>CM048664.1:24686978-29643579 GCA_026401315.1 Dysphania ambrosioides
AAGAAAAACAACCAGAGCTTGAGCAAGAACATATTCAATTGGAGAAGGAAAAAGTTCAAATGGAGAAGGAAAAAGTCATGATGGAAAGACTGAAATCGAAGTTTGATATGTTGCAAGTGTTGATGTCAAAAACTCCTCTAACTCCCCAAGAAGAACAATTCAAACAGAGATTGATGATGGAACTATATTCCGATAATTAGATTATAGATATGGAAATTCGTTTTATCATTTTAATTTGCTTGGTATTGTTGTATGCTTTAATTTAGTTCGAGTGATAATCTTGTACTAGTTTGTGTTAATTATATATCAGATTGTGTTTTCGTTAATCTAAGTTTATTTTACTTTGCCTTTATTAATATCTTCATGTACTGGACATTTTCAATCTCCCTTTCAATTTTGTTTGATTTTCAATTTGAATCTTTTTAAATAATTATACTTTTCAGTGACTTGTATACATCAAATGATAAATTCAATGACTGAAAATTTCACATGCTCAACTGCAGCATGTCTTTTTAAATAATTATACTTTTCAGTGACTTGTATACATCAATTACAACATGTTGCATTGTCATTCAGTCATAAATGTATGGTCATAATCATTACCATTGAAAAATGTTACATGTGTTATTTTTTTTCGTGGGGTAGATTTAATGAATTCTTACTATTCATACAATAATTTGCATACATGAAAAGTAGGAGTATAGTTGGCAAGTTGTGTATATAATCGTATATCAGAGAATGGTATTCTCACACTCAAATTTCTTATGCTCAAACACTAAAAGCTAAAAATATGTTGTTCCAATAAAGTTCTAGCTCTAGTTCTTCTGATGAAAAACTATATCAAGAGATTGATCATGCGGTTGATGACTATGTCATCCCATATTTATCAAACTCCTTAATTCCCCATCCTCAACCACGAAGACAATATAAACAGAATGAGGGTGGTGACACTATCATTCCTGAGGATCAAAATCGTGAAGAAGGGCATCGTCGTTTGTTTAATGATTACTTTGGAGCTCAACCGGTATACAATGAAAACATGTTTCGCGCGGAGATTTCGAATGAATAAACCTCTTTTATGTCGTATAATGGACACCGTGGTGGCAAATGACATGTTCTTCCAACAAAGGCCAAATGCTACTGGAAGGTAGGTTTATCAGGCTTGCAAAAATGCACTGCAGCTATGAGAATGTTAGCATACGGGTTAGCTCCGGATGCTGTGGATGAATACTTACGTATAGGTCAAACAACGACAAGATTATCACTGCATCATTTTATTAAAGGGGTAATCAAGCATTTTGAAGCGGATTACTTAAGAAGTCCTACTAATGAAGATTTACAACGAATCCTTCATCAAAACGCAAGTCGAGGATTTCCTGGTATGATTGGTAGTATCGATTGCATGCATTAGGAGTGGAAGAATTGTCCGACCGCATGGAAAGCGCAATACGCGGGATGAAGTGGCAGAGCAACCCTCATACTCGAAGCCGTTACTGATTATGATTTATGGATTTGTCATGCTTTTTTTGGCATTCTAGGTTCATGCAATGATCTTAATGTTCTATACCGTTAATGGACATCAATACAGTATGGGGTACTACCTTATTGATGGTATTTATCCAAATTGGGCTACATTCATCCAAGGAATAACTCTTCCTCAGACTAATAAGCAAAGATTTTTTGCTTGTAAGCAAGCAGCAGCCCGAAAGGATGTTGAACGTGCATTCGAAGTTTTACAGGCGAGATTTGCTATTATACGACAACCATCTCTTGCGTATGATGAAGACATATTAGCCGACATTATGAAAGCATGTATCATTATGCACAACATGATAGTTGAAGATGAACGTCATAATTATATGCATTATGAAGAATTATGCAAATCGTATGAAGTTCGTCCTCAACCGCGTGCAAGACCAAGAACAGAAGTTAGTACAAGTGCAACAATAACTGATGAAGAACCTTTCGTGTTCAATACCGGACGACCAATTGACATAAACAACTACTTGGAGAAAAGAACTGCTATACTTGATAGACAAACACATGAATCTCTTACGCATGATTTAATGGAAAACATTTGGCAAAAATATGGCCAAAACAATTAGTAAAATGGTAGTTCTGATTTGAATCCATTGTTGTAGTCCTCCTTTTACTATTTTTTATATAACATAATTGTTGTAATTTTTCTAAATATGGAATTTCATTATTGTACCGTTGATTTAATATTAATTTAAGTTAAACTCTATAATTATCTCATTCGATTAATTAATTATTTTAAATTAATTAATATTAATTATCAATGTAAAAATCTTAATTAAGTTAATTGACGTCATTAATATTTATAAATGTATGGTTAATGTAGTAATCAATATAATTGATATAGTTAAGTATGAGTTAAAAAATATAATGAGATATGATAGAAAGTAAGAGAGAGAATAAGTGGGTAGAGAGAGAGTGATGATGAATTTTTTTAACTCATTGGTGGGATGAATATTGAAAAAAATTCTCATCCATGGGGAAAACTGATGTAGAAGAGGGAGAAAGTGGTTAGAGAGATAGGGATGGGGAAAATTTTTGCCTATTGATGAGAGTGGTCTAAGCATTTCCTTTTAATTAAACTACAAGATGTTGCTAGGAGTTTTTGCAGTGTTTACAAGTATTTACTTACGTATTTTAACTAACAATACAAGGCCTGACATTTAATAGCTACATATGCAAATGCCACTCTCATTATATATGCATATACATGATATTTATTTAACATTTTAAAGGTCAACTTACAGACTATATTACTATTAGTCACTTATGATGATACTGTAATATCTTAAAAATCAACAAAGTAGACCTTTGCCGCTACTTCATCAAATCATGCCAAACGTATCATGTTATATGAAGTTAGACAATAATGTACATAGCTCAAGTCAATAATTAATACCATTCAAGGAGAATGTAGAATGAACTAAGTGATGGAAAGTCCTACAATCATCTATAAAGATGATACTCCTTGCTTTGCACCAATTAGGAAGGGATACATTGAAGGTGATGGGCTAAGCATATATCATCAAATTTTTCTGCAAATTCAATCATGCAAGAATCTAGCTGCTTTGTTCATTAATTCCTTTCCAACTAAGATATTTGAGCAATTGGTCCAAAAATTGGTATGCGCCGTCTTCACATCATATTTAGACTCAAGGAGACTTTTATATGCACTATATATTTTTTTCTTTGATTAAGTTTTTATCACGTACATTGGGTTTTACCTTTTAATTTTTTAAGTAAATAGTACTTCTAAACATATAATGAAATAATATCGCACTATTTTTTCCCTAATTATGATTTCTATCTCATTAGGTATTACTTAACAAGGTTTTTAATCAAATAGCTTATGCCCTAATTTAGGTGGGCATTCAAGGGGAGAGTAATGATAGGTGAATTCCTCTTTTATAGACTAAATACTCTAATATATTTATTACTACTCGTATAGTTCTTCTCCTATGTATAAACTAAATTATTTATAATTGATATGCTGAAATTGGAGTTAATTGGAGTTATATGCATAGTAAAATCTAGCAATATAAACTAAAGTACAATTCTTCGTTATAAAATGCACAAGTTATGTTTAAAACTGTGGTTGGTTTTTTTCCCTTATTTATTTTGGCTCTTTGGCCTAATTTTTGGTAGGTAACGCCAACGTAAAGTTTGCCATTAAAATAATCAAAAGAAAAAAGAAATTAAGGAAGAAAACAAAGTACTTACCATTTCAAACTTTGAAGTAGGGGTCATAATAGTTTCTCAAGTTAGGTCTTGAGTTTGTCGAACACTTTTAGGGGCAGTTCTCTTTCAATTAAATTTTTTTTTTTAGGTGCAAAGTTCTCTTTCAATTAAATGAGTTTGAGGAACCATTAAAATGAGGTAAGGACAAAGTGCAAATCAAAATAGTCTCATCAATAGGGGAATAGATTATAACATTCAGCAAGCTGAATCAACAATCAGAATTTCAAAGTACCACGGAAAAGGCGAGAAGCTTGGAATAAACAGCAGGGGCTGTAACTGGCAGGGATATGTCACTATGATTTTTGAGATGAAAATCAGTTGATGATTAAATGGGATGTAACAGAGTACAATGATACAACCGAACAATGAAATAATGCCTAAGCATCTAGTATCATGAACGCAGGAGAGACCGAGAAGAAGTGCAAAAATAAGCTAGTGGGGTTGGGTAGCCCAAAAAATGGGGCAACCCCCCCAAAAGGCAACCCACGGCTTACAGATGTATCAATGTACCATTGCAAACTAGAGAACGTGAACTGTACTTCTTCCAATCTCTTTTATGTCGGAAGTCAGATTGCCAATGTATAATCAGACTTCCAATTGTCATTTTTTCTGCCTTGATTTTGAGGCAGCCCATCGAAAGAAATCGCATCTAGTTTCAGGATTTGATGCAGGGCCCTGCATAAGACATGTCCACTTTTAGTACCAAGACAAAGTTACTAACTACATCCACCTCTGTAAAATCTTAAGCTTGCAATGAGTGATGCTGCAAGAATTATTAAAGGAGAAAAAACATAACTATACGATGAGACTTAAAGACCAAATAAAGTATGGGTTATATGTAAAAACATCTTGACTCGGAACAAAAAATTGGATACAACAAAAAAGGTTATTGCAACTTGATCAATGATCACCATATCATAAATTCATAACTACATAAGAAACAAGATCCTAGTAAGCAATTTCAATATCTAAAACATACAAAATGCAACTAAAGAAAAAAGTAGTACCTCAGCACGAGCACAAGCATAAAATCTTCGCCCAAAATTAGGACCCGGCTTTTTGACAACCCGAGCAACGCAGGGTTCACGATGCCCTTCACAAAGAGGTATGCTGTCCTGCATGAATTGTTGAATCCTTTGCCATTCCATCACAGCAACAGTCTTCTTATCATTTTCACGACAGCAGTCAGTTGGTGGATTATGCTCTTGAGAAGAAGCACTTTCATCAAAATCTCTTTCGTTGTTTATAGTCTCTGTTGTGTCTATCACCTGATCAGGATAATAGAAAGTACTGTCCAGGTTATCTGAGGGATCTTTGGTACAACTTCCCACATTTTCACGAGGAGGAATTTTAGAGAAAAAGGAAGTCAGTGAGAGTTGAGATTGTTGATTTTGCTTCATTTTCTTCTTCTTTGGAACACCAGGTCCTGATCCAATCAGCCGATTCCCTATTATGGCCACGTCTTGCATATCTGTGGAAGTACTGGGCTCATTTTCACGAGAATTCATCATTGAAGATGATAGTGTATTCAAGTTAGAGCTTGATACACTGCACAAACAGGATGCTCCAACTAAATTCATGTTCACGACATTTTTTGGGGCAGGGTTTGTCAGCACACCAACACCGACTCTTTCAGTCATCTGTCTTTTCATCAAAACCGACACTGCATAAATTGATGAACTGAATCACAAAATAGAAAGGACAGAAGCAGATTTTAGAAGTACTCCCCCCGCCCCCAAATCAGTCTCCTCTCTTCTTGGAGCAGGCTAGGAAATGAACAGGTGTACAAGTGATAAGAGTGGAGGAAGATTTAAAATACTCCAAACATGAACTGATAAAGAGGAGAGACAATCAAATAAACAACCCGAAGCATATAGCATGTAGGTAATCATAATTTGTATCCTCTGAAATGAGAACATGCAGCTATAACTAAGTAACTAACTAGCCAAACCAAACAGCATATCATAAAAAACTTCAGACATCTGATTGGACAGACCAAATTCACAAAAATCACTATGATGCCAGGAGTTTCACCTTGAGTAAGCAAAAAAAGTTTTCAAATCATTAATAATATCATAAGCTCTTAGCTGTACATGATATTTCATGTTTTTCTGCGATACTTCATATAGGATAAAGACCTCTCACCACACTATATCATTTTCCATGCTTGGATGTCATGTAATAGATAAGATGTGCACTCATCAGTACATGCACACCTTGGTTGATTGATACCTAGAAGTTCACAGCATAATCAAACAACTATGGAAAAATCACAAACCAATAGTTTGCTGAGACCCACGAATCTCTGGAATATATCTGGCAGATAAAGGTGGTGCACTGTGGATTTGAATATCAGGTATCTCCTTTAGAGAGACGAACACTGGAACATGATCAGAACCTTCCAGTTTAGTAGCTCTACCTCCTTTCCACCTGTTACCAAAACACAGCAGTGAGATTACAACTCAAGCTAAATAAGAATCTGAAAGCTGGGAAGACTTAACAATGATGAGCCCTGATAATTAAGCCATTGTTTTCTAGCTAATAATAGGCTATCTCAGAAAAGGTAGCAATGAAAGATGAAAACATCATAGCAGATCTACAGCGCAGTAGCTTTATTTGGTGGCAATTTTCAGGGAAGAATGTGCTCCCATTCCCTTCAATTGCTCATCATAAACCTTCCTCCCGTTTACATCTAGTAACCAAAATATGGCACTATGTAGCACAATCTACTTTTTGCCAAGTGCCAAAGCATTAATCATATACCTCTGAGAGATTCCAGGCTTCCACCTTCTGAACTGTGTCATTATATCACACTCCTCAACATGACAAACAGCAAGGTTGTGATCATCACTGTCACCCACGGGATGTAAGCATACGCCAGAGGCGAGGATATGGTCAATCCTGCTACCAAAGTTAAACTCTTCAGCCCCTGTGTGTACTGGCCAGCATGTATATGCACCTGTCCTGTACAAGAAGAAGACGCGTCAGAGAAAAGGGGAAAACAAAAAACTAGAGCATTGCCGAAAAGCTAAAAGCATACAAATTTCTTACTATGTACTTTGTATAAAGCAAGGAAATAATATAAAAATGTTACATACCTTTCTGGATGTTTTTCTCTAAAGAGGTCAAAAAAGGAACCTCCATTTTTTACCAGCAGAGACCTAAACCATCTCCGAAACCTACCAAAAAGCCAAAAACATGATCCTATAAAAGGAGATTGGAGAATGAACAGCTTTGAATGCCAACCAAATTAGTTCAAAAAATTAGAGGATTGAGGATTTACTCATTTTTCTCAAAGTCTGGCCCAGCTTCACAACGATCTATAGCAGAGGGAGCAACATTCAGATCACCTACTACAATTATTCGCCTCATTTCTTGTTGAAACAATTCCCATCTTTTCTACAAAAGAATTCACGTTCAAACCAAAGATAGAGAAAGAAAGAGGGGGGGAGAGAGAGAGAGAGACAGCTTGCTATATTGCCGAAGAATATAATGATTCCCTAAATGGTTTTACATCTCAAGTAAAGAGAATCTACAATTTTACTCTTCTAAAGTATTTTCCTTCTCATTTCAGTACTAACATAAAATTGCCGATAAGGAAGTTTGTTAGGATATATCATACATTCAGCATGTCCATTTCCAGATAATCATTAGAATTGGATGAGTCCTTGAGAAGAACATATAAGCAATTAAACAAAACATCATGTAAGAAAAGATACTGAAACTCCAGAAATTACTCCCTTCACATAAAATTCTTTAATTTTTTATTTGCTATCCTAAGATATGATTAACAGGAGAAATTAAACAGTAACTAACTCCTGTGTAGACAAGAGATAAATGCACAATTTTATTCTTTCGAAGAGTAACCAACTTTATTGGACACACAGAGTATCAAACTGTGTAATCACTGGTCTATTTACTAGATGGATACATATTCATAAAAAGCAAATATTGACACACATATGGACGCTTGCTAATTCTGACAATGCAAGAAAGCTAAAGATAATTCATATCAAAGATTTGAAGACATATATACCTGAATAATCTTGTAGAAGTTGGCTTTGAATTGGATCCTCTCTGCATCATCAGGATCCGCTCTAGGCCCATATACATTAAAAAGAACTGCAATTTCACAAAATAAAAATTTTACAAGCTGTTGGTGAAGACCGGGGTAAAAAAAACAGAACTTCACAAGTAAAAACAAGGAGTTAAAAAATAATATACAATCCAGATACAGTGGATAGAGTGCAAGAACATGGATTTAATCCTACTATAAATAGCATAAATTTAAGCACTACGTCACATTGTATAAGCTAAATTATTATAAAGTTAATAAGATGAAAGTCTGGAATAGATACCAAAATGACCATGATCTGTGATAACACATCGTCCCTCACTATCAATCTTCAAAAGCTCGTCCTTTCGAAACTCCTTAAGGCATTCCATGTCCGAAAATTTGCCATTTCCAGTTACTTTTCCACAAGAAGTATCCAAAAGACCAGTAAAGCCTTCTTCTGCAGCCACAGGTAATGCCACTTCTGTACTAGAAAAGGCAGACTTCACGCGGCAAAACGTTGCAACACCTACAAAAGTAATGCTCACTTAAATTTACTACAGAACAAGGGGGCATGGCAAATCTGATCAGACAATGGCATCTATCATGCACCCGGGTCACCCCCTCACCATCCCACAATTAAACAGGAGCACATGATTTTTTTAATGTAAGAGGATGCACCATGTCACCGGGTGTATATAGGATATGTAACCCATTTTCCTATTTCAACGAAATTCGAGCATTGCAAATGATACCTGAATAACCAGTGCGACCTTTTCCAGAGGTACGAGTACAAGAAAAGAAGGATTCATACCCTTCAGCCATGATTAAGTCTGCAGAAAGCTCCTGTCTTGTTGATTTAATCTCCTAAATTTCAAATCTTGACATTGATTAAAGAAAATAATTGGTTCAATTAAGATATATAGTATAGAAACAAGAAGTATGCAAACCTGGAAGCAGATGATGTCAGCATCGAGGGAATCTAGTAGTTTAAGGAGGGAACCGAACTGGGTAATGCGTTGTCGGATGCCATTAACGTTGTAGGTCACAATCTTCAACATTTTTGGCATGGAGGAGGTGGTTTGTCATTGAGGAAATTTCATCGAACAGGTAGTGTGCAACTGTGCACTCTTTTATCGACAATAGTGTTATTTTCATCCCCTAAAGTGTACCAATCGTGATTTTATGTGTTTTTTTTAAGAGAAATCATGTTCTTGTGTTAGGACCTCTAACCAGGTTTAATTAGAAGGCCAAAACTAAGGCTTGACAAAGGGAAACATCAACTTTACTTTACTATGCAAATTTGAATATTTTATATCAAGTATTACTTATAATTTCAAGAAAGTCACACTTATTGGTGGTCTTAATATTAGTCATGAGGACTAAACAAAAATAATGGGGGCATTTAATATCCAAAGAGAATTCTACTAGTGAGGCTTGGTGTCACCTTAAATGAGATAGTTTACTTGAAAAGTTAAAATTGAAGAAATAACAAGTAGGGCGTCATGATATTACAATTGTTACCCATGTTTTACAAATATAGATAAAATCTTATTTACATCACTTGCCTCCAGTAGAGATCATTATCCCAAAGTGTCCGTAGCGGAGATGAAATCGCAAATGTTTAATGGACGACTAACAAGGTCAACTACAACCCTAACCAATGCATAGACAAGACACGAGAGGTATCAAATCCCATGAAATCAACCATTATGACTAGCATAATTAAGCATAATCCATCCCTAATTAATATCCAAAATCCAAAATAAAAAAGGAAATTTCTGCCACATAAAAATGTCATTATATAAAAATTACCACTTAAAAATTTCAAATTACTCAAAGATACCACAAGTGATATTCAAGCGTTAATCCAGGATTTTATGGCAAATTTTTCTAATTTCCCCCTTCTTAACCAAAAATATTTTTCTTAATACTTTTCTATGCATAATTCTAATCAAACTTTTGTGTCCTACTTATGAAGCATTAGCTTTTTGTCTAGAGCCATTAAATCTACCCAAGTTACTTCAGAGCTATGCACCTAAGACGACCCAATTGAGTCCATTGACTTAATTTACAACAAGAAAAATTCAATGAATAGGGGATTCACCACGCTTATGCATTTGTACATACACAAAAATTGAATGTCAATGTTTCTTCAAATGGATTTAAGTTCTAAGCACTATATTAAAATTAAAGTTTTGGGGTCAAAACAATTCATGGAGTGGAAAAAAAAAAGATCAGAGTGAAGGAAATGAACTCACTTGAGGTTGCACAAATATCAATGAGTTTCATGAGTGAAAAGTTATCCAAATTCTGTTTTTTTTTTTTTATGTAAAGAAGGTGAAAAACAAGCAATAAAACAAAAAACAACTAAAAGACATAAAGAAAAACTAAAAATTTAGAAAAGAATGTTAAGAGGAAAAACAATGCCTCTAACATATTCTTCCAAAATTCCAATAAGATGTAAGGGGGCTTCCAAATTCTAGTTATGTGACTTATGAAAAATGAATTGGGCGGGGATTTGATTGAATTGAGAAGGGTTTGAAAGGTTTTTGACTTATAAAGAATGAATCGTGTTAATAATGAATTTGAAGGTGCGAATGAATTTGGAGAGAAAAAAGAGGAAATTTTTTAAAAAGTCAACCCTTGAAAAATGTCACAAATAAACTTTCACAAAATTTCCAAAAAAAACTAACAAATTGTAGTATGTATAACTCAATTGCCCGGTGACTTTGAACCTTGACCAAATTATCAAAAAATTTAGAGTGTGTGCACCCCACAATTGTTCCATTTCTTTTGTCTCGCGGAAAGCACAAGCACATCCAGTGATCGTGAAGGAGACAAGAACAAACTCATAAAAAACCCAAAAAAACTTCATATATCTTCCTTGTCACTTCTCAATATCTTGTTTTTCAAAACTTTGATTCAAATACTTCAAAGATCAAAACTTTACCTACTTCATAAACCCTAGTTTGAGACAATAGTAATTAGGAAATTTGCATTGTAAAAAAATAATGGATCATTTTAGTGCTCGATTTCAGAGCTCGCAACTTGACTCCAGGTTTGTTGTGCTTTTACTCTTTATTTATAACTCTTTTAATTGCGGTATTGTAAAGATTGAATATTTCTACTATGTATTTGCTGATCTACAAATATTGATCTTTTGTTTGCTGAATTTGAAATGGGGTTGCTTTGATGGTTTAGTTGTTATTAATAGACTTATGTAGAAATTGTAGTTTGATTAACTTATTAATTACATAATTATGGAAAATTCTATTTTTAAAACTTATGACATTGTACTGCTACTGGTATTTTGTACTATGATCACATATTCTGTATATACTAGTATTTCTGTTATATTTTCCGTTTCATCGAAAATTATTTCATGTAAAACTATGGTTTAAATATTTCAATTGAACACAATTTTTATCAAACAAGGGTGATATCAAACAGTAGTCATATATGATATCTCACATTTGAAGAAGAGGAGGAACATGACATGTAGGGTAGGATTGGGATTAGGGGGGATGAGCGAAAATTGGTTGCATTTGTTCCAAAAGTGAGCCTTAAATCAGCAAAGGATTAAAATAGTTTATGTTCTTTGTTTTGCATATTTGTTTTATAGACAAAGGCCAGAGGTGGAAACCAAGGACCCATCGTTGTACGAAAGGTTCAGAAGGCAAACCGGGATAAGTTGAGGAGGGATCGGCTAAACGAGCAGTTTTAAGAAATTGGAAGTGCTCTAGGTAAGTTTATGTTTTCTTTTGTGCAGAATTCTCCCAGGCTACATGTGATGCCTTCCAATATCAAATTTGTTTATCGGTGATTGGATAAAGTACAAATTTTGTCTAGAGATAATTAATGAGTTTGAGTTATTTGATATGGTTGTATGACTAAGAACATGCTGTAGTATAAATGTCAATGCTTCCAAGATTTTATTTTTTTACTTTAACTCTATTACCCTCATTGCCACGACGCTTGTCTAGGACCACTTACTACTACCATTTATAGAGCCACTTATCCTAACAACCTATGACCACGGTTGGGGTTCTAATGATTGACTCTTGAACATGTAACTTTTGAAAAGCACACAACCCTTACAACAACACTACTACAATTTAAAGTTAACCAGTCTTCTCGGCTAGTCCACCATGAGCCAACTTTACAGTGCTTGAACATCTTGACTATTAGAAGCATTCAAAACTTTTACAAACCTTACTGAGCTCAACTGCCAGATGATACAACAAGGAATCCTAGACAAACATTAGGTTTAACTTTCTTCCAGAACTTTCCCGAAAAAGGGGTATGCTTGAGTAATTTTCTTATCCATGAGGTGTGTCTTATTAGAAATCTATCTCGTGGGAAAGGACATCAGATACTACTTCCGTTTAAAATGATGGACCACCCTTAATTTGCCGATGGTAATCTCTGTGTGTAAAGTTTGCTCATTTTGACCTTTGATTTTAGATGTTTGAGGTTGATAAGTTGTGTTCTTTAAAGTACCAAATTAGAGTAGATGTTTGAAGTTGAAACTAGTTGTTTTGCCAAATGCTAAAGCTACATTCCATGACCCACAAAAATCTAAACCAAAAGCTAGTAGTTCTAAACACTCCATCTTTAAAGAACTATCTTATCACTGCCTCGTCTATTATCTACTGCTGGAGATTAGGAAGTTTTGCGGTTGTTTTTGATGATCAAATGTACAAGAGATCAAGACAATCACAACAGAAAAATAAAAATAGGGAAAGTTGCTATATTTGTATATTAGTGTTCCTTTTAATTTGAGAGAAAAGACACTCTCCAATGTAATAATATTTTTGGTTCCCCTGTACATTTAGTCCCCTTCCCCTTAAAAACAAATAATCATTCTTTTTTTTAAGAGAATAATATTCCCAAATGCTACTTTATTTACATAACCAATATTTACATAATTATGTCTAATAGCATTGATCCCTTGAGATTCCTTATGCACCGGTTCTTTGCATTAAACTTCATGCCTCTATTTCCTCTGCTCCCCTCCCTTGGCCTTACTTCTTTCTAGCATAAGTCAACACCACAGGTGGCTTGGTGATTCCCCTTGCAATGTTCCCTGCATCTATATACAATTTTTCTTGCTGAATGACTAATTATAATTATCTATTACTGCAATTGCTACTTTTGATGAATAAGATCTTAAGCTTTGTTTTTTAGTGAAAGAATTTCTCCCATATACAGATCCAGATTGACCTAAGAATGATAAGGTAATTATTTTGATGGAATCCAAATACTTAGAGATTTGACAGCTGAGGTCAATAAACTCAAAGCTGAATGTGCAACTCTCTTAGAGGAGTCACATAAGGTGATATTTGTTACCTTCTTTGTACATAAAAACCTTTGAGATCATCCAAGTTCATTTCTCATGAGTTGATTTGCAATAGTTGACCTAGGAGAAAAATGAGCTTAGAGAAGAGAAGGCATCCCTTAACTTAGATATTGAGAACCTTAATGCTCAATATCAGCAGAGACTCGGGGTTGTTTACCCTTGGGGTGTTGTTGACCTTCTGTCGTTATGGGCCCACCTTACTCGTATTCACTTCCAATGGCAGTGCTCCCAAGTTCAATTCTAATGCACCCATCTCTTCATCCTTACCCTTTCTTTGGAATCCAAAATCCTAGTATAATTACTAGCCGCCATCCATCTTTTATGCCATATTCGATGCCTCTAAATCCATATGTTGAGCAACAACCTATTCAACCTGCAAACACTTCTCATGTAGTGAACAAACCAGATTCTTGAAACAAATTTTTAGACGGAAAAGCAAGACATATTGAAAGAACAGATGATTCTAGTGAAATAGCTACAAAGCTAGAACTCAAGACATCCGAAACTCAAGACACCCGGTTGTGGCTGGCAGCAGGTAAGTTAGATTGGTGTAAGGTTCGCTTCCACTGTTTGAGTTTAATAAAATGCTCGGCAGGATAGTAGATCATTCCTATTTATACAGGAATCATTGTTAAGTGATAAGAAGGTTAAGCAATCACATAAGAAGGAAAAAATTGTCATAGATAGAGGAGGGTCTTCAAGCAGATTTTCCTCCTGTCAAGGACCTCAAGAAAGTTCTTCCAATAGTGTTAGTCACATTCCAAAATCTAACTAGTGAAGCAGTTGCCTTGATCCTTTCTCTTGATTGAGTAGCTGGTTTGGTCGTGCAATATTCTAGAAACCTTCAACAATGTAATGAGCAAAGGATAGAACGACAAGCAAGTTTGGCTGTGAGAGACATGTATTCCCCGTTGTATCTTGTATTTTCATCATTAGGTCCTGACTTAGATCAATCTGATGACTATGGCAAGACTTGTTTGATGGAAAAATTGGTTCATCGTAGTTCATCTGTAAAATGTGAAATGTATTGTAGGGCCCTTGACCAGCATCTTTGCTGTGCAAATGTAAATTTCAAATTTAATTTATGTGAAGTAGTTTGAATGATTCTTTTTAGGAACACCATCTGTGTGACCTATTCACCCGAAGCCTTGCATGTAGTTCAGTGCATTCTTGTGGATAATGTACCTGGAAGATGGAATCGGGGAACAAAGTTATGGAGTACGTTGAAATATTCTACTCCCTTTGTCCCTTTTTTTGTCCCGAGCAAAAAAAGCCGTTTTTTTTTAAGGTAGACCAGTTTTAGATGATTAGTGGACCCTATTTTGTCCTTTTTTAACTTGATTAATTATGTCAAATTATGGCAGCTTGTGGGGCAAGCAATGAGTATTTTGTGGTGAGTTGGCGTGGATTAGGGGGCTGTGGGTAGGGAAATTGTAGGGATTTCGCTTTTCCCACCCATTTGAGCTGAAATTTTCAATTCAAAGTTGGAGCCAAAATTTAAACAAGTTCCATACAAATTTTGAAACTTTTAAATACAACAGGAAAGAGTTGTCATGAGAGAGAAAATTAATGAAAGTTTAATTTAAACAACTTCCTCCAAAAATACAATAACCAAATCTGATTAAACCAACCTCCACATTAAATATAACAATAAATTTCAATTCTAGCCAAGAATCAACTTCTGCCAAGCCATTCTCTCATAACAAAATCATCATCGAAAATATGGAAGAGCTATCTATATTTACCATTCATGACCACAGTACTACAGAAGCAGTTTAGGAGCATTCATATGACCAGGCAATGATTTTGGAGTGGTTTGGTGATGACTTGTCTTTAGGTGGGTTGTTTCATGACAACTCATCACAGTCACCCTAGCAAGAACAAGTCATCTAGCAACAACATCGCCCACATTCAAAAGATGCACCAGAAGAAAATGGTTCTGAATTGCAACAAAGAGCAGATTCCACAATGCATACACTAAATTCAAGCCCACATGAATGTACCATTAGGTGGTAGGGTACAAAGATTATATATGACATAGGAGGAGAGGTTGTCATGCATTGCTCAATTATTGCAAAACACCAAAAACTATAAGCTTCCATGTGGACATATCTCAAGTTTAGCCGGCACGTTTTATTGTAGCAGATAGGAGTGCTTATGAGCCGAGTCGAGCTCGAGAGCCGAGTTGAGCTCGAGTTTCGAGCTCGAGAGCCGAGTTGAGCTCGAGTTTCGAGCTCGACTCGAGCTTCATAACTCAAACTCGATTCTCGATAACTCAATTCAAGCTCGAAAGCTTGTGTGCTAAGAAATTGAAATTCGAACTTGACTCGAAAACTTAATTCTCAAGCTCGACTCAAACTCGAGTTTAATTAAACTTTGTTTCAAGCTCGAGTTAGAACTCATTTTCCGCTCATTTAAAAGCTCAATAAGCCTAAGTACTTATAACCAAGTTGGACAAACAAGAAACCTAAGTTTTAGCTTTAATAAGCTTTATTTAGTTTTAGATGGAAAACACTATTATGTTTATATATACTAATTGCTTCAACTCATCTATCATTTTTTTTATTATGGGACATTAAGTTTATATATAAAACTCTCTCCAACCATCTTTCATTTTAATCCAATGTGGAACCTTTGGTTTATATATCAAAACATCGTTTATTTTATTCTAATTTTATATCTTAATATACTATAAATAAAAATTTGAGCTTCTCACGAGCTTTTCAAATCGAGCTTTGATTTGCTCAACTTGGCTTGTTAACTTATCGAGTTGAGTTCGATCTCGAGTCGAGTCCAATCGAGTCGAGCTTTGACCGAAACGAGTCCATGTAGCTCGTGAGTAGCTCAACTTAATAAGCACCCCTCGTAGTAGATGGACTATACAAAGGATATGGAAAGGTGTGAGAAAAAGTCTATTTATGAAGTAAGACATCAAACTCTCCAAGAATTAAAAAGATGGAGTAGGGAGAAAAGCCAAACAATTACATGTGAACCAGCTAATGTTTATTTCACTAAAGAACAAGATAAATATCAGATCAATGCCAATTCACTGAACATAAACATGACAATGGTCCACAAATTCATACAGAAAAGGCTCATTAGAAGGCACACTAATGCTATCAAGCCTACTTTGACGACAAAGAGCTAGATACAAAAACTAAGATGGTATTTGTCACATATGATCAATGCAAATAAAACACCAACATTCCAAGACATGTATGATTATGTGTATGTTAACGAGAAGTGGTTTTTTATGTCAAAAACCATACAAACTTATTACTTAGCACCAACAGAGAATGAACCATACAATCATGCCAAGTCTAAGAGATTTATCAACAAAATCACATTCTCAATTGCAATTACAAGGCCACGGATGTTAGAAGATGGTAGTTGTCTTTTTATGAGAAAATAGGGTGTTGTCCCTTTGCAAAACAAGTTCCATCTCAAAGAAAGAGTGTTCATAGAGAGGCAAGGACTCTAAAAGTCAAGCCAATAAAGAACATAACACAACAAGCCCTCAAGGAAATGTTTATTCACAAATTACTACCAACAATCAAGTCCAAATTGCCATTGGGTGCTGGTAGGAAGATAAAGATCCAATAGGATAATACAACACCTCATATTGTGAATACAAATGTAGATTTTCCAGGCAATAGCAAATTCAGATGGATTCCAAATAGAGCTCGTATCATCCCACCCCCCACCCCCCCCCCCCCCCCCCACACACACACAATAGTCTAGTCCTAGATTATTGTGTGGGTGGGTGGGTGTTGATAGAAGCTCTATTTGGTCGACTTGAGGTTCTTCAAAAGATTCAGCATGAACAAGTATCAAGAATCATGCAAGAGCTGATAGATGCAATGCAACATGCATATAATGTGTTTGATCCAAAAGAAATTAAATCATGTATTCTAACACTGTAGCATGTGGGGGGGGGGGGGGGGGGGGGAGAGAGAGAGAGAGAGAGACAACGTAACTACAAGATACCCCATACATGAAAAATAGAGAATGGAGAGAGTGGGAGCACTCCCAAAATCAGTTGAAGTCAGTAAAGAAGTAGTATAAGAAACATGCTCATCATTAATCCAACAATACATGCAATTTACAAAGGAGAAACTATAATGCAGAGGAATAGGAACAACTACTGAAATATGTAAGGTGTTTTTAAATGATACATCAAGCTTTTTGGTTTCATTGTAAAGGGGGTGTAAATTTTGTTAAACTTAGTTAGAAAATGCATCAATTAAAAAAACTTTTGAAAATGAATCAGTTTATAAATAGAATTTGCCTCTTAAGTTGTATATTATTTCACCACATACATAAACCCTTATACTAAGTCATCAAGCACGATCCCTTTTCCCAGGAGAAAGTGTGATCCCTATTTATATTTTCAACATAACAATATATTAATATAACTTGATTGCTAAAAACTAAGGAAAGAATTTGTTATATCAAAATGACCTCACACAATATATAAACATAAATATATTCATGAATATTATTAAATATTAATAATATAGTTATTTACTATTATTAGTAGTGACATGCGACCTCACATTGAATGTTAAATTTATAAGCTTATTTAGTTAGAATCTACCTTGCATCGTTAGTCATGATTACAAGGTCAGTCATGAACATGACCCTATAGCCACTGCTAACAATGTAAAGTCATTTATCACTATTCAGAATAATAAATAATTATATTATTAATATTTACTAATATTCATGAAATAAAATTATATTTATATAAGGGTAATTTGTAAGAAATTATAACGTAAAAACACCATCTTGTGAAAAACTACCGTATAAAACCAATCTTGTGAAAAACTATCATATAAAAAATTCCAATTGTACGAGACCATCACATAGTGTTGTCCTAGACGTTGACTTGGTTTTGCGAGGTACGTGAGAGACACATGTTACTTGCTTAACTTTTTTTCTTTCTCTTTTTCCCTTTATTTCCCCCCTTATTTTCCTATATTTCATCCCTTATCTCCCCTACTGAACTTGGTCTATGTCTTCCTTTCCTTCCCTTCTTTTCCTCTTATATTGAAATTGAGCCCCTGTTGTGAAGAAGGACAACACTTTTGACAAATTGAGCCACTGCTATGAAGAAGGATATGGATGTGTTCTTTTAGGTTTTGATAATCTCCTGATTCATGAAACATCCAATGATACATATTTAAGCAAAAATAACAGAGCAAAGACAATAATAAACATCCAAAATATCACTTCATTCAAATAAGCCAATGTCATACACTACTTTTCACAACAAAACATCAATAACCAAGCTGATTGCACTGAATTCATACATAACACAACCTAAGGCATACAAAGTCTAACATAAGAACAAAGCTAATGACAACCTAAGACATTCATTTTCCTACAACTAACCAAATACCCTGCCAATAACAAAGCTAATGACAATATATACAACAACAAAAGTGAAGGTAACAATGCTCAATTTGTCATGGCTTGTTTTAGTGTAAGAGGGAAATGAGGGAAGAAAGGAAAGGAAGGAAGAGACCAAGTACAGTAGGGGAGAGAAGGGAGGAAATAAATGGAAATAAGGGGCGAAATAATGGGAAAAAGAGAAGAAAAAAAAGTTTAGCCAACACGTGTCTCTCACCTGCAAAATCAGGTCCACGTCTAAGAAACCACTATGTTGTGGTCTTATACAATTAGAGTTTTTTATATGGTAGTTTTTCACAAGATAGTGTTTTTACGTAGTAGTTTCTTGTAAATAACCTTTTATATAATAATGTGAGGTGGTTTTGATAAAAGAAATTCTTTCCATATTTTTAAGTGGTTACGAGACTATATGACAAATACCTATAGGATGAACAGGATACACAATATGGCATCTATGTTGCAAAGTTATGAACTTATGACAGATTCGATTACATGCATCCACAAAAAATCGTATCCTGGACAACTAATGCCGTAATACACAGTATGAACCCAGAGAATATTTACTCCATTATTTTCTCAATAATTTCCACATATATACCAAAAAGGTAAAGCTTCACATCCCCAAAGTACTATATCCAACAGATTTCGTTCAATCCCTTCCCAGGATTAAATTTACAAACAAAGACCCTGGATATCCACCAGGAAAAAGGACACACCACATTTGGTCCTTCCCTTGAGAACCACCCTTTGAGCAGATCACCATGACTAATATCAAACACCCCCTAACATTAACTGCTAACATCACCATCATCCCCACAATACTTGCATCTTCTTTTCCTCCTTCCACCTCACTTTCCCCCCAAACAAAATTCACACCATCAGTGTAATTAGAGGGATCTATGACTTCATCCCACGGGTGCCCTGTACTCCCCTTCGGATGTGAACAGGAGATGACAAACTCATAACCGACATGCATGCACTATGCATGCTTCAGAGCTGTATCAAAGCTTCCTTGAGTTCTTTCGGCAGGTTGGGCTGGCAATTTTCCGTGAACTGATGCTTGCTGATCTCAGAAGTCTTCGGAATTCTGCAAGGCTTATTCTCCCATCTTTATCAATGTCAGCCTCCTCCAAAAGAGGATCCACTGAACCCTTCAATCCAGTATGCTGAAGAATACAAAAATTGAATGTAAGAAAATGATAGATGTATAAATAAACAAGTTCACGGAGAAGCATTCACTATGACAACACTAATAAAAAATGCTGAGTTTCTGAAGAAGAAAAAACTACCATATAGAGTGGTTTTCCTGTCCCTCAATTTCTTAAAATCATTTAATTTAGCTACTAGGCTGGAAAACCATTCTAGATATGTTGGCATAAGTTAGGCTTCAGAGTTCAAAAGACAGACCATACCAATCACATCATTCACCTAAAGTAACTCTCACCCATAATCTCAGGTGTTTTATTCCAAATTTCTGCCCTAATGAGCTAAAATGCCCTTATACATACCCCCAAGTGTTGAATAAGCAAATAACAACAAGATCAGATCCATTTCCCGATCCCGGAGGATGATTTATCAGTTATCACTCCTTTTATGTCAAATTAGCCAAGTGCTCAGAACCAATTTGTTCATATAACATCAACTGAGTCAGTTTTATAATAGTTTCAAGTTAAATAGAAGGCTATTTCACTTCCCATTTGAGAATCACAAGTTCCTGCGGCCCCACTCCAGTTCCTAGGAAGCTGGACAATGTCAGTTATAGAAGAGTACATTAGTACAGTATCACTAGTTCCAGACTTCCAGTGAAATCACAAGAAAGAACACATGCTAATAATGTTAAACCACACTGTTATTGACTATCAAGATCTGAGATCTAAGTGCTCAGTTTCTTAACGTCACCTCTAAACTTACCATTCTGAGTTCTTCTGGGGTTATAAATCCATCTTTATCCACATCAAACTTCTCGAAGGCTGCTTGTGAAAGTTGCTGCCACTTTTCATTGTCAAGCTCATGCAATTGATGTATATGTAGCGTTGCTGCGACAAACTCAGTGAAATCCACAAGGCCATCGGTGTTGCTGTCAATCTGTCTCAAAAACAGGCACCCAACACAATCATGACTTCAAAACAAGCAATGAATTTTCAGCTAAATATGAAATCAAATAGATGAGAGTAAGAATTTGCCAGTGGCATGGACAACTAAAAAATAACAATTTGAATTAAGAAAGCATAGAACAAATAATTACCGCATCAACAATCTCTGTAACACGGGAATCTTTTAGCTTCCAAGGCAGGTCCTTAGCAAGTGCCTACAAAAGTTCCGTTTCATCAAAAAGGTTTTCATCCAAAAGTATAACAAATAGAACAGTTAGGCAATCGAACATAGATAACTGAATCTTATTTTAAGAGCAAACCAGAACACACCTGCCTCATCTCTTCAAGACTGATGGTTCCACTTTTATCAATGTCAATAGCATCGAACTGGTCTCGCAGGTCAGCTAGTTCGTCTTCATTAAGTGTACTTGCCAATGCCTAAGGGTAGACACCATTCAAAGAGGTTAAGACAGGGAGAAGAGAACAAGGAAAGAAAAAAAAATCATAAATCTAAGTTTCATTTAAAATTTTCTTACCCTCAAGGCAAACTGCTTCATTCTGCTGTACTTGACAAATTGCCGCATGTTGCGTAGGACTGATATGTCAATGGGAATATCCGATGCATTTCCACCTTCTCTGACCCAAGGATGTGCTAGAAATTAAAGAAAAGTGGAGAGATCAATCAACATCAATCAGAAAAGGAAAAGGATTTACATCAAAAGGTAATTTGAACAGCTTAAACTATAGACAAAATCCTTCAATTATATTAGCAGAAGAGTTCTCTTAATTAAGTGAAAATAAAGAAAAAACAAGATACATACATAGTGCCTGTGCCGCTGTAAGTCGAGTACGAGGATCTTTCACCAGTAATTTCTTCACAAAGTCCTTGGCACCATTGCTTATAGTAGGCCATGGCTTACTTCGAAAATCAGGCTTGTTACGTAACACCTGGAACCCCCAATAAATTTAACAGTTAAGCACGACAGGAAAAATATGCTCCACATACATGTTACATGATTTTCTAAAGCACTGTGTCAGAGTCCCCTCAACAGCAAGATGCAATGTGGTAAATTAGAAGTAAAGTAATCCAAACTAATAGGTCTAATACTTCGCAATACACAAGTCAAAGTGGAAAATCTTCTCAATATTTTGAACAAACTCGCTAGAGTATGTATATAGGAAAAGTTTGATATTTTATGAGGATACACATTGTACACACCTCCTTGAATACTCCACCCTCCGTTTTATCCCAAAATGGACGTCTCCCACAAAGCAATATGTAGGTTATGACACCAATACTCCAAACATCAGATTCTGGGCCTGATTTCCGTTTCAATACTTCTGGAGCAACATAGTAGGCACTACCAACAATATCCGTGAATTTTCTCCCTGCAAGAAGATAAAGTTGGAAGCATCAGGATTTGTAAGCAAATCATATGGCAGTCAGGCAGAACAAAAAACAGCATCCACAGACAGGCAATGAAGTAGTCATAAAGTCCAGTATTCCAATCGTTACAAACACCTCTTAACTAATACAGTTCTACAGGGAAGAAGCAGAGGATCCTCCAGGATTATGCTAAAGAAAAAATTAAAGTGACGAAAATTGATGGATATTTCTCTACTCACCAGGTTTTATGAAATCTGAGAGACCAAAATCTGTGGCCTTTAAAGAAGATTCCTCTTTAGTTGACTTGAAAAGAAAGTTCTGCAAACAAGTAACACGTTAGAATCACATATAAATACCACATAAAGTTCCATTATATTGCTCAAGGTTCATATATGCAGATGAAATCTACCTCAGGTTTCATATCACGGTGGACCAAACCACGTAAATGACACTGAGCAGCAACTTTGAGCATCTGACGTACCACTACTGCTGCATCTTTCTCTGTATATCGGCTATTTTTTCTGATTTGATACAAGCAATTAACATTAGAACACTAATGCAACCAAAAAAAATCAGAATTTGGCATCTTGAAACTGCCAAAAAAAATTAAGGCTTCTAGGAATAACATGATGAAAAGGCAGAGAAATAAGACGTTGCTTACTTTGCTAATATCCGATCCAGCAACTCTCCACCTTCACACAGCCTGATGACAAGTGATAATTAGCACTATATTTCAATAACAGGGAAAACAGTGAATTAAGCACAAGAAAAATGCACTGGTCCACAAAGCAGAGGAGACATAAGATATGAATTTCATAAAATGGTCAATAGTTGAATTTCAAAAGTTTAACTACTACAGCCTTGCTAGCCCCTCAGTTCTTCTTCGATGGCAAATACTAAAACCAACTAGATCATAGGGAGTTCAACTTTAAAAAGTACTTTCACAAAGCTTGAATAGACACTTACTCCATTACTATGTAGACATAATTTTCATCCTCAAATGCATTATGGAACTGAACAACATTCTCATGGCCTGTAAGGGCTTTCAATATCTTGACTTCTCGTTTAACATCCTCCACAGCGATAGGAAGAACCATCTGCAAATTAAAACATGACTAGGTCATATACATCACAAATAAAAAACATAGTAGCACATCATTGAAGAATTCAATAAAACTAAATCACCAGTGAAATAAACAACCATTAGCATTTCCTCAGCCCTTTCAATTTTAGTCCTTGTAAAGCACACTACTGAAATCACCAATACATGCATCTAGTACCAATTTCTCATCATGTTTGGTTTAAGAATACAATACTCTTGAAAACACCAGTAATGCAAGCATCCATTACCAATACTCACCGTTTTCGTAAATACCGCCTAATCAAATCAATTTGACTACTGCTAGTTTGCATTAAATCAACTATACTACCTAACTACAACTTGACAAACAAAAAACATTTATCTAACCAAAAATTCTTCTGAGCACAACAAAAACCATATAGTCCCGAATACAGCAACTATTAACCACTCAGGTAATTCCAATTTTAACCTTCACCCTCCAAAACCAACATCTGAATCACTTGATAACCATTAACCAAAAAAAGACAACAAACTTAGACAATTCATCATCATTCCAAACACAAAAACAACATTAACACAACCGATCAAACCCCTCAATTTCAAACACACAGACACACACACTACCAAACAACGAAAAAAACAAGACCCAATAAAAATTAACAAAAACCTATAAAAAAAACAAAAACAAAAAAGAAAACAGTACCTTACGCTTATCAATCTTCTTAACAGCAACACGATCGCCATTAGAGACATCAGTAGCAACATAAGTATACCCAAATTGGCCATGCCCCAACAATTTCCCAATCGTATACTTCTTGTCAAAATCTTTATCATACCCAAAATCCGTCCTTTTCCCACAGGGAATGTTTTGTTGACGCCTCGACCCCGTTTTCTCTCTTACCTTCACCATTGGGACATTGGTATTCCTCTGGTTCGGGTTCTCCACTTTTGCCACCGGTTTCGTGGGTTCCTTCTTCTGCCTCTTCAGCATCGTATTCACGGCGGATGTGGTGGTGACAGTTGTGTTGGAGGTGGAGGCGCTGTTTGATCCGTTCACTTTTGATGATGATAGGCAAGAACCCATCTTTTTTGCCCACTATTTGATCAAATTTTGGGTTGAATCTGGTTAGTTGAACAAAATGGGGGACACCCAATTGAGATTGGGATGCAATTTGAAGAACTGGGTGTATAAATCGGGGGAAAATGGAGGAAAAGGAGAGGAAGGAAGCAAGAAGGAAAGACGAGAGGATGGTGTTGCTGATTAGGAAAGGTGGTCAAAAGGGAAGACTTTGAAGGAGGGGAGACTTAACAGAAAACATTTGTCAAAATTGTAAAAATTTTAAATAAAATTAACATGTGCTATGTGATAGTAAGGTATTAAATTTCGTAAACAAAACGGAAGAAATTGAATTACTAATATAAAATATAGAGTAAATCAAAAACAAAACAAATTTGATGAATTCAAGTTGTTCATATCTTGCTAAAGGTAATAAAATTCTTTCTCCTATCTGTTCTAAAAAATTGTTGCAACTCTTATTTCTTTATTCTCTTGAATTACTAATATAAAATATAGAGTAAATCAAAAACAAAACAAATTTGATGAATTCAAGTTGTTCATATCTTGCTAAAGGTAATAAAATTCTTTCTCCTATCTGTTCTAAAAAATTGTTGCAACTCTTATTTCTTTATTCTCTTGAATTACTAATATAAAATATAGAGTAAATCAAAAACAAAACAAATTTGATGAATTCAAGTTGTTCATATCTTGCTAAAGGTAATAAAATTCTTTCTCCTATCTGTTCTAAAGAATTGCTGCAACTCTTATTTCTTCATTCTCTTGCATGTAGTATGAATGTGAACAGATTTGGTAGATGCTTTTGTGCTTCTTGTTCTATGAAGATGTCTCCATATTCCTAGTAATGAAATAAAGTTTTTTAATTTTTGTATTTATCTTAATAAACTCTGTAAATTGTAGACTTACATTATCAGCAAATGAATCATCAAAAAACATTATCAGCAAAGGTTTTAATATATGAAGCTTTACATCCAAGACATATGATCAAATTCCGTCTACATCAGTTGTTGCCTTTCCACTTGCCAAATAGCGTAATACTCTTTGTTGTCTTACTGTCTCCAATTTTTAATGGTACTTTAAATTTGTTAAAAATTATGACTTAAAATTTTACTTAAGAAAACTATTGTAATATTAAATTTTATATATACTTTGGTTCAATGTCGTTGCAAGCTAAGGGACATGGCTAATGAACAAATGTGCTTTCTCAATAGTTCATTAATCATCCATAATAATCACTCCCTTATATTTGCTTTCGAAATACCTGGTGTGATGAAACGACATGGTATATATACTATATCCATATCCTTCATATTAGTACAAATATTTATGTTATTATCAAGAAATACAAACACAAAGTTACAACAATGATATAAGATTATTTTGTACAAATTTTTTTTTTATGAATTACATACACCTAGAATTCAAGAATGAAATAGAACTATAAATGACATTGTCTAACACTTCCATATATACAATATTTTTAGTTAATTTTTTTGCTATTTCTTTCTTGTTTTGAATCATATTTCGTAGCCCAAGTATAGTTGTCAATCCCAAATATCCTGCAGTTTACCCTGAAGGATCTTTCATCATCACAAATATCTTGTAGTTGTCGATCTATTGCCTCTATTGCATGTCGGCAGGCCATAGGTGTCTTATCCCATATAACTAATGAAGCCTAGCGAATTAAATCTGCACGATTTGAGTCTTTCTTGAAATTATATACAAAAGTATCATCTAAATCAATCGGAACATTGTAATCAACAAAGAATACCGAAGAGATCTTCAAAAAAAAAAAAAAGTGGAAAACTCTAGGAAACCATAAAGCTTCCAAACGGTTATATCCCATCCGAAAGTTTCCGATCATCTTTGACACATGAAAAAGGTATTTTTCTAGAGAATATTAGCCAAATCCATAATCTTAATCCACATAATTAAGCAAAACTTCACGAAAATAGAATCTTAAGAAACCATAGGGAGAAACAATGTAGCATATAAATTAATAATCAAGCTTAGGTATTTAAAAAGATAAATTTTACAAACCTGAGGGTGACAACGCAGCAGAAACACCAAAAATGGCACTTAATGAAGACATCGCCATAGCGTTAATCATCATCTTTAATTTCCTACATAATGTTCAAAACAATCAACTTCATCACTACCCGATTCAATTATCATTATACTACCCCAATTCAATTTCCATTACACTAACCCAATTCAATTTTCCTTTTTACAATCAACATAAAACATATTCACGAAGCTACAAAAATTTATTGGGGGTTGATCCATCCCCCACAACCAAAACCATTTCATTATTTATCTTTGTTTCGAATCATACACTATTAATTAATGAAAATCTATACACCCGCCTGAATTCCAAATTTCAGGTATCCAATCCCTAATTAGGCGAACTCTATATAGACTTTAACATATAGTCACATATAAACACACAATGGGTGGACAGTGCACATGGGTGCATCATGCTCATGGTACACACGCTCCAAAAAAATGTACATTACATACATGAAAAATGTACATTACATACATCAATGTTCTAAAGAAAGTCATATAAGTCTGCTATTGAGTATTTTTGATAACATTGTTCTTATCTTTGTACAATTTCGTTACTAACAAATACTTCGATTGCAAAAGAAATAAAAGTCACATGAATATTTAGGTTTTACAACGATTGTTTTTTCTTTCGAGTGATGTTTTAGTCATATAGGACTTAGGGATACTTTTGAATAGCTGATTTGTATAGTTCCCTTTCCTTTTTAACAAGCTTCTTATCTTGCAATCTCATTAAGTGTAAAGATAAAATGCAATTACTGCTTTATAATACTCCAAGCATTGTACTTCATTAAGACAAATAAAATATAATGCCCTACGTTCTCATTATGATTACGTGACTATAATGCATTAACTTTTTGCTCTAATTATATGTAACTTGAAATATACACCGTAACATTTTCTTATGATTAAATCTTATTGATGATTTTAAAATTTTAAATTATGAATTAAAACTATGAATTTGTTAGCTTTTTTTGGATATCAAGATACGTCTTACGAACATCAATAGTGTAAGTGCACAAAGTTTAAGGTTCTTAGGGACCAAGTTCGGTTTGCTCATGACCTAATTAACTCTATTAGACATAATTTAATTTCTTTAGTAATATTGACATGTTTATTTCCTCGGGGTAAAAAAAATAGTGCTAAGCACAAGGGTAGTCTAGCTAGTTTTGAAAACTCAAACCCTATTAGTACAGATTATTTTTTTCTCCTGGAGCAACAAAGGAGGATCAGCATGCATCGGCCAAGCAATGTCTAACCTACTGCTCTCATCAGACACACACAGGACACACATGTTGGAGATATATGGGGATTAATACTCCTAAGTGTTGCTTCAAAAGAGTAATGTTCATAGTTTATACTTCTATGTGTCCCACGTAGAAGAGTTGAGGGAGTTTAGTTCTCTTTATATAGGTGAGTTCCATTTATAATTGTTAAACATGTAGTATGAGCTAGAAATGGGAAACCCCTCGCGCATCGCCACCCGACCCGATTCTGTTCATGACACGTGTCGGGTGGGGGTGGGGGTGGGGAGGGATTTTATACATGATTCTAATTTTTTGGTCGAAATCTTTTACACGTTAATAACGGTCATAATATATTTGTTGTTATTACATTTATCATTTCCTTAATTCGCTCAATTCATTACGGCAACGTTACATTATTAACCCGTTAATTAAGGTCTGACTTTCCTTCTTCAAAAACCCTAGATATTCTATATATCTACCTTGATTTGGTCCTTCTTGGGAGCAGCCAGAAAAATCATAGCCTTTGAGCATTGCTTTTGATTTCTCCTCTCAAAGTATTCACAAACACTTCCGGGCATTGTATTAGTGCAGCTCTCAATTCACCTTTACGAAGTACACAGTATGTGTGAAGTCGTGTAACCCTGGGGGTCGATTGCCAAGAGGCCGTGTGTACGAGTGCGGGGCAAATTCGACTTTAGGGCATTGATATTCTTCACGCCACGACATTTTCTTCTCGATTTCCAGATAAACTTTTCTATTGTTATCAGTCTTAGTCCAACAACACACACCCCTCCCCCATCGAAAATGTCCAACCTACTTCTCCACCAGCACTGGCAGTGTATTCAAAAGTGAAACCTAAAAAACACTAGACTAATAAGAGTAGTGTTAGTATATCACTTGCCCACGACTTTGTCCAACTTCAATGACTTCAAATTTTGTCACGATGCCTCACGAGTTATAATAATTACAACACTTTTGTTGGTAGATAACTGGAATGATGACCTCTAGCAGGCTAGCAGCTACACTTAGATCTAGTTATGGATTGGGTCACCTAACGGGTATAAGAATTACAGTCATAATAATAGGAATATATATTAGATAAGGTTAATAATGGGTAGGGTGACTAACTATAGCCACATTTAATTTATAATCTAGTAATTTTAGAAAAGAAAATAGGTAAGATTAAGTTAACTAAAAAGAAAATAGGTGATTGAAAAATCAGAGTATTTTTTTTTTGGATAGATACTTTACATGAAATATAAGGAAATAAAGGAATGAAAAACAAAACAAACTTTTTCAGAGCATTTTAATGTTCTATTATTCATTTATGGTATTCAACGATTTATTGAGAATCAATTTTTTTGGATTAATTCTTTATATATGAAATAGAAGAAATGGAAAACAAAACACACTTATTATTTAGAGTATTTGTATACACTATTTTTTATTTTATTTTATTCGATAATTAATATTTTCTGATAATGATAGAGTATACAAGGGTATGCGGTATCATTAGCATTCTCCTCTATATATAGATATATTTATGTTGGATAATAAAATATTGATCCAAACATAATTTATTACATCAATAAATAATTGTTTCAAGCAACATAAGCTTTTAATATACTTTGATTATTCGATCACCTGTCTCGTATGAGCCGAATGGCAACTAAATTGGCATCTCTTTAACAAACTTAGTAGGCACTCATTTAAATATACAAATAAAAATATTGAGAGTAATAATCCCTTTTAACCATAACCATAAATCTCTATAGTCAATCTGTCTAAACGCGTAGCCTAACGGAAAGGTTAAAGTAGCTTAACCTCTATTCATTCTAGGATCTTACGTAGCAATTAGACATGTTCAAATGGGAAGGGTTCCATTAAAGATCTTTAATCGACCCATTTATAAAAGGGTCTAATCAATTATGAGCTTAATTTAGTCGATCTTTTAAATGACCATATTTTATTGTGTCTTTAATGAGTCAAGTGAGGTCAATAATGGGCCAATATTTTTCAAAACTTTTAAACACTATCAAGTAATGAATTATTTTCACTTACTTGTCAATGATCCACTGGCAAAAATTGGAGGTGATAATGCAGACTATTATCCTCTATAGATAAAAACAACACTCTATTTGGACGGCCCGTCCAACTCGGCTCTTTTGCATCTTTTTTAGCCCAACCCGACCCATTTTCATCTTCTTTTGACCCAACCGGTTTGCATGTGACATATTCCGACCTCAATACAAATGTCTAATACAACTTCCAACGCAATTCATTTGCTTTACCTTCTAAAGTATCAAAGCTAAATCTACTCCATGTAGGGCAGATATCAACGTTGTGACTTTTGACTATCTCGGAGTCCAAAATTATGGGAAAATTGTCTCCAACAAATCTCCTTTGAATTTGGTGTTGCGTCCACTCTAGGGTATACTCGCTTTACTTTGTTCCTTATAAGTTACAAGTTATCAAATGGATAATGCCGTGTTCACACCTCACAAACATGCACATCCAAATTCAAAAACTTTTGTTTGTTTTTCACTTATAAAGTACCTATTTTTTAAGGATTATTTAGGATGTAAATCCTTACCTTGAAGTCTACTAAATGCTCTAAGTCAAAGAAATGATCCGTATTATTTTCATCCTATTTACACTGTATTGTACGTATGGAATGTAAGTCCAATCATGCCGATTTCCTCAGTTATGTATACGTATGATATATACATGCTTCAGACTTATACAAAGTACTAGTTATCACAAATTAGTGTTGAAGCAAACTATGTAGACTTGTTATTTAAAAGCGTTAACTAGTTATCAACTAACTTAATTAGTTAAAGTATTGGAGGGTGGTATCCAAGACCTGAGATCAAATCTCATCTACGTCAGTTGTTGTCTTGCCGTTTGTAACTCTCATTACATAAAAATAAAAAACAAAAAACTAGTTATTCAATTATATATATAGGACACGTTGTGGACTAGTTTTATGTACCGGTATTTTTTTTGAGGTATAGCTTATTGACCTTTACTTTAATATTCAAATCACTTTAATTAAATGTTTCAAATAATAGTGTTTGAATGCTACAAGTATTTTATGTAGGGATTATACGTCGTTTGCTCTCTAATCAACCTAAAGTAACATTTTAAAGAAAGCGGAAGGAAAGTGTATACTTTAGGAGTGTTGACTAGAGGACTTGGTCTTTATCAATACTTCTTATAAGACAAAAATCCACAAATGCTGAAATGGTCAAAGTATTGAAAATCAACACTCTACTAGTCGTACGCTGATACTTATAGCTCGTCACTTAGTGGTTACAGTGGGAAAATGAAATGAAATTGAAAAGACAAAGTAATGCAAAATGATGACAATTATGTAAACAAAGAAAAGGGTAATTTGTAAAAAAATTATCACTTAAATTCACCGTATTGTGAGAAACTATTATTTAGGAAATTTCAATGGTTCGATAGTATCATATAGTGATTTTTTAATCGTTTATCTGATTTGACAATTGTTGACTTGCATGTTACTAACTTAACTTCCCCCACTTTCCCTCCTGATTTCCCTCCTCTATGGAGTAATTGCTTTTTACTCTTCCCTCCTAACCAACTTTCTATATAATCTACTTATTTTTCAGTAATTATAAATGTTAGTTTAATAATTATAGAGTATTTTTAAAAATATAAAGTATGTCATTTTTATAAAGGAAAATAACTTAAATAAATTTCTATTTCAAAAGGATTTATTCTTTTAATAGTTTCCTAATTCAAATCAATTTTTTTTTAAAGTTCCTATTCTATTTAGGAATAAACTAGTATAAATACTTATCTTTCTAATAATTTTCAACTTTACATAAGATACATACGTTTTACAACTTTCTAGTTTTTATTTTCAAATGCATTTACTTTATTTATTTTAAGGAAATACTAATCCTATTTAGTTTTGCAATTTATGTATGTTCTGAAGGACTTAATATTTTTGTATGATTTTAATATGCAAGCATGAGAAAGTTCTAATGTATGTGTTTAAGCACGTTGCATGGATCATTTTAATAATAATAATTCATATCAAGTATTAAATGAACTGCAGGGAAGGAAAGTCATGTATGTCTTTTATGACATTTCTTATCAATTGACCTTTGTTATTAATCTTGTTCAACGAAAATAAATGGGTCATAGTAAGGAAAGTAAGTGTCACAAAAATGTTATAATCTCACTATTAATTAAAAGATAAATGGGAAATTGTAATATGAGTATGTTTGTTGTACGTGTTTGTCCAAGTATGGTTGTCAAGTCTTTAACATATATATGCAAATAACTTAAAGTGAAAGAGGTTAGCCATAAAACTCGAGAGCTGAATTCACCTTGAGTATTGGGTGACATGACGATTTCACCTTTTGATTCGAATACTGGGGGGAGATCATGTCACATTCATAATAGTGACATAGTAATAATAGTATTGAAATTGGACTTTATACTGTTTCTTACTAGTTACTAGTCCTTGATGGACCGGCGATAAACTCGTTCATTGCTAAACCATTAATCATAGCAATTTAAATAAAGTAAGCCTAAGGTTCATACTAATGTCAAATGTTCTTATTAGCTAGTTGAAGCACGAGTTGTGTATTCAAGTGTTCTTGCATGTAATCAATTATTTATTTTGGAATAATGCATATTAGGTTAGGTTACTTTCTTAACATGTATGTAATTAGCGTTGATGATTGCGTGTATTTACTTGTTGGGCATGGCCTATTCCTTGATTGACCTTATGACAACCCAACTCCACATTTGTGTTGTTGGTGAGCAATTGTCATCAAAATTTAAAGTTTATGGCATTTGTAGGTTTAGAGTATTCATATGGGGGATTTGAGCCCTAATTCCAACCATTCTCACCCAAACTATATAATACCACATCTTTAACAAATATATATCTAATGAGTAACAAAATCTCCTACCTCCAAACAATGCTAAGCAAACATCTTCGTAGAATCCCATTACCTCATATCTAGCCATATAATTACAAGATCCATCCACCTCAAACCCATCAAGGAAACACTAGATATGACAGAATTGAAGGTAGTAGAAGGGGGAAGAGTGCAAACCAATAATAGAGGAGGGAAAGAAGGGGGGATGGGAAAAATAAAAAGATATCTTAGTTAGTCAAATGCTAGTCATATGAAAGTAAATGCTATAAAATCAGGTCAATGGTAAGAAAATCACTATGTGGCACTATCGTAAATTTGGAATATTTTAAATTGATGTTTTTTACAAGTTTTTTTACGTGATAATTTTCACAAAATGATGATTTTACGTAATAGTTTTTTATAAATTACCCTGAAGAAAATAATCCAAAAAGTTTACCTACATTATTATAGTTCCAATTGATTTTAGCCGTCTAATAATTCCAAGGATATAAGCGTCACATTCTAAATTAACAAAATGTTGATTATAGTAGTGACTAGGGAGGGTTTTAAAAAAAAAGTATTCACAATTCTATAAAAAAAAGTATTCACAATTATTCCTTTTTTTTATCTAGCATTTAATGATGTAAATAACCTCAGTCCGCTATAATTTTTTATTTTTATAAATGACATTTTCTATTCCCAAAATATCAATAAATACAATCAATCCACTTGCATTACTTTTGAAGGAATCTCTACCCTTTCACTTGCTTCATGTTTAATACATTTTATAGGATCTTTTCCTTCTTAATTATTATATTGGGTTCTTTCCTAATTTCAAATGGAAAGAAAAAAAATTAAAGGAAATACTATATGATTTATACTGAATAACAAAAACAATATAAACAACAAAAGTTCATATCATATACTTTTTATTAATTGATTTTTCCGTAAATATTGTCATCTTATCCCTTTATTCATAGTATTTTATGTCTGAATTTACTGCATGACGTAAATCTTATTTAACTTTGCACGCTTATTTTAATTTATAACTTATTATTATTTTGTAACAAAGTAATTGTAAAATTAATAAGTGTAAACGAATAAAAATGATAGTACTCAATTCAACACATAATAGTGAGCTTCTCGATCTGCACACCATTAATCAGTCATAGATTTTCCAACTCAAGGAAATCATTTCATCTGAATAAAGAATAGTTTGGGAAGCTTCTAATTAAGGAGTATATTATCAAGAGCCAAGCACGAGTAGGTACTAACAACCATAATACAATAACTAAGAGGTTGGTACTTAAAAATCCTTAAGATGATTCGTTCAACTTTGTGAGGTTTCCTTATATATATATATATATATATATATATATATATATATATATATTCAACAAATATTCACAATGAATGGTTGCATTAATGCAGTTAATTTGAACGGCGTCCAAAAAGTCAAACAAATCAAAATTAGTTAGCTATCAAGCTAGGATTTGGTAAACGACATTAGTATATAAGTAACTTGGATGCTTGAAACTTATCAATCACGTACACAACTACATTTAGATGACCAAATAATTATACCAATCCGTAATATGAACCTACGATATAAAAGAAACTCTTACTTAATGACTAGATCCGTTCATTGGGTCGGGATGAGTCTCATGCAAAACGGATCGGGCCAAAAAGATGGAAAATGGGCCGAATCGGGTCGGGCAGTCCGAAGAGAGAATAGTTTTATCTATAGAAGGTGATAATTTGCATGCATCACCTCAAATATTTGGCAGTAGTCTATTAACAAATAAGTGGAAATTATTCGTTACCTATTAGTGTTTAAAAGCTTTAGAAATAATTTATTCATTATTAACTCGACTTGACCCATTAAAAACCCAATAAATCATGATCATATAAAATACCGACTCATTAAACTCATAATTGAATAAACGCTTTAACAAAAGGGCCGGTCAAGGGTCCTTAATGGGGCTCATGCCATTTGAACGGGGTCTACTTATGAGTAAACTTATGTGAAATAATAAAATGTATCCTTTGTACAATTAATTAGTTCAAAGAGTGAAATGTGGACAAATCACATTTGGTTTGTTAATAGAGTCGGTATTTGCAATCTTGTTAATAGGTGAATAGATGGAAAATGATTTTACGGAGTATTAGAACAAGAAACCGAGTGAAGAAGAAAAGTGGAGCTGAGATGGAAGTGACCTGTATGGCTGTATGCTGATGTCGGTGAATTGCCCTTCTAAGAATCCGTCTTGTGTAGTTGTTGTCACACATTGACACATTGGCCAATTGACAAATTAAGTTTCTGTTATTTCGATATTCAAATCATATGCTAAACATGTCACGTGTCGATCTTAACGCCGATTTTCGCTTCTTGTTCACACAAGCCTGCATATAATGTAATCCATTCAAGGCTAATCAATCATGTTTTCTAAGCTTGCAATATATAATGCTTGAGATTACGAAACAACGTGGCAGGAACAATAACAAAATACCGCTTGTGAGAAAACAAAGAATGGAGAAGGAAGGGGTTCTTCCAATATATATGCATTCAAGTATCAAAGGAATTACTTAAAGATAAAACAACACTTACTTATACATGGACCAACAATGGTACAACTAAGTAACTAAGAGGATGGTGCAATATTTTGCAATCTTACATATTTGGCACATAAAATTATGGAACTTTTGAACATTAATAGTTGGTAGGAACTTATCATCACTTTTGGAAATCATTTTGTGAGCTTACTTACTTGTAAAGCTGAAATGTAAAAACCACATGCTATATTTTGTGCAAAGGACTTGAACTTTTAAACTATAAATGAAAATAGTATGTGTGTATATAGATATCCTCTCAAGGTGTTTTAGGAGAGATGATAATGGAGGAGTAAGAGAAAAATCTAGAAGTGAACGAAAGTGACGGGTGAAAGAAATGGGGTAGGTTAAGAAAGGGTTAGTAGTTGGATAAGGATTTTTAAGCCCACAAACAAACATTAACTTTAAATATCTTAGCTCTAAATAAATGGGCTAAAGGCAACGTAAAATAGACTTGGTAAAAAAAAAAAAACAAAGTAAATTTTTAGAATAACCCAAATAAAAAATGGGACAAAAATAATAACTCTGTGATCTCGTGAAAATATATATAGCTCAGCAATATTCCCCATACTTGAGTAGTATGCAAATATTTATCAAAAGGTAAGAATATTTATTGGCGTATACGGCAAAAGTGGAAGAGAAGCAACGAACATCATCTTCCCTCCCCACAAACTCGAGTCTCTTTGTGTTCTTCCACCTTTTATTTCTTGACATTATGATGGCATGCTTCTTTTCGTATGCTACGCCTTTCCCATAACATATTACTTAATCGTAGTGCATTATGGTAGCGTGGAATGGTTTGTGTTGCATCAAAAGTATAAACAGCACTAGCGTAAAACTACTCACTCTTATCTCTTATTCTTCAAGACAGCGCACGTCTAGCCGTAACGTTAACGTGTATAACCGGTTTATATTAATGGTTATTTTACCGAATCGTTAAGAATTAACGGTTACAAAATTTTTATTATTTTTTTTAAAACAACTAAACTTAAAAGAGTAAAACATGAATGAATATCACAAATTTTTTTTATGCATGATCATACCTTATATAAATATGTGATATTACTATTATAGAAGACCCAAATGAACTAAGAAATCATACAAATAATTTCACAATATTAAATGTATAAATGCATAAAAATGATTTGAAACGGTTAACACCTAGATACTTCCGTACATAGTACTTCTTTTTCCTTGGTTTTCGCTACATCTTTTGTATTTGATGGGGTTGCCGTTTTCAATTATTCCTATAGGCTAAGCCGCTAACTCCCTAAGCTACAATAGGGATGCGTGGACGAGAATAAGAATGTACGCATATATAGCTTCAGACTAGAGAGAATAATTAAGCTATCCTCCCAAAATATTCCTTAAACCAGCTGCACTTCATATCTTGTCTTTTTGCTGCAAACGAGTAGAATCTCAGGAATTAGTTGATCACTCTTTCATGGAATACAATTCAAGCCCACGAATTTTTCTGACACTTGTGCATCTGAATATTCTCTACTCGTAAACAGAAATTTCTCTTAAAAACTTTTCGACTTTACGGAATTTATGAAACTTGGTAATTATTTTGAATGACAAACAATTCCATCAATTGTGAGACAAAAGTGAGTAAAGCGGGATGAATAAAAAGGAGTATACTTTTCATTGTTCGTTTCATAGATGGACATTAATTTTCGCTTTACCCGTTTTCTTTTATCATAACATTCTAATTTGCTATGCTAAGACGTACTGTATACGTCTAAATTGGTTGAAATTTGCTACAGAACCCGACTCACAAAAAATACTTAAAAGAGAAATAACCTATTATTATGAAATATAATTGTCAATTTTCATTCAATAACTTATTTTCAAAATACAATTTCTTGCTAGTAAAGAACTCATCCAACAGTTAATCTCCTTAAATTATGATTTTTAACAATACTGATAGTCTGATATATATAATTGGGCTTGTGGAGTTGCGGGCCTAACAAATTTTTTTTGTAAGGAAATTCATTACATGAGCTAAAATTATTGGGCCGATGTTAAGTTTAAGAGGCAAAAGGCCAACATGGGCTACAAAGCAGGGATAATGAATGAATATTGAGATGTTTAGCAGAGATGCAATTGTATAAAAACAAAAACAAAAAAAATTCCACTAATATCATACCACTTTCACTTGCGTTCACTTCCAAAAAAAGAAGCAACTTTCCTATGATAGAATCATAGCCTTACAAGTTACAGCATATTCCCATACATGTAGTTATCTTTTGCCCATACATTGTCCTAACTTTCTCAACTACGGAGTAATAGTTTTTTGAAACGAACTTTATAAAATGACCCTTGTGTTATTGTTCTTTTCTTTTATTTGAAGCTCTCAGCTCCCTCATCACTTATTTTTAGTGACAGTGTACTAGGAACATCAATCATAAACCATTGTAAAATTTGGAAAAGATTACTTTTTGATGACATCCTAACCCTAGTGGAGTATATTTATTGCGACACTATCTTGATGGAGGGAGTAGTTTAGAAGCTGTAGCTGCCTAGCTTGGAAGTTGGAACAATAAATAATGTGATGGAAACAAGTGGTGCTGGGTCCTAACTGATCAAGTAATCCGTATTATTGGTCTAACTTTCTAACAAATCTATGTGATACACTACATCTATGGATCTACTCATCATCTACCTTTCAATAATCAAGTTGCACATCACAAATTCTCCACATCTAACAGTCAATAAAATGATCCCAATGCTGCAAGTTACTTGAAAAACAGGAAATGAAAAAATGAACGGTTGGATCTTCCATCTTAAGTATACACCTTATGAATCCAAAAACTTATGTTCAATATCCTCTATCTAGTAGAATTAGTTTGATATGCAAGGAAAAACATGGACTAAAAAACGAAGGGCTAGGACAAGACTGTAAGGACTTACATGGCCATGATCACCAAGGTTGACAACGAAAGCACCAGGAATGGGCTCGACCGTGATCCAAGTCTTACCCCCATCGCGAGTAGCCTGCAGGCCACCAACGTGGTCTTGGAAGAGGAGGGTGATGGTCCCAGGGTCAGTATGGCGTTTCAGGCCAATGGTGAGGTCAGGTTGTGGGCACTTGGGGTAGTAATTCACCACAATTTTCTGGTCCATATCAACGCTTTGGTGAGGGCCTCAGACTATAGCCCATCAACTTCTCACTGTACTGTTTTGTCACATTCCTCCATCCTTCTGGCTTGTCAGGCCATCTGGAGTAGTCCCTATTCTTGAATGGGTATGAGAAGTAAGATACCATCTCTCTCCAGTCTAGTACTGCTTCTCCCTGCAGTTTCACCGTACTAAGGGAGTATAAGTATCCAATTTCCACTCAAACACCCAAACCAATCACAAAAATGTAGTGGCCACACCGCCACAGCATTGTTGATCAAATGTCAATAGTAAGACACAGACAACAGTTGCAAAAACACAAAACCAGTGAAAACATTAGTTTCACTAGCTGTTTTTCTTTGTGTTTTGCGTCTTGTGGTGTTACTATTAGATTTCTTTTTCTTACAAAACGTAAGATTTCTTTTTGTTTGAAACGATTTCATTCTCATTTCAAACAATACCATCTTTTGAACCAAACACCCCCGAAAATCTCCTGGGCTTTTTCTCGAAATATCTCTTCAATTTAGTACAAGTGAGTCATTATTGGAAGGTTCTATTCCAAATCAAAGTTATCAAACTATAAATATTTTAATCTTAAACTCTTATATCATATACTTACTAAGATCATTATGTTCCATTGAAACCAGACATCCAACTTTGATATAAAATTTTCTTCAGTCATTTGTCTCCATAGTCGTAGTATTAGCTACGTACCACACTTATTATTGAAACTTCAAACCCTTGAGAAAATCACAAATCAAGATTACCATTTCTGCAAGATTTTAACTCTAAAAGTCCAGTTTCTAGTACAGTAACAAGAAACTAATGTACGACTATATATTTTTCTTCCATCTATATATAAAAAACACTATTTTTAAGCTTACAATACGATCTAATCCTATCATCATTACCTCAGATTAGGCAGAAATTTAGAGGAGGAAGATTAAGGCTAATTTGATTAATAAAACTGAAAATTGCAGAAAATTGTTAGAATATTATATTCTATTCTTATTGTATATATTAAATTACCATAACTTTAGCAAATTAGTTGACTGATCAGCAAATCATAGCAAATCAGTTGACTGATCAACATATCAATAGGCTGATTTGTAGCCTAAGACTTCTTGTATCTTGTATATAATGTTTGCTGTTCTATGCAAATCAAACCGAATTGATTTCCTTCAGAAATTATCATCATTCGACATACATCTTATCTCACTAATTTCCTATCAACTAACAAGTGACCCCTCCTCAAGCTAACTTTAAAGACTACTAAGCAATTGCCTAAAGTACCCCTCCCCCAATAATAAGTTCAATACAAACTAATAAGTAATTGGAAAGTAAATATGCCAAATATATATGCCGGACAGCCGGAGACACCGTAAAAAGTTTTATAGTAATTCATTAATATAACAAAAGTTACGACTTGATTGAAAAGTTACAACTTGATTGTGTCTGATTTGTGTAATATAAATCAGCATCTCTTCATATAATATGATGTAACTGATTAAAGCTAATCAAAGGTAATGCACACCTGAAGGTGACTGGAGACGATGAAACCACCCTTCTTACCACACATATCAAACCGAAGCTTCTCCTGAGGAGGCAGAGTAAAGATGTCACGAGCCAAGCGAGACATGTCAGCAATAAGATGAGCATCAATCCCATGATCAACAACTTGGAATATCATATCCCCCATTCTTCAAAAGCCTCCACGATTTCAGCTCTCTTCTCTTCATCTCCAGACGAATCGATGCCGGCTAGCGAAATGACGGGAATATCCTTGCTGAATTCGTTGTACGCCACCTTAGGCCGCTCATCTTCGTCTCTTACGAAGCTCGGGTTTAGGACTGTCTGTCCTGCTCATGCTGCCAATGTTGTAGGCCTTTCACCCAATTTTTTTCCCTCATTATGTTGCACTCGTAGTTGAAGTTTATGTGGTAGAACTGCTTAGCTAGTTAGCTCTTTGTTTTGGAATTGACAAATTGTTGTATTTCTATAGTAAGAGAGATTAAATATACTCTCTTCTCATTTACCTGTGCCTAATTTTTTGTCATGTTTATTATACTTAATTTAATTTAAAACGCTTTTATTATTAAATATTTAATACAAAAACTTATAAAACTTTGACATTTTTTAAATTTATACTGGTATGAATCTAATAAGATTCAAAGGTGTCACCAAGTCATCTACATCAACTATCCCCTCATTCCCTCCACTAATGAATTTAATAAAAAAACGTAGGGAGTAATTTAGTACTATAAAAAATGTGTAACGGATAAACTTTTGTGTCTACTCTCTACAAAACCATAATAATAGAATGAGTTTTTAAAAAGATGCGTAAATCAATTTGGGTTTGACATTGGATTTATTATATTCAACTTATTTTATCTAAAGGAATACTATTTGTACTTATTTTAGATCATATGAACCTCTTTAATATGAATTAATCTTATCTGATAGTAATTCATATCATCTAAAATTATAAGTTTGAAAATTGAAAAATTCATCGTAGCAGAGGTACAGGTGTACAATCATTCTAGTAAAATTATTCAAACATGTCCGAAATAAATCCACAATAAGTTGGAAAGAACGGTGTAGGAGTCTAACACTTTTGATGATTGGGGTGCGAGTATTTGGGTCAGAAATTGAAAAATGAATCCAACGAAAAAAGCCCAAGCTTGAACTTTTTGAGCCCAAAGCCAGTGGGAAAATGAAATTACAAAGCCGCCCTAACGGCTACTTCCCAATACATACCCCAACGGTCGAATCCCCACTTTAAAATCTCCACTCTCACCTCTCTCCCAATTTCTCTACTTTCTTTTCTCAATCTCCTACGCTCCTTTCTCTTTTTGGATCAAAGTCTAATCCTGATCCCTTGACATTCAGGTTCATCTCACTTCAATGGAAACCCCTTCTTCTTCAAGAATATTAACAAGTTCCCAAGCTTTGGCTGCTTTATCCAATAGCGCCAACTCCAACGCCAAATCATCACGTAATTTTTCTTATTTTTTTACTGATTCTTTTCAATCTACAAATAATAATTTTGAGTTTTAGTTTTATGAGTTCATCTTATTTCGGAATAATTCTGCTTTGTTTATAAATAATTCGAATTTAATTTTCTGGATTTCTCAGATTCTGCAAACAAGCTGAGATTAATTTGTCTGGGTTCATCTTATATTGGATCGATTCTTTTCAATTTGCAAGTAATTTGATTTTAATTTTCTGTCTTAATCTTTTTTTTGGATCAATTCTTCTTAATTTGCAAACAATTCAATCTTTAATTTTCTGGGTTTCTCTAATTTGTATTTGATTCTCTAAAATTTGCAAATAAAATGTGATTAACTCTTTTTAATTTTGCAAATAATTTGAGTTTAAATTTCTGGGTTCCTCTGTATTGTGATTAATTCAATCTCAAATTGGTGTAATTTCAGGGGAAATGGAAGAATCTGAAAAGAGTGTCACAAAATCAAGGCAAAGATCAGCAAAGCAAGATAGATCAGTTCTGATTGATATAACAAATGATTCACCAATTGTTGGGCTAGCAAGGGGAAGCTTGAATGGGACGCCACTTTCATCATTCTCGAAAGAGAGGACCTACTGCAAGAAAACACCAGGCTCAGGGGAAGCTCTGCTTAGAGGTCAGGTGAAGAATCTCTTGCAGAAGGTTGAAGAAGAAGCTGAGATATCTAAGTTCTGTCTGGAAAACTGTGGTCCTCCGCTTCGCGAAGGGCTCGACGCTATAATTAATTCTCCTGGTGGCCTTGTTGCTCCTACTCCAGTGAATACTCCACTAGTCCTCAATTTCTCTGCTGTTGAGGTTGAATCGTTGAGCTCTGTTTCTGAAACCCCATTTGAAGATCAACTCAGATTGCCTCAGGTCTGTTAAATTTCTTGAAGATTTTGATAATTTTTTGGGGTTTTGTTTTTAATTAGTAATTCTTGAGTTAGAGCTTGTTCTTATCATTTTTGTGACTTTTTCTTGCCAAATTATGATAGGTTTTGCTTTAATTTTAAGGGTTTTCAGTGATGTTGTGTACTTTTTCTGATTTCTTGTGAATTTGGTATAGTTGATGAGTGGGATTGACGGGAAGATGCAGGAAGAAAGTGGGGCAGAATCTGAGAAGGAGCTGATGATATCAAGGATATTGTTTCTAGATTTTCCTGAGAAATCAGACTCCTCATCAGACTGCTCATCTGTGGTGACTGCTCTAGGAACAGTTGGAGTGGAGAGAGACATTCAAGAGAAAGCAGCAACGATGGATGATGATGATGCTTCCATCTGGTCCATCCAAGTGAATGCAAGCACCCGGGGAGAAGATGAGGACGAGGATGAGGACGAAGTGAATCAAGATATTGTGGATGAAGGTGAAGTTGTTGAGAATGATGAGGTAGGAGTAGGAGAAGAAGATGAGGTGCTGTTGCTTGATGAATTGTGTGTAGGGATCAGTAGTATTAGTGTGGATGGGGTGAATAAAGGACCAAAATTCATGGGGAAGCATATTAGGTTTGTGTATGACAGTGATGATGAGTTGGTTGAGGAATTTGAAAAGTTTGATTCACCTGAAATCCCGCGTTTGAAGGGACTGCGGCCAATTCCGAAAGGGAAGCATGTTCGGTTTCAGGATGATGAATGATTTGTGCTGGGTGTTTCACATGTCTCTGAGAAAGTGGCTAACTTTCTGATTTTACTTTTGGGTATCGAAACTTCAAGATTTAGAGGATTACGCTTTAGAAAACACATTGTAGTGGATTGATCTAAATTAATCAGTTCATGTCACGATTGATTGTTGGAGACTGAATATGATTGTTATTAGTTTTACTAACTGCTTAACGTTAAGCTTGATTGCAGAAACACATAGATCTTCTGCATAATCTCCTGATCCTTGGTCATTTTAATCGAAAAACATTCCTACATTCCTAATTGTAGCCGTTGTTTGTGTTGTGTCCTCTGTATAATCTCCTGATCCTTTGTCAATCAGAAAAACGTCCCAGCATCCCCAATATCTTCTGAATAGTCTCCGTCCCAAATTAGTATATCTTCTGCAAGTTTCTGATCCTATGCCATTCAATCAGAAAAACACAGCAATAATCCCGATTATAGCCTTCAGTGGCACTAAGTTCGCCTACAGTCCCCTTGTCTCGAATCAGTAATCACAATGCTCCGATTCCAACCTTTGGTAATTTACTCACACTATAGTCTTCAAACAGAAAAGTAATTCCAAGAGCTTTATGTTAGAATTATTGAGTTTAGGAAAAAAAAGGAAGAAGAAATCAGAAGAAGAGAGGAAGGAGCTTCCATTGTTGATGGAACTCAAGAAGAGATAGAGAAAATAAGGACTACATTTTTATTTTGGGTGGTAAAATGAACTAATACATTGTACAACCTATTTATACTCTCCAAACTAATTACAAGATTACAAACTAAACTTGAGTTGTGGAAGCAACAAGCTAACTAAATCATAAACTCCAACACTTTACAAATGAAAGGCACAAAAAGTATAAGAACTAACTGATTTCGTAAGAAAAATTTATACAATCAGTAGCTCCAGATGATTTGGTTACTCCTGTATTGTTTCTGTGCGTGTACTCCAATGAGCTTCCTCCTACCAAAACCAACATCCCGTAAAAGTGTACAAAACTTATCCTCACATACGCCACGCCAACAAAACAGCGCAAATTTCATCTCCCTCCTGGAGAATCCTTGACCTCTTAAGCCTGCCATATGCAACCTCTACCTCAGCCAAAGAATCAAATATGCTGTAGTGAAAAAACATAAGCATTTGCAGTCACAGAATCGACTAGAAACCCCCTCAAAACCATTTCATTCTACGTTCGCTCCTTTCGATCAAGCTTCCCTCCCATCCCAATCCATTTGACTGCAAGAGAATAAACCTCTGGAAGCCAGATGGATGCCCTGATCCTAATTTGGCTCAAAATGTCAGAACTTTGATCAAAAGACCAGTTTTTGCATAAGTAGACACAAGATTAAACTAGATGGCACTAGGAATGAAGAACTGTTCAGGGCTTCATCCCATAACACATGTGTTTCCTCAACATACCCATTTTCTGCACAAAACAGCATAACAGCAGGAAAATCAGCTGAATTTGAAGCACTCCCAGATGTAGTAGTTACTGTAGTAATCTGAGAAGAGTACTAGATGCTCAAGACTTGAGCTGAATTGTGTTGAGAACTCCCACACTTCTTCCCAATTGTTGATTCAACACCATTTGATGCATTTCTCACTTGTAACTCATAAATTATACGAGACTTACTTCATATACTAGAAATTAAATAGGGAAAGGTAGCACTTACTGATTTTGATACGTAGCTTCTTTCCATTTAACATAGTGCTAGTGGTTTAAAACACTATCTAGTTTTATAAAGAGTTGATAATTTAATAAAGCCCATCTCCATTTCAATAAATGATGATAACAACTATTTGAATTGTGGTCTTTAAAGGCATTTGAGTTAGTCCAATGAAGAGACCACTATTATACGTCTCACACTTTCTTCAACTTCACCAACCAAAAATTAATAATCGCTTCACTCTAACGAGTGACAGACTGACAGAGGAAGTACGCATTATACGATCAACTTACAGAAAAATGCAACTCAAGTCTTTTGTTTTTCTTTTTGGAATTTTAATACCAAATCAATTTACACACGATATCTTAACGTCTATGAATTTGAAATACTTCTTTCAATAGCCGAACTGCGATTAGTATCTCCATATACCAAAAATATTAGGACAAAATATATGAATTTCAAAAGATTCAGCAAAGAAAAAACACATCCTCCATACACTGAAAAAAATAGAGCAAAATATTTGAACTACAAAGTCTCAGTAAAGAAAAATCAATAGTGCTCAAACCATTGCGGGGCCATATTATCTTGCTTTATGAGATAAGCGTAAAACCTATAACAGGTCCTCTTGAGTCTAGATACCACAACCTAACTTCCAGGTAAACTGTGGGGATCAACAGAACCATATAAACATATAGAGAAAAGAAAAAACAAAAACACAGAATTCAGCAGAAAAATGCCTAAGAATCCAGTAATCAACTGTAAATAAAATCAATAGTCACAAGAAGCATTATACACAGCCACATATATCTGTTCAACTAAGAACGACAAAGAAAAAGCTCAGACATATTCAATCGTCAATCCCATGGTGAGCAGCCTGCAGGGTACCTCATCTAGAACAAAATCAAATCACTCCAGTTTCTCCAATTCACCCATCCTCTCAATGATCGCCTGCAATTTGATAGTTCGAAATTTTCAGATTTCAAAAGATAGGAGATTCAAGCTATCAGTATTCAACAGAGCTTGGGTAAGTAAACCGTGACTCAGTACATGAAACTGACATTTAAGGCTCTAGAAGATATGAAAATAAAATAACATCAAGAAGATGCAACAGGGGCAATGACACACACCTTCTTACTTGTTTCCTGAAGCTCGCCAGCAAGGATAAACTCATCAAGAATCAGGTATACCTATATAGCATTTTAGAGAGGGAATTAAGAAACCAGACAGAACTGAACAAACACAAGTGAAATCTTAGGCTAAAGAGCCAGGTGACCCTACAGCATAGGCTAACCAATCACATCAGACATATCCGAATCATTTTGGAAAAACTCCCATGAGAAGAACTTAACTAAAAAGATGTTGTACATACTTTAAGCAAACAAGTGCCTTTATAAGAGGCAATAAATAAAATGACAATGCTGATGCAACATAGACGTCCTCAAAGAAAGGCAAAAGTCTGAGGAAATGGGGAAAAAACATGATACTGGGTAGGGAGTATAGGTATAGAACCATCCAGGAGGCTTGCCTAAATCACTAATGCCAACAATTCAACAAGGTAGTCTAGCTAGCAGAAACAAGTTTCTAGGAGAGATAGGCAGCTCAATAAATCCAACAAGCAGCCACTAAGAAGTTTTGAGCAGAAATTCAAAAACCATAACCAGAATTGAAACAGCACAAGCATACACATTTGTATGATAAGTTGATAACTAATAATTAACAAAGAAGTCCACCTGAACTCAAGGCATGTTAAAAATCAAGGCAAGAATAGATGCAAAAGAAGAATTTGGCTTCCCATATACTGAAGCAATAAAGATTCTAAAATTCAGATGACACATGATGGAAAAAAACATTGACATATATATAGTACAGACCTTGTGAAAATTGAAGACTAAATCCAGCTCACACACATTGCTGAAAAAGTGGTCCAGTATCTCCACAAATAGGTGGATACACTCAAGGTATGCTAACTCATTATCTGTGATATCAACACACATGGAGAAAAATAATCCAGCATAACGCCTGTAGATAACCTTGTGCGTACGGAACTGAGAGAGAAACAAAACAGAAAATTATCAATGCATTAACTATAACCAACAATTCAAAGATCAATTATAATATTACATCTGGAATATTCAATGAGATGGTATACAAGGAAACCAAATCCTGAAAGTTGACAAACCTGATACACAGTGTGCACACTAAATGCTTGTTTGTTTCACAGAAAAATTTATAGGAAATAGATATTTAATACAGTTAATGTAAAAGCTGGAAGTTGCACCCCCTAAAATGTTTTGCTTCCCACAAAATAAAGAAAGTTGCTAACCCAGGTCCCCCTTCATAAGTGGAACTTCCCACGAGAAATATTTCTTCTTACATACATCCACACAAAATTCTCCATTCTCCACTATTGAAACTAAAAGGACAAAGAAACTCCTAGGGGATATTATTTCCTATATTCAACCAAACAACCACAAGCACATTATTCCAAAGCCTACCCAACATGACATAGCCCCCCAAAAAAATCCCATCACTGATATATCCACAAAGTTGCGATTAAACACACTTATGCCAAAAATCACATAATTTTGATGTACTGCATTTGCCCCTTCCAAAAGTCCCTTCTCATGTTCTGGCAAGGCAGTGCCAAAGTCCCAATCTTCCTTCACAGACTGCATGGAGCATGTCAGGTGAAACACTATCTATATCAATCAAAATACATAATGTCATGAAACACTAACCCCACTACTTCCTCTCAAAATAAAAGCCCACTAAACTTAACAAGACATAATGACAGCATTGCCTCAGCAATGCAATGATATTCCAATATTTAGCGATTTTTTTGAGACTATTTGCGGAATGTTTGTTTTCCTTGAAATTAGGTAATAAGCTAGAAACTCTAGGAATTGCTTCCTCAAAGAGCTCCAGAAGTGTAAAACTTCAAAGTTACACCGAAACACATAGATTTAACATACAAACAACCTTTAAAGATAAGTGTTTACAACCCTGCAGACCATTACCTATTTTTCTAACCTTCAAACTTATCTAAAAAACAACTCTACATCACCTTGCTCCCCAAAATAAATTGAATCACTTTAAACCTCCATCATACCCATTGCAGAAGACATATAGGACACAGTCATAAATCATACATGGCCAAACTTGGTAGCTTAAACAACCCAGCACCATAATTATGTCTCTAAGAAAACCATCAATGATGTGAGGATAAACAAATTTTTTAAAAAGTTCCATCATATTCAATCCCAATATCCAACTTAGATATATGACCATACCTTCACCTCCATCCCACCAGTAAAACAGGGATAAGCAGATAAAATTGCGAAAAAATAATTCCCAGTTCTCTCCTTAATCGTGTGAACGCAAGATTACTACCAAAGGAGCTTCATCAAATTTAAGAAACACTAACATGAGGCCTCAAGCAGAAATCCCTTCCGACCATCCTCCATCTCTAGTTATGTCCCAAGTGAAAGCTCAAAGGTTGTATTTGCTGAAAAGTTCATGTCCAGCTCTTCCCTATGTCCCAGGCAAACACCTTCTCAATCATGCATATGCTTCTATTGCTTGGTAAAAGACTTATTATATTGTACATATGTGTTTTCCCTTCTAGACGTTCAGAAATACTAGTTTTTATGCATCATGTAAAGCAACAAACATAATAAATATTCAGTATCTGTAAACAACCTCAATGTTAAGCATCTTGCTTCCTACTATACAAACTAGATTACTTCAGGACTGCCACGAAAGCTATTGCATAAGAAATATCGGACCAGGGCTCTAGTTATACCCTGTCCGTAGCACAAGTTATGTTGGATGCCAGGACTTGCAAAAGCCCAAAATGTCTGTTGCATAAATTCATCGGTTAAGAGCTAAACAAGGAGTGAAGTCTGTAGCATAAATTCAATCTTCCATTTCATAAAATCGATTTCTATGTTGGATGCCAGGACTTGCAAAAAACCCAAAATGCCAACAATCTCACATACATCTTAGTCAGACAACAATGCATCCGTTCAGAGCTAAACAAAGAGTGAAGTCTGTTGCAGAAATTCAATCTTCCATTTTGCAAACTCGGTTTTAACAACGACAATAAAAATTACAAAGCAAGGGATAAAATTATGAAGCTCTCACAACTAACATTATCAAAACTTCTTTCCAAATCACAGTTCAATCAAATTATACTAAACAAAGCATACCAATTGCCAATAACTTTGCGAAAATCTTACTCCGTTAAATATCAAGAAAATGCTCAAATAAGCTTAAACAACACGACATAATAATCACGAAAACAAAAAGAAGGCAAACCTCGACGAAATTAGTGAATTTGGGATCTCTGTTTACAACCAACCGATGAACCTGTGCATCAAACAAGCCAAATTTAATTAAATTTTAACAAAATTCAGCACAACAGTAATAAAATCAAATAATCAAAGGTTAAAGAAGTAGGTATGAGGAGTGAATGAAACCTCGTATTCGACTTTGTGTTTCTCGGAATCTTCTAGAGGAACGTAGTACTTTGCAAGACGGGTCTTCCCTTGTCTGTTCTGTAGCAGAATGAATCGGATCTGCCATTTTTGGGAAAGTTAAGGAGTCAGAAAATAGGGTATTGAAATTCAGAGGAGAGACATCGATTGATTAACAAGTCAATAAATCGGCGAAAAAATTACTACCATTTTGGTTAGAATTCTGTAATGCCAGGAGAATAGGGGGACTGTAGGGTGCTTCGCCGACGAGAGAGACGTGATGTACAAGGTTGGGTTCGAGGGTCGGAAGCTGGTTGTTGAGATGCGGGTGCGATCAAACTATGTCGGTCATTCGTCTTCGCCTCTTATTGTTAGGACTTATTCTTTCTGAGTCCAGCAGGACCAGCAATAGCATTTCCATCCTGGCGTGCCACATAGGCTGGCTACAACGGGTCCAACTTTTAAGGATTGTTAATTAAGTTGAGGCTAACCTTGAAAACAAAATCAACTTCACTCATCGTTTGTTTGATTAGAGAAACACATTAATACATTATTAATTTATTTTGTATACAGCAATAGCATATCATATGACATTTACAGGTATCGATGGATAAAATTGGTTCTCTCCTTTATTATAATATTACACGCTTATTTATAATATTATACTTATGACCAGATTTTCTCGTTTAAATACTTGCTTTTAGTTATAATGGAGTCATTGGCTTTCGAACTTTCTCTTACATCTATCTCTCCCTCCCTCCTCACACCTCGTCTAACTCTTTTTCCAAATCTACAACAATGGAATAATTGTGGGTTAATTGCTATAAACCATTAGTTTTTACTCATCCTACAAAAATTAGTATAAAGCAATATTTCAGCAAGTTCTTTAAATGTTTCTTTTTACTTTGCAACAATCCCAAAACACGCTTGTTTAAACACTTTTTTAACCCTATTAATAACTCTAACTATACATAAGTTAAAAATTATATAAACTAGATATTTTAAATTATATATTGAGACGAATTTAATAAGATTACAAATTATTATATTTTTTCTTAAGAATAATTCTCTAAAGAAACTGAGCATATATATATTACAAATAATTTGAAAATCAAAGTATTACAAATAAAAAGAAACAGAACAGTGACAATTATTTGAAGCACGCTCATGCTTAAGGGATGTAAGTACTACTCGCACTCGAATGGACTAAATCCAAAGTTTTAGATGTTTAATATGCTAATAATAAATATGTCAAAAACATTATTATTCATCAAAATATCAAAATGTTTGAAATGATATGCAAACTTCCAAGACAACAAGGAGTTATAACGAATATGTGAAAGGAGCAAAGTCAAAATCAAAAGGGTGGGCCCATTTCCTATAAAATCTTATTAATTAGGTAACGATATTTGCCTTTTCCTCCCAATTGCCAAGAACTCATGCCCATTGAGCAATAAGAAGACACCTCTAACCAATTACGAAACTACTCTACAACCACAACGTAAATAACTAAAGTCCAGTGAAGTGGAAGCCAAGAAATGAAGCAGAAGCCACTACTACTACTACTCTCCCTTGCCTTATTTTTGAACCACTAATACTATATCATTAATCATTTCATCAATTAACAACGTGTAGTTAGTTTGTTAGTTTGTTTGGTATAATCAACCCCTCCTTTGTCTTCAATTCTCATCAAATTCCATTGATATAAGAATACCCTCATTTGTTGTCACCTTCAAAAAATTCCAAATGAAAATTTTGGTAGCAGTTAACTCAGTTTGATCACAACATTAATAGACATATAGGTTAGCTAAGCATGGAGAGCGAGCACGGAGGCGTGGTGGTCAAGGGAAGGGCAATCATCGACTCACGCCCTCCATTCCGATCGGTGAAAGAAGCTGTTGCACTGTTTGGAGAGAGGGTGCTAGTTGGGGAGATTTATGCCAAGCAAATTAAAGAGGTTATATATGCTTACTCTTTTCTTAAAAAAAAAAACATACCTTTCATATATGTCCACATTTTAGTAGTTGAATTAATAATTCATGCATGAGAAATTCCTAATTTATACCTGATATAAATATATCGGGATCATTTTTGTAATTTCATTCTACATCTGATATATGTTTTTCTATACCTAAGATCATATTATCTATACCTGATATAAATATGTTTGCTCACATATATAGATGCAACAACAAGTACCTAAGATGGATACAGAGAAGGAAAATGCGACGTCGGAAATAGGAATTGCATCGGCTGAATTAGAAGAAGCGAAGCAAAGCCTACAAAAAGCAAGAGAGGAAGGCAATTATATAGCGAATTGCCTGAAGTCCCTCAAAGAACAGCTGGAAGAAACAAAGAAGGAGCTCCATAGTTTGAAAGCAGCAAAAGATGTGATGAAAGATCATAAGCATGAGAAATTCACTAATCCAGAGATTGAAGAACTCAAATTTGTTGAGATTAATGTCAACAAATTCGAGAATGATCGCGGGACTGAATTTGATCGTCGCCAGCAAGAGCTCCAAAAGAAAAGGTTTGTAACATTTGCAAGTCCGCCGTCTTTAGCACGAGAAATCAAGGGAAGTCTTAGTGTGAATGATGAAAGAGCGAGCAAGTTGGGAAGATCTTCTTCTTTCAGGAAGGAGGGGAAGAAAAAGCCAGTTGCTGCAATGATGGGATGGCTTTTCCCCAGGAAGAAGAGAAGCCATGAAGGTGAGTTTGATCGTTCCCCTAAAGTTTGATGATCTAGCTTGCCAAAAAAAGTACCACCTCCGTCAAGACTTGTTATTTGTTACACTACTAGTTCTAATCACAATCATTGTGATAATTAATTTTGGACGATGAAGTTTATAGTTGTAATTCAGGAGCGTTTGGAGAAGAATAGAGTCGGATACTGCATTAAGGCATGCATACACTGTATTTCTTCGATTATTGTAAAAATGCAAACTCTATACATTTTGGTTATCCTTAAATGAATTCTGCAAACTACATTTTGTAACAGCCCGCATTTTATAGTTATTAATGAAGAACCTTAATTCTCGAATAATACACAATTAACTCAAATTATGCAGTAGAATAAACCAACTTAGTGTATATGGAGGGACCGACAACTATAAATCTATAACTTTACTTGAACATTTTAATACAAGTCTCTAATTACACTTGAAGTAAATTATAAAATGAATCAATAGATTATCTAACTAAAACTCATAACTCAAATAAAGAAAGTTACATCGTTGGGTCGGGTTGAAACGGGTTGTTAATTATTTTCGGATCGGTTCGGTTCTAGGTTATTAATCGGATTGGGTTCAATCGGCTATTTACTTAATCGGTTTGGTTCGGATTCGATTCGGGTTTGACTAGTTCGGTTTTGACCGGGTTAAGACAGTTTATTTTGGGTTTGACTCGACTTTGAACCGAGTCCAATTTAGACGGAGTAAGACAGTTTATTCTGGGCCCTTTCGAGACAATTTGCTTCTATTCATTATTATTTTACAATTATGTTATAAATCGCATTTTACATGTTAGCTTAATTTCATGATTATTTAGTTTCTATTATGCACTTGTCAATTCTTTGACAATAAATAGTATTGTTAATATCATGATTTTATTTTGATATGACATGCTTGGCAGGAACTGATCGAATTGTAGAATTGTGCAATCCTATATAATAACGTATTTACACTTATAAGTCTCAACCTTTATCAACAATATTCCTAATTTTTTTATTGTTTTGAAGAAAAAAGTACAATTTATAAAATTATAAATTGTTAAAAAAATCATAATCATCAACTTATTGGAAACCAATACAAATAAAGTATAAAGGTATGAATTTGTTATTTCGATAGAAATATCAATCATCATATCCAAAAATCATAATCTTATTAAATATCGTTAAAACCAATTAATGATGCTCCACTAACATTTCAATCAAGTACGAAACCCTAAAAATTAACTAGTGTATATTTCAGATTAAATGATAAGAATTAACTAAATATAGATCTATAAGCTAAGTGATATATAATTGACTAAGATTTTGCATATTGGTAAAGTATCATAGTAAGATACTAATGGAATTTCAAGAATATGAATTTTATGATTCTATCTTCTTAGAATTTAAATAATTTAATCAACAACATTATTAGATTTGAGCATTTCTAGCTGTTTTTGAGTCCAAAAAGATAAAGTGGATGTCAATTAATGACGAATAAAAGTATATTTTATTATATACTCTTTAGACTTCTTTTGCAGTTTTGCGCAATTAACATTTTTTTTTAATTTTCACAAATTAGTTTAAATAAAATAATTCTAAATTCATGATTAAATTTTTTATGTGCTTATCATTGATTTTGTTGAAATATCTTTTTTTATTAGAATATAATATATGAATTTCATTATTTCACATATATTGAAATATGCTTTTAAGTTGGAATTTTGCAAGTTGTTTGTTAAGAATCCTAATAATTTGCAAGAAAATATGATTTGAGTACGATAACTCTACTATTGGGTTTTTAACAAGTTAATTTTAAACATATCATCTTAAATTGGGTTAAGGGTCACTATCAATTATACCTTGTCAGTTTCTTGTCGGGTTGAACCGGGTTTAGGTTGTTACTAATCGGTTTACAATTGGGTTGAGTTGTTAATGGGTTAAGTCATTTTGAAATCGGTTTGTATTTTGGTTTAAATCGATTTTCAGGTTGGATTCAGGTCGGGTCGGTACGGGTTACGAGTTACATCTTTTGGATTGTAAACCAGTTCGGGTTAAAACGAATCGGGTCAGTACAGTCAGGTTCACGGTTCGGGTTGAAAATTGACAACTCTATATATCATATCAGTTTCTCCTAAAGTTTTCTGCAACTTTGGACGATCATTCTTGCAAAATAACTTAACAAATCTACTCCCACCAAGACAGGTTCAAATAACCAATCAATGAAAGTTGAGCACACATTATTCAACTATAAATATTTTTCAGTAGTATTTTTTAAAAATAACTTTATAAAACTAATTAACTATCAATAACATTGCTCAAAACCCAACACATAATAGCTTTTATCCTAAGCAAAATTTTATAAAGGTAAAACATGCAAGTAGAATAATCAACAAAGTAAACACTTAAGGACTAATTTTTATTGCTTTATGGTGAATTTTAATATGTTATTAATCAATAATACTCGTGGGTCCATTGTTAGCAGTGACATGGACGTGGTCTTCCCTAGACGGTTATGTAGTTTAACCTTTACACAAATTATTGTATACACATAGGACACAATAAAGTTATTATCTCCCTTGTAGAAGTAACCTCCTCAAAATTGATAAAGCTTTGCATATGTTGTGTTGAAGGTAAGTTTTATTATATTAATGGGTCAATTTAGGGATACAATAACTTTATTATGTCTCGTGTGTATACAATATTTTTATAATCTTTATAGAGTACAAATTAATTTCTATTAATTATTCCCCTTTTATATTCCTGATTCTTTTCTATGCTGTATGTGAGATATTTATAAAAAAAAAAATTATTTGTTGAGATGGCTGGAAAACATAAAAGAGATGAGTGATTATATATCTATGATATTATAGCAAATTGATCACTCATTTATTTGAGTTGTATATTTTGTATCATTGTTATGAAATCGAGCAAATATGATAACACAGAAACAAAACGATCTTTTTATTTCTTATTAAGTTTTTTTTACAAGCTAATTTTATATAATTTAGACAAGGTTACGTAGTAACACACAATACTCTCTTTGTTTCTTTTTGTTTTTCCCATTTTTTTTTGCATATATTTGAAATTGAACTTAAATTTTAAATATTTTTAATTGTCTATTTGTAAACATTATAAAAAGTTGATACTTGAAAAATATACATTGAGACAAATCTTGTAAAATCCCATACGATTATGCATGTTTTTCTTATAGATTGAGAACAATTAATGGTTAAAGTGTAGCTTTAAAATCTATAAATTTCAAACGAGAAGAAAAAAAGAAGTGGAGGAAATAACAAATAACGTAAACTACCAAAAAAAAAATACTTATGGGTCTTATAGGCCCCTATACAAGCTCGCTAACTACTGAAATACTACACTATTATATTGCAACTTTTTTTGAATACATTCTTATAATAAATTAAATAAGGGAGCTCAAAATATGTATTTTATTGTTAGTTGGTTGGTCAATTAATTTAGCCACACGTGTCATATGTGTAATTTGCACCGGCAATCAAGCTTTAATGGATGTACTAAAAAATCCTCCTCTTTGCTAGAGAGAAGGAAAAAGAAAGTACAAACTTTCACTAGAAATTACAATGTCCAATAATGGTGTATAAAAACTCTACAAGATCACTCTCTAACTTGTTTGGATATAATAATAATAATAATAATAATAATAATAATAATAATAATAATAATAATAATAATAATAATAATAATAATAATAATAATAATAATAGGACATGAATAAGAGGCATATTACGAAAAGGACTCATGCACATGCACTATTACATGTTGACCGTGGCCCAAATGAGATAGTAGTCGGCTGCCTGTGACTAGTAATACTCTTCTCATAAGGCGCAGGTAGCTTGCTCCATTTGATAGGCCGTGGACGACCTATTTTCCTCTTCTACGTCTTTCTAATCCTTATACCTCCTACATACATTCATATATATCATCTCCACACAATATTACTAATATTATCTTTTTGGTACTTCTTGTCGTAATCGTATTCTAAACATTAATTTTTAATTTTTGTATCATAACTAGAAGAGGTCATCAACCCTAATTCTAGCGGGAAAAAAAATACAAGTCTCACTTATTACAACCTCTTTTAGTTAGTCCATCAAAACATAGACTCGATTACTCTTCCTCACATAATAATGCGTGTGCAAGTGTAGTACGAAGTAGATAGACATGGGCCGATGGCAGATAGAATGAGTTAGAGCGTGGGATTGTGGGCCTGGACCAACTTTGTGTTTAAACAAGATTTACATGTTCTTAAATGTGGAGGGTACCATGTTTGGAAGGTTAGACCGACTACTCGAAAGCCTTTTTCGTTGACAATACTCCGTAGTTTTTAATTCCCTTCTTTGTACTTTTGTAAGCTATTTCCTTCAACTTAGCTTATGAATTGTTTTTTACATACAAACATGAGAAAAGTGAGCCCATTGAATGTGGTGGCCCAATGATGAGCACATTCAACTTAACTTGAATGTAAGAAAAGTGAGTCCATTAAATATAAGAAAGTAGAAAAGAAGAATAAAGAGAAAGTAGGAAAAAAGAATAATGAAAAAGTTGAATGTGCTCACTTAACTTATATTCAAATTTCTCTTTATTCTTCTTTCTTACTTTCTCCTCCCATCGTATTTCGTTCATCTCCAAACTCAAACTCTGGATGACCACCTACCCCGCACTCTGAAAAAAAAGCCGTCTTAAAATTCCGACCAGCCAAAAAAGCAAAGAATAGAAAGCTAACTCATTGGGCAGATCATACAATTTTAGTAGAGTTAATTCATTTTACATTTTTACCTTACCTAACAGACAAATCACACAGTAGTTGTTTCTTAGCAACAATTTCTCTTTCGTTTACTAGATTGATGTTGGAAGCATGCCATAAACAGCAACGAATCATGGGTTTGAGCAATGGTGGCAAACAGACAACATATTACAGTCTTTCAGTTATTGTTTCTGGAACAAACCTTAATATTGGACGATCAAGTTTAAAATTAAGTACAAAGAGTGAAATGTTGCATTTTGCTTCAGTCTCCTTGATGTCTTCCCAGCTCCTCCATCATCATGAAAAGATGACGGCAAACTTCAAATGGAGAATTGTTAGGACTGCATTACTTATTATAGTGAGTTACATGTGCTACTGTTATTCATATTGAATTGAACGTTCAAATTGTTGCGGGATTTTGCATGAAATAAAACTTATGTTGATTACGTTCAACCTTAAATAGCTTGAGGGAGGATATCAGATCTATGTAATATGTACTTTTCCAGATAAAAGCTAGGAATCCCATCAACACTAATGAGACCATAACTTATAAGATTGACAAATCCCTGGTCTACATCTAACCCTAAATTCCCAAATCAATAATACAAAGCTAACTCAATTTACTATCCTATATTATTGAAAACTGATCTGCCCAATTCAATTTGGATATCTTCACTTTCAGTGACGTGTTAGATGGAGAAAATTATTGAGTTCTATCTGGGCAAATGATGAAAAAGCTTATAAACTTTCAATATATATAGCAAATTAAATTCTAGCTAAAACCCTAAGGCATGACACGAACTAATTAATTATCCCGAAAACTAGAAGATTCCAATATGGCCTTGAATCCTTTATACCGATTTTTGTATTTTGTAGGGAAAAATACAAACTCAAATAATTCCTAATAGCAGTGGTGGATGTAGCTGCTATTCTGGTGGATCAAAATGACTCATCAGTCGGTGCTAAACAAAATTTTTGATGTATTTTTTAGTATTATTATTTAGTTGTTTAGTATAAAAAAAATTTATTACATATTTGATTATCGATTGTGATTCGTCAGACGCCAGGCGCCAGACGGAAAGTCTTGGATCCGCCGCTACCTAATAGATATCCATCAATACAACAACGTCAATTTTCTAGTTTGAAGGTGAGTGTTAGTTAATTTAGTTGATTAAAGATTTGAAAGTGGTAATTAAGACCTTCTGTCTATGTCATTTGCAACTCACGCCTTTGTTTACACCCATACAATTTTCTAGTTTGAATCTATTTACTCGGGTCCGGTGTAGACTTTTCGCGTATTGTGCTAAAGATCAGTAGATACCTCTTCAATTTCAGAGTTGGATTCACTAGTTCAAAATTGTTCCTTTGAATTTTTTTCATATGAAATGAAAGTTTCTACATAAATTTTAGTCACAGTTTGAAGATGTACAGGCATATTTGCAAGTGCTTCAAATTAATAAGTTCATTAAGTCATTAACTATGTCTCATTTTTCAAAAAAACTATCATGAGGTTAATTGTTCCACATTACTCCTTTCGTTTTTTTGTTTTTTGTTTTTACCATTTAGAATACTGTAGATTTTTGAGCTAAACTTTGACTATAAATTCTCCCTAATCTAGATGAACAATATATTTAATTGGTATATTAATAGATTCGTTTCAATATATATTTTACAAATATGAATTTTTTTTTATAACTTTTACAAATACACCATTGAAAATATTTGAATTTTAATTTTACATTAAAATTTGCACAAAAAATAAAAGGAAAGAACAAAAAAGAACGGAATGACCGAGGGAGTACACGTATTGTATTTTATAAGTGTTAGTGCTTATACTTTTATTTTCATTACCATAGATGTTAGTGATTAGATATTTGTTGTAGAGACATGAAACAAACATACTGATCAACTAAATAAAGACTTATGAATTATGATACATATATTTTTTTCCCATACGATATAGACCAGGTAATAAAAAGTGAAAGCAAAACGAACGTACTGATAAACAAAAGAGAGACTCTATGATATGGTTGCACAAAGTATTTACGTAGTAATAATGGTGAAATTGGATGGTGGTCTTGAATTCAACCTGAGAACTGTATCATACCTTTTTGCCCTAAAATTCTGACGCCCTCCAGGTCCCTCTTACCCTCTCTCCTTCCCTACGTACCGTAGCTTCACTTCTACAACTTTTCAGAGATTTGTGTAATTTCTTTGACATTGACACTACCATCATCACACCTTTACTTTGCTTTCTTTGTCATTGCCATTTACATGTACTGCCCCTTCTTATCGCAGTTTTGTCTTTAAGCTTTTCATTTCCTTTTAACTCGGAATTTATAGTTACATTATACATACGTACCGAATACTGCCTTTTCTATGAGCTGTGGTTTCTTTATACACTTCTATGCCTTTTTTTAAAAAAAAAATTGTTTACTATACAAGGCTAACATTTGACTAACTTATTAACATATAAAACAGATTGCAATATCTTTCAAATTTACTGTTATAATAACATGAATACTTAACAATTATGTCATGTAAACAAAATTTACGTCGAATTAATAGTCAATAGGGAGTTAAAAAGGAATCTCATGCAGATAAGATTTGATCTCAAATGTCGATATTTCTAATTAATTTATAAATATGGATATCTACAAATATAAAATATTTCATTTTTAGTCCAATATAGCCAACGCAGGAGAGGGGAAAAGGCAAACTCACCCCAAAAACCCCTAGAGGGAATAATCAACTGACCACAAGATCACAAAGCCAAACACTTACTACTAGAGCCATCCACTAAACCTGAGCAAGCAAAGTACAGAGTAAATCTATACATTTTTCTAACCAAACAACAACACTTACAATTTGTTGATCTTGTATTTATAGGATATGTGCTTAGGGGGGGGGGGGGGGGGGAAGCATCCTCTGTCAGAAGCATGTATACATATAAGCTCTTATCAATACGAATTCCGTGTATTAAAAAAATCTAGCTATTATTTTCGTATCACTAAACAATAATATTAAATTAACTAATAGTACATTAAGAAAGCAAAACATTTTAAAGGAAGATATTGTATGTATACGGGATACAATAAGGTCAGATGCGGTTCTGAGTATGAATAGGGTGCTCGACATAATAGGGTCCCCAAATTTGAGGGGCCTTAAAATTCAGATATATTTATATTTGTTTTGTATAATAACATAAAATGTAGTTAGAGTATTGATTTGAATAATATGATCTACATGAGAGGTCATTTTAAAAAGTTAAATAGAGCCCATAAAAATATGTAATTGTTACTCCAACCATGAATAAAGTTATTGTATCTCAATGAAAGTTACCTCTTACTATAATAAAAATTACCCATTAAATTTTATAAAAACTGAAATATATTAACATTTGTTTGTCCACATACATGTAAGATCTTTTAAAATTTTAATACGTTGGACTTGAAACATGCCTTATTTGAAAAGTAGATTTTGTAGTAACTTCACTTTCCAAGAAAAAATTTCACCCGTCCTAAAAGTATGAGGAATGAAATGGATCGAGTACGTGTTTCCACCTCTCAATCACACTGATTGTCACATGATCAAGTTAAAAGATTTTGATTTGCTAGCAAAGGATATGGAATTGCAAGAATTTCCAAATACCAATGAATGAGGTGCTTACCTCATAAGTAATAACTCGTGAAGAAGGTGGCTGAGGCAGCCGCTTTGCCTCTGATGCACCTGCATTTTCTTATGAGTAATCATCTCCCACCCAACATTATTATTAGGACTACTTTGATTGATGTCATTTTATTCTCTCCAAGTGACCAAATCTCTCAGTACCACTTTTTAATGGACCAATCAGCTTACACTAATTCTTCGTTTTAATTTCATATCACTTCTTACCCAGTACAGGTCTCTCATGAACATGTGACCTGTAACATAGTGTCACATGTGTAGGTAGGCAGGTAGCCAAGGTAGGGAAGAGAGCTACTTAATCTTTCAGGGGAAGAATACAGGAAGTAACTAGTATACCCACTTACCCAGTACAAGTCTAATGGACAAATACTATGTATAGATGTTAATTTGGTTTCAATATAGAACACCACTATGGAAATGAATTGAATACTCAGTGTGTTCCTATATTTATCTGCATGATGCAACTCTAGTGCAGATCTAATTGTCTACAGTAGACAGTAGGAAGATGACTACAGTAGGAGCCTAGAGGGCTATACCCTTCTATGATCATTTAATTTGCACTCGAAATTTAGATTCATTAGAAAACCTGGAGTGGGCCTAAGGTAGATAGGCTCAGACATCTAATATATATATTCATCACATCAACATTGAATAGTACATACTAAGTATACATTTCAATATGGGAAATGATCAAGACGAAAAGCTAAAATCAACAATGTACAAGCCAAATTCGATACAATGGTGAATATCCTCGTGGGGGCTTATCTTAGTTCTCGTAATAATTTCTGTGCTGAAGTGGATAAACTTCTTAGTTTGGGTTGATCTATTGGGATAATTAAGAATTTGTTAGGATAATTGTTAGGATATCTTTATCATCATTATCATGTTATTATGTTAGGATAATTGTTAGGATATCTTTATCATCATTATCATGTTATTATATTAGGATAAGATTTTATTATATTAGGATACGATTTTATTTTTGTCTGGTATTTGAGTTTTACTAGATTTAGGAGAGTATGTGTATATATACCCCTATTATTTGCCTCTGAAAATCAGTTGAATTAGAATAAAGTTTTGCATTGAGTTGACTTGTGATGGTTGTATTATGCCCATAATCAACAGAGCAAAGCAAATAAATTTGCTAGTCGTAGTCATAAATGTGTGTTTTGGGGTTATCCTTCTGGGAAGAAAGGGCGGAAGTTGTTTGATGTGGAAACAAACAAAATATTTGAGTCTCGAGATGTTCAATTTTTCGAGCATGAATTTCCCTTTTCATCATCTATTCAAGCCCCTTCATTGTCCAATATAGTTTATGAGCCAACTTTGTCTATTGAAGATGAGTGGAACAGTGATTTTTGTGCACCGAAAATTGTGGCATAAGAGGCGCACGAACGAGATGTTGAGGATAGGGAACTTACACCAGTTGCGGGCATTGACCTCCCCCAACCCTGTAGCGTTACTGATGAATCAGGGTGCACAACAACCCCCCTTGAAAGCACTGAGAGAAATATGGGGAAGGGGATGCGACATAAGACTCCTTCCATCAAACTCCGAGACTATGTTACTGTACTCCGAAATAATAAAAGTTCCGGCCTACCTCATATTACTTCCGTGACGTCACCTTTCTCAGGTATGGGATCCTCTTTAACACATGTTATTGCTTCTAAAAAATATTTTGTGAAACATAGAAGATATATTGCAGCCATAATTGGAGGGAATGAGCCTAAGAATTTTAAAGAAGCCATGAAATACAAAGGATGGAGATAGGCAATGGCTGATGAAATTAGAGCGCTAGAGGAACAAGGTACATGGGCACTTGAGAAATTGCCTTCCGGGAAGAAAGCCTTGGGAAGCAAGTGGGTTTACAAAGAAAAATACGATGAACAGGGAAATTTGCAGAGGCTAAAAGCTCAACTTGTCATATTCGGTCATCATCAGATCGAAGGTTTAGTCTATAATGAAACTTTTGCGCCTGTAGCAAAAATGGTTACAATACGTACCTTTCTTGCAATTGCAGCAGTTAAAAATTGGGTGGTGCATCAGATAGATGTTCATAATGCCTTCCTCCATGGTGATTTAGAAGAAGAGGTGTACATGAAAATACCTCCAAGATTTAATAAGGATAATTCTGACAAGGTGTGCCGGATGAAAAAGTCTTTATACGACTTAAAACAGGCACCTCGATGTTAGTTTGCAAAACTGGCAGAGACGCTCAAATCCTATGGTTTTGAGCAATCATGTTCAGATTACTCCTTGTTCACAATGACCAAGTGCAATATTCAGTTAAATGTACTTATATATGTGGACGATTTGATCATTGCAGGTAATGATATGAAAGCACTGAATGCTTTCAAACAATACTAGGGAAAATGTTTCAAGATGAAAGATTTAGGTACGTTGAAATATTTTTTGGGCTTAGAAGTAGCTCGGAACAAGCAAGTATTTTTATGTCCCAGAAGAAGTATGCTACTGACATTATTGATGAAATAGGCATACAAGATGATAAGTCTGTAGAATTTCCCATGGAACAAAACCACAGAATTACTCTTGCAACAGGGGAACTGTTGTCTGATCTTGAGAAATGCAGAAGATTGATTGGTTGCCTAATTTATTTAGGCGTTACTAGACCTGATCTTGCGTATTCAGTGCACATTTTATCATAATTTATGCAAGCCCCGAGACTTGAACATTGGGATGCCGCTTTGCGTATTGTGCATTATCTTAACAATAATCCGGCACAAGGTATACTTTTGCGTTCGGATAGTGCTTTACAACTTGAAGGATGGTGTGATTCGGATTGGGCTAGTTTTTCTCTCTCGAGACGTTCCTTGAGTGGTTGGTTTGTACTCCTTGGTCTGTCTCCGGTGTCGTGGAAGATCAAGAAGCAACATACTGTCTCGCGGTCTTCGGCAGAAGCAGAAGCAGAATATCGTTCAATGGCTGCAGCGACTTGTGAACTTAAGTGGTTGAAACAACTTTTGGGTGATTTAGGGGTGAAGCACTCAAATGGAATGAACTTGTATTACGATAGTCATTCGGCTTTATATATTGCTCAAAATCCAGTGTTTTATGAACGTACTAAGCATATTGAAGCGGACTGTTATTTTATTAGGGATGCTATTACAGATGGTACTATTACTCCCTCTTATGTTTCTACGACGGTACAGTTGGCAGATATCTTTACTAAAGCTTTGGGAAAAGTGCGCTTTCAGCTCTTACTTAGCAAGTTAGGCATCTGTTCTACACACGCTCCAACTTGAGGGAGTATTGGGATAATTAAGGATTTGTTAGGATAATTGTTAGGATATCTTTATCATCATTATCATGTTATTATGTTAGGATAATTGTTAGGATATCTTTATCATCATTATCATGTTATTATATTAGGATAAGATTTTATTTTATTAGGATAAGATTTTATCTTTGTCTGGTATTTGAGTTTTACTAGATTTAGGAGAGTATGTGTATATATACCCCTATTGTTTGCCTCTGAAAATCAGTTGAATGAGAATAAAGTTTTGCATTGAGTTTAGCATGATCAGTACATGAAATATATGAAGGGAAAGAGAGCCCGAGAGAAAATGACTCCATAAGCTAAGGGATGAAAGGATGAATTGAAGGTGCTGAAGGAATGCATGTTGTATTGTGTTGCCTATATACAAAATACTACTTTCCGTTTCTTGAATTTTATTTCTAAGTTCTACCAACTACGGAATACTTTGTATCTTTTGGGAAATCGGGATAATATTTTGAGAAATTCCTAATTTATACCTAATATAAAGATATTGGGGAGCATTTTCGTAATTTTATTTCTAAACCTGACATCATAATGTCTATACTTAATGTACGTTTTTCTGTATTTTTATATGTTTTTTATATCTATATCTGATATGACAAACTTACATCTAATATGACAATACTTATATTTAATATAACAATATCTATATATGAAAGTTCAATATCTTGATTCATTTTCAATAATGTCATCACTTTATAAACTCCTATTATATTCAATACCCCCTTGTACTCTCTATCATTCCATTCTCCTTCTTAAAGTAAAACTATCCACATTTTTTAAGTTTCTTATATTTCAGTTGAGACAATAACTGAGAAAATCAGGAAAATGAAGGTATATACAAAGGTAGTAGTTGAAAACCCAAAGCATGGGGCATGACCTGTGTAACATATTTAGACCTTATAAGAAGAAGAGTGCGAAATTGGAAGCAAACTTTACTAATCAAACCCAAATCATCCGAAGAAATTAAATGAAATCAAAACTAGTAGGGTAATATAATCTGATTCTAACTCCAATGAAAAATGGTCATACAGTTGAAATAAAAGAGAGATCTTCAAGATGAAATAAATGATAATATCAACAATGTCCCTAATTGAACATTTAGAATCACCTGATTATGATTCAAATAAATTCATTTCAACGAAATTTGATTTTGAATTTCTAATGAACCATTTGCCACATAAACCTACCCTTCCTTGTACGAAAAATAGGACTAGAGTTATATTGACTAAGTTATTCATTCGGAAAATACTAATTTATACCCGATAAAAATAGGAGTAGAATAATATTGACTAATATTTACTCATTTGAAAAATCTTAATTTATACCCGATATAAGCTGCTCGTTAATCATTATTTTTATGCTTGCTTTTGTGAATTGTACATGCATATTATATCATTTGATGTTGAAATTTGGGTAGGAATTAGTCATGCAATTATGTAATACCCAGCTGGACCACCCTCAAGCCGACTTCAATATTGGACCTATGATTCCCCAAATCAAAATAGGTTTACTAATATGAGTCTACTGTAAAGACTTAATGGTGGGTAGCTCTGCTATCCTGAAAATGGGAATTTTTGTTCTACACTTATTCATCTTCAGATCCTATATCTCATTTCTTGATTTTAGCTTTTAAGATACTTATCTACTTGATTTTTATTTTTTTTGGAGCAACGGCTTAAAGCAAAAAGACGTACAGCCACGTTACTCTTAGTCCTACGCAAATTCATAAGGGACACTGATACTACTGGTAAAAGCCTATTAATTAGGTTCGACACAGCTAATACAACTAAATTTAAAAGAATAATATGATACACTACATCTAGATTGTCTAAATGGGAGGAGCTTCATTAAGGACCCTTAACCGGCCCGTTTGTAAATGAGTATAATTAATTATGGGATTGATTGGATCAATCTTTTATAGAGTCATGTTTTATTGGGTCTTTAATGAGTCAAGTCGGGTCAATAATGTGTCAATAGTTTCCAAAACTTTTAAACACTATCAGATAATGAATATTTTCCACTTGTTTGTCAATGGTCCACTATCACCCTCTATAAATAGAACTATACTCTCTTTGTAACAGTCGGCCACTCGGCCCAGTTCTTATCTTCTTAGGCCTTGCCCAACTCCGTCCGTTTCGCATCTTCTTTGGCCTGGCTCGACCCATTCCGTTTTGCATGTGACTCTTTCCGGCCCTAACCCGATCCAATGCATAGGTCTAGACACACCCAATATTAAAACAAGACTTTAAAATAGGTTTCTTGTAGGAACGATCATAAAACTTTGAATAGAAACTTTTCCCCTTTATTCCCGATTAAAATTGAGCATAGCTACTTGATTTATTACATAATTTGGTTACTGTTCTTTTGGAAAATAAGTAAAACTAAAAAACCCAAGCCCATATACTCATCATGCATTTAAAAGCAGGTAACTCAAGAGATCTGTTGCCAATAAATATACAAATCAAAACATGTACTCTGAATTTTTAAAATATTCTATTCTTGTAAACAGACTAAATCAATACATGTGCTCCGAATTTAAAAACAAAAACAAAAATATATATTCTGAATAAAATAAAATAAAAATAATACTCTTTATCCAAAAATAATTATATGTAAAATTTAACATTAATGAATGAATGATGAAAATCTTGAACCTCTCAACTCTTCCCAATTGATTAGTCTTAACCGATAAATTAAATATATATACAACTATTAGGATTAAAAATATATATATATATATACTCCATTTTTTTAAAAAAATTTCCTTGAATATGGACCAAGCTAGCAGATAATATATATACAGTACAACTATTAGGATTATTAAAAAAAAAACATATATACTCCATATTATTTAGAATGTTTCCTTGCATATGGACCAAGCTGGCAGATAATATATATACAACTATTAGGATTATTAAAAAAAAATACACACTTCGTATTTATTTTTATTTTTTTCGTGTATATGGGCCAAGCTATATAACTTTACCACTGCAGGAAGTACGACTTGCCTACAAGTATACTCATGTTTATGCGAGTTCAATTTGTAAAGCAAAGTAGTACTCCATAGATAGTCTTTCTAATAAAAGGTATAGTCAAGCATATACGTTTTATATGAAATTAATTCACACTAAATGATCAACTGTTTTGACAAGGAAAAAGGTTTCCATAATTTTTCAGTAAATAATTGAGACCATGGCAATGAGATGTTAGTTGCCATGGAGATGGAGGTAATACGAAGGTTAAAAAAAATGGTTTCTTCAAATTATAAAGGTAAATCTAACAAAATAACTGTATTATGTGTTATGATTATGAATTGGCTGAGGAATAGATAGTAATGTATTTTATATAGCTTGTGTAGTTGTGTAACACAGAAGATGGATAAACCACAAACTCCCAAATTATTTTCGTTTCGCTAATTTCGTAACCTATTACGAAAATTTGATATTCTAAAAGTTTTCATTAGGAATTGAGATGCATATAACAAAATCTCATTTCAATATATTATTTCTTACAACATTATTAGAATTTATAATCAAATATTTTAAACTTTAACTTTATAAATAGAAATGGGGCAATTTTTGAGAGAATGAAGGACTAGTATTTTAACCCAAACCTTTATTTTTTTTCTTTTAACTTACTTGTGGAGTTGTGGGGGACTTCTTAGTTCTACAACCAAGAAAACACCAAACAAATCAGAAAACTAACTTCATGGTATTCAAATACATATGTTGGACTGCATCTTCATTAAAATCCTGAAAGTACGAGGAGATGCATTAAATGGCACTCACTTCTCACCTCACAAAACTTTAGTAGTGTCATACTCATAAATAAAGTGATAAAACACCGGAAATTCCATTTCTTTAATGCCCAATTAAACAAGCTAAGACATCATCATCAACATATGATGAACTCACACTTTCACAAGAATATCATTATTAACAGTAGACATGATTTTCTTTCACTAATAGACTATTATTAATGGAGTTATTTAATTACTCAGTTCTTCTTTCAAGAATTTACACCCACTTTTCTGGAGCTGCAATCATTATTATTGAAAAATGCAACCTAACTATACAGTACCACCTTTATTTATTTATTTATTTTTCTAAATAAGAAAACTGAACAGTTTTCGAAAAGAACCAAAGCACAAAAATCTGGGCTTCTTCAACAGTATGAACACATTAAAAAAAAAAAAAAACTCTCGAAATCTCCTAGAAAAGTAAAACCCTAGTGTAAAATTCCAAAAATCATAAAAATACACAAGCTAAGCACAAAAATAAAGAAACTTTAATAATCAACATTCATTCATTCATTTCATCCCTCAATCTCTCACTCATTAAAATCATAGCTCTCCATAACTTTTCACCCAAGCATTATATACCCTCTGCTACCTCAGTCTTTCTACAACCCTCTTTTGTCCCTAACCTTTTTCTACTACCACTTCCTCTCTCAAACTCTTCCTACATCTTTCACCCTAAACCCCCGGTAAAAAAAATCTTTACTTTGGTGTTTGATTTTTCTTAAACTTTGCCTCGATTTGGAACGATGGATTCGCAGCAGCATGAAGAGATGAACATGAGCTTAAATGGTGGGAAGATGAGCAGCACTACCGCAAACAGCAACTATCTCTGTAGGCAAAGTAGTACAAGGTGGACACCAACAACAGAGCAAATAAAGCTTCTTAAGGAGCTTTACTACATCAATGGAGTTAGGTCCCCCACTGCTGATCAGATTCAGAGTATTTGTGCTCGATTAAGGCTCTACGGAAAGATCGAAGGAAAGAATGTGTTCTATTGGTTTCAAAACCATAAGGCTAGGGAGAGGCAGAAGAAGAGGCTTACCCCTACCTCCCCTACTACTAATACTACAACCCCTCAGTTCCATAATAACGGTACTAGAAATAATTTCACAAGAAATGGAGGTCTTACATGGAAGCAAGATCGTCAGGATATTACTCTTCATGCTAAGTACCCTTGCTCCATTAATAATCATGGTAAACATTCTTGCAACTTAGTTTATGTCCTTTGCTAATTTCTAAATTTTTTTTGCTAGGTGGTTGTGCAAAATTGCAAACTGTAATGCATGATGAATATGGCCCATTCTTGATTAGAAACTTTGATGCATTTTTGTTGCTGAAATAATAATAATTCTGCAATATTCTTTTGTTCTTTTTTAAGAAACACTGTTTGGTTGATATATTTGGGTGTTTTGTGAAAATATGTAAGCAGGGGTTTCGTGTTCTAGTTCATCAGGTGGACATGTGATTTCTGGTGGAGGGCAGTTGATGGGAGGTGTTGGGCATGGAGCTGTCACCATGGAGAATAAGTTTAGGGTAAGAAACTTGACTCATTTGCCCTAAACCTTCCTGTCAACATTCTTGATTCTCTAAACTAGCTCTTAATAATTTATTAGTTTTTGATTATTGAGCAGTGTAATGCAATTAGCTACTGTATTAAATCTCATAGATGCACAAGGAGAAGTACTTTTTAGTACCCTATGTTCCTTCTTGACCCTGTGATAACCAAATCCAATATACTAACAGTTCTCCCTACTCATATTTTTTGACATTCGGATGTTGCTGGATTTATGTATATACAACTTGAGAGGTAAGGTCGAAAAAATGAAATTACTACAAACTAATTAAAACAACAAGGATACGCACATATACATACGATATCGCATGTAATGATAAATGATGGACTGTACTAATGTAGTTTTGTATTGCCAAAATAATGAATTTAATTATTAACCTAAAATGGAAACTGTAGGATAGCTTAAAAGAACAGTAATAAGCTCTATGCCTCTATGTTTCCGATGACTTGCTCTCACTCAAGAGACTGACTTGACTTTATTTTGTCGGGTGAAAAAAATTAGGACTGTTCAATTTCAGGAGGAGGTGTTATTAATCGAGGAAATCATGCGAACCAGTGGACTGCAGTAGGAACTAATTGCAGCCCGTATGCTCCTGCCTCTTACTCCAATTTCTTGGACAAGATATCAAAAATCGACGGAGATCCTCATATTGACCAAGATCATCATGGGGCAGAAGAACCAGAGATAGAGACCCTTCCTCTCTTCCCTATGCACAATGAAGATCATGATACTGATCACGGCTTCTACACCCTCAAGCCTTCATCAGACGGCTATTACACAGGCGGGTATCGATGGTCCAATGGTAGCGGTGGCAATACCTCCCTCGAACTTAGCCTCAACTCCTATGGCTATGGCTATTATGCACCGAATCTCTAGACTACGTACTATCATTCCAAGAGTTGTCCTTGACTGTTGAGAGTGGTTTAAGCTTATTAGCCATATATTATTGTAAGCTTCGTTAGTCTTATGCTAACCATCACAATCACGATAGTAGGAGGCCAAGCTTTTAGTTAGGTCTTATGAGGGTATTTTCCTTGTAAATATGCCCTTTAAAACAAGACCCTAGTTGTCCTTTAGTAAGTTCTTGATTACCTATAACAATCCAAGTGAGTATGATTTGATGGTCTTATTTTTATGCTAATCTATTTGATGTTCATTATAGTAAAATAAATTAGTACAAGTACATTAGGAATAACTGAGAGATGGGTCTCCCTATCTGTGTGTCTCTTTCTATTAGTATCTGACTAAAACAGTGCAACAAGAAGTATACATGACCTGTTGTTAAGTTTGTTTCAGAACCTCAAGAGCCTACACAACAGGACTAGCCCTACAAATCCTTCTGACTCAACAAAGAAAAAAAAAAACTGTCCCTCATTCCCTAATTAATAACGGGATGAATATTTGTTGTATATGTCTTCTTCATACAATAAATGCAACTTTATATTCTTCAGTAAAAATAGAGAACATTTTAATTGAAGGAATTTCACTAATATTTCAGTGGAAATTACACTATAGCATCGTTGTGTCACTAAATGTTTAAAATATCAATTTTTACTAAAAAAAGTCAGTAAAAATAAAATATGTTCACAAAAAATAATAAGTTATAAAAAACTTCTTCAAAAAAGATATTTAGATAAAACACTCAGGTAAAATTAAATAAAAATTAGACAAAACAAGTTGAATAGAATAAAGCTTTATATATAATATTGTTAGATGTTTATTCTAATTTAACTAAATAGGCGCTTATTTTTTAGATAGTACAATTATTAAGTTTTTTTTTTATCAATATAATGCCATTATAGGGTATGAAGTTTATATCTTAATTTAACAAAATAGGCGCTAGTTTTTCATATAGTACAATTATTTAGCGTTTTTATCAATATCATGTCATTGTTACTACGGCTACTTAGGGTATGTAGTCTATTCACGTTTTCTTTATGATGCTGTAATGGAAACAAGCTACAAAAGCATGATATTTAGAGTACAAAAACTGTAAAAAAAAATGAGAAACTTGTAATTTTCATTAAATATATTGGACCTCATAATAATTTCAGAGTAGAATAAACAATGCCCTAGTGCAGAAGCAACTAAGCCCGAGAAGCAGGACCTATGAATATTCAAAACCCTAATCTTGAGTATGAAGGTGAAAGTACTACTCCGAATCTCTAATAAATCATGTGACAGCCACACTCAAATAGAAGAATACTAAGAAAACATGGTAAATTATAGATGTGTGCTCACATAGGTAAAAACAAAACAAATGATCTGAGGAACAGAATAACAGAAAGAGTAGCGTTGAGTAAATTAAAACACAAAATAGTTCACACATTGGAGCTTCTGAATAAATGCCACATATATACTATGATACTAATTAACATCAGGAGATGCACACAATAAAATTGACGCATAATCAACCAAAGCAAACTTCAAAGACGTGCACACTTTTGACATACTTGGTATACTGAAATCCTGGAGCATGAAATCACTCCATGCACCACAAGAAAAACTACCAGCTCATATTGAATTATAGGTCCACCTTGTCTGCCATGTAGCCGGCCATCTATTTGTATATCTTGTAGACCACTTAAACCCTTCAAGCAACATAGTCTCTCATTAGGTCTAATGGATAGTGATAGTTTTAAGCATTATCCTAAATGTATAGAAAGATAAGCTAAGATAAAGATGTGCCCGTGGAATGAAGATTAGATGAGAGACAGCACCCCCAAAAAGATGGTTAGGTGGTTTAGTGGGAAATGAAGCCTAGATAGGTTCATAGTGTGAATTAACGTATATTATCCAATTTTGACCAAAAAACTCTTATAAGAAAATATCAAACGGGACAATTTTTAGGGACGACAAATGGAATTTGAGTTTCTGTCAAGTAATTATTTTGGGGGAATAAAGTGGGTACAAATGACAAGATATTTGCCTGCAGAAATACAAAATCACAGTGCTAAATGTGTGTAGGAAGAAGTGAGTATGACTGTATGAGGGAAGGAACCTCGAGAAATTCCCCCCCAATGATGAAAAGGAAGAACACAAGCTTGGGGGGTGCGTTGTCTCAGCCGTTATTCAATATATAAAGGTAACTAAAAATGTGGGTTTTTTTAGTGTTTGAAGTTTGTGAGCTCACACAGAAAATGCCGCATATTATTTGTCTGTCCCATCAAAGTATCACCAATCCAACTGCTAGAGATTTTCCCAATCCACAAAAGTAAACCCTCCTTAGCTACAACTATTAGCCATGCCAAAATTCTCTGTGCATGAAAAGTTTCCAATAGTACGTATTTACCAGTGCAATTTAATTACCACTGTTGTTGAGCCACTTTTATCTGTTTATAAGGATTAGAACCTAGCAATACTATTTCGGTCTTTGAATTTCTATGCAGCTCTAAGTTTCAGCTACGTTTGCTTGAACAAGGGTTTTTAGCTTTTGAGGCAGTGACATTAGCCATTATGAGAAGTGGTAATTTTGTAATACAGAGTAAATCTTTGTTAGTAATTTTTAGCTACTAGTTGTAGTATTATAAATAATAATAATAAGAATTCTTTCGAAACAATTATTTTATAATAGGGACCCTTAATAATAATAATAATAATATAAGATACACACGACATAGCACATACTAATAGACAAGCACAACTTGTGAGATTGGCAGGTCACGCGTATACAAGAGAGGAGCCATCTCTACATGGAACTATGGAAGCACATTCCCATACTCAAGACTCAAGGGCGCCATATATGCTTTATAAATTTTGCAGCAACTTTTTCTTACACGGAATAATAATTTTATACAATGATCATATAAGAGTCTTTCGTTTTCCAAACATTAGAATCAAATCAAATTCCTTACGATATTGGTCTTAGTCTATCTTGAAAAGTCATAGTTCTTGAGTTATAATGGAATATCTTATTTTAAAAGGACAGTCATCATAAGTAGGGTGAATGAACCGCCAACTAGGTTAAAACTTTAATGTGTGTTCGTTATATCATATTAGTTGAAGTAACTTAGTAGTTGGGGTCCAATTTTGTGAAGTCTTCATGTCAAAAGGTTATAGGTTCAATTTTCATTCTAATTACTTAGTTTCCAAAATCATGGTTTAACTTTCATTTTCATATCCCCTAACTTATCAAAAGAATTGTTGCTTTGAGATCATTTTAATTATATTTTCCTATGCATGATGTGTTTTGCTAGTCTTTAACTCCTGATTTGTGTTTCTTGATTTTTTTAAAAAAAATTTCCAACTATATATTATACAAAATAACTTAAATTAGTTACTAAAACAAAAAACTTATTAAAATCAACCATGAAATATAGTTGAAATCTAATTTAATTTAAGCCATAGTAAGAACTAGGTAAGTCCCGTGCGATGCATGGTTTAATAATAAATTACTTTTGTCAAATATTTCAATTATAAGAATATTTTTATTAAAACTTATAGGTTTTATAAAATTATCGTAAAAATTTAATTGAGATAATATTTTTTATCATATTAGATGAAAAAACTATTGTAGAAAAAGGTAGAGATCAACATGAAATAAAAGGAAGAAATAAAGATAGTTTTATAATCACATAATTTTCTATGTATAATATTTTTTAATATAATATTAATATAAATAAGAAAAAAAAAGTAGATGACATTGTCTTTAAAAAAGACGGAAATTTTTTTAATAATAGCATGACACGTGTTAAGTATGACATTAGTATGGATTTTGCTTTAGTAATAGTTAATAGATAGCCACTTTATTAAAATTCCCATCCATGAGAATGTGAGAAAACCATCCAATCATTTTGCTTCCTTGAGCCCATATCAAAATCAATCATAACTTAATAGTCGAGTATCATAACTTAATAGAGCCCTATCATAATTCGTCCGGGGCCTTTAAATGGGTAGGAACCACCCTGATCATAAGGATAGGATCCACAACTTTATAATGTAGCGAATGAAATTTATCATGTATGAATGTATGATCATACTTCGCTTGTCCCCGCAATTACAATGCCCACACCCACGGCACTCAACACGTATTCGAAAGAGTCTAGGCAGGTAAATACATATGCATCCTTAGCCAAATCGGTCAAGTTTCAATATACATAAATAAATGGTTTATTCAAGAAACCCCAAGTTCATCAAAACTCCTACGTACTTCCATTAATGAAAAAAACAAAGGGTCAGTACAACCTTGGAGGAGGAGGAAGCTGATGGTGGGTCCCAGTTGATAAGATTTGACATGAATGTCTTTCCTTGATTTGGCTTGACAAAAAATTCCAGCATTTGTAGGAAGTGTTGAAGATCTAAAAGTTCATATAACATTATATAAGAGTATCACATATTGCTAAATTAATAGAGAAATGTCCACTAGATAAAGTTGATGGACTACTTCCCTTAGGCCTTTATAGTCAGATTTTAAAGTATAACTCTCTTAATCTTATAAAGTGGACTATCTCTTATAGATGGGTGTGGTCCAAACCCGTATTTAACAAGAAGGTGTGAACCTAATGTCATTTATGGCACTTGCTCTTGGAGGGAGAGAAGAGAATGATAAGACAAGGGTAACTCTAAATACAATAATCCCCTTGTCGACAGGATAATATACAGTGGAGAATTTAGTTGTTGATCCATAGGAAAACTTGGACCTTTTTCAGAGGGTAAGTACGTAATGCCCTTAACTAGCCAAATGAAACGTGACATGCACCTCACTTTTTTCATGAAAGCTTTGCTTCCATAAGCTTACAAGTTACAACTGCAGCTTGTAATACTTGCCCATTTTGGGTTTCAAATCCCCCCCCCCCCCCCCCCCCCCCCCCCCTCAAAAGCCCAGAACATCATTATGTATTCCCTCCGTCCCTAAAAGATCGCCCCAATCCACTATTTGGAGTCAAAGTTCGAAAAGTTTGACCATAAATTCTTATCATGTTATAAAAAATAATATATTCAAGTGGGATCTTGTTGGATGCATCTCAATGTATATTTTTAGAATATCAAGTTTTCATAATTTTTTGCCTTACGAATTTGAAGATAAAAAAGATTAAAGTTGTGTATTGGAGACCGTAAAAGTCAAACTGGAGCAATCTTTTAGGGATTGAGGGAGTAAGTGGTAAATGGTACACACTCTGTTTTGGCTTACCTAAGTTTTTTTTTTTGTGTGTGGTACTTTGAGACTATGTGCATGTGCATTAGGACTAGATACGTAAGCTTTCCCATATCTTCGTTTTGCCAAAACTGCATATTGCTCTTGTTTATTTTAATAGCTTCCTCTTTGATAGCCACCCTCCCCCCACACCCCCCAACCCCTTACCAACCCGTATCGTTTTCACTAATGGGTGCAGTGGGAAGTGGGGAGTTGGGCCTAAGATGGCTTTGGAGATCCCATAGGTAATTCCCATTCCATTACCTATAAAAAAAAATGAACTAGTACTTTGTACACACTAGGCGTCCCAACAACTTGAACAATCGGCCATGTTCGAGTCAAATGAACTATGTCCATGACGATGAGCTCTTATTTTCCCGTCAGGGCATTCGAAATTAGTTCTATTATACTATAAGAACCTACTTATGATGAGAACTAACATCTCATGGGAAGGAAGCCAAAGTTCTAACCTAAAAATTGCCAGAGCCTACTTATGATGATGGTATCAACTTTCTCAAGTGTAATTTAGCAAGGGGATGCATGTGGGGAAAAAAAAAATTAGGTCACAACCCCCTTAAACAGTTATTGTGTGGTCCAAGTAACAACTAACAAGGAAGCTAAGTCTCACCGAAAGTAACAGCCAGTGGGATATAAATATATATATGTTACAATGTAGGGGTAAAAACTAATGAGCTACATCAAGAAAATAAAGTTCAACAAAGAAGAGAACAGTTCTTATGTTACTTAAAGCTCTATGACAAATAAATTTACTTAAAAGAGAAAGAAAAAAAAAGATTGTATACAGAGTTCTAGGCTAGTTTACCTGGATGAATGGATACTTCTTTCCGCAGTAACTTGAGCCCAGCAGCGTAAGGCCACAGTATCACCACTAACCCTATCCAAAACACATCAACAGCTATGTGTTTTTTGGTGTTGTTGAAGCAGAATCACTACACAGCATGGATAGAGGGCAATATTCCATTATGAATCATGTTTTATGCTGGAAGCTATAGTTTGTGTTGACTAGACAAGCTGTGTATCAGATAAGCATAAAGCCTTAACTTTGATCATTCTGAAAGTGGTCTCAAGGTTATTGCCTCACTGCAGCAGTTGCATTCCATGGATCAAGGCTATTTCATCACGCATATGGATGAGTCTCATGGCCATTTTTTCCCCACATAAGTTCCCAATTTAGACAATTCAGGAACCCAAAACGATAGTTCAGACGATCCAGTGGCGAACATGACATTTCCTGGAGCCCCATTTAATGACAGGAGACTCTTCTTCAGTACTCCCCCAACTTGCCACCTACAGAGACAGATTATTTAGAAAATATGATGCAATACATATACAAAGGAGGTTATAATAACTAATCAGCACGGTTCAATACCCTGTTTACTATATGGTAGTAGTATTCAGCACTGTTGACGGAATGGTTACCTTGAACAACCCCATATCACTGCAAGTATCAAAACTAAGGATGTCATTACTTTTACTTCTGAAATGAGGCCAGAATTAAACAATTTGAGCAAGGTGTAACAGAAGCTTAATGGTATTTATACAGCTGCTGAAGGTCATCAATTAATTCAAAGTCACTTCAAAACATGCTTTGGACAAGATGTAAATAAAAATATTTTGTTTGGCACAAAATGAACCTTTATGGTGCTTGTCATTGACATGTTTTTAAACATCCCCTCACAAACTTCACAAGGGAAAAAAAATAAAGCTGAATGCAACGTTGAACACTCAGGTAGCAGAAAAAGGGATGGATGAAACCCAAAAGAACAGGCATTTTGACTTCTGAAATAAGTCTAAATTAGAGCTCTCATGATTCAATTCTTTACTTCTTGAGGTAGCTTGATGTGAATCTTGATGATCCATGGAACACACACTTAGAAGGGTGAATTTAATGGCAATGACACTAAATTCCAAGTTACCAACCCGTTAAAATCCTCTTAACAAAGTTTAATCACAAAGCTCAACTCATTTTGATCATATAATCAATCTCCCTCTAATAAAAATGTGCAAAAGTTCATTTTTATAGAGTTATTCGATTAACACGAACCCTAATAAGATAAACTTTCTGATAAAATAAAAAACAATTAATAAAATGATAAAAAGCTAAATGAAACTCATAAAAATATGAAAATTACAAATATTAGATTGTCTACTCGCTCTGCATTATTCTCCCCTATTGTCTGTTCACTCTGCATCATTCACCCCTTCTTGAAAAGATTCATCCACGAATCCAATAGGACTTTGGTAACAAGACATCATCAAGAATAACTACAATAGAACAAACCAGTGACTTTTTCTGAGGACAAAAGTTAATATAAGAATGCCTCTTCCTTGTTTGTTCTTTTGTACCATGAACTAGTAGTGTAGTTTCCAGCAATATTTCTAGCCTTATCTTTGTGATATGAAGGAAATGTATAGCATGTACTCCAGCCAAACAACAGACCCAAAGTTGTAAGATGATCCTTCTCGTGAATGAATTTGGAATCAGCTTCTGTCACTTGTACTTCTTGGGTAGTTATTTCTTCTTGAAGTTCTCTTCCCCTTTGACACTCTTTTCTTGTAATCCTATCACCAAAACAGATTCTTTGAGGGACATCTTGAACAAGGAATTTCTTCACTAAAATAAAGTCAAAAGCAAAATTTTGCATACACCTGCACCGCCAACATGTACTCTGCAATTCATTATCAAACAGTAGATCTAATGGTCTTCCTTTTTCTTTGATATTGTATACACTATGAACTCACGAATCCAATGAGCTAATATAAAAAAAAAACACCCCAACCAAGTCCAAGTACTACTGCTTCAAAATAATACTGAAAATAGCTAATGTTAACAAGTAACTGATTTATCGCAAGATTTCGGCAGCAACACAATTTTTTGCCAAATAACCAAGGTTGAGAGAATACTAAAAGGGCACACTAACCTAGCCTTGATACCACTTTGATGCGAATCTTGATGATCCATGGGATAGAAACTTAGAAGGTAACAACTTCTAAGGAAGAATAAGGTTTAATCACAAACCCCTACTCACTTTTACCTCTAATAAAAACGTATGAAAGGCACATAGGGTTTATTCTACTAAGACGAACCCTAACAAGATAGAACTTCCTGATAAAATAAAAAACATAATCAATAAAATGATAAAAACTACATAAAATTCCTAATCTATGATAAACTAATAATTAATATTAGACTATCCACTCGCTCCGCATCATAGCTCTGCACACTTAGCCTTCAAAATACAAGGAATCTAAAAAGGTCAAGGAAGAACAAGGAAGCCAGCGCACCTTTTTTATCCTTCTCAAATTTATATCATCAAGAGAGTTTCTTTTAGTAGCTTTGATCAACTATAATGTTGTATTCCATACCACTTTGCCACTGCGGACACTCTGAGCAAACACACTGCCATCTCCTGTACCTGCAGTAAAAAGCATAAAGGTCAAAGAAAAAGCTATTGAAAAGCCAAGAAGAATAAGTAAACTGAACAAAGGCTATATTTTCCATATGGATAGCAACATGTACTGTAAAACTTTAACACATCAAAAGTAACAGAAACACCCACTATGGACTTCACCAATAGCTGGGCTAAGGACTAACATCAAAGGCATGAAAAACAACTTTGTGCACAACCACTTCCAGCTTCATTTCCTCAAGATCTGCTTCAAAAACACTTGTAACAAATTCTCCAACTTTCAAATAAAAAGATACAAAATGCAAAATGCAAAATACATATGAAATATCTTTATCTTAAACTGGATGCAAAATGCAGTAAAAAGATACATTCAAGTTAGTACAGGCGAGGGAGAGGAAAGTAACGAGTTAGACAAGTGAGGTTCAAAATAGGGTGAACTGTACTTTATCAGACTTTTCAATAAGAGTGCAGGGAAACACATTGGTTCGGGCAGGCTCAATTTCCCCATACTCAGTTGAATCTCTCTCTTGGGTTACGGCATGTTTATGAAGGATGTTAGAGTATGGATGAAAAATAGAGTAGATAAACACTTGACCCAGATCAGATGCATGTAGAACTTAAAGAAAACTCTCGAGTATTTGTATTGAATAGATTTCTGTTATTCACTTCAATGCTTAAGAAAAAACAACAATTACATGTATTTATATACCTTGATATCTAGTGTTTGAGATACTACCAATTACTAACTCCTAGACCTTAGGAACTATATCTTATCATTGTTATATCTTATCATTGTTTTATCTTTTGCTCTTAGTTATCTTCATCATATAAATCTATCTTTCCAACACTCCACCTCAAGTTGATTGTAGGATGTTCTACGCCCAACTTGAATAACACCTTCTCAAACAAACTGCAATTCACAGCTTTGGTCAATATGTCAGCTACTTGATCCTCTGAACGAACAAATGGTAAACTTACAATCTTAGCATCCAGATTGTCCTTGATAAAGTGTCTGTCAACTTCAACATGCTTCGTTCGGTCATGCTGGACCGGATTCTCTGATATACTAATTGCAACTTTATTATCACAGAAAATCTCACAACTATCTTTGGGTGGAAAACCAAGCTCAGACAAAAGTTTTTTAATCCATAGGACCTCAGCAACTCCTTTTGCAATACCTCGAAACTCAGCCTCAGCACTTGACATAGCCACAACTTTTTGCTTCTTACTTTTTCATGTTACAAGATTTCCTCCGACTAGTGTAAAAAAAAACCTGAGGTTGACTTTCTACTATCCCGATCTCCTGCCCAATCTACGTTGGTATATACTTGAAGTTTCAAATGACCATTTCTTCTAAACACAACACCCTTTCCTGGCGTGTGTTTAAGATATCTCAAAATCCGATATACAACATTCATATGTGACTCCTGGGGTTTATGCATGAATCTACTAACCACTCCAACTGCGTAAGCAACGTTAGGATAAGTGTGAGACAGATTTATTAACTTCCCGACTAACTTCTGGTACTGTGCTTGATCTATGGACTTTTCTTGCTCATCAATATGTAGCCCATGATTGACCATCATAGGAGTATCTACTGGCTTACATTCTAACATGCCAGTTTCTACCAGAAGATCAAGGATATACTTCTTTTGAGATATGAAGATCCCTTTCTTTGATCTGAGCACTTCTACTCCCAAGAAGTATTTCAACTTTCCAAGATCTTTCATTTTAAATTCTTGGAATAATTTTTCCTTCAACTGACTGATTTCCACTATGGCATCTCCAGTGATAATCATATCATCCATATATATTATTAGGCACGTTATCAATTTTCCTCTCCTTTTTAGAAACAAGGTATGATCTGAATTACTCTGATAGAAGCCAAACTTTTTCATGGCTAGAGTAAAACGACCAAACCATGCTCTAGGAGATTGTTTTAACCCGTATAATGCTCGCTTCAACCTGCATCCCTCCCCTGGTAGGAATCCCTGAATGAACCCTGGTGGAGCATCCATATATACTTCCTCAGCAATGGCTCCATGTAGGAATGCATTCTTCACATCAAATTGGTGTAATGGCCAGTCTTTGTTAGCTGCAACTGAAAAAGGACTCTAATGGTATCCATTTTAGCAACTGGTGAGAATGTCTCAGAGTAATCTATTCCATACACCTGTGTATAGCCTTTAGCCACTAATCTTGCTTTATACCTCTCAATGCTACCATCTGCTTTATACTTAATAGTAAAAACCCATCTGCAGCCTACTGCCTTCTTTCCTTCTGGAATTACACATTTCTCCCAAGTCTCATTTCTGACAAGAGCACTGAATTCCTCCTTCATGGCTTCTTTCCACAACTCACTTTCTAGGGCCTCCTCTACCGTTCTTGGGATCTGTGATGAATACATCATAGTATTGAAACATATGGCTACATCGGATATGGATTCTTCCTAGTTACTCTATATCAGATATCTGCTTCGTCTAGGCTCGTATGACGAGTCATATTTTTTTGGGGGCACACCTCTTGTACTTCTTGGGGGTAACTGAAACCTCTCAGTCATGACATCTCCAGGTTCCTGCATTACTTCAGTGTTGTCTATGGGAGAATTTTCATTATTTGTATCAGAAATATCAGGAATATGGGTTATCTCTATATTCTCTTGATGCTCGTTCATGGGAGTTCTTGGCAATGGTACTGATATAGGTGTAGATTGGACTATATCAACATTCTCCTTCAAAGTGTGATGTATCAACCAACTGAGATTGTCTTCTGTATTTTCCCCTTAACATCGAAGTTGCGGGTAGAAAAAAGATGTTTCAACAAAATCATAATCCATAGTAGTGTATAACTGATTAGAGACGGGGTCAAAGCAGCGATAGCCTTTTTGAGTTACCCCATACGCTAGAAACACACATTTGGTTGCGCGAGGTTTTAACTTATGGTGATGTCTTTTAGGTAAATGGACATAAACAACACAACCAAAAACCCATGGTTTCAAGGAGTGAAAGGAGGGTATTGTAAAGAAAGTACTAAAGGCATCCAAGGGGGTTTTATGGTGGAGTATTTTGGTGGGAATATGATTTGTAAGGTAATTTGCCGCAGCAATTGCCTCTGGCCAAAACAATTTAGGCACATTAGAGTCAAACATCATTGCTCGGGCCATTTTGAGAAGGGTTCGATTTTTTCGTTCTGCAACTCCATTTTGTTGCGGGGTGTCGGGGCAAGTAGTTTGGTGAATTAGGCCATTGGTTTTGAAAAAAAACTACATTTTTTGGTTAATGAATTCAGCTCCATTATCTGATCTTAGTACTAATTTTGGTCTGGAACTGAGTGTCAATCATTTGATAAAAATTGACAAACATTTCGTATACCTCAGATTTATGTTTAAGAAAGTAAATCCAACTCATTCGGATATAATCGTCAATAAATAAAACATAATATGCAAAACCATGAACACCAGATTCTGGTGAAGGTCCCCATACATCAGAATGGATAATATGAAACGGTTTATTAATATGGCTTAGACTGCTAGAATAAGACTGTTTGTGACTCTTAGCTAGAAAATAGGCTTCACAATTAAGAATTATTTTTGAATTAGCTAATGTAGGAATGAGACGTTTTAGATACCCTAGCGACGGATGCCCTAAACGACGATGCCATAACCGAAGCTGGTCTTCTATCGAACTCTTTCCACTGAGTGCACTACCCTTTTTGAAAGATTCGTCGACATAGTACAATCCATTCTTCTCAGTACCACGCCCAATGATCTCCCCTATCCGAGCATCCTGCACAATACAACAATCGGATTTCATTAGTACTGTACATCCCAATTCCTTTGTCAGCTGACTAACCGATAACAACTTGTACAAAAGTTTTGGAATAAAGATACAATTATTTAAAGACATATAAGATCCAATTTTAATTTTTCCCGATCCTTTTACATCCATGCATTGTCCATTTGTTGTTTGGACTAGGTTTTTTGGGATCGTTCGGATGTTAAGAAATCATGTCGATTATATGACATCGTGTCGGTGGCTCCGCAATCGAAAATCCAACGCTTTTTTGAAGGAGTATACGCAGCCCTTAGCCCAGAGCATTGAGCTATATTTAAGTGGGCCACGTTCGTTTGGGCCGTGCCTTTACTTACTCCCTTTGCTTCATTGGAGAATTGTTGGGGCACTTCCTGTGGAGTATAAAAGGGCATATAACACTTAGGGTTAGGTTTTGTGTCGGCTGCCTTACCTTCATCTCCCTTTGCTTCCCTCGTGTCTTCTTCTTCCTTCATTTCTCCACTAGCCGCCGTGCTCACTCTCTTCCTCCTCCCATCCTCTCTCTTGGTACTCTTCTCTCCTTTCTTACGAGAATCTGGCCACCAATCCGGATACCCTATTAGCTTAAAGCATCCATCTTTGGTATGCCTAGATCCCCTACAATGAGTGCATTTGAGATGATTCTTGTCGTCTTCCTTGCAAAGGGATGGTCTGGTTGGTCGGTGATTTGAGCTGAGTCCACTTCCAATGCCTTGAGTCGACGGTAAGGTTGGTAAGTTGCTTCTCATGATGTCTCTTCTTGCGATTTCTTGGCTTATAGTGCTATATGCTACCTCTACCGTGGGTAGAGGGTCTTGATTGACTAGATCTCGGCGATCTTTGTCAAAGTCATCATTTAGGCCGGCTAAAAATTGATAAAGTCGGTCTTGTTAGGTTAGATTGTTATGTATTTCCATGTCAATTGAGCATTTCATGGGATTTGGCCGGTGACGGTCCATTTCCTTCCATATTAAGGTTAATTTGCCGTAATAAATCTCGATGGAGTCTGCTCCTTGTTTGATGTTGTTTGCTCTTGCTGCTAGATCAAAGATCTGGAGTCCATCTCCTCCACTACTGAAGGTAGACTCTATGCTTTTCCATAACTCTCTGGTTGTGGGAAAGTCCAAGAATTGGTTAACCAATTCAGACCCTATGTTTTCTATAATCCATGCTTTAACTGTTGAGTCCCTTTGGGACCATTGCTCATAATCTGACGCATCCTTAGGTAGGGGATTGGTTGTGATATGGTTGAGCCTTCCCCTACCTTCGATTGCCATATGCTTAAGCTTTGACCATTTGATGTAGTTTTGGGTGTCTAATTTTTCCGCGACATAGATTGAGTTAGTTGACCCATTATCACTGCTCCTAGTGTGTTGAAGTTTTTCCATAAACTCTATTAGTTGAGCAATGGTTATGGTGGAAGCCTTAATCTGGTATTTGGGTGGTTCACTCATCTTTAGGTAAGACAGTGGTAAATGATGATGCCCATACTGCCGGAAAAAACCACCGAAACAGTACCGGCTCTGAAACCAACTTAAAGAAAACTCTCGAGTATTTGTGTTGAATAGATTTCTGTTATTCACTTCAATGCTTAAGAAAAAACAACAATTACATGTATTTATATACCTTGATATCTAGTGTTTGAGATACTACCAATTACTAACTCCTAGACCTTAGGAACTATATCTTATCATTGTTATATCTTATCATTGTTTTATCTTTTGCTCTTAGTTATCTTCATCATATAAATCTATCTTTCCAACAGTAGACAGATAAGGATTGAGGGAATAAGGTCTCACCTGGATCATCCAATATTAAATATAATGCTCTATACCAACAAGATGCCAAAGATATGGTGGTCCAGCACCTAAGTATAAGCAGGAGATAACCAAAGTTCTGAAAGCGTGTTAGAAGCATCAAAGTACACTATAACACCAGAAAGCTCAAAAAAAGTGACAGAGGACAGATAAAATTAGGAAAACTTATTAAAATCATCAACTTGAATAAGACATAAAATTGACTAATTTCCAAAGTACTAAGGAACCATTTTGTAAGCCAAAACATTGCTCAATGTCCACAAAAAAACATGAACAATGGCATGACATGCTAACAACTACTCTCTGGGTACTATGAGGGGATACTGAAAATTCCCCAACCAATGACCATTAAGGTCTACATTATGTCCATTGTCTATTTCAGAATTATGATAAGCTATGTAGCAAAATTCAGGGCCAAGGGTATCTATCACATATGACTATTCTAGTCGATGAAAAGGAATAATAGATGGAGTTTGGGCCTCAAACGGATGCTTTAGACTCCAAGGAGTTTGAATGTGAAATGCTAAGACAAACATGAAATGTAAATTGGGCATTTGGTTCTAAAGTCATAATTGGAATTAGAATAAGGAATGAAAATTGGTTTAATTTTATCCCATTCTCTATAATCTGCATGATGTCTGCATCTTGTAAAGGTTCCTTTCTAAAATCCGCAACCTCTCCCACCACTTTTAGTCAAAAAACTCAACTCCTTATCCACCTTCAAGATGCCCAACCTCGCCATCTCAGTCAACACAATTTATGTTCTTCTTCCCTCAGTTTGAAACAAGCCTTGTGGAGTAGTAGCTAAAGCATATTCTAGCCATATAGTGGCACATGATCTTGGCCATTGATAGCCAGGGTCCAGATTGATGGATTTGTGGTGATGATCTTGTTGAAGGCTCAACCGTGGTGCAGCTGAACAAGAGTTCTGAAGCTCCATAATCTTCCCTTGGTGACGGTATTTGGAAATTCAAGGAGAAGCAGGGTTTCAGATAAGGAGAATCAAATCAAATAAAGTGGCAGAATGATATTTTTTTACCAAAACATAAATACAAACTTTAAGCAGCTCAATGTCTATCTTGATTCAGTTTCCAAGGGCAACAAAAAGCCCATTCAAGTGAGTTCTTAGTGGTAACAGAATATGACCACTTGCTCAAAATTGGAGTAGATACTATACAGAAACGCAAGTATTCCAAATATTTATGATCAGTCATCCAAGACTGCGAACATAGATGCATATGTTATCAATTGCACCAGTCCTGAGTTGCTAAACTGGAGGAGAGACTTTGGAAAATTCGTTGAAACTTCTGGGATATGCTATAAGATAGCTCTAAGACAAGCTCTAATCTGATAAATGTCGAAAAGTGGTGGTGGCGCAGGTGCAAGTGCAGACAAAACTAAATCCGCGAATGATCTGATTCAGAATAACCTCTATGCAACATTCTTTTCAAAGATAAGATTCAAGAAGCTATACTGTACTAGTCCAGGCATGTCAAGAGGAAGTATCAGGATGATAATGTGAGAAGGTGAGAGAAAATCAAAATCAATCTGGGATTATGAGAGAGGAAGAGATGGGCATGGGGTTAAAGAAAAACTGGAGAGAAGTGAATCTATCCAGTCCTCATCAATGGCACATCCTTCAATAAGAGATTCTGGTGTACTGGTATTTAGGCCAAAGAAACAAAGTAGGGTGTCTCTTCATGTACAGAACAACCTTACAAGTGTTGCTTCCTCTTCTCCAACACAAACACCAAATAAAAAAAATCGCCCAAAATGGCGAGGGAAATCACCAGAAAAAAGGAGCTCGGCATCACTAGCCCAATCGAGCAGTTCATGCAAAGAATGCAAGATTCAATATTAAACTAAAAGATAAAAGCTTTGTGCATTACCTGATATGACAAACATTCCCTCAGGCCCTCAGGGCAGGTCACCGACGAGGGGTGATGACTGGGGAGTTAACAGATGTTAACGGTTGCCTTCATTTGACAACTATTTTTATTATATGCAAGGGGTCACCTACCGTGGTTCAATGGAATTTTTTTGTGTAAGTTATGCATTTCTTCTTATATTTTAAAATATTTTAATTTTGTAAAATTTAAAGTTACAAAAATGCTCAATTTAGATTTTGCCAACTCCACGTTACTTTTTGCTTTTAAATAATAAAATAAGATAATTATGAAAATTATAATTCCATATTAGATATACAAAGACTTTGGAAATATCATACCTATATATTAAAATAAGATGATAATTGCATTTTAATTTATTTTATCACTTAAAATAACGAGTTAAGCAAAGTTATTCATGGCTAATACCCATTCCTTTTATTTTTTTTCTCTTTCCAATCCTCTTTTTAACACATCGTCGTATCTTTCATCCACATCATTTCCTACTATTTCCAATGAGTATTATCATCAATACTATATTTTCTATTTTACATTTATCCCATCATAAAATTTAGTTTCATTTAAATATTATGTAATGTAGTTTTAATTACTTAATTAGGATTATAAAAGAAAACTATGTTAATCATGTATCAAAAGTTGATCTCATTTTATTATAGCCCACTTTTTGGATGATAATCAGATTATTATTTTTTTTAAATAAAAAAGTCACTTGTGGCTTTCCTCTTGATGAATAGGGTATCCTCTTCCTCAAGAGGATATCCCCATAAATTGTTGCCATCCCCTTCAAGGGATACTATTCTTCTCTTCAAATCCCTCCATGAGTATGCCCATTCCTTATTGATGTTCTTGCTCTTACACCAACGTGTTTCCAAATGCCAAAGAGACAATAGAACTAAGTATTAGAAAAGGGTTGAAAACCACAATATTCTTTTCTCGCGCCTTCTGAACATATTTTAAAGGCTTTAGCTCAAGAAAAAGTTGGTATGATATATTCAAAGAGGTGAAAAAAATTCATATCTCTGGACACATAAGTATTGAGAAGAAAAGGGCACATGTTCCCTCCTTTCTAATGGGAAAAACAGAAGAAAATTCTTCTGGGTGTCTCACAATCACTATTATCTGAAGATAATTATAATCCAAAAAACAGGGGCAGATATTTTCATACAAGAAACACAGGAGATGAAACCAGACATGGCTATGAACTTGTCATCATCCTTGCACAGCCAACTCTTGTAAGTGATCCATGAACACTTGCAGACTCACATCATCAGTGAATATAATTTCAGAACCATCGGTATATGTTGAATTATGCGTTGCAGAAGGATTCAACTTAGCAAGAAGAAACCTAGCCTGACTACTGTGCTGGTCACATCTAATGACTTTAGGAACTGGCATCCTTTCAGCAATAAGTTGCTCTGCGTCCAGTTCAGGTGCTTCCAACAACTTCCTGAAATTCTCATGGTTTGGGTCCTTGTGGTAACCAATCTTCTTCCATTGTGCAACCTTCAAGCCATAGTGGATGACCACATAGAAGTATGAATCAAATAGTAAAATTACATCAGGTGACACTGAGCAAATATCTAGGAGAACTGGAATAGGTGGACCGTCAAATGAATATTGGAAAAGTGTAGGTTGGATCATGATCATGGAACCCACCACTCCTTCACGATTCAACATCAATCTAAAGAAAGCTGTCTCATCAGGAGAGCTGTTAAATACATTGATAAACTGGGATCTTCTAAGATAATACATAAATTGAGGGTACAAAGAGAAGTTTGACGATAGGCGAAAAGAAGATGGGTCTTCTTGAATATAATCTCCAAACTGAGAAGCAAATCGTATTAAATTATCATCCACCCACCTGATGACATCTCTAACAAAATGCCTCTCTGCTCTGTCAATCGCAAGCCTGCTCATGACTGTGGCTGCAGCTTCTTGATCAAATCCAGCAGAAATCTCTGGCGAATTCTTCCCCACCCATCTTCTGGCAACAGTAGTCACTCTTCTCCGAATTCCAGTAGCCCCATATCGGTAGCAAGTAATAAACTGAATAAAAAATGCAGAACCAGGTTCAACTTTCTGATTATCATTAACTTCAAAGAAAAACGCAATGCATGTCTTGTTTGTCAGAGAACACAACTTCCACGCATTGGTAGAACCTTCTCCAATCTCATTGTCACTAACTAAATTATTCCTCTTCCGTAGAGACACACATGGACCAAGGGCACCGCAAATTTTTACATCTTTAGTTGATACCACTTCTATAGAAGCATCAAAACACATCTTCAGATTCCCATTGTTGTCACATTTAAAAAGGTGACGTAAACATTTCCTGAACTGGTCTGACTCAAATAATTCTCCGAGCATCATAAATCCACCTGACCTCTCAACTGGGACTTTAAGTTCTGCTGCTCCCACTTGATCCAAAGAACAAGCAAATAAATCGAGAACTACAGAAGCACCACATAAACGCTGGGTTATTTTCTTATAAAAATTGCAAGACCTGTCAAAGAGGGGTGCATGACCATTAATTAGGTTTCGGTGATTTCTTATAGAATAGCTACAATCAGATTCAACCACAATGCCAGGGCCGACAGTAGTTGGCCCAGATGTAAAGACCATGACCCGGGAACCTGTTCTCACCATACATCCTTCTATAAGTCCGACTACAACAGATATTGCTGTTCCTGTGGCCCTCAAAGGACGATGACCACACGCAACCATACCTGCAGAGCACATCTCTTCAATTGCTGTAGAGAAAATAAACTCACACTCTGACACTGCTAGCAGAAAACGTTGCTTTTGGGCAGCCGTTGTCTTTCCAAGACAAGGTTGTTTCATGATTGGCAACTGAAGAAACTGTTGAATCTGAGGATGATAGATAACATAAGAAATAATCTTATAAAGAATATTATCAAATCCACTATCACCAACATGAACCTAAAGGGGAGATGGCATAACCCTGTTATCATTTGTCATGCTAACCTCTCACATGCGGTCACGAGACAACCAGATTCTGAAGCTCAAATTACAAATACAACATAAGCAGTAGATTCTATATTATCACGCATCAGATGACATATTAAATGCACAATGAATGTTTTTTTTTTACAATGCTACATTCCAGAAAATAAATAAATAAATAACAGACACATCCTCACTTAACTAAAGCTGCAGGTTTTGCTCATAAATCTCTGAAAACAATCCAGAAGTAAAAACTTAATTGTTTTCAACAAAGTTAATACTCGTATTGAGCAATTTTCCAAATTGGTTAGCTTATTGTAATGGAATAAATTAATTTTCTCACTGAAGTTCAAATCAGGAGAGCCCACCACCTCTTTGAACAATAATGTCTCTTTACAGTTGCAAATAAACCTACGTAGATCTGAACCCCAGATTTTGCAAAAGGCGGAAGCTAGACAGAGGTCCTCCATATAGTATGGACTCTAAATAATGAATTTTGAATATCACTCCATGCATGGCACAGAATGTCCCATAAATGTGTCCAATGTAACTATTCTCCGCTTAAAATTCAAGAAAATGTGGTTCCCTTCATTACAATCATCAAATTCTTAAACCACTCATTACCATCTCAAGGACATGGATGAAGGATGTACATGTCTGTATGCAAGTAGAGACGTGTTGCCTTGGACATTGACACAGGTCAAATCATGCCAGTTACCATTCACATAATTCATTACCTCATACATAACAGATTAACAGGCCAGGTGGAGTAATTATCCACCAATCAAAAAAGACGGGATGCACAGCTACAAAATATTTCCTAATACTAACCTACAAATTCCCAATCCTCGTCATTTTGAATATAAATGGCAGACCTATTGTTGATGTCACACAACCATTTTCAAATTATTCAGAAGTCTTTTTTCAGAGAAGTTTAACATTTTAATAAGAATATTGAAGTATACTTTTATCTCCCCAGTGTGACACCATAACATTCTACTTTCCCATGTATCACTAAACGAGAAAACCATAAACTTCCATATGAACTTGAAAACTGACCTCCATCAGCTAATTCCTTACCCTTATTTTGTAGAGGAAATTAATCACATTAAACAAGAGAGGAAAAAAAAGAAAGAAAATGGATAAGAAAAGTCAGGAAGCAAGAGATTTATATGGTATTGGCCAGTTCTAGCATTTCTAGAATTTTCCTAGTAAAAATTAGGAATGTAAAAGTCTTTTATTCAAGGATATTTAAGTGAAACATCAATAAAAACTGGAATTGAAGCACCCTTAGTTTCACAAATTAAAGAATTTCAGCCCAAAAGAGCGATGAGTATAAGGGTACAAGCCCTACATGGTAATTACTTCCTTTCATCTCACAAAACTAACAAAAATTAGCAAGGAAAACACTGTATTTCTAACCGACCAAATGAACACATTCTCCAATTCCAAATAATATACTCCATAATAATTGTGTCTACTTGGCTTCTCCGTTGTACAATCGGCTATCATATCCTTGCCCAACTAACACGTAACAGCTGAAACTAACATAATTGCGTGAACATAAACAGAGGTATGAGATGCAAACTTTAATCAAACAAACAAGATAATTTCAGCACTAATTATAGACTAACAATGAATAAAACTCGAAATAGTTAACAAAAAATTACCTGAGTGGAGGAGAGATCTCTGTGACCATGAAAGAGCACAACTTTACTACAATCAGCAAACCCCAACTCATGAACTCTAACCATAGAATCAAAAGTAACCAACCCCACTAATGCATTCTCCGGCAACAAGGATATGACAAGCAACAACTCCTTCTTAAGCGCCCTAAGCTCCTCTTCGGGCGTACAAAGGTCAACCACAAACACAAAAGCCGGCCCCGTCTTTGAATCCCCTGCCCCTACCAAACCCCACAAATTCGAGCTCGAAGATGAGGCAGACCCTAGATTACTACTCTGGTACTGATACTCAACAGCGCTGTAAGTGGGGAACAGTTCAGCCGGCAGATTGTTTTCGCTGACGCCGGCGTACGATTTAGGGAAGGCGTTTTTGTGATGACAAAAGGGGCAGTGCCAAATCTTGGAGGGATAGTCGACTCGGGCGTAAGGGTTAAGGATGGACCCACAAGGGGTGCAGATCAAGGGTTCATATTCTAGGACTGGGAGGTCTGAAGACGGGGTTAAGGCTAAGGGCGTGCACATTATTGAGAGCGGGATTACTAGTGATGCTGCCTCGGATTTCGAGGTTGGCCATGAATTCCATGACCATCTTAGTCCTTCGATTCCTTCTAGTTCAAGGAAATCCATTGATTTAAGTTGGTTTCTATTTCATCGGGGTTTTGTGTGAGGTTCGAGTTGGATGAATTTGAGTACACGTAGCCAGCATCGGTGGAGGGAGGGGATAGAAGGGAGGAGGTGCGGATGATTGTGACGGAGAATGGCTGACGATGGTGGTGAGATTGAGGGGGTAGGGGAAAGTAAAGGTGGTGAAGGTTTGCAGTCAGTGACCGTGTAGCCGGTGAAGTTATGATCGTCGTTAGTAAATGGATTTTTGTGGAAATGATTCTTAATAGTTAATATAACATCCAAGTAAATATGGAGTATTGTTAAAAATAGTGTTTTTCTCCTTTTTTATCAAAAAATTATTATATAATGATAAATTGAAATTATGCTCTAACTACGAGTTTTACTATTTTAATTAGGAATGACAGTAGGACGGGTTAAATTGGAGACCCGTACTACTATTAGACGGACATTAGTATGAGTTTGGCAAATAATGAGAAAAGTATATTGATAAAATGAATATTTGTCATGAGGTATATGTAGTGATGAACTTTATGTCAAATTCAACTGCCACAAAACCCATTAATATTGATGTATTGTAGATTTCTAACCTAAAAAAATTCAAAGATTAACTTTAACTTTATGAGCCCAATCCTAACTAGAAATGAAAATCAAAGAATATAAAAAAGAATGTGATAAGAAGTTGTGGAGTGAATTTGAAATATTTAATTTATAAATAATTGATATATTGATTTAATTTGAAAACTTTGAATATTTAACTTTATCTTAATTATTTCATGTATTGAACCGTTTAGTAGGGCGTAAATCGTTTGCATGTGAAAATGGTTTTCCATGGAAAACCTTCTACGGTGGAAACTCATTTTTATAAAACTTTTCCGTTGTTTGGTTGCATGAAAAAATAATTTTATTTTTAAACATTTTCCGTTATTTGGTAATTGGAAATTAATTACTCCTATTTACTTTTCTAATTGCATTATCTTGTCATTTTTTAACTCTTTTTTTCGTTATATTTTCTAATTATTTTTCATTAGCTAAATTAGTTATGCTACAACAAATATTTTTTTTATAAAATTTACAATATATTTCTCTTATCTATTAATAACATATTACATAATATCACCATAAAACCAAATAATCCAAAAAAATGTGGTTCAACATTATAAAATACCTTAAGCTAACTATAAAGGAATATTCGCAATCGAACAAGCAAATCAATCAAACAAGTAAACCAATTAACTGGTTGTAATGTAATAGTTTGTAGTTTTACATTTTAAATTCTAAAAGTAAGAAAATTTCTACCCTAATTTCAAATAAATTGTTGATTGCCCACATTTTATGAGAAACTTTCATGATTCAATCGAATCGCTGCGAAATCTAGGGTTTTTTTTTATTTTCGACTTAAATGGATAAAATTAGTTCAAATTCATGATATAGTACGATAACTTAATAATCAAGACACGAGATTCGAAAAAAACGTACTAAATTGATGATAGTCGCAAAAGAAATTGTGGATTTTCCCCCAATTTTTAAGAGAGAGGCTACCGAGAAGATGAGAAATGAATTGAAGAATGCGTAAGTAGAGCTTGACATGGATCGGGTCGGCAAGCACGCTTTTAGCACAATACAACTCGAACACAGTCGTGACACGACAAGACACACAACAAAAAATTAAGCATTAACACGAAAGCGGCACGCCAATTTGGCATGAGACACGGCTCGATGTATCCTATTATTTAGTATTATTTAATACAATTAATATTACTATTATTTTTAATATTATTATATTCTTATGAAATAATTTATATCATCTAAACTTATTTTTTTTCAATTCTATTGTATAATTTATTTTTATTTTTTGTTAAAAAAATTAGGTCAGCACTAGGCACGACACTCACGCCAAGCACGTGGGTCGTGCTAGGCTATTGCCGAGTTTTAGGGAAAGGTAGCACGACACTACCAGGATTAAGCACGACACGACAAGAGGCCAAACATGAGCTGACATTGTCCATGATGGGCACAGCACGACCCGTACTCACCTCTATGCGTGAGTTGCTAATGCGTGATTTGTTTGTAAGTTGATATTTTTTTTATTGAATAGATGTAAAATTATTTTACTCCTAATTTTGAAGGAAAATGTTTTTAATATGATATAATATTATTGACACTCATAGTACACCCTACTAAACAGCTCATAGTGTAACGGTATATCTACATAAGTACTCATTCAATCATTCATGAGAATGATTTTAGCGTATTTTTTATGGCGAGTGCGGAGTGCGTATGTAGATTTCCCTAATCGAGTTTTTGTTGAGTTAAAACAAGGGTTACAGACTTGCAAATCCAATCACTACGTACAACCTACCGGTAGGAGGTAGGAATAGCTAGAAGCACAAAGGAAGCAGGCAGCAGCTAAAGTACTGCAAGCGCGGGTTTTTCATCTCCTTCCTTCCTCTTTAAATGGCCTGTCCGCATCCATGAAACCCGCATTATCATGGCATCTTCCCTCAGATTGAACACCTCTCTTCGTCGGCTCAAACCCCTCTTCTCGTACCAGGTTGGTTTCTCTATTTCCACTCTTTCATGTTCTTCGAGGCATTTCGTCGAACACTTTGTAGTTGTTATTCATTTTCATGCTTAAAATTTTTGTAAACCTGTTTTTTCAGAGGTTCTGCCACACTGTCCTTGATAGTAGCTCGGAAGCTGACTTTTGTGCCGAATTAGGTCCCAAAACAATGCCTTCCTTTGGTAATTGCCAAGTTTAAACCTTGCTTTCAGCAGTTGAATTGTTGTTATAATTATTTACTACTTGTTGCAATGTCTCAAATGTCAGGTTTTCGACTTTTTTTGTAATCGGGAGTCTTGACCCTTTTATTACTATTTGATGGGTGTGATTGTTATGGATTTGGTTTTCATCATGGCTTCATCTAGCCATATATATTAGTATGCATTTTTCAAGCATATGGGTTCGTTGTTGTTGAACGATAATTATAACTCGAGTGTGTAAATAATAATTCCCCTTCATTTTGTAGTTCGAGAGATTGCACGATTTTTGTTTATGAATGAGACTTATGGTAAGGGGTGGGCTTTATGGACCGAGTGGTCTGTTTTTGTTTTGCATGATTTGGTGTTTGCTTAAGTTTAAGGGTTTGATGTACTTGTTCATATTTGTTGGTTATTCATTGTACTATGTAATCCGTATGTGAGATACAGTTTACTTATAAAATTAAAGCTAGTTGATGGATTATATTTTGATTTGATCTCCTTGATACAGGTGATGCTGACCCTTCAAAATGGAAAAACATGGATGCAAGGAGACTAGGAATATCAGTGTCGATGATACCGGATGCATCAAGGACCGTTCTTAAGATTCTGCAAAGTGAAGGTTACTCTCTAGACTGCTTAAACAGCATTTGTTACTTACCGTTGATGAGAATAAATAAGATGAGGTGATTTTGGATTCCTAAGTGTCTGAATTATCATCTAGTTGGTCCATCATGCTTATATGAGTTTTTACTCTCTATAACACTGATTGAACGTGGGATTGATAACGAGATGAATTTGACATCTTGGGCAATCACTTTGGAGTTTGGACACGGGTATATTTAGTTATTGTTTTTGTGCCACGATTTCACTTGGCTGGATTATTTTGCTCTGTCATTTAATAATATCCTGCTGTTCTTAGATATGCATTTTTAATTGATCACCGATTCACCGTTCTTTCTTCCCCTTCCCTAGTGCACAAGAAAAACATATTCTTTTAGTTGAGCTGAAGTCTTCTTTGTGATTTGGTGTTTGTGGTTTGTTGATCATCCACGCATTCTTGATAGAGTGATCTCAAGTGCACGTACTATTTTTTTTATGATACTGAACATTGTGGATTTTATGAAATGTATATACCTTGTTTTTTTTAGCTTATCTTAACATAGTCCAAGCTATTCCAGCTTCAAATTTTAACTTCTTTATGTTATTTACTGTATTGCACTTTCATCACTTATTGCTTTCTATGTGAGATAAGCTTCATGCCATAGAAAATTGTTATCAATTTTTTGAAATTAATCAGTTTCGTAAATTTATGGCTGAGACCTCAGCCTTTTTGGCCCACTTCAGAATCAAAGTTGAAATTCCTATTTGATGCTTATTGAGTTTATAGTTTGCTTTAGGCTATGATAAGTACTGAATAATTTGTAATCATCAGGAGCCTATGAAAGGGCACTTTGTTTACAAGTATAAAATTTAGGCAATGTAGACATCATCTGTGTGTATATGTTGGATATGCCATTATATTAGCATGATGTTACTTATTTTATGGTAAGCCATGCGGATTTTGTCAATGTGATGCAGTAACAATTTACATTTCAGTTAAGGGATCATAAGGCTTCAACTTAGGTGTGTATTTGAGTCCTAGCACTAAGCTTCAGTTAGAAAGGGTTGACATGTGGATGATTGAAAGGTTAAAGGGACTGAGATCTAGGGAATTGAAAATCAGCCATTTTGTTACCTAACACTAGAGCTGTGACAGGATTGAGAGTTGGCTTTGGAAACATATTGTATAGAAAACCATGATATAATCCTCACTGCATCTTTTACTGTCTAAAAGTGTCTTGTGTAACAATGTTTCTTTTTGGGTTGACCTTGGTTCCCCATGTCAGGGGAGTAGAAAGGGACAAATATAGTGGAGAGGAAATGCATAAATCTGTGGAATTTTTACACACCATAGAAGAGAAAGATGTAGAGGTGGCATTCATGCCGGGTTAGTTAGTTATGCAAATTTTAATTATTAAGATGGGCATTCAATTTGTAAATATACACAGTATATGCCTAGTCATGATTTTCTTTTAAAAAGTATCTTAGCGTTTTAAATAAAAATATATTAAACATATCTTCTTATTTTGTCCGATGGGTAAATTATACATGGGATATGCCTAGTCTTTTGGATACACATGAACGTAGGTATGAAAACATCATTGTGAGAAAAAGTATAAATGGAATGGAAGCATAAAATTGATCTCATCAGAAAAATTCATATCCCACAATAAGCAATCATCATTATTGGAAACAGAAAAATATAGCTGCCTTTTATGATAAAGAGTGATAGCAAGTGCAATTTCACTCTCCACAAACTCCAAATTAAAAAAAAAAAAAATAGTTCCATAATCTGTCATATACATCATGTCTCTCTTGGGGTTCATACTCCAGGCTCATTTGGCAGGTTGTATCCCTTGCTGGAGTTGAAATGGGATGCATTTTTTGTTTACCTGAATTCATAGGGCTTAACTAGCATGTATAAGATGGATGTTTAGTCCATCAAAGCATTTCATAATTCAGTATTCCTTTTGATGTACTTTCGTTGTGATTTTTTTTATAAGACATTTGTTGAGAAGTTTAATTCTCAGGTTATGAAGCTTATTTGGTTGGTGGATGTGTTAGAGATTTACTACTGAACAAAATACCCAAAGATTTTGATGTGGTAACATCGGCAAATCTTCAAGAGGTTACATGATGTTTAATGTTGATCTTGTACTTGTTAATTGCTCTTGAAGAATTTATTGGTAAAAATCCAGTTGCGCTTTCTTGTAGATCAGAAGAAAATTTCATCGTGCTTTTATAGTGGGCCGGAGGTTTCCAATTTGTATGGTTCATGTCAGAGGTTCTGAAATTGAGGTTTTTAAAATCATTTTCACCTTTTATAGATATTTGCATTCTAAATTAGCCAGTAGAATTTTCCATGGTCCTGTGTATCATCTACTTGCATTTTTCTAATCTCTAGGTATCTAGCTTCAAAACAGTGACAAGCCATGGTGGAGGGAAAGAAGAAGTTCAGTTGTCTGAGATGCCCAAAGGTTGTGATGAAAAGGATGTCAAGCGCTGGAGAAATTCCTTGCATCGAGATTTTACTGTCAATAGGTATTTGTAATGTCTTTTGCTTTTTGTTACCCCGATTTAACCAGTTTCTAGACATATTCATGTCAATCCAAGTTGCCTTCTACATAAAGGGCACTAGACATTGGTTTATTTTGGTTGTTGCTTAGTATCTCTAGAGCTTCTTCTGAAAATAAGTATTAGTTGGGGTTTTATTTATAATAGGTTAGCTTGATACACACTCTACATGAGCGCTGCATTTGGTCGGCTGGTCACAGAGGACTCTCAGTTACATTTTATTACAAAAAATAAGGCTTTGGCTACACTTACGTCATACTAGTTCCATTTGAACTTCATGATGAATACATCTTCTGTATTTCACAATATGGATTTTTTTCCAAAGGTGTTAAAGAGCTATGAAAATATTGAATTTTGTTGGCCGTGCCTTGTTTTCTTGAATCTGCACTGAATTTTCGATATAGTTCCCATGTAGAGGAAAAAGTATTTGATATATATTCTAGATTTGACTTACCTTTTAAAAGAAAAAAGTATATTGTGAGGTTTCTATGGCGTAATGTACTGAACAATAAATTCTAGTTGGATAGTGTAGCTCAAGAACTATTTTTCTCCTCTGAATCAACTTATTTTTTAAGTTCTACTAGGCTTACAAAACACCCTTGAAAATACTCGCGGATGTAATAGATTATTTCAATTATAGTCAACTAATTATTACTTCCCCGTTTTAGAGAAGTGGCACGTTATTTAAGAAAGTTAGTTAAAAGAAGAAGTAAAAGAAAATGACTAACTTTGGCTTGTTAATTCCTCCATTTCCACTCCGCAACAGGACCCCACTTTTAAGTATTAGGGCATTTTTGTATTTCTAGTAGTAAAATTATCGAAAACTAGTATAGAGCAAGTTTTGTGACATTTCCATTTATGGGAACCGTACCAAGTAAAAGGCAATGGAGGCAGTACATGATAATCTAGATTTCTTCTTCCTTTCTGTTGCCATTCACATCATTATGCCCCTTAAAAAATTGACCACAAGTGCTAAGAAAAAGAAGAATGTGTGTTAGCTTAAGGCTAAAAAATGGCTTTCAAAGCTAATAGTTGAGATGACAATTATGTTGGGTTTTGGACATTAAAGCCTTGGGTTGAGATGGTTTAAACAAAAAATATGTAAGAAAGTAATGAGGCACAAAATTGCTGAGACTATGAGGATCAAAATTCTTAGTAGATGAGCATTTAAACACAATATAAAACTAATATTCATAGAGGACAATTTATCTTCTTCCTTTTCTCTTCTGGCATCCTAGTTAACCTGTTCACCATGCCAAACTTTTGGATCGTGGCTAGTTGGACACTAGATATGTACCCATATCCAACATGTAGCATTTGAAAAGGCTCTAGGCACACAAAGGCAAAACGAATCTTAGGTGTGAGGCATGTGCCTAACTACAGTGAGGTGCAATTCTCAAATTTAGAATTTTTTTGTGTAAAAAGGTTGCAGAGCAATATTTTTTTAAGTGCTGCTGCAATACCTTCTTGCATCTTCTTTCGTCTCAGCGAGACTCATCAAAATGCCTTGTCAGGCCTTTTGAAGAGCTTGGGCAGTAGGCAGCGGCACCAGCACCTTGGGCTTCAGGTGCGCCTCTGTAGACACTGCTGTCTCCCTGCCCTAAGCCCAAGTAACATAGATTCTCACTTAGGTTTATTTTGTTTTCTTTTCCAAGATTTGTGAGATTCTTGAATTTCCCCTTTAGTATAAAGATACCCAACTGACTGACTAGTCTTCTTTTTGCTTGTAAACAGTTTGTTCTATGATCCATTTGCGAACAAAATTTATGATTATTCCCATGGAATGACAGATTTGATGGCCATGAAGGTACTTTTTTGTATTTTTTAAAGTGACCAACTTCTTTCTTTCACATATCGGGGTTTTTTTTATTTTAATGTCATTGAGATATTTCTTGGTTGCATTGTCTCAGCTACGGACTCTAATCCCTGCCCATTCATCATTCCAAGAGGATTGTGGTAGGTTACTCATTATACGAGTAGAATATCAAACAACATGGCAATCAATATTGATAGTTTTGAAATCTTGTTGTGCAGCAAGAATTCTGCGAGGACTAAGAATTGCTGCCCGTCTCGGATTCACATTTGCAGAAGACACGGAGGAAGCAATACAAAATCTCTATGCTTCTGTTAAGACCTTGGATAAGGTAATTTTGGTAAAAATAAAAATAATGATTGCCAACCCTGGACATTAAGGTCATTGGCAATTTTTTTGAATTTGTCCATTTGTCAGTATGTAAGAAACTTTTTCCAAATTGTTTTTTGATGTGAGATTTTCATATTCTCACTTTCCTTCCAAAGTAGATTGTTGTGAGATTGTAGCAACAGCATCAAATTAAATGCCAGTTTGGTGTTGACACTGAGGTTGTATGGGCTTTTCCAATTGCCTATATACTTTTTCTAGCAAATTTACCATCCAAAAGAATTTTTGATTAAGCAGACTATTCTTTATAAATAAATTTAAGGTGAAGATTTGCAGAAGTTCCTCCTAATCTTGTCATTCTAGTGAATTCTTTTTTTATTTTTGGAATATTATTTCTTTGTTTGACCCGTCCATCACTATTCTTGGATCTTCAACTTCATAGGCTAGGTTAATGCTGGAGATGAATTATATGCTATCGTATGGTGCTGCCCATTCTTCACTCCACCTCCTTAAAAAGTTCAACCTTCTTGAGATTTTACTACCCTTTCAGGTGAGTAGTAAAAATTGTATATCTGCCGTGCTCTTAGTCATCTGAATAAATATGTTATATTGGTTGCACATTTTCCAGGCTGCTTACCTTGCTGATCAATCTGCTGGACAAACTCCTGTAATGTTGATGGTATGACTAATAGAGCTTACAGAATATCAAGATGGAATTTAAAGTCAATTGACTCTCTTTTTCTGGCATGTAAATAGTGCTGACTGATTGGTACAATGAACATCACTTGACACGTTCATCCTGGGAAGGTGTGGCAGCTATTAAATAAATTATAATTCCGACTGTTGAACTTGAATAGAGAGAGATGACATGTTTTGCTTTATTTATAGTGGGACGGTTGTGTGCGGGTTGGTGAGCCAGTGACCTGGGGGTCTAGGTGGTAGTGAATGGGGAAAGGGTCGGGGGAGTTTATGTTACTTGGACTTGGGGATATGGATCCAATATGGGTGCAGTTCCTAGTTTGTGGTCCTTGGAGGATTCTTTCATAAGGGTAGCGGAGATAAATAATGAATAGAAATCCAAGCAAGGAAACTATGTGTGCTATCATCAAGGATTGAGCAACAAACAAAGAAAAAATTTGAAATATAATTTTCTATTTGAGTTATTTCCTTATTTAATGGTTCGATGTAATTTCCATTTAAGCTTTGTTTGTAAGCTTGGAAGTCACATAATCCTTGTTACTCTATAAAAATAAATGCACAGTGATTTTGGTAATGTTACCTCGTTATACACTAAATCTTACTTTAACGTAGTTGGATAATATTATTCCTAAAGCTAAAACTACCTATATTTTTGTAAGGTATGTTAATAATCACAATTTTTTGATAAATCGGCAAAATAAAATATATAATGAAGTATTGTAGGTATTTTGTAGTGTAGTACAAACCTAGGAATTAGTGGAACTGGTGCCAAGGTTTCAAACATTTTGTGCAAAATGATGCTATAATCATGATGCTGAAATATTATGAACATTCTCACCATTGTTTATTAAAATTTAAGATTTAGTAATATGGTGTGCATCGATCAAGATGGGAAGGAGTTAGGAGTAAGCAGTTAGCGAATGTTTCAAGTACCTAGGATTTGCAAAGAAATGGAGACATTCGTCAGGATGTAACCATGGAATTACTTTGGGTGGCTCAGAGGAAATTTCTATAGGATGGTGATTAGATTGGCTCTTTGTGGGTCAGTTGGGCATTGTGGAAGGAGATTATTAGAAAGATCAGTGTTTTGGAGCTGTGTTTATTGAGATTATTAAGCGGGAACACCTTCACATATAGAATTAGGAATGTAGATATTTGGAAGAAAGTTAAAGCTTTGGGTATTAAGGATTAGATAAGAGAGTATTGGCTATGCTCGTTTTGGCACGAGGATGTCAACAAGGTAGTTAAGAAGGCAGAGGGTTCGGGTAATGGAGATCTTAAGCGTAGTTGAGGAAGACTAAAGTTGACTTAGGGACTGAGTTAAAATGGATATGGCTAAAAGGGCTTGGAAGAGAATATGGTTCTAGATGGGAGTACATGGAGGAGAGAGATCTTTGTGGATGACCAAATGAGAACGATTTTCGGTTCATGCAGCTGACCTCAACTTTTTGGGAATAAGACTTTGGTTATTTAGTTGTAACAAAATGATGTACACTCATTTTTCATGCGTTTAAGTTTTGAAATTTTATAATATTTTCAAGAGTTCTAAGAATAGAAAATAATCCATTAGAAATATTCTTTTGGAAAGTTCTGGTGTAGCGAGAACTTTCATCGTCTTGCAAAACATTGTGCGAGTTGGTGATGTAAAATTCTCACATCTATATTATGTCCACGTATGAGAATTTCTTTTCTTTTTTCGCCAACTTTTGAGGGACTGTTTTATTGGTATCATTGCTGGCAAACTTACTAGAATACATGTCATTTTTGGTCCAATCTGGTACCAGACTACCTTTAATTCAGTAACATTGCTCTTGTACCTTTAATACTATTGTAGTATAAATTTAGGATGCTTAATTTAATCCTTTAAAATTTTGTGATTCAGCATGGTTTTTATACTGAAGATGTTGCTAGGCAATGGAATTTTGACATGTTTTTGTTTTGGTTTCTCTGATATGATGTCTTTTTTTGTTTTCATGCAGAAACTATTCTCTAATCTGGATAGTGTGGTTTCATGTGACCAACCCTGTGATTCTGTCCTGTGGTGAGAGAATATCTCTCTATATTTCATTATTATGCTTTGCTTGTATATACCTCTATACCACTGAGTGATTAACTTTTGGTGAAATTCTGTCTTTTTTGAAGTGGTGGAATTCATTTAGTTTCATGTCATTTGCTACTAGGTGCTGAATGTGGTAGTTATTGACTTCATAGTATATTGGGATGAAATTTAGTCTAGCTTGGGGTGGCATTTTAAAGCTTTTTCTAGCAGAATTTGTCCCTGTTCCTTAGTCATGTATGGTTTATAAAATTTGCACGGCAGGAGAAATTGAACCATTAACATAGGATAGTAACTGGACCATTCACTCATCAGTGGTTGCTCCTGCTAGTATGAAACTTTTTAGGAGGATAAATTTATTGCAATTAGATGTTTACTGATGTGTATTCCAATTTATTTGGTATTTTGGTCCGAAGTACTATAATCTGTTTGTAACAGAGTGCCTGTGTAGTGTGGTCAGTTGTGCCATGGGATAAATAAAGACAGTAGGTGGTTGGTTCCTGCCAGGCAAAATGGTGGCTTTTAAATTCTAAGAGAGAGGGGTGGGAGAGAAAGGGAAGGGGTGAGGGAGTGCGCCAGTGGGAGAGGAAAGAGGGATGGAGATGAGAGGACAGGGCTGGCTAGCTTATGCTTGTCTGAACTAAAGTTTGAATTGAGTAAACTCTTTCATTATGACTGGAAAGCTGAAAGTACTATAATCATTATGTTGGGGCAGAAGGTAATTGGAAAACACTAATATAAAAGTTACTTTTGAGTTCAACAGGGTAAGCATATTGGCTTTCCACCTGGCGTTGGCTAACAATCCTCAAGATGCTCTAGTAGTTTGGACATTCTCTTCTCTTCTGTACCATGGCATGTGGAAAGAAGGTGTAAAAGCTGCCAGAGAACTTTCTGAAGGGCACGTTAATTTTGCACCAGAGATATTTAATTCCTTTGATGATATAGCCGATGAGGAACTTGAGCAAAGAGTTTCTGTATTTGCTTCGATTGTCATGGACTCTATAGGTGCTTTGACTGACTCAAGAAGGCTTCATAAAATCATGGGTCATTATTATCCATCTTGCCCATGCCCTGGTGTGGTAAGAATCGTTCTCGCACTCGGCCGCTACTCACACATACACAACAGATATCTTTTACTACTCTAATTTTGCAATTTTCATGAATTAACGTTCAGCTACAGAAAAAATGACAGGATACCTTGTGTCATTCTGTTATATCAACAGTTCATCTCCTTTCTTTCATTCTTTATTTTATTTTATTTTATTTTTTTTGAGGGGGGGGGGGGGGGGGGGGGGGGGGGGAGGTTTGCAATCAGCTCCTGTGGAATTATGCCCATGCATCTAAGAATGTCTGCAATTTGCCACTACGTCAGGTAGTTCTAAAAATTATTTTTGAAATATTACGGAGTGTTATGATTTTGCATCTTTCTTACAGAAAATAGTCTGTCAGCATCACAGAAATTTGGCTGCATTCACAATTATTTTGATCTCAAAATTAGAATGCATTAGTGTCATCTAGAGCTCTTGGTACACGTGGGTAGTTTAGCATAGGTGCTGTTGTCAGTTACTTTGAAATGGCGCATTTTGTCTTCCAGCTTTTGACATCATCTTGCAATATTGTCGGTTGAATGGTTTAGATTTTTCAGAGGCAGTTTGAATTTCTCCTATAATTTTGGTTGTGTAGGTATTTATATCGAAGAATTCTGGTAAAGCAGCAACTGCAATTTTTGGTGTGCTGTCAACCAATATCAAGTCTTTAAAGAAGAAACGGCAGTTTCTTGACATTAATTACGAATTGCTCAGTAATGGGGACACAGAAGAGTCAAGATTTGTTCTTGGTAAGGTTATTATGGAAACAATGAGGGGTGGGGTTACCCAGTCTCGAGGCAAGCTACTTTCAGAGAAGGTTGACTTTCATGCATCCAAACTAAAAGTTGAGCACATGGAGATAGGGAAGCCAAATTCAAAGGATAACAAATATGAGACACACAATTGCAAGGGCAAGTCAAAGTGCAAAACAGATGGGCCTGATGATCAGCTGCACCAACCAAGCAATAAGAAAAAGAAGCAGAGCATAAAAAGTGCACTTCAACAGGAGCTCATCCTTAAGAAACAGTTGGGGGAAATTTTGAGCTGCCAGAGTAAAGCGAAGAGAATGAAGAAAATGGAGGTGAAAGATAACAACTGTCTTTATTTGCAGAAAGAGTTGCCTCAGCAAGATGCTAAGCTGGAAATTAGACAACACTGCAAAGCTCAGACTCCCAAGGAGATACCTTCCACCCAAACAACGGCAAAACAGCACCGAACTCTGGCTCCCAATCTAGAAATTGATCCCCAATCAGGGAAAGAGCAGGACGTTGAAGATCCTGAAGAGACGCTTAGTGTGCTAGAAAATGCGTCCAAAAGATTAAAACAGAACCAATCTCATTTTCCTGTCAATATGTTGAATGCGTTAAAACTCAAGAACCTCTTTGAAGGAGATGAGGACCCACGTAAGAAATACAATAATCCAAAAAAGCCAACCATGAAAGAAGATAAGTGTAGAAAGATAAAGAGAGCACGAAAGCTGTCTACCATTTTCGACTGACTTTTGACGCGGTCTATGGTCACCATTCACCAACACTTCCGACTTCTAAGATTTACCTTAAAGGTACATTTCGTTTTCAAGTCTGTCTTTTTTTATTCAGAATTCTGAGATTTTGCCCTACAGGCTTGTTAAGATAGTTTGCTTACATAATTCTACGTTGATGTAAATTTTGGTCTTTTTTGTTGCTGTATAATATATATTATTCTAGCCTCCCTCACCTCTGGATAGTAGATCTTGCCAGATTTATCACTCTGATATGCTAAAAATGCATATCAATAGGGAGCTAGGACGTGTCATGGGGATTTGAGTTATAATATTGATATATTTTGGTTTATTGAGCTGTGATATGCAAAATTTGTACATCGTATATTACTGAAATCTGGAGTTTCTCTAGAAACTGAGGCCAGAGTCATACCTCTTGTCTTCTTTAGCTGTTTTGGATTTTTCCTCAAATTTCTGCTTTGTGCAGAGCAATGCAGATATTGGGGAAGTTCAGCCTGTATTTCCTATGCTTGGATCACTGTCTGTTTCTTCAGCCTATAGTTATGTGAACAACTTATTTCTTAGGCAAAGTAGAAATCAAACTAATAAAAATGATAGTTGTGAATAGTAAATTCTGGTAGGAAATGAGAAGGCAGTCTAGTGATAGTGGACAGTGCATCAACACAATGGAGAAACCACGACTCTTGTGATTAATATTTACTCCGTAGTTAACTTTTCAGTCTCGTAGATGGTGCAATGTGGAAATTTTCACAATGTCATTCAGCAAGGCACATACCACAGTTTCACGTGCGTCTATAGTGATTTGGTGCAAAGTGTAGTTAACATAATTTTCATTACTTCATCATTGGAATGCGGCAGATGAAAGTGAATATATGGAAAACTGTGAAGATACGTTACTTATTGCTTTCATTTTGCTAGTTTGCTTGCACACTAACGCCCGTGGTTCCCCAAAACTGTAAAGCATCGTTAGAGAGCTTGTTTATTGTTTTTGTATGATAGTTGTAATTTTAGTTGATCTTGTGAATAATTGGAAGTGGCTATTAAGATTGAAGTAGTGCATATTAAGATGAGCAAGCTTAGAGTTGAAGTGGAATGCTGGCCTTCTAGTTAATCTTAGCTGCTTATGGCATAGCTGATGTTTTTTTTTAAGCAAAAGAGCTTTCCAAGGAACATGTAGTAATATAGGATTCTATCCTACTTATTTCAGTAAAAGCCTAGGCCAAGCATTCAAATCCTAGTACGAAATAAATCATACATATTACGGACCAAATGTTCTGTTTGCAGATTAAGGTATTGGGTAGTTTTATCTAGCAAATCAAAATGTTGCACATGATTGTGCAATAGTATGCACCTAGATAGCTTATGTGCTGTCTGCTGAATCTTCTTGTGAAATAGAAGGCTTATGAGTAGGTTTGGTTTTCTGGCAGGCTTGTTCCTGTTTGCGTTGCTGAGCTTTGAGCTTTCATCGTTGAGAGTTGCAGACTGATCATTACTTTCCATACATAATGTTGGACATGAGATGCCATTTTAGAATGTTAGACCTAGACAATGTAGTGGTTGGGCAGGCCTCTATGATGAAGGGAACTGTTTGTAGTTGGGCTTTGTCCTATAAATCATGGATTTGCTGCTGTTTAAATACTTGTTTGGTTATGTTAGGTAACGTCTTGCATTGTAATGTTCTTTTAGTATGTTTGTATTAGGGACTATGGTGTTTCTTACATTGATGTTGATGTGATAGATTTCATCTGCTGTCATATTGAATATTTTCTCAACATCTTCAGTGAAGGCAGTGAATGATAGGGAGCCAGTGTCCTCAAATGCAAAAGTACCCCTATCAGGGATTTATTTCAAATTTGCTAGCTGAGCACTATAACGAAAGTTACTAATCGCTAGGGAATGAGTTATTAAAGAGTATAAAGAACAAATATGGTCTTTGTTGTGGTAGATAGTGCAAGAGTAAGCTGCTCCTAATGTTACGTTGCCGCGCTTGCCACAATGTGAACATCTATCTATTCACGAGCTTTCATGAGCTCTGGCTTTGGTATGACAACCTTAATGAGTTAGCGCTCTTCTTTTACCGTGTTTGCAGCCTTTTGCTGGTCGTGTTCGAATAATTTACAATGTTAGGCAAGTGTTATATACTTATATGTATATATGATGTAAAAAAAAGTGTTGAACATTGCATAGTTGACGTAGGTTTTGCACGTAAAACGCGTTTTAGCTAAGCAATTGTTGTTATCCTATTTGTTTGGTGGATTCCTTACATCAATAATTCTTGCTTGTTTGTCAGAAAGGAGGCTAACATGGTGCTGTGCCCTTAAGGGTTTAGGTAAAGTTATACTTCTACGTTATTTTTTCAGGAAAGATTATTATTTTCCATCCCCTGAGAGATGTAGCTCTTTCTCATTCTGGTTTAGTAATGATTTCAGTTGACATAAGTCCATGTTAAGGACAAGCCTGTTAAGCTTAACATGGGTATTATGTAAGAGTCTAGTGACTCTAGTCAAAGGATATGTCCATTGAAATTCATTGTCATGATCACCTTTGAAGTCCATTATTGTCAGAGTTGTGACACCTATCACAAGAAATTCTGCAGCCCAATTGTTTTAGCTTGTCATTTTGTCCCTTAGCGATACCCTCCTATGCACATACGTTTAGTGGTTGGTTGCAACTATATGATTTGTATTGTGTTAACATTTGAATTTTTTTTTGGATTATTGGAATTATTAGCGGAATTTATGATTAAAATTTTTACCATTTGTGGTCTATTATGAAAAAAATTTCACATACTAAGCTCTCTTTTGCAAGGTCTTTCCCTGCCTTCTTACCTTTTATTTCCACAAAATGGAACAACTCTAAGCACCTCTGTGAATGAGATTGATTAGGGATTACCATAAGTTGCGTTCTTTTCACCAATCCGTGGCGCTGATGCTAAGCACTAATATTCTGGTTGGATAGGATATGAGTTCAATCTTTGAACAATTGTTTACCCACCAAATTGCAGGAATTTAGATGCGATTAGCGGAATTTTAAAAAACAATTTCTTAGCATCTAAAACAGGATCTCATGCATATAATAATACGAATTATCAGAACAGTATAACATACCCTTGATGCGTGAATTCCTGGAAGCAAAAGGGCACGTTTTTCGGATAATCTAGAACGTCAAATGCCGTTCCTCTAGTATTGGTCAACAAGCATGATTGGATTACCCACGTATACTAGTACGGAATCAAGAACCGTTCTTGATTGCTTTTTAAGATTTTGAGTTATGTGAGAGAGCCAGTATTCAAAATTAGATCTAGGGTTTTTAACCCCATATATATATATGATAATCAAGTAACTCAAAGTGACTCAATTATCTAATTTGATCAACTTACAACTCTCACATAAGTATCTGAGATTTATCCAATCACTTGCTTATTTGTGTGACCTCATAGGACTCAGTTATAGTTAGTAGTATATTAATCTAATTAATATACATATTATAGTTGGTTTCTAGTAAAACACTATAATCATCTAAAATAACTGAATTTCATTATCTCCACAATTCATCCTAATTATATCTAGTTTGTTATACTTGTTGAGGACATTCCTTCAATCTCGCACTTGTCTGAAAACAAGTGTGTAACCATAAACTCCCTAAGTCTCTTAATGTCGAATTTGATAGTATGATCACATCTCATGTTATCCATATTAATATTCAAATCATTTTCTTGAAATCTGAGCTTGAACTGTCCAAACAAATGATTAACTCTTAATCCATTTGAGCACGGCCATGCATTTTCCAGTTCTTACTCTTCAAGAGGCCCAAGACATCAATCCTAACAATTAGGAGGACTTATTTAGTCTTGTACAACCAAAACTCCCACTTAATTTTTAGCAATCCCGAACATTCCTTTTATAACCTCCTTTTACGGCACGACGTTTGAGAATGTCAAAGACATACTAATCACTAAATGAGTATAGCGTCGTACTCATGTCAAAAGAATCCACTAAATATAATAAATGAAATTCTTAAAACATTTTGAAGAATATCTAGTAGGTCTATCCAATATGTATCTATATACATATCCATGTAAATGACTAGACATCTCCATGTCCCCATAGCCCATGAAACTGCGCTATCAATCAACTTACATATTAATCCTTGAATGAATCATTTATGTCCAAATTATTGATTCGGACCAGGGACTAACAATATTTTATAACCTCGGCTTGCTTAATAGGGTTTCATTCATCAAATCACGTATTTGACAAATCTATCGAGTGTTATATAATACTTTGGACATTTTATTTGAATCCAAACCACATTTAAATAAGAATAAAACTTTATTGATAAAAATAAACATACATATCCAAGTGTTTTATGTCTGTGACTAATTTTGAAATAAAATAGTACACAACTAAAGACACTCCCCAATATGCTTAAGCCCTAAAACCCTAGTATAACTTTCATACCTGGGTTGAGGCAATGGCTTGGTTAACAGATTTAGCAATTTGTGTGAATTTTGCTTGGAACTCTTCAACTCAACGTCATTCCTATTCAAACACAAGATAACACCAGACTGGGATCGGAAGTTATCTTTGTCTATTTGGAATCTCACATTGATATAATTTCCAATCATCAATTCACTTACAACTTTGTATGCTAAGAAATGATCCTTAGCTCTTCTCAAGTGCTTTAGGATATTCTTAACTACACTCTAGTGTGTTCACCTAGATTCGAATGGAATCTACTACATATACTCAAAGAATATGATAAATAATTCTTTAGCCATTCCTTGACTAATTCAAGAATGGGAACATCGTTTCCAATGAGCAATATGTCATCTACATATTAGACCAAGAAAATTCTGATACTCCCACTAAACTTCTTGCAACCACAAGCTTTGTCTTCATTCGTTGAGACAACCAAGTTGTTTGGTTAAATCATCGAATCGAAGATTCCATCTCCGAGATACTTGCTTTGAAAATATAAATGTACCCATCCTTGTCTGTTTTTACTTTGAAAACCTATTTGCATCCAATAGGTGTAACCCATCAAGCAAATTAATCATGTCTCACAATTGATTTTCAGACATGGATTCCATTTCAAATTTCATGACTCCAAGCCATTTTTGGAGTTTTGACTCACCAAGGCTTCTTTGTATCTAATAGGTTCCTCAAGTTCTAAAATCAATATTTTATTACTTTCGATTAACAAGAAATCCACAAACTTCTCTAGTGGGTTTCTTGATCCACTAGATTTGCATAGGGCAGCAACAAGAGAAATGTCCTTCTCAACAATTTGAGAAATTTTGCTCGAATCATATTCAAGTGGAGCAGTAGGAGGATCATGCATTGAATGCACTTTCTCCAACACAGGGTCAGCCGTGGAAGAAGGATTAGTGCAATGCACAACCTCTACCACAGGCAATGGCACAAGTGCTTCTACTTCTGACATGGATTGATCAATATCTGCTTGTTGCGCTTCTCGAACTTCTTCGAGAGATATATTACTCCCCCTTACCTTTTTGGAAATAAAGTCTTTTTCTAAAAAGGTTCCATCCTTAGCAACAAACGATTTGTTGTCTTTAATAGTTGCAAAAGTAGTGTTTCTTTGGATTTGGATTTATCTAATTGTAAACACTTTACATAAGTCTCATAAACCCTAAATGCATAGAAAAAATAGGTTAGGAACACTTCCTCTCCATAACTCATATGGAGTTTTATCTCCAGCCTTTGACAGAATCCTGTTTAGTGTAAAAGTAGTAGTTTTTTTATAGTATATCCTCGAATGACACTAGAAGGTCAGCAAGACTTATCATAGATCAAACCATATCTAATAAAGTTTGATTTTCAGAAACACCATTCAACAGAGGTGTTCAAATAACCACTAAATTCTTGGCTCAAGTATTCATCACCACGATCTGATCGTAATGCTGTTATTGTCTTACCAAGTTGGTTCTCTACTTCTTTTGAAATTGTTTGAACTTTTCAAAAATTCTGGCTTAGGTTTAAGTAAATATCACAATATCTACTTAAATCATTAATAAAGGTTGTGAAGTAGTTGTGACCTCCCCTAGCTTTTGTACTCATTGGTCTACCTACATCTATATGTATTACACCCAATAGTTCACCTTTTCAGAAAGGTGTTTTTGTCATCTGACCTATCAAGCAAGAGTCACATACATCTAATGATTCATAATCAAAAGTTGTTAGAAGTCCAACCTTTTGTAACTTCTAAATGCGATTTGAATTGATATGGCCTAAATGACAGTACAAACAGGTAGGGTTAGTGTTATTTGTTCGATGTTTCTTGCTTTTTATGTTAAGAACATGTTTATCTTGGTTGAGTAATTACAACCCAATATTAGCATTCGCATAAAACATATCATCCAAATAGATAAATAAACTTTCTTTATTATAAATGAATATCCTTCAAGTTCTAAAACATGAATAATGTTTTATCAATACAAGAAACATTATAACAATTATTAAGTTCTAATATTAATTTAGAGGATAAAGATGAACTATAAGTTCCAACTGTTGCAACATTTGCTCCATTTGTAACACCTAGTTCTACCTCTTCCTTAGCCAGTTCTTTACTCCTTTTGAATCCCTGCACATTCGAACTAATATGAGAAACACAACCGATATCAAATACCTAAGAAGAAGTAGAAGTTGCTAAATTAACTTCTATAACATAGATATCTGAAGCAGAAGCACCAGACTTCTTGTCCTTTAAGTACTTGGGGCAATTCCTCTTCCAATGACCAATTGTCACAATAGAAGCATTCGGTCTCAGCAGCCACCCTTGGCTTAACCGTAGCCTTCGGCTTTGCAGAAGTTTTGGCAACAACTCCTTGTTTGCCCTTCTTTTTGCCGGCACCAACCTTCTTAAAACCTTTTCCTTTTTGAATCATTAGAACATCATTCTTAGGTTCAAATTAGATGTTTTGCTCAGCAGTAATGAGCATCCTATGTAACTCAGCAAGGGTTTTCTCCACTCTATTCATATGGAAATTCAACCTGAAGTTTTTAAATCCATCATGAAGTGAGTGGAGTATGATGTCAGTAGCCAACTCTTGTCTATAAGGAAAGCCCAGTCTTTCCATGTTTTCAAAATGACCTATCATTTTGAAGACACTGGCTTGCCCATCTCTAAATGACACTCAAGGATGGTCTTGTGAGTTTCGTACCTTTCGACTCTAGCTTGTAGCCTAAACATGGTTTTCAGCTATTGGATGATGCTATAAGCATCCATCTTCTCAAACCTCTTTGGAGGGAAGATTCCATGAAAGCCAGCATAAGGCAAGTAATAGATACTGACCTTTCTAAGATAGCCCTATGATTGGCTAACTTAGCATCTGAAGGGATAGAGCTTAAGGTTGGGATAGAGGTTTCGAGGAAATCTTCTCTTCCTTCGGACCTTAGAACAATTCTTAGGTTCCTTTCCCAATCAAGGAAGTTTTCCTATTCAGTTTATCTTTCTCAAGGATTGAACGCAAGTTCAAAAGTGAGGTGTTGTTGTTAGACATGATATCTACAATAGAACATATGCAAAATTCATTATGTTTATCGAAATGAGCTTTAGGTATTTAAACTTTTTAAATAATAAAAGCTGCATGCACTCAATTCATTTAAAATATCCCTTTTAAATTAAGTGATTCCAAGATCCTATCTAAAATAATTTTAAGCGGACTTGGGCCCTACTCTTAAAGTTATTTTATCAAGGTAAGTAAACTCTTTACTAATTACAACACTTGTAATTCTTGATTGATAGGTGATAACTCTTTATCTTATTCCTATCCCTTTGCTTCAAAACCCAAAACCCTTTTGATGATTTTGTTGAGTATAACCAAACAAGACTTGTAAATTTCCCAAATTTACCATATTTATCCTAAAACCATTAGCAACACCCTGCTTAGGCAGAACCTATCACTAATGATCGAAGGCTTCAATAGGTGTTTGTTTGGAAAAGCATATTAACTCAATATTAAATAGGGACCTAAGTCATGTTGATTTATTTAAAAGCAAACTCATAATATAAATAAAGCAACCTAAACTTAGAAAGCAGATTTAAAGAAATTTAAAATGTAAAAAATAAATGTGATCCTAGTATGGCCCATAAAACCTAAAGACTACTTTTCATGGGCTTCATCCTTAACCATCATGGATTACCATCCTTGATCATCATTGGACCTTCACTCCTTGGATCTTCATCCACAGTGAATACATAATATATTTGAAATTTAAAATAACAAACTTGAAATAAACTACAAAAATACAAACGATACGTAGATCGTATTTAGGATACAAAAATACAAACGATACGCAGATCGTATTTTCTATCCTAATTTGGGTCATACTAGTCACCTCATGCAATCACAATATCAAATATTATAAATTGTATAAAATAATAATGACAATAATAATATCATATATTATTAAATGCATAAAATTAAATAATAACAAAATATTATAAATTAAAACAACATGCTATTAACAATTAAAAGCAATTATTATATCTAATTTATTAATCATATTAATAAATCAAATGCCATAAAAACAAAATAACATAAAGCATTTACTATTTAAATCTATTAATCTTATTAATAAATTTAAATAATAAAAAATATGACATTAACAAAATTTCAATTTTACTAATCTAATTGATAAAATTAAAACATAAATCATTTAATTTTACTAATCAAATTAATAAAATTAAATAACTATCCATCAATAACCATTATTGACTCACTTTATTATTATTAACTAATCTTATTATTTTGACTCAATTAACATTTAAAAGTGCTAATTAATATCAAATTAATTAAGTTGATTAAAATTGCAAAAAAAAAAAAATTATAGAAGTTGCCCGGGCAGAAACCCAATCAGCCCGTCGCGGCCCGGTCTTGGCGTGGAGCAGCGGCTCCCTTGCCCAGCCATTTCACCCATGCACAGCACTCCCAACATCCACTCGCCGACAACTATTCCCGGCGACCCAAACCAAACCACCCCCACCAAGAGACTCGCCTCACTCCGGCGAATCACCAAGGTGCAATCTCAACTCTGGCAACCAACTGTAGCCCATCTACGGCCACCGCGAAGGTTGCGCAACTATTACGCAACTCTTGGGCTAATTTCATGCAACATTTGTACGAATTTGGGACCGAAATTGTGAGAAAAAACGTGTATTAATCAAGCAATTGCACTTATTGATTGATTGATTTTGAAAATTCTCAACTTTCATGGGGTTCAATCAAATTGGGGCAAAAGTTAGGGTTTATATGTCGAAAATTATAATTGATAAATTTTTGAGTGAAAGTCTATGCAAAACCCCATTCAAATTGTGTATCCATGTTATTCAAACAACAATTAATCATATTTCGAACCCTAATCATGCCAGAAATTCACAATTTTGTGGTTGGTGAAATTCGAATCGGGTGACTTGCGAATAGACCTGTTCATTTGGGCGAGTTAGGGCCGGGATGGGTTACAAGCAAAACGAGTCGGGGCGGGCCAGGTCAAAGAAGATGCAAAACGGGTCGGGCCGGGCCAAAGGAGATATATAACGGGCCGAATCGGGCCAGGCCGTCCAAAGAGAGTATAGTTTTTATCTATAGAGGGGGATAATTTACATGTATCACCTCCAATCTTTGATAGTGGATCATCGGCAAGTAAGTGGAAATAATTCGTTACCTTTTAGTGTTTAAAAGTCTTGGAAACTATATGCCCATTATTGACTCGACTTGGCCCATTAAAAACCCAATAAAATATGACCCTTTAAGAGACCAATCCATTAAGCTCATTATTGATTAGACCCTTTTTCAAACAGGTCGGTCAAGGGCCCTTAACGGGCCCCCACCCATTTGAAAAGGTCTACTTGCGAAGAACACGAAAAAATTAAAACTATTTCAATTAATTACGTGCTAAGTATGATTAATTCCAGCATCAAATGCATTAATATTAATCAATTCCAATTGATTAAAACCCAATTTTAATCATGTAATTTTAATCCACTTTTAAACCTCCCCTAATTAAATCAAAAAAACAAAATTTCATACATTATCATATTAAAATTGCAAGAGGCTAACTGATACCACTGTAGAAATTTAGATGCGATTAACAGAATTTCAAGAAACAATTTCTTAGCATATAAAACAGGATCTCATGCATATAATAATACGAATTATCAAAACAGTATAACATACTCTTGATGCGTGAATTTCTCGAAACAAAAGGGAACTTTTTTCGGAGAATCTAAAACGTCAAATGTCATTCCTCTAGTATTGGTCCACAAGTAGGATTGGATTACTCACGTATACTAGTACGGAATCAAGAACCGTTCTTGATTGCTTTTTAGGATTTTGAGTTATGTGAGAGAGCCAATATTCAAAATTAGGTCTAGGGTTTTTAACCCCATATATATATATATATATATATATATATGTAAAAGTTAAAATAAGAAGGGTACTCAAAATGAGAAGGATGAGAAGACTCTTCATCTCCTAAATCCAACGGATGATATTTTATGTACTTATAGTGACACTTTTTTAACTTATAGTGACCAAATAATTTTTTTCATTTATAATGACTCTTTTTATTATTATAGTTACTCTTTTTATTATTATAGTTACTCTTTTTATTATTATAGTGACCATTTTTTATTGTTATAGTAACCATTTTTTTTTACATGAAATCTCTAGTGTTGGATCATACCATTTGAATGGCTAAGACCTCTTTTTATTCTTCTTATTTTAAGCACCCTTCTCATTATATCCCTTTCTTATATATATATATATATATATATATATATATATATATATATATATATATATATATATATATATATATATATATATATATATATATATATATATGATAATCAAGTAACTCAAAGTGACTCAGTTACCTAATTTGATCAACTTACAACTCTCACATAAGTATCTGAGATCTATCAAATCACTTGCTTATTTGTGTGACCTCATAGGACTCAATTATAGTTAGTAGTATATTAATCTAATTAATATACATATTATAGTTGGTTTCTAGTAAAACACTATAATCATCTAAAATAACTGAATTTCATTATCTTTATAATTTATTCTAATTATATCTAGTTTGTTACACTTGTTGAAGACATTCCTTCACAATTCTCTTAGAATATTCATTTTGGCTAGTCTTGCATTAATCAGCCCACTAGTCTATTAGGAGCATTAGCTTATGCGCCCTTCTAAACTATTCCTTTGTAGTTGTCAATTTCTTCTTACATTTAGATTGCCTTGCATTATGAATCCCTTAAAGAAATAGTGGCAGATAATGAGATGAAAGAAAGTTGTCCTTCTACATAATATTTTTATAAAATGTATTAAAGTGATCATATCTTTGACTCAATTAACGTAGCTTCATGTTGCAAATAGGAACTAGGGAAGTACTGAAAATTAATCAATAAAAGAGCTAAACGAATATTTTTGTGCTCTGGAAAAACATGGAAGCTTTTTCTGACTTCCATATTAAACTTGTTATCTAGAGAATATAATATAGTATTTGAGTGTGAGAGGTTTTCTATAAGTTATGCCTCAAGTGTTAAGGGTTTGGAATATATGTTTGGTTTGAGTAATGATAGGACAGGGAAGTATTATATCTGATACTTCTTAAGTCTTTCAAAGATTGTCCAATTTTAACCAAAAACTCTAATAAAAAATGGAGCAAATTTTAAAGAATGGAGTATAATAATTTAGCCATTGGAAGCATATTTGTGCAATGAGAAGCATACAGAAGCTAACATGACACGGAATATAGTAGAGAGTAAATTCTCTGCTAGGCTGTTGAAGATGACTGCATTGGTGAGGGTTTGCTTTTACCTTGATATTGCTTGGACTCAGTAGAGTGATGTGTGGGGTTTTAAAAGGTTGGAGTAGGCAATTACTCCCTCCGTCTTTATTTTGTTGCTACATTTTCCTTTTACGACCGTCTTTATTTACTTGCTACGTTTCTATTTTTGGTAACTTTTTTATTTGTTTACCCTTATAATGCACACGTATTTACCTAATAACCTACCACCTCACCCTCATTCTCACTTCCACCTCACCAAACCCCTTAACTCCCTCGTGATTTCTGACTGCCACCTCTTACTTTCACATTTCTCCCTCTGTGCCTCTGTCTCTGCTTCTCGGTTTTGTTCATCAGTTTCCCTCAACCTAAAATCCTAGATCTACCTGTTTTCACTCACTATTTGCGGATTTTTTCACCAGATTAATAATCTACTCTTTGCAACTCACATTTCGATACCCATTTCTTGCGGGTTTTTTTCGGGTTTCACTTGAGGGTTTGTGGGTTTGTGGGGTTTTTCTTGAATCTCTTTGGGTACACATCCATGGATGCTGAAGGGAATGCTCCTAAAACTACTGGTAAGTGTCGTATCTTCGGTTTTGAAGAGGACACCTTACCACCACATGAGATTAAAAGGTTACGTGAAATCTTGGCTGAAATTGATGCCGAAACCCGGGAGAAAGCTCGATCCTCTGAGGTATCTGGTCCTTCTGCAGTTTAATCTCCGATGGCTCTTCTTAGTGGGTCTGAACACCCCCCCCCCCCCCCCCCCCCTAATTGGGGTTCAAAAGTTGGTCTGAGTACTCCTACCGGTACTCAAATGTACGAGAGCGAAAAGACTAATCCCTAAAACCCTATTCTTGAGTTCACTCCATATTTGACTCCTACAGGTGTTTTGATTTGTTTATTTGGTAATTGACGTTGTTGAATCTTCTATGCTTGCTTGTCCTCTGTTTCGTCTCTTGGCTTTCTTATCCCATTCAATTTGTCCTGTTTCTCTGTGGGTATTATGTGTGCTTCGTCTCTTTGCTTGTCTTCTGTCGGTCTAGGTGATGGCTATGGATCTGGGTCTAGTGCTTTGGGTTTGGGTCTATGTGGATTTGGGTCTACGTGGATCTGGGTCTTCAGCTTTGGGTCTGGGTCTAGGTGGATTTGGGTCTACGTGTATTTGGGTCTTCATCTTTGGGTCTAGGTCTACGTGGATTTGGACTATGTGGATTTGGGTCTACGTGTATTTGGGTCTTCATCTTTGGGTCTAGGTCTACGTGGATTTGAGTCTAGGTGGATTTGGGTCTTCAGCTTTGGGTCTGGGTCTATGTCTGTTGGTCCGGGTCTTGTGGCTTTGGGTCTATGGCTACAGGTCTGGGTGTATGATTTGTGGTCTTATGGGTATGGGTATATGGCTTTGGGTCTATGATTGTCCTACTTACGGGTTTGGGTGTATGGCTTTGGGTCTATGATTGTCCTACTTACGGGTTGGGGTGTATGGCTTTGGGTCTGGGTCTGGGGATATGGATTTGGTCTGGTGTGCTTCTGGTCTGGTGCATTACTATGTGACTAGGTCTTCTTGGGTCTTCTGACTTGTGTGTGCTTCTTGGTCTGATCTTGTGCATTGGTCTCTGACTTGCTCTAGTTCTTGGGTCTTCATGGTATCTGACTTGTGTGTGCTTCTTGGTCTTCTTGGGTCTTCTAACTCGTTTGTGCTTCCTGGTCTGGTCTGGTGCATTGGTCTCTGACTTGCTCTAGCTCTTGGGTCTTCATGGTATCTGACTTGTGTGTGCTTCTTGGTCTTCTTGGGTCTTCTGACTCGTGTTTGCTTCTTGGTCTAGTCTGGTGCAATGCTCTGGTTCTTGGGACTTCTTAGTCTCTGACTTGTGCGTGCCTTGGGTCTGGTTCTTACGTCTGGGTCTTCTATGTGCTTCTGGGTCTGGGTCTTCTATGTGTCTTAACATTATCAATATGATGCAACAGTTACAAAATATGATGCATATCTTGCAAAATATGATCACATTACATGTTGAATTATATAATTACATGTTGAATTACAAAAGATGATCACCTTACATGTTGAATTACAAAAGATTATCACATTCACATTTCTTCTTGTGTCTCTTGATCAATCCATGCTTGGCATTCTTCTATGAGTTCCTTTGATATATGAATTGATGTTGGTAGCACTCCTCTTCTTTCTAGTGAGTGTTTGTTCATATGTGGAATATGGTAATTGTTATGCCCTCTAGCCTTCATTACTTCGACCATACATTGTTGGAGGGTTAGACAAATGTGGTTGATTAACTTCGGATCATATTCATTGTATGCTTCCTCCAGCACTTGCACTAGGTTGTTTACACTTTTGGGTGTTGTTTGGTCTTTAAGTGATTGTATTGCCCTGAAAAATCCAAGGTCAAGTACATTTAGGTCTGGACTTTATGCTGGCTGGTTGACTAGATTTATTGTAAACCCATCTTTGGTAGCCTCATTCATAAAATCTGGATCATCTTTGCTTATATGTGGCTTTGCATTATCTTGAACTACCCAAATGTGCTTGTTCCCCCAATGTGGCCATCTGGCCCTAATTGCTGGTAGAATGTAATGAATGAGTTTAGCCTTAATCACCTCCTTTGTAATGCTTGTTGTAGCCTTAGTCTCCAATGTGCCTGCTGGTCTATTTTTACTTGATCTTTTTGCTGGTACTAATTCTGTGAAGGGAAATATACCTATTTTCCCATCAAAGGCCACATCACCATTTGGGATGATATGTGGCCTTGCCACAGCTGCTATGAACATTACTTTCTTAATGAATCTTTTATTGTTGCGTGTCCTGTGTGGCTCCATTTCTTCTGGTGCTAAGTAGTACCTATTAGTGATCTTAGACATGTAGAACCACTTTTCATCCATATGAATTATGTTGTACATGTTTGAGAATCTTGGAATTGTTGTCATTGATGCTGGTACTATTGCTTGTAAACACCACAAAACTCTAGCAATCTTGTGTGAATGTGACAACTTTGGTTTAATGGCATTTGTATGTTTCTTTATCTCACCTCTTTTGATGAGGCTATGCATGGTTGATCTATGTATGCCCATACTTGCTGTTGTTGCTCTGATTGATGTTCTCTTTCTCAGTGGGATCATCTTGATGTCCTCTGGGTTGATTGATATTCTTTTCCTTCCCACTCTACCTGTTTTGTGATTGTCCACATTGATGGCTACATTTTTATCCATTTGTGCTCTCACTGTGTGCCATATTCTGCTGATTGTCCATCTTGATACTCTGAATTCTTGAGCTAGTTCATTGATATAACCTGTTGGTAGCTTCTTGTAATTGTTGGTACTGAATTTGTGATTTTCTTGGCAATATTATTGCAACTTCTGAGCAACATATGCTCTATCCTTGTTGCTAAGCACACAGACTCTCTTAATGGAACCTCTGGCTTCTGTTGCTGCCTCTGTCTCTACTCCTGGCTGTGTTCTACTGCATTTGTAGTTATTGGCTCCTGCTTATCCTCTTAAGTGACTGCAGTCCTTCCCACTGGCTCCTGCTTGACCTTCTGAGTGACTGCAGTTGAAGCCATATGCTTCTGCTTGACATGTTGAGTTTATGTAGTTGAAGCCTCTGGCTTTTGCTGCTGCCTCTGTCTCTGCTTCTGGTTGTGTTCTACTGCAATTGTAGTTATTGGCTCCTGCTTGTCTTCTTAAGTGACTACAGTTGAAGCCACTGGCTCCTGCTTGTCGTTCTGAGTGACTGCAGTTGAAGCCAGAGGCTCCTGCTTGTTCTTCTGACTGATCACAGTCCATGTGTTCTTCATGATATGGTTGGTTCAAGTCAAACATTACCCTTCTCACTGATGTGGAATCTGTTGGAAGAATCTCTGTCAGCTTCAATTGTGCTTGACATGATGCGACTTAGACTTCTCCAACAACTTCTACAGTTGATGATTTGATTATTTCAGAAATAAAATCATAATCTAATGGTAAGTGGTCCCTAATCACTCGATGATGAATCTCAAAAACCTGAGAGTGATATTTCCCCCTCCCCCTTACCCTACCAGTTGCATGTTTATGGTGGAATTGTGGAGCAATAAATGGCTCTGGGAGATATTATGGCTCTTATATTATGGCTGTGAAAGTCAGTTGGAGCATGTTCAAAAGTTGGAGCCATAATTCTGTTTGGAGCCAAAATTTTCACTTTTTGGAGTAAAATTCTGTTACAAAAATTCTGACATAAAGCAACAGTTTTTGTAATTTATTTTTTCCTTCTTCCAAAGTTGTGGGTCATTGTACTCATTACACTCTCCTAGAACTTGATGAATTATACCATGTATCATGTAAAAAAAGACAGAGGGAGTAGTATTTTCTTTGACTGGCCCTGAAGTCTGTAGTAAAAAAGAGGAAAATTGTTCTTTGCATGATGATTGATGGAGCAGCATATCTTGCAGTATTTTCTTTTTCTGATTCAGCATAAAATGAAGGATATTTTTTTGCTGAGGTGCATATTGTTCTAGCAAATTTTGGTTTTACTTTTTATGGTGAAATGTAGGATACTTTAATCTTAAGTTAGTACTAATTGACTATTTGAAGAGAATAGATTTTTCGTATAGAAGATTTGTCATCTCTCTCTCTCTCTCTCTCTCTCTCTCTCTCTCTCTCTCTCTCTCTCTCTCTCTCTCTCTCTCTCTCTCTCTCTCTCTCTCTCTCTCTCTCTCTCTCTCTCTCTCTCTCTCTCTCTCTCTCTCTCTCTCTCTCTCTCTCTCTCTCTCTCTCTCTCTCTCTCTCTCTCTCTCTCTCTCTCTCATGTATTACTAGTGTTCTTTTTTTTATATTTGAGAAAGTATTAGTAAGTAATAGAATCTAAAATACACGTTTCTTTATCAAATACTGAACTTGTTGGGAAGGGGTTATAAGGACACCATATGGTACTATTTGCATAACATTTTGAAGTAGTTGTTTGTATTACAAGCATTTGCCTAGTTTTCATTGATAATTATTTTTCGAGAAGTCACTTAAGAACTCAGATAGAGGCTTAACATATATCCTAGAAGATGTTGTGCTTAACATATATCATATATGCTCAAATAGAGGCTTATCCTATGTAAACTCCAAATCATTTCATACATAGAAATCAACTGTTGTACATGAGTTTGATTATTTTCTGAGTTGGAAAATCTGACTTAAGGTCTATGGAATATGATTTTCAAATATTGTCAAACCCTCCTCAAACAGAATGAAGAGAGCACGCACCACTCTTTCTACAAAGGCCTACAATGTTATGTGTTGCATATTGAGTTAAGTTCCAAGGTTGGATCATAAACAAGCCATATTAGAATGACATGTGTTTGGTATTGAGTGGTTGTGTGTACTGCTTTTTATACAACTTTTGTAAAAATACGGCATCTTTATGAGATCATAACCAACTTCATATACAGAGTACTAATAAAACTGTTTATCAAGTGGTTATCTTAACATATTAAATTATTAAACAACAAGTTAATGCAACTGACCCTTACAACTTTAAAAGTTTGGAAAAATATACGAAGTGTTTATGGCATAAAGGGGAATACAAACAATTAAGGAGACATAAATGTTTGTCATTCAACTTAAATACGGTAGCCTATGCATTTAAGAGGGACAAACAATCAAATTAATAGAAGCAAATACATACTTTTAACACAACTTTATTATTGCCAAAAATAAAAAGACAACTTTAGTAATTTTACTTACATTCAACAATGGTATACAAAAGAAAGATAGGGGTGACAAACGTGTTCGGGTCAACTAACCCCCAACCTAAACCTGATCTGTTTAACTTTTCGGGTCAGTTTTTGTCACCCCTAACAAAAGATGCATTATTCATTTTATTATTGACAATGAAATCTTATATAATTATTCCCACATCGTAAATAAATCACTCATTAATGCACCTGAATCAACTCCTAGTATGAGGTTCCTAAAACTATACGCTTTTTCATGTCAAATTAGTTGACATTTATTGGTTATGCGATAATTTTGTAGAAACTTCGTAATAGTCAATTATATCCGAGAATAAAACCAAACAAAACAACTATCATCAAACACCCCAATCCCATCACTTTTTATATATTCACAAAAACTACCAAGTAATACTCACACGTATTATACACGCACGGCTATGGATAAGACAATTTTAATTTTAAATCTAAAATTTGACTTTCGATTATACAGATTGTCCATTAATTAATCAATTTGGATATATTACCTTTATTTCTCATCCTCCCGAAATCTTAATGATTTTTCTAATGGGAGAAAAAGTGCGTAGGAGCCTGCACCTTTGCAAGTGCACCATTTGACTCATCCCACTCCCACGTAAGGAGAGCGTATGTCACCTGCCCAAACGGGTACATAATTAAAATCCAATCATACATTAATACACACACAATTTATGCACATTCCATTTCAGCAATATATATACCCTAAAAACAATTTTTACAATCAACTTTTAACCACCCTCGGGCCGGGTCACATGCAACTTTGCAACACATGCCAGCCAGCCTATCCAATTATTTGACCGTTATCTACTTCCTCCTACATTAACACTGACCAAGATTACAGGAGTGTGACCAACCCAAAAAAAAAAAGTGCGTGGTATAGTAGTCCATCCAACGGCCATATATTTCACTAGCCGTTATATTTGAAAATATTAAGGACCCTTGTATTGTTGTATTTCGCAGACAGTGCACCCGTTGTTTCCGTTTTAAGGCGACAATTTTATTTCTTTCCTTCTTTTTTTTGTTCTCCCTTTCTCTTCTTTACTATCTTTGTATCCTTCTCATTCTTCTTCTTCTTCTTTAATATTCAGGTTGAATGACAGAGTGAGAGGAGAGGGATAGCGTGACCGTATAATTACTTAAATGATCTTTAAATAATTATACGTACTTCAAATTGTTGAAAAGTTTTCTGGGTGCTTGTTTATTCTTTGTTGTGTTATTGAATTTTATTGGATCTTTGAGTTTATTATTAGCCAAAGATGATTTCTAATGAAAATCAAAGTATCCCCAATGTACAAGGTATATATATGTATATATATTCTAGAAATTTTATTTGAAAAATTTGTTCTTGAATTTTTTTTTAGCTTGGTTTTATTGCTTAATAGCTGGGGTAGATGATTGGTGAAGTGGGTATTTGAATATTTTGATCAATATAATCATGATTTTTATTTGAATATTTTGATGAATTTGATCATGAATTATATTTGAATAGGTCCAAGAAAATTTGGGCACGAAGCTAAAAGAAGTCGAAGAGCGCTGAGTGTGATTAATCAGAATCTGGTTGGATCTCAGCCTTACCCTTGCATTGTCAACAAACGAACGAATTCACAGTAATTTTCTTGTTCTTTTTTATAAGAATTTTCACATTCAAATTCTGCAAAAAAAAATATTGGTAAAAAATGATTGATTTTGATTTATTAGTGATAATCTTGTTTTTTGTTGATTTATTTCATTTATATTGCAGAAAATGTGTGATATATGATGAGAATATCCCAAATCCTGTTCAAAGGCCAATCACAAGGAAGTTTGCTGCGCAGATTGCCCCTTCTCTTAATCAAAAATCTTGTTCTTTGGTATTTTTTTAAAATTTAACTATGAGTTTTATGATATAAATTATTATTTTTGAAACTTGGAGATTATAATACTAATTCTAGATTAAACATATGTTAAACAGGAAAATAATAAGCCAGAAATTTCAGTGAAAATTTCAAGTGAAGTTGAAGATGTTAAGATTACAGATGTGGAGTCTGAGGGAGTTGCAGATTTGCCTGTGCCAATGTCATTGGAAAAGCCTGAGGCTGCACCGATTCAGCAGACAAATGAGATGGTAAATTTTTTTTAACCCTATTGATTTGGGTGTATAATTATAGTTGAGTGAATTGTATTGGAGATTCATTTACTGGAAATCTAAAATAATTATGTACAGGAAGAGGTAGAGATGGAAGATATCTTTGAAGATCCAATCTTGGATATTGATGGCCGTGATTCGAAAAACCCTCTTGCTGTAACTGATTATATTGATGAACTCTACCTTTATTATAGAAGAATGGAGGTATGCATTCATCAATTATGGTTTTTCTTTGAATGATTAGGCCTATTAGAGGTATACTTGACACTCCAACAAGGATAAATAATATGGGAATTTGGATATGACACTTGAACATATACCCATGTGAGGCAATATGAATGACTGGTCTAGTGAGAAAGTCGTATAGGTTGATGGTGCTTATTTTGTTCATGATCCATCAGGCTGGCAGCTGCGTCTCACCAGATTACATGTCACAGCAATATGACATAAATGAGAAGATGAGGGCTATTCTGATTGACTGGCTTGTTGAGGTGAACATTTTTACCTTCTATTATGCATGATGTTTGGACTTACTGTGAGATTGTTAATTGGATAGAGTAACAATAAAAGTTTTTGCAGTTTAGTATGGTTGCTAATCAAGTTCTTGTGACAATGAACAGGTACATTATAAATTTGACCTGAGAGATGAAACCCTATTTCTCACAGTACATCTGATAGACAGATTCCTAGCTAAGCATGCTATGGTTAGAAAGAAGCTTCAGTTAGTGGGTTTGATTGCTATGCTTTTGGCTTGCAAGTATGAAGAAGTTTCTGTCCCAGTAGTGGAGGACTTGATATTCATTTCTGACAAAGCTTACACCAGACAAGATCTTCTGGAGATGGTAATTATATTTCCCTCGAAAACTCGAAATTTTATCACATTTCATAAAATGTAGTAAAAGTAAGTTCTTGTTTCAAATGGTTCTGTGTTTGCAGGAGAAAATAATGCTAAATGCATTGCAATTCAACATGTCTTTGCCTACCCCATATGTGTTCCTTAGAAGGTTCCTGAAGGCTGCAGAATCTGATAAGAAGCTTGAGTTGCTGTGCTTTTACCTGATTGAGCTATCGTTGGTGGAGTATGAGATGATCAAATTCCCACCCTCACTGTTGGCAGCAGCTGCAGTGTACACAGCACAGTGCAGTCTTTATGGATTCAAACAATGGAACAAGACCTGTGAATTTTACACACACTACTCAGAAGACCGTCTCTTGTGAGGCCTTATCTTTTTAAGTCACATAACCTATCATTAATAATGTTACCCATGTTTAAGTAACATAGAGTCCTAGCTACCATAACCAACATTCAGTTCTGATTTTCATGGCAATTTTCTGATAGATTTTCGTGTGCATTGCAGGGAATGCTCGAGGCTGATGGTCACCTTCCACCAGAAGGCAGGAACGGGGAAGCTAACAGGGGTACATAGGAAATACTCAACTTCCAAGTTTGGTTATGCAGCAAAGTTTAACCCAGCAACCTTTCTCCTCAACTAGGGAGAGAGGATTAATTGTATAGTTTACTGACTATACACACTCAAGTCATATTTGGCAATTACAGTGACTGTTGAACTTCATATTTTTCTTCCATTTGATATGGAGGGAGTGGTAACTTCTTTTTTATATATGGCTAATAATCTTGGTTGGCTTTAGATTGATATTAACCCCTTGTTAGTTCATTATGTTTCATGAAAACATCCACATGTTTTCAATTTTTTGAATAAGCATTGTCATAGTTCAGAATAAGCGTAAGAACAATTAATTGAGGTGGATGGAGTGAGAATCTTGAGACATTTTTCACTGAATTTAACTATTTAGTTGCGGATGAATGAAGAGGTATTCTAACTTAAGTGACACAACGTAACTTTTATTAAATTGTGTATTAAGGGGAGTAATCATTTATCAACGTAGCTATTAATTGCAGATAGAGGGAGTATGAGTAATCTCAAGACATTCTTTGAATAAAACTATCTTTTGGCGATCCATCTACACATAACCCACCACCACCACACAAGATAGGCGGTGGCAGTGACAACACTGGCGGCATGTTTCTCAAAACGCCGGCAAGGTGTTGTGGCCGGGCGACTAAGCCATATTGAAATATTGAAATACTAATGGAGATCTAGTTGGTAATGACCGTATAATTTGAAGAAAAAAAAATGTGTGATAGTATTAGACATAAAACGCCAAACTTTTAGCATAGTGTAAATTAAAAAAAAAAAAAATAGATTAAACATGTAATTATAACGCATGGTAGAAACATAAATCAGCCAACAACCCCCGATCACCGTTGCCCAGTTACAAAGACAAAGCATTTGCTTAAAAGTTGGCATATCCCGCTTCAGATCTTTCCAACTCAACCATCCCAAAAAGTCGGGTCCCCTCCCTCTCTTTCTTCTTTGTTCTTCCTCTGCATCTCACGAGTAAAGCATACCAATGGCTGCCGCCTCTAGCGCACAGACTAACCTCTTCCTCAAAACCTCATTCATCAATCAACAATCCCATCAACCAACCCACTTCCCATCTATCACCCTCAAGATCCGCAACCCCATGTCCAGGATCCACTGCTCTGCCTCACCCGCCGTAGCCACCCCCACCAAATCCCTGTCCCAGACCCAAGATCGCGTCTTTAACTTCGCGGCGGGTCCCGCCGTCCTCCCTGAAAACGTCCTCCACAAGGCGCAGTCCGAGCTCCTCAATTGGCGGGGATCCGGCATGAGCGTCATGGAGATGAGCCACCGTGGAAAAGAGTTCACTTCCATCATCGACAAGGCGGAGGCAGATCTGCGTACACTTTTAAACATCCCGTCGGATTACACCGTCCTCTTCCTACAAGGTGGCGCCACCTCCCAATTTTCCGCCATCCCGTTAAATCTCTGCACCCCTAACGACGCCGTTGATTACCTCGTTACCGGGTCCTGGGGTGACAAAGCTGCCAAGGAGGCCGCCAAGTACGCCGCTGTCTCCACCATTTGGTCCGGCAAATCCGACAACTATGTGAGAATCCCGAATTTTGATGGGTCTGAGTTTACGCAAAACCCGCATGCCAGGTATTTGCATATATGCGCCAATGAAACTATTTATGGTGTTGAGTTTAAGGACTACCCTACTCCTGGTAACAAAGATGGGTTCTTGGTTGCTGACATGTCCTCCAATTTCTGCTCCAAGCCTGTTGATGTCACCAAATTTGGGCTCATATATGCTGGTGCTCAGAAAAATGTGGGCCCATCTGGGGTTACTATTGTTATTGTTAGGAATGATTTGATTGGAAATGCTCGGAAAATTACACCCATTATGTTGGATTATAAGATCCATGCTGAAAATAAGTCGCTCTATAATACCCCTCCTTGTTATGGGATTTATATATGTGGGTTGGTCTTTGAGGATTTGTTGAACCAAGGTGGCTTAGTGGAGGTTGAGAAGAAGAACAAGGCTAAGGCTCAGATTTTGTATGATGCAATTGATGACAGCAATGGGTTTTATAGGTGTCCTGTTGAGAAATCTGTGAGGTCTTTGATGAATGTACCGTTTACTCTCGAAAAATCAGAGCTCGAAGGTGATTTTATTAAGGAGGCTTCTAAGGAGAAGATGGTGGCTCTAAAAGGTCATAGGTCTGTCGGTGGAATGAGGGCTTCTATCTATAATGCGATGCCATTGGCTGGTGTTCAAAAGTTGGTTGTTTTTATGAAGGAATTCCAAGCTAGGCATGCTTAGATTGTTCAGGCATGGATTGTTTTATCATTGGCAGTATCTTGCAGCAGAGTATATCTGAGTGTTGGGTTTACTCAGCCCTCTTTTTCTCGTTTCCTTCTGTTTTGTTTGTTGTTTGTGAGATCAGGTTGATGGAGTATTTTAGTGGTAGAAGCAGTATATGTTTTTGAGTGTTGTATGGCCAAACTACAAGAGGTCAAGAGCCTGTAATAGGAATCCATAGGATGAATAAGTGTTTCTGTTATGCAGCTCATTAGATGATAGGAGTAACACATTGTATGCATTATGCACAACTTAATGACAATGCGTATTATTACTGGAAGTGTTCTGCTCAATTTTCGGCTTGTCCTTCTCTACCCCTTAATTTTTGTAGGTTGTGTTTTGGATTACTGTGATCAGCACCTGTAATTGTTCCTCAATTCTTCTCCTGGCTTAGTCAATTTTGGATTTCTTTATAATTGTTTTGGGGTTGGGGGTTTGACGACAAAAGTGTAGGATCCAGTGGCTGTGAGCCTGTGACCTCCAAGAGTGGAAAATTTTGCTTAAAATATTCTAGCTCTACTATTAAAAGAAAGAGGGATGACAATTCAGAAAAGCTGTTGGTGAGATTTGTTTTTGCGGCCTTATCTTCTGACTCTTGTCTGCCTGCTGTGCTGACTGACAGTCTCGGATCTGCAATCGAAAGTCTGCGTAGAAAAATGAGACTTTAAATTCACCAGGACAACTAGGAAATATTCAGGAATTACCAGCAGCAATTCATAGGTTCTACACAAGGTACAGCCTTGAATCAATTAGTAAAAATAAATTAGTTGCATACTGTTTTCTTCAGGATTGTCTTAGAACATACCAGTGCAAACTTTCAAACCGACCGTCCTGATTCCCGAGTGTGATGAACCCAGATGCTCGAGTTCCCGCCTGCACTCAAAACATACACCAGAATTCCTACGTCAAGCAGAATTCCTACGACAAGCAGCGAGTGTCTTGGCGACAGTATGATGTAATGGAGTAGATGGTTGTAATATTATAGGATAATTGTGTTTACAGAGGAAAAGTGTAGCTCTACTGGCATTCGAGAGGCCAGACTCTCCCACTGTGACTATTACAATATATTTCTTAACTTCCTACACATTAAGTGTCTCTGTATATTATAGCTATTCTTTCTTAACAACTTCTATACAGAATATTCTTCAGCTGCGCATGTGCTCATGTAACCGAATTGGTTGAGTATTCCTTATTTTATTTGTTGTTTGCCTCGCTTGTTTTGTCACGCCTTTTGTATGTATGTGAAATGACTTGTGCTTCCGGTATGTTCATTACATTGCCCGCCTCCCAAAGACTCACCTTGTCCTCAAGGTGGAACTCAGGAAATCTGATATTCACTTCAAACGCATCTTTCCAAGTGGCTTCAAAGTTAGACTTTTCTTCCATTGGATCAGAACTTCAGTCCTAGTCCCCTTTCCATCCAGCTTCCTCCAAACATTCAGCAAAGTCTCCGGTGTTACCTCCAATTCCAATTTCCCAGGCAGTTGGGTGGGTAATGGTGTCACTGACCCTATGTTTCCCACTGCCCTCTTTAGCTGAGAAACATGGAATACCGGATGGATTCTACTGTCTTCTGGCAAACCCAACTTGTAGGCTACCCTTCCCACCTTCTATACTACCTAGTAAGGGCCATAAAATCTTGCAGCTATCTTCTCAAACGGACGCTTGGCTAAGGATTTCTGTTTATAAGGCTAGAGCTTCAAGTAGACCCAGTCCCCCACTCCAAATTCCTCCTCTCTTCTATGAGTATCTGCGCTAGTCTTCATCTTCTGTTGAGCTCGGGCTAGTTGCCACTTAAGCTCATCCAGCACTGCGTCCCTTTCTTGCAACATCTCCTCTAATTCCCCATATACAGTTTGTGCCTTGTGCATCCTAAGCAACTGCGGTGGGTCTCTCTCGTATAGCACCTTAAAAGGGGTGAGTTTAGTGGACAGATGGGGAAAGGTATTATAGGAAAATTCTGCCCAAGCCAACCATGACACCCAAGTCTTCGATGCCCCTGAAGCGAAACACCGTAGATATGTTTCTAATGTCTTATTCACGATTTTCGTCTGCCCATCCGTTTGAGGGTGATAAGCAGTGCTATATTTGAGTTTAGTACCCTGCATACGAAACAGTTCCTTCTAGAATTTACTCATAAATACCTTATCACGGTCATTGACGATTGACGACGGAAAACCATGTAACCTCACCACCTCTTGGATGAATAATTTGGCTATGGAGCAGGCAGTGTAAGGATGCTTGAGCCCGATAAAGTGTGCATACTTAGAGAGTCGGTCTACTACCACCAAGATAGAAGTCATTCCCTTGGATTTTGGCAAGCCATCGATAAAATCCATCGAGAGGTCATCCCAGACCGTTAGTGGAATTGGAAGGGGCTGCAACAACCCCGCTGGGCTAAGGTTAGAGGCCTTGTTTTCCTGGCACACTCTGCAATGCTTGACGTAATGGGCCACGTCCCTTCTCATCCCCTGCCAATGCCAGCTTCACATTAATCACATATAAGTCTTTAAGTCTCCTGCATGTCCACCCGTTGGAGAGTCATGAAACTTATGCAGTAAAACTGGTATTAAGGTAGAAGCCTTTGGAACCACTGTTCTTCCCTTGTAGAGCAGTCTGTTGTTTACCACCGAAAATTCCCCTAACTCCCTCCCTTCTTCACTTATCTCTCTTTTAATCTTGCTGAGCATCGGGTCTGCTGCCAACTCTTGGTCCAGCATGTCCCAATCCACTCTTACAGAGGAGATCATGACCCCAAACTCGATTTCCCCTGTGGTCTTCCTAGAGAGTGCATCTGCCACCTTGTTTGAGGCCCCGGGTTTGTACTGTATCTCATAGTCGTACCCGATAAGTTTCTGTACCCATTTCTAAAATGCCGCACCAATTCTTTTTCGTACACGGACTTAAGTTGCGCTCTAGGCCCCAATATTTTACTGAAGAAGGCAATGGGTCTCTAGTCTTGCATGAGGATTGCTCCCAACCCGTAACCGGATGCATCTGACTCCACGATGAATGGTTTGGTGAAATTGGGCATTGCCAAGACCGGTGCTGTCATCATCGCCTTCTTCAATGTTTCAAATGCGTGGGTGGCTTCCTCACTCCATCCAAACGCATCTTTGCGTAATTGGTCTGTCAGTGGCGATGCAATTTGAGCATACCTCAAGATGAACTTGCGATAATATCCAGTGGGGTATTGGTCATTCCGTCATTGCCCTTATCTTTTCACCATCCACTGCCACCCCTCGTGCTGAAATAACATGTCCCAAGTAGGCCACTTCGATCTTCTCGAACTCGCATTTCTTCATATTGGCGTACAACTGATGGGTAGCTAAGGTTTCCAACACCACTACGACGTGCTTTTTGTGGTCTTCTTCACACTTACTGTGAACTAGGATGTCATCAAAAAAGACTAACACATACTTGCGTAAGTAGGGTCGAAAAATGTCATTCATTAATGATTGAAATGTTGCCAGTGCGTTTGTGAGTACGAATGGCATGACCCAAAACTCGTAGTGGCCCTCATGTGTTCTAAAAGTTGTCTTATGAATGTCCTCTTCGCGAACCCGGATTTGGTGATAACCCGATTTCAAATCCAGCTTTGAGAATACCTTGGACCCGCTTAGCTCATCTAATAGCTCGTCAATGACAGGTATGGGGTATTTATCCGGCACTGTTTCCTTATTTAAAGCCCGATAATCAACACAAAATCTCCACAAGCCATCCTTCTTCTTGACTAACCGTACGGGGCTAGAGAAAGGACTGATGGAAGGCTTGATGATATTGGCAGCTAACATTTCCTTGATCATCCTCTCTATCTCATCCTTCTGTATCTGTGGGTAGCGGTACGGCCTTACACTAACCGGGTTACTCCCTTCCTTGAGGACGATCGCGTGTTCATGCCCTCGGCGCGGAGGTAATTCATCCTTCCACTCAAATACCTGCTGAAACCTCCTTATCTCCTCTTGTAAAAACTCAGGTACTGTAAGTTGTGGATCCCCTGTCTCCCCCCCCCCCCCCCCCCCCCCCCATTTTCGGCAATTTCATTGAATTCTAGCCACCACCCTTCTTTTTCTTTACACAACGTCCGGATCATTGATTTCAGGGATACCCTAGTATGCGTCAGGGTGGGATCCTCACGCAGTGTCACTGTTTCCCCTTGAAGTTGGAACCTCATCAACAACGTTTTCCAATTTGTAACCACTGCCCCTAATTTTTCTAGCCACTGTACTCCCAAGATTACATCCGCGTTGCCCAGCCTCAATTGCAGAAAATTCTCCATGATCTTCACTCCCAAATGCATCTCAACTTCCACCATGCGGCACTCCCCTGTTCCCCTTATCTCTTCCCCATTCCCTAACGATACCCCAAATTCCTTGGAGTGTGTTATAGGTAACTGTAACAATTTCACGAGGGATTCCGAAATAAAATTGTGAGTGGATCCCGGATCTACCATGATTACTACCTCCTTATCACCGATTTCACCTTTCAGTTTCATTGTTCTGGGGTCTGAGAGGCTCACGATTGAGTGGAGTGACACCATCGCCGATTCTTCTTCGGGGAACCGATTCATGTCGCTACTTTCTTCCTCCGTCGTGGTGTCTCCCTCCTCCTCTTCGCCGCTTAGACACAAGACACTGAGCTCTTTCCTTCTGCATTTATGGTCTAAACTCCATTTATCGTCACACCTAAAGCAAAGGCCTTTGGCTCTTTTCTCCTGTAATTCCCGTTCCGTTAATCTCCTCATATCCCCCCATGGCTTTGCAATCGTGTTTGTTATTTTGTGCGGTTGAGTTGAGGCTTCCAAGGGTAAGGATATCTGGGCTCCATTTCTATTTCCTGAAGGAATCGGAGGTCCAGGATGATTGGGCCTGTTATAAACCGAAAACTAGCCTCCCTTGGAATCGCCCTTATAGTGTTGACCCGGCTTCCTTAGTGCATTCACCCTATTTCTCTCTTCAACCCTTACAGCCACCTCCATTGCTTGCTCTAGATTATGAGGGTTCAACAAATGCACCTCGGTTCTTATCTTTTCTTTTAGGCCGTTGATGAACTGGCTCAAGAGAATAAATTCTGGTACGTCATCCAATGGAGACTCCATCTCTATGAATTTCCGTTGATACTCCAAGGTTGTGGTAGTCTGGTTCATGGCTAACCACTGCTCGCAGAGTGAGCCAACGTTGCTTGGGCGGAATCGGTGGAGAATACGTTCCTTGAGGTCACCCCACCATCTAATCGGGTTCCTCTTAGATTCCCATTGATACCACCTCAACGCATCTCCCTCGAACACCACCATAGCTGCTTCCAGTTTCTCTTCTTCATTCAATCGGTAGAACCCGAAATACCTTTCGGCACGAAGTATCCACCCATCTGGGTCCATGCCGTCAAACAAAGGCATGTCCAGCTTCCTATACCTCCACTGGTTCCCCCCTTGATGGCTAAACCTTATATTTCCTCCGTGGCTTTTTACTCCCTCTACTTCTCCCTCCATATGCGGCATGTGCTGGGTGCTTACCCTTGGTGAAGCTGATGCTCTCACTTCGGCCACAGTAGTCTATAAATCCAGTCTCATCTTGTTCTAGGCCTCCCTCATATACGCTATTTGGGTCTCTTGGTGTTCCCTTATGCGATCTATCCGTCCCTCCAATAGATGAGTGGCAGCCACGATCTCCGCATTTGGTTAAAGCGTCGCTTCTTCCAACTGAGCCCGGGTTTGTTGTATTTGAACGGTTAGGTCTTCAAACCATTTTTTAAATCCTTCTAAGGACGCGTCCAGTTGTTCTTTTGTCCGCTGGACGTGGCTGGACAACTCCTGTCTCATAAAGCCCACCGCTCCATTGACGTTCGCAACCGTGGTGTGCAGTGCTGACAACTGCTCCTCCACACTGTCCACGCGAGAGCCCAATGCCGGAGGTCCCATGTTCGCTGCTCTGATACCAACTGTGATGAACCCAGATGCTCGAGTTCCCACCTGCACTCAAGACATACACCAGAATTCCTACGACAAGCAGAATTCCTACAACAAGCAGCGAGTGTCTTGGCGACAGTATGATGTAATAGAGTAGATGGTTGTAATATTATAGGATAATTGTGTTTACAGAGGAAAAGTGTAGCTCTACTGGCATTCGAGAGGCCAGACTCTCCCACTGTGACTATTACAATATATTTCTTAACTTCCTACACATTAAGTGTCTCTATATATTATAGCTATTCTTTCTTAACAATTTCTATACAGAATATTCTTCAATAGCGCGTGCTCATGTAACCGAATTGGTTGAGTATTCCTTATTTTATTTGTTGTTTGCCTCGCTTGTTTTGTCACGCCTTTTGTATGTATGTGAAATGACTTGTGCTTTCGGTATGTTCATTACACCGAGCTGTCAACAATATTTTAAGTGCCATATTTATCTTATTCCCCTTTCTAAGGACCCCTTCATCAATCTGGCCAAAGGAGTCGTACAATTGGATTCAGTGATCATCTTCGTACTACGCAGGTCTTGAAATGAATTGATGCTGATGAAATCCTCTAATGTTTGGCATAGAAATCATGAGTCATTCAAATCCGGATTGCTTTTTTAAGGTACAATTATGACCACTGCTTTTTGTACCCCTTTATTCAAAAGTCTCAAGTCATACTCCGTATCTTTCTGTCTTCTGAAAAATTGGATTCTGTGAGCGACTCAATGGTTGGCTTTTTTCCTTACAAAACTGATTTTGTTTTTAACATACTCCAATATCTATTTTTTTTCCTCGTCAAGAATAAAAATATTGATTAGCATGTTTTCCCTTGTTACTCCTGTAATTGTTGATCACCTTTATTGTGCATTCGTATACCGGGTAGGTTCACAGGGAGAATAGGTTGAACACTCTCTCAATGACTTGTGAGATCAGATGCACCAAAGAACACCAGTAAACCAAAAGAGGTCAAAGTAAATAAAAACAGAGTAAAAGGGACTCCTTTAAAGAATTTGTAACATTTGATGTAATTTCTTGAAGTAGATAAAAATCCATTATTTTAATAGAGTATAAACAACACCGTCCTGATATCAAATTCCAGGAACTTCGACCTAATATAACCATCTCAATTCATCAATGGACCCTGGTCAGGCGCCAGCTTAAAAAATGTAGCAAAGAATACACCAGTAGATAAACAAAGAAAACCCCTAAACTTCTAAGGTTTCCCTAAGGACTAGTTTCCGCGTAACTTGGATGCCAAATTGCATCCCCTAAGCTTCTCAACTGATAATCTACTGGCCATTCTCCTTTCCTTCAGAAGAAACTGTTTCGTGTTCTTTGCGAAACCCAAGCTCAGACAAGTCTTGCTTTGCCATTAAATTCCTGCAAAACCCAATTCATCACAAATTCGAAAAACAACAGATACATCCAAGTAGAGAGCAAAGAAAGAAAAAGCAAGAAGGCAGGCAGACAACAAACTTACTTTTCCATTCGGCATTGCAAATATTTCTTTGAAAATTCTCTACATTTTTCTGAATTATGGCCAGCAGTTTTAAGACAATTGAGATACTCCTTTTTCTCCTGCATTAAAGTTGCAAACATGAACAAAGCTAGCCAGCAAAAGCTAATTGTTGACTTCTAGAATAACAAAGGAGAAAAAGATGAAAGAAATAATCAATACCGAGTCACATTCATGCATATGATCCAGGGGGAAGACTCCTTTTTCCGGAGGCACTGGTCTTGCACCTCTTGCCCCACCAAATGAACCACCTGTGAAGAACAACTAGCAATGTTTCAGAAACGGACAAATTATAGGATAATGACATCTCCTTTAACAAAAATTCCATCAAATTCATACTCAATCTGCATCAATATTCATCATCAGGATTACCCATATGGTAATATCCCTCAAAAATGGCTTATCCCAGCAGACCTTATCACTACAATAACAGAGAGATTGTTCCCAATAGACCTTCTGGTAACCAACAATTCTTAACTGACTCACACTGATATGGAGGAGGCTAACTAAAGAGCCATTTTGAGTGTTTATTTCAAGAAAGTCAAAGTTTCGTTGTTCTTCACTTTCAGTTTACAGTGAGATAATTACAATAGCTCATCCAACTGCCTACACATCCTTTGATTCATGGTGAAGCACTGAGTAACAGACAACAGTTGCTCAAGATCATCCAGGAATAGCTTCTGTAGACAAGGACAATATTGCACATAGCTTATTGCTCTAATTCACTAAGAAATAGGTCCTCATTTTGGGGATAAGGGGAAAGATGTCTTACTCATTTTGGGGATAAGGGGTAAGATGTTTTACTCATTTTGGGGACAAGAGGTAAGATGTTTTATAGTTTTGTATTATAAAGAATAGTGAATAATGTCACAATTCATATTCTAACCATCTTCTAGAAAGACATGTAAGATGACACAAGACCATACTGGTTCACAATTTTGAGTAGATTAAAAACCATATTAGCACCAATCCAGTAAAGCTCAATATGTAAATATAGCTACAAGTGGTCTAATATTGACCACATTAGCACAATCTTAATACTCTTGACATCTAGAAAGATAATTGTTATATTAGAAAATAGAATCAAGAAAACAAGAAGCTAGAAATTCTGTTAGACCAGCTGATTATGCAGATTCTGATGACAGAATTCCCTCTGTAGAGCTCTTTGGACACACGCAAGTTCAGTTTTAATCATCATTGATAAGTTTTAGCAAGTGACCATAGCTGAATAGGACGATGGGTATAGTCTCAAATTTGCTGAGCAGCTTCATAAACCTATATTCTCTCTTCAAGCAGTAGAAAAAAAAGTGGAAAACATGGTCAGCAAACCCTCTGGATGAAGGATTGATTCATTATAAAATAAAGATATCAAAGCCATTTGCAACTGACTCATAACAACAAAGAGTCAAAGAGGCACATGTGGCCAGTAAATTCTTTAAAACTTTTTTTTTCAACAAAAAGTTCACTAAAACTTTTAATCATATACACAGTGCATAAACAAACATAAGAGCGCAAAGTTATTAAGACAATTAATGTTCTTTCTTTTCCCCCATTTGCGGGATTCTTACAATGTACCATATGAACACTACCAAGCCCAAATTAGATGTTTTCTCTATATGAGTTTACCTCTTGTCACAAGAGCTATAATATTTTTACGTTGATATCTAATCAAACACTTTTGATACTAACCTGGTAAAACAAAACCGAATCTTGGATAGCATCTTAAAGTGTATCTTTGTGATTTCCCTATCATTAATTAATTTTAGGAATTCCATAATCAAGGTAAGCAAACCTCATCAAGGCATTCAATCAAAAATGAAAAGGGGAATGCACCCCCACCTCAAGGTTCAAGCCCTGCTCAACAGGGTGAATTTAAAAAAAAAAAATCTCGCCCCATACAGAAATAGCTCTGTATATTTTGATCCCCCTCTCTTTCTTTTAGATCCCTCTATGTGGGATAGAAATGGTGAAAGCCTCAACATTTCCACCGAGACATAAATGCAAAAACCCACCACCATTCTACCAGTCAAACTCTACCAAACCCACATCCCATAATCATTCCGAAATTCAAGTATAGGCATATAAATAACAAACTACACGAGAGATCATAGATCAAGGATGGGAACATACCAACGCAGGGGTATACTCCGAATTCGCAAAAACAAAAGTAGTGACCGAGGCATATCAATACTTAGAAGTTAGAACTCATATCATCAATCTAAAAAGACGGGAAAAGCAAGGTATGGAAATAATACCGGCGCTCATTTGTTCTCGTCTCGTACCAAAACCTGCTGAAATCTGTCCCTCTTCTTGTCTACAGGCAATCAATAGTGCTCAATTTTCAAATTAGGGTTTGATGAAAAATTAATCAACAAGAAATTAACCAAAAACACAAAGTAATGTTGCTTTGAAAGTACAATGTTATTAACAACTCATCAAAATCCACATTAAACAATAACAAACAAATAAAACGTAGTTAGCAACCCAGAAACTTATGATCCATAAATCGTAGGGTTTATGATTCTGAAAAAATCAACGAAATTGAACGATGAAGCACATAATCAAATCGAATGACAACAGTCGAATTGAATGGTTTTACGTAAATACTAACCTGGGCGAGGTTGGACGGTCGACTGAGAGACTCTATGAAATGCCGAGCTGTATTTTTCTAACACAAGTCGAGTAAATTAGGGATACACATTCACAGATACACTTAATATATAAAGGGTAAGTTCTGTGTACAATATTTAATATTTTACTTTTAAACATATTTCAATTTTTATTAATTAAAAAGGTGATAAATTTTGTTAAATGGTGATTTTTATTGTATTAAAGGGGTAACAATAACCTTATTGTATCTTATGTATACTTCAAATATTGGGTTTAAGAGTAAAAATTTATGCGTATCCTTCACATATTAAATCGACATCTTAATAAAGTTAGATAGATTGAATGTTTTAAAAAATATCATAGAATAAATATGTGGGGTTTGATTGTGTTTGTGGATTATATTTAGGATATTTACATGATTGTAGAATTTTATTAGATTTTTTTAGTAATCCTCATATTTTCTTCTACTTTACTTATTAGTATTGTAGATTTATCCAAGATATAATATAGGTTAAAATATTACATTAATGTTAATTATCAAAACAAATTCCAAAAAGTTAAACTAGTTTTTAAGGCTTGTGCATTGCACGAGTTGGCTTATTTTTTTCACTACATGCGTATATAGTTCATAATCTCCTTATAAGGTTAAATTGTAAGTTCTGTACCCTTATAAACAAATAAATATATTAGTTACCATATATTTACACTATATTTGTTTTATGAAATTTGGATTTAAATAATTATGTTTATGGAAAATGTTAAATAATGCATGAATATCATTTTGAACAATTTTGAAAATGACTCAAAAATATTGTATTATAAACTTCATTATTTAGTTATTTAAGACAGTTTGGGATCCAATGAGAGAATATCTTAGAGCACTCCCACCAATGAGGGAAAATCCCATCACGAGTAAAAGTAAGGGTGTAAAATAAATGTCCGAGCTTCACATCAGTGAGAGAGAAAAAACCACGAGTAAGGGAAAATAAAACCACACACCAGATGAGGGGTTTTAAGGGTGAACAGTAAATGGTTGTGAGCCCCATGATTGAGCTTCACATCTCCTATATTCACAAAATTCTCAACTTCTTATATTATTATTATTATTACTATTTACGATTATTATTATTAAATTATAATATATTAAAATTAAAATTAAATTCTCAACTTCTTATATTATTATTATTATTATTATTAAAATTTAAGCGTAATATATTTTTCCAAATTATACAAAAATTATTAAATTATTAAATTAAAATATAAATCGTAATTAAAAAATAATATTAATTTTAAGCCATTTTAATTGTATTGAAAGTTAAATATGTAGCATAAACATTATTAAAAAAAACTAAAGAGAAAATAAATAAGATGATATGTATTATGAGAAAATAGCGGAGGAAAGAGTAATGAAGAGTTTTTTTTTTAAGCATTAGTGTGGTAAAAAAAAACCTCTCATGAGAGGAATTGGATGGGAAGAGTGAGAAAGTGGATAGAGAGAGATTGAGAGGGTTTTTTTTCCTCACTAATGTCAATGGTCTTACTATGCTTTTCATGAGAATTCCTTAAACGTTATAATAGTGTATTATAACCTTCATAATTCGGCCCTGATTCGAACAATCTACTTTAACTATAAACATGAATTTCGACCGATTTCTCAAACTCTTACAATTGAGTCATAATCTTGTTTTTAGAGCCTTTAGAGATTGAATATAGGGGTATTAAATGGTTCCATACATTCTCGTGTCACCCTAAGAAACATCTAATACCTTTAATTCAATTTAAAAAATTATCTCAAAAATAGTGTATACCTTTAAAATTCGTTCATTATTGACAATCCGCTGATAGAACATCTTGATATTTCTTACCATGATCATTTTATTCCCTAGAACGACCATAAGTGATTAAAATCATCTACTTTCATTCTAAACACTCATTTTAATTGATTTGCAAAACACTTATAATTGAGTTTTACACTTATTTTTAGGGGTAATTAGGGTCTTTGGAGAACGTACATATAGTATTGAATGGTTTCAAATCTCCTCCTATCAACCTAGAAAGCATCCATTAGTTTTATTTCAATTTCAAAAATCTTGCAAAAACATCTTAAAAACAATGGATTATGCTTACAAAACCTTCTCATATGATCTAGCGAGTAAACACCTTAATATTTTTAGCATGGGTCTTATATAGTCATATTAAGCTTTATGAGTTATTAGAACCATTTACTTTACACCTAAACAACCATTGCAATTGATTTTCAAAATTTCTACAATTGGATTTTAAACTCGTATTTAGGGCTTTGGAGATCGAATGTAAGGCATTGAGTGGTCTTATAGGGTCTTATTAGGTCATATGAGTGGTTGAAAACATCTATTTTGACAATAAATACCCATTTCAACCAATATCCAAAATCCTCATAATTGGCTCCTAACCTTGTTTTTAAGGCCTTAGAATACCAATTATAAGGTATTGAATGGTTTTAAAGCTCATTACTTATAACACTTGGAAACATGTACCTTTGTTTCAATTTTGAAAATATCTTAGAACCAATGAGGCCCATCACTTCTCTTAGGCTCATAGCTCCATATTTGTATCTGTGGTGAAAAAAATTCACTTGAGGTCCAAATGTAATATCCATACTCTTAACTACATCACACCGGTCACCTGACGCACCCGGAATTTCAATGGGAAAAGTTTCTATAAGAAACAAAATTATCAGCGTACACCTACCTCTCAGCCCTTTTACCTGTACTTGAAAGGCACTCATGGAAATAGAAAAAAAAGGCCAGTACCCAACTGATCAGCTCGCATCTCTAGTGAAAAGAAAACCAAGTCAGTAGCAGACTTTGCTTCCTAGAGTGTCAAAGGTCTAGCTCATAGGAGATGAGTCAAGAATTTGATATAAAATCAACCTGAAAATTTCGAGGAAAATCTTATTGTTCACACTTCTTAATTGCTGCCTCTCCCCATCCATCACTCTTGCTGTAGTGCTGAAAGCTGAGATGATGCTCCTTTAGCTTTTTCATTTGCATCACAGAACTGTGCCTCTAAGTCAGCTTTTTTCCTCAAGTCCAATAAATTACAAACAAATGGATTGTAAGCTTTAGTGCCTCATCTGCAGATATTACAAATACGCCACATATGACAGCCAGCCTAGGACTAGGACGTCTGCGCCCCAACCTAAAGCTCAACGGGTAAAAATAGCATCGACAGAGAACTGTTGGGCTCTACCATCGGCCTCGGAAGATGATTCTCTAAGGTGCTTCAATGCCTCTTCTGCAGCACACCGATTCTGTTTTTCTTCCTGCAGTTCTCTATTCAATAACTCTATAACGCTTTTGCACCATATGATACTGGATTCCCTTGTTCAGCTTGTTGCTTTTCTTGGGAAGATCCAATCAATTCTAACCCTAAATTTCGCATGTGCATGCCTTTGATCTGAGACTTAAAATACTCATTTTGAAACTTGAGCTCCACAATGGTCTCGACTATCTGCTCGAATCATCCAAATCACACACTCCATTTTCGGAATTCATTTGGGCCAGTTGCTTCACCACTTTTAATCTATCTTCCGCCGTTGATTATATCATTCCCTTCCTGGGCCATCATTGATCTCTTCTTAGCCCATGGAACATGATTGAGTAAAATTCCATGTAGAATATCTCTGAACCTTAGTGTATCCAATCTCTAATTGTAGAGTGATAAAATGCTAATGTCTGGATTGCTTTGTAAATTGAATTTGTTTATGGTAAATTGCTATTGCGTTGATTCACCTTAAAATGATGTTGTGAACGTATGAATATCATTCGTTGTTGATAACTCCGCCTTGATGTGCTTCTTTAATTTGTTTATTAGAGTGATGGAAGTCTAGCCTCAAATGCACAACAGATCATCGACCCATTACTTATCTTTACTATATTAACTGTTTTATTATTTAACTTTGTTGGTTTTGCAGCTTTTTATTTTCTATAATTTTATTTGGGCTTTTTATATTTACTTTGTCTTTTGTTAACCCTTTAATATTTTAGTATAGTTATGCCTAACAAAAGCCTTCTGCACCAAAATAAAGTTGTTTAGTACATAGTCCATAAGATTTCTCCATGACTCAACGTGGATTTTGTTGCATGGGAACATTAGTTCCTAATTTTATGGGAAAGCAAGAATTGACCAAAGTTTTCTTATTCTACTAACACGCGTGGAAGGCTCAACAAATTACCTTAGGGTTCCTTGTTTTGTGGACACATTTTGTGCAGAAATTTCCTTCTCATTTCGTGGGTTAACATGGTCCTTTTTACTATTGATCTTTTTGCTGTCAACTATTTGGAGCACAGCAATCTTAGTGATGTTCCATTTAAATAGGAAGATATTGTTGTTGAAAGCAAGTTTAGTTGTTGAAGATATTCTTGAGAGTCCCAATAACAAACTTCTCGCAACAAATATTTGAAGACATGTTTGAACTTCTTCAACTGTCATCCATAACAATCGTTCAACATGAAAACTTCATGGTTGCAACAAATATTTGAAAGTTCATCAGTATTAATCTCCAACAAATATTCAAAATGCAACGGTTAGTTATATATGTCCAAGTACATCCATGAGCTATTGGTTTTTCTCCTATAAATACTAGTTGAAGCTTCAACAAATTTGGTACAAGCTCTCACGTGAAATCTCTGTCAAGCTACTGCAAAAATATTTTCTCTCTAAGTTTGTTATTATTTATTGTATTCTTAGATTGAGAGAAAAGAAAAGTATATTGAGTGTTTAGAAAAGTGTGATAAAAAAGAAAGAGTGATATACTTAGAGTAAATTTATAATACTCAAAGTATCAAAAAAGTGAGGTATCTTTTTTATTTCTAGGATCTAAGACGCTAAGGTGTAGCAAGGGAAGCTACGGAGTAGAAAATAGGTGTGAGATCTTATAGGATTGCTTTAGGTCTCTCAAGGAAGAAATAAAATGAGTTAAATCCTACGGGTAAGACACCCTAGGCGGAGACGTATGCAAATTACCGAACTTCATAATAAATTCTCGTGCCTTGTCTCTTTTACTTATTTGCTTTTAGTACTTACGTTTTTGTTTGTTTTGTTAAAATAATAGTTACAGAAAAGTCAAAGTTCAGAAACAACCTTTCAAACATATTTCAAGGTTGTGATATTCAATCGTTCTCAAAGTATTAATTCTGTCATTGAAAGTCATCTCAAGGCTTTAAGATCCTAATTGCGAAAACGATAATACTCTATTCAATCCCTCGTTTTAGAGTATATTCGATCCTATTTTTGTCTCCTATTGATTCTTCGGTTGTTTTATCAATAACATCTCCAATATCATTTGTATTTTAATAATATATAGTTGTCATCATTTGGTATTTTATCAACGAAAACGTTAATTTTATCTAATGTTTCATCAATAAAAAAAGACGTTACTGACCTCAAAGGTTTTATATCATTGAATTTGACACAATGTTATGATCTCGTGTCCTAATTGTAAAATAAGATTATTCACAATATTGGTGGTGTGTTGGTGTTGGTGCTGGTGCTGGTGCTAGTATCAAAATTAAAAGAATCCAAAGAGTTACTTTCCAAGATTTGTCAATAAGCATAATAAGCTTAATTTACAAGAAATTCACATATGTCAATGCATTACGGGATTTATGTCTCAATTTTAAAAGTCTGTCACTTTAAAACATTGCTATGAAATGTCTCACACAATATCTTTAGGTCTAATTAAGTTTAAATATAGTTGGACTCCGATTAAATTTATGTCTACTTTGGTGGTCTTTCTTTTTCCTCAAAAACAACTATCATTAGTGGTCAACTTATCTTCAAGTTGAGCCCGGTGTTGAGGGTTTTCCCCCCTAAGTCGGTTAATTTTGCCAGATCATAATTACATCAAGACGCCGCCCTTCTCTGCTTCTGCAGCTATATGGGCCAATATAAAGTATAACATCGCATGCAATTTCCCAGCCCGCGTCAAAACCCAATATTTGGCTGTTCATGTGCTTGATTTAGGGTTTCCCATCACCAGCACTTTCTCCTCTTCCATCCTCTGTGCGACTCAGGAAGCGTCAACGAAAGCGATGCACGGCTCAGGCTACGGTTCAAGTTACGGTTCTGGCTACGGTTCAAGAGGGTATGTTCTCAATCTCAATATCCCCTTCTTTATGCTTCAATCTTATTTATTACAATTATAATATCATGATTTGAGGTTTTTATGTCCCGAACTTCTTTCATTTCGTTGCCCTATTTGTCAATTGTTGAGCCAATTTCTACCTCTTTTCATGAAATTTATTCAATTATATTAAATTGTATGATGCTACATGTCTTGAAATTCTATTAACTTAATCCATACATAATCGGAATTTTGAAAACCCTAGAATCTTGAGGTAATTTTTCGTGCAAATCCTAAAATTTTGAAGATACTAATCTGGATACTCCCCAATTTTCTAATTTTTTTTAAAAAAAAATTGGATTGTTTGATTTGATTAGGGCTTTGTGTTAGTAATTTTATGGGATTGAGACATTAGGTGTTACTGCTAGGAAATTGTGGGTTGGGTATGGTTATATTAACAGGTTAAGTGGGGGATTTTTCTTTGTTGGGTATGTAAAGGGCAATGTTGGGAAGCGGGGGGGTTTCGGACGGGTACGAGGTCGGCTCAAAGAGACAAAGAATGATGGAATCAAATCCCTACTTCGCAGTGGGAAGCGCTCAACCAGGGTACCAGCCTTACAGCTATGGAGCCAACTTTCAGCCTTCTGGATTTCCGGTTGTCCGGCTCAGAGGTCTTCCTTATGACTGCACTGATATTGACATCCTGAAGTTCTTTGCTGGCCTGGACATTGTGGATGTGTTGCTGGTCAACAAGAGTGGGCGATTTGTAGGGGAGGCATTTGTGGTGCTTGCTTCGGCTGTGCAAGCTGATCTAGCCTTGAACAGGGATCGGCAGAACATGGGTCGCAGGTATGTGGAAGTTTTCAGGTGTAAGAAACAGGACTATTACAATGCTGTGGCGGGAGAAGTGAAGTATGAAGGGATCTATGACAATGACCGTCCTAACTCCCCACCAGGTCGATCCAGGAGGTCTGTAGACAAGGACCAATTGGATTATACTGAGATCCTTAGGATGCGTGGTCTTCCTTTCTCTGTTAAAAAGGCAGATATAGTGAAATTTTTTGGAGATTTTAATTTGTCAGAGGATAAAATCCATATAGCAAGCCGGGCTGATGGAAAGGCTACTGGAGAGGCATATGTTGAATTTTCATCTTCTGATGTGGCTAAGAGTGCCATGTGCAAGGATAAGATGACAATTGGTTCGCGCTATGTAGAGTTATTTCCGGCAACACCCGAGGAAGCAAGGCGAGCTGAATCAAGATCTAGGCAATGATAATTTACAATGTAACTGAAAATTTAAGTCCTTGATTTATCAGTTGCTAGTTTGAATTTTACTATTTTGGTGTGTTAAAGAACCTTTGTCAGTTTGTTAGTGTAGACTGAAACTTGTTACTTGCCAGGTGTTCTGCGTCTTAATACAAGGGTTTAAACATATGGATTTGTTCATGCTATAATCTGTTCCGTAATGCTTTGTGATGGTATTGGAACTTGAAGTTAATTTCATAAGCACTCTACTTTCTGTGCTACTAGCTGATACAGTTACATGGATGACAAGAGTCATGTTTGAGTGTTATTGTTGTATAGGGTACTTGATAATAAGAAAACAGGCGTTGGCTTATCTGGTCTTGCACGTATGGTTACCAATTGTGCCATACACACGTGCGTGCTCGTGTGCACACCCCCACACCCACATTTATATATACCAAGTTGCTAGATTTTGTTGTTCATGCTTCTACACGGAGCTTGTGCTATAACTAGGTTTTGACTTGTAATAGTTGAATATTTTTTGTTTTTACTGCAGCTTCTAGCCTGAATGAGGAAGCTCTGGTTTGGATTATAGTTTTCTAAAGTAGCTAGTATAGTCTACTGCCTTTCTTATACTGTTACTTGGACAACAGTTGTTGAACAGGGTTCACCTATAAATGTTAATGAAATTTGTTATGCAGTTAGCTCAGATGGAGCAAATCATAGGTCATCCAGCCATCACTACATCTACATTTTGAATTTAAAATGGTTCGATTACATAAAAAAAATTAGAAACCAGCTGAGGCATATGTAAATATTCGGGACTACGCCATGTTAGATCTGCGTTCAAGGCTAAAGAGCGTCTTGTTCGTTTCTTCTTGTGAAGTCTACTGGTTGCTCTTTAACAGTCCTACTTCCACACATCACCATTATATATTAAAGAACTACCAACCATTGATTTCCTTGGCTATGTTTTCTTCAAGTTGTATGATAGCCAATGATAGTCATTGTTTTAGGTGTTTGAGTGCAAGTATTTTGGTTATTGTGGATCGACAAGTTTTTCCTAAATTCGAGTAAGCATGAGAAAACCTTTTTCGATGATTAAATCAGAAATAATTTTGAAGGCTCTTACCAGAGTGTTGGTGTATTGGATAGTGAATAGTAAGCGTAGAAATGAATGCAAAGTTATTGTATTCATAAACATGAACGTCTATATCTAGATGACACGTGGATTGGGGTGTTATGGTCATTGAAGCTAGACAAGGGAGGTTCGAGTGCCGCAACTCCGATTCTGGGCTGGTTTGTGAGGATTCATCCTTGAGCTCTCCCAAAGCTAAATAAATGACTCGGATTTTGTATATTGAGTAACTTTTGTCGGAGCTAAAGTCCGCCATACTACAATGGCAGTTTATATCAATTCCTAGCGACTCAAAACATGATTGTATTGGATTCAAGTAGTGTAGATTCATGACATGCACAGGCTACTAGTATTAGGGAGGATCCCATCTCTTATGTGTTTATATCATCTTACATGTACCAATTAATATTTGTTCCCAAGTAGGATTGACAGTATTTTATCTTTCCAAATCAGTATATATTCACTTTCTTTTTGGCTATGTGAGTCTTGTGTGGTTGCGGACAGATGTGCAATTTTTAACCTTGTAAACCGCAGAAGTGCTTTTTTGTACGGCAAGTCATTATCAATTAAAGTTATATCTGATCCGCCGCCTGTATTCTTTCTATCCCTAAAAAATTGTCCTAATTTGACTTTTACGGTCTCCAATATATGACTTTAAATTATTTTATCTTTAAACTTGTAAGGCAAAAAGTTATGAAAACTTGATATTCTAAAAATTTACATTGAGATGCATTTAATAGGACTCCACTTGAAAATATTATTTCTTATAACATGATAATAATTATTGGTCAAAGTTTAAAAACTTTGACTCTAAATAATGGATTGGGGGAGTTTTTCAGGGATAGAGGGAGTATCTCCACATGTGATTAGAAAGACGGAAATGTCCATAGCGTGAGACTAGGATGTGTTGCGAGGTACTCATTACCAAACCTGCATATATGGATACACAAGTAGGGGTGTGCAAAATAACCGTAATCGTTAATCGTAACCGTTAATCGTGTATAACAGATTCATAATAACGATTATTTTACCGAGCCGTTAAGAATTAATGGTTACAGTTACGGTTATGAAATTTTTGTAACGGTTAACTATTATTATTTTTTTAAAAACTAACTTAAAAGGCTAAAATATGAATGAATATCACAAATTTTTTTATGCATGATCATACCTTATATATGAGTCATTACTATTGTAGAAGATACAAATGAGCTAAGAAATCATACAAATAATTTCACAATATTAAGTATATAAGTGCATAAAAATGGAATGAAACGGTTAACATACCGATACTAGTCACCGTTTATCGATAACCGTTACTTAACGGTACAATTACGATTAACCTTTTCCAATAACCATTATAACGGTTAACCGTTCAATTGAGTAACGGTACGGTTAACCGTTTATGCACACTCCTATACACATGATCATTCTCAACTGCCAAATTTTTTTCCATGAATAATAAATAATCTTTCTTTACCCTTCATCAATTTTATCCAGAAAATATTATCCTACAAATAAGTAAATAAAAATTTATATTGGTCACTATCTCTTCTATTTTTAAAATAAAATTTTAATATTTTAAAATATAATAAAATGAATATCATTTATAAAGAATAAAAACTTATGACTATGAGTATTTTTGTATTTATATATTTTAAGAAATAATTATTACAAATAATACATATAACTTTTTACTCTCTTTTATTAGTGTTATATTTTCATTAGTAAGGAAACAAACAAATTAGGTCCATTCATCCCTTACCGACATGAGTAGTCTAATGAGATCTATTAAGAAACGTTATTTTTTTTTAATTTTTATCCCCTAAACTTGTGAACTGATATTCAAAGCCCGTAAATATCCAACTAAAGTCTGCATATAAAACATGAAATTATCTTCACGCCCTGGACTTATTTATAACATATATTCTCTCTAATTTCTACATCGTCGGGAAAGAAAGCGACGCGGTGGCGGTGGCAGTGAGTTAAATTTTTTTCCCTAAGTAGGGCGTTCAAACTGGATGCCACTACCATTGGTTGAGTGTCCAAGTTGGACAACACCGCCACGGTGGTGGCGTCTGGACTGAACGCCTCACCATTGGTGGAGGCGTCTAGCTTGGACGCCACTTTTTTTAAATTTTTTTTATAATAATTAAGGGTAGTGTACAAATCTGACACCCCACCAGTGATAGTGTCGTCCAAAACATACGCCACCACCATTGGTGGGGCGTCTGATTTGGAAGCCCTACCACTGGTGGTGCGCGTCTGGTTTGGACACCACTACTAGAGGTGTGGCGTTTGGATTGGACACCTCCCATTTTTCCGGCAATTTACCGAGTTTTTCGATGACGAGTGCTCTTTGGTGTTCTCCAGTGATTTCGAATAACAAAGCATGATTCTGTTAGCTTTTGCGAGGTTTCTGTAGCCCAGTTGAAGAAAAACAGATAAAATGAGAAAAAGGATCGTTAAATTGCGTTATATTTGTGGGATTTAGTTGGATATTTGGTGGCTTCATCAGTAACTCCCCTCAAACTTAACCTCGATTGAAAAAATACTACGTCACTCGGTACAAGCACTTTACAATCATCTCACAACTTTCAAATTACCTTTTTGACCTTTATTAACTTTTCAATTAACTTTTTCGTATAATATCTTTACATAAGTTCTTTGATATTTTTTTGGGATAGAAATAATACTAATATGACATAATTGTCTTGCCACACTAATTATAACAATCATAAATACTATTATGTCATAATATTATTATGACATAATTGTCTTGCCACCCTAATTATAACAATCATAAATTTCTCAGCAGACACCCACATATGTACGCCTTTTGTCAGCCAACTGACCATGTATTGATGTACTCCTTGATTTAACCTTGGTAATTACTAGAGACTTGTCGGAAGAGTGTACTCTGAACAACATGGAATTTTACCTTGTTTAACCAAAGTATACTTTATTTTTGCCCAATTTTTATTTATTAAGTTAAAGTTTAAAAATTTTAACCATAAATTTTTATCTTGTTATAAGAAACAATATATTTAAGTGAAATCTTATTATATGCATTTTTATGTAAATTTTTTAAATATCAAGTTTTCATAATATTTGTATTACAAATTTGAAAATAAAAGTATTTAAAGTCGTGTCTTGAAAACAGTAAAAAGGTAAATAGAGAAAAAAAAATTAGGGACTAAGAGAGTATTAACGAAAAATATGTTAATATCCTGTGTCCATAATTTTAATATACAAGTGAATATAACTATAATTTGTGAAAAAACATTAAATGTTATTTTTCAAAATAAGATTGTGATACTTATTATAACTCATCTTTAAAGACGACTCTTAAAATTACCCATTGTTACCTATATACAAGAGAAGAGAGTGTACCATTTTATAAGCCTGGGGAATAACTCGTACTGCTATTAATTGGGTTTATTAGTAAATCAATTAATTTTTTTTCCTTCCTTTGCTTATTTTGTCATCTAAGCATATAAATTCTAACTGATATAAACGTCAGGTTGGTTTGAGCTATTTGTAACTGGGCAATTAAACCATGCCCACTAACTAAGGGGCCTTCATTGGATGTGTATTCCCAATGAGGATTTTGTAACCCTTCTTGTGTCCTTTAAACTTTAAGGACACTCCTATGTGATAGGAGTGTTGAAACTATCCATTGTTACTCATATGTGAGTTGTCCCATATTTGAGAAAGAGAAGATAGTGTATTACTTTATAAATCCGAGAAATAACTCCTACTTTTACCAATCGAATTTAGTAATAAACCTTTTTTGAATTAATCAAATATATTAACTCTTCTCTTCCTTTACCGGGTGACCTAAATATATAAAGTCTAACAATGACACAAATTATTTTTTTTACATGGAAATGCTTGTATATTCTCTTTAACTTTCAAGTAGAGAAGACCAATGAACCGGGCTGAGTCAGCCCATTCTAGCCCGGCCAGGCCCGACGTCATGACCACCTCTACTTGCAAGTTGGAAGAAAAGGACAAACGTGCATAAATTAAGTCTCCGTACTAATTAATAATACATCTACGTGACGTCCTAGAAAATAAAATAATACACCTACTGATAAAAAAAAAACGGAGTTGACCTAAACAACAAAGCATAAGTGCAGAACTGCATAACAGTGTAGTGTACCTGTACCTGGGACTACCCAAGAATTTTCAACACCTTTGCAAGTTCTCTCCCTTCTCTCCCCTCCCTAGTTTTATCCGAGGCATCTACCACCTTAGCGAACTGTGATGAACATCTACATCATTTGAGCAACCTTAAAATTTAACCTTTTTTTGGGTAATAAAAAATATACACGAATTTTTTTTTATGAAATGGATAATTTGAAGTGTTGTTTTGGCAGAGAATCCTCCCCCCCTGATTTACTTCCTGAAATTCTCTCACCTACTTCTTCAGGTAACCCCCCTTTTTCTTCTTCTTCAGCAATTTCTATTTTTTAGTATTGTGTTGTGATGATAAAGTTCTGAACTTTATTAATAAAATGTGATTATTTGATGTGGGTTTACTTTAATTATTACTTATTGTTGCGTAATTTACAGGAATTTCGGGAAGAAACACATCAGGAAAAGGGTATTCAGAGAGCAGTAGTTCAGGAAACAGTGGGTTTTCCTTTGGAGATCACCTCAGTGTTGGGGAGACATCTCCAAATGGTGAATTATTGGAGAAACCCAATTTGAGGATTTTCAGTTTTGCTGAGCTGAAGTATGCTACCAAAAATTTCAAGCCTGAAACACTTCTGGGTGAAGGAGGGTTTGGGAGGGTGTACAAAGGTTGGATTGATGAGAAGGGTCTTGTATCTTCTAGAAATGGGGTTAAAATTGCTGTTGCTATTAAGAAGTTGAATTATGAGAGTATGCAGGGTTTTGAAGAGTGGCAGGTAATTGCAGTTAATTTTAGTGATTTCGTTAGCATTTTATTTTTCATCATGATTGTCATTGATTAGTCACTTGAAGGAGTTTTAGATGGTCCTATAGGATTTTATTGGCAAGCGTTGTCGATACGTTGAAGTTAGGACAGATTGTAAGGATCTTGCTGTGATGATGCTCGTATACTTTTAACTGTGAATGAAAATTGTATGATTCAATGATTGTGTTTAGCTAGAATTTGTTCAGTTGTAGGAACTTTTAAAAGTGTTGGTATAAAAGTTGTAGTTAGGACTTTTGTTACAGATATATAGGGAAAATATTTACCACTTGGATAGTAGGTGGGTTAATGGAGAGGCAGTTATTGTTGTCCCACCCTCTTTTGTGACTTGAGTTCTTCATGCATACAGCATACTCTTGATGGGACCTATTTTATCAAGTTGTGTTTTTTTATTAATCATTAGTTAGCGTTTCTTAATCTTGACGAGTGGAATTCAATAAGTTAGTCTTCAGTAGCTGATCAAAAAACTAAGAACTTGGTATCATCATGATAAAGATGGAATATTGGAACTGGTGATCAGGTTTGGATTTGACATTTTCAAGATATCGAAATTCTAACTTGCTGATTGTTACTGCTTAATTACTTAAATCTTTCAGGTCATATTAATAAGTGATCTATTGAAGTACTAAACAAACCAAGATGACAAATTGATTGGAAAAGGCTTTCTGGTTGATGTTTTATTCATCAGTATAAATTTTTTAATCAACCGTCATATCAGTAGTTTTATGTCAGCTGTTATCATGTACAAGCATCTTAAAAGTCTCGTGACAACTTCAACTCACACTGTTCATATGTTACTTCATGTTTTGCCAATCTGGATTTGTTAGAATGGGATAGAGGGTTATTTACTAAATACATTTGATAATATGTGCATGCATCCAGCTGTTGTATTTATTACCAGCAGGATCATCAACATAATGCATCTGGCTTTTGTCATTGTCAATTTATCTTACAAAAAAACCTTCCTATTGAGGTCATGTCTTAGTTACTGCTTCTGCTTTGAATTGCAGTCGGAGGTGAACTTCTTGGGAAGGCTTTCCCACCCCAACCTGGTTAAGTTGTTGGGATATTGTTGGGAGGACAAGGAATTGCTTCTTGTGTACGAATACTTGCCGAAAGGAAGCTTGGAAAACCATCTATTCAGAAGTATGTTTTGAAGTGATTGATTGTCAACAATATTAGCCTTTTATATAGATTGCTAAGCTGTCTTTTATTCATAGGGAATCCCTCCATGGAACCACTTTGCTGGAACAGGCGAATTAGCATAGCTTTGGGAGTAGCTCGAGGCCTTGGTTTTCTGCATAGTTCAGACAAGAAAGTGATTTATAGAGATTTCAAGGCCTCAAATATACTTCTTGATGTGGTATTGTAATCAATCATATACTTTTGCTTTTGATTCTAGCTAGGCTCTTAAGAATCTCTGATTATATGTTAAATTAGTAGTGAACAATAATGAGAATTAAAGGAAGCAACTTATGACCTCATTACTTGGGGTTTCTTTCATGAGAATGCTTCTTAAATCTGTTCTACTGATTGTGAAAATTGGAATATTATGAATTGACCAGTATGCCACTGATACATACAAATGACGTAAATATATTTGGCTAGGATTTTTATTATTATAAAGTTTTTGTCAAAGTGTTTAGCTGTATTATTACCACTATGTCATCTTTGTCACGTACTCCATACACGCTTCTAATATTCTTTCAACTGTTCAAATTTTTCCTTGAGCGCAGAATTATGATGCTAAGATATCGGATTTTGGTTTAGCTAAACTGGGTCCTTCTGGTGAAAAGTCACATGTAACAACCAGAGTCATGGGCACCTATGGATATGCTGCTCCAGAGTATGTTGCAACAGGTAATGTTTCTTCATGTTTCTACACAAGACACAAGCAATGAATATATTATCGAATTGAAGAAGGTTGTGCACATTTAGACCTATATAAGTACCTAAACTCTACCATTGTTGGGATCTATACTGGACGGGGTTCATTTGTTTGGTAAAGATCAAGGACTCTTCTTAGCACAGCTGAACATGTGGCTGCAAGAGGGAGTAAACCAAGCCCACCTGTCTGGCCTGGCACATGTTCAGCTATGAGGATTACTTTTTTTGTGCTTTGATTTTTGAGACCTTTTTTATGTTGCTGTTGAAGGCTCAGTTATCTTTAACTTGTACAGAACCGAACTTAATTTGCTCTAATTCTGTAAGTTGATCAGATCAAATCTTAACTGGCGTTGCCAAATGTTCCTCAGGTCACTTATACGTGAATAGTGATGTCTATGGATTTGGAGTTGTGCTGCTTGAGATGCTAACTGGAATGCGAGCAGTGGATTTGAACCGACCAAAAGGGCAGCAAAATCTGGTAGAATGGTCAAGGTCTTATCTCTCTAGCAAGAAGAATCTTGGAGTTATCATCGATTTTCGTCTTGATGGTCAATATTCACTCAAGGCAGCATATGAGTTGGCTCAACTCATCGTTAAGTGTCTCCGGGCAGATCAGAAAACCCGCCCTAGCATGAAGGAGGCAGTTGAAGTGCTACAAAAAGTAGAAGCCATGAAGGTCAAGAAAGAAAACAGAACAGGGAGTGGATCTTCAATGATTGCAACTACCAACAAACTGTTTGATAATTCACATCATTCTCCTTACCATCCCCAGCACCATATCCCACGGACAAGGAAGTAATCTCAATCGCTAAAGTGGCAATCAAAACTGCAATATAATTCTAGACAGGGCTGCAAAAAGTCCCAAAATACATGATGGTGATCTCTTGTTATGATTAGCGATATGTATAGCATGTAGAGCGATTTTTGTGCGGATTTGTCTGATCATGTTGTAAATTTGTTTGGCTTAATGGGTCTGGGAAAATAGTCAGTTGCCGTGCTTTATCTTCATGTTTCATCTTAACTGATTGCTAGCTATGTTTCTTGTTTATTCTGTCAAATCCACTTCTGCTTTATAATCTATAACTGCGTAATTCAGTTGGACGACATGATCTATGTTTCACTGTAACCTCTATGGTCATGCAAGAGTGGCATGTACCTCTCGGCTATATCGTAATTCATGTAATGAGCAAGAGAAGGTAGATTGAGTTTACACTACGGAGCCTGCGTCTGGGACGTGTACATTAAAAGATAGGCAGTGCGGCTTGCTGAAGGAATTGGAGATGGCATGGTAAGTAGTGTCAATAATAGACATCACCGTAGACATAGACATGAAATTAGAAGGAGAGGAACCGTCAGTGGAAGATTTAGCATTTTTGGTGCGCCTGCATGGTAAATGAAATTCTCAAGGTATTACATGCACCAACTTGACATTCTAACATGCAGCAATCATGCATATAATGATGAAATTGGGAACAATAATGGAAGGCTGGGTCTGGATCCCGGTTAATAGCGCACCTTAATTAGCTTGGATCAAAATACGGGATTAGTTCTACAAAAAGGAGTATCAGTATTGTGGATTTGTGGTATCCTTTAAAAAAGACCATTACGTCCAAATGCTGAAATGCATCTAAACTCAACCAATAGTTTCATCATATATCTGTTTGTTTTATGCATCATGCATAGAGATAGACCGGATCTAGACCGGATCCTTATGGATTCAGATCCGTTTTTCAAGGATGGATCCAAATCCATTGGGTATGAAAAGTAAGGATCTATATCCAACCGGATTTATTGGGTCTAAATTTTAAAGATTTGTATCTGCGAAAACAGATATGAATCCACGGATTCGGATCGAGTCCAATATCCCTTGTCATCCCTAATCATGCATGCTTGGCTTATACACTCCTAAATTACTAACAGGTAGGATACTACAACATGCATAAGCAGAGATAATATTCCACGAAGGCATGAGATCGTGTGCATTTTAAAGTCAAGTAATATACATTTGAACTTTGGAACAGTTTACCTATGCCACAGTGTGACTTCAAAACATTTAGAAAGTGAAAGTGAAGTTGCAGGTAGTAATCATGAGTTCATGATGAGGGATGCGGATTCGATGAAAGAGGAGGTAAAGTGTAAACAAGCTTAACGACTTGATAACTAACATCATTATTCATAGCAACCGAAGTAGTAGTACGTACTACAAAATTTAGAGAAGATCCTCACACCCCCTGATTTAAATAGATAAACGCTACAGATGAGCACTGATTAGTAGATCTAATTGATAACCATTGTCATTTATAACTATTAGCACCACATAATTAGATCTAATAGATAATATTAATAACATCATAAGCTAGATATTCATTAAAACCGGAGTTAGCCCTTTTTTATTTGTATATCTAATTAATCCCATGCATGAAAATCTTAATCACAACACAACTATAGTGACAAAGAGAGGTTCAAGCTCATTGGCTGGGGTTGTTGCTGCTGCTGCTGCTGCTCCAATGAAAGCGGAGGAGAGAGACTTGCGACGACGGCGGCTGGAGGAGGAGGAAGAGGAACTTGCACCATGCCTAAACCCGAATAAAACCCCTCGTTAGTGTCATCAAAGTAACTAGTAGGAGGTAGAGGTGGAGAGGGAGGCGGCGCCACCAGTGGACCAACACAACCGCAACCATAAAGGGAAGTATAAGACGCTGCTGCCTCAAAAGCAGTACAACCCCCTCCCCTACCTGTTGTTGCACCTCCATTGTTATTCAAAGGCCCATATCCAAACCCATACCCGAACCCGAATGGATACAACCCACCATCCCCATACCCAACACTCCCCGGAAAAGTCCCGTTTGCGGCGGAGTTAACGGCGGCGAGCTGGTGGGATAACAGAGTAGTAGCTGGAGTAGAGCTAGAGTAAAGAGACCCTCCCCCACGTCCATGAACCACCCCCTCATCTATAGAATAGTAGTTGGTGGTGGTGTTGGCGGAGGCGGTAGTTATAGGGTTGAAATCAGAGGAAGTGGGGGTGGAGAGGCGGCGGCGAGAGGCGGCTCTCTGGCTTTTATGGGCATTTTGATGGCCGCCCAAAGCTTGAGAAGAGGTGAAAGTGCGTGAACAAAAGTTACAGCTGAAAACTTTTGTAGTAGTCGTGTTGTTGACGCCACCATTATTACAGCAGTTCCTCATCTTGCTGGGTTTTTCATCAATGATGTTGTCATGGTGGCGAAAGTGGTGGTAGTCGATGTTGGAAGACGAAGGGTATTTTAGGAACTCATATAAAGGTTCAGCTTGAAAATTTTTGTTAGTATTATTTGGACCGACCTCCATATTTTCAAAATTATATACTCTGAGTTTTGGAGATGAAGATTGAAGCTCAAGCTTAAGGAGTAGTAATGATTAGGGAGAAAAAGAGGGATGGCGTAGGGGTGTTTTATAATAGGTGGGGTTTATGGAGGGCTTATTTGTCCTTTTTTCTTTTTGTGCTGCAGTATTTCCAACAGATTTGATTCCCTAAAGCCGTTATCCTTTTTGTCTTTTGCTCACTTATGCAGGGATTTCTGATTGGTTTTAGAGATCATTCTCCTATATTCACCCCACCACAACACAGTAGCCTTCTCTAATTTCCAACTTGGGTTTAGTAGTTACGACTTACGAGTACGTCTCGGTAGTTCATGTAGAAACACTCTATGTGTTCCGATTAGGGTGTTGGATATGAGTCGAGCTAGCCCGCGAGCTACTCGAGATTGGATCGCTTAAAGTTCGGCTCGAGCTCGGAATTAGGCGAGTTCGAGCCGAGCACGAGCTCAAATTTTAAAACTCGGCGAGTCATGAGCCCGAGCTTTATGAGTCTTAGCTCGTGGCTCGGCTCGTTTCCACTCCTAATTCAGATGTTACATTATTTATTTATAAATGATCGATCGAATCGTTAAATTAATATGATATGAAACTTATGATACAATAGAGTAAAATATATGTGGTTCAGTCACATTGTAACTTACAATCGATTATTTCAAATGAATCCGATTGTTGGGTTTGTAGATCATGTATGAAGGCAAAGGTCATTAATGTTATAAACAAAAAAAGATGGAGGAAGAAGAAGAGGGAAATAGGGAACGAGGGAGATGGAAAAGAGTGGGTGTTCTATGATGTTGCAAATTAGGGAGATGTTAAGAAAAGGACAAAAGAAATAGTACAATGAACCCACGTCAAAGAAGGTGCAGCTTGGCTGCTTGCTCACTCCCACTCCCACTCCGCCCCCCTCTCCAAGATTCTGTTTTTGCAGAGGAACTGTCAGTCATCTCATCCTCTCTTTCTCTGTACGACTCATATATATATTGACTACGCCACGTGCCTTACTTCATTGCAATGGCATAAATTTCACACACACTACTTCGAACTTTCCCGGTGTTCTTCAATTTTCACCCCTCTTTTTTGGGTCCAACCTTTTTTTTTAGGGTTAAAATCATAAATTGAATGAAATTATTAAAATGTTCTCATTTGAAAACCAAGAGAATCCTCAAAATGCATGAAAATGTACAATAAAAAATATTTGCCGAAAATGTTTTATAATAGTTGAATCTCATGAATATTAAATAAATATAAAAAAAAGGAATCTCATGAATATGAATCTCTTGCCTTTAGAGATGATGACAACTTGATAAGTAGTGTTATGCAAAATTTTCTAGCTCGTAGGCTATGAGTTCTACAAATGTATATGTTTGTATGAGACCACAGTCAAGGCTCCTGCAATTCCATTAGATCTACAAATATGAACTTGTGAAGTTGACAACTCCTTGGATAGGTCTCCCTTCACATTGCATGCTCCTATAAAATACTTTGTATAATCCTATGTTGTACCCCCTTCATCTCTTCAAATTTGCATCATAAAAACAAGTTCACTTTATTAAGGGAAAGCTAAAGTTGGAATGTGGGATGACGAAACACAAGATTGATGGGACCAAAATAATGTTTTTGAGAATAAAGTAGTGGTTCGTTCTTATAACTATTTATGGTATGAAATAATGTATTCATTGGGACTTTTAAATGAATGGAAACAATTTTTAAGGGAAGAAGGGAAACAATTACAATTGGAACAATCTTTAGTCCACTAACAGAAGGGTTTGTTTTAAAAGAAAAAGATTTTAAAACTTTTAACAATGATTGTGTCTTTACAAGCACAATATCTTATTTAATGATAAAAAATAAAGATATACAAAGTAGTTTGAAAAAAAGTTTTAGTTTTGAAGTAAAATATATCAACTCAACATAGATAATGAATTGCATCTTAAACTTCTAGTTTCACCACAACTTTATAATAACATCAATTTTAGTACCAAATAATTAAGATCATTTCATGAAATAATAGTACTTTCACCAACGAGGAAAAAAAATTCCTTACCAATTTGTCTCTATACTTTTTCTCTCATCCACTTCGTACTTTAATTTTTATGATGAAAATTTTGGCGCGAAAATATTATTTCATCAATGAGTAAACAAAATTCCTCTTCACCAATTTCTCTCTTACTTTCCACAATTTCACTATTCCCTATAACATGCATTTTCTTTCTCTAACCTAATTTCTAAATTCTTATTTAAATAAATCATTATCTTCCTACAATACTTTGACAATAATTATTTCATAACTACTATTTATTAATTAATTACAACCTAATCATTAATTATATTTATTTGCATGTTTACTATAATTAATCAATATTTACAAAATTACCAATTTCAAATCAAAAAACGTAGACCCTAGGGATAAAATTGATAATGCATTACATTAGTCAAATAAAACAGTGGTATATCACATAAAAATAACGGCACATGAAACTAAAACATCAAAAAAATAAAGTACAACAACAAATTTCAAATCACGAAATGATAGGTATGTCGAAATATTTCAAAGATTAATGTGACCAAACTTTTTCCAAATACGCTATCAAATCTTGTTTAGACTATTGTGATTTTTGCATCACGCAAAGCGACCCTTTTCTCCAATTGGAAGGTTTTATCATTATTCGTGATAGCATCTATACTCAGTTTTTTTTCTCCGTCATGGACGCTGCAAAGGGTTGTCTTCTTTATACTGCATTCTAATTACTTCATCATTTGTATATTTGTCTTATTTATTCCTCGACTATCATGTTACGAATAATGATATAAGCCCTTATAATATCAACCAATATATTTTCATCATAATCAAGGGATGAGTATCGTATAGGTTTATTCCTGTAATAATAGTTACATAATAATTCTGCATTTTATTCCTGCATTGTAGGGTTCATTTATTATTCCATATATCTGACCTGCATTGTAGTATGAGCCATGCTTGGGACCTTGCTGATTGGCCGATCTATGTTTTAAGAAGTCACGAAAGCAATAAACCCTGGTCCATGAACTATATGTACTAATGGGAAAACTCACAAGAAGAAAACTTAAACAAGATGATAAGATTGATAACACCATCAAGTAACTGAATCATGAAACGAAAAACTAAAAGGGTGTATTATTTTGAGTTCTAGTCAGCTCTAAAAAAGAGAGTAAATTTCAGAAGAAGATTCCAAGATGGGATCATGTGGATTTACAATATGTACAGAGTCGGAAATACACTTGAATCAGTCACCGATGTCAAAGTACTTGGGATCTGCTGGGAAATGGTATTCCACATTCAACTGCAACCAGAACATCAGTATGTTAACTGTGAGATGAAGGTCCATACATAGCTAAGACATTGCCGCAGTAAACCCTTAATATGAAAAACAAAAGTAGCAAGTTCTATGCCCCATCAATCTTACACAAGAACACTCTAGAAACCTCACTCAGTAGTTTGGAACAAAATTCGGTAGCTAGCAACTACTCTGCACTCAGCACAGAGCCACAAACAAACTTCAGGTCAAATTAGCATACATATGATAGCAATAAGATGAGAAATTGGTAGAGTCCACTTGGTCTCAAGCTAAGTATTTCTCAAGGTTCCTATGATTGAATTCATTCAGGCAAATGTATGTGCATATTAATCATACAGGGAGACCTTAGTTGAAGTAAGCAGCGATATCTCTTATATGGAAGGTTGAAACCATTGGCAAATAAAATTAACGATTTGGAGAAATATTAGAGTAAAAGCTAACCAAGGAAGTTCAAAGCAGATAGTGATAAGAATTGACATATACCTTCCCTTCGTCAGAATCTGTATGCCGTTGAGGGAATACAACTCTGAGGTCATTGTACAAGTAGAATCTCCTTTCCCGATCACTTTCTCCAGAATTACCTCTTGGAGAATATTTCTTAAGTGGAGGGCACATGAAACGAAGATGTAGAGCATAACGTAGGACTCCAGAACCACTAAGGTTTTCTTTAACCTTAAATGAACCAAGTGAGGATTTCTTCTCAATACTCACACCCTGGCAGAAAATTTCATTGCTAGTTTCTTGACTTTCACTTTTATAGCCACTGGCAGCAGAGCCCATCTCTCCTAATTTTTTGCAGATATCGTGTTGTTCCTCTTTTCCCATAGAACCTGCTAAATTAGAGAAATTGTGACCTTTGACTGGAAAAGTGGATCTTGTGCTACTGCTCGTATACATTGGCTTCACCTCACATGCAATTCTAGATGGGATGTCAAGTCTCACTGAAGAATTGTTATCTGAAACTGCTATATTCCTCTCCTTCACCATCATCTCACACACTCTATGCTGTTCAGGATCAGCAGAAAGTTTACTACATGCAAGTGTAGTCTTTTGGCGCAGGAATGTCTGCGTCAATGAGAACCAACATGCAGAAAAATAAGTAATATGACCTGACTAAGAAACAAGACAAAAATGGATCTAATGCGAATCATAGTCTCAATCATTGCCAAGATAAACAATCAAAATGTAATGCTCAATATCTTGAGCAACAAGTAATATATATGAATCATTTCTTGTCACCCCATTTGATAAAGAGTATGTCAATGAAGTAGAATACAATGGGCCTTAGATAACAAAGAAAATCTTCAGAAACAAGCAAAATTTTCCTCATACTACCTTGCTACCCAGTACCCACATAGAATGCAAAGGGAAAAGATCATAACAAACAAGAGTTGACAGCTTCTGTAATATATGTTAAATACTTAAACAGATGTTCGGGAAATTAACTTATTATTTTCCATCCAGCTATTCTAAAGCATGATCAGATTCAATAATGACCAACAATAGCAATTCATAACAAAGTTATTGTGGAAAACCCGAATGGGGGAGAGATTACAAACCAACAGTATCATGAATCAACCAATAATGCTATTGCGTCAAAAGCCCAACCTCAAGTTGTGTTCTCTAAACCATGTACAACATATATGCCTCATCCTAGAACCACCCTTTGAAGGCATTCAAACTTGCAACTCCTAGCATGACTGAGACAAAACAGTTGCATTACCACACACAAATCTGTCATCCAATAAACTTTAGATAAATACCTTTAGGCATATATTATCTCCAAAATCCACTAGAACTCAAAAACTGCCAACTAGCCACAAGCTTACAGTCCTTCAGAAATACATGAAACTTACAGAAATCTATTTATGAACGTCCTTTAAGTATACAAAGCTAGATGTCCAGCCAGGCATCCCAGCTGAAGATTGAAACCTTCAGGATAACATCACAAAAAATCACACCTGTGTTGTTCTAACATGGTTATCTTTGAAACAGTTTGCGTCTACCTATACCTAAAACTCTTCGGATATGCCCTAGTTGAACCACATGGCTTCCCACATCTGCCTCTGACTAACAAATTCTTCACAAACCTAGCCAATATTTATCATGTAGGACCCCACATGTTACCACCAAAACCATTCCAAATAATCAGCTAATGCTGATTACCAAACGAGGTATGAAAATTTAGAGGTTCAACAAGTATCAAACATGCAGAAGTAGGACAGTATTTCCACCTTGGTACCAGCGGGCATGTCACTCAAATCATAGTTGCAAAAGAAGGTATGAATAGGGGTTTTTTCCGGATTGCTGAGGACCTGCAGAGTGAAGCCCACTACAACCTTCAGAAAAGCCAGATCTCAAAGTTGCTGTAATTTGTAATTTTTAAAACAAAAGCAAAAGGCAGATATTTGAAGATTAGCATAACACAAACTAGTTATAAAAGTTGTACAGAAGGATCAAAATACAAGTCCGAACAAACAAAATACCAGCTGTATCTGTCCTTTCATGGGAACACGCAGTCGATTTTTGATACATTGTGCATCATCATTGCTAAGATTTCTTTGGAGCTTGTGATCATTACATCCATTGGAAGAGGACTTGCTTGGAAGAGATATGGATGCATAGTAGAATAAGTAGCTATCTCCATCCACACTGGTAACTGAAAAAGGTAGTTTCTGCAACTTTGGCGAGAAAGTTCCCCTGGTAACACTTAGAACAGCTAGAAAGCCATCAATTTTCTAAACAAAGATAAATACGAAAATTAGCTATGTAAACAGAACACAATCCAAAGAAGCCTGCAGAAGAAAGTCGTACACCAACCTGATAAACACTATTAAAGGAGAATCTACCAGACAAAAGGGATTCCTCAAATGAGCCAACCAGAGACCTACGCACACAATGTCTGTTCAAATTTCTAATTGGATTGATGCTGTGAAGATTTGAGGCCAAATCAGGAAAAAATGGCCAGAAGACCCCTCCAGCAGAATCCAATGATGATGGTCGAAAGCCTTCCTCCGATGTTCTAGTGACATTACACTCCTCTTTGCCAACAGAAAAGGGTGTGCCAATATCAGAACCATCAAGCGACAGTCTCATACTACTAATCGCTGTAAATTCATTCACTAACTGTCTTCTAATAGTCCTAAACCCATCGGCAGTTTCTATCTTTTCACATGATTTCCGACCAAGAGGGGATGATGGAAGAGAATGGGAGGTCATTCTCTCCATGCAATAAAAGTTAGCGCTGACATGACTTCTTAATATGCTTGATTTTTCCAGGTTGTTAAGTCCATGAGAAGATAAAAACATATCCGATGATTCCTGTTCTAGTGGTGATGGGCCATCAGTCAAAAAATATGAAGGCTTCCTACCACTTTCATCAAATGAATGTATCCAATCTCTGCAGTGAGAGAATGATGAGATTGGGGTACCCAATTGGTCCTTCAGCCCAGCATTTGCTTTTTTAGGGTCTTGGGTTCCTGCACTACTTATTTTTTTGGTCTTAACAGGAGCCAGCATCCCATATCCAAGGTTCAAGTTCAACCCATCACGTCTGCAGTTGTCAGGGATTACCAATTGTCTCAAAGGTGACAACATTTGCTTTCGAAGTGCTTCACCACATGATACAGAATCATTTACAGCAAGACCAACCTCTTCTGAAGAACCACCGTTATTCAATTCACCATAGCATATAGTTTCATTTGCTTGAAATCCAACAATCCTAGATGCAGGAGTAACATCCACCTCCTGTTGAGCATTCCAGCCGCCAATGCCCTCTGGCCCAACTTTCACTCTAGGAATATAAGGCACAATATCTCTATTTCTTCTCAGTTTTAAAGACTCATCAGAAGTACCAACACCCTCATCTCCATTCTTCATTAATTCTCCTGTCGAAGAAGAAGACGAATTGATATGTGGCGAATTTAAATGATCACCACACAATCCATCCAGATCACACGTGGTGTGAAGGCTCAATTGTGAGAAACGTTCCTCATTACGACCACCAGAGGACACTTGAGGCAAACCCATAGTGAAGCTTTCTAGTCCTACTCTTAAAATAAAATTATTGATTCAATGCTCTATCTGAGTTCCTCTACCTATCTACTTCATCAGTCCATCAATTGAATCATATCTTAATCTTCCAAATGACCAAAGTATGAACATCCTCAAACTGCCAAAATTAATTGAATTCCATTTTTCATGTTCCTACCCAAAGAAACCATTCCAGTAAACACAAATCCACAAAAGAATACACGACCAAACTCAGAACTCTTCAATCACTTGACCATGATTTGAAACCCAAATCTTTATCAATGTCCATAATCAATGAAGCAAACACAAGTCATGATCATCTGTAACTGCAAATGTATTATATTACGGTTAAAATCGCGCATAAGACGAATACTCAAATTCAATCAAAGTCCAAGCATACCCAAAAGTGGCTAAACTCCAAGCATACCCAACAACCCTGACAACTTATAGAAGCTCCAATGCATAAATTCATAAGTAATATGGTTTTAAAGACCAACCAACAATATCACTATTGTGCAACATAAAAAAGATTATGATATTGATATCCGTAACCATAAAATTAACAAATAATTCTGACAAGAAACAACTGATTCACAACTTTTTGCACCTCATAGCAATCAAATTAAGTTCAAACTGGCTATAAGTAGAAACAAACATTATTACCAAAAGGGTAATTCAAGTCAATATTATAAACATAATATGATCAATAAATATAACCCAAAAAGTGAACGCACCTATCTGGGAATGAAATCATATTGAATCAATGTAAACTTGAAAAGGGTTGAAAAGTTTCTGCCTTTTCTTGCGTGGCTTTGAAGAGGAAGATGAGGAAGAGGCAGCAGGCTGGTGTTTCGGTGTTGCCGCAGTCTTGGGCTTAACCATTACTTCTTTTCTTTCTTCTTGTTTCTTTCACTTTTATCCTATTGAGTATTGAGTATTGAGTCTTGATCTTCTCTACTATTTTTTTAATGTTTGTTCATTCTTCTGTAAAAGTGTGAATTATGAAAAATCTGAATCAGTTGCTAAAGCCCATAGAATTACAAAGTTGCTTTTCTTTCACTCTTTTGCCTTTGAATTTGTGGAAATGTACTGGGGCTTTGCAAACACGTAACTAATGTTGAGGACTTGAGGTTTCCGTATTCGAAAAAAGTTTTGTATGCTTTTGCATAAGAAATCACCACATATTTTGTAATATTGTTAATTGGTTAGCTTTATCAAAGGTTAACCACAAGTCTCTCCATCAATCTTAATTGAATTTCAAATAAAAAAATACTAATTATTGACTAGTTAACTACATATCACGTTTTTATTGGTTGCATCTATCATAATCTTCAAACTTGCTCTCTTCGTCCCATTTTAAATGCTACATTTTCATTTTTGGAGTCGTAGAAAAAAAAATAATCATAAATTTAATTATATTATATAAAACTAATATATTCATCTCGATGTAAACTTTTAAAATATCAATTTTTCATAATTTTTTTCTCTTACAAATTTAATGAAAAAAATATTTTAAATTGTGTTTTAAGCACTATAAAAAGTCAAATATAACAATCAAAATGAGATGAAGGAGGTTCTTACATCCAATTGAATCTCAAGGGAAACTTTTTATTTTTTTTTATTTTAGTTTCGATATGATGATGATAAAGTAACTTATACAATTGGAGCTTCAAATGGGGCAAGAATTTTGAGCATTGACAATCATATCACTCCTTCGTTGACCATCAATTGATCAAGGAACTATTCATATTGAAATCCAAAGTAAAAATTCAAATAAAGTATACATCAAGAAATTGTAAAACATGGGGGTAAAATCGAAGATACCAAAAAGTTACTCATACATATTCAATTACTCTTTTTTTTGTGAACAAAACATTTTTTTTTATATTAATCCTCTATTATGGCAATAGGGCATTTGGTTAAGCTTGCCATTTGAAAATGTTAAATCTATTATTTATCACTGAGACAAATATTGTTTTAAGCCTTGTTTCTTCCTCGGATGTATGGCCTCAAATGTCTCACTGAGAAGAATGAAAAAAACATTGTTGAAAACGCTAGCTTTTATTTTGTCAGCAAACTTATGTTTTGTGATAATATGGGATTGACTTGGACATATAACGCAAATATTCGACATACTTGGATTCTTGAGCAACATATGGCTCCTATACTTTTTTTTTTTTTTTTAAATTATGAAAGATTGTCTTGGTGAAAGAGGGTAAAATAGTAAGTAATGACCGAATAAGTCAGGCTAAGAGGGTCGGACTAAATGATTTAGGTTTAATGATTGGCTAATTGCAAGTGGATAAACAACTTACCTTGACGAAACCTTGTCTAATTCCTTATAGTTGAGGGCTTCCCTGTAATTATATAAATTCATAATATAGAGAGTAATGCGTAAGAGATTATTCGTTTTACAATTATAAGTAGGGTGTAGGTGAACGTTGTGAATATGTAAAAGTGCTCGAACGAGAATTAAGCAGAGACTCGTTCACAAAATTAGATATCAGTCAACACAAAATCACATATACACACATGATACAATAAAGTTATTATATCCCAATAAAAGTAATCCATTGAAATAACAAAGTTTTTGTTATATTAATGGATAACACTTACTAGAGATACAATAACACTTTATTATATCCTGTAGGTATGTAGTATCCGCTGATTAGCCAAAACAAAAGATATTTTGTATTTATATTGTTAGTATCCTCATTTATATCCTTGGACCCAATTTAACATCATTTTATATGAAAGTATAATTGCCCTATTGCCTCAGTATTTAAAAACTATCTGTATACTATAGAAAAATTATCCAACCCATGTTCAGCCGTCGTCTTTATAGATCGAAGTTGAACTAAAAGATTAGGTCCAAATCACATCTGTGGCCCAATTAATAATGCTAAACGAGACACGACATGCCCACCATTTTATCACATATATAAAAATAGTTCTCCCTGTAATTATTACACCCCACCAATCATGCATTCATGTACATGATTACGGAGTACATCTATATGCATGCACATGAGGCATGTCAATTTTGTGGTTGGTAATGTATGACACATCCGTGTTTGTGTTTTATTTTATCCATCAGTCTTCCAAGTGGCTCATCTTTATCAATGGGTGTTATTTATATAATCCAAACTTACTGGAATCTTTCAAATTATGTAAAATAATAACGTAAGCTGATTCCAATCGTATCAAAATTAAAATTGTTAGAATATATGCATATATATATATTCTAATTTTGTATATGTATTATGTTAGGTACGTGTGCAATTAGTCCCTTGTTTATAACTGACAGTTATCTAATTATAGCAATTGGTAATGTAATCTTAGCCTAACAGCAACTATGGCGTATTTTATCAATAATGAAATTTCCATTTTCATGGTATCAGATTTGCTAGGGCACGTTCCTGCCTCCTTCTCTTCAGCATGCGTCCTAGTACTTCCTCTCCTTCTTCCTAGACTCCACCGGCATGCATGTCTCGCTCTAAGTCATCGTTCCACTCGGCTCTTGCTGTATCCTACATCAAGAACCATACCTCGTCGTGCTTGAGATGGAGATTGGAGAATGTCCAGTATGCGAGTACGCAACATGTCCTCAACAAGTGTAACAAATTACATATAATTATGACTATGGATGGCAATGGGTTGGGTTTGGGTTGGGTCTCATTAAACCCGGACCCATACCCCATTATTTTCAAATTAAACTCATATCCGCCCCAAATCCATTGGGTTCTAAAATTTCAGACCCTTACCCATATCTATTGGATTTGATGGATCTCGGCTCCAAAATGGGTCTAAAATGGATCCTTAATATATTTTTATTTTTATTTTTATATACTTATTATTTACATGTGTTTATAATTAGATGTATTTTTGCATTTCATACATTAGCATTGTTAACCAATTAAGTGTTATAAAGGAAGATAAATTGTATTATTATGTCAAATGAGATAAATTAATAAATCCTTTATTAAGCACAAAATTTATATCGTTGAAATACATGCAAAACAATCTTTAGTTTAGTGAGTGGAAAACAAGTAAGCACTAGAATCAAAATCTAATACTAAATCAAAAGTCCTAAACTCAACAATACTCTCTTACAAAAGCTAGTAATCTCAAACCCAGTTGAATATGTTTGCGGGGGCATGACGACGACAAACTAGTAATCACAAAGTATACATCAAAATTATATGAATATGTTACCAGGAGAGTGGTGATGAGAGAGAATTAAAGGCGGCGGAGCAATGAGAATGGATCTTTAGTTTTAATTCTAAATGGTGATTAGATTTTGTTTTTATTTTTTAAAAATATGTGGGTCCATGGGTCGGATCTGGGTCTTAATTTTTTGGACCCGGACCCATATCCGATCCAATATCATTTAGACCCATATCCGACCCGGATCTAATGGGTCTAAAAAATTAGACCCAGACCCTAAAAAATGGGTTGGGTCTAACCGGGTCTAGATCGGGTCTTGGACCCATTGCCACCCCTAATTATGACTAATTATGAAGATAATAATATTCGGTTATTTTAAGTGATTATAGCGTTTTGCTAGAAACCGATTATAATATGTATGTTAATTAGATTAACGTACTACTAACTTCAATCGAGTCCTATGAGGTACACAAATAAGCTATTGATTGGACAAATCTGGTGTAAATATGTGGGAGTTGCAAATGGAATTAATTAGGTTAATTAAGTAACTTTTAATTACTTAATTTACACGTTATATATGTAAATAATCATAAATGTAAATATTACATGTATGTAAATAATTATATATATAAATGTTACATATATAAATATATACATATGAAGTGTTAACCTATGTACTATAATACTCACTTTTGCCTCCTCTCACACTGTTATTCAAATCCTAAAAAAGAATCAAGAACAGTTCTTGATTCTGTACTAACATACGTGGGAGATCTGATCGTTGCTTGTGGACCAATACTAGAGAAACGATGATTGACGTTCTAAGATCTCTGAAAGACATGCCCTTTTGATTTAAGGAATTCACGCATCAAGGATATGTTATTCTATATTGATAATTTGTATTATTATATGCATGAGATACTATTTAAATGTTAAGAAATCGTTTCTTGCAATTCCGTTAGGCAGTGGGTTTATGCCAAGCTTTGGTTGACACTCGATGCAACGATTCTTCAGTGGGTTTATGCTACGATCTCTCTTAACCTACCTCACACTATTATTGAACAACCCAACACTACGGCCATGGATGCTCGGAATAGGTTGTGTGAATGTGTGATATATTCCAAGACAACAAAAATTCTTGTGCCGCCACACTTGAGTATGAGTTCACTCACACAGAAAAGGCAGATCGATTTTCCTAATGCTTGTGCGTATTGTCAAAGACTTAATTAGGCGGTTCACACACCCTTGTTTCTAGCAAATGGTTACCTTAATTATAGCTATTGGTTATGTAATCTTAGCCTAACACTAAACTGGTATAGTGGTATATAAGCAATTGTGACTTGTGTTATCTTCAATTAATGAATTACCTTCTTTCCCATAACAACACATCTATGCTAAAGCCCCTCAATTGGAGGTGGCCAATTACTGGGTTAGCCCGCGCAGCCCACACAAGTAGGCGGCCTAGTAGGGGCATAATGGGTTGAGAAATACTGAAATATAATTTTGAAATAAACAGAACGATTTACGTTTTTTATTACCCCCAATACCTTTAAAAAAATACGTTGTCAAATACGGAGTAAATATTATTCCATATGTCCTAAATTATTGTTGTGAAGTTTGTCAAGTAATTCATGACAATAGGACAACCACGTGTAAGGAAGTAATATCACAAGAAGCATCATTGCCTAAAAAAATAGAGGATAACTTGTAATTGCGACTAATGGGCTAAACGAAGTAGACTTAATTTCAATGATAGTTAATTACACTATATACAAAATGCTTAAATACATTATTAATTAGAATTTTCTAATTCACAACTGATATGAATTATATCAAGATATCAAAATATCATATATAAGTATTGTTATATCAAATATAGAATTACATAAAATATAAAATATAAAATATAAAAATACGTTTATAAGTATAGATATTATGACTTCAATAAAACTTTTGATTCCCCAAAGGCAACAAGTACAAAGCACTCTCGAATCGAATATTTGTATCACAACTCATAAGAAGAATCCTCTTCATGGATGAAACTTCAGTCCAGGCTCCAGCCACAAGAAGCAGATGACAAGTTACATTCCAAAACATCATGTACGTACACAGCTTGGATGTCACGGGTTAGCTAACAAAGTACAAAGATGACATAATCCTTAAATGTCTGATTAATTAGCATAAATAAACATATTGCGTCATTTAAATTGGCTCCATTACAGCTAATCAGTTCATCATTACTAACAATAAATCTCGAATAATGATAAATCAGGATAGGGGATAGGCTAGGCTAGGCTAGGTCACTATCTAGGTGACTCAAATCGTAGAAATTGTTAATGGATATTATTCCAGATCGATGATATGTACTCTGACCATTCAGATTCAAATGCTAACTTATTGATCTTTAATTATTCTTTACTTAGCTTGCTCCACACAACTACTGTATTGCATAATACATGCATGCAAAGTGGGGTCCTACTATGTGCTCTGAGATTATCAGTTCAATCTTGACTCCATTCTGTACGTAACATTGGGAAGTTTTTTCGCATGCATCTTCAAATCATCAAATAATCATCTTTGTTTTGACATAGAAGATTTTACGACGTACATTCATCTAGCTTGCTTGCTACGGAAGAAAAGTTATCTTATGTTAGATCGAGAGTATTTCATTTGATGATGATTTTATTTCTAGGTTTAGATATTACTACGGGAAGTGTGTTCGTCTTAACATCTCTTAAAAGGTAGGGATTAGTATTATTGGGAGACTTAATTTGACAAGGGTTATCCAATTAAAAGAGATTATCTATCTATTCTCACTAAGCTAAGTGATAAAGTGGAATGCAAAATGTAGGGTCATTATTATCAGTCCATGCTTTGCACTTTCGACCAACCCTTTCTTCTTCTTCTTCTTCTTTTTTTTTTAACCCTTTCTTCTTTTCGGCACTCACATAGCTAGCTATTAACTATTGATTTAGGATGCGTTTATACACAAATTGATGCCTGCGCCAATAAACTTATGTCTTTCTAAGCTAATACTAGTTTTGAAAATATATCAAATACTTAATTATATGCAATGTCATTGTTGTTTTAAAAACCAACCGTTGATGTGGAAAGGAAAAGAAAGAGCAAGGGTTATATAAAAAGAGAAAGAGAGGCATCCAGATCTAGCGTCCAGCGCTAGGTCACCATCCATGAAACCAGTTTCAGAATATTAATTAAATGCTGGAAGACGTAAGGGTAACTCCAATATAAAATTTACATAATTATATTTATTGACAAAAACAAATCTCCCTTATAAATAAGTTTGGATCAGCATCCACCGTAGAACACCTCGCGTCTTCTTCCTTCTTCTTAAGACACCACAGTCCACTCCTTCCACTACGACCTGGTCTTCTCTGCCTCCACAATTTTTATCCTCGTCACCATATTTTACAAATTTATAACTTCCTTAAAAACACTCTTACCCGTTACTTGTTATGTGAATTTATTTCATTAATAATTAAATAATTTTTTTTAATCTTATTTTTCATTATACTCCCTTCGTCATTATAAAAATTACAGTTACTTAATTGTCATACTTTTCATGTAGTCTGTTCTACCGTCCTTATAAAAATCATTAGAAACTTTCAACCAAATCTTTCCAATATATTCTGTATGATTTACATCTTCTAAGGTTCACAATGTCGTGGTGTGATTTGTGATGTGCTAAAAGGATTGACCTGATTGGCATGATCATGTCGTGCCACCTATGTCAAGGGGTCAACCCAAGAATAATACAACCCCCCTGTTAAGTAACGAGAGTACGAGACTCATGTCTGGTCGTAACGTAGCTTCCTGCGTGAGTAACTTGTTAAAATTTGTTCCTTGTTTCTTCGGACTGGTCTGGCTCATTGACCACCACATACCCACACCATGACGTGCTTGTGCATAGCCATACTTGACCATGCTCAAGCCCTACTCTCTAAGACCAGGGTACGTAATTGCCCAGCGACCGACTTGTAAAGCGTATAACATAACATTTTCATTGATGATTTTCTATATAATTGTGTCGGTGATTTAAATTTCTAAAATTGCTTGAGGTACAGACCATAGCCGCACTAAGGTAGGGTCAACCTTCGTACGCTACTGCTTTAAGTATCGACAAGAACAAGTGATACTTCCACAGTTTTAAAAAAAAAATGCTCTTTTATCTAAGAGTTTAACAATTTATTTAATGATAATGTTAATGTATTTATTTCATATTACCTTATACTAACACATTTTTCTAAACCTTCTCATATATGATTTGTTGTTGCTTTACTAATCAACACTTGTAGTTTTTCAGGTCTGGTGTGAAACATTGTATGAAGACATTCACCAATGTATATGTGACAGAAATAATCCTATAACCATTCCCAGAGCAACCAAGAATAAGTGTCCACTATAGTTTATAACTATCCACCTTCCATCCCATATTCACATATATAAGAACTAATCTACATAATTAATCAATTCAAATTAAAAGTTGTCACTTTTTAAAAAAAAAAATTGTATGCACATAGGACTTTTGTGTTCCCAGTAAAAATGAACCATCAATATAACAAAAGTTACCCTTAAAGATTAAGATAACTTTTGTTATATAAAAGGGTCATTTTTGGTGAGGACACAATAACTTTATTGTGTTCCATATGTGTATAATACTTTGTGTTTTTTAATCGCACTTTGTAACTCTTGAAAGCCGTTGTACAATTATAATTATACCTCATACTTTGGGGTGTACTTAGCTTGCCTTTTAATAGTTTTATGAGGTTATTTCCATAGAAATTTGAGCACGATACAGACAATTTCTCGCATGCATACTCAACCTATCGTTCATAATCCTAATCCACAGTACCATCACTTGAGGTGGAAAACTTACCACCATTTCCTGTCCCCTCTGCGCCTCACTGGCCCATAAAAATATACTGGGTCTCGGGAATATTGTATAAGCAGTTAAGCACTTAACCCTATATACAGATTAATCTTCGGATACCAATATATCATTTGAAAAGGCAGAGATTATTGCTAGTAGAATACGTACGATATTAATTAAAGCACACTACGCACAGAGAGTGGCTTATTGGTTGTCATCGGATGATAATAATACGAACTGATCATCATGATTGGATTTGATTTTCTTTGGTTTAAATTAAACCTAGGGTTCCTTTTTGGGGGGCCAAAAAGACCCAAAACCACAATGTGTGTGAGAGGTTTATGTTAGAGTTATAGTTAATGTAACTATGCGAATCCACCCAGGACCCAACAATGCTTATCACTTAATTTTTGCTTTTACAACGTAACTTAAATCATAATATTGTTAAGTTTACGCAACCTAATAAATTTCAATCAATTAACTTTTGAACAAAAGTGTTACCACATACTTGGTATATATATCTTTAAAAAAATTCGAGCGTGTTATGTCATGTAGTCACATGCATAAGTGGTGCCGATTGGCATGGTGCAATGACTGCAATCTCCGTGGAAACTCATCGGGTAAGCATTAGGGATGGTAACGGGTCCAAGATCCGATCCAGACTTAATTAGATTCAACTCAATTTTTTTTTCTGGGTCTAATTTTATTTAGATTCATTGGATCCGGGTTAGATATGGGTCCGGGTCTAAAAAATTTAGACCCATATCCGACCTATGGACCCGCACATTTTAAAAAAAATTAAAATATAATCTCCATTTAAAATAAAGTATTAAAATATTGTTTTGTAAATATTTCATCGATACAAATTGTGTGCTTAAAAAAGGATTTGTTAATTTATCTCATTTGACATAATAATGTAATTTATTTTTCTTTATAACACTTAATCAGTAAACAATTCTAAGGTTAGAAATACAAAAATACATGTAATGATAAAACATGTGAATAATAAACACATAAGAATAAAAATATGTTAAGGATCCATTTTGGACCCAAGTGGATCTAGGTAAGGGTATGAAATTTTAGGACCCAATGGATTTGGATCGAATATAGATCAAATTTGAAAATAATGGGTATGGGTCTGTGTCTAATCATACGCGACCCATATCCAACTCGATTCAGATTCGACCCATTGTCATCCCTAATAAGCATATAGTAGAAGATGTACTTGGAGGTAGTGGTGGACAACGGGCTGGCCGAGACTAGCTGGGGGGATATGCGGTCAGGGCCAGGCCCGTACTAGAGCGGGTTGGTGTTAAGCTAAGGCGGGCTGGTGTTGGGCTGAGTGAACTGGAACGGGCTGGTCTGGCCCACTAGCTACCTCTTCTTGGAGGACTAATTAGAAAAGAAAACTAATTTTAAAGGGTATTAAAGGAGTAGTTTTGTTGGCCGAGCAGGTATTAGTTTCATAAGTATGGCACCAAAACAATCAAAAAAGAAAGGGACTATATGTAGCCTATGTTGCGTTGTTATTTGGGGTGTCAAAAGTTGAAGAGAACACCAAAGGTCAAAAGGATGCCCAAAATTCTGAACTAAAAGTAGGCATAGATAGTGTGTGAAAAGCTTAGAAAGCTAAATCTAAATCGAACATTACTACATATTCTTTCACTTATTTGTCAACACTTTGCCAAATTTCTAGACATTATTCAACCAAATTGGAGATCTTTGGATTCACTTTCTAATCCACGGGAAAGATAAGAATTATAGTAGAGTTAAACTAGTGGCACTTCCCCTTACAAAATTTGTTTTTTTTTTTTTTTTGTTTTAATCTTTCCTTAAACTCATTTAATCTTATATTTTTTGCTAAGAACTTATTTATAACTCATTGTAGCAAAACTTAGCCTATGTTATATTCAATTCGACTTATTTTGTCAGAATTATAGAACTTATTTTCACTATAGAAAGCATTTGATCACAAAATCCCAAATGAGTAATTGCTCAAGGAGTGAAGGGTGGTGTCCTTAAACGGGGAAGAGTTGTGCGGGGATAATGTACATATATCATAGTTGACAACTAATTTGATCACAAAATCCCAAATGATTGATGTAAAAGTCAACTTTACACAATGTTTGACTTTTATTAAATTTTGGTTGATTCTATGTTTGTTTTTATTTAGAACAAACGTAACATAGTTGGAATTATATATTAATAAATCAGGGGGAAACTAATTAAATAGTGCCTAGTCGCCTGTTGGTAACCTTGGTGGTCTAAATGTCGTAGACGTGCAGAAGGCCGGAGAATGGAGATGGAGTGATGGACCTAATGCCTTACTCTTAATGGTAATGTATGTTTGGAGCATAAAAAGGGATAGGCAGGCCGCTAAGGGAAGACGTCTTCGTCAAAATTTGAGTTGACAAGTCAGTCTCAGTTTCAAGGACGAGTTACTCTCTCCCGTTTTTTTGTTAGCGCGTCTTTAAAAGATTGTCTCAACTCTAGTTTAGGCAAAATATTAGTCCAAATTATATAATGCCTTCATCGGTCCCTTTAAAAGCGTACTTAGCACAAGGGACCAATTCACTACAAATCTACAATATCGTAAAAGGTGTTTGCTAATGCTAGTCGCCATCAACGCAGCTTTACAACCATATATACAGGACTTTCTACAATAGGATACATATTTGAGCAATTCTTAATAAAACTACAAAAATTAAATAGGACATTAACACTAGCATGGCAGCGTAAATTGAGCAACTCATCGAATACAAAATCATTAATTTTACAGTCGTCTGCTTTCATGATAAACTTTATATTCTTACTGTATCAGACAGTTTATCATGAAACAAAAAACACCAAAAGAAAACCAAAAACAAGTCAAAAATCTAGTGCGCCAACTTAAGCACTAGCTACGTACAGTTGCAACGATACCACCAAAAAAAAAAAAAAAGAAAAAAGAATGACATATGTTTTTATATTAATCAATCATAGAACTAATCTGTAGCAAGTTAGTTAGTAAGTTACTACTCTTGAATCTTGATTAGTCGTTTAGAGAAAGAACTTTGGACCATGGCACTACCCAAACAGCTATAAGGATACCTTACTTTAAATTTAATCATTTAACTCAAAAATAAAAAAATAAAAAAACCAGGAGAAATGAGGCTTAGTAGTGAAGTAAATGAGGGATAGCATAGAATAACCGAATAAGAATAGTAAGAGGAAATAAAAGAGGGTGGTCCAGACGTTCAGTAGTTATACACTGTGCACGTAACACACACAAGAATACAACTATACAAGTTATACAATACAACCTTCTAAGTTGTAAACTTGTAATTATACGGAGTGCGTACTTGTGCTCAGTTATAACTTATAAGTTGCCTTGTCAACTACTCCGTAGATATTGGATTTTCTAAGTTAGAGTATGAGGCGGGTACACGACTACACGTTCACAACATCACATGTTGTTAGGATTCCCTAAAAAAACAAGGAAAGACATGAGCCATTCACATCTCCTCCCCCTGTATGCATGTTTGGATGCCGTTATATTGCTGAATGCATGTCATTATAAATTTATAAAATTTTTATAATTTTTTTTCTTATTAATTTTGAGATAAAAACATCTAAACTTGTGTATTGAAAACCACGATCAGTCAAGTGGGGCAAATAATTAACGAGTTAATCCTTTCGTATTTCCTTCATTATAATTGAAACTCACGCCCATGGAGACCGCGTTGAATTCGTTCCCTGACGTATGAAATGGGCCCAGTAGAGCGGTTAGAAATAGCAGTTGCACCCCACTCCGCTCACTCTTCCTCATTTCATTACAGAATACCCGACTTATACACGCCCCCCACTCCTACTCATCTCTTCTTAGTTCACCAGCTCTCTTTGTTCCTCTCATCTGTAGCATCCGAAACATTTGCCGCCTCTTACCACATACAATATCACCCGCTTCGCTTGCTTTTCTAGGGGTTATAGTTGAGTATGGCGGAAGACTTGGATGACGGAGAGTTCTGGCTTCCCTCTCATTTTCTCACCGACGAATTGGACGATGATACTATCATGGATTTCAACTTCCCCCTCCACAAATCAGCTTCGGCCTCTAACTCTGATCTCGACTTCACATCTGGATCTACTGAAACCGAGAGTAGTGATGATGAAGATATTCTCCTTTTCTCTGGGTTTACTCCTCATTCCCCGTGTCCTGTTCATTCCCCTAAGGTTTATCTCCCAAGATGTTCTCCTCCTCGTTTTCCTTTTGCGTTTCCTTCTACTTTTATTAATTTTTTTAACTAATTATAACAGGGGTATGTGCTGTCAAGTTCGCCGCAATCGACGCTGTGCGGATGCGTCTGCAACCAGGGGTCTAGCAGGGAAAGCCTAAGCGGACCAGTGTCACCGCCGCCAAAGTCACAGCATGACAAATACGACAAAAACTACAACGACGACGACACCACCACCACCTCAAAGAATAATAACCCGACGTTGGATCTGCTGAATAAGGCGGCGGGAGAGGTGGCGAGGTTAAAGATTAGGACGGAAAAGAAGACCGGAACTGGGTTCTTCGATTGCAGTAAGAAAGGAGTACTCCGCCCTGCTCCTATCATCAAACCAGGCCGCCCCCCTGCTCCCACCTATTTGCAACCCCAATTACACCATTTTTCTCCGGTAAGTAAACACGAATTGTAGTAATTTTATTAACTCATGATTTACAACCGTTTTGGTTGCTAATTACGATGATAACTACAGATGCACTACTATCAACCCAAGCCGCCTCCTCCGCCACCGCATCAGCAACGAAACAAAGCAACCAAGAACAATAACAACGCGAATCGTCCTCTAGGGCTGCCGCCGTCTGCTTGGCCACCTCTGCACCTCCAAGCCCAAACCCAGACCCATTCAACGGCGCCTCCTCCAGCTCCACCTACGTTTGTTGTGCCGAAGAGGGAATGTACTGGTACTGGTGTCTTCTTGCCCCGTGTCACCACCCTGCCTCTTGAATCCCGCAAGAAATCTGGTACTTTTTTTAAGAAAATTTCGATTAATTTTGGTTTAAATCTGTTGTTGCTTCTTTAAAAAGCATTAATATTTATTAATTAATGTTTTTAATGATAAAATAAGTTAACGTTGTTCGGTTAACGGGGAGAATAGATTAAATATAGGTGTGATAGGGTGAGGCGTGGTCCAGGGGAGTCCGTGGGTGGATGGATGGATGGAGGTGGGTTTTGAACAATTGAACTTTGCAGTAGCAGAGTAGTAGTACTAGTAGTACTAGATTATTAATTGTAATAGTTCCAACTAGTTGAAGTAAATGGGGTAGTGAGAGTAGTGGGCTAGTAGCTAGTAGCTAGTAGCAGTTGCAAATGAATGCATGTATGTAATACTGCTCAGTACCAATCACATCTGATCTGTTGTATGCTTCGGGTGGGTTTCAGATGGGAATGCAACAAAGTCGTCTAAGAGTGGGAAAACTTCACAATCACAACAGTCAAACCACCGACGAAACGCTCGTTCAACTACCTCAATCACAGCAACAACGGTGAATCCCGATGAGATCCAGCTGCCTCAGGAATGGACTTATTGAAAGGAATGCTTGTTTCTTCAGTAGCAGTAGATGATGACGACAACTAGAGAAGTCATCCAATCAAATGGCAAATTATAGGATTAGTATTATAGTTGAAGACTAATATTATATATTTGGTTTTTTTTTTTTGGAATAACTACAGCTTTGATGATGAGCTATTCCTGGCCTCCGATGATGGTTGAATAATGAAGAAATACATAGGAGTATGAAATAATTATCAAGTTTAGCTTCGTGGGTGGGTGTTTTTCTTGTATCCCATGAGTTTGTCTGTACAATAAAATCAGGGGGTTTCTTGGTTGATTACTAGTAATAGTAGTAGTAGTATCGATGGTGTATTAATCCATTGAGCTACAATTTTTTGGTTCTTTTGTTTTTGGATTTGTGTCGATAATGATGTTTAACCATTCCGTATTAAATGTGGATGGGCAAAATCAATACAATCTGGTACTAGTTAATTGCTATTGTGATACTAATATTGCACCTACTTTTACTTGAATGTCTCAAGTCTCAACTATTGATTTCCCAACTCCCAGCCTAGCCGACTCCCCTGTTGTTTTTCAGACAAATAATTCCGGCTTGGGTCGGTTATGGCGGCAAGTATGGGGTTAGCGTGCGTCTCTCCATATAAATACTATAATTGTAGGGATGTTGTCTCCTGATGTTGGCGTCAACTGTAATTGTTCAAGAAATTGGGTTTTGGGGGGCTCAACCATAACCAACAACTGTTGTTTGTTTTTCTTATGTCCGCTTTTGGTTTTGACAATTACCATAATTTATGATAGGTTCAATTGTGCTGAATGCTGATGCAAACTTTAGTACAATCCTTTCTTCTCTAATAGTATAGCACTCTATTCAACTTTGTCCTGATTTGCTGTCATTGTTTGATGCTAGTGCAATATTTTTTACAAAGTACCACACATATGTTTCCTACTAAATTGTCCATTATATATGCAATACATTTAGGTTTGACAAGAAGGTGACCCCATAAGCGTCATAACAGTAAACCACTGATTTGAAGGTACGAGCTTCGTATATTTTTGGCCATTGGCCATTGTACATTGGAAATGATCTTTGATATTTGATCTCAGCCTCCTCAAGGGTGAAGATAGGAAAGTCCTTCCTCGTTTTTCATTTCTATATATAGAGACGAAGTTTGAAAATTTTGATTATAAATTCTTATTATATTATAAAAAATAATATATTTAAGTAGAATCTTATTAGATTCATCTTAATATAAATTTTTAAAATATTAAATTTTCATAATTTTTTATTTGATAAAAACGTTTAAAATTGATACGGCAGCGAATCAAATGAGCTTTATGACATAGGAGGGTAGTTTGCAAGGTTTAAGCATGTACCCGTAATCAGTAGAGTAGCATTGATTAAGGAATGAGCTGGACCGTCAGATGAAAGGGACCCACGCGTGTGGTCGGTTTTCTATATATACGTGTCGGAATCACAGCTGTTGTGCGACTTGAATCTTTGCTAATTTTCATAAAATGGGAAAACCCTAATGTGAATCTTGACCAGAAGGCACAGCTCTCATGAACTTGTAGCAGCTTTATATTTCGGCAGCTCGTTTTTCGATGGCGCGTGCATATCTAAACACTTGACAGTTAGGTTTATCTGTACATTTGCTGTGATCGTACCCCAAATAACAAAATCTACGTTATTTTCTTATAATACGGACCTGTGTTTGTTCGAGCACGATAATCAACATCAATCGTACGGTGTAAAGCACTAAGTCTAGCAGTCTTTTTAAAGTTTGTCTTAGAACCCAGAAAAAAAGCTAGTCTAAGATTCTCTTTCCTTTGAAAAAAAAAAAAATTTCTTGTGTGACTTTCTTATTTGAAATAATAAACTTTGATTATAAATTTTATATAAAAAACATATTTAATTTTAAAATATTTATCTTCATATATATTTTTTCAAATATAAATTTTTTATAATTTATATAAATATATAATTAAAAATATTTAAATTTTAAATTTATATTAATATTTACGTACAAAAAAAATATCAAAAAGAAAAATAAAGGGAGTAGTCGCTTAGAAAAAAATCCAAGTTAGTCCACCGTCATTTGTATTCGGATATTCGAGTGTACTAATCACTATCTAATATCACTCCCTTAACAAAAAATTGTCATACCGTATTTAAAATTTAAAATGTTAAAAAGAAAAAGTAGTAAAATAAAGAAAAGAGTAATAAATAAACTCTATATTGTAAAACAAGGGGTGCAATTTTGACGTTCATTTTAATGTTGTCGAACCAAATCTATTGCATATTTTTATTTAGGAAGTTTATAGCTAGATGCTATATTTTGATAAGCATATTTTTAAAGTAGAAAGTTGAACGTTGAATTATAAAAACACATAGGTGGAGCTGTGGAGGTGGGCGTTGTACAATTTAAGCCGGTGGCTAGACTGGCTACTATGGTTTTGAGTAAAATTTAGAGGAAATAGGAAAAATTACAAATAAGCATAATTTTATGTATTTCGGAGAGACGGGAAGTTGTTTTTCCGCCAAATATAAAATAGTTCACACCAATTAATTTGGAAACAAAATAAAAATTTTTTTTTGTACCTTTCTTAATTAAGACACTACATGACCTTCACACTACGTGCTTCATCAAAAGTAAGAAATAAGTTATAACAATTATTTAGAATAAATAGGATGAATAATTTTTTTTATAAGAGCATGATACAAACAACTATAAATCTTCAAATCAAACATTTGTTATGTTTTTAATTTATTCTACATTGTATGTTAATAATCTAACTATTTCCTTTTGGTTTACCAAATTTAATACCGTAGTATTTCTCGGTAATCGAAGATATATGCTACCTGAGAACCTAACAGACCGATATCCATTAAAAAGGCCACTTTTTGTGAAGCACATTCCTTCACCAGTTAGCCGATAGCTAAATGCTTGACAACGACAATCGTCCAAGCAACGCAGCCTACATCTTCAAAATTAGAAGGCACGGTGAAGTTGAGGTCAAATCCATAATAATCATCATGGATAATCTCAACAAACTCAAAGTCCAAGCAACTTCTACGAAATTTTGGCTTGCAACCTTTACTCTATCGGCTTTTCCACTTTCCCAACCCTTAAAAAAATGCAGTAAAAAGTAATGAATTATTAAATTTTTTACATTTTGTTACCTGAATATAAAGAGGGGAATTGAGATCATCAGAGAAGAGAAAGAAAAAGAAATCATCAAGAGTCAACCCATGCCTTGTGAACCTTGTTGAGATGCCTCCGCCCCCGCATAATATCATCAAGAAGACTGTTTGCACTAGCCATCGTCGTGTCCTCTGCCTGAAACTCCACCAGAATCACACTGAAATGACTTCTTCATCTTATTCATCAAATGTGATTAGTTAAAAAATTACAGGATGTGAGTGGTTGTCGAATAATTATTAAGCCTTAAGAACACTAAGACTAATCATGGGGGGTTGATCTTTACATTGTAACCTTCACAATTAGAGAAAAGGGACAACAACATATACATCAACGACAATTCTGCCTCACAATCCATTCTTTAGTATTTTGGTATTTTCCTTCCTACAAAATTCTTTAATTTGCTTCGGATGATCATTAATAACATGTTGCAATAATACACGTATCACTTAAATCACAAAAAATGTATCAATGGTGACAACTGTAAATTATTCCATGAAAAAAGTAAAATAATCCAAGCCCAAAATTCCATCATATCCTTGAACATCCAACAGTATATTTTGTTGCCTTCTCAAAAGTTATCCATTCTATCCTTTTACTCCGACTCCCAAGTTTTGACCAAAATGACTCCCAAGGAAGAGCACGCGCACCCATGAGTTGAGCAAAGAATTAGGCCAAACTTCTTTTAGTACACCTTGCTAATCGTACAGAAACGTTGGCCCAACATACCACAATATTCAAGATAGATCTTTTATTCCATGCAGCAGTATATTATGATTAATAACATCCTGCACAACACCATCTCTTTCCCAATAAGTTCAAGTTTGATTAGTTTCAGCAACTTTGGCCGGTTTCTTCAAAGTTTAAAATATGTTGTTCTTCTAAAATTAACTGCGATTGTTACTCTTCCTCCCAAATAAACCCCAGATTTTTCACTTTTTTTACTTCCCCAATTCCTTAAAAATGCAACAAAACACAAACTTTATAAGCCCCACTTATCCGCTTTTCCAAACCTTCAATGTAATAAAAAGTAATGAATTATTAAACTTTTTAGATTTTTTAACATGAATATTAATAGGGGAATTAAGATTACTAGAGAAGAGAAAGAAGAAGAAATCATCAAGAGTCAACCCCTGCCTTGTAAACTTGCTGAGATGCCTCAGCCGCTGCAGAATATCATCAAGAAGGCAACTTGCATCGGTCGAAGCTTCGTCGTATCCTTCGAAACTCCACCAGAAAATTCATGCGGGTTCCCTTATGAGAGTATATAGTAAAAGCCTCGACCAGATCAAAGGGCGGGTGTATGTTATTGATCTTAAACTTTATGTTAAAACACGTGAACATCTTGTAATAATTTTGATGTGTTCCACTACTTTCCATTATTGTAGTTAATTAATTTTAATGGAGAAAATGGGATTTAATTGATGAAAGTTGGGGAAGTGCAAAGATGAAAATTGTATTTTTGTTTGGAATGGGGAATTGGAGGTTTAAGAGAGGGAGAACGCAGAGAAAAGTCAGAGATCTTTAAATCTGGTTGATTAACATAAAACGTGCGGTTTGATAGTTTTGGTTCGTTTAAGTAGTAAAAACGGTTATGATGTTTATTTTTTTAACCTGAAATTACTTGGTTTTAATTTTTTCATCTAGACCTAAAACTAATTAGTTACCCTAAGAAAATTTATCGGATTTTTTAAATATTTTTTCATCCGAATCAACGAAAAAAGCCTCTGTTTGGATTTTTGAGGCTTCATTGTACTTCTGAAATGACAATATAAGATACCGCACATCAGCATTACTATATATAATAATAATAATAATAATAATAATAATAATAATAATAATAATAATAATAATAATGATAATAATGATAATAATAAAAAGCCTCTATTGTTTTAGAAGTTGTAATTTCAAGATCGAGTCCCACTCTCTGACTCCATAGTCTTTTATAATATTTCAAAATGCAGGGTATCCCTCCGCAATTAACAGCGCAACTATCACTGCCGCTATATGGTTTATAGCGCTAAGTTGCTAAGCACTGCCGCTCTGCCGCTGTAAAGTATAATTGTATAACCCGCCTCAATTGTGGTCCATTGGTGACTCGAGTCGTGTTATCCGTCCATTCGATCATATTATGTTCCAATGTCATCAATAATGTCTACGTACTGTACACCTTCAATGGTATATGCATGGGACGTAATTCCGTAATTTGCGTCTCATAACGTCTACATTCCTGCATGTCTATATTCATTTGTAGGCCTCGAATGCTCGATATTCAAATATTTGTGTTTAATACTCCATAGTATTAGCATTACGCATTAACTTATTATTAACATCTTGTCGCTGCATGAATTCCTAACAACCAAATATGATATCATTAGTACTCATTGTTGTATAAAACCACATTTTGCTCGTAAAAATTGAGTCAAGAAGCAAACACCCTTAAAATCAATAACATTATTAGTTCAAGTTTTAAAGGGTGAAATTTCGTCTCCATCAATTATTGCCTTCAAGCTTATATTACAAATCTCTTTACATAAAAAAAACACACACACATGATATAGTTACAAGTGTAACACGAGTATATCAACTAATAATTATTTTTATAGTGTTATCTTTTGCATTTTAATAGGCCACATGCACATGTGAAAGAAGAAATCATCTCATTATTTGTAACAAAGTTGATTTCTAATTATGGTATATATCATAATCGTTGTGTTCTCTTATAGTCGTGATTTATAATATATGGTTAATTATGGATTGGGTTTGATGACTTATAAAGTTTTCGGCCAGATTCGAGTAGTTGCGTAATGCGTTGAGGTGAAATCTGGATGAGATAGGATGTTATTATGTTAATTAGGAGTTAGGTACAAGTGATCGATTTGAGGGTAGGAAGTCATAGTTGTCGGGTCATCTTAAGTTAGTAACTTAGAATAGCGCAAAAGCAAGGACAAGCAACGATTATGAGAGTGAGAAGCGACTCATTAATGAGTGAATGACAAGACAAGGCTATAGGCAATTAGGCATGTGATATAGTGATTCACTTCCAAGTATCCAAAGTAGTGGGGATGTGGGATGTGAAGCGAGTAGGGCAGCCAGGTACCACAAATTTACAGTAATTTGCATGCATGTCTTCTAAGATTTGAGTGCCTCTTGTCCGTCCCCATTTCTCATTCTATTCCATTTCCACTCGTTTCCCCTCACTCTCTCCGCTTTATCTGTTGGAACAAGTTGAATTTGGTGAAAACTTCAAGTCCCACATTGATCGAAAATGGAAGTTTTACTTCCTTTATAATAGTGTATGTGAAATAGTTGGATGTAGCCCTTGGGCTACCCACATTTTGTGGAGAGGGAGGACCTAGGAGGACTTAATTCCTACCTCTATCACACGCGCACCGAGCTGGGCTGGGTCGGGTCGGGGTTTGGGTTCTTGACCAAGTTTATTTTTTTGCTAAACGTTATAACTGTTTTATGTTTACTTAAAAAAAAAATAAACATTTTGGCAGTTTTTAATTTCTGATTTTAGTGGGATTAACTGCTTGACAGTTTTTTAAGTAACTTTTGAAAAAAACGTGAAAGAGTTACAACAGAAAATTCTTCTCTAAAAAAATATCTTCTTTTTCCTCTCTTCCAAAAAACCGAGCAGTTCCCTTCCTTCTGTGGTGTTTTCGTTGCCCGGTGGTACAGTGCAAGCCATCGGTATTTGATCTTTCTGAGAGGCTGTTTTATCCTGGGGGACATCCGGTGGCTAACGATATGCTTGCACAATTTGAGGCAGTACCGTGAATGTTCTAAAGAGAGCGACATAGTCCGCGACTCAGTCTCATTCCCGGTAATATTGTTCACGCTATTTTTCGTCTTTGCAGTATCGGTGACAACATTATCCTTCACACCTCTCAACTACGGAGTGTGGAGTACTCAACTACGTCTATACATTACGACTAATTATATAGATAATTGAAATAGATAATACAATGATATATTAGTACACTAAAAATATACATTTTATACTCGTTTGATACAATAATACATATTTAATAATCATTATCTCATAAATATACGACTAACTGTGTTGATAATTGATATAGATAATACAATGATACACTAAAGATACACATTTTATACTCGTTTGATACAAAAATACATATTTAATAATTATTACCTGATACTCCCTCCATTCTTTTTTATTCTTCCCATTTTCTCCATCCCGAAATTTCAAAATGTTGTTCTCATTTGGAATAATCCTTCTATTTTAGTGTAATATTGTGATTAGATGAAATAATTTGGTTGGGATAACTATCCATATAATATGTAGCTCATTGGTTGATTATTTAATTGTTCAATGCCATTCCATTAATTATTTAATGCTCAGCCTACTTGAATCATTTTTTAAAAGAATCTATTTTTATTTTTAAATTAATTTAAATTATTTTACAGAATCTTAGCGATATTTAATATTGTCTTGATTTCTTCTCTGTATCCAAATGGGAAGGGAAAAAAAACGGAAGGAGTAAATATTTTGTTTTACAATGACTTATCGACATCATCATTGTCCAATTTATGAATTAAACATTATATAAAAATAAGTTATTGTATGAGCTACCCTATTACCTGATATGACCCTAGATGAATTTAATACACCAAAATAGTTAAATACCGAGTCATAGATTGATAATAACATGTCATTAATAACCCGATGCGAACTCGATAAAGCCTAATCCGGATTTCTACCAAAATAAACTTCCCTAAATCAACGAGTTTTTTCTTCATGCTAATGCAATGAATTAACGAAAAGATATTTTGTAAAGTGTGGAATCATGAAATTTAAATTTCAAGCTATAAAAATTAGAAATAGACAAGAATTAAAAATGAATTTGTTCATCACAAAACAAATTTAGGAGTCAAGCAATTAATTTGTTGCTGGGATAATCCCATGCATATAAGAAACAATTTTTTATGAAGTTGTATTGCAAAAACTAGATTCTATAAAAGCATGAAAGCATTGCAGCAGATAATCTTAAAAAATATATAATCAAGTTGAATTTACCATTTAAAAAACTCATATATTGTAAAAAACTATGAAGTATACCTTTTATAGCTAATGGTAAATATGTTGTAATTTTTATGATAGATTCGTATTTAAAAGTACTTAGATACAATATTTATTTATTTATGATATATTTCAATAAGTTTCAAAAAAATTCCTACTATAATGCAAAGTATTCATATATATATATATATATATATATATATATATATATATATATATATATATATATATATATATATATATATATATATATATATATATGAGTTTGGTTAAATTTCATCATTACTTGAAATTTAATTTTATAGTGAGTTTTTTTAAAATATGATAAATTAAGTTGAGATCTAGGTTGTTGCTCAAGTTGTGAGGATAGGTAACTTCAAGTAGCTCACGTTGTGAGGATATGTATACACAGTCCATATAGTATAAGATAAAATAATATTCTTAATCATTTGGACTTTTTTCTTGCAATATTTTTATGGATTTAACCTAAAAATAAACTGATCGAAATTGTTTAAAATTAATATGAAAGTATGGCATATGCCTTATCCAAACGCCCTATAACGAGTTTATGACTCGACTTTAAAAGTTTTTAAAATCAATTAAAATGGATATTTAGAGTTAAAAAAGATTCTTTCAATCACTCTTAAGGCGTAACACGACTTTATCTAACATATGGTAAGATATGAAGGTGTTCCTTCATTGGATCCAAAATTGTCTAAATTTATTGAATTTTGAGGTTATTATACACTGTTTTGAGCTATTTTTAAATAAAAATAAAAATTAAAATAAAGGTATTGAATGATTCATATGATTATTTGAGGTCTAAACTTAATCAATAGCTTAGATTTGGTCTCCAAAGGGCCAAAGAACGAGCTTAAGATCCAAATGTAAAACTTTTTGAATATAGGTAGAAATGAGTGTCTAAAGTCAAAATAAAAGGTTATAATCACTCCTATGACCAAATATAGCCCTTTAAAACTTATGTTTTAAGTTACGTTGTCACCGTGTCCAAAATTGCCCATAACTACCCAATTCTGAAGCTTACTATACACTATTTTTGAGATACTTATATAAAAATTCTGAAATAGAAACAAAGGTACAAGATATTTCTTAAGATCATATAAGGAGTTGTAGATTTATTGATTACCTTATATTCGGTCTCCAAATACCCTAAAATCGTGTTTAAGAACCAATTGTACGTATGAGTTGTGAAAATCGGTGTAAGTATATGAAAGTATTCTGTCACTAGGCCCAAAATTGTCCAAAATGATTGAATTTTGAAGGTTATATACTATTTTTGAAATTTTTATTGAAATTAAAATAAAGGTTAAAGATGTTTTCTAAGGTCATATGAGAAAGTTTAGAACTGTTCAATGTCTTATATACGATCTCCAAAATCCCAAAAAAAGAGTTTAGAACTTAATAAAGTTTTTAAAATCAACTGAAATAAATTTGGGACTTGTTAAACGCCGGCCCGAAAATACCTACTTTGATCATTTGGGGGGCGACATGAGTAATTAAAGGGCGGCGTTAAGCGCTCCAGATAAATTTTTGTAATCAAAGTAAATATTTTTAATTACTGCTAAAACCTACTTTGATCTTAGAAGACTTATAGAAAATAATTCAAGATATTTTCTCACAATTTTCCTAAATGACCGTATTGAGAAGGTTATAATACATTTTTTGAGGCATTTTCTTTTAACAAATATCCAATGTTGTTCTAATGGTATTGAATACCTCATATGGTTATATGAAGATGTGAGAGATAAAGAACATGCAATAGTTTATTATGCTATTTACATTTTTACCAATCCCTCTTTGTAAATCAATAACCCAATCCTACGAAATTTTAAACTCATCTTACCTCAAAATAAACAAATACAGGTCTATTACATTATATAAATAATTTAATATATTACATTATTATTTTACTCGCATTTACTTTTTAGATAAGACTAAATCATTTAAAGGAGAAATAATGTAACTATACAGACAAGTAAAAACAAAAAGAAGTCAAAGACTTTATACATACTAATTTGCAAAAATAACAATTATATACAGAAAAAGTCGAGGTAACGCCCGGGATATACACTAGATGATGTTAAAATACGTTATTATAAGGAAAATAATAATAATTGATATATAGTTTATCCACGTAAATTTATATGAAAATATAAATTTATAAACAAGTGAATGGAAGAGAAATAGTTCAGGTAAAAATTTTAGTCTCTCTTTGTGTGAATGATCGAGTAACACTTTGGTAATTGGTAGTGGGTTCTCAACTTTCGTGGCATAAAGCTTGATTCAACTCATTACACAAGGCACAGCCATTTGGTGGCTCCCCCATCCCTGCCTAGTGCCCTTAGATAGGGCTACACTCACCCTTTATCTAAACCAACTAAAGAGAGCTCTCCTACACTCATCCCTTTCTTCATATTTTTTTCCATCAACACTTTATGCTGTGTTCCTTCTCTCTTTCATATCTTTTTAATACCTGCTATTCTTTTTGTGACAAGTTGTTTGGACACTCTTACCTGATTATACTTTCAAGGATAGCTCTGATTTTCTACTGTACTAAAATCAGTGCAATGCTATGTTATATGATGTGATGCATTTCAATGATTAGAATCAGGGCTGAGTGGTAATGCTGTATGAGTGTTTCAGATGACTTCTCACACAGTCACACTGCAATGATCATCAACGTAAATCAATTATTTATTGAGAGTTACAGTGCAATTTTAACCTATTGAGCATTCGGAGTTATTCACAAGTTTGGCTTTAATGATCACTAAATTGCCAAATAAGAAAGCTCAGACAGACAGACAGACAGACAGACAGACATAGCCAATCAACACAACCAAAAGAGCATAAATGCATTACATTTTGATGGAATGCCTAATTCCATAAGCCAATGATGACCGCTCACCAGGATTCAAACAAAGCCCACTTCCAAAAATCAAATACCCAATTGTATGTCCAACAACGGCAGCTAAGAAAATGCCACCATTGTAAGACATAACAGCCAATATGACCATGTAGGCCATCCCAGCTCGGACAGCCCGCATTCCAGTTCTAAAAAAGCAGGCTGCGACTCGATTTGGGCCGGGTTTGATTATCCGGCAATAGGAGAGGCATTCCACCAAAATGGCTAGAGCGAAGACAAACAACACAGCCACCACGTACATACCGGTGCTAGAACCGGGCCAGCCAGGGAACAGAATCTGATGGGCTTTACCCCAATAAAATGCCGTGTGGAACGCCATCTTGTGGGTATCAGCAACAGTTGAAGGTGACAGTGCTGGTGATGGTGACAGGGATGGGGATAGTGGAGGTAGTGCAGTGAGATTGTGGTGGTGATGAATGGTGAAGATGGGATACTGCATTGTAGTTTAGAAGTAGCAGTATTGCCCTATGACAACAAGGTTGGGGGTTATATATGATGGAAAGGTGACGCATTCTTACTTCACATTCGATGGATTCTATCTACTGGGACAGTTGTGATTTCTCTGTAATGGATACAGTTTCAACTTTAAATTAAATGAACTGCAGTTATGTACACCAAGGATAGGTCCTACTAAAAGAAAAAGGAAATGGAGTCGATAACATACTCTTATTTGCTAATATATACAGCAAAACATCTATTCATATCATTATAAACTATCTGATATATACACATTAGTAATTAAAAAAAAAAAAACCTTCTTACGTATTTCTTTTTGTTAAGACTTTCTTCTTTTCCAACTAACATATAAAGAAGCAAAAGAGTGAATGCTTAGAATGAAAGACAGAATCTAAAATGTAGCCGACACCGAGTAGCCTCTTCAGCGGGAAGAATACTATCTTATGCCTGGCACCGAGAGTGTTGGAGGTGATTTTTCAGGGAAATGAGCTGCCACAAGATCTGGAATTAGAAAAATAAGGTAGGGTTCACATGTCAGTTAAAGGAAAAATATGCTACTTCTGGATTACAAGCAACCTATATGCCATTTTATAATGATTTAGATAGAAATCCTGTTTATATTATAACTTTGTTCACATCATGCTTACAAGTTACAGACATACCAACAGGAATAAAAAAAAAAAAAAAATTATGAATTGGAGCCGCCAACATAAACTAGAAAGGTCTTCCAGTTTCTTCCATCAGTTTCTTCATTCTTGTTAGAACTTTATCTCCGTCAGAACCTGTAACATATCACATCTAGAGGCTAACACCAACTCAAAGCATTACTAGTTCAGGTTTACTTTAGAGCTGAATCATAATCCCAGGCGGTCTAATCCATGCCATGTGGAAAGGTGGGTGGAGTGGTGGTGGTTTTTTTTTTTTTTTTTTTTGTGGGGGGTGGGGGGGTGTACCTTAGAATTCATTAGCTATGTCAAGACGAATATGTGAATTCTGAACACTGCTTCCATGCACCTTCTTTAGATATCTTAGAATTCTGAACACTGCTTTCATATGGGCAACCCGAGGTTTATGCATAGACCTATTTACTACCCCAACCGCATAAGCTATGTTAGGACGAGTATGTGATAAATAGATCAATTTCCAACCCATCTTCTGATATTGTCTTTGATCAATAACCAACCCATTTTCTTCAATATGAAGTCCATGATTTACTACCATCGGTGTATCTGCAGGCTTACAATCCAACATTTCAGTTTCTGCTAGTAGATCAACACTAGTAGAAAATCATTTCCCTGAGACTCCGCGGGAAGAGCAGGATTGAGTTGTTTAATTGCTTTGGTACAAATGTTGCGGTTATATACAATTCAAAGCACTTAATGATTTGAAATATACCTTAATACCAAGTGTTGCGGTAACCGCATCATTTGAAACCACAAATGCTTATCGCTGCTTTGTTATCACATCACAGTTCACACTTTCCTTCTGGAGTAAGCCCAAATTCTGAACTCCTAATAGTTTCTTTAGCCACAATGCTTCAGCAATTGCATTTGCTATTCCCTGGAACTCTGCCTCAGCACTAGACATGGCCACAACCTTTTGTTTCTTGCTTCTCCGGGTTACCAAGTTTTCTCCTACTAAGGCAAAGTAACCTGAGGTAGATTTTCCGTTGTCTTGATCTCATGCCTAATTTGCATCTATATACACTCTAAGATTCAGATGACCCTTATTTCTAAACATAACTCCCCTTCCAAGTGTTCCTTTCAGATATCTCAAGACCCTATACACTACTTCCATGTACTAAGCCTAGGGTTTATGCATTAACCTACTAACAACTCCTACTACATATGCAATATCGGGACGAGTATGTGTAAGTAAATCAATCTTCCCACTAGCCTCTATATTACGTCTGATCTGCTAGTTTTGCATCTTCGACTGGTTGTAGCCCGTGGTTCATCATTATAGGAGTTTCGACAGACTTGCAATCTAGCATCCCAAATTTGACTAACAGATCAAGAATTTACTTTTGCTGTGAGATAAAGATCTTGTACTCGTCCTTTGTACCTCAATTCCCAAAAATACTTTAGTTGTCCAAGGTCCTTTATTTCAAACTCCTGAAATAGTCTTCCTTTCAGTTGTTTTATCTCCTCTTCATTGTCTCCTGTAATGATCATATCGTTGACATAGATGATAAGACAAGCTGTTAGACCATCTTTCCTTTATAGGAATAGAGTATGGTCAAAATTACTTTGCCTATACCCAAACCATGCAGTCACCATTACAACATCTATGTAGTCACCATTTGTTGTTTAGATTAAAAAATTTTGTGGTTTAGGTGATTTCAAGAAGTCATTCAAATCATATGTCATAGTATGGGTCGAGCCACAGTCAAAGATCCACTGATATTTGGGTCTTACGTGGCACGAGGTTCCTGAATAGTTTCGGTTTAAAAAAGGGTCAGATTTGTGTTTGGGATGGGCTATTTGGGTTTAAGTGAGCACTAGGTTGAGTGGGTTTGGTAGGGTGAAGGAGGAAGTGGGTGTGAAGGATCCGTGAGAATTGGATCCTAGTGAGGCTCCTCATAAATACCCAAATTAGGGTTATAATTTCCCAACCCTAATAACACGACCCCAAACACTTGGGTACATTCTCCTTCATGGCTGCGCATTTTTTCTCCCAAGTCCCTTCCTTCTTCCTTGATCTCCTTCTTTCTTTTCTCCATCTCTGCCTCTCCTCTAGCCATAGCAGTACTTCTCCTTCTCTTTGGATCTTCACCACGGCTCTATGTCTCACCCTTTTTCTTCTCGTCTTTCCACCATTCCGAGTATCCGATTAACCGGAAACAACCTTCCTTGGTGTGGCGCATTTCCCCACAATAGAAGCACTTGAGGTTGGACTTGTCATCACTTTGCTGGAGTGATGTTCCTCCTGACCAGCTTTGTGTGGCGAGGCCACTTTTGATTCCTAGATTCTCCAACGTCAGAGATACGTTAGGTATGGGCTTCATGATTTCTCGTCTTGCTATCTCCCATATGATTGTATTGTACTTTATATCAACCATTGGTAATGGATCTTGATTCACTAATTCTCTTCGATCCTTGTCATGAGACTCGTCTAACCCTGCCAAGAACTGGTAGCCATCTCTACCATTGATGTAAACAACTTCATTGCCTTTGTTGTGAGATCGAACACTTGTAGTCCGTCTCTTCCAGATGTAAACAACTTCATTGCCTTTCCATAATTCCCCTGCCGTTGGTAAATCAAGGAATTGGTTCACCAAATCTGGTTCAATATTCTCAAAATAATCCAGGCTTTGACTATGACATCTCTTTGGCTCCATAGGCTATACTCTTCGGTGTCAGGAGGGGGTTTGACTGTGATATGAGTGAGTCGTCCCCTTCCTTCGATCACCATTAGCATCAGCTGTAACCAATTGTCATAGTTCTGATTGTTGAGTTTTTCAGCAACATGGTGTAAGGATCCATGATTATTTTGGCTCCTATTGTTGTTTAGTTTTTCCAGTAATTGCAATGTTGAGATATAGTAACATGCTCCTCACTCGGGTTCTTTGGTGGTTTGTCCATGATTCAGGTAAGATCTTAATAAATGATGAAGAAAATTGGCTCTAATACCAAGAAAGGTAGGAATAGGAAAATTATTTTTTGTAGTTTTTCATATATTCAAAAACTTTGTACAAGAATCATATTTATACTGTTTGTTCATGTTCTTAGGATTTACCAGAGCTAAGCATATGAAGACTTTAAATCTAACTCTAACTCTTTGTATTAGATTTGCTATATCTTATTTTACTTATCTCTATCTTATGTTCTAATTTATCTTTTCCAACAGTTTCACTAATATACCCCAATTAAACTAACGAAATATACATGTTTGAAGATTTTGTGCTTAGTTTCAAAGTTTTGGGGTAAGTAAGAAGATTTACAACATAATATTACTAGAGAAAGAGCTCACCTTTAATGCAAGAGATGCATTAACATTAACAGATTCGGTAGCCAAATTCCCTAAAATATAAATTTAACAACCAAACATTTAGCATGCATACGAAAGAACTACCTTTTACAATCGAATTGAAACCCATTCCAGAAATGGAATTAAGCGTTGTCGACGAAAGAACGAGTGGCGGCGTTGCTTCCACCATTTGTGGGAACAACTCAGAGCTTTGAAATGAGAAGAAGAAAGAGGGAAGTAAAATGAGGAAGTGGTATGGGAGAATGAGGGATTCGAGGGCTCCTGCATATGCGTTGGATTGTTTAGCATATGCTTATCTGTTAACTCCATCGCCAAAAGGAACTTGCTTGGTTCACTTGATTGAATTTTTCTTTCTTCTCTATATATGCCGTGTCTATGGCAGTCCATAGATATGATTATAATGCTCCTCAACTCCTGTGTAGGACATGTTAAATCACAATATATTTTTTCTTATTAAGCGGAGTAGTGTTTGAACTTGTGTGATGCCTCGGTTTTCATCATGCTCCTTGCATTAGTATACATCATTGCTCATTAATGTTTTTATCACACACTTTTTTAAACATTTTGTAACACCCCAGTAATTCCTATTTTTCGAAAACCAAACCTTTAGGAAACTACCAGTGTGCTACCGTCACGTGTTCAAACGTTAAGACTATAAAACAGAGTTTTATAGCGGAAAACCAAAAGACTTTTTGAAATAACATCAATCGTAAAAAGTTCTTGTCATAACAAAATAGAACCGTTAAGGCCCTTACAACAATGTACCTAAATTACGTTCAACTCAAATATAAAACTAACAGTCAAAAATCAAATCAAACAAACATAAAGTATTCTGAAATCTAAATTAAAATAACACTTCACCCAACCCACCTATACATGAATGCTCGATTGGATACCTGTAAATAACTTGCTCCCCAATTATACAAATGTAATTATTGGATCATCACAGTGTCATTAATAGGCAAAAGTCATTACCAAAAACACACAAAGCACGTAATCAACAAGCTGAGTATATACTAATTACAAAGTATAAATATCGACATAGTAATTAAATAAAGAATAGGTACAAAATGCAAAAACGTATCACGTAACATTTTACTCAACCGACATGACAAATTAATTAATTACTTGGATTAAGCAATAGACAAGGTAGTCTCCCCATGTCCTGATTAGGATATCAAATAGATTAATAACTCATGCACTCCCATTAGAGAGCATCAAAATACAAAATAAATCCAGATGGTAAATGGGCACGACTCCGTCACCATAGCTAGATGAGATCTCAACTATCTCTAATTTAATGTTTAAAACTTTCTTAAAGAGAGATCGTAGATCACACGGCCTCCGATAAAAGTCATGGATAATACCTCGTGAAACTTCAACTCCTGATTGTCAATACTCTAGACGTGCACTAATCCAAAGTTTTATTGCTTATCCTCTTTCTCTCTATGTGGTTTACTGTTTAAACTCAGTATACAATCATCACAGCCACACACGCAAACATTACCGTTACACCAACAATCTCTGTTATCCTATAATTTTTAACCTTTTTATTTCCATCTTAACTTTTAAATTTGTTGAACAGAGTCAACTACCCTTGTCATTAAGACTTGAAATTCACCTTTACTCAACTCATACTATAAGTAATGAAAGAGTACTAATAAGAAACCTTATGGATTAATTAGCAAATTAATTCCGATTAAATAAATCAATATTTTTCACCATATATAATTCTTCCTTGATTAGTATTGACAAAACATAATTATAACTCACCACCAATACCAAATCATGCCCTTGATATAAAGAACATGAATTCTTTCAAATGGATAACCAAATAATCTCACCCAAAAGGTTCCCTAAACATGTTACTAAATTTTTATTTCACCCTAGATCATGCTCCTAAAGGTTAAGTTTTTGTAATTTGTACGTACCTTGAGTAAAATAAACGGGTGACCACTTTCTCTATAACTATGCACCTTCTACGAATTGATTTCCTACATCAAATAATACTGTCAATATCAATACACCAATACCCATACAATAATCATACTAAGCTTTCTAAGGTTTTAAAACAATTTCAAAACATATTTTTAAGTCTCTCCAAACATAATCTAGTATTGCAAATACAATACTACAAGTATTATTTGAAAATTCATTAAAATACATATTATAAAACTCTATTTTTATAACCCTTCAAATCTGAAAATTTGTTTCATATAGTATACTGAAATTACTCCCAATTGTATCATAAAATAGCCTTAATTTAATGAATATACTAATAGTATATAATTTCAAGCTTTAAAACATGAAATCTCAACAATTAGACCTTAATCTAATATGTATAATATTTAGAAAATTTATTCCAAACCCATAATATAAATTTTTTTTATCAAAATACATCATATTATAGTCAAAATTTCATGAAACAAATACTAATGTAAGAATCTTAGCCTTAAATCATGAAAACTAACATTTTTATACTAAAATATTTTATCATAAAACCTGAAAATTCATTTAAACTACAACCCTATAAAAATTTACATAGATGGTTCACAAAATACTTGTAATTTTATGTAAAAACTCAAAAGCCTAGTATTGAAAACCCTAGTCCATGATACTAGCACGTCTAGCCCTATTATTTATGCATGAAAACTTATAGCCCTATTATTAGGGAAACATTTACTAGCATGCCTAGCCCTATAACAAATAAAATTTTATATACTTTTAATATAGATTTTACCCATATAAAATCAATAAAAAAATCATATAAAAACTTATTAAACATGTATAGCAGGGTATAATAATTAAGGGGGAAAAGAAGAGAAAGAAGGAAGAAGAAGGGGAAAGGGACCGGCCGGCTGGTCGTGGCTCACCGACGGCGGCGCGGTGGCTTGGAAGGGCGGCGTCAATCTCAAGGCAAGAGGGGGGTGGCGGCGACACTAGTGGGAGCAAGGGAGGAATCTCACGTCGAAAAGGTTTTTTTTTTTTTGTGTGTGTGTGTGTGTGTGTGTGGGGGGGGGGGGGGGGGGGGGGGGGGGGGGGGGGGTAGGTGTTTCTTTTTTTGTTTTGTTTTGTGGTGTTTAGGTTTAGATAAAATTCTTAGGTTTAGATAATATATGTTTAGTAGATGGGTAGTACTAGGTTTAGGTATTTGGGCTTAGGGGGTTTCTTATAAAATAAAATATATTTTGTAGAAAAAGAATTTCATTTTTTTAGGATTTAATTAAATAATAAAAATAATTTGCTATTTATTTTGGAAATATGTATGCACATATATGTATGTATGTATATGTATATATATAAAGTATATGTATTATATTAATGCATAGAAAATATTTTCTATAAAAATGTAATCAAAACCTCATAATTTTTCGGGGATTACACCTTTGTCTCATACTTTCAGGTTATTTAACACTATCATATTTCTTCTCTTAAATATCATGCACCTACTGTTTGTTTATTAGAGTACTTTTTATTTTTGTCACTTTCCTAAGGACCTCTTCATTTTCTTTAAAAAAGTTTTAGCAATCATTTCTCGTCTTGTAATGGACCACATAACATATTTTGACGGAACTAAAGTTTGCTTATGGTTCTGATAAGTCATACATAACCCTATAAGGCATCTAATTATTTTCCATGAGTTTTTAAAGATATTTTACCACAAGTTTGAAATCATGTTCAAATATGGGATATTTTAATTTTTTTTTCTTAATGGAAAGGTAACATTTCACAATACTTCGCATAGTTCCTAGGAGATACTAGAATGTCTTATGAGTTTTTGGAGACCCTATAAACCATCTTTATAACCTTCAAAGTGTTATTACATTCATATTATAACAAGATGTATAGGGCTCAATCCTTGAGAACCCGTTACAAGACATTGAATGGTTATAACTTTTTTCATATGATCCTATAAGACACCTAAGGCCATTAAAACAACTTCAAATATTTTGTCAAAAAAAAATGAAAACAATATATTAACCTTTCAAAATTTGGCAATTTTAAAAAATCATGAACCTAGTAAAAGAATACCTTGACGTGCATTGCTTGGTATTATAGAGTTATAGTAAGTCCTTTGAATGATTGAAATTATCTACTTTAACTCTAAAAACCTATTTCTATTAATTTTCAAAAATCCTACAAATAAGTCCGAATTAAGCTCGTTTTCAAGTCTTTTGGAGATTGAATGTAGGTGTAGAATAGTTGTAAACACCCTCATACATAACCCTAAGAAGCATTTAATACATTTGTTTTGATTTTGAATTTTTTTTTTTCTAAAATATCTCTAAAACTATGTATAACCTTTAAAATTTTGTCATTTTGAAAAAATTCAAACTCCATGCGAGAGCACCTTGATATGTTTGTCATAGGCCGTATAGGGTCATATTAGGCTCTAAGATTAATTAAAACCATCTACTTTGCCTCTAAACACTTATTGTAGCTGATTTTCGAAACTTTTACAATTAGGCCCTTTGAAAACTAAATATAAGGTATTAAATCATTCCAAAAGTCCTTATATGATCCTAGTAATTGTCCAATATATTTTATTTCAACTTTGAAAATTACAAAAAAAAATCTTAAAAATAATGAATAATAACTTAGAAAATTCGACCATTTGGGATAATCTCATATCTAATGCGAAAACACCTTGATATGATTACCTTAAGTTTTATAAGGGGTTATATTAGGCCTTGGAGTGATTGAAATCAACTACTTTGACTTTAAGCACCTAATTAAATTAGTTTGCAAAACTCCTATAATTAAGTCTCAAACTCGTTTTTAAGGCCTTAAAAATCGAATAGAAGGTATAGAATGGTTTCAAACCTTCTTATATGACCCATAAAAAATCCTTTAAATTTATTTCAATATCAAATTTTTTGAAAAAACTTCTCAAAATTAGTGTATAATATGCTTCAAAAATTTAGTCAATTTAGATAATTTTGAATCCGGTGAAGGAACACCTTAATATGCTTACTAAAGACTTTATAGGTTCATAATATGCCCTATAATAGAAATCATCTTTTTGACTCTGATCAACACCCATTTCAACTTATTTTCAAAAGTTTTACAATTGGATTGAACCTCATTTTGAAAACCTCTATAGACCGAACTTAAAGTATTGAAATGTTTTAAACTTCCTCATATGATCTCGAGGAGGCATCTTGTACCTTTTTAGATTTTGAATTTTTTTTCATAATACCTTAATAATAATGTATAATAATATTTGATATAATTACCATAGGTCTTATAGAATCATAATATATTTATGAGTAATTGAAACCATCTAATTTGCCTATAAATGCTCATTTTAATTGATTTCCAATACTCTTTTGATTAAGGGCTTTAGAGACCAAACAGAAGGTATTAAATGGTTCGAAACCTCCTTATATGGCCGTAAGAAACATATAGGAAAATTTTTAAAAGTATTTTAAAAATAGTGTCTAATAACCTTCAAACTTTGACCATTTTGAACAATTTTGGAACCAATGAGGGATATGCTTACCATGGGCCTTGCAAGATTTTATTAGGTCATATGCGTAATTAGAATCATCTACTCTAACTCTAAAAATGTATTTATGCTGATTCTCCAAACTCCTACAAATGGGTCCTAATAAAGCTCAATTTAGGGTTTGGAGATCAAATATTAGCACTAAGTAGTTTCAAATTTCCTCATATATTCTTAGAAAGCATTAAGTAATAACTCTTAAAATTAGGTCATTTTGGACAATTATGGACTTGAAGAAGGAACCTTCATGTGCTTACCTTGGAAATAGAGTCATATTAGGCCTTAGAGAAATCATCTACTACTTTAACTATAAACATCTATTTTAACCAATTTCCAAAACTCTTACTATTGGATCATAAACTCTTTTCAAAGCCTTTAGATAAAGCAGGTGCAACACTATCATTTTAGTCTATATCCAATGTTGCCTTTAAGTTAACTCAATATAAATTATTGAACAAAAAAGGAAAAAAGGTTAAATAATGTAATTTTCTTGTATTATATTGACCACATAAGCATAAAATAGTTGTAAATTATCTCAATTTTTTAATATTGATCCTACAGAGTAAAATAAAATAATTCATATGTGCGTTCACCATTTTCTCAAACTTATATGATCTTGACTATCTGCTTTTATCAATCGATGCTTACCCCTCTCATTGATTTAAAGATGGTATAAGAATTATGATACAATTAACTTTTAAGCAGTGAGTATAAATTTAAATCATAGACAAATTAAAAGAATTTATTCGTTTCAACCAAATATATGGTATTTTAAGTATCAAATTCGAACCTAATATATTTGTCAAAAGAAAAAAAGTTCCAAGCCCAAGTCACCCTAGTTTCATTCCAGACTCCATACTCATTATCACCTGGCGAACCAAAAGCACCCTACAAGTAATTTAAGAATATCCAATATTCCAATCATTGTACAACTTGAGAATACTTCCCCTCTTTCTCTCGACACATTCATCGTCCATGAGAAAGGTCTTACTGTCCAACATAGTGGTCTTAAGTTTATTAAGACTTAATTTTCGGTGGGTAGAGAGGGGGCGGGGGGGATATGATTCACTTGAAAAACTAAGGCTACAGTTACAACTTACAAGGACTGTTACAAAGGCTACAGTTACAACTTACAAGGACTGTTACATACAATTTCCCAGATGTAAATTTCCAAATGCTACAGCTGATCAAACAAAATTGTAATTTATATGCCTACGCAAGACAGGGAACCCTAATATATACATAGCTACGCCAATAACAAGAAGCGGATAAATTAGTACCTTTTGTTATGGAAACTAAACTGCGTTAAACTTTTTCCGCCTGAAACACAAACAAATTTTCCGACTTAGAACGTGACAACAGTTGATAATTACAGAAACAAAATAAATAAACAAAAAGAAATGAGACAAAGCGATCAACTACTTGGCATTAAGTGATTTTTCACAATGACTAAAATCACAAATATAGATGGCATACGCATGCAAATAGTTAATATATCATACGCGAAACAACAAGGATTAGCTATAAAAGACAAATGTCATTTTACTGTGTAGAATACAGGTAAAAGGGATAGTCAGTTTCAGAATAACAGAACTCGGAAGTGCAAAAAGGTTTATAGCCATATGGTTATATAAAAGAGGAGAGGTTGAAGTGTGGCGGGCTTTTGAATTACCTTTACGTTCCACTAGGCTGAGTCCCAGCTCTAGGAGAATTTAAAACTGCATTAGCATTTGCTAAGGAGATAGGTGTCAGCGGAGGAGAAGCAATATCCTTTTCATGAAGTTGAGGAGTCTCCAAAAGCTTTGTAACATTTGCCTTTGATCTATAGTGACTTGAAGGTATGGAGAAACTTCTTGGAACAGTCAAAGGGGGAGTTGGCAAGGGAGATGCTGTATTGGAGGTAGCAGAGATGTTTTTATGTTCTACTGAAATCTCTGAGTTCTTCGCCCCCAAAGGACCTGATAGACCACTTGAAGCAGAGGACGTAGTGGGTTTGCCAGATAAAATACCCGGAGGCCTAGGAAGTTCATGCAGCTCACTTATCTTGGGTGGTGATACTGATGGAGGAGAATTACGTGAGGATGTTTTAGGTGATGAAGGCTGAGGTAACATAGGGCCAGAGGCTCGCAGGGGGGGAAGCTTTGAAGAAGAAATGGGGCCACTTGCAGAATAACCAGGTTTCCCTGATCGGGTATTACTGCTTAAAGGGCCAGAGAAAGATTGTCTTTTTAGTTTCTTATGATCAGATGAGTCAACAGAGTCACTCTGTTGAAATAAAAATCCATCAGCCAAAGAAGGGGGCAGAAGAGTAGAGGCTTGGTTTTCTTGGCTGGTATCTCTCACATCAATTATTGGGTGTGCTTTATACAAAGATAATGATTGGCTATCCTCTTTTGAATTTCTCTTATTCATTTTTGACTCCAAGGGAGATGAGTGCCAAATACTCTGGGTTGGCCTTGTACGAGGAGCTGAACTAGTTCTTGTAGAATTGGAACTCTTTGCAACAGAAGGGGTAGGCAGTACATAAGCATGAAACTTTTGTGTGAGGGATGGACGCATTTGCCTGGCTCTCTCAGCTGGGTCAAACTTTTTGTCGGGCATTATAGGTGCAGAGTAGCTGTAGCTGCTTGCCCTAGGCTCACTTTCTAGCATTTGAGAATCTCCATGGAATTTCTGCAAACTGAACTGCAGCCAGAGAGAATGGCTTCAAACTCCAGAATTAAAAAACAAATTCATGTATCTAACAACTACGCATCAGTTTGTAATTTGGAAAATGAAAAATCAAAATCAAGAGATACCTCTGCACTGTCATTGGTTGTGGCTTTAGGAAATAATTGGTCTTCCTGATCCAGCTGAAATGAGACACAAATAATCATCAAAATGTTTGAACATAGACCAAATCATGAACCTTTCTTTACAATGAAATGACAAACAAACTGTTCCAGAAAATTTGGTACAAAAAACAACATGAGGGTAGAGTTTAGGGGTACACAACTCAAGATTTCTACTTGAAAAAATTGCCAGTTGCCACTTGAGTAGCAGGCAGCTAACTACTTTTGGATACAAGCATAAGTGCATTGAACCTTCACTTCCTCAGAACTTCATGCTAAGAATATTTACTTATGCCATCATTTGACCCTCATCCAATTAATCAGACAGGGGAAAAAGAATAATTGAGGCAGATGTCATACTAACTAAACTCTCCTTTGTATGTGAAAAAAAAATTGCCTAAATGAAAAGAAACAGGTCTTCCAGCTTTTACTGCCACAAGAACATAACAAAGACATTACAGATAAATAAACGACACAAGACACAAGGCCTTATGTCTTCAAAACATAAGAAACCACCAGAAACATTTTGATCAAAATTGTCAAAAACACCAAAAAAATAAAAAGTTCATTTATTAACCTTAATGGGAGTTCCCAACCATAACATAGAGTTACCAGGCATTCAGGCACCACAAGATAAAAAAATAATATGAATTCCATCTTCATAAATCATTACATGTGAAATACCAGGCGACTTTAATACAGAAGAAAATAGAGTAGCTAATCATGTAACATGTGAAATATATTGACAGTAAAGATATTACTTGAGGAAGTATTGAGATACTGACTGTACATGGGTTTTGAAGAAATAGAAAAGTGCAGACACAGCTCAATGGTAGACTACCACTTTGGTATGCACTAAATTTTTTATAAACTCCCTGCAGTTGGATCACTAAGAAGTGACGATAGCATTTATTCATATGCTCACCTCCATTGAGTTCCTAGATGTTGCAGCAGCTTCAGCTCCCACCTTATGTGGCCGATAATCAAAGCTTAATTCCCCATTATCAGTAGAATCATGACTGTTTTCTCCTTCATCCTCCCCATCAACAACTTCATCAAGCCCACTTAGTTGGTAATCTATATGTTGCTTCTCAGTAATCAGCTTCACAACTGGGTCAACTGCCTCAAGTGACTTAAGTCCCTTTCTGAAGAAGTTCAACTGTAACCCCAAGCAAAGGAAATGCTTAACTATAAAGAATCAGCAACAACAGTACAATTTCATAAAATACGATAGTCCAATGCTTATGGAAGAACCTGAGATGTATGATGACGAGCTGCTTGAGTTAAGAGACTCCGAGACTGTCCTTGCTTTAAAGACTTCAACCTGAAAACGCATAGTGTAGCCTCATCTTCATATTCGGTATGAGCTTGTTGCAACTGCTCCAAAGAAAAACCTTCTCCTTTTCCACCTTTTGACCGTCCCTTTTCCCTATGTTGGGCCACCATGTATTCGTATACACTTCTGAAATGAACCAAATAAATAAAAAAAATTAAAAAGGAAAAAAAAAGAAAAGGTAAACACGCACTAAACAGCCAAGGTATCCATACCTTTTCTCATCACACTGCTGTTTCATCTCCTATGTAAGCAGAAGAAAATATATCCAGTCAATTATAAAGTACAAACTTCAGATACAAAATAGTAATCAGTCAAGTGACAAAGTATGGCTCGTTCAAAAACCAAAACCATCCATACTCACAAGAAAAATTATGAGGAAAGCAAGGAAATTGAACATCATAAGTCAATAATCTAGAATCAAAGGCTGCTCAAGTTACATGTTTACTGCTTAGGCACATGTCATCCATGGTTAGAAGGATCAAGATTGACTCGTTAGAATTTCTAGTGCCAACATTTTTTTTGAAACACAAACAGAAGTGTAAGAGGGCTTGATTAATGAATGACCTAATCTAGGTTATGGATATATAAGACATGCAGCCTAATGGAGAACACTTGTCTATATAACTCGGAAACAACTATGATAATGAGCCGATCAGTCATGATTCTTATGATTCCTTGTGAACACACTTTATCTGAATGCACCAGTTTTATGAGCATTCTTCTAGCCTCATACATCAAATTTTAAACTAATCTAAATGGTGTTCTCATGTACATGTATAGGGCAGTAGTTCATATCCCATCATGCTACAATCATATGGTTTATGCATCTTCTAATTCATGAACTTAAAATCAAGTACTGCTGTACTATTCTTGCCCTGCACTTCAATACACCAGAGACAGTTTCAGTTGGGAATAAAGATACATCATCAGTCACAAGTTAATCCTGATAATCAGCCTCATTGCAACAATGATACAAATCCTTGATGGTTTTCCCAGCAACAAGTGAAAATTTCTGAACAGAAAGTTTCCAACAAAGCTAAGCCAAATTCTTGAATCTAACCCCCAACACAAAGAAAGTATCAGATGTGCAAGCCCCCAAATGCATTTTACAGTCCCATGGAATCCTAGAAGAGGCCACAAAAATACCTTAGACATCACTCTTCTCTTACCTAGTTTGTATAGCAGTTAGTACCAGAACCCTTCAAATCCTACAAGCAATGCCAAAACTATAAGGGTTTTGAGGCATGTCTTTTGATACATTATAGTCTGCAGTTTATAGGAACCTCCCAATTTCTATGATGAAGCAGTCAGAAGAAAAGATTGTCTAAGAAGCAAGTAGCACTTTTCTAAACAGGTGATTGCAGAAATTCAGTTTCAGCACTCCAAGGCATTAAGCCATCACTAGCATGACTTGGTTGGCAAACCCCTCCTGAAAACCCAGATCTAGATGTATGAATTACTACATGGTTCAGTGGTACACTCTAGGATTATTTCAACAAAACCAGGTAGCAAATTATATTTTCCTACCCTTTCCAGAACAGAGCTTACTATTTTTTCAAGCAAAACTGGTCATCACTTCAACATCTAAACACACAAACATCTGAATGGAGCAGATAGTACAGCCCTTGTGATCCTGCATCATATATATCCACACAACATCAATCTTCTAAATGGATTACACTTCCCAATGTAGGAGTTTGGACAAGAATGTTCATACTTCCAAATGGATTGAAAGCGATTGGTCATACTTCCAAATGGATTGAAATCTCCAATATATCAACATAAGACTAGTATGACATCTGTCAGAAGCAGTACATCACTGTTGCTCATTTGACGCAAATTCAGATGTTTATGCTTTCATAAATCAGAGTCAAAAAAAAAAAAGTTCACATAAAAGGGCATTTTGGAGGAAGATTTGAAATATTTCACACATAAAATTGCAAATCAGTTAACAGCAACATAAATTAGCTTAATTGCATACAGAACAAAGGTAGATCATGATGGAAAACCTGTACAGTCTGAAGTTCATCAAGAAGAGAATCTGACGGCTTTGTAATTGTCAAGAAAATATGGGACCGCTGTAAATTTAAAGGAACAAGTATAAGCAACATGTTAAGAAAAAACTAATTTATATGTTCAAGTAGCTGCAATTACCACTCACATAATGGTCAACAAGTTTCTGAAGTTCGAATTGAACCTTTCCCAGCATCATGAAAACCTTTTCTGCAAAAATGTAACAAAAGAGCATCACCTATGAAATTCAGAAAACAAAACACCACAGTGAATGTCACTAGAACTCTCTTGTTCTAAAATGTTGTGGAAGCCCAATTCTCATAGAAGAAACTCTAAAAAAATTCATCATTTCCTATTGCACAAATCATATCCATTGTATCCTCTAATATATGTGGTAGAGCACATACAGCTGTAGGACAAAAACAGGACCTATTCAAAAAATTCTCAGCGCATATCACAGACACAAGCTCACAGTATTCAACAGAGTGACTCTATAGAGACTCATGATTGTGTATTATGCACAATATTCTCCTCATATCATCTCTAATGTCTAAACCAGCAATTTGATTATATGTCATCTTATATAGTGAAAATTGATTTGATTGAATTGACTAAATGAGAACTTAACTATTTAAGAAGAGACTAATTTAAAATAAATGCCTCAAGTCTCGACAAGCTAAAAGTAAACAAGTCTTCTGCAAGGGATTTTCCAAAGCATCAAAAGGATATGTTTAAACAGTTTATAAGCATACACAAAACAGCAAGAAAACATAATGTACAAGCCACGATTTGCATCTCGCACAAATCACATACTACTCTCATCATCCTTGTACAAATCTGATTTCTCCAGTAGACAGCTCCCCATTTCGCGCAGGGACTCTGAGAACTCTGAAAGGGTAGTATAAGTTAGAAGATCCAAAGAGGGAAAAACAAACATTTTCAATAACAGTATTACAAGGAAACAAAAGAAGTAGCAATAAATTCTCACTTTTACCATCTAAACCACTAAACCTTCTGATGATAATAAAGATACCCCAATTCCTTTAGAAAAGCTCCTGACTCATGTAGGGGAGAATGTTTCTAACATCTTAAGGGCCTATTTCCCAAACCATTCTCAACTGAGAAAAATCCTTAAACGTCCTGTGTCACAAGAATATTAATAAGACCTCCCAAATAATTGCTCAAGATAAGGCAAAGCAAGTGGAGTGGCTTATGGAGGATTTGGCTAACTTTTATTATTCTCTTTCCAAAAGCACCCCTACCAGAACTCATTAGAAGGAAGAGTAGCACTCTTAAAAGAAAAGAAATGACAGGTATAGAGAATATTACATGGACGACAGGATTGGAGCATATGATACCAAATTATCATATACTTGGAAGCTTGACACATTCATCATTTTATAGAGAAGAATGAAAATCCAAAATTCAAACACTCAATGACAACATGATGTTATGTGTTAAGGGCATGCGTAATGGAGGCAAGATAAAAAAATTTAAAAAGAAAAAGAAAAAAAGAATGCATGCATTACAAACCAATTAGCTTTTTATATTCAGGTGATTTGTAAATGCCCTATTCATCATTTCATCATATCCAACATGATACGAAACTTCCTTAATTGATCTTGGTGTTTATTTGTTATCCACTTCGTTTTGATTCTATAATAGCCAAAGTACAAGTGTGACCATTAATACATTGGATTATCCATTAGTGGAGATTTTTAAAAAAGAGACGATATTTTGAAAATACACAATGAGATCAATCCAAAAACTCATTACATAACAATATTAATAGTTTAGGGAGACCCAAATACATGGAGCCTTCTATCGAAACAACAGAATGTGTCAAAGTTATGTTATATTGTACTCATCATATGACTCACAAAAATGCGAGTACTTTGATTCTAAAGTAAAGTGGCATAGCATTCCCAGTGAAAGGGTTAAACACCTGTCCATATCGTATGATGGCATACAATCTCCCTAATCTTACCATGGGTAGAAGAAAATTGAACAAAGAAGTTGTCCTACTCTGAGGTGTTTCTCAAGTATTTAGATGTGCATTACTAAGCATTCCCTAATACATCAATCCATCTACTCTTTGAGTAGTGACAATGTTGCAACAATCGACACTCGTCGAAACAAAACACGATCACTAAATTCTCTCATGTTTCAGTGATCAATCAAAACAGGCAATCAATTAGTTTCTTTAGCATTCCATTTCACCAAAAACACAAACTTATGTCGAAATCACACATTAAAAGAAAAGTAAAACGCGATAAGCATACCATAAGCCGAATTGGCAGTAGCAGCGGCAGCCGAAAGCAAACTATCATAACAATCCCGCATATTCTGCATCTCCTGCAAAGTGAAAACCGCACACACCAAAAAAAAAAATCAAATCCGGATTCTCACTCCAGCTAACAACCCTAACTCAACTAGAAACATAATCTAAAATGCAGATGTTGAAAAGCCAAAAACAGTCAAACACACTGAATTTCACTTGTCAAGGATCAATTTGAGCCACAAAAAAAAAGGAGAAGCGTACCTGTGAAGCAAGAGCGAGATGATCGAGCTTGAGAGGAGGCGGAAAATCCTTCCGGTCTTTGGCATCGTGTTTTTGGAACGCAAATCTCTTCAGCTTTCCTAACGACGACTTCATTGTTTAAGGTGACAGAATTTGGTTGATCAATAATTTTGATGAAAACCTAGGAAGTTTAGAGTTGTGAGGAAATTGAGAGAGGAAAGCGGGATGCTGGATGGCTGAATCACATGATCTATGCGAGAGAGAGAGAGAGAGAGAGAGTCAAAAAAGGGGTACGCAGTGGTAGTAGTATAGTAGCTGAACAAGCATATGTGTAAATGTGTTGAGCCGGAAATGATGGATGGACCGACCCAACTTGGGTCCTTTTTTGGGCCTGTATACCAAACCTACTACGCCCACCTTAGACTTCATGCTTCTTCCCGAATATTTCACCAACTAAATTACGGACTATTATTTTTTTTTTTCTCATGGAATACAATGAGAAACATTACCCTAGTTATGATTTTGAGTTTTGATTCATTGAAACTTTCTACATCCATAAATATATATCAAAAAGTATTGTATACACATGAAACCCAATAAAGTTATTATATCTCAATAAAAGTGATCATTCAGTATAACAAAAATTACCCCTTAACATAACATATGTTATTTTTTATCAATTTTTAGGATAACTCTTGTTATACGAAGGGATCACTTTTAACAAGAATACAATTGTATACAATACTTTGTGAATATATAGAGACAATTATTTTGATTCATTGAAACGTGCTTCTGTGTGATATGGTCATTTATATTATTAAAACTAATTAAACAAGTCTCCAAATCTTTTATTTTATCAAGGGGTCGGTGCCGGTATCAGAATTTTTTTTAGGTTCATCTGAATGACGATAAATAGTGCAGCAGTCGGTTACTGCTCCAAACACGGCCTTCATAGCTATGTGTTTGCTTTTTGGTAAGATTCCTTTCAACTTAATCCATAACTTTGCTCTGCTAGGTGATTTCGTCTTTGACTCCCCCTGATAAGTCATACACACAAATCAAGGTTACTTATAAATCACAATTTATGGGAAAAACTTGAATGACCTATTGTGTTAGGGTAATTAACCACCTTTAATAAATGTTTATAATAGTGAAATTCAACACACCCAATCACTCAAGTTTTTAACTAGCAATGGGCATTAATTTAATGACTAGATTGAAGCTATGAAATGATCCATGGTTATACTCCCGTCCGTCTCTTAATTTTTGTCTAATTTTTATTTATAGAGTCAAAGTTCGAAAAGTTTGACTATAAATTCTCATCATGTTATAAAAAAATATATTTATTTAAGTGATATCTTGTTGGATGCATCTCAATGTAAATTTTTAGAGTATCAAGTTTTTATAATTTTTATCTTACAAATTCAGAAATAAAAACGTTTAAAGATGTGTATTGGAGACCGCGAAAATAAAATAGCGCAAACAATTAGGGACAGAGAGATTAGTCTGTATTAAAGTTATTTTTTAGCATGAATGGCAATAAATTTTATCTTTTGAAAGTAACAAATTTTATGACTAAGAATGGCAATGTATCGGAGTCGAAGCGGATCCAACAAAATCCGAATCCAATCCGACAAGTTCTCGGACCTTAATTTTGGATCCAAATCCGACTCCGAATTCGCAAACTCCGACTCCGATCCGTCAGACCTCTGAATCTGATCCGATCCGTCACACCTCCGAATCTGATTCGTCTGACCTTTGAATTCGATCCAAAATTTAATATTTTCTTACCTATTTTTTTGTTAATTTCATTACGAATACTATAATTCATTTATAATACATAAAGTAAATTAAAAAAATATAAAACACAAGCAAATGCCATGGTTTATTTGTTTATTTAATTTTTTATATTTTGGTTATTATATTTGGGCTTTTTTTAATACTAGCCTTGATACTACTCATTCGGATCGGACTATCGAACTCGCATCACAATCGGGTCGGATGTAATACAATATCCGAATCCGACCCATCTCTTATTCGGAGTCGGAGTTTCTTATCGGAGTCGGAGTTTTTTTAAACGTCGGACTTTTTCCTTGGGATCGGATCGGACTTGATTCATATTCGGATTGAATTGACATCCCTGATTATGAGATTTATGACTAGGTCACGCTATAATTATTTTATTTTAGGGAGTCGTAACATATGAACGATGTAACTTATTTTAGACATACTACATATGGTGTGGAGTTCTTTCTTACCCCCACAAATACTTGATGACTTGACAACCATGCCATGCCACAAAGACTTGTATTTTAGACGAACGGACGAACCCCGTCATATCATCATATCTCATATATGTGTGCACAATTAAGGTTTGAGTGCGAATACCTCTAATTTTACATGCGCTATTCACTGTGTTGGGAAACTTGTGTTATACCTGGTCTTCATCAGCAGACATTGTTGAATCTTCATTTATGAGTTCTCCTAACTTGGTACTACTACATTCGTTTGAGTTTTTGTTTGAGCTTGAACTTGATAATTTATTATCTGCAAAAATTATGAATGTATTAGTTTCCATTCCTAGAAATATATATTACAGTAGCATGTATTCTAGCAATTTTATCATAGTGATTATGGCGAATACGATGATGTAATAATATTTCATTCATAAAAAGGTTATTAAATTGGATGAATCAAGGATGGAACATATCATGAGGCTAAATTCAGAATATCCCGCAGTGATAAAACTTTATTAAAAAAAAATGCAAAAAAGTGGTTGGATTAATCTTCTTGTATATTTTGGGGAGAAAAATCAACTATTCTATAACTTTTACAAATATTAAATTAAACTATTTTCTAATTCGTAACATTATATCAAATAAGCTGGTATAGAAATAAAATTATGAAAATACTCTCGATATATTTATATCAGGTATAAATTAGAAATTTCTCATTAAATTTTTCTTACTAATGTAAAAGTGAAAATAAAAAATAAAATCAATGAACTATAGTGATTCTGTAGGGGGATAAATTTTACCATTAATAGTGTGGTTTACAAGGGGTTGGGTTACGTACACCTTGAAGCTAGGTGATCGAGTTAACCTAAAAACCTCCTCTTGATCTTCTCCCCCCTCTTCATAACGATCACCAATATCTACTTTATCGACCTTCTTTGCAAGTAGGTGACCCTCATCAGGCAAGGAGCCCATGGAAGACGACGGCGACCCACTAACGGTTGGGTCATTAGAGCCACGGCTAAGCAAACCTTGGTGAGAGTTGGTTGAGTCAAGGCTCGTCGAGCATGTGTGAGAGCTTATAATCGTCTTGGCCTTATGACCATCCCCGTCCATCACTATCTTACCACGATTCCAAAACTTGTAGTACCTCTTGTTGTTGGATATACGTCTTCTAAACTGCATTTTTGTGGTTCCGACCTTACGATTATTGAACACCATTACGTTAATTCGTTGGTTAAAGTGATATAAATTATTGGTAGAGGGTGTTCATCAACATAAGCAAAGCTTCGAATATATATAGATTTCTAAGAAAGTTCAAGTGTTGGACAAATGATTGCCCAAGACTAAAGGGAGAATATCACTAAGAAATTTCAGGAATAATAACTATGTTGCTAACCTTAGCTTGAAAATATATCGTCTTCTCTTTGCCAATATTAGGTTTGTATATCTAGCCTCTGCTGGATTGATGATGTCCTATAGATGTCAGTCAACTATTTTGGAAAGAAAGATGTCATACAACTAATTGAGACTTGTTAGTTGACTAGTTGGTAATTTGCTCGGTACACATCATCTAATTTAGGGTATATATAAAGACATATATAGAAAATAAGATTAATTACATGCATGAGGATAGTTGTTCTGTTTAGAGTTAAGTCCTTGGATATTTTCTGTATTTATTTTTCAGATTAGTTTATGAGACTAATTAACCCTCCTTAATTACTTTTGTGTGAGGAGGGAAGGAGATATGTGGAGGTACTTTTTAACATTTTTTTGCTGGAGGATATGGTGCTTCTACAGTGCATGAAGGTACAGCTACTGTTAAAGCCATTCCTTCCTTGGCTAATTCTTTGCATAACTTGCCGGCTAAGGTGATTGTGTTTGATATTTGTGTAGGATAGTGTACTGTACACTAGGTAGTGTTCCTGGTTTTGGGGCTTAGGCAAGGAAGGTCAGTCCTCTCTTTAGTTTTGTTATGATTTAGATATTCAGTAAGCTGTCGTTTTTCTTTCTTTTAGATGATTAAAGATAAGGTCCTGGTATTGTTTTACTACCAGTAATTTGTTCTAGGGTTTTTTGAAGTGACTAAGTGACTCTCCTTCCTCTAACTGTTGGGACATGCTCTTCAGGGAACATTCCATGGTCTTTTGTTACCGAACTCCTGGACCCTTGACTAATTTCTTAATTGTCTATGGTCAATCATTGACGCTTAGTCGTTTGTCGCTTGACCGTTTTAACCTTACAATTACTATATCATAGAGCTACCTCGACTTAATTATTTAATGATGAGAACTCTACTCACTCCCTCTGTCCAAATTAGAGAAAACAACTTGTGGTATAATTAATAAATTAAACATATCAAAGATTTCATTTTTCAATATAGTAAAGTAGAACAATCAAGCTCTTCAAAGTTCAAATGGATTGAAAGTTTCAACACAACCATTAGGTTAAGATAAAATCATCTAAATCATTAGTAATTTCTTTTTTTTTTCTTTTCTAATATCCATATGAAAGGTCAAAGAGCTGAGAAACTTAATTTGAATTGGGGATTGCATATTTTACATTTACCAAATGATTTATTTGTTTGAATAAAGAGGTTAAGACAATGGCTTTCCCAAGGCATGGTGCATACATCATAGGCAAGTAAAAGCACACATTCCCAACAATTCAAAGAAAGAATGTAATCCTCAATACACATGTGCATTGGGTCGGGTTAGGGTAGGGATGGGTCACACGCAAAATGGGTCGGGCCGAACTAGGCCAAAGGAGATGCTAAACGGGCCCAGTCAAAGGAGATACATAACAAGTCGAGTCGGGCCAAACCGTCCAAAAATAATATAGTTTTTAATCTATAGAGGGTGATAGTTTACATGTATCAACTCCAATCTTTGGTAATTGACTTTCCGAAAGTATATGGAAATAATTCATTACCTAATAGTGTTTAAAAGTCTTGAAAACTATAGACACGTTATTGACCCGACTTGACCCATTAAAAACCCAATAAAATATGACTTTTTAAGAGACCAACTCACTATTAATTAGACCATTTTTACAAACGGGCCGGTTAAGGACCCTTGACGAGGCACATCCCATTTGAACACCTATAATCCCGAAGTCCTCTTCCCTTCCTGGTAGTGCTACTACGCCTGTGTACTCCCAAGGCTAAGAAAAACGCAGTTAACGCATCTATGTCAATTTCAATCAAACACACCTTCACCTACGTGTCACTCTCTCTCACTCTTTGTTTTATCTATTGATGAGTTATTACCCAAAAAAGTCTGTCAATGTATCGACCTAGCAGGTTCCTTCTATGACTTTCAGATTAATGACCCCAATTTTCTATAGTTTTATTTCATTGTCTGATTAACAGTCATGTTTGTCTGGATAAATCGATGATACTCATTTTGTTTTCTTATCCTCATTCTTAAATAAGAAGTGTTTAATGCTTTTTCTCATACGAAATGTATTACAAATTGTCATCCTTAAAAGATTGCCCCATAAAAGTAAAGGTTATTCTCACAACATTTATTTTTAATCCTACTAATTTCCCTCAACTAAAACCTAATAAAAATAATTATACCTCAATAGAGCCAACTACTATTGAGAATAGAGAGAGTAATCATTTGTGTATGTGCATCCAAATACATGATAGACGTCGCGGTACTTTGCTACTCCATTTACATTACCTATCGATTGAAGTTAAACCCTTTGAACTTTGACATTTGAGAGTCGAAAGCATACTTAAACTCACCTAGTCTCCTCTGGCAGATGGGGGACTGTTACAGTTATTCCTGCACTTTGGCATGCATGCTTCACGTGCAATGAAAGGAGAACGAGAATCAGTTGGAGAATAGTGAAGTGAGGCTGAGGATTTAAGCAAGAAGCGGGACTACAACATATGGAATTATGGATCACAAAGGTGGGAAAAGAACAAATTCATACATCACACCTGTATGGCTGTATCTATCATTTCAAACAGCATTTTTCAGCAACTGAATATCAACACCACTAAGGAACAACAGACTGATCCCTATGACGAATTCACATACAAGTTAAACGGGGCAAATGAATTGGACGACTATGTTTCCTGATCCAGGCCCCAACCTAGCCAAACTCAAACCCCCTTTATCAGAACACACCAAAATAATATAAACCTATCTCTTTATCCCCTGGGTTTTGTCTCAATTCACAACTTCGCATCCATTTGCTGATTTCCGATAGGCAACCCAGAATTACTACTGCCACCTACTCTGGCCGCCAATGCAAGAACCTCCGGTGACATTTCCCAGTTCCCACTCTGCCTTCCCCAACTAGAACGTCTAGGGTGTAGTCCACCACGCTCCCCACTTTCATCCACATGAACCCTAATGTCTGGAGAAGCCTCACCTACTCTGCCATCTTTGATATTTAGGATGTCATTGTCACTTACTAATCCTTCACCAGATTCAAGGCCTGGTCCAAATTCTCCACCCCATGTTGCCTTTCGACCCATCTCTATATCATCTGCGCCCTTTCCCATGCTCGGGCTGACAAATCCTACCCCCATGGGTCGGGCTGATGGAGGTGGCTCCCTAGGCACAATTGCCCTGAAGTCATTCTTTGAAGGGGGTATGCTTGAGCAAAATATCTCTTTGAAGTTCTCCACCACACCCTTGTTGTATGGGTTTGCCCGTCGATCATATCTATATCTGAAATTCTCATATGTTGTCTGCAAAAACAATTACAGAGGGAGAGTAATCCCAATACACATCAGACTTGAGCACGCATAGATGTCAACTATGAAGCATTTGGGATTCAACATAGAAAGATGAATTCAAATACTGTAATACCTGATTTGTACTAATCAGATACAGATGGAAGGCTGTGAGGCCACCCACAAACCAAACAGCGATGAATGTATAAATTATAAGAACAATAGAGGCAGGAGTCTTAATCATGGCCTTCCATATTGATGTCTCTTCTGCGTCCATAATCCTCTTGATGTAGACCCAGCAAAATGCAAACACATATATACACAAGATTGTAGTTGTTGAGACAAACATGAAGAAGAATCGATAATTTCTCTGCAGTAAACAACCATTCACGTAAGCATAGAAAACCTTAATTACACCTTTAAATTTCACCATCACATTAAAATTTGTGGGTACACATTAACAGAAAAGTACCTCTGTTATAGAAATTAATTTTGGAACACAACATCAGAAAGTTACAATCTCTGTCCACTGAAACTGTCAAAAATTCTTTACCAGTTTGTCCCTTTTCTTCCCAAAATGCATATTCATCCCATCATCTTTAATTTATTTCCACCTTCCTAACACTACTGGTAAACAACCCTTCATTATATCTTTGATAATTCAGCACAACAGTATATACAAAGTTTATCTTAGTACACAGCAAACCTCGTTGAAAGCCAAAATCTGAAAGCTAAACGATACCAAAATGTCCTTAATTTTTAGAATGCCAACAAGTACACCTTAGATTAGTGTCTTCAACATAAATGCTACAGAATATTAATTTAAGAATTTAGCGGCAGGAGCAAAATTCGTAATATCATGCATATAGTAGTCTATTGGTACCAAGAAAAAGAGCAAAGAAAATTAAATTTTTACTAGGGGCAAAAGGCCAAGAAATAAGAAGACAGCATTTTGATCAACTAGAAAAAACTAAAAGAACAGGAAGATCAATTTATTCCGTATTTTGCATCTCAATGATTGACTCTTAAAACAAACATTCCCACACGACTCGGCTACAAGCTGATGCATAACCATGTTTTAGGAGGAAATTGTGTTTTTGACACCTATAAACCAAGCAGAAAATACTCACCAGCCCAATGCATTGTCCGACCCATGGACAATGATGATCAAATCTTTCCACACAGTTATTGCAAATTGAACAATGTGAGCAGCGAGGAGGTCTGTAAAGCATGCAAGTATCACAATATTTGATTTTCACAGGGATGCCATTGACCTCTACTTCTTTGATGCGCGGCAGTCGCAACTGTGGCGTTTGGCCACCCCCAGTTTCAGCACTCCCATCAAAGCCTTCAGGTTCTGGAGGGTGCGCATTGCGCGGAATTATGCCAGGATCTCTTCCAGAAGTAAGCAAAAGGAGGACTAAATCCTGAAAAATGAAGGAAGCATTAGAATTTGATGTACCACTCATTTTTCTAAAGAAAGAATAACAAAGGACTATTACGAGGTTGCGGTACAAGTCAGTTCGACTTATAGAGAGTCCACCATAAACCAGCAAATAGCCCCCCTCCTGAAGTTAGGCCACCAAGAAAAAGAAGGTGCATTTGCTACTGAAAGTGCACTGATAAACTTTCTAACATCAAAGGAACTTTCTGGAAAATGTTACATGGAACAAAGGCTGGACATTCCAAAAAAGGTAATTTTTTCCCCAGACAGTTAGGGAAAATAGTGATACAGACAAAGGCAGTGTTGAGTCTGTTGACTTATGATGTCATACTTTGCATAATCTTCATCTCAATAAATTGCAAGATTACTAAGCTAAGCATCAATAAGAAACCTCAACGAATTTCGGGACAACGCTTTTCAAAGATCCAAAGGCCAAGCTACTGGGTTTCACCCTCAGTCACATTAAGCTGCAAAAAGGAATTATATATGTAATTAACTATGTTACTTGGACTCATCATTTCACCTCAAGTACCACACTCAATACATGACTCTTCATTCCAGACCAAAAATATAGGACACTTATTTATAGTATAGCTGAGTCCGACACTTGGACAAGTATCTGCATCAGAGATGAGTATGCAAATCCAAATAACACAACTAACAAGTCTTCGCACTCTACCCAATACACATAGAGCCAAAAGCACTGTAACTCATACACTAGCAAATGGAAATACAGCAAACTAGCAAAGGCTACAAGACAAGGCGCACACAGAGAACTACTCGGTAGTTGTACAATACTAATGTTCAATTAGTCAGGTAAGGCACATCAAGCTTCCTGATAATGAGAGATCAACGAGTTTCTACAACTTAAAACAATTATGATAAGAAAAAAAATCTGAGGCGCCAAATCCTCATGCCAGCTCAGCATGAGAAAGACAATAGATATTATCACCAAAATGAAAAGCAGTGGAACAAAAAGCATACAATGGCTTCAGAAGATCTAGTAGTCTCAGGAACATCTGTTTCAGTCAGCAAGAATACAATATACCCCCAAGCTTCCTATACACTTATTCTGTGAGGGATCAATAATCAGCTGACACAATGACCAAGCTGTACTTTTTGTTACTTGAGATTCAATAGGTAACATTCAATAGATACACTGGTATCTTGCTATACTTGACAAATAAGATATGCAAGATGCAGAAATCCATTCCATATTTGATATAGTTCCTATCTTTTAGCAGTTAGTTCGGAAATTAGGGAGGGGGGAATCAAAGAAAAAAACCAAGAAGAAAGGCGCTGATGATCTGAAATATAGTAGAGAAGATTCAACAGGTAATACATGGCAGATACTGAAAAAAAAGTTACAATACTTGGGCAACTAGATGACAAATTATGCAGGCCAGCAACTGTCCAACTATAAGAGGTTTCTCCACCACATAGAAAGTTGCTGGGAGACTTAAAAAGGCAAAAGAATGAAGGGGAAAGGGACAAGTTAAACAGATTAAAGAGGTCAAGATCCTAGGGGCAGGAGAGAAGGCGTACCTGCAGAAGTTTCAATGTTATAGCATTGGTATTTGCGATGGGTAGCATATTATATAAGTTTGTTACAGATGAATGATTGGATTATTTTTGAATCATATCTGATACACCTCAGCAGATAGACCTACACTAAATGATTGGAGGTGACAGCTACAACAGCAGATAGACCTACACTAAATTATTTTTTAAAATCAGCAAAATGTTATAGACTCCACTCTCAGAAGAACAAGTAGTCAAAACAATCTTCAGAATTCAACTTTATGTATAATAAGCTCCCTGTCATTCAACATTGCACCCAATCTAACAAAGATAATTTCCATCCCAATTCTTGCTCCTAGGGCTAAGACTAGCATATTTTCATCTTCGAAGACCATAAAGCCAGACTGCTTTTAAAGAATGCTCCACATTCTAGGGTACATAAGGATCAAATGGTCTCAACTAAATTCAGCCAAAAGAAGTGCAAAAAAGCACCAGTCATGGACTCAATACGACCTGGGGCACCAAAGACATTTTTTTCCAAATAATTATTAAGCACAAACAACAATAACTTGACACAGCCTGGGCCCGCAACAGACGAGGATGCAAGCTATAGACATATGGACACTGACTAGAAAGAGAGAAAAGGCTTAACCTCAGGAAAGGATGTATTAAGAGCTACATTTAACACAATTGCAGTAAGAATATTAATGAATGTGCAAATGTATTGACTACATGAATATGTGGATGTCTCACGACCTTGATTCTTTCCAATGCCACATTTCGGCAATTGATACATCATACAAATTACCATCATTACTTCCAAAAACTTTTTAGCTCAACTAACTCAAGCAATCAAGTCACCAACAAAACACTCCTAAATTCAATAGTCATGAACTCATGATCCAAATGCAAAGGTTCAAGACCAGAGGAACCTAACAAAAAGGAAAAAAATTCTATGAAAACAATATCACATCATCTTGAAAATGGTCATAAGAGTATATGAGGATGAAAGAGAGCTCACATAAACAGTAACCACCACCACCACTACCAATATTGCTATTCCCGCATTATGAGGATAAGCATGCATCAGCTTTCTGGCAACAAAAACACAAAAAACTGCAACGGGGGCAGCAATGAGAAATATGGTAAAAAATAATGATCTCACGTCTGGTCCAAATATTAACTGCCCTTGTAGCAAAAATTTCTGCAGGGAAACAAAAACAATTAACGGTCAACAAGCAGAAAACATTATAGTACACAGCACCTGAACACCATGCATAAATTTCAAACATCTTTACAGAATCTGAAAGGTTTAACAGAATAAAAGCATAACTAGCCATCCAAGATGCACGGGTACACCGAAACACACCGTACCCCCATACCGTACTCCAAGACCCCGGGTACGGGGTACGGGGTACGGCTCGGGTACGGGTGGTTGACTATGGGTACGGCTGAGTTATACCCAACCCGTATCCAATTGATTTGGGTTTCTAGCACAACCCATTGGTCCAAAAAAATTAAAAAACAAAATTCTCATATAAGCCAAGCACAAATTTTATATCTAGATTCATATCTATTTTTTTTAAAGGTAGTATTACAATGGCACTTAAATCTGAAAGTAATATCTATAATGTCTTATATAATCCCTCCAAATTTTCCCTCTAATCGTCAACTATTAATTGACTACGCTTATTTTTTTGAAGGAAGTATAACAATATTAGTATGGGTTGCGCAAGTTATACATATAAGCCCTCCAAATTCTCATATAAACCTAGTCCCTCCAAACGTATGTTCTTAATTTATAATTTATGTTTTATTTTTTTTTTTTGTACCCGTATCTAGAAATTTTGATTTTCCCGTTTTTTGTATCCGTATCTATATCCGTATTTGGATTCGTATCAATGCAACATAGCTTGCCATACATAAAAGCATAAGAAGACCAAAGAATTAACCAAATTGCAAATGATACAAATTCAAACAATAAAGATTGCAAAAAGAAGAACAGGAAATAAGAGAGTGCATAGGCCATAATACACTTCCTGGATGATATAAAGAAGAATCTTTAAACATGAAAAGGATCACAATCATCACATTGATGACCAAAATTAAACAGTATATGACAATAGGCTGCTTAGAGTCCCGTCGCTAATCTAATAGAACATTCTTATACGGCAAGCTCTTCAAGTAGAACACAACAACACAGCCACCCAACCCCCTACAGACACGCCTCATCATTGACGACAATATGAAGTCTCATCAACAGAATACTGAAACATGAAAATATTTCTCCTATCATCTTTATAATCTAAGTGCTTATAACTACCATACGCCACACTGAAGCAATTTACAAGGAAAAACAATGAAATGCGAAAGACAGTTGGAGATAAATCCTCAAACCCAAATAATTCAAACCCCACCCCTTCATCCCCACGTTATCACCATACCACATCATGAATGTAAGAGAAAATCCAATTTTACCCAGACACACTGTTCACCTTGGTAAACACCTCGCCATCTCGTCAATTACAAAATGCAACACCACCAAGGCACTCAATGAACATTAAACTTGCATATCCACAATTCCATAGCAAAGATGATTTTAAGTCAAGACGACAAAACTCCCCACTTATTTTCAGCATTTTCAAGTTCATAACTTTAAACTGCAGCCGAAGAACATACTAGTACAGTAGCGCAAAGAATATATGTTGCACCGGTACGATTCAGGCGGCAAAATCATTTGACGGTAGTGAACTATATTGCCCCGATATTGATAAAGATAGGGTACAGAAAACAGTAGGTCATATGCGAATCCAAATCCAAGCAACATAGCAAAGAACAATCCTCCTCCTCAAACACAATAGAATCACCCAAGATTTCGCTAAAATAAATGTTCACACTATCAAAAGATACCCAAAAAAATATAATGACATCTCCGAGATCAAAACTCTTAAGAAACACATATCAGCTAAATCAGCCAACAAACATCAAACCAAACCAAACAACTAAAACACACAAATCCCAAAAAATTGGGGGAAGGGGACTTACATTACTGCCTTTCCATATTTGGTAAACCCTCAAATCAGTACCCCCGGATGCCGGATCCGACTTCTGAGAAGGCGGTGGCACAACATACATCTCTCCTTTAAACCCACTTTTTCTTTTCCTTTTTTTTTTGGGGGGGGGGGGGGGGGGTAACCCCAAAATGCAAGAACTTCTCTAACCCCCACAAATTAAACAAAAAAAAAAGGTGAAAACTTTCAGCTTCTAGGGTTTTGGGGGCACTAATAGAACCATCTGAGAAAGGCCGGAAAAGTTGGAGCTTGACCGGAAAATTTGAACAACATCAAGAACAAGAACTAGCCTTTTTCTGATTAAACTAACCCAACCCGTAAAAAAATTTTAAAAAAAAAAGGTAAAATCTTTATAATTTAGTTTTGAGAAACGGGTTGTCTAATGTTAATACAATTAAGGTTGGAATGAGTGAGGAGTATGGTGGCTGGTGGCTGGTGGCTGGTGGGAGAGATGAAAACTTTACAGGATGTTGAAATCACCCTAATTTGATAATGTGACTGTGTGCCTGGCCTGGTCCTACTTTGACAGCTTTTCTTTTGCTTCTTTATTGGAAGAGCTGCTCTACACTCCATTTCATTCTTTTTCCCCTATTTTATTTCATTTTATTGATTATAATTATTTAATTTATTCAATCATTGATTATAATTAATTAATTAGGGTTATAGTTACTTGCATATGTATTTAATATATATTTAAATATTTAATTACCTTTATTAGTAGAGTACCCTCAACTAGAAATGCTAAATAGAGTTGAACTATGAACGAGCTCGACTTTAGTGATATTTAACTAGAATCGATAAGTTAACAAACCGAGTTGAGAAAATCAATGTTTAACTTGAAAAACTCTTGCAAATCTTGATATATAATATATATTTATATAAAAAATATATTTATGATAAATTTTATTTTTTTCCAACAAAAAATATGAAGTTATACATAAGAGATTATATGGATGAAAATATAAAACTTCAAAGGTTGCTATCACAGAAGAAAAAAAATGAAGAAGAATATGAAAGTAAATATTGACCGCTAGTTTTAACAAAACTATTTTTATGTTATTAGCTACATTTTACAATCATTCCTATGGGCACAACCCTTGTTCTAAACTTCTTAAAACCCTCACTGTAATAAAATGTTGCTCACTCGATTCAGTGATGTCTCAATCTATCTTTATTTAGCAAAGCTGAAGTTTGAGTTATTAAGTTCAAGTAAGCCTAGTTAAACTCGAGTTCGACTCGACTCATAAGCACCCCTGACCTTAACTGTGTAAAGTGGTACTATTCTTCTTAAGTTCCAACACTTTAATTGTCCTTAAAAATGACACAAGTCTTACCCCCATCCCCACCTTTTTATTTGTCAAAATTGCTTTCAACCTTTATATTTCAATCCCTTTCTACTTGCAAACTGGCTAAAAATAGATGGTTGAATTAGTTGGAAATAAAGCTACTAATTTTCCTTGATACTATCCACATAGATTGGATTATTTGAGATCATGTTGTTCTCCGTAAATATAAAATTGCTATGTTGGAGTTTATTGAGTATTAAATGTGAATCTTGACGATCCATAAACTTAGAGGCAATGTCTTATAGAGTTGAATTTAATGGCAATGAAACTTAATATCAGGTTAACGACATGTTCAAACTCTTAACAAGAATTCTCTTGTAAACTAAATAGGGATTTTCATTTTTATGTCCTAATGATTTTAAATAATAATTTATCAATTTGGTTCAAATTAAGAGAACATATCGAAAGATTTCTTAAATTTATTAACAAGCTCATTTGGTTTTAACATTTTATGAACATTAATGTTAAGTGGGCTCATGGTCTATGAGTCCAGAAATATGCTTAAACCCAATTAATATACTTTTATATGAATTTGGAAAACTCAAATTATTATTATTAGGATAACTAATAACTAATATTTAACTCGTGTTGTAATATATCCAAAATATAGAAAATTTTGAAATTATCAAAAGTCTATTTAAAGTAGACATTGCATAAAACATAATAATATCTGGTGCAAAATTGTGACTAAATAAGGTCTATCTCTTAACATGATAAAATAAAAAGTGATCACCAAATATATAGTCTTCTTAGTGTAGTATTAGTACTTTTCAATATTATTGTTTTACAAGTCTTAAAGACCGCAAAAAGTTAAATGTACCAAATTTAGTGAGACGGAAGGAGTATTTTCCATAACGAGTCCTTCCTAAGTCTTCTCTTCCACTTTGACACTATCTTATTGTACTTCTATCACCACAACTGATTGTTTAGGGACATCTTGAGCAACAAATTCTTCTTTACTACTTACATTTGACCTTACTTTCAAAGACTCCCAAAAATTGTCAAGATTTTATTTCAAGTACTTACTAAACTCTTGAAGTTCATGTAACAATTGCTTATCTCATTCTTGACAACATAAGTTATAATACCAACCTTCTTTATTAGACTTTGACAAGAATTCTTTCTCAAGCTCTTGTTTTTTAGTTCAAACCAATAATCTATCATGAGTACACCTCCTTAAAACCAACCTTCGAATTTCTCCATTAATTTATAACATTACTTATAAACAATGAGAACAAAGTAGCAATAAATTCACAATATAAGACCTTGAAAACACTATGACCCAATTAATATATTCAATCCAACTATTTAATTCATACGGAAAAAAATAATTCATCAAATTATTTTTTTCACTTGTAATATTCATTGTTATAGTGATTTTTTTAACATGAAATCTCATGTGTTTGATCTTACCACTTTGTGATGACAAGACATTGTTAAATATCGTCCGTGAATATTTATCTATCGCCCGTATTTTGCACATGTTCTACCATATTTGCCCTCGTACAACATTTATTTATCTTATTTTCACTCACTTTAGCTCTTACTTTCACTCTTGAAAAGGCGTAACTCATAGCCCGGGCATTAGATTGATACATTTTTTTAAACCCCTTATTTTAGGTTCACGTATGCACCCGTAAAGCCACTAAGTTGTTCGTTTTGCGGATGAGGAGAGTTACTGAATAAACTTTGAGGGGACGTAAATTTAGCTACAGGGCTCCGAACAATGCAAATTTATTTTTGAAATTGTGTATTTTTTCGAGATCTACGAAGCCATAGGTGATTTGACAATACTAATTTTGCCAGAAAGGCCTCTAGAAGGGAAATTGTAAAATATTTTTAATTTTACCAACTACTAACTTTAAAAATAACTAAGTCATACTTATTAAGTGAACATATTCATACTTACTAATTAATACTAAATATATTAATATAAATTAATTATTTTTATTTTTAAAATAAATATTAATTATATTTATTTATACTAATTATTTTATGATTATTAATTCTTAAGCAAATATTTATAATAATTATAATTAGACATGATAATCAATAATAATTACTTAATACAAAATACTAATATTTTAACTCGACTAATTATTGAACAAAAATACTAATTATTATTCTAATAATTAATTCATAATTTTTTAACATAAAAAATACAAATGTATCGAACAATCTAAAATTGACTCCATGGTAAAATCGTCCAAAGTGGAGGGTTTCTCTATGGAGGAACAATATACTTTTTTCATCAACTTCGCAATAATTCCGTCTAGGGACAATGTGGTCAAATATTGTGGAAAATATATATAAAAAAAGGAGACCTCATGGACTTGGGAACATACGGCGCACTGTTGCCTATTTGGTGTGCAAGAGTACAGGGGCAAAGCGAGTTTGGCAGTTATTAAAAGTGGAGTCGAGTTGTGGGGGCACTTGTGTGCCCAAAACCATCATAAGTTGGATTGACAACAAAGGTTTCTGAATTTAGGAGCTGCAAGGATGCTCTAAACACAAGTGCTCCACAATATCAAGATAAGTAGTAAAGCCCATGAATCACCAGGGTACCACACATGAAATTCATTACTTTGACTTTAAAGTTTAAACACCTAAGTGTATTAAAACAATTACCATCTCTTTCCTCCATTGATCATAAAAGCATAAGCAACCATTTCCTTGTTTGGTTTCAAAGTTCTACAGGAGTATACGATTTAAACTAAGGTGTGGGAATTAAGTTATATTTTGCCTAGATTATTGGATTTATCAACCCAACTTCATATCATGCTCAACTCTTGCTTAAGTATGGTACACTGCATCTCGCCATCTCTATTGCTACAAAATTATTGGATTGGACAAGTTCCCAGTTTGGACTCTAACTAGATCTGTGCATTAAATCGGGTTAGAGCCAGGATGGGTTACATGAAAAATGGGTCGGGTCATGTCAAAGAAGATACAAAATGGGTCGAGTCGGGCTAGGTCAAATAAGATACAAAACGGGCTGAGTGATTTTTGTATGTATCACCTCTAATCTTTGACAATGGACCGTTGACAAACAAGTGAAAAAATTTATTACCTGATAGTCACATTATTGGTCCATTATTGACCCAACTTGACCCATTAAAAACCAAATAAAACATACCCTTTAAGAGACCGACTCGATTAAGTTCATAATTGATTATACCCTTTTATAAACAAACCGGTTATGAGTCCTTAATGAAGCCCCTCCCATTTGAATAGATCTAGTTCTTACAAGTTACAACGTTATAATTAATTGATGTAACCTTGTAATAATCTAATTTAAACCTGATCAAATACTTTATGATCCAAACATCCAAGAAGTTGAATACAATCAGTTTCAAACCTACGTTCACCAAAAGTATCATATAAGGACTGTTATATTAGCTAATAAATCATTTATTTGTAAACATTGCACTAATAAATCATATAAGGACTGTTATATTAGCTTCACAGTTCACACGACTAGATGACTGCCACAATGGAAGCTTGACGATGGAATGGATTTTGCTACTTATCATCCTACATCCGATATTCCTTCAGTCTTTTTTATCAAAAAAAAAGGTATAGAATTGAGCTATACTGATTCTCTTCAAAACACTCTATGCAACTCGCTACTTAGTTATCAAAAAGCCATGATGAGCTATGATCGCTACAGCAAAAGCTTAACCAAATCTCCACACAGGTTCTTTGTATTCGAGCCATTTTTACAATTCTCTGTGCATTTGCGTAACCCAGCTGCAAGTTTCCAGCAACAAATGAGATTAAAATCAAATAACTCCATAATTTACTAGCTTTTTTCAATATGTTCCATAAGACAAGAGGGGATATCTTGCATAAGATAATCAAAGATGGTTTGGCTACCTGCTCAAGCCATCAGAGCCTCCACCTGCACTTTGTCGTCGTTTCTCTCTCAATCTCTCTCCCCACATTTTAGCCTCTGCTACAGCCTGCTCTCTACTAACACCATTGTTCAATGTATTAGCTGTTTCCCTAGGGCTGGGTCCTATGTCTGTAGAAACTCCTTCAGATTCACTGTGCGTACGAACATGCTTCTTGGATGTCAAGAAGTCCATGGCAGTAGCCACTTCACGCATGGTGGGCCGAGCATTGGCTTCCTCTCTGATGCACATGGCTGCAACCTCTATAGCCTTGCGCATCGAAAACACAGAATATAATCCTTTCAGTCGGTGATCTGCTAACAGCAAATGTTTTTGGGGATCTTTCAAAAGTGGACGTGCCTACAACCACAATAACAACCTTGAAAATCAGGTAACTTTGAAATCCTTTATTCCCTTTTTTACTCACATGTAGATGAGTGTTACTTGTCAATAGTAACGCAGGTATAAATATAAAAAGAAAACTCAACAGTCAGAAGACAATAGACATCCGACTTTTATTGGGTAGGAGATTTGATACAAAATAACTAGCTTTCCCTGAGATCTTGATCAAGAAAGTGGCATATTTTAAACTTTAGATTGAGTATGTTTGAAAAATACAGCATACCCATATTACCAACAATCTTGGTCATAGGACTTTTCCTCTAATTACAGGCAAAGGCCAGAGGGAAAGCCTTTTTTCAGTGGAATAATTGGACTACCATCCAATGAATCTGTTCTGTGTTCTTGAATACTATGTAAAGCTACCAAGATGTATCCATCCTGGAATCCTGGAGTAAAGAAAATACCCTTTAGATTAAAAGGTCATAATTTTTTTAAGCTCTAGATAGTTTCCAATTCTACTGGAAAGGTGGAAACAATATGAGGATAACAAATTTTCCAAGATATTTGACCAGATGACCAGGCAGATACAACACAAAAATATTTATGGAAGTCAAGTTTAGGACATTACCCAATCAACAAGAGAAGTTCTTCCACCTTGGCGATTCGAATCAACTGCTTTACGTCCACTGATAAGCTCCAACAAGACCACCCCAAAGCTGAATGTATCAGACTTTGGTGTCAGTTTACCAGTTTGAAAATACTCAGGAGCACAATACCCATGGGTACCCATGACTCTAGTGGACACGTGAGATTTATCACCAACTGGACCAAATTTTGCAAGCCCGAAATCAGAGAGTTTCGGGTTGTAATCGTTATCTAACAAAATGTTAGATGGTTTTAAATCTCTGAAAATAACAGATGGTTTAGCTTCATTATGCAGGTAGTCCACTCCTTTAGCTGCACCACAAGCAATTTTCATTCTTGTGTTCCAGTCCAATGGTTCCTTGTCAGGGGGAAGATCTGCAAAGATTTCCACAACAGTGAAAATAATAAGCGGTGAGAAGAGTGCACCAAATTTCAGAACTAACAGTAAACCACTTATGACAGTTTTTCTGTCAATTTTACTAGTAGCAATGATCTAACATGTCAAACAGCTTAATGAAACTCAAAAATATACCATGAATATGAACTTCGAGGGATCTCAAGGGCATGAATTCAAGGACAAGAAGACGCTGACTGCCTGCAGAACAGTAGCCAATCATATGTACAAGGTTTGGGTGACGCAGAAGAGAAAGCATGAGAACCTCCACTAAGAACTCCTTATCACCTTGAAGACCTAATGGATTAAGCCTTTTAACAGCAACAACCTGCCAACAATCATGCATACCTAAGTGAGGAATTTTTAGAACATAAAATTAGCTATCCTAAGATTAGACCTAAAATGATTTACCAGAAAGATATACCTCATCAGCACCCATTAGTGTTCCCTTGTAAACAGACCCAAACCCACCTTCTCCAAGGAAATAATCGGGGTGAAAGTTTCTTGTTGCTGCAACAAGTTCTCTATAATCAAACACTTTAGCTTCATAATGACCATTACTTACATTCTCGGTAACAGGGGTTTGTGCTTCAGAATCCTCAGCTTTCGGCTCATGGTTGTTGGCTTCTACAACATTCAGCCAAGAGATAAATAAATATCAGTGATGGGAAAAAGTAATACAAGCCATATCGCACACTTCAGCCCTTTCAATAGAGCAGAAAACAAGAAGTCAGCCTACACTTTACAATACTTGGACAGTGACAAACTTATTTATGCCTCTTCCTCTCCCTTGATAAACCCCTAAATATGATATGGTTGATGAAACAAAAGTGCTGCAAAATTGAAGATTATACCTTACGATGTAGTGCATAGTGTAAGGAACTTCAGGTGTTTGACTGTATAAGGACTGTAACACATTGAACCCCTACAGTGATGTAGTCAGGTTGTTCACATCCCAAGAAAGATGAACATGACCCAATTACCCAAACAAGCAGCGAACAAGAGATCTTAACTAATGGTTCTTGGTTGATTAGCTCATCAATAGTACGCAACAGACACAGAGGTTAGAGCTTCACAGACACATTAAAGTTAAACGAAACAGACAGAACCAAATCATGCATTCCGAATACACAACCTATCAGTTCAATTCTAGTAAAAACCATCCCAGGGAAAAAAAAACACATGACAAGGCACTCAAAAGACATTATTAACTGTACGGAAAAAAGCATCCTAAAGATTGGCCCCTCACAAAACTGTAATGACAAGGACAACCAAACTTACCGATGTGAAGAAGTAATCTCATTACAGTACAAGGCAAAGAATAATTTCCAACAACAAGGTTCACATGAGCTGTTGATATAGCACAAATTATATTCTTTAAAAGCCCCACATAAAATAAAGCAACCTATTTAGCCATCAACACTCACTTTGCTAACAATGATGATCACTTTTAAAAACCATAATCATAGCAATGAAACGAATAACTAATGTGTTCTTGTCATATCATAAAAATACCGAAATTCTTAAACTACTTCAAAACGATACAATGTTACATTTTTACAGAAATGTAAGACCATCCGTCTTCAAGCATACGTCAAAAAAGCCATAAAAATAATCAAATTAACAATAAAATATTGACTAAATTCCAAACATGATGACTTCAGACAATTACAACTAGAATCAGAATGTAACAAATGGATTAACTCTAAATTCCCTTAATTAAATTCCCATCTTAATTTTTACCCTAGTAAAAACTCTCAGTAAAAACACAATTCACCTCACCCCCACCAAAGAACAAAGTAAAGAACTGAATTTAAACCTAGTAATGTGCATTTTTCACTAATTAAGGCACATAATAATTGTGATTGGTCCAACTACAAAAAGATTAAAACTTTGATTAAAATTGAAAATGATCAAGAATAAAAAGTGATACCCAGATTACGATCAGGGGTTTTGAACGACGAAAACTTATCCCCATTGAATTCCTTGTAAGTTCTCCTCTTCCTCCACCCAAAACACAACCAATCAATCATTTCCAAACCTTCACGATAACACAATTCAGTAAATTCAACCCCTTCTTTTGTAATTGTCCAAGAGTTCAAAAATTAACAGAATTGATCGTGACCCAGAAAAATTGAAGAGGTGGGTAATGCGAAAAGGATAAGGGTGATGAATCAAGAAATGATCTTCCTGAAAGGAGGAAAAAGGACGTGGGGGTGAAGAAAAAGAGGGAGTGCAAAACTGCAAACACAGAACAGGAGAAGGAGAGGGAGTTACGAGTGTGGGAGTGCAATGTGCATTTCCAGGATGAAGGGGAGTAGTAGCGGAGGATGGTCTTACATTACGGGAGTTCCACCCCAGATTTGCGATGTCATAACATTCTCTTTTTCGTGTTTTCACATTTCAGGCTGTGAGAATGTTATATTCCCTTTCACGTGTCTACTCTTTATTGTTTACTCGGGTCAAATCGGATAGGAACAAGTATTACTTTGTACTATACTAAGGAGTATGTAATATTGGACAAATAATTAATGGACGAATAATTGAAATTAGAAAAATTTTGTAAGGGATTTTCGAATTTTTGCTTTTTTAATAGGATATTTTTTAGTAAGTTGGCTTATACCTAAAATTGACCTAATTAGCCCAAATGTAGTCTCACGTTTAGTGATCAACAAATAATCGCATCAAATACACTAGCATAGTATATTTCATATAGTCTTTTATCTTGAAATAAACATATATTTGCATAATTATTATTGATTTTATACTATATTAGAGATATTACATTTCAAATTTAATCATCAAATATCTCAATGAATATTTGTTAGATATACCTCATATGAGAAATCACAATCCAATTTCATTCATTGTGATTCAACCACATTCATTTGATAAAGTTTTTGAGACCACCAAAGATTTGAAAAGAATTAGAGTACTCCACATAATTCAATCCAAGTCAATTGATGGTATAATGAAATGCATACAGGTACCCGTTAGATTTAGGTCCCAATTAACTTATCATGCATTCTCTCCTATTAAAAGTGAGTATCAGCTTACCTAATTAAATTATCCAAAAAGTATTGTAAGTTAATAGTACAATTAACTCACTAATTGATTTCTAAGGAGCCAAACTATCAAAAAGATGGTATTAGTTGTACCAAAGTTTAATAACACTTGTCACAACAAGAGATATAAAACTAACTTTCCAATAAAATTAAGTGGCATGTGGCCGATAACCATGTTGAAGTAACTTTTCATGAAGTGTTAATTAAGAATCACCAAAAAGTCTCATACTTGGCAAGAATTGATTCTCTATTTTCTATTTCAAAGTCAATTAGAGATACTCCAAGAGTCCATTAAACACACTCCTAAGGCCCACAAAACCTCATGTCAAAATAACAAAAAAAAAAAGAAGCCTACAAAACAAGTAAATAAATAATAAATAATAGGTGCATTAAGTCCACTTTCTTTAGAGAATACTGGATGAAATGCACAAAATTCCCAACTACTTAACCAGCAATTAAACCTGAATTTTGGAAGTAATCTTTTGCTTATTCGTACGGGCAAAGCTAATGAGGGCGGGCGCTATTTGCGATCTTGATTTTAGTAATCAATACTCAAAAAAGTGTCAAATCCCACAGCATTTCACGGTGAAAAAGTGCGTGCATACTTTATTCCGTGATTCTTAATGCTTTTGTAAAGATCACAATCTAATAGTTTTCTGGCTCAAAATACAAGCTTGTTTTATAGCACTAGTAATTAATATATCGTTGTTTTTTCAAGGTACATGAAGCCTAAGAATATATAGCACCAATTCCCTAAAGCTGTGCAAAAGGGTCCAAAGCTCTAACTCTACACTAGCTCAACAAAATCACACAGCTCTTCCGGTACGGATCACTGTCAAACGAAAGCCTAGAACAAAATAAGGTAAATCAGGTTCATAACTCCAGACACCACTACTTGTCCTATATTAATTAAGCAACAATACTTCGCAGATTGGTTTTACAAGAAGTTTTATTTGCTTCATTAAAGTTAGACTTGTTCAAATGAGCATAATGGGTCGGTCTCTTAAATGATCATGTTTTATTGGGTTTTTAATGGGTCAAGTCGGGCCAATAATGGGCCTATAATTTCCAAGACTTTTAAATACTATTTGGTAATAAATTATTTCCACTTACTTGCCGATGATCCACTACCAAAGATTGGAGGTAATACATGTAAATTATCACCCTCTATCGATAAAAAATATACTCTCTTTAGACGGCCCGACCCATTATGTATCTCCTTTGGCACGGCCCGACCCAACCTGTTTTGAATCTTCTTTGGCCTGACCCGTTATTCTTGTGACCCATCCCGGCCCTGACCCGACCTAATATACAAGTCTAATTACAATACCTACTCATCAAATGAAGTTAATGCGAGTTCTTATATCTCCTTTTTGCAGGTATTGAAGCTTTAGTTCATCGGAATTTCTAGAAATCCTAACATTAATAACAGTATGCAAACAAGTGCACGCCCACCAAACTGATAGAATCACGAATATAGATTATAGATACAGTAACTGTCCGTGCAAATGACATTTAAGAAGATATTCTACACTATATATGAGCCAAAGGCGTGAGAGAGAACCAATTTATACCTGGTTTGTCCGATGATCAAAGAACGGTTCAAATATGATGCTGCAGCTGTCAATATCTTATACGTTTCATTCCCAAATCCAGCATCAAAAGCTATAGCTATGACAAAATGATCTGAAGGGAGCTCCCAAACTATAGCGGGACCTAAAATCGAGAATAAAGCATTAAAAGCTCACTCAATCAAGTTGCATATTCGCAAGACAAGCTCTTTGCAACAAATACTAAAATCTTCATCAAAACATGCTCAAGCCTGCCTATATGACATAGGATTCAAAGTCAAACCAATAGAATAAATTAGACAAACCACATAACTTGCATGTTTCAATTTTTAATAATTGAAGATCACATCCCAAGTATGCACCATAACTCTTTTCTATGTTGGATCAATACAAACTTTATATTACTCACACTCTAAATTTCACCTCAGCTAACTGTGTGACACTTGGATACTAACCTGTTAGAGCATAAGTACCTGAGTTATTCTGAGCTACATAGATCCTCAAATGTATAACATTCATTCCACTAAAGAATCATGTAAAAGCAAAGACTTTAACAGTGTAGACATGAGAACTTGAATACTCGAATGATTTGCATGTAGGGATCGAAGTAAGACAACTACAAGAGCTACAGATCGACGTGTGAACATGAGATCAACTTGAATACTCGAATGAATTGCTTTACAATGTCGTGAGTATGTGCGAACAAATCCTTCTTCGTTAATGCCTATAAAAGTGAATCCTCGTTCTAATTGGTTCCCACCCCATCACTGTTTGGTGGTTAATAATGCATCCATGTATTACAAATCCATGCCCTAAGAGAAGCCATGCATGCCTCTCAAACTTATTGTAAGATAGATTACACCGTTTCTACATACTTCTGCATAGTAAAAATCATAGGTGGATCAGATCTTTTGAGTTCAGGGATGCACTAACCAAAAGCACACTAAGACTTGATTGTAATTAAGTTTTCACGGTCAATGGAACAAGGGTAAAGTTAGGGATGTATATGGGGCATTACAAATGATGTGCAAAAATTAAGGCTTTAATTAGTAATTAGCGATTACTTGGTTGCATTAGTTGGTTGTATTGGTGGTAGATTTGACTAGTTGGTTGTATTAATAGGTTAAATTAGCTAGCTTTATTATGTATCTCTATAAAAGTGTTAGTTAATATATAGTCAATATCGAATAGCTAGCAATTTAATTGTAAAAATGACCAATAAATATATCATAACTTGTTGGGTATTTTGTTTGAATTTTTTTTTAAATAATTGTATAAGCACCAAACCAAAATAATTTAAAAAATAAGCTTATTTTGATTTGGGTAAAAATCGCTGCTTTGGGCAGCGATTTTACTTAACTAAAATTGTTGCTTAGCACAACGATTTATATTAGGCAGAATTTTAAGGTTGGAATTCAGCTTATTGAAAATATCTGCCTCAGGCATCGATTTATATTGGGCAAAATTTTAAGGTTGTAATTCAGCCTATTGAAAATCTTTGCCTTAGGCAGCGATTTTGCTTGGCTTATTTTAATATTTTTTTTTAAATCGTTGCTTGGGACAACGATTTTGATTAAACTATTTTTTTTTTTGAAATTTCGATTCGAATTTTGAAAAATACACAGATAATTGGGCCAGTTTAACTCTAACTGTTAGGCAATATTTTTTACCCAAACCAAAATAAACTTAATTTTTAAATTATTTTGGTTTAGAGCTTATTTTTGCAATTGTTTTGAAAAAATCTTAAAAAAATTCATCATTTTATTTTCTTTGATAGTAAGAGAGCTTTATATGATGAATTTATTGAAATAAAATAAGCCAAATAATTACAAAAACTTGAATTTCACAAAAAAGGAGCATAAATTACTGATTCTTATCTTATTTTAAATTATGTCATGTAAAACTCAATTGTTTGTAGAACATTTAAAATTTGCTCACTAACAAAAGAAAAATTATATAAAAAAATAGGCTTTTGCATCTACAAATTAAATATATATTAATATAACTACTCATTAAGCTCTTTAAAAGTAGCTATTTACAAAATGACCAAAGTTGATGTTTTGAAGAGTTAACCTTTTGAATTGGTTTCAAAACTCTCTTTATCAAACAAGACCTTAATTAAAAGTTTAGGTTGATTGTATTGTGATGGTCTCAAATTATACAATTAAATTTGGGTTATCAAACTAGCCTGAAAAATAGTTTTGCACTTTCAACGGGCTTTGAAAAAGTATAATGGTCACATTGTCATCACCGATATACCCATGCGTCAATTATTTCTTCTTAAGAATCTATATATCCGTTATTAGTGTATGAGAAACTATCTCTCGTATACGGTATATGAGTTTAAGTTCAACTTTCAATGACTTTAAAAAAGTATAAAGGTAATAATACCATAAATAATTACCTACACGATGATGTATCACAATGTAAATATTTGGTATAAAACGAGAACACTTATTTGATAATCTTCTTCGATAAGAAAATCTTCTCAACTATTTGTAAAATAACGAAATATTGTACTCAGCATAGGCAAAAGGATGTAGTAAAAAAATGACGAGTTATCCCAAAGCACACAGATAAACATAGGAATACCCAGGGGTGTTTATTGAGTTGAGTTACTCCGAGCAACTCGGACTCAACTCAGTCAAAACTCGACTCGATTGAACTAGACTCGATAAGTTAACGAACCAAGTCGAGCAAATCAAGCTCGACTCGAAAAGCTCGTGAGAAACTCTAATTTTTATTTATAATATATATTTATAGAAAAATATGCTTAAGATATAAAATTAAAATAAAATAAAAGATGGTTTGATATATAAACCAAAAGTCCTACATTGGATTAAAATGAAAGATGGTTAAAGAGAGTTTTATATATAAACTCAACGTCCCTTATTGAAAAAAAATAATAGATGGTTTGAAGTAATTAGTATATATAAACCTAATAGTGTTTTTCACTTAAAACCAAATTAATCTTATTAAAGCTAAAACTTAGCTTTCTTATTGACCCAATTTAAATACAAGTACTTAGGCTTATTGCGCTTGAAACGAGCTCAAGTCGAGGTTGAAACGAACTTTAATCGAGCTCCAGAATTAAATTTTCAAATCAAACTCGAACTTCGATTTTTTAGCTCACGAGCTCGAGTCGAGTTCGAATTTTAGTTATTGAGCTTAGCCAAATTCGAGCTCGGCTCAAAGCACCCGAGGAACGCCCTAACAAAACTCACGTACACTGCCTCTGCCTCTGCCTCAAGTGCACCCCAGGGGTAATTCAGGCAAAACTCACGTACACTGCCTCTGCCTCAAGTCTCAACCAAATTCTTCGACCCCTCTTTACTTCTTGTCCTCCCCTGCATCCAAATTTGGCTGCACTTCACCTCCTCTGCTCTCTCCTTTTCTTTCTCTCTCCAAATTTCTCATATAAAACGTAATTAAAAGGATGGTCACCCCTTTTAATTCACCCAATTACACCTAATTAAATTCATCATTATACTAATTAATTACAGCTTAATTTCTGGGTTGTTGCTCTATATTATCTGGTGAGTGTTCTTCTTATCCTCTGCTGCTTCCACATTTTTTGTGCACCCTTTTATTATTTATTTACTTAATTTTTTTTAAAAGTTATTTGCTTTGATTTTTTATTTGTGTTTGTTTTGTTTTTCTTTAATCTTGTTTGCACATTCCTTTGGTGTTTTTCTTTTATTTTGAAGAATGTGGGATTAGGGTTTTCTTGATAAAGTTTGCATCTTTGTTCATCCATTCTTGATTATATTTGAATTATTTTTTGTTACACCTCTTGAAATCAGCTCTCATTTATCTAATTTTAAAATTTATTTTTGAGATTGGATGATTGATAAGTGATGTTGAAGTAGGTGTTAATTAATTCAAAATTATAATTTGTGGGAGTTTGATTAGAGATTCAGATATCCAGTCATATGAGAAAGGCAGTTGAACTGGTTGAAGGGGTTGACGATTTTGCCTTTTGGGTTGACCTAGGTTCTATTTACTTAGTATTTGACCCTCTATTGTCTATTTTATTATAGTTAGTTTGATAAGCATTCTCCTAGGTTCAATGTTGAGTTTCTTTCTGTTTTGATTATTCGAAAATTTGGCGGCTGTACCATAATTGGGACTTTGTGAGTGGAGTTTGTATTGAAGCAAAGCAGTTGACTTGAATGAAGTTAGGTCCTGTGTTAGTACCTGGATGTTGAATGTAGCTATTGGAGCCTTCTATTTAAGGTTTTGTGTCTAAATTTGGATATGTTTAGCTATAAAAGTGGATTTCCTTTGCGTCCTTGAGAAATATTGTCATTGTTTTAATTTGGACGTGTTTAGCTATTAAAGTGGATTGGAAGCTTCTGCGCAGATTCCCATCAATAAGGTTACCGTAGAAAATGAGAAACCGTCAACCAACTTTTTGGCTATTTATCATCCCCTATTTAACTCTAATGGTAGTGTGTTGTATAGATTGTCGTGGGTTCTGCTGCAACATGCTGATTTTCTTTGGTAGGAACTGGGATAATGCTCAGATTAGCACAGCTGATTTTAATTCCAGTATAGGTGGAATATAATCCTGTCAATCCACTATGTATACAATGTCAAATGGAAGATTATGGAAAGTTATACTAACATTGCTCCAAAAGTTGTTTACTTTGGCTGTTAATGGCTTTGATTGGTGATATGACATGCAACTATATAAAAGCTGTGTACATAAGATGGCTCGGTATCAAATTTCTGATTTTGGTATGGCTGGATAGTACTATATATATCATGTTAAAAGAATGTAGTGTATTGAAGTTTTAAGAGGGTGAAACAAAATCACTTTATTGTCTTTCTCAGAAATTGATGCTTGGTCGCTTGGATGACGTAGGTCTTAAATGGCGTAAGGTAGCTCTTATTTGAAACCAAAAGATGAAAATGACGAACTTTGAATTAGGCTTACATAGTTAAACCTGGCCTTAGATGTAGAAGTTGGATGACTTATATATGATAACTAGTTGACTCCCTACTTTATAAGAATACCTCTCCTTGAAAAACCTTTTTTTTTTTTGTCATAATGAGAAAGTCATTGTTGGATTCAAGGTTGTAATGAGAAAGTCATTGTTGGATTCAAGGTTGTTTAGAAGAGAATTTTATACCCTTTAATTGAAATCTTTCAGTTGAATCTTTTAGATCTCTGACTAGATTCCTGGTAATCAATAAGATCTTTCAGTTTAAACTTGTAGAAATCTGAACAGATTCTTGTTTTAAGATAAATCATAGTTAATCATTTGAATATGTGTGAGTTTTTCTGCATATCGCTTTATATTTGATATGACTGTGTTATATATTCATCTTGTTTTGAAACACTAACACCAGTTCATTTTATGTTGAAGGTTTTCTCGTGTAAAGGTCCACTGGGCACCAACCTGCCTTTGTTGTAGTCGTGGTGGACTTGCTCAACAAAGAGAAATACTGATAATGGGTAGCACATTTAACCCTCAGATTTTAGTAGAGAAATTAGCAAAGCTCAACAGTTCTCAACAGAGCATAGAGAGTATCCTTTTTGCCTAAACTATTACACTGTTTACTATCTGTTGTGCCTCTTTGTTTTGCATTAAGAGCAAGGTAAGTGAAGTGTGAATCCAATTTTAGTGGACTGAGAAGGATTCATGGCTCCCATAACCTGAGAAACTTTTCTTAGAAAAGGGGGAAAAGGTTTTCTCTACCTGCTGTTGTTATTCACTCATATAAATTGAGCAGCATCAGTTGGTATTTTACTCAGTACACTCCTTTTTGATTTTTTGCGCAATAGCTATTTGGTTTAAAACTTTCTGATCATCTTTCTTTGGGTTTTTACTTAATTTTCTCTTTGAATAGATCTTTAATTTCCGTCTACAATATGCATGTTAATTCATAAACAATATAGTGTTTTTAATTTTTGTAAATCCCCAGGTATGCTTTTCATAACCTCACCGGGATGGTACTATTGACTTAAATGTAATTATTCATTTATCAGGTCTTATTCACTTTACCCCTATTTTTTCTGTGTAATTTTGTTTACGAATATTTTTTAAAACTTTTAAATATGTGAGAAACCAGAGTGAATTTGGATTATATTCCTTATATGTATCTGTCTCTCAAAAGTCAAAAGTCCCAGTTTTGGCAGCTTTTATCAATAGGCTTTTGACAAATTAATCATCAGTCGATTGCATGGTAAGTCGTGTTGTCCACTCTTTCTGGTTCGATAGTAGATTGCATGGTAAGTCGTGTTGTCCACTCTTTCTGGTTCAATTTTCTTACGCGTGCTTCAAATTGGTCTTCCTTGACATATGAAAGCTCTATCGCATTGGTGTATATTTCACATGAATAAAGCAAAACTAGTGGTTGAGACTTGGGACCGACAATTTCATAGCTCTCCGCGTGAGCAAAGGTTGGCCTTTTTGTATCTTGCAAATGATATCTTGCAGAATAGTCGGAGGAAGGGTGCTGAGTTTGTTGCTGAATTTTGGAGAGTCCTTCCCGAAGCACTTCGTGATATTATACGCAATGGAGATGAGTTTGGGAAAAATGCAGCTCTTAGACTGGTTAGTCTCTTTATAACTTATATATAGGCATCTAATCACTGTTATGTTAGATCTCCTCAGTACTTTCTGTTATCAGATTTTCTTAGCCCCTTCTATATTGGCTTACAATGCATATTCACCTGCTGTATGTGTGTGATACATAGAATACTAAGGTTATGGCATTGAACACCCCCCCACCCCCCCCCCCAAAAAAAATAAAATAAAAATAAAATAAAAATAAAAAACCACCACCATAGACCCACACACACTACTGGAAATTTTAGGGGAGTGAGGAGGGAACCCATGAAAGTTTGATGTATGCATCAAACCATGAATTGTTGGGAAGTAGGTAAAGACTGCAGTGTTTTCCTTTGCCTCGGTCATCTTTTTTTTTGGTTGTTGGTTGAGGTTGTCCTGAGAGAGTAGGGCAGTGACTTAGTTGCATTATCAGAGAACAGATACATAGAAGATTGAGGCTCTTTTTTCACTCAAAGAGAGCAGACCAATCCATCTATTCTTTTGAAAAAATTATCAGTCACACAAGATATCGTGGACCTTTGGAAAATTTACGTAAAATAGGAGAAGGCTTTGAATTAAGCCCAATAGAGAGATAAAACGCAAGAGGGATATTTGGTTAAAGCGAACAAGGGTACATCATTTTTTCTTTTTCTCTTGATTTTTTTTTACTTTATATATGCCGCTAGATTTTAGAAAAATGCAAGCACCAGTATTTTCACCTAGAAACTCATGTTTGAAAACTAATGAATATATTTATTAAAAGTTTACATAAATTGTTGCTTGCATTTTGCTGTTTTCGCCTTTTATTTTATGTTATGTTTTCTTATTCACACCTCTATCTGTGTGTACATAGGTGTATGACTGCTGTACTTGCAGCTTTGGTCAATATTCTGATCTTACCCACCGTCTAAATTTTCTCTGATTTTTACTCGTTATACTGCTTTATCTGGATTTAAAATTTATGTTTTTGGATTTGGATTGGATTTTTATACTTTGGATCAAATTGGACTGAATCTAATCTGGGCTATATTGTCTTTCCATAATCCCATGCCCAAACAGGAAGTCTTTAGCTGTATAATGTTGGGCTTTTGGATATTGTTGAAGATGTGAAATTCCCTCAATTTTTTCGGTGGGCAATAATGATGTGAGATCAATGTTTGGAGTTTCCTTTTTCTCTCTTCCGCTTTTCCCGACTCCTGAGATTCAAAGATGAATGATAGGCTATAGGCAATTGCTAGGATAAGAGGTTGCTGAGGTCCACTCTTCCTAAGTGGAGTGGATGGTTACATGTTAGTGGTGGTAGGTGTTGGAAACATGTATGACTTTTTTTAGTTATGTTCTTAAGATAGTTGAGGCTAGGAATGACTGTCAAAATCATATGGAATTTTCCACGTTCTCTATATATTCTAGTTTGTTTTCCCTTATGTGCACACAAGTTACAATTCTTAACAGGTTATAATTACTTAAGAGGTTTGGTGGGAAGAATATTTCAGTTTCTATTGCTTGATAACACTGTACCCTCTTTTTGAAATACATTTTGGATTTTTGATAGAATCTTAACCTTATGTTAGAACCTACGTGGAATTCAGTTTTGTCGGGGCAAAGGAGAAAATATTAGAAAAATCTTTTGACCTGTTGTCCAGTTGTTCTAGGAGATTTCTGCAAACCTCTATGCTTGAAATTTTCTACTCTTTTGTATAGGGAGATGGAGTGATTGTTGGTGTGTTAATGATGACTCACCAAAGTTGAACACATTTAGCAAAGTGTATCGGACATTCTTGTTAATTGAGGTTTTGATGAAACTACGGGGAAGTGATTTGTTACAAGTTTCTTCATAGTGCCTGTCATATGATGTATGTCACCAAATTTTTTCATGTTTATTCAAACTAGATTGTGTGCATTTAAACGCATGGGTTATTTATGATAAAAGAAGACTATGGAAATAATAGTTCCTTTGATGTTGCTCTGTTCATACTTTCGAGGGTGTTTTCACCAGCAATTTAATGAGATTCAACTTTTGGTTGTGTGTATATTGTCTCTACAGATAAGTATATGGGGTGAAAGAAAGGTTTTTGGCTCAAGGGGGCATATTCTGAAGGAAGAGTTTATGGCCTGCCAGCCAGAAAACAATGATGACAAAACTGGAAGACAACTCAGCCTAAAATTTGTGAGGAGTCGTATTTACTGATTGAAAAATTTGTATTCTTCTACTGCATAACAACATAATTCCTAACACACATTTTCTCACTTGAACATGGACAGAGACAATCTATTGGAAATATGTTAGATAAGATAGTTTCAGATTGTGAAGCAATTTATGGGGGACAATTGGATGAAGATGCCTTACTGAGTAGATGTACAAATACCATTAGCTGTTTGGAGAAACTAATAAAGGATAATGGTGGCAACTTAAATTCAGGTAAATTTCTTCCGTTTGTTTGCTCTCCTTTGCCTTTCCTCATCCTTCTTGCACCGGTATCGAGCTTTTTGGGATTTCTTTATTCAGTTCAATTTCATTATGATTCTGTATTCTCTATGCTTTGTGTAGGTAGATGGACAACTTAGAAAATTTGGAGGATTAACTTATTTTTTGTGGACAATTAGCCTTGCATGTTTGTACCTACAGATTTGATTAAACTTTGTTCCATTATTTAAGTAAGCATGTTGTTTGTTTAATTTTGCATCCTTTTCTCTAATGTTGTTACCTAAGCCTGGTCTCTCCACCAACTGAAACCTGTAGAGAAAAAATATACTGGCTTTCAGCTGTGAGTGTTGGTGTGTCATTTCTTGGAGCTTATATCTGTTTAGGTAATGTGTTTTGTTGCCCAGTGTCCTCCTGTTAGGATTAAGTTATAAGCCTAGAGTCATGTAAGGAGTTTGCTGGAAAAAGTAGTGGTCATGATTTAGAAAGTTGTGTTGTTGATCTGGGTCCTTCTATGACTATTTAATGACCGACATAAGTGTCCATTATTGTAGTAAATTTGGCAAGTGGAAGTCATGATAGTATGAGTAAACCGTGAGGAGTTTAGATTACATCCTGCAGATACTAGGCTTTTAGCATACAGGAAGAGAACATGGTGATTCAAACTGGTGGTTTGAACTTCTTGTTTTAACTGGACCTTCCTCCTATTTTACATGAAATTCTGTCCTAATAATTTGATATAATGATTAATTGTACAACCAAAAATTGAAATTTGCCTTTTCTGCCTGTTGCTACTTTGCTGTTGGGCTCTTTTTTAGCTATACATATATAAAGACAAGAAATTTTTGTTTTTGAGAAGTTCTTGTAGTTGATAACTTGATTTTATGACCTACCTTGCATGCATGAGGATAATTAGTGCAAGTGAGAGAACTAAATCAACCCATATACTCCTTGTGATCTTGAGTAATTTTCCTTAATAAGATATGCTTCTAAATGCAGTGCAGCCGACCCCTTATTTATTATATGATAGCACTCGCCTTCCTTAAGAGAAGTGCTTAGAAAGTTGGTCTAGGGTTTGGGTCCGTCCATAGATTGATTACCCATTTATTGTAGCTTGACCACCTTCTTCTATCACAGGCTAAGCTTGAGTGAAGTTCCTCTCAGGTTTGAATTGGAATCAAATTTCTTTTAGGTCCCATCAGTATATACGTGAGCAAATAGAAGAGTGAGAGAGAAAGATTTTGTTTAGCCATCCAAAAGTATGATTAATTTGTACCAAGTATTGGAATTGTAAAATACATGATGTATAAGAGTTGTAGATTGCAAGAATTTAATGAACATTAGTGTCTCTTTTTTTTATTTTTTATTTTTATATCCAACTTTATAGGAAGGAGGTTTCCTGTATTAAGAAAGGAGGTTGCTTGGTAATGACAATAAAAAAAAGGGTTTCTTGTCAGTGGTGTGTTTTATCCGAAAGTAACTTTCTTTTTCTAATCTTATCCATTTATTCTAACAATCATCTTCTGCACCCCCACACCTTTTCCCACCAAACTCCCTCCCTCATGATTCCTAGTTGGTTGATAATTTTAGTAGACCATTTTTTCCCTTTGACAACCTACAGATTTCTTAATTTTTTTTGTTGTAAATGCAAATTTGGGTGCTGCAGCTTACTGACTGACTGCCTCCAATCATCCCACCTGTTTTTTCGTGGGTGGGGGTGGGGTGGGGAAGGGGAGAAATGGTAATTCTGCTTCACCCCTTTTTCCTTTCTTTAGGATGGAAGATGGAAATCTTTTCCTTATTCCATACCAGTTTAGGTGTTAGATTGAGACTGAGTGCATGCCCTTAAAGAAGTCTTTCATATAGCCTCAGGTTTCCCTGCTGCTACCTTGTTAATCTAAAGTTGAAACTAGTCAAGGGGTCTGATGCACTGCAATTCCTGGGAGGCTGATACTGGCCCTTGATTGTCAGGGAAACTGATCATCCTACTACTTGATGACAAATAATATGTATAGCCTTGTTTAGATGCATTTTATTCAGTCCCACTGTAATCCAAAGCTTACATTGTACCCTAATGAGGAAAATGAAAGATTTATGAAGTAGCTTGGTTCATTAAGTACCTTGTAAGTATATCATGATGGTGGGTAAATGTTGTCATTGACTTGACTTTCTTTTGAATGCAATTGGCAAGGATGCTGCATAAGGTATATGCGAGGTGGCTTTTACAAGACAGTAAAAACCTACAAATAGCGTTCTCTTTTTCAGAATGTTATTACTGTATGAGGTTCAGAAGTATCCCAATTTCCCTGATATTGAACGGGTTAATTCTTTCAAGGAAAGTACATTCCCCTTATGGATCTGTTTGTGGTACATATTGGAGCTCAATCATGGCAAAGAGATTGGCAGGATTCTTGTAATTTAGAGTTTCTTTTGTATTGGAAATTGTGTAGTTAATTAGCTCATTAGTGTTGACTGGGACACGTTTCTTCCCAACATTTGACCCAATGCACCTGTTTTACGCTTTTTCAGGCGTGTCTTGTCATTCAACCTAAGCTCAGCTTAAATGGCACATGGTTGGAAGTTTGGAACTGAGATTTATATTTCTCAATGTTGAGTGTCGTCATCACTACTTGTGTGAAACTAATTGACAAGCTTAGTGCAACAAACTTAGGAAAGTTCTTCCAAAAAAAACCATAGAAGTTAGCTAGCTGAAGCAAAGTTTTTGTCATAAGTTTGTGTAAAGGTGAACACTGGTCTCAACCTTCTTTTGGAGAGAATGAAACACTATGCATATTACCATATTTTCCTCTTCCTTTTTTTTTTTGTGATGCTTTGTATTCATGCCAGTCATGTCGTTGGTCTGAGCCATGTGCATTTTTAAACTCATTGAAACAGGTAATTTCAGTGGATCTGGGTTTGCTGAGGATTTGCAAGGGCAGCATACTGTATTGAGGGAATGCATTGAGCAGCTAACAATCCTTGAAGCTTCAAGGGCTAGTCTTGTGTCAAATTTGAGGGGTGCTCTTCGAGAGCAGGTAAATATACTATTCATTTACTGTGTTTTCTTTTACAGAGTAGTTTTTAGGCCTTTAACCACCTTTTGAATAGACCCTCATATTTTTTAAATAAAGAAACTACCTTAATATTTTGTTTCTTTGCAATTAAGCCACTTCTTGTCAATAGCCAGTCCTAGCCACTTAAAGTGCCAAAATGCTGTGTGAAATGGCTAATTTTGTCTTTAAATGGTTAATTCTTGGGAGGTTAAACATTTCTATGTGTAAAGTGGTTTCTTAAAAAAACCAGTTTGGTGCCGAGTCTTTTTTCTTTTGACTTTGTGTGTTGAGGTGGGGTTGTGAGGTTGTTCTTATGGATACACTGATTTTATGTTTTTTTCGCTCTTCTGCTACCACACTGAGTGATGTCATCTTGTTTGCAGGAGCTGAAACTGGATCAAGTGCATAGTCAACTCCAAGTAAGTCTTACTCGGTTGCATCCATTTGTTCTCTAATATTAGATGGTGACAATTAGTCCTAGCCAAACTCAATATCTTGACACTCTAGGTCATTTCTCTTGCCATACAATGGTTGCTACTACAAACGTTTTGAATTTATTCTTAGGCTTATGCTTCCATAGTTCTATCCCAGGAGATTCTTAGCTTTGAACTTTACTCCACTCCACTGTAGAAAATAGAGGGAAAACAAGTGTTTTAATGTACCTCTTGTTGGATTTTTCCTCTTTTGAATAAAAAAATGTACCTCTTGACATGTTATTTCAAAAAGTTTAGTCCCTGCAAATAGTAGCTTGTGGATGATTTTGCAAATTTATTATGGTAGCCCATGACAGTAGAATAGTTTCGTAATAATGCATTATGGAATCACCAATTCAATTTTATTTTGTATTTCCTTCGGTTGAAGATAATCTGTTTCTTCCTGTTCTACTCTTTTTTTTTGACATCCAGGCTGCACGATTGCAATCAGAACAAGCTACCAATGTTAGCCGACAGTTTGTTAGCTCCGACAGCAACATGCTTATGGAGGAACAAGGTGTGAAAGATGCTCATGTTTCCTCAGTGCCACCTGGCTTTACCCTTGGGGACAGGCAAGCAAACGCTGTTGTATACAAAAGACAAGTCCCTCAAACTGTTAAGTCTTCTGCATCTACCGAGGACGATTCCCGAAAATCTGCAGCTGCTGCAGTGGCCGCTAAGCTTACTGCTTCTACGGCTTCAGCTGAGATGCTTAGTCACGTCCTTACATCTTTGGTATCAGGTGTTGTATTTGGCAACTCCTCAGATTCCCCTAGTGATCCCCACCATTCTGATAAGAGACCCAAGCTTGAGAATGAGGCATCTTCCTATGCACCAGCACCCCCTCTGCCACCACCACTGCCTCAAAATCAGCAACCACCACCGCCATTGCCTCCCTTCCCCCATCCTGAATCCCTCCAACAGAATCAGAATACTAATACTATCCCAACGAATCAGCAGGCAACAGCTGGCAAGCAGCCGCCCCTGCCATCTTCTTCCCCTCCACCACTTCCCCCTTTGCCGCCGATGCAGCTATATCCGATGCCGCCTCATTTTATCCAAGCTGCTGGATCTATGTCTAATGTGGTTTACGGCTATGGGGTAACCCCACAGCCACCCCCTTTGTCGGCATACCCTTCGGTTGGGGCCCCTGTGACAGGTATGTCTCCTTATGCAGCTCCCCCAGTTAACCCATATCAACTTTTTCCTGGATCTGAAAGTGGATTTTATAGCCCTTCATCATCCGTGCCTATGGCTCCAATTTCGCGTCAACAGACATTGTAGTTCCTTAATTTGAGTTGGTTGGATTTAGAGGGATAGAAGATTTGAAAGGCTTGTTCCTTTGTTGGAACCTTTTGTGCAATTTGTATGTTTTAAGGTTATACAGTGCACAGTTAGAGTCTGCACATATAAGCACCGTAATTGTAATCTGTAGGTTTTTACAAGTCGAAAATCATAGATTTGGAGAGTGAAGCATGTTGCTTTGATTGTACCTGTTGTGCTGATCGTTTGATCATTTACCTTTGCTCCTGAGGTTGATGGTATTTTTGTTGGGCAAAAAAGGGGTAACAGCCTGGTAACGAGTGCTTATTCAGTTGTTTGGTTGCACATAGGTTGTGAAATTTCCTAAGAAGTGTTTTCCATATATATATATATATATATATATATATATATATATATATATATATATATATATTCAAACAAATACTGAATATACATACAAATCATGAAATCAACAAGGAAAGTATCATGCCATTCACTCAGTATGTATGATAAATGATAATATTGTCTAGCCCGTAGTCGGTGACAGATTCATGATTTTATGCCTGGTGAGTCATAATTGATAATCAAACATGTACTAAATTTTTTTTTACCAAATAACCAAATTTTGTTATCATCCTTTTTCATTGTCAATATGAGAGAATGAGACAACTAATAATGGGTATTTATCTAAATACTAACATAATAGCAAACTTGATTATGATAGTTTTGCTTTCAAATTATCCCAATCAAAAGTGGGAGGTACAAGAGTCTATTGATAGCAATTTTTAATAGAGATATCTCAGTACAATTCTTATCAAAATTGTTTAGTCACTCAAAAACAAGATCATGATTCATGAACCCTTTTAACCTAGCTCTTTACCACCATCAAAAACTATAATCTAGCTCTTTAACCTAGATCATGAATTCATGATTCACAAACCTTTTAATCTTAATTCATTTAACCTATTATAACCCCCCAAATTACTAACATAATAATAATAATTTTAGTAACTTAGGGGTATTATCGCCATGTGCCACCACGCTTCGGTTGTGCTAAGTAATTAGCATATTGCAGCGGAAGTAAAACTTGATTTATTTATTAAAAAGAATATTGATTATCCAAAGGTATAAAAGTTGAATAAGAAAAATTATGAAAACTCCTAAATAGTATGTCACTATTGATGTAATGCTCCCATACACATTTATTCATGTAAACCTACTTACCATAAATGATAAATAGGGTGAACAAAAAATAAAGAGAAAAATACGTATTAGTGTAAAAACACTGTGTACATATACATGCTAAAAGAAATACTTTGACTTTTAAATTTCTTTATTTCGAACTTTCCTTCTTATAAATTAATAAATTTTAAACCTTCCTTTATAATAATCCAATAAAAATGGAATTATTAAAATACTTAATAAAAATAATTTCTTCTCCTTATATCCTTTCCTTGATCCTAAGTGTGCACACCCCCAAGTTAGTTACCCCATTAGGGATCTATCCTTGGAGTTTCCTTATATTTGCCAACAAGTGGACTTTGAAACATAAACCCTTCTTGATTATGAAATCAAGCGGTAATATATAATAATAATAATAATAATAATAATAATAATAATAATAATTTTTCTTTTATAATTCCTTTAAATACAAATACCTTACTTTAATTATTAAAACTCACTGAAAATTATTAAATCTCAAATACCATTCGGCCCTTTTGAAACATGATACATATTAAATAAAATAAGGTAAATGTATATCACCCTTTTTTTGTAATCGGAATTTCAAATAAATAATCATATATAAACATATATTTAAAAAATATCTTAACACAATATAATTCACAAAATAAAATATTCGATTGCACATAAAAATATTTAACACATATACGTACCTTAAATTCAAGTATTTCCTAGCAACTTCTTACGAAACTTCAAGATGATGGTGGTTGGTGGTTGTTGGTGGCGCAAGGTGGCTGAAGGGAGGAGAGAGAGGCTAGAGAGAGGGAGAAAGTTTGAGAGAAGTATAAAGAGTTTAAGGATTTTTGTGTGAAGAATTATGTGAGGTTTAAAGGTATATTTATAGTAGAAATTAGGATAAATTTTAGGATTTAAAAACATTAAAAGATAAGTATAAATTTAAAATGATAATAATCCTCTAAATTTTCAGAAAAATATTTTTTTAAAATAATTCAATTTTAACCAATTAAAATCATTTAATTCAAAATAAACCAATTAGAATTAGATAAAAAAGGTAAAATTTTATAATAATAATAATTTTTTTTTTGAAATATCAATCAGAGAAACAGTATATGATAAGGTTAGAATTTATTTTTATTATTTTTTTTAAAAAAATCTATTATTTTTAAATTAAAACTATCTTTTCAACTAAAATTATTCTTTAAATTATGATAAAATAATTATAAAAATAATTTTAATTTTGTTTTTTTAAATACTAATCATGGCAGCTGGCCATGATTAAATATGGTTGATTTTATTTTTTATTTTTTTGATAAATATATTCGATTCGTAACATAATCGGTTTTAAATTAAAAATAATTTTTATAAATATCTTAAATTGATTTTTTTTACTAAGAATAATATCTTAAAAACTTATAGAATATTCTAGAATAAAAGTGGATACTTGGGATATTTTGAAGGGCTTTGTGGGAATTTAATGGAATAATTAAGGATTAAATATTTATTTATGAAATTAAATAATTTTCCTAATAAAATTATAAAAAATATATATAAATGGCAGTTTATAATTATAATTGGGCCAAAATACTTTTAAATTATTTAATTGTACTAAAATATTCTTAGAATAAATTTATTTAAAATGCTAATATATAATGTACATTTAATTTTAAATAGAACTTAACATATAAATTTTTTTAATATAATGTCTAAAATACGGGGTATTACACTTATTCAATTATTTGACAATAGCAAACCAACAACAAACTATAATCTTATTGCAATTTCAACAAAATTGTAAATAGAATTCAATTGCAAATTTGCAACCCAATTTGAAGCTGAAATGAACCTCCAATCACAAAGTTCAAACCCAATTTCAAACAATACCCAATTTCAAAAAAATAATAATTAAAACAATACCTTGCGAAGGTCTGGTGGTATTTCTGGCCTCTGCTGAGTGCTCGGCATCACGCCGTGGTCTGGTGGTCGACTGGTCGTGGTCTCGTGGAGGCAGCCATGCAGGAGAGTGGAGCAGTGGTCTCGTGCCTGCCGTCATGCGTGGAGTCGTGGAGACAGGAGCAGTCGATGAGCCGAGTAGATGAAGAGTCGAAGACAGGGCTGTGGGTATATTAGGGTTAGGGGCTTAAGGAAATTGAGACAAGAGTAAGACTAAGACAAACAAAATAGAATTTGAGAAAGTGAGAAAAAAAGGTGAGTTGTTTCTATTGAGATTTGAACTTGGGTGAAGAATATAGGGAGCACATTAGCTTTAACATTGAGCTAAGGAATACAATGCGTCAAGAAGTACACTAAATTATATATAACTTTTTGGTTTGCCTACTGATGAGTCATGTGAGGTCAATAACCCCATCTGTCCCTGCCCCTAGTATTTCTTTTCCATGTTTAAGAGATGTTGTTGTATTACCATGAAGCAATAGACTTACAGAATGAAGAATCAATAGGAGATAGAAAGGATCAAAATACTCTAGAGGGGGGGGGGGGGGGGGGGGGGGGGGGGGGGGGGGGGGGTTGAATAGAGTATGGTAGATTTTCGCAATTAGGTGTTCAAAGGCTTTGAAACAGCTTTTAGACGCGGAAATAGGATATGATAAGTTTCAAGGGCTTTGAATTGATTTTTCAGGATTTTCTTTGTAAGCGAATACGATAGAGTAAAGCGAAAACGAATGTAAAGCAAGTTTAAAGGGGACAACGAATTTTTTACGAAGTTCGACAATGTGCCTACATCTCCGCCTAGGGTTTCCTACCCGTAGGATTTAACCGATCTTTATTTCCTCCTTTAGAGACCTAAAGCCACCTTCGAAGATTTTCACCTAATCTTCTATACCGTAGCTTACCCTAGCTATAGTCTAGCGTCTCAATTCCTAGAAATAAAAATCTTCTCATTTTTTCTTTTTGAATCTTTGAGTATTATAAATCTACTCAAAGTATGTCTCTCTTTTCTTTTGACGTTTTTCTTTTTCACACAAAGAGACTTTCTTTTCTTTTCTCTCAATCTAAATTACAATTAAAGTATAAAGTTCTAGAGAGAAAAGTGTTTGAGTTTTCTGTAGCTTGTGTTGTGTATTTCGTTGAGGAACTTCTTATTCTTCAAGCTTCAGCTCACTCTATTTAAGGAGTGTCTTCGCAACGAATAGTCTTCAGTAGATCCAACAATGTCGTTGCCCTTGAATCGGATGTTAGGACTTTGACTAACCGCTTCAGAATTTGTTCCATGAAGTTCGGGCAGTTACTGAAGTTTGCTTCAAAGGTCTTGACCGAATATCCATTACAGATTTGAATGGGTCTTCTTATTTTGAATTGCACGATCAATACTTCTTGAATGGGGATAGCTTTTGCAGTTTCTTTCAATCCCATAAAGCTAGGAAGACTTGAAATTCAAATTCATCTTTAGACCATTTGAATTTAAACAAAAACCTTCAAGAGTCCATCATGTAACTACTTCCTTATTTTTAGGAGAAGTTTAAGCAAGAATTCAGCAGCTTGAATAAGTTGAATTCTTCGGCTATATCTGAACAACAAACAAGTAATCCGAGCCACACAACAAGCAAATAATACAAGTAATCACACAGTAACATAGTAACCGTGTTTTATGCATGACATATCTCATAAGGTGTTCTTTGACTTCCATCACTTAAATAATCAAGTTAAATATATATGAACAAATTATCATCATCAAGGTGGAGTCTTCACAAAAAATACACATAAATTCAAGCCATCATTTATTAGTCTATGGAATACTTCTTAAGTTGCAAGGCTACATTTCTTATGAGTCTACGGCAACATGCCAACAAAATCCCAAGATGTTATGTCAGGCAAAGCCGTCCTTTTCAGAATCCCATGCATCATGGTTTAAGGGACTTCTTATGAATTCATTGCTCACCGTCCTTAATGGAATGCATTAATGTTGTTTCATTGAGCAACTGCAACATTCAAACAAGTTTAATTAATGAACTTAGCGATATTTTTGAAACATGGTCCAGATTACTTTTAGACCAATGTTTTAGACAAAAGACGGTGATACTGTGCTGCTGTTTGCATGCTTGTATAAGAAACAGTACACAACTACACAAACGCATGTATATATATAATGAGAAAGATAATTAAATTAAGAAAAATAAGAAGAGATCTTAGCCATTCAAATGATAAGATCCAACGCTAGAAATTTCATGTAAAAAAATGATTACTATAACAATTAAAAATGATCATTATAATAATAAAAAGAGTAACTATATTAATAAAAAGAGTCATTATAAGTGAAAAAATTATTTGGTCACTATGAGTTAAAAAAGGGTCATTATAAGTTAAAAAAGGGTCACTATGAATACATAAAATATCATCCGTTGGATTTAGGAGATGAAAAGTCAAGATGTATATAAATATAATACGGCGACGCAAAAAGTATACTATAAAATAAAAATAGAAAACACTATTATATAGCTGTGTGAGAAGTGGCAACTGAGGGTGTCTGGTGCTTTATTCTTTTTGGAGCCAAACCACACGACAAACACTATGATATGATTACTTTAGTAATTTACAATTTAGCAATTTACTAGCATTGTTGTGACTTTGCCAAAAGAAAACTACTCCCTCCCCAAATATCACCCTCTTCTTAATTTTGGATTGTTTTTTAAAAATTAACCCATTTTTTTTATTTTAGATCGTCTCTTAAAAATTGGCCCATTCTCTTAAAGATTTTTCATTTTTGGTTGTCTCCCCAAAAATTTTCCATTGTCTTAAAAAAAGTTAATTTTCGTACTTGAGGTAATATTTCAGCAACGGAGGGAATACGACAATACATGATATATATGTACACATTCACATTAGGCCTTGACTATAAACTAGTTGGAGATCGATGACAAGTCTGTCGAGGGGTAATAAAGTTTATCAGATTTTGTCTCTATGACACTCCTATGGAGTTATCCCGTGCTGCAACGCTTGCAAGTTGTAAACCTTGCACCAATATCATCGTTTGAGCACATGACATTATTGGAAAACTGTTCAAGTTAAAAACAACCAAGTTTAGATGTACTTTTGATCAAAATATATAAGATTAAATCACAAATTTTTTTGACACAACTATAGATAAAGCTCAGAATCCTACATGATGATGGACTATATGGTTTTTCTCCGGTCTTAACCATGTAATTTAATTGTTATTGGATTAACCATAACTAAATCTATGTCCTATCTTTTTAATGTTAATTGTATCACGAACTTTTTTTCTTTTTTGACGTGATGATCAACTATATGTCATGATTGATCATAGTAGATGCAAAAATATACTGCTCAATTCCAAGAAAATTTGATTTATATTTATGTATATTGATTAGGCCGGGTACTTTTAAAGGCAATTATATTATATGTAGTACAACACAAATTAAATTACAATTACAATGTAAAATGACACTAAGCAAAGTTACAACAAGTTCATCATTTTCCCCTTATTTATGAGACATTCTTTAATTGGGTTAATCCATTTTCTTTTCAATTCTTAACCATATGACACGAGTCTACTAGTCCCTTATATAATAAATTTTCATTTCTTAACCATATTACACGAGTCTACTAGTCCCTTATAAACTAAATTTTCCCGATCAAATACTACATTAAGTTGGTTCAATTTCCCCATAAAAGCTGTGAAATACCCCTATTAACAAGGAAAAAACAGAATCTATCCAATGAAGTACAGAGTATGTAAGTACAAGCATGTCTTGTCTAAACTCGAGTAGCTAGTAGTTTTTGGTGGAACTTGGAAACTGGGGGAATATGTAAATGGTATTTGGTATTTCAAATGATAACACTAGAGAAGGACGAACACCAAAATCCGACATCAAGCCGGGCGAAAGCATACTAAAAAACAGATTAGAGATATTTATCAAATTAGACTTAACCAAATAAGAAAAGCAGTCAACGATATAGAAGTTGGAAGAGTCACAGGTGAGCCGTCAATAGTACCAAAAGCTGTTCAAAGATTGCTAAAGTTAGTTGTAGTTGTCTTTTGTAGCATCGCATTTACCATTACCATTTGCGTTTGTACACTAGTTACTATTTTTAATGGACTATCATACTGTCCATAAAGTCATCAACCCATCAATCGATATACTCTTTCCGTTTTCAAATATTGTTTCAAATACGAAAAGTAACGAAAATCTTTAGGAGACAATCCAAAATGAAAATTTTTTAGGGAAATAGGGCAATATTCGAAGAAGACGTATAAATCAAAATGAAAAATGAGTTAATCTTTGGAAAACGAAGGTAGTAATAATTATAATTATCGAATCACAACTTATGAAAGTGGAGTTGGTCGTTTTTTTGGGGGATTAAAGTCTGTCTCTCCATAGGATTTTGTAGTATTGCCTCATGGAATCCTGCCATTATCCTCGACAACCTCATCAGGGTTTCATTATTCACTAGTGCGCTATTTATCTTCATCCATGATAATGATCATGAAAATTCATTTGCTACTCATACCCATCAGATCATCTACGTACTGACTTTAGGGAGCAAGGTATTTGAGGCTGGGGCAAGCGTGAAAAAAAAAAAAAAAATGACCGTTGAAATTTGCTATTACATTACTCATTTTGTTACTTCATTCATTTCCTAACGAAGAAGCGTTTTAAAATGAGATTTCATTGTATGCATGCATGAATCAACAAACGTATTACATACCATTATGTGAATGTTGTAGATGCATCTAAGTTAAATCATGATCGAATTATAGTTATTTTTTGTAACGGCTTATCGCATGAGATGTCTAAAATGAGATTTCAGGGGTTTTTGGTAATAAATAAGAGTGAGACGGTCATACCTGAGTTATTTTGATTTACTGCATATTAAGAAGGACAGATCGAGCAACTGTCAGAGTTATATATTTCATGCACTCGATTTTCACTGATGTATTCCGACTTTTGTATTTCGCCTCCCTCTTCACGTATCAATAAAATTTGTTCTTCTTAGGCCTATGAACGTAGTTGATAAACCACGTAAATTCTGTGTGTTTATGTGATCTTTATCTTTATTTATCATTCTTGCCTTCGTCACAAGAACAACTACTTTAGATGATAGTTTCAAAATAGGCCTAGGGACATTGTGATGAGTGATGACCCTCTTGCTTGAACATTGACAAAAAGTCAAAAACAACCACGTTAACATGTCTAAGTACATCTGTGTCACTGTTTCTGCCCCGCACCTTCTAGCCCTGATGGTGATGATGTCTTCAACAATCAACAGTACGTACGTATCGGAGGTTCAATATTGTAGTATCCGACAAGGAAAATATCACATAAGAAAATTATGCAATAATCTAATCTCTTTATACACTCCCCCTCCCCCTATTTTTATTGCATTAGACTATACTATAACCAGAAAAATAAGAATTTCGTCAGATCATATAATTAAATTTGATATAGTGGCCCCGTGAAAGATTTAATTAGCAACCTAGGAGCTAATAGAAGGTGTTAGCTCAATAATTAAGAGAGTGTTCAATGAATACCTCTGCAACTATGGTTTGTGCATAATAATGTATGATGACATATCAGGGATACGGATAGATATAAGATAATGGCCGGATATGCAGTTGGATAAGATCTTTTAACGTTCTCCACCAAAATCATAGATATGACCTATGCAAAGGATTACATATTCACTACGATTGTCCTATGTAAAGTGTGTTTCGGTTCGATTTCTTATCATTAATTGCGAGCGATTCTCTTAGAAAAGTTCATTCCAAGATATACTTTATACAGTTATACGTATACAAAGTACGTGCTCACGTAGTATGTTTTTGTCATAAACTGTTGCATGGCGTTCTATGAAGTATTAAGCCTACCTCTACTATTGCGACATATGTGATGAGAAAACTATATATGAAGTTCTAACAAGACTTCATGTTATATTAATATGAAAATTAACAAAATCACAAAAATATGCAAGTATATTATAAATTACATTGTAGAATAAACAGTACATAGAGGCAACAAGAACTTAAATTTTGTTTATTAGATTAACAAACAAACATCCATTTTATCCAATGTGATTATTTAAACTCGATCGAATTAGATCTTAAACAAAATGTACACAATCTTCCAAGACTATGCATGGTCTAGAGTTAGTGCGGACAAGCTAGGCTAATAGACGCTTTTTGTAGGTTTTGAGCAGCCCATGTAATGGGCCTTTAATGGACTCCTCCCGTTTGAACTGATCTACTTTGATATATACTTAAATGGTAACATAGTACATGCACCAAGAATGGATGGCGCGGATCAGTAATGAGTAGTGGAAGAGTAAGCATGCAAGTTCGAAGAGATCGAGGAAAGTGTACGTTCGAACCTTAAAAGTTGGCGACGTGGGTTAATGGCTAGCTTTACTGTACCCCATGCACACCTTTACCATCCTCTTCTCGCATGCGCTGACTAGCTTCTCTTATAGGACCCTTTACTTGACAAAACTAATGGTACCAAGCTTCATTCTTAGCCAATTGTTTAATCTCCAACAAAGTTTAAAAAACTAAAACCACCTATCCTTGCAAACTTTCTATAAATACCCTCCCATGCATATCACATTATCATACCTTAATTTACATTTCATTTGATCGATCTTCATTCAATAATTCACTTTGATATCCCTTTCCAAAAATAGAAAGCAAAACAAAGGCTATTAAAAATGCAATATCAAAGAATAGTGGAGAGAATAAAGAGGGTGGCATCAGAAAATGCAGTAGTGATATTCAGCAAGAGCAGCTGTTGCATGTGCCATGCCATCCAACGGTTGTTCTGCGGGATGGGAGTTAATCCTACTGTTCACGATCTAGACTTGGACCCTTGGGGCCAAGACATGGAGAAGGCACTTATGCTGCTCCTCTCCACGCCTAATGCTGTCCCGGTCGTCTTCGTCGGAGGTCAGCTTGTGGGGGCCATGGACCGGGTCATGGCATCCCATATAAATGGCTCCCTCGTCCCCCTCCTTAAGCAAGCCGGGGCGCTCTGGCTTTAATGCCGCTCTTGTTAAATTTTGTTGGTTTAAGTTTGTCAAATTAGTTTATTAGAAGTACTAGACTGAGCTAGAAGTAGATCGCTCTTACGATCTTAGCTTCCCAAAACATTTTTCCCAGAATGGGCGAGACGTACATCAAGTATAAAGCATTATACATGTCTTGAGGAAAGGTAGGGTTGCGGAGGAAGTGGAGTTTCCCCCTTTTATTGTTTGGGGGTTCAAAGTTGTATACTTGTATCTTCCTCTCCCGCTGCTACAGGAATTCTCTCCAGTTATGCGAATTAAGACTTTAGAGAGTGAGGATTTTCTCACTTTCTAGCTCTCATATAATTGGACTGCCATCCAATCACTTGCATTATATTGCATCTCTTTCATTTTTTTAGGAGTGTTATGTGTGCTGTCTGTTTGGTGAGCACAGCAAAATGAATGTAACTTGCTTCCTCCTCTGTTCATCTATATCAAAACCAATGAAGCTGTTTGTGGAAAATAGTTTTCCTATCTTTTGGACATCAATACTCCATTCTTTTCATGCATGTACACATTACTGTTGTTTTCAACTCTTATAGGCTGCATATTTGCTCACCTGACTTTTTCATACTGAGCTCATCTAGTGGATGGATAAGAATATTACTATGTTCTAAGATCAAACACATTATTGGTCTAGATGATGAGCTGACTAGTTAAAAACACATGAACTAAGATAATAACGATTACGTAAAAAATTAAGCGAGTGATCAAATTATGTAGAAATCAAAGCATGGAACACGAAATCAAAGGCTACATTACAGCCAGATTAGAGTAATAAATCCAAACCTAAATTAGTAAATGCAAAGTTCAAAGCAAACATTACGAAAACTAGAGAGTAGTGGACTAATGGTGCAACAAAACAACTTCAACTTCAATCTCATCCCCGACCCTAAGCAAATCGAACTTCTTAAGGACGAAGAATAGAGGAGCCACGAGGACGAATGATAGTGATTATGAACGTAGCTCGAACAATAAGTAATGCAAAACCACCTCTACATAACAGATCAAAGTCACCAAACCTCATGCCTAAACCATAGACTTCCTCAATGTGTTGTATAGCAGCAAACAGCACCGTGAAGACCATCCCGAATGCCCAAAACTTCTGAAACTTTGACTTTGTAAATAAAAATGGAGCAAATATAAAGGATTAGTTCGTTTTATGTAATTGGCTTCTATATGTAAATTGTAATTGGCTTTAATAATATAATAATGCATGCTTGATTACTTAGAGCCATGCTCATATCTTTTTCGCTCCATTTATTCTTTTATTTGTTTGGTGCTAGCTAGGATATTAAAGATATCTCGATTTTTGAAGCTACATATGAGCATACGATGTAAACAAAATTATATATAATTTATAATTTTGATATAAGACATAATTAATATAGCTCTTAGGGTTGTATATAAGAAATTAACTAAAAGTATACCAATTCTAGAACATTAATTATATTAGTCTACGCTTGATTTTGTCATGAATTTCAAACTTATATCATTTTATGACAATATCTAATACTTTTTTATAAGGTTCTTTGGAAAAAAAACACTTTTTTTTAGGTCTAAAGGTCAAACTAGGTATCTCTAAAATCTACTACCAATATACTACTTTCGTTATTTTTTTCTTCTTCTCATTTGCTTTTTTATATAAATACTAATGCAAACTTAAAATTCAAATATAATTAATTGTGCATTTATAAAAATTTTAAAAAATTAATACTTATAAAAAATATTTTGAGACGAATATATAAGAATTCAAAATATATTTTATATAAATTGAGGAGAATTTATTAATAATATATAACTCTAAAATCTATAATATTTCAAATAAAATGTAAAAAATAGAGAAAGTTCTAGTATCGAAAGCCCAAAAAAAAATTGAAGTATTGTAAAAAAAACGGAGGCGGTCAAAGTTTGAATGATTTGGTTTCTATATTTTTTTAGTACAATATAGAATGAAAGTTTTTAACTGAAGAATTTTTTTAACTTTCTTTCTATATTTATTAACGTCGTCGTGAATACTACCCTTACCCTTATACATATCCTTCCTCTTCCAGTTATTCTTCAGTTATTCTAATCATAATTACTGTAATCTTAGTACAATGGTACCCATTAATACTACTAAGTCCTTCAACTTTTCTTTTTGACTTATTCTTCAAGTTGGGTGGAATCTTGTTTTATATCAAGATTCCCCTTTTATTTTTTTGTAATTTATTCTTGATTTGATTAATTGTTTTACTTACAAATTTCTGAATCTAGTTGTTTTTTTATTTTCCTTGTTGGTGGGTATAATAAAGTTTTGACTTTGTTGAATTTGGGGTGGTTCCGATGCCGGAGGAGGACTTAGTGGAGGTGAAGTTCCGATTGTATGACGGTTTGGATATCGGGCCCTTCGGGTACTCGCCGGCGTCAACGGTTGCCTATCTTAAGGAAAGAATTGTTGCCGAGTGGCCTAAAGGTTTGTTCTTTTTTGCCGGTATTACCCTCTAAGTTTTGATTTTTTCGATATTAAGTCTCCTACTTATGCGAAATTATATAGTTTTGATACTAATATTATGTCAAGATTATCAAATTCATTTCATATTTTGTGGTTTTTTTTTTTTTAAAATTTTGGGTGTGGTTTGATGCATAGGAATTAGCGAACTGTGTGTGAGAAGAAAGTTGGGGTGGAGCAGATTTTGGGGTTTGTTTGACTTTTTGTATGTGTATTGAGGTTTTGCTAGGTTACAAGTACGAGTTGGTGTCGAAAGATTCTTACTTTGAGAGTGATGATGATAACTGTTGCAATGAACTGCAAAACATAGGAACTGCTGGGGATGATGATGGGATAGCTTTTTTTGAGGATGAGGTTTCTTTCTGAACTCTATTGGGATAGGAGGGTTTGAAGTATTCCAATAGAGAGAGTTTTGTTAGTTTTAACTACCATGGATTAATGGATAAGATGGTGGGAGTATTCTTTAGGCATCAAGACTTGGCTATAGGCATCAAGGATATCATACGCTGTTGACTACAGTTTTTACGGTTGTAAAATATTGGGTGCAATTTAGCTGCTGTTTTCTCTTTTGGCCTGAGGGTGGCTTTGGCCCTTTGGGGGTAGCTAGCAGCTATTTGACTTCCCAAGTAAGAATATGAGTTAATTTGAGTATTTTATCATTTGCTATATCTTAGGTCATCTTTGATGATTTCCCATATTATAAGGGAATACAGAAATCTACTATCTGTTAGATGATTTTTACGAGCACACCATCTATTGCCTATTTTATGCCTTAAGCTTATGAGGAATTTATGTACAGGATGAAGGGCATAGCAGTATGCTCAGCACAACGGCATGTGATGTGCATGACATGCATTCTTTGCTGGGTTTACCCAAAGATTGATCCTCCTTGTTTGACTTTAGAACACATTATTTTTTATCTTCTCAAGTGAATGGGAAAATGAAGCAAGAAGAACTCCAATTTTGTTGCAAATACCATTCCTCCAAATGTGTGTTTCTGTGGGTGAAAGAGGGAGGGGATGCATTGACCATAGTTAATGTTCACTCAACCAGAATTACATTCTAAAAGCTTTTCTTCTTTTACTTGTGCATGTAAGTCAAGTGGTTCATTTGGTGGAGCATGAGGGGTTTAATGGTTGGAGGCTTTGGTACCTCATTTTGTTTTCCACATTCATTTGTCTAAGTGGTTGTGTACCTTGATTCGATAGTGGAAGCAGGATGACTTGGTGGACTTCTGATTTCTCCACTTGTTTACTGGTCTCTGGTCAAGGGTTGCCTCATCAACTCTTGAACCAAGTTGCACACAGTGTATTTGCTATAAACATATTTGGATGTGGGGTGATGGGTTGGGAAACATTTTATCTGGATTCTCTAGATTGTGTGTTGTTCCTTTTGTGTTTGTGATGTAGGTTGCATATCTTTGATAAGGGCGATGGAAGAGGGGCCCATGTTAACTTGTCTATTAGAATTTTTTTTGCCTCTTTCCTGTGAACTTTTATGTTGAAATTGGTCTTCTTAGTTCATTATCATTGTTTGTTGCCATTTTGCTGGATTAAGATAGGGTATTTGGTTTGGGACCTTTCATCCATTTCTCCTGACTAAAGGGGATGGAGAACAAATGGTAAGACTGCTGAGGAGATGGTACTGGACAATCATCAGGAAATCATATTATTTGACTAGGCCCCTCTGTTTCATTTCTACAGACTACGGGTAATGCACATCCATATCATGCTATGAAGTATAATTTATGGTAGCATAAAGTAGCTCGTAAAAGAGGTTGAGATTGGGATATAGATACGAGGACTAAAAGTTGGCCCTTTTCTCACTTATTTAAGGTTTAAGCAATGTTATTGTTGGTTCTGCTTGTCTCAGGGATCTGGCTGCTAGTTTGAATAATGCTGATCACAAGATTCCTATGAGACCACTTTGGTTGCTGACAATTAGAATGGCTCTACAAACTGATGAAGTAGATTATGTGTGAGCATGATAAGGAGGCTTAGAGATTATTTTGTGTAAGGTCTTCAGTCTTTTATGTTGGGTTTCATGATGTAATATGCAGAGCAAGTTCCCCAGACCTAGAAGACACTAAATTCTGTTTGATGCTAGCTATGTTATTCCTTGATTACATTGTCAGGGATGGTAGGAGTGAAGGGGTTAGATTCATGTATGAGTGAATATTATTTGCTGCTGATTTTGTGTCAGACGTGCTTTCTCTGGGACAACTTTGTCACAGGCAGGTCTCTTGTGTTGTAATTTATCTGCATCCTTGTGATTATGTGGATGCTATTTACTCCCTTTGTTCTTTAATTCTTGATGACTTGCTATTTGAGTCCTTTTAGGGTGCATTTAGAAGGAAAAAGAAGATTTGGTTCTCCTAGTTGGAGTCATAATGAAAGCCTTGACCCTTCTCTTTCCCATCCATTCTGAACAGTCAGAAGTTTTTAAAAAAAAGATGTTGAAGAAATAAAGTCTGTTTGTCATTAGGAGAAATATTCTTTTTTTGGGGTCATTTGAACAGATGCATGTGACAAACTATTTGAAATAGGTGAGGTCCATATCTTCATAAAATCAAGTACCAATTTTAGGTGAATTTCTAAAGAAATAATATTGTAAAACCATAAATCAAGTGATAATTTATTGATGCTAATCAATTAGTCAATTTGGTCATATGTAAACAGCTTTTGTTTTACTACCGGATTAGTTTTTCTCTCAAAATTTTGAAATGCCTTTTCACCTACATCTGATATGGCGAGAAATTCAAAAACAAACTTATTTTGAAGATATTCCATACCTTCTGTTGGGTTTTCTGCAGGGCTTCGCCTGCAGCTATTCTTTTTTAAAACTCTAGGAATCTTACATATTTGTTTTATCTAAAGTTTTAGGTCTGTTTCTGGTTTATTTCAGATAAGAAGGGCACACCGAAGGTTGCAAGTGATGTCAAGATCATAAGTGCTGGTAAGATTTTGGAGAACAGCAAGACTGTTGGCCAATGTCAGATGCCCTTTGGTGAGCTTCAAAAAGGAGTTATTACAATGCATGTCGTTGTTCTGCCATCTGTATCAAAAACAAAAACAGGTATTTTCTTTGAGCACTTTTGATGTTTGGACTTATCTATTTTGCCGTTCCCAACATAGCTTTAGTTCCTCACAAGATGTAGTGGTTATCTAGGTTGCATTATTTGATTCCTGCTTATTGTAACCAACCTTTATCCTTCTGTTATTGTTTGTGGTTGCTGAATTGTTTGGTCCACCTTTCTTGCCAAGTTGTCCTTCATCCACCTGTCAACTGAATTTCTGAAAATTAATGCAATGTAGGAATTAGGAAAGAAGATCTGATATCACCGTGTCTATCAGTGACCTCAGGACTTCTGTAGTGATCTGGTGTTTTGATGAAATTCTAATTCATTTAAGTCATAGCGTGGATGAAAAAAATACTGGTCAGAATACCTATTTGGAAGTCGCTAAGATGCATTTAAGTCATATTTTATCTCTGATTCAAACTTCCAACACTCAATTAATTACCCTTCCAAACACTTCCTCTTTCCATTGAGACAATGACTACCCTTTCAAGTAATCTGTGTCATTCTCTCCTTTGAGAAAAGTTTCCTCTGCGATTTTCAGGATTGTAAAGACGGATTGATTGTCCTTAGGGGTGAATATTGGCACCAAAGCTAGCATCACCAACTTTTCAAAGGCTAAGACAAATTTTCTGGTGGCAGTATGAAATTTGTTGATCAAAGGTTGATGTTATCACTTGATACTGTAGTTTTAATGGCATATTCCCATATTGCCTAAATGCGTGTAACAGAACTATAAGTGGCCTTTTTTTTTTTACTTTGACAGGTTCAATTACCATTGTAGGTTATAGTTTCTTACAATTAATCTTTTCTTTGTCCTCTTCACTTAGAATGAGAATGCTTAGCACATCTTCTATTCATACTCTTTAATCATTTCAAAAGTATTGGTTTAGCGACAAATCTCTTAGTCTTTAAGCTCTTAAAAATAAAATTTTGACAACTTTTGGACTGTTATTGATTGCATATAGCCTATAGTTTAATTTTGCAACTTTTCACATCAACGCCTTTATTATGCATTTTCTTTTACCAGTTACCATTTTTCAATATGTTGGATTCTCCTCCTTGATTCTATCTTACTTTCTCTGACTTAGATATTGAGTATCTTCTTCAAAAGTAACCACATTAAGTGCCCAAGTTCATCCTTCCGTCCAAAGGATAATGGAATCTTAGTTTTGCAGTCATTTGATAGGATGTGGAATAACTTAAAAAACCCCAAATCTCTTGCAATAAGTAGACTTAAAAGAAGTGTTATGGGCCCCATGAACTAAAATTATTGCTCACATGTCACTGAAATGGTGACCTCTTTTGGACAAAAACCATTCAAGCTTCACTAGAGAATTTCAAATATGGTGTGAACTATAAAGAACTGATTCTTGGATTCTATCGGTTAGTAATTTCTTGTATATCTTATTAGTTGTGCAAAATGAGTTTGGGAATGTTGGGCTCTTGGTCTAGTTGGCTGTGTGAATGAATGCTAAGGTTCCTTGAGGCTATGTTTACTTTAAAAATTGATAGGGATGTTTCTTGCATCTTAAGATAGTTATCCATCATGTTGAGGGTTTGCTTGCTTTTTTCGAGATCAGATACTCCCTTTGTCCTATGTTACTCTTGCCACCCACTTCTACACATGATTTTAGATGATAAGTAGTTGTTTGGTTTTCAGTGTTGTTTTTCTTTAAAAAGTAGTGTGATAGTAGTTATTGGAGTATTATTTTCATTGAATGAGAGGGTGTGGGGACCAAACTTTTAGTAGGGGGAAGAGGTATTTAAGTATCAGTGGGATCATTTCTTAATTGGAAGTGTAAAGAGTATTTTGGGATGGATGAAAAATAAAAGTGTGAAGTGCAATATGGGACGAAGGGAGTATTACTTTACAGTATACATCATCATTGACTCCTTAATTATCCAAGAAGATAGTTTCTGGTAGACTCGGTTTTGAGGGCTAATCTTCATTGCAATCGAACTTTAATCTTCTATAATGTAAAGTCTCTTGATAAAAGGAAACCTTGCTATCTACGCATCTGTCAACTCAAAAATGATGTGGCAAAGGTAGGGGTTTGTTTAATCATGTTATTAGAAAAAGGTGTTATGCCCTAAAACATCTAAGATCAAATCCATCCCGCTATATCATAGTTATAGTCTTGTTTTTTTGGTTTGTTACTAGAAGGCTGTCCTACTTATTTACTCCGACACCGTCCAAAACTTTGAATCTAGTTTGACTTTCATAACCCATTATGATTTTAGTGCAGTGAGTAGCGAATTGTAAAAGGACGTTTCTTTAGGGATCAAAATTTACTGATATTAGCTGTATAGAGTTGATGATTTCAAAATGCCCTTTTCTTTTTTTTTTTTTTGGCATCTGTATGGCAGAGGTATTACTTACTTGGGTATTTCTGGGACTCTATCACTTAATCTAAATTGGCTACTTGATAGTTGACTCTCCTTGGGTAAGTGGTGGTTCATTTTAGACCAAAATCATGCACCTTTTATTGGGACGTGATAGTTATGCAATATTCTTTTAAAAATGGTAGAGTTTGAAATTTGGAATGTATAATGGATTGATGGTCCAACAGTAGGTTTTGAGTAGTCTAGTACAAAGGTGATATACTTTGTATGCCATCCTAAGAAATCTTCCTTTGCAGTAAGGAAATACTATGAAAAGATAGAAATATTTTATTACAATCAATCACAAGGAAAACCTTTTCTCTACCCTTGAACTTTCAATTTTTTTTCTTAAATTATACTTGACAATTTCTAGTGAAGCTTGCTAACTGCTTTTGGATGGCTGACGTATTCATTAAGATACTAATATGTTGGTTTTTTAGAAAAATGTATTTGGATGTTTCTGAACTTCTGTCAATTAGATGTCAGATCCATTCCTTATTATGTTTCCTCTTATGTTTTCAAGGTAAGAACTTTTTCATTTTGCGACTCGTCAAAATTTTTTGTTGTCCTGTCTCTCTTCCATTCCCTTCGCCACTATTTTTCTTCTCGGATTTAGTGGTTGATTTTTGTCCCCCCCCCCCCCCCCCCCCCCTTATCTCTTTCCTTTTTTGGGTGGGGTTGGAAGGATTGTAGGACTTCTTCAGATAGCCATGAGGTTGAATGACAACATGGACTTGCCTTTTTGTCACCTTGGACCTTCCTCCCTTTTTGGTTTAGGGGTGTATATTAGGCTACTAAGAGTTTCCTTTAATCTGACTATATTTGGATTAATCAAACACGAATGTTATAATAGTCGGCTAGAAACTGAAAGGATTTGTCAATGAGCAAAGTTATCATGGATAGTGCTTTCAAAGGATTTTCACATAGGAATGCTGCACTTAATGATATGCATTGGACCAGCCCAGCCTTGTTTTGATTTATGTAGCAGTCTGGTTTTATGATATTTTCCACCTTCGACTTTAGTGGTTTGTTCTGTTCCCTGGTTTAAGAAAGGTCCATGATTGTGATAATCCTCTCGTGCTGTTACAATGTATGCATAGAGTTTGCTTTACCTGTGGACTTTAGAGTTCTTGCATGAGAAAAGTAGCAAATCTTGTCTTGTCTCTTTGCCTAAGCCTTTTGCGTGGCTTACATACTTCATTTGGGAAGGGCATTTCTGGCAGCTGGATTTCATTTCACAAGAAACTGTCTACTAGCTTATCAAGTGCTCTTTGAGACTTAGCTTTTGAAATTTTCAAAAGTTTAGTGTTTTTTGATGCACCATGGGTTCTTAGAGAAAGTAAAACAATGGGTTGGTCAAAATCATTTTGATCCTCGTTGGATTTATCATGTTCATGGTTCAGGAACCAATTGTCCATCAGGTTGCTCTGTCAAACATTCAGGAGTAACTATTAACTTCCCCGGCTGAAAATGATTCAAGATGCATCACATGAAAATTTTCTGCCGAACAAGGAAAAATGTAGCACTGTGATGCTGTATTGTTTTAGTTTTTCTTTCGATCTATCTTTGAATTGATTCTATATTTTTCTCCAAGAACTTATTTTAGTATTGTCTATTGAGACTGATAGACAATTTTTTGCCCACACCCACATCACATATTGTTTTCTTTATTATTATTATTTGTTTAAATCACACAAAAGGAACTATAGGAAGAGGATAAGGTGCCCTCATAATTGAAATAAGGTTGCAATTTAAATGCAGGAAGCTTAGCTAGCTTTAAAGTTGAAGCAAAAATGTGTTTACTACCCCTTCAGTTTTTAAAGGGATATATGGCTGGGATGCTCCTTGGCACCAGTCCCTTTTTAAGGTTTTCTTCCCAAAAAGGGATTTTGGGTATGTAATAATCTATAAGAAGCTGGAGTTTAGCATGTGCGGATGACTGGATAATCAGGTGCTTAGGGAAAGCATCAATATGGATGAGAATGATGAGATTATTTTATGGTCCCTTACGGAATTCGTTGATTGCCTCCTGTTGTCACTGCACAAATGCACACGCTTAAAACTTTTAAAACTGTGCTTATCATTTTAGAGCAGTTTGCTGAGTGCCTTTGGGGGCTTTCCAGATGTTACTATGTTTTTCCTCTCTGTGTGACCTTGTTGATGGTTAATGATGAGTTCGGGTGTTCCCTGTTTTCTTTTTATTATTGTTGCTATTTCTTCCATGCAGTAAAGAAAGTGGACGAGTCTGAAAGAAAGAGCATCTGTTCATGTTCGATATTGTGAGAACTTGTGTTGTGGCCAGATTTTAGGTTTGTGTGTAGTGTGCATGTTGCTGCGTAATCTCCTGGGATTAACTATTACGAATGTTTTAAACGCCAAATGATCCAAGGGTGGAGGAGATTTCTACTGCTTAAGTTTGCTAGGAAGCGTCATGGCATGTCTCTCACAATGAAGGCTGTACTTGATTTATTCTCTATTAGATTCACGTGGGCGAAAACCTGTGTATGAATATGTATCTGGTTTATTCTGGAGTCTGGTTCTTCAACTTTTATTAGTTCGAAATATATTCAGGAGAGATTTATTTGTTAACGGTGAATGCTCATCATGATAATGGTATAGTTGCAATGTATAATAGGAGGGAAAGAGAAACTGCTGTTAATTTGGTTGTGATTGTTATTCGAAAGAAATTTCTCAACAGATACTTCTGCTCATTTTATTTTCAATTTGGTTCGACTATATTAGGCAATCAAAACATCACTTGAGTTGCAACTTGATATCACCTAGAAGTTATCTGGCCCTGTTTCCTTACTATCGTAGGCACTGCTATTCTGCTAACAAGCTATTCGAGTCTTTACCATATTGCTTGACAAAGCAGTGCTCAGGTCAGGGTCAAACTACTTGAGAACCCTTGGAGGCTTGGACAAGTCCGCTCTAGATGAAAACTCTCTTATTCTGGCCTAGCATATGCATATACATGTTGAAACCAACCAGTATCGACGCTGGACTGAGACGGCACGCAGTTGTTTGCCCCTGTCCTCACCTTATCCCCTTGGATGCATTTTCACCCACGCTTTTAAAAAAGCATGAAAGCAATAAATATGGGAAGTTTGATAGGTAAGTGTATCATGAAACTCATAACTGTATCATGGAGAGCACCGTTGCTCAGAAGGCCCTATAAATGTATTGGTTTACCCTCCATGACTACTATAAATTTAGAGCTTATTCATTCCCCCACAGTCTGCTGACAAAGATATTCACGAGTCACATGTCTTTGTTTTCAGCGAACAAGATAAAATTCTATAAAAACCTCCTGTTTTTTTAAGTGGATTATCCTCAGTTTGTAAAGTAACAGCGGTTCTCCACTTGTTCAGTTTAGCACTACCCTATTCTGAAGGAATAGTACCTTCTAAAATCCCCTCTTCTTCTCCTTCTACTAGCATCTGTTTTTTTCTTGATTTGTTCTTCTGTAAAATAAAATACTTCGCAATTACATGTTTGTACTCTGAGTTCACTCCTAAATTTTACTTCAATGGGGAAACCTAGCAGCAGTCTATGTTTTCTCGTGTTCTTCCTTACACTATATCTCTCCCAAGGGAACCACCACTCTCACCACCTGGGCCACCCGGCAGCGAAACCCAGACCTCAGATCACTGTCATTGGGACTGTCTACTGTGACATTTGCTCCAACAACACTTTTTCTAGGCACAGCTACTTTCTAACAGGTAAGCAATTTAAATGCTAAGAGTATGATACTCGTAAACTCTGCTTGCTCTTAGTTTCGGGTCACCTGTTGTTAGTTTTTGAAAATTAACATAAGAAGTGGAAGTATGACCATATTTAAGTACATTATGCAACCTGTTTCGAAACTGAGTTATAAATTAGCAGTGATACCGAGTGTTTACTTGATTGTAAAGTCGGTAGTTGTGAAGTGAAATTGACTAGATTTTCTGTTTTGGGTCCGGGGCTGGGGTGGCTACTTAAAAAAAAAAAACATAGGAGTGGAAGTGAAAGTAGATTGCAAGTTCAAGGTAACAGCACCAAGAACAGCAGAAGAAGTAACATTCTCAGTGAACAGAACAACAAATGAATATGGGTGGTACAAATTGGATATACCATCAGTAGATGGGATTGAATGTGCAAGAGGAGGAGCTGTGGAATCACTTTGCAGGGCTAGTTTGATTGGAAGTTCAACTTCTAAATGCAATGTGCCTGGCTATAAGACTACTACTGATGTTGTGTATTTTAAGTCCAGCCAACAAAATGTCTGCATTTATGGGCTCAGTGCTTTGAACTTTAGACCTTCCAACAAAAACAAGGCTCTGTGTGGGAATTAGCCAAGCCTCTTCTTCCTCGAATTACTCCCATTTATGGTCTGTTTATTTCTTTCTTTCTCTTTTTAAATATTAATAAAAATTAAATATATTTTATTTCACATTTACTGAATTTGATTAATAAAGGAATTTGAAGAATTACAGCTACTCTCTTTGTATCCAAATAATAATCACTCTTCTATCTTAGACCCTTTTTAAACAATAAACCACTCTTGATTTAGTTGTCAAACACTCTACTTTAAACTTTTCATATTCCTTTCAAATTGAGATTTCTTTCATACTGATGTACTAAGTTTGTCATATCCGTCCCATTCAATTAGTTTTATTGTTTGTTATATAGAGTTAGGTAATTGCTCATAATATTTTATTTTCAATCAAAATACACATTTATAATTGTAATTTGTTATGAGTGTTTTTTTTGTTTGTTTAATTTTTGTGAGTTTGTCAATTGTGTATTCAATTTAATTTTTGTAAGAGAATATCTAAATTGATTTTATTAGAAATTGAGAAATAAATTTAAAATCAAATATAGAAATTGTGAGTTTTTTTTTTTTTTTTTTCAAATACGCATTCGCTTGTACATTGATATCTACCAAAATAGATATGTAAAAACTTTAATAATATATAGGGTCGTTTTCTAAAATTTCGCCCTAGACTCTAATAATATTAGGAACGGCACTGCTAATTACAAAAGCTAATCACGTATTCACGTTACATCCCCAAAACTAAACCATTTGACAAAAGCATAATAATGACAATAACTTTATTACCAACATTTTGGTCACTCACAAGTCACAACGTTTTCCATGACAATAAAATGGCCTAAAAATTCAATATGTAACAGATGACGAACAATATCTTACTACCAGACACCAGTACTGAACAAACAATATAATACCATCAGTAAAACAACAATAAAGTGATGTTAACAGAGCACCTAATAAGAATATAATTCTCTTGTAGTTAAACCTTAATCAGATCTCTTGCACTTGGTCTTCAAAGCTTTTCATGGAAGAAGCAGGCAATCCCAAGAGCACGTTGATGGATTTTCTTTCATTTCCATGAGACAGAAACAGTATAACTTCCTTCTCAGGCAGTGCCACTGGACCTGACACCACAGGTTCACCCCACCCGAAATCTGTGGTATGGAAAGACAGCCTTGACCAAGTAGTGATTAAAAGGGTGGAGCTCAAAGAAGGCCTTGCCCTCGTTGTTTCAAAGTAATCGATGGCGGATCTCATGTAGCTATCAGTAACTATTTTTATGGCCTCTTGGACTTTCCCTACACCGTAGGACAGATGGTTGTCTACCAGCTCCCCTGCAGGGCATATAGAGTTTGTAAGCACAATCCCATTGCCAAAATAACCTTTTGGTAAAGGTGGGCTAAACTTAGGCCTCCCATCAACTGCAAAGAGGAGCTTAGTCTTTTGGTCTGGCTTCATCTGAAGTGCCTTGCTTCTTGCCCTCCACACAAATGCTGAGAGTGCTTCAAAAGTGGTGCATTTTTTTAAGTTTCCGTCCTCCATTGCCTTTGCCTTTAGCTTATCAAGAATCGTTGGATTGAAACAAAATGACCGGTATTGCATTTCCTCATTGTAGAGATCACTAGTGACAGAGATGTCCTCGATTTCCTCGAACTCTTCGTGCTTGAACTCAACCTTAGGAGGGTCTCGTGAGTTCAGGATTGTCCTGTCCAAGAAGGGGCGTATGTTTAAGGATAATCCCCTGGCTGTTTCACCCCATGAGTTGACGAATTCCATTGCAGCTATCCCATCAAACATGCAGTGGTTCATGCATAAGCCTACTGCAAAGCCTCCACACTTGAACTTTGTCACCTGCTCAAGCAGTCATGCATGCACCATCCACTCATTAGAAAAATATTAACTCCATAATCAGGTAGTTAAGATAATTTGTTTTGCATTGTCATATTCTATCAAGCATAATTAGTCGTAACTAACATCGTTGGCTTGCACCTAATGTCATGACCCTTCAAGAGTGGCTAGCCGTCGTGTTTAAGACTTCTTGCACTCAACAGGAATCATTGTTGTGTTCTTGAAATTGTCCAATATGACGACTTTGATTAGCAACATATATAATATATATTGGTCAATCTTGTGGAATTCAACTATCAAAGATTATCGTTATCATTATGATGATGTAGTCAGTCGACACACTATAGCAGTACTCATCGTCCCACTAAATTTGTCTCATTTGACTTTCCGTTGTTTCCAAGATATAACTTTAAATGTTTTTATCATCAAATCCGTAAGACAAAATATTATGCTTGATATAAATATTTACATTGGGATGTATCCAACAAAATTTCTCTTAAATATATTATTTTTTATAACATGATAAGAATTTGTACTCTTTTTTTTTTTTTTTTTTTAATAGTAATGCACTTTTAGCTGTAAACAATCACGCATGGCTCACAAATAAAATGGCCAGTAAATAAGGAATACTCCATGTAAAAGAGTTTAGACTTTTAGTCAACAAACCATCGTATGAATGCACATAATTTATGTCACTACAGAAAACTCCAAACATTAGATGGCCACAGTAGCTAGTTTGTTCACCTAAGATATATATGCACTATTGTTTGCACATTTTAAAATCATTCCAATCATAAGCATCTCGCACAATTTTGTATATAGCCTAAACAAATATGGAATTAGAGGTATTTATATATAATAATGGCATGTCTATTTCTAGTTGCCACATCATGAAGAGATCCATTAGTTTATGATGGTGGTTCACCAAGGAAGAATAACAAGGTCTACACTAGGATCACAGACTTGGGTATTGGTGACCCTGGCTAGGAAAGTCATAAGAATGTTTAATTTAATTCGCCGTTAGTTTTATAATTAACAAAAAAAATGTGGTAAAATCAAAGGTGGATAATCAGTAAAATGGGAGGTAACAAACCTGAGCAACGAGGGGAGGGATTTCAAGCAAGTTTTTAGCACCAGGAAAATCATACACCAATTTGCCAAGAGTGATAGGGTCAGGCTTAGTAGAGTCTCCAATCTCATCCAGGCTACAATCAGCCTCAGCCTCGACAAAAATCGCGCCCTTGGCACCATCGCTGGTGCAGTCTATGATGAGCTTCCCTTGAGAGCTGATGGTTAGCCGTCCAGCCAAAGGGTAGTAGTGCACCAGCACCTTAGACAGCGCCTCCCTTAGCACTTCCCCAGCCAACTCATTTCCCTTCTCATGTGACTTGAAGCAATATATTGTACGTACAATCACTGCTATGTTTTGGTCTAAATTTGAAAGGAAGTATAAACTCTTAGGAGTCTCTTCTGCTGGTTGAACAAATGTTGGTTCTCCCACTTGCTTCACGTTCAGCTCAAATCCCTGCCCGTTTGCCAATTTAGTCACACCGTTTTCTCCATTTTCCTTAACCTACATCAATCAAAAATAAGACTTATAATTTATTGTCACAATTAATTTCTATTATTATACTCCCTCCGTCTAGATTTAGTGTCGTATTAATTACACTATTATTATGAAATCTAGACGATGAGGTTGCAATATATGCAAAGAAGAAAAAAAAAAAGAGCTTTGCTAATGCTATGATTTTGATTTGCATGACTAACCATGTTGATTGCCTTTTGTTGAGTAAGAAAGAAGAGAAAATATGTGTGAAAATGAGTAACTTTTTGTAAGTTGAGGTTTCAAAAAAGCATGGGTTTTTGCAAAGTAAGGTTTTTAACGAGGAGAAATATATAGAAGAGGGGATGTTACAGGAGCTTCTGGATTGGATGTTTCATTAATTTCTTTAACGTAAGTGTGGCTCAAATTTCCTGTAAGTTTCATGTTTGTTATATATATAAGGGCTATTTTCTTCTTAAAAAAAATATATAAATTATATGTTTCTTGGAAAGTAGTATGTGAATATATTTGGATATTGGTGGAGGTAGGCCACTAGCCTTGATAATAAAGTTAAAATGATGATAATATGTACTAATGCTTGTGATTCTTGTAAGGTACGTTGGTTTGGTTGGGTTGGCATTCTAATTTTGGCTATTCTTATGAACAGCACTTCAATAAATTGTTTTCTTGTGATAGTTATAACACCATTCTTATTCTTTAATAGTTGGAAAAGTTGACCATTACTACCGTGGTGTATGAGGCTGCTTGTGCGATCCATTAAGTTATCATTGGTGATTTGCCGTGTGCTTATATTCGGTTGTCCTAAACTTAATTACTCCGTACATCGAAACATTTTGGTACGATTATAATAATAATAATAATAATAATAATAATAATAATAATAATAATAATACATACATACATACATACATACTAAAGGTTAATTATCTTATTACCTTTAAATATAAAATTAAATCTCGTCCATTTTATCGTGTTTTCTCTATATATTCGAATATTCCCAACCATGTTGTCAATTTATCCTTACGCCACTATTTTGCGACAATTATTATGAGTTTTCCGATAGACCAACATGACTTGGGTACGTTTACATAAATCATCCTACAACACAAAGTGTTCCCCTAAATTCCTATGCCTAATTATTATAGGAGAAATTTTAATTTATACCTGATATAAATAAAATATAGGCATTTTCGTAATTTTATTTCTATATCTGATATTATAATATTTATACTTGATATGAGTTTTTTTGTATTTTTATATCTTTTATATTTTTATATCTGATATAACAACACTTATACATGATATAACAACACTTATATTTGAAATTTCAATATTCTGATATAATTTATATCAATTATAAATTAGGAAAGCTGAAAAATTATTTTCTTGACGAATTACCGCTATAGAAACTAGGAAGGCCGAGGTGATGCATAATAAGAAGTAAAAAGCATTGACATAATGACATGTTATTCTCTCCCATTATCTGTCTTAGTTGGACGTTACATCTCTAGAGCTTAGACGTAATCCTTTGGAAAAAATGGAAAATGTGTCATGTTTACTCGCACCTCTAAAGATTAATTAAGGCAAGTTGTATATGAATTCATGCCCCTACTTCTGGAGGCAAAACAAAAAGAATAAAAAAAAAAAAGTCTATAAGCTGGTGCACTTTTTACGGCAAAATACAAAGTCAACTCTTAAAACTTGAATAGAACGACACCATGCTCAATGCTCAATGCTCCGAAGATGATGCAGAATTAGCGAACAAATTTTACAATTATGTGATCCTTAAAATACGAGGAAGCAGAAATCTACTTGGAGAAGCGAATGGTGAAGATCTATCCTCGTCGTTCAAGTCTTAGAAACGTATGGTATACTAAATATTAATCTAAACGTAATCGCCGGTTATTTCTCAATCTTAGTTGGGTTACAAGTTTTCCATATGCCACTCTTGCCAGATTTTTGTTACTTGACAACCTCTATGTCCTTACTTCTTTATCATGCAAATTTTATTATCAAATGAGGATAAATCAATTCTCATGTTAAAAAAAAATAAGGATTTTTATTCTCTTTTAAGTTTTATAATATTTACCCCAAAAACTTCTTTTAAAAAATAGTTAAATGGGGCAAATATTATGACAGATAGAGTAATCTATCATGAGTTTTAAATAATTTGTATTTAATCTTTTCCAAGACCTATTATTTAAAATTCCTCTTTTTTTACTGCAAAATATCACTATGAGCTCAAGTTAGTTACGACTTTGATCTTCTTTGAATTACATTAAACGTCATTTTTATGTCAGTCTATGAATTGAAGGTTGCATTCCATTATTTGGGACTAACAAACCATTCAAGTATGTTATTCTTCCAATTCTATTCTTCCAGAAAATTTGCTGCTTTCTTCCATTTTAGAGCAAGGGCTTGTGTATCCCCAATATCCTTCATCCACAAATACGAGTTGGTGGGAGTTGTACAAAACCAGCTTAGAGGATGACTCAACTAAAATAATTTAATAACGAGACTTTTCTAATTCATACCTAATATAAATTATATCAGGATATTGAGATATCAAATATAGTTATTGTAATATCATATATAGTTATTATTATATATATCAAATATATAAATACAAAAGATATAAAAATACAAAAAAAAAAGACTATCAAGGATAAAAATTATAATATCAAATATAAAAATAAAATTATATAAATATCCTCAATATATTTATATCAGATATAAATTAAAAACTTCTCGTTTAATAACTCAGTCATTTCCAAAACAATGGTTTTCCCATAACACAACATGCAATGCGCTGGCCACTATATTCCATATTTGTGTAAGAGTAGCATATAAAAGATGCAATAAATAAAATTACTAGCTGCGATTAGTTTAGATCAGGGAATGAGGCAACAGGCAAGCACACAGGACTGTAATCAATGACATATTTTCAGCCTTACTAAATGTAGTCTACGTTGAACTATGTTAGTTATTATATATGCAAAAGATTAGAAATTTGACATATATTATCAATACTTGTAAACTTTATAATATGACCAAGCAATTAATAGTTGGGATGTCGCAGTCGAGCTTAGAAAGATGGCACAGAGCAGTGGTAGCTACGTGGTAGATCAACAACATCTCCTAAGCCAAGTTCCTGGCTAAACGCTAGCTATGTCGCTACTGCCACCTTCACATTCACTTGAACAGCTTTAGCTTGTTTAGTTGTATCTTTGGTTCTTATGGGTGTCATTGTGGAGACACAAGAAATTTTGTAACGAATACCAGAAAAGTTTAATATAGATTGCTCATAACTTATCATCTCTTTTGGTCTACTCCAAGGAAATAATTAACCAATTTCATTTCATTGAAGTAAATTGATAAAGGTCCATAGTCTTTACTCTTTAGGGTTTTATGTGTATATACATATAAACATTAATATTAGTACGTTGGTATAAACCTAAGACTTACTCTGTTTTTTTATTGGTTGTTTCATGTTTCGATCACCACTATTATCTCATTCTAGTTTATTACTAAAATTAAGTTATGTAAATCTTGTTCAATTTGTAATTTCATAATTAATACTTTTTATAACTTTTTAATCATATATATACATGGTTATGATTAATTAGGGTCAATATAAAGTACTCACAAACATGCCAAATAATCATATTAGAATAAAAAAATATATAAAGAAAGTATTATTAATATAATCTTACTCCCTCCATTTTTCAGAATTCTACCTTCTTTTCATTTTCTTTTGTTTTTCCATATTCTACTACTTTTACTTTATGGAAACCTTCTATTCATTTTTTATCCTCTTCTCCTTATTTTATGGGCTCTCTATAATATTTAATAAAAAATTTATTTCTTGCGCCAAAGTTATATTGCGCTTCACCTTACATTCCCTTCCACCAAGGGTGATCAATATCCACGTATGTATGTGTTTCTTGAATTTTATTACAACTTGTTTGTTTTGATTGACCTAAAATTCAAATGATCATCATATTATTGTTCTTCTCACGGGAATCACAGCATTCATTGAGGAAACAACATGCAAATAATTTAAGAATCTTATCACTTACATTTTTAAAAAAGCAATGTAATTCATGTCAAATTTTTCTTTGAAATTGATTTCAAAACTGTTAAATTCAACGAAAAACCTTACTCTTATCATTCATCTCTTCCAATAAAAGAGATATACCCCATATAAAAGATATACTCAAAATCTCCTAAATATATTTAATTCTTAAATATATCCCTAACATCTCCCTTCAAGATGGAGCATGAAGATCTTAAATGCCCATCTTGTCAAAAAAAAATTCAAACTGCACATTTCCTAAAGCTTTTGTAAAAATATCCCTAGTTGAACCTTTGTGGATACATACGATTGTCGAATTACACCTTCTCTAATTGCATCCCGGATAAAATGACAATCCGCTTCAATATGTTTTGTTCTCTCATAAAACATAGGATTATTAGCAATATGAAAGGCCGACTGACTGTCACAAAACATATTCATACCTAGCTTATGTTCCACAGCCAAATCATTCAATAATTGCTTTAGCCATTTCCACTCACATGTCAAGGCTTCCATGACCTGTACTCTACTTCCGTCGAGCTACGAGAAACTCTATGTTGCTTTTTGATTTTCCAAGACACAAGAGACAAACCAAGCAACATAAACCAACCTGTCAACGACCTACGAGTCAAAGGGCAACTTGCCAATCTGAATCACACCAACCTTCCAACTGTAATGCACTATCTGATCTCAACAAAATACCTTGTCCTGGACACTTCTTCAAATATCTCACAACTCGCAATGCCGCCTCCTAATGCTCCTCTTTAGGAGCTTGCATAAATTATGACAAAATATGCATAGAATACGCCAAATCCGGTCTTATAACCGCCAAATATATCAAATGACCACTCAAACACATGTATTTCTCACCATCCGAGAAATCTCCCCCCTCCTGCCATAGCCAGCTTATTATTCTACTCTATGGGGAAGTCTACAAGTTTTGCGCCTAGTAGCCTAGTTTCAACAATAATATCTAAGACATATTTACGATGTCAACCATAAAAATCATGTTTACTACGCGCTATCTCTAGACCCAAAAAAATGTTTAAGGGCCCTTAAATCCTTCATTTTAAAACATTCACTCAAGTATGATTTAAAGTTTTCCAAAGCAAATGTATTACTCCCTGTAATGATCATATCATCCTCATAAATCAACACACTCAACTACAATCTACCCTTTGATAAGGTGAACAATATGAATAATCTGAATATGATTGTTTGAAACCATATTTATTTAAAGTTGTGGACAACTTCTCAAACGAGCATCTCGAGCCTATTTTAAACCATACAAAGATTTCTTCATCCTGCAGACTTTGTTAAAATTATTTTTGAAACATGTAAGAAAGCATAATGTATATCCATCTGATGTCTTTAGTTTTTAACATCGACAACTGCTAAGAAATTACGAACTGTGACATTTTTGCCACTGGAACAAAGTTTCATTGTAGTCAATTCCTTCCTCCTGATGATTCCCAAGACACACTAGTCGTGCCTTAAAACAAAGCCAATTCCCTTTCTCATCTCTCTTCTCTATATATATCCACTTGCTTCCAAGTGCTTTCTTCTATGCTGGAAGTTCCTCTAAACTCCATGTTCCTTGATCTTCAAAAGCTTTTATTTCAGATGACATAGCATCACTCCACCGTCATGTTTCATTTCTTTCTTAAAAGATCTTGGAATTTGTGCCTCTATTACTAGAGCAATAAAATTTCTATGTTTCTCAAAAAAACAATTATAATTAAAAAATATTTATAGGATAGGGAGTACCTGAGGAAAATGATGCTACATATGAACACGATGACGAAACTTTATTATTTCGAATGGTATGTGTGACACAATCTCGTAATTTTGTCGAAGGAAATTTTACTCTTTTCCCACAACCCAACTCCTCTACACTAGAAATACCTTCGTGACCTTCCTCATCTTTGTCTTCATCCCCCCTCACTCCCGGCAACAGTGGTTGAATGCCATCAGGAAGAGGAGTGACTATAGCAGGCCTAGTATCACCTATAGTTGCCTCACCATGACCCAGCGAACTGCTTATGTGCGACTGTGTTGGTTGCTCGATCGGTTCAACCACCTCAATTGCTCGTCTCTTCACACACCCCCTCACTCACTACCTCAAAACCTCGACCATTCCACACCTTAGAGTCATCAACAACTACACCATAATCGTACATACCCACACATTCCAAAGTATCATGAATTTCTTCCACACTTCTTATAAATGGAAAAACGTATCATGCTCATACAATTTGACATCTCGAGACACAAAATATTCCTTCGTTTCCATGTCATACAATTGCCACCCTTTTTGCCCGAATGGAGACCTAAGAATAACACATTTTCTACTCCTGGATTCAAATTTGCTCCGTTGATTATGAGCATAACACAAATATCAAAACACATAAAGAAGCTCATACTCAAGAAGTTTACGCAACAACATCTCATACAGAGTTTTACTTTGAATAATCTAATAGCAAGCGGTTAATACACATTTCCCCCAAAACAATAGGTAAATTTGCCTGAAATCGAAGAGCTCGAGCAACATTAATTACATGTTGATGTTTTCTTTCTACTCTCCCATTTTGTTAAGGATTTCCAAAACAAGATGATTAAAAAATAATTCCATTATCGAAAAAATAATGTTGAAGGGGATTAATCTCAGTATTGTGGTCACTACGAACACCTTTTATAACTTTATCAAATTGTCATTTAATGAAAATAATAAAAGTAAGAAAAGTATATTCAACCTTGGTTTTATTCCGTATTAATTAAATACACACACCTCTAGAATAATCATCAACTATAGTTAAAAAATATCTAGCACCACAAGAAGGAGGAACCTTATAAGGACCCCACAAATCAATATGAATCAACTCAAATAGCGTACTAGCTTTATTGCTGCTTAATATATTAAATCCAAAATATATCCCTAACAAAAACTAAATTAATATCTTCCATGTCATGCCTTTGATCTAAAGTAGGAGGGTGGACTTTAACCTCCACATAGAAGGATTTTTCTACCAACATCACTCTTCTCCACTTGTGTTGGAACTCCGAAAGTCTGTGATGTTGGATCACACCGGTGCACTTTTGTGAGATTCGACCTTCCAAAGGGGATTTTCTTCTCCTCCTAATTCTCCCCTCCTTCCTAATAGAGGCTTCATCTTCTCATTTCTTCTTTTTGCCTTCTTCCACTCCTTCTCCGTTCCCATGGGGGCTACTCCTTTCATCCTCTCCCCTCCAACTTTCACTATTTGAGAATAATTCTAAAACTCTTCGTCTTCTGCCACTATTGCCACAGAATCGACAATAAACTCTGGAGACCAACCAAAGAAGATATTAACTAGCTCTTTAAGTTTTTGTCATGACTCTCTGTTGTTGGGGCTAATTTTAAGAGCCCAAAAAATATCAATAAAAGTGAAATCATGTCTATTTAACTCAAAGGTTGTCACTACCCTCTTATAGTACACTTTCATGTTAGCAACACCTAGACTATGCATCAGGGTGCACAATGAGGACTATGCACCAAATTTAATGTCTGGAAAAAGTACTGAATATCCCGTAGAATTGTAATGAACATTAACATTTTTCCCCAAAAAATATTAATCATTATTATGGGAATTGAACCGTCACTTCTATTTATAAGTTTTCTCATGCTCTCATTATTAGCACAAACCCCAATGTGTGACTCTTTATTTTCCATTTTTACCAAAGTTAATTGAGTATATTGTTCATTAGAAATATATAGAATGTTTATTAGAAATATATAAAATATTCATTAGAAATATATAAAATGTTCATTAGTACTGAGGATATTTGATCAAATGTAATGAGTATTGAGTATATATAAAATGTTCATTAGTATTGAGTATATTGTTCATTATAAATATATAGAATGTTCTTAGAAATATATATAATGTTCATTAGTATTGAGTATATTGTTCATTAAAAATATTCGTGCACATGTTCAATGAGTATATTTGAGTACCTTTAATTCGACAAATTAGTCAAATTTAAAAATGTGCAAGAATATTAAATAAAATAAAAAGAATCATAATAGTTCTGTCATTATTTTATTTTCAATGCAAAAATAATAGAATCTCAATGCTTTATTATTGTAAATTAAAAGCATTAATGACGCAAATTACGAAATATTAATGATGATTTATGCTGGAAAATGATGAATTGCACACATTCATTACATTTGTTCTCCATGTTCATTGCATCCACCCCCCCCCCCCCCCCCCTAATTAATGATGTATGTGTTTTATACTGATATTAACTAAAACAAAAGAATCCCAATAGTTTTGGAACTATTTTATTTCCAATGCAAGAATAATAGAATCCCAAAGCATTAATGACGCAAATTATGAAGCATTGATGATGGTTTCTGCTAGGAAATAATGAATTGCACGCGTTCATTACATTTGGTTTTCATGTTCATTGCGTTTTTGTCTTATTTAATGAAGTATGCATTTTGACTATAGTTTCCTTGCGTTTTGCATCAGGTACACAATGAGCATTGTGCACTCGGGTGCATAGTCTTATTTGCATCATGTTGGTTGTAACATAACACAAAACTGATGAACACAAATTTACTAACTTTGAGAAAATCCTTCTTGATAAAACACACAGCCCTGAAATTGATTGTTAGTAATCTTGTGGAGGTGGGTTGCATTTTCCTTATAAATGTGTGAGCTTAAAATACCAATCTGAAGACCGTGAGAGTAGAATGGGTCTCTCCAACGTCCAGAATAGCTTTTTGTCAGCTTGTCTGGGAGCCCCTACATTAGTGGTGGTAGAAGAGATTTGAGGTAACCGCGAAACTTTTTTAGGAATGAGAAATAAGTATATATGTGTGGAAAAATAAGTATTTCCCTTGATGTTTGTCTTATTCGACTATTTTTGTGAGAGCTTTTTGATAAAAATGAGGCAAATATTAAAAGATAGTGGGAGTATAGGTTTTCAATTGGTCAATCTAAAATGTAGTATACTCGTTGATGTAATGATTCAACACTTGTGTCTACAATTAGAAAATTATCCCCAAATTCGTAACTTTGAGTTAAAAACTTGTACATAATACCCATACATCTCGCAAGATTGCAACGTACATTGAACTTCGTGTGCATCTTAGATAATGAAGCATTTGAAAAATGTAAGTCCACTAAATTGCCCAAGCATGATTAATACATACTATTAAACCATGGCATAGTATAAACTATAAACATAGGAACTCGAAAGAATGAGATACTATCATAAACTCTATTTTTCCATTGAATGCAGGGGATGCAACTTCAAACATCTCCCGAGCTGCATTGAATGCAGGGGATGCAACTTCAAACATCTCCGAAGCTGCATTTTAACCATAAACAGCACAAAATATTGCTGTTTATGGTTTTCACTTTTCAGATTACAGGCTTTCCATAAACTAAAAACCAAAAAAGAAAAAGGAAAAAGTTTAGGAAAATTATGCGTCGTAAGCCAGAAGATCAATCAGCAGGAGATTTCAGATCTCTGAGGAATCAAATCGGTGGGTTGTAAGAAAGAATACTTGAAGCTAACTGATTTGCCTTTGATGATCGGATGGCCATTGTTGATCAGGCAACTGTCACCCTTCACCTTAAAAACACTTGGATTAACAGGTTGCACAGTGCTGAAACCAAGGCATCTCAAGTATACCCGAGATTGAGCGCAAGGACAGTTGTTGGTAACGGTAACTGCATATTGTGGCTGGCCTTCCACTGTAGTTCCTGTTCTTTTTGTTGTCACTTTTATGTTCGATACACCACATTTGTAACTGTAACCTGCATATATGACATACATACTATGTTTAGTTACGGCCATATACGAGAAACTTCAAAAATATATCGAATATATATTTGTAACCACACACCACACTTTTTTCATATTATATAAGTACATATATCTATCAATATATGCACTGTTAGGACAAGCTCATATATTAACTATGCGGCTATGCCATATCTATTGAAAAAATAGAGCCAACAAAACTTGACTCGACTCCCGAAAAGACTAGCCTAAGATCTGCAACCAAAATGCAATGTTATTTTACAATAAATGTCTTTCAAGAACACCAACTAGTATAATGAAGCAACCACAACTATAGGCGAATTGTGTTATATACGGTTGCTCTATTAGACTTTTGCAACGACTGCCTTGTTTAATGACACTAACTGTACCAACATTTTCAGGGATTCACAGGAAAAATACATGTAAGACAGTAACTCAAAATAACACAGAGGGACACAACTAACCCTGTTGGCATATAAGGGAGAGGAAAAGAACTGCGCATAAAATCTCAAGGGATGCAGCTGCCATGTTTCTGCTTTCTTATGCAAAGAGAGTACAACACTATGCTTGATTTGAAAGACAAATGTGGGGGAGTTTGGGTTCTTTAGAATGTGGTTGGTTGTAACTTGGAAGGAAGTCGGGGTTGGATATAAATAGAGGTTTGACTTGCAACTAGAGAGGACGAAGATCAAGGAATGACCCTAAACTCTTACTGTCTAACCAACAGTCTGGCGATAATTGCGCCAATTCTCACTTGGGCTTTGAATTACCTTTATTCTACGAATACGTTGAATATAGTGTAGGATCAAGTTGATGCGTTTTTAAATAGAGTTTCTTCCTTAATTCATGCTCACTTTGTCTCCTTTCTCATTCCATGCCCTTTACCGACATCATGATTGGCTTGTTTCCACCCCTTTAATTTCGTAGAGCTTATGAAAATCAAGTAAAAGAAACTCTTAATCTTGCTTTAACATCCTAGTTTCCAATAAAGATCATGCATGAGAAATGACACTATGATTTTTCAGACAAATCCTTTATATTATTAAACTATACAATCAACAATGTAAAGTTAAAAAAATTCCTTGTTAAAGATCGAATTCAAATAAGTTCAACCATAAAAAAAAAAAATAGTTATTCAGATTGAGAGAAAGGAACTTAAGATGTAACATTTTAAAAAGATTTCAGATCAATATAACATCATTCGTTATGGGATATTTTTCGAAATAAAGCCAAATAATATCGTATGCATTGGTTTCCACTAAGTAAAATAATAAGGTCAAACTTGAATGTTAGTTATAGTTATAGTCGTTTTGTAGCTATAGATTATAGTGGATGAAACCGTAAACTGTAGGGAAGCTAAGTAATGAAGTATGAAGTATGAAGTATGTTGAGGTTAATCCATACTCCATAGCACAATTAGCACACATAAACAGTCCATGTGATTGATCCTGACAAGAGACACATTCAAACAATCTCATCATCCAAGCTACATGCTTTTGTCTTATACGGATTAAGTGAGTATAATAATAGATCAATAGTAGTAGCCTTTGAACAAAATGGGATGTTCCAACTTCCAAGTCAGAGTCTGAAGATGGAGGAGAAATAAGTGGGCAATTGACATGTGCATCTTACACCCATTTCATGTGCCCATTTGGAGCGAGCACATGCTTTGGTGGTTACAACTTGGATTGTACTTTCCCACTTCAAAGTTCAAACTACCCATGTTGGACATGTTGCCCATGTAGCTTTGATTCATTCAAATTAGTTGAGGCTGATGCCATTTGCGTCACCTAGTTATTTTCGTCTATTTTTAATTCATACTCCCTCTGTTTCTTAATGTTTATTCCATTTTGACCAAAATAGCTCTTTTAAAAATGGTCAGACGAGACAAACATTAGAGGATAAGAGAGAGTGAGAGTATACATTTTGACAAGCCTTTTCTTTCTAGCTTATTGATAACATCATGCCATCTATGATATGAGAGAGACATTTAATTATCGTCATGTGGGTTTAGTCCCTCTTTTAATTTCATTCTAATATAATAACTGTCTCGACATGTTTTCATAATGAAGTGATTAAGCACTAATTATTGTTTGTAAAATTCGATCAAATGTTTAACAACAACAGAATATGCTACATGGCCAAGTACTCCAACTGTGTTCCACATCTGATTATGCATTTCAAAATTCTTAAGCCAATAACCATATGATTCGGACGTAAAAAGAGAGATGCTTAAACCATACTTTATAAATGAAATGCACATCAATCCCACTCAAAGATAGGTTAAACAATCTATTAACAAAATTTAAACGTAAAAAAATAAGCATGCACCGTTTCTTTAACCTCGTGAATCATGAGATTCATGACCTTGGCTCGGACCTTGTTTTTGAATGATCGAGTTGTACTGGGCTTTAACTTTTCAGCTCCTCTTTTTTTTCTGTCTTTTTTTTTTTTTTTTGATATTAAGCTCCTCTTTCTTTGTAGTTCAAGTTATACAGAAAATGAAAAGACTAAGTAGATATTTTCTTGTGTTATACCCCTATCTTTCGTTACGAATTTTATATGCAATGTGAGATGACTATTTATTTACTATTATATCCAAATAATTAAAATTTGTAATAAAAATTTTGGCAATTTTTTAGCACTATTTTACTGTAAGTTTTATTGTACTAACACTCTTCTTAATAAATAACTTTTATTATATTAGTAGGTAATTTTTGTTTGCCTCACAATAACCTTATTGTATCAAGTGTGTACACAAAATATTCCCTTGCCTGATAAGTAAACATCAATACTGCCAAAGTTGGTATAGGTCAAATTTTTGTTAATTTGCTTAACTTTTGCATATTTGAGTTTGGAATGAATTGTATCAATATAAGTGAACCCAAGTACATGTAGGTTGCTAGCTGTTTAGTTATTTAACTTATGCCAAAAGTATGAAAAATAAGGTTACTAGTCACAACTCACATTTCCCTTGTATCTTCTCTGTTTCAACTTTTATGGTCAACTGGAAGGGGCAGAGCGCCCAACCCCCCCTTCAAAAATTACACACTTCAGAAAAAACAGAAGACAAAAAATTTTAATCTACAGATACCGCTGATAATATATATACATGGACCATATTTACATCATTTTTATCTCCTTTACAGAAGCTACAATATACATTCAGTAGCCTAATATTCACATTGAGTAAGATCTGTTAGTATCTACAACCTGGAGCTAATTACACTGTACAACCCTGAGCTTTATCATGGGACCTGATGAGGTATATACTTCAGATACCATTAATTACAACTTGTTTTTTCATTTACCCTGCCTACCTGCATATTATGTATAACCCTACCTGCTTTGTATTGGTATCAGAAACACTAGCTGCACAATTTTCTACTTCAACAGCTACACAAGACTATACAGTTCAATTACAGTATCTACTTCCTTTTAAGGTCTGTAAGCTCGGGTATCTGAAAAGACTCCCGAATAGGAAACTCATCGTAGTTTCATGAGCAGGTTTAGGAGTGTGATAAGAATCATCTTTTATCTGCAAAATGGATTGGCCGATTTGTTGTTGGATAGAATCGATTGTTCGAGGATCCACAGGATTTCCTGTCACATCTGTAACGTAGAAAGTGTCTACTGCTTTACCACTCTTAGTTGATATTTCAGCTCTTCGGACCGTTAACCCATTTTCCCTGAATATACGGGTTATATCTGAAAGGAGACCAACTCTATCTTCAGTGCGCAATTCTAACTCTAGTCCCTGAGATTTATACGACTTTAAAAGTTAGTTCATGATAAAATATGAAGCAAAGTACCTTAATTCCAGCAGGAGAAAAAGGAATCCAAAATTTTTCCAAGTTCAGAATACCTCTGATGCTCTCCTTTCAATAGCTGCTTCAAGACATTGCACAACACGCTCTCTCTCAGCTTCTGATCTTATTGGACGCCCATCAACGTGTCTAATGTAGAATTCCTATAGTCAAATGTTGATTGTCAAATACTCAAATTAACATATTAATCATAATCTCACGTAAGAGGTGTGTCAAACGTTTCCATAAGAATAGCATATTAAGTACTCTGTACTCTGAAGGCAATACACTCTCATAACCACTCTACAATTGAATCGATGATGAAAATACGATTAAAAGCTTACCTGGTACGCTTCCATCCTACCAGTAGTGACCATGCCATGAAATACCACGTATTGCATATCAGTTAAAGTACACATGATATCAAACAGCAACTTAGGCCGATCCTTAGACTTCATAACAATCACAGTATAATCCTTCTCAGGACAATCAGACACTGTCACATGCGGCTTTCTATACTCATCACCACTTCTAGTATTCCCTACTGTTTCCATTTTTTCATAGTCCCTATCATTAAACATTATCTGATGTAGTCTTCTCCCTCTATGAGTGGTTTCAGGAGGCGAAAGTCTCATTTGTGCGGTCTGACAGTCACTATTTCCTTTAAGCACGTAGCAAAGAAGCTTCTTTATAGTGAGGAGCCTCTTTGGATCATTGATTGGACACCCCGTAGAACAATCAGTTACGTGTACAACAGCTGCAGCCCGAGAGTTGTGGGTCCATATCTCCGCATTCACCACATTGCAGTTAAGGTCACTGAGGACTGCACATACTTCTGATAACAAGCCTGGTCTGTCAGTCCCAGTCAGCTCAATCGACGTGTGCTCTTCGGAGGGCATCACTCCAACTGAATCTCTCAAAGGAGATAAAAGTGATGCATTACACTCGATTGTCTGAACAATAACAGCAAACAACAAACCAATGAGTTCAAGCACAAGTGAAAAAACACTTATTTTCTTCATATAAAGAACTACAGGGTAAGCATATCCTTTGTTATCACTTCAGAGCTTCCGTCAGTCTTCAAAGTTCCATACAATGTTTTCAAAATCAGTTCAAGATTATTACGTTTAATTACCTTAAACTTGAAGATCAGAGGCATACAAAAAAATACATACTACATGCTAAAAATGCTCTCTAAGGTGAAGAATAACAGTTTCCATATCCAAACTTTGGTCCTCATAAATGAATATTCGCAAATAACAAAAAGTATTTCAGCTCAATTCGAGAAATAATGGCACCGACCATGTAAGGGCTGGTTCATTATGACACAGACTATTACAAGAAGTTTAATTTTGTTGTTGTCAGCTTCCAGAATTACCATAACTGCTATAAGTATAACAAGATTAATGTTCATTATACAGAACAACTCACATCATATGACTTTGAAAATCTCAAAATCAGAAATTGATAATTCACAGTGATGTTGAATAGACCCTAACTTAATTTAATCGAAACAAAAAACACACCTGTTGGACATATTTGATGAGTTCTTGATCTCTCATCTTGTTGCCATGGTAGTCCGTCACATTGAAAACTGAAACAAAGATTGAATATACAGAAGCTGATCTCAGAAACAAAGGCATGATTGACTGGGTGAATATTAAAAGCAGAAAAGTACACATTGACATAGTGTGTAAGAAAACTAAGAATCAAGAAACATACCATCCATAAACCATCCACCATCAGAAGAAATGTATGCTTTTTTAATGTTAAGGTTAACATCAGCAAGAACTTGGACAACTTGTAGAAGTGTTCCATGCTTGTTGACACTGTCAACCTGATCAACATCATTCCACATTTCAGTCACTCTTCTTCATCAACTAGTCACATTCATGAATCATATCCTCATACACTAATATATTTATTACAAACTGAGATAGACTCATAGACCTCATGTGTTCATGTTGTATATGTACATACAGATACTACACCATTGACTATTAAAACACAATTAAAAAAAAAATAAGAGGAAAAAACTTTGATTGGTCATGTTAAATTTTGGGATACTATTAAAACAGCCGCCTTAAGCATGATGTTACTATGATAATCAAGAGAAAATAAAATAGCGGCCTTTAGCATGCAATAGAGCTACTTAAAGAGGAAAAGAAATTCTAACCTTTCCCAAATCATATTAAGATGAAACATGGCTTTTTATTTTTTTGGTCACCTTACCCTTACCCAAAAGCATGCCCCACTTCTACATTCTTGTCTAACATATCACACATCTAGTAAAGGGTTAAGGGAGCAAGGTAGTTATAATTATTAATTTCTACATTTTGAATTAATTTTGGCACTACCACTTGTATGCTGTGTGTGTGACACACAAATATTGTACTTCCACAATTAGAGCGCCAAAATCAAATTTTCAAGTAAATTTATTAACTTAATAGATTAGTATACATACACTACCTGAAATATAATTGTTAAAAAAAAAAGGGGGTCAAGAATCGTAATTTTACCTGAATTATAGTAGCATCCTCACAAGAAATATTGTCAATTACAACTCTGCAAGAAATACAAAACTACATATCAATCAAAGATTCACTCTTTCTGAAATTCTAATCCTTTTTTATCATAACACTAATCAAATCACATCAAAACGATAACTATAACAACTAAAAATCAAATGAATTAATCAAGTAATTAGCTGATAATCCAAAATCAAAAATTTCAAAGTTCGCAAAAGTAACATCAAACACAATCAAACCCAAACATACCTTGGTGGGTTCAACCTCCTAATCAACTTAGCGTATTCATCGTCCATATTGAACAAATGAAACCCAAGATTATGAAAATGAAGATTAACCCAAAAAAGTGTAAAGATTAAATCATGAATAAGTTCTCAAAACCTCCAAGATTTGTGGAACAAGTAGGAGTGACAGAGGAAAAACGGAGAGGGGTTTTATAGGAGAGAGAAATACTCCGTATATAAGAATGTTGTTCAATTGGGGGAAACGTAGGCATGAAACCGTCTTAAATTAAATTAAATTAATATTTGAGTTTAAATTGATGCGTTGGATTAAGTGACGTGGAGTGATTTGACTGGGGAGTAGGACGGTTAGGGAGCTGAAACTGGGCCATATTCAGGGTTTCGGGCCCTTGTTACCCGCCCCGCCGTCGGGTCTTTTAAATGTCTTACGGCAATGTGAGGGGAGGATTTAGGTAACACAGAATTTGAGGATGGTACGTGAGATATGGCCGGGTGAGTGCCTGTGTTCTAGGCGGCAATTCCCGTGCGAGTTATCGGTTTTCGTCCCTCGGTGGTGCTGTTAGTTTAATTGAATTTTCATCCTTTTAATTTGCTAGCAGCAAAATCTTAATAGGTTGAAAAATCCTATATTATTATTTAAAAGTAAGAATGAATGTGAAATTTTCAAATTATAATATAAGGTCTTTTATTTTTTTTGGTGGAAAAAATAGCTTTGGGTGAAATAAAAAAGCAAAAAATATCAGTAACCCTATTAGGGGAGAAACTAAGATATTCAAATTATCTGAAATGAAAATCAGATTTCCTTTTAAAAAAATAGAGGGAGTAAATAAAAAAAATAACTAATGACCTCCCCTTAATAGTAGCTTTTGGGTGAAAAAAATTTAAATTATAAAAATAATAATTGAAACCAAAAATTTAAAAACAAAAACTGCATAGCATTTTGAGATAATCATATATGATCTTTTTTCGAAAGTCACAAAAAACATGACAAATTATAAAAAGTTAATGAAAAAATCTAACTAAAAGTACAAATATAATTATATTAGATTTTTTTCATTAATTACTATATTTTTTCAACATTACTTTTGCTATAGATTGTTTAAGACGCAATATAGTTTAGAATATTTTTTGAATGTTAATTATCAAACTTTTTTCTAAAATAGTAAAAAAAAAGAATAAATTCATAGTTTTACAAGATTTCCGTGAATTAGTACGGACATATATAAGTGTATTAATTATTTTTCAATAATAAAACCTTAAACACGTCTCTATTTATAATGGATAAATTAGCTAGTTACTTGAATTGGTGGAGGAAGGTTAATCGATAAACCTTAGAGCTTTGACATTAATTCTCTCCCAAAATGCACTTGATAATTAATATGCACACTAATCAATAATTTGAATAAAGTACAAACTCTGATTTATTTCCAATCATGTATTATGAATTTTCATTGAAGATTAAAACCTAATCTTTCCAAAAAAAATATATAATATTTCATAATAAGGTGATTTTCATAGCTTTTATAGTGAAGAAGTAGACTTGGGTTTGAATATTATGTAATAATGATACTGATTTGACATAAACTCTGGTTCTCTCCTTTTCATTTCAATCATGTGTTGCCAAATGTTGATTTTTAAAAAAAATGGAGAAAGATCCCATCTCATTGCATTGTCTTAGAGACACAAAAAATCCAAAAAATCCTAGTTGGAATACGATGCTGCTGCTCTTTCATCCATTTAAAGCACCTAAATTATCTGCCGTATCTTATCCTTTTAAAAAAGTGATTCACATATAATATAGTTCCCCTTACTGTCATTTGGATTTTACAAATAATATATATGATATGGACACGTGAACTTTGAATTAAACTGATAATTGGATCATATACAAATTTCTTTCTTCAAAATTAATATTCTTGAGTGAATCTTGCAACTTGGGACATCAATCGCATGTACATGGCGGCGTTGGAACATACAATATTTTTCGAATAGATGATCTAGCAATTTATTGCAAAATTAATGATGATTTCCACTGGGAAAATTTTTTGCGATTTCATATAATTCTTTACTACTTAACAACAAATCCTACGGTACTCCACGTATGCTTAACAAATTAAACTAAATTTAAGGGGAATTTAATACATTCAAACGGTATTGTTATATTGAAATCGACAACAAGGGCATAAAATAATTAGTGAAGAAGAGCTAAAAATAAACAAAATTATAGAGAAAATTGACAATTTTAGGTTGAGGGCTATGTGTAAAAAGCTTATGCAGAAGTAAGAGCTAATAGTTTCATAATGTTTTTTTGTCCCTTTATCTTCCCAAGAGCCTATACTTTGAATGCATTTTATTTTTTGTTGACGAAGTACATTTTTCTGGGATAAAGTGTGAACTAGAAAATGCAACTATAAGTAACACAGCTTACATTTTTTTTTTTACATCAGAGACATTCTTATCTAATCTCTTGAATTCTCACTCTTATAATTCTAATACAATAATTCATATTATTCAGCTATGTGTTGAGAGGGAAAAAATAAGACAATATTAAATATCATTAAGTTTTTATGAAAATAATTTAAATTAATTTAAAAATAATTTAAGTTAATTTAAAAATAATTTAAGTTAATTTAAAAATAATTTAAATTAATTTAAAAATAATTTAAATTAATTTAAAAATAATTTAAATTAATCTAAAAGTAAGATTAGATTTTATAAAAAAAATGGTGAAGGGAGCATAACTTTGTATGAGTTGATATATGTGTTGGGGCCAACTATTTAGGGAGCTGGACTATACGTAATACATTTTTTTTCTTTCTCAATTGATCATATTAACTTTGTATAAGCCATATAAAGGGCACATTGGTTGTAATTGACTTTTCACAACTTGATCGCATATGATTACGTGTCTTCTATTTGTATTCACATACTTTTTTTTTTTTGCCGACCTTTAAAACCAAATTTTCAACTAAAATGAGAATGTAATCATAAGGTAGAAGAGGTTTAGTTTTGGTCTCTCATTTTTAAATCGTTTTTCGATTTCGGTTATTTGCGTATAAACAGTTAATAGACTGTCTTCAAGCCAACATATTATATATCAAGCATTAATATAAACTAGTCAAATATCGTACATCTAGTCAAATAAGACATATAATAGAAACTCACATGTAAATTGGAACAAATTATATCACGTACATATCGAAAATTAAACTATTGAAAGACAATGATCATAGAAAGTCAAAATTTAAAAAGTCCCAATTTAGCTTATTATGCACGAGATCGGTCATATTTTATAATATCTCTTAGCAAACTGATCATGATGACAATGAAGTTTCAGTAACTTCTGAAGAAGTTGGCAACACATTTACGTGATGCTTATTGTTTAGTAAGTGAGCAATAATGTGGGTTGTTTTTATAATAATGTTCTCATGCAACTCTCGATCTCATTATCTAGAACCATTTATAAGAATGTTCTCTAGCAAGTGCAACTTATTTTATCTAGTTAGAATCCAAATCACATATATGTAAGTTGAAATTTTTGAATCTGATGCGCACAAGTAGAAAAAGCATTAAACTAAGAGTACGGATTTTTTAATTATTTTTTCTGGTTATTCTTATTCCTTAAATCCTAAATTCCTAGATATCCAATTCCTTCATTATCTAAATAATTATAAATGGAATACTTCCTTCCTTCTTTTTTTTTTCTTTCTATTTGAAATATTTTATATTTTAGAGCATATTTTGACTATAAATTATCTCCAACGTAGATGAAAATATTTTCATTTAGAATCTTGATGGATTAATCTCAAAAGTATATTTTTAAATATTAGTTTATTTTTTATAACTTTTACCAATGCTCATTTGAAAACATTTGAATTTTAAATTTGTATTGTAATTTGTGAAATAAAAAGAAAAAAAAAAGATTGAAAGGAGTAATTTACTAAAATGTAGGATTACTTAATCTTTATCTTGTTTTGTTCCTTGTCAATACTTCTTAAACCACTCATAACATTTATGCAATCGTGCGAGAAAAAGGAGAGCGGACGGGAGAGTGAGAGCCATGTAAGAGAAAAGTAGTAAAAATGTGAGAAAATATTGATTAAGATCAGTAAAGTATTATCTCAAACAATAGAAATCAAAACTATTAACTCACAAGAAACAAATATTACAAAGTGTTACTCTCTTCTTTTCTTTTTTATTTTTCTCATTTGAAACCTACAAACTTTAGAGTCAAATTTTGACATAAATTTTTCCTAATCTATGAGAGAAAATATAATTATATGGGGTTTTAAAATATTCTTCTCACTGTATATTTTTCAAATATCAACTTTTTATAATTTTTGCAAATATAAATTTAAAGATATTAAAATTTAAATTTGCTTTGGAATCCACGCAAAAACAAATAGGAAGAACAAAAAAAACAAAGGAGTATCTCACAAAGATATTTTTTCTTTTAAGTTGCAAGTAGAAATACAAGATTTAGAAAATAGATTTGAGGCCAATGACATGTGTGCAAATATGTAGATATTTAATTAAAGGATAGCGATTGATTAGATGAGCAAAAGCAAAAGAGGAACATTTGGAGTATATGTATTTCCCCCACTAACTTTTATTCCAACACCGTTAAAGAGATATGGAGTAGGCCGGGCTGACGGGCTGTAGGCCCTGTAGGGATACTCCAACTTGTTAGGCCACAAAACGATGCTGCTCGTTGAATCCGTAATAGGATGAGAATCCATAGATACTCCATCCATCTAAAAGTCTATTCTTTTGGCTACTCTAAGGGACGTTTTCTTTCGGATAACAACTTGTTCTATGAAATAATATTCCCTACATGTTTTAGTATTAAATGTGGGAGATCATATAATAAGGTCATATTATCATAAAAATAAGATGAGAGTTTTGCGGTTCATATTCTAAGCAATATTTTAAAACCATTTAACCTGGTATAAAGTGTGATCACTTTTAACATTTAGTAATCCATTCTTATAAAATTAGCACGAGAAATCTTATGTGTTGAATCTAACAAAGCGACAGGTTGAATGTTTAAGATTTTTTATTTCATCATTCTCGTTATAAGGTCTTTTTCATTGGATCACAACTAATCAATGCATTCTAAAGAAATTATCTTAGCCAGCTATTAAAACAAGCATTTTTGTTTAACGGACTCATTTCTTTATTTGGCCGGGTATATGAAATTTGACGAATTAATACTTTGTACACGAATTTCTCCTTGGCCATTATATAAATGTAAAACATGCTCTTAAAGCGTTTCAATACGATTCACTTCCAATCTAAATCCTATGTTGTAGCCTTGGATTAGATCAAGCTAAGTCGACAACAAATACTTTCTATGGCTCTGTTAAACTATGCAAAGGAAAAAAAAAAAAAAGAGAATAAGTAATTAATCAATATTTGGGTAATTGTGAACCACTTAACGTTATCTATTACTCCCTCCGTTCCTTTTTATTCTTCCCATTATTATTTGCACAGATTCCAAAACACACTTAAATTTTAAATATTATCAATTGTGTATTTGCAAAAATTATAAAAAGTTGATATTTGAAAAATATACATTGAGACGAATCTTTTAACACTCTATATGACTTTTTTTCTTATACATTAGGAAGAATTTATGATCAAAGTTTGGTTCTAAATTCTATAGATTCCAAACGAAAAGAACAAAAAGAAACAGAGAGAGTATTAATTTTGAGTTTTTTTTTTCGCTTTTCGTTTTATGTATTATAAATTTTAGAATTAAATTTTGACTATAAATTTTTCCCAAACTATACAAAATATATTTATATGAAATCTCGATAAATTTGTACACATAAAAATTTTTGATTTTTAAATTATAAAAATGTCTTTAAATCTGCTAAATGAGAATAATAATAAGAAACAGATAGTAAAGTCTAGAGAATACAAGAAGTAGATGGCAACATGACCACGTCCAAAATCATCAAAGTTAGCTTCCCTAAAAGTGACAACAGAAGCTACTGTCATAAGTCCTAAATAGTTCAGAGAACGACTTTGATTTTTCAAATCAGGAATGAGTGTTAAATAAAGTAACACGAAGGTCACTTACTACTTGTTGTCTTGTTTTAGACGGATTTGATACTAAGATATAACCTCTACCAAATTGATTGGCTTGGCTCTTTGCTATTATTACTTTATCTAAATTAGATTTGTAGTAGACTGCAACTCTCATTGTCTTGCGCAGATGCATCTCCATTCTCCACCCTCGTCACGTCTTATTACTTACCGTTTAAAGATAACTTTTGTTATATTAAGGAGTTTACTTTTAGTAAGACACGATAACTTTATTATGTAAGTATATGAAAAAGAAAAAAAAAGTTGTACTCGTATGAAGAGACATTTATTCCGTTCTTACAAACTCTTTGCAACGTGTTGCTTAAAAAATAAAAAAACTCTTTGCAACGTATGTAGACATCAACGCTCATGAAATACGCATACGTTGATGGAATTTTAACATGTTGCATTAAAATACTCTTCCTCTAAATACGGAGTTAATTATTTTGTTTGACTAAGCTATGACTAATTTGATTACTCTGTATCAGCTATTGGTTTGTTAGTACCTCTTGAATAGTAAATAAATAAATAAAATTGAAGAAATAGGAATGCTAAACTGGGCCAGGCCGGACAGATTATCAGGTCCATGAACTTGTCAAGAAATGTGTATTTGAATCCTCTGTATACATCAAAACCCATCAATCTTTAATCATTAACGATATCAAGTTATCAACGGCTTGGTTCGTATTAATTCCTTCCCGTCTCTTAAATAAAAAAAAATAGCTTTATAAAAATACAATGAAAAATCTTTGGAGGAGACGATACAAACTGGAAAATCTTTAAGAAAATGGGGTTATTTTTAGGGACAATCTAAAATAGAAAATGGGCAATATCTCGCAGTCGTTCACACCAAAAGATGTGCACATAACTAACTACATAAGCAGTAGGATTATTATAACAAAACAATTAGATAACAATAACATAAGTACATGATAGTTAACAATAGTTTATTACTTTGTATTACCTTTAAGTCCATCTTCAACATAAATAAATAGTTTGGATAAAGTTTGATTTTAATTCAGTTGGTGTGATATTCATATTATAAGTCATTTGGGACTTAGTTAGGCTTTGATTTGATTTGGATAGGGTTTGTACTTTGTAGCAGATACAATTTTGATATAAATAAAACCACAGTCAGATTTCACGCACAGTTCGGATAAGAGTAGGGGCTGATTGATAGAAACAGTTGGACAGGGAGAATCTGACGTTTATTGCATCTGTAAATGCCACATTGCTTACACAACCAACTCTACTTCAAGGCTTTAAAACAATTGAACTCCCATCAGTTTGGGAGAACTATTGGAGTTTATGATTTAGTTAGCTTGTTAAGTTCAGTTTGTTTATGATTTAGTATTAGTTTATTTTACCACACAATAATAAAATGTAGCTCTTATCTTCTTCTCATTTCTTCTTCCCTTCTTTCCTAAACTCAATAATTCTAACATCAACAGTTGACGAAAACCCACAAACTATATAGAAATTAGACTAGACTAACACATCAAATTAGGCAGAACACCAGTCCCAGGAAATGGTATGTGTATTGCGTTAGCATGTGCCTACTGACGAAAGTTACTGAATGGTTGAAGAGTTCTCCACTGCAAATTGATAAACATGTATTATGCTGTATGCGTATTTAATTTAAGTGTATGAAGCAACTCAATCAGTGGAAAATCCGGCTTGCAGAGTAAAGGATCATATACATGAATGAAGGTGGACGTTTTTGCTAAACTATGTTTCGAGCACTTGGGTATTAGTTTAGGCACTGATGAGTGTATGTGTTTTGCACTCAACTAATTATGAAAAAAATTCCATGTTTTTGATTCAGAAGTGAAGTGTTAACTGTCAAGAGTCTATCTCCGTGTCAGTGTTGAGGATCTAGCACAAGTTCTTTAGTAACATAGTATTTATAACTAACAAATGTTTGTGCAAGTACACTGAACAACATGTAAGATCAAATATCTTAGTGAGTGAAGAGGGACTTTGAAGGAGTGTGTCCATAGATTATTGCAGCACAAAATCTTTTGATCATAACTCATGTTCAAGACACCGCAAAACTTCAGGAACACTATACGTAAGTAAAATCTGGCAGATATATTTTCAAGTGATGAATAAACAGAAGAATGGAACATGAACTAAGAAAGTGCTTCCTAGAAAAATATTGCAGGAATGATAAGAAGGCAGAGTCACAAGACAATTCAAAACATTGAGGACTACTGGACTCAGATGAAGCTTACCCAGACAGCAAAGGCAACCATAAGAATGCACTGAGGCTAATCTGTATAAACAGGAATTATGCTGCAACAGATATAGATTAGCTCCACTGTTCACACTCTACTATGTATGGCAAAAGAACAGCTTATAGAATGCTGAACCACAGAAAGAACAACGAACGGCCATATATAATTGCAGGACTTATCCTGGAAGTTTGATTAGAGTTTTACACTTAATTTCTTAGGAAAAATAACTTCTCCTCCCAAAGCTCAGGCTGGCCTCAAACAACAGGCACTTGTAAATTTTAAAGGAGCAGAAACATACAGTACAAACAAATGCTAGTGTGCTTTAGAAGGAATAACAGCCACCAATAAATTTTAGAGGAGCAGAAACTAACAGTACAAACAAATGCAAATGAGCTTTAGGAGGCCAAATAATCTTACCAAAACATCTAATACTTCATGTATGGGTATGTCACTAGGTCATGGATTGGAAGTCATATTTGGTTTGTTTAGGCGCCCATAGTCCCCTATTAATAAGCTTATTTGTACATAAATATTTTTTATATCCAAATGAGGCAATGCCAACAAAATAAGAACAAAACAAACTATTTGTACATAAGTAGAGTTTTTTTTAAAATACCGAGAATACATAAAGAAAGGTGCTCCTAAGTTAAAAATGAGCATTTTTGAAAGAAAATGAGCAAACTTTAAAAATAAGTAACAAGTTTTTGTCAAATGAGTAACATTAGAGAAAATGAACAAGTCAAATGAACAACTTTAGGAAGAAGTATGAATTTAGGAGTATATTTGTACAATTGTGGATGTAATTCGTCTTAATTTAGTAATAATTCAGATTTATTGATATTATTTGAGCATCTAATGTGAAGGACTCCTGTGGTTTAGAAAACATTTTTGGATATCGATTGAGTGGCATGTCAAGAATGATACAGCTTACCCGAATACGGGTGTCGGACTCTATTATGCTATATATATACTAGTTAAATTTCTCATTTTATAGTGAATACCAATTTTTTTGCTCTAACAAATGAATTGAAAAATTATTGCTCATTTATCAAATGAGTACATAAACTATTAGCACTTTTAAAAAAAAAATTCAAAATTGTTCATTTTCACTTATAATTGTTCATCTGAACTCACACTTGTTCATTTGACTTAAAATTATTCACTTTTTCTTAAAATTGCTCATTTTTTGCGCGAGAGCACCTTCCTCTATGTACTCTCAGGTGTAGGATAGACTTGCTAAAGATAAAGAGTTATTGGACCAAACCCAATAGCTTTAAATCAGGTTTATCCAACACAATGAGTAACATGTAAGGATGAACCCACTTAGCATTTGACCTAATCTCTGGGTATAAATATCATATTTGTGACTGATGCAAAGATATGTTCACTATGGAAACACAAACCTCTAATCTTGGACTATTCCCTACATCATGAGTAGTGCTTTGACTCAAATATCGAAAAGAGTTTATTCGTAACACCTCGAGGCCAATAATCTTGTTTGTGCAAGTATTTACCATCTCATATTCAAATGAGCTTTTGATTAAGCCTAATCTAGCATCCTCATGCAACAATCAATTGATTCTCGTTCATAAACAGGAACACTTCATGTACCTGTATGTATAAACAACTGTTGTGCTAAAAATAGTCTGTTTTAACTAGTTAAGGAAGTAAACCATGGGAAAATATTAGTGAATTAGCGCATCAATCCAGAATATAACAAACGAGGGCATGGAAAAGTTTCGCGCCGGTTGCCTATATGGATAGGCAATCAACCCGGCTCGTATACTAAGTGAAATCCACAGCCCCTTAGGTTAGAGAGTGTACATCTTGGGGAATTTTCCTAGCTAGCCTAATTCACAAGCCAAACCATCTAAAATCTCAGGGCACTTACCATGCTGATCTCAAAACAACACTAAAAGAGAAAACACTGAACATAAGAAACACAACAACACACCTCAACCTGCAATTGTAAATGTCAGCACATGGCCTTCAGTACATATCAAGTAAGATTCGCAGGCAGATGTCAGCAGATGGTCTTACATGCGCTTAAAAACCTGCAAAAATTTTAAAAAAAATTGACAAATATATGCTGCAGCTGTACCTCTATATTTCAATAATTTCCTTAAAAAGAAGTAGATAGATATCTACCCTATTAATGATGATGATCAGGACACCCCTAAATATTTCATGAATTTCACGATACTAGTCAACTACTGTACATAAAACGATCAAAACACATAAACTATCAACACACTTTAAAACAAAATCAAAGATTCTCATTTCTCCAAGAAAATCAAATCACAATTTCATTATGAAAAGAAAAAAAAAAACTCATACTGATTTGAATATAACCAACACACCTCTTCAGATTACAGAAGTTATAAAAGATTCGATTGAAGCTACTTCTTCCTGCACTCCCACCTGCATTCCTTGATCATAAGCAACAGAACTATGACAACTCAAAAAACATCTCTTAAAAAACAAAAAACCAAAATTGTGAACTTTTTGAGTAATTAAAAAGCACAAAAAGGGGAAAGTTCAGTCCTAAACTGAATTCAATTCCCCATTCATCTCTAAATCCCTCAACTTGGCAAATTATACAACACCCAAAAGACGGAAAATTCAAAAAAGAAAAAGAAAAAAAATATTCCTGTCTCCTACCTTCAAATTCTAAATAACTACTTGATTATGATTATGATCATGATCATGATCATGATCACATCATCCTGAATCTTGAGAATCATCCTTGGAATCAGATGGTTGTTGTTGATGATGATGACGATCTTGTTGATGCAAAGAACTCAACCCACTTCCAATATCAACACCTCTAGACTGACCCATTTGCTGGTAAATCTGGGACAATGCTTGAGGACTCAACACATCAACATGTACATCTTGTGATAATCCTAGCTCTAATCCAGGCATTGCAGGATTATGCTGTTGTTGTTGCTGATGTTGATGATGTACCCCTAAAATCTGTGCATAATTCATGTGACCCAGATTGGCCCCACCTAAGTCAAACCCAGGATACCCAATTTTATGCAAGTAGTTTGTACCTTCACCCACTAAACTGGATGTTCCTGTTGTTGTAGTTGGACTTGTTGCTGATGTTGTTGGAAAACCAGAAATCTGATGGGGTTGAAGTTGAGGTTGAGGGGGTGGAGCCCAAATTCCAAGATTACCCCCAGCTCCAGCCATACCTAACAAGGCAGCCCAATTGCTAGGTCTGCTGGGACCGCCCAAGTCATCAACTTTATGGTGTTGTTGATGTTGCAAACCTGGCCCAATTGAGGTCCCCTGTTGTGAAACGGAGGCCCCTGTTGCAGCCAAAGCCGAGGCAGGTATCGTGCCGCTACCGGTGGCGGCAATTATGGAAGGCTCAGCGTGTTGTAGAAGCCACTGGATGGTTTCTCCGTCAGATTTATGACCCAATTCTCTTGTCAATTGGAAGATTCTAGCAGCACAGAGTGCAGGCATCCTGATCCTCCTTCCCCTGCCTTCAACTTTGGTGTGCCTATCTTTGTTTGAGCTTCTCTTTGGCCCCAGTTGGTTCTGCTTCTTCTGCTGGTTATTTTGTTGTTGGAGTTGCTGATCATCTTGTCGCTGGAGTTGCTGGTGTTGCTGATTTTGCTTGTCTGCTAAAAGAATTTGGAAATCTTTGAATTCTGCAGGTTTTAAGGTGTTGTTGGGATTAAGGTGGTTGTGGGTGTTGTTATTAAGAGTATGGGAATTATCAACCATGTTAATTGGGATCAATGTTGTTGTATTTGAGGTGGGATGTGGGAGGCTCAAGAAGTGGTGGGGTTGTAGCAGTGAAGGTGGTGGTACCTTCTCCTGTGATGGTGGCTGCTTTGTGCTCTTGGGATCCATGAAAACTGTCCCACCTTTCCCTCAAATCTAAATATATTTCTCAATAAACTATTCAATATAAATATAAAACCGAAAGAATATTAAAGGATTGCTCAATATGTTTAGTGACCCAAAATTAAAGAAAATAAAGGTGTACATATCATTTCATATTTACAGCAGAAAGTCCAAAACTTTCACAAATTTTGTTTACTGTTTTGACGTGAGATTCATACACAAGGGCCAGAGATCAGAGGACACTGAAGAGGGTAAAAAAGTGAAAAGTGTAAGACTATGAAAATTTGGTAAAATCCCAAGTGAGTAAAGACAGTGGCTGGCTGTTACTACTGTGACTCAGAAGAAAAGGTTTCACCTCAGTCTTTTCTTTGTCTGATGACTCTGATCTCTTACTCTTTATTACCCGATTGCTGCTTCTTTCTTAACTTTGACTGCTTTTCAATTGATAGTTCATTTTTTTCAGCTAAAAGAAAGCCTTTTCTTTTTGTTTAACACCCTAATTATCGTCAATCCCCACAATTTATGGCTTAATTTCCTAGTGGCAACATGATTAAAAGGGATTATATATTTGTATTTTGTGTTAATCCACTTATCATATATGTAGTATATTTTAATTAGTTTATGATTTTCAAGATACTCGGCTTATTATATTTTATCTGAATTTTTTTTTACTTAGTTTGAAAAAAATCTAAATTTTATCCAAACTTATTTTTATTGAAAATGTATCCAAGAGTCCATTCTAAAATATATACTATGTGTGTATCATTTTTTAATGATAAAACCTTCAATTAAAGACATAATAATACGTTCGAGAATCCACTCTAAAATATGTAGCCTTTCTATTTCTATATGTATCATCTATACTAATATATTAAAAAAAAATTATCGTAAAAGTATATATTTCAAGTGACAATATCGTCTCATACTAGCCTCATTTGACAACCTTCCAGTTTAAAAAAAAATGGTTTTTGTAAATATTTAAATACGTAACCTATTAGTTGAAAAGTAAAATTAAAACTGGACCACCAACCCAATGCAATATCTATACTTAATACTCCAATGTAAAATGAACTCTAACTGCCCCTTTATTTTGAGATAAAAGTATTTTAAGTCGTATTTTGAAAAGTCAAATGAGACAAAAAGAGACAAAGGGAGTAAAAGATTATTATACTTTTATAAAATAAATAATTTATCAACATTTTAGATATCTTCTCTAACCATATTCTTTGTTGCACAAAATTTAGCTATATTTTTCGATTTCTTACTTTTAATTTTTTTTTATATAACGTTTGATCCTGCAATAGCACGGAACATTGTTTGAGCTATTAATTCGTTGTTTGGTGATAAAACTTTATATAAGAGCTTACAAGTTACAACATTGATTAGCTTGTGTGATAAAAAAAAAACAAAAAAAAAAAAAAAGTTTGTAATATAGAATTGAATAAACTTAGCTGTCCATTTTGGAAACTTAGATCTCTTCTCTTTTCTCCCTTTTGGCTGCTTAATTGTAATAAGGGTAGTGAATGATGAATATATGGTGGTGATAGCCATCTCTTACAAGTGACTCAAATGTAGAATTCAATTGTGTTGTGGTTGAGACACTTGGCATGCATTGAACAATGAGTTTTTTTCCATCAGCTTGCTTGCAAATCACTCCAGATATTTATAAATAGGCCCATCAGTTCATTCTATGCATGATACTTTAACATGACTTTGTTGAATTCTTTAGTATAATTACATGAGATGTAAAGTAGTGCTACACTGTGGATTGTATCTGCAAACAAGATAAAAAAGATGATGGACCATGCCAATAAGTGGGGCTTAGCTTAGCAGTCGCAATTCACAGATCAGCATACCATAGATCTTGTACTTAGTTTAATGCTCTCAGGTGCTTGGTTTAAGATGCTAACTTTGTGGCCTATTAGTGGGTCCATTCATACAAAACATCAGAGTTTCTTGACAGTTCATGTGCTACTTCAACCAGACGATACACTCTTTTCTCATCCATTTGGTGACCAATTAATTCTCCAGGGAATGTTGATTTGGGTGGCCATTACCCTGAATTGAAAAATGTTGCCTGTACTGTGTAGGGTAAAAGTGATTCTCCTGGGAATGTTGATTTCTAGGAGCTAGCTTAGCTAGATCAAGTGTTCTTTAAACCTCTAGTATATATTAACACTATTAAGAACGCTATTACAATGCCAATATTGCCAACATTGCTTTGGACACTCTAATAGACACTTCAAAGTTATTACGAATACATGAGAGAAACAAAGTTTGTTTCTTGCTCTACCATTGTTTCTGATTTTTCTCTATTTTCCCCAAATATTCACATTTTTTTCTCCGGCTACGGCTAGGTTTCCAAAATTCTCCTACCCATGATTTATTATGAAATATATATAAGAAAACCCCATTTGACTTTTACGGTCTCCAATACACGATTTTAAATGTTTTTATTTCCAAATCCGTAAGACAAAAAATTATAAAAATGTGATATTTTAAAAATTTAGTTAAGATGCATCTAACAATGTTCCACTTATGAATATATCATTTCTTATAAAATAATAAATAATTTATAGTTAAACTTTTCAAACTTTAACACAAAAAATACGGACGAAGCGAGTAGAAATTTAGCTTATAAACTTGTAAACTTATAAACAAAAAAAAATGATACATAGAAGTCCCTTCAAATCATTAAAGTATCACTTGATTATTCTCAACCTTCGGGATCCGTTGTCACACAGCCGGTAAGCTAGTTTGCATTACTCGTTGACATAGACGGCACTACGTTGATCTTAATTGACGAGGGGGGCCCTATGCTGGCCGACGGCACTAGCTTTGCTAGATTTATTCCCTATCACGTAGACTAATAATAGTGAAAATGGAAAATAAATACAGTAGCATTAGCATCATCAGTATAAAGCGTGGACTTCACCCAAATTGCAAGAAGAAGTGATGTGAACTATAAAAACTATCAAGGGAGCTAATAGCTTAGCTGTAAGACAGTGGAGTTAGGATTACACCAAATTAGGTTTATCTTTAAAATATTCTTCCCTATCAATCTATCACTGCTTACTTTTACCCCCGCAATATGCGGGCATAGATATAGTGCCTACGTAGCGGTTGCCGCACAAGTGGATTTAAATTAAACATCAGATTATTCACATTAATATAAAATATTCCATTGAAATGGGCATTCTTTGATTGGGATGCAATGCTAAAGATGCCATCACAAAGAAAGATAGAAATTTATCTTGGGTGGATTATCATAACTTATTTAGCCTATTACGATAATGACACCCCATCATCATCCTTTAGATTTTATTCGTCTAATCACTATGATGCCTCAATTACATAGTATAGTCTAACATGGTTGAATTTTAATCTTGTTCAATTAACTTATTAGGGGGATTAATCTTAACCCACTTGTTTTTATTCGGGATATATTGTCCGGTCGCAATGATCGATAGATAGATAGATAGTGTAATTTGAACTAGTATTGTTATGACAATTCATCCGTACAAAAGCAGTGGTTCAATAGATAATATAGCTTAAAATGAACAAGTATACCTTGTATTATGAGTAGAGGGGATGTTTTATATGTACTAGTTTAAGCTAGCTAGTTAGTTATAAAAACTTAGCTAGTAACGGATGAACGGATCGGAGTTAATTTATACTTCCTACTGAAGATAGCATAAACAAATTCATAACAGTAGTGTCAAGTTGGAGGTTAGTAGTTAGTAATTGAAGGATTCGAGTAGCAGCTCATTTACACCTTTTCAAATCAGGTTTAGGGTTACGCTTGTATCTCCCTTGCAGCTCATTCACTAGAAATTATTCACCCTATGAAATGGTTTCAAAATAAAAAGTGTATTCATGTTTGATTAAGAAGTATTGAACTCTCTTCACTTTGACCAATATTATTATAAAACGTCATCTACTCATTCCGTCCCTATCTGTTTGATAAATTTGACTTTTCATGGTATTTAATACACGGCTTTAAAACGTTTTTTTTTCTTTAAATTTTTAAGATGAAAGATTATGAAAATTTGATATTCTCAAGATTTACATTGAAATGCATCCAATAAGATCTCACTTCAATATATTATTTGTTATAATATAAATTAGAATTTATAGTCAAGATTTTTAAAATTTAACTCTAAAAATATAAGTGTAGCAAATAAATAGAGACGAATAGAGTATTTCGCTCTAACCCGTAAGAGCATTGAGATGTATCTCATGGGGCTTTTGTCTTATTTACATCGTAAGTTAATCCATACCAGGCCATATGTTTCTTAAGCTTTCAGTAGTTTATACATTTACTTGAAACACAGCAATATATTAACATAGATATTAGCAGGACACATTTCTTACCATTCATAGACATTAACTATTGTTACTGCCTACCAAAAACTTATCTGATATGATCTATCCATCATAATTATCGTTAGCATTACCTCATTTATGTACTAGCTTTAGAGCTATGATTTATAAGAGGATTGTGAATGAAGTTATCAAAGTGTGATCTCGTATTTATTCATTGCTCAAGAGTACGCATGAGAAGGCTTGTCGAAGAATGCATGAATAAATATTGGGGGATAAGTGGCTTCCACTGATTGGTGCATGTGTTACTCCAATATTCTCTGGAATTTGTAGGCTTCACTTCTCTGATAGCAATAATTATAAAGTGAATTCAATGACAATGCCAATGCCATGAACTTTTTTTCATTTATATATTTTCCCATATAACCGGGCAAACTTATTAATTAGTGATATACCCCACATAAATCTAGCAAACACATATATATGATATATCCCACTTTCACGTGGTTCGTATGGACTTGTGAATGAAAGGATCATTCTCTTGAGCTGTGTAATTTTCCAATGAAATAATATAATCATGTATTTGCATGTGTAAATTTTCGTAGGTTTGGATCTTTTTACATTTCTTTCATTGATTTTCGGGCTAATTTGGCCCGACTTTTAGACTCAACATGACTTACGACTCAATTAGAGTCCATTCACTCCAGATAGTGTATAGTGTCACAAGTTGTTTCCCACTATCTTTTATTCATTCACGTTACAATAAAATTCTTATTCGAGAATTCCTTTTGTTAACCATTTTGAGTTTCATTTGTAATTTTTGAAATTTACATCGACAACTGATAACAAGTATTTTATACTCTTTTCTTTATGCATTAGTTGCAGGTTTTCATCATATTTTCTCCATATATCTAACCTTTTAGAGCTACTTTGCTTTATGTTTTGATATTGCTCTCCTTGGTCTTTTCTCTTGTGATTTTTGTAGGAATTGGGCTCGATTTCCTATAAGTTTGCTTTGATCGTGGTTTGGCTTGTAAAAGGAGCAAGTATACATATAAGAAAAACATGACAGCCAGCTCCACGGCTCACATGTAGACGTACAACTCCACGGCCCATATTTATTGATTTGAGAATGGGAAAAGGGGTTATTTTGGTGCATTGAATCATATTAGTGGGGATTCATAATTCTAGGTGTTTAGTCGTAATTGTTTTCGTGCAATTTTTGTTGCTTAACATTCCGTACTTAGAAAATTAATAGTTTAGATTCTTCATCATTGAATTGGTTACTTGTTTAGTGATTACTTGAGTCTATTTAACTAGTTGAAATTTAGTCTCTTAGGATTCAATCCTTACTTGCCCTACGTAGTAGTGGTCTTGTTAGGTTTAAAATTTGTTAGGTGCACGACACGTCTATCAACAACTATGAGTCATTATATATATTCAATAGTCCCCTAATTTGGTTTTGCTTATGAAACTTTTCTTTTATGGTTGATCTAAATTACATTGATGCAACTTAGATGATTAGAGTATTGATGAGATATAAGTCATATAACACAAAATCAAGCTCTTATATTTGAGATATTAATACTCGGTATTTGATTCTAGACATCCTGTCTCTATAAAAACATCCAATTAATAATAATAATAATAATAATAGGGATGTCAAAATAGTAATACGTACTAATAACAACAACAACAATAATGGGGGAGGTTTGTCTTGTGCGTTTTGGACTGCATTACTTTTCACATTTGTTACCCATGACGGGAGCAAAAAAAAGGGAACCTTTTTGAAATATAGTTGTTGAAATGCCATTCCTACACCATCAGTCCATTCCAAATTGTGGAAAAAGGCCAGATATTTCTTTGTAATTTACTCACTCCACAAGTCAACAATATGTCAATATATGCATCCAATTGGTTTTAAATTTGAATAATTCAAACAAATGTCTTTCTTCCCCTTATTTTGTCCTACTTTTTTTTGGCTTTTATTTAATTGTAAAAGGGATTATTAATTAGCTTTAGCAATATTCTTATTTAGTATTAACTTTTTTTAATATTTACATTTGTTAAAAATCATTAAAGTTATTAATGATCAAAATATGCATTCAGAAGTCCAAATTAGAAATTAAGAAGGAAATCATTTTTTTTATATATTTTTTTTATGATCCAAGGGAGGCTGGAAGCGCAGGAAGATTGAATTTTCAACTTACCAACAATACAAGAAATTTATATGCCAACGAATTGAACTGTGCCAAACAGATAGGCTTCTTAATCACATCATATTAGCCTTTCAGGATTGTCTTGTCACATCTTACTCAAAGTCACCAATTTTCCCCCTCTACAAGGGTAACCAATTTGAGTGGGTTAGGACTTTGAAGAAAGCAACATGAAATCTTGCCTCAATCATCTCAATACTCCATCGTCCATTTTTATTTATTAAGTCAAACTTTATAAAGTTTGACCATATACTCTCATCATGTTATAAGAAACAATATATTTAAGTGTGATCTTGTTGGATTCATCTCAATGTAAAAAATTTTATTATCAAGTTTTCATAATTTTTGTATTACGGATTTGGAGATAAAGAGGTTTTAAGTCATGCTTTAGAAACCGTAATAGTCAAAAGGGGTAAAAAAATTAGAGACGGAAGTAGTATATATTAATATTATCATTTGAAAATTTTAGTTACTAATTTCTAATATGGAATAGAGAAAGGTGGTGAACGGTAAAAACTTTATGTACACAGTGATTAGAGTATCCACTAAAAATCAACGGTAGTAAGGCAGATATACGTGTTTTTTTTTTAATGGGATGGGCAAAGATGTAGTGGACTAGGGGTTGTAATCTCATAGGACATGGCTCAAGAAATTTCTCAATATCCTCTTTGCTTCTCAGTCCAGGAGGCTCCTTCTTGACTTTGTCGATCAGTGTCTCATGGAGTCATGGGGCTCAGCTCATGTTTGATTTCAGCCATTGTTAACTTAAAAAGAGACCAAAATGCAATCATGCGGAAAGAACTTTCGGATCAAGGATTAAATGATTGACTTGTGATTGATAAAGTGAAGAGCTTTTTATCTCCCATTCTTTATTGAACCGTCTCCCAAAATTACCATTTTGCTTTTAAGTAGGAAAATAATAACAATTAATACTAACTAATACGATTAACTCTAATGTAAATAAACATGATCTAAACAAACACTAACCACACATGAATACACTAATTATACGTGATTAATAAGCACTAATTAAATGAAAAGCCAAAAAAGGGAGGAGCCGTTTGAAATTTCCAGACAATCCTTGAGACAACCTTCTGATCTTTCTTGCTACCCCAAAGGTTGGCAGGTAAATTTATACAGCCATGAACCTAAAAAAAACTATACGGTGGCGCGTCGACAGTCTCTCCTCTTCGTTCATAGCCTCCATTCCGGTACGGGGTGGTGTGAAGAGAAAGGAGAAGGACAGGGAAAGAGGGAGGACAAAGAAAAAAGAAAAAAGGCAATTTCATAATCTAAAAAGACGGTTTGATAAACTTGTGTGAAGTGTATACACAATTGTTTGTGTTAGGTTGACAATAACCAAAAAAGTAGAACTTCTGCTGTATCTAAGCATTAAAATTTTGACACTTGATGGAAAGTGATACTTTTACGTGTATGTGTCTATCCAAATGACCATTTAGAAATATTATGGTCTTGTTCATACATCTTCATCCATCCTAGGATGTACATACATAGCAGGAACTAGAACTACTGACATTGATATAAAAACATGCAGCTGGAACGGATGTACTGATTTTTCCATGCGGGCATATATAATATTAACAAACCAGCCGAGAAGAAACCAAGATAATCGTGTTCAACTGCTAACAGCCGGTCCAAAGTACATGCAAATTGGCGGGTTGATCCTCATTATGGAGAGGATGGCGGATGGTATTGTCCATATTCCATCACCGCAAATCAGACCAGAGGCGACAGCTCCTGCAAAATCCTCGGAATCTTGGCGGTTTATCTGCTCCCACACAAACAGAATGACGGTACCAACAAACATATCAATTGCAAAGTATGCTCCGATGTAGAACGGGACAGCCATTGCCATTGGAACGGGGATAAAGTTTGAAACTTTGGTTGGTGTAACATCTTTCAGTAAGTTTATGACAAGTGCAGCAACAAAAAACCCACAAGAAAGAGCTAGACAGTGCTTGGGAAGCTCTGAGAAGCCCTCTACTCCTAAAATTGCCATTTCCCTGAATATCACAGCATACGGTGCTTTATAGGGACCATTTGGTGAGCCAACGTCAAAAGCAGTCCAATACATCCAAAATGTTAGAGGGGCAAGTACGCAGCCCATAGCAGTTCCAATTAACTGGCTCACAAACATAGATTTGGCTGATGAAAGGGTTAGGTATCCAGTCTTAAAATCTTGCATAAGATCAGCTGCAGTGGAGACAATTGACATCATCACCCCACAAGCTACTAACCCAGCAATAACCCCACCATTGGATCCAACTATCGAAGCAAACATAAAAAGACCAATCTTCCCATATGTCGAAGTTAAACTCCAATCAGTGAGCCCTGTTCCATAAGAGTTGCAGAATGCAAGAGCAGGTGCAACTACATATGAGCTGAGCACTAGATACCATTTCAGTGGTGGAAATATCATTGGTATTGTTGCAGTGGATATTGCAGCAAGGCCCACATATCCGGCACCAGCAAACCATGTAGGTATCCGGTCTTTCAAAAATATCTCATCCCTTTGCTTTTGTTCAAGAAGCAATTTGGCATCCTCTGAACCTGAAAATTCAAGGGCCAAAAATAAGGATAACAAAATAAAAATCTTTAGAGAACATTATCTCAAACTTCACGATCTCCTCAGCATACAACAGGAAGAATAGAGTTTTTATGTTCACGGAATGATATTATTTTTATTATTTATTCAGTTGTCAAAAAGTTAACAACTCAGGAGCCTTGTTTTAGTTCTCGTATCAGGCTCATCAAGTGACCTTGAAATGTATGAATGGACAACTAACCAGGTAACTCTTGCATGATAGGAATCGTCTCTTTACTTCTATTGTTGATCATCTCCTTGATAGTTATAGCAATAATCTTGATTAAATTGTAGAGACCATCACCAAGAATGAGGGCTATTGCTATGAAGACCTGACAAATAAAGTCAGGAATTTTCTTTATGAATAGGAGATGACAACAACATCAATTAAGTAGGATAGTGCAGTGTAGCCTCGTGCCCAGAGAGAGCAGAGACTAACATATATGTCAAAGTATGTAAAGCAGCGAGTAGCAAATACCATTTGGTACTTGGGCAGAAAAATGAAAAAATGGAAACCAAAAATGCATATATGGAGCGGAAAGCCATGGATATTGGCTTCTGCAAGGCTTGCATTGGGGCGAATATCTGGTTCAGCAGATCAATTTTTCATGGCATAATTTTACATCTATTTTTTTCAATATGTTTCAAGCAATGAAGTCACAATACCTTGTATCCATAAAGTCCTTTGAAGTCATTGTTCTCAAGATTATCTGGATACCAATCTCCAGCATGATTTGAGATAAAGGGCCAGAGGAAACCCCATGAAATAATTGCACCAAGGAGGACAGAGCAATTCACTATGTGAGGACAAATAAGCCCACATCCCACATAAGTTGGACTAAAATCAAAGTAAAATCTGTATATATAACAAAACCAATAAGTATATTAGACATTTCAGAAGCAAGAGGAGTAGTATATTACGAATGACTAAATTGACTGATACATTAACAAAACATTGGTATACATAATGCCAAAGTGGTGGAAAGTAGAAATGGAGGTGGGGGGAAGATGGTTGTGGAAAATTGCACATTATCCTCTATGTTCTTTTTAATTTCAAAGGTTCATAACAAGTGCTAAGAGGCCCAAAAAGCTCAAGTTTTATAGAATATTTCAAATCCTCTCATGTAAAAGGGGCCATTTCTAGGTGGTAGCTGTAACTCCTACAAGGATGGTCCAGTAGACTCCACCCAATGCAGCAAACTTTTTCATCGTAGATCATAATCAATGAATTCATGACTAGATGAGAAACACTATGAAAGGCTAAGAGTCCTGTTCATAGGGTTCAATATTCACCTCCATTTGAACTGCACTTATTCCTATCAACATTCATCAGATCTACTATTCGTAGTGGGACTAAATACCTTGGTTGGAAAAAATTATGATGGGCATCATGCCATGATTCAATCCATAGAAGAGGAGGTTAAAGAAAGCCACAAAAAATCCAGGTTCATGCGACAAGATATGGCATTTGCCAAAAAGGTAAATTCACTTTCAATATCATTTAGTTGCTTTGCTACACATTAACATTGGTCATACTAACCTTCTGCAAGAGCAAAACAGTCCCCCAGTTGTCCCAATCTCAAGAATAAGGCCTATCTGGATTAATTGTTCTTAATCTAATAAACATATGAAAATTTTCATTTGTATTGTCAACATTACGTCAGTAATTTAATGAACTTCCATCCAGTTATCCCTTACTTCTTGCTCGTAACATGTTCTATACACAATAGAACCATAAATAGATGGTCACAAGATTACTGTATCAACTTTTGAATCCATTTTTCATTCCTCAATACCATAAAAGTCATTGTAATCAACTTTTCTTATGTCAAAGTACTCAACTTCAGGATATTAAGTTCACTTTGTACACCTCTAAAAAGAATATAATTAAATTCTAAGGAAAAAGATGATCAAAGAAGCTTACGTATTCTTGAATAGAGTTAAGCCCATAGTGGGAAAGTTATCAAACCCACATGAATCCCCAATACCACTGAAGAACCACTTAAAGCAACTCCAGAATAGACTAAAGCTCAAGTACTTCCCAAGACACTTCACTTGTTTCCTGCAAACCAAGAAAATGATACATATGTATAGATACATACATACATATATTAAAAGAACCATATGAGCTCAAATATGCGAAAGAAGTCAGAGCCCCCATCCCTTATGCAAAAGATTACATTGCGTATGCGACAAAACAATCATAGCTTAAAATAGTATAAAGTGCGATGCCTGTGAAGCAATGAGACAACTCACACAAATTGAGCAACTTATATTAGCGAGCCATAGCTAGTCAGTCTTCACATAATTAAAACTTCAGGTATTCAAGAAACTATAAAATTACGAAACTAGCTCCACAATCTCTTGCTACGCTCTTAAAACTGGGATGAATAATGTTTTGGTCTAAAACTATCACTTACCCGGCAAGTGCAGCTCCAGATTTTGTGTGAAAACTGTTAATCAACATAGCTGTGGCTGTCCCACTTGGATATGTAAGCTTATAATCCATCACCATGACCTTAATAACCAAAAGTAACAGACAACAATTCCAAGACTATCAGGTCCTTACATTATGCAAAAGTTTTTTATATCATTAGGTAATACTAATGATATTGGCTACACCTTAAACCCCTACATACAAGCATAAACGCTCCAAACGAGGTACTTAGTTTATGGTCTGGTATGATAAGGTAGCATTCCCTCCATCTATCATCTTTCTTCACACGTGGATTTGGCATGGAAACTATGATTAGTGGCAGTAAAAGAATAAGATGGAGAGAAGAATTTTACAAAAAAAAAAAAAAAAAAATTCAAAGATTCGTCATTGACTCAATAAAAGAGCGAAGAAAAGTTGAAGACAAACCAAAAAAAGAAAGTGTTACAGAAAATTAAGGGACAGTGAGAGTAGTACATGACAGTCTGTTGCGATGTAATAAAGTGATGCATTAACCGTTAAGCAAGTCTTTTGTTCTCATTATCAAAGAAAACTAACTTCTTCATTCGGTCTATCTATATCCATTTTAAGGGCAACATCTTATGAATGAAGTTATACACTAACATACCTTTCTAAGGGGGACAAGACTAAAAAGTCCCAAGAAGCTAACAATAAACATGAAACCTATCATCCACCACAAACTAGGGTTTATCACATCTTCTGCTCGATTACCCGGGTAATCAGCACCGATAAGATTGTATGTTTTCTCGTCCATAGCAATCAAATATGAACCAAAACCTCCTGAGAAAGTTCAAGTTCAAACAGACTTCAGATATAAAAATTATCAAGGACTATAAAAAAGATTCGAAGAAAGAAAAAATAATACTGTGGGAAATCTTGATGAAAACAATCGACAAGTATAAGATAGTAAGAGTTTTAATACATAAATAAAACACGCGTAAAAGTAAGATAGCATCTATTCGCTGTTATAAAGAATAGATAACAAGCAACAATCTACTCGCCATTATAGAGAATACTTATTAAGCAGCAAAGGCACAAAATCCTAGAAAGAAAGAAAATTTCCACCACTAGTAGTGAGTGGTCATGTTAGAATGATTGGTATTTCAAATTCATTGCCACTAAACTGACCCACAAACAGAATAGTACCAAGATTCAGGCATTAATTCAATCACAGTCTTTACTCAGGAAAGGTTGGTTTGAAGAAGATACTAATCGTGTCATACTGCCACGGAAAGGAGAGAATAATGACCAAGGGTTGGGAAAAAGAGCTATATAATGCAAGTAATAAGATGAGGCTGGTGGCTGCAATAGGATTGAGTGCAGCCGTGCAGGAGACTACAAGTTAAACAGGATGCAAGGATGGGAAGTTGCGTTTGCAAATTTATGGGTCAATGAACATCAAAGACTAAACCGATTCTTCAACCACTTAATAGTATTCATAGAATGTTCAGTCATAGTAACCCGTTTTATTATGTACACCAGACTAGAGAAACAGATAAATAAAGGTGAAGATCAAAACCATTGTTTTCTTCACACATAGTAGCAAGCCATCAAAAATGGAAATCCACAAAAAAGTCTCCAACACTCTATCCGCGGATTTCAAATTATAACGCAGAAAGAAGACATATTCAGATACTTTCCACTAAATTGCAACTAGTCCACAACAAACAGTGCATTTTTCTTGGCAAATTTCACGTTTGCCGCAAACCCTCAAAACCAGAGAATCAAATCCATCAACCTCCCTGGCTCCCCCGAGCTTACCAGAAATTGCCTTCATTCTGCTAATGCCTCATTACAAAATAGTCAAACACAATCGAATTCCCAATAATGCAACATTAAACAAAAACAAGATCCCCACTATAGCCCCAATTCCAAGACTATCAATTGTTACAATGAGAGGATGGTACGAAGTCAATCATCCTGTCAACCCAAAATTGGAAACTTACCCATCAATATCTATCTAGTAACAATGCACCCAATACTAGTCACAAAAATTAGTCCCATCACAATTTCTCAGACAAAACCAGGATTTACTAAATTCACAAACATATCAAATCAAAGAGCCAGATTTCACCAAACACACAAGCACATTCAAATCAAAAAACCAAACTTTACCAAACATAAAACTAGAAAAGTGAAAAAGATAGAAAATTTTTACCACTAAAAGCAAGGCCATAACAAGCAACAACACAAGTCTGAATAACAGTATTCTCTTGGCGAGTAAAGGGCTTGATAGAGAACCCCAATTGAGTGAGCAAACTAGTCCAAGACTTCACGGAGAAGAAACCCAACAACCCAGCTGCAACGTTGAGAGATGGAATGATTCCAACGGTCAAATTGAGCTTGTGGGTGATGATGCAAAAGAGAGTACCCAACAAGGCACTCACTCCAAGACCTCTCAAGGTAATCTGATCTTTCCAATCTGGGATTTCTTCATCTTCTTTGATAAATCCCTCTGATTCTTCGATCAATGGCTCTGAAATTTCCACCTCTGTCCCCATCTTTTCGCGATCTCTGCTTGATTTGTGTGGGGTTGTTGAAGATGGTTAAACAAAAGGAAGGAGATAGTGATGGGAATTTGGAGTGGGGGCGGTTGAATATCCCAAAGAAAGAGTTTTAAGTCACGTTTTTTTTGTGGAATTACGGATGTTTACTGGATGGGCATAGCCCGCATAGGGTCATTGCCTCATTGGGGTGTGCAGAGATCCTGCAAGCTGCTGTCTTGAGACTCCAACTCTTTTATCCAAATAAGATGAGTGGGGGAAAACTTTCTTACCATAGAGCTGGTAATTGGTAAGCCGTATGTTGGATTCGATTATACAGAGCAAGTCAGATTATATAGGTTCGATAGATTTGATGATGGATTATAAGATTATGAGGACTAATATAGTTATTGTTTTTATTTTCCATAGATCTACTTAATCACCGCATTAATAGATATCAGGAATGTATTAAAGGTTGTTTTATTTTTTAGACTAAAGTTAGGGGCATTTGGATCGAAACCTTATATGGTTTTGAATGAAGAATGAAATCAAAGTGGTATGGGGCTTCGAACTTGGATTCCTGATACCTTGTGTTTGATTTTGTGTAAGAATGGCTGTATTTTTCTTTTATTTTTATCAGGAATGTATTAAAGATTGTTTTATTTTTTAGACTAAAGTTAGGGGCATTTGGATCGAAACCTTATATGGTTTTGAATGAAGAATGAAATCAAAGTGATACGGGGCTTCGAACTTGGATTCCTGATACCTTGTGTTTGATTTTGTGTAAGAATGGATGTATTTTTCTTTTATTTTTGACACATACATGATAGTTATATGCCACACTAACTTATTCTAAAGTTTCCAAACTCTAAATCTTGAAGGTTTGAAGTATGGATTTCCACCATCTTAAACTGATACCTCATATCTTTTGAGCTTGAACTAAACGTTTCCTAAAAGGGTTATATTAATATAACAGTGCCCTTATAAAATGGAGTAGGAAAGGGAAAAATGAATAAATTATTTCCATAAAGAAGAAAAAGTAAAATCTAACAAAATTTTAAAATAAAAACAAAAAATGAGTAAAAAGCAAGGAAACCAAGGTAAATTTGGAATAGGTTTGGGAGAATAATCAGAGTTGCTGCCAATTATTTACTATGATAGGAACTATTACTTAAATTTGTAAGGTTTAGGAATTTAAGTTTTATTAGTGTTGTATTGTAAGTTTTTTCTTTCCTTTTTAATGAAATGTTGTAGATCATAAGTTTTATTGTTATTATTTAGTGCTTATATGCAACTCTAAAAATAGGGTTGCATCATGTAAAATAACAGAGTTGAAAACATTACAAATTATATTTTGTATTATACATGAGGATAATCCTTTTATTACTTCGTACCATTTTCTCACGAGTCATATATTAATTATCCTTTATGTTATTGCATTTGTTAATCAACTAATTGATGTACTAATTCAAACAAGCTTTTAAAAATATATACATGATAGAAAAAAAAAATACTTATCTTCTCCAAGTTGTTTTCGTCAAAAGTAGGGGTGGCAAATGGATCATATAAGATTGGATTCATGTTCGGGTCAACTACTTTTGGTCAGCTATCTCTCACCCGAACTTGATCCGTTTAAGTTTTCGGGTTAAAAACTCAAACCTGATATTTTCAGGTTCGGGTCAACCCGAAAATGACCCAATTTGACTTGTTGTCCACAACTCCACATAAATTATCCTCAGATTTTACAATAATCACAGTACATCAAAATTTACAATTCAAGAGAACAAGAGAAATAATCAACTACGCAATAATGAAAAAGGAAAGAAAAAGAGAAGGTAAACCAAGAGGCTGAGGGCGTTCAAGGACAATCTCTTCGGTCCTCATTTTCGTCGTCTTCGTTGAGCTCACTCCACCTCATGGGCTAGAAGATGAGGAAAACTTGAGCGAGGATAAGATCAACGAGGTAATAAATTTGTTTCTAGAATAAGTAAAAGAAGCCTCCTTTTACTTACAGCCAAAGTTTAAAAATTTTGACCACAAATTCTCATTATGTTATAAGAAACAATATATTCAAGTAAGATCTGATTAAATGCATTTTAATGTAAATTTTTATAATATTAAGTTTTTATAAATTTTTGCCTTACAAATTTAGAAATAAATAAATTTAAAAATACGTATCGAAAAATATCAAATTTTTATAATTTTTTAAAATGTCTACAGTAACCGAAAAACTCGTATCTTTACTCGGATTCCACTGACCTATGAGGGCTATGACTCATTATATTATTCTTTTAAATTATTGAAGCTTTTTTGTCCACTTTTTTACCTTTTTTTTTCTTTTTGAAAATCTACTGTAATGATAACACTTACCCACTCTACTGACCTACTCTATTCTTTCTTCACAATTATCATGCTATCCAAATGCTCAAAACTTTACTAGTTCCCAAAAAAACACTTTTTCTTTGCATTTTCTCGCTTTTTTTGTAAATTGACTTCTTAGTGAAATTACACAAATGTTTATGGGAGTATCACATTTATTAAAAAAAAGTCAAAACTAACAAATCAAAGTGCTTAATTAAGGTTGATTCAAAATAGTAAAACAAAGATATGTTAATTAAAACATTTCTTGTACGAACTAATTTTAATCCTAAAATAATTTCGGGTTACATGAGTCATTTTCGGGTTAAAATTTTCAACCTTAACCTAACTCATTTAATTTCGAGTCGGGTTCGTGTCAACCCATTTAAGTTTTCGTGTCGAAAAACTCAACCCTAACACGCTATTTTCGAGTCGGGTTTGTGTTGGGTTTTCAGATCGTGTCAGTTTTTGTCACCCCTAATCAAAAGTCTTCCTATGAGATATTGTTATCATTCAAACCCATAAAATACAATATAAATAATTAACTAGTATATATCTATACCAATACCCATATCAATTAATGATTAGAACATTAGAAATATCTTTTTCTCCTTCTCAAGTCTCTCCAAGGTATCAAGCTCAGCTCCATATTTAATTAACTTAAAATTAGAGGTGTCCCAATGTCACATGCATGCTCCAATCATCGTATCCAACTGAATCAAGCATTCCAAGCATGCATGATGCATCAACGCATTAAAATGAAAGTTTGCGCACATGAAAAAGCTTCTGTCTAATGCATATGATGTCAAGACAATAAAAAATACTATCTCTAACAAATATCTTCTTACCTTTATCTTACCCTATCGTGTTCTATAGTGTGGAGAACTGTACATCTTATGTACCTTTCTTATGCGAAGGCTATCGTAATTGAAGATAATTAAGTTTGAGAGTGGAAATTATTTGGATTAGTATAACATTAACTTCAAAAGCCATTCATGATTCACCAAGAACAATATAAAGATGAAATTATTTAGGGATACATTTGCATATAAAATAATGCGTTTTGGGAGTAGTTTTAGGACATTCATGCATCTTTGCTCCCTTTTCCTTGAAACCAAAGGAGCAAAGGCCGAGGAGAACAAGCTCTAAGAGCATCATCAGTCATCAACATCACCATGAACATCAAGGTCATCAAAGACTAAGAAGGAAGTTGGTGATTATGTATAATTGAAGTATTAAATGTTTAAGTGCTTCAACTTTACATTAACCGAAGCAATTAAGGAGAAGCAATTATAGCGATTTCTACTGATGCAAGAGCATCATCAATCAATATCAAGGGCATGAAGAAGAGGAAGGAGGAAGAGAATCAATAAAAGGCTCAATCGTTGAGCATGAGCAACAACTAGATGTTTTGGAAAAGCACGATGGTGACAAGTTTTTTGGCCTAATACAGGAGTAAACGCACGAGCATGGTAGTCCTTATGGTCGATGGTCATGCCAATGGAGGGTGAAACCCTAAGGCCCTCCCAATTCGTTAAGCATGCTTCACTGTTCCAATCAAGGCATAATCATGTCTCATAGGGTCCCTATTCTAGAACGCGACAACTTTACACTTCTCCCTTTCTCTATAAATACAAAGAGTTGACCTAAGAGTAATCAGTTGGCATATCACATTCTGGTCTTCCTAGGGTTTTATAAACCAATCTAGTTTCCATATTTGGCAACTAATAATCTCCGAACACTTGAGATCAAGTTTTCTTACCAAACCATACGCTATATTTGTAGTACTGCAACCATCTTCGACTTGAAAGAGTATCTCCTCAACATCATATCTTAGGCATTGTACCAAGCTACCTTGTTTGTATAGCTTTCTACTCTACTTTATCTATTCTAGTACCTATTTTCTTAGTCAAAGTTCTTTACCCAATTTGGTATATGTGAATTTCCATGTTTATGGAGTGAAGCCTGTGTAGCAGCTCTTTAGTCTTTATTATGAAAGCATATTTATTTTTGTTGTTTATAGCTTGAATCTTCTCATGATGATCGTGTGTTTTATACCCATCCAACTTAATTAGCTTAGGACATTTGTTAGAGGTCTAAGCTAGGAGTTTGATTATGATATGTTGAACGATATCCCGTCAATCCACTTTGCTATTAATGGCCATGGCTAATTACACTTATGGCGTGTATTTAGTTGCCTTTTCCCTCACGGATTAGACTTAAATAACTCTACGTGTTTAAAATAAAAAAAAGTTCTCGAAAAGAACACTTGATATTTTATGATCATAGGTAAAAGTAGTATCATTATCTTCTATGGAATAGAATACAATGATGGGACAAATTATTGTTCACGCAGTTGTCAAATCTAATTCTTCTTCGTCTCTCAACAATCAAATCATTGGACTTTTTTATGATCACCAAAATGTGCCTTTGATCATTTGAGCTATAGTAACATATTTATAAAATTATTAACAAAAAACAATTATTAAGAAAACAAACTTTTCTTTTGGATTCCAATTGAGAGTTTTTGAAAATGAGCCTAAACAACCCAAATAAGGAGGAGAATCACATTAACAACACTTATAAGACTAAGGAGATTTCATAATATAACCATTTCCTAAAACTTATAAAGAGGTTTCCTCTTCTATCTCTCTAACAAAGTAGAAATAGAAAGATGTCGACATGACTATCGTTCTCGTGTACGAAGGCACCCAAGGGGCTAAGGCCTTATCAATATCAGCTCTAGGTTAAGTGATACTTCCTATGATATGAATTATGAATAGAGCTGTCAAAATCAAACTCAACCCGATAAGTTACTTGAATCCGACCTGATTATGACCCGAAAAATAAGACCCAAAAACCGACCCAACCCAGCCTGAAGTCAACCCAAAATTGGTTTAACCCGATACTTGAAGACCCGAACTCAATATGTGTCCGACCCGTTATAAACCCGACCTATTACAGACCCAACCCGAAAAGAATCTGAAACCGATTGAACCCGACACATAACCGATATGACCAGACTTATAACAACCTATGACCCGAATTAACTCGATATATTAACAAATGTGACCTAATCTTGCCCGACCTATTTTTACCAAATTGCTAATAACCCTGAAACCAAACATTTTCATTAAAGACCAGATGTGAACCCGATATTCCATAAACCAAACTTCAACCGAAATCGAGACAACTCGTTACCATAATTGACTTGACCCGAACCCGAGCAAGCAGATAACCGACTTAATCCAACCCGATAATGACTTGGCCCAACCCAACCCGACTGGCCAAATTGACTCGATTTAACCCAAACCGATAAGAACCGGCCCGTGGACCCGATTTGACACCCCTAATTATGAAATTATGAAGTAATAGCTTTACAGGGAGTATACAAAAGCCTATGCATGCTATACCATCGTACATTAATAGCAAGAGAGTACCCTAACATATTTGCTTACCAATTGAATTTTTAATATTTTATCCATTATTTATTTAAAAATTTTTAAGAAATTTTCATATTCTATATATTTATGATTTTGAGGTAAAAAGAATCGAAAGAACAAATGATGTATATAAATTTTCATCCCAAATCTTACATACCACGTTTTCAATACTTTAACTAAGGTTCTGTTCTCCTCAACTTATTTTATATTTGTCATAATAACAGTTGAACCTAAACTCATTTTTTGTTAAACATACCTTAATTTGCTGAACTTATTTCATTTTTACTACACTTTGCTTATTTTTGCTAAAACTTACTTTGATACATCACCATGCAGCATGTATGACATGCATTAACCTAAGATATCACCTAGGCCACTCACAAGTTCTCTTGTCAAAAACCTTTATCCTCGACATTCTAGGAAGAGAAGATCGACCCATACTTCTCTTCACATACAAGAGTTTGACAGTAATCATCTATAAATCAATTAGTGGTTTAGGAGAGCACAAATCACAAGTCCATACAGAACCACCTGCGGGCAGCAGTTCCTCTACATTTCTGTAACCACTCACAAGTTAGATTCATCAAGTTCAAAAGCACCTGTATTCTAATCCGTATATCGCACTAGAACTATGGATTCTCTACATCCTACTCATCAAATTTTGTGAAGCAAAAAACTGCATCGAACTAGACCTTCATAGCCATCCTGCAACACTTGACAGACTAAACTTGCTCCTCCGGTATATCAGTATTCTCAAAAGCCAATCCCCACAACATTGGAACCTAAACCAAAATTCATGGAACAAAAAACACTGATGTTTCTATTAAATTCCACCTAAGCAGAAATCTAAACAAAAAGTTTATTAATCAACTAGTATCCGCAGTTCCTATGTTCCTATCGTACACAAAACTCCAACGAAGCTCAAACAAAAACCATCCCTTTAGTGCGCACAGTTACAGCACTCGTATCTTCTCAGTTCATCCAGCTCCCACGAATGAACCCACATGGTTGTTCACATATTATTGCCCAAAGAAAGACGGAAAGCACAAAATTTGTTCCTTAGCTTTTACAAGTTTTTCCAACATACATGCAAGTGGCAAATATCAAGTTAGGTATTTACCAATTACGATCCTTATCTCAAAACTATTTACATTTATTGAAGGGAAGCACACAAATAGACACGAGACCAACAAAGAGATTACTAGGCAGAGAATGAATCTAAACACCTTCATTACAAATACAAAAGACAGATCTGGGTAAAGGTACCTTCCTAAACAAAATCCAGATCATAACTGGAGATCAAACGCGAGACTAAACACATTTAGTATGTAAATAAGTGGTTGATTAGCAATACACTCAACAAATTAATCCAAGCATCGATCCAACCCTCCTAAATATGTTAAGTAAAAAATGACTAATTAGCTAATCCATATGGTTCTGTCTATATATTGAGATGGAAAATTGACACATGTGGAAGATGACATATGAGAGTAGTGATGCAGAACACCAAAATCAATGCTCATGTAAAAAATAACAAATTCATACAACTGCAAAGGATTATCCAGGTATTGCCCAAGTAAAAATTAGTTTCCCAGCGACCGTACACGTAATAGCCATTATATGTTCAGAGATATCTATAATACAGTAGAGAACTATAAACATGAAATGACATCCGTTTGCTCTTAATCCATAGCTACTTGGGTTGATCCCTAAGGTAGAAATGCAGGTAAGAAGGAAGGTTAGGAGAGGATTTCCAAATGCAACGTGTTGACCAGCATAGGTTCTCACATGAACAACTGATATTATTAGCAACAAACAATCAACATAATCAAAGAAAGAGATAAGCAGCTTGCTTTTGATGCAAAATATATGACAATGCAAATAATTCTTATGCCGCCACCGTCACTTTTCTTTTCAAATGCAACTATGCAAGGCTCAAAGCCAACCTTGAAAAACAAACTTGACACAGTTACTACTCTGCAGATGTTGAATGTGGACCAAAAAAACATGAAATCCAATAACAGAAGGGTTTGAAGGGGGCCACTCTATAATGATATCTTAATGGCATTCTCCATCCCATGTCAAAAGCTTCAAATACATTGCGCCAATATACACGTCAGATGATTTGTGTTGCGTATGTGATACAAGAGCACGTGATTGTAAGCTTTTAATGCAGGAAGAGAAAAAAAAAAGAGAGAGAACTTCACATGTTCACGTGATTGCACTCATACTGCTATCACGAATTTCCACGTAGCACCTATAAGGGATGAGGTCAGAAGCACACCAAATAGTAATTAACTCAGTGTGGATGACCTTGAAAGATCACTGTACAATCTATTTCTAACACAGGTTATCAGCAAACCTATGGCAAGATGAGAAAATCAACAGGAAATCACACAGTAATAGATGATAAATATATCGGCTCAAAGAGTAAGTTGAGTAAGCCGGAACCTACTCCACAGATTGACCGTGACAAGATAATCCTACCTCAATTTGTAATCATCCAACCCACCTTATAATCAACAGGAGATCACACAGTAGTAGATGATACATATATCATCTCAGAGAGTCAGTAGAGTAAGCCCGAACCTACTCCATAGATATTGACTGTGACAAGATAATCCAACCTCAATTCGTACTTATCCTAGTGTTTCTTCTGTCTTCTTTTACGCTGCATTCTTCTAGAGAATGTAACTACAATCATTCAATTATGAAAAGATGTCAGGTGGCCACCTGATCACAACTTCTTATATAATCACCCAAATCACTAAATTTAGAAAGCAGGGTCAAATACGAAGTGCTGAAGGAAATCACAATGAAGGTCTGTCAATCTCCTCCTAACACAATCTACAAATACCTACTACTCTATCTAATTCTAAGTGTATCTAACATTTCATGTACTACTCTATCTAATTCTAAGTTTATCGAACATTTCATGTACTACTCTATCTAATTCTATGTTTATCTAACATTTCATGTACTACTCTATCTAATTCTAAGTTTATCGAACATTTCATGTACTACTCTATCTAATTCTATGTTTATCTAACATTTCATGTACTACTCTATCTAATTCTAAGTTTATCTAACATTTCATGTACTACTCTATCTAATTCTAAGTTTATCTGACATTTCATGCAGTTACTAAGCTGGATGCACCGTAAGTTACAAAAAGATGCCACAGGTTCATTGCAGGCTGCAGCAGTTGGTATAACCACTATCTCAATCCTTCCCGGAGCACAGTTAATAGTCCCTAACTTTTATGAATTGCAGTTATAGTAATAACAATAATATAGAACTGCATCTGTTATTCATTGTAACATTTGTACCTCACCATGTCAAAGACAAAATTGAACCTTCAATTATCTCAAAATTAGTCACCAAGCATTCCTCCTGGCTCTAGCCAATACATATCAAATCCATGGGAAATCTTTTCCAAAAAATAATTCAAGTATCTGTGTCCCATACAAATTCCTAATCTCCATTATAATCCTGGTTTCAGGGAGCTCTTGCACTTGCTTGTTGCTAAAGCCATCAGCCAACAGTCAAGGAGATTACATAACACCAAGTACCGACTCCAAACAGAGGTGGCAACCAAGACGACAATGTCAGCATCACCTTGAGGAATTCAATGATGAGAACACTGAAGAGTTCAATGAAAAACAATCCACATTGATATTCCCAGGGTTCCTTACAATTGGAACTCTTAGTATGGAGCCAATATCAGAGGCCCCAAGGCCAACATTTGATTTGCCACATCAGGAAGCAAATGAAAGTGGGATGGCAGAAATGAGATACGACTTGAAGCTTATCAATGAAAAGTTGGAGAAATTTCTCAAGGTTGAAGCTGAAAAAGGAGGGAACAATGAATCATCAGGGAAAAACAGTGAATCAAGCACTATAACTCTCAGTGAAGAAATGCAGGGTGATGTGAATGATCTCAACTCTGTCAAAAAGAAAGTATATCCTCTGCAAGGATATCTTCTAGGGTCATCTAGCAAAGTTGTGGAAACAAAGCCAAATTCAAAGAAAGAAAAGGCGTCTCTCTATAAGCTATTTAAGAAGAGCACAATAATGGACAGAAGCTCCATCAGAGGGTCTGACAGAACTCAGAAACAAACCACAAAAGAAATCAAGTCATCTAATCATCTGATGAACAAGATACAGCACACAACTCAAATTTCTCCCAATAGCCATGCAGCTGAATCATTTCTGACTCTGAGGAAACTCGACAAGGTACTTTGTGTCATGCTTCCCAAATAAAAACAGCAGTTAAACTTTCCTGATATATTAATTAAATACTGTGCTAATTACTCTTCTAAACTAAGCACAATAATCAAAGGAATTACAAAGAAAGAAAGAAAGAAAGAAAGAAAAAACTATAGCAACCTAACATAAAACTCAAAACTTAAAACTTGACCTCTTCACCCAATTTTAGGCCTAAAGGGACAGGCTACCTATTCAACCAGCAATCAAATCTTGCACAGAATAAACAGACCATCGAGAACTCAACAAAGAGTTGTCCACTAAGCCAAAACCAAGTCAAGCCTTGAACCATTAGTAAATTAGCTTAATAGTGACACCAATTTCAGACATTTGAATTTCTTCATTCTACATTGTTTATAAATTTCATTGGACTCCCTGCATTATATAATGTTGATAAAGAAAAGGATGAAATGTTGATGTGGGTTTCAAACTTTTGATTTTAAATATCTCACCTAAGGTTTACATAAATATATTCCCAACATTACATCAATATATTCCCAACATTGGGGATTGTATTCTCATGAAGTCATGATAATCCCAACATTCCCAAGACCCTCAAGTGCAATTCTTATTCCCAATGACACTTCTATAAAAAAAAATGCTAAAAAACACCCTCAAGTGCACTTTTTCTCATAGAACACCACATTAAGTTTATCAATGAACCTTAATTAGATGTTAAATTAAACTGACAATAGGTGTCATTGAAAAAACAAATAAGGATGTCAAGGTGTAATTGTGCAGAAATTTTCAATTACGGTTGTCAGAAAAATAAGAGCATGGGTTGAGGGTGTTATCTTGTAAATTATCTTTTTTCTTAAATGTGAACATTGAATTTCAGACACTGTTTTTCCGGCCACCTTTGGTAACTTATCTTCAACAGACAACTCAGTAAAAAAGAAACAAGAATAATCTATATAATGCAATCTGTAATCTGCAGAACCAGATTTTCAAAAAAAAAGTTTATCCCGAAATCAGCAAGGCTGCATCCTCTGCAAAAGAGCCCAAGTTCAGTAAATTCAAGGACAAGATTCTCAACTCCAACGATAGCTATGTAGACCCAGAACTTGGGGGTGAAAGGCATAGGATTAGCTGTTGGGGCACCCATAAGAAAGGGAAGAAACATTGCTCCAAGAATGATAAGAAACAACCTAAAGATGCAATCACCAAGAGAAATTTGGATCTTCCATTAAAAGACACTAGCGGTGGAGCAGGCAAGGAGCAGTGGATCAATACTGATGAAGAGTGTAAGTGCACATGCATTATCATTAATATAAATCATACTCTCCATTTTTGTTTGATTGTTCCACTCTATGTTTCACATTTTCCATAGCACAACTTTGACCACTAATATATTTAACTAATTATGAGTACATATAAATTTTAAAGTTGATACTTGAAAATTTACACACACAAGACCAATAACATTTTATATTAATTAAAAATTGTTACTTACAGTCAATAAAAACTATGGTCACTGAGGAATGCGGAGTATGCGGATAGTGCAAAAGACAAAGCGAAACAACTATAAAAGCAGAGGGAGTATATAATGGTATAAATAAACTAGAACTATATTTTTTGGAAAACAAACTCCTGGGGCTTACCCTTAGGAGCTAAGGAATGCCACCACATAGATACTCTATCTACCGATTAATTTAGAACTAAATCAATGACAAATTAAGCAATTCACTAGGTCAAGAAGACAAACACGAAGAATCATGAAAAAAAAAGAGGATTGGTGGGCTGAGTTCCCCAGACAAGGAATGCTAGCTATTATCTCTCAAACCTAGCCAAATTCTAAAACGCCCATAACAAAGGAAACAAATCTATATAACTTTTGCATGCAAATGAGGTAGATCAATATCTAATATATTTAGTCGTCCTACCATTCATTTAGTTGCTCTCTTCAATTGCTCACCAACAAATATGAAGTCATAGTAACAGCCAGTCTCATATAATGGTTCCCAATTCTTGACCTTACAGATTTTGTATTGGAGCTGCAGCAGAACGAGGGAGTTCAGAGTTAGAAGTTAATAAGGTTAATATATCTAACGTGCATATAGTGATGAGTAATGCTATGCATGGTTAGATTACATGAGATTATGCATACGCAAGAAGCTCCTATCCTTTTCATAAAAAGCGTGTAGTTGTGTACTATTGATCATTGTAATAAGCCCTGTTTCGTACTTCTTTTTTCTATTCCATTTGAACATTAATGTATTACGTTTTGCAAAAAATCAGGTGTGTTGCTATTATCATCCTTTACAGCCAAGTTCACATAGCACTCCAATATTATTACATGCTTCTCCAATGATATTAAGACTGCTGTAACTCAAGTATGGAAGTATAGCTACATGAGAAAATAACCAGTGATAACATCATCCAGCACATACTATGTAATAAAATGCAAACACAGTTAACTTTTCATACAAGTAATAAACCAGTATTTCCATAAAAGATGCAAACATTAGATAAGGATGCCTTTAGCTAGAACATTACAATAATGACTCTCAGTCTCATGGCAGTTGGTACCAATGCTTCCCTTTCCAGTTGACACCAGATTGCAAAGAAACCAGGTCACAATAGACAATCAGTATAGTATGTATGTTGTAACAGTATAGGGAAGAAGTAATTCTATCAACCCACTAAAATTAGGATATGGAACCTTTACAGTAGAACAGGTGACAGCAGAATTTTCATTGTCCATAATTATATTTCAAAATAGCTGAAACCCTGGAGGAGTCACTCATGGAAAATTTTCAGCTTAGATCACGTAAAAGACTATGTCAAATACATAATAAACTTTCTATTAGCATCCGTCATTCTTTGACTCTCTTCCTTCAACACACAGCATTTTTAACACACCCTTTGGTAACATCCACTAATAAGGAACCTAGCGTGAAAGCCAAGTTTCAACCAAACAGATTCAAGCTACCCCTATTATCCTCAGCTTTAGCTCAAGCTTATCAGATGGAATTTTCTTAAATAACTTGGGCAAATTTAGGCAATTAGGGTCCTTGGGACTAGCATAAGGCAGAAGCAATGGTACATTGACAAAAGTCCATTTGCATAAAGGATATCATACAACTTGGTTAGGACCCTAGCAACACATGAATGCTACAAAATTCGTTTATTACTCTTTCAACAACAATTTCAAAAACATTACTAATTGAAAAAAAAGAACTTGAATTTGATATGTGAGATTGAGACAACACGAACATTAAGAATTATAACATCTAACTCGTACTAAAATTGAATAAGCCAAAATGAAAGTAACTCGAGCCAAACTGAACTAGTTAAACTGAAATTGATTTTATCCCACAAAAAAAAAAAAACTATAGTGATTTTCAATAGACTTGAAATTAACCCAACTCAAATGGACCCAACCCCAATTGACCCACACCAAAACCACAAGTCCCCTTACCCAAATGGACCATACCAAATCAAAAGATTCTCTATCCGAAAGAACCCCTATCAATTCGTAGCCAAACAGAAAGTCTCCTTCAGAAGTGGACAAGACCAAACAAAAAATCTCCTAACCCAAATATGACCCGACTTATACCCGATTGTCAGTTCCAGGACTTGTATGTTTAGACTAGAAAAATTTGACAATAAGTGGAGAATTGTTGAATTAATGAAGTATATACAAATTATTTGAGGAGGGGGAGGGCCAAATTCCATGAATCATATAATCCCTCCGCTCTATTATGATAGTCATTACTTACGTATCTAACCAATTACAAAATGATAATTAATGTATCAAAAACCTAATACAAAGGATATGGAAGATATGAAATAATACATTAGCCGAATATACATAGAAAAGGTATGGTTGCCAAATAGGAAGGATAAAATTTTAGAGTATATAGAATATTAAAAAAAATGAGAATTTTTTGGCAGGAAAATGTTTCAGTCCACATGCTTGTCAGTACATAGTAATAGATGAACCATATACCAAGACATATACTAGACGCGAAAATGAGAAATGACAACTCAGGGAAGAATATAGAGAAAAAACTTATCTTTTAATCTCGGCTTAAATGTTTGACTTCCTTGTCCGATCAATCAGATTATTCTCCTGTTTGTGATAATACTAAGTCACATATAATCACCAACTATGATCAACAGCATTGCCTAGAACTCTTTCCATCAAAGATATAAATCTTGTACAAGTTCAAACACACAATTGCAAAATAGACCAAACTTTCTGTCCAGTGAGGTATCATTGCAGCATAAATGACTTTTATTTCCAGAGGCATACAAGTATACTATCCAATATACTTGATCCAACCCTATGTGCAAAGAGACTAAGATAAATAGTTTTACGATACATAGTAAGCATCCTTACAACATCTTGTGCAAACAATGTCAGGCTGCAACATGGCCCAAATTTCCAATGATGTTGGGAGAATTAAGGAGCAGTCTATATATTTCATGGAAGATATTCCATCATCAGATATATATATTGCAGCCTTGTTTAGCTGGGTAATTGCTTGACTTGGCTTGTTTGACAAGCTCATACAATTAGCTTTTTGTATTGGTCATTTAGAACACTTTTTACTTTGTTATAGGTTGATTACAAAATATTTTGATAAAATCATTTGTTGGCTATTAGTTGTTAACATGAATATGATGGCTTAAGAACCTGGCTAAGAAGCAAACTGCTGCTGACAGCCTTTCATTTTAATTAGTTGAAAAGTCATCCATACAAATTTTTATTTTTTTGGCCATCTGACATTTTGACCAAAGCTAAAAGCTTTTTTTCAAAAAAAAGGCCTGTATTTCTTCATAAAATATTAACAATGTCATGCCACTTCATAAAAAATGTTGATAACTCCATATCATATGATCATCACAATATAGTCAATGAACAAGATCAATGATTTTTGGTTATAAGATTACTAACTTAATTACTTACCTTCATGCTACACACCGCATATTATGTTAGGTCCTGTATAACATCAGACAACCAAACCCCACTAATCAAGTAAAGCACAATCAAAACTCAAAAACAAAAATAACTACCACACTTCTAAAATTTCACACCTACAGAAGGCCCTAAAGGTTACAAGGAACAAGAAAGTTGTGCATAATGAGTAAGTTCAACTACTGATTCAAATAACATGAATTGGAAAACAATTTATTGATTACTTATTGACAATTTATTCCCATAACAATAGTCCTTTCCTAAATTATGGTTACTTCCAAGTCTAAGGCATACAACTCAATAACCTAGCATCAGATATAAAGCAGAACAGAAATTGTAAAACAAATATCAAAATGGAAGAGGCTCCTCTTTCAGAAACCCACCCCCTTCCATCCTCCTTCCTGTTTTATGGTTACTTCCAAGTCTAAGACATACACCTCAAAAACCTGGCATCAGATCTAAAGCAGAACAGAAATAGTAAAACAATATCAAAAAGGAAGAGGCTCCTCTTTAAGAACCCCACCCCCTTCCATCCTCCATGATCGATCAACAAGGGGCGCTAGCTCTCTGTAATTCAGAATACACAATATCACAATGGGTACCTGCTCAACGCAGGAGGGCGGAGCAGAAAGAAAGGAGATCTTACTTAAGATCATGGCTGACAACAAGTAAAGTCAACTCCTTCTTCAGATGCTTCAGTAGTTTTGCCACATCTGCTCGTGCCTTCCAATCTACCTCGATCAAGAAGTTAGTATAAACTTGAGTTAGAAGCAAAAATCACCTTCACAAATTAAATTATCTAATAGATTACAGTGAGCACACACCTACATTCATCCTTAGCAAGCCACTGAGGCATCAGGTTACTAAAAAGAATATTACTTACTAGGGGGTCATTTTTTGGAATTTGAACTGGTTACCATTGAAGCTTGGGATCATTCTATATTGTTTTATACAGAATCCACTGATTCAGGTTGAACATCGAATCAGATCAAAATATTCAGCAATCGATGGAAAAACTTTGCCAAAACGCCAATTCCAAACAAAGGATGGCCAGACAATGGTTCCTAGTTTTATCTAAATTCAGTGTATCGAAAATTTTATTTTGTGGAGTATATAATTAGAAAATGAAATTAATTGTTTCTATAAAAAAATAATGAAATTAATTGGTTGGTTGAGTATTAAGGTTCTCAAATTTAGATACAAGACTATTTTTTTTAATTACCTTTGTTGTCATTAGATGAGACAATGGATTAGTGGCAAAAGTCTAAACCATTGAACATGAGGTCGTGGATTCAAGCATTGATGCTACGAATTGTTTTTTTCTTTATTTAATGAGAAACCGGTGTTTGTGTGCAATGACATAACATAATTAATGATAATACGTGGATTGATGACATGTATAGCCTTGAAGATTTAATAATAGTATAGATTAAAACACTAAAGTAAACTCTAAAAAGAGTTCTTAATTAAACTTTTACATAGCCACCTTAATAACCTTTATATTGTAGTCTTTCAATGGAGTTCTTAACTAAAGAAATCGTTACGCGAAATTTTTAGGCAGTACTACAATGGAAAAATTTTATATATAACTTTGTAAGAAAAGTTCAATGTCAATGTCCAAGAGAGTGCATTTTTACCCTAAGTCCCTCCATGTCTTTGCAAACTTTCATCATCATCCAATACCAATTTAGAGGATAGTATTGGGAGGTAAAGGAAATTATATATATATATATATATATATATATATATATATATATATATATATATATATATATATATGATAATAAACTTGCATTATTATGAATGATTGGCAAGGGTTCATTCCCATTGCCACAAATTATTAAAACCAAAACCGTAAGAGTACTTCAGAAAAGTTTAAATTTAACGTATTATAGTCGGTAACTATTTCGGAACAAACTAACATAGTGTGTTTATTAACAGGGGCAGAGATGGTATGATTAAAATAAATAAAAAAAGAGGATATTGCACTCAAAAGACCAAAACCCTTAGAGGCTTTATAAAATAATCAAAGTACACTTGTGTTTTAAAAGAGACATCATATACCCCTCAGTTGGTGATAAGCCTCACATGTACCCTTTATTATTATTGTACATCATAAAATATTGTTAAAAACCACCCACAACAGAAAACCAATACCAAAAAATTTATCGAGATATTGGTGAAAATGACAATTGAAATAAAATGAGTAGCACATTTTAGAATTTTAACTACCATTTAGGGGGTTAGTTAACAATATTTTCAACTTTTATGGGTCAAAGGTATACAATGCATTCAAAACCACAGGAGTAAGTGAGAAACCCATGCAATGACCTAATAAGAATTTATAAAATTGCATCTTCTTACCAAGACCAGCAAGAGGCTCATCTAGTATCAACAATTCTGGAACTTGAATCTGAAACAAGATCAATGATAGAATTCATAAAACCTCAAGTCATTGCAACCAAATTATGAGGTCATAGCTGAATTTCTTTTTATTATTCCTCCACTTCATAGCATAAGGTAGCCACAATAAGGTTGAACTTTAATATTTATTGGGACAAATAATTTATCAAAATAATATTATAGAGTTACAGAACCAATATATTTCGGGGAAAGGTAGCGGTCAAAGTGCAAACTCAAGATTCGTGGAAGTATTACATCATGAAATGGAGAAAGTAAAACCAAGATGATGTACAAATTGAAGCTCTTACTAATTGAATGGCAAGAGCAAGCCGTCGCTTGTAGCCACCACTAAGGGAATGAGGGTCTTTATCAAAGGGCACACCATTCAAACCAACCTAACAATTAAATGAATGAAAGTCAAATAATACTCCGCAATAAAAAGTCAATTCAAAGTGGTGCTTTATATTTTGTTAACACGAAAACAATAAAAGAAACACTGAATACGGAGAACAGTGTCAAACTATACTGAAAAAAAAAATCCATAATGCCAAGAGATATACACACAATACCCAAGTTAGAGCTCGTGCAAGATTCGAAGCCAGATGATCCCTTGTTTGAAGACCTCCCTTTTGCTTTGGCCAGGCAAATGTTACCTCCTCCAGCATAGTATCAGCCAAAAAGTATCTGAAATAAATACCATTACATATTTACTTCTTATATGCACATTGTCAACTTAAAGTGGAAGGTGACAATTCTTAAAGATAACTCAAAAATGCAGGTAAAGCTTCTATAGAAGCAAAAATAAGGTTAGTTATGGAGATTTTGACTCAAAGTCCAATTGACCAACCTTAATATGGGGTAAATGGAATACAACTCAAATCAAGCAAAATTACACACCTTTCAGGAAACTGGAAAACTATACCAACCCGCTGTGGTGGTAATGACTCAGGAGGCTGATTTGGACCTCCATCTTCTCCATATCTTTGTAGAAGAATGGAACCTGATGTTGGTTTGCTTAGCCCAGCAAGTAGCTGCAAGCAAAAGAAAAGTGAAAAGACTGATATAAACTACTTGAAATGACACAGTGATAATACTACATTACTATAAAAACAAAAACCTGTAATAATGTCGTTTTTCCACTGCCACTCCGTCCAAAGATTAAGCCAAAACTGTGAAAATCGTATTAGGAGATCAGCATGTCAGATTATTATTCACAACTATAAATGCATTGACTTCAGGTTACAATAGGAATTTTAGTACAAAAAAGCATGAAATCACCCCTAGGTTAACACATAAAACTATGAAGTAGAAAGATGAAGTGGCATGAATTGGTACCACCATTCTAAGAATTGTTTGAACATTAGCCAATATAAGAGAAGATAACCTTAGGGATCTAGAAAGTTTATACACGATACACAGGGACCATGGCATGATAAATTAAATTCCTTCCCACTCAAAGACAACACTATACACATCCATTTAATCAGTCCAAGTGGAGGGAGGAACTTCTAATTTAATACCCCTTGGATTGGAAGTCAAGATAATACATAGCAAAGACATAAAGCAGGGTTTTCTCTCTTCAAACATATAAAATTAAGAAAAATCACAAACACAAGTCACACCACAAAGCACAAATATGACAACATTTGTAAAAATTACTGGATTTAAGCCCAGTCACCTAATTTTGTTTATCAAAATTATAATATTCTCTAACACATTGACAAACAAGCTTGCAACATTGATGGTTATAATCTTCAGTATACCTTAGTTAGAAATTGTATTAAATGCCAAACTCTCAATCACCAGTTCTACGCGTAAAGTTCAGTCAAAGATCAAAACAAGACCATCTTTTCTAGTTTCGCTTTTCTGATCATAATAGAGAAAGGTTGTCACTTTGACTGGAAACACATTGATGCTCAGGTTGAGATGCCACAGTAAACATTTTCTTATGGATTAAGCCAGTAGGATTATTAATATTAGAGAGTAAAGAGAGAGAAAGACGAAATTTATTGTCCATAATAGAAAATTCTCAAGCTAATGAAAACAAAAAAAGTAACAACATAATTCTATTTGTTTGAAGAAAAAAAAGCAAGCATACCTTTTTTGCGGAAGACTAAAGCTTACGTTACTCAATATATCAAGCTGCGTGCCAGGTGGCCTATAACAGAGGTTTCTAACCTTGCAAAAGATCCAAAATGTACATAAGTTTTCCAATGTCTAAATTATGTATATGCAAAAGACTTGACCATCAGATTCATAGAGAATCTTTATTTTAGTTCTAATAAGCAGTACTAAACACGTTACAACTTTGTTGATCTAAGAAACTGATTTCAACCACAAGAAAAACAAAAGGTTGAGTTCCAACAAACACATAATCAAATTTTGGTTGTAATTTTAAAAGGCTGCAACTGAGACTGAGAAGTTCAACTCATTTAGAATTGTGATAACTTAGGTGTTTTACGTTACTCGAATTTGAATGACAACACTATACATCACAATGATAGCACCAATTTTAGAAGCACGGTTTAGGACCTACTCATTTACATTTTTTCAGGACACTGATAAGAAAGAATTCCATTCTAGACTGTCACCATTCAGCTAGTTAGGCCAAACTAGTCAAATAAAAAAAAGCCCAAGGTAATAGATAGCTCTAATGAACCTTGATTAAAATTTTAAGAAAAATTCGAACATTCATAGCAACTAATTTTCTAATAAACTGCTTTGGCTCATATACATTTCATACATCTTTCTCAACATAATATAAGTCCCTCCCACAGATAGACTGGACTAGAATCACAGCAGCAGACATCCGATATTAACTAGTTTCAACAACTGTCACACCACTTAACATATAACATCCATTTTAATACGGAGCGAGTCACACAGAAAATCTAAGACTTTGCATTAATCAAGCAAGCACCCCACAAATTGATATAAAAATTTAGAGTAGCAAACCACAGCTAACAAAATCCACAGGAAACGGAGCTTATCTAAACAAGCATTAGAAGGCAATCAAGATCCCAAATGCCTTCAAGACCAATAATACAAAACATCGCTTTCAATATTTCTCATGTTTCCGCCAATTGATTGAAACGCTGCCATATTTAAAAAAAATCAAGCAACTTAATTTGCCTATCAGCAACACTATAATATCTTTGAACAATTGCAGTATGGAATCATTAAAGCAATTTATTATTTAAAAAAAAAAAAAGAACATTGACTAATTGCAATTTGCAGGTCAAAATTCAATTTGAATTTATAATTCCACTAATAAAATAAACACTAAATCATAAATAAACTGAATTTAGTCAGTAAATTTGTGCGACTTACTTCAAGGCAGGAATGGTTGCAGAAGATTCTGGAACGCTGTAGTTTCCGTGAATTTAATCTGAAAAAGTTAAGTAAAAAAGGGAATTGAAGTAATTATAATTTAATAGAATATATTAAAGTTTCGAATAATGGAAAACGTGAATGAGAGTGAAGAAGAAGAAGAAGAAGAAGAAGAAGAAGAAGACTTACTTGAAGTCAACAGAATGGGGATTAAGTGGGGTGCCATTGAAATTACAGAGCAAAATTGGGGAGTGAACTGACAAGCACAACTTCATCTCTAACACATGAACGAAGCTAGTACTGAGAAAGATGATGATCAGGCTATAATCAGGGTCAATAAGCAAGCCCATTGGTTAATTTGAAATTAAGTACAAGGTTTTGGACTGAGCCTTTGAGTGTAGAGACACGACTCTAACCAGTTCACCTCGTGGCAATTTGTATGATAAAATAATGTGTTGAATAGTATTGTCGAGGCTTATTTCTTATGAATTTACTATCAACTTTTTAATATATAGGTGAGTTAAGGTTCTGTATATCATTTTACTACTTACATGAAAATTGATCCCAGCTTAATTACTTATCGGGTAGTTTAAGTGACTCAGTCGCTTTGTCGGGTTGTGTCACGGGTACCCGCATTTTTAAAAAAATAAAAATTTTGTTACTTTGCACCATTATTTGCTAATTTATATTTTACTAATTTAACATAAAGAACAGGCACAAATCTGCCATTAAAAATTCAACAAATTCAACATCAACATTAATCTGCCAACAATTCAACAAGACAGCAATCTGCAGCAAGGGACAACATCAAGAAAGCATCTTATTCAATATATCATCATCCAAATCACAGGATTATGTTAAAAATCAAAGCAACAACCTAACATACATGAACATACATGCTTAATTGGATCATATGACAAGTGACAAACTCTTCAAACCCCCATTTTATGATCTAAAGCCTTGAAATCAAAGCATCAAAATTCCAACCCATTACTCATGATAAAAAAACCCTAAACCCACAAATTTTCCCACCCAACTTCCGGAAAAAGATCGGAATATTCCCACCTCAGAAATACATCAAGATCACCAATTTTCAATCCAAAACACAAAACTTTAGGATTATGAACAAAACCCAAAATCTTTGCACTTGAAATCAAACCCAACTGCACAAATTCGACCCCTAAAATCTGCATTGCATCAGATCAACAAATTCCACCCACAATTCCCGAAAATCAACTTCTTCAGTATATTAACATATTAATTAGCCCGATTTCCATTTAGTTTATAACTGATATTGCATGATTTACCTATAAATTAATGACTGCACAGAGGAGATGCTGATGGACTGGTGGCAGACTGGCGATGAGTCAGTGTTGAGTGAGAGCGAGAGTCTGAGAGTGGCTGCGAGAAGACAGGAGACAGTTCAAAAGAAAATAAAACCCTGCTTCACTAATTAGAAAAAAAATAACCGGGTTTCGGGTACCCAGTTTAAATACATGACAGTCATAACCCGATCTAATTTCACTCCTTTCAGCGGGTTGGGTCAGCTGAAAGAGCACAATTTAGTTTTAAAATACCCATGATTAGTCATCGGGTTGGGTATTTTGTGTAAGTTTTTCCTGAAGACCCCTACTAGCATGGGTGTTCACTAGCAGGTACTCGGATCTTATCGGGTAGTGCAAACAGAAGCCCATGACCCCACACAGGTGAACCGGGTACCCAGTTGGATCTCCAGTGCTTGCATTTTTATAAACTAAGAATCTCATAGTCAGCGGTCAAAGCAGCACAAACAGCAGTACTAAACTAGTAACAGAAGCACTAAGCCACTAAACTCATAAAACAAGAACAAGAATTTGAATCCCAAAGCTCCCCAAGTCTCCTAGGAGTAAACAGAGATATATTTCAAAAATAAGATCAAGTAGCAAGCGAGGGTGATACAGGTAGATATTATGAGTGGGCTTATGTGAGAAGTATCAATTGCTTTCCCAAACAGCGTATATCATAAATTAGGACTAGCAAATTACTAAATCACTCACAAACAATAACTAATATTACTCTATTACCCAATTTCCTGTACAAGATAGAGCAGTGGCAATATAATATTATAATACGAATATTATTTTAGAGTATAAAATAAGGATTAGATGTCATGTATCCATTTCTGGCAGCCTTCCTAACAAGAACCTATGTATATGAACATGACAATACAATCAGGCTATTCGAAAACTCTACCAATCATGATCCTAAATTAAATTCCGCTCTGCATTATTCACATAAATATTCAAACTAGTAACTAGTAAGTTACAAAATCAAATGAATAAAACGCCATATTTATACTCATGATCGTGGAAGGAACTCTTTTAAGTATAAACATACAAACTAATAGTAAACCAGTAACCCATTAAATCAGAGGTCCACCCCTAATTCGTAAATTTTGCCCCAATTTGATTAACAATTGAAATTGTACGATATAGTCATTTACCTATAAAAGAGCGGCTGCGCCAGAGATGATGGTGGCGCCGTGGCGTACTGACGGTGACGGTGACGGTGACGGTGACGGTGAGAGTCTGCAAGACAGCAAGAGTGAAACTGTGCCAACGGGGCAACGGGTTGCGAGAGAGACAAAAAGTAAGAAATTTTAAGACAGCAAGGAACCCTACCTTAACTTCAATTCTTCAAAAATAAAAAAAATTACGTAATCACTAATCAGGTACCCGGTTATAATTCTCAGACCACTGTCCACGGACCACGGCCTATTATCGGACGGTCGGATCCATTAACTCTCACTTTTTTTCTTGCCAAAATAAAAAATCTCACTTTTTATATAAAAAAAATTGCTAGCTAGCTATCCCGTTAGGCAATCGAGCAATCGGGTCATGTACTTTGGGTTGGGTTTTCATGAATATTACGAAGGTGTGATTATGACATTTACTAACATTTCTTTTTAAATTAGGCTTTTTCATGAGTTAGATTTGAGATGGTGGAAGCGACATTTGATAAAATTGTATCAGCCAAGACATAAAAACAAACTATGTGAGGCGACAACCTCAAACTCTGTATGGTCAAATAATTGAATTTGAAACACTTAAAGCCTATTAAAGTACTTACTTATTACCCTTGTTTGAACTTAGCAACTGTAACGTTTTTAATGTTTCATTATTCTTTCATAAGTTGTGTACTCGACTTTAGTTGACGTGTATATTTTGTTCTTGAAACCAATCATATTGGGAATAAATCTCCGAGTGAGTATGTAATAGCTCAAGTGTGATTTCAAAGTTGTCTTTGCTTGTAGGGACTTTTGATGTATTTTGTTGGACGAACGTTATTACGTAGAATGTAACAAATTGTAATTTATTTGTTGACCTTTTGAACGATCACTGTACGATAATTTTGTAATATAACTTGTGTTGTATTGTAAGTTGTGTTTAAACTTTCAAAACTCTTGCTCTAATAATTTGATTTAAATTGTGGAATTTAAATTGCATTATTGAGACAACAACTGGATATTTCACATTAAGATTTCTCTAATACATTAATCATTCATTACGATATTTCTCCCTTGCCCTCCTACAAACTTCAATTTTAATTATCGATGATGAGTGAATTGGATGGATGGGTTAGATTATTTGACGCTTTGTTTAAACTTGTGGAAGGGATCTTGTTTCACATGTTATTATTTGTGTTGTCTTTCGTGTAGATTAATCTAACTTTTTATGGACTTACTGTCTAAATGTAATGCATTTGATGAAGTATGATATTTATGAATGCAGTAAACTAAATACTCTTTTTTTTTTTTCTCTTCCTTCCTCCTTAAACTCCAACTCTTCTTATCCACCATGGGGTTGTTGACGACCTTTAATTTGGATGGTGAAAAGGCCTTTTGTTATCTTTGTTGGGCTATTTTTCTTACTCTTTAAAACAATTTTCCGTTATTCAAAGTATTTGATTTGTTTTGTTCTCTCCTTTTAGAAGTTTAGGGTTTGTATTTTGTGGGTAGGCATACAATATTGGTGCATTGATTGAGATTTATGCAATGACACGAGAAATGTCTAATTTTCGCTTAAAATCAATTGAACAGGTGATCAAAATCCACCTTGAAATTGCAATAGATCATTAGATCTTCTCGTTGAAGGCTGTATCAAACAAAAAATGTGGAGTAGGGTTGAGAAGTTATAATTTTAACATGTTTTTAGACTCATATAAGGATGCATTATATTAGAAATTTAGACCATTTAGAACTAATATTGCATGATTTTGACTAGTATTAGTTTCAATGTCACTTTCACAAGTTATTTATTGTTTTTAAATAATTTTCATATATTTAAGATAACCACAAAAGGATGTGAGAAAAGTGTGCTTATGCTAAATCAATATATTTATTGTTCCATGGGAAATTCCACCGGCTACTCAGAATGAACACCTGTTTCAAAGACAATCCAATGCATACTTATGTTGATTGATAAATATGCCTTGTTTATTCTGAGGCCTAAAAAATATTTGAGAACCCCCAAGTCTTTCATCTTGAAATGCTCCCCTAAATAAGTTTTAAAATTCTGCATACTAAGTTTGTCATTACCTACCACGATTAAATCATCAACATAGACCAAGACATTAAGGTGTATATCGCCTTTTGTCAGATTAAACAAAGAATAATATAAATATTACTGCTTAAGGCCATAATTTTTCAAACCCGAAGCTAATTTCGAAAACTAGCACCTAAGTGCTTGTTTAAGCCCATATAATGACTTCTTTAACCTACAAAATTTGTTAGAATTATTCTTGTCAAAACCCAGAGGAATTTTCACAAATACCTCCTCATCTAAATCACTATGTAGAAAGGCGTTATGAACGTCCATTTGATGAATATTCCAGTGTTTCACAGCTACCACTGCTAAGAAAGTCCAAACTGTTACCATTTTCGCCACGGAAGCAAAGGTTTCAGTGTAGTCAAGGCCTTTGACCTGATGATGACCAAAGACCACTAAACGAGCTTTTAATTGTTGCATATTACCATGTTCATCGTATTTTTCTTTAAACACCCACTTACTTTCCAGAGCTTTCTTTCCCGGGGGTAGTGTTTCGAGAACACAAGTACCTTGATCCTCAAGAACTCAAATCTCATCGGACATTGCCTTGCGCCAGCTGTCATGTTTCATGGCATCTCTAAAATTTTTGGGCTCATTTCCCTTTGTAATGACTGCTAAGAACCGTTTATGTTTTACAGAGTAAAAATCAGAGTTAACAGAATGTATTAAAGACAGGATGGTACCTGAGGATGATGATGAAACTAAGGTAATTCAAGGTGGAGTGGACGAGGTATTATTCCGAATCAAGGTGAAATAATCAGGAAAAAGAACATATGGCTTCTTATTGCACATGCCCTTGCCCATATCTGATGTGGGCTCGGTGGAAACCGGTGCCCCTTCCCTAGTGACTGCACCGGTTCTAGGAGGCAGGCCAGGGTTCAAATCTATAATGGGCTCAGGTAGCTGCTGGATATCTGCTATGGTTTGCGGGTTTTGGAAAGGAAGCACATTTACACCTGGCACGTAATCTAACTTATCATCACACACGATGGGTTCGGTTACTTGAATTGGGGTGTCATGGATGGGTTTGGCAAGAGGAAATTGTGTTTCATAAAATTTTACATCCCAAGAGACCAAACGCTCATGAGTATCGAGGTCAAGAACTAGCCACCATTTCTTTCCAAAAAGATGTCCAAGAAAGACACATCTACAACTTCGACTAGCGAACTTGTCAGATTTACTACGTTGATTATGAACTTAGCATTGACACCCAAAAACTTTGATATGATCATACGACAAGATTTTCCCAAATAATATTTCAAATGGTGTTCTAAAATTTAGAAGCCTAGAAGGGGTACTATTAATAAGATGACACGCGGCTTGGACACACTCTCCCCCCAAAATTTTAAGGGTAGGTTAGCTTGAAACCGCAAGGCCTAGCTACATTTATTATGTGTTGGTGTTACATTCTACCCTCCCATTTTGTTGAGGCATACTCACAAGAAGTCTAAAAAATCATGCCATTTGCCAGAAAATACTCAAGCAAATCGTAAAATTCCGTACCATTATCATTACGCACAGTTTTAATTACTTGGGAAAATTGACGCTTAATCAAATCAACAAAACTTAAAAACAAACGCTTAACCTCAATTTTATTGTTTAACAAATACGTCCAGACTATTCTAGAAAAATCATCCACAACAGTTAGAAAATATCGTGCTCCACAAGAAGTCGGAGTCCTATAGGGACCCCACAAATCTATATGAACTAACTCAAACATCCGACTAGCTTTACAATTACTAGTTAGAAAACTACTCCTATGTTGCTTTGCCCTAGGACAAACACCACAATCTTTATTCTTAAAAGACTTAAAAGAATTACTACTAAGACATGAAAGATGTTGAAGAACCTTTCCTGAAGGGTGCCCCAGTCATTTATGCCACATATTTGTAGAATTAACATTATTTCCTAGTAACGCCATTACATGAGGAACTCCACGAAAATAATAAAGTTCATCCACTCGATTACCCACTCCAATCACCTTCCTCGTCTGTAGATCCTGTATAACACATAAACTATTAGTAAACTGTAAAACACAAGACAAATCATCACACAAATGACTGGCATAATTAAATTGCAATTCAACTGTGGAACAAAAAGGACACTGTGAATAGAAAGACCACCCTCCAAACATAACCGTTCCCATCTTAGTTGCATTAGCATAGTTTTCATCAGGTAAGCCAACCGGATAATGTGATACATCTGTGATGTTGGACAGAAGAGAAAAGTTACAAGTCACATGATGGGATGCCCTGGTATCAATTAACCAATCAGTCTTACCTTGTAATCGAAGCTTAAGAAAATTTAGGTGATCAAGTAATTGTTGCACATGTGCCTCTGTGACACCCAAAAGTGTCACCCCATCTGCAGTAGTTGGCGCACCATTAGATGCACCCACGCTAACAGTCCCTACCTTGTTAGTGTGAGCCATAGAAAAAGTGTTATTACTCTTCCCACGGCCTCCTGTACGACCACCTCCTCGTGCCGCAGGCACACCCCCGCGACCTAGTCCACGGCGAGGTCTTTCATCCCACTACTTGGGAAAGCTATGAATCTCGAAACATGTTGATACCAAGTGCCTGTATTTATTGCAATGCGTACACAATCTATCAGACTTCTCCGAGGATTTTTGTTGCTTGGAATTGGAGTCCGATTAAACCTTGAAGGCCATAGCCAAATCAGTATTAGTATTTCTGACAACACCGCATAGTCGTTCTTCCTGTATTACTTGTTGATAAGCCTTATTGACTGAAGGTAATGGGTCATGAGCCAAAAGATGGCCTCAGATAGGAGAAAACCTATCATCCAATCTAATTAAAAAATGGTAAAGATAGTCCTCACCTCGAATTTTCTCCACCTGAGAGACAATATTATAGGAACATGACCCACAAGAACATATTGGAATAGAGGAATACAAAAATAGTTCATCCCAAATCTTTGAGAGACTACCAAAGTATGCAACCACAGCCTCCGTCTTCTCTTGAGAACAAGCCCCTAGAGCTTTCTTAACTAGAAAATACGCGTACCGTTTATAACAAAAAATCGTGCCTTGAGATTAGACCAAAGCAAAGCAACATCCTCATATGCCCCAATGGTAGAGCGCACGGTAAAGTCCAGAGTATTCACGAGCCAAGATACGAGCATGAGTGGACCTCCACCCAGTCCTCCATCTTCTCAGAGGTCTCGGGTTTGGGAATTGTACCATCAATGAAGCCAAATTTTTGCTTCGCCTGCAAGGCTATTTTAACAGCCCTAGCCTACTCATCATAATTATCACCACGGCAACTGTATGGGAGTGATGACATTGCCCAGAGCATCTCTTGAGCCTAAGTGGTAGGCTAAGTCGACCTTCTGTCTAGCCATGAAGGAACAACACAGCCGTGAAGAAATAAAACAGAGAAAGAAGAAGAAAGAAAGAAAAATATGAGTTTTGTTTGAAGGATCTAAAAACCTGCTCTTAATACCATGCTAAATCAATCTCATGCTTATGTATCAAAGCAAATCATGATCTTCCATGTACAGATGATGGAGCTATATATACATACTCAAGACTAAACATATTAGGATTAAGATACCTAAATATATCCCTTGAATGTAGAGATAAATGTACCATAACTATCCTAATGTTATGGGATAATATCTATCCAACTAATTATGATAAACTAACCACAAGATATCATAAGATAATATTCCTAGTAGCTTCACTATTTTGAACATACATCGAGATATACAAATGATATTTATGTGATTATGATTCTAATTGGATTGCAGATTAAATTTAAAGATAGTTCGAATGATATATCACATGCTTTAAACAAAACTTTAGATCTCAAGTTATTTGTATATTTGACATTAATTAGTCTAAGTATCTATTTTTGTAGGAATTTGGGGACCTACGTACTAGTAGAATTGCCAAGTAAATCCCGTACTTGTATCTAACATCAAAATCGACAAAACCATGAATAAACTGATCTGTCGTAATTTTGAATTTTCCATTTAGAGCTTACATTAGATCCCTTTCCCCTACAATAGCCAAACACAATTATTAGTTTATGACATTACATGACACATTAAAATAAATACCATTACGTATTTGCATAGTAATTGCAAAGGTAGATTCATAGTTATAAAATTAAACGTAGTACTTGTTTCTCTAATTCAGGTAACACTTGGGCATTTTGCCTAATCTAAGCTCAAACTGATGCATAGTCGACACGCACACATATTGATAACATGATATTATTTTTGGTTTTAATGTCTTAGATGATCTTTTTTTTTATCACTTCTCCTCCATATTTTCCTTTTCTATGAGCTTTTATTTCATACATTTTGATATTGCTTTTTTTGGGTATACTTTGTTTTGTTTTGTAGGCTTTTGACATAATAAGAACTCTTATGATATTGTTAGGTCTCATGATATATATATATATATATATATATATATATATATATATATATATATATATATATATATATATATATATATATATATATATATATAGGTTATAATAAGAAGCCCTCTTAAAATAAGAAGGATGAGAAGCAATCTCATCCTTCTTTTTTTTTTTATCAATGGTCACGAAAGAATTTTCGGTTTTCATTAATTCACGGTATTTTTCATGCCCCAGTTTTACTTCTTCCTTCGTTGCCCCGGTTCAGTCGAAGTTCGTTGCTCTCCCATCGCTCTCTTCATCCTTGCTCTTTATCATTGCTTTTCTCTCCTCATCCTTGCTATTCTCACCATTTGCTTTACAGTTTTTTCAGTGATTTCCTCTCTTCATCCTTCCTGTTCTCTCCATTTACGGTGTTTCCTTTCAGTATTTTTCCCAAATTTTTTGCGGTGTTTTCAGTAGCGGTCGGAGGTGTTTTCGCTTCAATTTTCGGTGTTGTTTCGGTTAGTTACTTACAATGTCGTAATTAATTTGTGTTAATTATTTATAATTTTGTGTTTTTGATTATAATTGTTAGGTTTGTTTGTATTTTCTGAAGTTTTAAAATGGTGAGAACGCGCGGTGGTCTAGTTTCGAGAGGCAGTGGTGGCAGAGGCGACGGAAGAGGAGGTCGTGCTACTAGAGACAGCAAACGTGGTGTTGTTGTCGTCGAAGCTTCTGGTACAAATTTTATTTTACATTATTATATTTCGAAAGCAAAATTATTGTATAATATTATAAAATCTAACTAGATATTGAAGTATAAGCCTTAGTTGTGTTATTTTTGTGGTTATTGTTGAACAATTTGTAAAAATCAATCATAAGCACAACATGTATAGGTTGTTGTTTGTGTTTTTGCATTAATTGTGTTTGATTGTAGGAGAATATATGTTTGAGCCACATTATTGTTGCTCTAGGTAGTTTCATAATTGTTTACAGTAGACCTCTGGTGTAATATGAATCAATGTGTTTCCTATAGTGACCCTTTTTTAGTTTACAGAGACCTTTTTTTTTACATATAGTGACCTTTTCTTTTCATATTTGATGTAATACATGTTTTTTTACATTATGAACTTAGAAATAATATCACCGGATTATAGTTACTAATAATTTTATAATAGTGACCTTTTTTACATTATAGTTACTTTATTTCTGTGGTGACCTTTTTTAAGTTCACCAAAATGCATCCACATATGGTTAATCACATCATAGTTCCTAGTACTATGTTATTAATGAAGTATGACTATAACAATTATTAATGTGTTATTAAGGACTCAAGTATAAATAGGAAAATGTAGGAACAAAGAAAAACATAAATAGGAAAATGTTCGAGTATGGATTATGGAACTTGAAATGCTTTCTTGAACCGTTATTGGGTTGTGTTATTTCCAAATTCAGATCATTCATAGGTAGGATAGAGTAAGTTTAGGAATACCCAAAGCTTTTCAACTTTGGGTATTGGTATAAATAGGCATGGAAATTGAAAAAGTTCATACATTGTCTTGTTATCTTCCTAATCCAATGGGATAAATATAGGGCAGTGTATCCTAAATAATGTAGTAAGCTCAGATGGTAAGACTGTAGACCCAACTAAGTGTTGCTCTGTTATAAAAAAGGAAATAGGCAATGCAACCAATTTCTGTAGCCTCGAGCAAGTTTTCCAAAATATGACTAACACTCCTCCTAGTCCTTCTACTTTTGATATGCCTCCTGTTTCCATGGACCAAGTTGAGCTTCAATATGATAAGATTTTTGCTGATTGTCATATTGACACCACTTTTGACAAATTATGCAATGGTTTGTGTATCCTTTCTCTCCATATCTTCCATTTTTTTTTATCTTTTTACTTTTATTGTAATGTTCTCTTTATTTACATTTAATTGTTAATTTACTTTTATTAAAAAATGATGTATGTATTATAGCCTCTGGTCTCCTACACGGTACCTGACTATATCGATAGTTAAATTGTTTTTCATTTGCATATCACTGGCAAGACACAGAGGCCAACTATGTGGAGTCTAGGCATTCAGTTCCATTTGACTTTTCATATTGAAGAACTTCTTCAAGAAGCCTATTGATGCTACTTCCTTTTACCTATCACAAACCATTATTTAGTTTGCAAGCCATAAATGAAAGCAAGTTAGGTTTTATATCATTTCTAATTAAATCTAGTGTTTATTATTCTAATGTTTATTTTTTGTTTGATCCATGCAGAAAAGAAGAATGCTGGTGAAACAAAAAAAAGAAAGAACAATGATGATGCTGTATTAATTACAAAAGTTCAAAAGGCTATTCCTTCTTCTTCCTCAACTTTAGCTAAGGTTATATATACATCTGATGAAAATGAATTGAAGGGGAATAAACTTGAAAAGTTTGGGAAAGATAAGAAGAGGAAGTGATAGGACATTGAAGCTATGGACACTCTCAATCAACCAATTGCAAAGCGGTAGAGTATCTTTCATGTTGTAATATTTTTTTAGACATAGTATCTTTCATGTATTAATATTTGCTTATATTATTTTTTTCCCTTTTTTGATAGGGGAAGAACTACATTTAAAACGAAAAGCAGACCTTGTCAATTGGTTAAATTGATTAGAGGATTCACTAGTGAGCAAAAACAAGCTGTGAAGGATATAGGGCTTGGAGGATTATTGACTATGGAGTTGACAAGATCTCCAACAAATATGTTAAATTGGATTTTTGAATGTTTTGATCCTGGGAGCCGTATGTTTAGCATTGATGCTGGTAGGAGCTTTCAAATATCAGAGTTTGACGTGTATGATGTGTTTTGCCTTCCCTTAAATAGGAACAAAGATGTTGAATTAGCGTCAAGAAGTGCAAACATTGTGAACCCTGATTTTCCATTAAAACAACATTTTAGAAATTTTTTTGGAATAGAAGAAAAAAATGAACCTGTCCCTTTGGATTTAGTGGAGCAGATGATTCCACAAATGACCGATGGAGATGATGCATTTAAACAACTTTTTGTACTTCATGCTTTTTCTACCTTTTTAGCTCCTACACACAACCGTACTATTGATCTAAAGATTGTTAAGAGTATTGCTATGGTTGATCAAATTAGAGAATTTAATTGGTGCAAGTATGTGTTAGATCAATTGTGTGAGGCTACAATGAAGTATAAAAAAGGAAAGATTCAACAGTTTTGCGGTTGCATTGTGATGCTACAAACAATATATTTCCATCGGTTAAGATTTAAGGGTGTTTGCTTATCAACTTCTCTTCCTTTAATTAAACACTGGACTAATAAGAAAATTAGCTTAAGAACTTCTTTGGGAATGGGATTGTTGTTTCTAGTACATATCCCATTAGTGAGCATTTGAAGTTTGTGAATGGGCAAGTTATTGGAGTGTTTGATGAGGAGAATGTAGAGCAGGATTTTGTTGAAGGTTGTAATTTTGAAGAAGGAAATCAGAATACTTCAAATCATGTTGAAAATGAAACCTCTTCAGAGGAGATTCATGTTACTAAAAAAATTCAGTTCTTGTTGCCGAAAGACGAGAAGTCTAATGAAGATATTCATCGTCTAGCAGAAGATGTAAGTTTCCTTTTCAATTCAGTTAATTTTAATTTTTTCTCATAGTTTCCTTTTTATGTTTCATAGTATTCTTTTTTTTGTTTCATAGTATCTTTTTTTTCTTTACTAAACTATGTCCTTTCTTTAGTGACCTTTTTGCAAGGTATAGTAACCATTGTATTTACAACTCTAAATATAGTCAACTTTTTATATTTATAGTGACCTTTTTATAAGATATAGCCACCTTTTTTTTCTATACTAAACTATGTCCGTTCTGTAGTGTCCTTTTTTATTTCTATAGTAACTTCTTTAATATTCTACTAACTGACGTGATCTTAAGATTTTGAGTATACTTCAAGTATATTATAGTTACCTCTTTAAACAACATAGTCACCTTTTTAAAATAAATAGTGACCTTTTTTAACTATTTACTTAGACTTTTATAGTTACCTTTTTAGACAACATTGTTACCTCTTTTATATATATAGTAACTCATATATTTAAAAGTCTTGCTTGCCTTCTATATGTTCACTGATGTGATCATAAGTTAGTACTATGATGTGTATTATAGTTACCTTTTTATAGGACATAGTCACCTTTTTAAAATAAAGAGTGACCTTTTTATATGTATAGTGACCTTTTTTGAATATATAACTTCCTTTATTTTTTATAGTGACCTTTATCATATCTATAGTAACCTTTTTTATATTTACAGTGACCTTTTTTATTTTGTATATTTATATAGTCTGCTACTATGAACCTTTAAATGCTTAATAACTTATTACATGCTATACAGGAAATACATGAGCATCTTCTTCTGTTGAAGCGAGACACTAAAGTGGTTTCAGATTTTTATATGGAAAAGATTATTGATTTGTTAGTAAAGAAGAAAAAGTCACAAAATGCTAAGAATGAAAATGTTGGATCTTCTTCTTCTTCTCCTGCTCTTTCTCAAACTCAACAATTTTTTATGAATCCTAGTGTTTTAAGCACTATTGATGAAATTGTTGAGTTGGTTAAGTGGGTGACTGAAATCCCAAAATCGTTGAATGATTTTGCAACATTTGCTGTGAGGAATAGTGATGTAAATAATGAAATAATGGAGGAGGTAGCAGCAACAATTTCTGTGGAAGACAAGAATTTTGATGAAGTAATTGACAAGGGAGTAGAGGCATTTCCTGTTGAAGATAGGGATGTCAATGAGTTAATTGGAGAAGTTTTAACTGATCTAAACATTAATGAGGTTACCCAAGAAAAAGCAGTAGTTTTTGTAGTGGATTCGATAGTATTTTGAAGTTTGGAAAAGCAAAGTGTTCACTTGAACCACATGATAATAATTTGGAGAAGGTTCTTTTTGTTTCCCACTTGATGAAGATGAACATGAAATATATGCGGACTCTACCTATTATGCAACAAGAAATTGTTGATTATGGTTTCATCAATGACTTATGTGTTAAGTCAAAGTAAGTAATTTACAATATTTTCACTTTTACTTTGTTCTTCCTTTTGTTTTTTTATTTATATTATGTATTAATTTTTTTTTTAACAGTGAGTTGCTGGTAGATTTTGAGGATGTCTATAACATTCCTAGGCATGAGTTTTATTCTTTAGGGGAGCCTTCAGAATACACGTTTATGAGTGTTGTGGATTGTTGGGCCTTATTGCTAAATGAGAATCAGAGGAACAATAAAGAAGGACCCAAAAAGTTTTACTTTGGTGCTACCCAAAGTGTGAGTGGTTTTTTTATTATTCTTAAATTTTATGTTAAGAGTATTGTCTAGAAGTATTTTTTCTGATTTTTAATTTATTTCAGTGTGTTTTACTACAAGCACATGAGACCAACAAAGGAACACAAGATGTGGACCATTTAAATGAAAGTTGGGAAAGTTGGATGAATGTGATTTACAACAATGTTGATTTGAAGAAAGTTGAATTGGTAAGATATCCTTTAATTATTTAAATTACCCCCAAGAACATGGAAGGGTGAATCATTTCGATATCAATGCATGATAAAACAATATGATTCAAATTTGACATGAAGTAGACCTTTAGACATTGTGATATATTGGATGATAAAATTTAGGAATTTAAAGAGAAAGAACTATGGAAGGAGATGACAATTTGTATCCTTTCCTATTTGTCTCTAAGTTCTTAGAAATTAACATTTTATCCTTTTTATCCTTTATAGTTAATAAAACAGTTATTTTAGTAAATTATTTTTTATTAATATAGTTTATGTTTGTACAGATTTTTAGATGCTCTCATCAGATTTTTATGATTTTCTCTTTAATGTACAGATTTTTGTCCCAATACTCAGGCATAGCCATTACTTCTTACTAGTTGTTAATTTGAAGATTGGTATAATACAATGGGTTGACAATTTGAAATATACTAACGAGTCTCAAACTGAAATTGAAGAATTGTCTAACGCTATGGTAATTTTTTTATCCTTGCATTGTTTTTGTTCTTTTCCTTGTATTCCTCAATATATATTGTCTAAGAATTGTTTGTTTTAAACTTGTTTGTAGGCCGATTTGTTGGCAACATTTCTTGATGACAAGATTCCCAATGCGGATAATATGTCAATATATAAAATGGAACAAGTTGCCACTCCTTGGAAGTCAAACAAAAGTAATTTTGATTGTGTTGTGTATACTATGGTTAGCATGCTCTACTTTGAAGGAACAGATGTTTTTGACAATCCAATCCTAAAAGCAGTTACGGTTTTTCTAATCTTTTTTTATTTTATTTTTAATAATATAATACCATTTTATAATTATAATGTGTTTATATAATTCAATTTTATGCTCCATTGAAGCATGTAGCACGAGCAAGAATAGGAGCAACGCTTTTGCTTTGTGACTTGAACCGTCAACGATCAAATGTGTTAAAGGAGTTACAAGCATTCAGGATAAAACGTGGAATACTTTTAAAGGAGGTCGCAGAAAGAAGGAAAAAAAATAAGAAAGTAACGAAGAAAACATAGAATTGAACAAGTGTTTTTAAAGCTTTTTTAGATGTAGTAGTTATAGTTACTTCAAATTATCTTAGAGCTACCCCAACTTTTATCATAAAGACCTTTATATTTTTATTTTAATGGTGCTTGATTTTAAGAAACATATAGAGACAATTTCTTTTATTATAGTAACATTTTCTTTAATTTTGGTGCCTTTAACTGAATGCTTTTGAATGATATAGTGAAAGGTTTTAATAATAAGTATATCAATTATAATTGTGGTAATGAATTTATAATTTTAATAGTGACACTTTTTTAGTTATAAAAACCTCTGGTGTAATCTTTCTCTTACTCGTTTACTAGATTGCATAGTAACCTTTTTAATGTGTATTGTATCATATTTTTAAATATCACATTAGAGTGACTAATATTTTTGTTATAGTGACCTTTTATTATATTATAGTGACCTTTTTTCTGTACACTATTGAATGTGATCGAGGTCTCTGTAATATTATGGTGAACTTTTATATTATTATAGTGACCTTTCCTATTTGTATAGTGACATTTTTTTTATTATACTGACGATTAACAAAAATGCTTTGGAATGATATAGTCACATTTTTTACTAATTAAAAGTATAACAATTATCATTGTGGACTAATATTTTAATAATAACATTATTTTTAGTTATAAAAACCTCTAGTGTAATATAAATTATCATTTTAATAGATATATTTATCTTTTTTTTTGTGTATAGAGATCTTTTTCAGTATAGTTACCTTTTCTTTTCAAATTTGATGTAATAAATTTTTTTTACAAATTATCTCATATTAGATTGCATAGTAACCATTTTAATGTGTATTGTAACATATTTTGGAATGTCATATTAGAGTGACTAATATTTTTATTATAGTGACCTTTATTTTATTATAGTGACCTTTTTTTGAATACTTTTGAATGTAATAGAGGTTACTATAATATTATATTGACATATCCTATTAGTATAGTGACCTTTTATAATGTTATAGTGACCTTTTCTATTAGTATAGTGTCCTTTCCTATTGGTATAGTGACCTTTCCCATCTGGTTTAATATGAATCATCTCTTTCGTATAGTTACCTTTTTTAGTTTATGAAGACATTTTTTTCATTACAGTGACCTTTTCTTTTCAAATTTGATGTAATAAATTTTTTTTACAAATTATCTTACATTAGATTGCATAGTAACCATTGTAATGTGTATTGTATCATATTTTCGAATGTCATATTAGAGTGACTAATATTTTTATTATAGTGACCTTTTATTTTTATATAGTGACCTTTTTTTGAATACTATTGAATGTTATTGAGGTCCTATATTATTATACTGACCGTTTTTATTGGAATAGTGACCTTTTATAATGTTATAGTAACCTTTCCTATTAGTATAGTGACCTTTTCTTATCTGGTGTAATATCAATTTGATCTTTCCTATAGTGACCTTTCCTATTTGGTGTAAATATGAATACTCTCTTTTGTATAGTGACCTTTTTTTTCATTATAGTGACATTTACTTTTCATATTTGATGTAAAAATTTTTTTTTATATTATGAACTTAAAAAATAATCACACCTGATTATAGTTATTAATAATTTTAAAATAGTGACCTTTTTTTATATTATAGTGACCTTTATTCTGAATGCATTTGAATGTTATTGAGGAAATCATGTTATTATAATGACCTTTGTTTATATAGTTACTGTTTATATAGTTACTGTTTATATTATAGAGGAAACAACACCATCATATTTCACATAGAATAAGACACAGTAATATTATCTAAAATAATAAAAAGTACTTCATATAATACTATATATATTCATTTATGTATAAACAAATCCACTAAAATAATCAAATAAATATCATAGTAATCAAACAAATTAGTATGCTAAGAATAATTTTTTGTAGGGCATGTACGACTGTCATGGTAATCGTATGACGCACAAGCTCTACATTTCCTCTTGTTCTTCTGACTTTGCAAAATGCTTCGCTCTTTTTCACCAATTAGTCTATGTCTCTTTCCTTTGTTTTTTTACTGAACTGGATTTTGGATATCTAGTGTTGAAGATGCACTAGGACCAACAAAGATCTCCATCTCTTGTGCTTTGGTCATTACCATTCTGACATCATTTTCTTGTAGATTAAGGTTGAATTCCTTCAAATTATTGTATAGTTTCTGTAAGTCATCTTCGCTTCTCTTAGCAAGTGCTACACAATTAAATATTTCAGACCAAACATCACCTAGCAGCTTACCCTAGTGCTCATTTTTCTACACTCTTCAATTATATTACCATGCATATCAAAAACAGGTTTCTTTGGAGCTTGTTTTGTCCAACGATCAAGTATATAATGGTTTGGAATTTATGTTACTTGCCTAGCACTCAAAACACAAATAGAATGAGAACATAATATTCCAAGTCTGTTGAAAAGTTTACAAGAACATGATGTTGTCAAGCTCCTAGCTGAGAATGTAACTTGGAAAGTTTTTTCTAGAACTGAATCTAGAACACTAAATGTTTCCATTTCATCATCCTTATCAATATTGAGAATATGACATTTAAAGCAAGATTTATATATCTCATATTGAAAAAGGTAAAATATGGTACGAGTATAAACATCTCCTGCATGTCTTTCCAACCGCAATGGAGTGTTGTATTGAGGAATTGTGTGTGTAGAATCTGCATTTAATTTCTCTTGCATGTATCTTTGTGCATGCATGGCACTATCAAAACGTATATAAAACTCCACAAGTGTTAAGTGAGGGTTTGTGAAGTTATTGAAGAAGCTATTCACACTTTCAAATCTTAAGGTTGTTCTTAATATTCCTCCCAGCGAAATGTCTTTGAAATAAGCAGGAATCCATTGTTCTCTTATACTATACATATATGTGAACCAATTATGGTTTTCAAGGTCATACTTAGCCATAATTTCTTCCCAGTCTTCTCAAAATCTGATTTATCTTGATCCATGTTCCAAACACAATTATTCATAGCTTTCAAGAACTCTTCATCATTGTTCAACGACCATCCAATTTTGTTAGTGACCTTGCTCATTATATGCCACATACAGAGCTTGTGTCTTGCATTTGGAAACACCTCCTTAATAGAAATTTTCATTGCAAGATCTTGATTAGTTATCAAATATGTAGGTGAACAATTACCCATACAATTTAGGAATGTCCTAAATAACCAATCAAAAGATTTTGCATTTTCTTTTGCAATTAAACCAACACCAAATGTAATGCAAGATCTATGATGATCAACACAAGTAAAAGGGGCTAAAACCATACAATATTTGTTTGTGTCATATGTACAATCAAAGCTAACCATTTCTACAAATATTGCATAATTTTTGCAACTTACTGCATCTGCCCAAAATAGCATAGAAATATGGTTTTCCTCATCTAATGCATAATCAAAATAAAACCCATTATGAATGTCTCGTTTCCTGAGGAAATTTTCAATCAACATCTTCCCATCATCTCCTTTGATGTATTCTTTCATATCTCTATGAAAATTTTTAAAATCTTGCATAGTTGCTCCCACATTTTGATAACTCCCTATGTTTTTCTTGAATAAGCGGAAAGATTTTACAGGACCTATGTTCACCCTTGCATTTCTTGAAATGAAGCTTTTGTGAACAATGGTCATTTTTCTATTACTTCTTAAATATTGTCTAGAGCTAGGAGTAGCAAGACAATGATTATGACCCTCAACAAATCTGGAAATGCAATATGTCCTATTCAATTTGTTAAGTTTTAAGATCAACTTTGCTTTGCAACCAACTCGTTTTGTGCCTCTCTTATATCATTTTATACCACTTTCATTCTTCTTAATACTTGGTACCATAAAACCCTCTCTGCTGCAAACCAAATACTTAATAATACCTCTGCTTTTGTAAGTAGAAGATGACCTTGGCTCAAAACCACATATTTCAGCATAACAATGGTAAAACTCTACTGCCATTTCTAAATTATCAAACACCATACCAACACAAGGCTTTTTATCTTCAGCACAATAAGGAAACCACTCTCTAGTACCATTTGGAGTAACACATGTTTCAGTTCTAGGAATTCTGATAGAAGCTGGAGATGTAATTTGTGTTGTAACTGCAATAATTAAAAAGGTTACTATATAGGAAAAAAGGGTAACTACGCTGGAAAAAAGAGTAACTATGATTGTAACAAAAGGGTAACTATGCTGGAAAAAAGAGTAACTACGATTGTAAAAATTTCATTAACAAATATTCACAAGTAACTATTCACTATGAACTATATATAAACAAAGAGTAACAATATATATAAAAAAAACGTTTACAGAAGAGTAACTATATATAAACAAAGAGTAACTATATATACAGTAAGTGAATCCAGGAATTCACTCTTTGCCGATTTTAATAGTATGACTGTAGCAATCGATGCGAAGAATATGAATATCAAGATGCAAAGAACATGGATATCTAGATGTGAAGAACTAGATTACAGCGAAGAACATGCAATGAGATAACTAAAATCAATTAAGACATCTCAAAAAAATTATTCTTATAATTAATCAAAAAATTATCAGTATTTGACCTAATTTAATCTTGAAGGACCTTTAACCAATTGATGCGAAGAACATGAATATCTAGATGTGAAGAACATGAATATCTAGATGTGAAGAACTAGATCATCAGGGAGATAACTCAAATCAATTAAGATATCACAAATCAATTGAAATAGAACGATTACCTTCAAGATTTGTTGTTGAAGAATTTGCATTGATTTCGTTGTTTGATTATGAAATAATAACAGAATTCATAATGGACGAAGAACCAAGTGAGTGATTTTGAGAAGTTCTGAAATTTGTGAAATTCTAGGCAAGAGAGAGCGAGAAAGAGCGAGGCGAGAGAGAGCGATGCAAGAGAGAGCGAGGCGAGAGAGAGAGTGATGCGAGAGAGAGCATGGACGAGATTGCTGATTGTCATGGGGCGAGGTCGGGGCATGCAATGAGAGCCGGTTCAATTTGCTTTTTTGCTGACCATTGGATCTCAAAGAAATCAAGGTGTGGAAATGCTTCTTATTTTTCCTATTTTAGCTAGCCTTCTTAGTTGATCTCAACCCTATATATATATATATATATATATACATATATATATATATATATATATATATATATATATATAAAGATACATGAGGCAGACAAAATTTGGATCAAAAGTAAAATCACCTTTAAAACATTTTAACATCTAAGCATAAAGGATTTAAGGTTACCAATCATGACATATATGGAAAATGTAGCTATGTTAGGATGGGAGCTAAACCACAAATAAAATTATTATTTAGTCTAAACAAGGTAAGTCCCGTATAATGCATGTTTTGATAATAAATAAATTTGTAAAATATTTTAATTATAAGAATATTTTTATTTATTAGTAAAAACTTATTTATGTAATTACATATAATACTCTATATCTTTTAAGATAAAGAAGAAATTTTAATAGAGATAATACTTTATTATATTAAACAAATAAATTATATAAAAAGGTAGAGAGGAAACCATGATATGAAGTGAGAGAAAGAAATATAATTTTAGATGATTTATGAATTTGTATAGTCATACAATTTTCTATGTATGACATTTTTCAATCTAATGTTAATGCAAAGTAGGAAAAAACAAAAGTAGATGCATTGTTTATAAAAAATTAGGTAAGTCCCGTACGATATACGGTTTGATATTAAATTATCTTGTTAAATATTTCAATTATAAGAATATTTTCATTTATTGGTGAAAACTTATAGGGTTAATAGAATTACCGTAGAAAAATTAATTGGAATAATACTTTTTATCATATTAAAGCATGAAATAAATAGAAGAAATAAAGATAGTTTTAAATGATTTAGTAATTTATATAGTCGCACAATTTTCTATATATAATATTTTCTAATCTTATATTAATGTAAAGTAGGAAAAAAGAGAGTAGATGACATCATCTTTAAAAATGCGAGAAATTTTTTTATAATAGCTTTACATATGTTAAGTATGACGTCAGTAGGAGTTTTGCTTTAGTAATAGTTATATAAAATATAATTTTTTTTATAATAACTTGACATGTGTCTACCATGATATTACTAAAAATTTTGTTTTAATAATAATTATAAATAGATATATAAAATTTTAATTAGACCGAATCCATTCAAAAGCCAAAATTTTAGAATTGGAAGCTTTAAGATCAAATTATTGATAATGTTAAAATCTGGACTGAAAATACTGATACACACTATTGGACGATCTGAAACAAAAAGATTGATCACTAATCACTCCCTGAACGTAAATTAGACTGTAGTTGCATGGGAGGCATGGTGCACTTGTCCTACGTGGCAATGGAGTCACATGAAGAAAATGGCCTTGGGGAAATGGAAAGGGATGAACTGACCGAGAGGAAATAACAGGGGCTAGCAGAGCTCAGGAAACAAGGAAAGACAGACCTAGGAGTAATAATTACGGTCATTTTCGAACTTAAAACAAATTTTCACTTATTTGAACAGATTTTCACCCCATTTTTTTTAGTCAAAAATTTACTACTAATATGTAATGTACATACATTCATATTAAAATGTACGTTCGAATGCTTATATATGCAATGTACATACTTTTGACATGCAATGTACATTTAACTAATATGCAATGTACATATATATCTTAAAATGTAAGCTGGAATGCTTATGTATGCAATGTACATACTTCTAACGTGAAATGTACGTACTACTAATATGCAATGTACATATATTTATCTTAAAATATATGTTTTAATGCTTATGTATGAAATGTACATATTTATGACGTGTAATATACATATTACTAATATGCAATGTACATATATTTATCTTAAAATGTATGTTGAAAAGCTTATATGTACATACTTTTGACGTGAAATGTACATACTTAGATATGAAATGTACATATTTAAATAAAATATATATACATGTAATTTCTGGACCAATAAACTTATATTCTTTGAAGTTATCTATAATATATGTGGAATTATATAAGATATACAGTGAAAATATTATCAAAATCGGAGTTAGTTAACAGTAATATTTATACTTAAATATGCATCTACATGTTTTTCATTTATGTAATGTCAAATATACTTATGTTCATTGAGGTTACATTCAAAATACATCGAATGTGTATAAGATGTATATTGGAATATAATTCAAATTTTAGTGTCCATTGGAATATAATTCAAATTTGAGAGAAGGAGAAGAGAATTTGTTTTCTAAAAACAAAATCTTGGGGAAATGAATATATGTAGAAGTCTAATGGTAGGGCCATAATAAATTGATCTTCCCCGTAATAATAGACCTGTCAGTTGCTTTTGGTGGAGACAATGCATTTGATTGCGTGTTGTAACTGCCAATTTGTTATGTACATTACGCATACATATAATGTACATTTGTTGCTGCATTTTATTGTTTACAAGCTGCATTTTGGAGTAGGTGTACCATGCCGGGTGCACTATCCAGCCATTGCTCCCTGGCCTGAACCACACAAAACAATGTCTCGTTTGTTCGTGCCTTGTGGCTACCTTTTGGCAAAATTCCTAATTCCTCCTCCAGTCCTCCTTATATAGGCTATATTCGTAAATCTTAATGCATGAAGCCATTCTGCATAGGCCCTAAGCCCCCAACCAGGTGTACATGATTTCTCGGCCAAAACACTTGATAAAGAATAAAGAAATAGCTGTAACAACACAAATACTCAATAAATACCCAGAATTAAAATGAAGTGGAAAACACCCACCAATAATCACATCTTGACTATAAGTTTATCTCTCATTTCTGGTAAACAACCCTTGAATATTCATGCAATTTCCACTCTTTTTCTTCTTCATTTAACATAGTTTACATGGGTTTACTTGAGTAGTTGAGTCATACTAAATAAGTTGTATTTAGTTTTGTCACTAGTTAGATGAAAGCGAGCACCCCCTAATATTTTGAAGACTTCACCTTGTTACTAACGTTTTTATGTCTAATGATGGAAGTCAAAATGCAAAGTAAAATAGAGTTGAAAACATGATGGAAACCAAAAATAGAGTTGAAAATGTGATGGAAGTAATTGAATCTAAAATGCAAAGCTTTATGCATTCTGTCAAAGGATGAGAATAAAACATTTGAGCTACGTACTCAAAAGCTTGAGCCACGTCCTCAAAGAAGTCAGCAAAGTTCAAAGAACTTTGTCAAAGGATAAGAATATTCTAATTGCCTAAATCTTGTGTTTTTATCATTTCCTTATTTCACTTATTTTATTCTCTAACCTAACTTATTTAAACATGATTGATGCTCATATATGTTGAAGATTCTTCAAGTTAATTTTGGTAGTTACCAAAATTCAAGCATTGTTGTTATGGAAAAAGAAATTTGTTTGAAGCTTCAAGGTGCAACAAATAAAGTGGAAAGATTCTTGCTGTAAAATATTCAGATGATATCAATCTTCAACGACCAAAATCAACGATTCTCTATAGCCATATTGGAGGAAATCTTGTTGAAAGTATTGAAGGAAAATCAGATTTTCAGCAGCCTATTTTGAGCCTCCTTTCAACGGCTTTGAGATCAAGTTTAGTATATATTCTCAAGCTTTGAAGTTGAAGATGGACGTTAGACAAAAAAGGTGCGACAAAAAGTGAGACAAGAACAGAAGCTTTAATCGAGAATATCAATCACAAGCTACATCAACAAAGCTTCATTATTTTCTCTCATATTGGTCCCAATGACCTGTAACCTATTTTAAGGGTGATTGAGACTTTAATATTGGTCATATTTTATCTCCCTATTCATTCTTCATATTTTAATACATAAATATATTTATATATAAAGAAGGGTCCGTTAATTCACACTTAGTCAATTGTATTAGTGTGATGGTGTTTGTTGTTGTTGCTTAGATAATTGAAGATGGAGGGCATTAGGAAGAGGGTTTTGCTGACCTCTAATGGGGATGATATTTCTGTTAACATTGCTTACAATTTGGCCAAACAAGGCTGCAGGTTTGTATCTTTATGCGTTTGTGATTATTGGTTTTGTCTTAAGGTTGGGATTCCAACCTCGTTACTGCAGTGTTGCTTGATCTTTTCCATCTTATTAGAATGCTGATTAATTGTTAATTATACCAAAATGTGAGTGATTTAAGGAGAAAACTGTGGGGGAGTTTGATGGTTTGCTCTTCGAATTTCAAGGTCCGGGATTTGATTCTCGTCTCCGCAACCAATTGGTCATTGGAAATGTTAAAAATGGTGCTTGGCATTGTTCCAAAGGAACAAAGGGTGGTTTAGGTTGGATTGTTGGCTATTACGTGCAAGAAGTTCTCGAGGAAATGTGCACTTCAACTTTTTTATTTATTTTTATTTTTTAATATATATAGTCGCACTATTAGCCTTAAGATAGCAAAAATATTGAACATAATCTTTTCCAAGGGATTTTTTTTAAAACATTTAATTATGCTGCTAAGGTTGTTTTCTAGTTTATGTTCTCAAGTTGATTCAAGTGATTTCCATGGACTCTAGTTGTCTTCGTTGCTTCCAGACCGATTCTGATATAAGTTACATTTAGCAGTGAAATTGGCATTCTAAGGATATGGATTTGTCAAATCATTGGTATTGTAATTGTCAAAATATGTCTTGAGACTGTTGATTTTGTTGTAATGTTGAACAGGCTGGTTTTGATGGGAGATGAAGGTCGTTTGCGAAGTATTGGTGAAAGGATAGCTGATTCTTTGAAGGATACAAATGCAATCGAAGTAGTAGGGTTGCATATGGAGGATGATTAGAGAGGCGATTTTTCAAGGTGCAGTGGAGAAGGCATGCTATTTCCTTGGAAAGTTGGATGCCTTTGTGAATTCTTATGCTTATGAAGGTAAGTTTATGTGGCATTTTCAGTGCTTGTTTCCTGTGTGTTACTGTTGCGTACATGCAAAGACCAAATCTTGTTTTGAATAGAATAGGAATGAAGAAGATTTGGCTTTAAAAAATATGCAGAGTATGACCCTTCCCCCTAAATTAAATAGAATTTGAGAAATAGAAAGACGGAATACTGCATTGTGGCTGGTAGATTTTGCAGTGTCTAGTTAACTTAACTGTCATCAAATTATCTTTGTAATATAGTGATTTTGTAACTATGGTGTGCCTAATAGAGAGGGAATTTTTGGATTATGTTGTTTTGTAGTATTTATTGGCATACTGAGACAATGATTTTTGTCCAGATCAAGTAAGGTCATGGGTATTGGATGTTACATTAGGCTGGTTATTTAAAACATATTGAGGCCCCAAATATGCATTCTGTGCATACACTTAATGTATAGGCTACTTTTGATTCAGGCACATAGTTGCAAGTCAGCGTATCTGTTTTCTAGTAGGTTATTGCTGCTTATTATTGTTGATTTGTTGAGATGCCACCATTGGGCGATTGTTCTATCAATATTTTCTGTATCATCAATGAATTCGTTTTTTTCTTTTGGGGAGAGGGAGTGTGGGTGGGTGGATTTGGACTGCAATTATTTAAATAAAATGTTTTCCTCAACTTTCACTACTTGTTTGTTGTGAAGTCAGACATTAGTCGATTGGCTCCACATCATGAAATTGTAAAGTGTTTTCAATGGTGATCCTACTGCAGATCTAGAGGTTGCTGAATGTTTTTCCCCCCTCATATGTGACAGGCAAAATGCAAGATCCTTTAGAGTTGGCCGATGTTGATTTTAAAGAAACCGTCAAATTAAATTTTATATCAGTCTGGTTCTTAGTGAAAGCTGTTGGAGGGAAAATGCGTGACCAGAGATCAGGGGGATCCATTGTTCTTTTAACTTCATTAAATGGTGCTGAGAGAGGAATATACAAAGGAGCTGCTGCATTTGGTTCATGCTTGGCTGGAGTTAATAAATTAGTGAGGGTGAGGTGAAACTTATTTAAGCTCCTCAATACCTCTGGTCTTTTGAGTTTTATGTGTCTCATGATCACGTCAATAATGCTAGCAGCACGAGGCGAAGCTTATGCAGGCTCATGTGTCATGCCAGCAGGAACAGGGTTTGGCTGCGTTTCCTATGGCTTGGCAGGTCATGGTCATGCTGGGAATCCTCATTCGAAAATACCCAAGTTTACCACACCATACCATGATGTGGGCAGCTGGTAGGCTGGTTGACACCACTCATTTTCTGGATCGAGCTCATGTTGCTGCTGGATAACACGTTGTATATATGCAAACCTTATGCTGGGTTTGGCCTACATGTCTCTGCTGGCTGGGCCTTTATCATGTTAGGCCTTGTGTTAACATGTGTCTAGTGCTAGCCTTATCAGTTGTATATTTTTATGTTGCTATTTTGCGACTCTGGAAGTATCTGATTTCATCAAGTATAAGTGCATAGTCAATTGACCCTTTTTTCACTTGGATGAAGATCCTGTTTCATCCATAAAAAGCTTTCTGATCTAATATCCTTCAGATTACTTCAAGAGGAGTTCTGTCGTGGACAATAAGCCTTTTTCTAGGTATGGGCACTCTGTATGTGGCCTTTTTCTTTGATGTCTCTATTCCTGCATTCATTTCCCAAAAGGTTTGGAAACTAGAAGTTATTATCGATTGTGCTGGACTTACCACTGAATAAATATTGCAGCTATCCTTTTAGTTTCTTCTAAATCTGCATCAGCCAAGGAGGCTGGAAGCAAGTGCTGTTAGGATTGGGTCTTTGCTTCTTAATTGGGATGTGAGAGGGTTGGGAGGTGGTGAATGCAGATGGAAGATAACAGCAGGAAAAAATGAAGGTGATTGAGACTTTAATAGTCAAATGCTGCATAGGAGTTGAAATTTTGATTCCAATTGTTCCAGAACCCTGACATTCCATTTCTAGTGCAAAAAATTCTTTCACTGCAATCAATATGTCAAACAACTAGACTCGGAACCCATTTCTTTCTGTCCGGTGTTTTCCCTTCATCAGATCATCTTTCTTCTTTTCTGTCTCAACTTTTAATTTTCTTTTTCCACAATAACTAGATACAGGAGTAAAAACGTTATATAATTAACACATTTCCTTTTAACGTCTGAGAAATTTTGATTAATCATAGTCTACTGAGCTATGCCCAGAAGAACGGACCTCTCAGCCCATCATGTCTTGGATGCAATCTACAAGACTGCTCCTTTCTCTCATACTTACTGGGGAGGTGTTTTTATTTGATTGTTTTAAAATATTGAAATACTGGCTTGGTAAATTTGTTGTTTCTACCACCTGAAATAGTTACAGTAATTTTTCTGTTGAGGTGCTTTTTTTTAACGAGTCTAAGGATTTCAAGTATCATGACTAGATCCACAGGCCACAAAATTGCAAATGGAGTAGGACCATGGCATGTGCTTACCCATATGGAGTTAGGGGACTTGGGGGTTCATGTCATATTGATTTATTAATTGTGTTATCCCAGTAATCCAGTAGGTAGCTGGTTCAAATTGATCATAAATTTGTTGGCATTTATTGCAAGGTTGTAGGTTGTTGTAGGTAGTTGCAATGTTTTCTCTGTGGATGGGCAACTTCAATGATTAGTTTGTATTTCTTGCTATGATTAATATTAATCTCACTTGTATTTCCTTGATACGTGTATCTGATATTGGCGTCCTTCATGATTTGTTTAGATGATGGCATTGGAGATGGGGAAATACAACATCAGAGTTAATGGAATGAGTACCCAACCTCAGTGGGGAAAGAATGGACAGAGAAAATGCTGCACCGATGGCTTAATCCTAAGAAGTATTTGTCGTCAACGATTACTTATCTATTAAGTGATGACTCGCGATATGTGACTGGGACTACAGTATTTGTCGATGGAGGTCAATCTCTGAGTAGGTGGTCTAGGATGCGATCTTATATGTGACTCTGGTAGCTAAAACGGCAAACTAGTCTGTTTGGAGTCCATATCTCAAACTGTTGGACATCATTTTATCATACTAAGTTTTGAGTAGTTGTCATTCTTGTTACTAGCTCATAAAGTCATAAGTCATAACAGCTTATATATCAACTTTGAAGAAGCATAGGTATGGTTGGAATGAATCAACTGCATTAAAAACAGAATTTATGAAGTTGCATTGACACTACGTTATATTTCTGCTATGAAATTGAATGGATATGACAGTAATGAAAATTTATGAAGAAAATCATATACTCGATCATTATGGCTTTTATTACCATTGCTGTCATTAGTTAACGTTTAATGCACATGCGACAATGTAATGTTTACTTCCTCATAAAGTTACAATTAATGATTTTGCTTAACAACTGTGCTGATATAGCTTAACTGATGTACCAAGCATACAGTGCATCTGTTTATGTGTCTGAGAGGCTCGCATTTTTTTTATTTTGTTGCCAAATTGTTATGGAGTAGTAGTTCATCAGAGCCTTTAGAGGCCCCTTGATTCAGCTTAAGCGAAAGATGAAAACAACCTCACTCTGTCTCAGTGTGGCCCGCCCATCATGCCCTTTTCTTCTCCTATTTCTATCACCCTTTTTGTTCGCAAATTCGAAGGTATACTCGGGTGCACCATACTCATGGTGCACCCGCTTCAAAAAAATATACATTACGTATATAAAAAATATACATAGTACAGATGTGAGTTATATGGAAAATACATCGCGTACATGGAAAATTCCACATAACTCACATGTGTATTATGTACATTTTTCATGTACGTGATGTATATTTTTTTGGAGTAGGTGCATCATGCTTATGGTGCACCCAGGTGCACGGTCTACCCATTGCTTTTTGTTTTGTGTGTTCACTTATGTCTCCAACTCACTTGCTCACTATAGATATTTTTAACTACCTTTCAAGGAAAATAAAATTTAAAAAGTTATACCTATTGGAACATGACTAATAACGAAAGAAAATCTTAAATGGAAACCGATAGCAAAACATCGTGGCGTGAAGAATATCACTGGAATGGCGAATTTGTCTCGCACTCGTACACACGGTTTCTTGGCAATCGACCCCCATGGTTACACGACTTCACCTTGTGTACTCCGTAAGGGTGAATTGAGAATTGCACTAAGACAATGCCCGAATAGTGTTTGTGAATATTTTTTAGAGGAAGAAGCAGTAGTCAAATGGTGGACGATTTTCTAACCGTCTTCAAATGAGAAAGGAAAGCATAATGTATAGAATAATTTTGGTTTAAGAGGAAGGAAATTCAGATAGCAATTTAAAACTTAATAATGTAATGTTGTCATAATTAGTTGAGCAAATTATGGAAATAATAAATGCAATAGCGGTTACAATATCGACAAAGATATTGTGGCCGTTATTAACAAGTAAAAGATTTCGGCCAAAAAATTAGAATCATGTATAAAATCCCACCTCACTCGCGTACATGTCATGAATAAGATTTGAGTTGAATATGAGGGTTTCCTATTTCTAGCCCATACATGTTTAATAATAACAAAGGGAACTCACTTATATAAAAGTGAACTAAACTCCCTTAACCCTTCTATGTGTGACAAATAGAAGTACAAGCTAGGACCATTAATCTTTTAAAGCAACACTTAGGAGGACACCCATATATCTTCAACAATACCTTCTATATTTATCATTTATCTATAACCATTGATCATTAATGGGCAAAGCTTAACACCCTTAAGGGAGAAAAAAGATAAAAATCATTTACAACAATTAGCCAGGGTGAAAATTAGAAATGGCAATAGATCTGAGTAAGAGCGAATTCAACAAAATCCGAATGGTCCAACATGCAAGTTTGTGGACCTTAATTTTGTATCTGAATCCGACTCCAAATCCACAAACTCCAACTCTGATCCTTCGGACCTCCAAATCTGATCCGATCCGTCGGACCTCCGAATCTAATCCGAACGTCGGACCTTCGTATTCGATCAAAAACTTAATATATTCTTATCTTTTTTTTGGTTAATTTCATTACTAATACTATAATTCATTTATAATATAAAGTAAATTAAAAAAAATGTATACAACACAAGCAAATACCATAATTTATTTATTTATTATTTTGGGTTATTATATTTGGGCTTTTTTTTAATACTAGCCTTGATACTACTCATTCAGATCGGACTATTGGATTCGGATCACAATCGGGTCAGATGTAATACAATATCTGAATCCGACCATCTCCTATTCGGAATCGGAGTTTTTTTTTATCGGATTTGAAGTCGGAATTTTTTTAAACGGGTTTGAATTGAACTTTCTCCTTCAGATCAGATCATAACGTTAAGACCGCCATCCCTAATTCTTTTATACAAAATGGTCGCCAAAGATGTAGCAAGTTTGATCCATTTATGAATGGAGTGATTATACAGACTTACAGAGGAAATGATTGGAAAGTAGAAAGAAAGTGAGTCACTAGTGTACACCACATTTGGTATTGATATAAAATCATTCTTTTACTTGTAAAAAAAGGTTTTCCTTATGTTTTCTACCAAGATAATATTTAATATCATTAAAATTCTATAAAATAATTTAAATTAATCTAAAAAAAGAATAGATTCTATTAAAAAAATAATACAAGCGGGTTAAACATTAAATAAGTAGAATTTCTAAAGTATATGACATTAAACAATTAAAAACTCAACCAATAAGCTACATATCACATGGATAGTGATCCCAACTAAACTTTTTCACCCAATCACAATATTAAAAGATTTCAAATGAGAACACCATTTTAAAATTTGCCGAAGGAGAAAATGAAAAGAACAAAAAAGAACGAAGAGAATATAATCATCACAAGTATAATTTAACTATATAAAATTTCCTAGCTAACAGGAAATGTTCTTTGATGGTAAAGTCACTGCGTGTATTGGGTACACTGCGTATACATTTGTAATCTTCATACTCTTGGGGAACTCTGTACTTGGTATTATATGATACAAGTAGAAGGCATTAGGTTTACCCTCGCGAGTCGTGTCTACTTCTGAAAAACAAGTACATGGGTGTATTGTATATTAACTCTGTATAAATAGAGAGATCAACCACCTTAAGCCCAATGATAAGACAAAAGAGATTGTCTTTTGCTTTCTATTGTAGCATCTACTGTGGGGGACAAGAACACTTGTGTATCCTCTTCACCCGCAACTAATGAATTGTCCTTGATTTTCTTCCTAAGGGAACAAAAATATTTTTGCTCCCTCCTAACCCACATAGTCTTTTCCCTATCACCATCCCTCCCCACCCTTTCTCTTCCTCTCTTTATCACTCAGAGTTTTGCATATGCTGATCAGCGCCTTTTAAGTATCCTGATGTCCATGTCAGAGGATAAGTGGCTTAGGAAGCCCAAAGTTAGTGTCCTTCTGCTTAAGAACTTGTTGTAGGTATTGCCTATTTTCATTGGTCCTCCTATATTTATTTATCTTCTTCATTGCTTTGGTACTTGGGTAACCACATCATGTACTCCCCTATGCACTTTCTTGCAACTGCTTTTGTCTTGGTATTTCTACTGTTATGTTTTTCATAAATCGTGTATAGCATTCAGTTTTTCCGTCATGAATGTGTTTTGCACAGTTTGTCATCAAGGTCTGTTATTTCTGATTGTAAGTGCTGATTTATTTTCTCTAAACTAACTTCCTATCCTTTTCTCACACTATATCATGTTGAAGGCCTTAAATTTCTGATATAACGAAGTTATCAACACGGTGATATAGACTATTTACTCACTTTGGTCCCATAGTGGGGTCCTAAGCCGAGCAAGTTGTGTGGTTAATATTTAAGTGAGTGGATATCATTGAAGTTCATAGAAAGGAGAAAAATGGAGTGGGACTCAAAATCATGTGCTTGGAATGGTATGAGTAAGATAGAGCATCAAGACAACTGTGACCTTCATCACCTGGCTACTTTAGCAGGTTCAAGTGGCTCCGGACTTAGCAACATGTTTTCAGTTGATCTGAATCTGGGAAGGTTGGAGGATATGAGAGACCTGTCTATGGGAACCTTCAAGAATTCATTGCCCTTAAACACGGGTTCTCCCTCTTCTTCTCCTTCACCGGTGTTAGCTCTTTCAAAGAGGGGACGGCCACGTAACAGCGGATCCCAAAGTAGTGTTTTTTGCTCAGTTGATGGGTGCGCTTCTGACCTTAATCAATGCAGGGAATACCATCGCCGCCATAAGGTATGCGAGAGGCACTCTAAGACACCAGTTGTCCTAGTTGATGGAAAGGAGCAACGGTTTTGCCAGCAATGTAGCAGGTAAAAAGAAAAATTAAAATATACTCCTTCCTTCTGGATACAAGTGATTATCACTACTTAGAAATGTGATAACTAAATTCGGATTGATAAAAGTCTGGCTTAGTGTGACATTAGTAGTTGGTAGTATGCTAATTTGTTTGGAAGTTTGACGTTTAGTGAACTTAGTTACCCTCTAAGCAGGTTGGATTAGGTCAATTAGTCCTATAGCTGATTGTTAGACCATTGACCTCGTTTAAGGTATTGCCTTGTCTGGTAGCTAGCTCTGCCTCCTCGTTGAGCTGATAGGAAATCACACTATAAATCAACTAATTAAGTAATTGGTGTCTAATTATATGTCTGTTCTGATGGCTAATTTTTTATCAGCAAAGTTTGTCGCTTGTTGATGACTTCAGAGAAACAAGTAAGCCAAGCATCCAAGGTATACTTGTGCAGTCTAAGTGTAGTTAAAAAATTTCACGAAGTATCACGTTCATCCTAACTAATTCCTACAATTCATTAATAACTTTTGCCCCTTTATTTGTTAGTCAACTAATAGTGGAAATTTTTTTAATTTTTTTTGGCGGGCTAGTGGAGATAGTTTATTGTAGTCTCTTGGCTGCATTGATTCTGCTGCAGCACGTTTTTTTAATCACAATGCATGTATGCACTTCACCCTCGTAGGTTTCATTCTCTGGAAGAGTTTGATGAGGTGAAGAGAAGTTGCAGAAAACGCCTGGATGGACATAATCGACGCAGGAGGAAAAGACGACCTGAAACCTTCTACATGCCTGATTCTGCTGGTGGCTTTCTGTCCTCTCATACTGGTGATCTATTAACTCTCACCTAAATTTCTTTGCTTACAACATTTTCCGGAACTAGTTTTATATCATCGTAGGCTCTCTTTTTTGATAAATATAATTGAGCTCCTCTATAAATCTTTCAATATGCAGTAGATGGAATGCTGCAGTTTTGCTGCCCTCAAATACATACCGCCAACTGTCCAATTTTTCAGCCTGATGTGTACTTCAGAAATAATCAAGAAATAATTTATCAGCCTTTTCTGAATGACGTTACTTCAACCGGAAGTAGGAGAGGTGGCCTAAAGGTTTCACCTGACAGCTCAGGATGTGCTCTCTCTCTTCTGTCAAGGAATTCATCCCAATCATCTGATATCTGTGTGGGACCTGCTATGCAACCAATGACAACGAGTTCATCATCAGCTCAAGGTAGCAGTCCTGCCTTGCATCTAAATAACCGTTTTGTCCAACTTTCATGCTCCCAAGGCTTGGAGGATATTGAGAGTTCTGCTTCACTCTCTAGTAGTACTAATACGAATGCTCGAGGCTTTGGAGGATTCAACTCAGGCCCTGATGGATTTCGTCATCAAAACGGGTCTTCTAGAATTTTCCCATTTTCTTGGGAGTAATTAACTTTCAAAACATCAAGTAATTATGAATGTTATTCCGTGAGTTAAAATTGAGTTCTTATGCAATAAGAGGACATAAACTGACCTCTTTTTCATATATTCTTTTCGATAGCTTGTCCGGTGATCTTTCTCGGCTGTGGCTTCTGTGCTTAGACATGTTGGAAACAAGGTTTTCTAACTGTTAGATAATGAAGCAACATTAAGTATTTGTTGTTGTTGTTGTTGTTGAAGCTGTCGTCATTTGCTGTAGTTTCTTTCGGAGAAGGATAGCCATGTCAAAATCTTGACACTTGACGTGGGTGTATAGATCTTCGTTTGGATGATAAACGAGTAGAATTTTTCTTAAAATAAAGTCTGACAGTGACTGATACTTGGACATATACCATGTCTGATACAAGTACCAAGAGTCAAAATAACATAGACCATAAGAACATTCAAATACCTATGCCTTAAGCCGCTGGGGCAAGTTGAATTCCTGATGAATAAAACCATTATGAATACATGTCAAGAAAATCGGTGCCCTGCAAATCTCTGAGAGAGGAAAACGACTGGATGTTTAGAATAATGTCTTAAACGTAATTCAACATATTTTTAAGCTTCTACATGTGATAGTCTGGGATGGATGTTGCAACAATATCCTTCCGGTCACTCATCATCAAGTATTTATCAAAAGATCAAGGAGATCATGACAAAAGTCACAAAATAACTAAGATCAAGATTCAGGACAGTAGATTAAGTTAACATTATATATGATCTTTTTTAAAGCGTGAAAACAGTGTGCTCTGCCCTCGATCTTCAGTTGCCACAGAAGAACTAGGACGACGCTCAATATTAAAGACAAAAGAGAAAAGGGATACTGAAGAGTATGCTGCACCGATACAAATCCGCACACGGACGAGACACAAAGCAGCAAAATCACTTAATTTGCACCGATACGAATCCGAATACGGACGATACACAAAGCAGCAAAATCACTTAATTTGCACCGATACGAATCCGAATACAGATATCAATAAAGTACAGGTACTGTCAAATATTGTAGCCAGTACAATATGCCTGTAGGTGGTCCACGTAATTGAAAGACTTTACAGTGCTCTGGTCTTCTGCTATGTTTCAAGATAGCAAATCTAACAAGCTGAGAAGAGTGACATTGAAGCTTTACATATATAGTCTCTAGTCACTCACACGAACAGCGTATGTACTTCGTAGCCTTCTCTGGTAAGGGATGTATGGCAAACGATGCTGCTGTACATTGCAGTTTTTAGTTTTCATGTGTACACTCGAACCACGTATCCATGCAAGTCTTTTTTCTGGTGGTTAAAGAACTTTATGATGAAAAGGTAGAGCTCTAGTCCTTTTAAGTCCAAGATAATCTTACATTAAGACCATGCTTGGATTGAGAAAGATAGATTAAGGGGTGATAAAAAGTCAAATTAATGAAAATGAACATAAATAGAGGTAGGAACAAGGGATGAGGTGAAAAAGAAGATATTATAGTGGTGGTATGAGAAAGAAAAAAGAATTGAAGATTGATTAGTACCCTCATTAAGGTGGAAATAACTACTCTAGAGGTGTGGAGAGTATCTATTATCCCTCAAATGAGAGTATTAGTTCTCCTTTCATCACACTAGCAACACTACATTTCTTTTATAAACCACTTTCACTAACCTTATTTTTCTTTTGTTTGACTTTTATTACTCCCCCATAGTGTATTACTCCTAATCCAAACATGCCCTAAGAGTAATAGTTTCACGTGTATTCGCGTTATGTCCTCAGTGACATTTTAAGATGTAATGTAGATGATGGTCACATACTATGCAGGCTAGCTACTAAACCTTAGCTTGGGCTATATATAATATCATATTGGGTCTATTGCGAAGTCCATGGTCAACAATCTATTTTCCAAGTTTTGTCAAGAACATGTCGTGAGTTATCCAATCAACCCAATAAACTTAATTCATATCCAACGTAGTTCATGGGCATGCATCCATGGTTGCCCACTTGCCACTCTTGATTATGAAGAGTACATTTATGAGCCAGACCCAAGGTACAGTAATATTTTCAAACTAAAACTATAATCATTAACAAGATTTCAAATCTACACAATTGTCCAAAAGAATTCTCCATTGCTCTGAACTATATTCATTGACTTAGCCATTAGAGTGGGTTTCCTCAAACACTCGAGTCCAGCTAAAGTTATCTGAACAGTTTTTCATTGATCCAGAGTCTAAGGAAGCCCTTTTCAAGGTCAATGTTAGCATCCTTCAACATCATCTTATTTCTCCAATACGCAACTGATATCTAGTCTCTCGATGAGAACAATTTTGTGCTAAAAAGAGATCTTTCTGAAAGCAAAGACAAGTAATCTTTGAACTTGTGAGTCATTGTGAACATATAGTAGAAACAAAATCATCCACCATGGTCAGAAGGAGGAGAGTCGTCAATAACTAATCAGTTGTAACAAGGGATAGTATTCAGGACGTCCTGTTTTCTAGTTGCTTATTGCTTCAAGTAGTTTTTACTCCGTAAGGAGTTACTAATATACTTCGTTATCTCGTATATTGCTGCCCACACCAATCCTAATCAGGTTATGTTATTCAGTCTATCAAGCAAAGTTCTACAACATATTCTTCAACACTTCCTCATTTATTTGCACGTCCAAGGCCTAGAGACGCCTACATACATTACAAATCGGGAGTGAGGCACTGATATCTGATATTCTAGTCCTTAGTAAATATATCAGAAAGGATAATATATAGCCAACAACCATATATGTTCAATTGGTCAGTAACTATTCAATTGATTGATTGATTCTACAGCTCTGGAATTTATTAAAAGTTGATGACTCTGACCTAATAGATTGTATGGATAATGGATAATAGTCTGTTTTAGAAGGAAAACAACATGTACTTTATCACCATAGATGGTTAGAATCTCAAGTGTGTTTATGACAAACACATGGCCACTTGCAAGGTGGTGCCAGAACTTCAGGAACCAGTTCCTGCAGTCACACGATGACACAGACATGATGAGCAAAAGTGATAGAATATACTCCGTAGTGTTTATATTTGTGTATAGGCATTAGGAAACATGCCTATACATGAATATAAACAACATATTCTATCAAAAAGTTAACACTCTAGCGCAGATAAAAGCGCTGATTGAGATGGACAGATATAGAAGATATAAGAGAAGATGCTAATGTTTTTCCAGCATGGTAGTGATCTTGAAGTCTCTGTCTTTAGAATTCAGAAGATAAAGTTCAGACATTTTTGTTGCATACTGTCCTTAAAGATTTAATTAGTTCACTTTGATGTTACTAGTTGATTATATCATAACCGTGAGCATTTACTGGGCAGTGTAGAAGGTTTTGTGTTGAGAATTTGGGAATCCAACAAATATTAAGTTCGCAGTTGGATTACTAGGTTATTATGTCCTTAACTTCTTATGGATCTAACTAGTAATCGGATACTTCTTCTGTCTTTATTTGTTTGCTATATTTTCATTTTTTGAGTTTTTTTACACAAAATATATGTTTTTGTTAGAACTTGATTTACGTTATATATTAAACTATTTGTGCTTTATCCCTATTGTCTCGAAAGCCTCTATATTAACATATGCTTACTTTGATTTGAATTATTATGTGTCAATATATATGTTACAAAAATGCATAAATTATTGGTGGTTAAGATTGTAAAACATCTAACTTTTATAGTGTATGGACTCAAAAATTTACTTCAGTTATTTTAAAACCGGTCAATCAATTGAGTTAATTATACAAACAAGCAAGCAGGTCGACTGCTATATCGGGCCCTTAACAGGCAGTTCATGTGAAAATGTGGGATAATTGGAAGACCTAACTCATTGTAATGACTCACGAATCAGTACACAAAAAAATTCGGATGTATTTTTTAATATTATTATTTGATTTTTTGGAATTTTTTTTTATTATATGTTTGATTATCGATTGTGACTAGGGGTGGCAAACGGATTAGGTCGGGTCGGGTTGGGTTTGTGTTCGGATCACCTATTTTTGGGTCAACTATCCCCAACCCGAACCTGATCCATTTAAGTTTTTTTGAGTTGAAAACTCCAACCTGAACCTAACCCATTTAATTTCGAGTCGGGTTCGTCCCATTTAAGTTTTTGTGTTGAATATCTCAACCAAAACTCAATAGAGTGGATGAAGAAAAAGAAAACTTTTAGGGTTGAGATGAAACGACTGATAAGTTGACAATAGTAGTTTAATTGTGTTTTAGGGCTTTAATTTGGGCTGAGTGACTGACTAAGTAATTTTTTTTAATCTACTTAATATAATTTGGTCATAAGGTTGAATTCGGGTTGACTCGACCTGATTTTGACTCGATAATAATTTTGTGTTAAAATTTTCAACTTTAACCTAACCTATTTAATTTGGGTCAGATTTGTGTCAACCCATTTAAAATTTCGTGTTGAAAATCTCAACCCTAATCCGCTATTTTCGGGTCAGGTTCAAGTCAAGTTAGTTTTTGCCACCCCTAATTATGACTCACCAAACGGAAAATGAAACTTTTTTATTTTTTAACCATTTTTTTAAAAAATTCGAAATATAACCCCTGCATCAAACTAATTCGAAAAATGACCCTGGGTTTAGGTTCGGTATAAATATGCTGACCCTTATTAATATTTTGTTAAAAAAATAGCTTTTTTACAAAAAAATAAAAATTAAATAATTTTTTCTTGAAAGTCGCTGACTTTCCAAAAAAAAATTTTCTTTAATTTTTTATTAAAAAATTCAATTTTAGTTTAAGATGTTAGTTTAAGATTGTTCAAAAATCTTTTTTTTTTTTAGAATTAAATGTCGAATCGAAGCCAAAATTTATACCAACCTCACTCATTTTTCATGTTATGTTGAGTCACTTTAATCAACTCTACAAATCTACAATAAGCTCAACTGAGGGGAATTATTGGCACATAATGCATTTATTGAGAAGTGTTATTTTCGTACCTTTTAGGCTACAAACTCGAAGCTTGATCATGGGTCAACACCAGTTTTTTTTTTTTTAAATAAAAGCCCAATTCTAGTAATAGTAATGGTATATTGGGGGTCTTGAATGTTTTACGTGACAACTAAATTTTGATTGATGGTGTGAAGTAATCCTCCTTTTTCTGATTTATATCCTCCATTTTATCTGAATTATACTCACTTTTATTTTATTTTTTACACAAACTATATTTATTATTAATTTTCTCTTTCTCTATGTGTCTCCTCCTAAAAATAATATCACTTACTTATAAATAATATATTTCAGTTTTTATTGGAAAAATGGAAAAAGTATGTGCTAATTAAGTTAATAATGAATCGTAAGCTTATATATATATATATATATATATATATATATATATATATATATATATATATATATATATATATATATATAAAATGAACCATAATCACCAAGCAATAATCATAGTGCATGGTTCGTATAATACTCCCGTTAGAAGTCTTAAAAGTAGCATTATATATAGCTAATCAGTTTTTATATATTTTTTAATAAAAAATTTTAAAAAACAAATTTTTTTAGTCATCGTGAATTTTTTTTATTTTTTTTAATAAAATAACCTTTTTTAAAAATAAAAAAATAAAAAATACAAAGTCGTATCCAGGACATCGACTTTATACCCTTTTGGTGCGGGGATTATATTTCATTTGCTAGCTTGAGGTCGGTTTAATTGTCAAAGACTCTGAGCCTGGCCTGATATCTTAGTTGGGACAGGCGGGCTCGGGCTAACTCTGGGGCCACCATCTCTTGGCTAAAGGTTCAACCTTTAACTCTAGTGAAATGCAAGAAATCACACAGTACTTCGGGCGATGCCCGTTGGGCGAAGTTGTGGGCCTTGTGGAGGCTGGGAAAGCAAAAGAGTAAATCTTCAATGAAACCGTTGGCACTGCAAATCAAAAGTTAGTACTCCATAGTATTTTTGCTTTTCAAGTAGCACTATAAATCTATGATCATGTAAGCTAGCACGAGTAGGGTAAACCGGTAAATATATGAGGTTGAGCTGATGAGGCCACTAAACGCAGTGCAGCATCAAGCATCACAACAATAGGCATAGCCGTTAAAAAAGTGGAACCATAAAGGCAGCAAAACCAGATCTTTGATTCTTGTAAGTGATATACATGGAAGAAAGTCAAGTTCCATGATTGGCACCGGAAAAGAGCGGGAAAGTTATACAGTTAATTGGGAGCTTATTAGGGACATTATGATTAGCTAGATATTACCCTTTTACTTTACATCCTTCTTTTTTACTAAAATGGTGATTGTTCATCATCAGCCCATATATTCCCTTCACTATGTAACACTACACATTGGCTTAGGATTTTGTCTTAATCTATACTCCGTATTTTTTAAAATATATTTCCTCCGTTTCTTTTTGTTCTTCTCGTATGTATGAAATTTATAAATTTTAGAGCCAAACTTTGACCATAAATTCCTCCTAATTTATAAACTTTGACTATAAATTCTTCATAAACTATAAAGCTAACACTCCACCTTGACATTTTCCATGTGATTCATGCATTGATTAGTAATTAGTAGTAATCATTTTGGTTGTAGCTTTTCACTTTATCATATACGAAGTATAAGTATTACTCTAATATGGTTCGTTGAACCTTAGACTTTGAGTTGCCAGAGTTATTTACGAGCGCATGACTTTTATTTGAGTTATACACGACTAACACTGGGATCCAATCAAACTGTCTATAGTTGATATAGCTTCCGAGGTCAAGTTTATTCTAAATCTTGCATATAAAAAGTACTGCTACCAAACAAAAACGTCTTTTATAAAGTAGATGAAGAATAATTTCATAGAATAACATGGAAGAAAATGCCGATTAGTCAGAAGTACTGAGAAAGGAGGCGATGACGTAGTGTAGCATTGAAAGGCCTGTACTCCTGTAGTGGCTGGCTTCCCTCACAAGCTGTGACCACATTGTTTTGCTGGGAATGACTTTCGTATAAAAACAGAGAAGATGCTCAGACGCTCAGCAAACCACAGGAAAAGGATTGCAAACAAACAAAACAAAGGAAATAAAAATAGACACATAAAAAGTTGAACACTGAATGCGACACTTAGAAAACCAAAAAGATTAGAGTAAATCAAAGATGCATGGATCTCAACTTCAACTTTTGGGACCCGCTATCTCTTTCCTCTTCCAACGGCTAACATGGTTGACAAATGCACGTTTAGACGACATAGTACTGTATTGGACCAGGAGAGTAATAGAGTATAGCCGAAACCTTAGCATTTTGATTGATCCAACGTAACCCACAAGGCTTTTCTTGTGTGTCCCGTTATCTGTGAGCCTAAAGCTGTTATAGTGTGTCAATGTTGGACCTGTAGTTGATAAGTCACTATTGTCACTTTGGGGCTTGCAGATTGGTTTGCTAATTTGATGGGGAGGAGATTATTGACGTTTCCGACTTCCTATTATGACTTTTGAACCATTTTTTACAACTTTTGGAGGGAACTATGAATAGAATGCCAAAGCAAACGTTGTCTTGTACTCCGTATGTATGAGTATGTATGAGAACAAGCGAGTGAACACATTCAGGCATGTCAAGTCAATTACGTGTAAAATTAATTTTTCGTGATTTGAAATAATAAAAGTCTATTTTCTTATGTAATGCATAAGGTATACAACACTAAATGCCGTAAATTATCCTAAAACAACCAAAATTATACTTTTTTCTTCCAAATTTCCTTCCTAAACATATCAAAAATTAATTAATGATTGCATGAGACTTACACGGACTTATTGATAATTTATAAAAATCAATTAACTTTTAGACGGTTTCTTGACTAACATTAAAGATTAATTAAAAGATAATGACCATTTTTCATATTTACACTACACTTGTCTTCATAGTAATAAAAAAAAACCCCGAATATAACTCCAATATTTGGGTATAAATAAGGATTCATGGCAATGCTAGCAAACGTAACAAACAAAACAGATGTATAAAAGACTACCACTAGTCCCCAAGCTTTTTGGGCGGTGTGAAGGCCATTCTCCAATACAGTACAAGAAGAAAATGGAGGATTGATGCCTCTCACTGTCTCATGACAAAAATATAAACTTAAAAGGAACCGCCCCACAGGCCACAGACTAAACTTTGCCAATTGCTCTTTGCTCCTGCCTTCTCACTTTCTCTCTTCTTCCCCTTACTTTTCATTAGTAGCTTCACTTCTCACTATGCACTTATATAAATGGGGATGTTACTTTTCAAGTGAGACTCTTAATTCTCTTTATCTATCCCTCCATTTTCCCATAAAAAGTACTCCATATTTCACACTCTTACTCTTCCCATTACCTACTTGACTACTTCCCTCCTTTTCCTATACCTTTTGCCCTTCATCTTCTTCTTCTTCTTCTTCTTCTTCTTCTTCTTCTTCTTCTTCTTCTTCTTCTTCTTCTTCACACTTTCCCCTCATTTAAGACCCCTCTCTATTTTTGATGCTTCTTCTCTAATTCTGTCAAAGATCTCATCTTTTTTTCTGGGTTCTTGCTAAAATGGGGTTGAAGTTGAACATTTTACCAGTGATGTTTCTGTTTTTTGTGGGTGTTGCTGTATGTCTGAGTAACCCAAATGTTGAAGAAGGTGAAGTTAGTGGTATTTACATTGTCACTCTCAAGCAACCTCCTACTGCTCATCTCTTCTTCAATGATTTGACCCAAAAACGTCGACATGGGTTTGAAAAGCATGCCCCTTCTACTAGATTGAGCACCTTTCACAAGCTCAGGTAAACTCCATTTTTTCTTCATTTAAGGAATGTTTCAACTGGTAAGTATTACTTACTGCTAGGGTAATTTCTAATCTGGGTTTTGGCACATGTGGGTTTTTAGTAATTATGGTGGATTAATTATATTTGAAGAGATGATTTTTAATTATTTTTGAGAGTTTTGACATAATTTGCAATTATTTATTTTATCATGCAATTCAAAGTAAATCATGACTATTAAATGCTTAATGCATGAGAACATGAATGGAGTATAACGGTCAATTTTTTTGTCTTTTTTTTTTTGTGAGAAGTTTGTAGTCGCAGTAATTGGCCCTATCTCCTAATTTCGATAGATTTGTTGGGTTTTATTATATATGTCCCTACCAAGGCTTGTTTTTTGGCTTCCTGCTATTCTTGTCTGAAATAAATTTATCAATTTCTAATTGGATTCTTCTCAGATGAGTGAACTATTACTGTAATATTTGACTGTGTAACATTGTGAACTATTCAGGAATGTCTCGGTATCGGATCCTCATTACAGTTCGTATATTGCACGAGTACACGATTCTTTGTTGAGGAGGACGTTGAGAGGGCAAAAGTATCTGAAGCTGTACAGCTATCACTACTTGATCAATGGGTTTGCTGTGCTTGTTACCCCTGAGCAGGTATAAGTTTACCATCTTGTAATATGCATTTTGCATATAGCTTTTGATGATTAGATAAGGGCCCTGTTACTTTTAACTTTTCGTGTCGTGTTCCAGTAGGTTAAATAATTGTGTCCATCTCCCCCTCCCCCCCGGCTCGACATTTCCCTTTTCTTTGATTTCCTTTCCCCATTTAAGGTATACATAAAGGCTGATACAGACCATGTGTGAAACCCCAATTCTCCTAAACAGTACCATCTTCCATAAGTAGTTTTCGGATTTTCATATATGTCATAGAGTTCATATGTTGGGGAATGGGATCTTTTTGATGCTATTATTGGTTTCGTATTACCCATAGATGATATCTTTACCTAGGAAATTGATGATATGTACATTGCATTTGTTAAACAACATTATGTTTTCTTATAATACATGGTGGCTTACTGTATGACGATACGTATTCTATACGTAATTTTTAAGGCAGACAAGCTATCTAGAAGAAGTGAAGTGGCCAATGTGGTACTAGACTTCTCTGTTAGGACTGATACCACATACACTCCTGAGTTCCTTGGATTGCCTGAAGGGGCATGGCCTCTGGAAGGAGGATATGATTCTGCTGGAGAAGGGATTGTGATCGGACTTGTCGATACTGGGATTGATCCTATGCATCCAAGTTTTTCGGATTCCATTGAAGGAAATGAATATCCAGTTCCGCAGCATTTCTCTGGAATATGTGAGGTTACTAGGGATTTCCCTTCAGGCTCTTGCAACAGGAAACTAGTCGGGGCAAGGCATTTTGCTGCATCAGCCATAACAAGAGGGATCTTCAATTACAGCAAGGACTATGCATCGCCTTTTGATGGTGATGGACACGGGACGTGAGTTTCTTTCAATCATAGATTTACTGTGTTACACAAATATTTTTTAGAAACACAGAGAGAGAATGAAATTTAATGTTACTGTTTTTATGTTGGTCTCTAAATTGTGAATAGGCATACAGCTTCGATTGCGTCAGGAAACCATGGGATTCCAGTTGTTGTTTCTGGACATCACTTTGGAAATGCTAGTGGAATGGCTCCTCGCTCACAGTAATTCACCTGAACTTTTTTATATTGAAATCATGATTCATGAGATTGTATTCCATAGTGCTCCTTTTTGAAATTATTGTTAGACAGGAAGAAATTCATTGGCTTCTCATTGGAAATAGTCATTGTGGTTTTGGCTTTCTCTTTTCAAATCTGTTGCTGTGTCTTGATTAGTCTGTGAAGCCAATGAATTCATGCACCACAATGCGTTCTGGGGAAAAAATATTCCTATAAAGGCAGTAACATATTAATTTATCATAATAGCTGATTCAATTGCTTGTCAGGTTGTTGTTATATACAAATGACATTTTAAACTGGTCAATTGTTGAAGTAACTTGCATATCACTGATAAGACTGGCATTCTGGATGCTCTTCATTTTTGGAGTCAGAATTGTGGTACCTGTATCATCTAGGTCCTAATTTTTGGAGTAAGGAAATAGATCATAGTAGCTAAATCACAGCTTGACAATTATCCTAGCTATTTCCTCAACTATTGGAGGTTTTTGTACTTGAATATTTTCCCTCCCTCTTCGTTGGTTGGCTTAAATTCCTTGTTGACAATTATTGTTATGAGTCTTTAAAAAACTTAAAGCATTAGACTTTTCAGTCAACTGACTGTTTTACAACAACCATCAGATAGTATGATAAGTTGGTTCTTTATTTGTTAGCATACATTATGTTCAGTAATTGAATCAATATAATCACACAGTTTCACACTAATATGCAACTACTTTTCAGTATTGCCATCTACAAGGCATTGTACAAGGGCTTCGGTGGGTTTGCTGCTGATGTAGTTGCGGCAATAGACCAGGTACTAATCAAATGTTTATTCATTTTAAATTTTAGTGCTACATGGAAAATTCTGGAGACTCTGGGAAGTATGAGGGAGGACAGTAGGAAACCCAACATATTCAAGTGTTAGCTGTCCCAAAGGCTTCCTTGAAAAGTGTAAAGGGTCAAGTATACTAGACTATGGTCTTTGGAAAAATTGATTTGTTAGCATCTTCATCCCTTCCCCCCCCCCCCCCCCCCCCCCCCCCCCTCTCTCTCTCTCACATACACTCACATGGGTGGGGTTGAGTGAGACTTTCCTGGAGAGTTTCCAGCAATCTGTTTCATAGGTGTCATTCTCTGTTAGCTCATTGAGTTATTTCCTTGCACTCATTGGCCTACTTTAATCAGAATTTTGTCAATGGAAAGATCCTGGGCGATTTTTCCTATTTACCAATTGAATATGTCCATATCTTTTCAGGCAGCTCAGGATGGTGTTGACATTATCAGCTTATCGATAACTCCCAATAGGCGTCCTCCAGGAGTTGCTACATTCTTCAATCCCATTGACATGGCCTTATTGACAGCTGTCAAAGCTGGTATTTTTGTAGTACAAGCAGCTGGAAACACTGGTCCAGCTCCACGTAGTGTTTCTTCCTTCAGCCCATGGATATTCACAGTAGGTGCTGTTTCTCATGACAGAGTTTATAATAACTACATATGTCTTGGCAACAATGTGACCTTATCTGGCGTTGGACTTGCATGTAAGTAGAAAGTTTTTTTTTTCCATATGCACTCTTTTGTTAATTTTATTTTGCTGGAGTTTTAAACAAACTAGTGATTGCTACATTGTCCATGTTGTCTCTGTTGAGTGGTGCTGTTAGGGATTCTTGTTCATGTTTCAGCTATAAAACGGTCTGTTATTCTGTATAGATGAAGTGCTTAGAGAAGTAACTGCTTGTAATAAATTAAGGAGCCATAATAGTGGTTGAATTTAGGAAATGTGGCTCCTTCTATACCGAGTCGGGCATTGGAACAAATGATGGGCTCATCTACATATAAGAGGTGATGGCAGTACCTAACACTGATAGGGATTAGTTGTCCTTACCACCTCAAAGAATGGTCATTCCCTCAAAAAAATGAAAAAGGAATGGTAACAATGAGATTAAAAACTTTTGCAGTCTATGTTAGACTAGTGTGGTTTGCATTTTTGTGACCTTGTATAGACTATCTCTTGGAGATTGCTATGTTTGGACAACATCTAAGATCTTAGAACAAAGAATGGGAAAATCGATTCTAAGAACCATAAAGTCATTGATTTTAGAACAAGAAGGGAAAAGCCATACTCAGAATTATTGAGTCGCAGCCTAGTTACTTTTGTACAACCACTAGAGATTTGTGTCTCTCTTGAGTTATGTTGCTTTAGAGTTCAGACTTTAAAAATTTTCCAAGAAATTCAGCTGTAACAACACTTTGTGGGGATAGCAAGGAACAGTCTCCAAAATCTCAGTTTTGATAACGAATAGGATTTATCAATCATGTTGTGAGTTGGAATCTTTTTGGGGCTTGGGAATCTATTTTAGGTAGGAGGGATATAAGAAACCGAGTATAGATAGGATTGCCAGTTTCCCACTGCCAAATTATTACTGTAATGGTAGTGAGATTCTAACCCTGTGCACAAGCACTTTACCGCATTTTTGGAACCATTTTAATGTTGAGATATGGGAAATATACAATTGTAGAAATGTGTAGAGAGTTTAAACAATAGAATCTATAATGTTCACTTGTTTGGTTTGTTAGTTTCGTTACCTGTGGAGGTATTATTAAGTCAAATATCGATTGGCTCTATATCTCACCACCTTTTGGGGGAAGACTATGGTTAAAAAAACAGGCAAATAAAACTAAGAGATGTACCCATATTTTCTTAGTTTTAATTTTCGACAACTTTCCTTTTCAACAACCAAACATTGTAAGGTCAGGGTTTCTTATATTCGGAAGCTTTAACTCAGTTCCACTTAATTTGATTCCCAAATACGCTGTTGGTTTTTTCTTCTTGTTGGATTCTGACATGCATTGATATACAAATATTTTTTGCCTTCAATATTTTCGTTTTATCTGATTCTGTATCATATGTGGCTATCTCTATGGACATTGAGGCACTAAAAATCAACATTACACATGCTACTGTGCTCTTATATTTTTTTTTTGTTCACAGTGGGAACAGATGACACTATGTATACATTGATCTCTGCTGCACATGCTTTGAGCAATGACACTGCTGCTGCACCAAATGACTTGTATGTCGGGGAGTGTCAAGATGCCAGTATTTTAAATCCAGATCTTGTTGCTGGAAACCTTTTGATCTGTAGCTATTCAGTACGTTTTGTATTAGGAGTGTCTACTATCAAACTGGCATTGCAAACTGCCAAGAACCTCAGTGCAGCTGGTGTTGTGTTTTACTTGGATCCTTTTGTTTTAGGATTTCAGATAAACCCAACTCCTATGGACATACCTGGCATCATAATTCCTTCGGCAAATGATTCCAAGGTAAATTTGGTGCTAAAATAGAGTGCAACAAATCATGTAGGAATAGAAGTATTTTTTCATCCAAGCCATCTTATCTACCTTTTTGTTAAATCATCAATACGACATCTTTGCATGTGGAGTTTTACTTTTCAATGATTTATCATGCTGTTGTTTCCCAAATATCGCAACATGCAGAGTTTTACGCTTCCCAACGCAAGTAAAACATTTTATAAAAAATTGATATCTTGAAAGAAAGAAAAAAGACAAATTTAACAAGATCACACTTTATTTTTTTCTTTACATATAAATCACAATGGATGGTCAAAGAATAATGTGTGAATAGTGTAAAAGTCAACGTAGTGCAATATTTCGAGAACGGAGGAAGTATAATCCTTTGTTTAACAAAAATTTCTTCTACAGGTTTTACTTCAATATTACAATTCTTCTTTGGTGAGAGATGGGACCAATACAAAAATTGTAAAATTTGGTGCTGTAGCTAGCATTTCTGGTGGATTGAATCCAGAATTCAGTTATACTGCTCCAACAGTGATGTACTATTCTGCTAGGGGTCCAGATCCAGAAGACAACTCTCTTGATAATGCAGACATACTGAAACCAAATCTGGTTGCTCCTGGAAATTCAATATGGGGTGCTTGGAGCTCACTTGGCACTGATTCTACTGAATTTCAAGGTATATTTCCTGTACATGGTGGTGATCTTTGTTTCTCCAAAGCGAAAGATAAGTAAATCTAAATTGAAACTGACATCCTTGCATCAAAATGTTAATTTTATAGGGGAGGAGTTTGCTATCATGTCTGGGACAAGCATGGCTGCTCCTCATGTTGCAGGACTAGCGGCCCTAATCAAGAAGAAATTTCCGGGTTTTAGTCCAGCAGCTATTGCTTCTGCTCTTTCAACGACAGCTTCACGTCATGACAAGAATGGCGGCCTCATTATGGCTCAACGTGCTTATTCCAACCCAGACGTAAACCAATCTCCTGCAACTGCTTTCGACATGGGCAGTGGATTTGTTAATGCTACTGCTGCTCTAGATCCAGGACTCATCTTCGATTCAAGTAAGTTCTACATTTTTGGAATATCTTTTGAATGATTAAGTAGCTGATAGTTTTAATGGTAATGTAGACTCTCATGCATCTCTACTAGGGCGCATATTTGAACTGATCTTCTGGAACTTCAAGCCACATGGGCAAAGCATTGTGCATGCCACCATAGAACTAGTCATGCCTGCATTCACACAATTTTTAAACTAAGTGATGGAACTAGTTAGGACTTGAGCATATACATATCAATATGGGTTTTTATTTGTGTTCTACACTACTGCAACTAGAAGCAATGTTAAATGCCATAAATATCTAATGTCATGTATCCTTTAAGCTAGGCCTTTTAAGGCCTGACTGTCTGACTGGGCTGTAGGAATCATCCTTGTTGAGTCCTCTTTGTTTGATCATTGATGATGGCCTGGTAATGAGTAATCTCTGAGGCTGTATATGCTTAAATTGTAATGCTGTGGTTTGGAAGATTGATTGAATTTCTTCTCTGGCCATCAGTCTCATGACTCTCTTCTTTTAATAATTGAGCCATTTTTTGGGATGTAGCAGGAGCTCTAGTTCATTTTTGTATTCTTTGGGTCAGCTTTTTCTTTCTAGATTAGCTGAAGATAACATTGTGAATGGTCATGGGTTCACCGTATTATGAATTGTTGGCAACATTTTGTTTTTGTGTTGTCGGAGAAATGATGTATAATATGTACAGTATGTGCAGTACACGGTGAACTATGTCCTTTAGCTTCAGATATTTAATGCTATAGTAGTGGACTGTAGACAACTTTCTAGTAGTTTGGCAATTTTATTTACCTCATTCCTGCCACTCCAAAGATTTGTTGCTGGTAATTTGTTATTTTGATAACGTTCTTTATTTGATATGTATAACCTTTGGATAAGAAAACTGTGATAGTTTTATGATGGAAATGGATGTTATTTTATCAGTGAGACATGTAGAAATTGTGTGCGAATCACCTAAGATGTTATTGATATGCAAGGCATAGCTGCATAGGTCATCTGATGCTTCCTGCGAGAGAAGTTGAAGGCGGTCAGACTTAGATAGGCATGGGCTTTTTCATCTTGATTTCTTGGGAAGATTTTTGTTAAGTTGGATGGTGTTAAAGAATAATGCTTAGATTTCATTGGCTTGCATATTTTTCGTTCATGCTAGTTCAATTCCAGTCAGTTTTCTTGTCTTGGCATAATTTATATTTTTTTGAACCATGCACCTGAAGGAATTTTTTTATCTTTTATTTTTGTATAGAAAGCAGAAGATTGCCTAATTACTAACAAAAAATTAGGAAATCCCTCGATGACATAACAAAGGAAGTTTTTTTTAAGGAGTTTAAAAATAAGTGATAGCTAATGTCCTTAACCGTGATTGATATCAATTGACCAATCATGAGGATCACTTAATCGCAAGCACGGTGCACATTCATTGTCTTGGCAGACAGCTTTTATAGTACTAGCTTTTGATGTTCCTTTGCCATCATCTTCATATTAATTTTGATCTACATCTTTTCAATGCTGCAGGCTATGATGATTTAATATCCTTCCTTTGTGGCATAAATGGTTCAGCACCAGTAGTGTTGAACTACACAGGTCAGACTTGTGATGGAGTTTCTACAGTTAGTAGTGGTTCTGACTTGAACTTGCCCTCTATTACAATCGGGAAACTAAACCAAACTAGAGTGGTCAATCGAACAGTTCTCAATGTTGGTGTGAATGAGTCCTTTCGTGTTGGTTGGAGCGCTCCTTATGGTGTTTCTGTGATAGTTATACCTACACACTTTGTCATTGCAGCTGGAGAGAAACAGATACTAACTGTAACTCTGAATGCTACTAGGAACGATACTGCTGCTAGTTATGGTAGAATAGGGATTTTTGGGGATCAAGGTCACATCATAAACATACCATTATCCGTCATATTCAAATACACATACAGTGTTAGTAGTTGATGGTAGATATAAAACTTAAATGATTAATTTTTTTTTCTTGTCTGAGCATGATTGTATCTTGTTAATCTCATGCATGGGGGTGCTGATTAATTTTTTTGATTCAATACATGTAAAGTAGTTGTGCTCTAAATAAGATGTAGATATGTGAGTGTATTATAGTTAAAAAGAAATTTTTCTGGTTTTACACCTTTCCATTAAATATATTGTAGTAGAAGTTCTTACAATGTACTGCTAGTAGATTTGGCTAGTTCAAACAATGAGATTTTCTAATAGATTATTGAACATAATGATCTAAGAACGTGAAGGGGCGAAGGGCCATCCTTTTTCTTATTCTTCCATTCAGCTGATACTTCTGTGGCGAGAATCAAGGGTTTAGGGTTTTGCCATTACTTGGAGTAATTGTTGAAGGGTTCTGTGGTATCATTTTACCTGGTGGATTTGAAAAGTAGCTGGGTGGAACATTGCTCGGGGCATTGGGAATGGATCCTGCAGGGTGTGAAGGAATGGACGGCCCTGTGGGTATGGGCAGTGAAGGGTAGGTTGGCAAGCTGGGGAAGGGGTAAATTGGGAGGAAGTGCGGTGGAAGAAGGGGCTTGTGAAATGCTGGAAAAGCCAGTGATGCTTTAGGTTTGTTGAGAGAGGGCGCTGCCATAGCTGGCTGTCCAAGCTGGGGTGACGGATCGAGTAAGTTCATTTGCTGCAAATGACGGGCAGCCACTTGGCGCGAAGTGTAGCAAGCAACCAGCAACAGAGCAAGGAAAAGGATGACGGAGTTAAAGAAGTTGGGCATAGTGTGAAGCAGTTTTGGTGATAATTATTTGATAAAGGGGGGATCAACAGAAGAAGGAAAGGGAGATTTTGAGGTAGGGGATAGTGACTTTTGACTAAAGGGAGTTATATACGTGTGTTGAAGATGGTTGAAGTGATGCATTGCATGGTAATTCTAATTCAAACCTAAGTACATTAAGTTAGGTTTTGCATGTTGTAGGGCATATTTATTTGGACTAACTCACGTGAAATCTATGAGGTTTGACTATCGTTTAATTTTAGGACCCTCCAAAGTTTAAGTTCCCGCATAGGGTTGGAGTACAATTTTTACCTAATCCAAAATATATGCCGTTTTACCTTATTTTCTTTGATCTAAATCTATAGGTTATTTTAGATTTCTAATACATGTTTTTATTATATTTTAGATGAGTCATTTATCACTATTAGGCCGGGCCACCTATAGCCTATCTGGCCCGGCCCAGCCCAGCCCATCAGTGGGCCATTCTTGGTCTTTTCTTGTGCAATAACCAGGTCACCCACCCCAGCCCGGCCCATCAGTGGGCCAATTGGGCCAATCTCGGTTTTTGCTTGTGCTATAATTATAAATATATGATAAATAATTTTCTCTTCGTAATTGTAGTTTGACTTATTAAAGTCAGAAAATGACCATGTGAAATATATAATTTAATTTATAAATTTTGTATAATAAGCATTCCCTATATATGCATTTTTATTGGAGTAAAGCACTTACATTTTGACCACCTTAAGAGATTATATATTGTTCTAATGTTGGGGAAATAAATCGAACAACCGGACACATAAGCCTCAAAAACTAGTTAAATAAATCAGCAGGGAAATTATATGACAACTTCAAACAGCGTATAACAGAGCAGTATGATAATATAGCAGCAACATAACAGTACAGAAGTTGAGATGATATAACAATTTAATCACCTTTCAAAGTCTTCTGCCCTAAACCAAACAACATATAACTTGTTCCATTATTCTTTTTCCATTATTCTTTTTCTTTCACCTTCATAAACTTGCAAGTAATGAATGAGAACTTTCTTTAACAAAATATAGGTTGCAGAGAACAAGTAACGCTTCAGTTGTTGCTTATGTTACTACTTTCAGAAGAGTTCTGAGCTTCCTTTCCCAATTGGCGCAATTCCTGTGACTTCTGCACCATTCTTCGCATGAAAGTTGTCTGATAATCCATGCTCTCACGAGGAGAACCAGAAGGAGCACTAAATGAGATACCAGGCACAGCATTAGTATCTAATGTTACATTAGCTCCCTGTCCATCACGACGCGGCAGTGCCCTTGGAGGTATGAGAGCTTGAGTTGAAGCTCTCTGATACATATGAGCGCTCCTCCTTGAAAATGCAAAAGCTCTCCCTCCCATTTCATACTCTGCCCTACTCCTCATCCTTAATTGTATCTCTTTCACCTCACCTGCCAATCTTTCACAAAGGGGATCCCCTGCTTGTGCCGAAGCTGTATGCATCATTGTCTCACTCCGCTGTTCAAGCAATGACTGAGCTCCACCTAGCTCTCCTCGTTCAGCCATAGCCTGTGCCTCAGTGATCCCTTCTGCTATTGAGATGCGGTTTCTCTCTCTATCCACCTCAAGGCATACCTGTCTGTCCTCCTCCGATAAGTTTTCAGCTAGTGGTCGGCGAATTTCAACACTCACACTGTCAGACAAGATGTTTTGGTTAGAAAGTGGTTCCTTGTAGGCACACTTGATATCTATCAATTTTGTTGTTAAGCTCTCAGGATCAGCTGCTGGGACTGAGAGATACGCCAAGAACTGCTTCTCCTCTTCTGCGTACACATCCCCCAAGTATATCACTCCACTTAGCTTGTCAGCACCAATACTGTTGCGATACCTGCCAGAGGGTATGGACTGAATTTGAACTCCTGGAAAGCCAGATGTCAAATGTATTTCCACTTCTTGTGCCACAACACTTAACAATCCGCCAATGCACCTAGCAAATGCGTCCTGAATAATTTCAATTGACTCAATATATGAGAAAGTCCCGCCTGAACCATCTGCTATTGCATGCAACGCAGTAGCATCATGGTCTGAGCCAAACCCAAATGAGTGTACAGGAACTGCGTCAGCCTGTGAAGCCCTTATCGACAAATCATTGGTACGGAGGCAAAGTGGGAGGTAATGGAGAGAGCGGAGGAAATTAAGGCCTTGTCCATTTTGGTTGTCTTGACCATCCGAGAGAAGAATTATACTTGAGACAGGGTTCTTTTCTCGCCTATGCTCCAGGACCTCTACAGCCTTTTTTAGTCCTTCAATGATGTTAGTGGCGCCCCTGGCCTGAAGGGAGTTGACAGCTCGCGTAGTGTCAGCTCGCCCTGCATCATTCATCCTCAGGAGCGGCGTCACTCTGTGTGAAATGCTTGCAAATTTGATGATGGACAGTCGGTCTGACGGGCCTAGGTTGTCAGCAACAAACCCTACTGCCTGCTTGAGGAGCCTGAGCTTTTCACCGTCCATACTGCCACTCACATCAAGAACTGCAACGAGGTCGAGTGGAGCCCGGACATCTGGCCTATCTGAAGCTTCCGGGGATAGGGGAGGAGCGCGGATGTTTAAGAGGACAGCAAAGGAATTGGACTGGTCTGACTTGCTTAGTGCAGGGTATTCAGGCAAGGCTTTTACTATCATGTCAGCATTTTGAGGGCAGGTAGGGGTCAAAGAGAAGGCAGCTGTGTTGGATGCTGCTGTGGAGGGGGAAGGTAGGGTCTCGTCATCTGCGAAGTTAGAGGTTTGAATGTTAAACTGCCTGGGAACGTAGTCAGGGGTAAGTGTAGGAGTGAGTTGGATAGGGATGTTTGCCCAAGTGGAGCGGCAGGTAGGGCAGATATGATTGCCATGTTGAACATTCGAAGCAATGCAACTGAAATGGAAGGTGTGTGAACACTCTGCTGCAAACAAAGCCTGGCCTTCACCTACGTTCATTGTTCCCAAGCATATGGCACATACATCCTAAACAATCACAACAACAGCCGCACAATCAATTCAATGAGTTGTATAATATACTTAACCAAGATCAGAGCCAACCAAGGCCTCCGAACAATATAAAGCCCAGGGGACACTAAAAAATTGCACTAGTCATGAAATTCTTACTACCTAGAAATGTTGGTAAAATTGAGGTTATAAAGTTATACTGTAAATTTGTAGCTGTATAGTAAAATTTCATGCTGATAATTAGTAAGCAGTATACTCCGTGAAATAACTATACACCCACGAAAAATTTTATACGGAAAATTCTAAATTGTACGTGTTCAATTTCCGTCTTAAAACATACAGAGTTATTGTTTGGAATTTTGTTCACACGCTTTGCCTTCTTAGAATAATAGACAATGGAAACGACCACGACAATTTGATCCAAACACTGATCAAACTATCTGATTGTTTCAACCAACAAAAAAAAAATTGTTCTTTTGAACTCAGATTCAATTTAGCATGAACAAGATCCTCACAACAGAACAACCCCCCACCAAAAATGACCAAAAAAGAAGTCAAATGATTTGAGAACAGGCCCAAATAACACCCATTTGAGAAATTCAACAGAATTATACTACCAAATATGGGCATGATCGAGAGTCTAATATAACCCCGTGTATACAAATATAATGGACACAAACATATCAGAAATTAGTACCCGAATAGCTTAATTTGATTCAATCTATTCAGTAATCAGGAATACATAAACCAATCAAACAGCAAAAACAGAGTACGCTATACTAATCACCGGATTATGACCATAATCATCTAAGTTTGTTACATAAAGCAATAATCTTTTAATAAGGAGTAGATAATTACCCCGTTCGCCATTAGTTTTAGAGAATTGTGAACGACTTTGGTTGGGGGGCTGAACTTCTCAAAGAAGCCAAGAATGAGTCTGTTTGAATAGTACGGGAAAAAGCGTATTGATGTGTTGAAGAGGGATGAATGAGATTATGCAATGCGGGCAAGAATATTTAGCCGTCCAACTGACTTTGTCATTTGGGAAACTTCAGTTTAGTTTTTATTTTTATTTTTTTTATCATCCGTTAAATCTTTTTTTTGATGTGCAGAGTCCTTAAAGCTCAATGCATGTTCTTGTAAGCACCAAAAAAAAAAAATTGCATGTTGCTCTTGTATGAGAAATGGTAATCATTTGCGTGTTAATGAAGTGAGAATGAAATGAGTCAATTATGCTTGACCAAGTCTAGCAAAAGAGCTTATTTGAATCTTAGAGGATGATTAATGGACTAATGTTTTAAAACTTTATTTTTAAACTTATTTCAAAAATAAGTTTCGGATAAAAATATTTTCAAAAATAAGCTTCTGGAGTCTAATATACCCTCTGGACAGTGATTTTGAATTGATTGAATTGGACTGTAATCGTAGTAAAAAAATATAAATAGATAAATAATTTTTTAAATTGTTGCATAAGGAAGAAATTTTGATTAATTTTGTTTTAAATTGCTTTTTGGTTCGAATTTTGAAAAACATATAGAAAACATTTTGACCAGCTCAATTCAAACTGACCCAAAATCAATGGCCAGACATCGATTTTCATCCGAACATGTAGAAGTTTATTTTTTAAAATATTTTGTTTCAGAGCCTTTTTTTTCAAATAAATTTAAAAATAAAGCTTAAAAAAATTAGTTTGATTAATGTATGCATTAGAGAATTACCGACATCAGGGAAGGTGTTCGAGGAAACCCTTTATGATTCTTAAGTGAATATTCTTAATCAAGACCAAATGGGAATATCTAGAACTAGTATATGCGTGTTTGTAAAAAAAACGTGAGATAACAAAATACTTTTGGCATGCCATAAAAGTGGTATTTAATAGCATGAAGGATGTCAAATGAGTGATAGGCTCATCTTGTAATATTAGCCATCGTTTGGACTCACAGGTTATTTGGTTTAACCTAATGACTTAAAAAATTATCAAAACACCTAATTCCAAGTACATATAAGAAATTAGACCTTCTCTTCATGGATTGTGTAAGCTTCTTTACGAGGTTGCTAACCATGGACTCTTGTGTGAGCTTATTATGTCTACTATGGTCCAATAGTAAACCCACACATATGATGCATTCATAAGATCATGCATGCACCCGTGGTATCAATATTTTAGGTAATGTGAGAGGTAATTAAATGTTTTGGATAATCATTAACATTTAACCTTTTACTAAGGGTGTCAACTTAGGTTGTCGGTACGTGTTACAGGTCCGATACTATTGGGTTGGGATGAAATAAGTTACTAATTATTTTGGGTCTGGTTAATAAGGGGATTGGCTTCAATTGCTTATCTTCTTAGTTAGTTCGGATCGAATTCGATTCGGGTTTGAATGACTTGGATCTGACCAGGTTAGGACTATTTATTTCAGGTTTTGTTGGACTTTAGGTTGAGTCTAGTTTGGACGAATCAAGACAATTTATTTAGAATCTTTTCGAGACAATTCGGTTTGGATTTGGACGCATTAAGACATTTTATTTTGGGTTAGATAGATTTTGAGTCATTTATTAAGATTAGTCATCTTAGTTATAGTTGAAATTTGAATTGGATATTATGATCAAATTATGTTGTAAATCGCATTTTATAAGTTAACATAAGTTCATGATTCTATTTGGCTTTTATTTTATTTTGTTGTGTTGATTTGATATTATAACAAGTCGTGTTTTGTTAGTTCTCTAATTACTATTACACGATTGTCAATTCTTTAACAATGACTAGTATTGTTAGGATAGTGATCAACTATTAAGTTTCTAACAAGTCGGGTTTTGAATATGTCGGCTTAAATTGGATTAAGGGTCACTATCAATTAGGCCTTGTTGGTTTGTTATCGGGGTTGAATCGATTTCAAGTTGTTACTAGTTGATTTACTATCGAGTTGGGTTGTTAACAGGTCATGTAATTGCAAATCAAATTTTTAGGTTGGTGCAAGTCGAGTTCTAGTTGGGTCCATTTAAGGTTAAATTGATTTCTAGTTGGGTTGGGTTATATGTTTCACATTTCGGTTTATCAAGTAGTTTGAGGTAGCTCGAATCAGATCAATACAATTAAGTTATAGGTTCGGATTGAAATCTTATCAAGTTATCAAGAGTACTATATATATGGGGGTCGTTCAAGACGCCTTCTTTTAGTGGTGCACACTATTTCTTGACTCCAATTGATGATTTCTCTATAGGTGTTTGGGTTTATTTATTGCATGATAAAATAGAAGTTTACTCTTTATTCCAATCTTTCTTGGCTATGGTTAAATGTCAATTCGATGCTCTAAATATTTTGTAGTTAGCATTGGGCCCTTGTTTTAGGCCTTGTAACCTGTATCCTAAGCTGTATATATTTCATGCAGGTACATCAATACAACACAAGAATCATTTAACCAAAAACTTAGCAAAAACCAAGCTGATCACGTGTATCCTGATGATGATAACGTCTTAGCATTATTGGTTGAGCATCGTAAGCGCTATATGCACTACACAAATATCACGGATCCCAAAATGGTAAAAATTTAATCCTTTTATTTATAAAAAAATTTAAAATATAATCTCTGCACCAAAGTATTTCAAAATATGACTTTGGGGCTAAGTTCGATATAAAATCATTGTCTTGAAAGTCACTGTTAAGGACAACGACTTTTCAAAAAAAATTAATTTTTAAAAATTTTTTTTAATATAAAAAACTTAAAAAATAAATAAATAAATGTGAAGGACAACAACTTTCAAGATTTTTTTTAAAATTTTAAATTATTTTTCATTTTTTGTAAAAAGGTTATTATCATTTAACAAAATAATAATAAGGAAAGTTGTTGTCCTCACATAAGAGTTGTTGTTCAAGACATCGATCTTGGAGAAGAAGGAGCTTACATACTCCGATATGGATGACAATCAAGGGCAGTTGTCGATCCCAGCAAAGCAGACTACTCCGTTTCTGACACATGAAGAGGAAGAAGATCTAAAAGAGGTTGGTGACCCAAAGAAAGGCAAAGCCAAAACGATGGAAGTGAAGGTGATCATGGGGTCATCCGAGTATAGTATGCCACTGAGTCGATGGCAGTACTCTGATAAGCAAAAGAACAACAAATTAAGCTGGATGGAAGAATGTATTGAAAAACAAGGCGGGTGAGTGGAACAAACTGAAGAAGGATAATAGGCTACGAGTAGGGGACATTATTCCACTTGTGTCGTTTCGATCCAATAATTATCTTCATTTTGCAATTCTTCAGCATAAGACGCTGAGGCTGTTTGGGAAGGGGCTACTTTTTTTTTTTTTTACCTTTTTTTTTTTTTTTTAAAAATTCGAAAACTAACCTCACCTGAAAGTATTTCGAAATATGACTTTCGTTTGTAAACCGCTGTCAGTGACAACGGTTTTAAGAGAGTCAATATATTGACTTTATGGGACTTGAATTTACCTGGTGTAAAACCGGTGCCAAGGACAACGATTTTACTTTAAGGTAAAACCGTTATCCTTGGCAGCTATTTTACATTGGTGAAACATTTTTTGATGATGGGGACGTGAGGTTTGGAAATTTACAATTTTTTTTTAAACTGTTTTCCTTGGCCGCGGTTTTACACTTGGTAAATTCAAGTCCCATAAAAGTTAATATACTGACTCTCTTAAAACTGTTGTCACTGACATCGGTTTACAAATAAAGGTCATATTTCGAAATACTTTCGGATAAGGGTTAGTTTTCAAATTTTTTTAAAAAAAAGGTCAAAAAAAAAATTACCTGTTTGGGAAGACTATAGTGACATATATTGTTAGCTTATATTTTCTATCCTACGTTGTCTCATTGAGTTTCTAGTTGTTCCACTTAGTATTTTTTTTACAACTTAGCAAACCCCATTTGGTATTGATGTATACTACTTTTTATGTGACATATTATAGAATAGTTTTTTTTGGTAAATTTTACTCTATGAACAATTTTTTTAGTAGAAGTTTTTGACGAGATATCCAACAAATTCGTACATTATCAAAATATCATTGCCCCAATAAGATTGAAAATAGATCAATTATTATTCAAGTTTCCTTTACAAAAAATTAATCAATGTTATTAATAATCATACTAATATAATTTGAATCACAATAAGTTTATCATACAATATTGAGATTAGCCTCATTAAACATGTAAACCGTTATGCTTAAATTCTATCAAACTCCTTTTAATTAAGAGGGGTTGACTATAAAATTTGTCACAATTAAACAAAAGTGCAACTTTATTATAAATGTTCAAATTAAATGACTTTTTTCACAAGCAAGAATTTCCTGATTTCATGCAATTCAATTCTTAAATTAAACAATCGAATACTCATTAAAAGAATTCATCAAAATCAAAGTAGTCCAAACATGAGATAATCAAAGCGAAAACTTGATCAAATTGAATTGAAGCAGAACATCACAGAATTGAAAATTGAATGATACTATGAAGAGGAGAGAAAAGAAGGGTTATTTACATGGCGGAAGTCGAAGGTACTATTGTCAATCAAATTGGAAATGTTGCCATCGTGAAAGGGAAGGAATCCATATTCTAAATTTAGGAATTATTGAAACACTAGAATGACAAGAGATGAAGGTGAATATCCAATGTCCATACAGTAAAAACCCTTGATCAAAACCATAAACAACACCAACAACAGTATTCTTCTTTTCCCACCCATCTACAAATGTTCTTGTTTCAAGACAAAAGAAGCTCAAGCCGCTCTTCTAACCAGGTTGAGATGGACGCAAGTATGTTTTGAAAAAGGAAATGGGTGGCGTGGCCTAAACTGAAGAGTTTTCAGAGTAGTGGCTGAAAAAAGGATGTCATTTGGCTTGGATCATTTCTATTCATGGTCTTAACACGCCTCATGCTGAATGAGGAACAAGATGCCCTAAGACAAATACAGTTTTGTAGTAAAACCATTCATACTTATACTCTGCCATTTCAGCTAATCTTTCTCGATTAGTAGATGGGTGTTTTATGCCCAAACTCCTAGCAACTTTTTTTATACTCCGCACATATTTTCTACAGGATTTCCTCACTTCTCTGTAAGTGATACAAGATATGGGTTGATATACGTTTTCTGGATATTGCTTAACTAACTAACTGTCAAAAGTAAAGAGGACAGTCTGCTACCAGATTAGTATTTATAGTGGCAAACTGAGTCTGCTAGTTGGAGCTGCTATATTTACTATTTGAGACTATCTGATGCATAATGAATGACAGGATCATCTAAAACTAAAGGGCCTACAAATCACGTGGTGAAGGTAAGCTTAATCAAAGTGAATGAAGCAATCATTGGGGAGTCACATCATATCTGTTTTTGGTCCATATATAGCACTCCCTCCATCCCAAATAGATAGTTCACTTACATAGAGCATTTTTTCTTGAGTAAAAGGAATAACAACAACAGAGTGTAAATAATATTTTGTCATTGATAGCAAGAGTGTGGAGAATAATTTTCTGAACTATCATTGTAATTTTTTATTTAATCCATGCATTATATATGGAGTACTAGAATTTTTAGAATTCTGTACAAGTAGCAGCAAGAAAATTAGTAATGGCCCCATTAGAAAAGGCCAAAATGGGAGGGAAAAAGAAGGAACATAGGGGAAAGAAAAGTAAGGATTCTGAGGAGCAGCACCCCATAGTTCTGAATTGCCAAGAATAATTAACTAATGACTGCTATAAATCATGCAGAAAAAGACTAGGAAATATCTTGAGTGTATTCTTAGCTGCAAAAGGAGGGCAATATGAGTTAGCAGCGAGGTGTTGTAATTGTTGATCCCAACTTGAGGCAAACATCCAAGTTCCAAGTTATGCTCAAAATGTGGGTCTCCTAACTACTGGCAAACTTCCAAGTTCAATACTGAAGAAGGATATCATGACCTTTTTCATCTCTACTATCGTTGTTGTGTATGATAACTTGAGTGGTTTGCTTCTAGGAGGGGGCCAATAAGAAATGAAAACACATTCCTTCATAGGTATGCACATCTATAGTTAAGCATACAAAACCATTACTAATTTGGCAAAAACACCGTTCGTAGCAAGATTCGAAGACACAAAATGAGGGAGTACAACAAAAACAGAAGATTTATATCCATGGTTGAGTACACTTGATTTCCATTTCGTAAAGCAAAATTACATAGTGATTCCAACTCCTAAAAACAAAGTCATAGACTACACTAGAAAGCCAGAAGGCAGAAAACTAAGACAGCTTTCGAGCTACATTCATGTTAAGAGCTCGGATGTCACTCCTGTTAATCAGAATCATATTGAAGGCTAAGTCTCCTTTGAAGGATGTAGTTAGCTGCCTTGAAATCAACACAATCATCAGCAGGCGCTCCCAAGTAATTACCAGACTCCTCAACAGGGTCTGGCCTATAATCATCTCCTGTGATGAAGGAAACTTTCCTTGTCACCTGAGGTTTGGCATCCTGGTTGACAACATAATCGATCAGAGCTGCAGTAGGAAAAGTTTGATTTGGACGCACATACTGAAAAGTTGATGAAGGATCTGTTGCTCTGAAGAAGGATGTCCTGACCTTTCCCATATCTAATGTCTTCGGTATGCAAGCGAGGTGTGTACTGATGTGTTTGATTTGTGTGGTGTAGTTCTTCAGTTATAGGAGGGTCTATAAATAGTGGGTTTTTGGTGCATCTTTTAGTGGTCCATGAAGTTCTTTTAAGATAGAAATGAAATATATTCCTTCGTAGGTATGAAAATGACGGTTTCACTGGGGTAGGTTGATGCACAGGGTGGCTAAAAGATTGCTTATTAATCAAAGAAAATATCTTCAATAACTTAATTAATCAAACAATTTGGAGAATCAGGTATACAAATCATATAAAAGTGGAAGAAAAAGATTTAACCGAATCAAGTTTGTAGCTCAAAAATTCTTCCTAAATAATAAGTAATCCAGGTGTGCTAACCTTATTACTAGCTAGTGAAAAGTGAACATACCTGAACACTAACTTTTATTCGCCGTCAGGTAGATATTGGGGCAAAACTTGTTCAAAATTTCTCCAAAATCGAGTCCCTGTTCCATAGTTTATTGTTTAATTCATATCTTTAAGCATCTCTTTAATGAAGGACAAGGATATGGAATCATATCATTGAAGATTGGATGGTTCTTGGTAACATTACTATACTTGTTACTGTTGTTAGTCGTTACACGCATGCTAAGGGACTCTGTTGTCCAATTTTATAGGTTCCTGTAAATAAGGACCAGTACAGAACTACAGACAAACTATTCCTTTTGGTGGAACCAAACTAAAAATCTAAAAGAAGACCACTCAGTATTTATCCTGAAGCTACTAGAATATGTTAAGTGGCAAAACACCTCAATTTTGGAGCTGACTTAATTAGAGACAGAGAGTTGGAATAGTTTATATCGGCACGAATAGTAGCCATGTCCTCAAGATAGTGGCATACCCTTAGCCTTTAGCACCCATGGAGTGATCTAATGAAAGAAGGAATAAAATTTTCGATTTGTAAGATTTGGTAAAATTGGTATATTTTGCAATGGATCAGTAAGTAATTTCGGGGTTGGATGGTAGATGAGGAGAAGATTAGGAGGGGAGGCCCTAACAAAGTAGTGTGACTTCAGATATACTCTTACAGCAACTAGGCTGAGAAGATGATGTTTCTGTATTTAGTAGTAGACTTTTTGGGGATAAGAAATTACCATGTTCCTAAGTTTTTGCTCCATTCACCACTAAAGGATGCAGTTTTAGAAAAAACTAAGTCATTGGTGATAAGTTTTAATATTTTTGCATTGCCTTGATCAAAACTGAGTCATGACAGAAATTCTGTCAACCCAAGGATATAAGAACAATCCAGATATGGAATAAAAGTGATGCTGATTCAGATTATGCGAGCACAAATGTGACATGACCTTTGTACCAAAGAGCCTTAATGTACAAAGGATGTCTAGGTAAGTTTCATAGGATCGGAGTCTAATCAATATAATCATGACATGTCCCTTCAGTTTCTTAAGGCTGCATAATAATTGCAGAAGGCTGAAGGGGGAAGATATTCAAAATAATGCATAAGATAAGAGAAATGGTGATCATGTACCGGATGTATTGCAGGACTATTCATCGTATGTGTATTACAAAAAGGAAAGAAGTTCAATTTAAATATCAACACTTATGGTGGAATATGCTTGGAAAAAAAATTAGATGGTTGCTCACTCTAAACGTTTGCACTTCCATCACAAGTTACATATTAACCCTTGGGGGACTAGCAATAATTGAAGTACAGGACCAGATACTCAAAGAACAAACAGTTTCATTTCGTGGGTGGAGGATTAACCTTACAGGGGGAGGGGGGGGGGGGGGGGGGGGGGGGGGGGACACATTGAGTTTAAAAGAATCCTCAACTTTGGAATAAGAAGGCCAGTAGTTCCAAATGAAAATTCTTTCGAATCGAACCTCTTAAATTAAAGGTGATCAGACTATGCGATACAAAGTATAGATTAGACCAACCACTTAGTCTTTCACCTCTAAATTTAATACCTTTCTTAAAGATTAGAAACTGTAGAAATAGATAGTGGATAGCAAATTTCCAGCTTTTGTAGTTCTGTACTGATCCTAGGAGCTGGTTTATACAATTGCAAATTGGTACGTTCCAGGTTCATAATAAACAAGGATTTGTTTATATAATACAAAGAAAAAAAAAAGGAATTTATTTGTTAATTCACCATAAAAGCAGCTTTAATTTTATTAAGGATGTACGTGGTAATGCATTTATATACTTGTCTTCATCTATGGCAACCATTTATAGTACCTATGCGATAAAACATGGTGTGAATGAAGTAACGAAGACAACTGAACTAGTATCAACCATGATTTCAACTAGTACACAAGGTAGCATAATGACTCAGGCATACAGTGTGAAACAACATATCAAAACTCTGGCCCTATATATGTACTCTCACTCTGAATTATTGAGTTCATGCCTAAAGCGTGCTTTTACTGATGAAATATATTTTGAGGCCTTCATGTTGACTGTTTCATCAGCAACAGCACCAAAATAGTCGTCCAAATGCGTGACAGAATCGTTTTTACTGTCAGGGACAGGATACGACAGTGCTTGGCTTGATAATGGTTTCCTGTCCTGGTTGACAAGGTAACAAACAGAAGCAGTTGACGAAGGTTTTGGAGCTCGGTAGAAGGATGGCATCAGTTTGACCTTCATGGAGTAAGTGTACACAAGTTATGCAAGTTTTTTGAATTGAAAATTCAGATGTTGTATTGTAACTAGCCTTTTAAGGAGTAATTTTTTAGCTAAGAAAGCTTCCCTTTTATAGGGGGTCCAACTCTGATTTTTGTATTACTATATAAAATTATTGGATTAAGATGAATCCTACAAGGTTGAAGGTGGCTTATTCTTTGTACTTTTAATTAAAGGATAGGACACTTGGATTAACAGATGACTAAGTTAAGTTTTCATAAGATATTTCTAATCAACTAAGAAACACATTCTAAGTCCAGCATTGCTTTCAAAACAGTGCTAGATTCAAGATAAATGCTTTTTTTAGTGGTGAAATAGAGTGATCTTAATCATTAATGGAATTTTACAAAAATGATTATGCCTTTTTCTAAGGCAAGTTATTCTTCTGCGAGACAATACTTTTCTTAATTTTATAGATTACATGTCTTTCAAGTCCAAAAGAAAGGAAAAGAAGCAGAATCGCATCATTTGATATTTCATCTCTGCAGCCACAGAAGAAAGTAACCCTTCAAGAAAGATCACTGCTTTTGCCTTTTACTTCAATCACTTAAATGCATGTGTTGTTTCACCATCATGTATTTGATAAATGTAACTGTTATTGCTACTTTAATTTCGTTAGGTACAGAACAGTATGCTGTAGTAAATCAGATCAGCTACAGTGATTTATAATGTTTGCTTGCTGTAATTTGAAACTATCAGTAAAGAATCCTTCAAAATTCTACTCATATGCCGCTAGCTCGGTCGACAATATTATGTTTTAGAAAAAAATAATGAGTTTATCCCTGAAAACCACAAGGTAGGGAATGGATAAGAAAGGTCAATCTATTAGTGCAAAATGTTTTTCCTACTGACATAGGACCATTTGTTGGATAGGTAAATGTTCTATCTAGAGGACATTTGTTGGACTAAACTGTTAGTTTATTTCAAATTTATTGGCTTAATGTTTGGTCAATAATACTTGTTATGTTCTGCAGTAAGTTAATGTTGTGTGGAAACCATGCAATGAAAACCATCATCAAATACTGTATTCAGCAAAGACTACACACTTCACATTCAATATCTGATACAAGGTTACAGACCTTACAGTACTTTTGATCATATTTGACATCAATTTTTTAAGTTGAAAGCTTTCAGCTATGGATAAGGGAGGATTATTTCTATGCAGTTTCTTTAAAGGATAGAAGATATGCCGAATCCTAGTTAATAGTTTAATACATGTGGTTTAGTTAGCGCTCACTAATAATTTATTTGGCATATTCTGTACTTATAAGCCTTGTAAAGTCATAAGGGCGGAAAACATATATATTATGCTTATCAAGAAAGTGAAAATACTGTTACATCTTATTACGAAGTATAGAGTATAAGCTATCAGAAATGCCTAAATCTTCATTATTCTGCAGAAAGAATTCCGCTTCTGGCATTTTAGTTTGAAAAGGGATTTCAGGTGTAAGGAGTTCTAAAGATTTATCTTTAGTTTGTGTCTTTGTGAGGCGTATAAGCACATGTATGTGTGTCAGTGTGTTTGGTTTTCACTTCAATCACTTAAAGACTTGTATTGTATTTGATTGATTTGTCTGTTGATACTGCTTATGAACTCCTTTTCTCCACCCGTCCCAAAAAAACTGGTCTTGGTAACTTTGGTGCGAAATAGAACGCACAGAGCAGAATGCTATTGCATTCAATAATATCTTAGATTTCTCCATTCATCCCAAAATAAACTTCCTCTTTGAAATGGGCACAAAACTGAATGCACAGATAACTGAGGCTTCCAATGAACAACCCTACAAAGATCAAAACCATGTCATTAGCTTGTGTTCAATTGTACAAGCATAAAAACTTTCATACAAGTTAGACACCATACTCTGATTCATAAGTATACGACCGATTACAAGCTTTGAGTCTCCGAAATGTCGGGAGCAACTAGACATGTTCAAATGGGTGGGGCCCCATTAAGGATCCTTAACTGGTCCGTTTGTAAAAAGGTACAATCAATAATGGGTCTAATAGGTTAGTCTTTTAAAAAGTCGAGTCAATAATAGGCCAAGAGTTTCAAAGACTTTTAAACACTATCAAATAATGAATTATTTCCTTTTACTTGCCGGTGGTCCACTATCAAAGATTTGAGGTGATACACGTAAACTATCACCCTCTATAAATAAAAATTATACTTTCTTTAGACGGCCCGTTATGTATCTCCTTTGGGCCGGCCCATTTTGCATCTTCTTTGACCCGGTTCGTTTTGTATGTGACTCATTCCGACCCTAATTCGATCCAATGCACAGGTCTAGGTGCAACATGGTTAAAAAGAGGGAAGAGGGATCTCTATAGGTGTCAAATGTTCAGCATTGTCACTAAGAAGGCTTTTAGTAAGTATTACAATGAGTGTACATCTCTAGGTTTCGACAACTTTCCTAGCATATGTAGGCATTGATACACATACACGTACACATACAGAGACTGTACAGACAAAATCTGTACAATTAACTGCTAAACAATTAGCTTTAAATTAATAGGTATTCGTATTCTACCTAATCCACCCATATCAGTTGTTAGTAGTGCGTCTTTTATGTGGCTTCAAGAACTGTTTCCTGATATTAAATATTTCATAATGTTGATAGATGAGTGTAAATTAAGGATAACAGAGGATCAACCCTACACAACCTCTCTAAAGCATAGGACATTTTCAAAATCTTAGTTGAATACTTTAATAATATGTGGATTTGGACACTTACTAATTTGTTAATGTATTCTGCAAATTGCCAAATTGCAGGCATTTTTTACAGGATAGAAATATGCTATGCATATCAAGATAAGAGAATAGATTATACTTTGCATCTTTTCTGATTATAAGCTATTAGGAATGTACCAGAATCTTAATTCTTATTTCTTCACATTAACTATTCGGCTCCTGTCATTTTAGACTAAAGTGGACTTGTGAAAACCGAGAAGACTTAGCAGATGAAACAATATATCAGTCAGGAATTATAAGACTAGTGGACAACTTGTGAGGAAGGGTTTTGACAGTACAACAGTATCTTTTTCTTTTTCCTTTTTGAAGTTAAGTAGTTAACTCAGGCTTTAATTCTGGGACTATGTTCATCCTGTATGATTAGTTCTCATTCATTTGAGATTAAGGATTATAAACACTAAGAGCACTACCTAACCCTCTGGCACAAATACATATCCTCTGCTTGTAATACATGAGCGATTTGCTACTGGAGCATCAGGGCATCGAGGCTATCCCAGAAGGGTGTGTAAACTAGCACTCTCCAAACTCCAGTTGCAATAAAGGGTCGTCTTTATTATCACCTTCAGTTGCATCAAAGGCTTTGTTTAGAGGCAACGTTCGCCTAAGTCCAAAGGTTATCATTATTCCATGAAATGAGAGGTATACTATTTTTTATCTTCTGGTAGTCGCCAGAAAACTACGATATATATACGATCAATATCAGTTGTCTAAAGGGAGGAAGAAGAAATATGGAAAGGCAGTGCCTCTAAACTGATTTGAATCAATGAGTGGCTACTTGCTAAGTTGCTGTAGATAGGTCATTCTTTCCTATTGTTAATTCTTCGTTCTATGTTTTGGGATAACCTGTTTGAAGTCTTCTTTTTCAGGATAGTAAGAGCTAAATAAGTCCCGAGGTAGCGTCCAAAGAGTTTTTAGGTGTCATGTACTCATGTCGTTGAAATGACTTGCTAAATTGGTTTTTCTACGATTCGGAATTTCTTGTGAGAAAGTTATCCACAATAAACCATTTACTCCCTCTGTTTTCTTTCGTATGTCCTATTTAGAATATTTCATTTAAAAAGTGAGAAGCATAAATATGATATTTCGTTGATGTATAGAAGTTAAAACATATTTTTGTGGAATCTTGTTAGATTCGTCACAAATTATAACTTTTTACTATGCAAATTTTATAATTTTTTATAATACATATTTATAGATATTATATCTATAATATAAGATTTGGAAAATGTACTAAAAGCAAATATGATAAATATAAAGAAACGGATGGAGTAGTTGTTTTACCGTTAATCTCAAGGGAGTGCCTTTACTATATGTTCACCTAGTTACATAGAATAAAATTCTAGTACAAGACACCCAATTCAATTATCTTAATTTACAATGGCAATTTTTAATGCATCCACCTCAACACTTTCCTTTATTGAGTAGTTATAAATCAAGAATTTTCATTGGTTTTTATCCTTAAATTCGAGAGATAGAGCACTATTAATTTGACACATCGTACATTTTTATCTTTACTAGTAAAAAGTTGTGGTCTTACATAGTCATGATCTCTTCCATTAATAAAAATATATTATCTTCCATCATAACTATCTTTTTTCAATATATAGAGGGAATATCAAATCAAGTGTTTTCATTAATTACTACTTTCTAGTAATTATTACTTAAATAACGTGTTGTATTGAGTATCAAAATTACAATAATATAGAGAGAATATCAATTTATTGTGTTAAATTGTGAGAATTGGAGAAAACATTTACAAGTATATCATTCGCAATATTTTGAATATTCTATTAATTTACTTTATAATAAATGGACTACTTAAAGATGGTGAAAAGTACGTTGACAAGTCTTTCCTCATCTTATTCTACTTTAGATTACACAAAAAAAAATACAATAAACTGAAATTGTATAAGTGATGATCGTTACAAAATATTTAAAATATTGTCATTTGATGGCCTTTATTTTAGAATGCAAGATTTGAAATAGTTTTAAACTAGATAAGTCTTGTGCGCTAAACGACTTGATAATTAATTATTTTGTTAAATATTTTAATTATAAAAAATTTATTTATAAGTACCGTAAAAAATGTAATTAGGATAATATTTTTTATCACATTAAATAAAAAAATTATTATAAAAAAATATAGAGAGGAAATATAAAATAAAGAGAATAAATAAAATTTTTAAATAATTTAGCAATTTATAAAGTTTCACAATTTTTTATATATAATATTTTCTAATCTAATATTAGTGTAAAGTAGGAAAAAAAAAGTAGATGATATCATTTTTAAGAAAAGACGGGAATTTTTTTTATAATAACTTGATATGTGTATGTATGACATTAGTAGAGGTTTTGTTTTAATAATAGTTATAGATTATTTTTTGACAATAAGATAGGGATTTACTAAACATCATCCACCCTTTTGAGCTTTCTGAATCCTTCAAAATGCTAAGCATTTCCCTTAAGAACCAACTTAACATCCATTTTAAAAGTATTCCTCATTTAAAATGATACAAAACTAATTTGAATTTTTAAATTATATTTTTTGGAATCAAATAATTTTCTAATTAATTTAAGTGTATTTATTATTTTATTAAAATAAAGGCCTAAATGATAAAAAAAAAATTACAAAATATTTTTTTTAAAAAACTTTAGAAATAAAAAATGTATAGAAGAAAAAGGTTGAAAAAAATTAAAAATTCAAGGTCAAGGAAAAAATGATTATTTCATATAAAAATTGTGTGCAATTTCCAATAATTGCGACTGATGTTAACTATTCAGATAAGATAATATACATATACATGTGACTAGGCACAAGCCACTTTAGTCTGACATGTAAACCTTGTTATGCTGGTCCCATGGTTTTGTGAGTGGTTAGCTCGGAAATATGCGGGCACCATAACAGTGCACCCGAATGCATGGGATGCAAGGTGCACTTGTCCTACGTGGCAATGGAGTCACATGCAAATTGAAGGAAATGGCCTTGGGGAAATGGAAAGCAGGGGTTAGCAAGGCTCAGGAAACAAGGAAAGACATACTTAGGGGTTAGAGAAAGTGTAATGATTACGATCATTTTTCGAATTTGAAACAAATTTTCACTTATTTGAATAGATTTTCACCTTATTTTTTTCCTGTCAAAAATCAATGGACACTCAAATTTGTATTATATTCGAGTATACATCTTATACAAATTCGATTATACATCTTATACAAATTCGATGTACATTAAATGTAACATCAATAAACATACATATATTTGACATTACATAAATGAAAAACAAGTAGATGCATTTTTAAGTGTAAATATTACTGTTAACTAACTTCAATTTTGATAGTATTTCAATATACATCTTATATAATTCGACGTACATTATAGGTAACTTCAAAGAACATAAGTTCATTGGTCCAGAAATTACATGTGTATATTTTTTTTTTATTGATGTATGTACATTTCATATCTAGAGTATGTACATTGTATATTATAAGTTTATTGATCTAGAAATTACATGTGTATATTTTTTTATTTAAATGTACATTTCATATCTGAAGTATGTATATTTCATGTCAGATTATATACATTGTATACATAAGCTTTCCAACGTACATTTTAAGATAAATATATGTACATAGCAAATATAAGTATTAAAATATATATTGCACGTCATAAGTACATACATAGCAAACATAAGCATACAAACGTACATTTTAAGATAAATATATGTACATTACATACATAAGTTGATGACTACTTTTTAGTCACTAATTATAACCGCAAGTGCACGGCTGTTGCAGTACAATTACGAGTCGTCCTCTAGGAAGCTAATATAAGGTTAATTTAGCTCAATTTTACTAGATTACCCTAATATAAGGTTAATTTAGCTCAATTTTACTAGATTACGCTAGAAATGAGTCGTTTAGTGAAACTAATAACTAAGATTGCAAAGATTAAAATGTGATATCGATAAGAGAAAAGCCTAGGATATTAATACATCCCCACTAACATGTATTAACCTTCATCAAATACACCAACATCAATGATCAAATCAAAACAACCCTTCAATTATCCTAACCTCAACTTTCGCTTCTTGATTAGTCTAATTATATTAGGTGTACCCTCTTAATCTCAGCTCTCGCTTCTTGATTAATTAGCAAATATCATTAAGACAAAGGAAGTAATTAATCTCACCCGTCGCTTCTTGACTAATTAAACCAATGAATTTAACCTAATGATCAATTTTAACAACCTAATAAACCAACCTTAATTTGACATTGAACTGATATAAGAATCAACTTAACACATGCTAGGGTTCAAATATTAATATCCTAGAAAAGAAATTACTCACTAGTCATAATTAAATCCATATAAACAATAATAAAATCGAGCATAGACATAGAAATCATAAAACTATAAGGAAATTAAATTCAATAACAAAAAGGCATGAATAAATAAGCAACAAAATATAATGAACTAAAGAAAAGAATAGAAGAAACTTACTTGAGAATTAAATTGATGATGAACTAAGAATAAAATTTGATTATTCAAGAGAAACAAAGTTTTTGAGGGAGAATTACATAAATTAAACCATAAAATTCAAACCTAGAAAAGAGAGAAGAAAGGAAAAAGAGAAGAGGAAGAAGAAGCAAAAACCTAGAATACTAGAATAATGAATCAAAAAAAATAAAAAACTACTCCTCAAACCCTAACCTAGAAATTAGGAAAACTAACTACCCAAAATCAGAAAAATAAAATAAAAAAAGAGAAAAGAGAAAAATAAACTTTAAATGAAGAAAAAAAAAAGAAATTTTTTTTTCTTCCTTCAATTGTGCTGTGAGATCTACTCTTGCTTCTTTTTTTTTTTTTTTACTTTACTTTTTTTTTAAATAACTTTTGGGCTAATTCTTCTTTTTCTTTTCTTGGCCCAATTTCCACCATCAAATCAATACTAGCTCCACCATATTTTTGTTATTGAAATACATTTATACAAAGCCTTAAAAATTAGCAATAATCGATATGATTAAAACCGAAATATAATTAGGGACTTTTAGCATAAATTCAGTTAAATAAACCCAAAATCACTGGAAACTCACCCAAAAGGAGTTTGAATCAATACCGAAAAGTACAAATAAATGTACTTATCATAAGCATTAAAATGTACAGTTTAAGATAAATATATGTACATTGTATATTAGTTAAATATACATTACATACATAAGCATTTCAATATACATTTTAAAATGAATGTATGTACATTACATATTAGTAGTATGTATATTACAAGCTAGAATTATATACATTGCATACGTAAGCATTTCAACGTATAAGTATGATATACATAGTATGCAACCTCAATGAACTTTATTTCCTTTTGGTCCAAAATTTATATAATATGTCAAATGTACATAATTCTCAACTCTAATATACATGATTCATGATTGATATATTTCATGTACATTTTTATAGGTGTATGTACATTATATACATATATGCATCGCATATTGTTCATAACAATGAAATTCGGTTTACAAGTACAATTTTAAGATCCTATTTGGGTACTATCTCAATGTACATCATACACACACTCGATGTACATAACATGTTTTCTCAAAGATTATAAGTTTTAAAGGTCCAGAATTGCATGTACATTTCATCATTGATATATGTACATTTCAAATATAAAAAACAAAAGGCATATGTACTTTTTCTTTGAGCAACCCATAATCATAGCAGTGTAATTGGAGATATGGATTTTCTGAATTGAAGAAGGTAAATCTGATTTGGAGAACAATGGACTTCGGGAGTGTTTTTTTTTGTATGAACTTTGAGTTCAATGGAGGGAAGAAAAAGAGAATTGGTGTTTCGAAAAACAAACCTTTGGGAAATAGTGAATGTCTACGGAAGTCTAATGCTAGGGCCATAATAGATCGCTCTTCCTCATAATAATAGGCCCGACAGTTGCTGGGTGAAATGACGCTTCAGTTTCAAACTGATGATTATGTGGGGACAATGCATTTGATTGCGTATTGTAACTGCCAATTTGGTTTGTACATTTCGCATGCAGTTAATGTACATTTGTTGCTGTATTTTATTCTTTACATGCTGCGTTTTACTGTCCACCCTAGCAAGTCTATTATACATCCGGGAGTACATAAAAGAAGATGCTCCCAAGGGTAAAATGAGCAATTTTAAGAGAAAATGAGCAATTTTAGAGAAATTTAATAATCTTAAGTCAAATTAACAATTTTAGAGGAATGAACATTTTATGAATTCAAATGAACAATTATGAGTAAAAATCAATAATTTTGAATTTTTTTAAAATAAATTTTAAATAGTTAAGGTGCTCAATTAATAGATGAGCAATAACTTCTATATTTATTTGTTAAAAGAGAAAAATAATTAATGTTCACTGTGAAATTAGAAAATTAAATAGGGTATATGCATTATAAAATAGTCAAACGCCTGTATTTAGGTAAATTGTGTCATTGCTGATATGTCACTCAATTAATATCCAAAATAATTTTCTTAACCACATAAGTGCCTTTCACATCAGATGTTCAAATAATTTTAAGTATATAAGGATTATACTAAATTTAGATGATTTAAATTAACAATTAGACAAAATATACTCTTAAATTCACATTTTTTTTCTAAAATAATTTCAAATGCTCAAATATTTAATTAATTTATAATTGTTTATTTTACTTAACATTACTTATTTGACTTAAAATTGTTTATTTTCTATAAAATTACTCATTTGACTAAAATTGTTCATTTTCTTTTAAAATTGCATGTTTTATCTCAAAATTACTCGTTTTCTCTAAAAATTGCTTTATTTATTTATTTATTTACCCTGAGCACCTTTCTCTATGTACTCCCGGGACTATTAAAAAATTTCTATTCTTTTTGTCAAGTTCGAGATTAAAAGTATGTTTGGCCCAACATGTGCATGCCTTAGTCCATAAGGCTAGCCCACTAACCCCCAAATAAAATGTGTATTTTTTATATAAGAAAAAAAAATGTTAACCTAACAAAGGCTAACAAAGCCTATCTCACTGGATGAGGAGGGAATCGAAAGGGGAAAACCATTGTGTAAAGTGATTGCATGAAACTCCTCTTACCCCCCGCGTTATCCAGTATTCTCATGATATGCAAATTTTCATATGACAACCCGACAAATTTAGAACAATTTCTAGGAATTTGACGTGAGAAATAATTCAAACAAAACTAAAAATTTCCATGAGAAGATATTTGCCTTCTTAACGAAATAAGTACTCAATAAACATACAAAAAAGCGATTAAAGAACAAAAAAAGAAAAAAACAAGAGAAATGAAGAAGACATTGAGAAAGAAAGGAAATACTTTTTATTTATCAAATTATACAATATATGTGCACCATTAGTTGATCGGTTAGATTAAAGTTGATAAAGAGTGATACTAGTGAAAGCATAAGGGCGTAAGTATACCAATAACTCCACCATACCCCAAGGCGCCAATGAATGATGCCGATGGTATGACCTAGCCCCGTATTAATAAATGCAGGATGTCCGTAAGAACATGAACATTCATAAGGATTGCATGACATTCTCTTTCTTGCTCTGTAATGTCCTCATAATACGAATATCCCCATAAATGTTCATGCTTTAACTCTAGCTTTCTATTATAATAATATTAGCCTATTGGGGCCTTTGCAACACTGCAATCCGTGCAAGTGCAACACTCAACAAGTCAATTATCTTTCCAAACTCTTATTACCCTCGCCATTACATTTACAAAAACAATTGATCAAAATCCCTATCAATCTCTAACTCTACCACCAAACTCTCAACGCTTGGACAGTGCAGTCGGGTGCATAGTGAGTATTGTACACTTGGATCAAAACACAACCCATTAATATATAAAATGTGTGCATCATTTAACGTGTGAAAAATGTAATAAATATGCGGATCAAGTGTAATGAACACTGACAGTTTAAAATTTCCCCTAAAAACATGAATCATTATTGCTGGAATCAAACCGTCACTTCTCTAATATTAATTGACAACATATCTTTTTAGGCTTTTCCACGCACTCATTATTAGCACAACCCCTAGTGCTGTGACTCTTCAGTTGTCATTTTTACAAGTACATCGACGAAAATTTAATTCAATAATAATGAACAACGAAAATACGAATAATGTATGTTGGTGTTAACTATTATGTACATTCAATATCTTAGTGCCTATGCTCACTAAAAGTATTGGCATATGAAATGAATATCAAATATTCTACATGTACATTTAATTCGTCAGTAATGATCATCAACAATGTGAGTAATGTACATTATATCTAAATAGTTTTGTACATCAAACATTTGGTTGCACAATATGAAACTGCTGCTTATAAAATTTTACATTTATATTTCATTCGATTATAATGAACATTAGAATATAAATAATGTATATTAAACATGTTGGTGCATATGCTTAGTGGAAAATTGCTTGCAAATGAAATGTACATTAGAAAAACTGCTAGTGAAATGTACATTTGATCGAATGACATTAGAAATTTGAGTAATGTACATTAGAAATATAAATAATGTACATTTAAGTTGAGTACGCTATAGATTTACATCTTATTGCATATTTTAGTTAGTAATGTGCATGAATTTGTACATGTACATTTAAAATGTGAATAGTTTGCATTAAAAAAAAAGTAAATAATGTTCATTTGAGTTGAATATATTATTCATTAACTTCTTGTTGCACATAGTGAAAAAGATGTTGGACACATCGATTTGTACTTTACATTTCAAATGTGAACAATGTATATTAGAAATGTAATAATGTACATTTAAGTTGAATATGTTGTACATTAGACAACTTGGTACATATGCTTAGTGAAAATTTTGAATTTGCATATTGTAATCATAATGACATGGATGTACATCATATGACTTTGTAATGAACAAATTCCTTGTAAGTGATATACATTTACCTATCAAGTCATGTACATGATATTTTCGACAATGTTGTGCATGTATTGAATACATTAAAATGAAAAATTCGTTAGATTTTAAAATGTTATGCAAATTAAATAAAACAAAAAGAATCCCAATAGTTCTATTATTATTATATTTCCAATGTAAAAACTATAGAATCCCAATGTTTCTCATTGCAAATTACAAAGTAATAATAACCAAATTACAAAGAATTATTAATGATTTTTGCTGAAAAACAACGAATTGCATGTGTTCATTGTATATGTTTTTCATATTTATTGCGTTTTCTCCTTAATTAATGATTTCTGTATTTTATATTAAATTTTCTTGCATAAGCGTCTGCTGGATCCTATTTGCGCCAAACTCCAGTCGACTTCATTTAACCCTAAATCCCAAAAAATGTCAAGCAACGAAGAAGATCCACTAAATCAGATTCCTATATGACCTCTGTCCAATGATATTCCACACTCTCCAATTCCTCACTCCGATCACCCTTTCCCGCCAACACGTTCGCCGGGAAACCCCTCCTTTTCTCCCTCAATCCGCCGCAACACGACTCCGTATCACCTTTTACCAATATCTTCGGCTTCGTTTGCGTGCTTATTCTTGGGGATTTTGCTGCCTCCGATGATGCTTGGATCACTGGCTTTTCCGATTGGTTTTATATTGATGCCTTGGATTATTGGACTGGTTTTGGTCTTCTATTTTTCCGGAATTCTCTCCAATTTGTCGGATTTTGGATGATCTTTTCATTGTTGGGCTTTGTCTCCTCAACATGTTCCGGGTTTGGGTTTTCTCTCTCCTCTATTCTAGAGTCTTTGTCAGTTAATTTTTGAATGGTTGACATCTTTATGTTAATTACTACTTTTGCAGATGTGCAAGTAAAAATTTACTGTTCTGTGTAATGATGGCGCTCTGTTCGCTTGGCTTCTGTTTGAACATTCTCGTTCTTTGGCGGCATGGCTTGTCAAATGTAGAGAGAACTTTTCGGTTGCTGAATACGATTGCTGTATCTTGTCCACATATTAGTGTTGTGAGATTCTCTCCTTAGTGTATGCTTATTGGTTTCTGAATTATTTTATTATCGTTAAATTAATGTGTAATGATCGTTCAATCTGTTATTAAGTTTGCCAAAAGCAATTGTGCAATCCAAATTTTACTGTTCTGTAATGCTGGAAGTGACTTCTTGGATTCTATTTTAACATTCATCTTCATCTGATTCTGGGCTTAGGATAAGTGGTAGATTCTGAATAGTTTAGTGCTGAATTTGCCTTAGATCAAACGTCAGAATTAATTTATACAAAATATGCATGTAGGTATGAACTTTTCCTTTCTGTGGAGCCTGGTTCTGTTGTGGCAATGTTTCCACTTAGACTTCTTTTAGCTTTCTTTCATGCTGGATCAATCGTTATTTTTTTTAGTACCTCTATATGGATGTCTGTGGAGTTACATTATCTGTGTTAGCTAGGATATCTCTTAGGAGTGTTAATTCAGTTTAAGGCTCTATTGGGTTTGATGGAAAACAATTTCAATGTAAACTGATATTCTATGAAAATATAATTAAGGGGCAAAAACTGATGTAAAGTTAGTTTTTATTTATTTGCTTCATTTCATAAAAAGTTTTAGAGAAAAGGAAACTGGATAGATAAAAGAGAGGATGGGTGGGTGGAGAGTAAAAGGGTGTTAGGCTGTTAGGGAGAAGAGAGGAAAACATGGCTTCCCCTCTTTTTGAGAAGAATTTTTTTTTTCACCTTAGGAGAACTATTTTCCATCCTTAAAAAACCGTTTTACATCCCTTTGCAAACCAAGTAGGGGAAAATGATACCCAAACACACTTTAAAATCATTTTTAAAATTTAACTTTGCATCTGCTCCATGTATCTGAGCATTTAAAATTTTGAAGATGGTCACCTGAGTCAACTAATGTAAATTGTTCATTGACACATGTTTGTTCCCAATTCAGTATAACAAGTTTAAAATCCCAAACAAATTAACCCAGTGGCCCAATTATCCCACGTACATTTTATGAACGTCAATTCTATATGAACAAACATGATAACCAAAGAATATAGCAAATAAATTTATAAAATTTTAAGTTATGACCCATTAAGGCTAACATGTTGTCATGTTGGGTATAAATTTGAAAATTCAACTTTATCCCAACCCTTTTGATAAATAGATCATTTCAGAGAACCCACTTATTCTGAAGGGTCAAAATTTTTGACCCGTACTCTCTAAGGGTGTGTTTAGATTGCAAAGTATGGGCTTGTCATTTTGAGTTTGAATTTGATATTTAATACCATGTGTTTTTGTTTAATTTTAGAATGATAATATATCTCTTATTTATTTTTATATTTGTAAATAGTACTTTATTTTATTATGGTTATGATTTTTTATTAGAAAAGGGTTGATAGTATTATTATTGATATTGTGAGATTGTATTATCTTCATAAGTAAGTTTATGAGTAAGATTATGATATAAATTTGGATTTTACAAACTAAAAACAGATTTCTAATTTTTAAAAACTTCAATAATTAACTAAGTTATTTCTTAATTCAAGTAGTTTCTAATACATTGTTTAATTTCTTATTATGAGATTTCAACCAGGAATCTTACCAAGAACGAACCATCATGATTAGCGAGAATAAGTATTAGCTTGCAAAGGTACATGTTTGCTACCCACCTTAATTTGAAATGTATATTTTTGTTGAATAAGAAACAAGTTGGTATTATTTTGGGAAAATGATGAAGTATTAAATTATATTTGAGGTTGAGTCCTGGAAATGATTTTGACGTAAAGATGATTTGAATTATGTTGTTGAGAATTTAGTTTGAAATGTTATGAAATTACATATTTTATGAATGATTGAAAAGGATGAATAGATTATTTGGTTGGCATTAATCGAAAGATTAATGTGATTGACATGTATTGTCTGTTGTGATTGACATTTATTGTCTTGTGATTGTAAATATGTTTTAAATCTACTTTCAAAAGGGGTATAGTCCAATTTATGCAAAATTTCTGAAATTTCTTAATTGAATGTTATGAAAATGTTTTATATTTTGGTCGTTTATGTTGGATTGTGATTATTAAGGCTTCTAACAAGTTAGAAAAGTTATAAGAGAACCTGTAAAATACTTGAGAAAAGAATTGTCGGAAGCCAATGAGTTTTGTTTTAGTAAGCCATGGATTTGTAAAGTTTTGGTTTTGCTTAACGAGCAAGGATTTAAGGAGTCTTAACTCAATCTTAAGAGAATTCTGACTCAAGTGACCCACTCTTATTCATAAGGAGTTTTTTGTATATAAGGAAGTAGAGAGTTAAAGAAACTAAGAAGCTAAAACAATAACCTACCATTGTGGATTGTCTTGGCTAAACTGAAAGCGGGTATACCCATGTGAAAATGGAATTGTGAACTGCTTGGTAGAGTTTTTGGTAAAAGGCTTGCCAAAAATTTTAAAAGACATTAAACTATGTTAAATGTTTATTGTTTGAGTTATTAATTTTAAGTTTGCACCATTGTTTGTTCATGCTTCATCTTAGTTTATGCGTGATGATGCTTGTTTTTCGGAACTGTAAGAAAGTAGAAGTAGTTTGCAATAAAATGCTTTTATATTTAGAGTTTTGGACAAAGATATTTTCCAGGGAGTTACATAAAGTTATTCGAATAGTACCACTAAAAAGTGTATGCTTTTATATTTAGAGTTTTGGACAAAGATATTTAGAGTTTGCGATAATTTTGTTTTGTTTGGGTACAATCTAGTTAAGTTTTTTTGGAGGATCGATTGTTTACCGTTGCAGGAATCTCTAGGAAAAGCTGTCAAGTTGTAATATTTTTTGTTTAGGTGTCTGAGTCTTGTTTAGGTCGTTCATTATTTTATTTTGTAATATTCTTTTAGGATGTTCTAGAGGAATTTATAGTTGTAGAACTTTCTATGTATTATAAGTTTTATTCCCCTGCATAACTTTTGTTAATTGAGGATTAAAGTTCCTTATTAAGAGTTGGAAAAGTGGGCTGTTACAACCCACCTTCCTACCTTTCTTCTCTGAGGCTCTCACTAACCCCCTAGCCCTAACCAACCTTAGCCAGTGTTTGATCCACCATTGATCAGTGTAACTCTCCAATCCCAACTAGTTGATTACTACCAAACGTCACAACCCCATCGTTCGCACTAGCTGTGAATTGTTCTCCATTTCCCTCCATTTTCTTAGGTGGTTGAAATTCAATTATTTTGTTGTCAAATTTGTCTGGGTGTTTTGGATTTGGAAATATTATCCAGTCAAGTTTGACTATGCTAGGGTCGGATTGTGGTTTTGATTTGCAATCAATAGTGGCTAGTGTTTCTACGATGACTGGCTGGGGTTCAACTTAGTGCAATGCCTGCAGATAAATTTTTCACCTGTGAATAGTTCTTCACAATTTTTTAATTGTTTCTAGATTTGATTTCTCAATCTTTGTGATCGGCATGCCATATGTTTTGGGAACATTAATAAGTTTGTCTATTTATATTTTTGAAAACCATGTAATTTTTAATCAAATAGCTGTTTAAAGCCCTTCATTTGAGATTTTGTTGTTCAACTTACTAAAAATGGCTGGGAAATGTAGTTTCCTAGTTTTTTTATAACTTTTTTTTTTGGCAGTAAGTTTCTGTCTTTATATAGTAGGGACTGCTGTAGTGCTGTACAATGCAGTGTCACGTATTTGATATTATGAAAAGTCAGTTGTTGAATCCTATTTTCTTTCATGTGATTCATCAAGCATGAAAATGCTTTACTTATAGTTAACCCGTCTACTTTGGCTGTCTTGTAAATAATGTGATACCAAGTGTACAGATGCTATTGGCATTAGCCTTTTACAAAGGGTGTTTTTTGCAAACACAAACTTTGGGTCAAGAGCATGACTTTGATTTGAATCTTTGGATTTTGCATCAATCTGCAAATTGCGTAGTTATGTCTGATTGTAATTTACTGGTTCTCATCTCTTGATGGGTGTTAACAAACAATAATTTTGTATTGCTTTGCAGCAATCAAGAGTTTTACTGATTTATTCCTTAGTAGTACATAAATTTTCATATCAATCAATTTCTTGAAACACTACATTTTAGGATTTGGGATAGTAGACATGAGAAAAATGAAATCTCAACAGAGGAGCAAGGATTAGTTGGTGTATATATGGACACCAATGGCAATAAGGAAAATGGTGATGAGACAGAAGTAGATGACGGTGTGGACTAGTATTGACATCCCACTGGTTTGCATGCTTCCAAACTCCACTACTCTGTTCTTCCCAGGCAGCTGAAACAGTAATCCTGGTGTCAACAGAATGAATAGAACCAACGCCATCACCACCGGTCCCCAATCTGCCATGTTTCTTTCTGTATCTCTGTTTATCCTGTCTTTGTCAAATGGCTTACTGAATGATGTATTGATGGCGATTGTTGTGATATCTTGGAGATAAACAGGGCCTCATTTATATACAGTTAGAGAGACAGACATGTACATTTTAGTGCTCAGACAAAGTGGAGGTGAGTAGGTGACCCGATGAGGAAGGAAACATTACGAGATCAAAAATCATGGAACTTGATCGGGATTTAGTATTTATTCCATACTTCATGGTAGATGATATCATGTGGAAATCTTTTGCTTTTTGTCTCAAGTTAGCCTTTGTGAGGAACTCAGTTTGGTCCTCTCCTCATCTAGAGGCAGCATCTTCATGCTTTTATTTCTAAATTGGGTAAGACTTAGGTATGTGTATTAACAATCAGTTGATTCTTTTTTCTGATTTTATTCCCTTAATTATGCTACTCCTGTCTTTTTTTTTTTAAAAAAAAAAATATGGTTATATTACAATTTAAACGCGATGGAGGGAGACCAGGTAACACAGAACCGTAGTTGCAGTACCCTATAGCGAGATTACATGGGTCATGTTGTGGATAAGTTGGTAAGGTGTATTCTTTTAGGCGTTGATGACCATTTCTTACTAGGCCAGAATCCAAAGGGTAGATATCTTTTTTCTTCTCATGTTCGGATCCTTATGGGTTGAGAATTTGAGATCTTGTGAAGATTAGAAGACTATTATTTGTACTCCGTAAAGTATTGTTCTGTTGGCAATAAAATCATAGAAAATATAAATGTTGGCATACAATAAATGAAAGAAGTTTATTTTATATATTATGTTTGGTCTGCTTCAATTTGCATTTGGCACGGTCATGTATTTTCTCATAATCGTATTCGTGCAAAATTGATATCCATTTACTATAGGAATGCAGGATTAATCATATTCAGTAATTAATCAAGCTCACTTGAAACTAGATGCCTAAATGGTGGTATCAATCGAAGGATGGATGCAAGCAGGTATTTGTTTTCTCTTTCTTTCTTTCTTTCTTTCTTTCTTTCTTTAGTTTTAGCTGTGATTAACCGTATGTAGGTAGATTAGCAAAACCTTATGTTCCAATCTTTTTATGTAGGACTTGTGTGTTAAATTGTGATTGGTTTGTTAATTATCTGTAAGTATTAAATATAAGTGTTGAGTCTTGAACAGTAGGACATGTATTCTTTCCTTCATTGGGTATTTAAACATGAAAGATTCTTCGTCGTCAGTGTCAATAATCAAGTGCTATTTTCTGGTAATAGCGTGTTGTTGGCCGTAAGTAATATAATTCATCTTTTACGAAGTATGTGCTTTCTCATTCTCATGAGTCATGAGTGGCACATAATAATGTGAAGGGATCTTTGCTGCATCTAATCATAATTAACTTTGTTAATCTTCTTGGACAAAATAGCTTTTCTTTAATCAGCTAAAGTAGCCAACTACACCAAAGAAAAGAGAAAAATCTGGCCACATCTTCCAAGTCTTGAGTCCGCAACTTTACACATTGCATGCTGCTTTTTCCGAGGATCAAAATCTAAAGCAAAGCAAAGCACCAAAAAAGAAAAGAGCAACACATACACACATGATAATTTGTCAAGTGTTTTGCGAAGTGTGGAATGGGAAAGCAAACCCACTATTTGTATTAAATCACCTATACCTTCCTGATCCCTTCCTTACTTTCTGATTACCCCACTCCCTCTTTTGCCTCTCTTTTCCTTCGCAAGCTTGTCTTCCCCTCACTCTTATCCTTCTTCACCAAGAAATCCCCCCTCGTTTGCTCTACTTATTCTGGCGTAAATCTTTCCTTCTCCTTTCACTTTCTAAGAACTCGAGTTTGCTAGCGAGTGAGAGCAGAGAGCAGAGAGCAGAGAGCAGAGAGCAGAGAGCAAAGATGATGGTAGACTGGGGGCCGGTGGTGGTGGCAGTGGCTTTGTTCATATTGTTGTCGCCAGGGCTGCTATTTCAACTGCCTGCGAGAACAAGGATCGTTGAGTTTGGAAATATGATTACCAGTGGGATCTCTATATTGATCCATGCTGTTATTTATTTTTGTGTTCTTACTATCTTGACTATTGCTATCGGCATCCATATACGTTCTGGTGTATAATACTTTCTTATTTAAACTCCTCTTAGTTTGGCATTCTACAACATCTTTGTGTTTCGTATACTTTTATTTCTCTTACCCAACTGTAGTTTTTTTTTGTTTGGTACGAACCACCCAACAGTAATTTCATTTTCACCTGCTAGATACTGAGTTGTAAATTTTCCGCTCTCCTAGTCAAGGGAACATTATGCTACGCTCTTTTGCTCAACTTATTTTTCCCATTTTTAAGTTGAACTAGATTGTGTCCCCGGGTTTGTCTATTTTAAGTTAATTTTTGATTTAGATATAGTTACCATTATACAAAATATATCTTATGACTTAGTAGTGTCATTGCGATTCTAAAGTAAGCTAGGATTCGTGTAATGCAATCGTAAACTGAGTTTAGAATTGCGATGAGAGGTATGTTTAACATGGGATTGATGGTTTGATTCAAATTAATTTTCTCAAACTTCTTTAATTGATTTCTTTCCTAAAAAAATTTCATTCCATGAAACTATTTAATTCTTAGTTGTAATGTAATTATAAAATTTAGTTCTCATTTTAAAATCTTATGTTATATTCAGTTGAAATTTTCTGTTATTAGTATGATTATTTTTTATACGCTTTGGGTTTTAGCAAGTTTATTTTTAATAGAACTAAGATCACATTATTAAAAGTTAAAAGAGTGTATCACAAATCATCAAAAGTTAGTAAATTTTTATTTATAACCAAATTGATCTCGTTTGAAGTACTATTTGGTACAAATTAAATAATGTAAAAAATTAAATTTTATAAGATACATTTTGGAAATTATAATATAGTTTAGACAAACAATTTGGAAAATAAGTTATAATAAAAACTCTTAATATTGGAAGTCCATTTTGTGTAGGAATATAAGTCTGCTCTCTACTTATGAGACTTACTTATTCAAAGTAAATGACAAGCACTAATGCTAACGGCTAAGTTAGGACTACAGACTTCTGCTATGTATAGTCGTATTGAAGTCAGTAGTGTTTCCAACAAATCATCTCAGGGGGGAGGAGGGATAGAAAATTTAGGAGACAGAAATTTAAGATTACTTGTTCAGTATTTTTCCCTAAATGAAAATAATTATGGCCTTACAAAACACGTTTAAAGGGTCCACACCTATATTTTGCTACAATATGTATGTTAGTGATGATCCGTGGCTTTCTGAAGCCACAAAAAGCATAATAGCAGTGCAGTTTCATTACTTTCCTGTACCCTAAGACGCCTTAATATACCCAAGGACTGTGGACTTCTCTTTTGATGCACTGACGTTCGACACTTGCTTTATGAACCCTGAGCGTTGTGGATTTGTAATAGACCAGCCTTGGGGGTGGTGACGTACGGTTGGAAAATAACTTTTTATCAGTTAGAAATCTTGAGGTTAAGGCAGATAATAAAGGAGAATGGGAAAAGAGTAGGGGATGTGTGTAATGAATCTTCCTATAGCCAAGAATATTCAATACACGTACCAGAGACAGGGAAAGAAACACAGCAAATAGAGTGGAGAGAGGTGAAACAAGGATGACACAAAAATATACAAAGCAATGCACAGCCAATTCGGTTACAGGGAATATTACAAGGGAATATTATAGACATATCCATACATTCAGTATTCCTACTCTAGAATATACAAAATACATCTGATCTTCCGGTGCTTGTGCTGTCTTGTTGGTGTGGTGTCTGTTTCTTGATTGCAGGTGAACTTCCGAGGTTGAAGGGTGTTCCAATATGAAGAAAATAGTGATTGAGTTTTATTTTTCATTGGTGATGCTTTTACTGGGAGTGTCCAGCCACTCGAAGGTCTGGAACTGTATGGTCGATTAAAAGCTTAAATAGCATCAAATTACACTCGATTATCACCTTACCTAAATCATTTAAATTCTTCTTCTTCTTTCGACTTCAGATATTCCAGTCTATTACAAGCGTGCAATGAAATGTGTGACACGAAATAAAAGTAGAATTCACGTAAGAGAGGAAGGGAACACAATCACTGAAATATAAAATTACGACAGTTTCAAACATTATTAAGCACTGGAAGCTATCAGATCATAGGAATGACGATGTACTTGATGTCCGTAAGCCCACGGATATTGGTATTGCTCTGTGAGGTTCCTAGCTCAGACACGAGTCCATAACGCCATGATTTATGGAGAAAAATCTGAGCATGTCTAATCTTGTGCCAGTCTTCCCCAGTGTGTTCTCTGCAACGTTCCATTAGTTCGGGACACTCGATGATCTCAACTTTCAGCAAGGATTTGATTTCCTTAAGTCCTTCAGGAAGCCTAGTTACCGCCTGGCAGCTTTCAATCCGAAGGTGCTGGAGCATTGTCAGGCCACCTATCCAATGTGGCAACTCTTTCAAGGCAGTACATGCTGATATCCCCAGTGATCTGAGATTTTGGATTCTCTTTAGTCCTTTTGGGAGGCACTCCATTTTGGGGAGTTCTCGAAGGGTCAAATGGCGAAGACGGTTCAACGAGTTCCATGGAGTTGATGAGGAGATATTGCTGATTTCCACTTCGTTTCCATCTTCAGAGAGATCAAGTTCCTTGCAGCCGGAAATCTCCAAACTCTTTAAGGAGGTGAGGTACGACAGCTCAGAGGTCAATGAGCTTAGTGCGTGGCACTTATCAATCACGAGTTTTTGAAGGCAAGGAAGGATCCCAAGCCCCTCTCTGACTGTTTTGAAGCTCCTCAGGTTGGGGCAGCCTCTTATCTTCAGGTATTTGATACTGGCATTAGAGTCCATAGAACCCTTCTGTGCGAAATTTTCTAGCAGAATCTGATTTACATTCTGCAAGTCAAGGTCTGAGACCTTTGTAAACGAAGGCATAGATCGCAGATTTGGGCAGTTCAATAATTTTAATTTGGAAAGATGTCGGAATGATGGAAATTCTTTATCAGGTGTTACTAGTACTTCGTCGCCCCACCAACTCTCCAGCTTGTAGAAGTTGTGGAGGGTAAGTTCCTCCAGAGAGTTGAAAAATAATGATGTATCCTGCATGAGTTCTTTTTGAAACTGGTCGAATGGCGAAGATGCTGGAGCGCCTTCACTGCTGCCTGCTGATGATTTTAGTGATGATTCTTTCTCCATGTATTTCACATTAGCCATGTGTCTGAGGGTGAGGCGTTTGAGATATTGAAGTTTTCCAAATGGTGGTAGATGCTCGCATTGGTCACATCCGTCAATGCTAACGGCAACTAAATAGGGAAGAGAAGTAGTCAACTGATGTACCCCTGCCCAAATCGGGAAGTCTCCCCCTTTATACCCTTCTATGCTGAGGATCTTGAGGTTCGAGGTTGGTTGGAGCTGTTCGAGAAGCTTCTTGTAGGATAATTTCTCTTCTTCAGATGGGAGATACGAAGATTTATCAACATTCAAAACTAATTTTGACCAGTATATCTTCAATTCTACTAGTTCGCTTTTGTTTTCCAGTTCAGCCTGAGCTTCAAGTATGTTGATTGTCCAATCCCCCAACAACTCGATTGCCAGCCGCCCTCTCAAGTTCCTCAGACCTTTCAGAGCTTTGAGCCTTATGCTGGACATGTCTTTGGGACAATCCTGACTAACTACAAACCGACTCAATGTCTCAAGCTGAGTTAGTTTTTCCAAACCTTTAGGCATACAAGTTAAGCTATCACATTCATCCACTTCAAAACGTTTAAGGTGTACTAGCTCACCAAAATCACCTGGTATTTTGTTGAGCTTTGTGCAGGAATTGACTTTCAACGTTTGCAAGTTGGAAAGTTCTGTGATGGACTTTGGGAGAGTAACCAGACCGTCATTCTGGGAGATATCCAGGAATCTCAAATGGATCAGATTGCCAATGGAAACTGGCAACTCCTGTATCCCAAGATCATGCAAGTCCAATACCCTTAGTCTGTTAAATCTGGAGATCATCTCTAATGACTCTGTCTTTGTGTTTGAATCTGGTACCTTGACTGAAATAAGTGTCCGTAAATGTTGAACTTGTTGTGCTGATGACGAGATCTTTTCCGATGAATCTCTATCCCATGTGAAAGAGAGATGTTTGCATGTCGAATCCAGATTGACCCTTGAATCTGTCATGATTCTCATGACCCCGGCTGCATGTTGCCTCGCTAGATTACTCATTTTGTGATGCATCTTACAAGTCACAATGTTCCCCAAATCATCAGTGATCACACCCTCGAAGAAGCAGCGCCGTAATAATTCTATGAAGTACGTCTCTGCAGCATCCTCCAAACTTAGATCATGTTCTGCAGAAATGAATCCTTGTGCTATCCAGAGACTAATTAAATCATGCTTGTTGAAATCAAAATCATTAGGAAACAAGGAACAATAAACAAAGCAAGCTTTCATACGGGTTGGTAGGTCATTGTAGCAGGTATGTAAGACGTGCATCATAATTTGCTCGTCTCGTGTTGTAAACAATTCTTCATTGAAAGACCTCCATTGCCCCTCACTTTTTCCATAAAGATAGCCTGCAGCAACCTTAACAGTAAGTGGAATACCTCCGCAATTTCCAGCAATTTCCCTCCCTATCTGCTGCAGTTTAGGATCCTTTGATGCAAATGTGTCAAACAATATCCATGAACTTTGTTTTGGCAGGATCTTTAATTTATATGGCTCGACAATGCCTGGTTTTGCAAAATCTGCTACTTCAGACAAGCTTGAAGTCAGCAAAATTCTACTTCCTCTTGCACCTGCAGCGAACAAGTCTTTCAGTTTCTGTCCATGCGTGATACAAGCATCATCAAGGACAAGCAAAAAGAGTTTCCCCTCAATCTCCTTCTTAAGCCGGCGCTCAGTCTCCTTAACAAGTCGACCCCCATAGGTGTGGCTTTCATGCTTACTAGCTCTATGATTAGGAGTAGTTCCAGAAGAATGAAAGCTATGACATCCCAAAAAATCAAAATTCATGCCATTTTGATGAACATGGGAATGCATAGATTTGGCAGGTTTAGGGTTTCGCCTATAATTGGACCTCCTAATTGTACAAGATTCAGCAATCTCTCGAATGATGTCTGCCTCGTTGGATAACCCTGAGACTTGAATCCACATTCTCAAGTCAAAGTGACTCTTCACCTCTTCATCATCGTACACAAACTGAGCCAAAGCCGACTTCCCTAATCCTGATGATCCAATTATAGGAATGATAGAGAAACTGGTTTCATCAGCTCTCTGTTCCAGTAACATCTTTTTGATGTTCTTTTTATCATCGTCCCTCCCAATCACTTTGTATTTAGTGAGAGCGTAGGACCTACTGATCTGGAATTCACGGCGCTCACCTGGGTTACTGTGCTTTTCATTCAAGTGCCCCCCTACTTTTCCTAATTTATGGCATAGCTCATGGAATTGCTTAGCCATTGATGAAGGAGAAGCAGCTAGATTGGAAGAGGGGAAGAAAAGACTGACCTTTTCTGCAACTCTGTTACTAGAATTGACCACTCTCTTTAAGGCACGTCCAAGGTTCCCCCCAAGACTGCCATCCTCATGTGCAGCCTCCCTAGGAAGCCTTGTGCGGCGAGAGAGAATTTCATCAAGGAGGTCATCAACTTGATGAAGCAGGGTCACCAGAGTTCCCAGGCTACTGCGAACCTCACCATCATCCCTTTCCAGTGCTGCCACTGCACCTCTAACATCAGCCAATGATTTCTCTAAATTCTTCAGTTCTTCCACTGAAGTGAAGGGCTCTCCTTTATTCATTTCTTTCCCCAAGGTTATTTCAAGGTTCCTCAGTATGACTTCTTCAGATGCCATTCTTTGACTGCCTGAAATCACTGATCGATGGATATTGATAGTAGAGGAAGTTTAGAGGCAGGTGATTCCGTAGAAATGTGTAACGGCAGGATTGCTACTGAGCATAAGATTCAAGTTTAATCACTGTCACTGCTCCTCCATACATCCATTACTTCGGACAGCTGGGCATGGAATCTAATTACTTTTTAAAAAATTTCTATCAAAGTCCCAATTAGATCTGTAAAGAAGAGAGGGCCTTACTAAGAAATTATAAATTTAATTGGGTCGATCCTTTAAATGATCATACTTTATTGGATTTTTAATGGGTCTAGTCGGTTTAATAATGAGTTAAGAGTTTCTAAGGCTTTAAAACACTATTAGACAATTAATGTTTTTCACTTGTTTGTCAATGGTCCATTGTCAAAAATTAGAGGTAATATAGACATACTATTACCTTCCATAGATAGAACTATAGTCTCTTTGAGGCATGACTCGTCTCGTCCCATTTTGTATCTTTTTTAATTCGACCCAACTCGGCCCATTTTGCATCTTCTTTGGTCTAGTCCTAACCCGTTTTATATGTGACCCATCTCGACTCTTACCCAATGCACAGATCTAGACCTAATATCATGCACTTCAACATTTGGTGACCGTGACAAATACCACAGTTTGAAAATTGATTATGGTTGGGATAAAAAATAATATACTTTTATGTTGCGAACTTGGTGCATTTCCCATGCATGATATTTTTGAAATAACTATCCATGGTCAAATTACAAATGAGACCCGCCGATAAGTGATTAAAAGGCCTTCTTACACAATCACAGCCTATATTTTTTTTTTGGCCTTGTCAGTTCTCATCACTTAAAGTTGCTAGACAATCAAGTTAGAAGCTGAGAAACTTATGCAAAGTCAAACCTAATCACTATAGTTACTTTTATCTAGATAGATCACCTCCCATGTGGCGAGCTAGTGAGCCGCCACATGCTCATCTCCCTCAAGTATTACCTTAACTAGGTTTTTGCAACGTGGGAAGCATAAATTGTAGTAGAGTGGTTGTCCACTCATGTAAATGATTTTGTAGTGTGTGACAACATAACCACGAAAGTTCATTCATACGCCAAGTTGAGCTGTTGATACCCCCGTAAGGTGTACTCTGTATGAGCTTTGTTTGAATTAATTGAACGTCTGCAAGATTCTCTTCGTTGCCAATATGATATAGTCATGACTCATCCACATTGTATTTTTTTTTTCTTCGAGACAAGATGTTGAAACTACGGACAGGATTGCATGCAGCTAAGTATTGTTAGATTCAAATCAGCACATGGTTGCCAACTGTGGCATGAAAATAATAGAATCACCTAGTGACCTCACTAATATTACAAAACTAAGGTTTTGTTCTCCTCCGAAATTTTTAGAATAACATAAATTTTAGCAATTTTTTTTATACCTAAAATGAGTTTAGTTTAATTAAAAATGAGGCTAATAAAGCAAAAAAAAAATATCAGATAAATAAATTTTTTTAGTGGGAAATTTGTCAAAACTATCTTGGGAAATTTTTGGTAAAAAATTATAATATATTTTTTTGTTGCGAAGTAGTTTTCTCAAATTTAACTTATTAGGTGTTGAGCTTTTGTAATTTTACCCTTTTTTTTCTTTCTTTTCTTCAAATTTTTTACTTAAAAAAATTCATATCATAATTCTATTTTTATCTTTGGCTTTCCATAATGGCATTTCTTTTTCATTAAAAGTTTGATGATTGTTGGAATATGATGAATTTAAGATCCCTACTTACATATGTTTAATTGAATATTGTTATTAATTCAAGGGAAAAATGGTGTTTACTCAGATTATACTTTGGGAGAGATCATGGTGGAAAAAAAAACCACTTGAACTAAGAGGTACGTATAAAAGAAGAAAAAGGGAGATTTAAAATTTTGGATTAAAATGGGTAGAACTAGAAGTAAAAAAAAAAAAGCAAAAGCACCGGAGGTCTAGAGAAAAAGTCAAATCTATCGAAATTCAACAAAAGGTACTATTTTTCAGTAAAGTAGATGGTTTCCATACTATTTTTTTTAATTAAGGTAATTTCTCATAAACAAAATTGTAAAACCCCCTCGGTTCCAATTTATGTACTACGTAGCACATTTTACGGGTTTTAAGGTTTATAATTGAGTGGCGGTGGATCACCTTTAATTAGTACAAAATGGAAAAGTAATCAAATTCAATTAGAGAAAGTTAAGTTTTGGAGGGAATTTTTTTGCCCTAGATTTTTGGCCCCACATTTCAACATTTTTGGACCCAAATTTTTTGGTCCTACGTGAAACCAAGAGTAGCCTAGTTAATTTTCAAACAAAGCCAAAATTTGGCTCCAAAAATTTGCCTTCAGTATTTTTACAACATTTATCAACCACTACAGCTCCTTATATATACAATCTCATTTATGGGATAACTACCTCATTCCCACAATTAATACAAATGCAAACCTTTAACAGAATTTTTTTTAAAAAAAAGAATAATACATCCACCGAAGCAAAGGGCTAGTAGAGGGCCAACACACAGTGAAGCAAAGGGCCAGCAGACAGTGAAGCAAAGGGCCAACAGACAGTAAAGCAGAGGGAAAGTAGAGGGCCATCAACCAGTGAAGTGAAGGACCAACAGATAGATACCTCAGGATAACGTAAATTGCTTCATCACCGGGTGAACCAGCACAATTGTAAAGTTCTGGAAACTACTTCCACTCTCTGCCAGCAACTTCATCCGGAGAGCTAGTTTCAGGGTAGGGAGTTATGCATGCCTCCATCTTTTTATACCTGTCATGCACAAACCAAACAAGAGTACTGCAATTAGAGAGGGTAGAGCAAAACTTCTGATTATGGGATGTGAGCTGGACAATTAAATAGGGTATTTTAGCACACCTGACTATGAATAAATTATAAAAACATTGGTAGTCTATTTTACTTAGATTCTTCATTTCACCTCATGTTCTATTGTCAGATCCTCAGAACTTTGAAGATGATATGAAGTTACATTTTACACTTTATTTTGGACCAAAAACATCACACTATTCCAATAAAAAGCAGGTGGTCTAGGACTCTCAAGTTCATTTCATCGAGAAATACAAAAATCTCATTAATAAGCATAAAAGAGCAGAAACTCAGAAAGCATATTGTAGAAGTATACCTGACATCAGTGGCATATTGAGGCTCATCACATATTGTAGCACGAGAAACTCCTTCCCTACAATTTACTCTTTTCCTCCAAATAGCAATTTCACCCTTTGAGATTTATTCTCCCATCTTAGAAGTTTAGCAATCTCCTCATCAAGCCTACAACCCATTCAAGCTATTACAGAGTGTGAACCAGTACTTCTTCACTAATCACTCAATTGTAAAGATGAAGGAGTTAGTATTAGAAGAAGAGGAGCTGGTAGAGGTTGTGTGCAAGAAAATAAGCTAATGTGTACTTACCAATGTGGAGAGAGCAATTGTTGCCGAGAAGTTACTAAAGATTTGTGAAACTAATGACATGCCATACACAAATTAGAATAAACTACTAGCAGGTTGTATAAACAAATTAGCAATATAGTATAATGTCTCAAGGTGGATAATCAGTTGGATATGGCATAGAGTTTGTTCACAAATCACATCAAATAAATCAATCAATATTCAAAACATGAAAACAGGGAGAGTAGGCAGAAAGAGGGTATCATTCAACCCATATTACATCAAATAGATTTTACTAAGGAAAAGAACAATACTAAGGAAAAGAACAAGTATAAGAGCAGCTGCTGCCACCCTTGGAATCAGCAAATCATCAACACATAGGCTTGTGAAAAGAGGATGCATAAAAAAGCACACAAATACAATCAAACCAGAACTCACTTTGGCACATAGGATCACAAGAGTTCAATGATATTTGAATACAATTGTACCAGAAACTATCACAACATACCCGAGGTTTGCTAACATGTATAATGTCATACATTTGGACGAGAAACGATTTTAAATGTCAAAAATTTCACAAAGATACTACATTGCATCAGATGAGAAAGATCCATATAGATCATGCAAAAGTAAGAGATTCATTATAAAGGTCAAATTCATTGTGGAAGTGGCAACGCCACGTATCACCCCTGAGGGCGAGGTAGCTTATGACGGAAAAATAGACATTTTTCTATGCATAGAATTAGTCCCAGCACAAAGAACAAGCAAGAATAGACCAACAGGTACACTTGAGCTCAAGCCAATAACAAGTGTCACTAAGAAAGTCATCAAATCAAAGATCATGTATGGCATACTATATGCCATTATCAGGGCTAAGTGCCCCCCTTGGGGTTGCAAACAACTCTTCCTAGGTTAGGTTAGTAATAAACCTAATATTATATCGAGTATGCATGGACGTACTAAAATAGAAATTGTAGCATATAAATTGGGACGGAGGGAGTAATTTTTAACAATTTTTTGTTTTATTTAATTACTAGTAAAGTTAATTTAGTTTCATTTAAAAATGTTGGGGAAAACCACTGTAGTACTCAAAAATATAGTCATTCACGCATTCCAAAAATAATAAAAGCTTGAAGAATAACGGAAATTAGAAGGTGCATCCAGATATACCATGCTCATGGTGCACCCAGGTGCACTGTCCACCCATTTAAAGAATAAAAGCAAACAACCAGGTTTTAATAAACAACAGTCATTTTACAACTTAAAAACTGCAATCAAAGGAAATAAAAAAGTTCAAACTTACAAAGCTGATTGGCCATATGACTCAAATATGCAAATTATGTTACATAGCCGGGCCATATATACGTACGAAGTATTAAATACGGAGTACATGAGAGTTTGACTATGTACAAACCTTTTATTTTTTCATAATCAACTGATAACACCATAAGTCCATAGAATCACCATATGACGCAAATTTTATCCCCCCCATATTGTAAGAGATACATGAAGCTTTGAAGGAGAACGTACGTAACACTTGTTTATCATACCAAATGACGACAACTTTTTGCCAAATTTTGCGATTGATTAGTATCAGTTTTAACATAAATAGCCGTAAACATTTAATAAAAGTTTGAAGAAAAAAAGCATAATTAGTTTTTTGTATGACATTTTGAGTAAAAGTAGAAACTAATTCGAGATTAACAAAATCATTTTGACTTAGAAAAAGTCTATGCTACCAAAAATTCATTTGAAATTTATAAATTCAAATTCTAATAAAAGATAAATTCTAGAAACCACATGTCTTGAGCAAAACAAAATTATATTGATCTCTTGACCACCTTTGGATGATTACATATTTACATAACAAAAATCTTAATAGAATTTGTAGCCAATATAATGTTAGTAACGATCAATTTAACAGACTAAAACAGTTTTGACCAACAAAAATAAGGTTTTTCTAGTAAAAATCAGTTTGAGTTCATCCAAAAAGATAAGAGTAGTTTAATCAAGGAAGATAAGAGTCTAGTTTAGTTTGGCAGATAAACAAGCTACTTGTCCTCAACTTCTTACGCTGAACATCAACTGAACGTGTTGATTGCATAGTCTTCATCAAAATAACCCTGTCTTTCATTATTATATATGCTCCAAAAGTCTCCATTTCGAGTAGAAGTGCTTGGTGTTTGTGTTCTCTCCCTGCATCGAAGGAAAGTCATAGTTTAAAAATAACATAAAGATGCTCAATCCATTGAAATTGTAATAAAGCAACTCGTGCTACTGAGTTCTGTTGACACTACTCGTAAGTCTCACAAAATAAGGAACTGCATGTGTAAAAAAAAAACGTACTCAGATGGGTATGGATCATTAAAGCAATGGTGTGCATGAGTCCTTGACGTCGATGTTAGGGATGTGCTGAACAATGTGGAAGTCTTCTCCAACAATTGTGGTGGCATTCGATTCCTTCCTGGACCATAATCTGTTGTTGAAAGTAGTTGGCATGTGTCTAATCTCCAAGGTTTTGAGGGTAGTTATGGACTTCAACCCTTCTGGTATCTTTTTCAGACTGGTACAAGATATAAGTGATAACTTCTTGAGACATGGTATAGTGTCTTCTCTTATCTCCCATTCCTCTAAATTTGGCAAACCAGACAACTTCAGCTCCTCAAGACAGGGAAACAAATTTGGTTTACTAATAATCCATTCTTTCCCTATGAAGGAGTCCTTGGCTAATCCTAAGAACTTCAAACCATACAGCTCCCCTATAGCATCCAAGGTCCTCGAATCCTCAAGATGAGTGTAGTACAGTTCTAATTTTCCTAGGCCAGAGGGAAACTTAATGGGGTTTGACGTATCTGGTGCTCTGCCAGATAACCTTAGCCTTCTCAGATTTTTTTTGGAGCTCAACATATCAAGAGACTCCGACTCTAATGGGAAGCCATACCAATCCAAAGCCAAAGCATTGAGACGATCTTTCTCGATCGCGGGGCATTTGAACACTTGTTTTAAATGGTCAGGATTTGATATTCCTTGAATGTATAGCTTAGTAAGCCTGCTGTTTAAGTTTTGCATTTCTGTAAGCATCCAATCTCCTCCTTTTACACCCCACAAGGTTTGTAGTTCCACGAGAGGTTTCAACACAAAACCTTCCTGTATGTTAGTCATCATTTCATTCGGAAGGAAAAGATGCCTAAGCCGCTCCAACTTCCAGAAGACATTAGGCAATCTTATCTCGTTATCCACAGAGACATTCCAATAATCAAAGGTTATCAACTTGCGCAGTTTCCCAATAGACCTTGGAAGTTCTTGAATGTTTGTGGACCTTATTCCTAGATACCTCAAGTGAATTAAGTTGCCTATTTCTTTTGGCATGGTTCCGTCAGGAGTTATGATTCCTTTAATATCTAAGACCCTTAGCAATTTGAACTTCTCAAAAACAGGGGCTAGGACGGAAGTTGTTCCCTGCTCTTTCACTCTACTACCATATTGTTTGCCAACTCCTGCACCTTTACTTGATTCTTCTAGTAGCAGCAGAGATCTAAGTCTGGAGCTATTCAACGGAAGGGAGCACTTGCTGCATGGATAATTGACAACATTTAATAAAGTATTGCTAGTCATTGATTTTCATACAATTTACATACAGAATATATTATATGAGAATATGGTGGTACATTGAATTTGGTTGATTTTTTCTGATATTGTTTCTCCTTACTTTACACTGGGTCTAAATTATCAACATGTCACTGACTTGTGACAGATGGAGTAGATATTTAAGAAAACATGTATACTCATTAAGCCACTAGAATCAAACAGAACAAGCAATTCTTTTGGATCCACTTGTATTTTTTAAGAGAAGGGGACAGATTGTTGTTGGCCTACAAAGTCTACAATATACAATTGTACAGCCCATTGGAGAAGGTGTCAGAACTCACAAGCAACAAATTGTTGTCAAGTACTCGTCATTGCTCATAACAAACTATTTCTCGGAAGTTTCCTGGGTTTTACAAAGATGAAAGGGAGAACTTTACTTGTGCAAAAACTTCCGATACTAATGCACCATATCAATTCTTTTGATCCAGAATAACATGGTAAAGAAAATCTCAAATGACTAAAAAATGGCATCGAATACTAGAGGTCATAAATCATGGGGTATAAGTGCATTGATTTCTATATGCTTAAAGCTGATTTGAACTCAATTTAATCTATGCAATAACCCTATCGAACGATAACAAGCCATGAATTCGTATTTTGTTGATTGTCATGCAAAAACACACCCTGATTTAGCAAGGATGAGGCATCTTAGAGGAGTCCAAGTTTTAACCATCTTCTATCCCGTAATATAAGGGTCGATCTTATCGTTTCCCTCTTAGACAAAAAAAATGACCAGACTTTTTAGAAAAGGTAACAAAAGTCAATAAGCACACCAAGCTACTTTAACATATACGTACCTAAGATTGATAGCAGCTCGGCGTGACTGAGTTTGATCAGAATCTGCTGAAGATTGGGTGAGGATCTCCTTCCTCTGTGCTATCGTGATACAAATATCCCTCATCATGTCATGTAAACGGAGTTTGTTGACTTTCTCAGTGTAGGTCTTGCTCACAACCTGAACCATTGTATGGTCAACAAGCTCCTGCAGGAGCCGGCCTGCTGCAACTTCAGGGGTTTCATCATTTTGTTGTCGGTCCTTGACAAATCCTTCAGCAATCCACATCCTCTTTAGTGTTCCTGCTGAGATGGTTGACTCTTCTGCCATGAGCCCTAAGTAAAGAAAGCATGGCTTCAAGTAGCGAGGAAGGTCATCATAGCTCAAGGCCAAAATATCTTTGACCGGCCCATACATATGCGGACCTTCTTCCCCGTTTAATTGATTTAACACCCTCTCCCACTCCTGGATGGTGTCCTTTCTCTTAAGAAGCCTTCCTAACGCCACTATGGCTAACGGCAGACCTTTGCACTTATTCAGCATCGTCATTGCCAGACCCTTGTACTCCGTAGCCAATTCTTTCCCGCTATTGCTTCTAGACATCTTGTTAAATAGCATCCAGCTATTCTCATCGTTGAGAAACTTGGTCTCATGGAAAACCCAGTTCAATTGGGTGTCTGTAGACCGGATACGTCGACTGGTTATTATAATCTTGGAGTTACAGTTAGCACTGGAATACGAAGAAGATTTATCCCCATAACTTTGGAATAAGTCTTTTAGGATATTCTGGATGGAATTCCAGTCCCAAACGTCATCCAACACCACTAAACAAAATTTTGTCTTGAGCAGATTTTGGAGCCGTGACAGCGGATCATCACCATCAAGGCCTTGATCATGATCAGAAATAGGGCAATTGACATCGCGGTGGTCATTGGTATTTCGACTGCTGCCTCGTATCACTTGGTGCAGAAGTTCAGACCAAAGTGGCAGTTTATAATCATCGGTCCACACTTGAGGGAGCGAGATCCATGCACACTGGTTGAAGTGCTTCCTAACTTCGGCATGGTTATAGAGGGTTCCAGCAAGGGTAGTTTTTCCCGAACCACCCATGCCTACAATGGCGAGGACATGCATCAAAGACTGGTTCGAGTGAATATCATTTTGGGATTTTCCAACTAGCATTTCAACCAGCATTTTAACATCTTCATCGATGCCCACCACAAAGTCGGCATCAAGACGTTGATGGGTATGCTGGAAGGATAGCGCACCACCAGCGCTCAGATTCTTCTGGGAAGGCACTTTTTGGATTTGGCTGTCGAGAGAGAGGGAGGACATGATATCTCGAACTTGTTTCCGGAGATCCCTGAGCTTCTTTGAGTCACGGCGGGCCCTTCGTAAGTGTCTCAGGGTACTGAATGCTGTGCAATCTGTGTTAGACACTAAGCCATCGACCAAATCCTCCGTATCATAAGCGATCTTCCTCAGATCTGAAAACCAGCCATTAACTCGCTCGTCGTTGGTGCCTCCTTGTCTATTTCTTTCGTATTTAACTAGAAAATCCTCCAATTTCCAGAGGTCATCTCTTAAGGCTCCGGCTTCAGACCCTACACTCAATTCTAAAGCTTTAGAATCTTCGTCAATGTATTGGACAGCATAGGACACAATAACTGATTCCGCCATGACGAAGATCTCTGTCAAGTTAGGTTCTCTTTCCTCCGCTCGTTATGTATTTAAATCTTTGATAACCCAAGGAGGTGAGCACTCCCACATATTTCCTTACACATCTCATAGAAATAAGTTCTTCCTTCACACGATGTCGTACGGTCCTACCCCTTGGTCAAAAATCCAAAAAATGATTTATTCTAACATTCCCCGTGACGCCAGTCCGCAACCACTAATAATTTTGAATGAAGTAATTAACGTTTCAAGAATGTGACACTTTTACCTTTTTACTCATTTATTTGATAATACATTGTCAAATCCAATCTTTTATATTAATAACATATTAAAATATTAAATAAAAAATACTATATATACACAAGATACAATAGTAAAACTATAAAATTAACCTCTTAAAATAACAAAAGTTACCTTAACAAAACATATGTCAATTTTTATCAACTTTGTGGGGATAACTTTTCTTATTTCTAGAGATTACTTTTACTACTTTATTATATCCTATGTGTGTATAACATTTTGTGAATACTAAATGTCATTATTAAACCCTATACAAAAATTTAGAAAATGCTTACTCTGCTCACCAATAGGGGCGTTTAATGATATTTTTATTTCTTAATTATAAACTTTATATTCTAATAGTACATTTTCATTTGAGGTCTTGATTTTAGGTTGAAAAGGTAAAAAGTTGTACAATTTCCTTTTAAAATAGTAACTTTATTTTCTAACATCAATGTACTGTATTTTTTTTTTTGTTGACATTTTTCTTCTCCAATATAAATTTCAAATAGTTCAACTTAAACTCAATATAAATTCCACAATTTATATAAAATATTTTTGACATTTCTATCTCCTCTTCTAAATAAAAAATATATATATTTTTTATATTTCTCCTCTCCAATATCACCTTCTTTTATCACTCTCCACACAAAAAATTGACATGTGATAGTAAAAAAAAAAATTAGAAAATTCGAAGATAAATTTTCATTGTACTCCCAAATTGTTTTGCGGCAACTTCTTATACTTGAGGCATCTTTCCATGTCTCCCAATGTATTTAAAAATATGCGTACCCTTCCATCTCCTCCAAATCTCACGACCACATAGCAGCCACCCCACCGCCTTAAAACAGATCGAATAAATCAAGATGGGAGGATAGCAAGTTCAACATCAAAAAATGTTTGACTAAAATATATTTGATATGCGTTGGGAAACTTAAGTCAAGTGTAAGTTAAAGTAATTGAAATTAAACTTGTACTATTTAAAAATAAAATTTATATTAATAACATATGAAGTTGTACAATTTCTTACCTTCTCTGGATAATAATCTTATAAAAAAACCCTAAATAAAGTTGTAATATTAAAAAATAAAACTATCATCGTACTTTTAAATATATGTATCGTAGCTTGTATACATTATGAGTTTAGAACCCTCAATTTGTAAATTACTGGATAATTTTATAATAGGTACAATAATTAAGTGTCCACTATAATAAAATCATTCATAACCATTGACTTCCTGATCATAACAATCACAACCGTTCATTACATTAAACCTTTTAACTCAATTTAAATAGTTACACTTATGAAAAAATTGTTTTTGAAAATTGATTAAGATTACAAATAAAACTACTTCTTTTGCATAAAAATTATGAGTACCAGGAAGACAAATAATTCAAACCCATCTTCTTCATTGAATATGCATCTAGTAACCTTTCATAATGAATTTTTTTCCTACTCCTCCATGTGTGAATTGGCCAATGTGTTGTATTTAGCAATTTTATTAGAGAAAATTGGCCTCTTGATTTACTAGCTAGTGTAGTGTAATAGATTGATCAAGATGATAAAAAAAATGTCATTTTTTTGGAACAACTATTTCTTATTTTTGTAGTGGAATCAAAATTTTTAGGTTTAACTGTAAAACTAATTGTTTCAATCAAAAAGAAACTCAAACAGATCAATGGATGAGATTGACTCATTGAAAATCAAAGGTTCAGATCAAATTTCTTACAATGGTTACCAAACATTTAACTATTGAAAAGTCTTTCGTAAATTACCACTCCATCTTTTATTTCTAGTTTTGGAATTTGCTACATTATAAACACACTCATTACTGATATTGCTGGTTTATAATATTTTCTAACGAATATGGCCGGAAAGTGACATTATATTTGAGGTAAAATCACATATAGGGTTAAAATTGTAGAAGACCCAAATAATCTAAGGAATCATACAAGTAGTTTCACAATATTAGGTGTACACGTTCATAAAAATAAAATGAAATGGTTAGCGATTAACCGTTAACCGTACATTTAAATATCGGTTACAGCTACTTAATGGTACGATTACAGTTATCATTTTTCAATAACCGTTATTATGGTTAACCGTACCGTTAAGGCTTAACGGTATGGTTAACCGTTTATGAACACCTCTAGTAAAAGAGAAAAGAAAATTTGTATTATCAACCCCTTCCACCAATGACCACTTTTAAGGATATGATGTTTTAATTTTTATAACATCTCTTTAATCAAAATGGCTAAAAAGTGGTATTAGTTAGGTAGCTATATAAATATTAAGTATGTTTATAAGGTTATAATTTATAATATTAGAAACAAAATAAAAGATAATAATTTATAAAATTGTTGATTCCTCTAATAAGTGTTTTGGTTATGACTAACTTTGTTCCTAATGGGTTTGATGCTTAGATGTGTGTAGAGCAATATTCTTAGTTCTGGAGTAGAAGCCCATGCATTGAAGTTGTGGTGTACCAACCAAATCTAGCCTATCCATACGTACATTAGACTATTAGAGTTACTTTATAACCTTTGACCCCTTATTGTCTAGAGCTATGTAATATGTAGAGAGAGTTGTAGAACTTTGAGTGAAGTTTAAAAGAGAGTAGAGATTGACTTAGGGTTAATAGGAATGACAATGGATTAGAGTCGGAGCGAATCCAACAAAATCCGAATCCGATCCAACAAGTTCGCATACCTTAATTTTGGATCCGGATCCGCAAACTCCAACCCGATTAAGGATTTTGGACCTCTGATCCGATCCGAACTGAACTGAACCAAACGGTAGGACCTTCGAATTCGATCCAAAATTTAATATATTGTAAATTTTACACTTATGTACCTATTTTTTTAGTTTATTTTATTACTAATACTATAATTCATATATAATATATAAAATTATAAAAATTATACAACACAAGCAAATACCATATTTTTAATTTTTTTAATTTTGGGTTATTATATTTGGGCTTTTTTTAATATTAGCTTTGATACTACTCATTCGGATCGGACTATTAGACTCAGACCATAAACGCGTATGATGTAATACGATATCGGAATTCGACCCATCTCCTATTTGGAGTCGGAGTTTTTTTTTTTTTTTATCGGAGTCGTAGTTTTTTCAAACAGGTTTGAATCAAACTTTTTCCTTCGGATCGAATCGAATTCGATTTGGATTTGGATTGAATTACCATCCCTAAAGTCAATGGGTTAGAGTGAAGAGAAAAAAGAGAGAAGGAAACTCGTTGTTTAGTTTAGAACACGAGAGGGAGAAAATCCTAATAGAGCGTATCCTAACAGAGTGTATGTATAAGGTGTTGACCATATAGTGATGTGTTGAAAATCCTAGTGTTGAAAATCTCTTGAGATGGGAACAAGAGTTTTCACGTAAAAATCTATGGTGTTCCTTTCAGTTTCTCGCTTCCAATTTTTTAAATTTCGTAAATCGAAAAAGTTCTTATACAATCATACTTACAATTCACCCCTCTTATAATATCATCAAAGTAGGGGTGTGCAAAATAATCGTAACCGTTAACCGTGTATAACCGGTTCATATTAACGATTATTTTACCGAAGCGTTAAAAATTAACGGTTACGGTTTTCTGGTTATGAAATTTTTGTAACAGTTAACCGTTATTATTATTTTTTAAAAAAACTAAACTTAAAAGGCTAAATTATGAATAATTATCATAATTTTTTTATACATTATCATACCTTATATAAATATATGTTATTACTATCGTAGAAAAAACAAATGAACTAAGAAATCATACAAATAATTTCACAATATTAAGTGCACAAGTGTATAAAAATGGAATAAAATGGTTAACAATTAACCGTTAACCGTACCGTTAAATACCGGTTACCGTTTCTTAACGGTACGATTACGATTAGCTTTTTCCAATAACCGTTATAACGGTTAACCGTATCGTTAAGGTTTAACGGTACAGTTAACCGTTTATGCACACCCCTACATCAAAGTATCAATAATGACACATTTATTAGATCAAATTGACGAATTATCTTATTTTTTAATGAAATGAATAGAATAAATACTTACTTTATTAAAGTGGCTTCAAGAAGGTCGTCGTTGGCCTAAATATGGCATAGGAGTGGCCTCCAAGTTTTTTTAATCGTTATCAAATTAAATATATTTTGACAGAAAGTCCCAGATGGCGTCCATAAAAGAATGGTCCGTTAGCGTGAACTAGCCACCTTCATTCTTCATCCATTTTTAAATCCTCAAATCAAAACTTGAAATTAATAGAAAAGATAAAGGGAGCAATCCATCAACTTCTATTTTTTTTTGGTCAAAATCCAGTAGCTTTAACAGAGTTATATTATATATAACCCGAAATTTAGACCCGGTTGGAGTCTTAATAAAATCTGGATTTGGGAAGGCAGACGTACTCCAAGTGAGTAGAATGAGGGAGCTAACATGAGTCCAAATGGCAAAACTTAAATTGAAAAGGGTTGGTTAAAGTGGAACAATTCCATTATATCCAACTACATAGTGATTGGATCGTTCAAAGCATGAAAGTTTCAATAACAATGCATCTTAAGAGATATATTTGAATATTTTTTTATTTATAAGCTTTTTAAATTTTTTTTTGAAAAATAAGCCATGTTTGAAAATAATTTAAAAAATAAGTTAATTTTGTTTCGGAGTATGAAGTTGAAAATATGGGGGGTGAAACTAGGTTAGTGAAAAACATTGCCTAAGGCAACGTTTTCGGTCAGTGAAAAGGCAACGTTTTAAAAAAAATATAAAACCTTGACTCGAGTAACGTTTTTTTACTGCCCCAATTTCACCCTTCTATTTTCAGCTTCATGCAAACCGTTGCCCGGGACAACAATTTTGCTTATGCTAACCGAAGCTAAATTAGCTTATTTTTTAAATTACTTTTTAAGGTAGCTTATTTTTCAATTTTTTTAAAAAAAAGCTTATAAATAATAAAATTCGATATATTTACCAGATGCATGAATATCATCATTGATGGTCCGCAGTAGTAAGATTTGAACTTTTCTGTATAAAAAAGTACATCTACAATCCATTCTGTAACGAGGACACTTTCATTCGCAGGAGCCAAATAATCGTGTATATGAAATCAAAATAACTATTACAGGCAGAACCAAGCTGCCCTTTTACCACTTAAATTTTTCTTTATTTATGGGGTGATTGCGACGATGATGATAATATCAAGGCTTTTCTAGCTAATTCATACATGATATAACTATTATTATATCATATATAAGTATTTTATATCAGATATAAAAATATAGAAAAAATCATATTAGGAATAAACATTATGATCTCATATATAAAAATGAAATTATAAACATGCTTCAAAATCTATTTATAATAGGTATAAATTTCTCTAATGATATTACTAAAAAATAAACAGTGACCACCAAATTACATCGAAAGGGATGAAAAAACTAGTGAAGTATGCGGCTAATACGGGAGCTTTTCTTGGGAATAAGTTTGGACTTGAACATTAGCTGATATAGAGGGGGTACGAGCACATACAAGCTAACAGGCACTACGAGGACCACACCCACTGGAATAATAATCTTGGCCCTATGATGACCGAACACAAGGTAGATTGCTGAGCTGAAAGCTACCATCATGCTTATTATGGAAATGAAAAGCATGCTCAACCCAACTATCAAACCCCCCGGCAGTGCAATATGGAAGTCATCTTCAGAGTAACGTGATGTTAGGATTGACAAAAACATAAGGATGGATGTAACCGAAGAGAAAAGGGAGATCGCATCAGCCACAGAAAATACACCAAAAGCAGGTCTCTGGGAGTACATGGGATGACCGTCTGCGTTGCCATCACCTCCGGGAACATGTAGTCCTGCATTGAACGCTACAGTTGCAATCAGTGTTGCCACAACTGTACATGATGATGCTGTAGTCTTCATCCATTTTTCCCCGTCTTTCCTCAGCTGTTGATGTGTCTCCCTAAAAATCATCCATGGGGTTTTCCCTTCCTTATTCATCGCCTCTTTATGGCCAGGCTGCACAAACTCCTTCACTTCCTGAAAACATTAGCCTTCACAATGAAATAAATGCTTTTGTACTTAATTTTTTGTTGGATCAATTTTTAGAGAATTATCTATACTACTTGAGAAACGAAAATGGTATACGTTCAAAGAAGCATACCATAAACCATTGCAATTCCCGTCGATATTGTAAAGCTGCTCCGCTGACAAGGTTTAGCCGATCTGAGGAAGGTAGCTTGCCAGCCAAATGTAAAATGTTGTTATCATGTGGGTGATCAATACATCTTTTGATCAAATACTTGTAATCACTCATTTGATATACCAGGCTGAAAACAGTTTCCTGACGATGTAAGACAGCTAATTGAAACATGTTATGATTCTCCTCATCCGAAGCCCAAATTGCTGGGGGAAATTCCTTAACAATAACTTCTATAATCTCCGGAGTGCCTAACTTTGCCGCTGTCAGGAGTGGTTGTTGAAATAAAGAGAAAGCTTTGGCATCATCCAGCTCCAATATCCCCGCACACAAGCTTCTCACTAGCTCAAGTGCGTCTTGTTGCTTATGTCTTACTGCAACAAAAAAAAATGTGCCTAGTATCGGTGCAAATAATCTTACACAATGCATAGTTCAAAATATTTTCAATTAACGAGCCACAAAATTTCTCAGGTTTTAAAAAATTTTGCTTGGATGTTTACTATAAATCAAGGAACTTTACAAATAGTGCACAATGTATATGCGCGATGAAACAAATCCTCCTTTGTGAGGACGGTTTGTAGAAAATCAGTAGATATTGTACCATAGATCCACTGCTTGTTCCACTGCGGGACGGTCTGTGTTGGAATCAATGTGATCAAGAACATTGTAATTAAGTATGTGCGTGACATGTAAAGAGTACACCAAATTTTTTTACCTTTTTTTTTAAAAAAATTCGAAAACTAACCTCACCCGAAAATATTTTGAAATATGACATTCGTTTTTAAACCATTGTCACTGACAACAATTTTAAAAAAGTCAATATATTAACTTTATGGGACTTGAATTTATCAAATGTAAAACCGCTGTCCTTGATAGCGGTTTACACTTGGTAAATTAAACTTCATACCTCATTTTCTCATTTTATCATCATCAAAAAATGTTTAAACACCACTGTAAAACCGCTGTTAAGTACAACAATTTTACCTTTAAGTAAAACTGTTGTCCTAAACAACGATTTTACACTGGGTAAATTCAAGTCTCATAAAGTCAATGTATTATCTCTCTTAAAATCGTTGTTAGTAATAGTGGGTTACAAACGAAGGTCGTATTTCGAAATACTTTCGGGTGAGGGTTAGTTTTCGGCATTTTTTTTTAAAAAAAGTAAAAAAAAAATTGACTCGTAAAGAGTTCCTCCCAATTGGAGTAATGGACGTTCTCTCTGTCAAGAATAAGAGGAATGCAATTCTTGATATTGCTAACCGACAAGGCTAGGTGAAATTCTGATGATGGTGGGGGAGGTATCTTTAGTCATGGCTATGGATTGCAAGAAGCAGCGGAAACAAGAAGGTGGTGGGCTAGAGAAAGAAACGAACAGGGAAAGGAAAATTAAAAACTGTGCTGTGATACCATGTTGAAATATTATTAACTCCCCTTTATTCGAGTGTTTTCCTTTGATCAAATGAATATAAAGTGTGTCATGTACATGAATTATATTCTATCCACAATATAATTCTATACATAATATTATCCTAAACCTGTGACACGATTATCTTTTAGTAATCTCTATCACAAATAACAAAGAAAAGCTTACCAGGATTACAAAACGGGAGTTTCCAACGTGTGACATCGCCACTGGGGAAACAAGAAGACTTTCTAGCTAGCACAGTCAAGGGAGAGCCCATACCATGTACCTCAGCTGTGGCCATCTCCGGGTACATGTCAATCAACTTAAGAGCAATGCCTGTTTAAGCTCATAGTCATATATAGATAGAAAATCAATGATTATTTTAGACGCTTTAGTCTTCTCCAGTGCTAAGGGCACTTGACACTACATTACTAATTACTTTCAGTTTGAAAATAATAATAGTCTTAATTTATACATGATATAAATATATTGCAGAAATTTTTGTAATTTCATTTCTATATCTGAAATCATAATTTTTAGACCTGATATACGTTTTTTTATATTTTTATATCTTCCGTATTTCTATATTAAATATAACAATAATTTTATCTGATATAATAATAGTTTTATCTGATATAACAATACCTATATTTTAGATCTTAATATATCCTGATATAATTTATATCATGTATGAATTAAGAAAAGCTCACTAGTTATATATAGTCCCAACATCTCATAACTTAGCATATATATCACATAATAACTCAAATAAACCTTTTCTAGACATAATGGTTGATTTTGAAATGAACTCACCAAAATACTCGGCAGTAATAATGTCAATAAGGAGTTTACCACCAGATTCGCCTGCAAAAGGACTAGGCTCAATATCATCACGAGTAACTTCAACCAAATACCAAATCATCATCTCGTGGCCATATTGAGCTGCCCTATGAATAGGCAAGCCTGATTTGCCTGAAATATTAGGCAAATCAGGATTTTTGTTAACCATTAGTTTAGCTGCTTGAATGTTGCCAACTACTGCAGCTACTGAAAGGGCAGTCTCCCCGTTTTGATCAGTCAAGGCCAAATCTTCAGGAGACATTCTCCTTATCAGTTTCTCCACAAATTCAAGTCTTTTTTCCCCTGTGCCAACGGCAATGTGAAGTGCTGTTTCGTAGGATATGGTGATCTTTGCTGTCAACGCTTCCGGATCTTCCTCCAGATATTTCTTAGTTTCATTCCACTCGCCTTCAACAACTGCTTTGTACAATGGCAAGTAACCTCCTAGATCCTTCAACTTGTTCTCTACGCGTCCTCTTTGACGTCGACATGCTGGAGTAGTTGTCATTACATAAACAAAATTAAGCAATATATTCCTTAAGTGGACATGGTAACCTACTAAATTTTTTGTTAAATAGACTACTATTATGCTAGTGTATTACGTATAACATGGCACAAAAACCTTTAAAGAGACACGCAGAGTAAAAAGATTACTAACCCTAGCTAATTAAAGGCTGCAAATCTGCAATGTTGAGGTTTTACACTCTCCCTTGAATCTGATTCTCACTCTAAGCTAATGATCAAATGTTTTGTATTCTATAAGTGAGTTGATTATATTGTGTGTCCAATTTTGAAAAAATATAATTTTGTTCACCCTTTTCAAAAAGAAAAAAGTATATTTAGATGCCCAAATAATTGAAATAGTACATAGACCAACTTGGGAATTTTTTTTATTTTTAAGCTTTTTTTTTTAAAAAAAATTGAGAAATAAGCTACAGTTCAAACTATTTTAAAAAATAAGCTGATTTAGCTTCGGATTAAAAATGCTACCTGGGGCAGCGTTTTACCTAATGCAAAATCGCTGCCCGGGGAAGCGTTTTGCATGGGGTTGGATTTAGGAGGGTTAAGCTAGGTCAGGGGAAAACGCTGCCCAGGGAAGCGTTTTAGGTAAAAGAAAAACACTGCCTTAGGCAGCATTTTTTTAAAGAATATTTTCAGGAATCTGTGCAAGAAATCTGGTCAGTAAGCCAGTCAAAATCGCTGCCTCGGGCAGCGATTTTCCTGAGGCCCAATTTTTTATTTTATTTTATTTTATTTAGAAAAAGCTGCTCAGGGCAGCGTTTTTCCGTGACCCAAATTAACCCTCTTAAATCCAAAATTATTCTAAAGAAAAACGATGCCCTGGGCAACTTTTTTTTGGACTTATAACGCTGCCTAGGGCAGTGTTTCCATATGACCCAGAATTTCTATCCAAATCCAGCCCCATGCAAAACGCTGCATTGGGCAGCGTTTTTTTATTAGGTATAACGCTGCCCGAGACAACGTTTTTAGTCCAACCCTAAATTCGGCTTATTTTTTAAAATAGTTTGAACAGTAGCTTATTTTTCAAAAATTTTTTAAAATGGCTTAAAAATAAAAAAAAAGTCCCAACTTGGATGAACCAATTTACTAATTAGGTTAGATTGAATGAACCACCGTTATCAAAAGATAATTTGACCATACACAAATCCAATAGAGTTCCATCTTGATCAAAGAAGGCTCAACAATGCTGGTGCATTGAAACTTGAGATTATCCAAGTTTAACAAATTATAAGTACACAATCATGAGAGGTTATCCCTAAAAGTACACGTCATCCATACACAAATCCAAGTTTCATGAGATCTATGACGTGTACTTATATATTAACAAATTATAAGTCCACCATCATAGCTCTCATGAAACTTGGATTTGGGCCACATTGATATAGGATAATAGGAGAGCTATTCCTAAAAGCTAACTCAAAGAAAAGAGAGTTTATTATCCTATATAAACCCAACATCAGTCCCTATATGATAGATGTGGGACTCTACTACGTGCATTATTGATAAATGAAATGTTACAGTTTTAAGATCTGCAATTGCTGACTTTGACTTAAAAAGGAATCTCTAGATGCTTTTGCAAACTCAATTTTTTTTAATAATTTCATATTTTGATGATAGAATAATATTCCTAATGTAGTAATATATCCTTTATCTGCTCCGTCTTCTTCCTCTAGAACATAATTCAGTGTATAAACTCAGAATAATTAAACATTTCAAAAACGTAACAACGTTGCTGTAATTATTTCCTTGTTTCAATTTAACTAGGTACATTTGCTAATCCACAACTTAAATCGTTAATATATTTTGTGGTAAATATTATTTTGATCATAAAATTGAGATTGTAATCTCAGGTGAGACTGCTTTTGTTAATGTACACGTAAACAGTAAACAATGCTGGTAAATAAATATTGCAAAAAGTAAGTATGAGACAACGAAGGAAGCATATAGATAGAGCCCATATATACAAGAATAAACCTCATTGATCTAAAATAATACCGAGAAAACTCTTTCATCGTTTTCTGAGTCTTACTGGAGTTACTACTAACCTATGGCGTTGTGTTGAAAGAAAATCTGAAGTAAAATTCCAAATCCAAACTAAATACTGATTCTGATCGTAGGTAATTTTACACATTCGTAGGTAGAAAAAGACCAGAAATGAACAAACTTACAGCGCCTGGTGCTAACAATGCCGCTCTGTTGGCCACGTTCGACATTGGCCCATGATCTTGATAAGCTAACACCCATGGATATATCCTGTTGCCTTTTCTGTATGAGAAGTCCACTCCCTGAAAGAAGAAGGATGAGAGCATAGGCTTTGTATATTTTTTTTTTAATCACATAAGTTCATGTAAGGTTGTTTAAGCTAGTCAAGTAGCTCAACCCAGTTAGCGCAAAAAACGTTGTTGATTCCTCCTAGTGGCATGCTAACTAGAAAAAAAAAAATAGTCTAGTGGTATAATAAATGACAAGGCATATTAAATTGCATAAATATTAATTATGATTAACCATTGATTAAACAAGCTTTAAAATTTGATAAAAGTATCTTCTGTAGTCATTCTTTTTTCAAAGATATCCCTTATTTCAATGAACTGGAATCAGATCTAACTTTTCAGTATCTTTCATAAAAGCGGTCCTTGACGATTGGAACAAATATTAATCTCTTAAGAGCACTACCTCACCTCTTCTCTACAACACAAAATGATAGCACCTACATCAAAAAATCTACCTCTACTATAATAGTGCTGCTTAAAATTTTCATAATTCCCAATTTTTGATGTTGGTTAAAGTTTTCCATACTTTTTTTTAATTAATTTTATACGCATCTCTTTTACTCATTATAATCCTACCACATGGATCCACTTATACTATTTAATAACACTAATGACCCTAAATTTTTTTTTTTTATATCCAATAACACTCAGCTTTCCCTTGTTCTCTCTGATCTTACTCACTACAGTAAGTCAGTAACTAGGAAGATCACTTTCTTGTCCTTATCCTTCTCAAACGACTCAAGTAAGTCTTCTTTGTTCTTCTTATCTTGGAACTTGATTTTCGCTCCTCCTTTAGGCCTGGTACAACTTGAAGTATAAGCGCCTAATTAAATCTTTTAAATTATTTTTCAAGCTGATACTTCTCTCATTAGTATGGTTAGATAACCATGAAAGTTGCATAATTCTTTAGCCCTCTCGTACTTGTTTGGCAAGTTTCTGCCATTTATCATCGCCTTGATGCAACACATAAATCTTGGCTGGATATGGTCAGTGGAATGTAGTTGTCGTACTAATAAGCATGTGAAATGTGAGTTGTTCTGCGACAACACAGCAACAATTAGTTTATATCTTTAAGAATCCTATTTAATGTGGTTAAACTAAGTATGTGAAAATTGATAGACATTTCATCAAAGAGAAATTAGAAGATTAGATCATATATGTGTTCCCTTTATTCAATCATGAGAACAACTTTGCAAATATTTTGGCTAAACTTTGTGACAACTAAACCATTTTGTGATGTATTGATGTACAAGTTCAGTGTTGGAAATTCCAAAACCCAATTAATTAGTAGAAAAATGACCTTTAGCGACACTTTTATATAGGAACTCATGGATAAAAGTGTTGATAAATGATACATTGTGTAAACTTTAAGATACATTTGAAAAATGTAGCTCAATTGATTGCATTGCCATACACAACCACGCTTTAAAACAAATTTACTTCCAAAACTCGCTAATTCAACTACATTATATTACTCTTAATTCAGCAGTTGATCGATCTCCACACTCTCCATTCTATCCATTCTCCTCAATAATTGATCTCCCTCTTAATTTCTAGGTAATTCCTTTGTTTCATCATCAATTTGTTCGAATTTATTTCTTCTAAATTCTCAACTGAAGAATGAATAGGAGATAGGATATGATCAATATACTCTAGGGGGGGGGGGGGGGGGTGAATAGAGTATGGTCGTTTTTTTTAAATTAGGCTTTCAAGGCTTTGAAACGAGTTTTGAGATGCGGAAAATAATTAAAACAGGTTTCAAGGGCTTTGAAGTATGTTTTAGGCTTTTGACCAGAATAGGCTATTACGAGATGAATGAATTAAGTAAAGCAAAACGATATGTAAATGCAAAAGTAAAAGGGACGAGTATTTGTTACGAAGTTCGGTAATGTGTCTACGTCTCCGCATAGAGTTTCCTACCCTTAGGATTTAACGACTTTTATTTCCTCCTTTAGAGATCTAAAGCCACCTTCGAAGATTATCACCCAATCTTCTATACCGTAGTTTTCCCTAGCTACACTCTAGCGTCTCAATTCCTAGAAATAAAAATATCTTTTTTTTCTGAACCTTTGAGTATTATAGTTATTACTCAAGGTATATCTCTCTTTTGATATTTCTTTTTCACTCACAAGATATACTTGATAATCTTTTCTCTCAATTCTAAATTACAATGAAGAGTAAGTACTAGAGAGGAAAGCTATTTACTGTAGCTTGAATGTGTATTTCGTTGGAAGTCTCTTGTTGTCTTCAATGCTTCAGCTTCACTCTATTTATAGAGTCATATGTGCAACAGATAGGCTTCATAACTGATTTATTCAAAATGTCAATGCTTCAGGCTCTTGATTGACCATTTCAAAGCAGTTCCACATTTTTCGCTCTTGAAGACCATTTTGACGTTTTGAAATGTAACAGAACGTCCTTATTATTTGAATTTCAGTTGAGATGATATTGTTGACTGAAGTTCTTCCATATAGGCACGTCCAACAACTTGTTCAACTCAACATATCTTTGATTCAACTCCATAAATATTAGAAGACCAATTTATTCAAACTTATCTTGATAGAGTTTTGAATCTATTCAAATGCTTCAAAGTCCATGGCATAACAAACTTCTTTATTTAAGGAACCAATTTAAATTTGAATTGTTATACCTGAAAATTATTTAAACATAATCCACTAACAACAAACTTATTAGATAAAAACGCTAGGAACGTGTATAGGGTTGCAACATTAACTACATACATACGCTTGCATGGTATATACGAGTACAATCATTATACTATTGATACATTTGTTCACGTGTAGGCTTTTTGACTTCCATCATATATACATATATAGATAAGATTAGATACATCAAGGTGGAGTCTTTATCAACACATTTCCATGCTAATATTTATTAGTGGAATCTGAGCTTCCTTTTTTTTGTTCTGGAACTGAGGAATATTCTAGCTATGAGATCAATTACATAATATTTTTTAATAACAGCCTGAGACACTGAAGGATTTATGAGCCTATGGTTGTGATGGTTTACTCTGTATATTTATTAGTGGAGAGGTTGATAATGTTTACCTATTATAAGCACCATCTTTATAATATTATCTTAAATTTAATTCAAATTAACTATTACTCTTTGTTTTTATATGCATATTTTACTTTTAAAACATGTATGTACAAAAGTATAAATGGAAGGTGGACTTGAAATGACCTATAGAAATATACTCTATTTAATTTGGAGTATATGCTAAGTACTATACCAACGATTTCAAAAAGTGTCGTAATACATGTTAGAGATAAGGAAAAGCCAGGGCTTTGAAGAGGGTCGATAAAGGGTGTAGAGGCGCTTTTAAGCACCACAAAAGGTTATTTTCTTACTAGTGCAACTTAAGTATGAATGTGAGAAAGAATCAAACAGAATTAAAAAAAAAATAGGAAGGCCAACAAAACGACCAATTAGCGCAGCTGTATTTATATATAGGAACATAATTATAGGAAGTAAAGTAGGCTAGTTTGTAACTATATAACCATGTATCATCAACTTAGTAAATATCAATGAAAAACACAAAATTTTCAAACCAGAAACCATCCAAATAACAATAATCATAATTTTATATTCAAGCACATCTAATTTTGATATCAATGAATTTTGTTCCTCCCAATTATGAACACATACGCCCTCGATATAAAATGCTTCTTATTAATTACATCATTCAAGTAACAACTTAATGGATATCCCCTTGTCCTTGTACTAGTAAGAATAAACAAATATTTGGAATGGGAATTGAATTGTGGAGATGGGCTCAGTGTGCTTTTACCGACATCATTCACTGGGTTTTGGTACCGCTGCAATGCCTACCAAGTACCAATTAGCCACATTTCAGCATAGGTTGCAGGTTTGCAGCGAATCACTTGGCAGCAAGGCTGAGGGCTATGATAGCAGTGCTTGGGTCGATTGCCTTTTGTTGGGTATCCCACTAAATTAGATCATTTAGAGAGGAGCTTGATATAAGCCATGTGGGGCTACTTGGGTTATTAGCAAGGGTTAATGTAAGAGTTGAGACAATTATGAGCCCCTAATATCCCATTCCACCACCCCCAATGGCCGTTTGGCCGGTTTGGAATATTGAAGTGTTTGTAATCTTTGTATAAGATTAGAGATTACTGCGGTAGTGCCCCTAGACCCTAGTGGTAGTTCTTTTTTTTCTCCCTTCTACATTCACAAACAAAAGAGTGTTTTTACTTTGTTTGTTGGCTCTTGCTTCTTAAGAGTGGAGAAAACGTTTACATTATGACGTTAGTATGTACTACTGCATAAACGTCCTTATGATACAGTCAGACTTAGAAAAACAAGTTGATAATGAGTGGACATAACGTAATGTGGGAATATCCCGAATATGCAGAAAGTGCCAACGAGTTCATCATCTCAAGTTGAAGCGGATGTGCCGCAAACTTGTTTAACTAGTTGACTCAATCATTAGGTGCCATGGCTGCCATTTGAGTTCTGCCATAAACCATTGACATCAAAATCTACAAATGATGGAAGTGCGAGTTCTATCTTCCCTGTCATGGCTCTGCTTTGCCATGCTTTCCATCACCAGTTTGGCCACCACTCCCATTGCCAAACCCGGTTGTCCAAGTAGCTGCGGAAAGGTAACTATTCCGTATCCATTTGGCATCGGCGAAGAATGTTCCCTCAGTCAGCCCTACAACGTACAATGCAACACCTCCTATGACCCCCCAAAGCCATTTTTGTTTGCTTATAATAGTTCTCAATTGGAGATCATAGACATATCCCATACTGGCCAGATGCGAATCAGGAATAAGTTGTTCACCAAATGCTACAATCAAGGGCAGGTGGTTAGTTCCACAGAGGAGTTCGTAGAAATAAATCTTGAACACTTACCACTGGTGTTTTCACACACTTCAAACAAGTTCTTCACCATTGGTTGTAATGACTTCTCTTTCTTAATGATGGGGGATAGCACACCAACTGGCCAAACTAGTGGATGTCTAGTTAAGTGCAGTAGGGAGGATATGTTAATGAATATTACTACGTCGTGTTCGGGGGAAGGTTGCTGCCGAACAGAGATTCCAATCAAAGGATCGAAACTCGCAGCGATCATGGCATTCAATTTCGGTGAAATGGCCAATAATAGCAATAACTGGCCATATTGTAGTGCCGCATTCTTAGCTGAGGAAAACAAATTCACCTTCAATTTTGCTGACCTTGCCATCGACAATGCCGGGTTTATAAATAGAACGCGTGATAATGTTCCGGCAGTGCTCGAATGGTACGTTGGTGTTAATGAGACGTGTGATCAAGCCCAGCAGAAGCCGTCAGGGTACGCTTGCAAGGAAAATACCCAATGCACCGACATTGATGATGGATCCGAATCAGGGTACCGTTGCAGCTGTCTCTCCAATTATCAGGGTAACCCTTACCTCAGTCCTGGATGCTCAACAGGTCAGTTTTTCTAGTATTATGTATTCAAATATGGAATAATTGCTAAAATGGGCCTCAAATTGATAAGTGATCTGAAATTGCCAAGGCAATACCTTAAAACGATAAGCTACCGTATCATTCGGGTAAGCTGTATATATTTACAAATATACCCTTATTTTCCTCAAGTTACCACTTACCAACATAGAATTATTGTTCTTCCAGTGGAATAAAATAATTAATTAGTGAATAATCCGAACAATACAAAAATAATACTCCTCCGTATGAGTAATCATCATCAATTTTTTGTTTTTTTTTTTTTACTCTATGTAAGTTGATGAGGATACATGATGGTTTAAGTTTTATCAAATGGATTAAGTCTGTCATAAAGAATCTCGTGAGACTCGAGCAAATCAATGAAACCAAGTAGAGGTTAGGGATCTCAAGACTAATTAATGGATTAACTGAATTTTTCAAATTTACAAATATTTACTAATTAATTTTCATTTTTTATAACTATCAATTACTTCCCTATTTTTTTTATTAAAAATTCCCTACTTCATTACAATTTCAAAAATCATTATATGCGATCTCAAGACTTTAATTTCTTCGAAAAATATCATCTCCTTCTACTTTCTCCGTTCCTTAAAATTTTTACCTTCAGAAGTGTGTCTATTATTATTTGTATTTTAAATAGAAAATTAAAAGTTTTGTAAGATATTAATATTATTAAACAGAGGAACAACATAAATGAATGGAGGGAGAAAATTATTATATATTTTATGATTTTTACGTTTTATTTTACTTTCGATCGATTATGACTGGCAAATATTTTTTAATAATTAAAATATCTACTCTTTTATGAGTGTATCTTTTAAATATTATTTTTATCACAAGTATTTTGATGTTAAAAATCTAAATTTACAGTTTATTTTTGGGTTATTTTAAAATGTTTGAGATTTGTCAAACATTATATCTTTAATTTTTAATAATTATGATAATATCCTAATATTCAAATTTTATTACTCCTATTTTTTTCTTTCTATTTGAAATTCGAGAAGAAATTAAGATAATATTAAATATTATTAATATTTTATAAAAATAATTTAAATTAATATAAAAATAAGATTAGATTCTATTAAAAAATGATGTAAGTAGGCCGAGTATGAAATAAGAAGTGGAATTGTTAAAGTCCATGACATTAAATTATTAAAAAAAATTCCTCTCAATCACAATATTAGACCAAATAAAATAGAAAGATTACAAATGAGAATATTTTTAAATTTTTGGATGGGAAAAATGGGAAGAAAATAAAAAGAACAAAGGGAGTATATTTTATTTTTATGGTTTTTAAGTTACCGACCACAAATTAGATCATATAGGTAGGTGCATCATGCTCATGGTGTGGGGGGGGTATACGTTATTATATACATCATGTACATTGTATAAAATCAATATGCATGAACAATGATCCTCATATATCATTTTATTATGTATATTATTTGATATGAATATATACATACCTTATCAAGAGTATGTACATTAGATACAAATGCAATGATATCATGTTTATTATAAATTCAGTATGCAAAAGTACATTATTGACAATTCCATCATATTTCCAATATTACTCATAACGTATATTACTCATAATTTATATATAAATATCATTCTTAGAAATATACATATACATATATATATATATATTTAACATTACACAAATAAATTAAATGTACATAAATATATTCCTAAATAATGATCCTCAAATATCATTTTTAATACGTACGTTATATGATATGAATATGTACCTATACTTCATCAAGAGTTTGTACATTACATACATATACGATGTATATCATGTTCATTATGAATTCAATATGCAAAAGTACATTACTGACAATTCTATCATGTTTTCAATATTACTCATAATGTTTGTTACTCACAATTTAAATATACATATCATTTAGAAATGTACAAATATATTTTACATTACACAAATGAACTAAATGTACATAAATATTTAAATGTAAAATCATATACAATGTCAAACTGAAATGTACTTTATTCATATTTCTAATGTTCATAATAATCCAATTTAGTGCACATGTAAAATATTTGATCTTAATATCATAAATTAGAAACAGTGAAAAAACTGTAAAGTCACTGTACTATATGGATAGAGAAAAGACATGCTTTACTTGGATTTGTTAAATGACGGTTCGTTTCAAAATTAAAAATTAATTGTTGCAGTTAATGCTTTTTGGTGGAAAACATTTACATTTTCCAACAACGATATGCACATTATGTATTAAATACTCTTTGTGTTTAATGCTTTTTGGGTTGCGATTTGATCCGGGTGTATAATAAGCATCGTGTAGGACGGTGCACTATCCAGACGTTAGTTACCGTGCGACTAATTAACTATGTTAATAATGCCAAAGCATTGGACATTTTGCACAGGACCTAATCTAGATTAATTGTTAAAACATAATTTGTTTACATAGTCAATCTTGTGAATGGTCATGATTTAATGTGTGAAAGTCATCGGTGATTATTACTTCTTGAAGTACAAAAAGAATGAATTTGATAAACTTCTTTCGCCTTTTTCTATGAAATATCATACTCGATATCACTAAGTAATTACCTTTATACCTTAACAAAATCATCTAGATCTCAAATTGGTATTGTTCTATTAGCTAGTCATATATGTTGACACGTAGACTAACATACGTCTGATTTCGTCTTGCAGATGTTGATGAGTGTGCAGGTCCAAGCAACCCTTGTTCTCATTTTTGTAAGAACACTTTTGGCAGTTATGAATGCTATTGTCCTAAAAACTACAGGCTGGAGAACCGCACTCAATGTGTCAAGAAAGTTTCAAGTTCCTCTAAGATTCTCATTATAGGTAATTTTTACTTTCTCTTATTTCTTGGATGGCGAGGAATTTTGAATTTTTATTTTTTTGGATCTTTTAAAAATTTCTACATATCTTTTAAAAAGTAGTACCATGTTTAATTAAAAAACCAAAAAAAAAGGTGGTCGAAAGTTTAATTATTTACGCAGGTTATGAGCGAAAGTTTACCTCGACTTTCTTCGCTATGATGCTATGAGCGATTGAGCGAAAATTTACACAATTTCCAATACAATTGTTTACGCAGGTCTGAGCTTGGGATGCTTCGCATTCGTTCTCGCAATGGTTGTAGTCTGTACCTTACGTTATATTTACAAGAAAAGGAAACTTCAGAAAATGAGAGAGAAATTCTTCGAGCAAAATGGAGGGGTATTGTTGACGCAACAACTTTCGCCCAATGGTAGAACTATGGAGTCGTCTAAAATTTTTTCTGTTGAAGAACTAGAAGAAGCAACAAACAATTACCACGAAGATCGTGTTCTAGGCAAGGGTGGCTATGGAACAGTATACAAGGGGATTTTAAAGGATGGCCGCGAAGTTGCAATTAAAAAATCTCGAGTGTCTGATCAAACTCAGGTTGAGCAATTCATTAATGAACTTGTCATTCTTACACAAATCAATCATCGAAATGTCGTGAAACTCCTAGGATGTTGCCTCGAGACTGAAGTTCCATTGCTCGTTTACGAATTAGTTTCCAATGGTACTCTCTTCGATCATATCCAAATAAATAAGAGAAGTACGTCTTGGCTTACTTGGGCAAATTGCATTAGGATTGCAGCCGAGGCTGCTGGTGCACTTTCATATCTTCATTCAGCTGCGTCGATACCAATTATTCATCGAGATGTTAAATCCAGCAACATTCTATTAGACGAAAGTTATACTGCGAAGATATCTGATTTTGGTATCTCAAGGTTGATACCCATTGATAAAGATGAGGTGACAACTTTAGTTCAAGGGACATTCGGATATTTGGATCCCGAGTACCTCCATACAAGTCAGCTGACAGAGAAAAGTGATGTTTATAGCTTTGGGATTGTCCTAGCTGAACTCTTGACCAAAGAAAAACCAATCTCCGCTGAAAGGAAAATAGAAGAGAGAAACTTGGCAGCGTACTTTACCTTATCGGTGATGGAAGATCGTTTGATGGAAATCCTTGATCCTCAGCTGGTAAGGGAAGCTAGCGAAGAGCAGCTAGTTTCAATGGCTAAACTAGTAATGAACTGCCTGAACATCAAGGGTGAAGATAGGCCTACCATGAAGGATGTGGCCCTTGAACTCGAGGGATTAAGGAAGCAGAACAGGCATCCTTGGGCTGAGCAGAGCTACGAAGACCAGACAACCGACTTACTATGCCAACAGGATCTTTACCCGTTGCCTTCAAAGGGTTATAATGCAAATCCAAGTTCGGAGGAATGCACGGGACAGTTTACAATGCAAATGGATATGATCAATGAAATGAACCAACCTCGTTAATGCTAATTTTCCTTTCCTCCCCTAAGAAACAAAGAACCAACAGACAAGCTGTCATCTTGTAATCGATCGAACTGTTATCTTGTTACACTTTGTTGTTTTCTGATCATGATTAATTAACTTAAGAGTTTTACTTCATTATTGTTTTCTCTTGTTCCATCACCACTAATCCATAGTTGGATTATTATTCATCTGCTTACAGATTCTCTTTGTGTAAGTTTATAATAGTATTTTGATTATTTAGTTATTGTAAAATATTGATCATTTGGCATTGTACCTTGGTACATTTACGGAGTACAACATATTTCTTTAGAAGAAGACAAACAGCTGACCATTGTCATGACGGAACATTACACCATGATGAAGAATAATGTGATAGCTGCAAATGCTACATTATTTTAGACTTTTAGTAGCAAGTGTGAATAATTAGGTGAATCTGAAATTAAATTTTTAAATTTGCGATGGCCAATAAGAAGGGGTCTTTTAAACAGTTGGAAATACTTGAACAATGGCGGGTGATGATGAAAATAAGCGAAGTATCATAAAAGAAATTTTTAATTTATACCTGATATAAATATATTATAAGGTATTTTTATAATTTCATTTCTATATCTAAAATCATAATGTAAAATCATAATGTCTATATTTTATATGACTTTTTCTATAATTTTATATCTTCTCTATTTCCATATATAATATAACAGTATTTATATCTTATATATATAATAATGATTATATCTTATATAATAATATCTATATCTAAATATCTCAGTATCATAAGATTGTTTAACTAGCAGGATTTTTTTAAACTAAGCTAGGAGCCTTTTCCCATATACATTAATTATTTGTTTGTTGCATGATGTACTTTCTTGATTAACGAAATCAAGTAGTACATCTAACAACATGACCATTTTTTGCGACCTTGTTATTTGTTTATCATATAAAATGAATAAATTATTTGAAAATTCTCAATAATAATCCTACGTTTTCAATAATCGCTTACTTCTACTTAATCATTAAAGGAAAATCACACATTTATGACTACACCGTATCAAATTGGTAAACAAAAAATAAAAAAAAAAAAATCTAGAGACTAGGTCCTTACCTCTCTCCGTGAGTCTCTTTACTTCCTCAACTACTCGTATTTTTTAATACATTATTCATTTTCCTACAATAACTATTAATTACCAGTTTCATTTTCAGCCATTGGCAGGTTCTTTTTTGTTATCCAATAAAATCTCCAAGACCCATTCTTCATCTATCGCTGTCCTTTAATATCTCATAAAATCATCAATTTTGTCAGGATGCTATTCCGTTATTTCTATATCTCACGAGTGTGGCTTGATGATGAAGTATTATGACAGAAGAGCCAAGTAATAAAAGTGATTTGATTGTACTTAATGACGACGTCCAATTACACTGATAGTAATTGGTGAACCAGATTATATATATCTGCATACACTTGCACCAAAAAATAGTAGTACTACATATGCATGCATCATCATACACTTCAAAAGTACCAAGTACAGTATGCCCAAAAAGTCTAGAATCTAACGTCTGAGCAATAGAATTTGTCAACTGATTAATTCAATTGCGATCATTCATCCTCTTTGAGATGGTTTATATATATAGGTAATTAAGTGTTCTTCTTGATTATAATCCAAACATATAAGTCAGACAAAATTTACGAATGTTTGAGGTGCGAGCTTTCACTCTCTTCTCATGGCTTTGGCTGACTACTTTGGCCATGCATTTGGTCACAACTTTTGCTGCCTCATCCATTGCCAAACCCGGCTGTCCTACTAATTGTGGGAACGTTACTATTCCCTACCCATTTGGAATCGGCTTAGATGGTGCATGTTCCCTTAGTCAGTCCTACGACATATACTGTAACACCTCTTTCGAACCCCCAAAACCATACTTATTAGGTCCTCTTGATCGCATGGAGATCATAGACATATCCGACGCTGGCCAAATGCGAATTAGGAACAAGCTGTCCACTAGATGTTACCAAGGAGGGGAAGTGGTAGCATCCGCATTCAGGGAAGCAGCAGTAATCAGCATCTATGCATTGCCGCTTGTGTTTTCGGACACTGCAAACAAGTTCACGGCCATTGGTTGCGATGACATAGCCATAATTGCAGATGGTGATGGCCACGCTAGTGGATGTATAGCTATGTGTAACACCTTAGAGGACGTGCTTGAGTATAATAGGTCATGTTCAGGGATTGGTTGCTGCCAAACAGCTATTCCAAAGGGAATGACAATAGTGGTGACAAATCTAAGAAGCGTATTTGGCCACGCCAATGTGTCAGATTTTAATCCCTGTGGCACGGCTTTCTTGGCTGAGCAGGAAAAGTTCACCTTCAACGTGGCTGACCTTTCTGGTGATTACACGGCGTTTGTGAAGAGAGTGGTGGACGATGTTCCGGTGGTGCTCGATTGGTTTGTTGGAGTTAATGAGACGTGTCATCAAGCTCAGCAAACACTGTCCGCCAACGGATATGCTTGCCAGGAGAATGCCAAATGCACTGATTTTGATGCTGGCTATAGATCTGGATACCGTTGTAGTTGTCTCCCTGGTTACCAGGGTAATCCCTATCTTACTCCTGGATGCACAGGTCAGTGTTCCGTATTTCCTTATAAATACTGTTTATTTGTTGATGTGGTATTACATCAAAAGAAGTAAGCGAATGTTTTAAGCTTTTTTTAAAAAAATTATTTCAAAAACTAGCTTTGTACCCAAATATTTTCAATAATAAGATTCTCCATATTTGGGTAAAAGTTGTTGTCTTGGGTTGCATGAAATTGGGCTTGGCTCAAAGCTCTTTTTCTTAAAAAAAAAAAGTTAATCAAAATCGTTGTATAACGATTTCAATAAAATAAAAAAAATTTAAACCAAAATCATTGCAATAGTTAGCGATTTAAATTTATTTTTTTAATTTTATTATTATTTTTTATAGACAGCGATTTACTTTCGTGAAATCCCACACCTTTGGCTTTCAACATAGTGTCAACCTTGGCCCAAATCCCCAATCCAACTAAAGTTGTTACCTGAGAAAGCAATTTTGGTTTAATTTTTATAAAAAAAAACACTTTTGGCCAGCCCAATTTAGCTGACTCAAATCCGAACTTTGAGAACCTTATTTTTAAAAATATTTTGATTCTGAACCTATTTTTCAAAAAAAAGAAAAAATTGATTAGAATAATCTTACCTTTGTCCGATTCACTTTTATTAATCTAATATTTTGTTTATTTTTTAATACACTTACCTTTGACCACTATTTCCTTTTACTAAGCCAGTTTATAAGTTATCTGAATAACAAGTTGATTCAAGATCTAATCTTCAATTTCTATATTAATCAAAACACAATCAACCAATTCCATTATGAAACCTTTACTACTCCTCTCATGTCACCTCTCACTCCTCCTCATTCTCTCCACCAAGTCCCTCCCCACTCCGATTCGCTAATGTCTTGGCCATCGCCAATTTTAGCAGTGGAGTGTATGACCAAATTCAATCCTTCAACCAACACCCTAGATTTTTAACTTGTAGGCCTTGGAATGCTGGAAGCATCTTTCTTTCCTTCTTTCTCGAATCGGAATCATAACCACCAATCGATTGGATCGATCAGTATAGTAACATAAACTATATACACGTCGATAAGAGCTCTTGGGAGTCATTAGATCTTCGACATCCCTTTGTCCGTTGAGTGAGAGCCCTTCCACACGGGACTCCTGAATCACTATGGCCAACTTTCGTCTCTGTTGGACCAGTCGGTCTCATAGTTAGGCAGGCGTCAGATGTTATGAAAGTAAGGCAATCTCCAAAAGCAAAGAAATGAAATAAAAGCACATTGGAGGGGGAAGAATAGAAGAATTCAACCAAAAAGCAAAATAAATTCTCATCGGTAGTAGCTCGAGTTCCCGGATCTTACTCTTCTCCTCCACCTATTCTGGCTAATCCTTTTGAAGAATTTCCAAAATCACATGACCCATTCTTTGTATCATCATCAAGGGAAATGATTGCAAGCCCTATATAGATGGCGGCTAATGCCAGCCCTTTACAAATACAGGATAACTCTATAGTTTCTCATATTGGGTTCTTCTATAGTGATTCTCCTTTTGGTGAGGGATTCTCTGTAAATATGCAATTCCCTTCATTTTCACCTTGCAAAAGGCTTTTTGAGATTTCTCCATTTATTCTCAGTCAGTAGGAGTTGGAGTGCATTTTCCTCCAAATCATGTTACTATATTAGATTTGCTGTTGAATGGCTTTATAAACTATCAAAAAGATGATGATGACAATTCTTGGAGTACCGATCATGTCCAGGATTTACTCGATCTTTGTGAAGGTGTTTCCATCATAAATGATCAAGTGGGAAATAGTGTAGAGGTAATGTCAAATGAGAACCATGCCAAGAGATATGGCTGGCAAGAGATGGATCTCTATGCTGACTTTATCGATCCTAACTAGAATGAATTGCTGGCTGATTCAAATGCAGTAGAGCAGCAATCTAAGTATTTGATGTTATTGTATTTATTTTATTAATCGGGGTTTTAATTTTACAGTGTTTTAATTAATTGTTACAACTACCTGCAATTGTATCAATTACATATTCATGACCGACAATTGCAGGTTACAATTGAGAGGTTGTTTAGTGAAAGCAAAGAGTAGCCAAAGGTAGTTATATTTAGAAATAAACAAAATGTTGGATTAATAAAAGCAAATCGGATAAAGGTTGGATTATTTCCATCAATTTATTTGAAGTAAGCAATAGAGTTTTTTGGTTGCTTAGCTTATTTTTTTTTAAAACAATGTCAAGTGGAATGATTGTAAGTTTGTAACGCTTCCCTTTGGCCGTTTACAGGAATACATCTTATACCCCAATTATTTCATACAAAAGGGTACCTTTAAGATGTACTGTAGGTCCCAAATTGATACATATTTACATATTTGGGGGTTCAAATGTTGAAGTCATAGCTTTAAATCCAAATCTTTATCAAGCTAGCTCTACTATATATATTTATTTGCGTCTTGCAGATATTGATGAGTGTGCTGGTCCAAGAAACCCTTGCTCTCATATATGCACCAACACCGCTGGTAGTTACAAATGCTCGTGTCCTAAAGGATTTCGTGGTGATGGTTTGAAGAATGGCATTAGTTGTTCGAGTAATTCACAATTTGCTATGAAGATTTCTTTAGGTAATTTCCCTTAATTGATGCATGCAGCTCTTATATATATTCGGGTAGTACGTAGATAGCTTGTACTTATTCATTAGCGCCATAGGCACCATTAATCAAAATTACACTTCAAACCAATTGGTGGCTTCTATCCTCATACCCTTTTCCATAGTGATACTAGTCTTATAACTCATGTAAGAAAATAAAATCATCATGAGCGGCCATAAGTTATTAATATCAGACAAGCTAAAACCACTCGAGAATTCATGCAACCTAATTAGTTGAGCTTTTTTTTTTTTTTTTTAATCCAATAGTCAATGTAGATATTGGTGAAGATTACCAGAATGTTATAAACTGATTGTGCAGGTGTGAGCATGGGACTCTTGTTCTTGGTGGTTCTAGTTAGTTGGTCATTTTTTATCACCAGAAAAATGAAACTTATGAGGGTAAGGGAGAAATTCTTTGAGCAGAATGGAGGTATGCTCTTGACTCAAAAACTTTCTACAGATGGAGGAAGTATGGAGTCCTCTAAAATATTCTCTACTGATGAACTAAAAGCTGCAACAAATAATTATCATGAAGATCGTATTCTAGGTAAAGGAGGTTTTGGTACAGTGTACAAAGGGTTCTTAAAAGATGGTCGTGAAGTAGCAATTAAAAAATCGAAGGTGGCTGATAAAACTCAGGTTGAGCAATTCATAAATGAAGTTGTTATTCTCACACAAATCAACCATCGAAATGTGGTGAAACTCTTAGGATGTTGTCTTGAAACCGAGGTTCCTTTACTCGTATATGAATTCATCTCCAATGGCACTCTCTTGGAACACATCCATCCAAACAAGGGTATCACTTGTTGGCTTACTTGGGCTAATTGCATCAGGCTTGCTGCAGAGGCTGCTGATGCACTTTCATACCTTCATTCAGCAGCTTCAATACCTATAATTCATAGAGATGTTAAATCCTCAAACATATTGCTAGACCAAAGTTACACATGTAAAATATCTGATTTCGGTGCCTCAAGGTTGATTCCGATCGATCAAACTCAGGTGACAACACTAGTCCAAGGGACGTTCGGATATTTGGATCCCGAGTACTTCCAGACAAGCCAATTGACGGAGAAAAGTGATGTATACAGCTTCGGAGTTCTTCTTGCTGAACTCTTAACAAGAGAAAAGCCTCTATCCATGGAAAGAAAAATGGAAGAGAGAAATTTGGCAATATATTTTCTCTTAGCAATGAAAGAAGATCGGTTGATGGAGATCCTTGACCCTCAGTTGCTGAGGGAAGCTAGTGAAGAGCAGCTAGTTACAATGTCAGAGCTTGTAAAGAGATGCCTTCACGTCCAGGGTGAAGATAGGCCTTCGATGAAGGAAGTTGCTCTTGAATTAGAGGTAATGAAGAAGCAAAGTAGGCATCTTTGGGCAGAGCAAAACAACGAGGAGGATACAATGGACTTAACAGGTCTACGAGATCTTTATCCAATGGCCTCAAATGCTAATTACAATGGTAGTCCAAGTACTGGAGAATTCATGTCTGGACAGTATTCATTGGAAATGAGTATGATTAGCGAAATGAACCAACCTCGTTAAAGGTTAAACCCAATCATTTTCTCGTTGGGCTTTGTAGTTTCTTGTTAAATCTTTAGATTTTTACTTAATCTGATGATATGTTCGATTCGCTCTTTTATCATAGCCACTCATTAGCTAGCAAGCTATTTTTAGTGTTTTATTATGTGAGAACAAGACAATACCGAGGGGTTCATATAATTATGCGTATAAGTTTGGTTTCAAAATCATCAGAAGGTGTTGCTCGTCTATTGTTATAGGAAACCCAGGAAAACTAATGTAATTATTTAATGAGACCTGTCATATTACTTTGTCTAAATTTATCTCAACTTAATTTCTCTGAAATAAGTAAAAATAATTAATCGAATATAAGGCCTTTGTAAATATATGAAACAACTATTCATTAAAACCGCATTTAACTTTGCACTAGTAAAAACTGATCCAAATTCCACTTGGTACTCGTATATCCTTGAAATTTATTTTGCATATGGAGTAGGCATGGATGATTATATAAGTCAAGTGGTTGCACGCAACAGACCAAGGACATGGAGAATTGGAATAAGGAATTGGAATATGCAATGAAGAATTCCATCTTGATTTTAAGTGTAGATACAATAAATTGAAAAGGGAATGCATGTTGGTTATAAACATATCAAATTTTAGTTGTCCAAGTTAAGCTTGACCTTAGCGCAACTTTCCTAATTTTCCTATCCATGGAGCCGATGATAAGAAAAATACGCAACTTTTCTTTAGGACCAGATTAGTGAGAACACCGGAATAACACAAATTATACCCTAAAATTATTTTCTAAAATTCTCTTAAGAAAGTCCGCCCTCTCTTTTCTTTCTCTAAGCCTTTTGTTTTGTTTTTCTTGAGAATCTATTACAATCTATGAATTACGTATATATACTACTCCCTCAGTCTCTAAAAGATTGCTCCAATTTGACTTTAACGGTCTCCAATACACGGCTTTAATCTTTTTTATCTCCAAATTCGTAATGCAAAAAATTATAAAAACTTGATATTTTAAAAATTTACATTGAGATGTGATAACTTGCTATTTGATATGATTTTAGGGTACTATTGAACCTAATTTACTTGATTAATTTGTGTTTTGGTTCACTTTTACTCTATTATTCTGCAAATTTTGTGTATCCTATGCTTCACGGGTTGTTAGTGTTTTTGGTTGAGATTGTAGGTCCAAAAGCGGCCAAATGAAGCCTATGGATACTAAACCGAGCTTAGAGGCAAGAAGGTGTTAGAGAGAAGCCAAGTAAGGAAGAAAAATAGAAGAAAAAAATGGAAAAGGGGTTCAGAAGACCTTGCACGGTCGTGCCAAACCCTACACGTCCGTGCAGGAGGCCACCAGAAGCTCCCCTCCTACTGTCTGCGCCTGCACGATCATACGTGACCCAGAGTGCCCGTGCACATTATGTTGCACGGCCGTGCCATATGTGGCACGTCCGTGCCAATCTTCCTGGACAGAGACAGTAGCTACTACCTAGGTCTGCACGTCCGTGCCAACCCTGGCACGCCCGTGCGGACCTGTAGTCGAGCCCAATTCTTGTTTTCTCTGTCCTTTTTATTTGGGGGTCTTATAAATACCCCCTTTGGCTCATTTGTACGGGACACCCAATATTTTTCAGAGCTTTCTCTCTTCTTGAAATCCTAGAGCATTAATTCCCCAAATTATTTGTAGATTTTAATTACTAACTTGGAAATACTCAATTTCAATCATTGTAGAAGACAAGTCCACCATTGTTGCTCACCTTGAAGCTCCATAGTAATTGTTCCTTACTCTCATACCCCACTTTCCTCTACTTGTTGTTAATTATTTGCCTACTTCTTGCATGCTTAGATTGTTAATTAGCTTAGTCTTTGGTTTGTACTTGTTCATGAATTGGTTGAAATCTCCATCTCTCTTAACCTCCATGGATTGTGAGTAGTCCAATTTCTAGGGTTTGGGAAAAACCCTCAATGTAGTCACAAAGAACTTGTTGCATGTATTAATTTGGTTATTGTGGGATGTTAATTAGTTGAGCTTAAGTGGTTTAATTGCCTAGTCCTTGTATATGGCCATTGCTAGGACTATTTATCCAAGCTTCCTCAATGAAGGATCGAGAGATGAACTTGAGTTAGCTCCCTTATGCTTGATTGACTTGAAATGCCATAAGAATAGGGATTTTTGGTCAAGGGAATGTTATGTCATCGTGATTATGCCTTAGCACTTTTTTATGCTATGTAACCACGAGAGTGGGTTGCATTCGTGATTCAAGTAACCCTTCTTGCTTGAGAGAGTAGTTGGGTGTCTTAGATGACCTCCCCTAAATCATCCCATTAATTTACCTAGATTTTGTTGCATGCCAATTGTGATTTGTGATGAAGTTGAGTGGTATAACTCGTGCCCTAGATTCCTCTAAGTATTGTTAATCTCCCCTAATTGTTAGTTAAATTGAACTAGTAGAAGTTACCCAAAACCACCCCAAATTTCGACTTCATTTAGCTCATTTAAACGGTAGTACTCGGTGGTTGATTCAACGCCTCTCTTGGGTTCGACCTTTCTTACCCTTATTGTTAATTAGTGAGACTAAGATAGGAATCTTACAAATTGGTACGCTCGACGATGGCCTATCAAGATGCATCCAACAAGACCCCACTTGAATATATTATTTTTTATAACATGATAAGAATTCGTGGTCAAACTTTTCTAACTTTGACTCCAAATAGTGGATTGGGGTGATCTTTTAGGGACGGAGGAAGTATATAGTTTCCAATCAACTAAATTTGGCTAGTTAATAATATAAGGCCAGTCTCATCCTAGGTATTCATTAGGCATGCATAGCATTCCAAAAACTTTAAGGTTTACGTTAAACTTCCTTTTACTAATGATTTTCATATGATTAACAACTGTCTTCTTGGTTACCCAGGCAACCCTCAGCTAGCTTACTCCTGGATGCACATGTCAGACTCTCCAGCATGTTATTTTACTGGGAAAATTAAAAAAAATAAAAAAATTACTCTGTATTATTCAGTGACATCATATTTAACTGCCATGAGAACTTGAGAAAATAGAGAATATCAGTCATAGAATAGGAGTATCCCTTTTGCAGATATTTGAGTGTACAAGTTAAAGGAACCCTTGCTTCTATAAGTGCACGAACATAGTTGGCAATTACACATGCTCTTGTCCAAAAGGACATAGAAAAGATGGGAAATTAAGGGTACCCGTTGTGTAAAGAATAATTCAGAATACAGTATGAGGCTCGGTACAGGTCATAATTTCTTCAATTTATTTTCGTATGGGAGACGATTATTATCCCTTTTGCAGTTATTTGTTTTAGTTGTCAGTGATACTCTCCTTAATCATATCCAAAGAAACAAGGGTAGTAAGTCTTGGCTTACTTAGGCTAATTGTGTCAGGATTGCAGCTGAGGCTGCTGATGCACTTGCATTAGTTGCATTTATTCACTCAACTGCTTCAATATCAAGAGGGCCTTAGAATTCATGTCATATATATGCTATCAGTGGCGGATCTAAAATTTTCCGTCTAGTGATTCACAATTATGAATGGAAAAAACTAACCCGATCTAAAAACCCGACTTAAACCTGTCCCGAAAATAGAGGGTTAGATTAAGGTTGAAAATTCTAACCCAAAAATGACCCACGTAACCCAAAATTATTTTTGGGTCAAAATCAGGTTTGGTCAACAGAACCCAACCTTATAACCAAACTATATTAAGTAGATTAAAAAAAATTATTTGGTTAGTCACCCACTCAGCCCAAATTATAACTCTAAAAGACAATTAAACTATTACTGTCAACTTGTCAGTTGTTTATCTCAACCCTAAAATGCTTCTTTTTTTTTCAGCCATTCAATTGAATAACTACATACTACTCACAATTGATAATCAAACATATAATAAAAAAAAATTTACCAAACAACCAAATAATAATACTAAAAAATATATCCAATTTTTTTTTTGGGCGACTACTGAGTCATTTAACCCACCATGATATAAGATATAAGCTAGATTCGCCAATGTATATGCTACAATATACACATTGAGTAGTATGATGATAAACTCACTTTTTAATAGTATAACTTACTTCATTTTTCTAATAATAAAGTAAAGATTCTTGAGTTGAGAAGGCGAGAAATTGTACACCTTTATTATCTATTAGTACACCTTTATTTTCAAATAATGGTACTTCAATTCTAAATAATCCCATTGAGACTCGACTTATATTTATACAGATATATTTTGGAAAACTTCCCAATACCAATCATTTATACAGATGTTAAATCCATCAAGACACTATTACACGAAAGTTGCACGTACTGCAAAGATATCTTATTTTGGTATATCAAGGTTGTTACTGATTGATCAAGGACAAATATTTGGATCTCGAATACTTCCATACAAGTCAACAGATCGAGAAAAGTGATGTTTATGGCTTTGGCATTGTTCTTGACAAACTCTTGACTAAAGAAAAATCGCTCTCCTCTGAAAGGAAAATATATAAAAGAGAGAAACTTGGCGGCATACTTAACTTTGTCAATGATAGAATATCGCTTGATGAAAATCTTTGATCCTCATTTGGTAAGGGAAAGCTAGCATAGAGCAGCTAGTTACATACATACTTACAAGGATTAATTGACCGCATTAATCTAACCTTTGACCGATTTGTGGATATTAATCCAACCTTTTGTTTATTTCTGATTGCACCTACCTTTAATTGATTTTTGCTTCCTCTAAACATTTTTACGGGTGACCGAAAATGAAAATCATCTAACGTGGCATAAACAGTTCCTTTCCCACCTAAAAATTTACTTGGATTGTCCCAATGTTCCAGAATTAACCAACCAGCACCACCTTAGTACATTTTAGCAGTAATTGGGTTGCAAATACCTTCAAGTTCCTTCATCTTTTCCTCAAACTCATTCGTCCCCATACAGATAGAAGTGCCTATCAAAAAGATACTCCAAAGGCTTCGAGATCGAGGTCTCATTAGCCGAAGAAGACCTTGGCCAATCCATGTGGCCTGCTTGATGAACGTCAGTGACGGAGACATCGTAAATTAGTTTAAGGGCATCGCGTTGAAATGCCAATCAGGAGAGCTCTCAGAAGGTTAGGAAGGACAGGGCAAGTTGGCTGACCCTTCCCTTTACTTTCAATCTGTCTGAAAGAAATAAGATTCAAAGAAAGACTAAGCAAGATCTCGAGAAGTGGTGTCTAGAGCTTCTTGATCGACTTTATCCTTATGAGTATAACAAAAAGCTTATAGACTAGTAGACTTCTTGAACTGAATGAGTTGAACTATGACAATATTTAACATAAAAAATTATTTAAAAAGGGAATAACCTGTTCATGACCGTCAATTGCAGGTCACAATTGGGGGAGGCTTAGTGTTTGCAAACAATGGCTAAAGGTTGGTTTATTCAAAAATAAATAAAAGGTTGAATTAATATCCGCAAATTGGGCAAAAGTTAGATTAATGCGATCAATTAATCCTACTTACAATGGCTAATCTGGTAAGGAAATGCAAATGCCTAAACATCAAGAGCGAAGATAGGCCTAGAGTGAAGGAATTGGCCCTTTTAAGGAAGCAAAATGGACACCTTGGGCTAAGCAAAACAATGAGGAGACGATGAACTTAATAGGTCAACAGAGTCTATCCGATGCCCTCAAATGCTAATTATAATAATAGTCTAAGTACTTGGAAAAATGATGAATATGGCAAAACTGTTCGACGGAGTTATAAAAGAGGCTAGATTTTTTTCTTTGTTGAGTTAACAAGTTGTATATTTATTACATATTTTGTAAACTTTTTGTATAAATCAAGCCCCATTTTGGCAATTTCATGTATAGATTACTTGTCATGTAAATAATCTTTTCTATGCCAACTATGTTGGATTTGAGTTCTTTTGGATTTAAAGGAGAGATAGATTGGAATTTTATTTGATTGAAGGATGAAGATGAATTGGAGTTGTGTTGCAATCAAATTGTAATGAATTAGATCGGATTAGAATTGTGTTGGTCATTATAACTTGAATAAGATCTTATGTAGGTTAGCAAAAAAATATTTGGGGTAAAAAAAAAGGAAAAAAACTAAAAAAAATCAATAAGAAAATCGTTGTCCATAAGAGCGACTTCCAATTAGGAAGAATGCAGCCCAATTTCACAAATGTCATTGTCACGGACATCAATTTTCAATTAGGATGAATGCATCCCACCTTTTCGACTAGCCCCACCCTTTCTACTTAATAAAAACGCTGCTCATGACAATCATTCATACTCTAGGCTAATTGAAGCTTATTTTAGATATCATTTTGAATTGAAGCTTATTTCTTTAATATGTCTTTAAAAAAAGCTTAAAGAGGAAAAAAACCCTTCATCTCCTCTTATAGAGCGTACATCTATAGCGTAGCACCCATCAGCCTCAATATTTAGCAGTTTGCTAACATAAAATACCATTCAAAGACTTTGAACAACTTGCTAACATAAAATTTCATTCAGAGACTAAGTGACATAGAGCATGGGATGTTCTTACCAAAATAATAAAGGCAAATTCTGTATGATGTGCCAACTACCAATGTGTCCAAATTTATGTCAGCACCATAGCCAAACCCAGTTGCCAATCTAAGTGCGAGAATCTCACTGTTCCCCTATCGGTTTGGTATTGGCTTCGATGGGGCATGTTCTCTTGGTATATATTACAGCATATGTTGTAGTGCCCTGTATGACCCTCCTAGACCCATATTAGCCCTTAGTAGACCTGATCAAGTTGTGGGCCGGGCTGGGTTCGGCTCGGGCCAAAGGGTTAGTTTGCAACCCATTCTTCGGGCTGGGCTTAGGCCAATAATGTATCCGAGCCTAAAGTTATTGTCCATATCCCATATTAATCGGGTTAGTAACTAAACTTTATAAACAGCAAAATCATAGATCTATCAATGATAAACAAATGGAATATGTAGTAGTATAGAATGTAATCTGAAATGTTTAAGCAACTATGACAATCTATCTAGGAGAGACAAAGACAAATTCTTTGTGTACCAAGGTGTTTCACACAAAAAAAAAACTCATGTTACAAATGCATATCTTATGTTTGAAAGTGCATCATTAAACACTAAGTCAATAAGCCAGCCAAGAGTAGGGCCCATCGTTAGCGCAAGATTTATCAATCTACATGGAACGGTACTAAACAAAGGGGTGATAAAACCCCATTATGAGAATATGAAGGTTTTAGTACCAGGTAGAATAAAAGGGAATGAAAATCCCCTATTCTAATAATGAAAGTTTCTAGGAATAGAGTACATTGGAATCAAAATCCAGTATACAGAGGTGTGGCTTAGGTAATGACGTAATAGCTAAATGCTTACATAAGACATATATTCAACATGCCTTTTAAACGTTTGAAAGAAGCTTTTTAATTAAAATTCGGGTCAGTCGGATTGGGCTTCGGGCTATGCATCACTACCCAAATCCATCTCAATAGTAACCTTGAGGTCTTGGATATGTCAATAACCGGCCAAATGTGCATTAAGAACTGGATGACATACACCAACTACCAAGAAGGGAAAAGGTCCAAGTCTCAAGTATATTCAATGATCTCGCTAGGAGCCTCATCACGAGTATTTTTCGACACACAGAACAAGCTCACCGTCGGTTGTGATGATTATGCTATCATTTACAGTTCCTGGTCGCGTACCTTCAAAAGTGGGTGGAAGGCTGGGTGTTCCCAGCTAGAGGACATCATTAATGAGTCGTGTTCAGGGATTGGTTGCTGCCAAACATCCATCCCCAAAGGGGATGAAACACTTTCATTTGCACCTTAAAAGTTATCAGAATCACACCGAAGTGTCAAACTTTAATCCATATAGCTATGCTTTCTTAGCTGAGAATGATTAGTTCAGCTTCCATGTCAACAACCTTAATGACCCTACCTTTGAGAAAAGAACAGTGGACAATGTTCCACTCGTTCTAGAATGGTTTGTTGGAGAAAGTCAGACCTGTAAAGAAGCTATGGGAAACTCACATGCCTATGCTTGCCAGCATAATTCCAACTGCACCGATTTTGATGGTGCCCAAGGATATTGATGCATATGTCTTCCTGGTTATGAGGGTAACCCACATCTTAACCCAGGATGTACAGGTCAGTTAAAACCCACATGTAAATGACCCCAATGATTTGATAAACGGATGTCTTGACAAACCAAATTTTCTGATATGTTAGTTGATCATCCTTCGTCTCTTTCATCAGAATAGGACACTCATACTCCCTAAATGACTCATATGTATGTTTTTCTCGTTTAACATCTAGAGAGTTGAAAAGGTTAGTAGCTTATTGACCCATCTTTTTCTTGTTATAGAATCAACACAGATATCGATGAGTGTGCAGATCAAAACAACAATTGCTCTGATATTTGTACAAACATCCCTAGTAGCTACAAATGCTCTTGTCGGAAAGGGCTTCAAGGTGATGGTCTGAAGAATGGAATCAAATGTTTTGACGATTCATCACAATTTGTTATGAGGTTGATGATAGGTAATTAGCACCTACCACTTTCTTCTAGAGCACATAAGCTCTTACACTTAATATTATTGCTAACTTTTCGGCAAATTTGAAGTTTTATAGGCGCGGGTTCATGTTTAAACCCCCTATTATAGGAACTCTTTTAATAGGGAGAACTCATAGTACCATCTATTGCTCAAATCCAACAAACAAGATTTGACAGCAAATAATGGCAAAGTGTAATTTATTATAACATAACTGATATAACAACATGTGTTTCACATTTTTGTGAAACCCTAAGAAAAAGTTATCTAGTATCTCATAAACTTTACATCTTATGGCATCATTTCAAATGTACTTTCTCCAAACATTTGTTCTAAAATTTTGTTCTATTGTTCTAAATGTTGTTATATTGTCCTAAACTTCTGTAATAATGTTCTACACTTTTATTCTAATATTTTAAATTTATATTTTAATGTTCTAAAGTTTTGTTCCATTGTACTAAACTTTTGTTCTATTATTCTAAACTATTATTCTAAACTTATGTTATATTGTTATAAACTATTGTTTTAATGTTCTAAACTTCTGTTATATTGGTCTAAAGACCTGTTCTATTGTTCAAAACTTCTATTTTATTGTTCTAAAGATTGACACGTACGTTTTAAATATTTATTCTATTATTCTAAAGTTTATTATTGATGTTCTAAAGTTTATGTAACACCCCCAAATTACTAACATAATAATAATGATAGTAATTTTAGTAACTTGGGGGTATTACCGCCAAGTGTTACCACGCTTCGGATGTGTTAACTAATTACTATATTACAGCGGAAGAAAAACTTGATTTATTTATAAAAAAATAATTATAATTTTGATTATCCAAAGGTACAAAAGTTGATTAAGAAAAAATATGAAAACTCCTAACTAGTATGTGTCCCTTGATATAATGCTCCCATGCACATTTATTCCTGCAAACCTACTCACCATAAATGATAAGTAGGGCGAACCAAAACAAATAGAAAAATACGTGTCAGTGTAAAAACACTTTGTATGTATACATGCTAAACGAAATACTTTGACTTTTAAATTCCTTTATTTCAAACTTGTCTTCTTATATATTAATAAACATCAAACCTTCCTTTATAATAATCCAATACAAATGGAATTATTAAAACACTTAATAAAAACAATTTTCTCTTCTTATATCCACTTCTTGATCCTAAGTGTGCACACCCCCCCCCCCCCCCCCCCCCAAGTTAGTTATCCCATCACGGATCTATCCTTGGAGTTTCCTTTTATTTGCTAACAAGTGGACTTTGAAGCATGAACCCTTCTTGATTATGAAATCAAGCGGTAATGTATAATAATAATAAGCATGAACCCTTCTTAATTATGAAATCAAGCGGTAATGTATAATAATAATAATAATAATAATAATAATAATAATAATAATAATAATAATAATAATAACTCTCATTATATAACTTCTTTAAATAAAAATACCTTACTTTAATTATTAAAACTCATTGAAAATACTCTCAAATGTCATTCAGCCCTTTTAAAACATGATATATATATTAAATAAAATAAGATAAATGAATATCATCACTTTTTTTTTTAATCGGAATTTCAAATAAATAACCATATATATACATATATAAAAAATGGCGCATGGATAAAATTTTAATTATAATTTATTTAGCAAAATACATAATAAAAATATCTTACTACAATATAATTCAACAAAATATTTAATTGCACTTAAAAAGATTTAACACATATACGTACCTTAAATTCTAGTACTTTCTAGAAACTTTCTAATAAACTTCAAGATGATATTCCTATCAATTAACATAAACTAATCAACATAATGAAACACAATAATATGCATAAATATTAAAACTTTAATTAAACTTAAAAATAGTTTTAAAAACTAAAAAATTTGTAAAACAATTAAAATAGTTAGAGAAAAAAGGAGGCTCACGGTGATTGGTGATGGTGCAATGTGGCTGAAGGGATGGAGAGAGAGACTATAGAGAGAGGGTGAAAGTTTGAGAGAAGTAAAAAGGGTTTAATAATTTTTTTTTGAAGAATTATGTGAGTTTAAAGGGTCTATTTATAGTAGAAATTAGGATAAATTTTAGAATTTAAAAATACTAAAAGATAAATATGAATTTAAAATGATAATTATCCTATAAATTTTTAGAAAAATCTTTTGTTTTTAAAATAATTTAATTATTAAATAGTTTAACCAATTAAAATCATTTAATTTAAAACACACCAATCAGAACTAGTTAAAAAGGATAAGATTTTATAATAATAATAATAAATTTTTTTAAAATATCAATCATATAAAAGGAAAAGATAAGGTTAGAATTTATTTTCATTTTTTTTATAGAAAATATATTATTTTTTTAAATTAAAACTATCTTTTTAATTAAAACTATCCTTTAAATTAGGATAAAATAATATAAAAATAATTTTAATTTTTTTTAAAAAAGGATAATAATCATGACAGCTGGCCATGATCATTTAAAATGCTAATATATAATGTACATTTAATTTTAAATAAAACTTAACATATAAAGTTTTTAATATAATTTCTAAAATATGGGATATTACAGTTTAATACTAGTATTCTAAGATCTAATACTAATGTTTAGAACATTAAAACAGAAGTTTAGAATAATAGAATAGAAGTTTAGAATATTAGAATAATAGAACATAAGTTTAAAACATTAGAGCAATAGTTTAGAACAGAACTTTAGAACAATAGAATAAAAGTTTAGAATATTAGAACAAAAGTTTATAACATTTATAGAGAAGTTTAGAACAATAAAAAATAGTTTAGAATAATAGAATAGAAGTTTTAGAATATCGGTATTATTTTTTAGAACAATTGAATAAACATTTAGAATAATCTGCACTAGTTTTTAGAGCAATAGAATAAATATTTAGAAGATGAAAAGTTTTCGTATCACGAAAAACGAGATCATGTACATATATCATGAGTTTTAAAAATATAGAGGAAAAGTGTTGTATATTGACAGTTAGAGTACAAAAATATTCTAATAAATTACACTTTTGCTATTAAAAGATGAAACATCGTAGGTCATTAGATCTTTTAATTAACGGTAGGAGATGGATTCTTATATACACAAGATTTCTTATATAAGTATGGGGTTCTCACTAGAAAGAAGCATTTAAAACTGAGGGAGAAATTCTTTGAGCAAAATGGGGGGATTTTATTAAAAACCCAACTTTCTCAAAATCCAGGAACCACGGACTCAATCAGAATTTACTCAGTCCTAAATACTCCATCCGTCTCCCAAATATTATCTCATTTGACTTTTTACGGTATTTAGGGATGGCAACGGACCAGATCTGGACCGGGTCCTTATAGATCCAGATCCAGATCCGTTTTTCAAGGATGGATCCAGATCCATATCCAGATCCGTTGGGTATGAAAAGTAAGGATCCAGATCCAGATCCAACGGATTCGGGTCCAAAACGGGTCCAAAATGGATCTTGCATATTTAGGTGTATTTACCACCATAAGGGATAGTTTGGGCAGAAAGACATTTTTTGTGCTATTATATTATTGTTTATAATACTCCATAACTAGAAAAATGAATTTGTAATTGAAATTATGGACTTTATTATACACATTAGAACATTTGCCTAGACATTAATGAGAAAAGAACTTTATTTTTCAGATCGAATTATAAAGCAAATTACAGTATTTCAAATTAGACAATTAAAAAAATATTATCAAAATCAATTTTTCATTCTTTTTTAATAGATATCCAAATCGACCTAATTTGAATACTTCTTACTAACGGTCGAACTTTACCTCACTATCATTCTCTCCTTTCTTTGTTGGTTACTAGTTTGTAAATATATTAGTATCACGAAAAATATTTCAAGGCGGGTCCAAAACGGGTATTATGGTTGGATCCATACCCGGATCCGTTTTTCAGTCATAGGACCCAGATCCGACCCGGATCCGTCGGGTCTAAATTTTGAAGACCCATATCCGTAAAAACGGATATGGATCCACGGATCCGGGTCGGGTCCAATACCCATTGCCATCCCTAGTGGTATTCAAGACACAACTTTAAACATTTTTATCTCCAAATCGGTAAGGCAAAAAATTATGAAAACTTGATATTCAAAAAGTTTACTTTGAAATGCATCTAACAAGATCCCACTTGAATATGTTATTTCTTATCACATAATGAGAACTTATGGTCAAAATTTTCAAATTTTGACTCTTAAAGTAGAAATGAGACAATATTTAGGAACAAAGGGAGCATAAAATATAATATTTATCCTCCTACTCTGTAATAAGTCATGAAAAATATCATTTGTCATTCATATACAATTTTCTCTTTTTAGAATTTCTCCAGTGACTTGCGTTAACCATTATTTGACTTGTGAGGTCCGACCAGCAATTTAATAGCTTTACTCATTGTCATAGATTTTATATAGATGATAAAATGTCGGGCGGACTTAGCCTAAAAAAATTGCCCATTTTGGACGTAAGTTTCCCTTTGATATATATTTATCCAAACATTTCAAACCAGAGATTTTGGACTCAAAAAAACTAAGCTTTTGTAGTCCGGACTTAATTTTAGTCTAAAACATTAGTTTTAACCTTTTAGGCTGCCAAATTTCATTTATTAAGGCAAGGCATAAAAATAGCACCCCAGAATTCTGGCAAATCCATAGAGCTCATAGTCGAGTGAGACGAGTGACCAGAGGAGAGCATAGGTGGCCCGCGTAATCCACCAATAGGCCACACCCCTTAGCCACCTGCTGACTAATCTACATCCTGTCTAGCTAGTTACTCCTGCTTCGATGGCGATTTGCTCCTCTCCTCCCAATTTCCAGCATCTCCTCCAACACTGCACCAACCCTCACCACCTCACCCAAATCCATGCCAAACTCATCCGCTCAAATCTCTCACCAAATCCACTTCTTGCCATCCACTTACTCCGCCTCTACTCCTCACATGGCAACCTCAAATACGCCACTTGTATCTTCCAGCAAATCCAATCCCCGTCTTCTTTCGCCTGGAATCTCATCATCAGAGCTCACTCAATCAACTGCTCTCCTTCCCAGTCTCTCATCCTCTACAATCTCATGATCTGTTCTGGTATTACACCTGATAAATTCACCTTTCCATTTGTCATCAAAGCGTGCGCTGCTTCTTCTGCTGTTGAAAAGGGGAAGGAGGTTCACGCTTTGGCAATCAAAACTGGGTATTATGGTAAAGATATGTTCGTTAAGAATACCATTTTGGATATGTACTTGAAATGCGGGGTTTTGGAATATGCACGCAAGGTGTTCGACGAAATTCCTGTGAGAAATGTTGTCTCTTGGACTACCATGATTGCGGGTTTGGTTGGGTTTGGGGAGTTGGACAGTGCTAGGAGGCTGTTTGATCAAATGCCTGAGAGAAATGTGGTTTCTTGGACCGCTATGATTGATGGGTATGTGGCAAATGGGAGGCCTCATGAGGCATTTGAGTTGTTCTCCCAAATGCTGGCGGAAGGAGTGAGACCGAATGAGTTCACTCTTGTTAGCTTGTTGAGAGTGTGTACAGAGTTGGGGAGTCTTAATTTAGGAGCTTGGATCCATGATTATGCTTTGAAGAATGGGTTTAAGTTGGGTGTCTACCTTGGGACAGCTCTTCTTGACATGTATAGTAAGTGTGGTAGTTTGGTAGAGGCGAGAAAAGTGTTCAATGTGATGGAAAGAAGGAGCTTAGCTACTTGGAATTCGATGATTTCTAGCTTGGGTGTGCACAAGTGTGGGGAGGAGGCGTTGTCAGTTTTTGAGGAGATGATAAAGGAAAAAGTAATGCCTGATGCAATCACATTTGTTGGGGTATTGAGCGCTTGTGTTCAAACAGATAGAGTGGATGAAGGTTTAAGATACTTTGAATTCATGATTGAAGAGTGTGGTATTATGCCTGTATTAGAGCATTATGTTTGCATGTTTCAGCTGTGGAGTCGTGCAGAGGCTAGTGCCGCTAGATCAGACGGAGATCAAAGCTTTGCACAGGAGACTGATACTGACATGTTCGAGGAAAGCCTTTATGCTAGATAAGGTGCATGGGTATTTAGAGTGACTAGTGTTTCATTGGCCCATCTGATATTATGATAAGCCATTATCCCTTGTGTTGTTGACTTGTTGCGTGTGTTTAGTTTCAATGACCGAGCTGATGAATTCTGAAAGAGTTCAACCTACAACCTACTGTGTTATAGAACAAAGGTAGTCAATAAGCAGTACACAGGCACAAAGTTTTGATGGCTGCAGCCTGCAGCCTGCAGCTTGGATCACATGGACAAATTCAATCCATCGTGGATGAGATCCAGGCTTGGAGAATCATGAACAAGGGGTATACGTATCTTATTTCCATTTTTTTCAGTTCTTAAATACAATATGATTCTGCTTGCAGCAAAACAAAGTAGAATTTAAGCTTCTTGAAACATACTGTACAAAGCATATATAATACTTTTCGAATGGGTGACTTTCATGAACAACTGAAAAGGGTTTTGTGACTGGGGAACATACTGAGTTATAGTAGTCAGGGACTCGGGGAGAGTAACTACCAGTCTTGGTGAATGAAGGTTCTAAGACTCCAAATACATGAATAAGAATGATTTATGATTCTTCAAATAGTTTTATTAAAGACTAAACCTTGTACATGAGTTCCTTGTCCTTTGTTGTTAAAATCTTTTCCTAACATTTAGCTACATCATTCATCAATCAATTGTATCTTAAAAAAAAAAAAACTCATGTTGTAGTATTTTCCTAGCTTTCTTGATGCTTGGGTCCCAGTGATCAATTCTTCTCGAATCCCCACCATTTCAGTTTGACAGCAAAGTACCCTTAGAGCCATGCTTTGAAACATCAATGATGCACGTATCCAATTCAGACATAAAAGAGGATACAAAATGTCCAGCTTTCCGCTGAGTAGTTGATTATATTGCGCAACCACCAATAGACAATTCCAGAAAATCCTATTTGCTACTTTTCTAGTCACTGGAAAGACTTCCGTCTGACTATTGCTAAGTGGAATGGGCGAGCCATTATATTTTAACCAAGTAGATTAAACTTTGTTAGCGGTAGGGTCTCATGTACTTCTTACCCCACTAAATTATGGTAGCAACAAATTTTAGCCTTTGAAATTGATAGGTTATCAAGAGTATTTTAGCTGTCAAAGCTGCATGTGAACATAACTCACTAAATGCAACCTTATCTAGGCAAAGACATGAGATAATCTTTTAAAGCAAAAGTTGGATTATTGATTCTCCTTTTTTATATAGATTTGTGGGTATCCTCTTCTCTTTCCACAACTTGGGGCACTTGTAGAATAATTTGGTTCTTACCCCCTACTGCTGCTTTGCATCCTCATCTTCTTGTTTCCCTTTAATTTCTCTGCCCATGCCTAGCTCTTATTTCACTTTTTCTCTTGCCCCGTAAAGTATTCATCAGTGCACATCAGACGTTCACGCTTCTGAATACAGAGAAATTTCTCGTTAAATATACAGGGAAGATCCGAAGATGCACAATTGGGCTTCACCGCTCATAGCTTCAGCCCTGTTTGCATTCCTCCAACCAGGTTTGATCATCCAAGTACCCGGAAAGCAACAACCGGTCAGCTTTATGAGCATGAAGACCAGTGTGGGATCCATTCTCTTCCATACTGTTATCTATGGTTTGCTTCTTATGTTATTCCTTGTTATTCTTGATATCCGTCTCTATGTTTGAGAATAGCATGCAGTTTGATTATATAGAAGCTGCTTAGCTTTCAGTTATGCAACTCTATGAAGGAAGGAAAGGGGGCATTTATTTTTCTTTTGAATTCTTCTAGTTGAGTTTAGACTGTGTTCTTTACAACAAATTGACACTGTACTACTCTTCGAATTATTTTTTTCCTTTTTTACTTTAGCTTTGTGAGACTCTTTTTTCCTCTCGCAAGCTATTTCCCCCACAAAATCCCAAGTGAACTATCGGGTGTAGTGTGATTTCGACTTTTAAGTGTGTTCTGCAGTTTATGCCTTCGCTTTATTGCCGCTGCTTGTTCAGTAATTTAATCTCCCTCCATGATTGTCCCAAGTTAACTTAAAGCTCACAAGAGTTGCTGAATTCATAATCTGCTACAGATTCCTCCACTATATGACTTTGTTATCATGGTATGCAGTGCTTGAAATTTTTTCTCCATGTACTTCCTAATGTTCTACTATATTTTGATATGAAAGCGGTACTAAGTCAATGTGTATGAGTTGACGCAAATAGTCTGACTTGGGTAAATGAATCAGAAACAGATTTCTGCTCCTTTATACTCAAACCTAACTTTGAAAAAAAAAAAAATTAGAAGACTATTAGTTTATCTGAATGTGGACTAGGCTTAAATCAATTATTCACATGTTGGACGTACGGTAATGGTGTACAATCTTGTGCCAGTACTACCACGAGAAATTTCGTTAATTATAAACTATTTAGTGGATGTTTATAAATAAAATATGTGAAGCCCTAAAGGCTGACCATAAGGATTAAACAGATTTCCCTCTCAGACTTCTCCAACATTTTCCGTCCAGCCCAACAGTGTCGTGAGAAATGACAAGCAAGAGTATATATAGATCTGTTGGGCCACTTCAGGGGAACGTGACCTGCGCCATTACACCCATTTGGCCATTTGTAGCTTACCCAGGAGCCCATCATCTATAATATTGAGAGGTCTGATTCAGTTACTCCGCTGCATTCTATAGCATGGCATCTCTAAGACACTAACTAGTTTACGCTTTTTGTCAAGAGTAACATCGTCTCCACTCCGGGGACAAATGAAAAAAAAACAAGCACACGAGAAGAATTTTTTTCATTGAATTACCATTTGTATTGAGTGATGTATTATGAAGCTTCTACATTACAACAACAAGCACGAAATTTTTCCACAATTTAGTTGGGTGGACTGATAAAATAGTAAACATGATAAAAACTAGAAGAGACCAAAAAATTAACCAAGAAAAAATTCACCTTGGCGCATTATTTATGCTCCATCCTCAAATAAGCTTTACAACAAGTTCACATGACTTGTAATCTTTGTTATCCAATGTAGACATGGACACCAAAGGCCAACAAGAAGATGCAGATCAGAGCGAAATAGATGAGGGTATGAACAAGAATGGCAGGTCCACTTGTATGGAAGCTACTGAACTCCACCACCCTGTTTCGACCTGGTATCTGAACAAGAAGCCCCGGAGTCAGTAATATGAATAGCACCACCGCGACGAAAACTGGCCCCCAATCTCCCATTCTCTCCCTTTCCCCTGATCTGTTCCCTCACTCTCCTGTTAAATTTTTCTTGACTACACAGGTGACTGATTTTGAGGAAATGTATAATGTGGTATGATGGTGAAGAAATTCATTTCTTTAGCTATATAAAAGGTGAAGGACAGTGACAAAATAAAAGAAGTGCTGGTGAAGAAAAGTGGCTACTGCAAAAGAAAATTAAAGTTCAGAAGACGACAGAATCAAGCTATTGCGATCGATCACGTATAGCATATAGAAGTAGTTTATTAGTCTACAAGTTGCCAATACAATCTAAAGCTCATACAAGTATGTGATATGTACACCTTTTAACTCTCTGTAACCCCTTAAATAAGAAATCCTATATTACTTCTTTAAGGTGCAACACTGCAACGTAATGCACACATGAAGGAACCCATGTAACAAAGAGAAAGATCGCAAGATAAAAAGTAAGGAACCCATAGATGGACGATAAATGTGCACAACATAAGATAAAAGCAATGTTATATCTTCACAAAATGGGTAGTGTAGCAACCAAATTAGAGAACATAACCATCATTTTAGACCCATCTCATAATCATAGAAGTTTTAAGTTGGAAATAATCAGATAGATCCTGCATACCCCCAAGAGGGCCTTGGAGCATGCTATACTGCATTATTTATGGCCTTCACGTGTCGGTAGTCAGCTTAGTCATTAATGCGTAATTAACCCACCATTTAGATTAAGATATTAATCAAGTAGGCACCATGTATCAGTTAGTGATCACATGAGGCAAACTGGGACCTTAATTAAAATTGAAGCACAATTATGTGTTCTTCCATTCAATTAATAAACATGCGGTTTCTGTCTCACTTGAGTATGGAAACTATTGGCAGACCGAAATATATACCTCAGCAATTGAATCAGCATGGCATGATGATAGCAACCAGGCCAGACCCCCCGTCACCATCACTTATAGAAGAAGGGCAACTGGTCAGAAGAATAAGGAGAATAGAGAGGCACAACAACTGCAAAAGCCAAATTAAACAAGGGGGAAGGAAACAACTGCAGGTGCACGCATAAGGAATCTTTTAATTACAAAATTCTGTTATAGGACTATATGTAATTAATATTACAGAGATAATATTACAGCATGTGAGTTTGTTACAAAGTTGTTACGGGAGGAGTATTACAAATAGTAGGATGTAAAGCCATTTGAGGCGGAGAAAATATAAGGAATTAGAAGTAAACTTTGGAGATACTCCTACTTCTCAAACTGTGGGAATTTATTTTTGAGCAATCTTCTCATTTTCTTGCTTTTCTCTTCTTGCTTCCCTCATTGCTATGCACGGCCAGACCTGGTTCATACCACATGACTAAATGTTATAATATCAGAAGATCTAAAATCTTAATGCAAGTAGTAAACTAAGGAAAGGGCATCAAAATTTAAACTTCTTCATAGAACAATCCAACAACTATCCCAACAATTTCATCTAGCAGTCTGCAAAATTATCCTTTCTGGTTATGTTTGTGGATCAAGCTATATAAGCAGCGCAAACTATAGAGCAACTTTCATCAGGTAGCTAAATACTACGACAAACTCTTATAATTTCATCTGTTGTTCTATGAGAAATTGAAGTGTCACGCATAATTCAGCCGGAATATGTCGTTATGCACATAGAAGCTTCCCAGTGGAGTAGGCACCAAATGGAACATCTGCAAACAATCAAGTAAAGAAAATCAGTGCAGCAACCAGAGTTGTAAAATAAGCAGAACAGGTGAAGCAAGACATTATTTTTAAAACAAAGCATTGGCTACCAAATCAGAATTGCTCTTATTTGTGTATAATATACATTGATAAACTCTTTAAGACTAGAAACTTGCTATCCTTTTTCTTTATTTAGTCCAAGGAAAGCTGCAAGCTGGCCTATATCTAAAACAAAGAAAGTTCAAATATATTGAGATAGTATACTAAACAAAATAGTTAGGCTAGCTTGCTTGCTTGCTTGTTTCATTGATACAGTTTTTAACACACACAACCTCTTGCAGCCTAATTAGCTAGCTAGCACCAACAAATTAGCAGATTTCACAAAGACGCATAATTTTATGGCTAGATTCAAGCACATCTAAGATTCTCGAGTCTTGAGTTCCTATCAATTATCAACAAGCTATACTAGGCATGAACATTAACACGGCAACCCAGCACACTATTACTCTATCAATTTTGCATTGTAATTACTAAGTTTCTCAGTCTATAATTGACAAGATGAATTAATTGGGTATGGTTGAATTGAGTGATGCTGAACCGGCCAGAATGTCAACTACAAGTATGCAAGGATGTTAGTAGATATGTTACTCGTACTCTTCATTTCACCTCAAAAACACTCTGACATGGACACTTAGTTTTGGACCAAAATTATGCAATCACTTCACAAAATATTTGAGTTGGACACTAGGATACGTACCCGTGTCTAAGTAGTTAGTTTAGTAGAATTTGCTCATTCTATACTTAGGTTGTATATCTACTGAAATACTGTAGAAAGTATAGCTCTCCAACATTTAATGAGCAATAAACATTTAATGAGCTAGAATAAAAAGATACCGAGTCATAAAGTCAATCTAAATAGTAGTCAACATGATAATCCTCCTTCAAGCCATTCCATCCATAAGCATCCAATAGTCAACACGAGTCCATTATAACTCCATAACCATTTTCGCTACCATCTTCCTCATAATAGTACGCATAAGTCCACAACTCCAATAAAGAATTAAATTACAACGATACTAACAACAACAGGCTAAAACTCCACAAAATGAGTGCAAGATAATAAATTCTTCACTTCCCTCAAATGATAGCATTGAGTTTTCTTGGTATAAGTTGCTTAAACCTGCACGGTTTGTGTCAAAGGTTCTGTAGTAGTGTTCTACGAATGCTCTTGCTACTTGGTCACCTTGCTCCATTCTTGTTGATGCCTCTCTCTCTCTCTCTCTCTCTCTCATTTTGGTGGATTTCGCGGCGGAGGTTTGTGGTGGGCTGGTGGCCGGTGATGGGGTTTTATGAGGAGCGTGTGAAGGGGGAAACCAGGGTTTTAGAAGTTGGGTAAGTAGTGGAACGATGTCGTTTTAATGGTGTGTGGAGGTGAAAAAAAGAAAATCGTCGACAGCAGGGTTCGAACCTGCGCGGGCGAAGCCCAACAGATTTCAAGTCTGTCTCCTTAACCACTCGGACATATCGACTTCTGTGACTCTCGACTTTGCTTATTTTCTTTATATTCTACCTAATCCATTGCCCCCCAACTAATTTTTACGCCTGTTTAATTTTTCTCAATATTTAAAATACAATTCAAAACTGTTTTATCTTTAAATTTGTAAGATAAAAGATTATGAAAGTTTTATATAAAATAGCTTATATCGAGATAAATCAAATAAAATATTACTTAAATATATTATTTTTTTTAACATAATGAAAAAAGAAATAGAGTAAAAATAAAGAAAAAGTGATAGAAATAAGTTAATCACCCACGTTTAAACAAGATGGCATTTGCCTTTGTGTTCCTTTTGTGAGACAAGGACAAGGTATATGCTCACTTGCTTTTGGATTATAGTTTCGTAGTCTCCCCTATCTTATCTATAACAACGTCATGGACTCATGCTAATTCTACTACAGTGAAAGTTGATGGTGATATTGTTAGATACTGGATATGGAACTTTCATAATTTTTTATGCTTCTATAATTGTCAGCATAAGATATATTTGTTTAATATTCAGTAAAGCTTTTCTACCAATTTCAATTCATGTTTTGACTTAATTGTCGTCTAATTTATCAATTTTATCACATGAGTAGATTACTCTTTTTTTAAAATAAAATAAAAAATCAATTTTTCGTTCACCCATACTTTTTTTAATCACCAATTTGGTTAATTAGCCTTCTATACTTGCCAATAGTGTAGAGCATTATTAAAGAATCCTAGAATTAAATAGGGCGCAAAATTGAAAGATATGAGTAGACAACAAAGCGCCGTGCCGTCCATCCGACTTTGGTTGGCATCTTTTTACATACACAAATCATCGATCGGGGCCTACTTTGCTGAGATCTCTGCTTAGAAAATTACAATATAATAAATCCAACTTGATCACAATTCCTCCCAGTGTTCATGATCCACAACCATTTCATTTTCATTTTTAGTCCATACAAAGTATAAACCCATCGGCTTTGCAGTAGTCGTACACCATTCCTCTAATGTCAAGTCTGATCTACACTCACCGCTCTTCATACCCCTCTCATTTCTCAGATTAATCTTCCCAAATTACAAACATTCATTCAAAATCAACAATTACCCATCAAAGGTTACATTAATCATCGCATACCCACTTCACATTTCACATTCGATCACATAAAGTTGACATCTTTTTACAAATTGTTGATCTTAGTGTTTTTTTTTTGAAAAAAAAAAGTTAAATAAAAAATATTTTTTGAAAAAATGGGCGAGTTTGTGGAGAGAATGAAAGGGTTTGTCAACAACAGATGGTTGGTATTTGTAGCAGCAATATGGATACAAGCATGTGCTGGGATTGGGTACATGTTTGGGAGCATATCACCGGTGATCAAGAGCAATTTGAACTACAATCAAAGGCAAGTTGCAAGATTGGGTATTGCCAAAGATTTGGGAGATAGTGTTGGGTTTTTGACTGGCTATATTTGTGAGGTTTTACCTCTTTGGGCTGCTCTTCTTGTTGGTGCTCTTCAGAATCTGATTGGTTATGGTTGGGTTTGGCTTATCATCACTGGTAGAGCCACCCCTTTGCCTTTGTGGGCTGTGAGTTCTCGCTCTCTTTGTAATGATTTGTTAACTCTTCGATTGTTCCTAAGTTGATAATACATAGTTAGGTGAGTCAAAGTTGCTGTCTTTTTTGGAGTTATGATTATATTTTTTGGATCAGTATTGAATGATTGAGTTGGGTTTATGTTGTTTATAAGTGATCCTTGGTTGCTAATTTTGTGACTTTCGTGAGTTGTGATTTGTGTAACTTTGTTGGGTATTTGCAAATTCTATCCTGAATGGCTGAACGAAGTTAAACGGGTGTTTGATCTGATGAGTGAAGCTTGTTTAGTATATTGTTTTGGTGTTTGATCATGTACCTTTGACTCATTCCTTCTTTGGTGTGATGTTGAATTAGTCAAGTGAACAAGTAACAACTAAGTTCCGATCTAGAGATAATAATTACTAAATAGACCTGTGTACTGGCTATTACAGTGTGTTGCACATTTGCTCGAACCCCTTAAAGGTAGTATAGGTGAAACAATTTAAAGTTTTGTGGAAAGAGTATTCTTTTGAACTTACGATTACTTGTGATATGGAGTAGGATTTAAAAGGAAATTACTGTACTTAATTTGGCGTTAGTTTTCATTGTGAAACGATCATTGATTTTAAAAGATATTGTTTGACACTGTAACATGTATGCTCAAGTTTGGTTTTGTATAGCTTATTATATTTTGTGTAGAAACTACGAATGTTGAAGTGATGTTACTGGGTCGAAAAGGGTTGGTTCAGTTATGGCTTATAATTAATAGAGCGCCCAATGGGTTGGAAATATTGAATGTCAAATCTTATACATTGCTGCAGGAGAAAAGTCTTGTTTTTCATAAAGTTTTCATATGGTTTACAGGCTGAGATTTTATTGCTTGGATGGCTTTCCTGTTGCTGAGATATTCGTCGCAATGAGTCTCGTATAAGCCTATAGCTGATCTTCAATGTCACTTTACCCTTCATAAAAAAAGAAGCACCCTCATCATTATGAAACTGGATAAAATCAAATCCAAGTGTAGTATATCCTAGAGCTTTTTTCTTCTCAAAATGTACAGAGAATCTCACAAACTTGAATTGATATAACTTAAAGGTGAATAATTTATTGTCAGTGGATGCTAGTGATCCCTGTTGTTATACTAGCAAATTGGAAAAAAAAAAACTTGCTGTGTTCATGGATCCTTTTATGCAAAACTGCGCTGACAGTGATACTGACAGTTCCCCTATGAAGGCTAATGTGATTTATTATTTGTTCAATGTGATGCTCCCCTGCTGTTTCAGGGAGGTGTGGTTTTACTTCCTACAGGCTCGTTTTGATGAGGTGTTATTTAAAATTTGTTAGAAAATTATATGCTTAAAAATTAAAGTATCAGTAGTTTTGGAAATTTATTATCTCAAGTGTGGAGTGTGAAAGGTGCTTAAGATCATAATGTAAAGTGTTTTTGAGAACATGTTATGACCCGTGAAACACTTGAACCTTCTTAGATCAAGGCCAATTTATCAAATATCCAATCATTTTTCTCCATTAGACAACTGCTATCCTCTGATCTTGTATTAACTATGGGTACTTCATTATGCAGATGTGCTTTCTTATATTTCTTGGAACAAATGGTGAAACATACTTCAATACAGCTGCTCTTGTCTCTTGCGTGCAAAACTTTCCAAAAAGTCGAGGTCCAATTGTGGGAATTTTGAAAGGCTTTGCTGGGTTGAGTGGAGCAATATTGACCCAAATTTATGCTCTCATCCACAGTCCTGACCGAGCATCACTTGTTTTTATGATTGCAGTTGGACCAACTATGGTAGTTATTTCCCTCATGTTCATCATAAGACCTGTCAAAGGTCACAGACAAGTCCGGCCCTCAGATGAAAGAAGTTTCACATTTGTCTATAGTACTTGCCTTGTGCTGGCTGCTTATCTGATGGGGGTGATGCTTGTGCAAGATCTGATTGATGTCAGTCATACTATCATCATAATTTTCACATTGATCTTATTTGTAATTCTGCTGTCCCCTTTTTCCATTCCAGTCTCAATGGCTTTTAGAGAAGAGCCAAGATCTTCGATTGAGGAAGCTCTTCTTCAGGAGCCCAAAAAAGAGGACTCCGCTAAAGCAGCTGAATCTGATACTGAAGTTGTTTTTAGTGAGATTGAAGATGAGAAGCCAAAGGAAGTAGACTTGCTTCCAAGATCAGAGAGGAAAAAACGAATAGCCCAGCTGCAAGCAAGGGTAGCCCAAGCAGCAGCTGAGGGAGCAGTCAGGGTTAAAAGAAGAAGAGGTCCTCATAGAGGAGAGGACTTTACATTAACACAAGCTCTTGTTAAGGCAGACTTCTGGCTTCTTTGGTTTCCATTTGTGCTTGCTTCTGGATCTGGTTTGACTGTGATTGACAACCTTGGTCAGATGAGCCAATCTTTAGGCTATGACAATACTCATATATTTGTATCTATGATTAGCATTTGGAATTTCCTTGGTCGTGTTGGAGGAGGTTACTTGTCCGAGATTATTGTCAGGTATGACTCCAGTTTGCATTTTCTTACTCAATGTCAGCTAATCATGATTTGAAGCATTGTTACTGACTCGGACATGAGTTTTATAAATGGCAGATGGATACTTCAGAACGTATTATTTTAATTCATGGTTTTCCAGGTGTCAAATTGTGTCATTTCATAAAATTAATTTATAACCCCTCCCTGCCCCAAAGAAGTGTGAATTATTAAACTCAAAGTTGAGAGTGAAGTACCCATTACAACTACCTGTGTTGAAATAAAGAGTTTTTATGCAAAAATAAAGAGTCTATGTAACATAGGCATAAATACAGTCATATTTGGAGCTCATTTATAAGCCTATTTTTAATGCTTGTGATCAGGGATTATGCTTATCCGAGGCCAGTGGCAATGGCTGTGGCCCAAATCGTTTTAGCATTGGGGCACTTCTTCATTGGAATGGGATGGCCAGGAGCAATGTATGTCGGAACCCTGTTGATTGGGCTTGGCTATGGAGCCCACTGGTCTGTTGGTCCTGCTACTGCCTCTGAGCTCTTTGGCTTGAAGAGTTTTGGAGCTTTATATAATTTCCTTACCTTGGCGAATCCTGGTGGTTCACTCGTGTTCTCTGGTCTTATAGCTAGCAGTATATATGACCGAGAAGCAGAGAAGCAAGAACAGCAGCGCCATCCTCATCTTGGTTCTATCTTGAATGGTATGCTTACTTTGGAAGAACCACCAAAATGTGAAGGTGCTATATGCTTCTTCCTTACTTCCATGATCATGTCTGGATTATGTGTTATTGCAATTATCTTGACCTTGACTCTTGTATATCGGACTAAACCTGTTTATGCTAGCCTCTATGGAAAATCACGTACCTAATCTTGGGTATGGGGCCTTTGATCATGATTTTCATTTGATGATTTTCTTCCTCAAGCTTGTCCTAGATTTTTCATTGTGGGATATGAAACCTCTTCATCTCAAACTTCTACACTGAGATGACATTCTTTCCCTACCTTCTCTGGCTCGAGGCTGAGGTAAGTGTATGCCCTAATTGTTTTGGATGTCAATGATTTCCTGAGATTGATTGTAAACGAGTATTTTTTTTCTAGATGTGTAATATAATATTTGTCCTCCAATCTATGATATACTCTGTGAGGTTTATATTATTTCAAATAAAATTATTCTTTCTCCATGTATGGTATTATTATCGTTCTTGCTCACCAGCCTTCTCTGTTTTGTTATTTCAATCAACATTGATGGTATGATGCTTTTATGGAGGTTTTATTGTTCAGTGTGATTTTAGTATAGGTAAGAGCTTAATATCAGTTTCAGATTCAGATAGTTCTCCTGCCCCTGAGGACCAACTTGCTGTCATTCTAGTAATGTATAAATAAAACATCATGTAAGGTTTTAGTTAAGACCATATATTTTTAGTATAATATGAAACAGTTCTATCCGAACCACGTTTACTTTGAGCAATAGAATGGAAAACGGTATTACAATCTGAGTCTTATCTCTTTCTTCTTTCTGTACTGTATATACATCATGCTCATGTTTTTTTTAGGAACTGTATACAAAACATGTAGTACAAGTTTGGAATGAAATGTGCTAGTGTTCACTTTCTTTTTTTATTCCAAGGAAATCTGGACAAACTGAATTTTGTTCTGCAATGGGATTAGGCCATATGTAGTTATCTAAAAAATTTGGCCCTTAAAGGAACCGACTGAAATCGATTAATAAGTTTAGTAATATTGGTTCCAAATAGGATCAAGCCAAATGCTAGCCGCCTCGAATCGAACGGCTTTCTTGTTTGTCTTAGTTGTTCCTGCTGCATGCTTCCCTGATCATCCTGACCTTGAAATTAAAAAGTCTTCCCTGCATCATGGCTCCTGCCTATCGTTGCACTTCATTACGGCTACGGCATGAATATTATTTTAAGAAAATAAAATAGTCAAGCAGATTTAAAAAAAAAACTACTGTTGTAGAAGCTTGATGGAATTTTTGAACTGGTTGAAAAGGCTAGAGGGAAATCTGTTGCTGACTACAATTGTACCTTCAGTCAAAGAAAACTAGAGCATGTACGACTTTGTTAAGGATGTGTATTAGTGACTAATATGCGTTGATTACTTGGAATTCTTTCTCGGTCTAAACATCCTTGTCCCGTTCTGCTCCGGTGTACTTGCTTTATATCTCTGACACACAAGGAAAGACGAGGTGGGGCGCTCCGGAAAGCGGAAACCGAACAGCCACCAGGTGCTATTGCCTGGCTTCGGACTCGACTAGTATTGGACTGCTGACAGATCAGTTTTTACTCTTCTGATGCTTTTGGTGACCTGTGATTACCAAAACCAGCAGATCTTCTTACAACTGAGTCATTGATGACTAATGTAGGGAGTAATAAATTTCAGTTTCTTAAAACATTGAGCGATACTGATGAATGTTGTTGCATCAGGTAATGATTTTGTTGTTTATAGGGGACTGGCAATCTATTAAGGCAGAACAGGCGAAAATTGCAGAATTTATAGGTATTTAAGAATAATATTTGCTAAAAATGGTACTTAAATGCCTTTTCATACTATGAAAATTTAGGCATTGGTATTATGAACAATCTTGGAATACATAATCAACCATGCTGCAATACAATAAATGAACATAGAAGCAGACAAACTATGAAGTCTACATTCCAAGCCATTCATTTCAGAAAGTTCTGCACAGCTTTCTGAGCAACATCAGGTCTGCTTCAAACCTTTGAATGGTATCTGAATACTAAAAACATCAGTTTTTAGGCAATTTTTTGCATGCAATGAAAACACTGAACAAAATGCTAGAACAACTCTTCATTTAATTGCATATTTTATGAAATTATTTAGCTTCACGCATTAAACACAGTGTATTTCCTTGACACGCCCTTCCAAGCTTTCTCATGCCCCGCTATGAATGATGAGTCGAACTCTCCCATATTTCCTGCAAATACCTAAAGTATAGGGCGAGTTTTAGGATTGGAGAAGAGTACCTCATCAGAAGTAAACAAACATTTTCCTTGAATCAGGTCCCAGTAGTACTAGTTATCAAATGCTGTTGAGCTATGGGATCCTAGGAATGGCAATGATAGGTTTCTAATTTGGTGGGCAAACTTGCATGAGCTGTTCTGCATACATGGGATCAAGGGTAGGATCACCTGGGTCAGAGAGAGCGAAATATAGAGACGATTTTTCAAGTGGCTGCAGTGGGTAGCTCCAATAGTGTGAGCTCCAGATAGCGCAATCAGATCAAGATCGTTGAGCTTGTGTTTTGTGAACAATTCTCTTTAGTTTTCTTCAGACCAAAATCAGCGTCTGGCAAATGTCCTTTAAAACGAGTTCTCTTGGAGACTAGTCCATCATGCCTTCCTAGTTCTACAGTGGACGAAGCGAAGGCCCTCCTATATGACAGAATTTCAAGTTTTCAAAATCATGTTATTATTATCTCAAAAACTAACGTATAAAAAGGCGACAAGGAGCCTCCGTTCCCCGAACAGAGTTTTAAAGTAGGAAGCAGTGTTTAATGTATAGAATCAAGTATCTAATCTTAAGAGAACAACATCTCTGAGAGCAAGGATATCAACTAAAGAGACCACCCCTGGACAGACTCCACAGCTTGCTTAGCATTTGTAACTGTGTCAAATCCAACATCAGCTGACGAGAGATTATCTGGCGTCGCTCTCTGCGTCTCCATTTGGTGAGAAAACCACGATATGTATGCATCACAACGCTATGGAAAGAAGTAGAAATTCATTAATATAAAGTATCATATGTTTATATATGCAAGTGTGTTGACACTGCTTACAAAAGGGCTTGAGCATTACTCTCACCTTGACAAGCACTTTGGTTAGGATCTTGAAAATTTTCAGTGACTTGGCCTTATGCAGAGTCAGCTTCTACCAAATTTTGGTTAGTGGGATTTGCTAGAGCTGTTTAATAAATATTGGTCGTCCCACCATACATAGACAAAAGTCACTAAATGGTGGTGCATGCTATCACTCAATTATTTAAGTAGCTATTAGAAGTCTATATCATGCTTAAAATCACTGTGTAGTCCTCAGATGTTAGACCATATCAGACTAAATTAGAATTGATGGTTTTAGTTTCAGTGTTTGCCTCATAGGGATGATTCATGTTTAAGATAGATCTGTCATTACAAAATAAAGGTCATAAGCTTGTAAGATTGCGGATTATAATATTACTATATGTTCTGTTGAAATACTTAGCAAATGGACTGCACTATAAGAAGCCTATTGTGCAGGCTTCAGAAAAGGCGATCATGTCGTGTGGATTTGTAGTTAAATGCGATCATGACAGTACTACCCAAAAGATATTCAAATATGGATTACAACTTGCAAGAGAATTTTCCGATGAACTCTGCTGCTAAGTGACTTTTAACATAAATCTTCATCTAGAAGACTAAAAAACATACTTCAACAATTCAAAAGTAATTGTAGACGAGGCATGGATCATGACTTGAGAGATCAAACAGCTCAAGTTTTCTGCCTTGTCAAATTCGCTATTCATGCAGAATGCAAGAGAGAGGCAAGTGAAATTTCTTAACTTGAATATGTATGATCATGATGTTTTTCCTACATTTGCATATTTCAACTTTTTTAGGCCCTTAATTATTTCTTGAAGAGGACAATTAAGCAAGTTGTATGTTACTTTCATCAATCTGTACTGAACCAGTTTGGACCACTAATAATATTGTCAAGTAGCAAGTGTTTGTGTTTTGTAGTTAAGCTACAGAGTATATAGTACGTACTATTAATTTGTAGAATTGTAAGTCATCTTAGTGCTCTATGCGTTGAGGTTGATATGACTGGACATGAACTAAATGCTGATCTTAACTTTTAACATTATACAAGTCTAAACCACAACCTTTGATTCTTCAGGATAGCTTAGCTTTTATAGATTTTACCTATGCTTTGAGTATTATGCCTATTTGCAATTTCATTCAATTGAAGAATGTCTATTTTCATCAAGAATGCCAACCTCATTCCTCACTACTAGTGGCTATACTTGTGCATTGGGTCGAGATGGGGCACATACAAAGTAAGGGGAGCCGGGTCAAAAAAAATACAAAACGGGTCGGGTCAACGGAGATACATAACGGTCCATCCAAATAGAGTATAGTTTTTATTTGTAAAGGGTGATAATTTACATATATAACCTCCAATCTTTGGTAATGGATCATCGGCTAGTAAGTGAAAATAATTCATTACTTGATAGTGTTTAAAAGTCTTGAAAGTTATTGAGCCATTATTAATCTGAATTGACCAATAAAAGACCCAATAAAACATGACCCTTTAAGAGATCGACCCATTATTAATTAGATCATTTTACAAACGGATCAGTCGAGGACCTTTAACGGACTCTCCCATTCGAAGAGGTCAACTAATGACTCACAATTCTGTTTCTAGAATGTACGGAGTGTCAAAAAAGGTTGATGACCGAGGGTAAGTAGGGCCAACCAAGGATCCCGACATCTGAAAATATAGGTATGTAGAATATTCCCCCTTGAATCTAACCCATGCAGTCACAGAGAAGACCAAGTCAGCACAATCGTGAAAGGGCGAATCCATAGCTACATATAGACCTAAGTAGAATTACTCAAGCAAGAATCAAGGAGAGTTGGTTAAGAGGCTCCAACATTCAAGTGGGAAGAACTCTTAACCAGATATTTGCTAACAACGGTCACTAGAGTGAAGATACAAAAGGAAAGCAGCAGAAGAAGAAAGATCATCCAACTGGACGCTCAAAAACTATGTTCTTATTCTCTAAATACTTACTCCGTAGTAGCAAAAGTAACAATTCCGTGCTTAGTTCTTCCCGTTCTCTACTTATATATAGCAATATAGAGCTGTCAAATATCGATCCAAACCTGTGAAATCGAACTGTTTCGAAAAGGAACTGAACAGTTGATAACCTGTTTGTTGAAAACTAAAAACCGAACCGAACTGATTAGATGAAATCCGAAACTGAATCGAACCGTTTTTTTAAAAATCGTTAATGAACTATAACTGTTATCAGGTCGAACCAGAAACAACCCGAACCGATTACGTCCAAACCCGATAGTAATATGAACCGATGTAAACAGAAACCGTTAAAACCCGACAAAAACCCAATAAACCCGAACCGTTTACAACGCATAAACCGTTATGATCAAACCGTTTAAAACCTGTAAACCGTTATGGTCGAACCATTTATATCCATAAACCATTATGACGAACCGTTTACAACCCGTAAACCATTATAACCGAACAGTTTACAACCCGTAATCCATTAAGACTGAATCGTTTAAAAACTGTTTCCTCCACTCTACATTTTATGTTGTTTAACACATTTGAATATTTGATATATTATCTATATTCCTTGAAAATGATCTTTCCACATAGTTCTAATCTAATTATGACATACATTAATATATGTTGTTCTTCCACTATAAGCATTATAACCTGACTTTGAGAGCATTTTCTTAATTAATTACTATAATTATGTAATAGCGTGCAATTGAACCATTACAAAGCTAGTAAAATGATAGGATTTGAACAAATAGTGATAGTTATAAAAATCAGGACAGAAAATCTGAAACATTACATTCAAAGCACATAAAGGTGCTAAATCAGTACATCAGATTTGGAACATTATATTCCACTGATAGATAAAGCCAAGACTACAGCTTGTTTTAATAATACTCATAAAAATCAGATCCACAAAAACTATTGTTTAATTACATATATATATGTATGTATGTATGTTTGTTTGTATGTATGTATGTATGTATATATATATATATATATATATATATATATATATATATATATATATATATATATATATATATATATATATGTATGTATGTATGTATATATACATATATATATATATATATATATATATTGTTTATCTCAAGCTCTCAACTATCAAGTTCAACTATTCAAATCATTCAAAAAATGTTTCTAATATAACATTGTAACATATATGGTCACATACTCTTATTAGTCTTAACTCTTATATGATACGACTATATGAGTAATGTATAATTTACTAATTTTGCAATCCATAAAGAGTTCCACTTGGGGGTGTATCTTGTCGCATAGGTCTTACTCGCTACTCATATATACTTTGGAAATACATTTACACCAGATCTATTTTCAAACAGGCCTAATTCAACCTATATCGATTATGACCTGAACTAATTTTACCAATTTTTTGAACCAAAACTAGTTTTCAAACCGAGCGGTATCAACTTGAACCGATTATGACCCAAACTGATTATGACTCAAACCGATTACAACCCAAACTGTCTAGTACCCGAATTGTTTTGACCCGAAACCGCTTTAAACTGGCATAACCCATTTTCAAACCAACTGATTACAACTCGACCCGATTAAAAACTGACTCGATAATTTTTAAAACTGACCCGCTCGAACCGCTAATGACGATAAATCGTTAAAAATCGACCGGTTAATAACCGAAATCTGATAAATCGAACCCAAAACCGAACTGTATAATCGATTGACTCCCCTATATAGCATACATAATCACTTATACTCCGAATAATTAATTAAGGGGAGTTGTTATTCGACGCCAGCAAATTACTCCTTAACGCCAACAACATATTTATGCTTTTTCCATTTTCTAATTTTTCTCTCTCTAAATTCAATTTCGAACATGTCGACGCATTCGATTAACATGCAATCACAATTATCAGATGTATTTAGTGAATTAAAAAAAATTACGGTGAAAATAGTCAAAACGCCCATTTTGGGATGTTTCTCCCCGGTCAAAACGCCTATTCCGGGTGTTTTGACCATTTTCACCATAAAAAATTTTGTTTACCGCATCCGATGATTGCGATTGCATGTTAGTCGAAGGCATCGACATGTTCGGGGTTGCTTTCCGAGAATATTGGCAAAAGAATGTGTGTGAAATGAGGGAAACGAGTAAAAATGGCAAAATCGTAAATAAAAGTGTTGGCGTTAAGAGTATTTAGTCGGCGACGTTTGGCGTTCCACTAATTAAGCTATGATTAAGCATTATCATTTAGTGGAACAACAACCTAATAAGCCCCGCATCACCAACTTACTTTGACGTTTACATTCTTTTCGCACTTTTTTCTTTTCCCCTTTTTCCTTAAGTAATTTAACTAGTTATTTTAGGTAGAAACATGGAATAAACAAGAACAAGCTTATACAAATGTCATTTACTTGTTTCATACAATTGGTGAAGCAGACATATCTTTCCTGAAATAGGATAGTAATACACTTAGCATCTCAATTTTATTACCTTTTGCAAAAAAAAATTTAGTAAATTGGCGGATGAACTTATAAGCTTATAGTGCCAGATAAATAACGTTCCTCCTGATTACATTCCTTAAGATCTACTGCATAATGTTCTCAAGGCTTCATGAGTTAAAAGCAGCACAGTTCTTCCTGATTTCACCCTGACTACCTGTTTTCACCCCAACTCTGCCGAGCTTTTTTATTGCAGTGACGAAAGCTGCATTGAAGTTGCCAGGATTATTTGCAAAATCAATGACTGTTGGACGAGTAGCAGGATTAGTAAAGAGCTCCTGATCAGAGGTAAACATTCCCCTTCCTGCAACTAAGTCCTGATAATACAGATTGTCGAATGTCCTTGGGGACAAAGGGTCCATGAAGACCACAAGGTTTGGGTTAACACCTGGAGGGCATTGTTGCTGCAACTGTAGGGCATATAAAGGGTTCATAGTAGGATCAATAGGGTTGGATGGAGAGAAATTATAAATGCGATTCGAAAATTTTGAGCAGTGAGCTGCTCCTAAGGTATGAGCTCCAGACAGCGCGACTAGATCAGTTTGGCTAAGGCCATGCTTTGCGAACATGGCAAGTAGCTGGTTAAGCTTGAAGCTGGGTTCTGGTAGATTTCCTGAAACATCTGATTTCTTAGACCTCAGCCCATCTCGACGTCCAAGTTCTACACTGAACGAAGGACCTCCTGTCTGAAAATATACGGAATAGTTTATCAGTCAATACATTATTTATGTTTGGAGTTTCATTTTGATAGTAATAAAAAAAATTGTCCGTACAGATTGAAGGGTGTGATTGTGTAACATATTGGGAAGATGTCGCACTATGTATTATTACGGGTTAGAAAAACAAAAGAGCCAAGATCTGTCTGCTTAAGATATTCAAGAAATGGGGCTTAATTACCAGCTCTATAACATCTCTGGTGGCAAGAGCCAAAATGTCAGCACAGGAGACTACACCAGGACAAACAGCTTCAACTGCTTTCTTGGCCATTATAACCGTGTCGAACCCATCTCCTGCTAGCGAGAGATCATCTGATGAGTCCTTCTCTGCTTCACCATTTGGTGAGAAAATCAAGACTGAAGCGTCACACCCCTGTACCAAAAAATAAACGAGGTAACCACTCTAATTCAACCAGCCGTCTAGCTAAGAGTACACAGAACATTACTCGTATTTTCTTTTGTCTAGTACTACTATAAGCTATGCAACATTATACAAGTGACCATTTTTCACAAGTTTTAAGGGTATTTTGGTGAAAAATAACTACAAATTTACCAAAATAAACAGGCATTGAAATTTATATATGTGAACTTACTATCTACCAAAATATCCCGAACAATAGATCAACTGTAAGTCCGCTCCTACAAAAATGTTTGCCTTTTTGTATTTTGCATGAGATCGATGAACTAAAACCTCTTTTGAAAGATCATATGTTAAATGTGCATTAGTGCATGGAAGAACATTACCTGAACAAAGCAGTCATGGAAAAACATACGAAGTGTAGCTTGAGCTGTTACAAAAGTCTGACCATATTTCTGCCTTACGGCCTGTTTTACTATACTTTCGAGGCGAGGGCATGAAGCACGGTAAAAATTTTCAGACAGTTGGGCTTGTCCTCCCTCAATAACCATCATAACTATCACTAAAATGGGGCAGATTTTTCTCCAATTTTCCATTTTTATCTCTGCTTTTCTACTGAACGCGTATTTCAAAGGTGTTTTTTTTGCTAATTACTACCAAGTAATATAAGAAGCTAGATGAAGAGAAGTTCGGGTACACTTTGCCACTTTGGTCTAAACATCCAGCTTATTATAAAGCCTTGTTTGTAGTAGTGGTGGTGTTGTCTTTTTTGCTGAGATTAGTCAATTAAACTCGACCACGTCTGTTTGTTCAATACTCAGTTGCTTTCCATTTAACTCCCAGAATTATGAAATATTTAGAAAAGTCAGAATGAGTAACCTAAAACAACTGGATTTTGGCTTCATTTTTCTTGTTTCTTTTCCCCTTCTTAATTATATACTACCCCAATTTCAATGGAAAAACTTAATATTACTATTGCTTTGTTCTAAAGATTTTTCTAAGTCAATGATAGTACCAGATGATAAACATGTTCTGTATTTATTTTGAAAGTGATTAACTTTAATTTAACGATTTATTTCTTTTTTTATGTGTTTAAAAAGAGTCACAAGTGGTAAGACAACAATTGATATAGACATGATTTAGTCAGACATTACTCTTCAAGTTTTTAACCAACTAAACTATTTAATATCTACTAATTTAATGATATATGAAAAACAATCATTTTATCTCTATCATATGGCGGGATATTTTGAATATAAATGAAATTAGAGAGTGTATGATTTGGAAACAAGGGTAAGTTATTTTCTAATCGATTGACATTTTCATGATCCACATATCTACAACCCTAATCATTATATCAAACTAAAATATAAACTGCGTAAGAGGACTCATCTAGCGTAAAAGGTGCTTGCAGCAATTTGGTTTCTACAAGTTATTACTCCGTAGTTATTATCTCCATATATGCCAATAATGATCTATAAAGTATAGTATTTATTCATCAGCTACTAATAATTCTAGCATTATTTTATGGATGTTGGGTGGTGCATGTATTAGTATAATTAGAATGACGTATAAGTTTAGAGCAAGTGATGGATGGATGGATTGCACCAAGAAGTTTGACATTGACACAATAACAAAACCCAAATTCCCAGCATTGTTTACACTTTATAGGCAATCCTTTTAAACATACACCGCTTCTTTATTAGAATAAAACACTCGTATTCTCAACTTGGCTGTCACTTACTTTTTCCACAAGAGTTTCTTCTATCATTGAGCATTTGAGCACTAGTAAGCATGTTCTACTAAATTTCAGGCATTTGAGCTTTACAGGAACTTGTGGATACATTAAGCTTCTGTTTAACTACACATTTTGGATTAGATAATATTGGTGGATACGTAAACTTGCAAGAATTTTGCAAGGAAACACATATGTTTCTACTAATGCAAAAAATATTCTATTGAGAAATTTACAAACACACAGCTTCGCATCTTTTTGTTTCTGAAAAGAAGAAAATAACTTAGGGAAACACATGAACCATTCATTTCATTAACAATATTTTATAAACTATGTAATTTTATAATATACCCTTAAATTTATTTTTTTTCACTATATATCTTAAGTTCCCAAAATGTATCATATACCCTTTAATTCAAAAAAAATATATAAATACCCTTTCAACTAACTAAACAGTTTTTTAGATGCCAGTTTTCTATTAATAGAAATATTAATTCATAATACTTTCGTTTTGAATCGATAGATATATAATAAATTAGTAAAATCATTTAACGGAAAATTGACGTTTAACTGTAATAATATTTCAATGTAATTTTTATAGGTATATAATAAATTATTAAAATTTAAAGGATATATATTTAAAAAAAAAACTCAAGAATATATCATAAAAATTGTTGTATAAACCAATTGACAAAAAACACGAAATTGCTAGATTGAATGGACTTGACTTGAACATTCACCGAAAGGCAACTCATCCAACCATGACTTGATATGTAAAACCGATCTTTCACTCAATTAAACAATTGAGTGGTAGCATTTGTGAAGGGAGGCCCAGTGCAGAACACAGTACAGAAGACTTGTAAACATGGGGGTGGTGGGTTGGGACTATGGGACTACGACTGCCTTAAGTTAAAATGGGCCAGGCCCAGCCCAATTTCAAACAGTGTAACTTCAACTTCAAGATTCCACAACTACAATTTAGTACGGTCCAATTCCCATGTTCTTCAAACGGTAGAATAACAAAAACCCAAAATTTGAAATTTCTCTAATTCTCTCTCCTCAAAAAAAAAAAAAAAAAGCGATGGAAATTGAAGAAGGTAAATCAGAATCAAAGTTCCCATTTTGGAAATCAATTCGTCGGAAGTTCGATCCTGACTCTCCCTTTTTCTCCTCCGGCGACGTTGAGCGACAACTTCTTGATAAACAGGTTTTATTTTATTTTTAATCTTTGTTTAAATTCGATAATTTCTGTAACTTTTTTTGTATTGCAAATCATGTAATTTGTTACAGTTAGGTATTTATTATTTTGAATTTAGTGTGTTAATTGAAGAATGAAGAGTTTAATTGAGTTTTATTTAGGGTTTTAATGGGATTGATTTATCATTTGTGATAGAATATAATCTTACAGTAATGATAAGTTGGTTTGGAATTTTCCAGCATTCTTTGATTCTCATAGGTAAAGTATTAAATTTAAAGCTGATTTCCATGTTTTAGGTGTCGTTGGAGTTGAGTGAAGATGAAAGGCAACTGCTTGTTGGCTTGGAAGATCATGAAAGGTAGTACCTTATCAACTATAGCTCAACTATTGCTCCGTGCCTTTATTTTTTATATATCCAAGTGGAATATTATCGGATATATGTAAATTTTTGGAATATCAAATTTTCATAACTTTTTTTTATAGATTTGGAGATAAAGTATTTGAAGTAGTTTATGTAAAGAGTTAAATGTGACAAAAAATTAGGGACAGAGAGTATACAATAGGTTGTCCATACTTTCTGTTTCTGCGGACTACAAAGCTGGGTTTGTGTTAAGTTTTCGGTGTGCTGTCTATTCTCCGAGGAGCTGCATAACCACTCATTTGATGATCAAGCTTTCCCTGCTTCCCACATCTAACTGCCCAATTTCTGTTCTTGTCTCTAGAATCTTCTTGTGTGGTTACTTGATTTAAATGACCCCTACCTCTTGTGATAACGTGGTTGCAGGGAGATTTTCTGCCCAATTGTTGGTTGTGGTGCACGGTTGAATTCATTGGAGGGCTTTGAGGATCATTATAATGCATGTCATACTGCGTCCTGCTCTGTGTGCCGTAAAGCGTATCCAACGCAGCGCCTGCTTAGCATGCACGTGTCTGAAGTGCATGATTCTTACTTTAAGGCCAAGGTTGCAAGGGGTGTTCCCATGGTATGCCGCTAAGTACTTACTCTCCTTCAACTCTTTCATTCTTTTACTCATTCTCACTTGTCCATTTCCTCCTCTACTAGCTTATATTTGAAGCTTTCTTGTTGATGATACTCAATAATACTTCTGAAGGCACTTGTGCACACAAATTAGACCTGACTCATACCGTCCTGATTTTTGCTGGAAAACAAAACCATAGCAATGGAGACTTTCATGTGGTTATTTAGATACTGGACAAATTGTCTTTCCCAATTATGCTAGATTGCTAGAAGACCATAGGCAGGGTTGATAGGAATAATAGGATGGCATATTGTTTCAGTCATGCTAGATTCCAGAGGTAGCATTTCAGCTGCAAAAACAAAAGCCGGAGATAATGAAAATTGTTGTTTATCATCAGTGCACATTTTTAAAAGCCAACTTCTGAAATTAAGATTGATTTCTTCACTCTTCAGTACGAGTGCTTGGTGGAAACTTGTGGATTGAAATTCAAGAGTTACGAAGCCCGGCATCAACATCATGTGGACAAGCACAAATTCCCTGTTACTTTTGAGTTCTATAAGAAAGCTCACTTGTCTAAGAAACAGAGGCAGAAACAATGGCGTAAACAAGCTATTTGCAAAGAGGAAGCTTCTGATACAATGCCATTAGATGAAAAGGTTGATGACTCCATGGAAGATCTTACTTCTGCTATTTCCCAATTAAGTACCTCTGACTCCACTCCTTCATCCATCAGCTTTGGCCGTCGTAAGGGTCGTGGCTTGGCCTTTGTTCCTCGGTCGATCCAGCGTGAAATAAGGCCTGGTTACTCATCTTCCACAACGAATAGATAGCAACATGTATTTTGTATGTCATGATAATTTCTCTTGAAAATAACTGTGGTAACTCATCTTTCACAATGCCTTGATAATAATCAGGTGAAACTTTTGTCTCCATCTTGGAAGATATGTGGGGATAGATTAGCATGAGGTTATGGCTTTGGATTTGAATTCCAATGCAGCCCTAGTTACAAGACTTAACATATTGTGAGGTTCTGTTTTTTTTTTTTTTCCTTGGAGGATATTTAATTTTTAAGGGAAAAGTTGCTGGGAAAACACCCTCAAGTAGAGCACTATTCTCGCAGCTAATCCTCAGTGGAAATAAATATCAAATATAGCCAAAAGTAATCTACTTAATAGTTGTAATCAGATATCTCATAAGTGAGCATTTAGAAGTTGAGGCGGGTGAGGTTGATGATATTAGGCACTGTTATTAGGGTTTTATATAGTTTATCTATTTTTTAGGGTGTTTAAGGGAGTTAACAAAACTTATCAGGTACGTATTGACATATACAGAAGTTTGTTTGATGTTAATATCATCTATTTGAGAAAACAGAAGGGCACTCGGATTGGTTTTGAGATTATGTTTCACCCAAGGGCAGCTGTGACTCTGAGAATTGGTGGCCTTGGCCTGCGCAAGGTTATTTTATAGTGAAATTTTGATTTTTTGTCGTGAAAAAACACTACTTTATTTTTTGCTTTTTTTCTTGGTATTGGCTAGATTATGTAGTTGCTTCAATTTCATCAAGATTTTCTCCTATTTTAAAAATCAAAGCTTGGTCAGATGTTTGATCTCAATCCTCGTATATGCGACAACTGTAGATGGTTAAAAGCATAAACAGGAAGTACTATTTTTTTTATGTTCCCTTACGAATGTTCAGAGTACTTATACATTAGAAGAGACGGTTATAGTCTATTAGTGTGCTACAGTTGGCCAAAACACGCTCAACCCAAGAAACCAAGACTATGTCATGATTTAAGATTCCATGTTTGAAGGTTAGTGGTAATGTGATTCATAAGGTGGCAGCAAACTCCATCCAGAAATCACGTTTTTGCTGCTCATTTTCCAGGCAAGAGTTCAACTTTACACTGCACCTCCATTCCCTATTCCACTTGATAAGAGTTTCCCCTTTCTGCCACCGATGCTCATACAATTTGTGGATGTTATACACAGTCAAGTTCTCTATTGTCTTTGAATTTCCCTCTTATTGAAACTATCAGAGCGACTGGAGGGCATCAGGTCTGAAAAATCTTATTGTTCCTGCGGGACGGGGTCGCTTGTGTTTAGAGCCTTCAATGAGACTATTTTTTAAGTTTAGCTGTTATCAAATAATTGCAATTATCTTCAGAAATTCTTCACTCTTATCCATGTCTTTATGAGTACTCTGAGGTGGGAACTTCATCTCTCCTTTAGAGTGTATTTGATCATTCTTTTCCTACTTATCATCACAGTTAATCAAATATTCCTTACATCAAAAGTTTAAAAGTTCTTAAGTGAGAAGTCTTGAACTCTGTTGCTGATAACTTTATAGTTTTACGAAGGCAATGTGGTTTATTTTTATTATGACGATGTTAACTGTTACACTTGCACAGTAATAGTAGTTTGCTACAGGTGCTAATATATGGCGATAACTAATTAGGCAGTTTATGTACTCAAATTTATATTACCAATATAAAATCGAAAACCAGTCATATTTTACGAGTCTATTCATTCTTGCTGAGTAAATGCTAGCTGGTGGATGGATCTGCGCTAATTAACCAATACACATATGCATATAAATTGTACTTTACAACAATTCCTTATTTTCATTAGCTTCTAATTGCATCAGCACACAACACAGATATTCTTAAATGTTTCGTGGTGAATTCTGTTCGATTAGGAAAGCATCTGCTGTTTACTCCTAGTCCTAGTTTTTTAGTAGCAGCATATAGATTAAGGCCATTGTTAGAAAAACCATTACGTTTCACTAGTATCCTCCCTATTTATGAACAGACTTCCAATTATATGCTGCAAATTATAGGCTACTATTTTTAGGAATACAGTATTTTTTTTTTTTCGTAACAAAGAAAAAAACGCTGGATCAGGAAGTAGACTGTAGAAATCATATCATAAATTTTGATTAACTGCAGGATGATCGATTGATAGATAATTGTGCTTGTAGGTATTGTTTGTTCCTCTGTCTGTTCTACTGATCTGAAGATTTGCGTGTTCTTGTGCTTGCTCTTGTACTACAAACCGATCATTTTGTGCAACAACTACTGGAATACCATTTCATCACCAAGTATATAAATAGTAGATTATATCATACTCCGTATATGAATTTGGCAGGACAAGAAGACAGGGAAATTTGATATTTGTTTAGAACTAAAAAGTAGAAAGAAGAGAAAATGACAAATGAGGAAGGGGAATGTGTCCTCGAAATTGAAGTCTATTATAGATTGGAAAATCAAAATGAAGAAAAGCTATGAAGGATTGAAGTAATATCCGCTCAAGGTTTTCGAGGATGAAAGTCCTGAAATTGATGTCTTCCCACCTCTAAACCACTGAAACTGAGTTGTTAGGTATAGGAAGCACAAATGATAAGACATTTTTCTTATTGACTTTCTAATTGCTGGTGATTACACTAAGCAGCATGTGTTGAACTGTGGAAGTAAGAATGTATGCATCAACCTGTGGCCAACCAGTGACTTTATGCCGGTAGTTACACTCTACCTTGGAAGCTATGTGGCATGCTGCAATGTTTCGAATTTGGCTTTCTATATACATATTATAAGGTTCTGTTCTTGTGTTGGAGGATAGATATATATTTTAAGGGATCGAAAAATTGCTGGGAAAACACCCTCGTGTGTAGCACCTATTTACATAGCAGCTATTCTTAGTGAAAATAAATCTCAACATTAGTCAAAATTGCCGTTTCGGTTTCTCTTAAAGTTTAGAATCAAATAAAAGCAACTTAGTGGGTGTTTGGTTGTAATAAGAGATCCTATACATCAATGTTTTGAAAAATTAACAGGTAGGTGAGGGTTGAGGTTGGACACTGGCACACTGCCCACCATTCATGTATATGTGATGATGGTATCTGTTGTACAAGAACAGAAGTGGGCAATATGTGCTTATATGTGGTGATGTTGAGATGACTTTATGTGGTAATGTACTTATGGTATTCACTATTCAGTATTGCATTCAGATTTTTGGCATTTAGGATACCATATTTTCTCTCTATCCCTTAATTTATTTTCCATTTTTATATTTGGGATGTGCTAAAATAAACTTTACATTTTTACTTCAGTAGGTTATAGTATATGTACTACTGTTTTCTTCGTTTCTACTGTAATATCCTGTCATTTTGGGAAATTTTGAACCTAATGAGAGAATACCTTATATTATATAGGGTCATATTAAGCTTTAGGAATGATTGAACCATATACTTTGACTATATACATGCATTTCTACTAATTTTTAAAACTTCAATTAAGTCCTAAACTTGGTTTAGGGTCTTTAGAGACCAAATATAAGGCATTGCATGGTTTAAAATCTCATCATATGACTCTATAAAGTATCATATATCTTTATTTCGATTTTGAAAATTTTCGAAAATACCTCAAAACCAGTATATATAAACCTTCAATATTTGTTCAGTTTGGGAAAATTTGAATCTAGTGAGAAAATACCTTAATACATATATCATGGATCTTATAGGATCATAATAGGTCGTATGAGTGATTCAAATCATATATTTTGACTATATACATCAATTTCAACTAATTTTGAAACGCATACGATTGGATCATAAACTTATTTTTAAAGTCTTTAGAGACAAAATATAAGGCATTGGGCATGGGTCCAAACCTAATTATATGACCCTACCTATGTCTATGATGCATCATATACCTTTATTTTAATTTTGGATTTTTTTTGAAATTACCTCAAAAATAGTGTATTACCTTAGGATATCTTGGACAATTTTGGATCTAGTGGAAAAAAAAAACACATAGATCATGGTAAAATGGGGTCATTTTAGGCCTTAGAAATAATTAAAACTTTATATTTTGACTTTATACATTTATTTCAACTTATTTTCAAAAATCTTATAATTGAGTCCTAAATTCGTTTTTATAGCTTCTGGAGAACAAATTTATCATATTACTTTAGGAAGAATAGCTTTATTTCATTGGAAATTTTCGGAAAGTACCTCAAAAATAATGTATAATAACCTTTTATTTTGGGTCATTTTGGACAATATCTAACCCAATGAGATAACTCTTTGATATGCATACTATGGGTCATATATGATCATATTAGGCTCTAAGAGTGATTAAAACCATATACTTTGCTTATATATACCCATTTCAATTGGTTATAGAAACTCCTACAATTAAGTGTAACTCGTTTTAGGGCCTTTGGAGACTAAATATAAGGCGTTGGTCCCAAACCCCATCATATGATTTTAGGAAGCATTATGTATCTTTATTTTAATTTTTGAAAAATTTTCAAAAATACTTCAAAACCAGTGTATATAACACTTTAATATTCGATAACTTTGGAAAATTTTGAGCCTGGTGAGATTATACCTTGGTATATTTACTATTGGACATATAGGGTCATATTAGGCCCTATGAGTGATTTGGACCATATACTTTGACTATATACTTTTATTTTAATTAATTTTTAAAACTCCTATAATTGGGTTCTAAACTTGTTTTCCATTAGAAAACAAATATAAGAGATTACATGGTTCTAAAACTCATCATATGACCCCATTTATAATGCATCATGTACCTTGATTTTCATTATGAAAAGTTTTTAAATTACCTCAAAAATAGTATATTACCTTCAATAATGGGTCATATGGACTTTGGATCTGGTGAAAAAACACTCTGAGAAACCTAATTTGGAACCGGTAAAATAGGGTCATATTAGGCCCTAAGAGTGACGAGAAGTCGAGAACAATATAGTTTGACTGTATACACCTATTTCAACTGTTTTTAAAACTTCTATAATTAGATCCTATATTTTTTTATGGCTTTTGGAGACCAAATTTAAGGCATTAAATAATAGTTCTAAAACTTGACATATGACCTTAGGAATAATCATGTAGTTTTCATTTGAATTTTAGAAATTTTGGAAAATACTTTAAAAATAGCGTATCAACTTAATATTTGGATATTTTGGACAAAATGAGATAACCTTGATATTCATATCATTACTTATATTAGGGTCTAGGAGTTATTTGAACCATATACATTAACCCTAAATATTTAGTTTAACTGATTTTTAAAACTCTTGCAATCCTAAGCTCATTTTTAGAGTTTTTATAGATCGAATATAAGGTATTTAATAGTTCCAAACCTTCTTATATGACCTTAGGAAGACATTAATACTTTTGTTTTAATTTAGGCAAATTTTCGTAAATATCTCAAAAGTATATATGACCCAATAAGATAACACCTTGATATTAAACCTTGAAAGTGATTGAAATCATCTATTTTGAGTCTAAATATTTATTTCATACATTTTAAAATTTTATTAATTAGATCATAAATTAGTTTTAGGCCCTTTGAATAAGGCATATGTAATTTCATCATGTTAATATCAAACATCTTCGAAATTGGAGTTGACTTTAGGCCAACTCAATATAAAATAATGTAAGAAAAAAAAAGGCAAATTTCTTAATATAATATTTTCTTGTACTCTATGGATTATGTAGGCGTACTTGTAGACCTATCTCAATTTTTTAATTGCCCTTTTTTATTGATTTGAATTAAGATCTCAATCCTCATAACCTTAATTATAACTCAAATCTAAACTTAATTCAAGGATGATATAAAACTTATGATATAATGTACTTTTAAGTATTGAGTTTCAATTAGACTCATAATAGGAATTTTTAAATTTGTAAAAACATTTCAAAGTGAATTTTCTTTTAAATTACTTTTCAACATGAATCTAACAATATATATATAAATGAAAATGGTAATTGATTCTTTTCTTTCTTGGCGCTTCCTATTCTCTCGCAAAGTTCTTTATGTGTTTAGTTAAATTAGATTGCATCATTTAAACTGAAAAGTCATAAGATCATCAACTGTGCCGCCAAGGCCTCAGCTGCCCAAGTTTAATTCTTAGGCACCTGTTCTGCTTTCAAGAAATAAAAAGAACCAGGCCAGGCAATTCAGAGACTCACGTTATAATCAAATAAACCTTATCATGTTGACATGTATAATGAGCTTTTTTATATATAAATTGGTAGGCATACTACACTCATTCATTCGAATAATTGAGTATTGTCATAATCTCACACAGTGGTCTCTTTGTTCACAAATCTTTATTTCCTAACTACGTACAAAACTTTGACTATGATTTCATACTCCAAAACCCATACTTGATAAACTTTTGAGTATGATTTTATACTCAAAAACCCATATTTGATATATTGCCTTTCTTCAGACTTAGTTATCATATTGCCAGATGAAATTATCCGTCACAGTAACAAGTATTTCCGAACAGAGGGAGTAGTCTTCTGTTGCTTGATGACAAAGGATGTTGAATTATGAGTTCATAGACCAATCATAATCTTGGTATTTGATGCTGATATCTCCTCCATCATCTAAAAGATGAGTTAAGAGACCTGCTTTCTCTGCATCCAAATAATTCAAAATCCACTTGTATATTTCTTTTCCATTTCCGAAATCTGCACTATACCTGCACCATATTATTGCAAGGATCGTTAGTTTCGGTTAGAATCATGAGCATGTCCTGGGGCTGATCATCATGAAAGAATTCTGTTCCTGGTAAACTTAAAAATACTGAGTACAAGAGATACTGTAAAGTGATTCGTTAATGAGTTACCATTTCATGATACAAGTGAGACTGACGATTCGTTTGGTTAAATCCACTTCTATTGCATTATGCCTGAAGAACTCTCTCACGGCAGCTCTCAGCTCAGTGTGCACATTTTGAGGAGAGAAGAATTTAACTGGTGGACTCGACTTGCTACCATCACAAAGTCCAAAATGAATCAATGGATTGACCATCGGTAATGCTATCTGGAATAATAAGAAGATGAAGAGGTCATTCACAACTCATTAGATGGATGATTATTGCTCAAGCATTCCTAGACGAAAAAACTAACAGACACCTGAAGGCGGGTATCTCCTGCATTGAATGGTTTGACCAAAGCATAAGGAGCTCTTTGGTTGCTTCTGAGTACACCATTCCTGATTGTATTGAGAGAATATGAACTTCCTCCAACTAAGTACTGGAACTCAGAAACAAACGATTTCCTCTCTATCATGCCCTCTGGATATCCTCTCCTTATCACGGCATGTATAACCATTGCGTTGTAAAGATTTAGGAAGAAGGCCAGTTTCTCATCAGGGGACAGAGTAAAAAGATCTACTCTGTGAAGACTTTGGACCAATTGCAAGTATCTGCAATTCCAGAATCAATAAAAGGTAAGACCTTTTTTTCGATTAAAATGTACGGAGTATGTAATTGTCTAAAGTATGATTCAAATGATGCAGTTGTGCAGAGGCTGCTTACATTCTGACAATTGATAAGTGCAGGCATCATGTAACAGGAACAAGCGTATCTCCAATTCTAGGTGTATAAAACATAAAGGAAGAAACCAACCAAAAAAACACGGTACCTGCGAAATTCTTCACTGTTGCTTATAGCCAAATAATCTAGATGGCACCTATCTTCGGATGCATAAGATTCAAGTATGGCAGACATGATCTTCATCAGTCTTTGGCCGACCCTGAATGCAGATTTAGGCTCTTTGTCATCTATGGCTCCTCGGAAATTGGAACATTTTGGAATAAATTGCTCATGCTCAAGGAACCTATAGACTTCATCTCCATCCTCAAAATGATTTCCTCTGCAGAAAAGGAACCTCGTACGTAAATATGTAATTACAAATTCTCAAGATGGTGCAAGTAGCAATTATTACCTGAACACATGGTGGGTGAAGTGCTTCCTCACAATCTCTTTTGCTATTCCGATAGCCTACATTTACAACAATTGAGGTGTTTCAACACTTGTAGTCACTGGAGCTTATGATAAATTATAACGAATCGGAAAGAACATCCAACATCTTCATCTGATAGCGAATCTCTAACTAGTTCCTGATCAACTAATAACATCCAAATTTTGCTTTTGACATTATCAATGTCCTAATGAACATTTAAAATGTTATTACCTACTGCATCATCTCTATTTTTAACAACATTCACAGACTTCAACATCCTCATTACACCACCAACTATGATCAATATTTTCAATATCAGTAGTTGTCTCTATAGTTAAGTTCTAACCCCACTAATCATCACAAATCACGACTCTTTTTACTAAGAGGCGTCGGAATGTTACGCTTTGCACCTTAGTGAAAGTAGTCTCAGGTTCAAGTTATGTATTCAATCTCTAATACTTTGTATATAGTTCTATATTCTAGTTGATTCTATTCTAGACGGCAGCTCTTGGCTTCGGAATTCAATAAGTCAAGTTTCAAACTCGTTCACCAGGGATGATAAATTTTCAAGCTCCAAGGGCTTAGAAGACATGTTTCACACCAAAGGGTGATAACTTCTAATTCTACTCTCTAGGCAATAAAAATATCAGCTCAGACAGAACAAAAGCTTGAGATCTTTTTTTTTCATCGACTTCCGTGGCAATAACTTAGAAGACAAAGGGGTCAAATTTCCTGATTCAGGATCTGGATTAGCTCACTAATCCTATCGTCTATCCCAAAGTTAGTGCCATCCCAATTTGTATGCATATAGCACAAACATGTATGCATATAGCACAAACATGTATGCCACTTATTTTAATTGGTCGAATTTAAAATATATTACAATTAAAACAGGCATTAGTGGGTCATAAGGCTAATACCAAAAAATAAAAATGAATGGGTAAAAGTGGGATAGATGATTAACTCTTTATGCAGTATACATGTGTATTGATTAAAATTGGGAAATTCATTTACATAGGCTAAAAAGGAGACATGTCTAATCTCCCATGATCTTTGGGACTTGTATCATATCATTCATATGGACACTCACATAATCACATATGGTAAAGGTTGGTTGATAGTATGTTCCCTAACCTATCAGTCTTCCACAAGCTCTCATCGTGGTGTTAATTTCTTTCTATATCATGTCACTTGGTTGAGGTCATGATTATTTGTTGCACACCTCAAAAGCAGACTTGGTCATTACATAAAACTTCTAATTAACGCAATAGAAACCAAAAAGTGGACCAAGTCCTAACAAGAAAATTGATGCGAGAAAATCTAGTTGCTAATCCACCCTCAATTAGTGGACCAAATCCAAACAAGAGGCTAAGTCAAGTAAATTAGCTATCAACCAACCATGAGAATTCTTCTTCCTTAGTGGGAAGACTACAATCATAGCATAAGTCAGCGCCACATGTTGATAACTAGATAAGTGCTGTTGTAACTTACTTTCTTGTTCCAGTGAGAACATTATAAAGTAACAAGCGTGTAACAATCAATTAAGTCAATCCTATATTTTTAGTACATAAACTAATCATAACATCTTCCTCCTTGTCATGCTAATGGAATACATTTCAAGATTAAAGCAATTATCAATTGGTGTTTGTTATTTACTATCGTAAGGAGTATTAGATAACACTTGGACTTTTCTAATGGAACATGTTTTAACTAGATATCATAAGACTATTTCATACTTTGTACAATGTGCTCTATGCTTGTATGACAGTAAAGTATTTTCACATATGCATATGAATAGGATAAAGTTTCAAATAAAATTTACCAAAACACTAACATAGAGGAGCAAATTGGAAGGTAAATCCGGCTCATGGTGCACCCGCTCCAAAAAAAATGTACATTACGTATATAGAAAAGTACATGGAAAATGTACATAGTACACATGTCAGTTATGTGGAATGTATATTTTATATTCCACATAACTGACATGTGTACTATATACGTAATGTATATTTCCCATGTATATAATGTACATTTTTTGGAGGCGGTGCACCATGCTCATGGTGCAATCGGATACACTGTCCACCCATTGTCATATAGGAGTATTATCAAAAAAGTTTACTATTTTATAGTTCGTATTAAAAGAGATAGAGAAAGTACTACCTCGCAACGAGAGATGCCCAAGTGTTGTACAATGACATCAATCAACTGGGTTCCAGTAAAACAATTCCTAACAATCCTCATCCGGATCAGGCGGTCTTGAATAGGTAATCTCTGCCGTAAAACATTAACAATCTCACCCATATCATCTGTTTGTTCTTCCTCCGGTTCATCAAACCCATAAACCGGTGGTCCAGGAGCATCATCCGGGCACTTGCTCCCAAGTAACTCTTTTGCCGTCCGATCCAACAAACCGCTATTTCTTAACGAATTTAACGCCACTAAACCGCCTATCAACTTCTCGTTGAAAAATACTTGTGGTACCACTGAACCGCCGGTCCGGTCTAACAGTTCCTTTTCTCGAGCCGGATATACGTCTATATTTATCTCCACGTATTTGAACCCTTTTTCTCTCAGTATTTTCCTAGCAGCACCGCTATCCCTGAGCAAAAATTTTTAAAAAGTGAAAATGTAACGCATTCCCTCCATAACTCCATTTATGGAAACAAATATTTGGCTTTATACTGTATCAAAAATGAAATTTTGGATTTTATTTAATGATTCTATAAGAATTCATATGGAAACAAATCGACACAATTTAGCTGATATACATATATACTCCGTATATAAAGCACTAAATACCATCTAAATTTCACTCAAATTGCTCTATAAAATGACGGTTTTACTCCTCGTTGTCCACTTATTCACATGAATACACCCTTTTATTCGAATTCCCCACCACCAGATTAACGCCCTGCCACCACCTCCCATATCCTCCATACAACTCCCCCACCGCCCCACAACCACTTGTAACCGCCTCCACGGCTCGGAATAGCCGACAACCTGTCAACGTCTTCCTTTGAGGTAAAATTTTATTTTTACGACTAGTCCATGAAGACGAACCCGTACTTTTTTTAAAAAAAATTATTATTATTATTATTTGTATAATTGTTAAATTCTTAACAAGTAATAGTTATAAATAATAATTAATACATAGTATCATTATTATTATAATTACTAATTATTTCTATGGGTAGTTTGAGCAAAATTCAGGCGATAATTAATAAGTCCTACATATATTCATATACGGAGTGTTCTATACTCGGGTTTTAAATTATTTAAAACACACCATTCTGTCATTTACGTGCCCTAATAGAATAAGTAGCTTCGATTGAACTATATTTTAATGAAGAAAAAAAAATACTAGTTTTAATTAATAAAAATTAATTTAAGTTTCTAAAATAGTTGATTAAGAGTAGAATGAATTTGCAGTAAAAGTCAATTTTGATAAATTTATTCTATAAAAATAAGGTGAAGTGAATAGGGTATACGTACGTATAGTTTACCTGCAGTTTGATCTAGAGAACAAGGTAACACGTCCTTTGAGGTTATTAAACTCAGCGCCCTCCTCAGTAACAAAACCATCGTCCTCACGCTCTTTATCACGTACAACAACTTGAATACCCGACACATAGAACTCAGTCACACCCTTATCGACGTCGTCTAACGACAACCGTCTGGAAATCGCCGCGGAAAGGCTGTTCTTCGTCTCAAGAATATATTTTCCAATCGCCGGCACATCGACGGTAAAACTATTATCCATAGGAAGCTTCTCCAATACGTCTCCGGTTAAACCCGGCGGGGCCTCCGGCCTCGGGAGATGCTCCTGAGGGTAATACACTCTCCCTCTTTCGTTAAAGGTGTGTTTGGTTTGAGTTTCTTGACCCATAGTTGGGGAAATGGAAAGAGTGAGAGATGGCGAAATGAACGGTTTGATAGGAGATATAGGAAATTAGATAGGGGACGAGAGTGGTTAATATAATGGGAAGATTTTGGAGGAAAAAAAGAGAGGAGAAGAATTAGTCTAATATGGTATGATCCATTATTAAAAATAAATGTCAAAGATGTTAAGTAGCTGCGTTTTTAATGCTGAGTCTTGAGATTGAGACTCGAGGCGGTAAAAAGAAGCCCAAATGGCTAATACTCGTAATTAATGTACAGTGACTGTGCGGCAATATATTGAAGTGCATTGTACTGTGTTCAGATTTAAGAATGCTGGACTGTTATAAATATGTAATTGTGCTGTCAGTTTTTACTGCTATGTTAAGGAAATTAATGAGACCTGTTCGGTAAAAATGTAGATTTCTACTCCGTATAAAACTAGCAGTTGAGAGTGAAAAAAGAATAAGATCAAATATTTTCAAGTATTTTGTCCAAAGACCAGTCACAGGCTCGCAGTTATAATAATTCGTAAAAGGCTAGATCATAGCGAAATTTGTGGCAAAAGTTGATACTACAAACTGCATCAGTAAGTAGTGACTTCAAACCGTAACCAAGTTTGATGAAAACTGATACAACCTTCCAGATTTAGCCATTACACTGATAGTTCAAATACTCTATACCAACAATTCGACGCAGCAAATAATTCTGGACAGGGGGGACATCATAAAACATCACTCCAGCAATATTTTGTCCAGAATTTCTGCAAGCTATAAGTTTTACTCGTACTAACAAAACAGGTAAGTATGCATCTGTCAATGCTGCATGAGAGCTAGTCACGAAAAGGGACTTGAGAAGTAATACGAGCAAAAAAACTCAGCATTCCAAACAAATTTAAAGTGCATTTAGGTTGCTAAAATCAGAATGCAAAAAAGTACACGTTTGACACCCGCTGCAGAAACAAAAACAAAAATGATTTAGCGCCACTCTTGGAACTCATCACTCATGGAGTCATGGTCAGAACTCGTCCTGTTACTGGATGAACTAGAGGCCCTTCCATGCGAGCTTTAAGAATGCGCTTATACTTTTCAGGACTGTCCCACCATGTAGGGGTTCTAATAATGGCCCTCTCCAACCAATACTGATCCACCTCCTCCTTTTCTGTCCAATTAGTCAATCTCTTGCAGAACCTCTCCCACACATGCAATGCACGAGCTAGACGAACACTCTTTTTACCTCCAAACATATATTTGAGGTAATCCTTGGCTAGCCTTGTCATTTCTGCACCTCTGATGATATACATGTACTGAAACAAAATCATCAGAATGATAGCATCAGCATAAGGACTTCAGAATAACAGAATTAGGAGCTACAATATCTCCAAGCATACACCAACAGGGCAACAGCAGCTGACATGTTCAAGCTTCTATAAACTAAGATCTCCTACACCAACAGGGCAACAACATTCTACTTCGTACAAAGGAGTCCAATATCTATCATGACTCAATCAAGCAAACACGGTACAGAAATTGGAATATCAAACTTACCAAAAAGATGAAACCCAAGGTTGCTAAGACCACTTGGATAGTCTCATCTATTACTCCAGAGAAGCCTTCTTCCTCGGATCCACCCAAACCACCAAAACCACCACCACCTCCTCCACCGCTGTCACCACCTCTACTGCCTGGTGGATTTCCTCCATAATATTCTCGTTTCTCAATCTGCTGTTTCAATACATCTTCCACGGAAGACTTCTTTCCAAAATTTTCAATGGCTTTTCCAAAAGATTTCCACAATGGTTCCTGAACAGAATTTGAAAACCAACCACAGTCAGAAAATTAATAAAATGTCAGCTGGTAAACAACCCCATCACCCCCAACTCTTTCATCACATGTTGAACTTGTCACAGAACACAGAAACCAGGTTAATTGTAAGATGAACTTGGTGGCCCTTTTCTAAACTTATGTGACCTTATTGGCTCTTATCTGAATTTATTTTTCTGAAAACTTAATATTTAAGGTGAAAAGGACAAAGCCAACTTCATCACTTTGAGTGAAGATAAATGAGAATGAATATCCCCAAATGAAGCCCTTAATATCTTAACTTACTTTAGAACTTTAAAACATATCAAGCTACTCTTTCCAATCCTAGAAAGTGTGTTTTCACTTTTCAAGATAGAACATTAACTTTTGATTATATTTGACATGTACAAATTAAAAAATATTAAAAGCACACAGATAGATGTGTATTACCAAGTACTTCCATAACTTTAATTGGGTATTATAGTAAAAGAAATTAGCAAGTCAAACTCAAACCTCAAAAGTGAAAGAGATAATTATTTAGAATGGAGGGAGTACCGTATAAACTATACTAGAACTAATTGTTAAGGACAGATTGAAAAAAGGTGCAAACAAAAGCTGGAAATAATAAGAGCTCAAACCCACTCAAAAAAAGTATAATTCTTCCACTATCTCACACAAATTGAAATGAGAGCATATGAGGCATTTACAAAAGGGATCCAGAATGTCCTATCCTTCCCTTTTCATCCTCTCAAATGATCAAGAGTCAAGAGAAGTGAGCAATCAAATCCTGTCATCCATTACATAATTGGTCAATTAAATTTGAAGTGCGACTAAGAACAAAATGAAATATGTTCAATTTGCACTGGAAGTCTGGCATAGAGCATTCCAAAAACATCAATGTTATTTTTCTTCACTAATTTGGTTCCCACTTTTAACATTCTGACACAGAATCCCATGCGTAAAAAAACCACGAGAATGTAATCCTCCATTACCACGAACCACATACATTTTTTTTTTCTTATGGGAGAGGGTCTTGATATTTACATGAGTCAATACCACAAACTTAAGCACAATTTTCATTATTATTTTCACTAATTGAACAAATCATACCAAATGGGCCAGAGAAATTAGATACAAGGCGCATATACATGATAGAGCAACTTCTTTTTACCTGATTTCCACTCCCAGCTCTAGCTTCTCCCCCAGAAGCACAAACAAGCATACCCCGTTTGCATTTCAGGGCACCATTCATGATCTTCAAGAGAGCCCGAAACTTTATAGAAGGGTGACGAACAAGATTTATAGGAATCGAGGGTAAAGGATGAAGCCCCCTTACATTGTCTCTATTAATCACATAAGCCTTGGGCCATAACACATTGTTAACCTGAGTAGAAATCATGTTCTTAACGTCTCAAAACCTCATGAATTGGACACAAGCTTCTCTCTCGAATATCACTGCATATGAACATTATAAGAAATATATGATGACATCACCAACTTACGCAATTCCACTTAACTCCGAAATGAAAAAACACAATTAAACCCAAAAACGCTCGATTTCGGCTCGGCTGCAATTGAAGAACCCTAAATTCGTAAAAACCGAGCTCGAATAAAAGCTTGAGTTCGGTCCATGTGCAAATTAAAAAGTCATACGCTCCAAAAATCTCGTGTGCATTGGTTGTACCATAACTTACATTTGTAACAACCTCAATACAAATCCGACCAAGAATACCTTAAGCCACAAAAATCTGTCTGATATTATCTGATTAGAGTACAATTAATAACCTAATCAATAGATTAATCGAGTATGTTAAACCCTAACTATCAATTTAGCGAGTTGCAGTGGCAAATTGCACAAAACAATCTGAAAGATGAAGGGAATAGCAAACCTGCAATGGGTTCTCCTTGGTGGACCCTCGCCAACGGAGAGCTCCGTCCAGTCGACCACCGAAGAGGAAGAGTTAGAGGGAAACAGGATGTTGGAGTCGGGAATCAGGATAGAACTCGTACGAGGCAAAGAGAAAATAGTAATCCTATATTATTACTGTAAATGTAAAATGTAAATTATACGGAATATATTTTTATAAAGATATGTGGCCATTCTTTTATTTTTTTTTATTATTTTATCTTTTAAAAAAATTCTTTCCTTATTCCAACATGTTATTTTAAGAAATAATAAATTTTTAAATTTTTTTCTATAGAAAATTAATTTTTACCTTTTTAATTATATTGAAACGTCTCCTTAATCCTGAGCTAATATATGACAAGTTAGTAACATATAAACTTATTAAATTAGTATCAATTATAATGTAAGAAGTTTGATAATTGACAATAATATAATGGTAGTCAATAATGTAAATATGTGCCAAGAATCTTTGTATGGTTAAGTGTGTGAAAGATAAAACCAAAGAATTCTTATACAGAATGACAAGATCAAAGGCCGATTGAGGAAGTATTTTGAGAAGTTGTTCAATGAAAATTTAGTATTGTATATAAGAGATAGCACTATTGAGGATAATAAAGTTCACTCGAAGTATAGGAAAAGGATACAAAAAAAAATAAATGCGGAAAAGGCACCAAAAAGGATGAAATTAAGGACTATTATTGAGTAGATGATGTTCCTATTGAGTTTGGAGACATCTAGGCAAAACAAGTGTTGATTGTTGGGTGACAGTCAGACAGACCTCTTCGATAAGATTTGAAGGATGGGTAAGATGTCATGTGATCATAGGCGAAGCACTTTGATTCTTACTTATAACAACAAAAGAGATGCTCAAGACTCAAGAGTGTTCAAACTATAAAGAAATAAAGCTTATAAGTCATAAATTAAATAATTTTAAAATTATTTGATTTATGATTTATGATTTATTTATATAGGACTAGAGCCTAGAGGATCATGAATAATTTAAGAGTGTTAGGGTTTGCGAACTAAAGACACAATCACACAAGAATCTTGAAGCCCCAATTCTACCCACTTCAATTACGAATCTCCAATTAACCGGGTACATAATCCACTACCAAAAACGAATTTTAAAATACTTGCGTGTATGGATTAGATGTGTAGAATTGTTTTTGTGTGAACTGGGAATTAATACAATTATGATTTAATTTTTTAAATTATTGCTCGAATTGATGTTGATTAATTGTTGTTAATGTTCAAATTGGTAATGTAAGTGGCATGTGAATGTTCGGTATGGGTTGTTGTATATGTTGTGTATTGTTGTGTAGGTGTCGTATGATGTTGATGAGGGAGTTGTTGTGGCGTTTTGGTGGAGCAGTGGGATGGTATTGATAGCGGTAGATGATTGGGACGTGATTGTTTGGCGAGGATAGTAGCAAGAGCAACTTCCCTAATGTAGACTAGTTGCTTGAGATTTTGCGATTCATTAATTGTGATTTTTTCATATATGAATTGTGATTGTTACTATGTGTTTATTTCGATTATTGGCTATTTGCACTAGTTGAAATTTTACACTATTGTACATATTAACTTCATTTGATAAATTTCGAACTCATAAGAAACAAATCATGGCACCGCCACTGACATCAATTCAATTTAATTGAATTAATTTGCTATTAGTAATTAAACAATTAGAAAGAGACAATTTTTTTACCATAAAAAATTTCGAGATGAAAGAGGCAGGAGCTCCACAACTCACAATTCTGTCTCGAATGTCAAATGAGGATTCAGAGATTTTGTAACTAGGTGGCGGTGCAGTGGTGGAGCACGAGAGTGGCATGGATGGCTGGGTGCAGACGTGCAGTGTAGGCGATGAGCAGCAGTGGAGGTGTGGCCTCGTGGTGCAGAACTGAAGCACGACTGCTGGAGCAAGAGACCAACACCGGGGCCAGTGACCATCCGACAAGTGGAGGCAGACCGCAAAGGCGCAGATGCAGTTGGGGACGGCCGGACGGGGTAGGTTAGTAGAGTAGGGCAATTGAAGAGCGAAGAAAATCAAGAAATGAAGACTGAAGAGAATAAGCACAGAAAAAAGGGAAAAAAATAAAAGGAGAGAGTTGTTGCTTTTTTAGATTTGAGCCCAGGACTAGAGGGTAAAAGAAGTAAAGTCTTACTACTGAACTAAGAGTTACTACATGTTAGGAAATGCCACAAATGATATATAAGGTTTTTTTCGTAAGGGTTCGGCTGAATCCACTGAACCTATACTAAAACCGCCACTGCCTTGATAGAAGCAATGCTTTAGATTAGGCTAAGCGTGAAGATCAACCTGAAGCTGAAGATATTATAAAGAAACACATGATTGATAGCTCCTCTAGTTTTGTGGAAGGGCAGCAGTTTCTTGAAAAATATGTGTCAAGCACCAATCCAGAATGTAGGGATGTTGTCAACTTGTCATAATTGAGAAGTTGTTGAGGAAGATATGCATGGAATCAGACAAGGAGCTATTCTTGTTTTCTTTCCAGGGTGGAAAGATGTAAGCAGGACTCGAGAGACATTATTACCTAATCCATACCATATTTCAAATTAAAGATTCTTCAAAGTTTCAATTTTATCTATCCACCCTATGTTACCGGCCAGAAACTGAGCAAAATAAGGTCTTTCAACGACCACCTATTGGATGCTGCAAAAGCATCCTTGCTCCTAATATAGCTGAGACTGCCATCACCGTTAATGATGTTGTCTACATCCTTGATAGTGGTCGTATTAAGGAGAAGAGTTGTGATCCATATAATAACCAGTCAACCTACAATCTTCTTGGTAGGAAGATTTTAGGGGTTGGTGGGGTGGTTTATAGGGTGGGTTTGGTGGTTCATGGGTGGGTTGGATGGTTGTATTTGATTTGTAGCTTGCCGGGGTTGCTAGGGGTGGTTTTAGTGGTTGATGAGTAGCTTACCGGGGTAGATGTGAGTGAGGGTGGTTCAGGATAAACCCGGCAGTGGGTGAAAGTGGTTTCAGTTTTGGCGGTGCCGGTGGCTCACATTGGGTTGTCCTAATTCAAAGCTTCTTTATACTGAAGAAGGATATCATGACCTTTCCCATCTCTACTATCTTTGCTGTGTATGATAACTTAGTGTGGTTTGCTTCCAGGAATAAGTAATGGTTTTTTGGTGCATCCTTTTCTACGTGGTTCATTAAGTTCTTATACAATAGAAATGAAAATACATTCCTTCATATGTATGAAAAAGATGGCTTCACAATAGACTGTTAATTACTCAGTTATCAATCAAAGCTCATCTGTTTTCTGTAACTTGAAATTTAAACAATTTGGAGAATCTAGTGTGCAAATCATTCGTTAACCGAATCAGGATTCTAGCTTAATAATGACTTAATGTAACAACTTTTCTCTGTGTGGTAATTTCTAATCCCAAATAAACACTAGCTAGCTAGAGGAAAGTGAACACACCTGAACACTTGATTTCAATTGCCATCAGGTTGATAATGTGGCAATCACAATTTACTTCCTCCAACCTCTAGTCCCTTTTTTCCTTGGTTCATATTTCATTTCATATCTTTAGCTATATCTATAATTAAGGACAGTGAAATGGAGTCGTATCAATTGAAAAATTGGATGTTCAATTTTGGCATATACATGATAAGAGGAACAAACAAATACACTGTCATACTTAGCATATCAAAGTTGCACCATTTATCAACAATCTGTAGATTTAAGGACTAAGCATAAGCACAAAGCCAGCAGACTTACAAAACAATTTAACCAGAAACGCATAAGCTTGAAAAGGGATAATACTCAAGAGCCAGGATCAAGCACCGGGAGCCTACAATGGAAGCTGATGGACTTATCGGTCTGCCTCGAACCTGGAACAAAGAACTGATACACCACAGTTAAGGAGCCACTATGAGACCCAACTCCATAGAAAGCGCAATCAGGCTTAGCCAAATGACACTGCAAACACTTCACGAAGTGCTTCATACTGACCAACACAGTCATCCCACCTTCACCATCAGTCTCCTCAGTATCTTCTCCTACAACCATCAGCCTCTTGAAATCCGCCCCTAAAGTCACCAGGCTACTCGAAACCTTCAAACCCAACTCCCCATTTTTGGCAATCTCAACACCAATGACATCACCCAACTGCTTCATCCTCTCTACAAAATTCAGCATTCTGTCCAAGTCAGTCACCCCAACAAGGGTTTTAGGAAGATCTTGGGCACCGTCGAGAGCGAGTTGGAGCTCCAAAACTTGAGCCCTGGAGAGGGGTTTGGAGATGGGGATGTCCTGAATGACAGCAGAAGCATACCCTTTTGTTTCAAAGCTCAAAAAAGGCATCGGGTTCGTGGAATTCGGGGGTAATTTCTTGACAAGCTTGATTTGTAGATGATCAACGGCTGAGGAAATAGCGGCGGCGGATCGGAGGGCTCGGAGGAGGAGAGAGAGATCGAGGGAGAAGACGATACGGTCCTCGTATTGGCTGGAGATTCGGTAGTCAGAGAATAAGGCATCCTTTCTGAATTGGGCGACAGATTGAACACCGTCATTGTTCAGAAGGTTGTGTAGAAAAAACGCATCGTCTTTGGTCAGATAAACATGCCACATTTTGCCCATCTTTTCTAAGGCTGGTATGAATCTTCTCTCTAAGAGCTTCACTCCATTTTCTGTCACAAATGCCTTGAATTTCATTGTCAAGGAAGATGGCTTAACAAAGTGGTGGGAAATTTGGGTGCACACCAGTTGTTTGTTTAAATGTCTAGCTGAAGTAGAAAATACTAAAACAGTAGCAGTGTTTTCTGCTCACAGATTTTAAATGAGGTTTACAAGAACTACCCCAATTATATAAACTACTCGATATAACAGTGGTCAATTTTAAAATATACGAAGAACGAAATAAAACTGAGTAAAATATTTGGACAAATATATGGCTAAAAAGTTCGTTCAAGCTTCGAAACCTAATACAATATATAATATATTTTTTATTATGTTTGAATCGAACAATCTGACACAATATCAATGAACTCAATCTAACACACTAATACTATTGAAGTCATTTTTTGGCCAAGTAAGAATCTATTTGCTTGTAATAAATGATGTAATATTAGGGAGGAAAACATTACTCCGTAATAACAAAGGTCTCAATTATGGGTGGCATTCTCTAAGAGATACTAATTATAAATTGATTTAGAACAATTTAAAATACAAACACCATCTTTCCGTATAATCTTAACCTAAATTGACCTATTAGATAGGTAAATTTGATAATATGACATGTTTTTGTTGGTCTTAATTTTTAGTCCTCGTTTATTTTCTCTCTCCATAAATAATCGCATCTCTTCCTCTTTATTTATGAATCCTCCAAGGCACCATAAACCTACTGCAATAACCACCCACAAGATTACCACCTTTTCATTTTTTTCTCATAAGAGTCTCTTAACAATGACTTTCCACATCAGTCTACCTCCATCAAATGTGCCAAACCAATTGGCTTCAATAGTTCATATTATCTATCAGTGTTATTCCTAATATTTTATGAGGTTTGAGGTTAAATAACAAATAGAAGCCCATGTAACTTTAATGGTATGTAACTTATAATTAAAAAACCTTATTTATAAGTGGAAATATTTTTTAAATTACAACAAAAAAAAAAATCAATTGAAGCATTTGATTAAATATAACACCATACACTATGATCAATAATACATAATTTAATTTACACAATATCTTTTTCGTCATATAATTTTTTAATAGTCTCTTCACAAGTTAATTTAATTATTATAGTTAAAATCCAAAAAATCAGCTCATATTCTACATTCAGCTAATTAAGCATGATTAATTCATTAAGATTGCATGAAAAAATGTTAATAGTACCCATTAATTATAAATTAACAAGTTATTACTTATTTTAATTGTTTCAACATTGCAATATAAAAATAGCTTATAAAGCTTTGGGCTCAATTTTAGACAAAATGATAGGGTAATTTTTATCATAATTTCTTATTGGTAGACTAATAAAGTAGCTATTCTATATAGGCTTAATACTGATTAGATATGACGTCTCAACAATTTCTTAGTATTTATTTTCTTAAAACTTTTTTCTCTATTAAAATATAAATCTAATTTGCAAGGAATATTAAATACTGTTAGGAAACAAAACTGTAAAACATATAGGATTATAACAGCATTCGCGTATTAAGAGGAAAGAAAAAGGAATTTTACCTTGGGACGGGTCTGCCGTATTTTTACCTCCAAGGGCTCCAACCACTCGACCAGCCACAACACTCTTGTTCTCTTTCCGCCATCATATTTAATGAGATATCTTTTAATCACAATTTTTTTTTGGATAATTCTCAATGATAAGTCTGTTTAATTTCATTTTATACTTAATCGATTGGAAAAAAAAAATTATCAACGTTCGCTTTATGCTTTTTAATATTCTTTCTCATGTCCTTAATGACACAAGTTTGCAAAAAAAATTTCTTTTATTCTAACCACGATTAAACATAGTTAGTCCATTTTTCATTTTTTTTCATTTTTACCAAAAATCATTACTTCTCTACCAGCATATATAACCCTAAATTGATTTTTTCCGAATTAATCCTTTTAGATTCAACCCTAATTTCACTTCCCCCAAATTTTAAAAAAAATTGTTTACGCACAATAAACCCCCAAGCTATCTAGTGTAATATGTTGCCACACTTAGCTAAGTTAAAATTTCTTATTGTGTAATATACGCACAATAAACCCCCAAGCTATCTAGTGTAATATTCAACCCTTTTTTATTGTGAGTTAAAATTTCTCTGGATTCCTTATTTTCATGTGCCACCTTTTTCTAAAATTCTCTATTTTATTCTTGTGGGTCATTAACAAATGTGCGATAGAGGATAAGACATGAGAATTTAGTAACATTTTGGAAATTCAATGACTTGTGTTATCCTTTACTTGAAGGGAAATTGTAAATTGATAATTAATCTTGTGTTTGGAGTGAATTTGCATAGCAAAACTAGCAATTATGGTGGTGAGTCTAGTGACTTGTTTAGCCCAAATAAGCATATATATTTTGGGAATGTTTGCTAGGGATATAATTTGTTTTGTTAATTTAATTTATTCATCTAGATAGTAGTCATTTGATCCAAGTTTTATGTGTATGATATAACATCTCAATTGATAATTATTGAACTAACTTTAATTGAATATTTTGTAATGTTTTATTAATTTTATAAGGATTAGAATTTATTATGGAATTTAATATTTTAACGTGTTAGAATGGATATAGTTTTGTTAGTTGCACTTTTCTCCCTCTCTGTAAAACAAGATATTTTTTGAGCAAATTTCATCTCTAAAAAGAGGAAATTATTTTTACTGAGATATAATTAAACAATTGGCACTTTTAACAGAAGTTTCTCCAGCCAATAGATTAGTTGAAGAACCAATAGGAGACATCCATGTATAACAATGTTAGGCAACAATTATGTTTCAATTCTCATAATACAGAATTAACTCAGCATTCTAACCGCAAGTATAACAGTGTCCTCACATTGCAGCTTGAACAATGGATATATTCAACATAAATTAGGTCTAAGATTATCCTCATATTGTAGCTCGAATAGTTGATATTCTCAAAACCTCAACATAACTCGATAGAGTTAGAACAGCTAGATAAATATATAACCACAAGGATAGGGGTGGCAAAAACTGATCGGACCTGAATTAAACTCGATCCGAATCCAACCCAAAAATAGCGGGTTAGGGTTGAGATTTTTGATACGAAAACTTAAATGGGTTGACATGAACCCGACCCGAAATTAAATGGGGTATGTTAAGGTTGAAAATTTCAACCCGAAAATGACCCATGTAACCCGAAATTATTTTCAGTTTAAAATCAGGTTTGGTCAACCCGAACCCGGCCTTATAACCAACCTATATTAAGTAGATTAAAATTTTACTTGGTCAGTCACCCACTATGCCCAAACCCAAGTCCAAATTAAAACCCTAAAAGATAATTAAACTACTACTGTCAACTTGTCAGTCGTTTTTTCTCAACTCTAAAAGCTTTCTTTTTCTTCAGCCACTCTATTGAATAACCACATCTCATAGGTGGCAAAAAGTGACCCCACCCAATAGCGGGTAGGGTCGATATTTTCGACACAAAAATTTAAATAGGTTGACACGAATCCGACCCAAAATTAAATGGGTTAGATTCAGGTTGGAGTTTTCAACTCGAAAACTTAAATGCATCAGGTTCGGGTTGGGAGATAGTTGACCCGAAAATAGGTGACCCGAACACAAATCTAACTTGACCTGATCTGTTTGCCACCCTTACCCAAGGATCATAAAACTTTCAAAAACCTTTCCTATCCATAAAGTTTCACTTTTGTACAATCAAGAAAGACCTCCACTTTTAAAAGATTTCAGCTTTTGAGCTTTTGAGTATTGATGCATAATTTTAAAAACATCACAATAAAACCTATGAAAACCTCCAAAAATCAAAGTACTCTTACAGCAAAGACCCAAACTTCCCTTCATTAAAATTTCAACATTTCATGCTTCCTTAGTCTCATTTAGTTGCTACATTTGACTTTTCACGGTTTTCAAGATATAACTTAAAACTTTTTTCTCTAAATTTGTAAGATAAATAATAATAAAAACTTGATATTTTAAAAATTTACATTGAAACGCATTTAACAAGATCCCAATTAAATATATTATTTAATATAATATAATTAGAATTTATAGTCAAAATTTATAAAACTTGACTCCCAAAATGAAAATGTAGCAAGCAAAAAAAAGACGGATAGAGTATTACATTCGACAGTCCACCATTTGGCATCTACCCAACAAAATATTCAACCCCAATAACCAATTTCAATTTTTTGAATCATACATTATTCTCCACACTCTTGCTATCAATAACAAAATTGATTTACACTCTGTTCCTGTTCCTTTTATTCAAGAAAAAATACTGATATGTTGTGACTCCCAATTGATTGCTTCATTCACTTTGATTAAGCTTACCTTCACCACATGATTTGTAGGCTCTGCCGTTTTAGATGATCTTGTCATTCATTTTGCTTCAGATCAGTCTCAAATAGTCAAACATGGCTGCTCCAACTAGCAGACTCAGTCTGTCACTGTAAATACTAATCTGGTAGCAGAATGTCCACTTTTCTTTTGATAGTTTGTTAGTTAAGCAATATATAGAAAACTTATATCAACTCATCTTGTATCACTTATAGAGAAGTGAGGAAATACTGTAGAAAATATGTGCAGAGAATAAAAATAGTTGCTAGGAGTTTGGGCATAAAACACCTATCTACTAATCGAGAAAGATTAGCTTAAATAGGAGAGTAAAAGTATGAATGGATTACTACTAAACTGTTGTTATCTTAGGGCATCTTGTTCCTCATTCAACATGAGGTGTGTTTAATTCGTTACCTGATAGTGTAATGGATTACTACTAAACTGTATTTCTCTTAGGGCATCTTGTTCCTCATTCAACATGAGGCGTGTTTAACTCGTTACCTTATAGTGTAACGGATTACTACTAAACTGTATTTGTCTTAGGGCATCTTGTTCCTCATTCAACATGAGGCGTGTTTAATTCGTTACTTGATAGTGTTTAAAAGTTTTGAAAACTCTAGGCTCATTATTGACCCGACTTGATATGTTAAAAATCCAATAAAACATGACCCTTTAAGAGACCGACCCATTAAGCCCGTTATTGATTAGACTCTTTAACAAACGGGTCTGTCAATGGCCCTTAACGGGCCCCCATCCATTTGAATAGGTCCAGTAAGAGGATATTGTCAACACCACGTTCTTTGTTGCTTTCTCTGTGCCAAAAGAAAAGGAGACAGAGGAAGATAAATTTGTTGGTGAATAGTGATTGTTAAATTAATTTTGTTTTGGTTTTGGATATTAAGTATGCAGTATGTTTTTATTTGTGAAAACCGATAGGTATTCAATATGTTTATATGTTGTTCTTTCAACAACTCTTGTTTTTTTTGTTTCTTTTTGTTGGTCGAAGATGTTCAATATCTTTCTCATACAAAGGACGTGCATCTCTTCTTTTGATTTTTTTTATATTGTTATTGAATAATATCATATTTGATAGGCGTGTCGCACCCAATTACATCACGATATCTTTTTCTTCCTTATTATTGACTTGCATTTCTATGACGTTCTTCTGAAACTCTAAGCCATGCCATGAAGATGCGGAGTACCAATGGCTATACGGTAAGACCCCGTGCACCAGCCAATCATTTAGCTAGATTGGCTTGAGCTAAGTGGTATGGTAAGGCCTTTGAGGCAGTGCCACCAACATGCTTTCACTTGTGCTATTGAATAACCTTAGGAACAAGGTTCAAGTCTGTGGGTCTGTTAGGATGCCTCAGCTGTATACATCACTGCACTTCCACTGGACACCTATCGTAATGATAAACGACTCGTCTCGCCGTGACCTTCTATTTCCAAACTTATGTCGCTGCCTCAGCCATGAAGCTGGAATCGCTAGTAATCGCGGATCAGCATGCCGCGGTGAATATATAAAAATAAAAACCTAACTAATCCTCATAACTATGTATTAGGGTAAGTTAGGGTCGATCCCACAAAAAAACAATAGTCAAATTAATCAAATTTAACACTAGTAAAACTAGACGAGTAAGTGGAAAGAGTGATTATACTAAAACTAACTAATAAGAATACAAACTAAAGACATCTAGAACTAGGTATTCCCGCTAATATGAATATAAGATAAATCCCTATCCCAAATTATCATATTATAATGGTTAAAAGGAAAGATACGCTCTTTATAATACCAATAGTTTATTTTAATCAACTTATTGGCTTTTCTAACATACAATCATGCCTATTTTCATGGAATCATGCATATTAAAGACATTAAACATGACACTCTAACTTCCTAATAATCCGTTATATCTATTTTCATGGAGAATTTCATGTCCTTATTGAATTAATCACAATCATCTAAATCCGACTGTCGTTGACAAATAGATATTAGGTTCAAATCAATATCAAACTACGTCTAACCTAGTATTGATAAAATAGTACAATTCAATAAGTTAGAACATATAATATAATCAAATTAGGGATTGGGATAAATTCATATATCAAATCATATTAGGGTTCAACCTAACCCTAGATTGTGAAATAACTTAAACATGATAATTAAATAAACAAAAAAAATGAATAAGAGAAGACATAATAACAATGATAATAAGAGAATAGAGAAAAGAAAACAATACTTGAATTAGATTGATTGAAAATAACAAAAGATTGTTGAATAACAAAACTTTTCTTCCATAGTTACAAAAGAGAGAACCTAGAACAAAAGTGAAAACTATGAAAACTAAAACTAAAAATAATGAAAACTAAAAACTCTAACTAAGAAAAAAAAATCTCCTAAAGCTCAACAAAAGAGGCATGAGAATCTTCACATATTCCGGGTCCCCCTTTCTGGGGACTTATTCCGGCTTACGTCTTCCGTCTTTCGCAAGTTTCATTATTGTTAATTATTTTTAATTAATATTGGTAATTAGTATTATTGTTAATTATGTATTAGTTAATATTGTTAATTATTATTAATTAGTATTATAATAATTATCAATAAATTAGTTTAATTTACGGGAGTGTGAAGTAAGAAATAATAATTGAAGTGTAAAATGTTCGATTTTATCAAAAATTTAGGGGGGGAGGGGGGAGTTGTTGAGTAACTACGGGGCGGCGGTTAGCATTCAACTTACCAAATTATGTATATGATTGACAAAAATTTAAATTACCAAGAATACATATGCCACGAGGTGAATACCAAGACTTGCAAGGTCTCACAAAGATTGGTAAGTAATGTTGACTTTTGAAATACTTAGAGTTTTAAAAATACACATTCTTTCAATTGTGATTTAAATTATGTGTTATTGAAAGTATGATATATGTGATCTTTAAATCACGAATCACAAGTGTATACCATATTTATTATGATATAGGAAATAATATATTTATGTGAGACATTATTAAATGTATTTTAATGTAAATTATTAAAATATCAAATTTTTAAATTTTTTATTTTATGAATTCAGAAATAAAAATATTTTAGGGCAAAGGGAGTAATAGTTTATAGGATGGTAAAAACCATATACAAAAGGTAAAGACATCAATTTGTACTAGTTCTTCGACAGTGGTAAACGGGTAACTGTGGGAGAACCAGTAATTGGACCTTGCACCCATTTTGCACCCGATGAACATCTGTACAAAGCAATGAATATTGTTAGTTTCAAAATTTCTCTTCACTAAGTGCACGATGATTACGGTTGGATTTTCCACGCAACATGATTATTTCGATTTTCCACGCATCACGTTCCCTAGTACTAGTGTTCATTACTAGTGTTATGGAATAGGTTCCACTCAGTAAAAAAAATTTGCTTGTAATTCATGGAATTTGCTATTTTATGTATATTCGTTACTAGTGTTCATTAGAGATAAGTTAAATGTTCATTATAATTGAGTATATTGTTCATTCTGTTTATATGTAATGTTCATTATATGTGAAGTTTATTATGTAATTTTCAATGCCTTTAAACGTAATGTTTAGTGTCTTTGAAGTGTATGTTCACTGCCTTTGAATGTAATGTTTAATGTTCATTTTAATAAATATGTGTACAGTGCGTGTACATTTCCAATGCAAAAGTTCAGATTTAAAAATAATATTACAAAGTTCTTTGTGCGTATCTTTTCCCAATGCGCATATTACGAAGCACTGATGATGATTTCACAAGGGAAATAATGAATATTACACATCCCAATGTTTATAGCCTTGTAAAGAATGTTCATTCTGTTCAATTCGTATGAAATATGTTAATGTTCATTGCCTTTGTACGTAATGTTCATTCAAATTATATATACTGTTCATTTTCGCAATACTCTCTTCACGAATGTTCCATGTTCATTTTGATAATAACTAATATTCATTGTTCTAATACTTAATGTTCATTCACATAATATATAATGTTCATTGTAGAAGTACATAATGTTCGTTTTAGTAGTTGTGTACAGTTTGGGTTTATTTTCATAATAAATAATATTCATTGTCATAACACATAATGTTCATTAGATTCATATTGCACCGAATGTTCATTTTTTAAATATGGTGAACAGAACATCTACTATTTCCAATGCAAAGAGTTCATACCTATCATGATATATTATATTCATTGTTATAATATATAATGTTCAGTGGGATAATATATAATTTTCATTCTCATTATTTGTGTATAAGTGAACTATTTTCAATGCAAAAAATTCAGATTTTTAAAGAACATTGGTACTTGTAGTACTCTCACTTCAAAAATAGTTTTTTCCAATTACGAAGTCACTTATATGAGGAATAATGAACATTACACATCCCAATATTCATTGTCTTGTAAAATAATGTTCATTCTGTTTATATTATGTGACATTACTTGCGTTTTATATGTATCATAGTCTTATTTGCGTGGGAGAACGGGTTAGAAATTAAAATTCCTGTCACTGTTAAAACGTTAAAACCTCGCCTCTCTCTCCTCCTCCTCCTCCTCACTTCCTCCCAAACGCCATGCTTTCGTATTTCCAATCGTCTGCTGCAACAACATTTCAATCTAAAGAAGCTAAGTTCACAACCACATTTCCTCAAACCCTAATTTCCGACCCTAATCTTCTGTTCCACCTCAAAAAATGGCGAACCTCTCCACTCTCTCTCCCGCAAACTTCAAATCAGCCTCTCTTCATTCCCAAAATCCCTCAAATTACCGCTTGAATCGCTCCGCCTTAAATTTTAACCATCAAATTTGGTTTTCTAAATCATCCACAAAATTCGAACGAAAATCCTTCACAATCAGTTGCTCAACATCGTCCTCCGACGCTGATAATAAAAATGCCAGCGTCTCCGACGTATGGAGTGATTCGCAGTTCGTCGAAGTTATCGGTATTGGAAGTAGAGTCGATTCTGTTATCAACTTTTGCCTTAACTCATCTTCATCTCCCAGTTCACTCAGATTTTGGTAATCACTTGTTCCACGTTTTCTGTTTCGTATCGAATTGCAAATTATAGGGTTTTTTGTTGGATTACTAATAACATTTTTGTTTGAGTATTAGTTGGACATTATTAGTTTAATTTCTAGTATCATATTGAATTAGCTGTCCCTATCTTTCCGTATTGTAGTCTGTAATCTTATGCCATCGTGTTTGATGTTTTTGGCAGGAATGTTGAAAGGAGAGAGTCGTCGAGAGGACAATTACGTCAAAGGGTTCTTGAAAAAGGTGTGGCTTGTTATGTTGATTCTTTGTTTACATTTTAAAATTGTTTGTTTTGCTGTGGCCTGATATGTCGTTTTTTTTAGTAAGCGTCACTTTAGTTTTCATATTGGCATATTTTCCTACATTGGTAACGGGCAACTATCTTAACCTGCATTGTGAGGGAGCCTCTGGCTGTTTGTTTGTGGATGAAAGTTTTATAGGTTTAGTGGGATTATTTGGTTTATCTTTGATGATGGTTTGCATGATTCTTAGGCTATTTTCTTGTCTGGTTTTTTTTCCCCGAGGTTACCTTGTCCTCTATGTAATTATGTTTATATTAGTTGGCTTCCTTTTTTTTATTAGTTTTTCTTTGTTTATTTTGCAGATGACTTTTTAAACATAGCGGAGATGCCACTAAATCAGCAATTACATTCGAAGGCTGTTGTTCTTGTTTGTACATTCTTTTCCCTTTCTTTTGTCAGCTTTTCTGATAGCTGTGTCAGCTATTGTGTTAAGAAAATTTTAGCTGATTTGTTTCATTCTACCTTTAGGTTCTACTTCCTAGTACTATGTGATGTAACTTATTAGGTATTTTTGTTTAGGTGTCAGAAATTCATCTTGTTTGTATTCCCTTTTGCTTAATCTAGGAGGTTTAATCAAATGAGTTATTGAGAACAGTGTAAGGTTACTTGAAACTTTGTCTTGGTTTTTTACTAGTGAAAGCTAGCATATTGAAGATGTAAACATGGCCTGTGTGACATGCAACATTGTTAAGCTATTTAACCTTAAAATTTTTGGAGAGAAAGATGATATCCATATATAACTCTATCATGATGAACATTAAATTTCAACTAATACAAAAAGAATTCCCTCAGAAGAACTTCTTTCACTGAAGGATATGTTGTTAATTTTCCTTACTGCAAAAAATGTTTGTTTTTTGCACAATAGATAAGAGAAAAATATTTCTTAGTCCTAGTTGTACTCTCTTTACTAGAATCCAAATTGCCAATTAGGATTCTGATATTCTTATTTTACTTACCTTATTTATTATTTATAGGTGGCAAGTGCAGGCTATGGGGATGATTATGTCATGGAAACTGATATCCTTAGGGTGATTAGATCTAGTGGTGGGTTGGTTGTTGCTGTTATATTGAAGCCTTTTAGTTTTGAAGGGAAGAGACGCCAAGAAGAGGTGGGTTATTATACTTGCCTTGATGTACAACTTCTTTTACTTCATGCCAGCTATAGAAATTTACATCAGGCTGAACTTTCTTGGTGTCATACCCTTCTGCCTAAATACATGTAATCCTTCAATGAAAAAGGAAATCAAGAAAAGAAATATTAGTCACTATGTATAATCTGCATTTTCTGTATGGTATTCAGTTTCAAGAAAAAAAATCTATCATAACTAACAGAAGAGTTAAATGTGAACAATTGTCAAAAGTTTTGAATTGTCAGAAATATGTTCGATTTATAAGAGTTCAACTGCACAGGGAAACCACTCCACATAATTCAACATTCATGTTTATTATTATTATTATTGGGGTTTTTTTTCCAGGTCTGACATAGGGGACTTTGGCTTAGATAGTTTAGTCCATTGATTATCAATAGAAACTTTGATAAATTGGCAACATCAGAAAGGAGAAATGGTTTGATTTTAGCTCTCTTGTTTTAATCAATAAATACTCCATAAAGTATACTTTGTTGTTATTCTCACTAATTCTAAGACACATTGTCACTAAATTTCTAATATTTTTTGTTTGAAATGTTGCTGTAACTATATGAATGTTGGGGAATACTAATAGGAAATAACCAACAATTGTGAGTAAGAGTGTGGATCATCTATTTTATAAAGACAATTCCATAACTGCTACATAGTAAATGAGAACAATGGAGAACTGTGGATGTGAGAGAATGGAGATATTGTGTTGCAATTTGTTATTACTTATAAACTGAGACAAATTGTTTGTTGAGCAACCTATACTTATGGATCAACAAACATAGAACTCTAGAAGTCTAGACATCATGTAATGGCATACACTAAAATTCACATTTTATTGATTGATGGATTAGATGAGGCCCTAATATATGCATCCTGACCTAGAACATGTTGAGAATCAGTTTCTCAGAGACATGAAGAAAACTTTCTTTATAGTTTTCTTTGTCTAATTTTCTTAATTAATCTTCTAAACAACTGATGAAATTGCTGACGAAAATTCTGTGCCATAATTTACGGTACAATAGTTTCTTAATTTATGGGCATCTCTAAATTACTAGGTTCAAAAGTTTTGTACGTGTGTTATGGTCATTAATTTTCCAATTTTGTATAACTGGCAGGTCAAGATTTTGGTAGATAGACTTCAAGATTGTGTGAATTTTTGTATCGGTGAGTGGCATTTCTATTAAATTTGATGATTTATTCTATCTCTTTTTCTTTGATTTTCTCGTTCCATTGCTGAAACAGATAAGATTTGTTGAATTCATTTTGATATTCACATACAAGATCAGGACTTTTTTAAAAATTTTGAATTCTGATCTATTTAAAGTAACTTGTGTACTGTTCATGGTGTTTATAAGATATGTAGAATACTGTTTGCTGTGCTAGTCTTCCAGCTGACATTAGCTTGAATCATGTAGTTATTTGCCTTATGCCAGACATTAATTAAGATGATATAGGCCTTTCTGCAAATCACATTACCACTGCTCAGTATCTAATGGTGATAATTGGTTTAATCTTATTATAATAGAAATTACTAAAACAAATTGGGTTCTGGCTTCATACATGATATACCTACTTTGTTTAGGTTGTGATCTTTGTGTAGATGGCATAAACAGTGAATGATAGATGCATAAAGTAGAATGAGTTTATTCTGTGCTTTCCAGTCTCTTTTATGGCTTGAAACAGAACCAGAAATGAAGTATAACAGCCAAGTGGAATTCTCTTGAGCATGGGTGAGTTGATATCTAAGACAATCATACCAAAAGTCAAACGACAAAATGTGTTGTGGAAGAGGGCTATAATGTTGGGTTGGGACTATGAAGAGTGAAGAAAGTTATGCATCTGGTAGTCTTCTATTATTATAATTTTCGTTGGCCAAATAATTATAACCAATTATTTTATATTCTTATGTATTTGTTAGCTATGCTATTTTGGAACGGTATGAGAGACAACATTCCTCCTTCGTACTCCAGATGCCTTAATTTGATCATACTTATGAGGATATATTTATATTTGAGTTTCCCTTGCATCATCTCGTGATGCTTTTTATTATGCTACACTTCTTGAATTTTTTTAATATAATTTTTTTGCATAGGGTGGGGGGTATGATAAACGGGAATTACAGGAACAATATGGTGTGCCAAATGTTGTTGTTTCTCCCTTGCTGTTATAGAAACTAGATATTGCTTTTTTCTTACTCTTTTGTCTACTATGTTTAAGTGCACTGTGAAAGAAAAAGGCATTGAGTGATGCTGTAGACTGGGAATCTGGGCTAGTGGGTGGTTGATTTTTAACAATGCAGACAGTTGCAAAGCTAGGAAATTGAAACTTGGTGGTGCACTATCATGTACAATAATAATTAAATAAATCAATTACTATGAATAATTATAATTGAATCAAGATATTCTGTAATTTATTATACTAACCTTAGGGGTGTATCTAACTAGAAATATTTACACGTAAATTTATAGAAATTGAATGCGCGAAAATTGAGTTAATTTTTTAAAATAACTGCAATACCTTAATTTGTCTAAATAACAACTCATAAATAACTTTAGATGCAATTACATCATCATAGTCATCATCATTATTATTAGTTTTATTATTATATTTTTAAAAAGTAGTTTCCCATTAAAAATATTCATCTTTTTAGTTTTATAGAATAATAATTTTCTTCAAAAACAGAATTTTGAATCAATGTCATAAACAAATTAGAAGCAGAGAAATGATTATGTTTTCAAAAAAGGTTAAATGAAATAGAACTTGAAAGAGTTATAAAAAAAGGGATTTTTGGGGCCTTTGATTCAAACGCAGCCCATCCCATTACTAAGCAAAGCTCCGTGAGAGCTGGATTTTGCCACTGGAACATCATACGCTTTCAGCCTATTTGTGCATGCATTAATATAAAACTACTGTATCCTGGGAAATGGTGGGTCCTGGGAAAACCAGGACCAATGGTGGTTCCATCCTTGATTTGAATATTGTTGGAAGGAAAGTTTTCATAGACAGGTACTATTAAGGCATTTTATAATTAACATTGGCTTGTTGCTTGGAAGAGTACCTTTCAGAGTGCAGTCAATCATCATCCTTGTCACGAAATATTACTTTTTTAGAGAACTAGATGCTACCCATCTACTAATGCATATTGCTCAGTAGTACTTGAGCTTTATCTTTAATTTTCAACTGATTTTTTTTTTTTGGATTTCATGTAGATATTGATATTGACACCTTACTGAAGGTGGATTTGGTCACTCTAGATGAGGCTCTGAAGACTGCCTATCAGGCTGCATTGTCAGCCATTAATGCTGTTTCCATTCTTGTATCAGTAAGTAGCTTCTTGATATCATCCTTTAAGTCAAGTTTTTTATTTGTCATAATGACAGTCTTACTCTAATATTTGCAGGATACATACAAAAAACACATTCACTCTCTGCATGATAGTGTGACACAGATTGCCATGGGTGAAGTTATAAAAGTGATTTATCTTTAGCAATTTGTTTACATTAACTTATGTATCCCAATCCCAACCCCCTAAAGAAACTGAGTATCCAGTTTCTATGGAAAAGTTAGTTTAATTTTAATGTTACATTCACTTCTTCTTTATGCTCATGTTATTTATGCTTTAATGGCACTGTGGCTTAGAACTCTTGATAACTATTCTCCATGAAGCTAATAAACGTGGCTGTAGGTCTTGGAAAGCTATAAAGAAGGAAGAGTTGGATATGGTATTGGCCATAATGTTAAGGCTTCAATTGTACAAGCTGTTTATGACTGTCCTTTCCTCTCCATTGGATTAAAGGTAAATCGGCGTTGTGCTTATGGATTGTACTTCAATTGCAACTTGTTTCTTGGATTCACTTCCCAGTTTTTGTTTTTGTGCGTACTTTTTCCATTACTTTGTCCATCCCATATGAGTGTCTTGATAAGTATTTCTATGGGTCTTGAACTAAGAGTTTCTGATGTACCAATGTCACTTGACTAGTTCACTTCCGTGCCTGCACCGTAATACACGTGAAGTCGTATACAATTGTTAATCCGGGACTTCGGGTGAAATAAGTCATTGCTTCTGTTCTAAAGCAGCCGTTATAGTATTTCTTTATCTCTTCTGGAATTATAACTTCTCTTTATCTCTTGTGAAATTTTATTAGGACATTAAAATCAACATCAATAATTTGCGTGACAACTACAACTGTACACTTAATAAGAAGTTCATGTAGTTTATAAATTCACTTAAAAAGAGTTCACTATACTCCAAAACCCAGAGAAGATTTTAATCTTTGTCTCCATTGGAAATGACCAAAATTTAATTGACGTTTCTGATAAAATTTTAACGCTGCTTCCCGTAATTTAGGGTGGAGTACTATGCATAACTACAATATTGAGCTATTACTTCATCATTTTCAAGTTGTGGAGGTGTCATGTACCCTGTTTCTCATAAACGAAGGACCTTGAATGATTCTAATTTCTAAATACCTTTTATGATCTTGGGAGGCATCTCCTACCACCAGTTAAGTTTAATTTTTTTTCTTTTTCCCCAAAATCGCTTAGAATTATCTATTATATCACAACCTATATTAGCCTTCCAATTTCCAATATTTTTTGACTTTATTGGATCGGAGAGGTAACACCTCAAAGTGCTATAAAAGACAAATATTGGGCCCAAGTCGATCCAATCACCTTTTATGACCCTATGATTCCTTATATTTCAACTTTTCTTGATGTTGTTGACATAAAACCTTCTCATAAGCTTTTTAGGACAAAGGGCATCCTATTCGGCAGTTGAAACCTTCTATTTTGATTCTTAACCATCTTTCTAACCAATTTCAAAAGTCTTAAATCATTATGTGATCTCGTGAGCCCCTAAGGCTAACTACTAGGTAGGGCTAGTTATTATCCACCTTTTATGACCTTGGGAGGCATCTCCTATTATCAATTATGTTACGACAAAAAAATTATTAAAGCCATAATGCCAAAAAGATGGGGTTGACTACAAGAAGATTATATCTTATGTAATCATTCCAGAATTCCTCCGTTCGTTTGTATGTAGTGCCAGATCTTCCTGCAAACTCAATCTTACTTCCTCGATCAAAGTCATTTTTGTCTAATGAACTAATTAGTAGGAGGAGGGGGTACTTTAGGTAATGCATCTGGGAAGGGACCCTAGTTATCTATATAGAGGTGTGTGTGTGTGTGTGTGGGGGGGGGGGGGGGGGGGGGGGAGTTAAAGCTTATTATGTTGATTTTAGGTGGTTAGTTTAGTCTAGACTTAGTGAAACAAGCCATTCAAAAGCGTGTGTTATTGGTTACATTTACTATAATTTTCCACTTCAATGCAATTAATCTTTCTTCTTTCTCCCTTAACTTTTTGTGTATAGTCTAATTTTATTACCCTTTGGCCTTCCTCTATCGTGTTTTAGATCACTATAATCCTAACACTCCATCTTCCTTATTGGTGCATCTACCAATCGATGTTTCACATGGTCAAACCATCGTAACCGGCTTTCCCTTAACTTATCCTCAATATCCACTATCTTAACTTTTTTCTCGATCGACTTCTAATTCTGTGCTTCATAGTGTTCCCACACATTCACCTAAACATACATGTCACCTCTACACTTATCTTAATATTCTCCTTGATATCCCATACCACTTTTTAATATTCATTGTTGGTCATCTCACACCAATGGTCATTTTTGAATCTTTTTTCAATATCGCTTTAAAATCGTGTATAGCATTTAAACATTTTTTTTCTTTTTTGGACCAATGAGGTAACACCTCTTGGTGCTTCCGATGGATCATGTGAGGCCTATTCGAGGGTGGAAACCATGTCTTTCAACTCTAAATACCCATCCAACCAATTCCCAAGATACCTTAAATCGTAGCATAAACTCTTTCTCGGGCTATAAAAGACCAATTACTAGGCTAAAATGTTTCTAAACCACTGGTTATGACCCTAGGAGAATTCGCATACCATCTGTTAAGCTTTGAATTTATTTATTTTTCATAAATTCGCTCTAATTTCGTGTATTATAGCCTTAAAATTTCCCAACGTTTTTCGACTTTTTTGGACCCTGGTGAGGTAACTCTTAAGGTGCTTCAATGAGCTAAACAGGACACCAAGAGACCTATTTGGTAGTTGGAATCAACTAGCCACCTATCCAATTTCCAAAATATTAATTTATATATTAACCTTCAATTTTCAAGTGTTGATTGATGAGGTGCTATAGGATCCCAGGAGGCTTGTGTTTGGTGGTTGAAATCATTTGTTTCAACACTTAAACACCCATCCAATTAATTTTTGAAATGCCTTAAATCATTGCTTGAACTTGGTCTTGGCCTTAGTAAAGGTCAACTACTTGGCCGAAATGGTTTCAAACCACCTTTATCACCCATGGGCACATCCCTTACCATTGATCAAATTTAAAATTTCCCAAATTTGCTATAAATTCATGAATTCCTTGTATGCATTCAAATTTCCAACTTTTTCAACCTTTTTTGGTAACACCTTGAGGTGCTTCCCATGTACCTTGTGAAACCCTAGAAGGTCCTTTTGGAAGTTAAAAATGCAAGACCTTAATGGGTTTGTGACAAGGGTTCTTTCAAGTTTAATGAGTTTTTTTTTTTTTTTTTTGAAAGAGTTTATATATTCCAGAAACCAGAGAATTATGAACAATTTACTTAATTGGAAATGAACAATACCCTGAAATTTATCTAAGGCTGCTGGTGATGTTTGGTTCTTGCTTCCTGTAAATGAGTTTACACCACTGTCTTATATTGCTCTTCATTTCCATGATGTTGTGATGTCTGCAGGACTTTGATGGTGTTGTTATATGGATTCTTTCAAGTTCCTCAACCATTGGAGATAATGATGTCTGTACTCTCTTGCGTACTTTTCGTGAAGCTACAGAGTGCACTAAAGAAGTCATACTTTCAACTGTTCAGGATCCTGATATGAACCCTAACTTCATAGCTACAACAATTATAACATTGTGGTAAGTAGACATGTTTGCTTTCAATTACAAATTTTACTGACTGTTGTCTCTTTGAGTGGTCACCTCTAGCCTCAAACTAAACCACCACCACCTCCTCCCCCCCACCCCCCGTGCCAGCTGCTGAACTTTATTAGCTCTGCTTTATCAACAGGTGGATGGAAATTTTTTTATCAGCTGTGTATAGATCCACATCCTCTTTGCTTGCTATTTGTACTCATATTCTTGGATGCGCTTTATGAATTGAGGCCTTTGCGACTCTTGATCCCTTTCTGTGGCTGCTACTTGTGCACTTATCTTCTACAATATGAAGTAGTTCTGCTTATCTAACTTGAATTTTTTTTTTAATGCATTACCACTTACCAGTATCTCTGAAAAAAAGTCTCTCCAGAATAGCAACATTCTTTCCCAGTTGGCAGATAGCATCCCCTTTGTTTTCAGTTTTTTGCGGAGGCACAATACACCATCAGGAAAACCTGAGAAAACTGATGTAAAAGAAAATATGTTTCCACCCGTGCTGGCAAACTTCATGAAAGAGATGCTTCTGGATGAAAATTACGATGATAAGTATGTCATATTGTTGTGGTTTCTCTCTGTTGCATGTAAATTCTCGATGAAAAATCTTCATTTAAATTCAATTTGATTTATGCATCTTGATGCTGTTGGATTTATAGGGAGTTTGACGATGGTGAAAGGGAAAATAACGAAGTTCAATATCTAGATTCTGATGGTGATCCATCTAAGTATATTGATCAAATTGATCAAGGTTGGTATTCTATTGCTTAAAACTCTCGTGTGCTGAGCTGTCCATAGTAGAGGAATAATGAAAAGCAAGATTGAAAACTTATACAAACTTCTTCAGCAGAACAAAGTTTTGGAAGGAAGCTATTTATCAATCGAAACCTTAGGCCAGGTCATAGAATTTCTCAGGAGTGGCATGAGGAAGAGTTGAATGTCTCTGGAGCTGATCCTTTGGCAGAAAACCCAAGAATTTTTCAACTTCCAGTTGGTGTGAGACTACCTGATGACTTGAAAGACACAAATGATAAATCAAATTTTAGTTGGTCAGCAGACAAAAGTAATGATGAAGACATTCAAATGCAAGCATCGGCTGTTCCACCTCTGAATGGTATTACAGATGTGGGTATTGATGCAGTTACTGGCTTTTGGAATAGTGCTTCAGTTTTATTGAAAAGAAAACGGCCTTTTGTTTCTAAGAAACAAGGAATTCTTTCTGCTCGTGCTGCATCAATGCTGGTAATCTGACTCCACTATCTGGTATCTGATTCATGCTATTCTGCTCAGTGGGTATTATGATTTTTGCTCTTTACAGATTCACTTGCTTGTTGTGCTCACGCAAATGCACATCCTCTGCATGCCTCTTTTTAATCATTCTCTTATAAGAGGTTCCAGTTGTCATCCAATTTAATTTATGAAATCGCCATTTTTGTGATTAGAATAGTAGTTTTCTTAAAACAAATTTCAGGTAGCATGACCCAAATTGACATTCTAGTGTAGTAGTAGTAGTAGTAGAACCTTTTGAACTCAAGTGGAGATTATCATGAAACTTAAATTCAGTGTGATTTTAAATTCTGAAGAATAACATAGCATGGGAAAGATTTTTAAAACCCAATGTAGAATAAAAAAATTAGCTTGTCTTCTACTTAATATTGCCTTAATGAGCATAGAAGATTGTATCATTTACTCAATTTACTGACCTAAGTAAATACTGATATAATTTGCATTTGCTTATGAAAAAAGCACAAGCGTGACTGTATCTGTTTACATGGTCTATGTAAGACATTTTTTCGAAATCTTAAGAGCTAAGTCCTTATATTATATGAATATATGATAGATAAATCCAATGTATAAGAAGTAGTCTTGCTCTAACTTGTATATAGTGTAACAGGAATCAGAACGGGATACTAAAACTAAATGGAATCCAGTGATGGAGATTCGGTATAGAGGAGGAATCTACAAGGGTCGTTGCCAAGGTGGTCTTCCTGAAGGAAGGGTATTTGATTGCTGACTACACTCAAGAGTCACCTAGTCATGAACTCTCTATATATGATATATGATTGAAATTTAAAGTTGCGTCTTGCAGGGTCGTCTTACCTTTGTGGATGGTACTGTCTATGATGGAATGTGGCGGTATGGGAAAAGATCTGGAATAGGCAGCTTGTTCTTCAGTAATGGAGATGTTTTCCATGGATCATGGAGGGATGATCTTATGCATGGCAAGGTTAATTTCTAGTTAGCAGTTGCAATTCCGTAGCTTCGTATAAGGAGTTTGATTGGAGTTTGATTCATAAGCGATGCTACTTCTTTCTGAGTCGCTAGTTGCTTTTGGCAGTCATGCTTTACGCACATGATTCTGTAGATATTCATTGTGATTATTTATTTCATTTTCCTCCCTTTCAAGTGGGTTTCTACTTTCTAGACATATTTTACTTTTGAAGTAGTTTTGTAATTGAAATTCTTATATTCGATTATGCAAGAACCAAAAGGAACCTGTTCCTTGTATTACTCTATAAGAACAGGCATATCTCTTCTGAGATCTCTAATGTGCAACTTCCCCAACATAATCATAGGATTTTGTTTGATATAGGGCTGGCTTTACTTCCATACTGGAGAGAGATGGTTTGCCAATTTTTGGAAGGGTAGAGCCAATGGTGAAGGCAGATTCTACTCTAAGTCGGGAGAGGTCTTCTTTGGCCATTTTCGAGATGGTTGGCGACATGGTCAATTCCTTTGTGTCAAAATCGATGGCACGAGGTTTGTGTTTCTTTTATTATTTTCTTTATGATGTAAATTGTAGACAAGCTACGTGATGTTCATTTATATTTTCCTCAGGATATGTGGTAGTCACTGGATGGACAAAGATGTCCTGAGCATCTGACCACATGAGTAGTGGTTCACATCCAAAACCATTCTCTTAAAGTATGAGATTTTGATATTATATGACAAGGGACAGTGGTTATTTTCTTTGATTGATTCTTATTCGTTTGTGTTCATTTCTTGCTTATGATATGTTGTACTTCATTTAAATGAATTGCAGAATTCTGAGCTAAACTTCACACCTTTGTGTCTGCTTGTCCTGTCATTGGATGTGACTTGGTTGTACTGTGAACCGTTTTGGGCTGCAGGCCTCCGTGATGTTTCCAACAAATGCCATGTTGCAAATTTGTGCATGCATTTGCCCCATGTTTTTTGCAGACCATCGTGACATTACCCTACCTCATCAGCCATCAATATCAAATGTTGTTGAATACAGTTGCGCCATGTGTGTTTCCTTCTGTGCATTTATGCTTCTAGATGTATGTGATCAGGATAGAGTTAGCTTTACGTTTGATGCAACAAGCTCGAAAAGAGAAATTGGGTTTGCCATCTGTCAAGATGTCCAGTTGTCTGCTTGAAGAGCATCTGAGATTCGTTGAATAACTTTCTGTGCTCTCTAGGACATTTTGGGTTTCAAAACATCGTTTGCTTGTTTGTTCCACTTCTTTATCATGTAAACTATGATGAGTTGATCTGGTGCTTTAACTCAAGTTGACATATTTCCAGATTTGTTGAGATATGGGATGACGGCATTCTTGCGAGCTCTGAGGAGTTGGACACCTAGCATATACTTGAAAGTAGAAGTGAAGTCTTAATCATGCTTCAGAATCTTGTCTTGCCCGTCAATGCTTTAGTTGAAAATTCAGAGACTTTAAATTTGTTGTGCCTTTTGTCTATATGTTATTTGATTCAATTGGGGTTTCATCAGCACGCGGAATATTGTATGGACTAGAAACATCTCCACAGAACCTACAGCTGTGTTATGTCTTAATATAATGTATGAAACATTGCCAATTCCCTTCCGATTATACAAGTATAGTAATTATTGTTGCCAAATGAAAACAGGACAGTAATTCCTTGTGCAACTACACTTATTTTTGTTTGGGTTATGCACCTACACTCATTTATATTGCGAAATACTTTTTTCTTTCGGACATCGTATTAAAGTACTACATTTACTGTACCATTTTAAATCTTGGCAATTTTTTGCAAATTCTAGGAGGGCTTATTAGTTTTAGAAGACAGTAAGAACCCTCTTGATCATGTCCAAATTGTCATTTCAATTATACTATTTTTAAAAATGTCTAGGCTTGAGGGAGGAAGCATGCAGGTTTAGATGGAGCATGATTTATGACCTTTAAAAACCTATTATTTAAATGGTTTTAAAAGATGTCTACTGACATTCTTGGTACAAAAGTAATATATTAATAGAACAATAAAAATCAAACATAAGAAAATGAATGTAAATATAAGAAGAAAAAATGAGTGATTATATGATTAAAAGTAAATTATATAGTGATGATGTGTTAAAAAGTAAATAAATAATAGTTCCTCTTCTATATTCCATCACACCATTAATATTTAATCAATTTCTAAATATATTATCACTTTCTTATTTTTCTAAGATTTACATTCATATTTTTCAATTTGACTTTATTATCATTATAATACATTATCTTAATCCCAAACATGTCCTTAAAATAGATCCTTCTACTTTGAAAGATATCTAGACACAATAACTATATTACAATAAACCATACTGTATCCCTTGTCCAAGTACAAGAGGAAGTAATCTAATTACTAAATCCTGAATTCTGCAATCACCATATGTTTCTACATTGCAATGACGTTACACTGGTACAATTTTTGTATACCATACCATTGCTAGGTTTCTAGCTAATATCACCCCTCAATTTATTGCCCGAGCTCAACAAATCAAGAAAACCAAGCACAACAGCGGGAGTATGGAGGGTATTGAAAAAAAATAGCTTGAAGTCTAAGGACAATTTTGCCAACCACATAGTTAATTTCAATAAATATCAAAATGTTCTATAAGAATCAATTTTCATATTCATTTTCGTCGCTCTCCATTGGACTCTTGGCAGGGTAGAATGCACTTAGGCTGCAAGGCAGAATCACAAAGCCATGATTGTGGTCTTATGGCTAATTCAAACACAAATAAGCTAAAAGAAGTTATCAATAATAGTGAAGTTGTAAAACGAGTGTATGGTGTGATATACCTGCAATAACTTGGGACCCTCCAGGAATAAAAAAGTGAGTTCTTCAAACAAGGGGGCTAAAGACATAAACACCCTCCAGTCTTCACGCATAATCTTGAGATCATTGAGATTGCTATTAATACCAAAACAACAATTGGCATGCATGGTACATACTTGATTTAAATCTTTGCTAGGTTCACATAGTCCACCAAAGTAAGCAGTATCCAACAATCTCATCTGCATCCCGATCTGAGATAAATGGATCATGTTTGAAAAAGTGGAGGATGTCCTGATCATGACATGATAATTTTCTTGTGACTAGTACTAAAACTTGTAGAACTCAATGTACCGGTTGTTTGATTCATAATTAAAGCCACCATTGGGCCTATTGTGTACGGTAAACAAGTTGCCCAAAAAATGGTCACATGCAATCTGAAAATCAGTATCAGGAAAGAAGTGTGGAAATGGATCTCTAAACCACACGATATCAGCATCCTGGAAAAAAATGGTAGAACTTATTACAAGGGAAGTTGGACTTTAGAGAGTATACTTTAAGTGTAGGGACTTTGCAGAAAAGCAACAACTAGTAAAGCACATTTGTGCACACATACATGGAAAAGAAAGAAAAGCAGTAATTCTTTAGTAGGCGGCATGAGCAACAAGTCCTACATAGATCCTTAAGCATTTTGTCCAGTATGCATAAACTGGCTGAAATCTTCAGACCTCTAATACCCTTATCCTATGATGCTCAGACTCAGATTTGGATCCAATTGTCAGACTTTGATAGCTAAATATCAAAGAACTTGGGACATGCTTTCAGCTTATAGGCACTTATCCTATACTTGTCCTTTAAAATAACAACATTTTATATACTTGAGAAAAACCAAAATTTATACTTCATAATATAGGGTAGAAAATACCACATTTCTTAAAGGAAGCAAACTGTCCAATCCATTACATGACTCCGAGGATCAACCGGAAGCAAAAAGCCCAGGAAAAGCCAAAGGATCTATCAATGAATAAAAAGCATAATGAAACCTCATGTGCCAAGCATTTAGCATCCATACATAGACAATCAAACTTTTTAAAAAAAATTAAAGCATGGTAACTGAATAGTAGCATCACCCAATGGCGCCAACTTAGAGATCTATCCGTCTTCATAATTGAAAATCAATCCTTAAATTTCCAGGATAACAACCAGAAATATACTGTAATATACTCAAGAACAACAATTCTTAATGACACCTATTCGTTCCTTTTTTGTGCTTTGAATTAGAGTGAATGCACTCTAATTTCTTTTGCAACACGAAAACAGATGATGGTTATTCAAGAAAACTTAAAACTTGGAGTACAAGCCATAATTTTCCCACCGGCTTAGTCTTTTTCTTATGTACCCTTGACGGCTTGACTCCATGACATGTGCTTTTTTAATAAAAAAAAAAGTAAAACTCCAGAACAGATTCCATATTCTTGAGATCTTCTAGGTTTGAGTAAATTTTCTTAAAGCACTTATCCCTATTTAAATACACATCATTATTGTTTGGATCTGACTTTCAGAGCAAGTTCCCTTACACTTCCTAACTAACTGTCAGTGCACTATTTTTTAGCTAAAGATTATGCCATGCAATACAGAGGAGGTTGCTTTTGTTTCATTTATCTTTAAAGAATACATTGGACAACATTTTAAAAAATCACCACTAGCGAGACACCCAATCCTATCAGTTATACTTCTTCTATGATCCAGTTTCACATGTCAAAAAATAAGATGCAGAGAATACTTTCTTAGTTCACTAACTAGCGGTGATTCAAATTCTCCTTCTAAGCATCTCCTTTGAGGGGGTTGATTATGTTTCCTGTGAGTCCAATTTTATTGATGTTATTTGGCGTATTCTCGAAATTAGATAGAAAAAACATGCCTCTTCATTGCATAACATATTTTTGATTCCAAAATATTGCAGTTACTCTTAATGGAAGGAGTAAAGAAATTGTTCCAAGAGTAGCACCAAATGAGGATAAGGATAATGATGTGTCTTCATATAAGGATTAATGCTTTAAGAAAATGCAATAAAACCCCTAAGATCTCTAACATATTTACACTAAATATGGACGAATAATAGGAGTTTGGGGTTTTTAGTGAAGCACATGTTCTGGAGGCAAGGATACATGAGAACAACTAAGCTACGGGCTTAGCTGATCCATGCCCATAGTCTAAGCTTTGGCCACAAAAGTGAAATAAATTAGAGTTCATTTCTAAAATTCAAATCACTAATAGGAACAAGTTGGCATCATCAGATGGGAGGACCTTTCGTGTGTTTATAATAATTTATAGTTGTTATCCTGGAAGAAGGAAGAGTACAAAAAAGGTTGTTACTATTAGGATGTTGGTAAGTTTACAAAATTTAAAATTTTTCGAGAAATGATTATGGTTAGGAGTGTGAAAAAACCCGCCGGACAGATAAAATGGACCAGACCGATTGAAAATATTACTTTTCGGGCTGACCTGAGCCAGTCTAAAATCAGATTTTGTACTAGACTAGTTTTTAATTTTAAAAAATGCATAGACATATTAAGATGATTAATCTCCTTTAATTTAAGGGAAAATTAAACTATTATGACTCTTTTTAATAAAGGGTTTCATGTTAAGCAAAGAACAATTTCTTTTCAGGCTTATTTCTTCTTCTTTATAACTTTTATAGAAAAAGTTAAAATTGAGGTGAAAAGTCGAAAACCTGTCCAAACCGGTCTGTTTAGATATTGGTCTGGGTCTTTACATAACCAGTCTGGTCTTTGGGACTTAAAATATCTTTGGATTCGGTCTGGTCAGGGTTAGTACTGATGATCACCCCTAATTTTGGCTAATTGAATTTTTTTAACTCTCTTTTATAAGATGGTGATGGTTGGGGATGGAGATTATGTCGGTGCTTTTGCATATCTCTTGGTTGATGAACTAGAAATTCAAGGAATGGATTTCAATAACGAAGAGCCAACAGCCAAAAGCATAAGCAGAGTGAAACAGGAAAACTATACCCTCATTAAATCTGAGAGTCATGACAGCTGTTACTGGGAATTTTGGGCTTTCTAAAAAGCAATACAGTAGGAAAGATGAATTGTTGCCAACAATAGAAACTGAAGTTCCAAACAGATCAAGGTAAAATATTTTAAACTCAAAAACCAAGTGGCACGTTTATTAGCTCAAAATAGACCTAAGATCACATTGAAGCACTATCAGGGTCAACAACCATAGCATTTGTCACACTATGCAGCTATGCAAGATGTGAGTAGTAATAGGACTTAAACTACTATGAGTTTGACAAAGTCTATTGCAGCAGATAAAGTAACCAGATTAAAAGGACACAGGCGAGCTTCAAAAGTCAACCGTACAAAAAAAATTGAACTCTTCCAAAGTTGATTGCAATTGAATCGATAGAATATATAGAGGATTGTAACTATTTCACAAAATGCTAACCGACTACAAGGAAAACTTAATCAATTTAGCTCATTGTAAGAGGTGATAGTTAAGTGTGTGAATGTCGTCCATATTAGTATACTCATATGGTTCAAACACGAAGGATGCATGAACTGATTTCAGTGAGCTCTAGGCTGTGAATGTGAATAACTGAGGAAGACTTGGAAAAACACTTATTAGGTTATTACATATCTTCAAAGGTGCCTTAGTATGACAGGTAATCAGCAGTTGTTGATGGGACGAAAAAAAGACACTAATGTTAAACAAATGCCGTTGTGCAATAAAAGTCCTCAAACTGACAAGCAGTGTTCTTATTTAAAAAAAAAGGATGACAAGTATTTATTTGGGGTGAACAGAATTTGACTCTACTCCAGCAACTGGTCACAGGGTTTAAAAAGTCTAAATATTAATGTTGTAGAAAAATCTAAAACAGATTCAATACAAACAGGTGCTATACTAAACAACTGCACTGATTGAGCCCTCAACAAGAAATGGATTGAGGTTGAATCTTCCAAGTTCTCATCATTTAGGCTGAGTATTGGGGAAGAATTGGAATCTAATAGTAGACTATTTTTCTTTTGGACTTGCAATCTTAATTTCTTCAATGTACCCTTGACTTCAACACGTAAAAATTTTAGTCCTGAAGAAATTTTTGATGCCTACCCTTTTAGAAAAGAAGGGTTTTCAGCATTGTGAGAATTGAGAAGTAGGCACTAGTTACATACGGAACACATGACATAGAAACAGAAGAAAGTTTTAAGATATTATTGCTAGCATCAAGCATCCCAAAAAGGCAACATGTACAAGAATTACATTAAAACCCTGCTTTAGAATAGGGTTGCTCACCAGGCTAAAATGGTGAAAATACAAGCAAAATGAAGAACATGAAATGAAATAGGAATCATCATGCATCAGCAAAAACTTGTAAAGCTGTCAACAAAAAGCACCTAATGAATCATGCACTAGAAATAATGACAATATAGTCGAATCGATGACTGTAAAGCTCACAATTCTCAAGTCAAATGATCTCAAGCAATTAATAGAGTTCACAGGTATTAAGCAAGTGATCAGAAAGGAGAACTTACAGTAAATATAAAATTGTACCCCATTTCAAGGACACTTTGCAGGAAATCAATCCTTCTCCTCATCATTTTATGGTATTCAGGTGTCATAAAGTACGCCTCTTTAGAAAATCAATGCCTTCAGTCACAAGAGTATAGCAATGGCGATATATACTTAAGCATCCACTAAATGCTTTGTCATCCAACGCATAAATTACTAGATGGTCCAGAATTTTTCAAGTATGATGCCCGATCCTAAAGCTCTCAAGGAAGAGAACAATAATAGAATTAGGAATTGCCAAGACGTTATTCAAAGTCATTAATACAACAGGTTTATCTTCAGTAGCAGCATCATTCAAGACTCTTTCAAGCCTGTATTCCTCACTAAACTATGGGATTCATAGAAACTACATCAGAAAACGAATACAAGTGCCTATTTAGTTCAAAATCGTTAGATTCATTGGGTCATGTGGATGCTCTGAACTAGAAACCTAACAATACAAAAGCATAGTAATTAAAACACCAATATGGCAACATCAGAGTGTTAAACTTGAAGCATTTTCTGTATTGGAACTTAGCAAAAATCATGTAAACCAAAAAACAGAAACCTTCATCGTGCAATCATAGACAAATCTCATGAAGATTAATTCACACTTGGCATAACATACAAATTGTACTCAGAAAGTACAAACACAAAGATCCAACAACAGCAATAATCGATACAAAGTAATAATATGACAGAGTGCTGAATTCGATCATACAATCAACAAAATATAATTATTGCAATGAAAACAATCCGTAATCTCAGGAATACAATGAACTATCCAAAAATATGCCTCTTAGAGTAACTAATTTCAACATTATTCACTAACGTACATTGCAATCATTCAACAGATAAGAGTAATTAATTTGCAACATACAGCAAGTCTCAGAATAGACAAGATCGATCACACCATATAAAATCAACGAACATAACCGAGTTTTCTCGATTCACTAACTCATACCAATTACCACCACATTCACATCGTAGAATCTTTTAACGTATCACAAGAACACAATATCAGTCCAATAACACGAAACTTATCAAAACTTCAAGCAGTTATAATGGTAACACATTCCAATTCCACATCAATTGCAATAATTAAAAACCCTATAAACCTAAAATTATAATCATAAACAATTGAAAAACGACATCTCAAGTTCAATTTTTACGCTGATCAACAATAAATCGTAACAATCAAGATATCAGAGATTCAAAGACAATTAAAAACCGATCACATCAACAGAAACTCATTCACCTGAAAGGAAACGTCATCGGGAAGCGGGAGCAAACTGACGGAACGAGTAACTACGGAGTGGAAAGAACTGTAGGCGAAGAAACGGAAGGAGTGAATGGAGTTGAAAACGACGAATAAAATAGCGGAAAAGAAGAATATAGCGGCGAGATATCGCCGGAAAAAGACGGCGTTATACGACGGCATGTGTGGCCGGCGGCAGAGAAATCAAAGAAGGAATTAGAGGAGGAAGGGAAGAGAGATCGCAGCATGACGCCGGAGTAGGAGAGATGGGATCGGCGGCAGTTAGAGGAGGAGGGGAGGATAGCCGAAAGTTTCGGAGGAGAAAGGGGGGAGTCCGGGTCATTGTCGGAGTCAAGATTGGGAAGAGACGATGTGTGACGCGGTTGGAAATAAACTGTCTTGAGTTTCATGACAATTGACAGATTTGACACACGTAACTCAACGGTGAGTAGCAAAGTTGGATTAGGAAATTAGGCTTTGTGCCTCTCTACCAAAATAATTTTAAAAATAAATTTATATAAATTCAGAGGAAAATAACTGTCATGGACAACAATTTAGCCATTAGGGAAATTGCGCGTTAGACAACAAATTTGGTATGTATTAATTTGGGCCAAATTTTGGGTATTGGGCTGTTGAGTTGAAAGTAATATTACTCCAATTTCATATAAAGGAAAATCGATGTCTCATATAGTAATTTTCTCTCACTCATAATTTTTTTATATATATAAATCGTTGTTTGAGGCAATGGTTTTTAAGTGAGGGGAAATTCCTCTTCACTAGGCCAATTCCAGCTCAATTTAGAATGACCTAAATCATTACCCAAACTTAAATCGCTACCCTAAACAACAATTTCATTTCGAACCGAAATAAGCTTATTTTTAAAATAATTTAGTATAGAGCCTAATTTTAAAAATAATTTAGGTTGGTGCTGAAACATACCACCGATTAAGATTTATAGAAATATAAAATGGCCAGATTTTTATGTTCTTTCTATTTGTGAGGTCCTTTTGCCCTCCTCAATAGGAGAATGATAAGAACATATAATGAAGCAAGTAATGGCCCCATTAAAGACTTTAATTTCATTCTTATCCTCTTGTTATGAACTTATGATTTGGCTAGCAATCATTTCAAACTCCCAAAATTATGACCAATGTGTTTCTTTTTTCACTATCCCGACCAAAATGTTTCTCATTCAAGCAAATACGTCGTATAATACTAGATGAAGTACATAAAAGCGTCAATTTATTCTCTAGCGATCATGGAAAGGACCGGTCTACTATAAATGGTAGATTATGGTATGTCTATGTTGAGATTAAGGGTTAAGAAAATTAGATGACAAAATCCTACTACTTTTTCGAACATCAAAGTTTATAGAAGTTTTGTATCGATCTCAAGGCTCATTCCAATATCTTTCATCTACTTTACTAATTGATATTCGTTTTCGGACAGAAACAACACTTTTACTCAATTGATTCACGTGATGAGACTTTTGCCTTAGTTTATAACACAATTTAAGATATATGACAATTCTATGACAGAAATCCGATAATGGGAGCCTATTACATACAATATTTTTGAACTTAGACTGGTCAAAATAAAAATTCCAGAAAATGACTTTGATCGTCAATTATCAGCGGCCTCCACATTTGGTGTAAATCATTTGCAAAGGAATCCATAATGGGCGGTTTGTTAAAAGTTGTACAAACAACTTACACTGATTTGAAATGTACAAGTGTCACAAAACATCTGTCCCATGTGTATAGCAATAGCAGTAGAACTCATGACACGCCATGAACTTATGACTAGTCATCATGAAGAAATTATTAGTGATCTTTCTTCTTGTAAGATTTGAAACAGATTTTCTACCAGACACGAGTACGGAATACTGATTAATATGCTTTCATATGGCTTAGGAAGAGATCTAGTCACTGTACTATGGCACTATGCATATCAAAAATATAAATATAAAGAAGGGGCTAAGTTTCCGATGAACTGCACCTCTTGAGCTATAGGGCCTAAACATCTTCTGTGGTATGATTTGGTTATGTATTACTATGTCTTATCTTTGATGAGGAAAAATGAATGGCTATGCAAATAATCTAAGTTTTCTTGAAGTTCAATTTCATCAATTCACAATTATAATAAGTTCCAATAATTTCAAAATAATCAAGGTTTGAGAGAAGCATTTAAGTTTAAAGTATGTTTTTCCTATTTATGTGCTTCAGAATGTATTTAAACGCAACATTTGAGGCGAAGCAATTGAAGTGTTTTCTACTAGTGATGAACTAAGGTAATTAATATAAACAAATTCTTTTTCTACATGTCCTACAATACACGGGGTAAATTATGTGTTTTCTATGCAAAATTAAATAATAAACATAGAAAAGGCAATTTAAAATTTCTTAAAAATGAGATGCTTTGGAAAAATAAACTATGTATGAATCCCCTATTTGTCTCAAAATAAAATAGTACTACCTCCATTCTTTTTTTTTCTTTCCATTTTTTCCATTCGAAAATTTTAAAATATAATTTTCATTTGAAACCCTTCTATTTTGGTCTAATATTGTGATTGAGTGAATTTTTTTTATTGTTTAATGTCTTGTACTTCAGAAACTCCACTACTTATATTATTTACTGATCAACCCATTTGCATTATTTTTAATAAAATCTAATTTCATTTTTAAATTAGTTTAAATTATTTTTATATAATCTTAATAATATTTAATATTATCCTGATTTCTTCTTGCATTTCAAATGGAAAGAAAAAATAGAAAGGAGAGAGTATAAAATAGACAAAATTATTAAAAATTAAAGCACTTTAACCACTTTTGTGAGCTAGCACTTTTAAATACCTTTTTATAGATTATTAGTACCTTACAATCTAAAGAAAATTAAAAATGACACATATATGTCGATTTTCAGAGTAGACTTTATTTTTTTTTTCTCCCGAATTTTGCTTCCTCTACGCGTACGTGTGCTCCAATTCAATTTCTACTTTTTAAAAAGGTCTTCATCAATTTCCCTAAAGCTTTTGATTTGGGATGTTGATTTTGAAATCATATGTTATTTTGACAGTTGATGGTAAAGCATGAGTGTAGGGGTGTCAATTTATATTTTATGTACAGGTTTGATTCGGTACTAACGAATTCAACACTGTCGGATCGAAATGGGTTGTTCATTATTTTTGGGCCGGGTTTGGCTCAATTATCGGATCGGGATCAATCGATTAATTACTTAATCAGTTTGGATCAGGTTAAATTCGGGTTTGAATGGTACGAGTTTAAACAAGTTAAGATGATTTATTTTGAGTTTAGTTTGACTTTGGGCTGAGCCCCATTTGGATAAGTTAAGACAGCTTATTTTAGGCCATTTTAAGACAATTCGGTTCAATTCATGATTGTTTTACATTTTACAATTATGTTATATATCGCAATTTACAAATTAGCTTAAGTTCATAATTCTTTAGTAGCTATTATACGCTTGCTAATTTTTTGACAATGACCAGTGTTGTTAGGATCATGATTCTACTTTGAATCTAAGGGTTTGGTAGGATCTGATTGTTGGATCAAATCGTATTGTTTGGTAGTTAATAGCTATATTAATCTCCAATTTCGAGTATTTAAGGTTAAAAATTCATGAAAATAAGTGCATGGTTGACTATAAAAATGTAATTGATGCTTCTAAGTTGGAATTTTATGAAATAATAGGTCGTTTATGAAGAATCCTAATAATTTGCAAGAAATGAGAATTAAGTATGATAACTCTACCATTGGGTTTCTAACAGGTTAATTTTAAGCATGTCCTCTTAAATTGGATTAAATGGCCTTATTGGTTTGTTGTCGAGTTAAATTGGATTTAGCTTGTTACTAATCGGTTTACTATCGAATTGGGTTGCTGACTTGAAAGGACACGTGAAATTGGAGGCTTGAGTGTGTCACATGTTCAAGATTATGGAGGGATATGAAATTAACTCCATAAAATTAAAGTTACGTTGATTTTTTTGCCAGAAACTAGCATAAAGGTGCCATTTTTAATTTATTTTAATTTTAAGGTGTTAGTTTCTACAAAAATATAAAAATGCTGGCTTACAAATAGTGATTAAAGGTACTTTATAATAATTTTGTCTATGAAATATGCAAAATATAACAAACTTAAAAATCTGTATTCAAAATACTTGCTTTCAGAGAAAAAAAAATTCTTTTTGGAATGAACTTAATTGGAGGAAGTTATAATCTTCGATCTACTTATGTTACTGAGCATTTGAGATTTTCCATTCACATTTGCCATTAACATGAGGCTGGTAATTAACATAGAAAAAGTCTATAAAATTGATCAAAACTAAAAATCTATCAACTAAAACATTTGAAAACCTTATCGATCGATCAACCTCTATCTCTTTTGCATAACAGCCTCAGCACCGATCAACCTCGGTAACCTATCCACTGATGAAGGTTCTGAATGTCTGGTAGTCAGCGAGCAAAGCCATTCATCTTAATTCACTGACTTTTAAGGAAAGCTGCAAGCTCTGAGCCCTTTAAGATGGGAGGCAAAGATGTGTCCTTAAATAAAACCTATTTCCTGCAGAACAAACATGATATATCAACAATGTTTAAGGTGTTAGTTAATAATAATGAAGTCATCACCCCTAGGATTAAACACAATAAAATTACTGTGATCTTTTAAAAGTTATGTAACGCTATCTCATACAATACATTGTTATTTTGTGTAAGAATTTTTTTTAAGACTTTAATAATTGTAAAGTTTGTCCGTATATATAGCTGAGAAAGCTTTTCTAATTCATACGAGATATAAATTATATCAGTATATTAAAATATTAAATATATATGTATTGTATCAGATATAACTATTGTTATATTATATATATAGGTATTATTACATCAGATATAAAAATAAAAAATAAAAAAAGTATAAATTAAAAATTTCTCTATAGCTAAGAAATGTATGAATAATAAAGTACATATTGCAAAATGAGAGCAAATGTTTTTAAAAAAAAAGTAGAAGCATGTATGCTCATAATTGATCAGATAATATCTATGAGGACAAAAACAGATCTAAATAGTTAACGATATCGATATATCATGTACAATACCATCCTAATTAATTATGAAAAATATAAAAGAGGATGGTTTCATGTTAAAATCCTATTCAGTGGGACCATATAAGATGTTACATGTTCCCTTGAGAAAAAAGAAAATGGTAATAGCATATCTTTGGTCCTTCAATAGTTTAAATCGTGTAGTTTATACCAGGAATGATTTTTTCTAGCCTTTTCACCAACACTGCAGTTGTGGTAACCAACATTACACAAAAATTCTCCCTCTGAAGTATGTAGGAAATCTATTGTACGTGCTACAGATACTCAAATATTGATACACTTAATTATACACTTTCTCTAATTTAGAACATGATTGACACTATTATGTCAATTTTCATTTGACATTGAGATTTCATTATTTGATAAGCGTAAAAGGAAATTAAACTTAAGATTTACATATTCTAATTAAACTTGAGAATTTAGAAAAACCAAACTTATATTAAGAGCCTATGTTATGCTCCATATTATTTGGGTGCACCTGACTGAACCCATAGAATTGTTAATTTTTGACATTGAATTAGAAAATAAATTATGTACTCGTCGTCGCAAACAAGCCCTTAATCGTAATTAGGAAATTTATTTTGAGGAGCCCTTAGAAAATTCACAATCAACCTTAAGAATTCTTCATTCATTAAGATTTCAATCTAGACTCTCATCAAAGCTTTCATTGGAGAAATCTATAACAAAAACAAGATTAATAAAATAACCTATTATTTCCAACATCTTTAGACAATCACAATAGGTGTCATTAACTTTCTAATTTAGATGCAAAATAATTGGTCATATTCTTGATTAATTAATTATGTTGAAATTTGAATTTTCAGCCCTTATTGGTGCAAAGTACATTCATAAGAAAGGGCATATATATCATTGTTGGGAAGAAGCATGTAAGTTTTCTTGAATAGATGATTTTATTATGGAATTATAATTAATATATACTTTCTCTAATCATGAAAAGTAGGCGTTTGCTTTTTGACTCAACTGCTTAATCTTGAATGTCAAAGAATCATTTTGTAGATTTTTTCGTTTATTTAAAAGAGAAAAAAAGGAGGAATAATTCTAACTATGGAGAAAAATTCATTCACATGCATGATGCGTAGCAACCCACCATAGAATTAAAAAAAAACTGAGTAACTCAAAAATCTTGTTACATAATCAATACTCTATCACCCGTGACTCTACCCAAAAAATTCACATCAGAAAGTCTTGGAAATAAAAAACAAAGAGAATAAAAATAAAGGAAATCAAACAAACCAACAAAACCAAGGGACAAAAAAACACGAGAAAAAACAAACAAATCTATAGCCCACACTTCCTCTCCCCAAAAATGCAGTGACCACCCTCTTGGACAGTCATGATCATATAATTATTATTGATTGACAAATGACAGTATATACTCTGCATATAAATTTTCACTACCCCATCATTTTTTTTTTTTTGTTGTTATATCCCAAATTTATATTCGAATCAATTGTCACATTAGTAATCAAGTAATTTGAACTGAAAGTCTCAGCAAATCTTGTTTCAAGAAAAAAGTACCATAAATTTGACATACTGATTAGGCAATTACTCTATAGTGATGACTTAATCTCTAGCTTAGATATTGATATCATTTCTATCTTCAACTACACTTTATTCACATGCTTGCAAATCAAACATTTAATTGAGCATGCATAAGCATTTAACTAAGCATAGACATTTGGCATTAAAAAAATAAAATTGACGACTTAACATACCTGTACTTGATTTCTGCTGTAAAAAAAAGTTTTATCCTCTAATTTCTCAGACTCACTAAAAATTATTCCCACCACCATAAGCTTGGCTACTTGAAGGAGCAGTATTAGCCACATTACTGTTACTTACAGCGGCACTATTATTTCTTTGATGGTCAGCAGCAACATCTAAAGGTGCCATGCCTTGTGAATTTGTAGGAAACCCTCCTCCACCACTCATGCTTCTTACAATTTCCCCTACACCAAGAAAATCCCTAGTCAGCCTATCTGATGATCCGACACCGAGCCCGGTTTTATTCGGGTTGAACCCGCCATAGTTATTACTATTGTGATCACCCATCCCTCCTCCAGTTTGATGTTCCCCTCCAAAGAAGGGGTTGTTCATTAGGTTATCCCTCATGAGTAGGTCATGGAGGTTATTTTGGTCATTTTCTCCAAACAGTCCTCCGTACCCGCCCCCAGCGCTTGCTGGGGGCTGAGATGGTGCTGCTTGTTGTTGAGGTGTTGGTTTTGCTTCTAGCCCTTTCAGTAGGGTGGTTGCGCTTGCATTGCTGGCGGAGGTTGTGGACCCCATCTGGGCTGCCTTTTGGAGTAGGGCGGTTGCTGACATGTGAGGGCTACTGCCCTGGAGGGCTGGTCCTGTGGTGTACAGGGAGGAGAGGCCGCCAGAAGTGGGGCCGCCAAAGAGGGCACTGGCGCCCGTAGGAGAGAATAAGCCACTGTGGTCCCCACTGCCAGTGGTGTTGTTGTTGGTGTTTTCACTGTTGTTATTATTGGAGAAAAACCCTAGGTCGGGCACGGGCAGCTGCCCTGGGAATAGCTTGTTGGAGAAGATTCCCCCACCAGCGTTTTGAGACTGATTGTCTTGGTCATTATTGTTATTAGCGAAATGGTTGGGCCTACCAGTTTGATCAGACAAGTAAAAGTTGGCCTGAGCTTGCTGCATGTTGTGCTGTTGCCGGAAAGAGCCCGGGCCAAGGAGGTGATCGAACTGCCCGGGCCCAACACCTCGGGCCCCACCGCCAAGGCGGAGGATGTCAGACGTCATTTGGTCAGAAAGGGAACCTGGAAGATGGTTGGCCACTTGATGAGAAAGCCCAACCCCTAGTCCCATGTTACTGTTACCAACATTACCACCACCAACAGCAGAAGGTCCAAATAAGTGGCTCCCTAAGTTAGACATACTAGCTGGATGTCTTGCACTCTCTTGAGCTAGTGCATCACAAAATGCTCTATGAGTTATGAAGCTGTCCCTCCTGCAACAGCAAAATAAATGCAACTTAGTTAAGCTGTCGCATAATGATGATAAAAAAAAAATGTTGTCACATAATATCACTAGCTCAAATTACGTGATCAAACATAATACAAGAGTATTGGAAGGAGGGAGATATTCAATGATACATACGTAATTGCAGCTTTACCTTATCAAATTAACATGGCTGTATAAAGTACCGGGCCATACTAGTAGCAGTACTACTATAGCTAATTTTGTCAAGTATGACTTATCATCACATGTGACTATATATAGTACTTCACTACTTGCGTACATGCAATGTTTGTCATGCATGAAAGTGTCATCATATGAAAGTACCTAGGTTTCAGGTTCCAAATCTTAGCTTTTGGGTGGAGAATCCAAGTGTAACGGAATTTTTATGGCTAGTCCAATTTTAAACCCAAATAATCTGAAATAAATAGCCCCATGTTTTAATGCAAGGTATTTATGCGAATACAAGTAAATCACATTTCTACTAATTGATTTATATATGCATTATTGAGTTACAAATACTAATTAGTAGTACATTATTATCATACTCTATGTGTTCCGTATTATCTTAATTATCACCTTACTTATCTAAGTTCTATTAGTTGTTGATTTGTTCTAAAATATGAGAGTAATAAAAGGCAACACATTCCATTAATTGGCATTTCATGCTAAACCTTAAGAGGTAATGAACATATGGAATAGCTAGTTTCTACAAATGTCCAACATTTATATATGCATGCTAGCTTTAAATATCATGTTTGTGTTATAATAATGGAGCATTGTTGTTCATTTTTATACTCCGTACTAAATAAATTTTTATACATTATTGATTCTTATAATTCTTATGTACGTATAGTTGCCAAAGCACTAATGCTACATCTTTATCAACTCATTAATCAATCGACATATCTTTATGCTATGTTTTGAAATTTATTTGATACAGGTTATAAACACTTTTTTTTTTATATATATAAACACTTTTTTAAAATTTAATTTATAAACACTTTTTTAAAAATTTAATTTATAAACACTTTTTTTAAATTTAATTTATAAACACTAGTATCTGATGTGATCTCATGCTACACTATCTTAAACTTAATGCGGTATAAACATGAAAGCAATTTTTTTTTTCCCAAAAATATCTGTGATGATTAACAGTTACAAAAAGTGCTCAACATTAAATGTCTAATATCTTATAATCACAATGTTAGGCTTTTACTAAATGACTAAAAGTGTACAAGTGTGAAAGGTTTAAAGCCGTGAGATTTTTAAACATACTTCTTCTTTGTTAAATTTAAAAATTGACTTAATAAACTTTTTCATATAATTTTTTTCAAAAAAGGAAGAAAATTGGGAGTATCGTATCATTTAAGACTAGTAATTAATAAGGGACACATGTATAAAATGACTACTCAATAAGAATATAAAATGTCACATTTAAAACCCATTGCTTCACCAATAAAATTAAGAAAGAAATTTGGATAGAGGATCAAAAGAAATAATTTACTTTCACTGCCCAAAAAAAAAAAAAAAAAGGCCTCCAATAATTTACAATAAATTTGATGATTGAGTAAGAAAAAAAAAGGTTGGATGTAAAAACATAAAGTACACAAAGGAAGACCTTAAAAGTCACAACACAGTAAGGCTGAGAGTACTTGGCGGATGAGGAACAGAGGGAGAAATCAGCGCAATAAATTCAAGTAAGAGGAAGTAGCAACAGAGTCTATAATAATCAATCAACAAAAGATTACCAAATAATGGACTGACGATCTAATAAATGCAAGTGGAGAATATTTTCAATGCGGTGAAAGGAATCTATAAAATAAAGACTTCAATGTAGGAGTTTTCATCCGATCCATGCATGGAACTTCCCTATACTGCAGGACCTACTATAGACTATATAGTAAGAGTAGTACAACGTGATTAGACACAGATACAGGTACGAAACCGATACATGTTTATAACTAGAAAAATGTGTCTATATCACACCACTGAATATCGAATACCGAATACCGAATACCGAATACCGAATACACAATACACAAAACACAATACACTAGTCTAAAACTGTGTGTGAATATCGAATACCGAATACGGAATACCGAATATCGAATACCGAATACACAATACACTAGTCTAAAACTGTGTGTGGTAGTACCTATGGGGGTAGCGGGATTAAATATATATATATATATACACACAGGAGGAGTATACGGGGAATGTTGATAATACGTGAAGCTCGTGAACTGTCTATTTTTACTACAATAGGCGTCACTCTTACCCATCAGAGGCTACCCCCAAATTTCCCTGTTTCTCTCTTATCCCAGCAGCAGCATTTTAAGGAGAGAGAGGGGGGAAGATGCTAACGTTATCATGAAAAAGGGTACCTGCAAAAGTCCCCAGCCCTGATCACACCTAGCCAACCCATAACGCAACAAACTCAGTAACCACCCCTCTTTCTCTCTCTCTTTCTTACATGACTATGCAACACGTGAATAGGATCAAAGTTCTATACCCCAAGGACGACTAGGGCAGTGGCGTAGTTCTCGAGGTGCCGTCACTATTTTACTACTTCTATATTACCCCATTTCTAACTAAACATATATGTATGGTTTTAACCTATTCCCCCACAGTCTAAAATATACTTGGACAACAAATTCTATTAAGATTTATAAATTTGATGGTGTAAAATACATTGAAAAATCTAATTAAACAACAGAGAAATTTTTTGATTTTTTTATAATGGCTATTTGTTGTCATGATTGGTTACGATTAATTTCTTAAAATACGATATTTGTTTCTAATTAATATAAAATACTTTTGAAGGACAGAGAGAGTGTGAACAAAAAACAAAGAAACCCAAGAATTAAAAACGCGATTCATTCATATCCTCTCACATGCATTATCTTATCCTATCTTAAAATTTAATTAATTACCAAAGAATTGTAATATTATTTCCTGCCGATCGTATGTTATCTCGATACGATGCGATTCATTCCCAAATTTGTTCTAAGTCTAAATTTTTTTTATAAAAGATTCTGTATGCACACAGGATATCCCAATAAAAGTTCTTTTAATATAACAAAAGTTACCTTTAACACAATATATCTCGATTAGTTTTATTAATTTTAAAGGGTAATTTTTGTTATATTTCAGGATAATTTATTGGGATACAATAACCATGTGCATGCAAGATTTTTTTAGTTAGTTTATTTTTATTATTTTTTTAAAAATGAAAAAATACAAAAAAGCTAGCCATGATGAGTAGCTATTATATGGCATGGCAATATCAGAAAAATGACTCGTGGATGGATTCACGTGGTGGCGTTTTCTTCTTTCTTCATCCCTCCCCTTTAACCTTTCTTCTGCTTTCACTCTAGTTGTTAGTACTACAAGTAATTTTACTTTTAAACAGCCTGACCCCAGAATTTCAGTGACAAGAAAAGAGACAGAGAAAATAAAAACAACTGCATATATACAGCAAACAGCAGCCATTTTTATTTTCTCAAGAAAAATACAAGTAACCCATATGTTGTCAAAATGAGTACCTTTATTTCTTCTTACTTTCTGGACTTAATCCATAGTTTTATTTTCTATAATTAACCCAAAAACAAAAATGTACACCACCAAACAAAGCTAAAAAGCACTGAATTCCACAACTCATACATGCAAAAATCACACGCACTCAAATACAAAAACAAGAAACAATCAAATTTATAAACCTAAACATAGCTTATATGTATGGACTAAAATCAAATCAAAATATTTGTATCATTGTAAAGCCCACGTTTCACTTCCGAAGTCAAACCTTTGTCAACTTTGATCAGCAGAGTCAAATGTGTCATGTAATTTAGAAAATAATTAACGCGAATGGAAGGGAGGCTTACCGAGAGAAGAGGGTGCCACAATCACAACGATACTCGCGAGTACCACAAGTCTTGGAGTGAGCCTTCCAATCAGACTGAACAGCGTAACGCTTGCTACATTTTTCACACTTGAATTTCTTCTCGCCGTGCTTGCGAGAGTAGTGCTTCTTGATACCGGTAAGGTCGCCGAGGGCTCGGGCAGGGTCATGGTGCACACAACTAGGCTCAGGGCACAAGTACACTTTCTTCTTCACTTGATCTTTGTTAGTCTTTTGTCTCAGCTTCCAAGGCAAGTTGTGTCCTCTCCTATGCAGCTGAAGATTCTGCTCCCTTTGAAATCCTTTGTTACATACTTCACAAATGAAACGGTTCGTTGCCATCAACGTCTTGGGTGATAGCGCTATCACCTCCGCATCTGGATCTATTAAATACATAAAGATTACAACTTTAAATTAATGTCACAAAACTGAACAATTAATGAATTAAGAATAAGATATATATCATAACATTTTTCTTACAAAAGAATTATCTTGGTATATTTTTATGTAATTATTATAACTTAGATAAAAAATGAGAGAAGATCCAAAAATTTATACACATCATCTAATTAATTCAATGTGATTTCTTCCCTTTGTGAACACATAAATACAATATTTTCAATCATTAAATTGTATGTATACGCACACAGATATGTTTGTATGTGCATCGTCGTAAATAAAAGTCTTTACAGAAATGAACAAAAGAGAGGAAGAAAAATCCATGGTCAATTTTTTTTTTTTGCTAGCTATCATCTTCTTTGTCATGAAACTTCCTCAAATTAGGGTTTTCTTTTCAAAAAATTCTTTTTTCACAAAAAATTGTAAAAAAAGAGGAGTAGACAAAAACCCACTTGAAGACATACATATATACTAGTACAATCTAGAGCAACAACAAAAAAAAAAGGGGGGGGGTGGAATAAATAATAATTGGGGGTTTTAGGAGCTAACACTTGCTTGGTGTACCAGGAAGGCTTCTCTTCTTCTTTTGTTGAGGATTCGATGAAGAAGAAGGTGGAGGTGGCGGTACCGCTAGCGACGAAGGTGGTGGGTGTTGCGATGATTGTAGAGCTTGTGGCTGTGGCTGCTGTTGTAGAGGGTGAAGATGAGCGTGTTTCACAGCGTCGCCGCCTTCTCTACCACCAAAAAACGCCGATGAAGAGGAAGATGCTGCCATTTTTGAAAGGGCTAATGTTTAGAATGTTACTCTCTCTATATTATTTGGTGTTGTAGGAGCAATAAGGTGGTGCTTGATGTTGAAGGAGAATCTAATATATAATCTTGAAAAAAGTAGGGTGAGTTGGAGTTAAATCTAGAAGCCCCACATGCAAAATTCACACTTTTTATGAATTGCGAACAATACAAACAGCACTTAAAGTGCGCGATTTGAGCTTTAAATGGAGCTTAATTAATGAAGAGAGAACCCTTTTTCATAAATTGGGTGTGTAGAGTACGAGACTATAATGGGAGAAAAGGGAAAGCTAATTAAGATTGAGGTTTTTTTTTTAACGTTCTAAGTGACTATGAAGTAATTAGGAGGAGAGAGAATCTGAGAGAGTTTGAAATTTTCATGACAAAATCAAATGAGGGGGTTAGATAGATGCAGAGAGGAAGCTATGGGATAAATTCATAAATCAACCCATGAATTTTTATTATTATTATTATTATTATTATTATTATTTATTTCAAAGTTAAAATAATTTTTCCTACCATATATTATTTGATTGATTTGCTTACCTTTTTTTTTCTCTAGCTAACCATTCCACTCGCTTTTTAATTGCTGGAAATTTCCTGTCAAAATAAATATATGTTGGGTATTTTATTTTAATTATTTATTGGTTGGACATAATATGTCACTGTTAATACTGAGTACATATATCTCCTTTAATTTTGTAGAATTTTGAACTTCTCACAAAATTTAGACTAAATAATTTCAGTGAATTATTGGAGGAAGAACAGAGAGTTTGCCATTTTTAGTACGGAGTACAATAGTTGAAATTATTTATGTTGTCCCAATAATTTTGCACACTAAATAAGTGTTACATGCATGTATACTATATGGTAACAAATTAACCTAAAATGGAAAAATATAAAGTAATTAATGTGCTTGATTTGTATATGAGCATCATGCAAAATTGTCTAATATACCCTTGTTGTATACCGAGATTGCTTGATATAGTTAGTAGGTTCAAATCCGGCCAATTACGAACTTTACCGCTCATGGAGATAAGACTTTCTCTTATTTTTGTTAGTGTTTTGACTCAATACCAAAAAAGTTTGATGTAATAATATTCCCAAACTTTTAAAACTATTCTTCAAATAGCCAATTTATACATAATTATTGATTGTGCATGGATGTAAGTCACATCACAACTATAGGATAAACTCGTTTTATACAATGTGATAACTAAAAAACATTGTTTTACTCTCTCTATATCTTTAAAAATCACTCCCAAACTAATTACTGAATCATATTCTAAATCTGAAATTTTAACTAATCCTTATGTGTGGTTATTGTATTTTACATGCATGTTTTTTTTTTTTTTCTTTACAGTCGATGCATGAACATTTATTTTTTACCAGTAATATTTAGGTTAATATATAGTAGTAAAAGTTTGAAAGTTTTTTAAGAGATTTATAATATTCACTTCAACATGCATTATACTCCGTAATTAGGTAGGTAAAGTAAAAAAAAAAAAAAAAAGATTTATTGAAGGGTCGTCAACACCAAATCACCAATGAATCAAGTTGTATAATTAGAGTGTATAAAACTATATATGTCAAAAAATCATGATGTAAACAACAAACTTTTAGTTAGCCAAACCAAATTACATCACAGTAAGCTTCTTAAGACCTCTGTTGTATTGAGAATTATATCGAAAAATACAAGACGATTTATTTCCTTTATACAAGACAATAAATTCTTGATCAGTTGCACGCTACTTCTGCAGTAAAGTATAAAAACACTAAAGTGTGTGATTTACTTCCTAATATGTGAGATTAATAGTTGATCACTTGCATTAAACAGATTAATTAGACATTAAAAAAAAAAGAAAGGGAGAGAGAGAGAGAGAGAGGTGAGTAGATGAGGGGTGTTGGATGCTCTCCTTGTTCACGCACCATACAGTGTCGTTACGCGGGGTAAGAGGGGGGGTTGGGGTGGGGTCCACAGGGGGGGGATGAAGGGCAGCGCCATCAGACACTCCCAAACGCTTGAAGACAAAGAAGGCTTACATCAGTCCAAGTCCTCCTCCTCAGCTCCTCTCCCTTGCTTTGCTCCAAGGGTGCTGCTTACATATATTTTTCCTACTGAAATATACTCTTACCTTATTTTTCGACTATCTAACATCCTAAGTATTTTGATGTCCTAAATTACATCATACTTTTATTCTATCTTGCAGTCAATCAGTGGTCTCATGTCTTTTTCTTCTGTTTTTCTAACAATAAATTGTTTTTTTTTTTTTAAAGTTTGATTTGGTTGTGCTAATTAATTATTCATTTCCGTATGTTGTGCATGGTGTGAAATTGCATTTTAGTATTTTGCTTCTCATAAATGTACTCTTTATTATGCATATACTCCGTTTAAGTATATGGGGGTGCAACAAAGATCGAGCGTGTAAAGTTGCACCCCTGTGTATTTACTATATATGGACAAAATGGGGATGGAAATATATTCTGTTATGGACTTTATATTATACTAAAAATGTATCTAAAGATTGTATTTCCATGATTTTAATTTCTTTTTTTGAGAAAATTTTTTAAGAAACAAATAATACATAAAACATAATATCAGACTATTTAATTCCCTTAATAATAGTAGAATTTTGTATTCATTAGAAAGAAATTTGGTTTGATTAATTAGGAGTAGAAGTTTTAGAAGTAATAAATTAAATTTAACTTGCAACATTTATCTCATTACATATTGAAGTGAGATTCTATCCAAGACATATGTGCATGCTTTCAAAACTCATTTTGATTATGATAACAAAAAAAATCATTTAGATAATTTGTCGCTCCTAAATCGAACTAGCTGAACACGCAAGGGAGGAACAAATTAAAACTCACAGAGATTAAAGAAAACCAAGTTAATTACCACTCTCAAGATGACAATTTCACCTAACAATTTTTACTTCTTTTATGAGATTTTCCCAATTCATAACTAATATAAATTATATCAGTATATTGAGATATCGGATATTAGTATTGTTATATCAAATATAACTATTGTTATATCAAATATAGATATATAAAAGATATAAAAATACAGAAAAAGTATATCAGGTATACATATTATGATTTCAGATATAAAAATAAAATTATAAAAATACCTCCGATATAATTATATAAGGTATAAATTAGGAATATCTCTTTCCTATATATAGAGAAGGAAAAAGGGTTGGTAAATTCTTTTGTTCTCTAATGCCCTAGAAAGATAATTAACAATAGTTTGGTATTTGGGAATAGAAATGACAGAGAATTTTTAGGTATAAGTTCACTTGACAAGGGTCGTCAAATAGATGTATATATATAATATTGAACAACTAAATCTGAAGTTTATCAATCGATTAAATAATACAACTTTTAAAAAACATATATTATGATTCCTCTCAAAATAAAATAAAGAACGAATTATTACGGTATTATACGTGGCCCAAGGTATAACAACCCTACTAGCAAAGCTACTCCATATGCGACTAGACCCAGAAAAATAATTAACAAGTACTGGTACTAATGTGACAACAGCAAGACTACAAAAGTACATGAGAACTGCAAAATGGTAGAATGTTAGGATTTGTATTTATATTAAATAAAAGAGTACTAATTAAGGTGTATATGCAATACAACTTGTTAGGGTAGTCCATGTTTAAGTTGATATATTGTCGATCTTTAACATTAAAATAATAACTCTCTCAGTAGAGATCGAATAAGTGGGATGAATCGCAGGTAGATGCAATAATAAGTTAATCAATTTCTTTTGATATAAAATGTGACTTGTAATCTTAGATAGTACAAAAGGAGGTCGGATATTTTTTTGAGAGAAAAAAATCCAAAATATTAACAATTATTAAAGAATAAAATGTATACTGACTAATTTCTCTCTCTATCAGACATCTTAAAATTGGGGTGTTTGACAAACTGCATCTAGGTTGCTATGAGATCGATTCCTGAGAACCGATTGATCAGCTAGCTTAGTTAATTTGGACCTAAATCATAGCCACATCTTAATTGCCATTCAGATTTCACCCAAGGGGAGAGATACTTTTATAGCTTTATGTAGTGGATGATATGCTAATTAAGCATAACTTTTCTTTCTAATTTATATCGGGTATAAATATGACAAATTATATCATGGTAAAAAAAAGTAAAAGAACAAATTGTTATGTTGAGAATCTAAAATATCAGATATAGATGTTATTATGCTATATATAGGTGGTATTATATCTGGAGAAAAGAAAAAAGAAAAAAAAATACTTCACTGAGATTACAGATATAGGACTATAGGTGTTATTATGCTAGATATAGGTGATATTATCTCAAATATAAGTGGTATTATCTCTGATAATGAAATTACAAAAATGACCCTGTTAAGTACTACATAAATAATGATTTCACATATAGAAATAACGATCTCAGATATAGAAATAAAATTACGAAAAATAACCCTTAATATATGACTAGTGTTTATATCCGATATAAATTAGGCAAGCCTCCTTTTCTATATATATGTTGATGACACTATGACATAAGAACACCTTCAAAATCAAATCTCTTCTTCTTTTGTCCAAAAAACCAATAGTTTGAAAATAATTATGCGCTAAGTCAAAATGATTACACGTAATATTGTTCTAATCTATAAATGAAATGTTATGATTAAAGATTAAGAAATTAAAAGATCAAGGATTAGTCTGGAACAAAAGGAGTACATATATTTAGGTTGCTAGGGTTAGTGCTAAAATTGGTTGATTATTGGGTAGGTGGTTATCTGAATGAATGAATTGTTATTATTTGAGCACCTTGGAACTTATACATATGCTTGTATTCCTATAGTAGTAAAATCAAAAGCATTCCTCATATTAGGGAAATCAAAAGCAAGTGGTGTTTTCAGAGAACCAGAGTTTCCAAAGTAATGACTAAACCCGGCCCTTCCATAACTGCCATATAACACATAAGTTGAAGATATTTTGGCGCAGTTGACTCCTTGACGTCGTCCAAAAGGCAAACGCAAGAGTTTTGACTTTCGACACTTTAATTAGTGTGATTTGTATCACTTAAGTGATATATAACACATTCTTAATGGTTCCACAAGCCCCATCCAAAGTTTACATTTTTCCTGACATCAAAAGTCTCACATAATCACATGCCAATAATAACCCAAATAAAGAAGAAGATGCATGAAAATTTCAGTTACAGTACATATGATCCCCGATCTCCCTCCTAGATGGATGACAAAGTTTTTTCAAATCATATATCTTAGATAATAATTGTGTTATTTTCATAATTTAAGTACGTTGATGAAGGACATACTACAAAACTTGGCCATACTAATTCACATTTTAGGGCATGTGACGAAATATATTCCCAAAATATTACTTTCTTTTTTTCTTTTAAATTGTGATATTTGACTTTTTTGTACTATTCATAACTTAACTTAAACCATAAATAATATATTTATTTATACATTATATATATATACTATAAAATGGACAAAATTAACAAAAAAAAAGTACAAACGAGTCAAATATTATATTGCAACTAAAATAACGGATGAGGTAAAAGAATTAAAGTATGTACACATACAACTACTAATTTCAATTCAACTCCGGGTGTTGAACTTATATGTGTATAGGCCAGGGGAAATTCCATATATATATATATATATATATATATATATATATATATATATATATATATATATATATGAGATAAGTTTATAAACATATCTCATAATTTATAATAGTGTAATTTTCTCGTCTACTTTTAATATAATTTATCACAATAATGCAACTTTATATCTAAATAATACGTATAACTTAAAAAATAAAGGTAAAACAACAAAAAATGGTGAAACTAAGCACAATAGCATTTCCTAACAGTGCAACTCATATTTTATGAGTACAACTTTCAATTTTGTTTGCTAATAGTACAATTTTTATTTTCTAATAATGCAATTTTATATTTTATAATTACAACTTTAATTGAAAATAATATGATTTCAATTCTCAAAAGTACGCCTTCAAAAAAGAAATAAAGGTAAAATAACGAGACAACGCAAAATGGTGAAACTATGCATAATTTCATTTCCTAGTAATGCAACTTTATATTCTATAAATACAATTTCATTTGTAAATAGTATAATTTTTAATTTTCTAATAGTGTAACTTTATATTTTACTCGTACAATTTCATTTGCAAATAGTATAATTTTTAATTTTCTAAAAGTGTAACTTTATATTTTACACGTACAATTTCATTTGCAATAGTACAACTTCAATCCTCAAAAGTACAACTTAAAAAATAAAAGAAAATGCTGATTTATCCTACGAGATATATGCACAAACTGTTGCATATCTTGACTGTATATCTGAATAACCTCATATATGTAGTAATTAGTGAGAGAAGGGAGTGAAGAAAGAAATAACTAATTAATATCACTTAGTTTCAATTCAGTAAATATATAATACAATGATATCCTATAATTTATAGGCTCATAAAACGCATTACATATGTAATTCATAATACCACTAATAATAAAATGTGAAAAACTCACTAATCCAATAATAACACAAAGAAATCCAAACATTCACTAAACTAATCAAATCCCTAATATTAAGAATTATTACTACACATTAATTCTAAACACTACTTAAAACCCTGGGGAGTGGGGAGCTCTGAACCTACGTATAAGTGCATCAACTTTTGCATGCAACAACATTTTTTTGGTGCGAATTTTCTTGGCTTGTAAATCTCAATCGATCAATGCTTTCTTAAGTTGGAATAATATTTGTCACAATCATTGCCCTTAAAAATATCATTCTATGCAGAAAAAGGTGGAATCTAAAGGACCCACGAAAGACCTAATCCAACCACTTGGAATATACAAATCACCGTATTATAAACACCCCTTTCTTTTTTTTAACCTTTGTCTCACATAAAAATAAGTTGTTCGTTCAATTGTTTAAGATGATGAGACTTTTCCCCTTTTTCTAAGACACATACAGTGATTATTTTGGTGTCGGGCTGAGGGTGATGTTTAGAATTTACTTTTAAAACTGATCCAGTACTGTACATTTGTTTGTTTTTAAATAAAAACCATTTAGTTTCAATTATTTTTAATTTAAAAAAAACCGATATATATTATATTGTTTTTAATTTCTTGATATTAAAATCATAGCTAGTCATAATTTGTCAATATAAATTCTATGCAAGTCTTTTTGAAGTCAATAGTGGATTAAAAAAAAATTCAAGTTATTACAATAATCTTTTTGGTTTTTGTGGGAACATACGTTATTACAATAATTCCTAGACTTCTTCAAAGTTTTTATTCACCAAAAAAATATTTGCAAACATGAGAATGCATACTCTATACATTTTTTAAATTATTTTAATACTTCTACATTGGAATAATATTTTATAAACCCACTACGAAGTTGAGAAGTAAGGAAAAAGTACTCACAAAAAAATTTATAATTACTTAAGATTTAGTTATTTCTTTTTTAAATAATACTCCATGCATTTTTTTTTATAAAGTCTTATTTAAAAATATTAAAAAACTTACTCCTTTCATTCCTTTTTATTATTCCTATTTATAATCATGGATGATACAAATCGTAAAACAAATGAAATGAAATGAATTATTTGTGGCTCTCCTACGTACTGATTAAAAGGATACGTCCTTAATCTCAAGATCGAAATCCAAGAGGTTTTGTTGAGGGAAAGAACAAAGGAATAATACTCCACTACGTACAATTAAGTTTAACAAATCACAATCCCTACGGAAACTGTGTGTTGAGGCCTTTTTACATGTAAACAGTTTAGCAAATCATATATATTGGTTCACTCAAATCCATACCATTTGTTTGGTTCAATTTTTTTGTAATTTTTATACCCGTAGCCCGTGGGACCCATGCTCTAAGGTATCATTATCAAGTTCTCATACCTCTGAAATCAACCAATTAATATTGATTACTAATTTAAAAAAATAACATTGTAATTATGATGATTGCCTTCACAACATTAATATTATTGCTAAGTCCTACACAAAATAATCATCGTCCACATCTTAATTTCCCATATAAAATTAAAAAAGTTTCACTATCTTTTCTCCCCACTCTTTTCTCCTCAAAGATGATCTGACATATTATGTTTGATGGTATCAATTTTAGGCCCTAAGTTTTTCTTAACTTTAGTTAAAAAATATGTTAATTATTGTTGAAATTTGATGTTTGTGGTGGCTGCCTCACTAATGTAATGTTTTAAGAATAATGTAAATTTGTGGTTGTCATGGTAGATTAGATACTTGGATGAAAAATCTCGGTTCAGATATTAAAGGAGGGAGATGACAGAAATTTTTATTTGAACTTTTTAAAAAATAAGTTGGGTGTCAAAATTTTGAGTTAGACCTTTTATTTTAACAAATAAAAATAAGGTATAACTGTAGAAGGTATGAGTTTTTAGGTACGATTCACTTCAGACCTATAAATTGATATATAACCCTATACCTCATTACCAAAAAAAAAAAAAAAACACTATACCTCATACTCTTAACCAAATTGCACCAAAAAAAAAAAATACTCTTAACCAAATGCTTCCTTATTGTTACGTAAAAAAAAACTAATAAATCAAGCCTACGTAGTGTGATCTCTCACCGTTAGCCAACATTTGTTATCTTTATCAATTTGCTACCATAAGCAATGTGTTTGATTTGTAATTTATTTTATCCTTAAATGCACGCCAATTTTGCCTCAAAAAAAAATGCACGTCAATTTATATGTTCAAATTACGAAAGTCTAATGGTTATATATAAATATGGATCGTAATGCTTCTTTTATTTGACTTTTGTAGGAGAATTGGCGTAGAGCACAATGCTTATAATAATCCTTTTTTTAAATGATGCTTGTGATAATCCTTAACTAGAGATGATGTTTAAATGTTCCTAGAACAATGTATTTAATAAGATATATTTTTATTTAAAAAATTAAAATGAAACACTCAAGAAGATTGAAGATTGAAGGTGGGTATAGATTTTATCGTGTCGACTCGTGTTTAACCTATGACTGGCCTAGTAAAACTCTTGTCATGCCAACTTGTGTTGGCCATTCTCAAAACATGGTCCATGCCATGACGGGCCCAAGTGCTTGTTGGGCCCACTTGAACCATAAGGGGTTGACATTATTTATATAAAAAAAAAGTAATATACTTGTTAAGATTAAAATTTTTTGAAGATATTTTAAATTATATTAGAATGTAATGATAATATTATTATTATTATTATTATTATTAAATGTTTTTAAAAAATAGCGTGTATCGGGCCAAGGGCCGACTATGGCAAGCCTGCATGGCCCGCACGCTGATACGGGCAGTCTAAAGAAATTTCCCTCAAATCCGGGCCCTTGCCCCTCCAGGCTCCAGGTAAGTAAAAGCACACTGACATCTAGACAAACTTTTCAAACGAACTCAGCTTACCATAATTATTAAGGCAGTTACTACATTTAACGAGGAGTAGAAAAGTGGGGAACATAAATTGTGTGACTGGAGGACTTAAAAAGTACAAGGAATAGTACATATGTATTACCTTATTAGTTACTGAGTACACATTACTATCTCCGTATAATTTATTCCTCACTATTTTCACGTTAATTTTATTAACATGATTAACATGGACTTCTTGCCCCTCAATCCTAATCTAAATTTTTGAAAACTTTTTTAACTTAGTTTAACTACAGACTTTTTTACAAAGTTAGTGAAAATGACACAAAATAAAGTTTACATTTATTTTTCGGTTGTTTAAAGTAAAAAAAAATAAAAATAATTAGGGATTCCTCTATCCCTAAATTTTTGTCCAATTTGACTTTTTTCAATCTTTAAAATACGACTTAAAATATTTTTTTATCTCCAAATCTATAAGATAAATTATGAAAAAATGTTACACAAAAACTTTACATTAAAATGTATCCAATAAAATCTCACTTGAATATATTATTTCTTATAATATGATGATAATTTATGATCAAATTTATTAAACTTTTACTTTATAAATAGGAACTGGATAAAAAAAAATATAAAGGGACAAAAGGAGTACATATTTTGAATAAAGTGTTATCTTCAATGCATTATTTCTTTTTATCAAGTGAAATTTTTTTCCAACTAAATTTATATTGTCATACCATAATACTATGTAAAGTAAAACAAAAGTAGTCAAGTGAACTTAAAAAGTTAATATAAAACATAATCCGTAGAAGGTATGCATATTACAATGTATTTCATATACAAAGTAGTACATATTACAATAATATCAATCTATAAGAAAAACGTTGCATCATCATCCAACTTCTAATTTACTACAATATGAAGGAAATACTAATTAAGTATCAATTAGCGAAGAAAGTGTGTATAAGGTGATATAAGCCATACAACCTTTTAAGAGAGTGACTATATATGCAATAGGAGTAGATAACACAGAAGACGAGTATTATAATTGTTTAAGTCTCAACAAAATTTGAATCCCATCCAAATTTAACTAAAATCAAACTGTGTGAGAAATTATTAGTGCCCAATCCAAAGAAAAAGTCGATCCTATTTTATTTAAGAGTTTAATGTGGTAGATTTTTTTTTGGGATAAGTTTTAAAATAAGCTTCGCATTTTCTGCCAACCTCCTCATGAAGTTTTAAGTTGAAATTGGCAAGAAAAACTGACTTTATGGTTTATCAAACTATGAAAGCACAACAAAACAAAGTTGTAAGAACAGGAAAGTTTAAGCTCAACCGTTTAAATAAGAACTGATATTAATTGTGAAAATGACCGGCTAACGATAAAAATATATATAAAAATATAGTACGTGAGACGTGACTAATGAAGGTGTAGGATTATAGGATTAGGCCTACAAATTTACATCAGTTGATAATCTTTTTGATTAATGTAGATTAGACATGCATATTTTCAACTTTTGATCATAGTTTACAGTCATGCTCAAATTTTCTTCTCTTGCCTAAAACCAGATTTTTATGGTTTTATAGGAAACCTAAAGTACAAGAAAGTACACAGATTTATTTGAAAATAGCTACATCTATACACTGTATACGCTATCCGCTACAATTATAACGTTAAAAATGCTATTAATTGCTGAATTATATTCCACTTTCATCTATCTTTACAAAAGATAGATGATAATTCACTTAGTATTTTCATATAGTTTTCCCGATTTATTTTGGTTAACACTTTAGTTCACTTGATAATGCTATAGGAACGAGGACAGCACGTGAAGAACATTCATATATGAAGTAGGAGTCTAGTACTACCATTCCATTGTCCACTTACTATTTATTGAGCTCGTTAAGATATTCATTAATACGTATAGTCCCAGTTTCGTTGAACTTGTTATTTCAGACATGCCAAGGAAGTAACCTAAGCAAGTCAATTGTATATTTTTATTTGTAGTCCCATTCCCAACAAAAAGGTTGATGGTGCTATAGAGGAGTATGTTGAGATGACTAATTGCTACATATTTTGAAGGAAGATATTTTGTATAGCTTCTCAGAAGTATCTGATGCTCGGGTCAGATAACTTAGCAATATAGGACAAAAGAGAAGGCCGGAAGATTTTACAAAAAACTACTTTTAAAACCTCAATACTAGATATGGCCACCGGTCCGGGCTTGGGACCGGGCCGGGCTAGGGGAGGGGTAATTTGATTCGGTACGGAATCGAAAACGAATCACGAATCGAATCGAATCAGGAATCGAATCACGAACCGAATCATGACCAAATCGAACTGTATCACGAACCGAATTATGTCGTTTTTTATTTTTTGTCTTCATAATTATGTATTATTAAAATAATTACGTATATTTACCTAATTTCATATTTACGTATTATTGAAGCAAATATAGTAAGTAAACTCAAAAGCATTATCTATAAGTAATTTCATATTTACCTAATTATTATTATTTAACTTATAAAGCAAATAATCTATACATTTTGTGTTTTCTAAAGCATTATCTATAAGTAGGTTGTAAAGTGGTTCTAGTGAAATGTTCAAAGTTCAGACTCTCACCATAGTTAAAAGGTAATTCATCAGCAATGACGACGTTAGTCATTTCATCAATCATCCTATCTCGGTTATACTTAAAAGGCATACCTCCTCCGGGCATGGAACCCATATACCCGTGTAGTTGTGTCTGACTTGAAGATTCAGCTGCGCCTGCGGATTTAGTTACATCGAGGTTTATTCCGTGTACTCCGGTCAAGTGACGGGATAAGGTCCCCGTCTCATAACCGGTCTTCCATGAATAAACGGCTATTGGTTTCTTTCCTAATTGCTTGCATAACAAGCAATAGCACATGAATTTCTTCCCTTTGGAAGTAGCGTCGGTCATTAGGACCTTTTCAAAATATGGCCATACGGGTGAAGGTTTCTTTCTACAGTGAGTAGACTCGGGTACTCCTCCTTCATCACCTTCACCTTCACCTTCACCTTCACCTTCATAATTAAGTTCATTAACTAATTAATTAACATAATCAACCAAATATAACATAATCAAGTAATTTAACTAATCTAACACAACTAAACAATTTAACTTTAACATTATCAACTAATCTAGCATAACTAATTAACTAATCTAACTAACCTAATCAATTCAACTTCAATATTATCAACTAATTAAACATCAAGAACTTAATCTAACATAATCAAATAATCTAACATTCATTAATTAGAAGTTTAAGAGTTACCTTGAGGAGTAGAAGAGAGTGGACGCATCTGCGGAGTTGGAGTTTCAGGAATTTGAGAAATTTGAGTATCCAGAGTACCGAAAAGTTGTTGCTCCAAGTTTTGAGCAAACTCCGTAGTGTCATCAAAGGAACTGCTTACGCTGAATCTATCTCTTGAAGCCATTTTCTCTTAGAAATTGTAGTAGTAAATAACTAACTTAAGAATAATAAACCAACTAATTAAGATAACTAATGAAGATTAAGAGAGTAATTAAGAAAAAGATTAGTACTAATAAGTAAGCTAATTGTAATTAGTAGTAATTGAGAGATTGAAAGATTGAGAGATTGAGAGATTGAGAGTAAGTTTTGTGAGGATGGAAACCGAATTAATGGGGTTTATATAGGGAAATGGCAACGGTCATTAACCGCTAGTTTGCAACGTTTACTTCTATCAACTCCAAAAACATCTAGACATCTACCCTAGATACAACAGTAGTGGGATCCAAATTATCTGTAGCTGAGTCTAGATGTGGATGTGGCAAAGGCCAACGAGTGAGTTTCTTATCTAAAAAGTGAATTTTTACTTCACTTTTTTTTTATTTAAATGAGTAGACTCCGACATATCTTCAGTTTCAAGTACGGTGAAATCGTTACTCTTTCAAAGACGGTGAATTTATTCCCAAGAGAATGCTAGATAAAAGAGCAAATTAATTGAAACAATCATAGGACAGTAGTTCCTTGTACTTCTTACTGCAAATATACTAGCAAGGGTAACGTACACTTTTGAAATAGGCCGTAGCAATACAAAACTACAAGACCCTTCTTCTAACAAAGCAAGATTGTAACTTATGCTTTTACAAGCAAATATATAAATGAAATTCAAAGTTTTTAGTCATTTTTTACAGCAATAGTACATTTACAAATTCAAGAAGACAACTTATAATAGATTAACTGCTGATTCCACCAAATGCCATACCCATACATGATACATGTACCTAGAGCCAGCCTATAAAAAGATAAGGAACAAGAAAATACCTTAACCTAGCAATAATGCTGACAATATCTCACCCATAGTCTTCTCAGGCATACCATTATCCACCACCATTGTCCCAGATTCCAAAACAGCAGCATCCAAAACTAACTTCCGTTTTGCAATCTCATAAGCATCCTCATCTACAGTCGAAGAAATCAAATTGTTCAAGCTGCTGAATTCATGCTTAAACTTCTCCTAAACAAGGAAGTGGTTAATTGATGGATTCTTGAATGTTTATGTTTAAATTCAAATGGTTTAAAGATAAGGTTGAAATTCAAGTATTCCTAGCTTCATGGGGTTGAACAAATTTTGCTGAAGCTATCCCCATTCAAAAGGATATTGTTCGTGCAATTCAAAATAAGAAAGACTCGTTCAAATCTGCAAACGGCTACCCAGTCAAGGCATTTGAAACAGACTTCAGTAACTGCCCGAGTATCACGGAACAAATTCTGAAGCGGTCAGTCAAAGTCCTAACATCCGATTCAAGGGCAACGGCAGTATTAATGTTGAAGACTATCCGTTGCGAAGACACTCCTTAAATAGAGTGAGTTGAAGTTTAATAGTAGAAGTAGTTCCTCACCGAGATACCCAATACTAGTTGCTGAAATATCAAACACTTTCCTCTCTAGAACTATATACCTTAATTGTAATTTAGATTGAGAGAAAAGTAAAGAAAGTCTCTTTGTGTGAAAAAAAGAAAAACATCAAAAGAAAAGAAAGACATACTTTGAGTAAATTTATAAAACTCAAAGATTCAAAAAGAAAGAAAAAGTGAGAAGATTTTTATTTCTAGGAATTGAGACGCTAGAGTGTAGCTAAGGTAAGCTACGGTATAGAAGATTGGGTAATAATCTTCGAAGGTGGCTTTAGGTCTCTAAAGGAGGAAATAAAGATCGGTTAAATCCTACGGGTAGGAAACACTAGGCGGAGACGTAGGCACATTGCCGAACTTCGTAACAAATCATCGTCTCCTTTAAATTCGTTTTTACTTTCTTTATTCGCTTTTTATATCTTATTCGTATACAAAGCAAATCCTGATAATCGGTTCAAAGTCCTTGAAACGTATCCTATTCTTTTCCGCATCTATAAACCGTTTCAAAGCCTTTGATCACTTAAATTGCGAAAATCTACCATACTCTAATCACCCCCCTCTAGAGTGTTTTGATCCTTTTCATCTCCTATTGAATCTTCAATTGGTATCAGAGCCTTACTCACCTTTCAAAGATTTAAACATTTGTGAGGGATCATGAATTCGATAGGTGATGGTGGCTTTGCCCAAGGACGTTCCTCAAATCGTCCTCCATTGTTTTGTGGGAACAACTTTGCCCATTGACGCTCCTTAATGCAAATGTTCCTCATAGACCAAGATATTGAATTATGGGACATCATATTCTTCATGGGCACCTTCGGACCTTTCTTTATGATGTCCCATAATTCAATATCTTGGTCTATGAGGAACATTTGCATTAAGGAGCGTCAATGGGCAAAGTTGTTCCCACAAAACAATGGAGGACGATTTGAGGAACGTCCTTGGGCAAAGCCACCATCACCTATCGAATTCATGATGCCTCACAAATGTTTAAATCTTTGAAAGGTGAGTAAGGCTCTGATACCAATTGAAGATTCAATAGGAGATAAAAAGGATCAAAACACTCTAGAGGGGGGTGATTAGAGTATGGTAGATTTTCGCAATTTAAGTGATCAAAGGCTTTGAAACGGTTTATAGATGCGGAAAAGAATAGGATACGTTTCAAGGACTTTGAACCGATTATCAGGATTTGCTTTGTATACGAATAAGATATAAAAAGCGAATAAAGAAAGTAAAAACGAATTTAAAGGAGACGATGATTTGTTACGAAGTTCGGCAATGTGCCTACGTCTCCGCCTAGTGTTTCCTACCCGTAGGATTTAACCGATCTTTATTTCCTCCTTTAGAGACCTAAAGCCACCTTCGAAGATTATTACCCAATCTTCTATACCGTAGCTTACCCTAGCTACACTCTAGCGTCTCAATTCCTAGAAATAAAAATCTTCTCACTTTTTCTTTCTTTTTGAATCTTTGAGTTTTATAAATTTACTCAAAGTATGTCTTTCTTTTCTTTTGATGTTTTTCTTTTTTTCACACAAAGAGACTTTCTTTACTTTTCTCTCAATCTAAATTACAATTAAGGTATATAGTTCTAGAGAGGAAAGTGTTTGATATTTCAGCAACTAGTATTGGGTATCTCGGTGAGGAACTACTTCTACTATTAAACTTCAACTCACTCTATTTAAGGAGTGTCTTCGCAACGGATAGTCTTCAACATTAATACTGTCGTTGCCCTTGAATCGGATGTTAGGACTTTGACTGACCGCTTCAGAATTTGTTCCGTGATACTCGGGCAGTTACTGAAGTCTGTTTCAAAGGCCTTGACTGGGTAGCCGTTTGCAGATTTGAACGAGTCTTTCTTATTTTGAATTGCACGAACAATATCCTTTTGAATGGGGATAGCTTCAGCAAAATTTGTTCAACCCCATGAAGCTAGGAATACTTGAATTTCAACCTTATCTTTAAACCATTTGAATTTAAATATAAACATTCAAGAATCCATCAATTAACCACTTCCTTGTTTTTAGGAGAAGTTTAAGCATGAATTCAGCAGCTTGAACAATTTGATTTCTTCGACTTTATCTGGACAACAAACAAGTAATCCAAGCCACAAAGCAAACAAATAATACAAGTAGTCGTTACTATATTTTATGCATGACATATTACTTAAGGTTTGACTTCCATCACCTACATTAAATCAAGTTAAATATGTGAACATATTATCATCATCATCAAGGTGGAGAGCAAGCATGCAAATGTCGAAGTATCATTATTAAAAGTATCCACTATGGTCTGTCTCTCTGGCGCCTGCGTACTGCAAGTACAAGAAATTGAGCTACTTGGAACAAGTTTAATATGTTGACAAGGACAAGTTTAATACGTTGACAAAGACGGTACACAAAAACTGAGAGCAATAACTTAAACTTCATAGTTAACATACATAGCAGTAAAAATGGCAATTTACCTTCCATCAAGGCGTCCATATGATACCCCAATCACATCCAATGCCCACTCCAAGATATCAAGCTTTGACGTCCAATGGCTAAATATGAGAATACGATGACTGTTTCGCTTTAAGGAAGGAGTCTAGCCAATGTCTGATTTAAAAATATATTTTTTCATCTATTAGCAAACACAAGATCGTTTTCAATTTCCAAATTAAATTCAAACTTTGTTCACGAGTTCTCGTTTACAAGTATATCTGTGTGAATGATGGCACTCATGACGGCTCTTGATAACTTGGTCTCTCATTAAGAAGCACCTCCACTCTTGACATTTAATATCATTCAACTCGTTCTTCTCACAATTCATCTTCCATGACTAATTGACTACTAGATTATATAGCAGAGGGTAGTTCTGAGAATACCTGACATTTTGCAGATTTTATGACCTGTTCCTCGGGAAGGACTCCCTTCACATCCTCAATACCATAGTTATACAGAAGCTGCAATACAAAAGTTGATACATACTGACAAGAGGTAAGAAATAATTTTCTCAGAATTACCAACTGAGCAAATTAATTCCAGTATACCAATTCATGAGCATTACTGGCTTATACTATTTCTTCAGTACATGTAGCAAATCATAAAGTGAAGATAACTTCTAAGGTTTGATAAAGAAAAGAAACGTAGCCACAACACCAGGTGCAACTGCAGATATCCAAATTAGCATTAAACATTATATAGGAAAAAAAAAATATCAAACTACAGGCAACTGGTAGATAAAAGATCAGCAAAAAGTATCTCAATAAATAATAATGTTGAATTACTGTTATAACTATCCAGAAATATTTAAAACACACCAGTGATGTCTAACCAAACAAAAAACCCAGTAAAATACAACTTTTTTACATCATTCCAAATCTAAATTGTTCTATTTTTCCAAACTTAAGCCTCATGTTTTCGTTTTAATTCAACACAAGGACAAGAGAAACTCGTCTGTCTACACGCCCCCCTAAAACACACGCACATACACACTAAAAAAATCTTGAGAGAAGTATTACCCGATGAATAGAGAAGTCACTATAACTCTTCATTTGATCTATCACTCTGTCCAATGTACATTCATGACCAAACACGCCCGTTGGATACAACTTCTTGGCAAAACGAACAATATCCTCGTCCTTGTAGATACGCCTCACTAACAAAGGATGATTCGCAATCTGGAAATCATATAAAGAACATTAAAAAATAATTAAAACTAACGTCACATTTTGTACATGGGAGTCATCTTGTAAAAGTGGGAATGAGAGAGTAGCAAGAGATTTCAGGGGGTGAGAATGGAATTTGTCAATTTCTTGCACACATGCTTGGAATCCAAGTAATATAAGTGGAAACAGAATAGCATAACCATGTAAGAGCTTCTAGCAGCTAATTATTCTAAATGAAAAGTATTTCCTTAATCTTACTCCTACATGCTTAAACCTAGAACACTCCCTTGGAAATATAAATAAAAATAAAACCCTTTTTCTTCAAATCCATTAACTTTCCATTGCACCCTACATGGGTTCACTAGGGATTAGCCCTTGATTTCCACCCATCTTATTACCCCTGTATCATAAAAGCTACAAGGAATAAAATATGCAAAACCAGTCAGCAGCACGCACAAAGAATAACCACAGTAGTAATAAAGGAGTTCTTAGCCACATAATTCACCTTGTGAAACTGTACAAAATAAATAGAAATAGGTCGGCGAGGAAAAACTTGTACAACATTGTTAGAATTAAGGTCAGAGCTCTTAGACATGCGAGCTTGAGATACTGCACGGTACTCTTGAATGGCTTCTTGATAAGTCTGATCATGTTCTTCATCCATGCAAACAAACTCAACCTACAATATCAATAATTTAAAGTTCCCAAATAATAATAAAGATAACAGACGACAAGTAACCAAAATTAGTGAATGCAATCCCTTCATTTGAAGGATAAATTATCCCCCTTTTTAAAATTGAATTTGAATGGTTGGTTTCTCTCAAAATAAAATTTACAAAATACTAACTGTATTTCGATTTAAATTCTAGTCTTCCATAAATTTTGTATAAAATATATCAAAATATATTGAGAAAAATTGTTTGTCCAAAGATCGACACAAAAGACATAGGTGCTTCATATTAAATGGAAGGAATGGAAAAAAAAATTGAGAAAATTCGCAACCAAAAAACCTCAATATGATCATTACAAAGTGAAGAAAATTAGATCATAACTTACGCGTTGTTCTTTAGGTACAAGCTGCAGCATAACGTCAGATTTCAAGCGCCTCAAAATAAATGGACCTAAAATAGACTTCATACGAGCAATCAAATCATAATCATCGGCATTTAGTAGCCTTTTCAAATCCACATTTTCTGCACCAAATAGATCAGACAGCATGAACTCCAATAACGACCACAACTCCTACAGAAGCCACAAATGAAGCTATTGTCAGGCACTACAGAATAAATTTTCCATAAATGCTTTCAATAAGGATATCATAAAAAAATTTCTTTAATAAAAGCACTCTGTACTTGTTTATACAAATTTACTTATATGTACATTTTATGAAGTATCTATTACCAATATCTTGTCAACGACATTCTCAGTCAAGGCTCATCCGCAAAAATTGAGACACATTTAATGGAATAGAGAGAACAACTGATTACCGAATATAAAGTTTAAAGAGTTTCTTTAGAGCAGTAGAAAAACAGAATAAATTATAAACGGGAAAAGAAGCAGAGAAGATTCAATATTTCCTTAAGTATACGTGCATTGTGTATGAGGTTCAGGTATAAACTCTTATAGGACTTTTAAGGTTGTTTTAGGCTTAAGATTAGTCTAAGGAGATCTGGCAAACAGATACCCCAGAAAATTAAACAGCTCTATTTCTAATGTAAAATATACAAGGTTTGCTGAGCAGTCTATCCACATTGGTAATCAAACCTAGATAAGGCTAACCACTACATCAAAACAACTTCCAATGTTGATGAGCAACCAAACAGAGGACAAAACAATTGTCTACTTGTCTCATTATTTCAAAATTATGGTGCTGAAACATCCAAGAAGCAGGACTAGATTGGAATGAGACATTCACTAAAAACAAGTATGTTATATATTTTTAGAAAAAACCCTTTCATATACAGTTGAAAGAAGAATTGAGAAGCTAATGATCAAGAGCAACAAGGAGCAACATGTATCGAAAGCTCTTCTGGTTCACTATTATGACTGCAAATGAAACTCTGACGAATATATAAAAAGAAGATAAATGAGCATCGTGAGCTATTCAATAAGAAACAAGGGAGTTGAGCACACAATGAATATTCCCTTTCATAGGAATGATTGTTATTCATTAATGCCTAAGGATAGGTTTTTCAAAGTGATTATTCTTAAAGTATGGAGGTGGTTCACAAACAATTGGATTTTTTAATTCATTATTGACGGGAACAGGACAGGTAAATTGATAATGGCCAATCAATCTGATCGATGGACCCTGATCAAGAAATCACGCACTTAATAAAAGCTTTAAAACCACCCAGTATACTCACAGAAATCACTGCCCTTGTTCACTACATCCATACCATCTTCTTTGATGCGAATATTCATTGCTTAAGTAAATCTAATACGGAGAGCCCAACTTCCAAAATTATAGACAATATTTTCCTGAGGCTCTGTAAATCAACATACTCTTAAAAAGGCAAGCAAAGTAAGCAAGAGAAGGGTAGTGGAGCAGCTGCTAATATTAGCATCCTCACATATCTAGTAGACCATAATGCTAGCGATGCAATAATGTTGAAATGTATGAAGATAAATAAAAGTGATCACCAGTAGCATACATGTAGATCGTTCTGTAAAGGAGTTCCAGTAAGCATCAAACGCTGCTTTGCATTTTTTGCAACTGACATCAAATTCTTCCATCTGTAGCTATTTTTATCTTTTAGAGCATGAGCCTCATCCATCAACACACAGCTCCATCTCCATCGCTTCAGAATTTTGCAGTCATCTTTCTGTTGTGCGCTAGTGCCATGACAAGCATCATAATCAGAATATGTATATGCATTTTAAAGCTGAAACATTGTACAAAAGATCATTCACAAAACCTGTGCCATTCAAAAAGTGAGTAACAGACAAGAATCACATTAAATGAAGGGCGCCCTCCAGACTTCCCCAATGAGCTTAGCTCTTTAGCATATGCTGCTCTAGCAGCTCCATGATATTGTAACACAGAAAATGTTGGACACCATTTGGTAAGCTCTCTTTCCCAATTCTCCAGGACAGAAGCAGGACATACAACTAAATGTGGGCCTGGATCATTTTGCAAGTGCTTCAACAGCATCAAATATGTAATAGCCTGAAAGAAAGATGAACAAAATTTACATACAAATTCAGGATACCAAAGCATTCAATAGGACATTTGAGTATTAATGATGACTGTACCTGAACAGTCTTCCCCAAACCCATCTCATCAGCCAATATTGCTGCATATCAAAACAGCAATTAAAAAGCATTTATAGATGGTAAAAGAAGGCAAGAATTTCTCTCAGATAGTTTTTCTAGAATACTATTTTTCATGAACTTGGGTCTTGGAACACAAGTCTGATATTGGTACATGTTGAAGTGTCTGACTCAACAAAGGTCAAAATTACTAGATGTGGGGGATATACATTGATTCCTATACAAGAATTTCTCTCAGATAGTTTTTCTAGAATACTATTTTTCATGAACTTGGGTTTTTGGAACACAAGTTTGATATTGGTACATGTTGAAGTGTCTGACTCAACAAAGGTCAAAATTACTAGATGTGGGGAATATACATTGATTCCTATATGATACTCAGACACAACATTCACTAAATACGAAATCCTTAAAATTTCAGTTGGTTGTGTGTCATAGTGAACCAGAACGTGCACAAGCAAGCATAATATAATTAAGTGTAGGGGTTCATTCTCAACTACCAGTCTGAAACCTCAAATAGAGTTATTATTCATGATTTCTTGGCTCAACCCAGTCCCAAAGCCCAATAAACATTAATGCTATGCAAAAGCATACAAATCAAAAGAAGAATATGCACAAAGTGAGCACAGGAGGAACAGAAATATAAAAGGGAAAAAAGAAAAGACCATATGATCAGGAAAAGATGGTTTAGGTAACTACTATAGACCCCTCTTCTATTGCCTATCTTCTTTCTAATACGTAACCATAAGAAATAGTTTTCACCTCCCCCTATCTTCTCTGTTCAGCAACAAAAGAAAGTTGACCCCAACAAGCTGGTATGGCTTGAGAAGTGGCTGAAAATCTGAATCATCTGCTCCCCATGCTTCATTGATAGTGTCCTGACATAGCAAGCAACCAAAAAGTTATATATATATATATATATATATAGGGGCGAGTTCCAGTAAGAACCCCCTAATATATAAGAGCTTCTTGTATATGAGAACCCATCTTTAGCCATTAAATTTTTAAATCCAACGGTTTAGATGCATTGGTCATCAAATGGTATAAATGTAATTATTGGAAAATTATTAATAACTAACAAGCCTATAAAATGCAACTTCCCTCTATTTTTAAATTTACCTTGATTTCCGCCACCATCAATTCTGGTCAAATCGAATTTCCAAATCTTAATTTTTTTGGTGCGAAACTTTCATATTATTATCAAGTTGTTGAATATTACATTAAATCATATTGTATTATATAATTATTGTTACGAACTTTTTTTTCAATTGCACTAATCTCTATAATCTTGTAGTCAATTGTACAATTTTTTCAAACGTTATATCAAAATTTATACATTAAATCCACATAAAACAATCATATTATATGTGAAGAATGAAACAATGATCTTAAACGTCAGGTATAATATGTAAGAATAATTAGTATAAAACTTATAACAATAGTTAACGATTTTAGAACACCGGGTATAATATGTAAGAATAATAGTACAAAGATTTAGAACAATAGCACAAAGTTTTAGAATAATTACAAACTTTAGAACAGTAGCACAACCTGTTTTAGAACAATAGCATAGATTTAGAACAAATATACCATAAAGTTAGAATAATAAATCATAAATTTAGAACAATAGGTATATGTTATACCTACTGTTTTATGCACTATACTTATTTTTCTAACAAATCTGCCAATTGTTCTAAAGTAATATAACTATTGTTCTAAAATATTACTCTACTGTAATAAATATTACATCTATTGTTCTACGCATTGCTATACCTATTGTTATACCTATTGTTTTAAGCAATATACCTATTGTTCTAACAAACGTTCCAGTTGTTTTAACGTAATATAACTATTATTCTAAAATATTACTCTACTGTAGAAAATATTATACCTATTATTTCATATTACACTACAGTCCTCATTAATGCTCATGTCTACAAACATTATACCAGTGAACATTAGAATTATAATAAAAGAACAGTAATATAAGTAAATGTTTTGAAATATTACTCTATTGTACTAAGTACTACATTTATTGTTCTAAATTACAACTTTAATGTTCTAAAATATCGTCTTATTGTTCTACGTATTGTTCTATGTATTGTTCTACTTATGAGCATTATATTATTTTAAAACAATATCACTCTAAAATATTACACTATTGTACTAAGTATTATATTTATTGTTTTAAATTACAATTCTATTGTTCTAAAATATCGTCCTATTGTTATACGCATTGTTATACTTATTGTTATATCTATTTGTTTTAAGCACTATGGGATATTCCCAGGTTTTGTTGAATCAAATAATGATTCTTGGGGTCGGAATATTTTCTATTATCATGGATTGCTCAATACCTGCTCTTTTGTTATCTAAAGTTGTCTATGGGATATTCCCAGGTTTTGTTGAATCAAATAATTGTTGGTCCAGCGGTAATTGTTGTTTTCTTTGCATGGAATAGTTTATGGCAAGGGAAGTTGTGTGAGCTACCAAGAAAATACCAAAACGATGCCCTTACTATTCTGCTATTTGGTAAGTATTCGAATGCAGTTGTTGGAATGTTGCAGTTTTGTAAAGGTCAAGATATCTATATTTGACCTGTTAATAAATTGATTTCAGCTTATGGTTCATAGTTCTACTCCTTTCGTTTTCTCCTTTCTTTCCTGATAATGTTATCTCTGGTTGCTTATTTGTAGGTTTGTTCCTCTACAGACATGGACAATAGGTATAATATGTTAGAACAATAGTACAATGTTTTAGAACAATAGTACAAAGTTTTAGAACAATAGTACAAAGTTTTAGAACAGTAGTAAAAAGTTTTAGAACAATCACAATAAACTTTAGAACAATTCAAATAATTTCATAACATAAATTCGAATTCAAAACAATAAACCCCCTAAATTTAGAACCAGATATCATAAATTTAGAACAATAGGTATATGTTACACATATTATTCTAACATTATATACCTATTGTTCTAAAACTTCTTCCATTGTTCTAAGTATTATACCAATTGTTCTAACATGTTTACCTATTGTTCTAAATTATAATTCTAATGTTCTAAAACGTCATCCTATTGTTCTAAGTGTTAAACTATAGTTTCAAATATTATAGCATATTATACCTATTGTTCTAAATTATAATTCTAATGTTCTAAAAATCTATTATAATGTTCTAATAAAATCAACTAATGTTTAATGCAGTAATTCTAACGTACAAGATTCGTATTAAGACATAAATTTATACACTAATCTAATGTACAACATTCTAGTGTTCTAAAAATTTTACTAATACATCAAACATAATAAAACCAATTTTTCCACAGCATAATACGACCAATTTTTTCAAGAGATAAAACATACATATTACAAAAATTGTTTATCAAATCGATAGAAGTAAAAAAAATACAACAACCATTACAGTTATTATCATCATATTACGAAAATTATTGAATCATTACCTTATTTTTTAATGCCAAAACAACAAAGATATCCTTTGAATATGAAATATAGTGAAAGAAGCATTCAAATATTGTTATTTGAATATAGAGTAAAATGAAAAATAGGAAAACTACTGATTTTGAATAATACGATTTTTACTGAAAAACTACCAATAATCATGGAAACAAGAAACTTCCTTAACTACCAAATCTGACTTTATTATAATTACAACTTTGCCATTAATGTAGATTAAATCACAACCATCTAAATAAACTAAATTAATGGTATTAGATGAGTTCTTATATAAGAAAGGTTCTTATATAACTAAGGGGTTCTCACATGATCCCATTTCTATATATATATATATATATATATATATATATATATATATATATATATATAAACTTTGGAAAAGGCAAAGGTATTATTCCACCTCCAGCAAAAAGGGAAGGAAAAAAAAAGATAATACCGATATAAGCGCTGCCAACACATAGCAGTAATCACAGCCCAAGATCCACACATTACCCCTGCTTGGGTTACAAATAGAAGTTGAAAAATGCAGCCTTAGTTTCTCAACCACCAACCCCCCTCCTTCCCCTCCCCAAAAAATAAAAAGGAAGGAGGACTTGTCTCAGTAGTCCCATCATTCTAACAACTGAGCAGCAGAAAACACAAATCGTGAACAAAAGTAGATATACCGAACACATTATGTAGTTGAGTGATAAACAAGCCCATTTATATAAAATCATAAGAAAAAAGCTTATTTCCATTTTTACTTCTCTCAAAACCCACAATCCACACATTTCACTTGCATATGTTGGTAAAGCAATGCTGGAAATTAACCCTACTGAAGGAGAAGCATATGCAAAGCCTCAATACATGTAACAGCAGTGAACTGATATTACAGCCATACTGGAAACCTTGTAGTGCTAGGAAGCACAGCCCAGGGCACAATGACTTGAGGCTCTATGTAACTGGGCATCTAGGAATTCTAGTAAACTTTTATGGGCCATTTGACACAGCATAGGTACTTTTGAAAAACCATCGCTAAAGAAATCTAAATTCGGCTTGATGAGCATGTTTAGAAGCGCGGTAGTTTTTTTACAAGATTAAGTTATAACTCTTATCTTTTATCTTCTTGGTAGGAATTAGTCCATTTATACATCTTTGGATTGTGGAATTGTTTCTTTAAGAAACTTACCATAAAGGAACTACTTTCAGACACTGATAAGGTAATCTTTGCAATTTCAGATACATGAGGGATTCTTGGCAGAATACAGGAGGTCTAGTTGAGTTGAACTTTCACTTCTCGTTTCCTGAGTGATTCAAATATTTTACCCTCAATATTATGTTCTTTTTCATTTTATGTGAGGTATTCAATTAGGATTGCCTATATTCAATTCACTCATGTACTAATCAAAATTTCCTAAATGACTTGGTTTCATACAGAATGATTGCCGCAGACTGTTTTTATCAGTTAACCATAAAAAAACAATAAGCAATTTAAAACATACACTAGGGAAAGAAAAAAAAAAAAAAAAAGGAATCAAACCTTCCCTTCATATCTACCTAGCAAACCCTTAACTCCTAAGAGTCCTAATAACAAATCTCAAGAATAATACCAGACCTTACTTCACTCAGAACATACAATACAACAACAATTCGCTCTTATTCGCATCAATATCACTTTGAAATGCAATGATCAGTGCATCTAGCTAACTAAAACTTATCATAAGCAAGAATAGTCAAATACACACCGTTTCATCAAATGTCCACTACACTACTTAATTTCACAACGAAGCAATGTCCAATGCAAGGTAATTAAGCCGTAAGCAACACGATTTAGCATTCGCCTCGAAATAAAAGTACGGGAGTTATTAATTCGCAATCTATTGCTCAATGTGTGCTGTCATATCGCATTTGCCTTAAATTTCTAACTACGAAGATCTTAATCATACCTATAAAGCCGAAAAAGATTAAGAAAATGAGAAAAACAACCGACCTGGGTGACCATCCCGAGAAGGGTGGCATGAGAAACATCAACTTCAGCGTAACGGTCACATTCAACCTTGGCATTACAATACAAGTCCTTCCTCAGCTCAGCAGAAATCTTCGAACACTTCTGCAACGCTCTCCCAACCACACCATCCTCTTCTTTTTCCCAATTTTCCTCGTCCTCGTCGGTATCCGACAACGACGCCATATCCTCCTCCTATACTCTGTCGTCGGATTTCACTTCCACCACTTCCTGGAAATCATCATCACCATCGGTAACAAAGCTGTCATCGTCGTCGACCACAAACCCCCGTCCGCGGATGTAGGTGCTGCCTTGATTAACGCCGGCGTCGGCGTTGTGGTCCTCCAAATCGTCGTCGTCGTCGGGTTCGAGGACGTGGACGGCGAAATCGTGGTCATCCTCCGGCGAAGGGACGTACTCTTCGTCGTTGAGGTCGATCGGAGCAGAGCGCGAAGTGAAGGAGAAGGACTCGAGAGGAGGAGGATCGGTGGAGGAGGAGGAATGGAGGACCTTCGAGGGTTTGAAGGAGTGGTTGTGAGTCTCCCATTCAGCGTCGGAGATTTCGTCAAACACACGCTTCATTGTTTTGTTTCAAATGTCAGAAAATCTGGAGGACGACGAAGTGGCAGAAGCAGAAGAGTGGACTCAGTGGAGTGAGGGGCTGTGAAACAGTGAAAGTGTATTCATTCATGCCTTTCTTACATATATTAGGAGCCTTATATAGATTGGCCGTTACGTCATACTACTAAGATCAATGCTCCTAAATGATTGTGCTGAAATATAGGAATTCTGTTACATAATTATTCTCCTTCTAGAATCCTTCTGCGAGCTCAGCCACATTGTCCAGTAGTGAAGAGCAACAATATATCCCTGGTGTCACGTGCCCTGCCATCTGGCTATTAACATTTGCATCAGTATTCCAGATTCCAGTTGCTTTTATTCGTTAATCCTCTCTCACTAATCTACAAGGATGGAAACAGGAAGGGGAAAAAGGAATGTATAAGAGCAGTCGTAAAGAGATCAGGCTTTTCAAGGCATTACTGACTACACCTGAATATACAGGAGTTTTGGATAAGAAAAGCTAAAAAAAGATAACTAGAAGTTTGCAAATTCATAGATTCCACTTTGACTGTTGGCCTTGAGTATATACATAATGACCAGATACCAATCATAAGCTATTTTGTCGTAATGAGCTAACTCCTTCCTATCATATTTGTTCTACAAACAAAATACGACCAGCAATAGGCAGAGCAAACAGTCTGAGATTTGACTCAGTGACAAGTTAGCTAGAGCTCTCAGCCAAATACTTTCTATAAATAAATCGAAAGAGCAACATATCCGTCTTTACTCCCAAGTAACAGAGATCATGGAGTTTGCAAGCCCTGATTCTTCAAATGTTAAACTGCTTTCATATTCCAGAGACTTTGCAGCTCCAGGAATTCCATGAGTCAACCGTAATGGCCGTGACTCTGCTTCTCTAAGCTGGGAGCTGCAGAATGACCACAACAACTGCAGGAAAGGGAAAGTGAACAAATCTATCAGAAAGTGGTAAAAAGGAAAAGAGAGGGGAAAGTAAAAAGACGTCAAAACCCAACCTGTATTGAATCAGAACGCAGAAAATTTCGCTGAACCCTTCGTCCGTCAGGGAGTCGAAATCCAACACGGCAAAGTAGATTTCTATCTCCTTTTGGTTCTTCAGGAAGCGGGGGATACACAGGCATCTTTGTGGAGCATGTTTCTTCCTCATTGACAGTGACTGCATCTTTGCTTTCAGAAGCTACATCATCTGGATTCATGCTCTCCATTGATGCAGCAAGAGCTTTTTGCAGTTCCTCATCCTCTTCATTGGTCTCAACTGTAGGATATACCAATAAAACTTCTTAATTTTCAGAGCTCTTCAAAAACGAATATTCGTTTAGTCGTAGAAGCAAATGATAGGTAATGGAGGTGATGAAAATTGATATAAAACCGAATAGCGGAAATATCAAAGACTGTCTGCATAATCCCCATAACAAGATGGAATATCAAACAACAAAGTCCTGCATGGTTCAACACCAAGAATACATTGCAACATATAAAAACTGTGCATAGCGCACCTAAGTTAGTCCTCTCAATCAAGGAAGTCCAAAGCACAACACAGTAAGCAGACTAATATAATTTATCCTATGAATGTACATTAGGTGCTAAACTGGAAGAAAAAAATCCATAGAAACAGGCCCTCCAACAGAACAGTTGCCAAAATATTCAAATTGACAAAAGACAGAAAGAGAGCTGATGTACCACTTATCACCTCAGCAAAAAAAAAAAAAAACTAAGCAAAGGACATAGTAGAAGACAAGTTCCCTGACAAAGGAGAAATGTAAAACACATGTCATCATTGACAAAAACACAGTATCCTCAGCAAAACATAATCCTGGAAACTTGTAAATGAGTCCAACCTAATAAGAGTCATGTATGTGTTTAGGGGTGGCAAAAACTGACCCGACCTGAAACCCGACCAGAAAATAGCGAGTTAGAGTTGAGATTTTCGACACGAAAACTTAAATGGGTTGACACGAACCTGACTCGAAATTAAATGGGTTAGGCTATGGTTGAAAATTCCAACCCAAAACCCACGTAACCTGAAATTATTTTAAAGGCAAAATCAAGTCGGGTCAACCCAAACCCGATCTTATAACCAAACTATATTAAGTAGATTAAAATAAATTTACTTGCCAATCACCCACTCTGCCCAAACCCCAAACCCAAATTAAAACCCTAAAAGATAATTAAACTACTATTGTCAACTTGTTAGCCGTTTCATCTCTAAAAGTTTTTTTTTCTTATAACCACATCAAAGTGTTGTTGGCTTGTGGCACAAACACATATTGAATTGCCTAGAATTCAAGTCAACAAGTGTCAAGGATGAATGAAGCTATAATAATTTCTTCTTCCAAGTTACATTGAGTACGAGACATCAAAAAAATAATGAAAAAAAAAGCAGAGAAACTAAGATACCCTGGACTTTCTGAACAGCAACATTAGTACTTTCTCTTGGCCGTTTATGAGAGAGTGAGCTATTCTGATTATGTGGCCCGCAATCCATGAAAGGCAGTAGGTCCTGCAATTGATAATTTTGCCACCACGAATTGAATATACAAGTGATTCCAAGGGATAATTTTCTTTTGGTGAAATGAGTCAGTAGGATAACTAAACCGCCAAATGTCAAGCACATACCTCCAGTAGACGGTCAGGATGTACCATGCCAGACCATGAACGTATTTTTTGTCCTGTAACTGGGTCAATAAGAAGAATGACCGGAGCAGATTCGATTTTGTAGTAAGTGCAAACCTTCTTACCCTCACTTGTATCATCATAACACTACAGTAAAGTAGAAACAATTAAATTATAAACCATGCCACAAACTGAACAGACCCTCAGTGCTGGTGTGATAATGAAAAGTAACAAAATCCAAATTCAAGATTGCAATAATACCAAACACATGGACAGCAAATACGAGAGGAACATATGAGAACAGAAAAGACAAGCTAAGATACAGGACAGTTACCTGCCAAAAGATAAAATTGGTTTTGATAGTTTGGGCCACAGCTTCATTTGCCCAGGTGTCTCTGTTGAGCTATTAAATGCACAACTAATTAGATAGCAAACAGGAAAAAATAGGAATAAGTTCCAAACTAAAAAAGAATGACCCCACGCACAAGGTGTTGAAAGGAGGGATGGGGAGAAAACGAGAGGGGAAGATTGACATGGAGAGTGGAACGAACCATATGTGAGGAAAATTCAGTAGGAGACTGTAAATTCGCCAAGAGCCACTTGCCCTCGGCACAAGCAGTAAGTTTTGCCTGCAATTACCCAATACATTCAACTTAACAGAGATGAACTACTCAAAGGAAACACTTGCTGATTAAGGTATTCTATAACACACAACTTTAAAATCACGGATCAAAGTATCAAACTTGAATAATAACAACAAAGTCAAGCCTTAATCCCAAAAAGATGGGGTCAGGAACCAGGAGTCTATCTCACATGATCATCCACAAAATCCACCTCTTCCATTCCCTCCTATTTAAAGTAACATCTTCTTGTAAACTCATTTATACCATATATTTTTTAACTCCCTCTATCCAAAAATCATATTTGATTTGCTTCAACCGCGTTTGAAGTCTGCATTACCATAACCTTCCACCTTCCTCACCGATGCATCTACTGCTCTACGTTTCACTTGTTCAAACCATCGTAACAGATTCCACCTAATCTTATCCTCATTATTTGCTACTCCACTCCCTTTTAGATATTGACAAATCAAACTTTGTCTATGATGGCATTATCACACATCCACCTTAACATATGCATCTCTGCTACACTCGCCTTCTTAATATGCTCTTTCTCAAAAGCCTAGCACTTCGACCATATAATAATGTCAATTTAATTGCGGTCCACAATTGTTGCACTTGCCTTTTTTTGCAATTCCAAAATCTTTTTCAACCTTATACCACTGTTGAAGACAACACTTCTCCCCATCACTTCAACCCAATTTATCTCTTCATTCCAACACTTTCTCTGAGCTTTATCTCTAACTCTCTACATCCACTTTCTCCTTTTACCATCCTTAAATCTCCTTGTCAACCTCAAATATGAAGAAAGTTAAGGGATGAAAGCAAAATTATATTTAAAGCATCAACTCAAACAAGTGACTAAACGTTTAAATTAGTAAATGTCAAGCTTATCAACAAGCATAATATTACAAAGATTTGTAGTCAACCCTTAGTAACAAGTCACTGAATTTCAACATCAGCTTAACCATTAAGAGCATTATAAATAGAATAGCGGAGTAGGTTGCCAGTGTGCATTAACACTCACAACATTCAATCACCATAGAGTCCAATAGTCCAAAGCTCAATTCAAATTCAAGGATGATCAGCTGAGCAGCCTATCATATTAGCTATCTTCCATACTGTGAGATGAGTGTGAAAATGAAGGTCACCTTAACAGATACAAATCCTTGAGAAATGGTATTCATGATTGTGTCAAACAAAGCACCAGATGAGAGGTTTTCTGCACCACCTAACTAAAATTTCAGTTTTAAGTCTCTACCATCAGTATGCCGTTCAAACACAAAGCAAGTTTCATTCATACATTGCAAAAGAAGAGCACATGCTCGAAAAAACAATATGGCAGTGTGACACTGATGAAGAACTATCCTCTTCCCCTTAAAAAAAACACCCTACAAGAAGAAACAGAAGTACTTCAAAATAATAAAATAATATCAGAAATAAACCTTCTCAAAAGCACCCTGGAACATTAAAGCAAAAGGAGGCCGAAACATAGCAGCAAGATTATCTCTAGAGCTCTCTGTTGTAGAACTACCACCTTGTACAGGTTCCCATACAGCGGTGTGCTTCATTTCTTCCTCAAAGTTGCGGAAAGCGATCTTATGACTCGGTGCATGTGATGGATACCCAACTCTGGAGGCTCTGAATCAAGCCAAACAACCTTTAGGCAACCACGAAAACAAAGAAAATATGCATCATTGACAAAGCAACAAGCACTAACGGTGCATTCAACATATTGAAATCAGATGTTGATGAGACCAGCCCATGATATCTGGAATAGTCTCCACTGACAAAGCTCATTCTTCATGACATTTGAGTCACCATAACTCTCACAAGAACAGACTCTTCGTAAGCACATTGATACTAGCAACCTTTAAGAAGGCTTGAAAACTATCAATTCTTAAAGTTAACACTACCCTTTTTTTAACTTGCCACCACATTAATGGAAAAGACACAAAACAAACACAGATTCAAATGCCACATGCAAAGCTATACTTCCACCAGGCTTCCACATTAATGGCAAGACTCCAAAGTCAATTCATCATGAGTGCATCAATTAACGCAACTCAATCTCTTAGTAAGACCCTCAGAGAGAAAACCTCATCCAATTGGCTAGTCTCCATCATCACCCACAGAGGACCAACACTATTTAAGACAGTTAATCTAGACAAAAGGCAAAATGGAGAATTGATAAGTACTCATATAAGATCTCCTTAACATATGAGTATGGATATCATTCATAAAACACAATTTTTAAGTCTCCTAGTGACCAGGTTTCTAATGGATTGGCACTTGAATATTGCACCAAATAGCAACCTAAATGGCTAAATATGTGGTGGAACAACTATTGAGATCCAATCCCTCTACCAAAAGAGCCTGCCAATGCAAACTTGAATAAAAACATAGGAAAAACACCAGCAATAATCAGAACCCACTTGTTCCCAAATTCGCCAAAATAATTATAACTGTTCTCGAAATTGATCCTGAACCCTATCTATACTACAAAAGTCAACAAAAGCACTAAAAATAACCTAGATATTATAACGAATTACTGGCCTAGTTAACCAAGGTGCTAAAAGAGTCATTACAAGAGTAAATTACAAGGATAGTAATTAAGCCTCCAAGCTACCAAAAAAACCTACTAAAAAAAGAACTCTATAGACAAAAATTCCCTTCCCCATTCGTTAAAGAAATCTATCTTCTCAAGAAAATACACAAAATTATTCTAAGAGGCATGCCACATGAGCCTCTGCTTTCTGAATAACCAACTTACATAGCAAGCCTCCAAAATCAAGCTGAGTGAGCTCGCCAACTTACACACACTTCCTATGAGGCCTATGAGCTTGAAGCTCTTCACATTATCATTTGATTTTGGTTACTTTAGGAATCATCGGCTAAATTGACATACATTCTTCTCACAAAAGGTCCTTTTCTATGGAACTCATTAAACAAATCTAAAATGTCATTCATATAACAACCTCCCAACAATAATGCAAATGTTCAATGCTCAAGCTATCTACTTGATGCTCAATCTCTTAATAAATTCCCTACAAATACCCACTTCCAAAAAGATGATTTGAAATCTATAATATCCTTGGCATAAATTAAATTGCAGTGAGTGAGCAACCACACTTCAACGAAAAGCCTTCCGCTAAAAAATCCACAATGGCTTCCTTCACTTTTTGGGTATCAAAACGAAACTAGTCTACGAGTATTATCTTGATTTCTAAATTCTACAGTTTACAATCCGATGAGAATCTATATGTTTTAATCTCACATAAAACAACATTGCTCCACTCTTGATCACAAATACTCACTTAAGGCCTTAACTTTGCTCTACTGGCAGCCGCAACAATGCTCGAAAATCCAAACATCACAATTAGGAAGTGATCTTGGTGAAGGTAACTTCAAACTCTATAAAAACCTGCTCCCGACATAAAAACAATAAGAGCAAAAAATATGCACGACAGGACTCCAGGAGCACATCCCATGGCTAAAGAAACTTCAAGTTGGCCCAATCAAAGGAGAACAACAATTCTTTCGGTCTATAAAATCAAAAATTCAAAGTCAACAACCAACAATGAACTACACTTGACTGTGTCAGATGGGTACACGATCACATGGTTCTCACGGGAAAACCCACTAAGATCATCAGACAACACCATGCAACCATACTGAAAAGGAATAAACTATTAATCCGGATTAAATACCTCTTTTATTAGATGACCAAAACTATATATAATATTCCATATTGAAAATAAAGCCATTTGATTTTAGACAAAGCCATACACTTAAATATAAAGAGAAAAACCTTGGAAAACAAACAAACTACCAAGGTCAGAGATCAAAATCTGCCTAAACAAAACTCACAAGGCCTGTTCTAGTACATAACCATAGTACTGTATGAGCTCGTAGTGCTTTGTTATTAAAAGCAGGCAATGATACATAATTTCAAATGCCGATCAAATATGATCTTACTGCCCTAAGACTTCTTCAATCCTTCAATGTCGTTAGTAGAAGCCTTTTTCCATGGCCAATCATTATCATGGCTTTGATTCAGACTTTGGTGCTCTCAAAGTCATCTGATGTTACTAGACATCATGGAATATTCCAGATTATTAAAACTACATGCTATAATAATTTACACCATAAATCCAATTAAGAGCCCAAACAAAACTCTCTTCAAAGACTTCAAACAAACAAATGTAACCTCTATCCCAACAATGAACCATTCCTGAGAGATACAAAGAACAATAAAGTTCCAGGATCCCCCATGATGGTGAAGACTATTAAGCACCCAACAACCAGCCATAGAAATTAAGATAAATTCATACTCACTACTTTCAATTTTAAATCTCAAGGACCACAACATCACAAGCATACTTACTAAAACAGTAAAACCCATTTAGTATTTCCCCTTTCAAGCAAGCAATGGAACATTAGATAACCCTCACATAGTCACATTCCACGAAAAGATATTAATATAAGTTTCCCTAGGCCACACTCTGCATCCCCCTCCATCTCGCAAATCACTGCATCTATATTGGTCCATAATAATGCCCTGTGTTCCTTTTTGCTTCCAAAGAGGTTAAAAAATCAAGCAGCTTGAATTTTAGCAACAGTCTAGTGTGAATCTCGTCAGTCATAGATAGGTGATAACACAATTTTTAACCATTTAATTCCCCTTTGTGTTCCTCGAACTCAAACACCGCTGAAGTCGTGAAGGCGAATCCACTTGATTCTTCACAAGCCAAAAATCCATTGTAAAGGGAAAATACCATTTCATCTTCGTTATCAAGGACAAAATGATGAATCCCGTCCCTATATATTCTAGAGAATACACTATTACCATATTCACCGCAAACAACAAGCAAGAGTCGTGAAATAATACGTGGAAGGACCAAAGGAGTACTGAAGACACTGGAAGGAGAAACACAACTACATTGTCCTTTTGTCAAACTTTCTTATGAATACTTCATAATCATCACCAAGTTCCCGCTTTAATGTATGCTTGAACAAGAAATATTATAATGATGACCTTGCAGACGTCTTTATTCTGTGTATATAGAATCAGAAAATGCTCGCCCAAAATGGGCTAAGGTGCAACTCATCTGGTGTAATACACCTTGTTGAGTATAATTAGCTTAAAGCCAGTTTGAATCACACCCTACCAAACAAGAGCAGAATCCTGAAGAGACAGTTGCATAGCCGTTAGAAGGTGCAGATGTGAACACCAAAAAATACTAGGCTTCATACCTCACTAAAAAATGCCATTAGCACAAAAAACAACTAGCAACATTTTATGGACCAATCTCTATTAAAGAATAAATAGAGGGGAAGAAATGAGGAAATTCTGCACAATAACAAGGAAGACTGAAATGAAAAGTACCCGTACAACTCAGCATCATCATATAGAGCCTCTCTTATCACAGGTAAAGGTGGACGCACATCATCACTTCCATTAAGTCTGCTTAATTCCTTTGCTTCGCCCTTGAATCCCCTGAGTCAAAGCACACGAAAGAGGAAATTCAGAGCCCAAGGAATTTCATACCATACATCAGTCAATTCAAAAATGTACACTGATTCTTCCAATATACCTAGAGCTCTTATCGACTACAGGAGTTGGATTTTCTTCTGGAGGGGAATATGATGAAGATGCCAGTCCCCCACCTTCATTTCCCACATAGAATAGTTGAATGGCTTCCTCAAGTTTCCAGCTGGTTGCCTGAGTTAACAAAAGATAATTCCAACATAAAACCAAAAAGGAGAGATATAAGCTGAGTTTAAGTGCAGAGCATCTACCATACAAAAAGCAATAAACTAAGCGTCAATCAGTAGCAACTGAAGCATACAAGAGGGGACAAACAAAAAAAAAACCCGCCAAGCTTTACATGTGCAAGAGTCTCCCACGAGTACAGCATACTTAGAAGCTGGATCACTTTCCAATACAGTGTTAATTGTTAAGGTAAAATTGTAAAAGTACCAGACAATGCTCAAAAATAAGGAGGCCTTGAAGATTCACAGTAAGCTCAATAAGATTTTGAATGAGGAAATTCAAATATTTTATATAATTTAAGAAAACATTAAACTAAATTAAAAGAACAAGAATATGAAGTGATTTCAGACTTAAAGCAACAAATTCTTAACGCCACTCGTTACCCCCTACACATTTAGACATTAGAACCAGCCGAAAAGATTTTAAAAAAAAAAAAACGGAGGCTAAACCCCAGAGCACCTCATCACACCTGCTGCTACAGTCATTCCCATTTCCTCATCTCAAATCAATACAAAAAAAACCATATCCATCCGCATAAACTACTCATACGGTACTTCATCTAGAAACTCCATCGTTTAATTATGCACTTCTTTCACATGACTTTACAACAAAGATGACACCAAAAAGACTAGCATGTAGTCGATGATACAATGTCATTACAAAAGACATTCCAAAGGATTCCAAAAAAGAAAAAAAGTGGATGTGAAACATTCCAGAGCATCCAAAACAAATAAAATTCGGAAAGTGTAAATATATCAAACACGACGCTGATGTATTAGATTCCAATTCAATATATTCGACAGCAACCAAGGGAGTGAAATAGCAAGTCAAAAAGTCATGATCTTTTTCTTGCATAACACTCAGTAGAACCTCATACTAAATCCAAATCTCAACTTCGAACTCAAAATCACGAAACCTAACCCGTTGAAATCACATCATCAACTAAACAGACTTCAATTACCAACTATTAAGGCATCATCATGCAGTCACACTAAACAATCAATCCAGACCAAAGATACAAAGCAAGTTCGAACTTTATCATCACACTAACTCAATTTGAGTATCAAAATCGAATTCACAGTTCGCGTATAAATTTATACGATTAAACCCTAAATTGAACCGCGATCAATAGGGAAAACCCTAAAAAATGAGAGCGAAGAATTGGGAGGTGTTGGGGCATTTGTACCTGCAAGAATTGCCGGGCAGTATCGGCGTTCTGGCCGATGGCGATCTCGAGGAAGGAAGAGACCATGGTCTGCTGGTCGGAAGGAGAGAGAACGTCATCCATTGATTTCGAGCTTCTTCGACAATTGGAGATTGGAATTTGAAGGGAATTGTTGTGTTTGTTGAGTGTGTTTTCAAAAGGAGGTGTATGTCACAAAACTATGTTAAGAATACTGATTTGCGGATAGACGGATAGTAGCCTAGTAGGGCCTTATGCTCTCTATAATTCTATATGCCGATTAACGGAGTTGTACGAAATCAAATTTCGGATGACTTTTTTTTTGGGTTGTTGGAGTATTCGTTTTCGACATGGAGTAGACTTGTGCATTGGGGCGGATCAGGGTCGGGATGGGTCACAAGCAAAACGGGTTAGGCCAGGGCGGGTTAAAGAAAATGCAAAACGAGTTGGGTTGGGCCTGGCCGGGCCAAAGGAGATATATAACGGGCCGAGTCGGGTGGGGCCGTCCAAAGAGAGTATGGTTTTTATTTATAGAGGGGGATAATTTACATGTATCACCTCCAATCCAATTTTGGTAGTGGATCATCGGCAAGTAAGTGGAAATAATTCGTTACCTTATAGTGTTTAAAAGTCTTGAAAACTATAGACCCATTATTGACCCGACTTGACCTATTAAAAACCCAATAAAACATGACCCATTAAGAGACCGACCCATTAAGCCCATTATTGATTAGGCCCTTTTACAAACGGGTCGGTCAAGGGCCTTTAATGGGCCCCCACCCATTTGAATAGGTCTAATACGGAGTATGATCGTATATTCGTATGAGTAGAGAATATTTATATTGGATCATACTTTGAAATATCTCGACACTAAACGAATTAAGCCGAATTAATCCCCTTTACCTTAAAAGCTCATGAACAAATTCGATTATTTCTTTATATAAATTATAATATAAATATTAAAAGATAAATAATACTTTCTAAATTATCTAAATTATAACATATATAAGAATGGATAACACATAATGTCAGTACAAAATCGAAAAACGGTCATATTTTTACCAGTCTATTACTAGCTAGTGAATAAGTGCTAGTAATGTTATACTCTATAACATTACTAACAAAAATATTTTCAATTATCGATTGCAACTTGTAAGAGAGTTTCCGATAAACTTTGTTAAGTTGCTTTTAGTAGATATCTTCATTTAGAAGACTAGAAGCATACGTTCAGACTCGACTTGTTCAAATGGGTGAGGCCTAGATAATTTAATGGGCCCTTTACCGACTCATTTTTAAAAGGATCTAATCAATAATGAACCTAATTGGTCGGTCTCTTAAATGTTCATGTTTTATTGGGTTTTCAATGGGTCAAATCGGGTCAATAGTTTTCAAGACTTTTAAACACTATTAGATAATGGATTATTTCCGCACTACTTGCCGATATTCCACTACCAAAGATTGGAGGTGATACATGTAAGCTATCACCCTCTATAAATAAAAAAAATATACTCTTTTTGGACGGCTTGACTTGTTATGTATCGCCCGGCCCGTTTTGCATCTTCGTTGACCCGACCCGACCCGACCGGTTTTGTTTGTGACCATCCCGGCCCTAACTCGACCGAATGTCACGTATCTACTTCAGACTGAACTATTCAACAATATATAGATCATGACTCATGAGATTAGACAAACCGCCTTCTCATCCAATCTTAAAGAGAGTCACGATACCAATCTCATCTAATCTTTATTTGTTGTGGCTTTCTTGATGGATTTAGGTCCCGTGTCTGATAACATATACCAATGGCAAGCTACAGTAATCGGACCAGCTGATAGCCCATACGTTGGAAGTGTTTTCCTTTTAGGCACTCATTCCCCTGGCGATTATCACTTTAAACCACCCAAGATGAAATGATCTTTAGTTCATAACATTTCTTTCTCTCTTAATAACTACAAAAAAATTCATTTACATAAAAATTTATTCTCTTAATAACCTATGAATTCCATTTTCTCAAGCATGGATTTTATCTCAGCAACAAAGCTGTTGTCCTCATCAAGAACAAGGATTCTAAGGCCTTTAGGGAAAACCTTCCACTCTAGTAAATCATTGGCGGTGCAAACTATAGCTCGTTTCGCATCGTTTAGCAATTTGGCAAATTGATATTTAATCTAATATAAATCAAATCTGCAATATTTTATGCAATCACATGAAAATATTCAATATCATAATGTTAAAAGTAAGAACTTTACAAGACGAAAAATAGGTACAACTTTTTTTTAAAAAAAGTGACTACAAATCACTTACTAATCTTGAAAATGTATTCAAGTGCAAGGTTTAGTAAAAACAATAATACAATAAACTACTGAATTATGTCATTTAGAAGTATGAGAAAAATAACACACTTTTTGAATTTGAATAATGAAAATAAAAACAGTGGAGAAGCTAATAAAAAAAGCTTTACAAGAATCATGAGAATAATACATAGATGATTTATAAAAAAAATTAATAGTAGTATTATTAGCATTAGTATCAAAGTGTAGAAAAATATTAATTCAAAAAGGAAAAAGATAACTTGTACCATGCCAAAGACAAATTATAAGAGACAGATCATGACTTTATAGATCACGGAAATCTACTGGAAAAGTTGGGATTTTTTTAATTTTTCTATGTTTCCATTCAAAATTATTATTTAGGCCAAAGAAATTAAATTCAAGAACATACCCAAGTTAGATCAAGCATAAGCCAAAAAACCTTAATTACATTCAACTAGTTGGAACTTAAGTGGATTTATTTAATTAGTTGCTATAAAAGTTTAGTCCTACATAGTACATAGAAACAAAATAAGGAAAGTTCAAGGGTAAAACTATATAAATATGAAGCTACTTTGCCTAACAATTACAAATCAGTGGTCCTTATTTAGAGGGTTTTCCAATAACTTGCCCTAAAAACAATACTATTATTATTTGATGGGCTTAAGTTTAATTAGAAATTGCTACAAGTGGGTTGACCGGATCTAAAAACCTTTTAGGGCTCGATGGGAGAAGGCGGACTGGGATCGGACCGGTTAGGGGGGCGGCCCAATCCAGGCTGGGGTCGGGGTCGGAGAATTAGATTCGTACCAAATCGAACCTAATTCATGAATCGAATCGAATTCACAAAACGAATCGAACTGATTCAAACCGATTTTCACATAATGACATTTAGAAATCAGAAGAAATGAATTGTTTAAGAAAGTAATTAAACGTTTATATTCACGAATCACATAATGACATTCGTTGTAAACTTTTATTTTCGATTAATCACATTCATTTTTTATTTCTTTTGTCGAGATTTTTCATTACATATTTAGATAAATTACATATATTACATATAATCACAAAAAGATATAATCATATTTGATTCATATAAACTAAATTATATTCAACTAAACAAACATTCATTGATTCGTATAAACCAAACTATATTCAACTAAACTTACATTATTCTAAACTAAACTATATTCAACTAAACTAACACTATCATTTATTGATTTATATAATGAATAAAAAATTATATTCAACTAAACTAACATTCATTGATTTTTATAAATCAAATTATGTTCAACTAAAGTAACATTCATATAAACTATACTAAGATTCAATTAAACTAAGATTCAACTAAACTAAAATTCACTGATTCATCTAAATTAAACTATATTCAACAAACTAACATTCATATGAACTAAATTATTTTCAAGTAACTATATTAAACTAAACTATTATTCATTAATTCATATAAACTAAACTATATTCAATTTTACTAAACTAACATTTATTGATTCATATAAACTAAATTATATTTAACTAAATTAACATTCATAAACTATATTTAACTAAATTAACATTTATTAATTCATATAAACTAAACTATATTTAACTAAACTAATATTTATTGATTCGTATAAACTAAACTATATATATAACTCAACTAAACTAACATTCATTGTTTCATATAAACTAAACTATATTCAACTAAACTAACATTTATTTAAACTAAACTATAATCAATTAAACTAACATTCATTGATTCATATAAACTTAACTAACATTCTTATAAACTAAACTATATTCAACTAAACTAACATTCATTAATTCATAGGAATTAAACTAAAGTATATTCAAATAAACTAACATTCATATAAATTAAGCTATATGCAAATCAACTAACATTCGTATAAATTAATTTATATTCAATTAAACTAATAATTATATAAACTAAACTACATTTAAATAAACTAAATTTTACAAAATTAGATAATTTAGGCGAGTCGAATCAAATTTTTCTGGTGGGACGAATCGAATAGGGTCAGAGTTTGAAAAATCGGATTCGTATTCGACCTATCTTGTTGACGAGTTGAACCAAATCTTAATTGGGCCTTTAATGGGCCAAACCAAAACCCGGGCTGAATTGGTGCTGGACCGATTCAGGCTGGCCCAGTGGCCACCTCTAGGGGCAATAGTGTGTTATAGCCTGAGTTGGGTTAGAACCTCTTAGTTTGTAAGTGACTCACCGATCCTTGATTACTTGAACAGAACCTTTGCCCGAACCTCACCAAAAATAAAAAGGGAAAGGCGTGGGCAGAAAAGGAAACACAAAAAGTACAGGCGAACACAAAGCCACTGCCGATTGACCTTTTAAGAGAGAGCGCGAGAGGATATTGAAAAAAGCGTAGCCCCAAACCTCAAACCTCAAACCCCAAAGCCGAAGCCGAAGCCTATTCAGAGCTGTGGACCTCAACAACGAGCTTCTCTATCTCAAATTTCAATCCCCAAACTCACACTCACTTTCGCGAAATAAGGAGGAAGATTTCGCGTATCGAACCCTAATTGATGCGCTCCTAGGGTTTCCGCGCCACCATCTCCTCCTCAGATTTCTTGATCTACTCCTCGAATCTCCGCCATAGCAGTTGAATTTTCGCCGACATTTCATGGCTACCACCGCTACCAAGGAGGCGCTGCAACCGCGGCAGCAAGGCCTTCTTTCGTCGTCTTCGGCGGAAGATGAATCGTTGAAGCGGAACACTGATTGCGTCTATTATCTCGCTTCTCCCTTGACCTGTAAAAAGGTACGCCTTGTTTAGTTTGTCGATTTTTATGTGAATTTGTGGATTTGATTTGCGTTGATTGAACTATGATTGATTTGATTTTGTGTTTGCGTTTGAGTTTGAGTTGGTTAGGGATTGCGTTTGTATTCGGGTTTAATTCGGATCCGTTTTGTTTTTTCAATAGGAATTGGTTTGATGTTAGGGTTTGGATCTTTGGAAATATTTGAATATCTGAGTAGAGATTGGTGATGAGTCGATTTTGTTTCGGTTTTAGGGTTATGATTTTTAGTTGTAGTGTAATAGTGTTGTGTGATTGGATAGATGGTGTAAATTAGGGAGCTACATAAGGAGAAGGATTTTATCCTTCTTGTTTTACCGAATTAGTTGGATCTCGGTTGATGCACTTGTCGAATACGTTTCTTTAGTCCATTGTCCGTATCTCTCTCTGGCAATCGGTATGTTATTTGGATTTTATGCTCGTTATGGATGCGTTTGTAATGTCTGAGCTCAATTTATTGAATTGTTAATTGATCGAAATTGGTGGATGGTTTGCTCTGTTTTTTTTTTTTCTTTTTTGTGAGATGTTTTGTGGTTTGCTCTGCTTGTCTACAGGGAAGTGAATGTGACTATCGACATAGTGAATATGCTCGGATGAACCCGAGAGATTGTTGGTACTGGATGAATGGAAATTGTTTGAATCCAAAATGCACATTTAGGCATCCTGTAAGTTACTATCCAGCCTAATGTTAATTTCTTTTTTTTTTTTTTAACTCTTGTCTAATTGCTTTATTGATATCACAGTACTAATCACCTTTTACTTTAATCCAGCCTTTGGATGGTTTGGTGTCTCCTCAAGTTGGGAGTTTTGATGGGCCTTCTGGTCTTCTTCCGCCTGTCCAGCCTGTTTCTTTAGCTACCCAAAATCCAACTAAGCAAGGAGTTCCCTGCATCTTTTTTCAGAAGGGATATTGCTTAAAAGCTGAAAGATGCCCCTTCATGCATGGTCCAAATCCTCCTAATACCAAGATTCAACTGGTTCCAGCTAGTGTTGCTGCCCCTGAAGCTCCTGCTTTCAAGAAAGCTTTTGGAAGCCTTGAAAAGTGTACACAGACAAAAACAAAATTCCCTGCAAATAAACCTAAGGTTGTTGAAACACCACCTCAAACTAGTGCATTTCCAACAATTCAGTCTGTTCAACTGACAAATGGAGCACCTTTTGAGAAAGGCTATCAGCCTCCAAGTGGTGTGACTGTAGGAGCTCCTAAATATGTGGAACGGAATCCTCCTGCTGACAATGGGAATTCCAGAAACAGATCTGGACGTTCACTTCATGGCCGCTTGTATGACGACCAGAGTCTTCAGAATGGTAGAGATGCAGATGACTCCTTGAGGGAATCCTCTCCGGGATTTGATGTACTTGTTGATGATAAGCTCGACGAGGATGAATTTTACCACAATGAAGATCAGTTTGTGAAGATGAGAGGTCACGACGGAAGAAATCTGAACGAATTTGTCTTGGGTCGTCAGGATGATTATAATTCGTTTGCTGATGTTGACCCTGAAAGTTATCACAATCGTCGTGGCTACAATTCCTTTGATCGTTTGCCTGAAAAGTATTCTAGAGACCATCGTGGAGCTTCATCAGAAAGGTCACTTGGTGATGCAGCTCATATAGACAGGAGAGGTCCTTATAAGTCAAATTGCCCTGATCTCGATCATAACTCTGATTTACGTCATCGTTTGTCTAAGCAAAGGAGGGTAAATGGCTTGAAATCAGTTGTAAATTCTGGTTACAGCCATGATGATCATACTGAGAACCGAGGCCACAGGAGTACCCAGAGGAACTCACACCGGTCACCCATACATGAAAGTTCCCGTGTCCATCGGCTTCAGGGTAGAATAAAGCTTCCAAGAAGATCTCCTCCTATTAGTGGTAATGATATGTACCTAGAGAGGGAAAATGAAAGGGGAAGGAACTGGGGAAGAACGTCTCCAAGTAGGCAGCAAGTCTCTGGTCAACAAGGCCGTCTTCGAGACAGATTGAGTGTGCGAAATGAGGATGAAAGCCATGAGGGTAGATTGATAAAAGGTTCAGTGATGAGAACTGACACTTTTCTGGATAATGGTGTCAACTTTGCCGGTCCAAAGAGATTAGCTGAACTTAAAGGCACCAAACATACTGACAGCAAGCAGCAGTTGAAGAGCCAACTGCCAGTTTCAGGGGGGAAGCCGAGAGATACTGTCTTAGTTAGTTCTATTGGAACCGAGGGAGATATTTCATTTGCAGGGCCCAAGCCATTAAGTGAGATATTGAAACGCAAAAGAACAGCTTCCTCTGGTGGTGCAAATTCTGACTCCAAAGAAGAGATTAAGCTTAATGAAAGCGATGTGAATTTGACAAGCAGTATTTCAAACTCTGCTGTGGATACAGGAAAACAAGTTGCCTTGTACTCTGCTGAGCTACCAAAGGCTGCTGAAGAAGAGAATAAGCTTCTGGCAGTTGAGGTAGATGAAGAAGAGGGTGAAATTTTGAATAAGAAGATAAAGTTGAATGGTGACAGTGAATCTTCCTTGCCCGACAATAACAAACATCCTGAAGTAGAACAGCCTTTGGTGGTTGCTGATGGTGAAGACCGGGAATTTGATGGAGATTATGATCAAGGGGATGGGGAATATGAATATGAACAAGATGATGAGGAAGGGTATGATTTGAATGATGGTGAAACTGATTTGAATGGCGGCGAAATTGGTGACCCTGAGGAAGAATTTGTAGATGATGATGATGATGATGATTTCGCTAAGAAACTTGGTGTTACTTTCTAAAATAAACCCCTTCCTCGATCTGCTTCTAGTTAAGTTAATTCAGATCTCATCTTTTTTATCTTTGTATTTTTACTTCTAATTGTATTATACTGTTCCAAAGGGAAAAATTTTATTTGTATGGAGCCTTCAATGGGTACCCCTTTTTCTGTAGACGACATCATTGTAACATTAGAATTATGAAGGAAATTTTTAGTAGCTTGATTCCATTTTACTAAAAGTTTCTTGGTGATCTGTTTCCATGCGGTGTTACTATTGTAACCCATGGCTGATCCTTAGACATTTGAGATTCCAAGTAATGGCTTTGTCGCTCTGTTCTTACCGTAGTTTATTTATTTATTTATTTATGCGAAGGAGGTACAACCCAGAGAAAAAGACAAGACAAAAAAATAAAAAAGAAAAAAAAAATTAACTAGGAATCAAACGAGGAAAGGCTACGTCTCTAATATCATCCTCTAAAATTCTACCAAGATCGAAGGGGCTTCCTCCAGGAAGCTAATTCTAGAGTTCTGAAGGACTCCTTTATTAGCGAGCCAATCCGCAGCTCCGTTAGCTTTACGATAGACATACATCAACTTTACTTTCCCATCCATGGATTTCGGAATCTCACAACAGTCCTTCACCAAATAAGTATACTCATCTCTCCTATTAACTGCTTCAGTGATAACTCATCTCTTCTATCATGAGCCACTAACCAGAGGAAGCTTCTAACTCTTTCTTGAACTGGAGCACTCCATATAATCTTCCAAATCTCATCCACTAGAACATTATTATCATTACGCATAATTCTGACAAAGGAACGAATGGTAAACTTACCTTTAGTTCCTTTGCCCCAATAAACCAAGTCTCCCAAAGATCCATCATCCTTTAGACTATAAGATTGTATGACTTGAAGAACTTCAAAAGGGAGAAGATGGGCGAATAACTCCCACTTCCAACCCTCATTTAAGCTCCACATATCACCAACTTTAATCTCATCCAGCTCAATAGGAATTTGTTCCAAACTAACTTTCCCGAGTGTAGTATCCATTGCCCATCTGCTATCCCAAAAAGAAGTGGAACTACAATCACGAATAGCTACTCTCATTACTTTTTGGAGAACACTAGCTTGTTAAGTGATACCTTACCAAACATTTGAAGCACTTGCTTTTGGAACCAACATATCAATGTCATACCTATTTTTACAATATTCAGCTCTGAGAACTCTAGCCCAAAGGGCATTAGGCTCCGTAATCAGTCGCCACCCAAGTTTGGCCAAGAAAGCAGCATTGGCTTGTCGAGCCGAATGGATGCCTAGACCACCATTATCCACTGGCTTTTGAAGAGTTTCCCATGCAATAAGATGCATTTTAGTTTTCTCCTCACTGCCACCCCAAATGAACCTTCTAGTTCTCTTATCAATTTCATCACAAATGCTCTTAGGGAGTTCAACCGATTGCATCGAATAGTTGGCCATAGTGGAGATGGTTGATCGAACAAGAGTAATTCTCCCAGCTAAAGAGAGATACTTAGATTTCCACCCTGTCAGCTTCCTATCCAACTTCTCACAGATATAATTGAACGTTGACTTTGTCACTCTACTTGTTAAGGTTGGCATTCCAAGGTAACTACCAAAATTTTGGTAGCTTCAACTCCCAACGCTGCACTAACAGTGGAAATTAACTCTGTAGGGGTGTTTTCAGAAAAATAAATTCGTGATTTCTCAAGACTCACTTTCTGCCCAAACGCCTCACAAAATCTCGAAAGGCACTCCTTGATGACCACATCTTGATCTACACTTGCCTCAGCCAGCAAAACTATATCATCCGCAAAGAATAAGTTTGATAATAAGGGACCCCCTCTGCTAATCCGAATGGGTTTCCACCTATCTTTGATGATTGCTACCTCAATAATCTAGTAGAATCTCTCCATGCACATAACAAAGATATAAGGGGATAAGGGATCCCGTTGGTTTAAAAGAGCGTGAAGGCTCTCCATTCCAAAGCACACGAAGGCTAGCAGTTTTAATGCAATTCATGATCACATTAATCAGCGAAATTGGAAGGTTCATTGGAGCAAAGTATCTTCTATAAAAGACCATCTCAATCTATCATAGGCTTTCTTAAAATCTATCTTAATAGCCATTAACCCTGTCTTACCCTACTTCCTTCTCATGGTATGTAAGACTTCTTGCATAATCACTATATTATCAGTTACTTTTCTCCATGGAACAAAACTGGATTGGGTATTCAAGATAAGCTTGGGAAGAATCAATTTGATTATGTTAACAAGAACCTTGGTAATGATCTTGTATGCCACATTACAAATACCTACAGGTCTGAAATGTTTTGCATACTCCGGGTTTTCTACTTTGGGAATGAGAGCAATGAACGTCTCATTCAAGGAGCTTGGGATCTCTTTCCCATTCAGCACATCCATTACTAACACATACACACTTTCCTTCACAGTTTCCCAATTTTTCTGGTAAAAAAGCGCTTGAAACCCATCTGGGCCAGGAGCTTTGAGGGATCCCATGCCCTTAATCACTTCATCAATCTACAAGTAAGAGTAAGGTCTCGTAATAAGCTTCCAATCTTCAGGGACCAACTCTAGGAAAATATCTGTAGGAATCTCCCAATCCTTCTCATTCCTTTCTTCAGTAAAGAGATTAGTGAAAAACTCCACAATCACATTCCTAATATCCTCATCCGTATGGACCCAAACGTCTTCATCATTTCTGATTGCAGAGATCTTATTCCTCCAACTACAGATGATAGTGCTTAAATGAAAGAACGTGGTGTTCCTATCACCCTCTCTAAGCCAAGTAACCTGAGCCTTTTGGTACCAAAATAACTCTTCACGCTCCAAAACCTCATCAAGTTCTCTCCGGAGTTTTGCTTCCAATTTGATGAGACTTCATTGGTAATCCACTGTTAATTTCTTTTGAATTCCTTCCAAACGAGCTAGAAGTCTTCTTTTTTCTCTGAAGATATTTCCGAAAACTTCTTTGTTCCAGGTACACAGCTCAATATAAAGGTCATGTAATGCATTCATTAAAGGTACATCAGCTCTCTAGTGCTCACTCACAAAATCAAAGAAATTCTCATGAGTAAGCCAAGCTGCCTGAAATTTAAAAGGTTTATTGGCATTGCCTAAAGGAGAAAAACCATTAGGGCTAATTAGAATCGGGGAATGATTCGAGGTAATAGCTGGTAAATGTTTAACTCTGGCCTTTGGAAATCTTAACCCCTAATCAGTATTGCAAAGAGCTCTATCTAGCCTAGCACTCTTCCTAGTTTCTTGGGACTGCCCTTGAGCCCAAGTATGGGCTGCACCCAAGAATTCCACCTCCAGCAGGTCCATATCCTCAATCCAGTCATTAAATAAAGTTGTTCTTCTACGTGTGCTTGAACAGCTGGAATTACGTTCCCAGTCATACCTTGTATCATTAAAATCTCTTGCAATCATCCAGGGTTTATTGTGAGAAAAAGCAAACTCTTGTAGTTCCTTCCATAGATCCTTTCTCTTTAGCGGATCAAGACTTGCATAAACCGCAGTAAAATACCAAGGTTGGCCACCGACTCTATTGATGTCCATAGTAATGTATTGATCATGTTTCAAAATTGGCTCCACTGTCACTAATTCCTTTTTCCAAAAAATCCAAATTCCTCCACTAAAACCCTGGGCATCCACTCTCTCATGCCCTGAGTAACCAATAATAGTAGCTATTTTAACAGCTGACTTCCACCCTTATGTGTTTCTACTAAGGCAACAACCAAGGGCTTATGAATTCTTAATATTTCCTTCAAAGCAGCAATAAACAATTTGCTTCTAGCACCTTGGACATTCCAAGTCATGTAGGAGATTGCTATATTATCAGGGGAAATATTATAATCAAGAACAGAGGGGAGGGTAGATAGATAAGCTTGGCTAATCAGACGTAGAAGTCTTGAGATTTCACTGGGGAGTTGGAATTCCACTACTAACTCCGGAAGGGCTAGCTTTGGTTCTATCCAAGATTGTCAATGCACCTCCATAACGTGGGTCAGGGGGGTTGCAGAGATTATGTACGGTGAATACATTGGTTACCCTACAAATATCGTCTTGTCTGTTGTTACACTCTGATTCACTACTTTGGGTATCGAAACCCTTATGGTCTCCAATGATCTGTCCATTGAAACTATTAGGTGTAGAAGAGTTTTGATTAGTTAGGGACCAAATAGTTTGAGCGGGGGGTTGATTAGGAGAGGAGGAACTACTACCGACTTTCGGATTATCTGACTTTAAGGTTACAAGAGCTTCACTATTAGTTTGGTTGATGTCTGTGTTTGACGAGAGTTTTGCTTGACGATCCATTGCCTCATCCTTGCTTAAATAACCCTTAGTTCCATTCAAAATTTTGGAAGGTTGGAATTGATTCCTGCTTTGTGGAGATGAAACGTATTGCTCCACTTGTTGGACTTTAGAGGAATCATTTGTGTCTACTGCAATTTCCATATTTTTCCAGTTTTCAATTGATTCAGTTTCCAAGTCTCCTTTTTCCATATCATTTAATTGATCCCTAGGGATACTTTCCTCCAAATTTTCCGTGATTTTCTCTTGCAGGATTGAATATATTGATCCCCTCTCTCCAATATCCGGATTTTGTGGCTTATTTGATTGCCCTTCATTGGCAGTTAATTCAGGCACTTGATAAGGAGTTTCCTTAGAATGGCCCCTAGCAGAATTGACCAAAGAAGCCTGGACTGTGCTCTCTTTGGTCATCCTCCTCCTTGGGGGTTTTTTGACCGCATCCAAGACCCATAATCATCTTGTAACTCCGAATTTTGCATGGAGCAGTTAGCTTGTTGATTTTGAGTTTTACTCTGATCAATCGCATGACACTGACCTAATTTTGAACAGTTTTCCGCAAGATGGCCCAATTTTCCACAGCTAAAGCATAACATTTTGAGACCTTCATATTGAACTTTCCAGATTCTCCCTTTAAACCAGAATTTGAGAGTAGAGGTTTTGACAGGTCAATCTCTACACTCGTTCTAACAAATTGACCCCTAGTAGCTTGGGCCGTATTGGTATCAATCCTTACCACTTTACATATTCTTGATCCAAGTTTGTTAAGAAAGGAGGAATCAAAGTATTCTATGGCCAGGTTAGGAATTCTTACCCAAGCAGTGAGGATCTTCATGTCTTCTTCATCAGGCATGAAGTTAGGAGTCCATCTTCTTATCGTGAGATAATTATCATCTATCATCCAAGGACCTTGGGCCAGCACAAATTCATGATCATCTTTGTTAGAGAAACGTGCAACATAGTAGTTACACCCAATGTCTGTAAGTGAAAGATCACCCTTCACATTCCATTTCCTCTTCAGTTTGCGCATTAAAGCCATATACCCAATCTTTCCATCAAACATCTTCAATATAAGAGCATTCCTCCAAGGTTTCCTTAGCCTTTTCTTTTCTTCCTTAGACAACAAGATTTCCGGGCATAACTCATCGTTTCTTAAGAGCTCCGAATCTGGAACATCATCATCCGAATCTTCATCCTCCTCATCCTCAGATTGGTTAAATATTGGATTATCCTTAAGAAAATTACTCTTAGTCTGCACTATGTCTCTGAAAGACAGAATAGAAGGTTGATGAGTGGTATTACCTGAATTGATGGCTTTTGACGGACCATCCTCATCCATCATTTCATTATCATGGTTTTCTTTGTTATCAAAAATCAAATGGGTGATTGACCTTTTGGGTTTCTTTTTTGATCTTCGCAGAAGGTCTTGTTCTTCTATAGTTATGGGTGTAGCTGAGGGAGAACCATGGAGAGGACGTGAGAGTGAACCATGGAGAGACATTTTTTTTTGTCATCAATAAACTTTAATATTCTGTTGTTCTTACAGTAGTTTATGTTCAAGAAAACCCATATCAAAATGGAGACTGAATGGTCGTCTTAAACAGTCTCCCAAGCATCTCTCATCATAAAGGCCTTAGATTTGACCTGTAACCTACGAAGCAATGATAATTGTGTTTTTAATCATGAATTGAACTTTGAATGAATATAGGAAAACCACCATAAATTTTTATTTGTATGGAGCCTTCAATAGTTGCCCCTTTTTTCTGTAGACCACATCATTGTATCATTAGAATTATGTAAGACTGTAAGAGGTACCATGATGTTTTTCCTGAAAACTCGTACGTCTTCGTACAGTGTATTCCACTCTGAGCAACGACACTTAACTATCTTATATTCTTATGTTGGATTGTGGACAGTTCAACTTCCGTAGAAACCTGCAGGTCTGAAGACTCTATACACCCTTCTGGTTAAGGAGTACAATATGTCTCACCATAATACTCCATGTATAAAAGATGGTAATTTATGTTGTCACTAATACTCCGTACATCGTAATAATTATAATATGTCATTGTAGGGACATATTAAACTTGGGATCATATTGAAGAATGAAGATGCATCCATACTAATAATTTCTCCCTCCATCTCAAATTATATGACAATTGATCTCGATAAGATATTAATACATGAAGTATTTGTTATAAAGCAAAATAAAAACATTTACTAAAGTCTTTATTCATATAAAGAATAATATTTTGATAAATATTATTTTAATAGGCCATGTGAAAAGTCTACTCTCAAAATTCAACCATAAAAAAGCGTAAATGGAATACATTATGTTGTAAATCTCATGGAATACAATCAATTGTACTTAGGAGGGCAATTTCAAATTCACGATGAAGCTAATTAAGAAAGCAACTTATCAATTGACACACTATATGATATGGGTGGCCCGTGTAGGCTCTATTCTCAACTTATTTAAATAAGTTTCAGCAAAAATAAGGGAAATTCAACAAATATAGGGAAAGTTGAGCATAAGATAAGTCTAGAAATTAAAGCAATAAATTCATCAAAAATAAGTTAAGTTTATTAAATATCAAATTATAAACTAAGTTGAATAAAAATAAATCAAGTTTGGCAAAATTTTAATGGAGACAAGGGTGTAATAACTCAGGTATTTGAAAAATGTGAAAATTTGCACAAATCTCTCCCTGGTAATGTACCCTTCGTGTGACTTACAAGTTTCAGAATAGCAATGCCAACAATTTCACTCTTTAGGTCCATTACAATTAAAATGCAAAAAAATACAAGAAATAGTAGCCAAGAATTTAAATATATCAAGAGAATTTTGGAAAATTATATTGTGACAATTAGAAGTATCCAAGGAGGTAAATCCTTGAATACTTAATACTGACAAGTTTATCTGCAAATCCAAAAAGAGACGTAATGTCAAAAAAAAAAAAAATGGAAGAGACGATGCCTTCATCATCTCAACATACGGCAGCATAACTGGGATGCGGGCATGTTTATAATGCAAATCCAGGAGTCATTATGTGAAAAAAGAAAAGTAAAGAAAATAAAAGAGATGGAAGAGACTATGGCTTCATCATCTTGACTTCATACGAGGGATGCTTTTGAGCTAAGATTTAAGGCCAAACGCCAACATAAGGCATTTTCTGGCCTAAGGGTCTTTTAAAAATAGCTTCTCTACCACTTTTTGGTTGGTCGTGTCTAGGTTTTGAAGTAAGGATATCTACATCACGATGTCAGAGTTTTCAAATAGAGGAATCCATAAACCAGGGGATTGATTTGCTGAAGCTTCAAGTTATCAACTTCCAGATTAATTTTGGCAGTCTTCTAGAAGTGAACCAAGGTTCATGCGAAGCACTATGAGTGAACAAAAACTTCTCAAGCTGATTTGTTCACTGCAATTATTGAGATTGCTGAAATTCGCAAACAAGAGTAAAACCCATAAGAGGTGTTGAAGCAAGAATAATATTACCACTAACGAGATTAATGTGATTGTGCACCATAAGCAGCAAGATTATTATCTCCAGTCAACAGACCACTCCTAATCATGTCATTTTGCAGCTTTACAGCCTCATCAGCCTTTCCAAGGTCACAATATTTTCTCAATAGTACACCATAAATAACTTTGTCAGGCAAACACCCCTCCTGATCACTTCATTAAATAACATTCTTGCTTCATCAAGCTGACCAAAGCCAACAAGCACCTGAACCAGACAGGTGTAAGCCTGTAGATCCAGCTCCAAACTCATATCAATCATCTCGTTCTTTAGCTTGAATTCTTCCTCTATGCTACCAAGCCTTCAAATTTCCACAAATTAAAGCTGTAAAGCTGCTACATCTGGAACCAAACCCTTAGCTTGCATTCCATCAAAAAGCTCTCTAGCAATTTCCAAGCAATTGTTTTTACAAAAACCATCAATTAAAGCTGTATATAAGACAAGATTTGGGGACATAACAGCACCATCCATCCTACAAATTGGTCAAGTGCATCCTGAACCAGTCCCGATTTACACATACCATCAATCAACACAGTGTAAGTCACAAGTGTTGGAGCAATTCTCAAGTACAGCATTTCGTGAAACAAACTGAGGGCTCCTTTAACATCCCCTGCTCATAAATAAGCCTGTAGCAAAGAAGTATAAGTATACAAATCCGGCGCAAATCAGCACTGGTCATTTTGTTGATTAAGTTAAAGACTTCCTCAACGTTTCCATGCTTTGAGTTTCCATCAATCAAAGCTGTGAAAACAGGTCCATCAGGAACTATTCCTTTTACTTGCATTTCATCAAAAAGCTTTTTAGCCATTTCTATGTAACTACTTTTACAATGAGCATCAACTGCATCCTGGATCAGCCCCAATTTCCAATGAATGTTACAAGTGTAGGCATGATATCACACTCTTGCCTTTCCTGGAATAGTTCAAGAGCTTTGATGGAATTTCCTGATTTCAAAGAAGCATCTATTAAAATTGTGAAGAGAATGGCATTTACCTCAAGACCAATTTGTTTCATTTCAGTCACTAAAACTCTAGCTTCTTCAACTCTTCCATCATTGCAAAGTCCCCGGATAAGGGTGCCATATAGAGTCTCGTCTGTTTTTCTCTTTCTTTTTCATTTCTTCTAAGATTTTTTTTGCTCTTTCTGTCTTATCTGCTTTAATGCAACCATGAATAAGAGCAGTGTAGATTTTCTGGTTTGAGATTATGCCAGCTTTCTGCATATTATTAAACAATTCCTCTGCTTCTTCTATCCTCTCTTTCTCACAGAGGCCATTGATAAGAGCCGTAGAGGTGACCACATTTAGGTCAAACCCAACTTCCAACATCTCGTTCACTATTTTTGAGCTTCACCAAGGTTTCCCATTTTACAATTAGAGTCAATCAAAGAATTATGGGTATATTCATTTGGAGACAGACCAAGACATCTCATATCAACAAAAAATTTCATAGCTTTGTGAAGGAAAATGTCCTTTGATCAAGTGTAATGATTAAGTGTAACATGGACAAATTTATGGAGATATATATAATCGGTTATTTTAGGTGATCATAGTGTTTTGCTAGAAACCGACTATGATTTGTGGACTAATTTGATTAGTGCACGGCTAATAATAAACCGGTCCTATGAGGTCACACATATAAGTATATGATTGAATTAAAATACAAAAGAGGTTAAGGAGCTAAATGGTCATGCTTATGTGAAGTATGGACTAAAGAGGTTATTTGTAACATATAGATGTTACTTATAAATATGAATAAATTTGAGACATGCATGTACCACTTCAACATTCATACTTAGCCATATACTCCAAAAGCTCTTTTCCCTTCTCTTTGCCATCACCAACAAAAGTAATAAGGAATTGTTCCTTATTCCGTACTAGCATACGTGGTGTTTCAATCGTTGCTTGTGGACCAACACTAGAGGAGCAACATTTGGTGTTCTAAGGATCTCCATATAGGAGTGTGAATCGTTCTTCGCTTTGTGGAAAACACGCTTCAAGGGTATGGAATTCTAATCCTATAATTCGTATTGAAATGTGCATGAGATCCTGTTGTAGATGTAAGAAATCGTTTCTTGAAATTCCGCTTTACGTATCTACATTCCTACACTTTGCTCGTCATCCCTTCTTTGCAAAAAGAATCGATTAATGCGCTATACATTACAACATTAGGCTTCAAACCATCAATTTTCATCTGACGAAGAAACTCAAAAGCCTGAGGCAACTTTTCATACTTACAAAAATTGATCAGAGTACTACATGTTATAACATCAGGACTATAGCCTACTTCCCTCAGCTCTGCGTATAACTTTATTGTTTCATTTAATAACCCATGCTTTCCATGCCCATCAATCAATTTATATACGTAACAATATCTGGTATTAAGCCATCTCGTTAAACAATGTCATTGCTCCAACCATATCCGTTTCCTTGCATCTATCAAATATCATAATGTTATAGACTCAGATAGCCTTTTTAGAAGATTATTGCACGAACGCAACTTAGGGAGGACCCTACACCTCTTCATCCTCTCAAAACACTGGCTTGCCTCATCAAGCATCCTCAATTCAACCAACACACTGAAAAACGCATCGAATACTCCATAACCAATCACACAAACGTTCCTTGTTAACCACAAAGCATCAAAAAAATTCAAACCCGGACAAAATCATTTCTATAAACATATGGTGAACATGAAAGTAAATCCTACTAGAGAACAAAACATGAATCACTATACAATAAGACTCAGTATAATGCCTGAACTCAAGACGCGCTTTCGCCCACCGAAAGAATTTCAACACTACCTTAGGTTCATCCTTCAATAAAATTAACACCCTTGAAATTGAAACAGGATCGAAAGCAGAGCGAAACAATCTCTCAAACCTATTTCATCATTCCATCTCTCTTCAAGAACCAATCTTTTCATGAAATCTCTATCAAAGAACTCATTGAAACTATCAGAATATACATTACTGCTAAAAGGGGGTCTAAAAATGCAAAAAAGTCCAGTGATCCAGATCACAAATTGCACAGAAACGGGAAAAGGAGGCTACAAAAGACGCACCTATGCGATTGGAGAGGGGGTTTCTACGAGATACAACGCCGAAGAAACTGCGAAGAAACAACAAGATTGCTTTGGTAATTGGTGGGGTTGATGAAATTCAGTTAGCTCCATTGTCATAGCATGACATTTTTGGGTACGAAATTTCGTAGAATTTCATTTTCGTTGATTGGAGGTGAAAATGAAGAGTTAGAATGATGATGAAGGAGCTGAGCTGCTCAGCTGCTTGAGAAATGGGTTATGACTTGTGAGATTGTTTCTACTTTGATTTGCAGGGTTTTTAGGTTGCTCTCATTCTTTCTCGTTTCGGGTTGGTCTATTTTTACTGAATTATAATTAAAATTAGGCTTACTTTATTTTTATATATATTTGGCTTGACTTTAATGATCAAAACTTATTTTTAATGTTTAAAACTAATTTTTACAGAATTGCTAGTATTTTTTTTACACTATTTATTCTACTAATTTAAAACTAATACATTTTGTAATGGATATAAACTTAATATTAATGAATAACTATATATTTAAATTTTTGCATTTGTATGTCCATGATTTTGAAAACTTTTGCTCGATTCATTTTTAGTAGGTTGAACTCAAAGCTATAATAAAGTATCAAGTATTCAAGTGAGGACAATTAAGCTCACTTGACAAATTTACAAAGTTATAAGTTTATTAGGTAGTAATTGACAAATTTTCCTTAGCTTTAGTTGGGAGGGATGCTGCATGATGCATCAATTGTTTTTAAGATAATGTTGGTAAGATACATGCTTTATTATTAATAATTATCTATCTCTTAAGCATGGGAAAAAACAATTCATTTCAGTTGATGAAAGGAATCAAAATAATTGTAAAATGAAAGATGACATATACTGTCCTTCGTACTAAGAAATAAATACAAGACCAAAAAATGAATCATATTGAAATGATAGATGACATATACTGTCCTTCGTTCATACTAAGAAATAAATACAAGACCAAAAAAAGAATCAAACTCCTAGGCCTTACTATCTGGTGGCGATACTACCAAGTACTGCGTACCAAGTATCATCTCTCGATGTCTTACTTCATAACTATGGCTTGTAATTATGGTTCATTAGACTTGTCATCTCCCATTTTCACACTTCCGAGTCTTCGATAGTTAAGATCAAGGAAATATAAACAAGGTCCAACATAACCAAATAATGACCTAACACAGAGCATATAAAATCAAAGTCGCACAGGATACATTTTCAAAATTGAAACCTCGGTAGAGAAATGCCTCACCACATAAGATATATAGATATTTGTTCTGACAAGTTCCCTATTAGGCTATTACACACCATTTGTGAACTAAGTAATACCAATTGTTTCATCCTGGCAAATAGAAGTGAATACGACTAGAAGAAGTCTAGAAACTACAGCTGTATGGGCATCCTTCAATATTTTTAATAACAAATGAAGGGAAAAAAAAAAAAAGATAAATCCAAAATTTTGCTGCTCTTCCTCAAAAGACATCAATCAACAACACACAATTATGAAATCACTGCTGCTTGCATTCTGGTGGCCTTTCACCCGCCTGCTGGGCATCACCTCTTTGTGCCTTGGCACCTCTCTGCAATTACCGCTCAAAATTGTAGAGTTAGGAAATACGCAACTTTATTGATCCCTTAATTCATCTACTGATTCATCCCCTCAAAATAAATAAATAAATGATCTACTGATGCCTATTTTTGCAAGGGAACGGAGAAGGAATAATTGAGCACAGATGAAAACTGTAGAAACTAGTACATGACAAGAATGTAGAAAACAACGTAGTCCTGGTTACTTTATCTTTGACAAGAAAATCACAGAAGTGGGGGAGAGAGAGAGAGAGCTCCTTTAATTCCTAACCTTCTTCTGGTGGGGCTTGTCATCTTCCTCCTCATCGTCTTCATCGTCCTCGTCTTCATCCTCATCCTCATCCTCATCCTCATCCTCATCCTCGTCCTCGTCCTCATCGTCATCAATGTCATCATCACCTAAATCTTCAAAATCATCATCCTCAGCAGCTTCCCCAGTAAACCATGACACAGCATGGGGTATAACTTTGTCACGAATTGTTGACCTATAGACCAGAGAAGTTGTAATCAGCTTCTAGAAAATCTTCAAAGTCAAAGAACATGGAACTGGAAACAAACACCCTGAGGATGTAGTGCTAGGAATCAGGTCGAATTCAACATCTTACACCACATGGGTATTGACATGCAGTCTATGGAAATAAATAGCAGACTAGGGAGTGCCCATGAACTTACCCAACATCATAATCTTGCTCCATAAGAGCTTGCAGCTCTTCTGCCTAATCAAACAAAAGCAAAATTAGATCAATAGTCGATGGGCTTTCTCAAGTCAATAGTACAAAACACAATGACTCGAAACTCACAGCATCTTCGTCAATCTCCTCCTCATCATCTGGAACTTCAGGTGGGCTAAAGAAATTGAAAAAGCTCTCAACAGTTTCTGTTTTTGTAATTGGCTTGGCATTCTTAGACCCCTTCTTTGGCTTCTTTTTCAAAAGCTTCTGGGTCAGGCATTTCCCTGGACACCACTCTATTACCGTCCTAAAAAACACCCATAGCTGTCAGTTATAATGCAGTAGAAATAGCAAAGAGTTGAAATCAGAAGAGAGATAGTTAGGAATCTGCCATTACCCTGTTGCTTTCTCCAAAATAGGTTCCTCTTCATCAATCATGTAATATATCTTTGTCAAAACTGTATTTGTGAAAAAGGGATTAGGATCAAAGAAAAATTCAAGCTTGAAACCCTTGGAAGCTTCACCCTTTGGGACATCATCCTTAGGCACATCAATCCTAGACCACTTTATATCTTTGAGGTATTTGAGAGCTTCTTCATCAGCCTCCTGAATCTGAAATCAATGATAGATAAAACAAAATAAAAAAGGGCAACAAAAAGACAGGTGAAGTAAATGAACCATTACATTATATCGAACAAAACATTATACTAACCGATTCAGTCAGCACTTCATTATTCTTCATTGCAGTGAGCCAGAAATTGGGCACTCCTTTCTCTGAGTTAAACAAGTGGGAAAACATGAAACAGCTGTAAACAAAAAAGATATATTTCACAGCAAATTTCAGTTAAGTACCTTCAGCGGCATTATCTGTTCCTTGGTCAGTTTTTGGTACATTAGCAACTCCATCAACTTCAACAACACCATTAACAATTTCATATCTCTGAAAACGTACAGCAACGAAGATAAATAAAGTCTCACAAGTGCTCTAGAAATGATGGAAGTCAAATAAAGAAAAATAAGATTTCCTAGCATTTTGTAAGATGTCTTTCTTTGCATAAAATGCAAAATGATACATAGGCTGCTAATGCTCTGAATTTATATTCTTGTAAAAAAAAAAAAAAGCAAAATTAAGAACACAATATAACGAGGACCACAAAGAAATTATGTTCTATGCAGATCAAGAGCAATAGCTATTGTAAATAGCATACCTTGTTGTAGAGTGGTTGATATAGTTTCTGGTACTTGTCTTCAAGTGCTCTTCTCTCCTCAAAGAACTTAGCCTCAAGTTCATCATGCTCACTCTGTACATCAAAAGGCAAGGCCAAGTTTTTGGCATTACATGAGATAGAAACAACTAAAAAACAGCAGAATACTTGTTACATAACCAGATAAATTTAATCCATTGTACTAGTTTGGCTGACATAAAAAAGAAAAACAATGACAGTTGAAATTCGAGGGAAGTCTACAAAATAGGAGTTTTGTTGACAAAAAAAAAAAGGAAGTTGTAAAGTGGAAGCCATAAAACCAGTTATCTCCTAGGGTACGCTAAACTGCACATCGAAAGTTTCACATACCATAATCGAACAATCAAATTTGCAAAATCACCTTCCAACCAAGAACTTACTTTCCATAAAGAAAAAAACAACCACTAAAATTAACAATAAGACTCATAGGCTCTATTTGGTTCAATTCGTATCATTTCCAGTGGAAAAAATTTCCAGAGAGAACATTTTAGAGAGGAAAACACATTTGTAAGTTAGTTTATTGTGTCTGTGTTTTCATTACCAAACGACTTCAAACAATAAAATAATAGAAAAGAAATTTCCAAGAAAACATTTTACATTAAAGCAAACAAAGCACTAATGCAAGCAAAGTTCATTATCAACAAGCTTCTGCGCATAAAAATAATAACAAAAAGTATAAACGGGAATAGAGCACTAATTTCTCAAACCAGCTTAAGCCCAAAAAATACAAATCGAAAGAGAAACACCCAAACACAAGGCGTTTAATCATGCATCACTTCAACTACAAACATTTTGAACAACTGTGTTTCAAAATCGAAACAATTGTCAATAATCATATCAAACCATCCAAACTTCCTAATCACCGTTGGCCGGACCGGCTAAAATATTGGGATTTAACAACCACTATAACAGTTAAAACCCAATACATTGACATAAAAACAACATAACATAACCTAAAACTGTATAATATAAGAGAAAAATATCATTAACGAGATAAATATGATACAAGATATAGTATTATTTTTTAATATACCTGAATCTGCCTCAAAAACTCAACACGTTTCTGAACCCTAGGTGGTAGTTTCTCAAGAATCGAATCATTCTCAGCCTTCGCAGCCTGATAAAAATAAATTCAAGAAAAAAAGCTTAAACCCTAAACCCAAACAATCAAATAAAAAATCGGAAAATAGTAATAATAAATAAATAGAAGTTGACCACCTTCAGAGCGTTGAGAATTGTAGATTTGTCCGCTGAATTAAGGGCTGCCATAATACAACACATTCAAACCCATTAAAAAATGAAAAAAAAAAAGAATAAAAAAAGACGGGAAAATTGAGGATAAGGGTTTAAGGGAGGGCGAACCGGCGGCGAGGGAGGACAAGTCGACGTTGTTGTTGGTGGCCATTGTGGAGGAGCGAAAGAGTGAAGGAGAAGATAGAGTTGGTTGGTTTTCGGAAGCTCAAAAACCCTAATTTTCGAGCGGAAGAGAGAGGAGATGGAGAGATGAGCATTACATTGTAAATTTATGAGACTGAAAAGGAGGGGTTGGAGGAAGGTGGGGCCCTAGATTTTTTGTGTTTTTCATTTTTTTATTTGTTATGACATGGCATTTTTTGGGGCATGACATGGCATTGTTTAGGGCCTTTTTCCCACCGAATATGAACGCTTTAATTTTATTTAATTTAATTTAAAAAATAAAAAAAAAATAATATATTACCACTTGATGGGTGTGAGAGAGAGGTGAGGTGTTTGGCATAATGAATGGCATTTTGAGTCTAAGATGATATGATTGTTGTCGTAGTAATAATTTCATAAATTTCCGGACTATGTTTTCTTTTTGGGAAATAGCTGTTGTTGATAGGTTAAGGAAACGTTTGTTCAATATTTTTAGAGTTGCATTGATTTTTAGACCATTCACTTAGATTGTAAATCATACGAATTCGTTACATAATCACTTGTTCACTACAATTAGCTAATGTTGATGTTTGGTGTTGTTTTTATTTTTATTTTTATAACATATACATACATACATATACATTGATATTTGGAATTATCATAGCACAATAAAATATGCCAAGGTACATATGGTTTTAACAACTGTGCCGTGTTGTGGCATACTGCTAAATCATTGGGTTTTGGCCATGAAACTCTACGGAGGTGAATCAATAGGTTGGGATCAATCTCTGACTCTCTGTGCTTGTTCAGGAGATCATTGTGTTTCTCCCATAAATATTGTATGCCTTTTCACAAGTCCTCCAGCTGTTGTTGTTTTTCATGAAGGGGGAATAGGTAATAGCAGGAAAATGTAATTACGATCAACAAACATAATAATGCATCAATGCCTACAAAGTCCAATTTTATCACAGGAACGTAATCAGACCTTGAACAATATCTGACAGGAAATGTCAAGCGATTGAAGCACTTATTCTAACATCATGATCAACCACATTTTCGACAGGTTTACAACCACAAATACAGGAATCCTCCAAATACACAATGCTATCCAAACAGTACAAATTTCATCCAAGTCCATATCATAATCAAACAAAACCTTGTAACTACCAACTGCAGGAGGCTAAGTCTGCTTCAAAATCCAAATATCTATGAGAACGTGCATCATGAAGTGGTTGTCGTATCTACTATTTCTGCATCCTCAATGTTGGAAATGTCAGAATTCCCTGAGCTGCTAGGATTTCCAGGAGTCAAAACACGTCCAGTCATGGGATCAACAGGCCGGGTGTCACGTGGCCCCCCTTTACGTCCCATTGCCATCATTGGTGGAGGAGGCAGCAACCCGGCTCTAAACAGTACTCGCTGAACAGGATCAGATGGCTGAGCTCCAACTGAAAGCCAATACCTGTGATTTACAATGTTAAACCACTAAATAAGGGACAACTCTTGACTCGGACACCAGTGAAAAAACTCAATAAATTCTCAAATCAAGGTCAATAAGATAGGTAGCTCATTCAGTCAATAGACGAAATAATTAATCATAACAACAAAACTCAAACTCCCCATCCTTCCCAGAAATAGTTATGGTCAATAGTCAAAATGCCAAACAGAATTGAGCAAGCAACATAACATGTCATTACAATATGATGATAGACCACCTTTCAAATTACATGTTTCTAGTCTCAAGTCTACAAGCCTCTGCATCAGCTACCTCTCTCCCTACATGAAATAAACAAGACTAAACAAGTAACAAGTGAAAGGGAAAGGGTAAAGAGCATTAACCATCAGAACAGAATTGCTCATTTTTTGAAACAGAGGCACACTAAATGCTACTGCTCCTTTAAAAATTAAGTATGATAATAAACTTGAGAAATAGCAGCATTTTCTGGTCATTCATTAATCGTCACTATGTACATGGTACAGTGAAACAATCCTGCTCTATGATTTGTAAGAGTTAAGAAGCACAATGATTTTGCAGGTGCTTTTGTGTTGGACTAGTGGCACAAAAAATTGGACCACACGTCACTTGGAAGAAATACATAGGAGAATCTTTATCAAAGTCACAATTGAACATCTGAAGCAGACGCCTTGCAACTACAAAGAAAAAGTCCAAATTACAAAGCAGGTATATATCATGATAATTGCAGAATCAAAATTACCTATCTCATACATGAAAAATTGCCCATTTATGAATCATTTTACAAGAACAAAAGAATAAAATGATTTATATGAATTATCGTAGAGCTCTGTCTCCTATCCCACAACATATCTAAGAGAAAAAGGCAAAGTGGTCTAAATTTCAGGCTTACATCTATAATAAATTCAGCTATTGCTAAACATATATTTTAGCCAACAAGACCATTAGCAACAAAGCAATCAGATTATGAAAATATACCAAGATGATCATTTATAAACCAGAGTACCAGACATGTGACTTTGATAATTTCTGGAAAGAAGAAGCAATAAAAATGAAGAGATCTAATAGGAAAATTGAATTATAATTTTCTTAAGAAAAAGAGAAGGATCAAAGCAAAGGCAAAGAAATGTGAACATTTTACAAAAACAAGAAATCAAATTCATGCGAGGAAGTTAGGCTTATGCAGTGGCCATCAGAAAGTGTCAATGACAGAAACACAAGAAACTCTTCTTGCATTGAAATTCCAGAGATGCTTCAGCATCAAAGACCAAACCTGTTACTCAATAAACTACACATGATTTCAGGATCACTCAGCATCATCTGATATCCTTGAAATTTGGCTAAAGTTAAGTGATCCAAGTCAACCTGGGTATAGAATACAGTCTGCCAGACTCTCTCACACAGTATGTCCTTTTATCTTCTGGTTACCGTTGTCTGCATATACAAGATTACAACAATGCATATAAGAGAACAATCATAAGAGGCTTATCAGAACCAGCCTTGGTATATCCACGGGGTATGACTGCAAACATTTAAACATCCTTACCTTCCCTACTCTAGGATAAGAGACTATGTAGAAGCATTGGGTTGATGGAGGTGTTAGCAAATATCATCACAAGCTTAGAGAACTGTAATGAGTCTTCTTAAGGCACAAACCATCCAGCATATTTACAAGAGATGTGGCAAGGCAAGGGCAAATTAGGAAAAGCAGTAGGGAGTCCTTTACTGTTATTTGGAAGCATAAATGAGAGTGCTGAGTTATTAGAGAGGAATATTCTAGGAAGTTGTGAGGGTAGCTTAACTAGAGGTCAGGTGCACAGTTGTGGGTGTGGAATTTGTGTGAATTGTTTGTATTGGGAGAGTCCAGGCCTCTCGAGAGACAACTGTCATCTTGTCGTTTGCTCGTCATTAATAAATGGCTTCCTTGATTCCTTCCCCTCAACCTTTTCCTTTTCCATGTTATTCTCTTTTCTATATTTTTTCTTCTCTCTTTGTATTTCCTCTGTGGTGACTGTGTGAGTTAGAGCCTTAAGCTTGGCAGTAGTTGATTCATTACAAAGTGTATCAGAGCAGCTGTCATGACACTTCAGGTGGTGGGTCCATGAGAAGAGCAGGTCTCAGTCCTACACAAGTCTCTCTCCTCGCTCAAAGGCAGATCTATCTCAACAATCAAAGGTGGAGTTGGATGCTTCATTAGAAGCTTTCAAACATTAGTTTAAAGATCTCTCTGGCCAAATCCAAATGCAAGCGTGGAACTGCAAGAGGCCACACAAGTGCAGAGATTGCTGCCCTTAAGTCTAAAAGGGAGGATTTACCAAACTCGAGATAATCTGGGAACAGAACTGCAGACGGTAGTAGCAGAGCTCCGTGCATCACTCTCCGAAGTTGGCGCCCAATGGATGATTAATATAAATGGTGAGGTGGTAGGTGGCAAAAAAAAGGGGGAGATGGGTGGATCTGGAGGCTCTAAGAGGAGTGAGGATATGTTTTCTGGTGGGTTTAATGGCAGTTCAGGTGGTACCTTGGGTTCTGGAAGCATCAGAGGTGGAGGTAGAAACTGGAAATATCAAAAGCTAGATATGCCACTCTTTGATGGGTCAAACCTGTGGTTCTTCGGGCAGAGCAATATTTCGGTTTCTATCCATTGAATGAGGACAAGAGAACAGAAGTAACAGTAGTGTCAATGGAGGGTGATGCACTTAAGTGGTTCCAATGGGAGTCCAAGAGGAACCCATTCATTTGGGGGGGGGGGGGGGGGGGGGGGGGGGGGGGGGGGGTGGGGAGGTCTTAAAGAACATTCCCCCATGGCCATCACTCAAACAACCTCGGCGACAGACTACCAACGAGGATGTACTGCAATTTATCTTGATAATTCAAATATAAATGGGTTGAAAGAAGATTTGAAGGTGGAGAGTAGGCAATGGAATTGGCAATTCAGGTGGAGGAAAGGAATAGCATCATGGCCCAAAAGAAGATAGGGTATAATCAAAGGAATGGATTGTATGCAATCTATAATTGGCCCCTAGAGGCCCTTGTCTACACATCTAACCCATCCTGCCACGTCAACACTCAAAAGTTGGATTACTCCTTCACCAAATGAACTTGGAGTGTCCAAGAGGAACCCATTCATTGTGTGTGTGTGGGGGAGGGGGGAGGGGGCCAGGCCCCCATGGCCATCACTTAAAAACCTCGACGACAAACTATCAACGAGGATGTTGTGCAATTTATCTTGATAAGTCAATTTTAAATGGGTTGAAAGAAGATTTGAAGGTGGACAGTAAGCAATGGAATTAACAATTCAAGTGGAGGAAAAGAAAAGCATCATGGCCCAAAAGAAGATAGGATATAATCAAAGGAATGGATTGTATGCAATCTATACTTAGTCCCTAGCCTCTAGGCCCTTATCTACACATCTTGGTCCCTAGCCTCTAGGCCCTTATCTACACATCTAACCCATCCTGCCACATCAACACTCAAAAGTTGGATCACTCCTTCACCAAATAAACTTGGAGCATCTATTTTGACTCAAAAACAACAAATCTCCACCTCAAAAATTTGGGGGTGATGTTAGAAGGTCAAGTTACATATTGCAAGAGAAAATAGAAAAAGATATGTGCTTTGAATATTAGTAACAGAGTATAGAGCCCGAATATCGAGGAAAGAGCTCGGTGTTTTGTTCCTCAACAACGTCGATTTTGGTGAAGAAGTTGGTGGAAGTAAACCACGTTTTCCAACAAAAGAAGTGGCCTTTGTCATCCCTCTTCACTTGATTATAGGGCTCGCAGATCTAAAAATCATGAAGCTAGGAGGGAAGTTTGCCAAAAATGGTCGTGATAATAGATATGGGCACCACCCACTCGATGTCGGCTTCTAAGGAGTTTGGTGTATCATTAGGGAGGCAATATGAGATACCGGTTAATGTTGACACGTGGAGATCATATTAGACGGAGGTGTGAAGATAGTGGATGATTTTCTGTCTCTGGGATTATTGGGAAACTTCGAAGTCATCTTTGTCGTCCAATGACTAGAGAAACTCAAATCGGTGATAAAAAGTTGGAAGACCCAATTGAAGAAATTCCAGCATAATGGGGAGACCTTTACACTTTAGGGGGGATCCAAGTCCAATCCAACCATGCTTCGTTCAAAGTCTCCTTGAAATCCATGGTTAGGACACTTTGCAAGGAAGGAGGAGGATGGTGGTTCGAAAGAAGCCTCTTAGATGTTAGGAGGGGAGGAGAGAACACACATGAATTGCTTTCAATGGTACTAGAGTTTCTTCATAGTATAATTTCAGAGTTCAAGAAGCTTTTCCATGCCCAAAGGGTTACCACCGAAGCGAGGCCATGAACATGCAATTGTATTTTAAGAGTGCATTAATCCAGTTAGTGTGATGCCATACCGTTAAAGCGTTGCTAGCACCGGGCACCATCAAACAATCAATCAACCCATTTTCTAGTCCATATTTTAACCTATACTAGTGAAGAAGGATGGGTTTTAGTGTTTCTGCGTTGGCTCTAAATACGGAGATAGGTTCAGATAGATATCCCATTCGTGTCATAGATAAGTTGCTAGATGAGTTAGGAGGGTTGGATCTCAAATTTGGGTACAATCAAATATGGGACATAGTAGAAGATTTGAACTCACATAAGACTACTTTGAGGACTCGTGAGGGTCAAGCCATTCGGCTAACAAATGCTCCAACAACATATCAGTCACTTTTCAATAAGTTTGTACTAGTATTCTTTAATGATATTTTTGTTTATAGAAAAAGTGAGGAGCATATGACACATATGGTCTTGATGTTGGAAATACTGGTTAAACATCAATTGTATGCAAACCTACAAAAACACAATTTGGCGAGAACGAGGTAGCACATTTATGCCATGTGATACGGAGAATAGAGTGGTTGCTGGGACAAGGTCAAAGCCATGCTGGCTGGTTACTACCAAAAATTCATCATTTGGTTCGCGCAAATAACCCTGACTAAACAATTGCATTATGATGCTTTTGATTGGAGTGAAGAGGCTATCGAAGCCTTTGAGTACCTCGAGAAGGCAATGATGACATCACTAATGTGGGCTATGCCAGACTTTACTAATCCGTTCATTGTGGAATCTGATGCTCTGGTCTTATGCAAGAGCAAAGGGAAATTGGGGCAGCATTTCAAAATTGGGAGCTAAGCTATGGTTTTGAGGTGCAATACAAGCCAGGTGCATCCAATAGAGTAGTCGATGCATTAGCCAGAAAAATTACAGAGGAGATAGAGTTGGTAACCATGATACTGCCTACATTATTGAATAAATATTGACTACAGTCTCCTAGAGAAAGAAGTGGAACCAAACCCCTTCTTGAATCAAATCAAGCACATCCAACTTAGTGAGGCAGGGGAGAAGGAGCATTGTGGATTGATCTCCACCTTTTTACCCATCTTGCTCCATGAATACCATGATTCTCGTACTGGGAGACTTACTTGGGACCTTAAGACCTACATGAGGATAGCTGGGAGTTGGTACTAGAGGGAAATTGGAAAGGAGGTGGCAAATTATGTACAACGTTGCCAAGTATGTTGGCAAAATAAATTTTCTAACCAAAGCCTAGCTAGGTTACTACAACCCTTACCCTTGCCAACTATGGGGTAGGAGAACATCTTCATGGACTTTAAGAATGTCTACCCTTGTCTAAAGGAGTTGACTTGCGGTGGATAGAATTTCCAAATATGCACACTTCATAGTGCTCAAACACCCTTTCATTGCCTTTTGAGTTGTTGGAATCTTTAAAAAGGAAGAAGTGAGGTTGCATGGGTTCCTAGCCTATATGGTCTATTGTGTTTGATAGAGACAAAAGTGTTTATGAGCCTGTTTTGGAAAGAACTACTTTGTATGCAAGGGACAACTCGAGTATATCACATCCTATCATCCTCATACAAATGGGTAAACAGAGATTACAAGTCCTTGGAAGTTTATTTGAGGTGTTTTGCATAGGGGGCAAGTAGATATTGGGTTACTTGGCTAGGGATGAATTTTCCTACAATACTTCCCCTCATATGTCTACCAAGGTTATTCCATTTAAGGTGTGTTAAGGAAGGGATCCACCAAAGCTGTTAAAGTTGGGAAGGGGGAAAACAGAGGAGATGGTGTATGAGAGGATGCTGTTACACGTGCAATTATTAAGAGCTCAACAGAAAATGAAGTTGAAGGCTGACTTGCATAGGATGGAAGAAGTGTTTGAGGTAGGAGATTTTGTGCACCTTAAGTTGCAGCCCTATAGGCAGAAGTCACTAGCTAAAAGACCCTTTCAAAAGCTAGCAGCAAGATTCTATGGACCAAATCCAGTATTGAAGAAGATAAGAGCAGTAGCATACAAGACACTAGCAGAATTCATCCAGAAAGAGAGCAGTGGGAAATATGCCAGTGGCTGCAATGATTCCAGAACCATTGACAATAGAACTGGAAATGATAGCTAGACCAAGAAAGCCCTTGAAAACCAGACAGAATGTGGTTGGGAACTGATTCTGTGAAAAACCTACCAGATTTTGATGCTACATGGGAGGAAGCTGATGAAATTGATGCAAGATTTCCTGACTTTTACCTTGAGGACATGGGGGCAATGTAATGAATTTTCCTAAGGTACAAACCATCCTGCATACTTAAAAGAGATGTGACAAGGCAAGGGCAAGTTAAGAAAAGCAGCGGGGAGTCCTTTTCTGTTATTTGCGTGCATGAATGTGGGTGTTGAGTTGTCAGAGAGGAATATTCTTGGAAGTTGTGAGAGTAGCTTAAATAGAGGTCAGATGCACTGTCGAGGGTGTGGAATATGTGTGAATTGTTTGTATTGGGAGAGTTCTGGGCTCTCAAAATCCAGCTGCTATCTTTTCATTAGCTCGTCATTAATAATAAGCTTCCTTGCCCTTAACTTTTTCATTTTCCTTGTCATTCTCTATTTTTTCTTCTAACTCTCTCCATATATATTTTTCCAGTGGAGACTGTGTGAGATAGAGCATTAAGCTTGGCAGTAGAGGATTCATTAGAAGAACCTGTTATTCTGAATAAGATTTCTGTATCAGACTGATATTTTACAGATTTCAGAGAACAGAATTTGATCCTTGTGTGGCATTACTGATATACATCTATCTTCCAGACTTCAACAGTGTTGATCACCCAAGTTGACAGAGATAGTTTGACTTCCTTTTCATGATTGACTAACATCTTTTGGTTCTAAACTCAAGTCTAACATCCATTGAAGATCAAAATAAGCCATGACCCCATATTTTAATCAAATATGAGTCCACTCAAGGCAACTTCAACTCTGAAAAATTTGCACCCTCATTCTGATTGTTCAGACCATCGTCGTCCTTCATTTGGGTCAATGGAGAAATTGCAAAGATGAAAAGTAAACAGTAAATACCCCAGAAAGCCGGTGTGTAGCTTTTAGAAACTATGAACACACAATTATATGTCTTATTTTATTCACAAATGAGTAAGCTACACAATATGTCAGTTATTCTCGAAAAACAGAGTTAACTTAGAATGGGAATTGTCAATATGAATAAAGCAAGCTTATATAAAAAGGAAAGGCTAGAAAGAACTGTAAAACACAAATGAAAGTAAAAAAAATGAATATAATAGCTTTAAAAGCATATTCCAAAACAGAAAGAACGGAGCTGTTTCACATATACTATTGAATTCAAATTAACAATATTTCTCAGCTATGAATCATTTTCTTATTTGCTTCTCCATATTCTGTTGGAAATTAGAGAAATTTCTCAAAGGCTTTCTCACAAAACAAATTCATCAAAATAGGGAAAGTTGTGCAAATATAACTAGGAAATTATGAACACAAAACACAAACAAGGATAAGATACATGTTCATCTGATGGAATTCTAGATAGAAGAACAGGAAAAAAATAATTATACATCACATAACCAATGTCGGCTATAATCTAAGAAACAAATTATCAATTATTTACTTGAATATAAAAGACAAACATGAACAACAACCCTAAAGATACAGGAACAATAAGTGAAAACTCCAATTATTGCTGTTTGATGATGCAATTCATCAAACGATGGAAGCAAACATGGAGATTTCTAAAATATGATGGATTAAAAAATAGGGGGACAGGGGGGAAAAAAGGAAGCAAAAACATAAGAAAACTCTACATGGAAGAGTAAAAAGATGTAGATGTTAGAGGGTAGATGCAATTCATCAAACGATTGAAGCAAACATGGAGATTTCTAAAATATGATGGATTAAAAAATAGGGGGACAGGGGAAAAAAAAGGAAGCAAAAACATAAGAAAACTCTACATGGAAGAGTAAAAAGATGTAGATGTTAGAGGGTAGAGATAGGGTATTAAAGATGAAAATTCCAAGGAAACAGGAGAGTGTAGAATTCCAAAAAGAGTTTGTGGGAGAAGCACGACTCTACAAAGCTCAAACTATAATTATTAAGTTTAGCTCGACATCACAGAGACACACACTGTTATTGGGGCAATAATGCTATCATAGTATCACTGGTAGGATGAACAAGAACATGGAGTAGCAGAAGTTTTTTTTAGCAAGGGATGTTTCACCTGCTTTTTGCTGACATTGAAAAAAGGAAATCAAAGTCACACTGGGTCTCTGGTCAATGTAGGACCCTTCTTTCATACTATTCAAATTTTCTTCATAGTCCATCCCAAGAAGGCCAGAACACAAAATGAATATACCCTGGCACTTGATAGAACTGGTACAAATACCCAGCAGACCAAATTAAACCTTTGAGCTGGAACATTAATTTAAGAGCGACAATAGTACTATAACTTCTGAAACAAACCAATATGCCACAGTCACTTGAGACCCATACATTGTCACTCAGAGCTACAAAATAGGTTAAAGATGAAATAGATAGATAAGGCATTGTATCTTAAAAGTTTAAGTGAAACATATGATGCTCTATAATAAAAAGTTGAGCTTATATTTTAGACAAACACTCTACCTTAGGCTGGAGAAAAGATCAGGTATGTATCAAAGACCTCCGGGAGACATTATCCCAAAAATAAAAGAAAGAAAGAAAAACCTTGGGAAGACACAAACTACTAACAACTTTACAAGATGTGTCAGTTAACTCCCTCCAAGCTCCAACCTCCAACCCCAATGACTTTCATGAAATGTCCAAGAGAATATTTCTACATATCCAAGCAACTCATCAAGTATTCATCAAGTATGAACACAACATTTTTCCTTAGTCCATGCCCCCGAGAACCAAACCTCAACAGTGTAATAATCAAATCCCTCTTGTCATACCATAACTTGCACATGCTTTCTTATGAAATAAAACAACAATGCTAATTGATGTCATATACACATAACTAAAACCTTACATAAAGAACAGTGGACAAAAACCCTAGCCCTAAAAAATAATCAACATGATGGACACTCAGCAATAAGCCTCGTATGAATCAATTTAACCAAAAAAGAACATCTCATTTAAAAAACCAAGAACATCCACCAGGACAAGATCATACAAAGGCAAACAACCTACTCCCTTGGACTAAACCTGATATCTTCAAATCCTTCAAAAGTTTACCTCATTAAGCTTACCAGAATCGATGATCACCTCAAATCCATACTTAGCCGGTATAATTTTCTGTCTAACAGCTACATTATCTTTACAAAGTTAAGTTCACTCTCGATACATATGAGTTAACATTAGTCACACAACAATGAAACAAATCAAATAAAATATATACAACAAATACAAATGAAAAATCACTTACTTAACTCTATCAAAATTTAGCCCCATCCTCTTCTGCCCATCCTGACCTACATATACATATCAAAAAATGCAATTAAAGAAACGAAAACAAAACAAAAAAAAATCAAAGATTTATTTTGAAAAGAAAAAAAGAAAATGGAAACCTGGAAGAGGGTTGTAGTAACCAAGAACTTCGATGTGTTTGCCATCTCTAGGAGACCTACTATCAGCCGCCATAACCCTATAAAAGGCCTTGTTTTTACACCCAAATCTTGATAATCGAATCCGAACCACCATTTTTTTATTATTTTTTACTCTCTCTGTATTCACACAAAATCAAATGACTTCAAAATGTTATGAATTTATCTTGATTAATGGTGTGATACAGTCGAAAATAAAGGGGGAATTTGTTCAGCACAATGAAGGGAGAAGGAAGAGGGTTTTAGGATGAGAGAAGACGGGAGAGGGCTTTACCTAAGTTGAGACCAGTTATGTTGTCGAAACTTTGAGACTGTTGACGGTGTGTGGCGTGTCTCAGCGTTGGAGCCAACAAAGGGCACCAGCGTTTAATATGGACCTAGATTAGAGCTGGGCATTGATCGGGCGGGCACGCCCGAGTAGACATAGTTTGCTTTTGGCACATTGCATGCTTTTGTCACGGTACGATCGGTGCGCTGTCTGTGAGTGGGCCGTATGTCAGGCTGCGGACAACAACAAAAATTAGGCACGAACACGCAAACTAAATGCTAATTTGGAACGAGGCATGACCCATAAGCACAACCCAAAACATGCTATTATTTAGTATTATCTAATACTTTTATTATTACTACTACAATTAATATTACTACTATTTTAATATTATTATATTCTTACAATATAATTTAAATTAACCAAAATTATTTTTTTCAATTCTATTATGTACTTTATTGTTATTTTTGTTAAAAATATTACGCCAGCACGAGGCACGACACGACACGCCAGGCACGTGGGCCATGTTAGGCCATGCGATGAGTTTTAGAGAAAGGTAGCACGGTACGATACAGCACAACACGACCACAATTAGACACGGCCCGTCACAACAAAATGACTGGCATGAGTTGACACAATCTATGGCGGGCATGAAATGACTCGTTCCCACCTCTACCTAGGACCTATATATTAGATATATTCAATATTTTCCTATTCACTTATTCTACATCATATATAACCTTTTTATTTGATAAATTTTGGGATGCATATAAGAAATTTTAGGGGCCAAGCTCATATGTGAATGGGTAGTATGGCTTTGATTACATTACGAGTTGCAAAAATATATTTTTTTTGGACCATTTTTAAGTAAGAGGTTGATCAAATATAAAATAGAGACGTAAAATGTCATTTTAAGGTGGTACCTTCCACAAGACTTTCTTTTGCAATTTTCATGCATCTAGACAAAATGGTGTTGATCGGATGATGGCATGGGATGATTGAATTGGGCGGGTGGCTCTAATTCTAACCAGGTGTTGGTTGTGACTTGTGACTATGTAGAGACGATTAAGGTGGTGGTGCTTGAAAACTTGAAGTGGCAGACATTTAACTAGGTGGGGTAAGTTAGTAACTTTTATTTGAAGTTAGAAAAGCATTTAATATTGGTTGTTACGAGATTTATAAAAGAACGTTAATATATATACAATACCTTAATGTCATTCCACAAGTTTAAAATATCAAAGACTAGTGATGAACAATTTATATTAAATCATTGACCAATAATAGTAAGTACATAATTTAAATTATTTTAACATATGGAGGGATAAAAATTAAGTAAATTATACCATACCACAACATCATCTGATTGGGTTTTGGACAACCCAAAACTAATATTTTATACCAAAATTTAGGCACATATTGAAAAGGCTTGAAAAACTACTTTTCTAAATTTGAAATTACAGGTTTGTGTAAACTAAAATTAGTCGACATTAGTTCCGACTAGATTGTGAGGTCCAAATTGGGCTAAATATTTTAGGACCAAACTCGACCTGATTTAACATTTGATCCCCTATATTTCCCATCACAACTTCCACCAGCTCCTTAACCACCACCATCAACGGTGGAGTTCATATCTCAATTGTAAATGATTAAACTTGTGTAGTTTTCTTATTTTTATTTTGAAGACCCCAAAACTCCTCTCTTTGATTAATTTTATTTGTTTAGACAATTGGGTGTTGATTTTGCATGACTTTGAAGATTAAAATATGTAGTAGTTCTTCTCCCCCTAAGAAAAAGTGATGAATCACTCATAGGACATGGATTGGAAGAAGGCTGATTATTCTTTGCATTTTTGTTATTGATTTATTATACAAGTGGAGATTTTGGAGTATTTTGTTGGGTTTTGATTGGCCAATAATGTTTAATTAGCCTTTGTCTAGCTCTTGTTCGAAGTTGTAATCATAAATTATTACATTTTTCATTTTATTTTTATTAGTTACAATAAAACATGTTCTAGGGGTTGGTGAGAATTTTTGTTGGGGAGCATAGCTGAAGATAACAACTTTTAAAGGGTATACGAAATTTATAATTTTGTGGTAAAACTATAAATAGATACGGTGAAGTAATGGACTAAATAATAAAAATAATAAAAATTTAATAATGGCTCACATTTGGTTAAATTAAATAGTAGTGGAAGTGATCGATGATTGAAGGTTAGGAAAGAAATGAGGATAGAGAAAATAAATTAGACTATAAAGAATAAAAAATACTCTAATTTTTCTTTTGGTCATTTAAAGTTATTTTTTTCAGTTTACCTTAAAATGTAACAGATTTCAATATTGAGGTCCTTAAACTCAGAAAATTCAGATATCTAGCTCAAAATATTTCACTAAATAATTTTTTCACAGTGCTGGGCCATATGACTCGGGCCACATCTTTACTTACCAAATCCCCGATATGAAGCGGGTTAGCGGGTCGGTTAATTAGGTGCGGTAAATCGGTGTTAGGTTTGGGCAACACCTCTCTCTTCACCCACACTACTGGTACGGTCTCAGCTCCGGTCATACCCTCACCAATCACAACCTTCGTATCCTCCTCCTCACCTCCCTCAGTTTGTATATCCGTTATAAAAAAATATAAAACAAATCCCTCCTCTTCATACCCTTTTCTGGCGGGAAAATGCAGTAAAAAACTCCGAACTTTCAGCTCAGTTCTGCCACAAATCCAAATCAAAGTCATGGGTTTGTTAATTGAGGCGAAAGAATTGATGGGTTTGTGAGTTCTCGAAGGAAAAATGGAAGTTACGGTTTCAATTCATGATTTTACCAACGCTGATAATGATGAAAACAACTCCCATAACTGTAATGATATTGATGTAAGGTCAGCTGATTCGTATATTGATGAGAATAAATTGGATGAACCGAAGAAAGGCGGTGATATTGATAGGATTAGCAATGGTGATCATCATGCGAATATTGAAGACAGTTTAGATCATGATGCGGGCTCTAATACTGTTGTAAGTTTGTGTTTTTGGTTTATTGATGAGTTAAATAGTGCAATTTTTACAGATTATTCCTGTGACTTACCGTTAATTTTATTGTGTTTGTGAGTTTTATATGTGTTCATTTGACTTTAATTTGATGGATAAGAGCTGATTCTTGAAGTATGCATTTGTGCAATGAGCTTCAGAATTATGACTAAGCTTGCTTTTTTTAGTGTGAAAGAAGGATATAGATATATAATTTCAAGTAATATCTTTTGTTCATTGAATGTCTTTTTGGCCCCAATGGTATATGTTGTTAGTAAGTGCAGTGGTTAACATGTAGACTGTAGTGGGTTTTCTGGTTTGAGCTGACCCTTTTGGATTTGGGGATAGGGGTTAAATCATGCTGATAGGTGCTCGTATTTATATTTCCATAGATTCCTTTGTTATGTTCATTTATGAGATGTTCAATTTCAAATTTGAGTTACCTTGCCGTAAAAGTTTGATGTGCTTTGTGTTCATCCAGGGGTGCTTGGATGAGGCATACAAGGGCTCGATTCAGATTCCTAATATTGGTGTCGAAGATGATCGGTCTAGCCTGGAAAGTAGCGGGTCTTTGAGAAATTCTTGTCATGCCTTGACAGCAAAAGGTAATTGTCAACATATTATGCCTTTGTTTGCTTCAGCCACTTGCATCTCCATCGTGTTTTTTCCCCCTCTTGCTCAATCTACTGACTTGCATTTTTATTAGATGTTTTACCAATTGAAACTGCAAGGGCAAGATTCTTGCAAATTGTCGTGGATAATTTTATCAGAGAGCATATTATTGAGAAGCGAGGAGCTTGTGTTGATGATGTTGTTGAGCCTGGAGATGATAAATCAAACAAGAGAAAGTCAGTAGAAGTTCAATATGAAGGAGATCCAATGTTTGTTTTGCCTTTGATGTATGTGGCTAACCTGTACGAAACTCTGGTCAGCGAAGCAAACATGAAAATTGCTTTATTAAATGGTGTACGTGAAAAGACCATTGGAGTAGCTCTTGAAGCATCTGGTGGGCTTTACAGAAAGCTGACTCAAAAATTTCCTAAAACAGGTAGCATAGTTTAGCTTCATTGTTGGTTTTATTCATTTTCTCTCATGGCTATAAGTGATGGATAGTCTGCAAGGATTGCAATGTTCAAGTGACTTGATGTGTGGTAAGAATGTATATAAATTTTATTATATGGGCCAGAAACAGTCTCTAGAACCAGATCCTTCATATGCTTAATAGGATTAAGAAAACACATGCAATAGGTTTTTAACTAAATGAACTATATTTGTCAATAATTCAGGATTAACACTGCTTGTTTATTCATTTCTTAGACTGAGGTGGGGCAGCCTGTAAAAGCATTTTGGTGAAAGGAGGGGTTTTTGAGAAAAAAGCCAGTATTCTGGCCTATGTGTTAGGAGCGATAATGTCAACTACTACTGTACAAGCTAAGAATCTGTTAAGTGTTTGAACTAGCATAACTTTGCAAGTTCAGAAATGCTCATAAAGTGCAAAGATTACTGTGTGGTTCTTTTATCTAAATTATTTCTTATCTAATCTAACACTTTATGCACTCTGTGAATCATAGGTTCCTATTCTTTTAGAAGACGGGAACTGGCTACTTCTCTCGAAACAAGGACTAGGTTTCCAGAATTAGTTGTCCAAGAAGAGAAGCGGGTGCGTTTTGTGGTGGCCAATGGACTAGATATTGTTGAGAGACCAAAAAGTGTTCCTGCTGATGATGCAGAATGGTTAGTTCTGCCATATGCCCATTTTTAATATTTGCAGGCGCCCTTTGTGCTTAAACATTTACACTTTGAAGATCACTTCATTGTTTTTCTTACCCAAGTAATTACTACTACTGTGGTTATTTTTCTCAAATAGTTCTTTTTCTCAAAATTTGATCTTTTGGAGGAATCTTTCCATGCAATTTATTCTTGTAGTGTTGCTAATGTTTCCAGTATTTGTTGTAGTAGTTAGTCATATTCTGAAGAATGTGATTCATTTTCTGAAGAATGTGAGGTCCTTACTAAGCTCGTACCATGTGCTGCTACGTGAGTAAAAATGGTAGAAAAGTTCCAAAGAGAGATGTGATAATTTTTGTAAGGTACTAGTGGTTGTTCATCTTCGTCAACACTAGCTTTCTTGCTGTTACAGGTTCAAGTGTTTGACAGGTCGGACTGAAATTGCAGTTACTGCCAGAGACTATAAGTTCTACAACCCAAGGCATAAAGTTAGGCGTGCCTCATCAAACACTTCACCAACTGTCCCCGGTTTGCTTGTAAGCTCCCCTCTCATCGTTGCATGATTTTTGCCTCTGATCTATAGAAACGTGTGAACAAAACTTGATTTATCTTTTTTCAGTCATACCCCAGCAACAGCGACCATGAGTTTCAATCTGCAACCAAGGTATGGTATCAGTCATCAAGCTTATTGGATTGACTTTACTTTTGGGGTTCTGTGTCTTTATCTTCTATTGACTATATCTTTACTCTTTAGCATCCTTCTTTTTCTGGAGGCAGGGCAGCTGGAAATGTCAATTATTTTTTCTGGGTGGTGGAAATTCCTGTTTTTGTTATTGATATCTTTGTGTACTTTCTGTTTATCGGGTAACTGATAACGTTTTTTGGATTATATACTTATAGCATTTTGTTAATCTTGCGGTATTGAATTAAGACAGAACCAGAAAAAGGATTGAGAGGCATGAGTCTGATTTTGAAGTTAAGAATACTATCTAAAGCTGTAAGAGTGCATAACATTCTTCTCAAGCTGATGACCCCACTGAATAGCCAAGATAACCATCCAACCTCCTAAGTCCTAAACCTAAGTGTCTTGTCTTAAAACTCAGGAGGGCATGTGGTCGAGTTCACCCCTATTCTTTCAGGAACTCACTCCCTTAACTGACCAACTCATTGACAGAAGAACTTGATTAAGGACATCAAGCTTGATCTTATGTGGTATTCAAGATATAGGATCAATTCCCTTTTACATCATTATTCCCTTGCCGCTCTCTTTTCACCAAATAAGACTGCAAATTATGCTTCTTTTAAACTGTACAGATTGAATATGGGTTGTATCTTGGTTTTAACTGAACATAACAGTGCCACATCACTGTCTATACCAGCTCATGGATGGAGAAGAATGATTTGTAAATCCTCTGGTAAGGAAGCTAGGCAGTGCTTACTCATGAAGTACTAGCTTAAATCATTCATGGGATGAAATAAAAACATCAGGAAGCATTAAGAAATTAAAATAGAGAGCTCTATAAAAACCCAAGACTCAGCTGAAGTAATCTCCCTATAGCCCTTCACTGGCTTCCCGGGGGGCAAGACCACCTATAAAATGTGGTTTGTTTTCCTCTAAAGATGTTTCAAATGTAAAGTTATAAAATGTGTGAAACAATGTTCGTCAATGCTGAAAACCTTGCTGTTTAGATGTAGACCTGAATGGATTTCTTAGATTTTTGCCAATTGATCTTGGACTTTCCACAAATGGCTTATCCTAGTATGGTCATATAATCTGAGAATCCAATGCAGTATGCATCTACAAACCTGATTTTAGAAAATAAGGATATTTTGGCCTGAATTGACCAGCAAGGATAGATGCTTTCCCCAAGAAAGTATCCTATGCAGACATTTGGTAAACAAGAAAAGTCAGGTTGTGGTGTCCATGCTTTAGTTAAGTATCCTAATCCTATGCGGAACTCCTGGGAAAATGACGGTTTCATGTAAAACTATTAGCTTTCTTTACTCTTATTAGATATCTTAGGAAATTAGACTAATTCTTAGTTCTTCTGGAGTTGACATCCATCAAGTGTCACCTTTTATCCAAGATCCAGTACCTTTAGGCACAATATTAAAACAAATGGCAGGTTGAAGGGTTGTTGATTGCTTCTGTAACTACCCTTGTCCTAGTTCCTTTCATGAGGTTCTATATATCTTTATCTCAGCTTTTTATAAGTGAAAAAGAGGATATTTTCTTTGATTTTGTTGATTTGGGGAAGTGTCAACTGCATTACAGAAGGCATCTTGGGAAAGTTGCTAGAACTATGATGTTAGTCCACTCCGTTGTTTGTTGGTGCAATCATCAGTAGTGAAGTTTTCAATTTCATCGTTACAAAAATAGACGATATCTTGTAATATCATTGTATATTTCTTTTTTTAATTTTATTTTTTATAAATATTTTGCCAGTGGAACAGGAATTTTTTTGGCTCAGGATGGGGATGGGGGTGGGATGTGTTTATTTCTAGTGGAAAATTGTTGCAACTATATAAAAGCATTATGGCTTGGCTGTTGAGGACTGAGTGTTTATTTTGCAATTTTCTTATCTATTGTTGAAGTGTTAGAATTCAAGCTTTGTTGAAACTTGATGTCAGTGAGGTTAATTTATGATTGTGTATGACATGGCAATATTGTGATGATGTATCCTCTGTGATTAATGCCTCTAGAATGCAAATGGCAGAATCCAAGGGAGCAGGAGACACCATCCAAACATCCTTTGGTGACGTTGGCTCGACTGCCACAATATGATGCTGTTATCCTGAACCATCATCAGTCTCTTGATCAAAATCAACAGACAACTCTCAGAGCTTGCACTAATGAAAATGGAAAGTCTTCCCATTTACCTGACATTGCTCAAGGCCAAGAATCTCCAACTCTTTCTCAGAACATGGCATTATTGGAGGCCGTTGGAGGAAGTCATGTAGTTGGTTGTTTGCATATAATGGTGAGTTTTCTTATTCGTATTCTGCCTTTCATATTACTTGTTCCTAGATGTCATTAAATGTTCATCTTATGCCTTTGCAACTTTACTTATCAATTTGTTCATTGATGAATGTCTTATGGAAGTGGGATTTCATGTACAGTTTGATTAAGTGCGAAAAAGCTGCAGGGGGAGTTGCCAATTTTGAGAATTTTATTCTTCATTTTCTGATATATACTTGCTAAAACCACCCTTGAGGTCCTCTTTAGAGAAAATCATAACATTTAAGTTTTTGCCCAACCTATTTGTGGAGGTGTATTTTTTAGGTTCACAAAGGACCCTTGAGAGCATTTTATTCTTCATTTTCTGGTATTTACTTCCTCAACTCATAAAGAAACCCCTTGAGAGAGCATTGAGCAAGTAAAATGCCTAAATCTGCTGAGATATGTAATTGCTTAACCACCAAAAGGGTCCCTTCAGAGAGCATTTAAACATATGGCTGAATTTCCTGACTTGTTCACGGAGGTTGTGTTAAGTAGTGAAAAGTACCGGCATAAGTATTGGTCAGGTTTTTTGCATGGATTTTGGATATTATGTCTTTGTTGGGCCTGGCAGGTCATGTAGCTATTCCCATTGTCAGGTGTTGATTTGATTTGATGTGCAGAGTAGTTAATTGTTTTACAAGTTATATAGTTACATGACATAATTATATGGTAACTAAGACTTTCTAAAAGAAGTTAATACATGTTCACTATGAAAAAGATGTACTTGCAGGGTTTTAAGTTGGTGAGAAAACATCACAAAACTTGATTCTTCATTTTAATTTTGTGTAAGGTGGTGCATTATGAATTTTTTGACCAAATGTTGGTCAACAAGGAAGAATATAGCTGGTTACTGTATTTTGTTAGAACCTTTTAGTTTTGGATTAGTTTAAAGAGTCAAGGATATATACATGCTTTGTTCTCCCCAGACCCTATATCTGTACTGGTTGTTATATTGTTGTTGCTGTTGTTAAAGGTAACTTTTGAAAAGGAGAATGTCCTAGATTTATGTTTATAGTTCCTTCTTGCCATTGTCTTGAAAGCAAAGTCAGTGATGCGGTAGCTATTTTTCATTAAGGAGTTCTATTTTTGTTTTTTGTTTTTTTTTTTTTAAAGTCCACTTACAGAGGGAGGATCATGTTTGGCATTAGAGGTATTTCCTTCCTTATTATATCCATGATTGATTTGTTGTTCTACTACATCATAAATCCATAATTAGTTGATTTTGGCTCCATTTTTGTTTGTCTTCTCCTTTTCCTTTGTCTCAACGTTAGTGTGTTGTCCAAATAATTTCTATATTTTGAATTCCTCCAAGTTGGCCTTGTTGTTGATTTGTTGGTTTCTTAACCCTTCTTCTGTATGCTGACCACCAGTCCTTTTCTTCTCCAGCCAGCTAGTCCTGCGAAGTTTTGTGACGAATGTGGGTGTCCTTACTTGAGGCCAATTTCCAAGTTCTGCTCAGAATGTGGTACCAAGAGGTTTAGGATATGAGTTGGTTCTAATAAATTAGGCATGAATCTAGGGGCTTTGATTTGAATTCAATTTTTTCTTAACGTTCATACAATTGAAGCCAAGGTTCTACGTAGTAACTTCATATTAGCGCCTGAATAGCTCTGTTATATCCTATGCTTTAGTCTAATTTGGTGGGAAACCTCTCTCCATGCGAATATTGTTGTCATATCATCCTTTGTAATATAGTTGTCCACCTTTTGTAAATTAAGTTCGTAAGTTAAGCTTGAATTCAGTAGAATGACCAGTTGCAACAAGAAATGCCAGACCTTGAAAGCCACCTGGAATGCACGATCTGAACAGCTCTTAGAGTGCCAAACCTTGAAATAACTGGAAGACCTCATTCATCAATATCATGTTCTTCCTATGGATGCAGCCAAACCTTGAAATGCACGACTTAACTTAACCAAATGACTTTGCAGGCACATCCCCAACAGACTCATGCCACCATCACTTGACCTCCCCTGCTTCATCCTATGATTATTAGCCTTGTTTTTTTTCTCTTCTGCTTTAAGTTTAATATCTGAAGAATTAGATTGTTGTCTAAATATGCTGAGTATATTTCTCCCTTCATAGAGTGTGGACAAATTTGCGTTTATGTCTTGCAAGTATGGTCAAATGTATCAAACGGTTTAGACCCCAAAAATAGTGAGATTAGTGTCTGCATCATTTCTATGTGTATATGTCGAAACCCCTTATACTATAAGTTATTACGAATACAAGGTTGATGATGTATTTAAGGCAATGCAATGTCTAAAAATATTATGGCATATTATTCAGTAACGACATTAAAGAAAAGAAATGAAAAGAAAGAGATGTTAAAAGTTATAGATGTATGTAATTTGTATGAGCAACATACTGAACATCTACCCCCTACAAAAAGAAACATAAAGGAGAAGAATTAATATAAGAAGAACAACATATTGAACACTTTCCAGTTTCCACCAACAAAAACATAATGCTTAATGCATACTTGGTATCCAATACTAGAAAAAAAAAAAAAAAAAAAAGAATTTAGTAGTCTTACGATTCACACTCGGCCACTGGATCATATGTCCAGATACAACACAGCATAAATTAAACATTTCAACCTGACTTAATGGGAAAACATAACATTCGAATTTCATGCATAAAGACTCAAATGGACAGAAATCAACAAGATTCTTATAGGTCTGGACATTTGGACAGATTAACTATCATTTTCTTTCGTAAACACAAACCGTATTTTAAGTATGAATAGAGAAATACAGATCCATTTGTAGCTGAATTCGTTTCCTTAATTATGCACCAAGTTATATTTTGATGAAGCAGATGAGACTGTAGCAACAAGTAACGCTATCTGACTTAACCACTAAATTCCTTTAGCAATTGGCATAGAGATGTTTATTGATATCTTAAGTGATTGTTGATACAGACTAACTGCTTAATTGCATGAAAACCAAGGCTGCGAAAAATGTTTCGTTGCTGTAAATTGTATAAGTAAATACAGATATAACTTCAGCTTTATTAACCATCAGGGATTCAGGGATGTACATCTACCAGTGCCAATAACTCTACCGCCTATCACCAAGCTAGGAGCCTTTAAATTATATGAGAGCCTCATATAGCCCATGCATGTTCATTCTTAAAAGATATGTGCTGGGGGGAGGAAAGGGAGGGGAAACTGACATTGTGAGATGCAACAAGATATATTTTGAGGAAGCAGATGAGTTGTAGGATATCTCTTTATTTTCTTTTGTAGGATATCTTTTTATTTTCTTTTGTAGGATATCTTTTGTAAATTAGAATAACCGGAATCGAACTTGGCCACCAAGCTAGAATAACCGCATGCATTTACCAAGGATCATCCTAAGCCAGAGCTATATATATACACCAACTATCTCACTCTTTACCACAATATTCTCCTCACCAGAAACTCTCATAAACTTCATCTCTCTATTGTTTCCTTAGCATCTAGAACTTACAGTCTTTTTCTCTTCCTCAATCCCTTTGAAGTAGTTCGTTCCCATGGCAGATTCTGAACCAGAAACAAATCCAACTCCCCCACAAGACGAAAAAGAAGAAGAAGCGTTCGAGGCTGAGTCGATGATCGAACCCATGACAGACTGCAACCCTCCTCCCGTCCCTCCCAAGAGGCGTTCCTGCCCTGACACAACAAGCATGGAAGATGATCATGAACATCAACAGAAGAAGAGGAGGATTAGGAGGAATAAGGAGGACTTGAAGGGAAATCAAGCTGATCACGTGTATCCTGATGATGATAACGTCTTAGCATTATTGGTTGAACATCTTAAGCGCTCTATGCACTACACAGATATCACGGATCCAAAAATGATCCTGGAGAAGGAGCTTACATACTCCGATATGGACAACAATCAAGGGCGGTTGTCGATCCCAGCAAAGCAGACTACTCCGTTTCTGACACATGAAGAGGAAGAAGATCTAAAAGAGGAGCCAGTGCAGGTTGGTGACCCAAAGAAAGGCATAGCCAAAGCGATGGAAGTGAAGGTGATCATGGGGTCATCCGAGTATAGTATGCCACTGAGTCGATGGCAGTACGCTGATAAGCAGAAGGACAACAAAGCTGGATGGAAGTATGTGTTGAAAAACAAGGCGGGTGAGTGGAACAAACTGAAGAAGGATAATGGGCTGCAAGCAGGGGACATCATTCGAATTGTGTCCTTTCGATCCAACAATAATCTTCACTTTGCAATTCTTCAGCGCAAGACCTTGAGGCTGTTTGGGAAGACTATAGTGACTTATATATATTATTAGCTTATAGTATCATCTATTTTATAATTGATGTCTCGTTAGGTTTCTAGTTTTTTTTAGTGTTGACTCTAGTTTCTAGTTGTTCCACTTGGTATTGATATACTATTTTTTATGTGACATTTTTAAATTTTTTTGCAAGATTATGTGACATTATAGAATAGTTTCTTAGCAAATTTTATTCTACGAACAATACAATTTATTCAATTTTCATTTTGTATTAGTCATTTTAATTCACTAATAATAAGTTTGGATGCATAAATTTTTGACATATAACCAACAAATTCCTACAAATCAAATTAATCATTTTTCCAATAAGATTGTCATTATTCAAATAAGTTTCATGTACAAAAAATTAATCAATGCTATACTAATAATCAAATCAATATGAATTGAATCATTAAGTTTATGACGCAACATTGAAATTAACCCGTTTAAATGAAAGGATTGCGCCCATTGAAGCCCTTAATTGACCATTTGGTCTAATCTATCATGAGTTTACATAGGTTGGATTTTTTAAAGAATTAGTTTTTAATGGATCTTAAAAGGACTAGAAATGGTCATTATTAGAGTAGACTTGTATAAATCAGTAGGTCAACATTGTTGCGAAAATCGCATTCACACTACTTGGGAGAGAGAAATTAAAGTTCTTCGCATTGAATTCGATCAATCGTTGATAAGGAAACATGTGTGGGGTTTCTCCGCATTGCACACTACTAGATTATGATAATGTATATATAAACATTACGTCAAAAAAATTGTATACATAAACATGTTAAATTCTATCAAACTTCTTTTAATTAAGAGGCGTTGACTATAAAATTGCCACAATTAAATAAAATTACAACTTTATTATTAAAATTCAAATTAAATGATTTTTTTCCAACAACCACAAGGTCCACAACTTCCTAAAAGTACAACGTTTTCACTAGATCCCAAACCAAACATTGGTCCAATGAACACCTACGACCAGTTGGCTATATATTCACCCTAAACACATCCACCTAGCCGCGCTAAGTTTAAGCGTTCTGTTTCAAAAAAAAAAAATAAACTGTGATTGTGGAGAGACAACTGCAGAATAATGGAAGGCCTGAAGCAAGCATTGGTGCAAGAATAACAGCAGCAGCATGAAGGAGAAGATGGTGCTCCAGTCAAAGAGGAGATGAAGCCATGGGAGCAACACTCTGATATCATAAGCATCCCTCGTTACGATTACAACGCCACTTCTCTCCTCCAACATCCGCACAGTGGATTCCTCATCACTTTCCCTATCAGCGAGTATTATATTACTCTCTCTTACTTCTCCAATCCAATCCAATGGGCGATTGAATTTGATGCTGATTTGGGATTTTGAATTTTGATTGTCTAGTTGATAGCTACTGCTTTCCAAGTTTAAGTTTTGATGTTGGAGCTGTAATGGGTGTGCGATGCATAATATATAATTAAAAAAATTAAAATTGGTTGTTGGGATTGAATATTTTGTTGGGTAGATGGTGGATTGTTGAATGTTCCATAATATGAAATGTTGAAATCTTAATGATGGGAAGTTTGGTTCTTTGCTGTAAGAGTGTTTTGATTTTTGGAGGTTTTCATAGGTTTTATTGTGATGTTTTTAAAATTATGCATTAATACTCAAAAGCTGAAGTATTTTAAAAACGGAGGTCTTTCTTGATTGTCCAATTTCGGTTCTTGAAAGTTTTCTGATCCTTGTGGTTATAACCTTATTTAGTTGTTCTAGCTTTATCGGGTTATGTTGAGGTTTTGATAATATAAACTATTCGAGCTACAATGTGAGGATAATCTTAGACCTACTTTATGTTGAATATATCCATTGTTCAAGCTGCAATGTGAGGACAATGTTATACATTCGGTTGGAATGCTGAGTAAATTCTGTATTATGAGAATTGAAACATAGTTGTTGCCTTAAAAAACATTGTTATACATGGATGTTTCCTATTGGTTCTGTTAAAATTGAGAGTTTAAGGAGGATAGAAATGGTGGAGAGGAAGGATGAAAGCCATTAGAAGAGTTTGAGACAGAACATTGAACTAGGGAGGAAGAGAGCAAGAGAGGGAAAAGAGAAGTAGTTTTTTCTATTGTTGTATTACTGAATTATGAACAATTACAAAGTGAAGTATTTATACTACTAAGTAATATACTAAAACATAAACTCCAAAAGGTTCTTCAACTAATCTATTGGTTGGAGAAACTTCTGTTAAAAATGCCAATTGTTTAATTATATCTCAATAAAAATAATCTCCTCTTTTTTGAGATGAAATTTGCTCTAAAAATTCTTGTTTTACAGAGAGGGAGAAGAGTGCATTCTTGGAAAGGTACTTGCTCTAGAATCTCACATATGTTTAACATCTTTTTATTTACTCCATATTGGATTTCACTTAATTGTGATTATATCTTAATGTCTTCAATATAAGGCTGCCTTTCAAGTTGAGGGTGTATGGAAAAGAACCTCTATACTGTCTGGTTAGAGTAAATGGCCTCTTTCTGTATATATAAAATGGGAACTTAGTTGGAGGCATTGTGGCTCCCTCAATACCAATAGTAACAGTTAGAGGTTCTCAGATGCAGAAGATTTTGTTAGTTAAAGTGCAAAACTTGGTGGCCAAAGTTTGTGATATGAGTGCAAGCTTAGCTTTCTTTTGGTTTGTTCCTTACCGTATGCATTTTTTTGAAATAACCAAATTTACGAGAGAGGATCTACTCTACCTCCGGAAACCTCATGCTCTGGCTGGTGCATGCAGGTGATGTAGCTAACACCGCTATCACATGTGTCAGCTGAAGCGCCTACGTCCTAGAGCAAGGTATGAATTGCCTATGTCACTTCACTCATTGTATGGTTTAGCTGTTAGGTAGGTGATGAGGATGATGAATCATGAATGTATGAAACTTCTTGTATGTTCATAAATCATAAGTGTAATAGATGAAGTTTTCACCCAATCTTCTTGTCGTTTGGAGATAAATGATATTCTGTGGGTATTCCTTGCATGAAAAACACGTTGAAAATACTTGAAAGGCTTAAAATAGATAATAATTGGGACTACTCTCCAAAAATAAACCTACAAATTTAGAAGAAAGAACGCCTACAAAGTTATCAAATGGCCAGTTTACACAAGTCTTTGAATCTGATACATGCCTTCTAAAATAGGAAAGTAACTCACTTCCTAAAATAATCATAGGACAATTTCAAAAATAATATGAAAGGAGTATAGTACAAATAAAGATAATTGAACGCCCATAGAGCCATAGTTAGGTTCTACAATAACGTGGCTAACCTTCAACCAATTCTTGACAACAGACTTCACTGCAACAATGAGTGATTACCGCATTTTGGAAAATATCCTTTGATCAAGTGTAACAATTAAATGTAATATGGACAAATTATGGAGATAACTATAATCGATTATTTTAGGTGATTATAGTGTTTTTCTAGAAACCAATTATGATTAGTGAACTAATTTGATTAATGCACGACTAATAATAAATCGGTCATATGAGGTCACACATATAGCATATAGTTGGATTAAAGTGTAAAAGAGGTTAAAAAGCTAAATAGTCATGCTTATGTGAATTATTGACTAATGAGTTTATTTTGTAACATATAAATATTACTTATAAATAAATCAAGGCTAAGAGAAAGGAAGTACTTCACTTAGCCATATTCTCTCAAAGATCGTTCATCCCCATTTGCCCTCACCAAGAAAAGGTTCTTTTTCGGTTCTTTTTTTTGTTACATGGTTTTGCATACAGTAGGAAGAAGTATTCATCCCATCTGCATACAGTTGCACATCATTAAAGGTTTTTTTTTGGTTCAATTGTTTACATGGTTTGCTGAACAGTAGGAAGAAGTCTCCAGAAAAGTATTCTATTTTGATATTACTACCTAGTACCTACTATGTCTGTGTTATCGAGTAACGGGACATGAGAAGATATTTCTCTCAGAAGATGCAACTTCATGTTGCACTTTTAATGTAATTTTCATTTACACTTAAATTTTAGTAAAATGGGGATAAATAAATTATATTAAATGTAAAACCCTTATAAAGTCATTTTTGTTAAATTAAGGAATAATTTTTATTGTATAAAAGGATGATTTTTATTTTATTAAAGAGTAACTTTTATACAATATACCCAATATTTCCTATATAAACACATCTATGTTTTTTAGTAAATTAAATCATGATATATATATATATATATATATATATATATATATATATATATATATATATATATGGGAATATTGTTAGAGGAATTACTTTAATTGTATTAAAGAATTAGTTATTGTATTGAGGGATAATTTTTATTTATTATATCTCGTATATATATAAAATAATCATTTTGTTTATTTTGGTATTGTCGTAAAAGTATGACAATAGCCACCTAGTACTAGTATCCACGCTCTCAACTCCTCTAGGCAAATCCTAACCTATCCAAATATTAATATGATCCAAACTCCAAAGCTCTATATTATCTCTAAAATCCACATATGTTGCAATTTAGACTTTGTTCTCGTGGATTTATTTTTATTTTTACTAGACTTATTATTGCTAAACTTAATATTTTTCTAAACTCATTTATTTTACTGAATTTTTATTTAAATAAAAGATAGAACTTGGGGTCTGAGTCATCCTAACCACAAAGAACTTGGGGTCTGAAACCTAACCTCCACTATATCGGCTATGCAGTTGCCTTTTCAGTTGACATAAGTAGATAAAGTAAACTCAAACATACTCGTACTTAGCGGGTAGTATTTCATCATCCATGCTTTCCCTTAAATTGTTTGTGATTCAAGATACGGGGTTCTAATTGACGAGTACTTGATTTATAGGAACTCCACAAACGAATTGAAGCAGGACCCTTAAAGATCAGGCAAATATAACAAGGTCATTACTCTGGTAGGTTAGATGTTATCTTTATCAGCTAAAATTTCATAATACTTATTTACAAATACATAACACTCCGTAGTATATTGATTAGAGACCCTAACTGCTTCGAAAATAAGGAATAAATACAATAATATACCTCAAAGAGAAATGGACAAATCGAGATTAAGAGGATAATAGTGATCATCCCAAGCACTAGAAGAAGAGGAGTATGAACTAACTGCTTGATCACTAATCTCACTAACATTAGTCGACGAAACGTTACTGCTCCTTTGTATTAACAATGGCAAGGCCGCCTGTTGTTGTTGCAAGGATAGAGACAATGACAACTCACTCTCATCATCTCTTCCTCTGGCTGCTAACTCTTCGGCGTCCTTGTTTACTTTGTTCTCATCTTTGCTTTGCTTCTCAGAACCGATGAATGCCTCGTGAAAGTAGTGCGCTTGACTTTGGTTAGATGGTTGATCATATGCCTTGGCTTCCTGTAAAAATGCAAACATGAAATTATGCATATGGGATTCACATCAAAGAATTGAAGTTGCCACACTTTAGAGGTCTAACCATTCAAACGCTCATGGTTTAGATTGAGCTTGTGAGGGGTGCGAAGCTAAGGTCCCAAGTCTAAGCTACTAAACATACTACACGAGTCCACATGGGACCCTACTAATAGAGCTGTCAGAATCAGACCCGACCCGATAAGTTACCTGAAACCGACCCTGATCCGACCTGATTATGACCGGAAAAGTGAGACCCGAAAACCGACCTAACCCGACCTGAAGTTAACCCGAAACCGATTTGACCCGATATTCAAAGACCCGAACCTGATCCGTGTTCGACTCGTTAGGGACCCGACCCATTAAGAACCCGATCCGTTACGGACCCGACCCGAAAAGAACCCAAAACCGACACATAACCGATATAACCCAATTTATAACAATTTGTTACCCGAATTCACTGAATGTATTAATAAACTAAATATACGTGAATATAACCTAATCTTAACGTACCTATTTTTACCTAATATCTAATAACTTTAAAACCAAACATTTTTGTTAATTTAATTATTTAATAAGTACATTTATGAAAATAAAATTTTTAAAAGATTTACTAAATATTCAAATAAAAGCAAAATCATCATGTCAATGCCTATGAAAAGTGAGATTAGAGCCTTCTAATTTGGAGTTTCATTGTTTTATAAATCTCATTGACGTCCTTCTTTTTCCAAAATGACAATCATTTTCCTATAACCTACTCTTTAAATAACATTAAATAAAAAACTAAAATATAGTTTTTATAGAATTCCACTATAAACTGTTTAGAAACCGATCCGATTTTACCAAAACCGAACTTGATAAGAACCGACCCGCGATGGGTCAAGCCAGAACCGACCCACTAACCCGATTTGACACCCCTACCTACTATACCTATAGCTAAAAAGTGCAAGGGATTTGCCCTAAATTGGCTACACAACTAGCTGAATTGTATAAGAACCTCTAAATACGACTTGTATTGTAGGAATCCATAGACCTTACAGCTGAATTGTAGTCCTTACTCCCAAAAAGAAAAACACGGCATTAAACTAACTAATCACCATTTTGAGTAAATTATTTTCCACTACTCTCAAGCCTAAAACAAGTTAATAGTGCACTATTACTTTCAAACGCATTTAAAGAGTGGATTGCCAATTTCAGCTTAGTATATAAGAAATATAATGGACCATAAATTGAAATAATGGAAATTATTCTGCCTCCGAAAATCAGTACCAAAAAAACTAGAATATGCATGTTGATTCTCTTTATAGCTAATGGCTAAAACATTTGTCACCAATAATTAATTGCCTTCTGCTTCCAAATTTCGTTTCTTTAATTTGGACGTATTAATTTCTGTACCTTCGACGCCTTCAATTACGACACAAAGAAAGCAATTATGTTCCATATTCCATTTACATGCATAACAAGTTAACAACAATGAAGTGAACTATCAATATATAATACATGCTATTACTAGTCCGTAATATTATTAATTTATGATCGAATATACATCAATTAAACTATTGTTATCATATATGAAATATACATCCGAACACCAATGTTCATAATACATATATTTCATAGATTTTTTTGAAACTATGACATTAAAGTCTTCAAATTATTATTTTTTTTTTCTTATAAAACTTCAAATTGAATTCTGACCACTGTTTTCTATACTGAATACCATAGCATTCAAACTAAATTTAATGAACATAATTGTTTGCATGTACCTCAAAGATTAATTTAAACAAACAAGCATAATGTGATACAATAATAGATTGGACGGAACTGAGGAGGTTAAGATACATGCAACCTTTTAGTTTCAAATCTTCTACTAACACAAATATATAGACCATATAATTCAATCTGATGCATCTAATCATCACCTCACTAGTTATGGACATGACAACTTATAATAGGAAGAGGGAGTAAAAAATAATCAGAATAATGTACCTGCACCTTGAGAAAGTGAGGTTGATCAGCTTGCACAGCAAGAAGATGATGGAATTTGAAAACATGATCCTGAGGCAGTGCTTTTGACAGTAAAGGGAAACCAGGGTGTTGGGCCTGTTGGAGCTGCTGCCATCTGATAATATTCAGGCCACTCTCTTCCAATAATCCACCACTTTGTTGCTGTTCTTCGCCTTGCTTATTATAATTCTGACCATCTATTATTCCTACCCCTCCTATTCTTTTTGTCTCACCCTTTGAATTATTGTACATTGACTCCTGCTGACTTTTGTAATCATCAACCAAGCAGTAAAATCTTGGATTTTCCCTCAATTCTCCCTTATTTTCACTCATTATTCTCATCCTCTGCCTTTGGCTGCATTCCAAATTCTCTATCATCATCATCATCATGCTGCTACTACTAGTACTGCTACACCTTTCTTCCAACTTTGCCCTTTTATAGTTTCCAAAAAATTTATCATCCAACATTAAAACAAAAAATTATTAATACTTGTACGAAAATGTTAATTAAAGTTTTCAGTATGAAGATTTGAGAAATTTAATTACACATTTCAATGATATAATACATGTGCGAACAATAACTGATTTTAGCACTCCAATTGATGTGGAAGACCATGCGTGTATTCATTAAAGAACTACCAAAATTAGTTCTTACATTCTAGAAATCAAAGTGTTCAGATTATTAATTAGAACTACCTTTTAGAAGGGTGGAAAGCAGAAGAAATTGTTGGTTGATGATCTTGAAGATCACCATGATTAGTAATACTTGGAGAAGATAAATGCAACCCCACATCTTCCTTTTCTTCTTCAATAACACAATTACTAGTATTTGCATTGTTATTGTGATGATTCTGAAAATCTTGTTCCATTTGCTGGGTGAAGCTCTTGTCTGCTAAAAGCAATAGATAGATACATCAAAAAAAAAAAAAAAAATTGTTTGACAAAAAGCAAGATAAAAATTAAAACATCAAAAAAATTTACCGAGTAAATTTGGTAATTATCATTTCATGCTCTCTTCTTTTTACCTCTTTCCTATATTTCCAATATTTTTTATTCGGAATGCACTGTAATGGTTAGAACAGTTCTACTACAAGGTCATATTTTATTTTTTTACTACAAGTAGTCTAGACTAGTAATGTACTGTGTGAAGTAGGGTAAAACTGGGTAATTATTTAAGTACTTATCTTTTTTTTTAACCACTACAATGCTAAAATCAGAAGAATTAGGAATTAATGTGAATAGTTTTGTGGGTGTTTTCTTGTTCACCCAATTTTACATTAAATGAACCGAAACATATATCAAAACTCACTAAAAAAAGACCCCATTTAGGGAAACCAACCTAGAATAAATCAACTATTGCTTTTATTACAATCACAACACATCTAATCCTTGCTTCATCAATATAATCAGGAAAAAAAATAATATCATACCATGAATCCATGATACTAGCAACCAGCAAGTGAAAAATGTTTTCAAACAAAAAAAAAAATTCTAATTAAGGTGTAACATCTTTTAACTAAACCCGCCATTTGTGATAGGATTTAGTTAATTAATTGTTAAAATTACTATACTCTACGAATCCAGACAAAGAAATTGAAGAATAACAAGAAGGCATGGACACATGGTGGTGGGGGTGAGCATCAATCATGGAAGTTGAACGAATAAAAATTTAAGATTTAAAGATAGAGATATAAACATACGATGTCTAGAGAGATCAATCTTCATGCTTCTATACATCTGATGACATTAAGAAGAAAATAAATACGGAAAACTCAGATATTAGTACATATAATAAGATATTATGAATATGAGTAAACAAGCAATAATCACTTAGTGTGAAACCTTAGACCACAAGTCACTGAAAAAAGATATAATTTTGAATAATATGATTGACTAAAAAGGTACTCCGTATTCCAGAAGCTAGAAAGACAAAACAAACCTGGAGATGACTTTTCACATGAGAAATGGTAAGCCCTCTTACATCCATCAACTGAAGAACAAGCTTTGGTGTAGCATCTAAATGGACATAATTTACAAATATATCAGTATGTAGTAATTAAGCTCTCGGTCAGGGGTTCAATTCACATGTTCAGATGTACGCGAAAAGAAGCGATGGGTGTGGCCGGGTGTCGACTTACTGTCTTGGCCACCAAGGCGTTGAATAGCTTGAACAAAGCAACTATGAAGCTCTGGAGTCCATCTTAAGCGAGGAACTTTGGATCTAACGTACTGTCTTACTCCACTATTACTAGTACTATTTTTACCAAGCTCCATTATATTAGCTTAAGCAAGGAATATGTGATTTGATGAAAAATATTCAAACCTTATATTATACGGAGAAGTACTCCGATCCGTACACGATATTTTTTAGAGGCTGGGGTTGACTGATGAGTTATATAAGAGGAGTGGGGGACAGATGGGATGGAGGTGAAAGGAAGATGAAGATGACGAGGTGAGACTATGAGAGAGTTGAGAGAAACCTGCAAAAGAGGGAAAATTCTCATCACAACTTCTGATCCTCGATCATCATATAATTACACATTATTTTAATATTCTCTCTCCCCCGTCACCTTTTTAACTTAGCATTTTTTTTTAAAAAAAAAACTTATTATTTCTATTAGTCCAAGTAATTGCTCTAACTAAGAAATATTTATTTAATTTATGATTTAAAAAAATCTCTCAATCTATCTCTCTCCATCCACTTTATCTCTCATCCACATCAGATTCTTTCTAGACAAGAATTTTTATTCATATCTCTTCCCAACAATGGGCTAAAAAAATCTCCCTATTACAATTTCTCTTTAATCATATTTGCTACATGTCAAATATTAATTATCAATTAAACAAAAGAAAATTGACAACTTTTAGCTATGACTTTAATGTTAAGTTCAACATAGAGGATTGAGCTGAATGATTTTGCCAGTTAAGTTAATTAATGTCGAATTAATGTCAGCATTGCTTTCGTTCACTGTACATTCCATCCTCCTGTGTTGGCTGTGTACATCGTAAGCGCAGAGTAAACAGATGCTCTACTCCCATCAAAATACTGCTCTGCACTGCATAATATAACTAGCTTCCTAGCTGGTAAGATTTTTTTAATGTAGCTGGCAAGATCAAAATACTACCACTATGAGTATTTACTCTTACGTACAATCTTACTGCATGAATGGTGGTTGCTTTTAGATCGCTATGTAAAATTTTCCTTACAAGTAAAATAAGTGAAAAATGCATCTCGGCATTAGTTACCCCGAAAAAACTTCAGGTGGGCCCCACATTTTTTAATTTCCGTTTTATACTTTAACGGCTATTTTCGGCATTTAAACAATTTTAAAAAAATAAAATAAAATTATCAACGGTCATAAAAAAAATTTCTCTATTAAATGACACCTATTTTGCCATATTTTTTCACAACTTAAAAAAATACATTTTCCTAATTGAATTCGTTTTTCACCATCATCTACTTCCAACTGTTATTATACACATTTTTTTTGCAAATCTTCATTAAGGTAAATTATTCTGCTGTTATTTTCATAAAAACGATAATAAAGACGTTAGTTAAAACGTTAATTTAAAACGATTATCAAAAGTGATAATTATTAAAAAAAACGCTACTGTTAACCGCTAATTAAAAACGCTAATTAAAAACTATAATTATTAAAAAAAAACGCTAATTAACTGCGGTAATAAAGTAAACGATAGTTTAAAAGGAAATTAAAAATGATAATTAAATACTGTAATTATGAACGATAACTATAACCGCTAATTAAAAATATTAAGTACATTACAAATTGATTGAAACGCTAACTATGCAATAATAACATAAATTAATTAATAACGATATAAAATTATTAATCATAATCATATATTAGTTAGAAAATTAAGTAAATTGGTGAATATGGAAGAAAGAGAAAATGTGGTGGGTATTGGAAAAAATAAGAGAGAGATTGGTGAAGAGTTTTTTTTTTACTCACTGCTGGAATGACATTTTACTTACAAAAAAACTTATGAGGATAATTGGGTGGGATGAGTGAGAAAGTGGTTAGAGAGAGAGAATTGGATGACAAAATTTTTCTTACTGCTAATAGTGGTCTAAGATCATTATAAAATTACGAAATAAATTTCTATACGGAGCACAGTTGTTTCAAATTAGTATTTCACTTGATTTTTACCGATTAAAAATAATTTTTACGGACTTCAATTCTTAGTATTTTACTTTTATTCGAGGGTTGTATATAGCATATTGTAATTAATATACTTTTTTCGTCTCTTTATTTTTGTCCTATTTTTTATTTGTGGAGTCAAAATTTAAAAAATTTGCCTATTAATTATTATTATGTTAAAAAAAATAATATGTTAAATACATTTCAATATAAATTTTTATAATAAAATATTTTTATAATTTTTTATATTACGATGAAAATATTTTAAAATAGTATCGGTGAAAATTAACATAAAACAAAAAATAGAGAGTAGTAACGTTATAAAAAAAATTACTTTTGACTGTCCTTAATAGATAGCTGTAGCCGACTGTAGGAGGGCGGTGGAAAGGTGGCGCCTAATTTGGACTGACCAAAATGTGTATGGAAAGGGGGAGGGCAGGACTCAGGAGGCTAACCATTTGTTGACAATCTCTTGCCATAATATACTTCGCATCACGGTACGTAACTGTGACCTAATTTTGCGTGGAATGTTGAAAATACAGAATAGTTTCTTTTATTAATACTAATTACTTCGTATTATGTTAGTCTTTTAATGGGGGAATATTTTTTTGTTAAGAAAATATTTCAATAATAAGAAAAAGGAGGAAATTCGTTTAAGGAAACTGTGCTTACTTTCGTATCACTAAAGACGTGACACTTGGTAAGAGAGAGAAAAAAGTTATTAATAATAATTACTTTTCAAAATACATATATTATTATAGAATATAAAAAGAATATTTATGCCCTTAATTTTTTCATATCTATTTTATTTTATAAATATTAAACTTTTACTCTAAAAACAGGGGAGGCAGTAGTAGTTAAAATTTTTTGGGTGTCAACCAAAATCAATTGCCCCTCATTGTTGGGTAGATGCATGGTGAATTGAAACATTAATAGTAGACTCAGAACATATATAGTTGGTTTTAAATGTCATTCGGTCCCCTAAATCATATAAAATATGGAGAACAACCCTCCTCAACTAGTCCTCAATGCTAGAACAATCATAGATTCATACCAATCCCAGATTGTTGTACTCCATTACTATATTGCTTTCTAAAACTTTCACCCATAGTTCATCTTTACAATTGGGCAAATATTAACGGACAAATATTAACGTATTAACAGTTTATCTGTAAAATGGGGCAAATATTAACGAATAGGACAAACATTAACAGATGGAGCAGATGGGAATCAGGACAAGAAAATTCCGAAGAGGAAAAGCTAGGAGAAGAAAAAAGCATCCAATAGACCAATAAATTGAATAGCGTATGATGTGGTGAAAAAACTTGGTGCAATATTAAGGCTTGAAGATGAAATAATAAGACGTACGATATCCCTGCAATGCTAGTAGTAGGAGTATAATTTATCGGAGTTTTGTCATCTAGTAGAATTACGTACTAAAAACTCTATCCACCTGAGTCTACGCCTGAAAGCTGCAACTAGGAGGGGGGGCATGCAGCATATAAACAGGCAAAATAAAAAACATAAAAAATGTGAAATAAGTGTCTGCAATAATTCCTTATTCCTTTTGTACATTCTTTCTCTCTCCTTTGCAGGGAGATATAGTCAAAAATAATGCAAACCCCTAGGTGCTTTCTTTCTTTTTTTATAAGTTTAAATGAAAAAATAAAAGATATGAAGTGATAGAGTGTGCGAGCTAGCATTCCTCTCACGTCATTTCTGTGGATTTTGTAGTTAACAAAGGTCAACTATGCTGGCAAAATAAAGAATGAGTGAATGAATGAATGAATGAATGATAAAGCCAAACACCAAAAAGAAGGGCTAGCCTAGCTTGGTTTTGTTACTAGCCTTGCCGAATTCCCTAGATTTTCATTTCCCATTTTAGCCCTCTCACCGTTGCAAAGTAATACCACTCCGTTCGCATTTTATTTTATTGTCCCGTTTCGACTAAAAAACTTTCGTAAAAATTGATTCAACGAGGACAGACTTTGGAGGATATAGAGGGTAAGTACTTTTTTAAAAGGTGTATTTGGATGAAAATATTAATTGTATTGCATACAGGTACTTCATATTTACCCTTCTGAAAGGAATATAATGTAAAATTTTAAGATGTCTTCCTTCCTGCGATATTCATAATGTATTTCTTATTAAATGGCCTCAAAATACTTGCAACAGTTTCTTAAACAGAATAGTTTCACAATTTGTGAATATTTCTCTTGGATACATTAAAATCCATTTTACTTGCTCATTTTTACAATAATATAAAAAATTTACAAACCCACATACATATTAAAAAGCAATACTCCCACATCTCACTAAATATAATAAAATAATATTTTAAGATCAATTATCGTACAATGGTTTTTTTATGCAGAATTATCTTATAATGTAATAATAAGTCAATTAATTTTCCTTAAACTAACTATATAATCTCAAAATTTAGCTAATTATTGGGTTATACTTTGTAAAAGTTTTGTTGATCTCAATATTTGCTCTATTTTCAATTTATTATTTTTTAGTTTAATTTGTTTCAAGCGACATTAGCCTATATCGGTTAATTAAATAATTTAACGTTAGTTTAATATACAAGTATAATAAGTTTCAATAAATTCAGGAAAGATCAAATAAGCTAATGCAGGTAGAACAAACACATATAGTATTATTTCGTCTACTTGACGATGACAATTTTATTGTCTGTTAATAGTATAGATTTTAGCTCGTGAAACTGCTAAAATAACTCTAGGAATATATTCTCCAGAGATGGGTCAATAGACTCGATACACTCAATCAATCGTACATCTATGGCAGACGTAGTAAGTAGAGTACATAATTGCACCAAAGGCTATGATTAATCATGTCGGGCAACACTGCAACAGGGGGGGCAGTTACTATTTACTATGGGTTAAAAAGGGCAAGGAATTCACCTATGTGTTCTGCCTCCAGATTCACTATTTATCTAATTCTGTTCTCATCTTGCTACATTACGTGGATACCAAGTACGGAATAATGGATACACAAAGAATTTAATATTATAAGTGATCCAATTACGCATTATCATTATCGTAAAGCCTTTTAGAAAATGCCAAAAATAAATTTGTGATATGATTAGGCCAAAGTGAAAAATATCATAATAAAATATATCTCTCAAATAATATGTATAAAATCTATGATAATATAATAAATCAATTTGTTAAATATTTTAATTATAAGAATATTTTCATTTATTGATGAAAATTTATAAGTTTTTTATGGAATTATAAATAATACTCCATTTTTTTGGAGATAAAGTAAAAAAAATCCAGGTAATACTTTTTATCATGTAAAAATGAATAAATTACTATAGAAAAAATAGAGAAAATTATAAATAAAGTGAGAGAAATAAAAGCAGTTTTAAATAATTGAGAAATTTGAATTGTTATACAGTTTTCTACTGTTGATATTTTCTAATATAATGTTAATGCAAAGTAAGGAGAAAAAAACATATGACATCACCTATAAAAAAGATGATAAATTTTTTTATAATAATTTAATTAACACGTGTCTATTATAATATCTAGGGGTTTTACTTTAATAATAAATATTATATATACGCTAAGTACGAAGTATCAATTCCCAAAACACCTCTCCAAAGAAAAACAAGGTGGCTAAACATACAATATATAGTTCGATATATATGCACATAGAAACGTAAACTACAGTTGGTATATTGGTATAATAGATTTAGAAAAAAGCAAGATAATGTAAACTAGGTTATTGTAAAAGTGAGAGTTAAAGGGGGAAAAGAAATTAAACAAATGCTAGGGAAAACGAAAGAGAGCAGCCAATCTGCATGGGCATCCTAAGCAACGTTCGTTCCTAAAAAAAATTATGGATAAGTGGAAGATTCAGCACTAAACTTATAATATTGCCAATTATTAACTCCTTTTTGGTCACGTGACAAAATGATTAACATATACTTGTGTCTTTACAACATTGTAGGACTACACAATTGTTGTCAAAAGCAAGGAAAGGTCCACCGTCCACGTCCACGTCCACGTCCACTTACTATAAAATCTATTGACAAATTAATTCTTTCTTATAAATATAGATGACAACACAAACTTTTACTAATTTTAATAGTGCTTAATTATATATGAAGATATAATGTGTAAAAACATCAGTATAAGGATACAACAACATATATATATATATATATATATATATATATATATATATATATATATATATATATATATATATTTAAATTGTCATCTTTAAATACAATAATCTAATTTATTGATAATAACTTTACCTTAAATGGAAATGGAGCAAACTTTACGGGACATCCCGATAAGAAAAACGGGGCTTTTTTTATGGGACGGAAGGAGTATTGTTTAAGCTTGCGACTTCCGAGTAACAAAGGACCCTAGCTTCATGATCATGCATATGATGCAATAGACAATACATCAAATATTCAAAGTATAATACTACTATACATAGGTTTTATTTTTGGTACTCGATCTATAAGATAGTGCTAAGCTAGCACTTTAATTTGTCAAATAGGCTAGGCAAATGTTTCGATCCAAAAACTAGAACTAGTTATTTGTTAAATATGCCAATGAAGTTTAGTAGGCTTTCATTGGCATGTATCTTTCTTGCCGAACATCAATTCCATCGTTGACTTTGTCTAGAGTAGAATGTGGCATGTATCTTTCTTGCCGAACATCAATTCCATCCTTGACTTTGTCTAGAGTTGAATGTTGACAAAGTGACTCTTGAACTAATGAGCAAACTGAGTGAAGTCATAAACTAATCCTTGAGGCAAGCGCTGAAACTAATCTTGTGCTTCCTCTTTGTTGTAAGCTAGTTCAAGATCAATTCACAAAATAGAGATCTTGTAGATCACTTGACTGCTTTAGATCTTGTCACTTTGATATTCAAGATTGGTCTGCTAATGGGAGCTCCTTGCCTCGCAGGATTATATTCCTTGTTTCTATGATAAGATTCATCATACCAAGTAGATGTGGAGATTCTTCAAAGTGTTGGGGACATTTCCTCCATTGTGAGCAACTCCATCACCAGTCACATTTTAGAGGCCTTAGACGTAATAATATTCACGGGCCCCTTATGTTATACGCGTAAAATTTTTCCTTATCCATTCCGGGTAGTAATACATGGTTATATATAATATGATTATTTTATTTTATATTATTAATTTCATCCGTAAGATAATTTAGCGTTGTAAAAATAATCGATTTTTTTTAAAAAAAAAAAGGTACACGCAAGGATTACTAGTGAAACAATGTTTTTTAGAAGCAAATTAATCAAATAGAGTAGAATAATGATGATATTTTTAAATAAGTATTAATAGAATACTTATAACCTCCAATAGTTGGGTGTCTTGTTGAATATTAAAGGTATATTTAGAAAATCATAAAGCTGCAAAACTCGAAAATCCAACTTTAATGCCAAAGCATACATGTAGTATATAGTATATATTTTAATACCCAAAATACTAATACATACAAACCTACCATTATCATTATATATAATATCCACTAAGATAAAATATTGATTACATTTTAACAAAAAACTAAAAATAAAATCTTAAATTTAAAATATTTGTATAGTTATATGACACAATAAGATTGACAAAAGACTAAATTTATTCATTATAAGACTTTATAAACTTAATGCTATAAATGGTTTAAAGTAATTATCATTAAAAGTAAAGACTTTTTAAAATTTATTTAATCATAATTTTTTAAGTTATTTTTGGGTCCTCCCAAACACCCTCGTCCTAGCATCAGGGACGGCACTTGTGAGCTGGTCTCTCATAAGTACTCCTGCGAGTTTGTGCCCAACTAGTGTATGACAGCAGACCACATGGTTTTTTTTTGCCATCTGTTAGACCTTTGCCTATAGATTCCTCTCGAAGCAAAAGGGTCAACTTATATGAGCTAGTAATTCCTCCTTTATATGGCAAAGCCTCTTTCGAGAATGAGATTGAACATACTTCTCATTGCATCGATTCCCTTGAGCCATAATGGTTTGTTGTGTTCCCATCTCCATAAGCCCTTTTGTCCTGATCAACTCAGAGTTGCCTCTTCTGAGAATAACATTTTGTAGACCTATCATGTTCAATACTCTTTTCCTTTGGCTGTGGCTAAAACTTCACATACCTTGAATAGGGATGATACCGTTGCATCGAGTCCCTCAATCCATAATGTTTTATTGCGAAATTTGCGATCCCATCTCTAGGAGTCCTTCTGTCTTGACCACCTCTGTTAGATGGCTCGCCTCTTTGAAGGGGTGTTGTGATTACTACGTACTGATTATGTTGGTTTTGGCATCCCAACTTGCCTTTGGAGTTTGGACTGTCAAAAACTCGCCTTGGTGACCCCAACAAGGATTTTGTCTTTGATGTATGTATGTTATTCACCATAACTCACAAGTTCCATACAATAAATGGTCAACAAGCCCACGAATAAGGAAATCAACCGTATATCAAATAGGTTCATAACATGAGAATGAGAATTTGAGCCAAGTTCTATAGTTTTAAGTCATGGACGGTCTAATATGATGGTACATATAAGTCCTTCATCACTTGACTCCTTATAACTATAAATACCTCATTTATAACCAGAAAAAAAGGTATGTAATAGTTATTGAGAAAACAACAAAACACATATTGTTTTAGGAAAATCTCACTTATATTAATTTACATTAACCGATTATCTAACAACTCAAAAGACCACCCCGAGGCTAGCTAATTCTATTTATGCAAACTCCTTTAACATAAGTTTAAATTCTTTTGAAGGTCCTTTCAATATCTTTAATTTATACTTCATAATATTCCAACAAATGATTTCAGGTTTTGGATCGAAACAGATAGATTATCATAGTTTGAAAGGACATTTCTATGCTATTTATATTTTACTCGTAGCAGAGTCTTATCTTTATTTGCGGGATGAACATGTGCAAATGTAGAACAAAATGGAGCGATAGCGACTATGAAGGGGCGTAGGGCCAATAATTGTTGACTTTGAACCAAAAAGTAAGAATTTGGTGAGGACAAAGACAATGCATGATTGCATGGGTCCTTGGAATTTTGCAATGATAACAATGGCCTTTTAATATATACTTGAATATGTTCCTATCGACATTGGTCCACATGTCGAATTCATTGGGCCCTTTCTTTTAACTTCTTTGTATAGAGCCTCCATTGACAAAATTCAATTCCATAAGTCGTTTGTATAGTTAATTATAATTATTATCAATTTTTTTGGCAAAGAGAATTTTTCAGTTATTGTAACATTCACAATTTCTTTCTTTATTTTTGTAAATAACAACAAGTACATATAATAGTGTATATACAGGCCCATTTCTAATATTTTAGACGTTTAGGGCGAAATAAGAAATTTAAACCCTGAAATTTAATGGTATACTTTATATAATTTTATTTGCTTATTTTAGAAATCAAAACAATTAAGTAGTGGTTTCACAAAATAAATAAACTATTAAAAAATTTGATTAAGAACAATACTATGCATTGTAATCACATAAATAATTAATAATGTTAAAAACAAAAATCATTAAGAAAAATATTAATTTAAATAATATTATGAGCAATCCACTTCATAAGAGATTTTATTTATCAAGTTTTCTAATTATTATGATCATTTCAATTCATAATATTATGAATAGATCTATTCACAAATTAATAAATATAGTCAAAATATAAAATATTATTTCACATTCTAAATACAACGAATTAATAAAATGTCATTGCATTAGCAAAATGAAGAATAATGATATATAATTGTGCATAACTTATATATAAAATAATTGGTTGAATTTCTTACATTTCTTATTAGTGACATAAGTGGTTATTTTCGTTGAAGGTTAATAATTGGATAAGTATATAATGACAATAATATTTTGTATGTCATATTTAGTTTTAATAGGTTGTTGCTCAGTTTTTTTTATTCATTTGTAGCGTATATATAGCATTGGGTTAAGAAAAAAGGAATTGAACGAACAATCAAAAAATATGCATTCGAACTAAATTGTCTTAAGAAAAGAGGAATAACCATTCGTTGAAAACAAAAACAATAATCATGGAGGTAAAGGGAATTAGACCAATGCCAAATTACATTAAAAATGTTATACAAGTAAGATCTTTTTCCAATGAGCAACTTTAATTAATATAATAAAACTTACACACATTACATTTATATCCTTTTTATTTTTATCTTAACATTAAAAATGTTAGGCCTTTTTCCGCGGGTCATAGGCGGCTGCCCCGCTCGCCCTACCCTAGGAATGGGCCTATGTATACAATGTAAATAATCAAAATTTAAGCTTCCCCTACTAAAAAAAATCAAAATTTAAGCTTAGAATAAGTAAAAATTTTCCTGAACTTTTGAAAACTAAGCACAAAATATCAATCATGTCCCTCTAATCTCCAACAACTATAATCAAATTTAAAATTTTATTACTTTTAACGAAGATTAGAATTATGTAACATTCAATATGTGAGTAAGTCAAAAATGTGTAACTAATGAGTGAGATTAGACTCCATATTCCTTATTCAACAATGGCATGTTTGACAATGGTGTTTCAACATAGTGAAAGCGCTATTGATATTATTTACGAGTCAATCTTTGTTGGTTTGTATGTAAAAAAAATAATAAAAAAAAAAAGTTCTTAGTTGGTCTTTATCAATCCAACTATTCCCTTCGTTCCCTCAAATATTGTCCTAAGTACAACTTTTAACTTTTTAAAGAGGCAATGGAAAATCTTTGAGAGGGCAATCCAAAATAGAAAATCTTTAAGATAATGAGACAATTTTTGAAAAACGGAACAAAATGAAAAATTAGACAATATTTAAGGGACAGAGGAATATCTTGGTATATATCAAAATATAATAAGACACATATTTTTTTTTAAAAATGATATAATAGTATTCCTATGATAAAGGGGTAGACTAAGCTTAGTATACTAATATATAATGATGATTGATAAATTGATGAAGAAATATAAAGTTTGAGGGGCCGCCGAAAAGCATGCATAAAACATATAGTCGTACAATATAGTATATAATTAAGACACGTAAAATTAGCACGTCCAATGAAATAAACGGCTAATTTGAGCAATCCAATAATGTTGAACAATAACTTTGATGAATTGACGGGAGTAGACGAAGAATGGAGTATGTAAACGGGAAAAATAATCAAACTACATATATCATCAACACAAATATTCCTACCAACCAAAGAGAATTTATGATGAGGACAAACAAATAGGTGGCCTACATATCCAAATTAATTACTTGTATTACGCCAGCCCTCTTCTTATCCAGAATTTTACGTATTTATGGTCACCTTCTTTGGTGCTCTTAGTTTATTCTAGCCGGGTTTTTTTTATTTTTTATTTTTATTAGCTTTTGATTTTTAATTTTCTCTCAATATCAACCAAGTGGTTTCTAATGGGATTATTATTATTATTATTATTATTATTATTATTTACACGCATATAATACAAGTATAATAATTAATAATCCTTTATATTTGTTTCATCTATGGATAAAGTTTAGCAAATCTTTGAATGGACAATTAGTTAATGATAAATTTAATTTTAATAACGATCACGATCTATTACTCTCTATACCCTTTTATTTTTTCTCTATTTCTAATTATAAAGTTAAAGTTTACAATATTTAACTATAAATTCTCGTTATGTTATAAGAAATAATAATATATTCAAGTGAAATCTTATTAAATTCATCTTAATAAAATTTTTTAGAGTATATAGTTATCAAAAAATTTTGTCTAACAAATTTAGATGTAAAAACGTTTTAAGTTGTATATTGAAAACCATAAAAAGTGTTTCATTGGTTAGTGGGCTATGATCTACAAGTATGAGCTATAAGGAGCTTTTCTATTTTAAGCTAAAATGGATATTGTTGTGTTTTACGAGCATAGGGATTATACAACACGAGAGCTACAAAGTTAAAATATCCTATAGTATAAAGAGAAAAGACTAGCATTTGATTAGGAACTACGTGCTCCCAAAAACACCTAGACCAATCCACCACACAACTCCAAGTTTAGTTGTAGAAGAACTGTAAAAAGTTTTTCACAGCGTTAGGTAATGCCAAAGACCTATGGTAATATAGAATCCATGTCGTCTTGAGTATTGCCATGGCACTTAACTCCAAAGTCCATAAATATAGAGGGATTAGAGGATAGAGGATCAAAATGACATTCCAGCTAAGTATATGTCCCTGATAACAAATAATTTTGTCAAACATTGTTATACACAAAAGTATGAATGACAAATAAATACTTGAATAAGTGAGCTAATATAATGCCTATGGAAATGATAATAATAGTATGGACGATCAAAAGAAGTGAGACTAACGTCTAGAATAAATATGCCGTAGAAGATAAACACTATGGAATACTCCGTACAATTATATTCAAAGAATATCCAAACCAACAAGCAAGCAAGGAATGCAATAAGGGATAATAATGAGAGTGAAACTGTGAAAGTGAGTAGACTATGTAGTTGTGATTTCTCTAAGTAATGGCTTTTGAAATTTCTCTTGCTGTGCACGTAACTTTGGAGTTTGGAGTTTGGACCCACCAAGTTTAGCCTCTACCACTAACTCTAACTTTTTTTTTTTGAATGTTTAGGGCATGCGGCCCATGCCCATGATTTCTGATTTCTGAATTCTGAATACGGAGCAATATCTTCAACCCAAAATTCACCCGTCAAATGCATTCCTTCTATCCCTTTACCTGATACTTATCAACTTGTCCTTTATGCTTCTACTAATATACCTCACATGTGTATTCGAATTTAGTTGACAACGTTGTTGATACAGAAAAGAAAAAAAAAAGCAATAGCGCGATACTTATTTCAACGTCGATCATTATGATTAAGAGTATACTTGAATTTTTGATTTACGAGATGTAATACTCCGTTTGGCTGAATGCAGATAAAGAGTTTTACAGGCATCTACTATATCCAAACTCGACCTTGACTTTTTGGAGGAACATAGTCTACATAATCAACCTTGTATACTTATGCATGCATAGCATTACAATACTACTCAAACAAGATCAAATTACACTCAATTAGGTCCGATAAGAGTAAGATCAGTCATTCACCATTTTAAGTTCTTGTTTTTATGATAGTTTTTCAAATGTAGGTCACTTTTACTCTCATTAGGCTACAGGCATGTGCAAACCTATAATATAATTACCGGACAAGACCAATCTCATAAGACATTACATAGTATTAGAGAAATTTTCGCCTAACAGACCTGTGAAACGTTCTTATCATAAAGATTAATTAAAGGAAATATGCTTCTTTAATGAGGAATTAGGACCAAGATGACAAAAGTCACTTTAAAAAATAATTAATAAAAAACAATTATAAGCAATAAATATAAGTTTATATCAAATCAATTTTTATCAAAAGTCTCACGCATATAAACCAATTTTAATATTTTGTAAAAATCAGTTCTAATCAATAAACATAGATTTCAATTAACAAGTTTAATTGAACCAAGTTAGCTCAACCCGAATACTGTTGTACGGTAATAAGTAGAATTATGGTACTAAAATGAAACTGTTCTCGGCGTATTTGAGTAGAAATTTCGAGCTTACCACCTAACATAGAAAATTTTGATCTTCTATAGATCAAGACAAATTTATTGATGTCCAAACCATACTGTTTAGTGCATATTTATTTTCCCGCATTAATGATAGGAGCTGAAATCAAGAGTTTAATCTGTTTCATGTGACTAATTACTATAAGCAGAAAAACATAAGACTCAAAAAAAATTTCTGAAACATGTCGAACATGAAATTATTGTAAAACATTGAATGAGAGAGAACAAAAAGTGCTTTCATGAAGGACAGTTCCAAAACAGGGCAGGAAACCAATTACACTTGCACGGCGACCAAAATGAACCCAGCAACCTGCAAAGAAGACCAAGTAGACATGAAGCCAGCAAGAGAATGAACAAATATAAAGCAATCCAATTCTGTTTCTATTGGCAACATACAAAATGTATCCGTCAAGAAAAACAAGGTCGGGTTTGGGGTAGTAATTGTAGTTCAGAACCTTCATTAGGGGTACTACCTCAGAAAGATAAAGCCAAATATGTACCCCCACAGCCAAATGTTTGCGGTTACATTGTCGCAACATTTCATGAAAATTACGGGAAAATATGAAATTCCGATCATAATCTCTCACTTTTGAAGGAAATGTCAACTTTTCTAGATATGTTAAAGTAGTATATGAGACAATCAAATTAGGATAAAGTAGCTAAGTACGCAACAAGTATCTTGAAAGAGACCTACAATAAAGGTAACAGATGCTGCAGCAGCAGGCACTCACAAAAAGGGTCATAGCAGTGGAATGGAAGCAAATAGCACCACAAAAGATAATTAAAACTCACATGCTGAGACAAACAATAATGTTTAATAGTAACTGTAAATGAATAAAATCTAAGAACAGGATGAGGGAAGATACAGAGTAAATGACTTTAAAGAAATGTCACAACAAATCCTTATCTTTGATAAATGTTGACTCCAAATTAGAGCAGATAACACAGCATAATTTCTATACATGAAGCTAGTGACACTATCTCTATATTATAAGTTGGTAACAACCAAAACAAGGTTACAGTCCTTGGCTAATGTACTGTTTGATGTGAGATAAATAAATATTTTGAAAAATTCAATCAAAGTTCATCCCTAGAAGAAGTACTGCCAGTGACTACAGAACCATCCTTAAACCAATACTACGTCATTTTTCCAAATCAAGGGCATGACGCAGCAAAAGAGATCAAGAATGACAAAGTACTGACATACAAGGTCAATCAGAACTAACAAGAATGAAAAGACAGATATAAACTTGTATCTAGGGCTACAACTTCAAATCTAAGCAGAATCTATTCACTAATAACAAAAGAAAGTCCATGAGAGAATTTTTCCCTACCGAATTTCCCATCTAAACACATAGTTAGCAAGACTGTATTAATGATTGCATAATTATCATTGGAATTATAAGCACGAGTCTCATTGTATATTAGTTGTTCATCAAAAATGAGTTTTTTTTAATGAAAATATTTACTTCTAGATTGATATAATGACAATTACTTCAATATATATATTATTAATACCAAATACTCTGTATCTTTTTCACATTACATTTTAATGTTTAATAACCAGCCACAGGTCAGAGATTACCTAATTGTATTACATTAACCCCATAAATATAATGATAAACCAAATTTTGAAGTTGGATCATCAGTAACAAAAAGAATATGCCAGATGTGACTACCCCTGACATATTTGATTCTGTGACTCCTCAATTCTGCTCATAAACAAGTTCAATTCAGTGAATCTGCAAATCTCCTCCTAGACAAGCCCAATTTTGTAACTACCCTGTTGTGCATTATCCTAAAGAGAATCATCCACTGTCATGCAATAGATCAAATTTCCTAGATAAGAAAACTGACATGTAACCAACCGAAACTCTTCTGAATTATGAATTACCCCCCAAAAATTAAAGCATCAATACACCACACCAACCATTAAGGAAACTGTTTCCTTAACATATTACAGGGCTGTATTCAGCCTGAAGTTAGACTTGATACTTGAACTCACTGCACCCTTTGATGCATAACTTAAGCCTAATCCTGACACAAAGAATAAACTAGACTAGATTCTAAACTATTTTATTAGAAGCAACACTCGAACCAAGTCCAATTGGCAGTTTCAGTGATCTCATTTTAACTGGCTACACTCAGTTAAGGCAAATTAGTCATCCGACCAGTCCAACCAATAACTTTGGAAAGAACAAGTGATTAAGAAGCAAGCACGTCATTAACTGAACACATGTGCACGATTCTTGGCTTGATGCTTTCCTGTCCATTTAAAAGGCTAACAGTATACTAGAAAAAGGATCCCCACAAATGACAAAGATGCACAGGTGGAAGAATGGAAGCATGGGCAATTTCCAACAAGGAGTCACCTAACTGTAAAAGAGGTCAGTTCCATAAATTATGCCAAGGAGTACACACAATTACTAAAATTTTACAGCCAGTACACATGGAAATGTGTACCTAAAGTCCTAAACCCACTGGTGCAAGATATTCAATCTTTGTTTCCCATAGCAGCTACTTCAGAAATTTCTGTACAAACTACACAACTGCTAGATAGAAGGCTACACTCAACAGGAAGATACATGCATGTCAGAGAGTGGACAGGATTGTTATAGAAAGGACTATTCAACAACTTTGGGGAGAGAGTGGAATCTTCAATCAACTCTCTGATAAGTGTTTAACCTTCCTCCTCAATCTTCCTAGGTTTTACTGTAGACAGCTAAATTATAGAACCATTTACCAATCTCAGCAGCCCCTTATCTTATAATTCCTTCAATATAATAAGTAGAACAAGAGCTTCCTCTAGGAGATTTGACATAAAGGAGAACGCGTACTTAATCACAGTCCGCGCCAGTAATTTTTAAACAAAATGAATGCAGTTTCTAAATTAAAAAAATACATCCATTACTCTTCAGTCTTTCTGTTAAGGGATTTCACCACAAATTATACAAACAGACATTTAAGATTTACCCAGGATTTTGTACAAAAGGTCCATTTCAGCAGATACCAACCTCCTCCAAATGCTTGCTGTCTTTCAATGACCTTTGGCAGCCTAAGGATGTTCACAGGTTAAAAAAATTAAAAATGCTAAAAGGGAGGTCCATTTGCAGGGCAAACATCGTTAGAGTTTGTACTTGACAAAAGTCCTCAGGCTGGGTAGTGAGTACAGTCCTACAGACCATTTCTCATACTTGAAAACCCTCCCTCTCCCTCAGCATCAAAATGGACTCACTGCACTCCTCGATCCCTCTCTCTCCCTCCCTAACTGCTCACTAGCCACTAGAAAGGGAAGATCATGGACAACCTGGTAATTACTACACATAAAGCCATGATTGGCAAGATTTTCATGGGCACAGGACTGTATTCAAAAGTAAAAGTCTCCCCCTCCACATCAGCCCTAGTAAATGCAAGCAAATTGGAAAGACAATTGAAAAGCAATTCCACATGCTTGAATCATCTTGTACCGCATGTAAAATGAGAAATAAGAATTACTAAACTGCACATCAATATAATATCTAGCAACTTGAAACCAACAAGAGTACTACAGTTCAAAAGAGAAGAGATTGTCTTTTCAGAACCTTTCAAATCAAATGTTAAGTGTAAAGTGTATACCATAAGATTTATCAAAGACGAGCATTATAGTCCCATAGTTACAGTTATCCTTCAATCAAGAAAACACCAAACGCAAACCATGAAAGAATCACATTTCAGCACCAATACCTACAATTCCATTGGCAATCGATACTCTACAGCTATGAAATCCTAAACTGGAAGATATGAAGCAGATTCATCCAGTACGACAACCCAAATACTCAAAGTGATTGCCACACTAAAGAGCCAATATGAAAATAGTCAATCCAACCCCAATCCTAAGTCCCTGACAATGGAAGACAAGAAAGAAATGGAGATTGTAATCCTACATCACGCGATCCTAGCAAGGACACCAAAGAAGGCCCTAGAAACATCAACTCCTTCATTTAGCCAGGTTAATACTTGACCTAAAAAATTACACCAGAAATACAAATGATATAGAACAGATTCTTCCCATAAGACAACCCAAGTATTTGCAGTAATTGCCATACTCCAGAACCAACTGGTAAAAAGTCAACCCAACCCCAATCCTAAAATCCTTGACAGATAAGCGATAAGAAAACAATCATGAATTCCAGCCCAAAAAATAAAATTTCTCACTTTCCGAGAACACATATAATGGGCCACAACATCCTGCAATCAATCCAATATATTTAAAAATCCTTATCTAAAATCAGCTCCCAAGTCGAAACCCAACCGCATTGACGATTAACTCAATCAGATCACCCCCAAAAATACTCAAGAACATATGAACATAAGATAATAACAACGCCAGAAAACCCTAGAAGCAGCATAACAAACAAGAAAAATCAATAAACCCGATGAATTGAAAACCCTAATTGAGAAAAAAAATTCGGAACTTGAATCGATCTAACTAACCAGAAAACCCTAAAATTAGCAAAATGAGGGAAACCAGAAATTAAAAAACAAAACCCAGGATAATACACCAGAATCAGACACTTACCCATTAAAGATGGAATATTCCAGGCTAAGCATTAGCAGTTTTGGGGATAAGAGGGATGGAGGATTGATTCTTATTTTTCCCTTCTTCGCGAAGCTTCTGCATCTGAAGCATACGTTCCATGACGAGTTCATACTCACACTTCTCGTAAGAATGACGCTCATTCTCACACTTCCATGGGAGGTAAAACTCAGATTGTCTGCATTTGTTCAGAGGGATCAGAAGGTGGGCGCATTGATCTCTGTAGGGGAGTGGCACCTTGTTCTCCGCCATTTCTGCTTGTGTTGCTATCATCTTCTTCGATGACCCTGGCACCTCCATCTTCGAATTTCTCTTTTCTCTCTTTCTTGAAGTTCTTTGTTTGGCTTTCCACAGGTGAAGAGTATTCGCAGACGCAATTCTTTAATAAGAAATTGATATTCTATGGTTCTAACAAAAATACAAGTCATTTTCTTAATAGAAACGTTGGCCTTCGGAAGGTGGACGTTGCACCCGGGTGTACTGCACCATGTGTAAAACGTAGACAAAAACACTACAAAACGCAGCTGGGACGTAAGTGGAGGGAGCTACTTTTACACGTCAGCAAGTCCAATGACCATTCACTTCATTTCGCTGAACATTTGCAGTTTAAATTTTTAATATTGCAAAATCTCAAATATTTAAGTAAATATTCAAAAATATCTGTCAGAAAAATGCACGCATCATCATTACAAAAAAATGCGTCTTCCCAATGCAATCTCTTAGATTTTTGTACTGATATGTAATGTTCATTCAAACAAAAAACGTAAATGTTCATTCGTTTACACTATTATGTTCATTGGTTTACACTAGTATGTTCATTGGTTTACAAGAGTATGTTCATTGGTTTACAATGCAATCTCTTATATTTTTGGACTGGTATGAAATGTTCATTCAAACGAAACACTAGTATGTTCATTGGTTTATACTAGTATGTCCATTCGCTAACACTAGTATGTTCATTCGTTTATAATAGTATCTTCATTCGTAAAATCGTGTCATTAATTTTCATTCAAACGTAACACTAGTATGTTCATTGGTTTATACTAGTATGTTCATTAGCTAACACTAGTATGTTCATTCGTTTATAATAGTATGTTCATTCGTGAAATTGTGTCATTAATTTTGGCCTTGTTTCATGATTCCCAATGCAAAAAAGTAGTCTGTCCATGCGCTACAGTATCTACTACAGTGATTCCTGCAAAAAAATCTTCACTTTTCACGTAAAATCTTTACTTTTCACGTTTACCAAGTACACCTTTTCACGTTTACCAACTTTACGTTATCACCTTTTCACGTTTACCAACTTTACGTTATCACCTTTTCACATTTCTGTGTTCATTCGTTTACACTAGCATGTTCATTGGTTTACACTAGCATGTTCATTGGTTTACACTAGTATGTTCATTGGTTTACAAGAGTATGGTCATTGGTTTACAATGCAATCTCTTATATTTTTGGACTAGTATGAAATGTTCATTTAAACGTAACACTAGTATGTTCATTGGTTTATACTAGTATGTTCATTAGCTAACACTAGTATGTTCATTCATTTAGAATAGTATGTTCATTCGTAAAATTGTGTTATTAATTTTCATTCAAACGTAACACTAGTATGTTCATTGGTTTATACTAGTATGTTCATTCGCTAACACTAGTATGTTCATTCGTTTATAATAGTATGTTCATTCGTAAAATTGTGTCATTAATTTTGGCCTTGTTTCATGATTCCCAATGCAAAAAAGTAGTCTGGCCATGTGCTACAGTATCAACTACAACGATTCCTGCAAAAAAATCTTCACTTTTCACGTTCACCAAGTACACCTTTTCAAGTTTACCAACTTTAGCAACAATACACGTTATCACTCCTGCCACACATGCTGAGCTGTTTTCCACTATCATTCAACTCCAGCAAACCCAAATGCGTTTTAAGTGTTTTTGTCTGCGTTTTGCACAGGGTGCACGATGCGCATCGTGCACCCGGGTGCACTATCCTATTTGCGGTTGGCCTTTATAACAATTATAATGTAAGGTGGACAACGCATGATCATAAATTACTAGTTTGGATAAAATAAAGGAAATTAATGAAAATAATCTAATATTTATTTGATTTTATATTATTAATCAACCTTTTATTAATTTATGATTACACCTAACTTTAATCAATATTTGCTTTTACTAAGCCAGTTTATAGGTTATTTGAATAACAAGTGAATTTTATGTGACGTAGCATAGACAGTTCCATTAACTTTCAAATTAGACAAATCCTCTTTCCAAATCCCAAATACTCATTTCACTTTCTTCCTAATTTCACCTTCTCCTTCTCTTCGATGGCTCAACCCCAAATACTCATTTTACTTTCTCTCTAATTCCACCTTCTCCTTCTCTTCAGTGGTTCAACTACAACTACAACTATAACTTCAACTTCTGCTGAGTGTTTGAGCAACTATTGCTCAGGTAATTTCTGAATTCTTGCGAGATTTACCGCTTCAATTCTTCAATTATTAGATGATTTTAGTCTCGAATTCCAATTTTTCAGCTTCAAATTTTCAAAAAATTAATAAAAAAATATGTTGATTTCAGCTTCAATTCTACAAGAATCAGATTATTTTTGCATTAAATTTCGTTGTTTGAACAACTTCTTACAATTTATTTTGTTAAACCTCAAATTTCTAAAAGCATTAATCGAAGAATTGCTGATGTTGTTAGGGGTTCGTGATGTTTGGTGGGTAACACGAAGTATGTGAATCCGTAAGCACGAAGTACGATATGTTCTCTACTTTAGACTACCTGGGATATGGAAGGACCGTACAATCCTTTTTTGTGATCCACATGTGAAGTAGGAAGAGAGAATCCAGAAAATTGTTCAAATGATAAGGAGAGAGAAATCACAATGCCAAAAGAGAAATATATTTGCTGCAAAATTAATCAAAAAAGTCACATAGTTAAGCTTCAATTATATGAAAAAGATCAGATGAACATTGAGTAACGATAATTAATACCGAAAATTATTTAAAAAGGGAATTCCATCAATTAACTGTTCATGACTGTCAATTGCAGGTCATAATTTGGGGTTGTTCAGCGAAAGCAAATATTGGCTAAAGTTAGGTGTAAACATAAATAAACAAAAGATTGGATTAATAATAGCAAATTAGACAAAGGTTAGATTATTCCCGTCAATTTTTTTTTAAAATAAAAGCGATTATTCGATAATGGGTTGTGAGAAGGGAATACGAAGGTTTTTGAAGGTGGTAAATAGGCAAAATAGGAATATATTATTGTTCACACCAAATGATAGTTTATATTGTTTTAGACATTCGGCCCTAAAGTTGAGCTTGGTGTATGCACTATCAAAGTTGGTGCTACTACTATCTCATGCATCTAAGTCATAATTGGCGTTGTTAAAGCCACTTTATGTAGATATAATTTTTCTTTTACATACACGACATGAATATTTATTTTGTCACTATTTTCGTTCTTAGTCAATATAATATAAGCCAATTGATCACAAAATAAAGTGTTTGTATACAAAATTACAACCATATAGTGGTGTATACTTTAATTAAATTGAGAATTTGTTATAGTATTATGCGTGACAAAGTCAACAATGCATCTAAGGAAGGCAATGACGCAACAAGGTTGTTTCTCTCAAGGGCCTTCCCTGACTAATAGGACCCTCTGTCACTCAAACAAAGACGAATATGCCCAGGAACCATCATGTTTCCTTTAAGTCTCCATTGGCCAATTAGACACCAGACCAACCCAATTTCAAATCCATATCGACGGGTCATGGTGCAAAAAAACAAAAAGAGCAAGGGTGAATATAACCAAGTTTCCCACAGTTCTAAGCAAGGAGGGAGAACACCAACTGCCATCTCTGCCTTCCATGCAAAAGCGCTAGCTTGTGCTCACGCGCTAGAATGGGCAACATCGACCAATATGGAGAACATCCAAATTTCTCAGACTCCTTGACCTAGGTCAAAATTCTGCGGCGAGATATTAGGAGGCAAATGGATACATGACACACTCTCTACAGAATCTTCCAACTAGGGAGATACTTCAGATCCTGCACCATCTTCAAAGTACAAAGAAATCAAGTCCATCACGCGCATGAAATAGCCAATATGTGCAGACAATCGGTCTACACTTCCTATAGTAGATATTGCTGCCAAAAAAAGAAAAAAAAAACATTGTATCTCACTACACTTTGCTCTTTCTAGCAGCGCTGTCGTCCATTATGTCTATCTTAGTCATGTCAACTTTTGATTCACTGCAAGAATGAATGGATGAAGTTTCAAAACAGGGTGAATACAGCAGAAAAATCTCACATTTTGGAATAAATTGCAACAGGGTACTATCAACCAGAATTAGATTTGGGGTAATCCGTCACACAAACAGTTGTCCATCATTTAACCCAGTAAATTTAGTAGTAACAGTAATTGTGTGAGAAAGGAACATACTTGAACAGTTGAACTACGATTTGCTATCAAGTGGTATAAGTAAAAGAAAATACAGGAACCTATCTAATATAATACAGCACTTCATTTTCAGCTGAAGCACAAGTTATTCAATATTGTACACTTGCACCATCAGTAGAGGCAGCAGCTTCTCTAGGAAGCCTTCTTCTGTTTGTACTTCAGAGAACAGAAAATGTAGAACCCCATGTTTAAGAAACTCAGTCCAGCCAAGAGCCAGAAGAAATTGTCGAGGTGGCCCTTGTTTAGATTATCAGGTATCCATCCCGGTTTCCCTCCAGCAGTTGTAATGGCTGTCACAATCGTCAGAATCAAAGAGCTCAAGTAATTCCCAAGCGAAGTAGTTAGGAGAGAAAGTGCACTACACAAACTTCGCATGGCATCAGGTGACTGATCATAGAAGAACTCCAATTGCCCGACAAAGGTAAACACCTCTGCAGCCCCCACCAAGAAGTATTGTGGTACTTGCCAGAAGATGTTCATTGGAACTGCTACACTCTCATCGACTAAACCAAGTTCATTGGCAATCTGCAAACGTCTTATCTCCACTACAGCAGCAGCTACCATGGAGAGGATAGAGATGAAGAGGCCAATACCCATTCTCTGGAGTTCTGAAAACCCTCTCTCTTGGCCAGTAAACCTCCTTGCTATAGGAACAAGAATGCTGTCATAGACCGGCACCCAGAAAATAACACTGATGACATCAAAAGTGGACAATGAGGCTGCTGGGATGGTGAAGGATCCGATTCTCCGGTCCATCACTGTTCCCTGCTCAACAAACATTGTTGACATCTGGGCATAAACAGCAGCGAAAACAATTCCTGTTGTCCATATAGGAAACATGCGGATTAAGATCTTCAATTCTTCCACCTGTGTTACTGTGCACAGTCTCCATGGGTTGGAGAAATCCCCAATTTTCATGTCATCATCCGAAACCACAGCTGCTTTATCCAGGCACCTGCAAAGCAAGCACAACAACCACGATAAAAAAAATCACCAGGGAAATTCTTCTCTTTTCATTAATTAGATCATACACACAATTATCTAGAAGATATATAGACAAGAAATTACTCTAGTTCATTCGTATGCTCCAGCTTTCGACTTCCTTCAATAGCTGAATGTTTGTCTTGAGTTTCATATAGGAGACTGCTATCTTGTGGCATCTCTAACTTGCACTTACGGAATGATGCAACAACAACCTGGCACATTCTTGTCAAAGGGCTTCCCCCAGGTCTTTGAAACCTATAAAGGGGAGTTCCGGAAAAGAAACTTGCAATAGCAATTCCCATAAACATTGCTGGAATTCCAAAGCCGAGGCCCCATCCAGCATTTTCTTGCATCCAAACAATAAGCGTACTTGATACAAAGGCACCAATGTTGATAGAGAAATAAAACCAATTGAAAAAGGATCCCTTCTTCACCCTCTCGTTAGGGTCAGTATCATCAAACTGATCAGCACCAAAAGATGACACACATGGCTTAATCCCTCCAGTTCCCAATGCTATTAGATAGAGGCCCAAAAAGAATACGCCATACTGGGCAGGAGAAGCTGAAGGGCAATATGAATCTATGCATTCAGGAGGCATAAATGCTGGAACTGATGCAGATAAAGTCAAGGTACACATTCCCTACAGAAGATTCCAAAACATATCATGATGAGTGGGAGAGACCAGGGAGAAGGAGAGGAGTTTTTTTTTTTATTTTTGGGGTGGGGGGAAGAGGAATTATGATGTCACCAAAATTTTGCATGAAAAAATTTAAAGTAGAAAGCAAAAAGCAGAAGAGGAGGCAATTCGGAAATTACAATGAAGTAAATCGTGGAGAATACAGCAATCGTCCAGTATCTTCCCCAATATGCATCTGCTAAGACAGCTCCAATAAGTGGGGTCAGGTAACATGTTCCTGACCAGGTAGTAACATTCCTTGCAGCAGATACATTTCCTTGATGCAGTTTGGTGGTAAGGTAACTGACAAGGTTTGTGGCAATACCATAGTAAGCAAGACGCTCACAGCATTCTGTGCCTGTATAGTGAAGAAGACAGGTTAAAAAGTTGTCGCTACACAAAATATAATCCCCCCCTTTCAACAAAAGAGAAAAAAATATACTCATATACCAAGAATAAAGGGGCACGCTCTCCAATTTCCAGTATTGCTTTTCAAGACAGGATTCCCTTTGAGATCAACTGAGCCATCCCCAGTGTATAATTCATCAGTTTCCTGCAGAGGTAAAAAATACAAGTCAGAAGTAGAAAAAGGATTTCTACAGCCTAGCAACCAATGCAAGACCAAGGAGCAAATAAGGAAAATCAAAGGACCCCGAGAGTTGTGTATGTTTTCAACAATAGAGATACCCCAAAGGTCAATAATGATGTATCAGCAGCATCAAAATATGCAATTGCCGGAAGCAGTCTAGATCAGGTTACGGTGAGACTGAGGTATGGCAAACAAATCAATGCATTATGGATCGACCATAATGTTCACGATATTGAACCATCCCGCTTCTTCTGAAGGAAGGCACAGTATAGGAACACAACAAAGCATAATTTATCAAAAATCTGGGGCAATCTAGAGAATATTGTCATAACATTGTAATCAAGCAATTCACAACTAATCAATGATGATCACACATCGTGTGCTACGTCCATCATTCCACCACATTCGAATAATCCGATTACAACAGAAGCATGACAATTTAATAGACTCGGTGATATATCAAAACTGTTACGCGAAAAAATCACAAAACTTGTTGCAACAAGCCAATAAATGAACTAATAAAAATAACCCTTCCGAAAATCATCATCACATCAAATTTCCCAATAACAAGAAATTCAATTCCCAATCAAAAACCGAAAACCTTAATCATAATTTATTAAAACACCACCTTTCCCAGATCTCAATGGCTAAAGTAAACTACTCTACAAAATTTCACAACACGCAATTGCCAACCAATTATCCCAAATTAAAGTCTCAAAATTTAGTCCCATATTCATAAAATCACAAAACTTTTGAACCAAATTAAAAAGGGTAATCAAGCAATCAATCGAATAATAAAAAAAACATCGATATTAAACTTATGAATTGGGGTTTCTTAAAAATGAAGAAAGATTGAAAATTGGGGAAAATAAAGGAAGTAAAACCTGTAAAAGTCCATGTTCCAAGAGCAATCTTTCATCTTCTTGAGTACCCATTTTCTGAATTTTTGATCTAGCCTTTTCTTTCACAAGTTCTGCAAATTTCTCTCCTTTCTCTTTGTATAAAATTTGAATATTCTATTTTCATTCGGATAAGTTAATTTTCAAAGATGACAAAAGTTGTCAACTTCAATAAGAATAAAAGATTCAGTACTGCTTATGGAATCTTAGCCAGATATTCAATTCTGCTACTTAAGGTAGAGCTGTCGTTATTTGAGAAATAAAGTAAAATATAGAGCTGTCTAATTTGAATTGGACCCTTGGAACAGTTAGGGTTATATTTGTTTGGGGACTCCATAGCTTATAAAGATGACTAAAGTTGTTAAATTTGTTTATATTTTTCCAGAATCTCATATTTATTGGTTAGTATGGTCACGCAATTCGATTGTTGGAAGGTGCAGATGCATTTACATAGATCTGGACATTTGGTGCATACGTCTCATAACTCATAACCGTATCTCATAATAAATTGTGGAACTTTTTTTTGTGGCAATGAATTGCGGAACATTACCATTTACTTGTATGATCAGGTAGACTTGTGCAATACCTTAGCGTGCTGCAGCAAAATTGAACAAGCAGTGATAAATAGCCAGATTATAAAACCATTGAATAAAACATTTATTTACAAAACATGTACAATGCCATCTATAGAAATTATAAACGATAAAACGTTTAGAAAGTGTCCATTGACATATTTACATAAACACTAAAACTATCATAATATAGAATCTAAACCCTAAATAAAAATTATAAAGACCTAAAATATCGGTTTCATGAGTAAAAGAATGATATATTTTGACTCTACGTGTACCCTCGCTTTGTATCCAAATGGAAATCTATAAATGGAAAGTAAACAAATCTTATTCCCACATTCTATCGTTATGTATATAAATTCATTTCATAATAAACTGTTAAAAACATAAGTAATCATTGTTTTTTTTATTGAATTTTGTGAAATTACAAGGAAAAAAAAAGGTTTTTAAATTAGAAAAAAGGTTAATAGAAAATGGTTAAGCCCAAAAAATTCATGTGCTGGGCCTAAATGCTTTTTCTCAGACTGAAATGTGTGGCAGACACTTTGGGCAAGAACATGCTAAATTTTTATACCATGGCCCTGCTCAACCCAATGATCTACTTCAGGCTATGTACAACTCTTCGCCTTTGGCTAATTATCTCCTGGATATGCAGGTGGGACATTCTGATTCATGTAGATGCAGCGAGTGGAGGATTTGTAACTCCATCCGGATACCCAGATCTCAAATGGGATTTTCATGCTGCCATTGGTGAATTGTATAATGTGAGTGGTCATAAGTATGGCCTGGATTGTGCTGGAGTTGGGGGGGTTATCTGAAGGAGCAAAGCAGACTACCCGGCTGAGCTTGTCTTCCACATTAACTACCTTGGAACAGATCAGCCCACATTCACCATCAACTTTTCCAAAGGTAATGCACGAATCTTACAACGCCATTTACTTCGAATCTCCTCAAACGGCTCGCTGACAATCTGACATGCAGGAGCAAGTCAAATAGTCGCACAATATTATCGATTAGTTCCCAAGGTGGGATTTGAGGTTTGTTTCTTCTACTCTTCTAGCGCCTGAGAGTAGCAGAATCTTTACCAGATCTAATAGAAAGGACTACATTTTACCACAAAGAGACAACTTAAGACAACAGTAGAGCTGGAAAAAATGAATGAGTCAGACAATATGAAAATGCACTTTGAACATGATTCCACGACAACAGAAAATTAGTGCATGCATGATGCAAGACAGTTTTATCTGCATGACAACCAAGTATCTGACCCTAAGTTAAATATGAAGATGTTCTCTACTATAATCTTATCCGTGATAGGGAGCATGCCATCGAGAATTGCATAGAGACTGCAAGAAAACTGGAGAAAATGGGCCGGTTTGAGATTGTCTCAAAAGAGCAAGGAATACTACTAGTTGCCTTTGCCTTTACAAATTATACCAAGGCTCATAACTTCAGGCTTATTCTTTCCTCATCCCAAAGTCTGCTTCCATTATGGCCCAAAATCAAAATATGCTTGGCCCAAAAACCTTACCCCTTAATCAACCTATAAATTCCTTATTTTGGGATTGGTTTTGGCTCGATCCCACCCCAGTGATCTCAGATATGCTCCGGCTACTAATCGTATAAAACCGCGGAAGATGTCTATAACCATGACTCCAAATTAAAGCTTTCAAGGATTTTAATAATGATTCGGAAGCTTTAATTTGAGCTAATAATAATTATTGTTCTAGTGTGGAGATTGAAAATTAATCATGTGTGAGAGAAGTAAGAAGGGTACAATGACGGATGTCGGGCTAGTTCTAGTGAATAGCTTTTTTGACTCTTGATTGATGAATTTCTACCCAAATAAAATTAACTATCCTAAGAGATAGGATTAGGAAACCCACTTTAATGCTTAAGTAATAAAAAAAATGTTACTGAGATCAATGAAGTCTTCTTAGATGAATGTGCATTTTTTGTATTTACTCAATTAAGGAGAACTTACTTTTCCCTATGCCATAAATGTAATATTTATAATTAATGGTGAAGAAAAGAGGTGATGGGCTTGTGAGTGGCAAATGCTATCATGTTGTATTTGTATGATGTCTATTGTACTCCCGGGAGTATCTTCTTTGAGTATATCTAGGGGCAATTTTGTATTTATAGTTAATTTTAATGGATAAAAGAGTAATTTCATAATAGCAAGACTAACTGGAAACTCAGTTCATGCTAAGAATAAAATATCTAAAAACTAACATACTTCTATTATACTCCATCCGTCCCAATTTATGTGCTACAATTTCTATTCTAGTACATCCCAAATTATTTGCTACATACCAAAAATAGAAATAATTAAATTACTAATCTACCCATATTTTTGTCCCCATCCCACCAAAACCCTAAACTAACCCACCCAACCTCATTCTAACCTACCCCAATATTTACCCTAATCCCTCTACCTCTCTGACTTTGTGTGGCCTCTCTCTGTCTCCATTGTTTGCTCCATTCTCAACACATGAACAATCATCAAAGAATGGACTGACTGCAGAGAAATTAAATTACAGGCAATTAACAAGTATAAGAGGAAACACTGGAGGCAAAAAAAGTTATTACTCAGAAGCCCAAACAAAGGCATAAAGTAACACTGACAACTTCCCAAAAGATGCCTTGATTTCTTCAAACGAGTTGTTCTCTTGAACTCCGAGGACCTCGTATGCATTTTTAGTGTCTGAGACCTTGGAGTGAGTCCACTCGGCGCTGGTACCGAACCACCAATTCATATGACTCAGATAGATGAACAACATGACATACCTTGCCTTCTCTACGGAACTAAATTCCCGTGGAGGAGAGAGAAAGTTATTGTTGTAGTTTATATAAGATTAGGGCCAAAATAATGGAAATTTTGTGATTAAGGCTCATGTTGGGCTAGTGGGAGTACCTAAAATACAATGTTGAGCATGGTACATTTGCTCCAAAATGCAACTTGTAAACAATGAAACATAACTCTAAATGTACATTAATTGCATTCGAAATGTACAGAGCAAATTCAAAATGTACAGAGCAAATTCAAAATGTACAGAGCAAATTGCATTACAACACGCAACCAAATGCATTGTCCCTACCAATAGCAACTGCCAATCATATTATTACGGGGAAGAGTAGTTATATTATGGCTTTAGCATTAGACTTTTGCATACATTCATTTCCCCAAGATTTCGTTTTTCGAAAACAAATTCTCTTCTCCTTCCCTCAAATTTGAATTATATTCCAATGTACATGTGTATATTTTTTTTTTATCTATATATGTACATTTCATATCAGGAGTATATACATTGCATATCATAAGTACGTATATTATAGATAACTTCAGAAAACATAATTTTATTGGTCCAAAAATTGCATGTGTATATTTTTTGACTTATATGTACATGTGTATATTTTTTTTTTATCTATATATGTACATTTCATATCAGGAGTATGTACATTGCATATCATAAGTATGCACATTATAGATAACTTCAAGGAACATAAGTTTATTAGTCCAGAAATTACATGTGTACATTTTTTGATTTATATATATGTACATTTCATATCAAGAGTATGTAAATTTCATGTCAGAATTATGTACATTGCATATATAAGCTTTCTGACATACATTTTAAGATAAATATATGTACATTGCATATTAGTAGTATGTACATTGCACGTCATAAGTATGTACAATGCATACATAAACATTAAAACGTACATTTTAAGATAAATATATGTACATTGCATATTAGTAGTATATACATTTCACATCAAAAGTATGTACATTGCATATATAAGCATTCCAAAGTACATTTTAAGATAAATATATGTACATTGCATATTAGTTAAATGTACATTTTACGTCAGATGTATGTACATTGCATACATAAGCATTCCAACGTACATTTGAAGATTATTATATGTACATTGCATATTGGTTAAATGTACATTGCATACAGAAGCATTCCAACAAACATTTTAATATGAATGTATGTACATTATATATTAGTAGTAAATTTTTGACAGAAAAAATAGGTTGGAAATCTATTCAAATAAGTGAAAATTTGTATTCAAATTTGAAAATGACCATAATCATTACCCTAGGTTTGTTTTCTTTGTTTACTGAGCTCTGCTGCAATTTCCTTGGTCAGGTCACCCTTTCCATTTCTCCAAGGTCATTTCTTACGGTTTGCATGTGACTCCATTGCCATGTAGGACAAGTGTACAATCCATCTCATACACTAGGGTGCACCGTCTAACTTGCGCCTAAAATAAGGTACTTCCAAAACTATTAAAAAAATTTTGTTGTACTTGTCAAAAATTCACAACTTAAAAACTCCTGATCACACTTTAGACAAACTTAATAAATGAATTGTTGATTGTATGCTCTTAATTAAACTCAAATGCTTTTAATCTATTTTCCAAAAATAAACCCATATAATAATAAAACCTAGAAGATTTCCTTAAAAAAAACAGTACGTCTGTAAGAGATATAAGCCATCTCTTACAAAGTTAGAAGATGAAAGTTTCTAAGGGCTTTGATGAATGATGATAGACCATTGCAATTGTCATTTTATATTGTAATATTACTATTGCTAGTCATAAAAGAAAAAGAAATTTTGTTAGAAAATGTGTGTTGAGCACGTCTTTGTTATGTCAATTGAACGACTCTCACTCTCAGTTGGTGTTCGTCTTCATACGTACAATATTTGTAAGAAATGGTGTTCTTTTAGAACTGGTCGAAATAGTTTTGGTGGTTTGATTTTTCACCACACGCATGGAGTAAACTAAAGTAACCCCTCACAGTGGTAGAAAGATAGATGGGTTAAATTTGTAGACTTGTGGGCGAAGAAAAACACTTTAAAATATCTGTAATTGATTGAAACACAATATTTACTGTAGTACTTGCAATGACAAAAGTCATGGCTTAAAAAGATGAGAAACTTTTCGGGATGGAGGAATCTGGTGAAGGTTAGTGGGAGACCGACACCGCCCTGTATGAATTGCATCATTGCATGTCTCATATTTCGAAAGCCTACATTTACACTGCTCCCATTTCAACATTATCACATGGTATTCAGTTGAATTTTGTAATGTTTGGAAAACTCAAACCACTTCACAATCAAAGTGCTGGGGATAGTGCCCTGCTGCTTTTCTATTGGCCTTCCCATGCCATCTCTTGCAAAAACGAGTGTACGCATGAATTGACCAAAGAACGTGTCAAATCTGTTTCTTCTTTTCGGCTCCCTTCCCTACGTTTTTTTTAATATTATTATTTGACTTTTTACGATTATTTAAGATTTTTTATTTTTTTCTAAATCTGTAAGATGAAAAATTATAAAAATTTGATTTTTCAAAAATTTACATTAAGATACATCAAATAAAATCGCATTTAAATATATTATTTATTATAATATAATTATAATTATGATTAAAATTTTTAAACTTTAACTTAAAAAATGAAAATATAGGAACTAAAGAAGGAGCAAGTACTTAACTTTTATCAAGAGGTATATGATTCGTACGCACAGGTCTATTTATACTAGTTGGTCATTGTCCTCTTACAATCATAATAAACCCAATATGAATCACGACCAAAGAAAATGTTAATGTACTGTTAAGATCTCCAAAAGATGAGGAAATGCCTGACGTTGCCTCATTTGACAATTTGTCAAACCATTGAAATGGAATTGAATTGACAGGAAGTTTTGAACCAACAATTGACCAAGCCAAAAGGCTGAGTCTAACGTTGACTAAAACCAGGCTGATTACCCAATTACTCCTAATTAAATATTAATTAACCTGCTATTAGTAAATAGTAAGTAATGTGTTTGGTTACAACTTACAAGTAGGTTAATGGTCCATTATCAATAGGTGGTGAAAAATCAAACCTCCAAAACAATTGCGGTTTTTAAAACAACAATTTTGAACAAAAGTTTCCTTTACATTACTAATTAATACGTGCATCTCCTATAGCCCTATTATTAATACCTAATCTCCCCAAATGTGAAACTGATTAAACGTCAAAAATTACTAGTAAATAGCCTAATATAATCTATGTTGCACCAATACGAATTCAGATACGGATACCGCTACGGGTACGAGTACGGAAAATGGCAAAATCATTCAATTGCTAATGAAATGTTGCATGGATACGAATCCGGATATGGGTACGAAAAACGACTGGTCATCTGCGAATCCATGCGACATAGAATATTAATAGCACTATAACACGGATTAATCCTTTAATTTTGAGAGGAGAGTTGGAGCAATTAGCCACTTTTATTAGGGAAGATAGATAAGGGGTAAATCATCGCTAGCTTAATTAAGATCTTGAAAGGATTTTCATACCATAAACAAATGTTCGATTGTATGTCAAAAAGACAAAAAGCAACCACATTTTTCATTCCAGTGTGCTACAAGAAACCGCAACCAGGTTTCTTATTCATATCACATACGTACTCCGTACAACATTCGTAACAATATAGGCTGCATACTCACTGTGTGGATTTTATGTAGGGCTGTATGCGTACGTCAGTGGCCATGCGTGGGCTCTCATCATGTTGCTAATATTCCTCATTTCCTTGCATTGCATTTTCATTATTTGTTCGGCTTCAACTATTGTATTTAACTTATTCCAAAGAATAAAAGCAGAATTCCTGCATACTCTTTTTGCTCGTTTCCTTAAGAACGGAATGGATTCAGCATTGGCATTTAACAGTTGAATCAGATTCCAAAGTGACGCCTAGCTTAACGACCATATTCATGGGTTAAAGTGGATAAACTTGTTCTTGAAGTATCTGGTTGACTGGTTCTATGTCTGAGTTACATTTGCTATCTAATGATATCAATCCTTTCAATTGAAGTATTTGCTAAAATGGGCGCTATTTGATTGGACCAACTTAGAAGTTGTTTGGTGTAAAAAAAAGGATAATAATCCCTCCGTTTTATTTTCGTTTTAAAGTTAAAGTTCATAAATTCTAATTATATTATAACATTTACAAATAATATATTTAAGTGAGATATTGTTTTTTTTGTCTTATAAATTTAGAGAAAAAAATGTTTTAATTTATTTCTTAAAAATCATGAAAAATCAAATATAAACGGTTAATCTATTCAAGTCCAAAATGTTAAAATAAATATTCTATGAACGAAGGTACGGCTTAACAGTTAAACTTATATTGCCTCAAAAGCAATCCCACATGACCCAATTTCGATAATGATGACGGAAATACTTGGTTTAAATGCGAACTCATTGTATTTAAGTTATCTCTCCAAGACATAATGTCAAGGGATGCTTCTTTGAACATGACTTTTGGTGCTTCATTTATTGCTCATAATCGTGTCTCTTGGTGCTTCGCATAGTAATGCCTTTTATTTTTCTTGCAATTAAAGCTTAAACTCTCCACCTTTGTGTTCCTCATGGCTGATTAAGAGGATTAGGAAAAGTTTTTCTTCTTTTTTTGTCAAGTCTATGTAATTACACCATTATCCTATACATAAAAGCAGCCATTCACGTTATAAGGCATGAGTGATTGAATAAAAAAATGATGATAATCTACGTTGAGAAGCATGCAACAAAATCCTACTTAAATATATTATTTCTTATAATATGATGAGAATTTGTGTTCAAAATTTTTAAACTTTGACTTTACAAAAGGAAATAGGGCAACCATAACATTCTGACCAAAATAGGCTCACCATTAAATTTTTTTAAGAACTTACATTCACATTATTATCATTGTAAAGTAATACTATCAAATCTGGCCTAGTTAATTAATAATACAAGTGGGCAAGTGGCTCCTCCTTTTACTTTTCTTGCACAAAAAGGGGGGGGAAAAAAAAAGTAAACTACGGATCAAATACTATTCCTATTTGCTAGGGCTAGATTCTAGGACTTATATTTGGTAGCAATAAAACCTATTCAAAGTTGAAAGTAGAAAGTAGAAAGTTGAAAGTTGAAAGTTGAACCACTCTCTCAACACCCATCCCCCCCAACATTCATATAAATACCCAAACCCTCCTCTTATATTCCTCAACCATAACCGGCCTTAAACCCTACAAAATTATTTATTTTCTCTAACAAGAGCTATTTTTCGTATCACAAGAAGCTAATCAACCATGGTACTTTCACATACTGTCTCGGATACAGAGGCCTATATTCAGTCCACCTTTGCTTCGCGCCATCTCCAAAACCCACTTCCTAGGTCCGTACTAACTTACTACCATGTTTGATCACAATGTAGACTCTTATATATCTGCTTAAAATAAAGCAAGAAACTGCATGCATTTGTGACATTATTATATGATTTGGTGAATGGGTTATGTGGTGTTTACTGTTTAGTTATGTTCATATTGTTGCAGGTTCAAGATGCCAGAGAGTTCAATACCGAAGGACGCTGCATATCAGATCATAAACGATGAGCTGATGCTAGATGGGAATCCACGGCTTAATTTGGCGTCATTCGTGACAACATGGATGGAGCCGGAGTGTGATAAGCTAGTGATGGCTGCCATTAACAAGAACTATGTTGACATGGATGAGTATCCTGTCACCACTGAGCTTCAGGTTATCATCTGTGTTTATGTCACGTTTCAGTTTTGGTTTTTTCAGAGGTTCAATCTTCGTGGTTTGGGTTTGACTAGCTAAGTTCAACTTTTCTTAGTCAACTTTATGAACACAAAATTTAGGTCTTTTTGGAAAAGTAGACGCACAAAATAGAAAAGTTAGTACTACCTTCACTAAATCAATGGGCACAGAACTCTGGAAAATTATGTAGACGTACTAGTATCAATTCACAAAAATAACATAAAATCTTACATGCAAGCAGAATAGGTGTGTGAACATGATAGCAAGGCTGTTCAACGCTCCGCTTGATGAATCAGAGGCAGCTGTCGGAGTTGGGACAGTCGGCTCGTCTGAAGCCATAATGCTAGCTGGGCTTGCCTTCAAGAGGAAGTGGCAGAACAAGCGCAAGGCTCAAGGATTACCTTATGACAAGCCCAACATTGTCACCGGCGCCAATGTGCAGGTATGTTATACAAATCTAGTCGCAGATAGTTTACTCGTTCAACTATATAAATATATATAGTTGATGACAACTATAAATATATATTTATGAACACAACTACAAGTTTTTCTAAACTTCTTGATGACTTGTTCTCTGTAGGTGTGTTGGGAAAAGTTTGCGAGGTATTTTGAAGTGGAACTGAAAGAAGTAAAGCTAATGGAAGGTTATTATGTAATGGACCCTGTTAAGGCTGCGGAAATGGTGGATGAGAACACCATATGTGTAGCCGCCATTCTTGGCTCCACCCTAAATGGAGAGTTTGAAGATGTTAAACTCTTGAATGATCTCTTGCTTGAAAAGAACAAGAAAACTGGGTATACACCTTTAATTTCTAGCTACAACACTATTATTTATGCCTGCATGATAAACTACTGCTCCCAATGTTCCAATTTTAAATATGTCACTCGTGGATGTCAAAATGGACAAAAAAAAGATGGAGCTAGCACAATTTATACGAAATACATGGACTTACCATTGAATTTGCAGGTGGGATACTCCAATACATGTGGATGCAGCAAGTGGAGGATTCATTGCACCCTTCCTCTACCCAGAGCTAGAATGGGACTTCAGGCTTCCCTTGGTGAAGAGCATAAATGTGAGTGGTCATAAATATGGCCTTGTTTATGCTGGCATCGGGTGGGCCATCTGGAGGACCAAGGAAGACTTGCCTGAGGAGCTCATTTTTCATATCAACTACCTAGGAGCAGACCAGCCTACCTTCACTCTCAACTTCTCCAAAGGTAATTTTCCCTATCCATAATCGCCAGAATGTGTTATTCTTCTTACTTATGGGGTCTCACTAGATGGTATGGCATTATGCAGGATCTAGTCAAGTCATTGCTCAGTATTATCAGCTGATCCGCCTAGGCTTTGAGGGGTATAAGAGTGTGATGGAGAACTGCCAAGAAAATGCTATGGTGTTGAAGACCGGCTTAGAAAAGACAGGGCGATTCACCATAGCATCCAAAGACAATGGTATCCCTCTAGTGGCCTTCTCTCTTAAGGACAATAACCTCCACAATGAGTTTGAGGTTTCAGAGATGTTACGGAGGTTTGGGTGGATTGTTCCAGCCTACACTATGCCAGCTGACGCACAGCATGTGACAGTGCTTCGTGTTGTGATTCGGGAAGACTTCTCCCGGACCCTTGCCGAGCGGCTTGTGCTCGACATTATCAAAGTGCTCAATGAGCTTGATCACCTCCCCTCCAAGAATAGTATCGATCAAAGTCATCATGCTATTACGAAGAATGAAACTGTCTACATGCCAAAGAAAAGTGAGCTAGAGACACAACGAGAGATTACTGATGTGTGGAAGAAGTTTGTCAATAACAGGAAACTTGGAAAAGTCTGCTAACTGGTTTCTGTTTCCAGGGAATAGTATTGCGCCGACTACTAGAATTATCCTTGACTTTTGTAGGTTCCAAAATTTGTATTCGCACTACCCAAAAAGATTTACCTCGAGTATTTTTTACTAAAATAACTTTATTTGGCACAATGTATCTGATGCTAGGAGGAATAAAAGGTTGACTTACTCGTATTACTCTCCCTCACTGAATGAGTTTACACGGTTAAACCAACTGAAGTGATAGCAGATGTAAAATCAAAAGACTAGAACTGAACAATAAAGCCATAACCAGTTCAGTAAACAAGTCAAATGTTTGGCACCAAAGCGAATGTAAGATCACATTAGCAACCATGTCATTATGTACATAAACTATGAACACTAAACATATTCACAAGTTACAAGTTAGGCGATAGAAATTTCACGTGCGAAAAACTAAATTAACTTGGCAACTTCTACCGACGTAAACAGGCAGAAAATAAAGATGGGACATAAAATCATAGCACAATCTAACAAGGACAAAATCAACATACAAATGTCAAGGAGTAATGCACAATAAAAGTAGAAATGAAGAGAAAAATGAAGCTCCACAAAATTTAGCAGGGTATGACTTCATAGAAATTTTGCTGTAAATTTAACAAAATTGACATGAAAGTAGATGTGCTAAAGAAGTATAGAAGATACGAGTGTACTGCAAAGTATGGGTACCAAACCTTAAAACCTGCTTTAGTAGATATATAATTCTAGAGCAGCTTGGTTATCTAAATTTTCATGAACATAAAATTGCTTCATCCCGACAAGTCCTAAAAATGGCTTGACTACTGAATAATGAGACAGATAAGAAATACAAGGTAACAGGACGGGAAGGTTCAGATCATACAACAATGTAACACCTGAAAAGACATACCCCTGGATATGTTTCTCCAAGCAAAAATTGTCATATGCAGAGATCAAGAGTTCCATTAACACTCTTTAGCACAGTTCTCCTGACTTTTTTTCTCCACCCTTTTAACCTGAATCACACAAAACAAATGCCAACATATAATTCCAGAGAAAAAAGACACGAAGAGAGGTAGAATTTTGCATCAAATCCCATTGATCATCAGAGATTCAGAGTCAATAAACCAAAAAAAAAAAAAGAACATCCCCTTAACTCCATAGTAGCTTAAAAAAGTACTTCATAGTACTAATAAGTCATGAAGCATTACTTTAAATAATGGAAAAAATGTTGAACCAAGAATCTAAGGATTTAAGAATTTAAAAGGAGAAAACAGGAAAAATTCAGTTACTGCTTCATCTTCAAATAGTTAGTTTATCTAGGGTGTGCCACCTATAGGATAAGGAGGATATCATTGAATATGACTTTAAAATGTTCAAGAAACTTCTCAAATGCTCTAAACAATAGAATATTTAAAGAAATATCTTGCAAATATGACTGTATGTCGTAATATACAATCAGCTCAGTCAGGAAAATATTATACATGACACATTAGAATATTAGCGTCATGGGATCTTCAAAATGTCTATGTTGGTTCAATGTATTAGGGTTAGTGAGTGCTCATATTTTGAAACACAGTCATATTTATTATTTTAACTATCATATACCATAAGGACTGAGACAAAGTCCTTAGCAGAAAGAACAAGTTTGTAAGTTTCTTCTAAGAAGCTCTAAGAGGCCCTAGGGCATTGCATTTTCACCATATAGCTTATTAGTTTATTATTGTTCTCCAGCCCCTTCTTGTAAGTGACCAAATGAATTGTGTCCCTTTGTGCTTCCCTAGACATTTAAGCACTTTCTGAGGTACTCCTCGAATAATGAAAAGGTTATGGATACGAGGAGATCAATTCCAAACAAGCTTGCCCGTATATTTGCAAAGAAACTCATCTAAACTTACTGCCTTCGATTTGATGGGAACTCTATACTACTTTTCCGCAAAAAATAACTAGTGGATAGTTGCATCAGAAGTGCAGGTTTATAGTCAACTTATTGGGGAACAAGACTTGCTCCAAATTTGGGATGGATATTAGATGAGGCAGCTAAACAAAAAAGGATATCATAGAGGTAAGGGAGTCGATCAAGTATCGCTCAACACCCACCCACCCCAACCCCCCCCCCCCCCCGCCGAAACACAAGCATAAATAAACGTAGCATGAGTTCAAACTTTCAAACCAGTCAGAAAAATATTAATGAAGTTTGTTTAACGAGTGAGCCACAAGTTGCAACTAAGATTAACCAAATATTGATGTGGGGCTTTAGACAGAGGTAAAGGTTGGACTTGGTTCAAACCAGGGTAACTAGGCTTCTTCGTCATCGATCAATCAACTTAACTTCACATAAAAATAGTAATCTGTAAGAAATAGATCTTTAGAGCTATAACAATAAGGAGACAAGCTACTGAAAATTAGACTAGGAGCTAATGCAACTAGGCAGATGCATGGGAGGGAATTTACATACCGACCAGAGCATCTCCTTTCAATGCATAAAGTTCCTGTAATAATGAAACAAAACATTTCCGAGTCATTGGCATTCATGAAAAAAGAACGATATATAAGCTTGATACAAAAGTTTTTTTGACAGACATGATACAATATTATTAACTAACACAAAGATATGAAATATACTTCCTCCCCTTTTTTAATAGTTTTACATCGACTTTGGACGTAATCCCATGCACTAATTTGATCGTAGATAACTATAAATATATGTATAAGTCTATTCCTATGTTCATGGGCCACCAAAAGCCCATGACCAGTAGTAAACCTAACAGTAGCAAACGCTTCATGCAACATGGACCAAGGACATAAGAAAGAAAAATTGGGCTGGGTGGGCCAATTAGATGGTACATATAAGCCCATTCCCTTTGGACTATAAATAATGAATCATTCATCATAATTTAAATCCATTGATTCTCCTCTCTAAACATTGATCGAGAAGAAAACAAAATACATCTAGTTCCAAACAACCATCTGACCCTAAACAAACTTATAGATTTACGTATCAGAGTTGGTTTCCTCATAATACCCACCCCAAGGCCTTGCTTGTGCAGGTATTCACCAATCCAAGTTCAAAAGCACACTCTTTCAAAGGTCTAACCAACATTCTTCCACATACAACAATCCTACTTCGTTGCTTGTCTACAAAATAACACGTTTCTAGTCTCTTTGACAAAAACATTATATATAACTAAAAATTACAAAAAAGATGATATTATGAATCTACATATTGAGATGATTCTAACAAAATTCCATATTGCACATGAGTATATTATTCTTAATGGATAAACAACTAACGATGAATGATGTGAGGATGTAAATATGGTTAAAAGTCAATGTGGAACAACTAAAAAAACAATGGAAGTAGTTTAGGTTAGATCAAGCACTGAAAGCAATCCAGTAATCAAATGTTTTCATTAATATTTTGAAATCAGCTCTTTTTTTCATCAAAACAATAGTTCTCATACCTTAATGGCTCAGAACCAACATCTCTACCTTGGAAACAACCTGTACTTAAAATAATAGATTCCACACAGCAGGAACACACACTACCAGTATTTCAACAACCAAACTACTGGTAAAATGCAATAACAATGCAACAAATGGGCTTATTGAACCTCTCTTTAAGATCAATAAATGTATAGAATCTAACTCCTTCATTGTTCCACAGTTAGCAAATGGTTTCGTGGTGTTCTATCATAATTTTGGATAGATGCAAACCTGCAGGGAATTTAGCAAGGCCTCCTATTAAGCTGATATATGCACGCAAGAAGAAAGGGAACACGTCAGCAAACAGAATGAGTTAGTTAGAATCTTTTGACAGAAGAAGGAAGGTAGTGGAGAGGAATGAAAGTTTGTTACGTAGTTTTAAATATAAATAAAAGAAACAGGTGCATGTAGAGGGGTATGAAAAGAGTAAAGTAGAATAGCAGCAGAGGAGATATACCTTCCTCTCGAATTGAAGGGTAGTCAGTAGCTAGCAACATCCACAATCAGTAATCTCTAGCAAAACCATGCAAGCATCAAAAGTTAGCAACTTAAGTCCCTAGTCTAACATTTGAAGATCACTTTTATAAAATTTAAACTAGGCAATAAAATCAAAATGGTTTACTGTTGCCCATTTCTAAAAAATGTTTCAAACCATAACATTAAGTTACTAACGATGCTACCATCAGAAAAGTCGTGACTTAGATAAATCTCCAATAAAACCTTCAAATCCCACTTACAAAATTAGACCACAATCTCAAAACATGAACAAGTACAAAAGACTATCCAGCAACAAGCTCTACCCTAAGAGGGCACCAGGGGCTCATTATGATGTAACTTAACCAGTCACTATATGCCAGGAAGCTGATTCTTATAAATCCTTCAGATGTAGCAGCTTCTCATCACTCATCTACCATAGAAAAATACAAATGAATGTCACCTTACATAACTACTTTTAACTCTCTACACTGATCTCTATTCACTAGCCGACTTAATCTGACTTACCTGACTCAAAAGGTCAAAGTCCCCTTTTGCTCCTCATTCATAAGTCAACTTTGAAAGGAAGACCAGAATACTGGTTCTACTTCTACTGAATTCCCATCCCAAAGCTTTACTCTTAACCCCACATACAGTTCCTTTGTTACAATTAACACGTTTTCCCCTACAACTCACCTGTTCGGCATACTTCCTTTTAAATTCATCAACGTGCCTGAAATAACAAGAATACAACAAAATATGTGACCCGAAAAAAGGCATACAAATAAAACAGTATACAAGATTCAGAATGGAAATAAAAACTAACAGCATGTATGATACTGATTCTCCCATGGGCTTCTGCACACAACCATGCTGCTGTCTGTCATGGATAGAGGAAGAAATGCATCTTACTTTTGACTCTGTACCCCTGTAAGTACTCTAGGAAGGACAGAAGAAAACAAAATGGACCCAATATTCTTCATCAAGAACAGCTGCACAAGCAAGAAAGAGCAAAGTTATGCCTTTGTAAGTTGTAACCCATCACAATCCTTGTCATTAGGCTGCAACCTGTTGAAAGAAAGTTTCGGTAGCCTTTGACTGTCACTTACCAAGACAGCAGACTGCTGTGTACTCTGACTATTGTTACCAAGTACTTCTAGTGATTTCCACCTTGGACATGAATTAGAAAAGCTTTCTCTTAAAAGAAACAAATGATAGTAATCATCACTAAAATGAAGGGAGAGATCAATTAAAAGCCTATTTGAAACATGTTCAATAACTTCAGCAATCTATTTTCGGGTTGCAGAAAGGTCAAAGCTACGAACCTACACTAAGAAGGAGATCAATGAACAGATTACTCACGCCCATGTGGGAAGTGGTGACATTTGACTAGAGGGTGCTAAGATAATGATTTTATGAGCGGTTTTGTACGGAAAGTCTCATACCCCAAATGAACAATTAGTAGGTAAAATTGAATGGTATTGGAGATTAACAGCGAAAAACACATGTTGGGAATGCAGATCATGGTAACAGTGTGGATCATACATATCCATCCCTACAGCTTGTTTGGTAGGTGGTGAACTGATGAATGGAGGAACAGGAATGAATTTATGTGTAAACATGTGTCGAAAATTTTAGTCCATGGTAATAGAACTCCATTAATGCCTTCTAGTTACAAAAGGTTACCTTTCGCTAAACCATTAAAACAAGTCTCAATTCAAGAAGTCCCCTCAAGTATGCTTGGACATACAACTTTCAAGCATTAAATTTGAATCGAATAAGTGGTATTTCTTCAATATTTTCATGAGGTCTGACGCCAGTGTAATCACATCACACTGCAGATATAGACAGACATGGCTCCTTCCCTACCATTATCAAGCACAGATTTTCCTAATCGTATCACTCTAATAAGTGAAATCAGCAATTAGCGTGGCAATGTGTATAGTAGGTTAAAGAATTACTCTTCCAATTAGGTAATGTAATTCTTCTGTAATCTACCTTTTTTCCCACATTATAAGAGTACATATTCAATTCTATCAATTTGATTTAGCTACATTCATCAAGGAAGTTACACTCATTCAAAATTCATTCGTCATAACTGGGAAGAACCTAAGTCACCCAAATTAAGCATAAAAATAAAATCAATTCTCTAATTATGGAAGAATTTGTTTAAGATAAAATTCAATTCCTAGCACATAAAAGATCATAACACTACCAAAACATGAAATAAAAACTTAATTTACGTAGTCTAACCCTGTGATCCAAAAAAAATGCAAACTTGATAATTTATTGATCAAATCCCAATCAAATTATTTCGTAATGATACACTAAAACAATATTAAAAATAAATATTATTTTTTTTTTAAAAAAATACCCAAAAGATGAGGAACTCTGAGGATGTCGATTATGGGTAGTACTGGGTTTGACTGGAGGAGGGATTGAAATTCAACTTCCATCTCTCTCTCTCTAACTCAGCAAGCCTACGAACTGAAGAAATATTCGAAAAAAATTTATCAGAAAAGTTTGACCCGTTTATATATATAAATGGAGGCGGGGATGGGTAAATGGATACATGGTATATGAGTACTCCGTATTGGATATTGGATAATAGCTATCGGATAATGGTGAAAGGATGGGTGGGCAAATTGGATAAATTGGAAAACAAGAAACTCGGAAATTGGGTATGAAGGTGAAGATCTACTTACTAGATTTCATATATTTACAATTAGACGAGGGGGAGGATGGTGTGATGACTTATTAGAATTTGATAATGAAAAGGTTTTTTTTTTTATGGGTTTTGATTTTGGTGTCCGAAATAGTTATTTCGAGTTGAAGAAAATAGTGTTTTTTACTTTTTTTGTAAGTGAATTTTTCTTTAAAATAAAATGATATTCATAGACTATTTTATAATAAATATTTCACTCTTGTTAAAAAAAAAAGGAATTATTAAGTTTTCTACGGACTACCAATAATAAAAGGTATTCATATCAAGGTAGGATGTAAATCAATACTTTATGATTTAAATTGGGTTTTTACTCCATACTCTTCAAGTCAGGGACTTCTTTCTAATCCATCATTGTTTTATTGATTACTATTATTAGTTTATTATCTATCGTTGCAAATCGTGAAAATTCAAATTATATTATATTTTGTTACATTTTTATTTTTTTAAATTGATGTTTTTTTTGAAAGAATTTTATTAAATAATACTCTAATTAAGAGTAAAAAGCACTAAATTCTCATTATACAATTTTTATTATTAATTGTACATATTTTTTTAATGTAACACTGATATATATTTTTGAATTTTCGTTAGAGTAATTAAAGTTTTTATAATTGATTTGTTTATGATTATTTCAAAGAGAACGACGAGCATGCCATGCATCTAAATACAATAAGCATGTGGATGAACAACTCACACTGATTATTGGGTTCATTATCTATCGTAGCATTATTATTATATACAGGGGAGTAGGGGTCATATCACAGTACTACAGTAGTATCATTACCAACTTTGCAAAGTGGGCAGAAACACATTATAGACTTATAGTTTAGGAAACCAAACACAACAACTTGAATTCGTTAATTATTCCACTAAATGCTCTGATTTGTAATGGCTAATATGGTGGAGAGTGGAGACTAATACCTCACTTATGTCAGCAGAATGGTATTCAAGTATATGAGATTGCCACTATATGAGCATGCCAGTGAACCATATATATTAGCTCTAGTCTTCATATCTTAGTCGCTTATATTATAACAACCACAAAGAACTCTTGTAAAACAAAAGGATAATTGACAAATTAACAAGTAATAACCTCTGCAGTACTTTGTTTGGGATTCATGCATGCATGTTGACCATCTATATGTCATACATTTTTTTTGACATTCCGAAAAATGAACAAGAATAAAAATACTATTTAAAACAAAAGGATTCTGCGGCAAGACGAGTTGCAGCAACTCGACAGTGAGCCTTCTCCACCTGGTATCTTCCAACTTTGAAGTATTATTAGCTTTCATAATTTCCCAGCCCAAGCTTAAGTAGCCATCTTTCTTGTTCCAGATCCCATTGGATTTGATTATGATTAATTACTTCGTCTGCTATCTCATCCCTACCCAGAGAAACTTTATCAAATCCCGAAGGAATTTTCTTGTCTCTTCTGGAGGATGTAGAAAACGTAAATCTTTCAAACGTCCTTCATTCCTCATGATCATCTACTAACCTTGTAATTAGATCAACATACTATAGCACCCCAATTATTTATGCCATACTTTAACCAAACTCTATTGTTCATTCTCTTCACAAACTGTCCCGGTTTTTAGTTTGACAAATTGTAAAGTACTTCCAGCAAAGATTTTATGGTATGAATTCAGATAAGTACCATATAGTTGTCAACTTATGTCATTAATTAGATCACGCAATATTATTTTACGTACGTTAGTATTATTGGCTCTATATGTAACACTTGTAACATTTATGTGTACTGCATCATGCATGGATGGTATGGGCATTCATTTATTTTATACATCTCCTTCTATTGGAGCTAAGATCCCTTGATGAAACTCAATTAAATTGAAGATCGACTACGCGTATAACTTACTACACTAGATTTATTAAAGTCTACTGGTGGTAATTGGGATTGGACATCAATATAGAGTACTCCGTATTTCATATACATGCTGTGTAAAATACTATATTATAGTTAAATTAATGAAAAAAATGAATTTTTGAGAAGAAAAAAAACTTAAGAACCCATACATGGAGTCACGAAGTAATACACTTACAAAGCACTAATAACCATTACTCCAGCAGATTAACTAACTTTTCTCGTCATTTAAAAAAAAAAATTGTTTTTCCTTAACCAAATATCTTATTCTTCAACGACTAATAAAACAATACAAGTGTTTTTTTTTTTAAATATACTGTCAAGTATTTTTTTTTACTGTCAATTTAGAAAATAAATACATGGTAAAAATTAATGTATTAACTAGATAAGTCGCGTATAATGTATAATTTGATAATAAATCAATTTGTTAAATATTTCAATTATAAAATCATTTTCATTTATTGGTGAAAACGTACTTATAGATTTTTTAGGGAATTACAAGTGCTCCATATCTTTTAAGCTAAAGTAGAAAATTAAATTAGGATAATACTTTTAATCATATTAAATAAATAAATAAATTATTATAGAAAAAGATTAAAAGGAAACTATGAAATAAAGTGAGAGAAACTAATGTAGTTTTAAATGATTTAGAAATTTGTATAGTTATAAAAAAATTTATATGTTATCTTTTCCAACCTAATGAGAATGTGGAAATTTTTTTTATAACAGTTTGACATGTTTAGTTATAAAAAAAATATATAGATAGGTGTAAAATTCAAAACTAATAAAATTAATTTATAATGAAAGAAGTTATACAGAAAAAAATTTTAAAAAAATAGTATTTTTAAAGGTGGCTACCACTCTCTATTTGGGGAATCAAAATAGCATATGGTCCTCAATATGGAAAAATGGTCACTTCTCCATAGCCCAAAGCATTCTCCATTTATCCCATCCAAATATTGTCCAGCCGATGTTCGCAACTACTTTGTCCTTAAGCATATGCATATGCATATGGTCCCAACATCAACAAATTTTCACACTCAAAACTATCTTAATCTATGACAGAATTCATATCGAATAGTGCTTTCTCCTTTTCTATACACTTCCTCCATTTTTTTTTTAAATATAAGTTTTTTACTTTTACACTTTTTTAGTTTTAATTTTGTAACAAAAAACTTCAGTTTGTAATAAATAGCTTAAATTAGTATCAATGTATATATTTTCAATATATTAATCTTTTTATGTTTTTTTTACATATATACAAAGAAGCTAGAGATCGATTTTAATATTAAGGAATATAATACCTTGACAAGTGTAAAAAGAAAAATGTTACAAATTCAAAAAATAATGAAAAAATACTATGTAAGTTGTAGTTTTTCTAGCTTTGACTTGATTTATAATATATTTATTGATTTAACTAAAAATTTCAAAGAAAAACTATATATATATTTACCGAAACGATATAAAAGATTTAAATAGACAAGTTAGCTAATGCCTGAATTCAACTCAATTTTATAAATGTAAACCCTAATAAAAATATTCACATATATATAGTCTACTATTTAGGGTCGGGCAACACTTTCCTAGTTTTATCCCATTAGTGCAATAGGTGGCTCTTGAGACAATTCGTCTTTCCTATTTCCCACTCCACTGATATATAATCTGTTGGCTAAAATTTAATTATGTCATTACATAATGTATTCCTTCCTCTGTTTCTTTTTGTTTTTCTCATTTGTTTTTACACAGATCCAAAACAAACTTAAATTTTAAATATTTTTAATTGTGTATTTGCAAAAATTTATAAAAAGTTAATATTTGAAAAATATACATTAAAACGAATCTTTTAGAACTCAAAATGATTATGTTTTTTCTTATAGATTTGGAAGAATACATGGTTAAAATTTGACTATAAAACTTATAAATTCCAAATGAAAAGAATAAAAAGAAACTAACGAAGGGATAAAGTAGTTGTCAACATGCATGCGTTAGTGTACTTAACTTATCAATCATTTGCAATTTTGCACATATACATGCATAGTTAAGTTGATCTTAAACTATTTAAGAAGGATTCAACAGATGCACACAGGCCACCATCTCTACTCATATAATGTACTCATACAATGGTGTCAAACTTTAATTTTTTGTACACAAAAACAGTGAGAGTGAAGAAATTAAAGAAAGAAAAAGGTTCCTGAATTACCTAAGCATATAATAAAAGCAAATTTCGGTTGGTGACCAAATTATCTATCTCAATTTTTTTTTTTTTTTTTTTTTTTTTTTTTTTTTTTAAAAAAAGCTACTCATTCAATTCTATGGAAAGCAAAAGCTGAAATTTGAATTGTGTCTCACTCACTATCTTAGTGTCTACTGTATACTGTATACTGTATACTGTATACTGTCTAGTCTTAACCTAAAGCATGTTCTGTTGTCCTGGATGCATCTTTTACCTTTTGCCTAAGCTTACCGAAACATGATATTATTAATTATTTTAGTCCCCCACTTCATGCATATCATTTTCACGTTTAGTCCCACACTATCTACTACGTCCGTAAAATAAATATATTCTTTTAAATTCCTAGTCATTAGAATAAAACAAAACTACTACTATAAGGTTTATTTAATTAAGCGAGTAGGCCACCTAATCATTTCAAAATTTTTTTTTTTTGAAATGTTTAATTATTTTCATCAACAACGTTACTATATATTTCAATTGTGAAGCATTCAAATTGAAAAAGCTATTAAGTACTTGATGCTTTTGTAAAAATATTGTTTAAAGCGGATACATCATGTGAATTCTCCTTGCATTATTTTTTTTTCAAAAAAAAAAAGTATCAGTGATAGATTGTAAATTTAATGCTCCTTGACAACTTATTAAGTTTATTATATAAACCTATATCATAATTACCTAGATTTATTATATGCTTTTTTTTTTAACCCCTTTGCTTGCATGCCTCCAATTCTTACGAGATCACATAGAGTAATAATTTTAGAGAAGTTTTTTTTTAAAAAAAAAAAATCATTTGAACATATTTAGTAGTCACATAGATCATTAAAGTCGAAAAAAACACAAAACTAAAAGTGAAAAAGCATTAGTTAAAGTAGATTGCAGATTTACAGTGGAAATTGGCATAATGGTATGTTTAATAAGTCAGAACACTATGTAATAGGTCAAAATTAAATAAATATCACCTGTCTCTTCCTTTACGGATAACATTCTACATCATTAATTAAAAATTATAGTCCCCGCCGAAAAATTGAAAAATATTAAGATTTATTTTATAAAAAAAGTCAAAAAGAAAATTTTAAAAAAAAGGAAAACAAGATTAAATAAAATTTTGAAAATAAAAAAATAAAAAAAATTCAACCTCCTAACCACTCACTACTCAATGTAGCGTCAAATGACATCATGTTTCTCCTATAAATTATTCCATTTCTATTTATAGGGTCAAAGTTTGAAAAGTTTAACTATAAATTTTCATTATTTTATAAGAAATAATATATTCAAATGATATCTTGTTGGATGCATCTCAATATAAAATTTAACAATATCAAACTTTCATTATTTTTTGCTTTACAAATTTAAAGAAAAAAAAACTTAAAGTCATATTTTAGAAACCGTAAAAATCAAATTGGACGAAATTTGAATTTTCCTCCTATTAACAAAATCTACCAAATCAACAACACAAGAGAAGGAGAGAGTAAAAAAACAAAAAAAAAAATTGTTTATAGGACACACTAACGAATCCCAATAAAAACATGCCATGCTTTAATCTTTTTCTTTTCCTTGTTTAAATTTCTTCCAACTCTCTTTTTCTTATTCTTATGGTTGACTGACCATATATTCTTAGCCTTCTAAAAATCATCCATTATTCCTCTTATCTTTTCTTCTTCTATAAATTCCCCAAGTATTTAAAATGGACCGCTGTCTCATTTCATTTCAAGTAAATAACTTTTGAAAATATAAATGGCATCATACATTACTAACAGCCTCCATAGCAGCTGCTCTTCCCTAGGTTCCTGGGATCTACACAACCTTGGACTTCCCAACATACACATTCCATCATATTCTTGTACATTATTTCTCATCTTCTTCTTTCATTCTTTTTTACTCATTTTCACATATTATATACATTAATTTTTATGCTATGATTAAGCAGATGATATGGATAACAGCAGTGCAGCATCATTGACAATGCTACCAGCTTCGGATTACGATAATTGCTCTAATAGTGATAATTTCATCTCGACGGGCTACCTTGAAGATGCTTTGATCGAGTTTAGTGTTCAGTTTAAACGAAGACGGGTTATGGTTTCCTCCAATAATAATCATACTGATGATTATGGTTACCTTGATCATGATAATCAGTTTGCAATTCATCGTCACTTTGATGATGATCTTGTGAGTATTATTAAATTTACGTTATTTAGTTCTTCATTTTTGTGTTTCATCCGGTTGTCCCCAGATCTAATCCTTTCGAATTATGCATATGCATATGCATTTGCACTATGGTACATATTATGAAGAATGTTTGCTAAAATATCGTTGCTGTTCGTGTAGAACTATTGGAGCAACTGGTTCGCGAACTATAGCATGCAATCAGACGACCAGGAGTTGAGTCATGCAAGTTTGCTTACTCATCATCACATGAATTACTCATTAGGTAATTCATACTGAGTTTTAAGTTATATTTTTTTTATACACTGTATATTCTGTATTAAGTACTGAGTATTAGATAACATCATTGGTTGTCGATAGTAGTTGACCATAAATTAAGAAACTTTGTGGTTAGTAACTTAGTACGTACTATTTATGAATTATGATAATCTTTCCGTTATCTCATTTTTATTTATATAATTAAAGTTTAAAGAAATTTGATTATAAATTCTTATCATCAAGTGAGATTTTGTTAGAAGTATATCCAAGTAAATTTTAAAAAATATTAAATTTTCATAATTTTTTATCTTAAAAATATTTTAAATCATATATTAGAGATTGACTAAAAGTCAAATGAGACAGAAAAATCAGTTCAAAGAGAATATTTTATTTATTTATTTTTTTTTTTTAAAAAAAACTATTGCTTCATAATTATATCCAACCTTACCACTGGAGATCAATTATGAACAAAACCAAAAAGATTATCTTATTATTATTCACATATTTTTTAATAACTAGAATTTCGATGCAATGAAGGTACAGCAGAAGTAATGGAGAAAGCCAAAAAACCAGTGAAGGAAATGTACGAGGAAGCTGTTAAAATTGAAGAGACAAACACGTTACTACTAGAAGAAGCATTTACATCTCCAAAGCTCATGGATTTCTCTCCTAATTCCAAACACAATAATTCTTTCAATTCAAAGTCTACAAGCTTTGCTTACAACAGTGACGACACTAATTCTACTGAATCCTCTTCTATTTCTGGTACTTATTACTTATCACACACACTCTGATCTCTCTCATATTCATTCATATAATCTTTCGTGCCTTTCTTTTATTTATGCTTAGTGTAGCACTTCTTTTGTCCATTATCATGTATATTACTACTTCAAGTTATATTATCCACGAGGGTTTTTGGTTCCGGACGTAAAAGAGTGGTATATATGTGTCCCATGGAGTAATACTTGTTGCTCAAGTTTGTAGGTTACATCCCTCTCTAACGATTTTCAAGACACGATTTCAAATGTTTTTATTTCCAAATTCTTAAGACAATATGAAAACTTAATATTTTAAAAATTTACATTAAGATGTATCTGAAAAGATTCCGCTTAAATATATTATATTTTATAAGATGATGATAATTACAAATTTTAAACTTTGATTCTAAAAATAAAAATAGAATAACTTCTAATTTTAGTGGTATATATTTGTGGGCTCTTTCTTTTGTGCGTTATAAAACAGTACGGTAAGGGAGGGGTGGCCCTCAAATAATGGCCTTATTGGTTTTTATGGCCCACTTCCCTTCACTGTATCACCTATATGCAGTGCATGATATTGTTGCATCAGTTGTACACAAAAAAATTGATATTGTTGTATCATTAGTCATCGTGCAAAAATTTCCTTGAGAAATCATTGGTCAATGTTTTCTTATTTTGACTACAAAAGTAAGTTGGAAGAAAGTTTTGGAATAGTTAGTTTCTATTATCATGTGACATACAAAGTTTAATGATTAATTTTTTTGAAAAAAAAGCTTATACTATGTCAGCTTAAATATATAATATCACAAAAAAAAAACCATGAATAAAAAGAAATTTTTTAAAAACAACAATTTTAGATATAGTGGACAGAAAATTTTCTAATATTCCATAGTGAAGTTGTACTAAATTAATTAACGTTGGTAAAGTATTGACAAAAGTCACAAAATTTCCATTGCAAAATTTGACACTAGTCTTTGCATGCATATTTTCTTGTTAGTTACTGTAAACTATCATGCATAGTATATATAGATGTCAACTAATTTAAATGGTGAAAGTTTTGGAGGATGATATCTAAAACTTATAATCAAATCCCGTTTATATAGTTTATTGCCTTGCCACACCTCACTTTACATTAAAAAAAATGAATATCACGCAAATATATATGCATTAGATGTGGCTCTACGGTGGTTCATAATGGGAAGGAGGAACTTTACTTCACCAATATTATGGGATAAAGATTAAAAAGTGATAGTATGCAATCATGCATGTACCACTAATACACACAGCCCCTTCAAAAAAATAATAAAGAAAAGGTGAAAGACGATACGAGTAGATTTGAAATCAAAATAGCTAGGTGAACTACCATCCACGGCATACTGATTAGCTAGCTAGCATCGATCTATTTCATCCAGTAACCAGTTTTGCCGACAAGAAATTAATATATATAAACATGGCCAGGTCCCATACATAAATATTGAAACTTCAGTTCAGCAACTAACCTTGAAATTAAATAGCAGTAGATTATTTAATTTGCTAGAAACATGGCTTAAGTAATTCAACAAGTCAAATTTGCAAGTGGAAAATTATGCTAACATGTCAAATCTGTAACCTATTTTAGGTACACTTCATAACTCTAAGTCATACATTCATATTGCCTGTCAAAAAAAAAAAAAAAAAAAAGTATCGTGTGCAAGTGCAACTTACCACACAATATAATGTATTTGATTCTGATCATGTGTTAAGAATTCATGTCGATAAGTATTTCAGATGTTAATCGATCTTTTTATGTTAGTAGCTGCAACAGATGAAAGGGAAGAGAGAAAGATGAAGGAGGTGAAAAAATCATTGACGACGAAGATGGTGTACCCATTTGGGCTAGTGAAGCCAGGAGGAGATGTAGGGGATATAACCCTCAAAGACATAAACAAAAGGATATCGATGCCTCCTACTAGACCCCTCAAACATCCCGTGGGGGACTTTGCGTGCCGCTCCGCAGTATCGCCCCACGGCCCCGGCTTATCCGGCAAGGCTGTAGTTGCCTTAACCAAAATTCACACTCAAGGGAGGGGCACCATTACCATCATTAGAACTAAAGGTTGACAAATACTGCGTATGAACGAGGGAGGGCTACTATACTCCCCCCCTCCACTAGATTGTGTACAAAAAGTAACCTTTTTAAGATACAATGGAAAATATTTAGTGAGACAATTCAAATTGGAAAATCTTTAAGGGAATGGGGAAATCTTTACAGAACAATTCAAAATGAAAAATGGGGTGATCTTTAAAGGATAAAAGGAGTATATAGTATACTGTTGTATTATAATTATCATTATTTTGTCAAGAATTCCTATCTATACGTTAGTAAACATTTTCCTCTTAGAATGTGTAATTAACTGCAAAGTTGGGCAATTTTAGTATATTTGGCATTTATTTCTTATTATAAACGAGTATAATTTTTTTTAGTTGCATGGCACGTAATAATGATTAAATGGATTTGGCCCACTGTATTATTAAAGAAAAAAAATCCCTGTCTAATAATAATTAAGAAATCAATCCGAGTTACTAACATCGTTAATCTATCATTTATAATAATAATAAATAAGTTTGATTCTGAAGCCAATTGAAGCCTAAAACCCCAACATTCTAGAAACATCCTCTCTATTAAGAAAGATAAAATGAGAGATAATAAAATTATTTAGAGAATAGTGCAGCCTAGTAGATTTTCAAATATAGTTTGGGTTTGTTGAGTTTAGGTAGGTAAGATTATTGTGGAAGTCGGAGTAGTCTGACATTGAAATTGCAAGTAGTATTGCAGCACAAAGTCGTGCATTATCATAAGCATGGCACCATTTGGTCCATGAAGCAGTTGTCCATCTTTTTGCATGTTGTTGCCGAAGAAAGCAGAAAAAGTTCTTTAGGTCAAATTTGATGACACTACATTATATCTGCTCTAATTTCTCGTACAAACTTCGTTGGAATATCACATTTGTAAAGTACAAGTAGCTACAACTTAATACTTGTATTATATTATAGGAATTTTGATGAAATACTGTATCTTAAAGTTCCATGGAAAAAATTTTAATGTGAAGAAAAATGAAGAAGTTTTTTAATTGTTTGACAAAATGAAACCAAAATTTAAAACTTATATAATACATATTCACTTTTAAATGAACAAAATTTTTTAGAAATTATCTTATATAAATCAAATTTTACAAAAACAACCTTATAAAAACTGTTTGACAAAATGAAACCAAAATTCTAAACTTTTGGTAAAATGCATTAATAGGTCCATTCCGCTTCTTAAAGTAATAGGTTCACCTACAGCACCCTTAGAAGTTAGAACCCCTTGCCAATGCTAGTCTATGCCATAGAATAGCATGACAGTTAATGTTAAGAAATTTTGGATTTTGCTAAAATAATTTATAAGGTTGTTTTTTTTTTTTTTCTTAAAATAATTGCACCATCTGACTTTTTGCACTAGTTATGTTTCACCTTGGCCTCGTCTATTCAGAAGAGAAATATTATTATGTAAATTGTTGTATGGCTAAACTCAATGAGTGTTTTTAAAATGTAACATTTTTTTTCCAGTTTTCATCAATGTTTTGTTAAAAAAAAAATTCAAGCTAGTACACAGTATATGAAGAAGTGTAAAATGAAAATGAAGCTATTATTTTGAAATAAAAGTAATATTTTAGAAATTTTTTTATTTGGTTTTCTCACGATTTAGAATGCCTTTACAACTATTAATAGGAGTATGAGAACACTAGTCACTTCATAATTGGCACTCCACAGTCCGTAGGTTGCATATATATATATATATATATATATATATATATATATATATATATATATATATATATATATATATATATTCCTCATGTTATATGACTCATGAATATATGAAAAGTTCTTTTGTTTTACTTCCTTCGCTCCACAAAAAAAAAAAAAAAAAAAAAATTAATTTGTCATTTTTTTCTCACAAAATTTTTTACATTTATATTTAATGAAGCGGTTCATTTAATCATAATATTATTTCACCTTCTTATGTTTTTTATTTTTTATATTATTCTTTTACTCTCACCTAAATATAAAATAATTAATTCACCTATAATTAAAGCTAAAACTCTATCTAGAGCAAGGTATCTCTCTGTTGGGAGAAAGGACTGGGCCCAACAAGTTCAAAGTGGGCTCAAGTTCGAGAAAGGGAAGGCCCTTATGGCCGAGAACAAGAAACATCAATTTTGTTTAATAAATCTTGTATATATACATGTCTTAATAATAGTGACTCTTTAAAATATTAAAAATTAAGGTTAATAAAAATTGACATAATGTTATTTTAAGGGATAACTTTTTTTATATTAAGGGATAACTTTTGCTAGCAATACAATAATTTTATTATATCTCATATTTATATAATACGTTTTTATTATATTTTGTTTTATTTTATTAAAAGGAAATAAAATTAACTTCTCACAAGGTCTCATTCAGATGGTTGAAATTGTGGAAATAAGTAAAATTTTACGGGAGTGATAAACATGTTTTTAACTATTACTTGCCCTAATCCTTTAGTGGATTTTTGGTGCTCATGCATTTCGAGGTTTAAGCATTTAGGAGAAGGTCAAGTAAACTTTTCCAACATTTGATATTTATCTTGATAGATTCGTCTAAATGTAAACATATGAGTTTTTTTCTAATTTTTAAAAATACACAATTGAAATTATTTTGATTTTAAGTTTACATTGGGATTTGTACAAAAGCAAATGGGAAGAAAAAAAAAACGGAAGGAGTACTAAATAAATAGTCGATTTTTAAGCCATATTTCAATCCAGATAAGCTAATTTAAGGCAAACAACTAGGAAACATTAATTGCATATCATTTTTTAGGGGTAATCAATAGCGTATACAAATTATTAGGCCGTATCTGCAATAATTAGTTTGGATAAATATTCAATTATAATCGTACAAGTATATTATATCTATAGTACTTCATACTAAAACTATAAGTATCTGTTCCGTATTTAAAACTGGACTTTAGTGCTTATATTTAAAAAGCAAAAGGTGTATACAAATTCTTAGGTTTAAAAAGAAGGAGCTAAATATGAAAATATTAGCATAATCAAATATTAGTGACACGATTAACCACGTAATTTTATCATTTATCTCCAAAAGTTATACTAAATAAGTTAATAGACTGAATATCTATTAGCATAATCAAATATAGTTGTACTGATTAACACATAATTTCATCATGTATCTCTAAAAGTTATACTAAAAGAGGAAATATACTGAGTATCAAATACTTAATTACACAACCATTACTATTGTATTTTTTTGGAAGTACCCCTTAGTGTTTTATGACTTATATATGTATAATTACCCTATTTAAAATGGCTGAGTGTTAGTCAAAAATTTTAAAAATAAATATCGATCGATGTCTACTTTTAGAGTTAAGAAAAATACATCTTATCAAACTTTTATCAATAAACACAGAAAAATTGAAAGTGAGTATACATTTTGGGCACCATATTCATAGCTTCAGAGTATCTATCTATCTATCTATCTATTTGATATTCAATTATATATGATAACACACGTATAAGTTTTATTATTATATGGAGTTAACATTAAAAGTAAAAGAACAGTATATAAAGAGCATTCAAGAGATGTGATCCATTCATTGTGGGAGACATTGATTCAATGGGCTTTGTCTCTTTAAGACAATAATTTTTTTTTTTTGTGAGTGTAGGAAAATTATTTTATTGATCTTTCTTGGGCATGCCCATTAGCAATTGGTCGGGTGCCCACCAAATCTTAGTAGGTCAAGAGTGGATACCGCTTGCTCTGTTGCTCACCAAGCACCTTTTTCTCAATAACTTGCGATGTTTTTTTTTTTTTTTTCCAAAAAGTTGTCAATAATTTTTGGAGTAATTCCAATTTCTAATTTCATAAGTGTTGAACAAATATGGATATAGAATGAAGTACGTTCAAGCATTTGGGAAAGCCAAAGCCATGAGATGAGTTAGCATTGCAAGACATTTTTTTGGGCCAAAGACATAGCAATTTGATCACTTATATCAATGTGTGATGTATCAAATCTACTAAGAACTTATACCATTAAGATGCATCCTAAGGGAGCTAATCATGCAATGTAGTATATTACTCCACTTTTAAACGTGTTTGAGAAGTTTTCTAGGACTCACATGAATGTGGCCTGTCAAATAACCCCATATAACAATGTTCTATTTAAGAGTGTGGTGCTAATTAATGACTAATTATGTTGTTGATTACCTTGCAAATTAAAATTAAAATAAGGGCTTGATTGATATTAAAAGATTATAGCATGGATATAGAGATGATCGTGAATTTAAAATAGACAGTGTGGATAGCTATATTTACAACAAAGTAAACTATTGACGTTAAAGTAATAAAGACATAAATGAATTGAACAAACTCACTAAGACGACATTCTCTATGTATAAAGGAACTTGCAATGATTTGCTCTTAACTTGTTTGAGGTTTTATATTTAGGTCAAGGTCAAGATTTGAAGAATCGGTTTAATTATTTGGTAGGTAGAGAAAATAAAGTTGTTAATTATTTCTTTCGTAAATAATTGTTCAACTTTGACTAGAAGAGACTATAAATGTAAAAACTTACACCTAGGGATGTCAAAAATCTGACTTGACCCGCGAAACTGGACCTGTATCCGAACTATTTATGACCCGAAAAATGAGACCCGTAATCCGACCCAACCCGACCTGAAGTTAAACCAAAACCGATTAGACCCAATATTTCAAGACTCGAACCCGATCTACATCTGACTTGAATGCGACTGGACTTGTTAAAGACTCGATCTGAAGGCAAACTGACCCGCACCAAACCCAACCTGAAGACAATCTGAAACCGATTTAAACCGACAAATAACTATTATGACCTAACTGATAACGACCTATTAACCGATTTTACCAACCTGTAAACAATCTAATTATGTATGACCTAATTTTATTGACCTGATTTTTTACCCAATTTGAGATAACGTTAAAGCTATATTTTATTCTTAAACTTTAATAATATGGATTTGTTTAGTTGTCCCATGTCCTTTTCCATTCAAACTAAATATATTATAAGTTTTTAACTAATATAATTTATATGAACTTAACAAGTTAACATTTATGTTGCAGGTACATATTGATAAATGAGTAAATGACTATGCATTAATATCTATATCAATAGTTTTTCAACTTTTCATCAGTTATCATATTAATTAGTCGTGATACACAAGACTTATAGTCACCATAATGATTTTTGTATATTCAAGGTCTAGTGAATTAAAGATCATATTTGATTCTCGTTTTATATTTCCTTAAACTCAATTAGCCAATTCAAACCTATGTAATTTTTTTTGAACTAATCTACATTAATATGATTAAACTTCACATATATAAACTTGTCTTTATCTATTCAAACTATATATATTTTAAATTCTTTACTTATATATTTATGTAAACTCAACCCCTTCTGTTATACCTTATAAGTATATATTAGCAATTATGCATTTATAAATATATCCAATACTACTTAGTATTTTAATATTGATTTGATAAAATGTATCATGCTTAGGGCGGCTCAAGTGCCCAACTGATTATCCAATTTTGAGTTTATTTGAAATTTTGAACTATATGTCTCTCAGCCTATATATGATATTTGATACTTGTTCGATTAAAATAATTCAATAATCAAATTGATTGTATCATCAAATCTCCTTGAAACAAAAAAACTCGTTTAGAAACCATTCGTATTGACCTAAACCGACTATGACCCAAACTCGAAATCTACTTTGTTGGAATAAGACTGATAACAAAGAAAAGCTTATCTGGAAATCGAAAAGAGAATGTCATGGCGTGAAGGCTATCACTGCCCTAAAGTCGAATTTGCCCCGTACTCGTACACACAGCCTCTTGGCAATCGACCCCAGGGTTACTTGACTTCACCCGAACTGTGTACTTCGTAAGGGTGAATTGAGAACTGTACTAATTCAATGCCCGAAAGTGTTTGTGAATATTTTTGAGAGGAAAAATGAAGAGCTCAATGGCTACGGTTTTGGCAAGATATTATGATTGTTATTAATCACGTGTCACGAACACAAACACGAACCGAACCGGGCCAGGCTGCGGCGCGCGAGGGGTTTCCCATTTCTAGCCCATACTATATGTTTAACAATAGTAAATGGAACTCACCTATATATGGTGAACTAAACTCTCTTAACTCTTCTATGTGGGACACATAGAAGTATGAACTATGAATATTACTCTTTTGAAGCAACACTTAAGAGTATTATACCTATATATCTCCAACATACTCGAACAAAAAACAACTCGCTATAACCTGTCTAAGAACTAATTCGGATTAACCTAGACCGAACATGACCCGAATCCAACATAACCTGTTGTAAGTCATGGAATCGATTCGAATTGACCCAAACATAACATGATCTGAAAACCGAAACAACCCGCAGTAACATGTGGTGGAATAGATCGGAATGGACCCGAAATGGAAATGACCTGACCTGAACCTAGATTGAACCCGACACAGTAAATAATCGATTTAACCCGACCCGTTAACGACCCGACCTGACATGACCCGACCCAAAAGGCCAAACTTACCTGTTTCAACCCGACCCAATTAGAAATGACTCGCAATGGGTCAACCCAAAACCGATCCGTGAACCCGAATTGACATCCCTATTCAACGTCCGCACGTCTTTCCAATAGGCCGATTCCTATGTAAAGGAATAGTAATGGCAATGCCAGGATTAATACCGTCCTGCTTAGCCAAAACAGAGAGGATTGCACACAAGCATCTTGCAGGGGGTCATGCTAAACTTGGCCTGTGGCGTATTTTTAAAAAGGCATATAGAAATATTTTAGACCATTAGATAAAATCATTATGTTGTGACTGTTTGTCTAATATAGTAACTTAGTGGTTAACAATTTAGACTCTAAACTAGAGGTTGGGATTCAAATCTTGGCCCCCTAATTTTTTTGTTTGGATGATAATCTTGGCCTCTCTAATTTTCGACACAAGATACGCCGCTGACTGTTGCTGCTGGTATAGGAGTCTTCCCACACTCTCTTGCAGCAGTGCCTTTCCTAAATGTTGCATTTCAAGCTAGCAGAAAAGCTAGTAAAGCTATGTGAATAGCTCTCATATTCTTAGAGGCCATATAAGTAGTAGTACTAATTGTTAACTTGGAATGGTTATTCTTATCCATATACAGAGATTTGAGAATGCGCTAATTAATGGGAAGATAGTGTAGTGGTTGAGAGCCTGAGAGGTGAATAAGCGAGGGATTACGGTTTCACTTAGATGTTAAAAACCATTATGTTTTATATATGATATCCTTCTCATAAATTTGGTTGCATTGGTTGGGCAAATACGTACTTATTATAAATCTTTGCTACTCGAAATGTTAACAACCGTCTAGTCATTAATGTTAAGGTTGTATTCGTTTCAGATAGGAAACAGTTCAGGTCACTCAGATTCAAAGCAAGTTTGTAGTTGAAGTTGACCTCAATATATAGCAATTCAATTACAGACTGTTGCTCAGAAATAATTTACTACTCCATGCATAGTAGTATAGTACTTCATATAAATTATTTACATATTCTCCTAGCGGTTTTTAGGGATGGGTACATCTCAAAGGCATCACCAGCATCATAAATCAACGCTAACATGAAAAAAAAAAAAATACAGCTAGTTCAATCTGAACATAACAAGACATTGTGTGATCTTTAAAAAAACTAGCTATTTTCTAACTTTCAGAATTTATATAGCAAATATCAGCATCTGCAAGAGCACACGATACCTTCAAGGTGATTCCTAGCAGATTCCATTTCGTACACAATTGTATCCTCTAATTTTAAGCCTCGTAAAGCATACCAACTTCCATACACTGGGGAAGTGGCACTCCTAAAGCAGGCAGGGACGACCGACAGTTACTGTGCATGACTTCATAAAATGCAAGCATAATTCTGTCAAACCAGCTACTACTCTGACCGACATGAAACCTTGTCTTCCCTCGAACATGAACAACACCGACATTCATGGCTTCTTCCAAACTGGAAAGCTCTTCTTGGACACCCATTCGATCAGATGTCAAATTTTCTGAGCAATGTGTTATATAATCCTGTAAGCATGTAGTTACTTGATCCACAAGGTTTCCACCTTCAAGATGTAGAGAATCTGCATAACCATATTGGATTACACACCCATAAATCCCTTTCAGGTCGAATTTGCTGATTAGGATTCTCTCATGTGGGTCAACTTTCGGGACCAGCAAGTAGCGAAGGGTTGTGAAAATTGTGACCTTGTGAAGAGATCTCATGTTTTTTAAGTAATGCCCAAGGACGGGTGTCAAGCCATCTTGAATGTTGGTGTAAAAGAAACAAATTCCAGGGACCCTTTGGACACCAGGATCAGATAGTAGTATCCTGAGTCTATCAATGTCAATCTTGTGTGTCAACTCAAAGTCCATCTTTCTCTGCCGTCCATAGTACCAGCCAAACATGATGAATGCAAGGATGAAGGAAATAGCAAAAGGAATCCATCCACCCTCTGGAATTTTGGTCAATACAGCACTGACATAGATGCTTTCCATTGTTAAAAATGTAAAGCTAAAAAGGAATACTAACGGGGGTGAGGTTCTCCATATTACAATCATGACCAGAGTCAGAAGTATGGTAGTTATAAGCATGACCATACTGACAACAACACCTGCCAACAGTAATTTAGTGATTAGCATTAGCAGCAACGAACTAAACAACCATGTAAGAAAAATTTACAAAACAGAACCCTTTGTCCAAAATCACAAGTCAGATTGTACCAACCCCTAACTAAAGGATATGACATGAAATAAAACCCTTTAATTGTATTTGTGTTATAATTTTATGTGGAGCTACAAATACGTGCTAGTTTCTCATTGAAGAGTAGGATTAAGCCCAACAAGGGGTACCTAAAATGGTCAACCATCTTACTAAAAAGATCCACCTCATTTAGGGAAATATAAATGAAACAGTCGGTTAAAAACTACTCAGTTTCTAGCTATTTACTGTCCAACCTAAGAGCAAATCTAGAAATAGCCCAAAGCAGATGCAGTCAACATTGCAAATATCCTCTGGCGTTAGGTTAGGGCCTTTTATTTGTCTTTGTTCAGTACCACTGACCATATGAAATAAAACAAGTACCACCATGAAACTCAAATAAGGGCCATCTATATGGCATTTCAGGTTTTCTAGAGGCACCTGGATTACATTAAACATGTTTATTAAAATGTCATCAGAGATATTCATGGATAGCAGCAAATGGAGCAGAAAATTGCAGATATAATTGTCAATCATCAATATGTGCAGTTACCAATTTCTAAGTCCAAATCATATTTGAAGCTAATCAAGTGATAAGTAGGGGCACTATGGAAGTGTTGATAGTGGAATTCGGCTGTTATATCATGCACAAAAGAATTTTTTTTACTTATATGCAATTTGACTAACATTGGTTATGAAGGATAAATTAACAATATTCATTTCTGAAAAAAGTTTCCTAACTTATGTTAATCTTCCTTTTAAGGAGGAAAATTTGTTTCCAGCTTCTAGTGCAGTATAAAAGATATCAATAATTGTGTCATCTTACCAAAGGCATTTCCAATGTCTTTTCCATCTCCAAAGATAAGTATGACAGCAACACATAGAATCATGAGAATGTAGTTGATTTCTGGGGAGTAAACCTCGCCTTCTTTGCTACAGGAAGTATGCACCACCTTGACCCTGGGAAAATAATCCAGCACAACCGATTGTTTGACCAGTGAGAAGGTGGCTGAAATCAATGATTGACTGGCGACAACAGCTGCAAGTGTGGCTACAACAAACATAGGCCAATAGACTTGAGATGGTATGAATTTGTAGAATCCATCTTCATGATCAAGGGGGTGTTTGATAAGATAAGCTGTCTGCCCAGCATATGTGAAAACCAGGGAGGGGTAAATCGTGAACATAAATGCAAGCTGTGAAAGAAAAGAACATGTCAGTGATCTAATGAGGAGAAATATTATTAAGGGAAGGTCAACTTAAAATATTGTTATCAAGAAAGTTGGGCAACGAGTATAAAGAACAAAGCAAAGCTGACTACATTCCTTTCTCTACGAAAGAAAAAGATCATAGGCAAGATTATCTAACCTGTATGGAACTTCTGCTAAAATGACCTAGATCAGCAAATAAGGCTTCAGCACCTGCACAAAACAATAGGGTTTAGGAAAGCAATGCAATTAGGCCTGGATTGAGACATACACACATGTTATTTTACGAGCCAATGAAATCGTGATAAGCGTAAAGGATCTATCAATATTATGCAATATCAACTATTAGTACAATTGAGTTTTTCAAAGAAGATATAAGAAAGGATGAACATAAAACCAGTTAAACCACCCTCAAATTTGTGATTATAGCAGTTGAGATTCACCTGTAATACAGAGTATTGTGCCTCCAAGAGATAGCCAACCTTCCTTCCCATTTTTCAAGAAGTACTTGATGATATAATGTGGGGATAAAGCCTTGAATATGCCTGGGTAGTGCTTTATGATGCTATATATCCCAACCAGAGGCGTAGTCAAGGTCCACATACCCATGATTGGGGAGAAAAGGAAGCTCACACGTGAAGTACCAAACTTTTGCAACAGAAACAGAAATATGAGAATTGTAGCCGAAAGAGCTTCAACTGCAGCTGAAACAGTGATATAAAAAAAAGTTCAACACAACAAAATATTTCCTAAGAAATAAACTAAAAGACAGTTCCATCTGATGGATAGGCCACACAACAACCCAAGTTCAATCACATTTCTTGGGGAACTTTACATCTTTAGAGAGCCAAGAAAACATCATACTTTTTCTAATATGTGGGAATGTGTCATATACTTCTCAATAAGAAGTGTCTGGCCTCTTTTTTATTTTATTTCGAGAGAAGCAAAAGCCAAACAAGACGAAACATAAATTAAAGCAAACTAACTACAAAACCAAAACCTAACAGAGACTAACTAGGAGTGTCTGGCCTCTTAAATGAATGTAAATGACAAAAACATTTGCAAAGCAGGTCAGTCTTTGCACTGGTTCAGTTTCAGTTGAGGCGGAATTTTAAGGAAAGATAGTGAATTTGACTTTTCACTCGTTAATACTTCTTTAAGGAGGATCAATTCAAAGCCCAAATTATGAACCTAAGTTAAACAATATATTCATGCCATTAACCTCTAAAACCTATCATGTTGTGTCATCCTCATCTATCTTTTTAAACTGAAGCAATCGATTCGTTGCTGACATCCAACTTTACTTGAATACTATTCAACATAACACTTTCATATAGAACTTGGATTTATCAGCATTCAAAAACCCCATCCTGCCCCCTAAGTGTGCCTTAGGAACTTTTTGGCTATGTTCTTTTTACCATCAAAAAATTTCAGGAAAATAAGTTCTGATAAGTTCCAATAAATTCAGGTTAATGTAAGGGCTACCCAAGTTTAGTTCAAGACCAAAATAAGGTCATAGAAGTAACTTGAAATTCCACTAAATTTAGATGATAGTTACTCAGGTTAATAGAACGAAGCCTTTGTCTGAACCCACAAGGATGTTACCATTATGATTTTAAGTTGCTAAATGTGATCAATGAGTTGCATATTGTACAACAGATTTATCAGAATAAAACTCTGCAGAAGCAAAGAACGCCAAACTTACATTTGCTTACTTTAGGAAAAGGAGATCTTATGCCTTCTACTGCAGACAACACTGAAGAGGAAATATTAAAATAATTCAGATCAGTCAAAAAAAATAGAGGTAAGAATTCAGTATACAAGTAGAGGAATATAATTAATTTTGCGAGAAATGAGACCTGAGATTGCAGGAGTTAGTATACCATCACCAATTAACATGCACATACCCAGAATTGAGATGAATAGTAATACCCTTCTAGCTACCACACTTTTTTTAAAAAAATTTCCAAGCCTACTTTGCTTCTCTTGACCTTCAAAATAAGTAGTGTTTGAAACTTCAGAAAAATTTGCATCTTTAGAAGAAAGAATTCCAATTCTCAAATGCCTACAAAGTAACGAATACAGAGCAAACGTTCCACCTGCTCTAGTCCAAACATTACAAGAGCAAACGTGAAGACATCATCAGTAAGACAAATATCAAACAAACTAAATTACGAAAGTAAAACAGAACAAAACAAGACAGTAAACTAACAAAAAACAACTCAAGAATACACCATTTTGTGGAAATAACTTATCCAAGAGACAGAACTTCTACTCAGTTATATAGAACATTCATCAGTCTGGATTGAAAATTATTGCAGCACTAATTGACCTATAGTAATAGATGAGTCAAGTTGGACAAACTCAATCTCAGAAATTCAGAGTTCTACTTAGCCACATATACGAAAATAAAGTATTCCATTCTCCTCCAAACAGACAAATTCAATGAGTAAAAACCATAAGCAACTAGAAAACCCATATCAGCGCAAACGCAGTTGCTGGATAAAATTGCTTGTGATGCCGCGTGCAATAAAACATGAGTGTCACGACACATAGGCTCTCTTAGGTCATAAGAAGCTACAAGCACTTACAACGCAAACAGCTATGGATTGGAAATTGGAAGCCCTTAAGAACAATCCCATAAAATCTGCACTGGCTTAAAAAGTTTCTAATTGCTACGTTCTTGATTTCCAATTTTTACAAATATTCGTATCTGAAACAGCTACGGATGTCAAGCCATAAAAAACAGGCCTTAATATATGCCCCACTGGACTAAGAAATTTTTCTATTTACCACACATATGCACTTGTAATGGCACTGAGGATACTAATTACAACCACAAAAGACCACGAGCTACACATAATATACAAAAGTTTCAACAATCTAAATCCATAGCTGGAGAATTAATTTCATCTAAATGACAAAGGTTTGCTATTACCTTCCCCTTGATCATCAGCTTTGAGTGCAATGCTTGCATACTTGACAACCCCAATGAGACTAAGAGTCCAAAATATAATGCAATAGATTCCCAAGTAATCCTCTTCTGTGGGAGACTTTAAGGGCATTGAAGGATACACATAAAGTGGGGATGTCACTAGTCCTCCAAATACAACTCCCAACGTCTTGTATGCAAGGAATAGTGTACTCCACCAACTTGACTGATAGTTAAACAGAACTTAATTAGTCGCAGAAATCAAACTAAAATTTTTTTCATCAGAAAAATTCTTAGTGAATTCCATATCAAATAAAAAAAAGTTAACTAAATAAAAAATGACGATGAAGAGCTTCACACTGCAAAAGTATGCAAAAATTTTATTCCATACCTGGAAAAATATATGTAAATATCACATTCCAAAAATCTTGGACCAATGTAAGTGGTAATTAAAATGAGTTCCGAATAAATGGCTCCTTAGAGGAACAATTGCATTTCACTCTGAAAGCATTTTTATCCCTCAATTAAGATAATTCACAGCAAAATACACGTCACAACCATTTTCACTAGTTTATCATTTAAACAAGAGTAAGAGGAGGCCAGTCCATGACTGAGAGTTAGAAGAGCACATTTCTATGTGTTACCTTTTGATATTCAGTTAAAGGATGTGGAGAATTCAAGATTGTAGATGAGAGATTCTTCATGGTTTTTTTTTTTTTTCGTGTAATCCTTATTTCTTTGTCTTATCCCCCAGATATCCCGCTTTCCTGTTAGTGAACTTTGTAAGTCAAAGGTCCCCCTAAAGTTAGGTTCAATACAAACGATATGCACAAAGGGCAAAGGTCGGGTATAGCAATCTCACCTGTCATTTGTTTACTTTACTGGGATAATAGTGAGTCTTAAATTTTTTTTAGGGAAAAAGGAAACATATTTTGATTGGTTCTTCGTGCTTACATGTTGTCCTTCACTGGGATTATCAGCCAAGCCAAGAGCTCTCAAATGGACACACCAAAAAAGGATGCACAAGAATAATCTACAATAAATGAGTTACAACCCTCCTCAACCCACAAAAGACAGACTGGAGTGAAAAAGTGACTTGGTACAATGGTACTGTACTTGATGCTCAAGAAACTGGTAACTATAGATTACAAGTCTCTCCTCTGATTTACGAAATGATTTTCAGACTTTCGAAGGCACATCCTACTTTCCTCACTATGAGGACACAACTTTTAATACTGTTTGGGTTTCTAGGATATCACATTTGGACAGCTTGCAATTTCCTTCCTAAATTTATGGCTCCTAATAGATTCCCCTCAGTTTATTGCAATAGTCCCAAAATATCAATATACAGAACTACAGGGGCACACACAAATATCCTGTCCTTCACTGGAAGGATAGATGTCAAATTTGGTAAACAGGGTATGCAAGGGACCGCGTAGCCTGCTCAAGTCTAACAATATTAATACTCTTTGAACATCCACCTGAGAGAAAGGGCATTTTATCCTTTCAACACCAGACAAATTTCGAGTACAAAGGCTAAAGAAAGCTCTCTCCTCAACAAAATTTGAGCTTGATGAAGAGGATGAACTTATGGCTGCCTGCTGCAGACAATGCTCAATATGATTTATACACAAACGAAATTGTAACTATTTGCGGATTATATACACTTGATGAAGGGCTCAAAACTTGATTCCATAATCTACTCCACCTGAATATAGAGATTATGAACCTGCAAACTCTAGGAAAACTTTACTGTTGCTAGCTTAATTTGTTCAGATCGTCGACTTAAGGCCTATAGCCTAGTCTAGACCTTAGGCCTATACTTGACGAAATGTAACACTACTAATGTGTTTTCCATTTCCGAGGCTAATAAGTTACAATTAATTTCATGTTAATGAGAAAATTTAAAATAAATAGTTCAGAAACTTAGCCCAAACAGTAGGTAGTCTTCTTTGGTGGAAAATTTTCAATAGTGGCCTCATGTTTTGCATTTTCTCAGTGGCAGCCTCACACTCTTTTAATCATCAATGAAAGCCCAAAACTCTTCATTTTTTATCAACTGCAGGGCATTATTTTTGCTATTTAAACTTGGTTAACCAAATTAAATTACTTGACTACCGTTATTTAATTTGTCAACCCTCTTCCTCACTCCCCTCCCCCACAATTGATCATTCAATTCTTTATCAACTAAACCATTAAACCATCACTGCTTGTGCATTAGGCGGAGGTTACATTCATAGTAGCCTAATCTGAACGCATCTCACCCTTTCTTGTCATAAAATTATTTTCAGCTTCTAAGACCCACAAAAAATTCCTTGTATTTGCACTTAAATAAGTACACACATCCATGATTACTCCTTATATACAAAATTCGCACATCAGCATATTGACAAGGTTACAATTACAAGTCTTCATCTTTACCCACTGGTCTTCTAAGCAAAATCCACAAGAAATGATTAAAAAAGAGAGAAATATAGAAGGAAGAAGTGAGGAACGAAATACGTGGAAAAGTAGTGTAGAACAACCTTGTATTATGTTTGGATGGAGATATTAACCACTGATTAACTCTAATGGAAGTTTTCTAGTACTAACAACCCCCACCATTCCATCAACCCCTACATATGTAAGCCTATCACAATTCCTCTTTTATTTTATTCTAATTGGTCAGATGTAAGACAAGATCTGATTTTGGTGAAGGAGTGGCCCCTCATCAATTAATTTAAAAAAGAAAAAAGCATCGTTCGCATATTCATGTCTTTTGATTAAAATTAAACCATAACAACAACAAAAACGCATCATTCCCATACCAGTTTTTCCCGGCTATGTGCAACTTAAGTTTAACATTATAAACCATAAAAAAAATTGGAACAAGGAAAACGCAATACATATTGATTGTTAAATAACAGTTACAATTAAAGGGCATATAATTAAATGACAATAGCAAAAGAGATTGGGTGTTTAAGTACGAAGTACAAACTGAAGAGATAGTAAAAAAAAAGTTAAGACAGATGAAATTGCAACAAGCTAGGAATACCTTGTGAATGGGAGTGGGGTTGGAATCAGAATGTATAGCAATAGCAGAGTGAGGCATTGGTGATGGAATCTGGGCAACAACAATTGCTGACATTTGTGAAAAAGAGAAGAGTGATTCAGAATAAATGAGTGAGTAGTGATAGTGAGAAAAGCCCCAGGGTGCTGAGAAGGGGCTTTTGTAGCGGATTTTTATGAAGGGTTTCATGATCCCCGCCATTTTAAAGTTACAATCTTTTAGTGGTTACTTGTCATTTGTCAACGCCTCGTATCATAGTATTCATAAGAGACTGCTCTATCTTATCATTTGGCAGACAAACTACTGAATAGACTAAGAGAGGAGTGTACACTGTTCTTGTAAAATTGGACTTGTCTTCTCACGTGTTTGTGGTTTCCCGCTAGTCCGCAACCCCTCATTTTCCTCGTACAATCATACTCCACATACTAGTTGGAGAAAACTATATTCAATTATTCATACTTTCCTCCTCCCTTCTTTATAGATTACCTTGTGAGAGAAAAACAACAATTTAAAATATTGGGGTACGATTCATAATGGAAAATGTTTAAGGAAATGGAATAATCTCAAAGGGACAATTTAAAATGAAAAATGGGGCAATGAGAAGACAGAGAGTAGTTCTTTTGTATGTTTCTTCCAAAAAAAGAGAAAAAGTTAAAAAAAATTTTGTATGTAATTAGGTATGGCTTTAACAAAATTAATATTATGTTTGATATTAAAAGTCATATGTGGGTTTGTTTAAGCAAGCTCAACATGTGGTTCACCTCTTGTAAATCAAGACTCTTGTTATAACGATCATTATAGTTTTATTTAGGTATTCTATTGGTTTTGTCTTGTGAGTTATTAGCTTATTACAAGTGAAATTTAATAATTGTTACTAGTAGTGGTTTTTGGGCCTTAGGTAGTGAGGGCCTTTTATTTAGTTTGGTTGTCGTATAAGATTATAGCTTAAGATTTATTTTCCACTCATATGCCAATATTTGACATTTTATGAAATAAGAATCAGTTTGTGAAACTTCTAACTTTGAGAGAACTTCATCAAGATTCAAACTAGTTATTAATTGACTAGGGTTTTAGGGACGCTAATCCTAAAATTAAATTTAAAAGATGTTGCTTTCTAAGTATATATCCCGTTTATCATCAAGATTCACATCAAGATCAATCAAATCAAGTTCAAATTTGAGTATAGCAAGATTGTTTGGATACATTATGATAAGTTGATAACTAATTTAAGAAATTATTGTGAGAGTGTCTTAGGTATCATCCCTTGAAACATTTGCTAAGCAATAAGCTGACATACTTTTGTAGTTTTTTTTTAATGACATAATCTTTAAATATTTATCTCATTTGAAATTGTCAATTCAAACAATTAAGTTTGTAGCATTCAATAAGTTACATAAAAAAATATATTCTGAATTGATGCTAACTTTACACATCGAATGATGCTATAAATGCGTATCAAAACCAAAATAACTCATAGCATTAGACTTCTTGTTTATAAACAAAGACGAAGAAAACATATTGAAAAAAACTATTATAATACCTAGCTTATTGATGTAATCCTCTTATAAAGATATACTTGCACTAAAAAGTGGATATGATTGACCAAGAATTGAAAATATGCTAAATAATACTCCATTCTCAAAAAAATTGCTCCACATACATTTTGAGTTTCTTCAAAAGATTGGTTCATTTCCTTTTTGGACTAGGTTGAAACACTTACTAACCATTTTATTCTCACAATAATAATATATGTTCTCACTAAATGTCTCTCTAATCGATTCTTTCAATTAAAATTAATAAAGTAATTTTATATAAATGGGGCAAATAATTAGGAACTGAGAGAATAATTTAAATAATTTTGTGTTGCTATAGTTTTCCCATCATATTTTACTCAAGAGAATATAGTGTCAGGGCTGAGGTTGAGTCTATATGGGTTGGTAGTCGGAAATGGCACTTAAATATAAGTAAAAATATTTTTGGGGATAGAGGTGGCTCGCAACAAGCATGGTTTTTTTTTATATATATGTCAAAGAAAATATACCCTGGATATCATTTCAATGACAGGTTTGTTAGGTGCGAAGCTGGTGATTTTTTTATGGAGCAAAATCAGAAACTGGATATGGCAATAAGAAGGAAGGAGTTTGCGGATGGTGAGAAGTATAGGCACTTGATTGAACATTTACTGTATTTAGTTGTTACTCGGCCATAAATAGCATATTTGGTACACATTTTGTCGCAATTTATGCAACCACCGAAAGTGGATCATTTGGAGGGAACATTGAGGATTGTACGTTACTTGAAAAAGTGCCCTGGTTAAGGGATTCTCCTACGTTTAGACAATACATTGCAATTACAAGATTGGTGTGACCTAGATTGGGCTAGTTGTCCTGTAACTCGTTGCTCTCTAATCGGGTGTTTTATGCTACTGGGATCTTCTCATGTGTCCTAAAAGACTAAGAAATAACAAACTATTTCTTATTCTCATGCAGAAGCAGAAAAATAGATCTATGACAACATTGACATGTGAGTTGAAGTGGTTAAAACAATTTTTCAAGATTTGGGAGTAGATCAAAAGCAAGATATAAGTGTGTTTTGTGACAATCAATCCGTGCTTCACATTACACAAAATCTAGTATTTCATGAGAAGATAAAACATATAGAATTAGATTGTCATTTCAATCGTGATGTGATCAATCAAGAGTGTATTATTTTTCCTTCACATGTGTCAACAAAGGTGCCATTAGCTTAAAGTTTTGGAAAATTTGAATTTTTTTTTGACAAGATGGGCATTCGAAATTTTCATACTCTACCTTGAGAAATGTTAAGATAGAATTAGGAAATAAATTTATCATATTGTGAAGGTTTTTTTTAACAGATTTTGGGATATTGTTTTCCATAGATATTCTATTGGGTTTAGGAAACTAGGGTGTACATATATTGATCTTTTTGATTAATGAGAAAGCATGAGATTATTTTAGCATAGAGCTTTGAGACTTTTCATTTTCAACGTTCAATTCAATCTCCTATCTCCTAGCCTCTTTGTTTTCACCGTTTAAGATTATCATGTAATCAAGAATTTGATATTTAGTGAAATTCTTTTGCTATTTCATATTGAAAATCGCGTATTTCTACGGTCATTTAAGGGCCCATCTCTGAATTTTAGACCAAGCCTCAACAAATGTGCTTAACCCAGCTCTGCCCCCATATAGTGTACTACTCCGTAATTCATTTCACATAATGGAGTACAAGTGTCTTCTCCATTGTTGATGGAGTTTTTAATATTATAGACGTAAGAGTTTCTTGAATAGTTTTTATGACCGAGTATAGGAATATATTGATAAGTAATATATTTGTCTTCGTCTTTTAAAAATTGTCACGTTTCTATTTATAAAGTTAAAATTCAAAAAATTTGAGCAAAAATTCTTATTAAGTTATAAGAAATAATATATTTAAGTGAGATCTTTTTAGATACATCTCAAATGTAAATTATTAAAACATCAATTTTCATATTTTTTTGCCTTACGAATTTGAAGATAAAAACGTTTAAAATCATGTCTAGGAGACCGTAAAAAGTCAAATGGAGTAATTTTTAGGGGACAGATTGAATAGTGAGTTCCAAAACATTTCAAGTGTAAGAAATGATTTTAACATTAAAATAATAATAAAAAAATTCACTCTTTTTCTCATGAGAAGAGCACTCAAAATTGAAGAAATAAACTTACAAGCGGGAAAATAAAATCTTTTCAATGTTCATCAATTTTTTTTTTAATTTTAACCTTTGATATGATAGCAATAAAGCATTTCATCTTTGAAATTTTGGCACCTTTGTGTTAGAAACTTGACAACATAAAAACTAATACTCCCTTTGTCCCGATTTATTGCTTTATTTGCTTGTATGGGTTGTCTCCTTAACTTTGCTAAATTTTTTTATCTAGGCTGAATTAGGCCAACTTTAGCATATATTGACAGCTCTAATCTCTCTTTACCCTATCTAATCATGTCCTCACCACTTAATCCTAATTGTCCTTTCGCTCTTACTCTCTTTGACTTTGGCTCACCTTTATATGAATAAAACTCAGAAAACTATTTTCCAACGAGGAGGTGCACAAAAATCATTTCACGATAATATAGAAAATATGTGGCATAGCCTTTTGCATTCACCCTTCACCCTTGGCGTAGTAGTATCTCAAGTCAAAATACTTGTCATTGGTGGTCACTTGGTCGTTGCCGCTCACCCATTGGTCATTTCTCATTAGCCTCACAAGTAGTCACACTCACATCTAGTCGTTTGTTTTTGGGGATAGCCGCACACCTTTCTCTTTGTGCCAAGAGCTTTCGTTGTTCCCCGCTTCACCAAATATCCTTTGGTTCATACTTAATTTCCTCAATCTACAGAAGTTTCATTCTTCACTTAGGAGTGTCAGTGGGAATTAAAGCCTCACAAAGTGATGATTTACAGGGAAATTTCCAATAGAAGTTTGCATTAAAAAAAAAAAAAAGAAAGAAAACCCAGTCAAATTAGAGGCAGTATCACCATATTTTATACACAATAATATGAATTACTTAGGAAACTACTCAACTTCATCCCTTTATGAAGAAGAAAGGTACACAGCTTTCTTCTGTCTAAAGCCTTAAAGCGATTATAAGCATTGCTTAACACAATAGCCTTAAACTCAAAACACTTTACCAACAAATTGAACCTTCAGTGTAAACTTCCCTAACATTGCACATAAAAACATCCATGTTATTATTTCACTACAGTCTGATGCAACTTATCTTGAAGCATAAATAATAACATAACTGTCATCGTTTGCCATGCTCGTCTATTTTTTAAACTCAAGTCATTTTGAACCTAAACATAATTGTCATCGTTTGCCATGCTCGTCCTTAAGACCTAGCATGGGTCTAGATTTTTGAAGAAAACATTTAGTCTCTCAAGCTATTTTGGACCTAGACATAATTGTCACCATTCGCCAAACTCACCCTTGGGACCTAGCCTGCATCCGAATTTTTGAAGAAAATAGTTAGTCTCTCAATCCCTTTTGGACCTAGATATTAGAGGTGTGCATAAACAGTTATTGAAAAAGGCTAACAGTAACCGTACCGTTAAATAACAGTAACCGATAAACGGTAACCGATATTTAACGGTACGGTTAACCGTTTTATTCCATTTTTATGCACTTGTACATCTAATATTGTGAAATTATTTGTATGATTTCTTAGCTCATTTATGTCTATAACACATATTTATATAAGGTATGATCATGTATAAAAAAATTGTGATATTCATTCATATTTTAGTCTTTTAAGTTTAGTTATTTTTAAAAAATAATTATAACGGTTAACCGTGTTATTTGATGTATCCCCTCGTGGAGTCTTCTCATTATTTGTGCTTAAATAGGTAAATACAATAGAGTCCAAGAATCAGAAAATACTTTCTAAACCTATCTTATCAAGAGTATTAACAAGATAATAAAACTTGTTATCTTTATCTTATTTATCACACCCCCGCAGTCGAAGCGGGAGGCGGTCGGACGCTTAGACTAGATCTAAAATCTTGAAATAATTCTCTCGGCAAGCCTTTAGTAAAGATATCTGCGTACTGTAATGATGATGGAATATGAAGGACTTTTACATGACCCAGAGCGACCTTATCTCATACGAAATGAATGTCTATTCAATGTGTTTTGTTCTTTGATGATGAACTGGATTACACGACAAGTAGACAGCAGAAATGTTGTCACAAAAAACCAGGGATGCTCGTTGAAGAGGGCAACATAGTTCCAGAAGGAGATTTCGTAACCAACATAGTTCAACCACAACATTGGCTACTCCTCGGTATTCAGCTTCAGCGCTAGATCGAGACAACGTTGCTTGTCGTTTTGCAGACCATGACACTAAATTGTCACCTAAGTAAACACAATACCCAGATGTAGATCGGCGAGTATCAGGACAACCAGCCCAATCGGCATCCGTATAAGCAGTAATACCTGCAGGTGCTGATCTGTACAAATGCATCCCATAGTTCAACGTTCCTTTTATGTACCGAACTATACGTTTAAGAGCGTTAAAGTGAGGTTCTCTTGGAGCGTGCATGAAAAGACATACTTGTTGAACAGCATAAGCAACGTCTGGTCTTGTGAAAGTAAGGTACTGAAGAGCACCAGCAAGACTCCGATATAAAGTAGGGTCAGATACAGGCGGACCATCGTGTGCACCAAGCTTGGCTTTAGTGTCAACAGGTGTAGCAGCAGGTTTGCAATTTTCCATTCTAGCCCTATGAATAATTTCTTCTGCATACTTACTTTGATGGAGAAACATTGTATGTTGAGTACGAGTAACAGAGATACCCAAAAAATAGCTTAATTTTCCCAAGTCAGTCATAGAAAATTCAGACTTAAGCAAATCAATGATTTCAACCTTTAGTTTATCTGATGATGCTGTTAGGACAATGTCATCAACATACAGTAACAAATAAGCAACGTTAGGACCACGACGGAAGATGAAAAGCGAATTATCGCTTTTACTACAGATAAACCCAATCTTCAGGAGATATGTAGCAAACCGCTGATACCATGCCCTTGGAGCTTGCTTAAGGCCATATAAAGATTTGCGAAGCTTACACACATATTTGGGAACGTTTGGATTTACAAACCCGAGGGGTTGATGCATAAATACTGTCTCCTTTAAATCCCCATGCAAAAAAGCGTTTTTCACATCCAGTTGATGAATTGGCCAATCACGACCCATAGCAATACTCAAAACAGTACGAATAGTAGCGGGTTTTACCACATGGCTAAACGTCTCATCACAGTCAACCCCGATCTGTTGAGTTTTACCATTTACGACAAGTCGTGCCTTATGTCGCTCCAGTTCCCCATTTTCCCTGTACTTATGTTTAAATAGCCACATGCAACGGATAATATTCACCCCCTCAGGACGAGGAACAAGATCCCATGTGTGTTGTTTAATTAGAGCATTGTATTCCTCATGCATGGCCGTATTCCAATTATGGTCAAGCAAGGCTAACTTTGGATTTTTCGGTAAGCGGGATATATTGTTGACGATGATGTGGGTTTGATATATGGGATTGGGTTTGAAAATTCCACCCTTAGCGCGGGTAATCATAGGATGCGAGGAAGTGGGGTTTGGGCTTGGAGTTGATTTGGGCGGGAGGTCAAGAGGACGGGCTGGGCGGATTTGGGGGGTTGGGATGCTTGAAGGAGTGGGCTCAACATGTGGTGTGTGGATCTCCGTAGTATGTGAGGGGGTAAAAAATTGGGTTTGAAGAATGAGAGGATGTATGGTGTCATGAATGGGTGACGTGAGGAAATCATAAGTGCCCTTAGGAGATGGAGTAATGTTAGAAAAAGGAAATTGGTCCTCAACAAAAACTACATGGCGGGATATGAGTATTTTAGAGGTGGAAAATTCGTAGCATAGATACCCTCTATGATTAGGTGGAAAACCGAGAAAAACACAGGGCGTTGACCGAGGTGCAAGCTTGTGGGGTACGGTAGCACTAAGGTTGGGATACCAGAGGCACCCAAATGTGCGGAGATGGTCATACGAGGGTGATCTACGATACAAGATTTCAGCAGGAATTTTATTGTGAATAGAGGAGGAGGGTAGAATATTAATGAGATAAGTGGCTAGCTGGGAAGCATAGGACCAAAAGGAGGGTGGCATAGAGGCATGGATAAGCAAAGTGCGCGACATGTTGTTAATGGTGCGGATAATTCGCTCCGCTTTTCCGTTTTGGGATGAAGTGTGAGGGCAGGATAGGCGAAGAGTCATGCCATTTTGAGCACAAAATGTATGAAACAGCGAATTATCAAATTCGCGCCCATTATCACATTGGAAAGATTTAATTTCATAGGCGAACTGAGTTTTAACAAAGGTTCGAAACTGTAGAAAGGTGTCATATACCTGTGACTTATATTTGAGGGGGAACACCCAAAGAAAATGTGAGTAGTCATCGAGGAAGACTAGAAGATATTTGTGGCCTAATTTTCTAGTAATGGGAGAAGTCCATATATCAGCATGAATAATATCAAAAGGGGAAAAAGTAGAAGTAGGAGATGGCTTAAAAGGAAGCCGTACATGTTTGCCTAATTGACAAGAGTGACAAGAATGAAAAGTGTTTCTTTTAGGGCAAATAATCTTATTATTCTTCCTAAGATAACTAAAGACATGATCGCTAGGGTGCCCAAGTCGATGATGCCAAAATGAAGGAGAGACGGAAGCGAGTACTAGGTTGTTGTCGTCCCGAGATGTTGTAGGACTTGAAAAGGGATAAAGGTCCCCCACACTATTGCACCTCGTTAGAATCGCCCCCGAATGAAGGTCCTTCACAGAAAAACCAAGGGGGTCAAACTCAATTGACACAGAATTGTCACAGGTGAATTTTCTAACAGAAATTAAATTCTTGATGATATTGGGAGCAAAAAGGACATTTCTAAGGTGGAAAGCATGGCCGGGTGAGGATGTGGTAGTGTTGCCATAACCGAAAATTAGAATACGTTTACCATCCCCAACTAAGATAGACTGAGGAGTGCTCAAATTAAACAAAGTAGGGATGTTACCTGAATCGTGAGTGAGGTGAGACGTTGCACCCGTGTCCAAGTACCATCTTCCATCATTGGGCTGTAAACTCAACGAGCTATATGCTTGGCCCAGATCAGTAGGAGACAATAGGGGCCCGTACTAAGGTTGGGCCTGAATGACATGAGCCTGAGGTGTGGTACCCGGGCGAGGGCCCAATATAGAACCCGGTTGGCCATGAGGGCTTGGCGGGGTATAGGAGGTAGGAAATGGGCTTGCTGGTGAGACCCACTGACCATTCATGGACCCGGGATGATTGAGGCCCCATTGTTGGGCTGGATATCCTCCCACCGAGCCACGAATCTGTTGAGAGGAGTTCCATGGAGTTTGCATGGGATGAGATAAATTATGGGGCAGAAAAATGCCTCGTCCTCTTCCACGACCTCGACGACCATGACGTCCACGGCCGGTAGAACCCCTGCTGGTGGGCGATCGCTGCTCCGGTGATGCAGACGCGGAGGCAGAAGGCTGGGAAGGGCGTGGAGTATGGGCTAGCAGAGCATGTGAACTTGATTCTTCTTGTTTTTGTCGTCTGGTTTCTTCAAGAAGGAACATCGACCTAGCTTTGTTAAAGCTTGGTGTCGGGTCCGTTTGAGAGACAATGGTGGCAACAATGTCATACTCGCCTTTTGGGAGACCCGTGATCATTTGCATAACCATCTTACGGTCGGAGACCGGGCAATCGACATTCGCTAATTGATATGCAAGAAGCTTAATGTGGTTGCAATAGTCAGCCATGGAGGGAAATTGCTCAAGCTTCGTGTCTGTAAACTGCTTCTCCAAATACACGGCGCGGGCATGCTTGTTGTCGTGGAAGAGCTCTTCGAGGCGGCGCCATAACTCCAACGCAGAGGCACCCGGTTTCATGATAGTATGGATTAGTTGTGTGGAGATGGTGGCATATATCCACTTAACGATCGCATCAAGGCGCTTCCATGTGGTGTCGTCCATGTTGGTGGGGCGAGGAATAGAATCATCGATGTGAGCTTGCACGTTGAAAGCGCAAGCCGTGATTTGGAAAAGTTCACTCCACGTGGCATAGTGGCCAGCATCATGGTCCAACATGATGCTAACATGATTTTTTATATTTGACACCGCAAATGCAGGATGAAAAATGGGAGGAGGAGAAGGTGGTGAGAGGGTAGAAGAAAAATCAGAGGTAGACATGGAGTGGCTGATGCTACGCTGTTCGGCGATGCGAAGTGGGATTCGTTACGCAACCCGAGCAACGAGAGGAGAGGAAAAGGCGGTGAAGAAGAGAGAAAGCAGAAAGGGACGATGGTAGGATCGGTTGAGGGCACAAAAATACCTCAATGGGAATCTGATACCGTAAAAAAATTTCATAATCGTAACCGTAACCGTTAATTCTTAATAGTTCGGTAAAATAACCATTAATACGAACTGGTTATACACGATTAACGGTTACGGTTATTTTGCACACCAAATCTTAATTCCAAGAAAATAAGGTCGGCTACGTAAGCCGAGAATATATCTCACATAATCATTTACAAAAATAATCCTCCATTTTCTTCTATGTTAAGCCACAACTTCTTCTAATCCCATTTCCTCCACATTTTTCTTGTCTTCCTCCATCCGAGTCTATTTTTGATGTCTCAATGGCGTTTGAGGCCTCTATTACCCCAACCCTCCACCTTATTCACCAGTAATGTTGGTCTAATTGACGTCCTATATAAATTCTTATTGTAACCCAATCAACTATATGAAATCACATGTCATATGCACAACATATGATAAATAAAACTCTGGGAAATAGTAAATCCCATAGACTTCGTATAAAATCACGGCGTATACAAAAGGAAAGAACAATAAAACCGTAAGGGAAACAGTAAGTCGCATGAGCTCATACATAGCGTACTATACTCTTTAAATCAGAATATCCTCCAGACTACAAACTTAAGCGGTCGGGCAAGCAAAAATTAGTACAGTCAACCTTAATGTATATCAGAGAAATTATACATACTAAAATGATACAACTTTATTAGAAGGAAAGAGAATGCATTGAATTTAAAAGAGGGGTGGCGAAAAGAGACGTGGAAAGAAATCCAGAAAGAACTATCAAGAAGCTTGGCGGAAAGAGAGATTACTTGGAGAATCAATTCTCACAACCACCTCATCTTCACCACCTGATTCAGAGCTTGAATCGTCCATTGCACGACTAGGCTGCTTACTATGCGATGGAGATTGAGGCTCATTTCTCATTGATTCCACTTCAAGTCTCTTCCTTACAGTAGCAGATCCTTCTGATTTTACTGCGGTAAGAGAACGCCGTTCCTGAGCAAGAGGAACTTGAGGGTATGAATTAAAATGTGAAGACTGAGGAAAAGTATCCGCTTGAAAACTTCGTCTCCGCAAGGGGGCATCTCTTACCTTGAAAATATTAACAAAAAATGTCAAATGATCCACAAAAAAATATATGCACCCCAAAGAAATCTTTAACTAACTTTCTTTTGAGTGATAATGAAGATGTTAAATCAATGGCTCAAGAACTCATTCATCTTAAAGAATGCAAAAGATGTGCTTTTGCAAAAGCACATGAGAGCTCAGTTAAAGAAGCAAAAAAGTAAATCCATAAAGAAAAAAAGGGCATGCAAGAGATTTCACGCTCCCGCCAAAGAAAGATCTCTCTCACATTTTTAACCCATTCTTAGCACAGGAGGACCAAGGGGAAGGGAGGCTAACCAATATTCATACTGGAAGTAAAAATAAAAATAGAATCCAAGTCCTAAGTTTTCAAAATCAAGCATATTACAAAAAGCAATATCATAGTACATTCAGATGATGAAGCAGGTTTTGGGCATCAAAAAAATAAAAAATAAAAAAGAAATTAGGTTACCATGCTGCCATAGATGCTCAGCTGCATTGCCTTAGCTGATAAGTTGTTTTGATTTTCATCTGTTTGTTGACTTTCTGGTAGATGCCGAAGTGACTTATAATGATGCTCAGGCCAACGCAGAAGACTGCCATGTTCTCTAGTCAGAGATCTTGAGGACTGATCATGGAGTGATAATGAGGATTTCCGTTTCTGAAGAATATTATCAGCTGGCAAAGCAGTCATATCCATCAAAACGACCCTAGCTCTCGTCTCAACAGAATATGAAGTTCCTTGATAGGAAAAGCTCGTTGATTTGTATCCTGAAAAAAAGTCAAATTTTAAAAATAGTAAACCCTAAAAAGAACAACGAAAAGGAAAAAAAAGAATCACTGACCAGAACCATCTTGGCTGAGGAAGCTTGAATTCCCTTGTGAAGGCCACAAAGCTGCTGGTGATGGTATCAGATCTTCAACATGAGAATGGCTTTTTATAAATCCATCTAATAGAAAGCCAATAGAATGAGGTGGGACTTCTATAGTTTCACCCCTCAAGTATGTATTCAGCGTTGACCTCTCAGCAGTGAGCATCCTCATATCTTGCATTGACATATTCTCAAAAACTTGAGGAAGGAGGACTTTGGCTAGAAGGATAACACTTTCCTGAAATTCCATTACTGTAAGTAAACACATTAACATACTAATTGAAAGTGAAAGCTACCAAGAGGCCACAGAGATTAACATTGGTTTTTTCCCTAAACCAGCTGGGGAAGATGAAATGACAGCTATCAGAACAAAATCCAGGCACACAACAAGACAGATAATTATTCTCTTTCACTCTTCATCCTATAAATAAATATGGCACTAGAACAAAGAATTTTCATTTGAATTATCACAAACAATATTTCTTCTGTTCTGTTCAATGTCTGCAGCAACCCACATAGAGCTCACAAAAAGTGACCCAACCCGCCAACCCAACCCATCAATAAAGGGTTGTGTTCGAATTTTCAACCCAATCATTCAAATGGGTCAACCCAATCCAATCAAGTAGTTTTGCCTTTTGGGTCAGATTAACCCAAGTACCCTACCAAATGTGAGTAAATGGAATTAAATCCTAGCTAATGTACCTCAAAACTTCTCATTTCTCACTCTTTGCCTCTTAGTTCTCACCATTTGCCTCTTTGTTCTTACTCTATGCCTGATTGCACTCTCTTCATTCTCACTCTATGTATTTTATTCGCTAATTTGCAGTTATGGAGAAGGAAAAACGAAACTTTGTGGATGTTTATAAATACGATGATGGGATTTGAGGAAATAGAAGAAAAGAGCCAAAGGTTGGGTCTAGGTTGACCCAACCCATGACAAGTTGGGTTGGGTTGAAATTTTCAATCCATTAGAGGAATCAGGTAAGGTTTGGGTTGACAAATCTCAACCCAAAATGAATCAGGTTAAATTTGAACCCGACCCAACCTAACCCATCGCCAGCTCTAAACCCACATGAGTGACATGACCGGCAGAATTGCGGATCAGTAAGAAAGAAAGGAACTCCCAGTACATTTATATTTAATTTTTTTAAGACATTGGAGAGCATGTATGGACCAAAGAATATACCTTTAACAGGTTCCAACTTTAGTCAAACAGATAATTAAGCTTGTCAAATACTACTGTGTAGAATCAGCATTGTTATTTATCTGTATTTTGGGTGTTTGCCAGTTTAAAAAGATAAAAGAGATAATATTACCATTTAACTAATATAGCATACCTCTTTCTCTCTCCTCAATGATTGCTAGCCTCCCTCCCACTAGTTTCCCCACAATCCCCCTCCCCTACCCCACCCACTGGCCAGTGCCCCCATCCTTCTGCTCTAAAAAATTGAAAAAGGGTAATTTCTGAATTTTCTGAACTTGGAATCAAACAGCTCCATCACTGGGGTTAATCAAACAACAGGTTAAAGTAAATAATATTTGTGCATAAACATACCTTCCAGAAGAAATGCTCCACTGCAGAATCTAATCCTAGACCTAAAAGAATCTTCTCAGCTTCTATAAAGAAGCAAACTACCACAGAATCTGCAATCAAATCACAAATATAGGGCTTTCCAATGAGCACTTCATATAGCCCCAACGTACTTCCATGAGTGAAAGTAGGATGCAAAGCATGCTTATTTTTCCTGTTCTTGCTGGCCCACTGCAAACAGAGGCTACCCATCAATTGAGCATTATGAGAAAAGTAGATTTATTAAGGCTGTTCAAAACTAAATCAGTTACCTTCACCACTCCATTCGATATAAGCCAGATTCCATTAGCCTTACCACCCTCCTTGTAAAGCGTCATACCACGTACTTTAACTTCTTCTTTGGTAGAACCAACAATCTGGTCACGAACAGGTGCAGGAAGGGCTCCTAGAAATGGGTGAGTGCTGACTAGATCTCTAACCTTTGGAATCTTAACTGAAGGAGGATTGCGCAGAATTCTTTTCAAGTCGGTCTGCAAAAAAGCAGATCCTTGTTAATACAAAAAAAGGCCATAATCTTAAAAAGAGTGAAAATGTATAGTTACCTGGACAGAATCATGAAGCTGAAGCACCTCCTTTTCTTCCAGTATTCCAGCCTTCTCTAGGCTCTGAATATAATCAATTAGATGTTGCAATACAGCATGTGTTACTTGCCTTGTCTTGACAACTCGCAATACCTGAATTTCCCGGTCATTAATGTCAATGTCTGAATCACGTTGTGAATTACAAATATCATGGTAGTGCAATATTAAAATAAGTCAAGTGGATGGGATCAACATCATGATAAAGAAAAGTAGAATAAAGGCGGTTAATAATGGTGAGACTAATTATAACTTAACCTGAGGAAAGGTAATGCGAACATTTTCCAAAAATTTTCTTGCTTCCTCTCCTTCTACCTCACTTTCATCAATGATCGCAGAAGAAATCTGACTATCACCTGTTTAAGCATGTTTATAAGAAAACTAGTACTTACAATAAAATAAAATAAAATAAAACAAAATTGATGAAATCTGTAAAAAAAAAAAAACATGACCTACAAACAAGGAGGCATCAGAAAAGCATAAAGCTAAAAAGTCATACATTATTGTGTCGTTGTGCAGAACAAAAGAAAAAAGGAAGAATTAGCAGCAACATAGCTATCAGTAACTTCAGTCAATTAGCTACTCAGTGTGTTGTTCTTGTCTTTCTTATTCATCCTCTTCTTGGCATTTCAACTTCCTTGAAGTTGAAGTGAGAATGACAAGTCAAATATTCAATTTTCTTGATAAAATGTCCAAAATTTTAGTTCAAACAAATTACAAGCACTAATAGATGTGTGAAATTCCTTGACAGTTTCGGAGGAATATATGCGAAAAGCTAGGACTAGAAACAAATGAATTTTTTTGGACTAAAGGGGGCAAAAAGAAGAGAAAACAAATTCAAAGATGATTTGAAGCCAGTTGCGTAAAACTAATTTGCCTGGAGATGAGGTGCTATACACTACTCAAGCAGACATCAAGATAAGCTATTGAGCAAAAACTCAATACTCATGAGTGTTTTAAACGGTTAAATTCGGAGAAACACACAATGGCTGAAAAAGAATACACAAATCATCCAGCTATGAGCTGAAAGTCAACCCATGTTTGAAGTGCACTCACCAATGAAGTCATGCAGTTGCCGACGAGCGACTCTGTGGGCCCGAAGAAAAGCAGCACATATGTAACAGGCAGATTCTAATCTTTCAATTGTGAAATATGTAACAAGTTTTTTTGGATAGATGCTGCTTTGGAGGAACTTGTAGTAATTGGGAAAATGAACATTGCGTTTTAATCCTTTCCAATCACATAATGGCTCATTATCCACCAAGTCAAGTGCCTCATCAACTGATTGCATTAATATATTTGCAGTAGTTTGCGTTATTCTTCCTTCTTCAAGCATCACCCAGTAAGCAGCTTGAACACCTGGTTTTGAAAATAGTCACTAATCTGGTCACTAATGGCGATGTCGCAACTGCAGGCTAATCACAGAAAATTCTAGCTATGAGATAAGACACATGATGGTTCTACATGATGTGTGTGAGTTCATGGAAATATATGAGATTACCAGTTCTCAGATGATTGAGGATAATGTTCTCAGCAGCCTAGAAACAAATCATCCTACAGGATCACCCTTACCCACATTTTAAAAAGTCTAGGCCAGATAAGTCGAGTAATTGACAAAGCGTCAATAGATTGGACATTCACAACTAATAAAAGAGATTACTCATTTACCATTCCACTAATACAATGGAACTTCCTATAACACTTAAACTTAGCTGGGTTGCTGACTTGGTCAAGCTCACCAGACAAGTTTCAAGAGAAGAGGCTCACTAGACAACCTCTTAAAAATGTCATAAAAAGGTAGAGTTACTAGTGAGATGAAATCTAATATACTGCTAGAATGACACAGATTAGGGGAAATCAAGTTTTACGAGTGGAGTTCAGCGAAATTCAGTACCGTTTAGGAGGCGAACACGCATATCTTTCAAGTTCATGAGATCCTGATAGCCCTCATTGTCTGAAGAATCAGAAGCATCATGGGGGTGGATGCGCTCACTGTCAATGCTGTTTAAGCTTTTAATATATCTTTTGACGGTAGGCCAGTCAACAGGTCCCAGTTCTTCATCTTCACCAAGATCGCCAAATGTCTCTAATGCCTTTTTTTCCATTTCATATATTGTAAAATCCAATACCCTTCTCTGTTTAAAAAAGGAAGCGATATTAGTGCATTCAAATTATGGACATTGATATCAAAATTAAAGCCAATCAACAACAATAATCGCAGGAAAAAAAATAGTACCATAACGGGAAAAAGAAGGCTATCAAAAAAATGTTAAAAGGACGGAAAAATAACACATATTGATCACTTCAGATCACATTTAATAGCCGAATCTTCTTACTTCATTTTTGCTTAGTAGATTTTTTTCCAGGGGACCTCCCACAACAATATCTCAGCTAGTAAACGTTGGTTAAGAAAAATCCATCTGTCAATTATAAAATGTGCAAATATAGTTTAAAAGATTCCATGCTTAATTTCTGGCTTGGAAGTATTTAGGAAACTGTGACAATGAGGGCAGAGAAGGGAGTATAAAATTGGAAGCAATCCCTCTAAACTAAAGTAGTTGCTCCTAGAATGGTTCATGCTTCTCGAAAATGCTCAATGTTAGACATTAGTTCAAATTCATAACTTAGAAATATAGCAAATGACTTGTTCCACGGATATGAACGCTGCATCACATAACCCTTTTACAGAGCCTATTAAGATAGTCCGAGATACCAGACACATCCATTTCATACCTGCAGAAGCGCTAAGGTAACAAGAAAACAAGGATTACCTTTGCTTTTGATAACTTATCCATCCCCAAAAAATGCAAGATAAATTGTGTGGTTGAACCATTTATGATAAGTGTCAAGAATACAATTCCACCAGTGAAGAAAACAAACTGCAGTCACAAGAAATAGCAATGAGAAGAGTTCAACAAACGGGATTTTAAGTGTATCACATAAGACTTGCCAGGTTCATACCAGTGTTCCAGTCTGTAAACTGAGTGGTCCTGGGTCACTGCTAGAACTCTGAGACATCAGAAGATAAAATATAGTTGACATTTGGATGAAGAGAACTGAAAAAATCCCCATGTGCACACTATGGGAAAAGTAAGATTTGGAGTTAGAGAAAGGGTAGAGGGGATGGGATCTTCAAGTCACAGAAATTTTACAAGTTGAAATGGGTTGCACTCGTAAAACCACACAATGTGTAGACAATATAAGAACCTCCCATTCTCCTTACTAACATCATCAAGAATAACAAATGAAGTCTGAATGTCTTCTCAGTGATAAACGAGCAGTTCACTTATTTAATTTTTAAAACCTGAACTAAACAACAGATAATTTTCTTATAAATCCTACAACTATTACCTGTACAACATTTAGTTAGCATGCAGAAAAAACATTTTCCTAACATTGTTTCCATAAATCGTTTCAACCGCTTTCGATATAAACCGGAGGAATTCTGCAGAGAATAAGGGATTAAAGCCGGCACATATATCACAAGGAGATAACTCCAGTATGTGTTTGTTGGCTTCGGATTTTAGATGATTATACCAAAATGACTCCTCAATATTCCTACACTTCTTCCTTATTATGAAGTATCAGGCAGTCGCCTCATTTCAGATCTAGGATTTAACTATTAAATAAAATATTTTCCAGTATTCCTTATTTCCTTTATTCAGAATTTCAGTCTTTTAGACCATAAGGCTGCAAATAACCAATATCTTCCATCCTTCTATGTCCAAATAAAGAGGCATTGGAGTATTTTTGGTGGTAATGTAAGTTTCTGTACAAATAAAGCAAGGCTATACAAAAAAAATTTAGCACCAGTTTTAATAAATCATGAGCCTTAAAAATATTTCTGAAGAAACATTTCTGTAGTGTTTTTCTCTTGTGATTTCTGTAGAATTCTGTACCAACTTCTTATCAGCAACAGTGGAAAAATTTGGGGTGAAAGTTTTGCATGTCTGCCACATCAACACTTGCATCCAGATTTCATATCACTGGGCAGTAGATGGTTAGATACAAATATGACATCCTAGCCCTATTTGCAAAGGTCTACTCAAAATACTTGGCCAAATTAGCATTGCCGAATTTTGCTCATCATTAAGAAAAATACTGATTTGATGCGATCGGTCCAAATGGAAGATGAAAATGAAAATAACCTCATCTGAGGATAAGTTTGTGGGTTAACTGAAGCCTTATTAAAATGAGGTGATGTAAAAAAAAAAAAAACTAGAACTACTAATTGAAATTTCAATGGGCAATATTTATAGTTGGATTATGAGTAATTGCTGGACAAACCAAATGATGTAACTAAGTTTGATTCGTCTAGTCCATTGGTTCCTAACGGTCATCTATGGCTGTCAAGATCTCTATACTCTCTTCCATTTTTTCCTTTTTACTTTTCTGAAGCCATCGTTACTAAGTGAGCATTCAGCTGACAATACTATCTATTTCTTAATTTGACGCGAAGTGAGAAACCACAGTCAATATGAACTTGATTATTCAATTTCACTTCCTCATGATACTGCAGACAATGTAGTCAGTGCATGCATATCTGCTGACCATTGCTTATCTTTCCAACAGCAAACCCAACATTAGCTTATATTAGGCTTTGATCACATATTTAATGTTAACTCTTTATTAAAAACGAAGTAATATATTTAAGTACAGCGGAACATCCATCAAGCTTTTTCCATACACATATATGTATCTAAAGCCAGTTCCTACTATCCTCAAATAAACAAAGCCAGTTCCTACATGAAAAATGCTATGAAACAGCAGAGACCAGACATTGATTACCAAAACCTTAAGGGGAAGTATAAAAGCTGGCTAACTTGCCTTGACAGATAGTGATAGAGATAATGCAACAGCTCCACGCAAGCCTGACCATACCAAAATAATAGCTTCTTTCCAGTCCAAACCATAGCCAAAATATCGTAAAAATGGGAACAAAACTCCAACAACCACCGCCCGAGCAACTAGGACGTATACATAAAGAAGGATCAGATAGCCCCATGAAATGCCTGAAGTAAAACAACAGCGTTGAGATGTCAATGAAATCACAAGAAGAGGAATAGGAGGACAGTTGGGGTTTTTGGCAGAAGAAACCAGAATTTAAGTGACTATATTTCTAAGGCTATGTTCTCCTCATCTTGTTTTAAATTGTTTCATCTTTAATAAGTTCAGGAAAAATAAGTATAAGCTGAGAACAACAGAGTCGTATAAGGTCAGCATGCATTAAGACCTGAAAGCTTCTCATTGATTGCTTTTGTGATCATAAATCTAAGAAATACTTCGAGAAGGATGTAGTCCTAAAAGAAAGCTAATGTCAAGCTCCAACTTAGAATATTCTTGAAGACCAAATTACCAAACCTTAGCACTTGTCTCCCAGCCAACAAATCAAAACTGATAAATGATACTGATCCCTCTTCTCCTACCAGCCTCCAACCAAAGCAACTTCCTCACAGCTCTCTCCAATCTAAAATCTTCTCATATAAGACTCATAAACAAGAACAAAATGCAAAGGGGTGTACCTTGTACCAAACTAGTGGGACTGAACAAGTTCAATTCTACCACCTTGAGTCACCATATTATTATGTCTACTAAGAAAGTAGACTTCCCAAAAGAAGAATTAGTTTGAGGGGTTGATGGTTATTCAATGCTATGGTTTTCTCGTCTTTGGTCAAGATTTCTCTTGTCAATACTTACATTCTAAAGCTACTCACAGTGTTAACAACCAGTTACTTCATTATAGATCTTTGTGATCTCCCTTTAGAAAGAACTTCAGCAAAATGATTGTTTTAGCTTTTAGCAAGGAAAGAAAATGTTGAAAAACTATAGAAAAGAGCTACTCTCTTCAGACTTCACAAAGCACAAGTCCATAACTACCCCAACTGTGAGTTCGTGCACATCTATTAGGGAATAACAATGACTACCATCACTCGTGTAATCATAATCAAAATTGTTATTTCATATGCTATGTAACTACAAATTCTCTTCCAAGCACATTTTCCGTAGTTTTTTCATTTCTGTGAGCAACTAGCACAAACTATATGTAACTACAAATTCTCTTCGAACCACATTTTCCATATTTTTTTTTTCTTTTTCTGTAAGCAACAAGAACATACTATACATATAGCACACAACAACTAACTTAATGAATCAGAAAGGACGATGATGCACAAAGGTAAACTCATCCAGACAAATTAAATAAAGAAACATTACCATGATTTTCAAATATGTTATCACTGCTCCAGACACCTTGAGCTATGACTGCACCACTGGAATTCCATAACACATAAAAGCAAAGCTATTAAAAACAAAAAATATGTGAGTGGTCACAAGTCTATCTCATACATGGCATCCCCTTTCTTGCAATTTCCAAAGGACAAAAATGAAAACAAATTCTAGCAGGCTATAAACCTAGGCAACCAATTTTGGTCCAGAAATGATAATGACACCTCAAAACAGCAAAATGTAGCAAGGTAAACACAGGCCTCATGATAGAGGCCACAGACAATTCTACTAAAACCACAAAATCCTGAAATAACCTAAACACGTGTTAGGTTCACTGAGACAACAAGTGGTATAGAAACTATCGATTGATGAAAGCGACGGAATTAGTCATATGCAACCTTATCTTTATACCATTGACAGGTACTGCAGCAAAAGACTCGTAAATTATAGGAAGTGAAAGGAATTAGACTAAGACTACTGATTTCATCAATTGTAGTCTCAGACTCTCAGGTAATTATCTCGGCTTCTATTAATAGACTGAAGGGACTAATTACTTAGGCAGAGAGAAATGCAATATCTGAACCCAAAAATGTGCTGTAAGGATCAACTCTGTTTTTTCATCATAGTTGAGCAATTACAACAACTAAAGTGAAACAAAGATACCTCAAGATAAAGATAAGTGTGTTGGCTATGTAAGCCACCATCTCCCTGCATTGAATGGCATTAAATATTATATTAGCATGGCTTTCAAAAAATAATTGTATCAGAAAAAATGAAGAAGAAGAGGTAGGCATAAAACTCAACCACCGTAACAAACTTCAAATATCAAATAGCAAACAAATTCAGGCATTTAGTCTTTATTTGATTAATTAAAGACAATTACATCCTCATACGAACTTAAATTCAAAGAGCTTTATACATGGATGTGAAAAAAAGATTCATTCACAGATGGCACATATCGTATAATTAGTATGCATTGACAATCACTCAATCAAATCATCATTCCCAAAGTCTACTGAAGACTCGAGTCGTCGCTGATCCAGAATGCAAACCCTCAACTTTCACAACATAGGATGGAGGAAAGGAAGAAGAAAGACATAACTCCCTTCTAGGGTTTGCATCCCACTAACTATAATAAAGTAGTACCTCACTATCAGCTATCTTACATTAGTATACTAATCCAATTAATTTGCCTAAAACTATGTGCCGGTCAAACCATTGCCGAGACCGAGGGAGTATAAAATTACTTTTTTTAGTAAATTTAGACATAGAGGCATCAATTATACAAAGACTAATTTTAAATTATAATAATAAAATCAACAAATAGTACAGGGTTTTAAAAAGGCAACAGAGAGACAATGGATACAGGAAAATGGTACGGAAAGAAGAGGGCAAATACATACATAAAACAATGAAAGTTGAACAAAGGAGGGAAACCATAGTCATTGTACAAAACCATACAACATAAATCAATGGATATCTTGAATCTTAAACTCGTAGATAGATCATTTTAGTCTTCCTTCTAAAATTAAGAAGCTTGGACACATACCAAAAGTGATGCAAACTCTGTTGACTTTCCCCTTTGAATGCTGTCCTGGCAGCTGCCGCATAAAATCTACCAAGCAATTGGAAATATTATATATAATTCTAATTGCTACTAACAATAGTTTCATGGCCCTGTTCAGCTCAAATGGCTTTTACTGATAGAGACTTATTTTCACTGATCAAACTGATCACTAATTCACTTAAGTTACTTTTTAATGTATGATATTACTGGTTTGTACTGATTATTTGTTATTGATTAAGAATGATTTTTACGGATTAATTATTGTTTTTTAAGTTAAGCTGAACAGGGTATGTTGGTTGAACTTACATGCCTAAAGTCATCACTGTTAAGACACCAGACACGCCAGATCCCTCTTGAGCCTACCACAAAGTCAAACGGATACAAACCCATCAGAATGTTAAAAAAATAGAAACTACCCTAAATCTGCAAACAAATCATTATGGAAATTTCAGTTTTTTCTCCACAGTAGATAAATTAATGAAGGCTGATTCATCTTAGCAGGCATTTCAATCATTAGTTTTCTAAGATGAGAATGCCTATTAGACCCCTGTTATATCAAAAATCTGAACAAACATAAAGAAAAAAATAAAGTATGCATTGTCCATTAAGGAAAAGGAACTTACAGTAAAATAGGCAACATAGCTCACAGCAATTGTCAATGTAATCTCTATAACAGTGTCATTGAAAATGTATCCAAGCCACAAAACTGATACTGCTCCAAATGCAATGCCCATTCCCACACTGACAAAGAGGAAGTAGATATGGGTAGTCAGGAACTATATTTTGTGCAAAGTAACCCACATGATGTAATACCACTTACGCTCCAAGTGAGACTTGAGCCAAAAATTTAATGATTTCTGCCCAATTAAAGCTTCGACCAAGGACCATCTGGAAAAAAAGCTGATATACAACAATCGCAGTCCTGAAAGTTGATGCCAAGAATGTATTGAGTTTACAGATATCTGTAACCATTCAACCATTACCAAAGAAAAATAAAATTTTCTCTATGACGAGCTCAAACATGATCTATACAAACATAATCATAATCTACAAGATAAAAAAAAAAAAAAAGTTTAGAGGATGCAAAACACACCCATCATTCATCAAGGACTCGCCCTCAATTATTGTACTCAATTTTTTGCTTGCACCAAGTTCTTTCAAGAGAGCTACAACAGCTACAGGATCAGTTGCGCTTAAAAGTCCTCCAAGCAACAGTGACGTTTTCCAGTTCCAGTCGTAAGGAAATGAAAACTGTAATAAGACACTTATCACTCAAAAGCCAAATTGAAGGTCATAATAAGTTGAAAGCCTGGAATATCATCAATATCTTGTACAGATTGCAAAAGACACATATAACCAAAACAAGAGCTATTGCAAAGCATAGCGCCTGCTACATGCATTCATGGTTGACACTTAACTCTCTCAACCGCCATATTTAACTTCAGGTTTGAGTAAGCAGGAGCCTCTCATATCGCCTCTCAAGGATCTTCCATTCCTAGAAGAACCATCTAAATGAATAGGAAGGCCAAGATGATGATGTTTTACCTTTAGAGCTGCTCCAAGACAAAAGGTAGATATCAGAACACCAGGACCAGCAAGTAGGACCATTTGTGCCATACATCTCTGCACATAGAATGTACGAGAATTCAGAAGATTTGAAAGGATTAAAAATTCAGGAAGCGAAATAAAAGCAAATATGGACACTTAGAATTACAACTGGAGAAGTAAAAGAAAAATAAACTGCTCCTGCATGTGTAAGAAATTGGAAAATAATACTTCTATAATCTGAAATACTCAAATAAAATCCTAGTGTTCATTTCGTTATAAGATGAGGAGATAATTTTCCAAAAGTGCTTCTTATGCTAGACCAATATTGCAATATTGCAATATTGCACACACACACACACATGTTTACAGAGGGCTAATTCTTCGAGGGACTTATTTAATATATTTTATGTAACATTTTAAGGAACCATTACTACGCAAGAAAACCTCATAGAGATTCCCGTAAATGATGTTAAATTACCCACATTAAACTATTATTATATCTATTTAATATAACAAGAACATCATTGATCTCCAAAAATACATCTCAACAAACCATAAAAAACCTACAATCTACCAAGTGAATTTTGAAGAAGATTTCACAAACAGAAAAAGAAAACAAATGCAGAATTTGATTATAAGGGATTCATGCCACATGCTTATGGGTATGGATCAGGAGAAGCACTAATCAATCAGATAGAGTACACAGTTCAGCACCCATATGGAGTACCAAAATCAGGTTATATACCGAATAACAGCTGCCAAATACGAAATATACGAACATATTGGTTTGGGTGATAAGAGCACATGGGAAAAGTTAACCTTCAGACTGCAAAGCAAAGATACGCTACCTATTTCAAGTGCTTGATTGACATGTATCAAAAAAGAAGTGGGTCAGAACCTTAATTTGGTGAATTTCCATAGAAAAGGAACTTTCAAACAGCAGGGCAGGAAGAAATACAGCCAAAAGAAGATCTGGATTGATACTTTCCCCTGTTCATGCATTAGCATCGAGCGTCAAAATCATAGCTAGATCCTCCTTGGCAAATGATTAAACACAACACGAGGGACTTACATAGGCGAATGCCATCCCCAAACCTTCCTGCACCATGCTTCGTACCATACTCTGCAAATTATCCAACATTAAATATGTAAAATAAGCAGTTCCTGTACAAAAATAATCACAAAGACTAACACAAACTGCAAGAAGAAGCATCACTAACAATGATCGTATCCGCAATAAGCTACAACTAACCAAAATTGTACAATCCAACACAGAACAATCAATAAATCCAAAAGTGTCTAGAAAGAGAGAGGCAGGGAGAGTAGATGTTAAACTTAAGAATCTAAAAAATAAAGGGTTCACAAATCTGCATTCAGATGAAATATGTCCTAGCCTTCAGCAACACATATAGAGTATCAAAGGAACTACGCACGCGATAAAATCACTAGGGATCAGAAATATTCATCTTATATTCTGATTAAAAGCCTTGTGATCCAAGACTTTCACAAAATTGAGAGGAATACCTAAGGAACCAAGACCAATACCGATGATGAGCAAAGCAACGGTGTACGGTACTCTAGTACCTCGAAGGAAGTGACGGCACGCAATACCTAGAACCAGACTAACTCCCAAAAAGATCACGGCGTCACTTGGATTTGAAGAAGATTCTTCCGCCAGAGCTGCAGACGTTGAATTTGCAGCAGTAATAGTAGTAACGTCCTTCATAAACGTAAGCGGTATCGGGACCTCGATCCGAGTTGCTGCCATGGATACCAGAGCGAGGGGAGTGAATTCGGTATTTTAGGCGCTTATCGGATTCTTCGTCATCGTCTGCCGTCCTTAGTTTTATATTATATGAGGTAAGTAAGTTTAGATATGTGTCGCAGTCAGCTCTAAGTCACCATTCTTTCTAAGGCTGTCACGGGCTCAACGGCTGGACTCTGAAATCAGTTCTTTTGTCTAATCGACTTTACACATTTTTAAAGGCCACTTGCGAATGACTCACGAAATTACGATTTTGTCTCTATTTATCTTTTCATCAAATAACATTACTTGTTTTTTTTTCTCATTTCCTTCCCAAGTTTCCTTACAGGCTTACAGCCACTAAACCATCTACAACTGCACCACCCACCACGAATCACCGCCACGAGCTAGGGTTAGTCATCTAACGAAGAAGACCAGCCTTGGAGGAAAAAAAAATTAAATTTTTTTTAGAAACTATTAATAACTAATAATTTAAAGGGCAAAATCGTAATTTTCAGGGACGGCTCGAGTAAAATTCAGGCTTTAAATAACAAATCCCTTTTAATTTTACCAAGTTGAACATAGATCCATATATAGAGATAATCCAGCTTATATCCATATGAAATTAGTCAAGTACCATAGTTGATTGTGTTAGCCATCACAATTCTTAGGACACAGCTGCTCAAGCAATATAGTGCGTAAATTGGCGTGTGATAGGTAGGTGTTAGAATGCTACCACAAAATTCACCTAATGATAGCTAGTGTGAAGGAGGGGAACTTGGTACCTAGTGCTCTAGCAGGCTAGTACATGATATTCCCTATTTTTTAGAATAGAGTCGTACTGCTGGAGCAGGGAGCAGGGAGCAGGGAGCAGGGAGCAGGGAGCAGGACATAATTTGGAGTTGGGGCAGCAGTAGGTAGTGCACTCGTCTCTTCGTCAGTAGAACAGGAGACTGGGACCAGGGGCGGACCTGTCCTTGTGCATGAAATTTTTTTTAAAATTTTTTTTAAGTATTTTATAGTATTATTTGAACATTTGGTTGTATTTTGTATTCTTTGAACATATTTGATTATCGATTGTGACTCACCAGGTAAAAAATCCTGGATCCGCCACCGACTAGGACAATATAGAACGGATATTCTAAATTTCATTAAGATCATTTAAATGAATAGTCTTACTAATGAACATGGGGCAATCAGTTTTTTAGATTAGTAAATGTATTTCATAATTTACGATGAAGATTGGCAGCAATAGATTCTGGACAGTGGACAAAAGAGTTGAGATAACTCACATCGTCCTCTCTAATCAATTAGTGAGACAGCGAGAAGCTGTCTAAGCACGCTGATTGGCTTATTGGAATTGTTTATGTTTGTTGACTTGTCTTTGTACCGTTGTATTCATTTGCAGCAATTCTACCTAGATAGTAAGTTTGTACTTACTTTGAAGTATAACATGTTAGCAGTTGTGCAAGTTCATTATAGGGATGTTCGAAAATATTGTCATATTTGCTAGTAATGAGTTGATATTACCTCGAATGGCTCGAATTGAATTATATACATACATATACATATATGTATAAATATATATATGAAGTTGACATAGTACTAGACGTGGACAAAGGGAGTAAGATATATATAGACTAGTCAAATCGAGTGGAGCTATAGAGATCCTCACAGAAAGGATCTAGTATCATAGCCAACGTGCATATACATAAGAATGAAAAAACATTATGAAACTCAGATAAAAAAGCAAATGGTCATATTTGACTATAAAACAATTGTCATGAGCTTAAGTTTCACTCCCTCGAGACCTCAATAATCAACTTTGAAGAATCAATAGGATATAGGATAGGATCAATATACTCTAGAGGGGGGGTGAATAGAATATGGTCGTTTTTCGAGTTAGACTTTCAAGACTTTGAAACGGGTTTTGAGATGCGGAAAATAATTAAAACAGGTTTCAAGGGCTTGAAGTATGTTTCAGGCTTTTGAACAGAATAGGCTATTACGAGATGAATGAATTAAGTAAAGCAAAACGATATGCAAATGCAATAAGTAAAGTAGACGAGTATTTGTTACGAAGTTCGGCAATGTGCCTACGTCTTCGCCTAGGGTTTCCTACCCTTAGGATTTAACCGATCTTTATTTCCTCCTTTAGAGACCTAAAGCCACCTTCGAAGATTATCACCCAATCTTCTATACCGTAGCTTTCCCTAGCTACACTCTAGCGTCTCAATTCCTAGAAATAAAAATCTCCTTTCTTTTTCTGAACCTTTGAGTATTATAGACTTTACTCAAGGTATATCTCTCTTTTGATATTTCTTTTTCAACGCACAAGATATACTTTGTAATCTTTTCTCTCAATTCTAAATTACAATAAAGAGTAAGCACTAGAGAGGAAATTTGTTTGCTGTAACTTGAATGTGTATCACGTTGGAAAGCTTCTTGTTATCTTCAATGCTTCAGCTTCAATCTATTTATATAGACACAAGTGCAACGGATAGGCTTCATAACAACTTTATTCAAAATGCCGTTGCTTCAGGCTCTTGACTGACCATTTCAAGGACTTGAGATGTAACAGAATATCCGTATGACTCGAATTTCGGTTATTGACTGAAGTTCTTCTATGTGAGCACGTCCAACAAACTTTGTTCAACCCAGCATATCTTCAATTCAACTCCTTAAACTTAGGAAGACCACTTTGAAGATTGTTCAACCTTATCTTAATAGAGTTTAAAATTATTCAAATGCTTGAAATCCATGGTATAACAAAACTCCTTATTTTAAGGAACTAATTTGAATTGCTATATCTGAAAAACATTTAATCATTATCCACTAACAACTCATTAGATGAACGTTAGTATAATATAAAACCAGCGTGAGTTTAGGAACGTATGAAGCAACATATATATATCAATTATGAATACATATAATCAACTATGAACATATATTGCATGGTATATACTTGGACATGTTACGAGAGTTTATTAAAGGGGCTTTGTATTACCATTTTGACTTCCATCATTCATACTTATATAAGCAACCATAAGCAACAAAACATATACATCAAGGTGGAGTCTTCAAACTTGATTCTGTATCTTTGTAAAAAGACAAAAGCTTCCATGGATTAACCCTACCAAAGTACCCAAAAAAAAAAAGAATCATGTTCACACAAGCCAACAGACACCTAAAGCTGTTGGCTTAACTGAGGGATACGATTAGATTTAACATACCTACTTCTTCCTACAGGCCACCCGCAATATGCACACAAAATTTCTCAGGCCTCTAAGAAGCAACGCATGACCTGTGCGTACATAAAATCATAGTCGCCGAGATCATCATAGGGAATGAGGACCACTTCATCAGGTTTATCTATATGAAGCTGTTTCTTCTTTGCACCTGCCATATTCAACACAGCAAGCATTTAGGAAAATATAACATAAGCATCTATCCATTTCACAAAAAAAAAAAAAAGGAACCAAACCAAATAATTATACTCCAAATACAGGAAAACTAAGGTAATATGAACTGTACCAATGCACAGGCATGACAATATGATCAAGATGTTATCTACTTAATTCTATGACAAGACGAATCAGTGATTTCAATCAAACTAGAACGACACCCTTGCTCCTATAGATATTGGCAGAATGCTCAACCAGAACTACAACACCAAGCTAATCAACAAAGGGAAATATTGAAGCTGGCCCACCAACACCATCAAGAGTCTTCTTAGATGAACCACATCAATTCCAGCATTATGCCATGCAACCAGCTAAAATCCCCAACTGTCAGTTGTGTTTCTGCGTCTTACACCATTACATGTAATTAGATGCACACGAGTGCACAACAACTCCTCCAGTCCATTAATTTCAGGCGTGTCAAAAAATAGATTTCACTCACATCAACAAAACATTTGTCACATAGAGGATGGGGCAATTGAACAGAAACAGGCATGACACATAGACATCATACAAAACCAGTTTCAACTCCTGGCAGAATCTAATAATCCAAAAGAAGCACTAATTCTACCTGAAACATGACAGATTAGAGAGTGAATATGGAATAGAAACCTTAGAAGACCATTTGGTTCACTCAAAGGAAAGGTGAGATATCAAAACAAGGAAAAGACAGGAATAGGATCAAGGGAAAATAAATTGTTTGATAGGCTACTAGTATAGTTGTACAATAAATAAGGGGACGGCTGCAAAATCCACCCCTTTCCAAACATTAATTTCCCAAATGTGCAACCGAAGGAAACTCTTACTCCACCTGTCCTTCTACCTCTACAATAACTACTCTTCTGCCAACCATCATGGCAGAAACTGGTCAGGACTCCACCGGAACAAAGCAACCTGCAAACAGACCAACTCACCCAAGGCAAGATACAACAATTCTCAGTTTAAGTAACAAGATACGAATGATGTAATTGAGCCTAATACAATGTACACAGAGGATTGTAATACAAAGTACTGCAAAAGACAGATAGCTTAAGGCTATTACTCTCCTGTAGCTTGAGTCTCACAATTTTCAGCTCAATTTCTGGATCCCCCCAACCATACCCCTCTTACATTATTATAATATGATCTTAATGTTCTAATTTGGCTATTAATGCTTACAAAAGTGAGCCTTGAAATTAGATTTGTCTATTTTAGTGTAATCTCCTTTTGGCTCTTGTCTTCTTTCTTGAATTGACATTCCTCAAAAGTTGTTTGCTGTTATTCAAGATCTTCCCTTTCTATTTCACTTAAGTCTTCCTGCTGCCCTTCACATGTTTGTTGCTCTACCCTTGTTCCTTTTTCGGCTTGCTGTCGCTCATCAGAGTCCACCATTGTCTTGGTGCCCTGCCTCTGAACTTGAGCCCTGCAGTTCCTCATTACGGCTTTCAATAACCCAGTATAATGATAACTTTTCTGCATTGGGAATCATGTCAAAAATAATGGAAGATTGATACAAGAAAGACTGCGAGGACTGAATTCAATGGGCATTTGCACGAGGCTGAGGGTATTGCATCACTGATGGGGAGTGCAACCATGCAGACAGAAGGGGACACAGGGAAGGCTGAGGCATAACTGACTCAGGAAATGTCAAATAACAGAAAAATATATTGGTAACCAACTCTGTTAATAGAATGATGAGCTGTAATTAGTTATGTTTAGATAAAGTCAGCTGTAACTCATTTGAGGATTATGAAATGAATGAAATATTTCCTCTCCCAAACTCAGCTTACAGTCCTTTCAACACCTGATCATACTCTCGTAAATTCCCTTCCCCATTAATCTGGATTTTTACTGAATTGGTCAAGTCTAATTCCTTGCTATTGTGAGTAACAGATCAGTAGCAATCTCTGCCCATTTTCGTGAGTGCATCACAGATTTCCTAGTCTGCAAGAACAACCAACAATTAAGAAGAAATTGGATAAAACAGGTCACTTGATGCACCTCATATGGACGAAGTTTATGTGGGATGAGCTCAGCATATTCTAAGAAATCACTCTGAGATTTAGGAATGAAACTGTCAAGGGCCTTTTCACCACCACTCTTAGCAAATAAATCTGTTGTGGACCTATAAGCTGCCTCTTCTACCTGCCTGCAGTGAAGACTGCTGTCAGTATCAGAACAACAATGCGAGTCATAAATTCATAAGAATCTTTCCCCTAGCTGCAAAGAAACCAGAAAGATTTCACACCTTATAAAGTTTGAATGGTATCTTTTCTTATACTTTTTTGTTTATGAGGAATTTTTCATTAATAATGAAAATATCTTTCAAAGAAAGAGCACCAGACTCATAGATCCGCCAAAATTAAAGGCAAAGAAAACTCCAACTTCCAAAGTCTCACAATCTATACAAATATATTAAAAAACTTTTCTGAATAATTACAAGTGCTGCATGGAAATCTCTCATATACAAACAATTCGCCGCATCATCATACATTACATTTACGATTGGTGTTATTATGCAACAAAAAGTGCTCATAAATAGAATTGAACTTGAGACCAACTAGATTATAAATAGGGCTCATACCAACTAGGGCACCTATTTCTTATGATTTTAATCTCCTCATAAGTGCATACATACACCAAATAACCAAATATATTAGAGGGGAAAAGATTGGAAAATTAGGGGTCATGACAAAGAATTTCAAGTCTTACAATAAGAAAAAAAAAATGAAATCATGTTCGAAAACTACGAGGTAATATTAGAAGAAACAAACTGGAGTATCCTCCAAGCCACACACTAGTTACAATAACATCTGAAGAAATGACGAGACTTCAACAAAGTACCAAGTACTATAACTGGAACTGTCTATCGAAGCAATACAATCTGCAAAATAGTACACAATTTCCTACATGCCCAATTACCCACTTGCAAACTATCAATAATCAAAACCCTCTCACCTATACTAAAGACACCCAAAATGTCCACCAAAAGGGAAGTAAGAACTGAGAGAGAACTCCTACCCCCAAACCATCACTTAGGAAGTTAGGAGTTAACCATAAACCTATATCAAACAGCCGGAGGTGGAAAGATCACCCTGACCCAATTTCACTGCTCCAGACCAAAATCCTTCTCTTTTGATCGCATAATCAAAAAGGTCATAAACCCTTCATCTTGAACACAATCGACAAAAGCCTATGAGTGTGCAGCAGAGAATAGACAAGATTGATGCAAATATTTTTATCGTTCCACAGTGTTCAAACATATTAGGAAAAGGTGCAAAAGAACAATAGGAAAAGTATATATTGGAGAGATGAATTCAATGAATAGAACACTCAATAGGACTCAAAATCAAACAAAGAAAAATAGGGAAACTAATATGAAACAGAGAGAATATACTGGACCAAGGGAAACTAACCCAACCTGTATCATCTGCGTTGAAATGGCCTCATCCAAAACCCAACCCCTATCAAAATACGACACCCTAATCCGACCCAAAAATTTACATGATAAATTTTAAGACTCGACCTGAAACCAAACAAAATGATTCCTTATCTAACCCATTTGCCAGCTCTTGCATATACTATTAATCCATTACTGTATAACGATATATATGGCTATAATATATCAACACCAATATACATCAGAAATCCAGTCAACAGTCAAAGACCCAAATCACAGAATGCCTGAAAAAACGTTATATATACATTGATTTCGAGGTCATATTGCCTGTCAATAGGCTATTTGGTTTGTTACCTTTGCTGTCGAAGCTTCTCTTCAACAGGATCTAATGATTTTTCTTTTCCTGATTCCCCAGATTTCCCTTGTCAGTTTTTTTTTTTTGTTGTGTATCAGCTTTCTTTGAAGGCTTCACTGGAGGAGGTGCCGGCACAGGTGCCTGTGAGACATTGATGTAGATAATTAACAAAGGAGCTTGAAACAATTTTGGCACAACAGTCGAATGCACATTTTAAACTTAAAAGACTTTTGCTAGAGGCACTTAACTTTAGACAACAAATCAACACACTATGAAATAAAGTTAACAAACAAATAAATCCTTCAAAGTCAATGTACTCTGAAAGAGACAGGGTCCAAAAAGTCAAGTTTGCATGGCCAAGTTAACTAAAGACATCAAAATGAGCTTTGATACGACTTCAGGATTTACAATCCTACTAATATACAAACAGATATGGCATAGACCTTTATGCAAGCAGGTTCAAACAGCCAAAACTGGTAACATGAAAATGATCTAAAACAAAGCTGAAAACATGTCACACAATCATAAAAAGTGAAAGAGCAAGGTTATTAAGATTGATCACTACTCTCAAGTAATAAAAGTCAAGTTTCTGTCCCAAACAGAAATCCTTAACAATGAAAGAAAGTACAAGTTCATAAGCATACAGGACCTGATTCATCTTCATCCTCCCAAGATTCCTTCACATCATCTTCATCCACATCTCCATCATCCCATTTACTGCTAGGAAGTTCCTTCTTGAGAAGAACTAGTGCTGGTTCATCCTCTGGATACCTAGATTTCAAAATATCAGCTAAAATCCACCATACCACCTAACCTGGAAATCGAAGACCCTCTGTAGCTGAATCAATATAATACCACCAAAGATTATGACAAGTTCAGTTTCCTGGAAGTGTTACTTCCCGAAGGAACCAGGCTAGGAGTACATAACGATTCCATATAAAAACCAACTTTAAGATTTTACATAGCTAACTACAATGAATGAAGCAGGTATGCTTAAATCACATGTTTTTACAAGTTCATGCTAATTTAGAGTCGCATTGAAGTCTCACTGTTTAACCCTCTTGGTCACAAAGCTTTTGAAGTTACACTAAGATCAAATTTTAAATTCGGATTACCAATTATATACTTCAGTGAGCCTCTTTTACAGTCCAAATTTATGACATAACAACTTTGTAGGACTTGTAACACACAAGTTAGACTTGAAAAACATGGAAGATCAAACTAGTTCAAACACAATAGAAGGGGTCATAATTGACTAAACAAAATTACCCCAATCCTCCATGCTTTTGTGCGCTGGTATGATAACTACTCACACCCTGATAATCCGTATGGCCTGCAAATCAAAATATACACCTGCAGTTCAACGACATAAATTATACACATTTACTCTTAAAAAGTTACATACGTTAATTATAACAATAAGTAGACCATTGCCACGCACGCTACGATACGTCCAAGGATGTCCGGTCATTAACCGTCTTTATGTTACCAAAGGTGACATCTTTTTTCCAAACATCCCGAAAATTCTCTATGGATGGAGTACAATTAGATAAATAACGTATCGTACGTACATATCCGCGCACAAAACTCTAAATAAATTGAAAAGCATACTTTTAGAGTATAATTTATACTACTAATAATAAATAAAACTACTGGAAAATTTAATTGATAGATTAGACTTTGAGACATCAATAGAGCAATTCTGAATAGTTCTTCGATGGGATGAAGAAATTGTAAAATAAAGGCTTTATCTTGATTCAAAATTCAGTGGAGAAGATGAAGAATTGTTCAACAGGAGAGAGGGAGAGAGAGATGAGTCTGAAATCAAGGAGAAGAGAAGACGAAGACCGGAAGATGGGGGTGACACCTGTTGGGACCCTAGAAGGCCACCCTGATCTCTTGGCTCTTGTGTAGACATTAAATATGTTAAGAAGAAGATTCCGAGACCCAAAGACGTCTCACGGTCCTGCGCAGCTGACCCCTCTCAGCTATTTAGGCGCCCGAGACCTTCCCGTCTTCGTTTATCAGCGAACTAAAGGGTTTCAAGTAGAATCCCAGAATTTCCCTTCTTTTTTCGCGCTCTCCCTTTTTTTTGTCGTCAACTCTTCAACTTTCATATTCTAGTTTTTATTAAAAATATGTCAAGCTTCGGACCAAGTTCAGGTCGGGCCAACAGATTTGTTCGCTACCTATTCTTTAGATGGATGTAAGGACATAAAGTTATTGCATATATCCAATATAAATCGGGATTTATGGGTTTTACAGGCCTATTTTACTATGCTTATTTAGGATAGAAGCTTGGTGTTACCACTTATCAATAATGTTAGTGGAGTAGTCAGTTCGAAATATTACGTTAGATGGATGTCTTAGACCTATTGCATGTACTTTTGCTATAGTCATTGAGCTTTTAGTAAAAGGGTGGGTGATACTGATAACTGGGTAAGTGTTTGAAAAGGAGAGTATTTTTGCAATTTAACCGGCTTGGCACTCAACAAACATCAGTATGCCTAGTTGTTCGCTAGTAGCTCACATCGGTTTTCCCATCTCGTTGGGACTTACCAAATTTAACACACCATGATACACCTAATATAGTGAAAAAAATAGTTTAATTGAAAGTTAGTGATGATGACTCTAAGGTGGTGGAAAATTAGAACATATCAATTTGTCACACAATACTCTATAGTTGCTGCACATTAGATCACGAATGAGATAGTGATGTATATTCAAAATCCTATCTAAAACACATGGTGAAAAATTACATATACGAATTAGAAGTAGTGCTAATATCACACAAATAAAAAGGAGTCCGAATCAATTCAGAATTTTTTATGTGATGGTTTTTGTAAGTTTTTGTTTTAATGTAAAAAATATGTATTGTGATCTTTTTTTGTTTTAAGGGATGCTTTTTGTAAGTTTAATTTTTGTTTTAATGTAAAAAATATTCTCATTTTCTTGTAAGTTATGTACAAACATTTTGTCCGGATTTGGGCCATTCGGGCCGGGCATTACTACCCAAATCCATCTCCATCATTTTCGGGACAAAGTTAAATAGCTCAAACCCTAATTTCGAGCTACTTTTTAGTGACCAAACCCACACTTTTTCGGGTCGGGTCGGGCCATTGTTGATCAGGTATATGTCAAGCCGAGTACTATTCTACTTATTCACTAAATTTGCTACATTTGATTTTTCACGATTTATAAGACACGACTTTAAATATTTTTATTTTTAAATTCATAAGGCAAAAAATTATGAAAACTTTATAATTTAAAAATTTCCATTGAAATGTATCTAACAAGATCCCATTAAAATATATTATTTCTTACAATATAACCAGAATTTGTGGTCAAAAGTTTCGAACTTAAACGCTAGAATTGGAAATGTTGCAAATTTAGTGGGACGAAGGGAGTACTCGTTATCACCTAGGTTTTAGGTAAATCTACCCAAATTGTATGTCATGGAGACTCGTTTATGACATTTTAGAGGCGTTAGACAAAATAAGAGCTTTGAATCTATAATTTGATAGATATAATTTTATTTTCTTTTTTATAAATAAAATATTAATTAGTGATTTTACAAAATAAATAAAATATTGAAAAATTTAATTAAAAATAATATTATGCATTATAATAACATAAATTGTTAATAGTGTTATAAAAAATTATTAATAAAAATTTTAATTTAAACAATATCTTAAGCAATACATTTTATAGAAGTTTTCATTTACCAAGTCATCGAATTATCATAATCATTTATCTTTATAATATTATGAATAGTTCTCTTCAAAAATTAATAGCTATAGTCAAAATTCATTAGTCCATATTCTAAATATAAAAAATTAATAAGATATCATTGTATTAACAAAATAAGGAACAATGATAATTGTGCTCGACTAATATACAAAATATTTAGTTAAATTTCTTATATTTTTTATTAGTGGAATATTTAGTGAACTAGATATTTTACCTAGAGGTTCATACTTGGAAAAGTGTAATGACAATAATATATTTTACGTTATATTTAATTTTAATAGGTAGTTTCTTTTTTTCATTCACCATATATATATATATATATATATATATATATATATATATATATATATATATATATATATATATAACAAATTTAACTAAATATCATGAAATATGCATCCGAATTGTTATGAATTAAACATGTACAAAAATGTCTAAGAAAAATAAGAATAACCATTGTCTGAAAAAAAAATAATAATAATCATGGAGGTAAAAAAAATCGAATCCATGCCAAATTGCATTTAAACATTCAAATAAGGCATTTTTACCATTGATTCTTTTAAATTAATATGATAAAATTTACACGTATTATACTTATATCCTTTTTTCTTTACATTAAAAAAATTGGAAAATTTTCCATGAGCCCTGAGCAACTAACCGCTTGTCCTACACCAAGGACGACCCTAATCTCAGGTCCTTTGGGTAGAAAAAAGGGTGCCATTTAAGTTTCAAAAGTGAGTAGTGCAATGAAGGTTCAGGCGAACACATATAGTGGTGCATTGGTGCTTACGTTCGACTCATAATGGCATATCTTATAGTACCGTATGTGTGCGAAAAAGTTAACAAAGACAATTAGAACAAACATGGTATCACTCTGAAAAAATATAAATATAATATTTGACCCCATGTTCCAAGTTAAAAACTTCAAAATCATTTGCTTTCTTTCTTCATAAATAATTATTTTCTATAACTATCTTAACTCTTCCTTTTTCAACTTCTCTCTAAATACAAACTTTCGAAGTTCAACCCAAAAAAACTTTGAAGGCAAATGTAGTCTGTGAAGTTTGCTAAGAACACAAACAAACAAAAATTACAAAACACGAATCAAAGAAAAAGATTAAACAAAGTATAAGAATTGCTCTCTTATTAATATTTAGAAAATCTTCTTAAAAAACTAAACACGTCTTTGTGATACCTTTGATACATCTCATCAAAGTGTATTTATAGGGTTGGTATAGCTCACCATGGTCCTATATTTTAGGATCTAGATATCTCCTAGTATTAGACTCTAACTAAAACTCTTTCTAACAATCATATCTTACTCTAAAGATAAAGTCCTAGATTATCATGAAGTGTTTATTCAATATTGGGATTAACCAACATTCTCCTCCTTAATTCCAACATGAATTTATTCTACTCCAATTCATGCATGGAGAGAGGGATATATACCTTTTGAGTTTCAGATATGTTTGCTTCTTGTAGTTTTTGTAATCTTTTTGTACATAAAGAAGCAAAGTGACCTAGTTTATCACATCGATAACAAATAATCTTAGATCGATCTTTCTTAACTTTATCATCTTTAGTTCAATTATTACTACTCACCCTTTATTTGCCTTTGCCTCGATCTTACCATATATTACCCTTGCCTTTGTTGTTGTTGAAGCCTTCATGCGTGGTCTTAGTGTAAAGAAGCTTGTTTTGTCCTTCCACTTCCTTCACTTCCTTACCTATTCGCTCTTTATATGCCTTCAAAAGTCCAACAATTTCTTCAAAGGGTATTATTTTAATGCCCAACACTTGTTCACGAGAGACTATGATATGGATATACTTTCTTCTAGGGAGACTTTTGAGAAACTTCTTAACTAACTTTGTTTCATCAATGGTCTCTCCTAAAGATGTTGACTTTGATGCTATGCCTGATAGCTTACCTACAACATCATCAATGAAATTTGGGTCACTCATCTTCATGCAATCAAATTCGGCCATGAGAGTTTGTAGCCTTGCTTCCTTCACACGGTCAGCCCCAATGTTTCGAGTTTTGATAGTTTCTCATATACCTTTTGAGGTGTCTTGTTCTCCTACTTGTAGAATCAAGATTTCGGGGATAGATTGGAACAACAAAGCTATTGCAATATTGTTCTTTTTCACATTACTCGTGCCAAGATTAATTGTATCCCATACTTCATGCACTTTCAGCAGCGCACTCATAGCCCATACCGTGTAATTAATAGCGTTGAGCATATGTCATTGCATAGCAAGTCCACTTGCTTCTTTCTTCCCTTATGCATCACCCATTACTAGAGCAAGCACTTTACACGGCCCCTTGGACAGATTATAGCTCTTAATACCAAATGAAGTTTGCTAAGAACACAAACAAACAAAAATTGCAAAACACAAATCAAAGAAAAAGATCAGACAAAGTATAAGAAATTCTCTCTTATTGATGTTTAGAAAATATTCTCAAAAAAATAAACATGTCTTTGTGATACCTTTGATACATCTCATCAACGTGTATTTATAGGGTTAGTATAACTTACCATAGTCCTATATTTTAGGATCTAGATATCTCATAATATTAGACTCTAACTAAAATTCTGTCTAACAATCCTATCTTACTCTAAGATAGATTCCTCAATTATCATAAAGTGTTTATTAAATATTGGGATTAACCAACAGTTTGGCCATTAGAGCATTCTAACGTCTCCATCTAACCTTTTGTCTTCTTTTTGAAGTTTTTATGGGCCTACGAGTTGAATCTCATATCAATCATGAGTCATCCTAATAACCCTATTCATTGTTTAAATCTCTATGATTGCAAACCTAGGAGTTTTTTTTTTATATTTTATGATACTCAACATCAGCACTGAATTTATACAAGTTGGGAATTTTAAGCACATTTATAGAATATGGTGGTCAACCCATTTAGAGATTTTTGGTGCATCTTCCAGTGAAGGAGCTAAAATCGAGTCAACCATCTTATCAGAAATGATATCTGCTTCAAGCTTTGAAAAAGAGGACATGACAAAAACTATTTTGAAGTGGATAGACAAAGGTTACATGGAATTCAGAAGAGATTGTGCTGGCAAGATTCAAGTAGTGCTTCAAGATTGAGAAAATAGTAAACGAAGATTGTTAGAAAGCAAGTTACAGAAAGAGAAAGAGAGTGCACATGTGAGTTTTGAGAATGATAAAGTCTGAATTTTTTTCCAAGGATTTCAATTTATAGGCAACTGCATCAATGGTTCATATCCAAGAGGAATCATGGCCTAAGATCTTGCATGGATGGATGAGATAATGACATAGGATTCCATAAATGAGTGGGGGCAACTAAATATTGTTTCTTGCAAAAAAAGTTAATGAAATTTGAAGATGTTCTAACTTATTCAGAAGTTTAAATTTGATAGGCCTAATAGACCTTGATTAATTTATGTAAAGTAGAAGGAGACGACCTAAACTATCTAATTTACCCAATCGGTTTACAGTCTTTAAATTAAGGATATACCACTATCTCAATGAACAAATTATAATCAACAATAATCATATGATTCATATCCATTAGTCTTCCAACAAATGAATAGGTTTAAAGAGTAAGTTATATGAGAATGTTCATCCTGTTGTGGGCCATAAGCCCTTTAAAGCCCAACAGTAGTAACCAACATTAGTACAAGCCTCATGTAGCATGAACGAAGAGCATGAGAAGGAGAAATTGGGTTAGGTCCAACAGTCATTTGTCACGGGCGGTGTAAGCCTATCCCCTTTTGGAACCTTTTTTTTTTACTATAAACACAACATTTATGGACAGAGAATAAGGTATCTAATTCTCCAATCTAAACACTTTTTGAGAGGAAAACAAAACTATACCGAGTTCCATACTACCGTTTGATCTTAAACATTCTCACTTATTTAAGCATCGAAGTGAATTTTCTCGAAACACTATCTCTGAGGCCAATTAACGTTTATTTGTGCAAGTATTCACCAATTCAATTTCAAAGACACGCTATCTACAAGTTCAACCAACAGTATTTACATTCAACAATCCTACTTCGTTACTTGTCTACCAAATATCATATTTCTAGTGTCTTTAACAGAATCTGACGGAGAACAGGTGCCGAAGAAATGCCCTTTGGATTACTTTCACAGAACTAACACTGTCCTATTGAGCTTACCAGGTGGCTACTCTGCCAGTCCAAGTAAACTTTTGCACACTTGCATAGTTTTGAAATTAATTGACAAGATTTGACTATATTCAATGATGAACCTAGAAATTGCCTTGATTTTCTAAGCGATTTCTGTTGCTCCGATCTTTGGATTGATCTTCATAAATTAGTTGCCAGTAACTATTCCAGTGGTAATAAAATGTGAAAATCTGTCAAAAAAAAAGTGTCATCTTATGGGCAGTTGAATGACATTTTTTTAATGAGAATGAATGAAATGTTGAAAACTTAGAATGACATATTCGAGGTGATTAGAGAAAGCTTAACGTCAATAACACTACTAATCAAGCCAAAAAAAAATGGATTATTAATATTGAACGGTGTTCAGTCAATTTAACTTATCCACTTTCTTTTCGTTTGTCGCAAGTAAGTTTGTTTGCGTGACTCTTTTTCTCATGTTGTGGACTTTCAAGGGACACAAAATGCAGCTCTATGCCATGTTTGGATTGAGGAGATGAATTAAGGGGTGATAAAAGTCAAATTAATGAAAAATAAAGTTAAATATAAATGGTGATAAGGAAATGAGGTGAAAAGAAAGATATTATAGTGGTGGTATAAAGAATAAGAAGAAATTGGGAGATTGATTATTACTCTCGTTATAGTGGTAATAACTATCCTAAGAGTGTGGAGTGTATCTATTACCTCTCAAATGAAGGTATTAATTTCCCTTTTATCATACTACAATACTACATTTTTCTTATAAACCACTTTTAGTAATCTTATTTTTCTTAAATGTGGTATTGTGTAGAATTACTCCCTTTTTTTGAAACTAATTTTTATACCTCCTGCCAACTCAAACTCTTTGTAACATTTTGATGGTTTGATATTCCTAAAAGAAATATAGAAATGGTTTGATATTCTTAATATAACTTTTATCATCCGTAGTACTTACCTTTAATCTTAAGGTATGTTAGCAAACCAATTCCCATTATTTAAATATGTAACTAATACCAATGGACAGTCTTAGTTATTTCGAGAAGGATGGTGGTTATTTGACTTTTGCACATTTATTCATTCACTTTTTTACTACCATCCTTACCAGTTCCTCCTCCCCCATAGTATTGTAATTAATTTTTATCTTTGCAGCATTGTAATTTTTCTTAAATTCATCTTTCTATTCAAATATTGGGCTTGTCCATAGTATATAAATAAATAAGTCGTATTATTTGTGCACTTAAACGATTAAAAGCATTCAATGTGCACTTGAGTATGTATGTATCAGATGTTTCAATCGAACCATTGACTTCAAGTATAAAAACACTACTTTGTATTACTTTTCAATAATCCATTGCAATTTTATAATTGTCCTCACATAATAAATTGAAATATAAATAATTATGGAAAAATATTTTTTTTAATAATAAATAATAAATCCACTATCAATTAAAGCTAAATATATTAATTATATCAAAACACCTTTCATTCTTTTTCCTTTAGAACGAACACGAATGAAAACGATACTCGAATTCGATTGCATTACATTATTAGTTGCTTGTTAGCTAAGACGGTTAGTTAATACTCTATTTGTTCTTTTTGTTCTTTCCATTTATAATATTGTAAATTTTAGAGCTAAACTTTGACTACGAATTCTCCCTAATATAAATGAAAAAACATATTCTATTGGGATTTTGATAGATATATCTCAATGTATATTTTCAAAATATGAGTTTTTCTATAACTTTTATAAATATACAATTAAATATATTTGAATTTTAAGTTTATATTAGAATTTACACAAAAAAATAAATGAAAATAATAAAAAGAACGGAGGGAATACGAATAAAAAACTTTATACTCTCGTAAAAATCTCATATATTAATTAGTACGTGAATGTACATACAAGTCTATACTGTACTTCGTATAATATATTACTTATATATATACATGTTGATAAATAGAGTATTTGTTTTTTTATGGATTTGTTTGCTAGTTAGGCGGCTTGAGCAGAAAGAAACTAAGGAGTACCTTATATTATAAACCCATTTGAAGATAAAATAATTATGCAACAGATATTGGAGAAGAACCTCGCATTCTCTTCTCTGCACCTTACGCTTGCGCGCCATCCTGAAGACCGGTCGACTTGCTCACTTGCTCTGCGTCTCTCTCCAAACTGTTGGTAAACTTTTCACCTCTCTATTTCACTTCTTTCCTCTGAATTTTTGGAAAATTAACATCTTTGAATTCCATCTCCATTTTCTGGTACTTCTGTTTTTTTTAATCATCAATTTGTATGTGAATTCTTTTAATTATGAGCGGTTATGATGTCACTCAAAGATTATAATCGTTTGATCATGAATTTATGATGTGTGTTTGACATGATGAAATTGTAAGATTGTTGGTTGATTATCATGTTATTGAATTTTTCATTTTGTGACGTGATTATTCGATGGATGAAATTATTATGCGGAATAATTTTTTTATGTCGTTTTTCCATGAAATTTTTGAATGAAATTGCGTGATTAAATGAAACTTTGATTTCTATGCTACATGAAAAGCTCTGAGCTTAGATTACATGTGATGCTCGCAGATTATTGGGTACTGACTCGGAGTGGTCGTTGAATTGAAATATGATATTGATATTCTCGTATATTTCTCAGGTTGTTTTGTTTTTTCACAACTGTGAAAAAAAGTTGTTATTCACTAGTAATTTAATTTTCAAGGAATTGCAAATATTTGTTCTGATACTTCTGAATGGGAAGTTCTCGTGCAGGGTACGTTAGTTAATAAATAAAGTATCTAGTGTTAAGAGTATCTCTTGTTAATAGTTGTACGTTATCTTCTTTCCGTAATATTAGCTTATGTTTTTTATTCTTTATTGACGGTCAATCATATTTTAGGTTGTTATTGATTTCTAGCCTTAATTGTAGGATTTACCATAGCTTTAGTTTCCTTTGTTAAGTTAGCTTACCTTCTCTATTTATAGTTGTAATCCTTGCCTTGCAATTTAATACAAAATGTATTCAAACTCAATTTAATACAAAATGTATTCAAACTCTAATATCTAGGTCTTTGCTGACAACGTTGGTCTCATTTTACTTGTTATATTTAATTTTTTTTATAGAAAATTTTAATTTTTTTAAAAAAAATTATAAAAATTTAATATTTTTAAAATTTATATTAAAATTCTATTAAATATATTATTTATTATAATATAATTAAAATTTATAGTTAAATTTTTTATATTTAACTCCGAAAACAATGTATTCTTTTTCTTACATTTTTATGATCAAATGGCGTGTATCTTTGTTAAAGTGATTTTGTTTGAAAGAATCTTAATGGGGGATGGATGTCTTGTACCATGTGCCATGTGTCATGTGCCAAGTGAACAAGTTGGGGATGAGTCAACCCAAACTCAAGTCATTCATTTGTAAAAGATGTCTTTGTTCTTTCATCACGAACTTTAAATTTGCATGCTTTTAGTCCTTCCATTGTCGGTGTGCAGCTAGTGACAATGATGTTATGAGCACTGACGAAAGGCATATGCGCTGTACGCTTTTGTTTTGGCTATATAAAAATCTTGAATCTCATGGGTGAAGAACATTTCCTACAGAAAACTGAAGAGAGGAACACTGTGCAAACATGGAGGCATGGTTTTGGATCATTGTTACTGCATGCATTGCAGCTCTGCTAAAGGCTTTGGTTTCCTTGTTTTCGGCCAGTTCAAAATCGAGACTTCCTCCAGGACCACGTGGGATTCCCATTATCAGTCGCTTCCAGTTGATTGGGATTTCGACCACAGATTTGGAAGCCGCCCTGAGGAGGCTCTGCTCCAAGTTTGGGCCAATTGTATCCCTTCCTAGTGGTAGGAATCCAGTCATCTTTATTTCCAGCCGTTCTTTGGCTCACCAGGCCTTGGTTCATGATGGGGCTGTGTTTGCTGATCGTCCAAAGCCACTCCCCACAGGTCAGATTATCACTAGTAACCAGCATAACATCAGTTCAGCAAGTTATGGGCCCAATTGGCGACTCTTCAGGCGAAATCTGACTGCTCAGATCCTCCATCCATCTAAGGCTAAGGAATTTTGCCATGCTCGGAATTGGGCCCTCGAAATTCTCCTGAATCGCCTAAGGGCTTCTAGTGGCCCTGATCATGCTGATGCTGTCATGGTGATGGATCATTTTCGCTTTACCATGTTTTGCTTGCTTGTGTTTATGTGTTTCGGGGATAAGTTGGACGAATCACAGATCAATGAGATGGAAACTATTCAGACCCGGGTATTGACATCCTTCAATTACTTTGCAATACTAAATTTATGGCCTTCGTTGACTCGGATATTGTTCCGTAGTCGTTGGAATGAGCTGTTAGACATGAGGAAGAAACAGGAAGAGGTGTTACTTCCTAAAATTAGAGCAAGGAAGCACCTACAAGGGGAGACCAAAATCCCTGATGATCAAAACGTTAGTAGGTTAATCACTTGTTACGCGGATACCTTGTTGGCGCTTGAAATCCCCGAGGGTGAAAGCAAGAGAAAGCTTACTGAGGAGCAACTGGTGAGTTTTTGTTCTGAATTCCTCAATGCTGGAACTGATACCACCTCGACAGCCTTGCAGTGGATCATGGCCAATTTTGTCAAGTATCCAAAAATCCAGGCTAAGCTTTTCGAGGAAATTAAAGGAGTTGTTGGAGAAGAAGCTGCAGAAGTTGGAGAAGAAGAACTGCAAAAGATGCCTTATCTCAAGGCTATAGTATTAGAGGGACTGAGACGACACCCCCCAGGTCACTTTGTTCTTCCACACACTGTCACCCAAGAGGCAGAGTTGGGTGGGTACAAGGTACCCAAAAATTCCATCATAAATTTTATGGTTGCTGAAATTAATATGGATCCTGAGGTTTGGGAGGATCCAATGCAATTCAAGCCTGAGAGATTCCTATCAGCTGATGGGAGCTGCGAAGAATTTGATATTACCGGAAGCCGTGAAATAAAGATGTTGTCTTTTGGTGCAGGCAGACGGATTTGTCCAGGACTCGGCCTGGCTATGCTTCATCTGGAGTATTATGTGGCCAATCTGGTTTGGAACTTTGAATGGAAAGCTGTGGATGGGGTTGGAGTGGATTTAGCTGAGAAGCAAGAATTTACAACTGTGATGAAGTATCCACTACAAGTCCATTTATCTCCTAGGCAAAAGAAAATAAACAGCCTGTTGCACTAGTAATTTACATTCTTGCAGCACTGTAATTTTTCTGAAACTCATCTTTATATTCAAATATTGGGCTTGTCCATAGTATATAAATAAGTCGCATTACTGTCTCAGGACATAGGTTTTGCTGCTAGATCACTGTTCTGAAGAGATTGTCTGCGACTGTCAGTCTTAGCTGAATTCTTGTTCTTTCTGGAAATTGGTAAGCTTCTATGAATCTTTATCTAAACTTTTTTGGTTGTGTGAATAAGAGTCGTCCTGTTAGGAGAAATGCTGAGAAAGTTTTGTATGTTGCTTATATACCCAATCTTTTTAATATGAAACTACTTTTGGAATTGTTAGACCTTTATCTTATGTCTGATGATAACACTTCCTTCAGAAGAGATCCCCTGCCTTGTATTCCAAAGAATATCCCAGAACTCACAAGGGACAAAGGATACAAAAGATACTTACAGAACCTTATCTTAAATCTAGTTGTGATTATAACTAATTGAATAGACATTTGTGGATGTGCGGATGTGACTAAGTGATTTTTATTTATAAATTTGGTGGTCAAATGACCCCCAAGTACAAAGGAATTAAAATATATTGCTGATTGTCCTACTGTTGTGGCTTTCTATTACAAGTTTACAACCTACTCTCACCCCACCCCACCCCATCCTATCCTTCAAAGAGCCTAGGACTTCAGCCCATGTTTAGGTCTGAACTTAAGATCCTTATGGAAGGTGAAAGTGATGCAATTTGATCAAGCTCATTTGGTATAGAAAGATATTCTATTGTAGTATAAGTATGTTTATACGTTATTTTTTTGACTTTGCCTTGGTGAAATGTGGGCACGTAGACGGTGCTTCATTACAATGCTGAACTCTTGCTTCTCTGACAAATCAATCTTGTCTCCCTCTATAGCTTTCCATTCAAAGTTCCAAACTAAATTAGCCACAAAGTACTCCAGATGAAGCATAGCCAAACCTGAGGCTGGACACATCCTTCTTCCAACGCCAAATGGCATCATCTTTATTTCGCGGTTTCCTGTAATATCAAATTCTGCAGTCCCCTTAACTGACAGAAATCTCTCAGGATTGAATTGCAATGGACTTTCCCATACCGCAGGGTCTAAACCCATATCTGCAACCATGAAATTTATAGTTGCATTCTTGGGTATTGTATACCCACCCAGCTCAACCTCTTCGGTCACAGCATGAGGCAATACAAAGTGACTAGGAGGGTGCCGTCTAAGGCCTTCTAATACTACTGCCTTAAGATAGGGCATCTTTGACAGTACCTCTTCTCCAACTTCTGCAGAATTTTCTCCAACGACTCCCTTGATTTCTTCGAAAAGCTTAGCTTGGATAGACGGGTACTTGACGAGGTTGGCCATAATCCACTCCAAGGCCGTTGTGGTAGTGTCAGTTCCTGCACTAAGGAATTCAGAACAAAGATTCACCAGTTCTTCGTCAGTTAGTTTTCTCTTTTTTGTACCATTACCTCCATCCTCAGGGAGTTCTATATTCAACAAAGTGTCCACATAAGCAGTAACCAACTCTGCGCTTCCGTCATTAGGGGTTTTGGCTTGCTCCTGCCAGTGGCAATTCCAAATATTATGAAGGGATGCAAAATGCGGATCATCCGTTTTATCGTCATTTTTCTACTTAATAAACTTATATTCTCATGTGTTTTATTCCCCTTCTGAGGCTTTGATTCCGAATATAATTTGTTTAACACTTAGCACACATATTTTTTTTTATCAAAACTACAATCATGTTTTCCATGCATTGGTTTTTGCAAGGTCGTCATATTTAATGTTACAAACTGTTTTTGGTTTAGTGTTGCATTTGGAATGACTTATTTTAAACAAAAAGAATAAGCTAGAACAACTCATAATTTGGTTCAGAAGGAAATTGATATTGGTAGCAGACATTTATATGATCTACTCTCTTCGTTCTTTTTTTTCCTTCTCATTTGGAATCAGGGAAGAAATCAAGACAATATTAAATATTATTAAGATTCTATAAAATAATTTAAATTAATTTAAAAATAAAAATATAATCTATTAAAAAATGATAAGTGGGTTGAACATTAAATAAGTAATAGAATTTCTAAAGTATATGTCATTAAACAATTAAAAAATCAATCAATGGACTACATATCACATGGATAGTGATTCTAACCAAACTTTTTCAACCAATCACAATATTAAAATAAAATAGAAAGATTCCAAATGAGAACAATATTTTAAAATTTTACGATAAGGAAAATGGGAAGAACAAAAAAAACGGAGTAAGCATTTTGTAATTTCCCTTGAGAATCACCCAAATTTGCCGATATCTCAAAAACTAGGATTTGACGGCTTACCATAGGACCATGTCGGTCTGCCAATGACTTAAGCATCTTCTTCCGTGCTCTGATGTTAGGAAGAAGCAACTCTTCCCGTTTCTTCTTTAAGTTGAAGAGCTCGTTCCAGCGACTGCAGAATATAATTCTAGACACCCAAAACCTGCAAATGTCGAGTATGAGAAAGCGATTGAAGGATGCCAGTAATCGATGTTGAAGTACCTCAACCTCGCCAATCAGCGACTCGTTGAGTTTATCCCCAAAACACATAAACATAAGCAGGCTAAACATAGCAAATCTGAAGTGATCAAGCACCCTGACAACACCGTCATTTGTTGCACTGGAAACTTGAAGTCGATAAAGGAGCATGTCAAGGACCCACTTCCGGGTGTGGGAGAAATCTTTGGTTCGTGAAGGATGGAGGATTTGAGAAGTCAGATTTCGACGGAGGATACGCCAAGTAGAGCCATAACCAGCTGAACTGATGTTGCGCTGGTTGCAGGTGAGAATCTTAGCAGTAAGAAATGGCTTAGGGCGGTCAGCGAAGACAGTCCCATTCTGAACCAAGGCCTGGTAAGCTAAAGAGCGACTGGAGATAAAGATGACAGGATGTGAAGATATACGTACATAAATGATCTGCCCATACTTGGAGCACATTAATCTAATGGTTGCTTCGACTTCCAAGGTTGATTTTAGAAGCCATGAGATGGTGCTGATGATGGGCACGCTTCTTGGTCCTGGAGGACGCTTGGACTTAGATTTTGAGGAATTTAGAGAATGTAAAGCCTTGAGCAGGAGTGATGAAATGCATGCTATTACCATAAGAGCAAAGCATGGCTCCATGAATTTGATCAGTATCATTTTTTTTTTATGTAAAGGTCAACTGATCAACATAACTTTTGGTAGGAAATTGAGAGGTTCACACTACCGATATATAGAAATGGTATCATATGACAGAGTGACACGAACTGAACACAACTTATTTACCCATTTAATTGCTAGCTTTGAATCTAATTATACAGCCTGACAACATCTACCATATCGCTTAGAACATGATCATAATAAATACGGAGTACTAATAGCTAGTTGGTGATGATAAAGGCAAGTAAGTAAGTTGGTATGGTGTCACAAATAATCCAGTAGGGGACTAAGTAGACGCAGATTTTTCTTTTATCTTACTATCGGTTGCAGAGTGGGAATGTTAATACCATAGAATTATGTGGTTTGATAAATACCAAAACATTTACTGCCGATCTTTTTCAATTATTGCTCTCCCTTCCTGTCTTGATAATTTTTTTCTTATGTTGTCGACAATTTATTTTTAAAAATAAGTTAATATAATATATAACTAGTTTTTGTGATATAAGGGTTGTTAGATAGTCGTAGTTAGTATAGATGGTCAAAATGTAAGTTAGTAACATAGTAAAAATAAAAATGTTTTACAAAGTTTAAGGAATTTTTATTTTTAAAATTTATAAATTAAATTATTTTATATAATAATGATGTCCTGTATAAGGCATGGACTCATTCTATGACCTTAAGAAACTCTCAAACTGAAATTGTGAGGGAAAAAATTGTTTATCATATATTTAAGTTAGGTAATACTTGTTAGACAAAGTATTATTTTTATACGCATTATATAACTTTTTGGATCATAACTTTATGAAGTCTTTAATTATTATTGGTTTCGTTGACTCTACATGAGTTTTTGGATTATAGTTATTATAATTAAAAAGTTGTGGCATGCATGTAGTTATAATTGCGAATTATCATTTGAATTGTCTAGTCTATATATTACTTTTATGTAGAGGTATTCCATCCTCAACATGAAATATGAGGATAATTTTTTTTACCATATCGATAGTTATTTGTTTATGTTTAAAACAACCGTGGATGACCTTATGAGACATGTTCCTCTTGAGTTTCTAAGGTAAAAATCATATATTAGAGCCTTCAAATTTGAGATACTCTCCGTGTTATTGAATTCTTTGGTTACCTAGATGTGACCCCTCATCACCATGCCTTCCATAGGTCCTAGGAGGACTTATATATGGGTCTAGAATACTAGGATACATTAGGAATCCACTATATCACTTCAAAATAGTCTTCTCAACCATATTATTTCAAAATATATAAGAGCCCAAACATGTTATTATAATAGCTTAGTTTTTAAGAAGTTTACTTAAATAAAAAAATCTTAAATTAGTTTATATATTATAATTTAACACTTGTGATAGTTAAGCTTTAAAACCGAAATAATTTGTAATTAAAGAAATTTTGGTTTAAATTTATTTATAAATGAAAAGTAGAAACCTAATTGTGAATCTTTAAAATATGTCTTCTTTTTATTTATATATTTAAGTATTTTATGATTTCATTTATTAGTTATAAGCTTTATTTTTAGCAAGTGTTAGAGTATATTTATTGACAATAGAGGTGATAAGGTTGAGTCATACTTTGTCCAAAAAATATTTGCACATTTTGAATCGGGCTTAAGAATAAGTCAAGTTTTATTTGCCGAAACTCATATATACGTGCTAAAAAATTGGCCACTAACCCCAAATTAGAAAATAAGAGTGAAAGGAGTTGAGTTGTGAGAGTCTCGAAGATAGAGATAGTAAGAGTGAACGGAGAACTATAGTTAAGTGGGAAGAGAAGGGTTACGAAGGTAAAACGATATTAGAGCTGCCAAAAGATGCTGACCAAGCATAAAAATGGCCCAAAGTTGGCCTAAATCAACCTAAATAAAGAAAATGTAGCAATGTAAAGAAGACAACCCAAACAAGTAAATGAAGCAAAAAAAACCGGACCAGAGGGAGTAATATTCAAATATCCTATATTGTCCGGGCACAAAATCTTCCTATGAAAGATAATAATTAAAATTAGATATTTAAATTTAGGTCACTTGGTAATGTAACATTAGGTGGAAAGAAAAACAAATGTAAATACAAGATAATTATTGACATCGATTTGCGTCGATGTACATACCATATTATTTCTATCGAGAATATATTACAGAGTATATTATTTGGAGAATCATTTTGTGTAATAGTGCAATAAATTATATTATATTATAATATAAGGATCATTGCACAAGAATACAAGATGCTACCCCCATCATTTAGCCGGCAGCTTAATTAATAAACTGGACTGCAATTTGATTGTTTTGATTGCAAATTGCACCTCTGTGCTGCGATGCAGACAATAATTATGTGACAACATGAATAATCAAGTATAGAAAGTTAATTGGTAACTTACATTTTTTTAGATATAACCAAACTAATTAAGTCCATCTCTTATCACCGCAATTTATATCTATATATATTTATATCGGTGGTATTTTTATAATTTTATTTCTATATTTGATATTATAATGTCTATATCTGATATATAATTTTATGAATTTTTATATCTTTATTACTTCTATATATGATATAACCATACTTATATCTGATATAATAATATGTATATCTGATATCTCAATATCCTGATATAATTTATATCATTTATGAACTACGAAAAACTCATATAATACCATCAAATACGACTGCATTGAAGATGAAGAGGCATTTTATACTCAAGACTGAAGCAAAGCAGTTAAGTCATATCATATTTTAGCCAAAAATTACATTTCTAACATATAAGTTTAACTGTGAAAATCATACAGTGGCAGAGCTAGATCGAGGAACATATTGCAAAAATGGATGCATGTTTTTTGATCATTGTAACAGCATGCATTGCAGCTCTGACAAAGGTTCTTTTTTCCTTGTTTTGGTCCAAATCTATGTCGAAAATTCCTCCGGGGCCTCGCGGGTTTCCCATCATCAGCACCGTCCTACAAATGCTGTATTGGAAATCATCCACAGAAATGGAAGCAGCTCTCAGGAGACTCTGCTCCAAGTTTGGGCCAATTGTGTCTCTACCCATGGGTCCATATCTAGTCATCTTTGTTTCGAGCCCTTCTCTTGCTCATCAAGCCTTAGTTCATGAAGGGGCTGTATTTGCTGACCGTCCTAAGCCACCCCCTTCAGCTCAGGTTATTGGCAGTAACCAGCACAACATCAGTTTTGCAAGCTATGGGCCTAGTTGGCGACTCTTCAGGCGAAACCTGACTGCTCAGATCCTTAATCCTGCCAAGGATAAGGAGTTTGGCATTGCCAGGAGTTGGGCCCTTGAAATCCTCTTTAATCGTCTAAGGGTTTCCAGTGGCCAAGATCATGCCGATGCTGTCAAGGTTATGGATCATTTCAGATTTTCTATGTTCTGCTTGCTTGTATATATGTGTTTCGGGAAGAAGTTGGAAGAGTCCCAGGTTGAAGAGATTGAAAAAATTACGCGCAAGCTACTTACATCCTTCAACTACTTTGTAGTACTTGATTTGTGGCCTTCGTTGACTCGGGTTTTGCTTCGAAGTCGTTGGAATGAATTGTATGACATGAGGAGGAATCTGGACGAAGTGTTAGGTCCTAAAATAAGAGCAAGGAAGCAACTCCACGACGAAGTCAAAACTCTTGATGATCACAACATAAATAGTAAGTTGACCACTTGTTATGTGGATAGCTTGTTAACACTGGAAATTCCTGAGGGTGAAGGCAAGAGAAAGCTTACTGAGGAACAAATGGTGAGTTTATGTAATGAATTTCTCAATGCTGGAACTGATTCCCCCTCATCAGCCTTGCAGTGGATTATGGCCAATCTAGTCAAGGACCCAAAAATCCAGGCTAAGCTTTTCGAGGAAATCAAAAGAGTTGTAGGAGAAGAAGCTGCAGAAGTTGGAGAAGATCAACTCTCAAAGATGCCTTATCTTAAGGCTATCATATTAGAGGCATTGAGAAGGCACCCTCCAGTTCACTTTGCTCTGCCACACACTGTTACCCAAGAAGCTGAGTTGGGAGGGTACAAGGTGCCCAAGAACTCGGTCATAAATTTCATGATTGCTGATGTTAATATGGACCCTGCTGTGTGGGAGGATCCATTGCAGTTCAAACCTGAGAGATTCCTGTCAGCAGAGGGAAACTGTGAGGAAATTGATATTACAGGAAGCCGCGAAATAAAGATGATGCCTTTCGGTGCAGGCAGGCGGATTTGCCCTGGAGTAGGTTTGTCTATGCTTCATCTGGAGTATTATGTAGCCAATCTAGTATGGAAATTTGAATGGAAAGCTATAGATGGGGATGAGGTTGATTTATCTGAGAAGCAGGAATTTTCTACTGTGATGAAGCATCCACTCCATGTTCATATTTCTCCTAGACATAAGTAAAATAAACAGCCCTTTCGTTTATTGTGTGATTTTACTTTATGCAATTTTGCAGCAATGTAAATTTGCAATATTTTTACACTACGCAAATAAATTTACTTCTAAATAAAACCTAATTTTAAGCATTCTAAGAAATTGCCAATACTTTTTTTGATACATTATCAGTAAGGTCAAGTTCAGGGCTAACAAGTATCAATGAAATTAGATGAGGGTAAAAACTGAAGAGAACAAATAATAGTGACACTAATATGAAATCAAATATGTTTAAAACTGTGGTAACTAACGGCAGATAGAATTGGTCTCTTTTTTTTTTTACATCGAAAATTGGTTTGTTGTTTAAAGACATAGTAGACTTACCAAGAAAACTATTTATCGAAAATAATAATAACTATAGCTGGTTCACCCAAAATAATACAGCATTTGGGTTAATTCATTATAATACAACATATATCCTCATTTAACTTAAATTAGGTTACGAGACTTTTTTTGCCTATTTTTTTCATATCTCTATGACAAGTGTTTGTTAAACACTTTCTTCACAAAAAATATTGCTAATTTTGAGTGCCATGATGAGTATAAGTAAAAAAAACAGACATAAAAAAAGTCTCATAACATATTCTAAGTTAAATGAGGGAAAATGTTGTTTTATAGTAAGTTAATCCAAAAGTTGGATTATTTTGGGTGGATCGGATATAGGTTGTATTATTTTTTTTATTTAATTTTCCTAAATAAAATGGTTAGATTAACTAATTTCAAATTGAAAAATAGTCTACACTAAATATTGGAATGATAAGACTTTGTCAAATGATCTAATAATGATCATATACCTGATTCTTGCTTATATCTGACGCATTTGATTCCGTTAACTTCGTAGATCGAATCATCGAACTACTTGGTACTTAATTAACCATTGACTTTAATTATTTACAAGTAGTTCATAACCATATAGCTAGATTCAATATAGTTTTTAGAGCATAATATTATAGTCGAAACACTAAAAAATCACAATTATATCATACAGTTATTTATTTTGATTTAAATAAAAAAAAATATTGATGCTGTAAACTAATAATGCTCATGTGACCATTCCATATTCATTTTCTTAATTCTTCTATTATGTACATACTACTTAAATTGCTATACACTGCAAACTTTTTTTACGGATCGATGTCCATTCCTTTTTCTTTTATGCAACTATCTATGCATTTCCCTAGAAAAATAAATAAACAAAACTATACATGGGCAAAACTAGGGTTGTTTATTGAATTGAGCTACTCGTACTCGACTTGTAATCGAGCTCGAGTTGAGTTTTGAGTTTCGAGCTCGAGCTTGAAACGAGATTTAATGGAGCTCGAGTTCGAGTCGAGCTAGCTCGAGAATTGAGTTATTGAGTGGAGCTCAAGTTTCAATTTTTTAGCTTACAAGATTTTGATCTCGAGTTTGAGTTATAAAGTTTGAGTTATCGAGCTCGAGTCGAATTCAACCACACTCGAACTCGATTCAGCTCATAAGCATCCCTAGGGAAAACTGTAACTCTACCCATTGAGAAATGTGCACTATATGTAACTTGCTACTAAGCACTTGAGGACCGTAGAAATTCTTCTGAAAATAGCATGTTCTAACCAAGGTTTGTATTCAATTCCCACCCCAACGTCCCCAAGACCACCCTAGTAAGGAAAAGATATTATTGTGGATTATCCACCTCCAATGATCAGCCTCCAGCCCCAAATTCTAAATCCTATATACTGTAATCACCACGTTGTATTGAGAAAATTATACACAAAATCATCAGACATACACAATTGTAAATCGTAATATGATAAGAGCGTAATGTCTCCCTTACATGCCCCTATCGATCAAGATTCAAGAACACAGTTTTGTTTGGCCTTTTACATGACCAGTGGCTGTTGAAATAAGTTGGCTTATTTCTTTGATTGCTCGGTACCTTCCACTATGTGAGTTACGTGACTAATTGGGACGACTCCTTGTGTATTTGTCTTACGACTCTCATTATCACTTTATAATGATTGAAGCATTCTTTTTAAGTCTATTTACCCTTCAAATCATTTAGAAATTTCTAGATAAAACGGGCCATCTTGGAAAACGTATTAGGAGAAACATAAAATTTTGTATACACACGGGATATAATAAAGTTAATGTATCCCCATTAAAAGTAATCTCTTGAAATAACAACAGTTATCTCCTCAAAGTTGATAAAGATTGACATAACTCTTGTTATGTTGAGAGGTAACTTTTATTGTGATACAATAATTTTAGTATATTATATGTGTATACAATATTTTTTATAGGTTAAATTAAGATCCACAATCTCTTAGGTTTTGAATTTATTCTCTTTTGCATTCACTCTACTTAGCTTACATGTGTTATCTTGTACAAGGCATGACATTCTACTTTTCTTTCCTCTTAGTTTCAATTGTGTATGAGTGAAACTTTCATTCGGGGATGAATGACTGCTATTATGCGGGGATGAAATGGTTATTGGATTTGCTTATCTTTCCTTTTGGGTTGATTTTATATATTGTGGTTTGGTGGCTTTAAAGTTAAAAGTTGTATTTTTTTTACTTTTCTCGTGCATTTATTCTTTAATGTTTTAGGTAATTTAGGGGTTTTATGTTGCATGACTAGAATTTTTTTAGAAACGGGTCTTGATAGTTTAATTATTTTTTCTTGGGTTGTAGTGTTGATGGTGGGTTGATGGATTCCTAATCTCAAATAAATTTCTCCTCTTTCATACTATATATGTCTCTTAACATTTGCCCCATTTTGACCAAAAAACTTTCACAAAAAATGGTCATTGGGCAAACATTAAAATGGTCAATGGGCAAATATTAAGGGATAAAGGGAGTAGCGTACTAGTCCAATGACATCTCACTAGTTATGAACAACACTTTATATTTATTAATATCATACAAATAATTATTTACAAAATATTGTATACACACTTGATACAATAAAGTTATTGTATTTTCAGTAAAAGTGACTCTTTAAAAGAACAAAAGTTATCCTCTCAAAGTTGATAAAAATTGGCATATGTTATATTGAGTTGTAATTTTTGTTATATTGATGAGTCACTTTTACCGGGGATACAATAGAAACATAAAATTAATGTGTTTCATGTGTATAGAATACTTTTTATAACTATTTAACAAAATTATTATTGTACTAGTAAAAATATAGATTTCATAAAGTATAGTATCATCAAATATATTTGATATCATCTCAATAACACATAATAGGAATATAATCATATATATGCCCAAAATAATTTTCCTAACGAGATTTTGAAAATACGCGTAAAATCTCGAGACTAGTGACCTCAGACCAAGTAACTTTAAATCGTCTCCGTCTACAGAATTAAGAAAATCTTGACATTAGTCAAATAATCAATGCAACAGTACTAGGCTCCATATTCCCATATGAGTTAGTTTGCTTGGTTGGTGCACATAGGGAGTCATTACGCATTCCAATCCGTCCACTTTATTTGGAGTTTAACAAACAAATCCTAATCCTCCCACTCGCTCCGTAGTACGACGCTGGCATGTAGCTAAGGTTTGCTGATATACATAGGGCCAAAGGGGTGTCGAGGTTGGGTGAAATCGGTTATTTGCTTGTTCGGGACTCGATTCAGCTTTGGGTTAGTTCGTATAGGGTTTGGATCAAGGTCGGTTCTAGTCAATTTGGGCCGGTTCCTAAACATGTTATAGAAGGTTATTTCATATTTGGATAAATATCGAGTCAAGTCAATTATGGCAATGGGTCGTCTCGGTTTTAGTTGAAATCTAGGTAGGCTTTATCGGGTTCACACTAGAATATTAATGACATGTTATTATCGATTTATAACTTGGTATTTGAATATTTTGTTGTATTCATCTCAAGTCAATTGAGTAACTTTGGGTTAGTTTATGCAATAACCTATTTTTATACGATAGTCAATTCATAAATTAGATAATAATGATGTCGATAAATCTTGCAAAACATAATATTTATGATTTAATGATTATTAAATATATATTATTGTATCAAACGGGTATAGAATGTATAACTTTAATGTATCAATGTATCGTTGTATTTTTTTTATCAATTAGCTACAACAACGAGTCCATAATAAGTGATCCCGTTTTTTTCATCGGGTCCGGGTAGAGACCAAAGATCTTGAGCGACCGATCCGGCAGTATTTAAATATGTAAGTAGCAGAATTTTTTTTATTAATAAGGTTTTATCAATTCCTAGTGCATATCATATAAATATATAATCAATTTGATGATTAAATTATTCAATCAAATATGAATAAGTATCATATATCATATAGATATATCGATCAAAAAAACTCTTCGTATATAATAATGTCAAGTACGGCTGAATTGAAGATGAAGAGACGTTTTTTTACTCCAAACTGAAGCGAAGCAGTTAAGTTTGATCATATATTACCCAAAGTATACATTTTTCTAACATATAAGTGTACCTGTGAAAACCATAAAATTGCAGAGCTAGAGGAACATATATCAAACATGGATGCATGGTTTTTTTTTTTTTTTTTTATCATTGTAACAGCATGCATCGCAACTCTGACTAAGGTTCTTTTTTCCTTGTTTTGGTCCAAATCTATGTCGAAAATTCCTCCGGGGCCTCGCGGGTTTCCCATCATCAACACCATCCTACAAATTATGTATTGGAAATCATCCACAAAAATGGAAGCAGCTCTCAGGAGACTCTGCTCCAAGTTTAGGCCAATTGTGTCTCTATTCATGGGTTAATATCTAGTCATCTTTGTTTCGAGCCCTTCTCTTGCTCACCAAGCCTTAGTTCATGACGGGGCTATATTTGCTGACCGTCCTAAGCCACCTCCTAGCTGTACAGCTCAGGTTATTGGCAGTAACCAGCACAACATCAGTTTTGCAAGCTATGGGCCTAATTGGCGACTCTTCAGGCGAAACCTGACTGCTCAGATCTTTAATCCTGCTAAGAATAAGGAGTTCGGCATTGCCAGGAGTTGGGCCCTTGAAATCCTCTTTAATCGTCTAAGGGTTTCCAGTGGCCAAGATCATGCCGATGCTGTCAAGATTATGGATCATTTCAGATTTTCTATGTTCTGCTTGCTTGTATTTATGTGTTTCGGGAAAAAGTTGGAAGAATCCCTGGTTGAAGAGATTGAAAAAATTACGCGCAAGCTACTTACATCCTTCAACTACTTTGTAGTACTTGATTTGTGGCCTTCGTTGACTCGGATTTTGCTTCGAAGTCGTTGGAATGAATTGTATGACATGAGGAGGAATCTGGACGAAGTGTTAGGTTCTAAAATAAGAGCAAGGAAGCAACTATACGACGAAGCCAAAACTATTGATGATCACAACATAAATAGTAAGTTGATTACTTGTTATGTGGATAGCTTGTTAACACTGGAAATTCCTGAGGGTGAAGGCAAGATAAAGCTTACTGAGGAACAAATGGTGAGTTTATGTAATGAATTTCTCAATGCTGGAACTGATTCCCCCTCATCAGCCTTGCAGTGGATTATGGCCAATCTAGTCAAGGACCCAAAAATCCAGGCTAAGCTTTTCGAGGAAATCATAAGAGTTGTAGGAGAAGAAGCTGAGGAAGTTGGAGAAGATCAACTCTCAAAGATGCCTTATCTTAAGGCTATCATATTAGAGGCATTGAGAAGGCACCCTCCAGTTCACTTTGCTCTGCCACACACTGTTACCCAAGAAGCTGAGTTGGGAGGGTACAAGGTGCCCAAGAACTCGGTCATAAATTTCATGATTGCTGATATTAATATGGACCCTGCTGTGTGGGAGGATCCATTGCAGTTCAAACCTGAGAGATTCCAGTCAGCAGAGGGGAACTGTGAGGAAATTGATATTACAGGAAGCGGCGAAATAAAGATGATGCCTTTTGGTGCAGGCAGGCGGATTTGCCATGGAGTTGGTATGGTTATGCTTCATCTGGAGTATTATGTAGCCAATCTAAAATGGAAATTTGATGGAAAGCTGTAGATGGGGATGAGGTTGATTTATAAAGTAAAATATGACGGCACCTGTATCTAGGCCAACATGTATCTCTACTAGGGTTCGCACTCGTCCATTGCACCTGTATAAGCATCGTCATGAAGGACCTTTTGTAAAGCATCTCTAAGAACAGCCTGGACGACAAATATACTAAAGAAATGAAGATCTTCAGTGGCAACTAATCATTGTTGATTTACTATGACTTGGGATCTACAGAGATAACATACTAACACGTCTCTCATGCCTGCTTTCCCAGACAAAAAAACTCAGAAGTTGCCTCTGCATCATCTTTGACTTGAGAACAGAAAAAACGGACATTCAAGGGATCCACGCACCCTTTACTCCTCCATTAACACTTCAAAATCAACATTATAATCTCATAAGATCAAAAGCTCAAATAATTTGATATTAAAATTTTACTTCTATTGTCTCTTATAGTTTTTCACTAAGAGCCCGGAAATAGTGACTTATCTTATACAATACCAACTATACTAGGAATATATATTATGATATCATTGTAATAGTGAATAATTCATGATACTCAAAGGTCATAGACAAAGAAGTAGCAATCGCTCTCACACCAACTAATTACACATTTTAGTGAGTCTAAGTCACTCTAAATTAAAATAGTTGGCACCTAATTTATACTAAAGCCAAATTTGATAAAAAAAAAACCTATAAACCCAAGTTTTAAATAGTTAAAAATATGTCACTTTCATAATTAATCAAAAACTTGTATATGCTCGTGATGATGTAGGTATTTCTTATAATGTTAAAAGGTTAATAAAAAGGTGTCAAAAATAACATATTTACTATTTTATAATATTAAACTTAAATAGGTGATTATGATATTCATAAATCAATAATATAAATTTTGATTTTTTTTAAAAATTGCTAATCATGATAAATGTATAAAATCTTAGTATTCCCTTTTCGAATGTAATCATTTGCAGGTGACTTTATATATTTTTATTTTCTCAATTATGATTTTGCTGAAATAAAAATATTATCAATTTTTCTCAATAATTTACTTATTAAGAAAAGATCATGAATTTTATAAGTGGGTTTAATGGGTAATTTTTTTGGTTTCAAGTAACCTTTTTTCATTTTTACAATACATGACAAAATTAAAGGTTTTCTTTTTTAAATAAATTTTTTTAGTGGCATTTTAATAATCATTGCTCCTCAATAATAATATAGGATATGATATGATACGATATACGAGTAATTGGACCTTGCACCCGGGTGCACAGTGAGTATCGTGCAAGCGATAAACATTATGTACAAAGTAGTGAACATTGTCAGTTTCAAAATTTCCCCCCAATAAGTGCAATGATTACGGTTGGATTTCCCACGCAATATGACTATTTCGATTTCACATGCAACACGTTCCCCAATACTCAGTAATAAATTTTTTTGCTTGTAATTCATGGAATTTGCTATTTTATGTATATTCGTTACTAATGTTTATCAGAGATAAGTTAAATGTTCATTGCCTTTGAAAATAATGTTCAATGTTCATTTTAATAAATATGTGTATAGTGCGTGTACATTCCCAATGCAAAAGGTCAGATTTAAAAATAATATTACAAAGTTATATGTGCGTATCTTTTCCCAATGCGAAAATTATGAAGCACTGATGATGATTTCACATGGGAAATAATGAATATTACGCATCCCAATGTTCATTGCCTTGTAAATAATGTTCATTCTGTTCAATTCGTGTGAAATATGTTATGTTCATTGCCTTTGTACAGAATATTCATTCAAGTTGTATATAATGTTCATTTTCGCAATACATAATGTTCATTTTCGCAATACTTTCTTCACGAATGTTCCATGTACATTTTGATAATAACTAATGTTTATTGTTATAATAATTAATGTTCATTGTTATAATACTTAATATTCATTTGCATAATATATAATGTTCATTACAGAAATACATAATGTTCATTTTGATAATTGTGTACAGTATGTGTTCATTTTAACATTATTGTACATATCTATCTTGATATATTATATTCATTATTACAATACGTAATGATCATTGCTATAATATATAATGTTCATTTCAGATAGACATAATGTTCAATTTTTGTTTTTGTACAGTCCGTGTACTACTCCCAATGCAAAAAGTTCAGATTTTTAAAGAATAATGCAATATGTACTACTCCCAATGCAAAAAGTTCAGATTTTTAAAGGATAGTGTTAAGATTTGTACAAAGTTTTTTCTAATGCGCAAATTACGAAGTCACTTTACCTGATAAATAATGAATATTACGCATCACAATGTTCATTGTCTTTTAAGAAATATTCATTATGTTCCATTTGTGTGAAATGAGTTACGTTTTGTTTGAAATGAGTTGCGTTTTGACCCGTATGACAACTTGACCCCGGTGCACGATGTTCAATGTGCACCGGGGTCCATAGTCTAATTTGCGTATGATATACTGTCAAGATATTTGTTCTTGTGGATCCTTTAAAATCTTGTTGATTATTCAATTGTTCTCATCAATGTTTCGTTGAAAAATCAAAATTATAGAACTAGATCCAAGCAACCACCCTGAAATTGGATGAAGATTGAAGAGCAAGTTCCTGAATTGTCACTCAACCTCAGCTACCAACAAACACAGACAGTGAAGACTCTTCACTACTTGATTAGTTTGGTGGGCACATAGCACAGGACTTCACCATGGAAATCGGAATCAAAGCCCCTTCATTCTCTCTTCTAAAATTGACAACTCTGAGATCACTAACAATACTCTTAGTCTCCTCATTACTCCCCAATCCCTCACGCGCCTCCATCCACACATACGATCAACAACTCTTCAGTGAAGTAGGCAATGGTAACCTCCTTGCTGGTGGCAGCGAAGCCATCCGCGCGTCTCGTAGTTCTTTCCCTTCTTTCATTGCTACGCGCGTTGTTCCTCACTCTCTTAACGATGGCACCTCCTTTATCCGGTATTTCTTTCTTCCTTGTCTTCTGATCTGGGAATGAATTACTAAATACCCTATTTGTTTTCTGGGCCCAATTTTTTATTCCGTATGATTATTTGGGTTGGATTTAGATCCGGGTTGATGTTTGTTTAGCTTAATTGTGATGAATTGTGAAATTATTTTAACTTATTTGCGGGATTGATTGTTTAATAATTGTTATTGATGTGGCTGAATTGTGAGTGGATTGGTACGCAAATAAGACTATAGACCCGGGTACACAGTGAGCATCGTGCACCCAGGTCAAAACGCGCAAACATTACAAATAAAACGCAAGCAAAGTCACAAAAATGAAATAAATGAACATTATGTTACCAGGCAATGAACATTGGGATGTGTATTGTTCATTATTCCCCGTGTAAGTAATTTCATAATTGGGAAAATCAAAATTATTTTTACAGTGAGAGTAGTACATGTCCCAAGGTTCATTAAAAATCTGATATTTTTGCATTGGAAATAGGTCACATACTGTACACAAACTATGAAAATGAACATTATATATTATACTACTGAACATCTTATATTCCTTCACTGAATATCGTAAATTATAACAATGAACATGTTATATTAAGCTGAACATTACGTACTATACACATATTTATTAAAATGAACATTGAACATTACGTTCAAAGGCAATGAAATTTACGTTTACATGCAATGTATATCATGTTCAAATGCACTTAACATTACGTTCAAAGGCACTAAACATACACTTCAAAGGCAAAAAAAAATATTACTAAGTATAAGGGAACGTGTTGCATGGGAAATCAAAATAGTGATGTTCAGTGTTTTGTAATTTGCGAATATTATTTTTAAATCTTAACTTTTGCATTGAGGATGTACATGCACTGTACACATATTTATAAAAATGAACATAGAACATTACGTTCAAAGGCAATGAACATTACGTACAAAGGCAATGAACATTACGTTTAAAGGCAATGAACATTACATTCTAAGATAATGAAATTTACGTTCACATGCAATGAACATCATGTTCAAAGGCACTGAACATTACCTTTAAAGGCAATGGACATTACGTTCAAAGGCGCTGAACATACACTTCAAAGGCAAAAAAAAAATTATTATTGAGTACCAAGGAACGCGTTGCATGGAAAATCAAAATAGTCATATTCAATGCTTCGTAATTTGCGTATTAGGAAAAGAAACTTATAGATAACTTTGTAATATTATTTTTAAATCTGAACTTTTGCATTGGGAATATACACGCACTCTACACATATTTATTAAAATGAACATTGAACATTATGTTCATAGGCAATGAACATTACGTTCAAAGGCAATGAACATCACGTTCAAAAGCAATGAATATCAGATTCAAAGGTAATGGAATTTACGTTCATATGCAATGAACATCATGTTCATATGCAATGAACATTACATTCAAAGACACTAAACATACACTTCAAAGGCAAAAAAAAAAATTATTATTGATTACTGGAGAACGTGTTGCATGAGAAATCGAAATAGTCATGTTGCTGATAGGGGCTCACTGTTTCGTTTGTTGTGAGCGTGAGGGAACAAGCAACAGAAGGAAAAGAAGCAAGGAAACTGTGGCCACACGTCCTACAATTCGAGAAGCATGAATTCTCCTAAGCAAAACTTTGTGTATATTATGATGATGCTTTCCCTTACAATATTCCATTATTTACATTCTATCATAACCACTTCTGTAACAAACTTTGTAATAACTGTAATATTCCCTACTGCTATTAATTGCAACATTGGTAATATTCCCTATTGCTATTAATTACAGCATTGACATTACATTAGTGCCTATACATACTGTAAATCTTTATTTGCTAAGTCTTGCTTTATGCTTGTTTTCCATTCTCTCCCAACTCTCCCTCTGCGCTTCATCCTGCTGCTCAATCATCATCCCTTGTGTTGTTGCTCGGTTCTTTCTCCTCCTGTATGTTATGGTCGCTAGTGGCCTGCTGAGAGCCTTATCAGTTGCGTGGGAAATCCAACCAAAGTCATTGCACTTAGTGGGAGAAATTTTTGAAATTGCCCGCCAATGTTTATTGCCTTACACCCGAATGTTCATTGCCTATGCTGACGTGTCAATTTGCTTGCGTTTTATGGGTAATGTCTGTGCGTTTTGTACCGGGTGCATGATGCTCACTGTGCACCCGGGTGCAGGGTCTAATTATTGGGATTGGTATGTGTAAAATATAATGTATGATTATGACATGGGAATACGGTTGTATGTTTAAAGGTGGGAACTTTATGAATACAGCAGTCCCGAGATTTTCTGCTTTGATGGATAATGTATGGATCGTTTCTCCAAAATGAAGCTATCTACCTTTTAAGCTCGGAATCTTGACAATGAAGTTTGAACTTGGGAATGTAAAAGCTGGATTCTAGTACTTGAATTGCTATCTAACGGGTAGTTGATGATTTACAACTTGTTTTGTTTTTATGTTGATTGGAGGGAAACAAAGAGTGGGAGTAAAGGGTTGAGAAAATAATGGAAATGAGTTGGTTTTTTCCTTGTTTGATTTATTAGTAGGATTGTCGGACTTAGATGAATCTTCCATTTGGTTGATAATATGAAAGAATCAGAATCATGGTGCATTTGGAGAAGTTTTTTGAAGGAGTCTTCCTGTCATTGTCTTTCTATGCATAAACTAACACCGGACAAGGGAGAGGGACACTTTTTATTCCTTTCAGCTCGCCGAAAGGAATACTAATTCGCCTCTCCCTTTGCATGGGTGAAATGTGGAGGACTTATAAACAAGAGGAAGGAAGATTTGGATGGTTATTAATTTCATCCATGCTATTGAAAGAAGTAAGAATAGAAACTTCATGGTTATCATTCAGGATTCCTAAAAGAAGTAAAAATAGAAACTTCATGGTTATCATTCAGGATTCCAAGTTTTGGAAGTAGAATTTCTGCTACCTATTTGAAGTATATTTTTCTTGGGGAGTCTGGAAAATGAAGAATTCCTTAATTTAATAACTGATAGAAGACTATAATTTTAGATACATATGCCTGGTTAGGGGCAAGAACTCCGAATTAGCTTAAATTACCTGCATTTTACATTTTTACCTTTTCCCTTTTGCATGATATGGTCTTGCTATTTTTTTCCCAAAATGTAAATTGTCATGTGCGTTTAATGTGCATTCCTGACTGTGATTACTATCTTCTGAACTTCATAATTTTGTCTAGATTCGAGAATATCACATTCTGGAGAAGTAAGGAAGCTGCTGAAAAACAATCAGATACGGACCATGGCTCTGGACTTGTGCAAGTTGTGATTTTTGAAGCAGCTGATCGTAATGATATTGGTGGTTCTGCTTATTGTGGACAGCGGTCTATTTGCTGCACTCCTGATCTTGCCAAACTTGAGGGTTGTAAGCAAGGAGAAGTACTCAAAATACGATCATCTACGGATAGTAATTGGCCAGTGATTCTCAATGTGAGGTTTAAGGGTCATTCTTTAAAAACCAGGATGCGTAGGCAAGAGGTGTATGTCACAAAGACAGGAATGTATAACTTGTTCTTCATTACTTGTGACCCAAAATTGAAAGGACTAGTTATGAATGGGAGGACTATATGGAAAAATCCTGATGGTTACTTACCTGGTAGGATGGCCCCATCCATGGACTTCTATGTTTTCATGTCTCTTGCCTACCTGATGCTAGGCTTGGTGTGGCTTTTTCAGTATTATAGGTATTGGAATGAGGTCCTTCAACTTCAACACTGCATCACATCAGTTGTTGTTCTTGGATTGTTGGAAATGTTCTTTTGGTATATTGATTATGCTAATTTCAACAGCACAGGCGTCAGGCCTGTTGCACTTACAACTTGGGTTGTAACTCTTGGAGCTGCTAGAAGAACACTTTCACGTCTTCTTATTCTTTCAATATCAATGGGTTACGGCGTGGTGCGGCCTACTCTTGGTGGTCTTACCTCCAAGGTTCTGGTTCTTGGGGCTACTTACTTTTTGGCAACTGAACTGCTAAACATTACAGAATATGTGGGCACAGTTAATGACATATCAGGAAGAGCAAGACTACTGCTTGTCCTCCCTAATTCTTTCCTCGATGCGTTTTTAATCTTGTGGATTTTCTCTTCTCTTTCTAAGACACTCGAACAGCTACAGGTTTTTTTTCCTCCTTTGGTTATTTAATGTTCTCTCTGTGAGCTTAAATCAGTGTATCTGCATAACTCAATATATAAAGCTTCAATAATGGACTACTCAGTCAGTGTTTAATCTGGCTTACCATCTGTATCTACATATCAACCAATCAAAACTTCATGCCAGAAAATCATTTATGTTATGCTTTATGCCCTCTATTACATAAATTTTCCCTATCTTTGAAATATGTTAGTTTCAATAAGGAATTATCTTGGAATGGATGGGGGCATTATTGATGTGGTTGTTGGCCTTACTTTTTCTAGGGAAGTCAGAAAAAGTTTTGCTGAAGCTATGGTTTCTTATCTGACTAATTTATTACGTTCCAGGTGAAACGAAGTTCTGTGAAGTTGGATATCTACAGGAAGTTCTCAAATGCATTGGCTGTTTCGGTGATTGCTTCAATTGCATGGATAGTGTATGAGGTATGTTCTTATAGAAGAAGATGGAAAATATGTCATAAATCAATCATGTTCATTTTGTTATTAGTGTATGAACAGGAAAAAGATTTTCTGGTGCTTGTATGATATTATGGCCTCTGATAGTACCAATTGTGGCGTCTAGGCCTCTGGGTAGGTAAAGATGTTTGCAACTTCAGTATCTGCCTGGACAATTAGAAAGGGTATGTGAGAGATCCATACTAAAGACCTTTTTTGCAAGTGATTTCTGATGGTGTATTTTTTGCTAGTGGCAGTGTTATGTTCTTTGGACAATAACCAATAAAGCATGTTTTGAAAGATAAAGTAATTTAGAGTCCTAACTGGTTATGATGCTATGTCTTGTATTAGGTATTAAGTGAAGGCCTCCAAAGGAAACCATGAGGATGGGTAAACCATGACCATTATAGGAAAAATGATTTATATACATTATTTTTACAACCCTAGTACTCTGAAATATATTTAGAGAAGGACACTAGATAAAAAAAAATGAGTTAGAAATAGTCATCAGTATAAACTATTTGAAGGGGTGCATTCATGGTTTCAGGATGCCTTTTGCATTTATATCACCTGAAAAGAAATGAAAGAGGGGAAAAAATGTTCAGATTATTATTTGGATCATTGAAGAGGTAATCAAAATATGAACAAATATGTGCTTTTGCTTCAGTATCTGCAGTGTGTGACTGATTTTTGGGATAATGGCTACTGCCTTTCTGTGGGTATGCCTCTTACAGGTGTATTTCAAGGCTACAGATCCTTTTAATGAACGGTGGCAGAGTGCTTGGATTATCACTGCTTTCTGGGATATTCTGGCATTTGCAGTGCTATGCATAATTTGCTATCTATGGGCTCCATCTCAGAGTTCTCAGAGGTTAGTTGACTCTTGTCCCTTCACCAAGTTCTAAACTTGTGAGGCTGAGGTACCTCTCCCCATCCAGGGAACTGCTTCCTGAGTAAAAGTCATGAACACTATTTTTTAGGATTTGAAGCAGCCAAGTAAGAATATGTTTAAACTAAAACACACGTGTATTTGCACTGTCCAGAGAGACATTTCGCATAGGCAAAGATGGAATGAACCTCACTAGTTATGCGTTTCTTCCTCCACTTTTCTCTCTATATTTCACCTTCTGCAAAAGTGTTTGTCTAATCTGCATATAAGTTTTCCGAATTTGCTATTTTCCGAGAGACTAGCCCAAATAATTTTTGTCCTTTTCTCTGGCATTTTTTGGCATGCAAAGGCCTGGGACCTATGTATATATTGCGCAGGGCTCAAGCACATATTTAACATCTACTACATATCTTATTCCATGAGCTATTCATGCATGTACATTTCTTTGGATTTAGCTTACGTTATGTATCCTCTTTTAGCATGAAGAAAATAATCCTGGACTGCATACTGGGCAAAAGAATGGCTTGATTTCTTTCAAGTCTAGACGAATGATTTTGTACTAAATGTTAAAGTTCATCTGATGATTAACAAAATGTGATTACCTGATTGATATTGTAATTTACTAATTTTTTTCTTCGAAATTCACCCCTGGTTGCCTGGGAGTTGCACACATGAAAACCATTTTGGCAATCAATTGGTTGCGGATGCCATAAATTGACTATTCAAATGTTTTTCTATTAAGGTGGTTATTAGCAAAAATGAAATTGAGGTGGCCCACCCTTTACAAAAGAAAACCAAATAGATTCTACCCCTCCCTCTTGAACCACTGGAACCTCAAAAGGCGTCCTAGTCTCTCATATCTGTTATTATTTTGTGCATTGCTGATAATCCAACAAGTTGCTAGTGCCTTGGTTAAATGCCCTCTTTGAACCATTTGGTACTCCATATATTGTTTCAATTACTGGCTAACGTGCTTAATTATGTCCCTCACTTTACAGGTACGCTTATTCAGATGGAATGGGAGAAGAATTCAATGACGAAGAAGTACAAGCTCTAACTAAAGGGAAATCAGCGGGTGATGTCAGTCTGGTCAAGCAAGGGCAGGAAGCAAAAAATGGTGGGGATGATGACATTTATGATTCAGAAGACGATGATAACCAGCCTTCCAAGGGTGAGTAGTGAGAACCAGAAGGAAATAATACGTTACACTGATAGGAATTTCGCTTTGACTCAACCGGTAAAGATTCATTGAAGAAGCTTGTAGAAGTCGATCGAAAGACGAGATCTAAAGATATACTTTATAGTCCGTACAAAGCTTGCCTAAATTCTTGGGTCAAATAGCAGGAGGTGTGTATGAAGGAGTGTGCATGCACTGGCCTAGTGTGACAGTGACCTCCCCACAAAAAAAAGTAAGCAGCAACAGTTGTTTTCTGTAATCTTGTATCAGGTTCAGCCATTCAAACCACATAAGAGGTGTCATGGGTAATTTAGGTTGCTTCTCATGCAAGTTATATGTTTGATTTTAGCCGCCTCAGTCCCTCATTCCTACTGCATATTGTTTGATTTAGATGTACTCTGTAAGACATTTAGTTATATTGAATAATTGATTGCCAGCCGTTGCTCATACCTTTACTGGAATACTAAGCTAAAATTGTTAATTTAATAGAAGACATTCGAATCTATGAATGCGTTGGAAAATTTCATTCTTGTAGCAGCCACAGATTCAGATCCAGCCGTCTAATCTACAGGTTTCTAAGCCAAAGTTAAAAAGAAAAGAGAGCAATGCAAAAGAAAAAAAACTCCCACAAATTAACTACTTTATAAGAGCTGCCACCAGTCCATCTCACAGTTGAATGGCAGATGTACTAGAAATGAAACAGGCAATTTTGGTGAAGTTTCCTCCTTTACTTGATCACGTTAGGTTAACGTTAAAAGTAGGAGTCTTTAGGTCCAAGTGATGGATGATGTAGTGGATTTGTTTTCTGTAATTGTATAATCAATAGAATAAAAAATCAGAATCATGGTTATGGAACCACTATCAGAATCATGGTCATTATGCTGCATGTTTCAAGCCTTGATTTGATGAGAACTGTTATTATGATGCGGAGAATAAGTTGAGACAAAACATGCACCAAATCTACTGAAAGAACAGAGTAGGAAGTACTTGAACTGATCCGCACTTGCAAAATGTCAACTAAGTACTCCATGAAAACTATTTCAGATACAATAGACAATGGATTATTAGCCACCAAAAAACAAGGATCTACAGAAAGATAAGTACACCTCAACCAATAAACTCTTTATCAACACAATGAAGATTCGGTAACGGAAAGAACATACACCTTACTTACACAGATCACAGAACCAAAACCTCTCTGTCAAAAGAGAAGTCAGTGAAATTGAACAAAAGGCAACAAGAACTCAGAAAGGAGCATCTCCTTCTGGCATTTCCCAGTTATCTTCGTCAACCTCTTTTTTCTCAACTTTCCCTGCCTCTTCCTTGCCTTGGTATGGACCTCGGAATGGACCGCGCCTGCAATACAAGCAAACAGCATAAACATTCACAAGATGCAGAGACTAGAAATCCCACCCTAGGAAACCTCAAAACTTTACAACAACTTAGCAGTAAGCTCGATGAAGTTCAAGTTTATAACCGTCGTAAGCTTAGTTGGCTAAAAACCTGAAATCGAATCCCTTCTATGCAACAACTCTTTGTGGTTCCGTATACACCCTAATTAACTTAGTTGCTGACTAGTGACTGCCGTTCAATAGTCTCAACATAATTCCATGTTCAATCAATCATTAATCATCAATTGTAGAAAACATAAAAAGCCATACTTTCTGTCCTTTTTCAAGATCATCGCCCTTATCTTAGCCAATCATGCAGCAAAACCAAAATAAAATTTACCAACAAAAAAAGGGCATGAAGAATTGAAGATTCCAAACACATGAACATCAAACTTTATTATTAAAAAGAGATAAAGAAAAAAACGAGGGACCTTCTCCGGCTGTTGCGCTTAGCAGCCTCACGATGCTTGCGCTTCATCTCATCCTGCTTATTCTCAAAGAAACGGCGTCGTTTACACTCCTGAATAACCCCAGCTCGCATGACCTCCCTCCTGAAGCGATTGAGGAGTCTCTCTTCAGGCTCATTATCATCAACCAAAACCTGAACATTGTAAGCTGATCTGAAGAAAAGGGTGTTTGAAAACGCAAGAGATGGGCATACTACTGCCATCAAATCACCTGGGTATTCTTCTTTCTTTGTAAACGATACATTTTCATGGGTTTTGGGGGAGGAGAGGGAGAGTGAGCTTGAGGGGTTGGAGGAGTTGGAGATGAGGGGAGTTGAATTGGGGAATTTGGGGTTGGAGGAAGAAGAGAGTGAAGTGTTTGATGGGAAGAGAGGGGAGAGAAAACTGAGAAGAGATGAGGCTGAGGCCATGGCTGGGTCACTGAAAAAAAGAGGATGAGCACGGAAGATTTGGGTTTTTATAATAGAGCTTTGTTTTGGATAGAATTTTTGGGGGGTAGATGTGTAATTTTAGGGACCGGGATAGGGCTGAAGAAGAAGTTTGGTTCGTCACGGTTATCTACATCGGCACGACCAAGGTTTAGGGTGTCGTTTTTTTTTTGGCAAAGGGAATGTGATCAATCAATTATAAACGTAACCACTTCTTAGCCTGAGTGGCTAATTCATGAGCTAATCTAACAAAGTTTTTATCAACTTTAACAAAGCAATAAAAATGGAAATTATTAATAACATGAAAGATATCTTGAACTGGGTTTTGGATCTCTAGTGGGGCGTCCTATGAATTGGAAATAGCCTTGATCGCCATTGTAATATCCGTACGAATGATCCAATTCAAACTCATCATACTCGCCTGCTTCACCCCAACATATATTGCATGAAATTCTGCTTGCAGGGCGCTTGAGGCCTAGATTCTTTGACCTCCTTGGTCTTGGATTTCTCCATTGTTGTATATTACCAAGCCAATTCCAGCTTCAACAGCGATTCTTCCCTCTTTGCATTTCTTTTGCTTCCATGCTCCATCAGTACCCAAAATCTGATAGGCAGTTCCATCAAAAGTTCCTTGTCTAAAGAGAGACCCCTGTATGGCAACCAAATGATCTCGCACTAACGTTAAGCTCTTGGTCTTGAGATGAATTAACAATCATATGGCAATTTCTAATAACGTTCATGACTTTCTCTGGATTTGGTTGACAACAGTTGAACATAATATCATTTTTATGCAACCATAAGCTCCAACAGACCCCCACAAACGTTTTCGGAAGAAGAGAATGTGAATCATTTCATTTCCATAGCAACATCAAAACATTAGAGAGCCATGTACGTAGATCAGGTTCAAACCCTGTTCAACGAATCCCAAAGACTGAGGCTGCCCAAATTCTCTTTGCGAATTCACAATCCCTAAAAACATGCACCATGGTTTCCTCATGGCTTTTACAAAATGACCATAGAGGATCCTATATTAACCCTCTTCTCCATAAGGCATACTTTGTAGGCAATGCATTATTGATTGCATTCCATCCAAATATGATGAACTTTTTCGGACAAATAAGTTTCTAGAAAGTGAGTCCAAAATCAATTAGATATTGAGAGATGCTGGCTTTGCAAAGACGAATTCTCCCAATGCTTAAGAGCCCAATAGCCCGATTTGACTATGAAGTTACCATTCTTTGTGTATCCCCAATGAATGGTACCATCTTTCTTATGTAAAACAGTAAAACAACAAAAACTAATCAAAAATATATATATTTCGGGTATCCGGATACCCGATTATAGTTTTATCCGGCCCATGACCCGACCTGAGTATTCTATTTTTTACTGCATCGGGTACCCGGCCTGGAAAATCAAAATTTAAAAAAAATCCGACTATTTATTATCAGGTCGGGTAGTTTTGAACATCCCTAGAAGGTGGCGTGGATCAAGGAAGAAAAGGGAGCCAAGGATTCTCACGGCATTCAAGGGGGATTAAGATAGATTTATTTATTTTCTATTTTAATTTTAATTTTATTGAATTTATCTAAAATAAAAAAAAGAATTAGTTTTAGTTTTATTCTAAGTTTAAGGTTAAGCCGTTTATTCTATTTCACACTTCTTCCTCTCTTCTCTTTTTCTCTAGGTTTTGGTTTATGGTATTTTTTAGATCTTTCTCTCTTAAAAATCTTATTTGTTTTTCAAGACTCTAAATTTATTCCTAGTTTAATCATCAATCTAATTTCAAGTAAGTTGCTCTATTTTTCTTTAGTTGATTATATTTTTGCTTATTTATTCATGCTTCTTTGTTATTTAATTTAATTTCTCTATAGTTTTATGATTTTCATGTTTATGCTTAATTTTATTGTTATTTCTATGGCTTTAATTATGAGTAGAGAGTAGTTTTCTTTTTAGGATGTTAACACACAAACCCTAGCGTGTGTTAATTATATTATAATATCATCTCAATGTCAAATTAAAGTTGGTTTACTAGGTTGTTAATTTTGACCATTAGGTCAAATTCACTGGTTTAATCAATCAAGAAGCGACAAATTAGTTAATTCCTTTGTTTTAATGATATTTGTTAATTAATCAAGAAGCGAAAGCTGAAATTAAGAGAGATACACCTAATACAATTAGATTAATCAAGAAGCGAAAGCTAAAATTAAGAGAGTTACACCTAATACAATTAGATTAATCAAGAAGCGAAAACTGAGATTAGGATAATTGAAGGAATGTTTAATTTAATCATTGGTGTTGGTGTATTTGATGAAGATTAATGTATGTTAGTAGGGATTTATTAATATCCTAAGCCTTTTTATTATTGGTATCACATTTTAATTCTAGTACTTGTAGCTATTAGGTTCATCAAACAACTATTTTCTAGCGTAAGCTAGTTAAATTGAACTAAGTTGACCATTATTAGCTTCCTTGAGTACGACTCATGATTGTATTGTAACAGTCGTGCACTTGCAGTTATAATTAGTGACTAAAAATCAGTCATTAGATATAAAAATGAGGTGATTAATAAAGTACACCTTTCTGCTTGCTATTCACTGATAAATTGATCTGTCGAAAATCGACAGCGTAAAAACTGACAGAGTCGTCATCCCTTGGCCTTCTTTACATAATTACCTAATTGCTAGTCCCAGTAGTCACTATTACAAAACTAAACATTTTGCCTGCAATCAAATTCCTCAGCAATCGAAACAAGTGTGCTTACTCCAGCAGAAAGGCTTCACATGTTCCAAAGTAGCAGGACTTCACCCCGATGAACCCAATCCAAAGGACTTGACAATATTGGTGAGCCTTTCAGCAAATGTTCGAGAGGTTATCTATTTACCGGGTACATGGAAAGGGTTTGAAATTGCATCCACATAAGCTGCATGGAATTTCCTGAAGAACTGTTTCAACCAGATTAAATATGATCAGTTTTCAAAACTCAACAGCATTTTCAAATAAACAGAAGACACCCTTAGGGAGAAACACAAAATCCAAGTATCTGAATGTATCCACCAGGATCCTTTGTCAATCAATAGCACCAGAATCCATTTAAAATCTCATGCATATATAATGCCATGCCGAGTCTTATCGGACAACTATTACCATTTACTCTGACACATTAAATTTATCATAAACTCAAACTAACTTCATCATCCACGAAGAAGATAATAGAATAGAGGGCAGACAAGTTAAATATACAAGCACGCACCGCCTGTAATGATTCCTTAACCAGTCATTTGCCATCGCTTCATCATTTACCCCATTGGCTCATACCTTGAGCTTGGCAACTTAAAGCAGATCACAGTTTTTGGGTAATAAAATGAGACAATGATTCCCTATATACACATTCACCACAAATGGTCCAAAATGATCCCAGCCACACTATTATAATAAATCTTTCTCCCTAATGGCTTTTAAGAATCATTAATTACATTTACATATTCCCCTAAATTCAAACCCTAATCATCAAAATTGCTACTTTGAAGTTCCAACACAATGTAGATTAATAAATAACCAGCAATTGAGTAAATGAACAAAGATAGAGAGAAAAAGGCGGGACCTCGTTCGTCGAGGGAGCAGTGAACCATGTGATTAAGCTTGAGTACATCATCTTCAGAGTGAATGAAGATTTGAATGAAGAGTGGATTATTCTGCATACATTACAAGATTTCTAATATTATAGAATTCGTCAAATACCCAAAAATATTGATGAGGAGAGGATGAAGAGTTAAGATTGGCACCTGGTGACCCACGACTGCCGCACAGACGATCATCTATTCAATTCAGCTGTGTATCTGATCGTTCAGTAGGAGTTAACTCAGGTACTTTGCTACTTTTGGATAAATAGGCTGAAATTGATCCTACCCGAACTTAATTTTTTGAAATTGTGATACTCCGTATGTTATGATTAAATGGTTCATATGTTAATTACGGAATATTAAAATGTAATAAAAAAAATAACATAAAAGCAAAATAAGTTTATTTGTCTCCAATTGAGAGAAGAAGAAAAAAAGACTAATTCTTACAAAGTCGTTTTTGTTAAATTGAGGAGTGTCTAAGGGGTAACTTCTGTATAATATACGAGATGATTTTGTTGTATTTAATATATAATTTTTGTTATATTGAAAAGTAACTTTTATTAGCCACTTAATAATCTTATTGTATTTTGTACGTATATAAACTTGTTGGGGTGGAATTTCTGCTAAGTGACACATAGACAAGCGACGCGTCGTGGAAGTTGGCTAAGCGACATGAAAGAGACGGTTATCGGCTACATGTGCGCTTACCGTGACGAAGGTACATCGAACCTGGACATGCGATTTTAGCAGTTATTCCAATTCCTGGTTAGTAGGAATTTGATTCAAACTATTATGGGATAAGTAGGAGAACTGGTTGCGAGAGGATAAGCATAGCATGGAAATAGGAGGAAAATGATATGCGTTTGACAACCAATGAAACTAAAAAGAATAAGAGGAAAAAGCGGTATAAAAAGGAGGATCAGTGAAGCTCAAGGGGATAAGTGGATTACCCGATAAAAAACATCAAGCTACTTCTCAACTACGAATAGGCGGCCTAAATAAGCCCCCGCGGTTTTTCCCTATTTGGGTTTTTTCGCGTCACCAAATTGTTGCGTCGTCTCTAATTCAGTTTTTCTTTTATGTTATAAGAAATATAATATTCAAGTGGGATCTTGTTGAATATATCTCAATGTAAATTTTTAGAATATCAAATTTTCATAATTTTTTTCCTATATAAAAAGTTTAAAGTTGTGTCTTAAAAACCGCGAAAAGTCAAATGGGGCAATATTTGAGGGACATGGTAAGTATATGCTTTCGATGATAGCAAAACTTCCTACTAATTTCATGTTAAAAGAGTACTTTATGACTTAAAACAACTACATATAGTACACCATGATATTCATATTTTATTGAATTACTGTAACACAATGGACCATAGTAGAACTCTATAATCTAAAGTGAAGTTGATCAAACTTTTCCTTAGGCTATACAGGAAACAGGATGATTGAGTTGACTTGTCTAATTGAAATATATAGTTTTAGGATTAGGATAATGATTGTAATTAACTACATTTGGCAATCATGAGCAAGGCATGCGCCGTCATCTAGCTATCCAAAATTAGGACTCTTTGAGTTGCATCAGTACTACTTTGACAATAGAGTACTTCTAAAACTGGCATATCTTATCCAATCTTCCTATGATTATATATGTCTAACTTTATATAAGGTACGTTAATGTAAAAAAAAAAAAAAAAAAAAAAAAAAAAAAAAAAAAAAACACCCTATCTTTAAAATCACAAAAAGTCAAAGGGACAACTATTGAGGGACGGATAGAGTAATTAATAGCTTTAGCTTAATTAGTAGAAACCAAATAGATGAAGAATTGGAGAACAATTCACAATAGTTTATTTCTTGGCATATGTTGCAATTGGCAAGGTTATTAATGTATTATTTATATATTTATTAACACAAGCTTGGCAAGATTAGTTCATGATGCATATATATGTGAATTGAAACTTAATTAATTAGAGGTTGTTTGTCATATTTATTATATATTTCATTAATAAGGAATACAATATCAATTCACAACAAGGCATGCTTAACCATGCATTATATTATATTATATTATAGTATAGTATATTATATTATAGTATAGTATAGTATATTGATGCATATTTCTATGATTCGTTCAACTATAAAGTCTAAATAAACAAATATAAGATTAGGCATGCAAATCTAATCTGTCCCTTCCTGTCACACTTGAAGTCTTGATTACATAGAAAATAAAAATCACTCCTAGCTCGATTATACTAAGTGTTAAATAGGTCACGTACTCAAAAATATTGTCTGTCTAAGTTTAAGCTGAGACTTCATTGGCTTATAAGTTAGGTTCCACCACAAAATGGGCCCTTTTTAGCTTGTGTTTTATGATAACCAAATTTCATGTCAACTATCTTAATGAAATTTATTTGTATTAATTACTATACTGTATAGTATAGTCCATGCATAAGTTTTTGGTAAGGTGGCCGAGCAAGTGTAAGCATAAGGGCATGGTTCGGTAATCAGCTATTAGCTAGCTATTTCATTTGATTCGTCTAGTAAGTTTGTCGATTTAATTGTCTGCATTGCTTGATTTAACCGCCTACCTGTTGGCTTTAACGTGTTTTTAATTTTCCCATCAAAAATAAACGAGGCTAGAATGAGATGTTGGTTAGATGCTAATATGTACAATTAATGACTCAACAGTTAGCGAGTAACTACACTTTAAAGATATATTACAAACAAATCCCCTAATTATTTTATTGGAGTTGCTATTAAAAAGTTAATTCAACTAGCTTAAAAGCCATTTGCCAAAATTTGATTGATTAGATATAGCAACAAATTCAAGCCCTATTTTAAACAAGCTAGCGTATTTTACTATGCGGTATGCTCTATATCATGAAACACAAATTATTGTATACACACGGGACACAACAAAGTAAAAGTGATTCCTCAATATAATACGGAGGAGTAGACGAATCAATCAAAGAAATAAAACTAAACAAAGTGGAGTAGTTATGCAATGATTAAGATAAGGTTTCAATAAACTTTATCACATCATGCTTTATAGTTTTATTTGTATAACATGAACATAAGGTGGCAGCAATCTACCTATAAAACGTTGACATGGTTATGAAAATGACCATAAAACTATTGTTATTACTAATATATTACGGAGTATGTGTTTATATTTATGTATAGATGATTAAAGCCTAAACTACGACACTGATTTGCGGCTTAACTGTAACATGCAAATCTCTTATTAAAATACTTAATGCAGACAAAGGCGTAATCAACTTCCATTTTTTGAGTTTGGGACGTGTCGATATCCTTGCTACTGATCTTGAATCTTGATTAATTAAATTTATCAGGCCTCCAAACTTTAATTATATCATAACTTTATGCCTTTCTATTTGAATTTGAAGTCATATTTTAATGTTTTCCGGGATTATATCACAATGATTGGATCGCAACAATAGAGGATTTTTTTTAATTGTAATAGAGGATTTTAATTGTACTTTTTAAAATTATATTTAGTCAACTAAAAAAAATAACTTTATTAATAATAGCCCTTTATTTTTCCGAATCTAGTAAAGTTATTTTGTATGACCTTAATGACAAGTTTCAACGAGATTAAAGTTTTTTTTTAAAGTGGCATTTAATCATGATTAGACAAAGTTATGTATTCCCACTAAATTTCATTGAAGGGAATGCACTGTAGAGGTATGTCATTTTAATTTTGATAAATTAAGTTAATTTTTATGAAATTATTGCATAATTCAACTTAGGTAAAGGTATTAAATAAGGTGGATAATAATGCGAGAGGGAATTAAATAGGAATTCAATGGGAATATCTTATTGTATCTAACCATGGTTAAATGCTACTTAAAAAAGTTTCAATCCTATTAAAACCTATCATTAAGGTCATGCACAATAAGTTAAAAAAAAAAAGTTTAAAGTTATTTTTTTATTTGACCAAATATAATTTCAAAAAGTAGAGGGTTACTAATTAATGAAAATTACTCTTTTTTATTTGAAAATATTGAAAAATGACAAGTTGAAAGACTATGTAAGGAAAATAAGGATGAGCAACATCAAAGAAAATCGGAATAAAAAGGACAATAAGTCAATCTAGATTAAATAATTACGTTTATAACATATTGCAAGTTCCAGTGTAGGTAGCATCGATGATCCAATTATGAGAATTGGGGATTCTAGGTAGATGACATGTACATATTTCTCAATCTTCAATGCCTCTATAAAAATGTATACTTATTTATTTATTTATATATACTGAAAGAGAGATATATTTCATATAAGCATTCTATACTTCTAGAATATATTTTACATATATTAACGCGTGAGAAGATATCTTAATCTTTAATTGATAAGATCTTATGTATGAGATTTTCTAAAAGAAAAAAAGTCATTATAACAACTAAATAAATCATTATAAAAAAAATAACCTTATTATTATAAATTAAAAAGATCATTATATGTATATAAAATATTATACGCTAGATTTAAAATATAACTAATTAAGATTTCTTTTTACGTTTTTCGTTATAAATATTCTTTTTATTTTAACATATTCTTGTAAGCTACCATTGTATTTTAGACTAGTAGTTTATAATATATGCGCACCGGCCGATATAAACGAGATACGTATTGCATGATGTATTAAGGCAAATGACAACTTAATGTCGTCACAGTCCTCTCTTTCTATCAAACGAATCAGAAAGATAATGTCAAGATTCGCATAGAACTATTACGGAGGACAAATCATATAATAGCATAAAGTTCATATTATATGGTTAATTTTCTTTTGGTGCCAATTATTATATAGATAATGGGATACGAAAAAATTACTGTGATGGTATATTCATGTAGTTCGTGGCTTTATGCTAATATCACAGTCATGATATTTTTATAGGCTCTAGGCATAATAATATACACGAATCCCTTTTATTTTATGCGTAAAATTTTCCCTTATTTATTTTTGGTAGTAAATACATGCTTATATATAATATGATTATTTTATTATACATTACTAATTTCATCCATAAAATAATTTAGCCATTGTAAAAATAATTGAACATTTTTTTTAAAAAAAAAGGTACACAAAAGGTCTACTAATGAAACAATATTTTTTTAGAGGCGAGCTAATCAAATAGAGCAGAATAATGATGATATTTTTAAATAAGTGTTAATTGAATACTTATAACCTTCAATAGTTGGGTGTTTCATTAAATATTAAAGGTATATTTAGCAAATCATAAAGCTGCAAATCTCGAAAACCCAACTTTAGTGCCAGAGCATACATGTAGTACACAATATATATTTTAATACCCAAGATGCTACTAGATACAAACCTACCATTATCATTATACATCATAATATCCACTCAGATAAAATTTTGATTGCTTTTTATCAAAAAAACTAAAACTAAAAATCTTACATTTGAAATATTTGTATAGTTATATAACACAATAAAATTGACAAGCTAGAGACTAAATTTATTCATTATAAGACTTCATAAACATAAGGCCATAAATACTTTAAAGTAATTATCATTAAAATATAATTAAGACTTTTTAAAATTTATTTAATCATAATTTTTTATTTATTTTTAGATCCTTCTGAGTCCCTGGCCTGTAGATGATCGCACTCCTTGCTTTGGCTCAGGGACGGAACTTCTTGCTAAAGTACACCGAATGATTTTCTGTTTTTTATTGCCTTGAAAAAACTCGTATAGGCTGATAATACTTTGTGGAAGTGGCAGTAATATTTGTTACTAATTTAAAAATAAGAAAGCTGTTGAGTGCAATCATCTTTGCTGTAGTTGTGGAATAATGTAGATTTTTCCTAAAATATAATTAATATTAGTATATGTTTGTATTAATATACGAAAAGTAAGTAAAATTATGAATTTAGTAAATTTTTTTAACTACTTTGAAAAAGGTTTGGTAATTGACATTAATATAACACTTTAACTTATATCGTATTAAGGACAAATATATAAAACTAATAAATAAAATTGGTAAAATAATTAATTAAAAAACCTAATATAATTATATAATGAACACAATCAGTTTCTATACATTTATCCTATAATATTTATAACAAACACCTAAATCATCTAACTCTATGATTTATTTCTTTCCCTCTAAATTTTTCTACAAAATCATGCCTTATTTTTTTGAAATTCTTACCAAACTGAAACTGACATTGTGTATTTATTTTTGTCTATATTTTTCTTTTTCTTTTAATTTAGTTGCAATCATTTCATTTTTTTTTAAATTTCTCATAGAGTTTATTATGATTTTATTGCCGCACTACGTTCTTCAAATCTTTTCTAGACTTAAAGTAATACTTGTTGCATGGAGTAATAGAGAGAGAGTATTGTCTCATTATTTATTTAATATTACTATTTTTGTTGTTTTCCCCTCCTTTTTTTTTTCTTTTCACTTTGAAATAGTCATCGCAAATCTCATTATGTATTTAATTTAACTAATCTCTCTTTAATTATTTCTTTTTTTTTTATGATGTATTCAATTTAATTTTCTGGTGAAAATCTTAACCTATTACCAAAAAAATTCAATCTTTATAAATCCAACTTCATTTTATATCTTTTTGGGTTTTGTTTTCTAGGTGCCTAAATTTTGATTAACATACTTATTAAAAATTTACTCATGGCTTGATAATTTTCTAGCCCCCTAATAGCTCATTTGAAGTTAATAAATTTTCTAATAGTACACCAAAGTGGAAGCAATTTTAAATGATGACATTAACTATCATGACTTAAATTTATAAGAGAATCCGTTGTGCAATCTTAAGATTTATTTTTTCAAAAATTATTGCATCAGAATTTAATTAAGTGATACTCCATACACTATACTAGTATAGTATAGTATAGTGTAAGGCGTTATCAATGAATGAAGTTTCATATATATGGACAGACTTACGGAAAAGAAAATGAATTAAGGACACAAATCTTATTGATAGTGTACTGTTTTCTGATGCTAAAAATAATGTGACTCTCAAACCTTTTTATACAACTATATAGTATACACTGCTACCTCGATTATGTCATTGTCAAACCTCTATGTGCATACTTAACTTTATTATTTTTTTGGTCAAGGGGTGCATTGCTTAACTTGCTCCATACCATAATCAATACATTCAAAGTATATTAATGGTGGTCCTAAATCACATAGAAAAATATAATTAACGATTCCTATAAAATTAAGATGGATGATTGACTACGTATCAAATAGAGAAATTAAACAAACCACTAAGTTTACCTAGTATGATTGATTCCTTGCCAGTAGCCACATAAATGGGTTTATAGTATAGGCATTCTTATGTGTATAATAATCATATAATATAAATACAATATGATCTAAAAATCGTGGGAGATTTGTTTGTAGCACTTAATGACAAATGGTTAAGTGTCAAATTAAATGTTAAGTAAAGTCCTTAATACTTAATTAAGTGGTCCTAGAGATCATAGCTAAAGCTGACTAAGCGTTGGGGACCTATTCTCCATTAATCTCTTCCATGCATACTCCAGTTTGGCTCAACACATACATACACATACACATACACATACACATACACATAGTCACGTACACATTACATTGCCAATTCAGTGTTCACCGATCACCATCCGGCCATCCCATGTTTCTAAGAAAGTTCGGGTTTCCCTCCTAGGCTTGAAAAATGACGATTAAATAGTTCCACCAACTTGTGATGGGAACTTTATCAAGAACCAACGAAAATGGATGCAATTTTAAAAAGGTAACATCCCACCCAAATTCGACATTTTTTAGAAAAGAACACAAAAAAAGTGAGTTTTCATGGGTTTAGAGTCTTTTAACGTAACTTTGCTCATTAGTATAAAAAAGAAACATATATATATATATTTTCGTATCACAAAGTATTGTATACAATTGTGTATTTAATAAAAATGATTCATGAATATAACAAAAGTTTCCCTCAAAATTGGTAAAATTAAATTGGCAATATATTGTGTTGAGGGATAACTTTTGTTATATTGAGAGATCATTTTTATTGAAAACTTTATTGTGTCTCTATATACAATTTTTTTATTTTCATATTTCACACCTTCCGTGAGAAAGAGGTGCAAAGAAGCGAAAGCGACCAATTGCATTGAAGAACTAATATAGTCTAAATTCATCTATACGAACTATATACATAGTTATTAGATTATAAAAGCTAAAGGGGAGCACTAGAAGAGAAATGGAAAAAAAAAATAAAACCTTTTTGCTTGTTTGTTTCTTAACCTTAATCTTTGATCTTGTCACATGTTTTAAATTTATTTTTAACGTATTCTATATATTGTTCTTAGGATTTGATTTGATATCATTTGGGATCGAAAATGGTATAAAATTTTAAAGTTTAATGAAACTCTTTTGGTTTTATTTGAACTATTTTGACAGCAGTAATTGTAAGAAATCATTTCGATATCAACAATAATGATATGCAATAAGAAATAGTGCATAGTAATATTGATTTTCTTGTGTAACAAACGTAAATCAAAATAGCGTTTTAAATTTGTAGGTAGGAAAAGATTGCTTAGTTTAGGAATATATATCTGTAATTTAGTACTCATACAATGTTTAAAACGAGAGTGAAGTTGTATACATTAAAAATTATGGGGCAAAAATAATACTAACTTAAATTAGGGATGTTAATGGAACGAATTCAAAGTAGACTTGAATATTGGGTCGGGTTAGGGTCAGAATCAGTCACATGTAAAATGGGTCGGGCCAAAGAAGATGCAAAACAAGTCAAGCTGGGCAAAGGAGATACATAACGAGTCAAATTGGGTCAGACCGTCTAAAAATAATATAGTTTTATCTATAGAGGATGATAGTTTACATTTATCATCTCTAAATTCATTACCTGATAGTATTTAAAAGTCTTTAAAACTATTGTCCAATTAGTGACCGATTAGAGATTCAATAAAATATGAGTGTTTAACAGATCATCCCATTAAATATATTATTGATTAAATCTTATTACAAATAAGCCGATCAAATGAATCCTAATGGATCCCTCTCATTTAAATAGGTGTAATTAGTAACTCTTTTCTGTTGACGGGAAATAATCTATCAATATTCACTGCCCTTATCCACGAAATTCAATGATAATCAAAATTGAATCACAACACCCTGTCCACCATTGTTTTGTATGTACTTCGCATCTTTTGAAAAAACCAGATAAAAACAGAAACAGTTGTGCCCTCTGTTTTCTTCTCCATTTTAAAAGCTTCTAATTCGACAAATTCAGCCGTTCATATGTCTCGTAACTTCATACTATTTAAATGGTGAAAGCGAAAATTACAGAAAAGGCAAAAAAAAAAAAAGTATAAACCCCAAAATTCAATAAATAATCAAAATTATACTACTACTGTAAACTATATACTATATTTTTAATTTCTATATACTATAATGGGGTTGGATCTAATAGATTCACTTAATAATATTTTTGAGCCACCATTCCCACTTTCTCATTCATTTTTCCCTCAAATACAAATAGTCTTCAAATTTTTCATCTTTTTCATGGCATCTCCACCTCCATTGATGACCTTCTTTCTTTTCCTAACCTTGACTTTCTTCTCTAAGGCTCTGTTCGTTTCATTGCTATTAATTTCCTCATTAAAATAAAAAATTCCCCTCTTTTTTTTGGCTCATAATTACTGCTGCTGCTTCTCTTATCTCAACTTCCTTCTTTGGTACGCCTCTCTCTCTCTCTCTCTATCTCTCTCTCTCCCTGTTTTTCTTGTTTTTAATGGAATGTATGCTATAATGGGTATTTAATTTATTTAAAAAAAAAACCCTTCAACATTTCTTAAGTGCCATGTTTGATTATTTGGTATTGGGCATGTGAAAAACTTGTCATTCAATCTTTGTTGATTCCATATAAAATAGTACTCAAAGCTTGAGATCATTTGTCTAAATTTTTGGGGGTTTTGTTTGAGTTTTAGTATGCGTGGGTCTCTGAGATTTGAATCATTTGACGATTAAATATGTTAATTAATGATCAACTAATCATCATTTGCTTCTTAAGCACTATTTCCTCTAGGTATGGCTGATTTCCCTCTAATCTGTAATGATTATATTGTTGTTCAGTCCTAAATTCTATTTAATTTGGGTTTCTGAGCTTATTAATGGGTATTTTTGCATATAATTTTTTTTGCAAATGTTTGATTTCGCAAGCTCCAGTTTTCATCTGTGATTGCAGTACAGTAACCTAATTGAATGAGCTTAGTTTGGGTGATAGAAGAGTAACCTATGTTAAAAGTACAAAATATGTCTGATTAGGCTAAGTGTGGTTGTTCATGCTTTGTTATATGGCTTAGCTTTGCTGTTGTTTTTAGGGATTATGTCCGGCCTATGGCCTTCCAGTTGCTAATAACTCGAAACTCAATAACTTTTGATGTCATTTTTAAGGGGAGGAATGAAAATTTACTTTCTGATAGATGTTATTTGACTCATGGTTTTAGTTGTGATGTGGTTTTCGAAGATAGTTTTGCTGAAGTAAGAAATTGGAACATTGTTTTCCTTACATATCTTCAGTGATTCTGCAGGTTACGAAGGTTAAAAGCTTAACCATCATCAATGTCCAAAGGCAAAGAAATTGAGGATAAACAAGCCGATATGGAAGGTGACGACTTTGAGGAGTATGAAGTAGTAGAGGATCTCTATGATTTTGACTTGAATTTACCTATTGGATCTCATTGGATTGTTTCTGATGGGCAACGACCTAATAAAATTAGGAAGTGTGGTGCTTCCGACGTTCATTGTGGGCTTGATTTATCATTGAGTATCAAGCCTCAGGATGCAGATTATTTCTACAATCATCTTCCTCAACTCAGTGATGAGTTGGAGAATATGATTTTAGCCCGAATTCCACTCCTGGAATTCAGAAAATTGTGCTTATTAAACAAAAAGTTTCTAGCACAAATAAAAAATGGGGGTTTGATGAGAGAAAGGAGAATGATTGGTGTAAAAGAAGCATCAGTCTTCATGCTTGCAAGCGGGGAGGATAACTGGTGGGCATTTGATCAGCAGTTCACATTCCACAAGGCGCTCCCTGTATGGCCCTGTGATGAAGTCTTCAAAAGTGGTGATAAGGAGTCTCTTTGTGCGGGAACTCACCTCCTTGTTTGTGGGAACGAATTCGATGGACCTGTTATATGGACTTATGAAGTGATCATGAACAAGTGGTTCAAGGGTACTTCCATGATTGAGCCTAGGTGTTTGTTTGCTTCTGCGTCATCTGGTGACTTAGCCTATGTAGCTGGAGGCATCGGTCTAGAGAGAGAAGGAATTTTAAACACAGCTGAAAAATATGATCCTGTTACCCGATCCTGGGAGCCACTACCAAAGATGAAAAAGAAGAGAAAGATGTGCTCTGGTGTCTACATGGATGGAAAATTTTATGTGATTGGAGGCCAGAACCAAAATGGCGAAGTTTTAACATGTGCTGAAGTATTTGATGAAAAGAAAAACACTTGGGAGGAGAAACCGGGAATATTAGATGGTTTAACACTGGCTGCTTCCCAATTTACCCAATCTCCTCCTCTAGTTGCTGTCGTCAATAATGAGCTCTATACGATAGAAACTTCGACAAATTGCTTGATGGTGTACCTGAAAAACAGCAATTCTTGGAGGGACCTGGGACCTGTTCCTGTTCGAGCTGATATAAACAAAGGTTGGGGTGTGGCCTTCAAGTCTCTTGGTAATGAATTGCTTGTCATAGGGGGTTCAACCATATCTCTCTCAGGCCGTGGAATGACTATATACACTTGCTGCCCTTATCCCAGTGCTGAAACCTTGAACTGGAATCTCCTTGATAATGGTGGCAATAGCAGAAGTCATTACATCATGAATTGCACTGTTATGGTTGCTTGAATGCTGAAGGCTTCATTTAAGCTGATGGGAACTCCTGAAAGTACAGTTCTTGAGCGCCTAATTGTGCTTTAAGGTTTAAAGCTTGAAAGTTAGGCCTTCTCAATCTGTTTTCTTATTTTCTTGTTTACTTACATGCTTGTCTTAGCTTGTATTCAAATCCTGAGGCGTACTTCATATCTCTTTGGTCTCCCTTTGATTTGCGTGGAATAAGTTCCTTGGAAAGAAATTCCAGCCTGTGTGAACTTGTATCATTCGAAATTGCAAATTCTTCCTCTTGAAAGATGCATAAAATCTTTGGGCAGTACCATGCTGTCATGAAATCCATTGCCATATCAGACGTTTCAAATAAATTCAGATTGAGATTCCCATGCTTATAGGTTCTTAGAGTAGCTTATTCTTCTACAGAATTTAGAAACTGCATTATTTGAGCAGGTTTATGGGGTTGATCACTTTTGAGTCCTAATGATTATTTCATACATCACGATTTACTTGTACTTTTCCTCCCTGACATGCTATATAAACCGTTCTATTCTGCTGGATCATTGGATCCATTCTATTTGACCTCTTGTTGCTGTCCTTTCTTGTTAACTGCTATTGAAACTTGGAAAATCAAGGTATTTCCCCTTGTTTGCCGAAATCTTTAAGCCCAATATATGACAAGCAACGATCTTGGAATAAGATGAACATACTATTTTATTAAGTAATTTTTCTCGATCTCCTTCCTCATGTTGTCAATCATCTCCATCACTCGTTTCATTATCTGAATCTCCTTAATAAGTATGCCATTTTTTTCAATGTTAGTATAACTGGCAAACAGACGGAGTAATAGATGATGCATAGGGGACAAAATGGCATTGAATTTTTGTTGGATTTTGAAGGTCGTCCATAGTTGTTTGCAAGTTATAGATTGTACGGCTGTATCTGTATGCCACAGACCCACAGTATGACAGTAGACCATGCAACGAGAATTCAAAGAAAGGTAAAACCAGACTTTAGAGCTTTGAAGCTGCTAGAATATGGTGAGCAGCATTGGTAAAAGGAAAGCTTGCAAAAAGTTGCAAGTCTCAAAAACCTTTGTTCTTTCACTGCATTAAACATTTGTACTTACAGTTGAAACTCGGAATTTGATAATCATTGTTTTGTCCTCAAGTCCAGGTCCCAACGGAATGGGTCATGCAATTCTACCTGTCTGCTACATGAAAAATGATATTGTTTGCAATGTTGCTTTGGCCATGTAGTGAAGTTTATAATACAGGTCTTTCCCCAGTGTCCAGGGATCACACATTCATACAAATGTACTTCATAAGACTATTACTTAAGTCAAAATAAGACAAAAATATATATATATAAAATTTGTTGCCTAATCTTTTGTCACATAGACATGAAAATACAAATGTACTTCATAATGAGCTTGTGAAGGCCAAAAGAATATGGAAGTTTCCTACAATTTTATTCAATATTGTTCCCCCTTCCCCGTTTTAGTAATAAAGCGTACTCGTTATTTTTTAAAATCTTTGATATGTTTATTGGTAGGGTATGAAAAAATTGAACCTTGACCTATGGCCTTCCCAACAACACCAAAACATAGACCTCACCAGAATTGGCAAAGCGGCCACTTTTTAAATCACACAATATTTTATAAAATGAATAAGGTCTAAGACTATTATCATCTCTAATTATTACTAAGATAATCATTTACGTATTTCATTTTAGAGAAGATTTTATGTACACACAGAATATAATAAAATTATTGTATGACAATTAAAAGTTATCCCTCTATACAACAAAAGTCACCATATGACAAAAGATCAAGATTTCAATTGATAAAGATTGAGACATGTTTGACACTCTGATGGAGAACCTTTTACGTCAATGTAGAATGAGATAAACACACCATTTCACCTCTTAGCACTTTCAATTTAAATAAATGAATGTTGTTTTGGTACTAAATTTTCAAGAATTGGGTGTTTGTTTACTAAATTTTCAGTGATTGGGCATTTATTTACTTTAAAACTGTATTTTTTTACTTAGTAATTAAATTGAGTTTGTAGATAAAAAAAATAACAACCGTGTGATTTAGATGGTTCAACCATGGTACAATCTTTTGATGTAAACGATTTTACCAAGGAATAACACCCGTTGGGTTGGTTCCTCGAGGTAAATCAACAATATTTCAAGGATGTCATAAAGTTTGGAAGGGTATAACTCCTAAACCGGGCGACCGATTGACGCATTTTTTAACTCTTATTTTAGGCTCCTATACACATCCGTAAACCGCTAAGTCATTTGATTCGTTGATTAGAATATCTACTAAACAAACTATGATGGGTTGTAACTTACTTATAGGACTCCGAACGACGCGAGTTTTTTTTGAAATCGTTGCAAAAAGACGTCTCTAAAAGGGAAATTGTGAAACTTTTTAAACTTTACCTACTAACTAGTGTTTCATATTATTTTACCTCATACTTGAATCTTTCTCACTATGCCTTCCAACCAATCATACTAATGAGAATACTAAAGAGGACGTAATTATATCAAGGATACCAAGTTCATACTATTTGTAAAAAGGACACTAAGTTATTAACAAAAATACTTTGACTAATCAACAACAATCTCAATGCAAGTAGTAACGCTATGACCATAATTATAACATGTAGAATAAATCATACTAAATAGAATACTTAATAATCATCACAAATTATTAACAATTATAGTTATTAATTATAAATAATAATTACTAAAACTATATGTATAATTATTATTAAACCTAAACATGCATCAAAGTATAACTATATATGTATGTATGTATTAATGTAATTATTAGAGTACTTTGTTGCTTGGTATAATTAATAATTACTAATATGTATGTGTATAATTATCTTCCTAAATATATGTATATCAATTAATTATAATTAAACATGTATATGTATGAATAATAACCATTAATTTCAAAATACTATAATTATAATTAATAATTACTAAACAATAATTATATATTGTGTAATTACTTAACATTATAAAAAACCTTGAAACCATTGGACGGAAGCCATTACGAGGCCATAAAGGAGTCGTCTGTTTGAAAGGTTCCAATATGTAACTGTCGTCCGTTTTAGACGGTTTCTCAAGGCCGTCCATTTAGACAATACTAAGGGTACAAGGGCCATTTTTTTGTAAGGTTTTAAGAGGGACACTCTCAATCTCTTACTAGTCTTAAACTTGTGAAAAAAAGAGTTAAGGTAATATAGACTGTTAACATAAAAAATACATATTATATACGAGTGAATGGTAAAAATTTAAGTCTCACCAAAAAATACCCCTCAATTTTTCAAAAATATTCATTCTACAAGTTGAAGGAAAGAGAGAACAATCTACCCACACACCCCCGCCCCGTCCCTGTTCTTTCTGCTTAACTCTGAACCTCTTCGGTCTCCGTTTTCCCTTCCTCTCCTCTCTTCCTCGCTCCTCTGCAACTCAACTCTAAATCCCAGACCTACCAAATCCCATTAATTTATAAAATTTTCCTCACCTTTTTCCCCCGTTTCTATATTCAATGGATGCTCTAATTCCAAAAACTAGGGTTTTTCACTTTAAACCCTAGATCTGGAAAACACTGCCAATTTCCTCCTATATCTAAAGCTCAATTCTTCCCGATTTTCGTATCCTGGACTCGTTAATTGGGTTGTGCAACTAATTCAAATTTGAGACACATTCTGGGTTTCTCGAATTTTGTATTTTGCATCAGTGTCTAAGAAATAAGGTAAAGATTCAACCTTTTTGAATTTTTTTTTCCCAATTTCAAATTCTAATTTATTTTTCCAGTTTGGAACATTAGGATTTGAATTTTGTGAATCTGGGAATTTGAATGTTGTTGTGATAGTTGGATTTTTTAGGGATGTCATCTAATGATAATAATAATAATAATAAGATTGGGGGTCCAACGTCATCCTCTTTTGGAAATGCAGGGATGGGAAACCCTAATTTGCCCCCTAATTTCAACCCATCATCATCATCCCAAGGTCAAGCACAAAACCAATCTCATCAGTTAGGATATGGGTTTCAGAATCAGTTTCAGTTGGCCCAAGCACAAGCCCATGCTTTGGTCCAAGCGCAGTCGAAGGCAGCTGCTGCTGCTCATGCCCATCTTTTGCAGGCTCAGGGTATGTCCCTCAATCAGTCACAAGCTTTGGGGATGGGTGGTTTGGGGAGTGGTTCGTCGCCTTCGATTTCTGGAGCTGGGAATTCGGGGGTTAAAAGGGTCCTGCAGAAACCCCCTGTTCGGCCTATGGGACCCTCGGGTGGTCTTAACATGATGTCGCCGATGAAGAATGTGATGGAGCTTGCGCCTGCTGCTGCTGCTGCTGCTAGGAGGAAGAAGCAGAAGCCTCAGGAGAAGCATTTGAGTGAGAGGGTTGCTCCTTTATTGCCTGAGTCTGCTTTGTATACTCAGCTTCTTGAGTTTGAGTCTCGTGTTGATGCTGCATTGATGAGGAAGAAGATTGATATCCAAGAGGCTTTGAAAAACCCTCCTTCTGTTCAGAAGACTCTTAGGATTTATGTGTTTAATACGTTTGCGAATCAGAATCAGTCTATCCCGAAGAAGCCTAATGCAGAGCCACCTAATTGGACGTTGAAGATTATTGGAAGGATATTGGAGGATGGGATGGATCCCGAGCAGCTTGCTGCCATGAAACCAAACCCAATGTACCCAAAGTTCTCAAATTTCTTTAAGAGGGTTACCATTGCATTGGATCAGAGACTGTATCCGGAGAACCATTTAATAGTATGGGAAAATTCTCGGTCATCTGCACCCACTGAGGGTTTTGAGGTGAAAAGGAAAGGGGACAAGGAATTCATGGTGAATATTCGATTTGACATGAATTATCTACCTGAGAAGTTCAAGCTTTCACCTCCTTTGACAGAACTTCTTGGTATAGAAGCTGAGACTCGCCCGAGAATTATAGCTGCAATCTGGCACTATGTTAAAGCCAGAAAGTTGCAAAGTCCAAATGACCCAACCTTGTTCAATTGTGATCCGCAGCTTCAGAAAGTATTTGGAGAAGAAAAGATGAAATTTACCATGGTGTCTCAGAAGATATCGCAGCATCTAACTCCTCCCCCACCAATACAGGTGGATCATCAAATCAAGTTATCAGGGATTAGTCCTGCTGGGAATGCTTGTTATGATATATTGGTGGACATACCTTTCCCAATACAGAGAGAGCTCTCAATGTTGCTGTCAAACACTGAAAAGACTAAGGAGATTGAGGCTTGTGATGAAGGAATTTGTTTGGCTATTAGGAAGATCCATGAGCACCGCCGAAGGAGAGCATTCTTTCTTGGTTTTAGTCAGTCGCCTGTTGAATTTATTAACGCATTGATAGAATCCCAAAGTAGAGATCTCAAGGCCGTGTCCGGGGAAGCTAGTCGTAGTGCAGAAAGAGAACGTAGATCAGATTTCTTCAATCAACCATGGTATGTTATTGCAATACTATGCAGGCATTAGTATACTACTGTTGTATTGATGTGATATTCACTGAACAAAATTTCAATATGATTCTTACAGGGTTGAGGACGCTGTTATTCGCTACTTAACACGCAAGCCAGCCAATGCACCTGACGGTCCTGGGAGCACATAAACAAGTTGGTTGCTAGATGAGCTGTAGGACTGCTGTTAGCCCCTCTCCATTGCCACAGGAAGCTCGAAGCTCGTTTTCATTTTACTCCATTGTACAACTATCTGGTGTAACTTACTGTTATCGTTAAGTGCCAAGATCATAGCTTGCTTCAGTGTCCATTTGGTGCATATCTGAAATTGAGGTATTACTTGTGAAGAAATGTTTAGTGCCAAGGAGCTTGTGGTACGTGGCTGTTTGACCCTGGACTTTTCTTAGTCAAGTGGTGTGTAAATACACTTCATGAGCTAGTTTGAGTTTTTTTTTTTTTTTTTTTGGTTTCAATTCTGAGAACATTGAATCAAGAAAATCACCCTTAAATCTAATCAATTGGCTCCACGCTCAACAAATTTGTTGAAGGCAGCTGCATGGAAACTTTAACCTTTAAAATCAGTAGCTGCGTAGCTTACATCTACATAACCTTGGCAAAAGACTAAGCTTAATAATTTTCTAGTAATTATGAACTCATACTTGGTATGCTGGTTCATATTTTAAAATGTCTTACGTCGTTGGAAAGTGATTTGATGCGTTGAATCTATTGAAGCTACTACTCATTTTATTGAGTGCGTATGAATGAACGTTGGCTTTAAGTGTACCGTAATGTAGTTATTCCATGTTTCCATTATTGCATGTGAAGTTCCCGTGAAAATAGGTGAATGGACTATGGATTACAATACTAATGTAGTACTGTATGTATTATGTTTGCCATTTTTGGGTGTGGGAGGATAACATATAAATATTGCTCCTAATTCAATTTCCGCAAAAACTGCTATGACTTGGTAAATTTCTTACTCCGTATTCCGTAATTCATATAAAAAAGACAATGCAGGGGATGCACCAAAAGATCAACTTTGCAACCCTACTTTTCCTTGCATTACGTAACTGTCTTCTGATCGTTTGGCTTTCACCTGCTTAAATAACTTTTTTTTTTTTTTTTTTTTAAAACTCTGTGATATAAATTTATTTTGCAGTCAGGAGTGTTGGGATTATATATATGTTGGGCTGCCTTGCTTTGCTATCCTATATTTGGGGTGTTGTGAATTGTGATGGGTATCATTGTAATTCTCTGTGGGGTGTATGTAGTTGTACTACCAAAATGTGGGAATGGGAATTGACCAATTGGGGTATTCGGAGTTGGAAATAGAGTGGAAATCGTTTGATGGGAATTTATTGGAAATTCATCAAATATTTTCTAATCCAATGTTTGACATGTCTTTGGGAATTGTTATCTTCGTTGTTTGTTTTCTTAAAACAAATTTACCAATTTGCGATTTTTAAAGTGAAAAGGAGAGTTGAGTTTTAAACAAGTGTGGTATAAATTTCATTTATGATAAAAGTCTTGTTTTCATTTTCAATTATCACCTCCTCTCTGAACATTGGTTAATGAGAAACGAGGGGCTTTATTTACCCTTCTCGAAACTCGCAAATTAGGAGGTGCATCCGGAAATGTAAATTACGTATATGAAAAATCTATATAGTATCTATGTCAGTTATATGAAATGTACATTTTTATATTCCACAATCGCACCCGCTCCAAAAACATTTATATTACGTACATGGAAAATATAAGTATTTATGACTTGAGATCGAGCAGATCTAGGTTGTAGCAATGATTGAATTTAACACAATGAATCAGAGTATGCAAGTACAAAGTCACAGGAGACAACTATGTCCGATGATTTAAGTCTCAATCCTATCCTCAATTATCTCTTCCTCCCATGATATTGATTCATGATAAATTAATGAGGGGGTTTATTTCCCATTCCCAAACCTCCAACATTTACCATTGTCACATAATACATATGGGAAAATCCGATTAGTTGGTTTTATTTCCAACCTCATTTCCAATCTACCAAATACCCTATATATAAGGATAAGTTATGGCAATTTGCGTTTATATTCATATTCATTGTTTCTTCATCTACACGCAACTGATGAATGCCAGAGCAAAGCAAGGACAGTGACTAGCTTCATCCTACGCTTGCGGTATGCCATCGTTGGAGACTTGAGTTAATATTATTCCATCAAAATCATATGCTTACTTATAGATTATTTTGACTGAAATCACGCTTGGAGATGTCTTTCGTAGTTGGTACGTGATTTGATTCCTTACTAGTCTAATCAAGTCAATAATAATGGTGGATGTGAAATAAGCGCTGACTTTAATTACTCAAGTATATAGTTATTCCATTAGTATGTTGATTGGAAATAAAATATACTCGAAACATCATCACAATTATGTAATACTGAAGCTAACTGATTACGTTAGCTAACTATTATAGTTATGACAGTGTGTACAGAGAATACTACAGCATATTCAGCGCATTTAGGGTGGACGGATAAGTAATATAAATAGGGGTGGTGATACCTGGTTGAAGAACATCCATCATTCACATATCATCATATGAAAAATATGAAGATCAGTATTTTTGCAATCCTAGTTTTCCTTGCATTAGGTAATTTCATCTACATTATCACCATTTTGCGTTATTATTTCTCAATACTCATCTGATTAAAATTATTCGTTAACAACTTTATTTTACAGTGCAAGTAAAAGTGTCCGCATCATGCGATGGGCAGAGTTGCTATCCTATATTTGGGGCGTGCTGTGACGGATATCATTGTAATTCTTTGTGGGGTGTTTGTACTGAGGGTACGTCAAGACGGCCATTTACAGAATTTCTATTTGTATTCACGTTCTAATTTATCTTTGCGTGGATGTCAATTATTTTATTTGGGTAAAGTTTTGGTTAGTAATTAATATTCGGGATCAAATTTCGTATACTTTATTTACTATTTGTAACTCTTTTTATACCAAAAAAATAACTTTATAATTCTAAATATTCATTTTCTTTTCATTCTGTAAATGACATGCATGTTCCTGTCAAACGGCTAACCAAAGCATAATGATATTCTAAGTCACAAATTTTATGTTGATAAAAGTTCAGTATATTACAATCATAGGTAGGTAAACAGGGGAGGTTTTGGTAAGAAATTCAAATGACTTAGGATTTCTTGATGGTAAATTACAAATTCTGTCCAAAAACGGCGATGCAATGTAAGTGAGCTTCTTGTCAAAAGTACGTGCTTATCTGCTATTGATCAATCTGATAAATCAAATGAAGTTGTGATGGCTCTTATTTAGGTGTTAGCGTCAGAGGTATCATATCCATTGCAAGTGGTTTTGATGTAGTTAGTTTTTGTCAAGCGGCTTATTCCTATGCTATGGCTTATCTTACTGAACTCGATTTTTCTACGAGAGTTTGGGTGGGTGGAGGAGAAGATTAAATTGCTACTATTTTTTTACTCCCGTCTCTATTTTTTTTTTATATTTGACTTTTTATAATCTGTAAAACACAGATAAAAATGATTTTTCTTTGAATTCTTAAGATAAAAAAATTATAAAATTTGATATTCTAAAAGTTTAAATTAAAATTTATTTAACAAAATCTCACTTTGATATATTATTTATTATAATATAATTAGATTTTGTGGTCAAAATTTTTAATTTTTGATTCCAAAAATAGAAATGTAACAAATAAATAGGAATGGAGGGAGTAGAAAATAATAATTGTGGTTGATTATATCAAACAACAAAAAATAATTTCTAATGAAATTTGTATATGTCGTCCATTTAATGTTATATTGTCAACAACGGGGTAATGTTCAATGCGATCATTTCGCAGATCTTGGATGCTTGCCTCAGGGGTATGCTTGTGGGCTCTGGCGACAAGGTTTCGCGTCTTGCTGTGACCCATACAGTTGCACCAGCTCTGTTGATGGTAACTGTGTTTAGTCTCACTTGAAACCCAACATCAATCTCCGACGTGATGAAGAATTCTCCTATCCTTTCATATACGCTCCTACAATAAGTGCTATGGTTTCATGTTTTCAATTTGATTCACATGTATATTTCGTTGGTTTAATTTAATAGCAATTTTATTTTCCTTTTATGAAACGAAGTGATGTGCTTCGTATTTAACTTTTATTAATATTTAGGCTTGACTGGCCAAATTGTAAACAAAATAATCTTACTGGCAGTGCATGAAAATAAATTGGTTTCTTAGTGTGATTGAAATCATTCACTGTAATAAGTCCTAGGCCTAATGATAAGACTCGGTAGACAACTGTTCTTTGTTTTCTGTTTTTTGGTAAGAAAATTTCGATGCTCAGTAAAATGTTTTACAAACTAACAGGATATAGACCAAGAGAGACTTGGCCTTATTTGCACTTAAGCCCAAGGTAGCTGAAAACAAATTTAAGCATAAAGAAGCATTATATTACCTTTAGAGAACATCACCAAATCGTCAGCAAAGATATATAGGTGATTAAACCCAAGGGATTGCATCTAGAATGAAAAGAAATCCTTCTGATTACTTTTATATACACCATAATCCTAGTAAGGTATCTCATAGAGAGAACAAAGAATAAAGGGGAGAAGGAATCACCTTTCTTTAAGCCTCTCTTAGATTGAAAAAACCCACTAGGTCTCCATTAAGCATCACCAGTTACGGAAGGAGAAGTCACGCATGTCATAATCAGCTTTGTAAACTTTGCAGGAAAACATAGGCTGTCCATTTCTTGAACAAGATACCATTCAACAATATGTGTCGTATGCTTTTTGGATGTCCACTTTCATCGTGCAACGCTTCATTTTTTGACTCCTGTACATTCTGACTAAGTTTTGGCATAACAACACATTACTACCTGCTACAAAAGCACCTTGAGTGTTGGAAAATATACTAGCCAGCATAAGTTTCAATATTTCACACAATAGTTAAGTGATACACTAGGTGTGCTTTGAAGAAAAAACCTATTAAAACCATCATTGCATGGGGCCTTATCATTAGGGGTTGAAAAAACAACACTTTGACATCCTCTTTAGTAAAAACACATTTCAGAAGATTATGATGCTTCGGAGAAAGCTTCGGGACTTGATCTAGAATAATGCTCTTGACAGAACATCTATTACTTTGAGAATTGTCCAAGAGTCTAGTGTAGAACTCAATAAAAGCATTCTGGCCTTGCCCATCTAGAGTGTGTATCCTATATTGACATCTTCTAGCCTTAATGCTTTGATGTTAAAGCTTACAGTTCTCATCCCCAAAACAAAGCCATTGAAGTTTGGCCTTCTGTTTCAAGGACAGATGGATTCCCCAAGCTTACTATGCATCTGATCCTGGGCCAAAATCAAGGCCTGACGATTATTTATTACTCTAGCTTGCACATCACAGACACCAACTCCATTCAGCTGCTTAAGGTCGCCTTTCAGACCCCTCAACTTCTTCATAACTTGAAACATAGAGCATCCTGATACATTCTGCCTCCAACAGTCCAACCTTCCTTCATGATGTCTTCGAAGTGTGGAGAGGAAATCTGCATGCTGAAGAATCTAAAAGGCTTCTTACCCACAACAGCTTCAGGGTAAATACATAGGACTCCTGTGACCAAAATCCCCCTCAGGGAGATAAGACACCTCAAAAAATAGGGAAGCCAGCACGCCAGTCATCATTTGCTCACACTGTCAATCTTAGAGAATACTCTATTATCCTCATCTTGCTTATTGTTCCAAGTAAAAAAAACCTACCAGACATTTTAATATCCTCTAACTTGGAATTAGCAACACAAGTTCTCAGATGTTCCACATCCACAAGTCTAACAGTAGCACCCCTCAAGATTCAATGAGGCATTAAAATCCCCCATCACCACCCAAGGATAAGTAAAATGGAGAGCAATGTCCCCCAATCAAGTCCACAAAATATTCTTCCTTTCTTATCATTAAGTCCATAAACAAAAGTGCACAAAAAATTAGGGCCACTGTCAGGATAAATCTGACAATAAGTACTCTGATCAGTGCACCTCAGCACATTCAAATTAAACGCAGCAGGACACACCCCATAATAATTGTGCCTCCATCCATAATACTATTGTGGGATGTAATACACCTACCAGGACACAACTTGAGGTACAATCCCCTAATTTAGAGGCTTTGACATTAGTTTCCAAAAGACTGAATAATCTGATGTGATGAGAGTAAAGAAGTTTCCTCACTTCATTTTGCTTGCTTTGCATATTCACCCTTCTAGCACTCCAAACTAGAATATTATCCATTGGGAACGGGGACTTCAATGCCTGATCACCAATGCAACAAGTACAACTATGTGATAATTAACAGTACAAATCAGAATGTAGATGTCTACCTAACATATATATGTATGGGACAATAGTTTTAGTAGTATTTAAGCATTACAGACAACCCCATGGCAGTAAACAGTGAATATGTAGAGAGATATTCACAAATTTTAGGTTTTGAATTAAATCCACGAATAGTGCTGACTATTCTTGACTCTAACAAGACCTTTAAGGCCCTCCATTTTTCTCTTCTTGAAATATACATTAGTACTCGAGCAAATTAGGGAAAAAATGGAGGAGAGAGGGAGAGACTCAGGAGTAAACTGACGACCGGAAGCTCAAAATTCACTTAATGTCATACTTTGTTATGTTGCTCAATTGTCTAGTCATTTACCTTGAATCTGATGGTTTGGAGCTAGAGCGCCAAGCTTCCAAATTGTTTGTTCCAATTTTCATAAATACCGAGTTCATTAGGTGAAACCGACGGTCTCACCTCTTGCAATGCATCTCTGAAATCCTATAAGATTAGCAGAGCAAGGACTAAGCAGGAAACCTATCAAAGGTGACGGGAATAATAAATGTAATTTCATTCATGGCTTGCTTACTTGGAGAGTTACTAGCCTCACGTCCTCTTTGTCCAGCTTAGTAATTTCTACGCCCTGCCTCAAAGCATCTCTAAGTGGACCCATGGAAGCATCTTTCACAAGATTTTTCATGTCCGATCCAGAGTATCCTGGGATAGGGGAGATGCAAATGGTAAAAGCAGAATAAGGTCAAGCCCAAAAAGGTTATTTCAAGGCTAGTGTATAGGCTAAAAACCTTCAGTCAATTTGCAGATAATGTCCATATCCTCCTTTGAGAGTATAAACAGCCCATCTTTTTCCAGGAGATTTCGTACAATCCAGGCTCTTGCTTCTGTACATACAAATTATAGTTTATTAACCTGTAAATGACACCTGCTGGAAATTCAGGCAATGGAGATACTGACCTGCTGAGGGGAGTGGTATGTAAAGTCGTTTTGTAAGTCGCCTCCTCGCTGCTTCATCAAGTTCCTGGGGCCTATTTGTAGCTCCTGCAAAATATTTTCATATTTGAAATAGTAATCGCTACTTGCACGAATCAAAACATAAAGGAGACCATTTAAATGCAATGCGGCCATTGCCTAAGCATAATGAGTCCCTTCAGTCATGCTCATGAACATGCTAATGCTAATGCCACTGCCTAACCTTTGGCATCCAAGTGCAACGAACTGGTGTCCAAAGGAACATCAACAAGGATAAGTATAGGAGATTGGGGAAGTAAATTTTTACAAAATAACCTGGAAGTTCAACATCTTTGCTTAAAGACAAAGCAAAATACTAAGTATTTTTGTTACCAAATTTTAAATGTCAGAGAACTTGGCATTATATTACAATGCTATTACTTCACCTAATGGGGCAGGATGTACTCTAAAAGAACATCATCAGTCAAGTTTAATCTCCGACACAAAAGAATGAGGAATCACCTATTAGCAGAATCTGTTCACTCCCACTGTCAAAGCCTTCCATCTCGATGAGAAACTGTGTCTTGAGTCTTCTACTTGCTTCATGCTCACCTTCTGATTTGCGCTGTCATATCATAACACACAAGTTTTGAAGGCTTCTCACAATGGAGAAAGTAGTATTTCACATATGAACTTAAATAGTTCCTCTTCTTAATACTTCCTCTGTTTTTTTACTTGCTATACTTCCCAAAATACACTTTCCAATCCACAATTTTTAACCGTTAATATCTCTAATTATACATAAACCATATAAAAAGTTGATATATTGAAACTTTATATCGAGACAAGTCTAGAAAGATCTCACATGACTATAATTCGCCAAACAAGATCAAAGCCAAACTTGTGAATAGTACAAAAATCAAAGTGTTGCAAATTATTAAAAAAACGAAGTACATTATATACGTGGCCATATTCCTCTCTACAAACCTCGTATCTAAAAATTCAGAAAACTCAAGAATAGCATAAACAGGCAAATATATGAATGTGCATTCAATCCCATAAAGAAGCAATGAGGACGACAAAGCCTTCTTTCTCCAAAGCCAAAGCTCAAGCACCAGCATTACCTGCGACAGAAGTGAATCGATTTCATCGACAAAAATAACAGCTGGCTGACGGCAACTGGCAACTCCAAAAAGAGCCCTCACTAGCTTTTCACCCTCCCCGATCTGCATCAACCAACAAACTTAGAGTTTAAGAAGCTCTAACATAAATGTGCATCACATACCAGCTTCCACTTCTAGAATATATACAAAGATTAAAAAGGAACAATGGCAGATGAATCTCTATATCTTAGGACATGTAGGATTGGGCAAAATAAATTGAAGGGATAATAAGAGAAAAAAAAAATGAAAAGAAGATGGGAGTTGGTGGCGGTTGAAGGTAAAGGAGAGATGAGGGAATTATTACCCTCAATTTGGGGGATATATTATTTTATACAGGGGGTATTTCCCCATTCTCTTCCTTGTTCCACCACCTACATCTGTCTTCCTTCTCTTCTTTTTCACTTATTACCCCCTTAATTCTTTACTGCCTAGCTAACTGTTCATTTAGTCATATGCTCATATTAGTAATTTGCTATCACTAACAACTTAAAAGAAGGAAGACTGGAAAGCAAGAAATAAGTAGACAGGCCTCTAAATTTCATGAGATACATATGCCACCACAACCAGCAAGTAGGTTTAAGGTAAAAAAAAATCAACAGAATAAAAAGCCACACTTGAAATATCAACATGGGAAGTTCCATATTGATAATAAATTCAGATTTATAACAGAAATAAACTTCAAACTTGATGGAGAAAGAAAAAGAACCCCAATAAAAAGAAAAAAAAAAAACAGTATAATTCTAAGGTGGCAAGACAGAAAGAGGGAGCAATACAATTATCAACCTAGAAAACATCCTGGTTTAAAAGAACATGACCTTTACAAGTAAGCAAGCAGAAAACATAAAACGGAGTCAACTCTGCAGAAACATTTGGACTAAGGCCTAAAAACATACCCACTTGCTAGTAAGTGAACTGGCAGATATGTAGAAAAATGTTGCTTTAGCCTCTCCAGCTATAGCCTTCCCTATCATTGTCTTACCAGTTCCCTGAAACAAATGAATGAGATAAATTATATATGAAACAGACCCTTACCTTGAAAACTAAAAAGCTTGAGTACTCACGGGAGGACCGAAGAGCAGAAGACCTCTTCCTGGAGCACGACATCCTTTGAAAATGTCAGGACGCAATAGAGGCCAAACAACCATCTCTGTCACACATTTTTTGGCATGCTCTAAACCAGCTGCAACAAGAAGAAAATGTGCAGAAGCTTATTAACATAAAATTACATTGCAAATTTGTAATTAACAAATACTGTAAATTACCAATGTCATCCCAGCGAACATTGGGATCCCGGTCCATGATCTCATTGCTAACATGTTCAATAAGACGAGGCTCCAAATTTCTAAGCTTCTCTGGCAGCTCACCATCAGGACCACACAACATTTCCAAACTAGCACAAAAAATGAGCAGTTAGCAGGTCTGTACATCGTCCAGCTGACCTTAGAAAGTAGAGTGTGGAACTCAATGGTCGTTTGGTTTGAAATGTAAGATACAGTATGGTTGGCAACAAGAAGGAAATACCGAAGGAGGTCTAGGTAAGTAGCCTTTCTCATTTCTACGAGGAAGAACTTCCCAGCATCTGTTCCTGTGAATTTGTCTACCAAACAGTTCCACAACTTTCTACTTTGCAAGAAGTTAACTTTGTGTAATTTCCTATTCTATCTTAACCAAACAACCACGTTGATATCTTCTGTTATGGAAGCATGGAAGAAAAGCAAGATGATGATCAAGAGTATACCAAAATCAAGCTCTTAGCATTATGCTGACAAGAAAATGAAAGATATAGCAAGATTTGAAGCATATTTCAGCTTCAGGATGATTAATCAGAGAATAAAAATAAGGTTTCTCTTTTGCAAAACCAATGATGGAAACAAACTAAGGAAAAATCGGCCCAGGATCTTCTTAAAAGAGGGTTAATGGGAAGGGTAATTGGGTAAACTTCTATCCAGTTCAAAAAAGTAACTTGTGAAGCAATAAAGTAGCTGTCCCTACTAATAACATGCTAAATGCTAAATTATCAATACAATTCTGATTATACACTGGTGAAAAAATGGGATATACCATTTACTGGTTGAGTCCTCTGCAGCAGCATCACACTTGCCACCAATTCGTGCTGTCAAATTTCCGGTGTTGCCACCATTGGATCTAATTGGAGGAATAAAATTACCACGAACCCCGCGGCGTGACATGCCATATGATTTTCCACTATAACCCCGGCTGCTAGAACTGTAATCACTAAAGGGACTGACAGAACAGCCAGGAGAGCCCCCCAATCCTTTCTTTTGCTTTACATCCATTTCCTGTCACAGAAAGGAGGAGATAAATCAAGGAAATAATTTGAAACAAGTCCTTAATGAAGGCAATTCAAATGTCATCCCATTCATTCTTACAAATTAGTGATATTAAATGAATTCCAGGCAGACAACTTATTAAAAGTCTAGAGATGTAGGAATATATGGCTATACCAATTTCGCTCTAGCAGTCACAAAAGCATTCCCATAGCCTTCTTCGTTGGTTTCCTTGTTGATTGAAGGTGATCCGATGGGATCATTTCTGGGATTCCTTGTTTCAATGTGAAGACGCTTTACTCCCAAATTATTTCCAAGTGTTCTTTTTTCTTCTTTTTCTTCAGCATGTGCAAACACAGAATGCCCTCTGATATGATTGTTAACTGCGCATGCCTTTTCCAAAATGATGCAGTCATCAAAACCATTATTTTTGGATGACAAAGAACCCTTTTCACCAAAATTATTTCTACCCTTCATGATGTTCCCATTCCAAGACGACAATGTGGTTTTAGAGGCCTTCCCACTCACTCTCCCATGCCTGTCCTCTTGGCCCCCCTGCGAATGGGCGTATAAAGAGATGAGTACTTGGATCAAATTTCCTGCTCCCTAGTGACTAGGAAAGTTGCACAATAAGAAAGATCCCCACTACGCTAATCAAATTCAATTAGTTGTAATTTTCATTTTCCTATTGAGGGGCTCACAGTATATTGAGACATAGCTCCACGTGTCATCTACGTAACTATGACTCTTCATTTCACCTCAAAAATATCCGTGTCGGACCTTGACACTCCGACATAGATATGGACACTAGGCACTTCATTTTTTACCAAAAGGAAGAAATTATTTTCACAAAAGAACCAAGTCAAACACTTGGATATGTACCTGTGTCTGAGTAACATAGTGATTCAAGGAGATATGGCTATCTCAAGATTGGAATAAACTAGTTACAATCATGTTAAGTCACAAGAAGCAAATTTTTCCAAGACCACAATAAGGGCACATACCAATCCACTTGTATTTCCTTTGGAAAATTGCTGAACAGGAGCACGAAAATACTTTGATTGCTTGATCTTGTCAATGTCTGCATTCATGGAGAATATTTTGCCAGGAGATATACCTGTCGCTTCAAATGCTTGTCTATTACACATAAGACATGAAAACAACATAAATGGATTCAGTACAGGGACAATACATATTTGTGGAGGAAAACAGTCAACTGATTAAGACAGAGAGAAGATTACAAATAAACCTACCATTCATCTCTATATAAAGGGATCAACAGAATTATACAAGACAGAGGTCGACTTTTTTTCCTTGTAAGTTCTTGGAACATCTAATGCCCAGAATTATCTCAACCCAATTTTAACCTTGGCACAAGAATTTCATGATGTTTGTATGCATCGACCGTGTGTCCATATCAAAACTCATATCAGACTACCAACACCCTCCACTCCACTCCAATCAACGAAATTGCATGATGATACAGGACTTATTTCCCATTCTTAATCCCAGATGATGAAAACAATCTGAAGCTTTAGCTCTTAACACAAACGGACACAAGATTCTTCAGATTTAGTGATAATAGTAAGTAACAATTTTTAAACACCTTCAAATTTCTCCCATCAATAAAATCAAAACTACGTATGCGCCTTATTTTCATAGACTTGAGCTTTAACTCTCAGTGTCAATAAAACGCTGTTCTCAATTACAATCATACACAAACTAAATCACAAACCAAAAAAGCCCTCCACCTTTCAAAATTATAATCAAGTTAGTTTGAATTGCAACATCATTCGCCTCTAATTATTTAGCGTCAACAACAAAATCAAACCAGTATGAGCTTTAACATATGAAGTATTACTCAAAATTTCCTAAACGAAATTACTGTGAGCTTCCGCTCGAATTCGCAATCATCAAAGAACAAAATTTTTAGAAAAATCTATAGAAACTAGAAATTACAAAATAATAATAATAATAAATTTTCGCAACTACAATATTAAACCAAAATTAGCGCTTATACATTAATTTTCCGTTCAATTATTGGAATAATAGAGCAATTTAGCGCTTCATCTTCACTTCGCGTCATCATCATACAAAGAATCACCAAAAGTTACAGAGAAAATCCCAAAAACCTAGAAATTAAAAAGAACTATACGCGACAATTGAGAGAAAGAAGTACCGGTCGGAAATGGGAGTGAGTTCACGGCGAGAGGCGGAGAGCTTATCCAATACCTCGCGGCGGATAGGATGAAGAAATGAGGAATCGACGTCGTTTAGAGAGCGGGATTCGAGGAAACCCAGAAGACGAAGGCTGAGGAGTTGAGCAGAAGAGTAGTCGCGATTCTCCAATGCGAAGTCGGCGCCGAATAGCAAAGATTGGAGACGCTTGATATTGTTGTCGACTTCCTTCCTCCAATTTTGGCGGTTATCTTCTCTCACCTCTTGTTTCGCCATTTTCGCACTTCTTCCGAGCAGCTGTGGGTTGGGTTGGGTTATGTGTGTTTGAAGTTGCGACGTATTGAACAAATCTTTTTGGGTTTTGTTTTTATTTTTTCTTAGTTTCCCACTTTCCCGCCCATTTTCGGACTTTTTAATATTAGTATTAATATATACGTGATGTAATAAATTTATTGCGTATGAAAGCGATTCCTAAATTTAATAAAAAATTACCTTTCAATAAAACATATATCAATTTTTATCAGTTTTAAGGGGTAACTTTTATATATTTAATGGGTCACTTTTACTAAGGATATAATAAATTTATTATATTTCGTATTTATACAATACTTTGAGATAATTGTATCGTTTCTAAACCTCTAGGTGTTAAACCCTACTATCCAATTAGAGTGCACACATGTAAGAATAACCGAAATCTACTCGATGTAACATGCATGAATAGAAGAGTTGTGATATCTTTTCCTTTTTCTGTCCAAGTATCGAGTCTAGTTTTCTATGGGAATTCTTTAATTTTCTTATTGGAGTTCATTGTCAACCTCAATCTTGTTTAATCTAGAAGCTCACTCCTTCATTTTGTCTGTTTTTTTTTTGTTATTGAATAATGTCTGATTCTAGGGTTCCTATAAATTAATTTGATCCATTCGATTGAGCAAATCCCACAAACTAAACACAATTCGAAAAACAATATGCATAATCCTCTCCATAATGGGAAAAGCAACAGAATGAGGATCCTAGTGGTTCCTCAATCAAACATAGAGGCTGCTAGGAATACAAATTGGAATATGTATTTTTTTTTTTTTTTTGCAACAAGAAATGAAAATACAGACGAAAACCCATTCTAGCTACAGTAGCTAGATTACGGACAGAATTGACAAGCATTATAGAGACTTTAAAACATGAAAAGTAATATAAAATTACTGGCATGTACCCCAATGTCATTCACTAAAGTCATAACTGGAGCAAGAGGAAATTAAGACAACACAACACAAGAGCAATGTTTGGCTGGATAAGACACCCTTCGCAAGATTAAAAGTTTGATCAATAGGAACATCGGTCCTACACTTCTATATGGGAATCCATTTACAACCAAAGGGCATATGCATCATCTAACTTAATGACCAAGAAGGAATCACCTATATCACCAAGACTACCCATATATGATATGCATCAATGGAGAGTACAATCCAATTTGTGTAAGACTGAGAGTAGACACGTAATATAGAGCTGGGATTACTTCTTTGGATCTTTGAAAGGCTGAAGGAATGCACATTCTTCATAGATGAAGGGGAAAGGAAAGAGAGACAACACTAGTAAAGGAGCACCACTACAGTCACTGCTTCTTTTGCAACTCAGGTTATACCAAATGAATTTGATCCAACGAAGACAACGGAGGAAAGGAAGACAACAAAGGAAGGGGAAGCTATGGTCCAAGATCTTCCTACTACCCTTAAGAAAAGGCCAAGACATTCGGATCTAGGGTACCCCTCATTGTCGGTACACAGGCAGGAGCTAGTATAAGATAAAAAGTGGTTTCAAAAAAGATGAAATTGCATAATTGGGAACTTAAAGGAGGCTTCAACATTTGGCTCAAGGAGGATGACGAAGGGATCAAGCATGTTCCAAAAGTCTTAACTAATAATATGGTTGCTCACTAGGGTATCACCTGGCAAGAGATATGCTCGAGTGCTTGTACAAAGGCTCTACATGTTGGCACCAAAAGAAAGGGGAATGCAGTCTAGATTATAAGCCTAAAGAAATGGAGAATGAACAATAATGCTTTTGATGACAAGTTCAATGACATGGTGATCTGATAGGAAATGACCAGTACGTAGGAAATCATTGAGAACACAAAACACTGGAGTGGGGTGGCTGACTTTTCCCAACCCCCCCAGGTTGAGGTGGCCATTGGGCCGGGCTGAACCGGCCCAACACCAATTCAGCTCTGGTTTTGCCCCGTCTGGCCCAGCCCACTTAAGGCCTAGTTCGGATTCGATTCAACCTGGTTGAATACGAATTCGGTTTTTCAAACCCTTACCCTATTTGATTCGGACCACAAAAAAAATTCGATTCAGCCCACTGAACCGGATCGGTCCGTTGAACCGGCCTGTCCCTATTAAGGCTGCCTAAATCTTCTAATTTTGTAAAATTTAGTTTATATAAATGTTAGTTAGTTGAATATAAATTAATTTATACAAATATTAGTTGATTTGCATATAGTTTAATTTATATGAATGTTAATTTAGTTGAATATACTTTAGTTTAATTCATATCAATCAATGAATGTTAGTTTAGTCGAATATAATTTAGTTTATATGAATCGAATATGATTATGTCCTTTTGTGATTATATGTAATTTATGTAAATATGTTATGAAAAATGAAAAATATCGACAAAAGAAATGAAAAATGAATGTGAGTAGTTTACAGGGAATGTCAAGATGTGATTCATGAATATAAACGTTTGATTAGGTTTGAAACAATTCATTTCTTCTAATTTCTAAATGTCATTATGTGAAATTCAGTTCAGTTCGGTTTGATTCGATTCATGAATTTGGTTCGATTCGATTCGAATTGGTTCGTGAATTCGGTTCAATTCGGTGCAAAATCCAAAATCCCAACCCCAGCCTTGACCGACCCGCCCCAAGGACCGGTCCGGTCCGGTCCCGATCTCCAATACCGGCCCCGTGGCCACCACTACCCCCAAGCCATATATGAAGATAATATGCTAGAACTACAAGGACTTACAAAAACTTTGTTAAATTCAATCCAAATATTACAAATTCAGTCAAAGCCACTATTTTGAGTTGTTTAAAGAAGTCCTCGGTTGACAAGACGGGTAGCCATCTCGTATTAACTGTCGACATCTCAAGAAGGAAAAGTATTATCTTCCAATCGCTGGTGGAGAACATAGCAAAAATAATCATGGCATGAAACATAAGGCCAGGCCAATCTCACAATGAGCCAAGTTGCTATTGATAAATACAGTACCTATTGGTGTAAAAACTATGTCCATAGATATCAAGTTCTCCCCTAAGAGATTATGGAGACAAAACCAAACAGAAAGAAATCAAGAAAAAGATAGTTAAGCTTATGAGCAACATTACATGCGTAAACCACATACAGTTATATGATCTAGCAGCATTACATACAATAACCAAACATATTGCGGAGTAGCTAAATAAGTTATTCAACGAGTCACATTTATCTTCTTCAGAAAATTTCCGAAGGGAGTTGAGTCACACAAACAGGAAAATTTTCCAACTCAAACAAGATGATGCCAGGATTTGACTCATTGGAGATAACATACTTGAGTGACCAACTCTAACATCTATGCCAAGATGTGTTCAGAATCCCTCTTAAATTCCAAATATTTCTACGTTTTCTAGCTGCACATTTGCAGCTATATCCACCTGCCACAAACCAAAGAAAATGTAAGTACTTTTGAGAACATATGTTGTAGCAATGACTGAATTTAACACAATGAATCAGAGTATGCAAGTACAAAGGTTACAGGAGACAACTATTTCCGATACTTTCAAAAACTTAACAGTAATCATATTGTTGCCAGTCTATTTGAGTACATGTTGCGGAATCTATAAACTTTCTTCTTAAGTAGATTAAAAATATTTTCTTCCAAGAAATATAAACAAAGTAGAGTATCTGCAAGAAAACAGATAAAGGAATTTCATGAAGGATATTCATACTGCTTTTGCAACAATCTCAGCACTATGCTGCACCTCAACTTTGGCCTCAAAGAATACCCATGCCCACTTTTCAGAGTAAATACCATCGGCAACATAAGGAACACCTGCTTTCTGGTATCTGGAGGCTTCCACCCATGTTTTGCCTCCATCTATGGATATATCTACTCTTTCAATCCCACGACCTCCACCAGATATTGCATATCGTTTGCCTGTACCTAAGGTCAAGTAGTAAGAAATTTTAGAGAGCAGTAATCAAGTTGGGTAGAAAAAAAGAAGTTAAAGTGCAATCGGGATTGAGAAAAAAGGTGAACTTGTCCTACAATAAAAGCCGCTATACAATAAATTTGGGTATTAGATAATACATCAATGTCAAATTCTATATGTTATGAGGGTAATTATTATCATTTAATTAACTACTCTGCACCATCGCGTCAGCAACTCATGATTGCTAGATCTAAAAGTTTCAAATCTACACTCAGCACCATCCATGTATATCAGGATTGCATGTTGAAGTTCCCTGTAGGACAAAATTCAATAAACCCTATAACTAGTAAATCATAGTAGAGGAAGATAAAACAGTGATTTATACCATCACATCTATAGCTAAAAACAGTAAACATATAGAGAAAAACATATTCCTACTAGGAATCACCTGAAACCACCAGTCATCCAAGTATATCCGTGCAGGAGAGCAAGGGGAGAGCAGCAAGAAGGTATCACAACAAAGGAAGTCATTAAAAGCTGAAGGCAGCAGAGCAAAAGATGAGTACAGGAGAAGATTTAGCAATGGAATAGAATTGAATAAATAAATATATGTAGTTTTTTACAAGTTTGTTACGGAGTAAGAGTCATAGTCAGTTACAAAGGAATATTACAAATAGAGAGCATACTGTTTTGTACAAGATATCAAAAATCTAATACAAAGAAACACATTCTGGGAGAGAGCTGCCTCTCGAAAGCAGAGTTAGACTGAGCCTTGATCTTTTGTATTATTGTCTCTCTAATTCATAGCAATTCCTTTCAAAAATAGTTTTAGAATAAATACACTTTTCTTGTGGCATATTCCAGGAAACACTTTTCTTTGGATAAGGTCTTAGGGATGCTAAGTGCTAAATCTTTAGTGTACTAAGAACAAAGCACACTGCTACCTATATCTTGCCCATGCTTCCAATGTATAGGAGTGAGAAGGAACATAATTACCTTGCCATCCTTCAGAACATCAGAGTCTTCTAAGGAACAGATGGCGCTCTGTCAAAAATGAAGTAACATTTGTTATGCCAACAAATTCATAAGCGCAATAATCAAAATTCAGCCAAAAAAAATTCTGTACAAGTTTGCTATTATTTAGTTCGCATTCTTCAAATACCTGAACTGAAAAATCCATTTGAGGCCTCCTCGTTGACCAGTTTATATTTTCCCAATTAACTGAAGGAGGGAACATTTTATATCTTTTTGCATGAAGAAACCCTGTTGACAGGGGCACGAAATAGGCCAGTAAGACCTCTGATACAAAGCTGCATAGGAGCTTAACGAAATCAAGCATCAGCTAACCTGAGATTCTTCAGCAATCACATTGATAAAATCCAACCATATTGAAGAATCAATAGGAGATAGGATAGGATCAATATACTCTAGAGGGGGTGAATAGAGTAGGTTCGTTTTTCACAATTAGACTTTCAAAGCTTTGAAACGGGTTTTGAGATGCGGAAAATAATATAACAGATTTCAAAGGCTTTGAAAAGGTTTATAGGCTTTTGTAACATGTACGAAATGAGTAAACAAACGAATATGTAAAAGCAATAAGTAAAGTGGACGAATATTTGTTACGAAGTTCGGCAATATGCCTACGTCTCCGTTTAGGGTTTCCTACCCGTAGGATTTAACGACTTTTATTTCCTCCTTTAGAGACCTAAAGCCACCTTCGAAGATTATCACCCAATCTTCTATACCGTAGCTTTCCCTAACTACACTCTAGCGTCTCAATTCCTAGAAATAAAAATCTCTTTTCTTTTTCTGAATCTTTGAGAATTATAGTTGTACTCAAAGTATATATCTCTTTTGAAGTTTCTTTTCACTCATAAGATATACTTGATAATCTTTTCTCTCAATCTAAATTACAAAAAGTATGTAGCGCTAGAGAGAAAATTGTGTTGCTGTCACTTGAATGTTGTATCACGTTGGAGGGCTTGTATCTCTTCAATGCTTCAGCATACTTTCTTTTATATAAGCATTTGCAACGGATAGGTTTGATCATCAAGGTAGTCGTTGCTCTTGAATCGGAGCTTCACTTGACTAACTTCTTCAAAGTTGTTTTCCAAGTTTCTCGGGCAGTTATGAAAGCTGCTTCAATGGATGTTGAGCCTTTGAAATTTTCTTCAGCGCTTGTGTAACTAACTCCACGAATATAGGGGACTTTGAATGGACTTAGTCTTGTTATTTGAATCACTTGACTTGATTTGAATTTGAATAGATTCAATCTCTCAATCGTCTCATCCTTATCATTTGCTTAACCAACATCATGAAATAGGGAAGACTTTATTCCACGAAAATAGTAAACAAACTTCATTTGAATTTCAGTTCATACTTCATTCATTTGCTCGGTAATGTAAATATGGTACCTGAAAAATATCAACACATACCAACACACAACAGTAGCAATAGCATTGTACATGATAGCATTATTTAACGTTATTATGCATTTGTACATATGCACACAAACATATGACTTCCATCACTAAAAGTAAGTAAAACAAGTTAGTACTTATATCAAGGTGGAGTCTTCAATCTCCCCCTCGATGAAAGTCAAAACAAATGCATAGGAAAGTAATAATATGCATAAATATAGCAAAAATATTTATATATCTCCCACTTTTTGATTTCGTTAAGAGGTGGAAGAGTTAATGTATGGATCATAAAGCAAAATAGTTAAAAAAAAAGTGTTAATTACAACCAAATCGAATTAAAAAAATTCAGTAGGCAAAAGATATATAAAGGATAAAACAAATCATGGGGTGCGACACAAGTCTTTGACGGCTTCAAGGATATCAACAGAGCGCTCATCCACTGTGGCACGCATATCCGCAATGTCAAGGCGTATACCATCGACCTCAAAGTCTAACTCATCAAGCCTTGATAAGATTTTGGACAAAGCAGAGGCGTTGGGTCCTTGACAACAACTCTAGGCGCTGGAAGCTTGGCTTGATCTGCAGCTGAAAGATCCTCACGCAATTTCCACACACCATCAGATGAGGCATAAATCCCAATCCTATTAAATGTCTCCATGGACATTTTAGCAGAGGCACAACTCTCCATTTCCTCACCAGAAACATCAACATTGAAATACTTAAAAATCAAAGGGAAGAGGTTGGCATAAGGAAGGGGATTTGCTCGGGACGAGGAGATTGTATGGAACATGTGAGTGATGATAAGGTTGGACAGGTTGAAATAAATTCCAAAGTTTGTTCTGGTTAGAATTGCTTCCGAATGAGTAAATTTAAACAAGGCATTAAGACCAGGTACAAAATAGGCCAGTAAGACCTCTGATACAAAGTTGCATAGGAGCTTAACGCAATCAAGCATCAGCTAACTTGAGATTCTTCAGCAATCACATTGATAAAATCCAACCATATTATGGAATGTGCACCAATAACCCAGGTACAACTACACGTAAAGGATAACCATGATCCCTGTTAAGAGGCTGAGGTCATAACATAAAGAAAGAACATCAAGTCAGGGTGATATAGCACACAAAAAACTTATAGCTGGTCACAAGATCTTTCTAAAAAATGAATGAACCAGGATATAGAGTAGCTTGGTCGAAAAATCATTAACCAAGGGTCTAAATGCTCCATAAAAACAGATTGCAGCTTACCCTTTTCCCTCCTCTTTTTCGCCATCTCTTTTCTGAATATGAAATGAATTCTAGGGAAATCAGTTCAAGTCATATAGAAAAAATAAGCTAGAATGGGTCTAACAAACACAATACCTAATAGGTTTCTCCTTAAGTCAATCTGCTTTTTTTTTTCTCAGGTATACCAAAGGAGCTATGGAAAATTTGGAAGGAAAAATGAGTCCTGATCCAATCCCCAGTTGCCACATCTCTTTACTAGAAAAGATCAACATAAGAGTGACTCTTGCACCTAAAGCTTACTAAGAGAAAGGAGACATAAGCAGCAAGAGTTTACTATATGGAAATCCAGCAAAATGTACCATGGGTTTACTTTTTGTTTCTGTTAATGATAAAAGAAAAAACTAGAGAAGAGTAACACTATAGTTCTTTTTAACGGAGTATGTCATTCAGGTGAAAATCTATCTTCTGCTACAGGAAAATCCTGCCATAAAGTTTGCCATGCTGTACACCAGCTTGATTTGTGCAAGATATTGAAAAAGGAGAGGCAGCAAAAACTTTGATAATTAGCTCAGGGACAGAGTCAGAGGGAGAAGAATTACAGGACAAATCACCAATGAGATAGAGCTTACCTCTTCATTCATTTCATAGGCAAGTAATACATCAGCTTCAAGGTTAGTTGCCTGGCTCAACGGAATTGATACCTTATAAGGACCTCCGTTCCCCTCTTAATCAACAACAAAGAGATCCGATAATTAATATAATATGAAGCAGGGGAGTGCTGAAAAGAATATACAAAGTACTTGAAACAAAAAGAGAAGCATTACCTTGCACCTGTCTACACTGACAAACTCAACATGCTTTCCCCCACTTGGTGTGGTGCTTGTAAGCTTAGGAACACCAAGAAGTTCAAGAACATCTGCTAATTTAGCTCCACTCAGCAGAATGAAGGTCACAAGATCATGGAAAATTAGGAATGTGGCCCGAACACAAATCCACTAAGCATCAGCTTACATAATTAATATCTCAAAAAGTATACACATCTGTAGGAAATCCCTTTAAAAGTATACAAAAAGTATGGAGTAGCATTTTGCAATCTCTATCCAGCAAACTAGATAAAATCACGCATCATTTTGCTTCTTTATCTAATTTAACCATGGCAAACACAGTTTACTGCATACAACGAAGGGCAGAAATTGCCCCAATATCACTGAAAGAACATGATCAATTCAATGTGAAATCCTCAAACCATTTCCTAAGGCAGAAATATCCCATCCAAGTGATCCAACTCCTCTCACTCTTCTTGTTTTGCTCATAGCTATTCTGCGATTCCCTGCACACTGTAATATTAGAACACCATCAAATCCCCTAACCAACCTGTAATGTAGCTATGACAGTAGGGCAAGTCCCTAAAACAGAAGAAAGAATGAAAATCATCGGCTGGCACGTGACAGTAATATTGGAGAGAAGGAAGCCGAATGTGGTGAGTGGGAGGGGAAGCGGGGGGTGTTTAAAATTCAAGAGTATTTGTAGTTAGCAAACAATAAGCTCAGCTGAAATATAACAATTTGTAGAAGACAAAGAGACCATATGTTGGCATGTTGCACCGAGGACTGAAATTGGAATGTGATGAAACTCAAAGCCCATAAAATATTACACGTAAGTATTTATATTGATAAATTAATAGAGAAATGTTTACTATTAGGATTGAGGAACTATTCTCTTTATTGTCATTTACTTAATTTTATTTCTTCTGTAGCAAAAGAAACTTTTTTACTTGTAAATTAATTATATTGTTTCATTTTTATGAACTACGTATATATATTTGGTCACATGCCGCTCTCAATTCTCCGAAGATCCCTACTTATATAAATATTGGATTTCTTGTGACAAAACTTTAGCTAATAAAGTCACAAGTCGATGAGCACATTTCATATTGTCGTTATCTCATATGTGCACTCCTCAGTCCTCAGAGTCCTTAGAAAGCAATAGCGTGTACTCCTGTAGCCATGTCCTCTGCAGTCTACACTCTACACCCAAACAACCCCAATGCAAAAACCACCAGTCATGTGCCCGCCAAAACCATCCAACATCAAACATCTCATCCATTCTTCTTCATTCTCCAAAAACTCACCTACATGGGCTACATCTCTTTCTCAACTCGCAGACAAATGCACCTCAATGCTTCACCTCAAACAAGTCCATGCTCAGATGATCACCTCTGCCCGCATCCGCGACACCTACGCTGCGAGCCGCTTGCTCTCCTTCTGTGCCGTCTCGAATGCTGGGGACCTCGGTTACGCCGTAAAGCTATTCAATCACACACAAGAACCCAATAGTTTTATGTACAATACGATGATAAGAGCACAAGCAAGTACTGAAAAACCCTCAAATGCTCTGTTATTGTATGTGCAAATGAGAAGGATGGGTGTTGCGCCGGGCAAGCATACATTTCCTTTTCTTTTGAAGGCGTGTTCGAATATGAAATCGCTTTTTGGGTGTAAACAGGTTCATTCCCAGGTGATCAAATTGGGGTTGGAGCTGGAATTGCATGTTGTGAATGGGTTAGTGAGGGGCTATACTGTTTCTGGGAGTTTGATTGATGCTCGCCAAATGTTTGATGAAATTCCTGAGAAAAATTTGAGCATTTGGACTAGTATGATTTGCGGGTATGCTCAGAATGATTGTTCAGATGATGCTTTGTTGCTGTTTAATCAAATGGTTGATCATGGGCTTCAGCCGAATGGAGCTACATTGGCGTCCGTATTATCGGCTTGTGCTCAGGAAGGGCGCTTGATGATAGGGGAAAGTGTTGAAAAGTTTATGACTGAGAAAAGTGTTGAATTGGGGGTGATTCTTGGGACTGCCTTGGTTCATATGTATGCAAATAATGGAGCTTTGGGTAAGGCTATGGAGGTGTTTGATAGTATGCAAGAGAAGAATGTAGCTACTTGGAATGCTATGATTCATGGCTTGGCTGTTCATGGACATGCGGAAGCAGCACTTGCCCTTTTTCGAAAGCTTCAGATGGAGGGAATTATGCCTAATGAAATTACATTTGTGGCAGTCTTATCTGCATGCTGCCATGGGGGCTTCCTTGAAGAAGGGCGCAAGTTTTTCCGCTCAATGAAACTAGATTACAACATTGAGCCGAAACTTGAGCACTTTGGCTGTATGGTTGATCTTCTTGGTCGAGGGGGAAAACTATTAGAGGCAGAAGAATTGATACGAAATATGAAATGGAAAGCTGATGTGATGATTTGGGGGGCTCTGTTGAGCGCTTGTAGGAAATGTGGAAATGTTGAGTTTGCTGAAAGAGTAGTGGATGAGATTTTAGCTTTGGATCCTCATAACCATGGAGTTCATGTTGTTTTATCAAATATGTATGCAGAGGCTGGGAGGTGGGAAGAGGTCTCAAGTCTAAGAATGGAAATGAGGGAAGGAAACTTGAAGAAAGTACCTGGTTGGAGTTCACTGGATGACGTTGGTTAATGTAACTAGTTTGACATTTTTTTTTTACTCAAAAAGAGCAAGCGACAAAACAACAAATGATATAAACGGGATTTGATCTAAGGTCTTGAATATCACCTTTCAATAATTAAACTAATTAAGTTAATTGACACCCATGGGTTTTATTTTGAGTTCGTTGTTCGTATAAGTTTTGAAACTTTATCTTTAGTGAAGCTATGTTCTGAGTACTAGTCACAAAGATGTCACGCAATTCCAAAGTCCAAAAGGCGAGGACAAAGAAAATGTCTTGGTAAATAAGAAAATGTCTCTAGTTATTATGGTTCTCATATCATTTTGTTCTTCATTATAAACTGGACAAGGGGATGACCCGGGCGTACTATTCCCAACGCGCATCTGTTTTGGGTGCAGAGGGCCATATGTTGAGTCTTGTCACCCATAATCATTGCACAGTGGAAATCAGTGCTGGTGTTCGTAAGCCAGAATGAATCTAAAGTCATGATATTCAGACCTTTGATTCCAATAAACTAATATGGAGTACAACATTTGCTACTCCGTTATATTGCTATCATCGGACAAATAAAATGATTTGTACGCCTGTAAGGCAGCTATATTAAATACAAGTATTTACATCATTACGTGGACAATCTTTGAATACAACAATCAAAGCTGATCTGCGTAATCTGTCAATATACAGTATCAAATAACTGTGAATATACACTATACTGTATAAAAGAGTTATCTTACAAATTTGTCCTTCACACCATAGATATGTCTATATTGCCAGGGAGCCGATAGACCACATCAATTTTCACCTTACGAGCATACACAAGGTACTTACCTGCTTTTTTTGAGTGGCAGTGATAGCTAGTACATGTACATCTCAATCATGTAGTAGTACATCAGACTGAGCCATGATATGCAGTTCTCCTATGTCAATCTCCCACAGGAAACACCCCAATCGCTTGAGCTAACCTACAGAGACGTAGATAATATTAGTGCAACTTCATGAGCTACGTCGGAAGTGCATGTGTAATATACCCAAGTGTAAACACCGAAATAACTACTGACGCAAGTGGTTCTATGATAGAATTCACTTTTTGAATCTGAAGAAATAAATAAAATAACCACGTTACTAACCACTTAAAAGAAAACAAGACTAGCTGGTGACTGAATATATATCCATTTGACCTGTCCAGAAACCTAAGCCTTATGCAGGGTATTCATTGGCATTGCCCGCTTCAAAAGATAGTTATATTCTCGACTTTTCGACCACTCATCAATCTCACGAGCACGTAGCACAGGAAGAGGGTGTGACAATTGCCTCGTTTGAGCATTTCTGTAAGAATATTGATTGTTATGAAATCTTGGATGTCATCCCACATTTCCACCATATGAAAAGTAAGTTATTGATGTGCTTCATATACTAACCCTACAACTTAATTACCTTATATACCACCCCATTGGGCTTGAAGAAGCTTTATCATAAGAACGAGCTTGCTCCAAGAATGCATCCACATTTAGCTGGTCTGCCAAGGAAGGGCAGCCCCCAGATAATTTCATCAGGACAGATATGACAATCTCTTGTAATACCCCCAAAAGAAATTAAAGAGAACAGACAGCAGGAAAAGAATGCAGGTTAGATTCATAATATATTTCTACGGATTATGATGGAAAAACAATTAAAGAAAAAGAAGAAAAATAAAATTACAAATGCCACGTGTCACATCATCATACCTTGGGATCTTGAGCAACAAGAAGGGCAGCTCGATCACAAGTTAACTCAGCTGCTCGGAGCCAACGGGCTAACTGATCCTCTATCCTACTAGCAATCAACCCACCAAGTCCTGTAAATGGAAAAGGAGGTTCATTTTTCAAAGAGTTAGTGTTGCTTATGTTCATCCCGTTTGTAATACTATTAAGTTTATCCTATACTAAAACCAAAAACAGTTCCAAGGAAAGCAGATGATTCGAAAATGCTTTAACTTTACTAGTTCAAGTACTGACAGCAAACAACAATTAATCAATATCCTAGAGTGATTGATCCAAGCAGGAATATTCAAAATATTGAGAACCTTATCTCCAGGTACTAAAATAAAAAGTTTACCTAAATAGTCCAGAATTCTTCCAAGTCCATAATAAAACTATTGTACGACACTGGAAAATGTCTCTACGCCAGTTAACAGTGACCGTCAAATCAGATGAAACCAACAAGGGTATGAAAAACCATTACATGATCTCACTAATTCAAACAAGTTATCCTACATATACCTGGATAAAAATACACTACTATGTAAACTATCTTGAGCTATTTAACTCCATACAGGCATTGCAACTCAAGTAGAAATGCAAACTTGCCAGGTATTGTGTATGCTCCAAGGGCGAGGATATTAGCATATGTCAGCCATAATCCATGTTCACATTTCAGATGCCCCAACTCATGTGCCATGACAGCCTGTTGACATTTTCAAAAGAAAAAAAAATGTCAGGAACAGTAACAGTAAAGATTCAACTGAAGGACTCATTACTAAATTACACCCAAAATTTATTTCACATCTTGGATAAGAAGAACTAGACATAGGAAAGATGAGACAGATATCAATATAAGGAAAAGAAGATGATATCAACACCTGCAACTCTTTTCTCGACAAAAGCTCAATAAGACTTGTGTGAACAACAACGAATGGCCTTTTGCCGTTGATGGCCAAAGTATATGCATTGGGCACAGGGCTCTGGCGAATGTACAAATCCGGAGACTCAACATTCAATATTTCAGCAGCCTCAGTCATTAACTGGTGCAGTTCAGGAAGCTAATATGCAACCATAGCATGTCAGAACTCAGAAGTAAGCAAATACTAAAATAAGCACTTCCAAGAGAAAATAGCATTTTGAACTATGATGAAGTGAATGTTTGAAGCGTCTAGTGACATCGCAGTCAAGTCCACAGAGTTCTTTTCAAGGTTCAACTGTTTAAGTATGTAGACAATTCCACAAAAAGATGAAACCTCGAATGTCAAGCAAACAGCACATTGCAAACAAAATGTTGAGCAGTCATAAATGTTAAAAAAAATTGTGGGTGACAAGTACACAACTACACTACTCATAAAAACAGTTGAGTTTACTTTCAAAGCACAACCTTCCAAGTCCATTGCTCTGAAATTTTCACAGCAACATCCTCAAGCTATGTAACCTCAAGTAACTGTCTAGCTTGGATGTGAGTATGGACACTCGACACTTTATCTTGGATCAAACTGTACAACATGATAGAATACGTATATATCTGATATAGTATGTAGTTTCCTATTTTGTTTAAAGTTCCTATTTCAGAAAGACTATTTTACATGTATATATTGATTAAATAGAAATATTGAACCCTGAGGAGTATTGCAAATTCTCACATGGTATCAAAGATACACCTAATTTTGTAGGTTAATTCCTGGTTTTTCTTCTCACTGTTTCCCCTCGGTACCCGTCTTCTCCCTCACCCTTCTCATCTTTTTCTTTGGCCTCAAGTCACCATGACTGATGACTACCAAGAAATGGTGATTAACAGCAGTTTATATCACTCAGCCTTAACAATCACTAATATTCGGTCCCTTATAGCTCTTGTACTTTCGAGAAACTGTCCATTACTCTCATTGGGCAGAGTTGTTTCGTAGTCAAGCTTTGTAAGCATCGTGTTGGATCATATTGATATCTCGGTTCCTCGCCCGTCTTATATGGATGATGAAGTGCCTTTGATTTGGCTGTTAAACAAGGATTTTAGGCACAATCTCTATGGACTTGGTTTGAAGTGTGATCACGGTGGGTGCTAATGCTCTTCAAATATGAAACCGTTTGTGTGATTTATATCAGGACAATCAGGGTAGTTGCGTGATTTATCTTGAGCAAAAATTCAATATAAACTCATTGATGGTTTTGCTAAAATGATGGAATAATGCTGAGAACTCAAGAATCTTTCAAATACATTGGCTAGTGTTTGTCACCTGGTGGCTAACACGAAGCTTGATCTACGCTTTATAGTGGGTTGCGATGCCGAGTTTCACACTGTTGCCACTACAATATCGCAGACAAGCCACTGCCCTCGTTTGACACAGCCCATTCATAGCTCCTTGAGATAATGAACGAAAGAATGACACGGAAACTGTGCTTCTCACATAATCTGCTTCTTTGTCAAGCTTCTCCTCAACCTTCTTCGTCAATTGTATAGCAGAATCCACCACAGCTATGACATGGTGGTGGCCGTGGCCAGGGAGGTGGTTGTGGTGGCAGGCAAGGACAACGAGGCCATAGACATCACCACAACCAACAACAATATGGGCAGCAACGTGGTGGACAATATGAGGAGCAACAACAATATGGCAGAGTGCTAACTGGCCTTAAAACTTGAATTGGATCATCCCACTATTGGCCCAACTCACCAGCAGTAGCAGGAATGGGGTCCGACCCCGTGCTCCTATCCCACGGCATCTCCAATCAAACAGGCAGGTATTCTTGGGCCAGTTCCACACCAAGCCCAGCAGGTTCATGTGGTTTATCCCAGATCGGACTATGACCCTTTGATGACACCCACTGAATAGGGGCAAGTGTCTTCGTTCATGTCACTGCAGAATGCCGATGACAGTCGTCAATCGGTTGGTGTTTCGTCTCATCTTACTCATAACACAGGTAGTCTCTCTCCTCTTGTTAAATATGAACATATTTTAGTTGGTAACAATGGTTGCATTCCAATAATGGGTTATGACTCTTCCTTTTTACCTTACCCACACCCACCCCCTAGGTGATATTGTTCGTACTACCTCTTTTGATAAGCTATCATTTATTTGCTGAAGGCAGGACTGATATGGATAATTTAAGTTACTTTCTTGGGATCTCTATATCCCGTACTCTGTGCAGAAACTCCTATTAAATACAAACTTGGTGAGGTCATTGGGAACCCGGTTCCTAACCCCACATTATATTGTAATCTCGGCAGGCGCCTATCAGCATCTTACCTTCACTCATCCCATCATTTTGTATGCTATTAGCAAATATGTTTATTTATGCATGATCCCATCATTTTGTATGCTCTTAAAAACGTGTACTTTGCATAAGGCTACTATTATGTATTGTGACATAGATCAATACTATTTATCTATCTTCTAATCCTATACAATACCAACATACAAAACACGTAGAGATGATAATTCATTCTGTATGTGAGAACGTTGCCATAGAAGACATACAGGTTCTTCATGTGCCGTTCCGGTATCAGTTAGCAAACACTCCTCACGCCGTGGGGTGTGATAGATTATGTATATAATTGAGATATCATGTAGTTTCCTATTTTTTGTAGAGTTCCTATTTCGTTACGACTCTATTATACATAATATATATTTATTGAATTGAATAATGAAATCTTGAGATTATCACACAACAATTTCATAATATTCACAAGTTCGACTCGGAACTTATTAAATCTTTGTAAAATTCACAAAATATTAAATGGACAGAAATTTCACCTGGTCTTTGGAAACAAGCAGTGAAGTGCCTATGTTCTCTAGAAACATGACCTGCTCAGCAATCGATCCTTGCATCATCCAGGTAAAAAATTACAGTAAATAGATGGATTTTTAAAAATAAATAATTAAACGCCAATTTCATATTGAGAGCAGATTACTCAAAATTTTTGAATAAATTGATCATACTAAAAATACAAAAAAAAAAATTAAAAAAAATTTACCTAATAAAGCCTTGCCAATTTCATCTAATCCAGGAATGGCTCTCAGAATCACCGTGTTCTAAATTCAACAATTCCACAATCAATCATGGAAAAAAATTTAAAAAATGGAAGTAGTATAGGAAGAGTGGTACTTGTTGATCAAGAGGATGTCGGAAATCGTCGGCGTTCAAATTGCGGAAAACAACCGTCGGAGAAGAAGACGAAACAGCAGCGGATGCTCGACAAACAGACAAATTAAATCTCGGGTTTCCGATGATTGGCCGGAATCGTACAGTGGGGAACATTGGGGTTGATTTTGGAGGAGAGCTACGGGTTGAAGGATGAGAGGAGAGGGATAGTGAGGAGAGAGACATAGAAGCCGCCATTTTTTTTTCTAGAGATTTTTTGCAGAAGAGAGAGCTGTATTTAGTTATAGTCTTAAGATGTTGAGGTGTTGACTATGTTGTTCTGTATATCTGTTGAGTGAGTGTAACAGTTTCAAACACGACTATATTCGTTCCATTTTGTGGTGGTTTATGGTTGTGATTTGCCGCCACTTCGTTTTCTATTCCTAATTTAATTTATGGAGGTTTCGACTATGGTCATTTTTTTTCGAGTATTCTAGTTTAGATTTTGTATAACATATAATTACTACTATATAAAAAATTTTAATTAGCTTATACTATTAAAAAAAAAAAAAAACTTGTCACTCGCTTCTCCACTTTTGCCAAAGTCTAAAAAAATTCAAGGTTTTAAGGTCGGATATAGCCAAATTAATATTGTTATAGTTATCAAATTTAATAAAACCGCACTATTATGTAGTGAATTCCCCAAAGTAAGAGTGTAAGTATGTTTGGTAGTGTATTATAGAATTCGTTTCTTGGTAAATTATATACAAAATCACCAAAAATGTCCTATATTATAAGATCAATTCAATTATTGTGGTTTTGATAAAAGAAACCATTATTGTTACGTTTTTGTTTATATCTTGTAGATGTTACATGACTATCAATCAATGAAAGAATTTTACTATTAAAAAAAGTACGAATATTACGAAATTCATATAATACTTCAACTACAATTCATAAATGATACGAATTCTAATGAAAGTAATATATTTGAAATTTGTATTGTCACCTTGGAATTAATAAGGAATGATAAAAAAAAATAAGGGTGTGATCATTTTATTTATGTTATTTTTCTTTAACTTATTTTATTAGAAATAAGGGCATGTACTTCTATTTAGCTAATTTTTATATTTTTTCTTATTTAATCTGATTTTATTTTAATTTATTATATTATATTAAAACTATATCAATTATATATTGTTCTTAGGAAACTATTTTTTTCTCTTATATTATCTAACTTTATCTTATCTTTTTTCCTTTAAGTGAAAAGAAGGTGGACAAAATGAGAACTAAGTCAAAATAAATTAAATAAAACAGACTCTAAATGTAAAAAAGTATTAGAACCTTATACTTTTTTGTAATATAGAAAAGAGATATTTGCATAGAACAATTTTTAAAAAAAATTAAAACTGAAAATAAAGAAAAATTTTAATCAATAATTATAAATTAAATGTATTAAAGAAAAATGATGTATTTCAAAAAAAAAATTGATCTAATAGTTAAATGTTATACACTATCAAAAAATCTTGAAATGGTTGATTCATTGTCAAAATATTTTTATGCATACACAATATAATTAATACAGAATACTTCGTAATTGATATCTTCATTTGTTGATAGGTATAATTCCAACTTTCTTAATATTACATTGAGCTATTAACTTTTTACTAAATAGAATCTATCTTATTATATGGAATGATATTGAAAAAAGAAAACTTTATTACGATGGACACTTATTGTCAAAAATGTTAAATTATTTTGATGATTTTCTAATTAATCTAACAATTTATGGAAATATCAATCAAATAAATGTATCCTACCTATTACATATACCATCTATTCTTTTATAGTATTTGTATTTATCTTTTTAGCACTATTTTCAAACCATGTATTCAAACATTGATATTTTCTTAAATATATTATACTTGAAAAAGTAAAAAAATTACAATGATCATAATATAATATACATAAAGAAGAACCGAGTAATTGATCTTACATAGATATGCTTTCATAGAAAAATTGTGTAGAATCCCTTAGCTTCCTATCCAAACCCAAAAACCTGCTTGAATGTGATGAACAACCCACATAACTAATTCAATACAACTCAAATATTAATCTCATGCATCTAGTTCAATACAATTTCAACATTTCTCCAATCTAACACAAGTCGCTCCCAAGACCTCCAGTCCAACACTTCTCAAACACAAATCCTCAAACACAACTTCAATCCAAAGCATCCAATAAAATATTTTTATAGAACATGTATAGATATATACCAATTACAATAACCACATATACAAATAACAAAAGATTACAAAAGATTCTTCTAATATATTTATATAAACACTAAAACTATCATATATATAAAATATAAACTCTACGAAAACTATGAACTAGTACCACCCACATGAATGGTGTATAAATGAGGGAATGGTGATCTCTAACCATTTAGAGATTTTGGCAATTAGTGAGGCTAGTTGTGAATGTATATGACTTAGATCAATGATCCAACGTATACGATTGGATTGTGGTTTAATTGTCAAAAAAGAAGCTCAAATAATTTTATATGAAGATAATGCATCATATATTGCACGACTCAAGGAATTATACATCAAGGATGATCAAACAAAGACACATCTTACCAAATTTTTTCTTTAACCATGAACTTCAAAACAATGGCTATATAATTCTCCAATAGATACGATCAAGTGATTTTACTAAAACACTTTCAACCGCTACATTCAAGAAATTGATTTACGGCATTGGATTGCGGCGTCTCAATAATCTTAAGTGATGTAATCATCAGAGGAGTAAATGAGTGTTGCACAATTTTTCTCTTAACCATGATTTTTCCCACTTGATTTCCTTAATAATGTATTTTTTTAATGAGGTATTGTTTTATATAACAAACATTCAAATGAAACTTTATGTAATATCATATGCATGCCAGTTATATTCCTAATAAAAAAATAGTATAAAAAAATATTCCTAATAAAAATATTTTAAAATATGTCAATTTTATTATTATAAAATAAATTATAAATTTAAGATTCGGCCCATGATCTTTATATACCATCTCAGAAATTTTCTACATCAGCCCTTCAACACATTCTGAGAAATTCATCTGGTCCTTCTCAATCTTCATCATCTTTATATACCATCTCAAAATTCCGAGTCAAGAAACTTCCAGAAAATAGATACACCGAACAAAACCCAGAATTATAGTTTCAAATTGGAGCAACAAGAAAATCATCAAAATAAATAATATAGTTCATCTCTTTCCTTCGATTATTATTAATGTAACCCTTTTGATTTTCTCACTCTTTTTTCCTCAGATTTTTCTCCTACTTTACTTCACTATAATAATCCCCCCCTTTTTTTTAACAAAAATTAGGAGGCATTCAGTGAATCGTCCACCAACACCAGATGCAGCGGACGAACAAGAAAAGGAGCTTACCCTTCAAGAGAAAATCAATATTAAGGTCTGTTTCTTCAACCCCATTAATCTATTCTTTAAATACATCTTACTTTTTGCTGATTTAATGTCGTTTAGTTATGTTTTTATCAATTGGAGCACCTTCAAAGTTTGTTTGTTTGTTTGTTTTTTTTTATAATTGTGTGGTTTACTGAGATGGGTATTTGACTAATTGACTTTGCAGTTGATTGAGAGTGGAGAAAAGGAGAGATTGATGGATCTTTTGAGGGAAAGGCTCGTTGAGTGTGGATGGAAGGATGAAATGAAAGCCATTTGCAGGTTGAATTTTATCCCCTCCCCCCCCCCCCCCCCCCCGGAATCCCTATTATATAAAATTTCGCATCTTTTTTTATTAAGTTTTGTCAGGATTTAATTGTTACATTGATAGTGTGATTTGAACTGGCTATGCGACAACTGAATCTAGACGGAGGGAGTATTTTATGTTACGTTGATGTTGATAGTTTAGGTTTGTTAAGATATTATGTGTAACTTACTGTAACTGTTACGATTTCCAAATTGGAAGTTATGTGACAGGAATTGAATCAGTATCAAGATTGTTACTTTTAGTACAGTTTGGCTGTAAAGCGGCTTCGGTGCCTTCCTTTATCTGTTATTGTTTCTGGCTTTTGATTTTTTTTTTTCCCTATAGTTTTGCAAATTGTGATGTTTGAGTTTCAAACTTTCAACTAATATTTGTTTCTGCTTTTAGGGCATTCATAAAGAAGAAAGGAAGGAACAATGTAACTGTGGATGATCTTGTACATTTAATCACTCCAAAAGGAAGAGGTATCGATGTTTATCAGACTCATATACCTTTTTTCAGGTTTTGCTGCTCTTGTTTTGTATGTTTTATCTTTTGTCAAAGCATATACTTAATTCATAACACTAGTGATTGCAGATTTTATGCTAGTGAAAGACTAGGCTTGAGGTTTCAATGGTTGTGTGGCATGTGTTGTATGAGATCTGATGTGTGCACAAGCTGTAAGCTACTGTTGATCTGTGGAGCCATGGAACAAGAATCATTTAGCTTTAGCATTTTTGCTACACTTCTTTACTTCTTTCTCACACTTATTTATGCATATCAACGCAACCCCAATACCTCTAAATGGTTCATACTCTGGGTGGAGTAAATAATTGAGCGCATATTTAGCCTAATTCTCTGTTAAAACTTAAGAGTGGTTGTTTTCAGTACATATACAATCTGCATTCCGTAAGCAAGAACTGTCATCTACTCATGACAAGTAAATATGATTTTGACCGTTGAATGAACTATATCAACCTTCACACTTGTCTTGAAACAAATTTTTTTTGTCTGTATGTTGGGGGTTGGGCAAATGATGAGGTGGTCTGTGAGGAATGGAGAGTAGTTTTTGCCAATAATGTATCTGTTTAGAGAATACGGAAGCAATACGGCTCCTCTTTTCTAGCCCTCTAGACAGAATATCTCTATACTTGGTTCTATATACCGGTAGATCAGTTGAAGAAAAGATTCAGACAGAGAAGAGGTAACAAGGGAGTACCTCTAGAGTCCTCCATGGCAACATGATTTAGAAAAGCAAATGCCTTTCTTGGTAGAACTCTGATATTACATTTCAGAAGTAAGATATTTTTGTGTGTACTGGGGGGGATACAAGTCATCTTGAGAGTCAAAAAGAGCTTGTGTTAGCAAAGGTTATGGGACATAGATAATAGCCTTATTAACCTCTTGAATCTCAAGGTTAAATTAGAATGGGCCAAATGGATATTTAGCTGTTTAGATTCCAGAGTACAAGTATGTACTCCTTTTGTTTGTTTGTTTTGGTTTTACAAATTCACGATTCATATTGATGAACAGTAGAGCTTTAATATGTGAACAATTTTAGGGACTCTGCGTTGCAGAAGCAGTAATTGTGTTCTGCTGTGATTCAATACATCTGATGTTTAATGTTTTTGTCACCTGAGGAATGTGCTAGGAATTAGCTGCTGGAACGTGCAACAGAATTCTCCAATGAAGAAAAACAAGAAAGATTGCCAGGAATTGTATTTATATTACGTTGGATGTTTGAAATGTACAAGTACTATTCTTCTTTCGAGAGGAAGGTCTCTCCACTATGTAATGTTTACAGAAGATTTTGCATGCCCTCCTTTACGCTGACCCTCCCTTTAAATACATATTCTACTGACATCCTGGCTAACTTCCTAACAACCTTAACAGAGTAATATTTGGCTATTCCGCTACGTCCAAACACCCTCCCCCTCCCCATTTAACGGTTATGCTTCCTTGCTTTCCTTGGGCCGTGTCTCCTTTTGATCAATCATCTGATCATGCTCCACCACTTTTGTCAGATTGGTTGTCCCCTCTTGCTTCTGCTTCCCTCTCCTCCTTGAATAGGTCTTCAATGCTCGTTGGTCCCTTAGATTCCCTACAAATACCCTCCCCTAGTAGTTTCACCTTGTCCTCAAGGTGGAAGGTGGGAAAACGCAGCAGCATATCCTCAAAAGGTTCCCAAGTTGCATTTGTTTCCTCCAAGTGAGTCCACTTAATGAGTACCTCCAATGTGCCCTGTCTATTCCTCACTCCCAACACCTCCTCTAGAAGCACATCCATTACCAAGTCCGAGGACAAGGTTTCAGGTAGAGGAACCGGTACCACATCTTCTCCCATCGCTTTCTTGAGTTGAGAAATGTGAAAAACAGAATGAATCTTCGCACCCTCATGTAACTTCAACTTGTACGCCACCAACCCAACCTTGTGTATGATTTGATAAGGTCCATAGTACCTTGGTGACAACTTCCTAGAGTCCCTTTTAATGACTGAGTGTTGCCTGAAAGGTTCTTCAAATAAACCCAATCTCCCACCTCGAAGTGGCCTTCCCTCCTCTTCTTATCCTCATAAAGCTTCATGTATTGCTGTGCTCGAATCAAATGGAATTTAAGTTCATCTAGTAGTGCATCACGCTCCATCAACTGTTTAAACAGCTCGGTCCAAAACAGGCTAAGAAATATTCTATCTCGATCAGACACAATTGAAGATGGAATACCATGCAATCTTACCACTTCTCGCAAGAAGACATGTGTTATAGAAGCTGTAAAGAGATGCTTCAACATAATAAAGTACCCATATTTCGAAAGTCTGTCTACTACTACCAGAATTGTGTCCCACCCGGCCAAACGAGGAAGCCCCTCGATAAAGTCCATTGAGACATCCTCCCACACCTTATCTGGAATCGGAAGGGGTTGAAGAGACCTAATGGACTCACTGTTGCTACCTTATTGCGCCGGCACACTTAGCAAGCTTGGACATATCTGGTGATATCCTTACGCATACCCACCCAATACCATTCCGCCGCCATTCGACTATAAGTTTTATATTCCCCTACATGACCCCCAATAGGGGAGTCGCGGTACTCCCTTAGCGAAGTCGAAGTGGCGAGTTGCTTGGAATAACCACCCGTCCTTTGTACTTCAAAACCCCATTCTCCAAGGTGAACCACTTTGGAGCATGTTCCAACTAATTCACCAGCTTTGAGAGAAACGCATCTTTGTGAATTTGTTCTTGTAAATGAGACCATTACACTCCACTGACCGACACTAAAGCAGAACAAGAGAATTCGGGAGTATACTCACGTGTTAATGCATCTGCCACGGTATTGCTAGAGCCTGGTCTGTATTGTATTTCAAAAGTATATCCTAGCAGCTTGCTTATCCAACTCTGGTACGCTTGCCAGTCACCCATTGCTCCAACAAGAATTTCAAGCTCTTCTGTTTGGTCCGAACCACAAAGGTCCTCCCTAACAAATATTGGCGCCACTTCTCTACCTCTAAAACAATTGCCATAAGCTCTTTCTCGTAGATTGGTTTAAGAGATGCCTTGCTCCCTAAGAGCTTACTATAAAATTCAATGGGATGCCCACTGATGTAGCACTGCTCTAACTCCATGGCCACTCGCATCCATATCTAACATGAAGGTCTCTTCGAAGTTAGGCATTGCTAGAGCCCTGGTCATAGCCGACTTTAGCTCTTCAAATGTCGTGCTAGCCGACTCACTCCACTTGAAACAATCCTTCTTCAATTGCTCGGTGAGAGGTTGAGCAATTTGAGCGTAGTTCCTAATGAACTTGCGATAGTAACTTGTCAAACCTAAAATCCCCCATAACTCCTTCAATTGACTAGGTTTAGGCCAATACAACATAGCTTGTATTTTGCTTTCATCCACCCCCACCCCATCTCTAGAAATAACATGCTCCAAATACCCAACTTTCGTTTGCCCAAACTCACATTTTTTGAAGTTAACGTAAAGACAATGCTGCTGCAATGTATTAAGTACCTCTGTCAAATGTTGTTGATGCTCCAGGGAATTCTTGCTATAGACTAACATGTCATCAGAAAAACACCAAAACAAACCTTCTCAAAAAAGGTTTAAACACCGAGTTCATTACTGAAATGTGGCAGGAGCATTAGTTAAGCCAAAAGGCATAACCAAGATCTCATAATGTCCTTCGTGAGTTCGGAACGCTGTCTTCTTTACATGCTCTTCACGTACTCTAATTTGGTGATATCTCGATTTCAGGTCCAATTTGGAGAATATTGTGGCTCCGAACAACTCTCTAACAATTCGCCAATCACTGGTATGGGGTATTTATCTGGCACGGTCCCCTTGTTCAATGCTCGGCAATCCTTACAGAACCTCCACGACCCATCCTTCTTCACCAATAGAACTGGGCTAGAGTATGGGCTAGTTGAGGGTTGTATAATTCCCGCACATAGCATATCATTCACCAGATTTTTGTTCTTGGGGTACCTCTGGGGTCGTACACTCACTGGGTCTATTTCTTCCTAAGTATAATGGAGTTCTTGATCTGTCTCCTTGGTGGAAGACCCTCCGGCATGTCGAAGACGTCTTTGTACCGGTGCAACACTGACTTCAGATCACCTGGTATGTCTTTTTCCCACTCAACATCCCCCTATTCTCCAATACACTCATTAAGCTCGCCTAGAAATCCTTGACCTCCTTTTCTCAAGGTTCAAATCATAGCCTTAAGAGTTACCCCTGTTCGACCTAAAGAAGGATTGCCACGAAGCTCTATGCCACCCATATAAAATTTCATAACCCGTGTCTTCCAATTCGTGGTGATTGGACCAAACTTCTTGAGCCACTGTTCCCTAAAATGACGTCCAAATTTCCCAACAGCAAGATCATGAAATCTTCCACTATAGTCACCCCTTGTAATTAAAGCCTCATTCCCTTACTCACCCCCTCTCCCTTTACTGATTCCCCGTTGCCTAAGATCACCCCAAACTCCCCAGCACCATGTAATGATAACTTCAAGTATTCGGTTGTCCTGATTGACAAGAAATTGTGGGTTGCTCCAGGATTTATCATCACCACCACCTTTTCCCCATTTATCACACCCTCTAGCTTCATAGTTTTAGGACTTGTGAACCCCATTACAAAATTTAACGACACAATAGGTGAGGTTAATGGTGTTACCTCTGCTATTGCGTTATCCTCTTCTCTATTACCCATTTCTTCCTCTTCGTCACATGCCATCAAAACACTCAGCTCCCTCCTCTTACACCTATGATTCACATTCCACTTCTCATCGCATCAGAAGCACAAAACCAGCTCCCTTTTCTGTTGCAACTCCTTCTCACTTAGTCGTCTGACTCCTCCCCCTTGATTCGGTGGATTTCGACTAATGGGTCGGCATGAATGATTGGTGGTGTGTAATTGTTTGCGCTGGATGGTGGCGCCGAGTTGGCAATCGTATGACTCAGTTGTTGCTTGTATTGATACGCTACTCCAGTCTTCCCCCCAAATCCTTATCTGGGCTCTAGTTGCCCTTTGGGCCCAAACTGATTCTTGACTTCAACCCTCATAGCAATGTCCATAGCCTTATCAAGAGTGATAGGTCTCCACTATCTCACTTTAGCCCTTATCTCTCCTTTAAGCCCATTTAAGTATTGCCCTAAGGCAAAACCTTCGGGGATCCCTTCCGGTGGAGCTAGCAACTCCACAAATCTCCTTTCATACTCCTCCACCGATCTCCCACCCTGGTTATGTGAAAGCCATTGTTCATGTAAGCTTCCAATAGCAAACGGTCGAAACTTGCGAAGTAATATTCCCTTCAACTCATCCCACGACCTAACCCTTCTCTGGCGATGCTCCCACTAGAACCACAACAAAGCATCCCCTTCCAAAGCCACCGCCGCCGCCTCCAACTTATCCTCCTCTCCCAATCGGTAAAAATGGAAGTATCTTTCCACTCGTAAGATCCATCCATCGAGGTTGTTTCCATCAAACGTGGGAAGGTCCAATCGCTTCATTCTCCAATTATTTCCATTCACACCCATGCCATCTGGTGGTATGAAGGTCGTATCCGAAACTGGGCTCATTCCAACCCCTACAAGGGGACTAGTAGTCTCTGTCTCTACTCCCTCCCCGGTTTGCCTCCCCTGAGTTTGCTTCTTGCCTGGATTGAGGGTGTGCTCCCCGATTTGCCGTGAGAGAGCAATCATTTCCGAACGAAACTCCTGTGTGGTCTTTGCCATGACCTCCTGAGTTTGTTGAGAAAAACGTTGCTCCATTACCCCCAATGCCGAGGTAACTGCCTATGCTATTTTTGCATCCAGAGACGCAATCTCCAGTTCCATGGCCTCTATTATTTGGGCATTGGTCATAGGAGCCATCATCACCCAGAGGAACGACACTGCTCTGATACCAAATTGCTAGGAATTAGCTGCTGGAACGTGCAACAAAATTCTCCAATGAAGAAAAACAAGAAAGATTGTCAGGAATTGTATTTATATTACGTTGGATGTTTAAAATGTACAAGTACTATCCTTCTTTCGTGAGGAAGGTCTCTCCACTATGTAATGTTTACAGAAGATTTTGCATGCCCTCCTTTACTCTGACCCTCCCTTTAAATACATATTCTACTGACATCCTGGCTAACTTCCTAACAACCTTAACAGAGTAATATTCGGCTATTCCGCTACGTCCAAACACCTTCCCCCTCCCCATTTACAATTACTGACCCCATAACATATTCTAACAGAAAATGGTTATGCTTCCTTGCTTTCCTTGGGCCGTGTCTCCTTTTGACCAATCATCTGATCACACTCCATCTGATTAGCCAATTGATCATGCTCCACTTCTGTCAGATTGGTTGTCCCCTCTTGCTTCTGCTTCCCTCTCCTCCTTGAATACGTCTTCAATGCTGGCTGGTCCCTTAGATTCCCTGCAGAATGATTGGAAGATTAGAAACAGATGGAGTCTCCACTTGTAACGATTTTATCAGTTGTAGTATAATACATTACACCTGCACTTTGGACTCTGCGTTATCAGTAATCGTGCTGTGTTGTGATTCAATAAATCAATATATCTGACATTCAATGTTTTGTCTCCTGAGAAATGATCGAAGACTAACCAGATGCAGTCTCCACTTGTAACAATTTTATTATTGTACTTTTAATACGCACATTTTGTTTTTTATTATTCAGTATTTTCTGACATTCTAACTTATTGCGGCGGGATCTTTTATCATGTAGCATCTATCCCTGATCCCGTGAAAGCTGAGCTGTTGAAGCGAATTTGGGCATTTCTGAATGCAACTGCACTTTGATACCAGTAAACTATTATCATGGGGTGAAGCGGTCCTCGACCAAGTCTTAGTGGAGGAAGAAATAAGAGCTTGGCGAGAGAGTCACGGCTGTGTTCTCTAATACCTAAGACTTATCTAGGTTAGTGACTACAATGCTACCAGTACCTTCCCCGTGTGGCTAGGGATATCCACGGCATTTGTTCCAGGAGTTGGGTTTTACATGGGAAATCTATAGGTTTGTATTAGTAATACTATCATGTTGTGAATTTGAAAACTTATGCTTGCTCTGTCTTATCTTCTTTTGCTCTCTACACCCTAAAAAACCATGTTCTTGCGTTACGAAAGAAGGGTGCTTGAAAGTTGTACCAGCTGCGATGAAGACTTTCATTCCTTTCTTTTACGTAGAAGAAAAATTGGAGAACCGTAAATGTTGGTTTTAAAAGTTGTTCCCATTGTCTTGAAGGCACAATAGACATGGAAGTTTGATGCGAACCGCATTCTTAGATTTGTCTACAAAGAGATTGAAGGGCTATGGAAGAGTTTGCAAATGTTAAGCTTTAGGTTACTGGCTGTACGATTTATAAATTTTACTTCTTTGGCATCAAAATTCTTTACTCTCACTCTTTTCAGCTTACAAAATTTTTTTATATTGATATTGACTTTATTACACGTACATATAATTCATCACATAACACATAAAACGAGCAAAAATATAGATTAAATTTTATTTCAACAATATCCAAATCTTTGAAGAAGCCAAGATGTTGAAGAACCTGGGGGCCAAAATTTATACTAGAAAAAAATGCCAAATATGAAAGAGAGAAAAAATTGACCAATTTTAAAAAGAATTCGAAGTAATATTTTTATATTACATTGTTATGATTCTAATATATTTGGAAAATAATCTTCTAATATAAAAAATAAAACAAAATTACAAAAATATCTTAGGTGTTTAAGAGGGAAAATAATAATTTCTCTCATTGGTTTTGTAGATAAGTAATATATTTACAATTTCACATTACTACCTTATAAACCTACATTCTATTGATATTACTACCTATTTATACTTTTTGACAAATTGACAGGAAAGTGATGTCATAAAAAATATCTTTTTAAAATAAGTATTTGAAGAAGGATTGATTTTTTGGATTTTTGTTCTTTTTGTTTTAATTTTTCATTGAATTTCATCTCGGTAGATGATTTTGCTCCTTGATATGATGTTACTTTTCGGCTGAATTTGCCATAAAGTTAGGATCATTCGATACTTTTTTTGTTTTCAATTTTCTTTATTTAAAAAAAAAATCAAGTAGGAAAACACCAAAAAGTAGTTTCCAATTTATCAACATGACTAATATAAATATTACTAATTTGTAGCCGTGTTTCATTCTCAAAATACTTGAAATTTCAAAATTTAGACTTGACAATGATACTAAATGATGCCTTAACTTACCAAGTGTTAATAATTTTTTGAGGGTTAAAGTAGAAATCACTTTTTTTTTTACACCACCTTAGGAAAAGGTTTATATGGAGTAATATATAAATATATTATTAGGGCAAATTACCCTCTTTTCCTAACTTTACTTTAGATTGATTTTTTTCCAATCTATTTGACTTTCATATTTGCATAAATATGACTTTTACTCCATTTTATAGGTTATCCTTATGGAAAATATGTTCATGTTTGAAATTCATCTCAATAAATATTTTTTAAAATATTAATTTTTAAATATTTTTTTTTATAAAGTTAGAAATATTCAAACGTATTTAAGAAGTGTTGCAACTTAAAAAACAAATGAAGTACATCATTGTCCATCCCTTAATCCAATATAATAACTAGCATAACACGACATTTTTTTTTACCGATCGGAGCACACACTAGACAAGTAAGTAGGTCAAAAATACACTCGACTAAAATTAATAAAAGTTTATTTTTCCGATCAGAGCACACACTCGACTAAAATTAATAAAAGTTTATTTGACGTGGGGAAAACTTGCAGGATATTTTGATTTAAGGGAACCCGCAGAGCACACACTAGACAAGTAAGTAGGTCAAAAAATACAGATATATGGACTTTCTAGTCTCGTTTTTCAAATTTAGTAAAGTTCTTCCATCAGATCACAAAACTAGAATCACTCATCTGCAACAACTTACAATATAAGATCACATTTCTCCAAACAGAGAACATATATGATCACAAACACTTGATAGACATTTATTTTAGTCGAACACCTTACCCTACTTTTTGATAAATAACCCAAGCCAGAATACATCTTTCCAAGCTTGCGCTTCACGGAAAATTTGGCTCACCATATTACAGATACAAAGGTACAAGCCATACAACCTACAATATGCTGGCACAATCTACAAACAACAGCTTATACAGAAGCAGAATTACATTCCGGATTGTTCACAAAGGTCAAGCAGCTCCAGGGTCTGCAAAACAAGGACAAAAGTGATAATTGGATAAAAAGAGGAAACGGTTTTTAGAACTAACCGCCCATTACTTTGAATGTACTCTCACTTGACTACCCGCTATCAGTGTTCAGATAACACAACCCACAGGACCACAGCCATTAGTTTAATAACTTCACAATCTAGCACCTATTTCACTTGGTACTGGAAAAACTACATAATAGAACTTCTAGTGTAAAACCAAACAAGGGCAGTATATTAATATAGAGAATTTGTTCTGACATGCAGTGGATTTACAGCAAATTCCATAGAAATGGCAAATTACAAGGACGGATACATATATAACAACCAATAATCATGAAATGAAGTCAAAGTGAAACAAGTACTATTTACCTCTGAAACGGAAAGTTCAAGGCGGAACTTGGGACCATCATAGTGATGCAGGACAGGCCTAAAAGCATCTTCCTCCAACGCTTTGCAAAGCATTCTGATGCGGATCCTCACCTAGAAAATGAGCAAATGTAAGGAAACAATTTGTGAGTTGAAAAATCAACTTAAAACATAAACAATTATGAGAATTTCAGGATCTTCATATTACCTGTGCAGGAAACCTGGATTCACCTTTGCATTTCTTGTCCTCCCATGCAGTTGGATCAATATTTGAACCCCCAAAGCTAGATGCCTGTCAAGTCCATTATACAGTGAAAGAAGATAAGACAACATGATTATACCAACATAAAAAAAAAAACTGCACAAATCTTCAAACAAAACTAAATACAACACTTAGCACGACCATCACTAAGATTTCCAATCTTGGCATATTAACAGCATAAACACCAAAAGACTCTATTGTTCGCCATTTGCCCAACTAAGTACATCAAAATTATAGATAATGGCTGCTGACTAATTACACTATCAGATTAGCCAAAATCATGAAAATATTTTAAAATCTACCATCTAGTAGCTGAAACTAATCAAAAAAGAAAAATATTATTGGTAAGCTTCAATACATACTTCAAATATGCCATGAAGCTGGTGAGTTGTATAGTTGTACAGGAATAAAGGTAGACCAGGTGTTATTGCTCGGACAGAGTCCCTATATCTTGGGGGTAAACCTGAAAGGAGGACTTAGAATTAGCAATCATTCATCACTCAAAATTAAAACCAGCAGATAATGATCATATTTTAAAGTGAATAGAAAAAACTTTTTTTCCAGCAATTTCTACTGCAAGCATTTAAATATTCCAATTATTTTTGAGAATATACTAAATAAAGAAAGAGTCTCAGAAATGAAACCCCATAACCTAAATGTAGAGACCAAAAAGACTTAGGCTCTGGGATAATGGAAAAACAAAACTAACCAGGGAACACCTAAGTTCAAAAGGGTAGGCTAAAAAGAACATCACACTTACCAAAAAGTTGTCGCTTGAGGTTCTCCTGCATGGTGTCATTGTTGCATACGAAGATGTATCCACCAAGCACCTCATTTCTGGCTAATGTCTCTGCCGCAGGCAAGGTCTTGAATCGTTTGTCACTTGCACTTTCATTGTTGTTGTTGATGTGCTCCTTGTTGCTGTGACTGTTGATGATTGACTTGTTAATGGGCATGTTATCAACAATGTTAGTGATGTTTTTCTGATAGACAACATTCATATTGAAAGCATTGTTCCTAAAGGAGCTTTTGCTCAAATTTTCAGGCCCCTTAGAGTCCAGGCTCAACATGTTAAAATTGAAGCTTTCAAATTTGTTATCTTCTTGGAACCCAAACCTATCCCTTGGCCTCATATCAGCAGCTCCCTTAGAGTAGTCAATATTATTCATGCGCTCCCCCTTTGATCTAGTCTTCTCAGCTAGCTTTGACGCTGCCATAAGCCACTTGTGATCCTCTGACACTCTTGATTGTCCACGAAGTTCATCACCCAGTTGCCAAAAGCTGTTCATACCGTCCATTCTGCAACCTTGATAACCCATTTACAGCTTAGTGTTATGATAGTTCGATACTTCGATATGAAACTCCACAGAACATAAGATGGTGATATAGAGATCTAGCATAAAACAGTGTAAAACAAATGGCAGAACTGTAACAGCTTGCAGGGATACCAAAAGTCAACATAGAATATAGGAAAGGAGTGAAGCAAAGAAATTCATGAGCAATTAAAGCCATAAGTACATGATGAGAAAGTCTAACATTTTTTACAAGAGCGTGGAAGCAAAGATGCCTACTATATGAACATTCCTTATAAAGATTAATAGCAGATGCCTAAAAATAGAATATAGGCGAGTACTATTACTATAATGTTTGCTCTATATGGAAGCATAGTTGCGTGCCCAAATCGACGTATATTGATCACAATCTTCGCGTCAAACATTCATGATGAGAAAGAACCAGATGGAAAGGAGGCTTACTTAGTCAAATCTATACCAAAACCACTAGGTCAATATAGACGAATATCAGCATCTATCTCATTATGCAGCTCACTAGCTCAGTTCTACTGTGCTAAAAATTGCGAACAACATAACTTTGATATCTGCCGATGCCCTCACATAAACTTATCTTGACCTACTTCATTCATCTAGTTGAGTGTGTGATCATTTCCAAGATTCGAATCACATAACATAAAAAGTTCACGGACAATCAAAATTTTCACAACTCCTTTTATACATGAATAATATTCCCTAATTACAATCGATAGAGTAATTTGAACTAGTCATGCGACAATTAAACACGGATAGACCGAATATTACCCCTTTGATCCTTGTCATCACACAGCAAATACACATCACCCCCAACCCAACATTTCAATTTACAGCACATTTCTCACAAATTCAAGAAAAAAAATTCACATTGATCAACCAAATTAAAGCAAACTCAAGCTAAAATCAATGATCTGTCAAATTAAGCAAGCCCCAGAAAATATCCAGCAATTATAACATAAGAGACGTGATTGAAGCATGCTAACAATAGTTTAATCACAACTTAGTAAGCAAAACTAAGCATTAACTACGGAGTATATTACATAAAAAAAAAATCATAAATTTGAAAAAACAGTGAAAAAATAAAGAGTGAAAAGTAGTAGATCGGGAGAAAATAAGGCTAACCAAGACAATCAAAGAAGCCCTAGATTTAGGGGATCCCGAAATTGAGAAGGGGAAGAGGGGTGAAGGGATGAATAGGAAGAGGTGAGAGAGAGAAAGTACCTGGGAAGATTTATCCCTCTTTCTCCGCAGCTGAAATCGGTAGACGTGACAGAGTGTTAGTAGTCGTCCTTTTCCAGTTTTTAATACCCCCACTACTTCATGTCGACATTTCCTGTTTAATGGCTAAGAGCCTAAGATGAGTGAATGATGGAGTTGTATCTGCCCCAAACGGATTCGTACGTTCCTTGTATGGTGGATGTATCATGTATGTTTAAGTAAGTTAAGGAAGGTTGTTCGAAATTGGAATAAATGATTAAATGGTATTTTTTTTATCGAGATTTGGAAGCAGTCATGAAAAATTGGAATTGAGTAGTTAACGAATCTCGAACAAGTATGATGTCATAAGATTAGAGAAAAAATATATTGGTTCCTATTTTATAAGAATAAAGGAAATATTTAAAAGTGTTCAAACTAGTGAAAAATAAAGCTTATGAGTAACACCGTGAAATAATAAGGGAGAGTAAACAAAATTTGAGGAAGTACTCTAATATTTCGGAAAATCAGTTTAGGTTTATACTAAGTCGATTTATTCCATGAGTTATCCACTTTATTAGGCAAATGATAAAATATTATTGTATAAGAAAGAAAAATTTACAATGGTGTTCATTGATTTAGAGAATTTATATGATAAGGTACTAAAAGAAGTATTTTGGTGGATAGTGATTAAGAAGGGCATAATATTTAAGTTCATAAACCTAATTAAGAATATGTATCAAGAGGTTCACAAACATTATAAGCTCTGGTGGGGGTGAGAGAGGATTCCCTTATTATAAGTAGATTATACTAAGGTTCCACCTAACTCTGCTTCTTTTTGCGATATCCCTATGAAGTAATAAAGTCAATACAATGTGAGATATAGGGTTGATTACTATTTATTGATAATATTGTTTTGGTGAATGAAGCTAGTGAATGGGTGCATGTTAAGTTAAAGCAATTGAGACAAAAGTTGGAATCTAGAAGTATTGGAGTTAGTATGACAAGGAAGAGGCCAAGTGAAGATAGTGTAACTTTGAATGACAAGGAGTTGCCTCTAAGAGAATTTTCAAATAACTATGATCAGTTTTTGAAATGAATGAAAACATTATTGATCAAGACATCACTCATAAAGTAAAATCTGGGTGACATAAATGGAAAGAAATTAAAGACTATGTGTAATCGCAGACTTGTACTCGTAATTGTCAAAAATTAGTGCACCCATCGCCTGCCCCATCGCTTGTGGAACGTACAAGTTTCCATACCCATACTCGCCTAAGTGAGTACATATCTAAATAAGCTCTTGCTCCATCGATCAACACCCGTTTATACTTGTTTCCATAGCCTTGTACTAGGCACCAAAAATAAAGAAAAATCCTATCAAAATCACGCTTACAAGTGAGTTTTAAAGTAATTAGGAAAACATGATATTGCTAAACTATTTGGAGGATATTAAATTGCCAACATAGTGTTACAAAAATTAATAAAACATAATTCCTACATTGTTTAATACACAAATAATTAGCACAAATCCACATATGTAAAGTTTTCAAATCAAAGTAAAAAATTAATTCAATCACAAGTGAAATAACTCAAAATAGGCTATATGACTTTACCCGTACCACCCCATCACCCGTTAAACTCGTATTTGTATCCACCCCCAAAACGAAATGGAATGAAGTAGGTCTCTTATTTAACTTGTAGTATTATCATTCCTAAAAAAGCAAATATTAAAACAAACAATAATTTGTGCTCATCAACACATTTAGATTATATCACAACAACATAGTCCATATACCTTAGAATCACACTGGATCATATCTATTTATAATTATTACTAAAACAAAACCTCTATTGATATCATACTAAACACGTGTCGTGATATTATAAAAAAATAATTCATTTTTTTAATAGATAATGTCATTTACTTTTTTATATATTTTTTCATACTTTATATTAACATTTGATTGAAAAATGTCATACATAGATACATGACTATATAAATTTTTAAATCATTTAAATAACTTTTATTTCTCTCACTTTATTGCATGGTTTCCTCTCTACTTTTTTATAACAATTTATTTAATTAATATGAAAAATATTATCCCAATTAAATTTTGTACTTTACTTTAAAAATTATTGAGCATTATATGTAATTTTATAAAGAACTTATAAATTTTCACTAATAAATTAAAATATTATTATAATTAAAATATTTAATAAATTGATGTATGACATGACATGGTGTATGTCAAATATAATTGAGCTTTGCAATGTCGATATAAGAGGAAAGACACTATTAATCCATTTCTTTTAGAAGATGTTCATGAAAGTAATCAATGATTACTTGGGAGGATGGATGGAAACTCTACCGAGGATGATGAACTTGTGTATGAAGGTGATAACCTATCTTGGAAAGTGGTTGGTAGAGCTTCAGGGCCCATGAACCTGCCTATACCACTAGAGGAGCATCAAGGGCACCTAGGATTACTCCAAAATTATCATCTAGAGAAGGAAAGAGAGTGATGGTGATTGATGAAGAGGAGATGGAGGAGATAAAGGACATTGGTGAAGACGAAGATTATTTAAGAGATGAGGATGAGTTTGATGATGAAGATGTAGACATAGACTTTGCAAGAGTGTAGATACACATAGCAAAATTTCAAGAAACAGTTTCTTGCATTTACAACAGGATTTCATACACATTTCAATACGAGTTATAGGATTAGAATTTCATACCCTTGAAGCGTGATTTCCACAAAGTAAAGATCGATTCACACTTCTATATGGAGATCTTTAGAACACCAAATGTTGCTCCTCTAGTGTTGGTCCACAAGCAACGATTAAATCCCCACGTATACTAGTACAGAATAAGGAACAATTCCTTATTGCTTTTCTTGGTGATGGCAAAGAGAGGGGAAAGGAGAGCTTTTGAGTATATGGTTAAGTACGAGTGATGTGCCTCGTGTTTCTCATAACCATCCTTATTTATAAGTAACATCTATATGTTACAAAATAAACTCTTTAGTCCATACTTCACATAAGCATGACCATTTAGCTTCTTAACCTCTTTTGCATTTTAATTCAATCATATACTTATATATGTGACCTCATAGGACCGGTTTATTATTAGACATATACTAATCAAATTAGTACAAAAATCATAGTCGGTTTCTAGCAAAACACTATGATCCCCTAAAATAACCGATTATAGTTATCTCCATAAATTTGTTCATGTTATACTTAATCGTTACACTTGATTAAAGGACATTTTCCTTCAGACTTATCTAGTGAATAAGTCATTTAGGGGGCTATTTAGTAAGCTTGAACACTTACTATGTTTGCATACTTTATTTTATTTTCATGTTTTGACTTTTGATTGTGTTATTTTTGCTTTTAGTATTTTATAAGTAATTTTTTTCATTTAATTTAATATAGTAACAAATTATGTTTTCTCATATCAATTTATGTACTTATTATATGACTATTACATTGTTTTGAGTACAAAATATAATTTACAACTGGGGTGCCTCATAAACGACTTTTTAAACTAAGCTGCTTCCATTAGTAACCTTGGTGCTGTTCATGGATTTGGTCATTTGGGTATCGCCTCATTTGGGAAATACATTATCTCAAATTCCAAGTTCGATGACAAATGCGCGCGGTTGGCTCTGGCTCTGGCTAAGTCTCTGGCTACATCAGTAAGAGTTCTGGTGGGGTTTTATCTGTTCCTGGTCTTGCGTCTCGTCTAAATCTGAGCTCCAATAGCGGGTCTGATAGTACTGGTTTCCAAGGACCAAATAGGTTTCTGAGGGATTCGACAAGGTATAATCCCTTAAAATTGTCATTTTTTCTTTTTATTTCTGGATTGACTTGGAAAATTTTATGACTTCTGCATTGTAAAAGATTTCTTACAACTAATTGATGTCTTTTCAAGCTCTTTTGCTACAGTCTTCTTGCTCCCATTCTATCATGTATTTATTGTTTGTTTTTACTTGTAATAAAAAATTTCGGTTCCTGGGATGCTTATGAGTTCAGATATTGGAATTTCGTTATATCTCTTGACCTAGGGGTTCTTAGTTTTTTATCTTTGGTCTTGCTTACTGGAATTCAGTGTTTTGTTCATTAGATGATGCTTTAATCAAGGTTCCAAATTTCTGGAGTAAACGTGTGCTTTGTCAAATTTTGGAGCAATTCACTTATAGCCTAATTGTTGAACTACCTACCTCGTTCCTTGTGTTCCTTATTGGTTATTGCTAGCCTCTTCACCTCACCCTCATTGAGTGAATTCAATTATGTTGTGAATTGATGATAGATTTGTGGGATAATTGTGTCAATGTGTTGATATGCTTTCTGATCTTTGTCTAGTTATGAGGAACAAACTTGTCTAGAAGCTTGCTACTGGTATAAAGTATAAACTTAAAACTTCATAAACAAGAATGTCATGTTTTGTTGATGTGTGCTACACCTACTGCTGTTTGTGAGTGTAGGAATGTTAGTTGATGGTTTTACACCTAGTACTGTGCATATTAGGCATTGATTTGAAAGTGGTTGTCGGCTTTCTGCATCGCCACATGTAATCTCCATGCTTGGAAACTCCTATGCTACTTATTCAAAGCCATGTCTTTTGCTTATTTCTTTAGAAAGTTATCTTCTAGCTCTTGTTAGGTATATGGCTTGACTTGCTAGAAAGAATGACATGTTCAATCAGAAAACAAGTTATTGATGGTCCTACAAGAAAGCAGAATCATGAATTTAGCATCTAGCATGAAGATTTTTCTGCTTTACCTGGACAAAAAGGTTTATGTAGATATATGACAGGACTGATAATATTTGCTTTTTTTTTTCCATGCCTGTTTCTCTGACATATCGTGTTTGCAATTGTTATCCTTGTTTGTTTACCCAACCTGCTTTAGCGTGAAGATGTCATCTTAAATTTGGGGTAGCATCGAGCTGGAAGCCTGGATAATGCAATAAGTAGCGCCTGTACCCCCTGGTGGAAAGTTTTAACTTTGGTCAAACAGTAAATTTGTGGAGGTTGTTTGTGAAGAAAACATAATGTTTACTATAGAAGCTGTTCATCGTCTTTTAAGTGTACATTTAGATCCTTATTGAATAAAATACTTGGCAATCATTTCTTATTAATTTAACAATTCTTATTACTTTTGTCACTTCTTCTGCAATTATCCTTTTCTCCCCTTAAAACAAGGCTTATTTGTACCTTGTTGTTAGATATAGGAGTCACTGGATAGTGGATACCAAGATGTTTCGGCATAATTGTGAAAGCTACAACTGTTTCTGAATCATTTTATTTGTGGTCATCAAATAAACCATCTTTTGGAGATGACTGTTATTGTCAATTATAGAGCTAGGTTTACTTGGAGCTCACTAGGTCAGGTGTAGGATTCCCTCAAGGTGTACCGTCTATGTTTTGCTGGAGAAGAGTTTTTAAATTGGCATTTTCTATCGTAGTATCCACCCTAAGGTACTTTCTATCTTTTTATCCTGTGAGGGGTGTTTGGGGGTTGGGTGCTGTTTATTGAGCTGCAAGTTGATGCATAACGATTCCCAGGAAGTTATGGTAAGGTTTCAATTGGCTATTTGAAGATGTTTCTGTGTTTGGGTTGGCTGCTGTCGTGTGTAATTTAATTTAATTTCCAATCTTATTTATCATAAAACTCTTTGCAGGTGGAAATTCTGATTACAGCATAGAGTTCCACAAAAAAGAGCAACTTTGCGAAAGCAGTGTGTCTATGGTGCAAACTCAGAATTTCTCAGGATGTAATTTGTGATCAAATCAACGGGTCTCTTTTTTGTCTAAAAATTTGTGTTCTTGCACTCATAAGGTATAATATCCAGATGGAAAGATCTTCTGGGTTCATTCTAGGCAGTGCATACACATTGCCCCACCCACAGTAGCATCAGCAACATACACCACCATCAATCAGTGGCCCACAGCAGCATCAGCAACAAATGCCGTCAATCAGTGGCCCACAGCAGCATCAGCGAAAAATGTCGTCAATCAGTGGCCCGCAGCAGCATCAACAACTTAGGCCATCAGTCAGTGGCTCTCAGCTGCATCAGCAACATATGTCATCACTTCTCTTTTCTGTACAAGTTAAAAAGGGATCAGTTATCTACAGATGTGGCATGCCATTTTCTATCATAGTATTTTTGTGACTGGTTCCTGTGTCTTCCTCAAGCCAGTGGTGCAACTGTTTTACCACATTCCTCTCACATTTGGGTGAAATTTCATATTTGATGCTGTAGAATCTTGAGGAAGACTGATTCTAAGTTTGTGTAAAGGGGGTGGAGAATGAAATTTCCATCAATGATTTTGCAGATGGCTACTAGTGCATACCTTCTGAAGTTCTCCGTATTGGGGGGGTTATTGTGGGGTGAGGGAAGGGGGGTTCCGTTGGAACTAGGATTGTTTCCATTATTTGACAAATGTGTTTATTCCTATCAGGGCCATGGGCCTCCAGATAATGGCATGCAGAAATCTGTGAACAACTTGACTTCAATGTCTGGTCTGGCTTCATATGACAAACAAATGCAGCGATGTCAGCTTTAGAGGCTTCTTTTCGGGATCAGGGAACCAAGTCTATTCAGGCTACACAACTTACGCCTGATACATATTGTTTGCTGGGTTTGGTAAGTGTTGCAAATGAGAGAGAGGATAACCGTGATCTGTCGTCCCTTGCTCTCGGCATGGATCTGATGACCTTTACTAAACATTTCGTTCCCCTTGGTCTGTCGAATTCTTCAAGGGAGGTCCTGAGTTTGTTGCACCAGAATGTTACAATGACTATGTTGAACCAGTTCCATCGCTATATGTAAAGCTGCTCTCTGAGATAGACTGTTCATTTTTTAGGATGAGCATTGAGATAGGTTTTTCGGATAGTACTACTATATCAAGAAAATATGAAAATTTCGCTATTGTATCTACCAAACAAATTAGCATATTAAATTTTTATATTTATGGTTTTAAATTTTCAATAATTATTTATGCATATTATTTCACTTATTTTGTGTATTTGATCGGAGTGCAGCATATCTACTTCATGGAGTTTCAGAGAAAGACTTTCCTACCTGAAACATTCTGAGACATCTTAAAGAAGGACTTGTGGAGATTCAACTGCGGATCCAAATTCTGCAAAAGGGCAAAATAATGGAAGAGATGGCAACACATGAGGGTGGAGAGAGCTTGGAAAACAGCAGTGCATCATTTGCAAAAATCAAGTGATTGATTGATGCAGATCGGTGGGAACCTTGAGGAGAAAACGTATCCAACTAAGGGAAGCCAAATGCACATTACCCCTTCTTTTATTGATTGTATCAATCAATTCATGACTAAGAATAACATCGTCTCTCAAATTTCGACTTGACACAAAAACAAATTAACTATCAAGAAGCAAAGTAGGCAAAACTTTTTATAGGCAATTCGCCATAGAAGCACATTTATAAATGACATTGCATAGTACTATCAATCAAAGTTGGCTTTCCTCCTCCAGACAAAATAAAAGAAAGACGGAAAGACTTCTACCCAAGTGTCAACCAACTGTTAATGTTAAATATCACCACGTCAACCTCTGCAAACGACAAAGAACACCTCGTCGCTTGTGTAGAAGACATACGGTGTAAATCAATCTCCTCAATGGTATTAACCTTCGAAATCTTTAAAGTGTTCATCCTGAAAACTAAGAATTCACTATCATTTGTTAGATGTTTGCTCGACATGTGTGCCATGCCCCTATTCACCTTATGGAGGACATTTCTTTCCTATTTACTTAATGTCACACCTTTTAGTGCATTAGTCTTATTGAAAAGTTATTTTAAAAGTTGCGTAATTTTAAAAATTGACGTTAAAATTGATATTGGATATGAACCTCCTCTTTTAAAAGGCACTTTCCTATTAAAGTATTGTTGTTATTGAAAAACTATTTATTACATCATATTATTCACTAATTTATCACTCATTAAACAAGTCAAAGAAAAAATTTCAGAAAAAAAAAAAAAAAAAAAACAGCCAAACCTTATAAACCCTCGTGTCACCACAAGTCATTCCCTCCATAGTAGGCTACAAAGAGTTCATCTTCCCCAGTTTTCTTGTAGTATTCCTTGTAGACCTAAAACCAGGAGAGAGAAAACCCACCAAAATCCACAAATCAAAGATGGATATGGGCGCTGATTTAGATCGTATTTTCTTCTTCGAGCACGCACGCAAGGCTGCTGAAGCCGCCTACACCCAAAACCCTCTTGATGCTGAGGTTAGGAAAAACAAAAACCCTCTCCACCCCCCCCCCCCCCCCCCCCCCCCCCCCCCCCCCCCCTTTTCTTCAATATTTTTGTTGAAAATTCTATAGTTTTTTTACTAAATTTATTTATTGATTTGTTGAATGATTTCGGTGCAGAATTTGACAAGATGGGGTGGAGCTTTGATTGAGTTGTCTCAGTTCCAGACTCCCGACGAGGCTAAGAAGATGCTTGCAGGTTTCTAGATTTTTTTACTGAATTTATTGTTTCTTTTAATTGTATCTTTCAGTTTTATCTTATTTTTTGTGGAAAAGATCTGATTTTTAGTTTACCCTTTTTGTTTGATTGGATTTTATTGATGGGTTTTTGTGGGTTTTGTGTTTAATTAACAATTTTGGGTAAAATTTAGATGCGGCAATCAACTCTATGGAGAATTATACATTTTTGCTTTGGGGTTTGATGTTGATGTATAGTTTCAATATTTCAGGTTTTTATAGTTTTTAGTATGTAGTCGAAGATATTAATAGTCAAAGTTGTGCATTAGTGAAAGCTAATTCTTTATGCGATTTTGGTTCAATTAAAGATGCGGTTGGTAAGCTAGAGGAAGCATTGGAGATTAACCCCAAGAAACATGACACGATGTGGTGTTTGGCAAATGCTCATACCACACATGCTTTTATGATTCCTGACATTGATGAGGCTAAGCCTTACTTTGAGAAGGCTGCTGGCTACTTTCAGCTAGCAATTGATGAGGTATAGCTCTAATCATGGGGTCATTTTCAAATTAATATGGGTTTGTTCTAATGATCTGGTAATTTGTGTGAGAATTTTCACTAAATGTTTTGTTTTTGTTTTTTATTTCTTTTTTGCTAGGATCCTAATAATGACTTGTATAAGAAATCCTTGGAAGTCTCTGCTAAGGTACAACATTTTTTACTTGCTCAATATAAGCATTCTTTGTGGGTTGAAATTAAATGTATATATCCTTGTTTTGCTTGATGGTAAGAGACAGATTTAATTGCTTGTTTATGAGTTTACTTAAAAGCAGTAAATGCTCCTTTTTCGCCTTATTCTTGTCTTACAAGAGGAAAGGTGTGAGGGGAGTGAAGTCTATTTTTTGGTGTGTGATTTGTGGTTTTTTTGTTTCTTTTCCATGTCTCTGCAAGTGTGGAAAACAGAATCCCTTCTAACCTTATTCATTTAAATAGAATTTCCTGTAATCATATAAACTATTTATAACATTCAAGTTAGAATCTTAAATGGAAAAATTAAAATTAAAAATACAACATTTGACCCACCTTGTTGATAAAGGTCAACATTTGCTTTATTTCATTAAAATACAATCTTTGAGGCTCATTGTATTTTAAAGAGCTAAATGACCGGCCACATCAGTATTATTGTCTATAGTTAGTCGGTTATTTTTTGCATTGAGCTCTTTATCAACAAGACATGTCAAAGTTTGTGTTTTTTTAATTCAATTTTGCCATCTTAAATGTAAATTCTCTGAGTTGTCTTCCTTTTGACGTAGTCCAACTAAACAATTTCTAACTTTTCTGATTTCAAATTCTCTATTGCTCAAAATATCAATCTAATATAAATTAATCAGTTAAATTTACCAAAGTAAGTGTAGTATGAAAATTTCATTGAAGACTAACTTATAAAACTTACATGTTAGAATTTCATGTTCTTTTTTGATTAGTTATGAGACACTTTCCTTCTAGTAAATTCTTAGATAAGGATTCTATGGAAGTAGCATCATTTTTAGCTAGAAGTTCCCCAAATTTACTGTCAGATGTCAGTTGAGCAGTTATTTATGATAATATTTCCAGAATTCCATGTGTTGTTGGGACTTCGTTGATTCAACTCTCTTTTTCTACCTTTTGGAGAAAGCTTCCTTTTTGCTTTGAGAATCCGCCCTTTGGGTGGATTAGGAATGTTTTCCTTTTAAAGTAATTTGTTTTTTCCGTGTAAGCAAACAACTAATTTGAAAGAAGTTTTATGTTGCCAAATGGAACCTTAGGTTTGTATATGTAATAAAATGGTAAATTCTTCTGTATGTTTCTAGAAATATTTTGGCAGCTACCATCTTAACGCGTGTTTCATGAACTATCTGGCTTAAACTAAATCTTATTGTAATATTTGTAGCTTTAAGGAGGTTGCATGTTAAGATGATATATTTAACAGAGATGTGTATGTTAAGAAGATGTGTAAGAACACTTTGAAAGATAAAATTAGAAATTTGGATATCCAAAATGAAGTTGGAGTAGCGAATATTTAGAAATTAAGTTAAAGAATAATTTAATGATCATCATAAAGTATGAAATGGGACTTGGTTCACTTCTATCCACTTTTGATATGTTTTCAAATCTGGGTTTTCTTTCCTTTTTTTTTGTTCTAGAGGCTAGGCAATTTGAGGTCCAGCTGAGTAGTTATGACTCTAGAGTGGGAAATTGAAATTTATGTCCAATGAGTTGCTTTTCTTTATGCTACATGCACTTGGCATTGTTATACCCTTTTTTTCTACTTGATATTATGATTTTCTGGTGCTTGCTTATGAAGGATTGTAGTCCTGTGTTGTCTATGGCATTTTGTCTTGAACCTGTTATCAAATTGTTCCAATGGTCAATGAAATTGTCTCTTTCCTAAGGGAGTTGTGTGAAAACCGATAAGGTGCACAGGGAGTTGTGTTTTGACAGGACTTGGTTACACCGTGGTCTGTTGCTTGAATGGTTTTATGTTCAATTGTGGGTATGGTGAAATTTCTCTTCCCTAGGGGATATAGATTACATTGGCTTGATTTTTCTGGCTAGCTTTATTTATAATTATTCGTGGACTACATTGTTGATGATTCTTGCAACATATTATTAGGCTCCAGAACTACATGCTGAGATCCACAAGCAACAAGCCTTTGCCCAGCAGCATGCTGTGGGCGGTGGTCCCTCATCTTCTACTTCCACCAAGGTAATATTTCGCGGGTTATTGAATATTTGTTATCACTTTGTTATACATGCGATTGGTAAATGAATTTTCTCCTTTCTCAGACCGCCAAAAAGAAGAAGTCCAATGATTCCCTATATGATGTGCTGGGATGGGTTATTCTTGCGGCTGGTATTGTGGTGTGGTTAGGATTTGCAAAAAACCAAGCTCCCCCTCAGCCTCCAAGATAATCGATGTGTTGAGCATTGGCTAAGTTTTGTATGAGGATGAGATCGATACAGTTTTTGTGTTGAAAACACCTGATAGGTTTCAGGGTTAAAGTTAATTTGGTATCCTTTTGTTGTTGTGTAGCTCTAGTTTAGTTACAATTGTTAGCTGTATTTGAAGATTATTCGTGACTGGAGCTTCTTACAAGTTTGAATTTTTCGTCAATGGATGCTGATTACAAAGGAATCATTCTAAATTGTGCGTTGTTACAGTATATGGAGTACAAAGAAGCACCTGCTTATACAGATTTTACTAGGGTTATTTAGTGTTCATTATCTGATTTATCTTGCTCTGGATTGCTGCTTTGATTTCTTATCAACTTCTTTGTCTCTACGGCATATCCATTTAGGAGTTTGCGGAAAATATACTCCGTATTTAAGTTATAAGTTTTGACCGCTTACAAAAGATGTTAGCAATAATCGCTTCTTTTTCAAGGTCCACATATCTCAACAATGGCGGCAATTTCCGTGAAAGCTGGCGGAAATGTCTCCAGAGACTACGGTTGTACCGAAGCGCTTTCACTCTTCTTTGGTCTGTCTCTTACGCCCTTCCGCCGACTTGAACCTGCACTTGGCTCTGCGTAACTAGAGCCGTCTCAAATATGCTACTCCTCGCTTCTCTAAGGTCCTCTCTTTTATGTTGAATTTTAATGTTAGTGACATTATGGAAATAGATAGAAATTATGCATTTGAACTTAATAATCAGCTTCCAGAGAACATTTGTGAGGATGTTAGTTTGTAGGTATGCATTTAAGAATGTTCTCTCTGCCTCTCTGGCTAACCCTCTGAAATTTTACTTGAATGGTTTAATCACTTAGGGGGTTTTGTCCTTCCTCTGTTTGTTGCATTTAGTATGAAGTGCTCTTAGACTTTTAAACCCTTTTCATTACCAGGATGGTGGTCTGCTGTTAGTGAGCAATTGTCTAAATGTTTCCTTGCTCTTCTTCTTCTTCAACTTCTCTTCCCATTTTGATTGCTCTGCTTGTTCCATTTTGGGTTCTAAAACTGGACTTGCTTATGATTCTTCACAAAACACCTGTAAAAGTATAGACTTGCACTTCTCCTTTACTGTTTGATTCATGTACAAGGTATAATAGTTCCTTCTTTTAGAATATATTCAAAGAGCTTCATCACTAACCAATTCAGTCTATGCGAATATTATTTTGATTTTTGAAGGCATAAATATCATTACAAGCAGCACAGAATCCTGAAATACAAACCCTAGTGTAGTTTACATGAACTGGGAGGCACCAATAACATCAGTAATTAGCGCTTTCTCAAGGATTGATAAATTAGCAAGGAGCTTAAAAATCCTCATCCATCTTGAACACATGGGTCCCACCACTCCCGTTCAAGCTGTTCATAACAGAAGCCTTCTGATACTCACCAACTCTCTTCTCAAAGAAGTTGGTCTTCCCTTGCAGAGAGATCAGCTCCATCCAATCAAACGGGTTTGCCACACCGTACACCTTCCCACACCCGAGCGCAGCCAACAACCTGTCCGCCACGAACTCAATGTACTGGCTCATCAACTCACAGTTCATCCCCACCAACGCCACTGGCAGCGCGTCTGTCACAAACTCCCGCTCGATTTCCACCGCATCCTTCACTATCCCTTGAACCTTCTCCACGCTCAGCTTCTTCTTCAACAAGCTGTATAGCAAGCACGCGAAGTCGCAGTGGAGCCCCTCATCTCGCGAGATCAACTCGTTTGAGAAGGTTAAACCCGGCATTAGCCCGCGCTTTTTGAGCCAGAATATCGAGCAGAAGCTTCCAGAGAAGAAGATCCCTTCAACGCAGGCGAAGGCGATGAGCCTCTCAGCGAAGCTCTCTGCTCCGTCGATCCAGCGTAGGGCCCACTCCGCCTTCTTCTTGACGCAAGGGACGGTCTCTATTGCGCGGAACAGGTGGGACCTAAGGGAGGAGTCCTTGATGTAGGTTTCCAAAAGGAGGGAGTACATCTCGGAGTGGATATTCTCAATAGCAATCTGAAAGCCGTAGAAGGCACGCGCTTCGGCGACTTGGACCTCCTTCATGAACCTTCCGGCGAGATTCTCAAGGACGATGCCATCGGAGGCAGCAAAGAAGGCGAGGATGTGGGTGATGAAGTGTTGCTCGTCGGCAGTGAGGGCAGTGTCCCAATGACGGATGTCTTGTGAGAGGTCGACTTCCTCCGCCGTCCAGAAAGAGGCCTCGGCTTTCTTGTACATTTCCCATATTTGTGGGTATTGGATTGGGAACATACAGAACCGGTCCGGGTTTTCGGCGAGAAGCGGGTCAGTTTCTTCGATTTTCGCCGGCATATTCTAGGGTTTAGATGGGTTAATTGCAGAAATTGGGGAAAAGTGGGGAATTCTGCAATTGGAGGGAGAAATTTTTAGGGTTTATGAGAATTAAGACTGTTGATGTGAGATGGAAATGGGAGGGATTGGAGAGCGGGTTATATAGGAAAGAGGAGAATTAGGGATTTGAAAAAATGGGGGGAGTTTCGAAATTTGGAGTTGGGTTGCTTGCGGGAGAACGAATTGGGGGGAGATGAGGGTATTTTGGAGAATTCGAAGGAATGAACTGGAGAGAGACGAGGGTTTTGGTGACGTGTAAGAATATAGAGATTGTAGTTTGGATAATGAAATTTAGGAGGGTGGAGTTTGAAATTTGGCGAGGGAGAAGCTTACACGAGACGCTTGCCGAATGTTTGTAAAAAATTTTGAGAAGGCGGGATTTTGCTTTTAGCGCTATTTCTGAGATTTTAAAATCTTGTAGATATTTTCTATTTCAGTAAATGCTGGAGTGTACGGAGAATGGAGATGCAACTGTGCGAGTGGGTGGAATGTGTTTGCATGAGCTTGCTCTAAGCCCGACGTAGCATGACACGGTTATGTTTATTCCCAATTGACATGATCAACGTCGTCAATTCGTCATCAAGTATTAATTTTAACTTTTTTAAAATAAAACTGAAAATCTTCAAAGAGACAACTCTAAATGAAAAAATTTTAAAAGAATGAGGCAATTTTTAGAAGTCGAACTAAAATAGAAAATTGGACATTTTTTGAAAAACAAAGAGAATACTTAGCAAGTTATATTTATTTTAGTGTAAATATTCCCTTTTTAAATTTTTATATTGGGGTTCAAATCTCCATTTTTCACGACTAATACTATAAATATTTATTATTTTCATATCAATAAAAAGCAGTAGTTTCATGCATGGAAAAAACAATGACTCAATTAAAGTCATTTTTAATCAATAATTAAGTTATAATTAGTAAAAATCAACTTTAATCAATAAAAATAGTTTTATTTTTGTAAAAAAAAAAGTTAACTGGATAAGACATAAGACACATGTAAGCATATCAAGGTATTTCATCATTGGATCTAAAATTATCCAAAAATGATTATGTCTTGCAGACTGTATACATTTTTGAGAAATTTTGCCAATAATTTTTAAAATTGAAACAAAGATGCTTGATACTTATTATACAAAAGTTTTCACTATTTAATACCTCACCTCGGTCTAAAAAGGCCCTAAAAATGAATTTCTAACCTAATACGGGTTTTGGATATATGTTGAAATTTGTGTTTAGAGTAATTATAGCTTATCTGCTAACGACTATAGCTAACTTTCTTTATAGCTTATGCATTTGAAAAGTTATATTGAAATATGCATTAAGTTCACTGTGGTAATTTACTTTGTCTATGTTGGCGTTGTTTGACAATTGACTGTTGGTTATCAGTTGTTAGCTTGTTTGAAGGGCTATTCATGTAGACTGTTGATGTTGGTTGTTTGATTGTTGGCCTTTAATAAATGTGTTTGATACAACCAAATGTTGGTTGTTGGATGTTTTATATGAAATAACATTTTTAGACATTGTAATATATTATGTTATGTAAAGAATAAAAAAAATCAGGAATATAATAGTAATGTTAAGTATCAAAAGCCAACAATCTCCATAAAAAAGATAGTGTGAATAACTTTTTATTTTTTGCTTAAAACCAAGTTAGAAGGCAAAATGAAAAGTTAAAAGGAAAAGTGAAAAGTTAAAAGGAAAAATGAAAAGTTAATAGCCAAATATATTTTTTTATTGTTTGACCAAATGAATAGCCCAACTAAAAGCATTTACCGAAATTGCGGACTATATTAGTTAATGAAATTGTCATTAAGTATTTTATGTGTTACGGAGTACGGAGCATTCATCATACACAAAGTATTGTATACATATTAGACATGTTAACTTTATTGTGTCTGTAGTAAAAGTGACCCTTTGAAAGAACAAAAGTGACTCCTTGAAAGAACAAAAGTGACCCTCTCGAAGTTGATAAATATTAAAATATATTGTGTTAATTGGTAACTTTGTTATATTGATGGGTCATTTTTACTAAAAATATAATAAAATTAATGTGTCCTATATGTATCCAATACTTTTTATTCATCATATGTCTCATGTCCTTCATTGTTGGTCTCGGTCTCTCAAATGTCACATATAATATTGAATGTTGCTTTTTACCTTATGTTAAAACTCCATATTTTGTTCTCTACAAGGTTTTTTTTTTCCTCTTTCCTATCAAGTGTCAAAATTTAACTTTTACTGATGACACGATAAAATTAACGTGTCTTATATATATCTAATACTTTTTAGGAATTTTTTTTAAAAAAATACATCATTTGACCCATATTGTCTATAAAGGCCAACCTTCACCTTATTAAAAATCCTATATTTGCATGTATTGTATTTTAAAGACACCCTTGATCGGTTACCTATTAAACGGGTCACTCGACTACATATCTTCTTCTTCACATTTATCTTTTCATATTTATTTCTCAGTTACACTATCCTCTCCATCTCGTCCACCATCTTCGATCTCCACATCTCATCAATTTGGAGAAAGACTATGGTCACAAGTCAGTTCTTCTTCCTTTTTTCTTATATTTCTTTGTTCTTTTGCTCATTTTTTTCCAGGACGTGATTGATGATTTGGGTTTACGAATTGATATGATGATACCCAATTAAAACAATGAATAAGGCTTGTCTAATGTCCTGGTCGGTATTATGTTTTCGATTATACCATATAGGTCCATATAATATGTTTCAAATTAGTCAAAAATCATGTTAATTTTTAAAGCCGATGACACATGCTAGTATTTAGGAAATTACTTCATTTTATTCAACATATATTCTGCTATATGTTTAAAGTTTTACATAGTGATGTTGAGAGAAACTATCATAAGTTGGGTGTGATTATTAGAGTTTAATTTTAGTATTGTTGTTGATTGAAGTTTGTTGGAAGAGTTGCAATGATGGGATTGGTTCTTTGAACAAGAGAAATATAAGTAATTTAGAGTGGTTTGAAGAAGAGAAGTATAGGTAATTTCTAAGAAGGTTACCTAACTTTTGGGCAGCAATGGTATGAACAAGTACAACTTTGCTGGCATTATCACAAAGGGACAATATTGATTTGGAATATGTTGCCACTTAGGAGATTCTTCTTCTTTATAACAAGGCCAAGGACAACATGGAAGCAGGGATGCAAATATAAGAGGAAATGGTGGAGCGACGTTTGAATGAACTCTCCAAGGAAGAAAAGTACAAGGCCAAGTTGCAGAAAATTGGATTGGATGATTTGCTAAGAGATATATTTGGTGATGAGGCTACTGTACAGACTTCAATTATGAGATCACAAATATACATCTTATGGGGTACATTGCTATATGAGCGCTCAATTGTCGAGTTCAAGTTGGGTTTATCCTATTGGGAAGAATGTTTGGAGGTTGCAGTTGAGAAGCTTGAACTTGTTGGTGCTTCACATATTGATATAACTGTTATGATTAAGAACCATTGCTCTAATCAAGCTGCACCATCAAGTAATTTATGTACTCCGAATCAAATCATGGTCATTGTTATTTTATTACCCACTTTGCTTTGTATTTTCGATTTGGAATAGCTAAAGCTTTGAACATTTGAAGAAGAAAAAACAGATGAGAGGGGTTGTATGGTCATCAACCGTCACGTCATCACAACACATGACTTGTTTGACAACCGGTCATTTTTCATTAAGCCCTTTAAAGTATAAAACATGAAAAGGTGGGGTTTTCTATAAATAAAATGAAGGTTGTCCTTTATGGACAAGATGAGTCAAATGTTGTATTTTTCATTTTAATTTTTCCTACTTTTAATTCATCATATGTTCCATATCCTTCATTGTTGGTCTCGGTCTCTGAAATGTCACATAGTGAATGTTGCTTTTTACCTCATGTTTATACTCCATATTTTGTTCTTTATAGGGTCTTTTTCTTTTCTTTTTCCTATTACGTGTCAAAATTTCATTGGTAAATTACGTTAGTGGGGAGAATTTGTTTTCGTCAATAACCTATCTCCTCTTCCTCATAATTGGGGAATTTACCTTACCAAAAAAAAATAAATTCTCCTCATGTAAGGATATATTACACAATTAGAAGAGCCCCTAAGATCATGATATATAGAGTCCCTTTTACACTACAATTAATATATTTACTGATATAATATTGTATTAAAAATTATATACTCTGTATTTAGTTTTATAATATACATTTTCAACATCACGTTAAAGTATTTGTTTATGTAAATTTTAAAATCTTGTAAAAAAATATGATAAAAATGAAATAGTGATTTAAAAAAAAAATCCTTTTAACCAAAACCATATACTTCGTATTTAAGTATAGAGAATGGAATCATGATTGCCTCTTATCTTTCATCCCAAGCCTCAAAACAAAGAAAAAATCTACTGTATTAATTGATCGATTAATCCGAAAAAAATAAAATTATGATCAACAGAAAAAGGTGTTAGGCTTTAGAGACTGCTCTTTAGAAGCAGGAGGTATTACAAAATGCCATAGCCTACCTACAGTCTTCACCAAATACTTTCTACAAAGGAACCTTTGAGCATAAACCCTTTCCACTTTCCTATTCACATCATGCAAAATTACATGTGTTACCCCTGGTCGTGTCCTCAACCTCGCCATCACTGCCGCTGTGTAGATGGCTGTCATCCTGCCCGGCAAGTCGGGAAGATACCCTTTTGGCCCATCTATCATTATCACATCCCACTCTTTGCCATACACCTCATTGGGTAGATCACTTAGGACTAACCTGATCAATGTGTTCATGCATTATTAGTATTCATCAAGTTTAATAAGCTCTTGGATATTCACATCTAAAAATGAAAAGACTAGACAACCAAAGAAGAATGATCATACACTAACAAAAAAACCTGAACAATCCTAGACTTCTAGTAGTACGTACATAATATTTTTTTTAAAAAAATTCTTCATAGTGAAGTTACAAGCCACGAACCCCAGCTATCCACCCTTAGTTCTAGCCTTCTAGGGTTTTACCCATGACTTGAGCTTATAAACCAAATCTTGATGCTCTATGTTAGAAAGCATTGAGTCAAACTTTTTAAAAATTATTGCAATACTTATTTAAGTCTCTAATTAACCCTTAAGTTGGTCCCAATTGAGACGGTTTAGAGTTATTTCTTGTGTTTTATTTTGTCTTTGTTTTCTTTTGTTATAATGGGTCCAGTATAATCACTTAACACTTAGTGAGAATTAAAAGTAATTAATTTGACTAATATGTATTACCCTCAATCCAAGCATGTCTTATTGAGAATTAAAGGTAATTAATTTGACTAACCTGCATTTGGTGTTACCTTGCAGGTGCAGTTTAGGGGGCAAGCAATTGGGCTCAGCCTTATAATGGGCCAACAAATTCTTAGCATCATAGAGATGTGTGTTATAAGCCACTGGATGGACCCTTATATTGGGGGCCTTGGTCAGAACCTTCTTGATCCAGTTAGTGTCCTCCTCCAGGAACATAGTAAATCCATTTGGGTTAAACGAGGCCCACATCAAGGAATCATGGCCCAGCCCAAATACCAAGAAATTGCAAGGGTAAAGGGAGAACAACACATCAAAGCTAACCCGGATCTCCGCAGTCGACTGTTGAGGGACGTCGCGTGTTGTAGCGTAATGGAGAACTGCATGTAGTTGTATGGGTATGACACTCCTATCAACCAGCGGCGTCGCTCCACAAATTAGCGAGGCTTTTGTCGTGACAAACTTGAAGTTTACGACTAAGAAAGCCACCGCGATCATCACCGCTACCATCAACGGCACCGCTACCCATGGTCTCTCCAGCGTTAATCGCCGTGACTTCATTTTACTGTAAATGTTTTTGAGTTATGAGAAGATTTGGAGTAGTATAAGTGATGTGAAAGTTAGGCGAGTAACTGAATATTTGTGATTTATAAAAGTGAAGGTGCTTTCTTCATATTTTGAGAGATGTTTTTCATTGTTAGTTAATGAGATTTGCATTTACCTGTGTTTTCGGAGTTGGAAGGTTCTTGGTTAGGTAACAAGTTTAACTGACATGATTAATTATTTGTTATGTTTTTCATTTATTGTGGCACAGTTTTTATTGCAATTTTTTGAATTACCTAGGCTTATGGTTGAAATATTATAAGTTGATGCGCTTTAGTAGCTTTCTATATTATACAAAAGTTTTATTGTCTATAACGGTTAACGACCTTAGAATTTTTCATTGTCCATATACCTCCTTAATTGCCTGACTGACCACTCATTCACTGTATGAATCGTCCACCACTTTATTCTACTTTTTTGGCAATACATAGAATAAAGAAAGACTAAGTGCCCTGCCTAGCTGCTGTAGGCCGTAGCTAGGTCATAGGGCATAACATATAAGAGACCTACAAACTTTTAAGCAAGAAACAAAAATGAGAGTACAAGCATCAAAGATTATATTCCTAGTCAAAATTTTCACTTCCTTCTGAGACCTGGAGGGCCGATTAAGGACATCCACGACTACAAAACTTTATTCTCAAAATGCCATCAATATAAAAAAAAGTTGAAACTAGGGTGGCAAGAATTAACCCACCCGAAAATAGCGGATTAGAGTTGAGATTTTCGAAACAAAAACTTAAATGAGTTGATACGAACCCGATCCAAAATTAAATGGATTAGTTTCGGGTTGGAATTTTAAACCCAAAAACTTAAATGGATCAGGTTCGGGTTGGGATAGCTGGCTCAAATGTAGGTGATCTAAATACGAACCCGATCTGACCTGATCCGTTTGTCACCTGCTTGAAACATTCGTAACCCAATGCTTGCAAGACTTATACCCCACAATTAAATGGGCCTCCCATAAAAAAAAAAAAGACGACACCGAGACTAAACAAGATAAGGTGAGGTAACAAGTTAACAAGAAACATCCTCTTCCTCCTCATTCTCTCATCTTCACCCGTTCATCTCCACCCTCAACAATGGCGGTGACTATCGCAATGAGCTCCAACCTAATCACATCATTCAGGGGAATATCCCTGAGATCGAGTTCGTCATCGTCTTTTCTCAAAGGAGAATTCGGACCCGCTTCTCTATCTTTTCCCAACAAATCTCCAATGTCGGTCTCGCCGTTTCCGTTGACGATCGAATCCGCGCACAAGAAAGGAGCCGGTAGTACTAAGAATGGACGTGACTCTAAAGGTCAGCGCCTCGGTGTCAAGATATATGGCGACCAAGTCGCTAAACCTGGCGCCATCATTGTTCGTCAGCGCGGCACTAAGGTCCTCTTATCTTTGCCCTATATTTCTCCATTTAGCTGCTTACGTTTCTGAATTCGTATGGTTTTGCTATTCTTGCTGGGTTTGGACTATGAATATCTGTTTAGAACTATTGTACAAGTGAGTAAGTGATGTCTGTAGGGTGGGCTGAAGTAAACTTTGTGATTGTGAAATCAAAGTGTATTTGCTTGAATTAGTATGCCTGACAATTTTATGCTCATCCCAGTTCCATCCAGGGAAGAATGTTGGACTTGGCAAGGATCATACAATTTTTGCTCTAATTGATGGATTAGTGAAATTTGAAAAGTACGGTCCTGACAAGAAGAAGGTTAGTTCCCTTCTGACTTGTAAGTCATATCCGCTATGATTTTTACACCATTGGCGCCATTGACATCAAAGCTTTGGCAGGTGAGTGTTTATCCAAGAGAAGTACAGCCTGAAAACCCCAACAGTTACAGAGCAAGGAAAAGGGAGAATTTCAGGCTACAGCGTGAGAAGAAGAAGGCCAGAAAGGAAGGATATTATTCTATTCAACCTCAGCTAATCCTGGCATCTGCTGCCGATAATCCACTCTGCTGATGACCAACTACTTGGTCTATCGTTTTGATACTGTAACCAAGTTTTCTAAGCCATCCCCTCTGAAGTTCACCGCCATTTGCAAAAAATGCAGGTCGGTGCGATTTGTGATTTTTTTAAGTTGTTGCCATTTCTTTATCTGAAGGCAGCAGGCAATCTACAAGATCTTGGAGCATCGTTTTCTGAATTACTGGGATTTATAGCACTTCTATAAATTTAGGCATCTGTTATTGTTCTTTGATATTATTGTTTTCAGTTTTATCATTTGTTCTGCCTGTTTTTTTTTTTTAAATGTAATTTTGATGTAAAGAGAGCCTGTTTTTTTAAATGTAATTTTGATGTAAAGAGAGCCCCAAGATTTACTACATTTAAATGTAAAGCGGTGGTAAGACAAGACGGTTTTAGACATAAAAAATTTGTTCGGCTTGTGTAATTAGACATTCTTCAGGCTACATCTCACATTGTATTCGAACTGTAAAAATAACTTCTTGGGTACTCACCTAGTTAGCTCTAGGGATAGTCTACTCTCTCCATTTCTCTAGTTGGACTCTAAATCTTTCCAAGAACTAGAAAGTTAGCTAGCTTGCAAAGCAGACATTTCAAAAAATATAGCGAGGTTTATACTTCATACTTTTAAGGATCAAAGCTCCGGCTGGAACTTGAATAAAGTGACTGAAACAATGCAAATCTTATGCACTGAGGAACCAAATAGCAGATAAATTGTATTGGAATTAAGGAACCTAATAACTTGGCAAGAGTACATTACATATCCTGCTGTCTGTAAGATGAGTTCTACAAGATGGAGTAGTTTAATCTACAATAACATATATCTCAAAAGATATCTTGAAGCATCTTGATGTCCTTTCTCTTCAACTGTGGCTCTCTAACAGAAAAAATTGCAATAAGATGACCTGCACCAAGATAAAAAGATAATAATTACCATCGCATAACAGTGAGCCATGCATCATCTAGACAGAACAAATCAAGTTGATGGGAAGCCACAAAATGAGTAATCTATCAACATGACTGTGAGCTTATATTGTCTAGAGAACATGTCAACTAGATGGGAGGTTTGAAGCAAGGGTTGTCAACTTCATCGTTACTTGAGTTTCTTGTGTAAAATCAAGTAATTTTTCTTTGTTACATTGCTAAATGGTGTGATTATTTATAGCTGTTCATATTACACACTAGTATTATTGAATTTATTGATCATATCTTAAACCTTATGCATGTAGAAAATACTCGTATTAGCTTGGTTTGTTTGATTTAGTAGCTCTTGCTTATTCTAATAAGTTATTATTTCCTACTTCTATCCAGTTTCCTAGGCAATATAGGTTCATTTTTTTAGCTTTGATTTAGCTAGCTGCGGTTTGTTTTTCTTCATGCTTAAAAAATTGGTTAATCAGTTTTCCACAAATACAAGTATTAAGTGCCACAATGTGTCACAGATACATTGACACCCTAGAAGTATCTGAAATCATAAACCAAATATGAGGCAAATTTCATTATTACATGCCCATAACTTTCACTATGATTATTTGGGATACTAAGACCACCTACCTTAATTTATTGGTGAGATATATTTGCATCAAATCAATGACGAGATGTGCATGCATATGGTGAAACCAGCCATATCTGAATATATATTTTTTAGACCAAGAAGAGGATACTCATCATCATCTTTGACTTAGTTGATATCTAGGAAATTTAAGAAGAGTTCAAATATACTTTCAATCAACTACAATCATATGAAGTAATGGATACCAGTACATCTATGTAGAATATATGAACACATTTTAGCTTATAAATACTACTTTATCCGCATAACTCAGTTGCCACGAGATAACTATGTCTATTTGTACACTTAATGTCTTAATATGACAATTAACTCTAGGGAGAGGGAATAGCTCAAAAAACAGAAAAAAAATGATCCATAAAGAGTTTAATGATAAAATGATAGACTAGATTAAGGTTATGTTCAAATCTATTTCAGAAATTATCAAAATGCACATTGAGTAATCTATCAACATAACTACCAGGAAGCAACGTCCTAAAGAAGATAGCAATTAGATGAGAGACCACAAAATGAGACATCCATCTACTTGTGTAACATGTGCACCAAGTATGTATGACTGTATGACTATAAACCAAGATCATGAATCCCCGCGTACATTACACAAAAAGTTCATTGCTAGACTGTTCAAGCACCTTATCCCACCGCTTAGGGAACACATGAATTCCAATGTTACAAAACCATAGCAAGTTATAAATAGAATTTGCTCAATTGTATGGGTTTGTAATCAATTCATAACATGGTAATTATGGACACAAGTTCCTTCACAGGGATTGGATGCAGGAGGAAGTTGCATTGTCTGCTAAGCAAATTAGGTTTCTAATACAGTTGGGACTGCATCATCATCAAGCTAAAACAATCAATCTAATACAACCCCAACTCCTCAACTATTCGTTCTACAATGATAAACTGTTGATGCATGTTGTATCTAACATAGTTCAAATACGGTTCAACAATCAAACCCTCATTAATTCAACTTCCAAATATATATAATTCGAACCAATCGCCAAGCTAATATATGGGACTTGCCTAGATAAAGTATGATCAAACCAATCCCCCAAATCCCCAATCCACAAACATTACAAGTGAATTTCCAGAGTTCAAATCAATATCATTGAAATCCCAGATCGAATAAATAAAAGAGATTACCGGAATCAAGTGGATCCCACAATGATGTTGTTGATGGGGATAAAGATGAGCTTGACGAAGAAGCCAACGAATCCCATTACCACGAATCCAATTGCGGTGCGGAAGGCCACCTTCGAGAATTCTACACATCCCATGAAATCATTGTATAAGATCTCAACTCTCAAGATTAAATCAAAATAATAAAAGTATAACAAAGAAGCAACCTTTGCGATCGGGTTTGTGGCAGCGCTTGACGAGTCGAACGCTGTCCTTGGCGAAATCTCTCAAAGGATCGAACACTTGGTCTAGAGCGTCCATTGTTGATGTTGATGATAGAGATTGTAGATCTGATTACTATGCCACCAGATTTTACAACAGATGTATTTGTTGAGCTGCTTCTCTTATACTCAATTTTTTTTTATTACTCCGTATTTTACTAGGATTAGTAAAACTAGACGTGTTATACCCAATCTCTTTCTTCCACGTATGCCATTAACTTTGGGCCAGTGGGTCACCGTGTTGCGTCTCGTCATTGTTTTCTTTAAGGCCCGCCCCATGGAGGGTACGGCCCAAACCTACTACCTACTTGTCATGTTATCTTGGCTTGCCACGAGTTTTCAAAACGCAGCCTAAACTCGGTCTAAGCTCACAAATTTACCGTCTCCATTGGTCATGCATTGTTTAAACTTCACACGTGTTGGTTATGCCTACCACGTAAAAATAATTCAATTCGATCTCGAACCGGTTTGCCCCGGCCCACTGAATCAACACGTTCAATCGGCCCGACTCTTTTTAGCCAGCCTAAACCTTCTAATTAAAATTTTTTACTTTATTTAACAGTAGTTTAGTTTATATAAAAGTTAGTTTAGTAAAATATAAATTAATTTATATGAACGTTAGTTGATTTGAATATAGTTTAATTTACATGAATGTTAGTTTATTTGAATATACTTTAGTTTAGTTCCTATGAATTAATGAATGTTAGTTTAGTTGAATATAAGTATATGAATAATGTAAGTTTAGTTGAATATAGTTTAGATTTTATGAATCAATGAATGTTAATTTAGTTGAATATAATTTAATTTATATAAATCAAATATAATTATGTCTTTTTGTGATTATATGTAATAAATGAACTTTATGTAAATGTGTAATGAAAAATATTGACAAAAAAAAATAAAAAATGAATGTGATTAGGCGAATCTAAAAGTTTACAAACAAATATCATTATGTGATTCGTGAATATAAACATTTTCATTTCTTATAATTTCTAAATGCAGTTATGTGAAATTCAGTTCGGTTCAATTCGTTAATTTATATGTATCGAATATGATTATGTTTTTTTTTTTGTGATTATATGTAATAAATGTAATTTATATAAATATGTAATGAAAAATATCTACAAAATAAATGAAAAATAAATGTGATTAGGCGAATCCAAAAGTTTGCAGTAAATGTCATTACATGATTCGTGAATATAAATATTTAATTACTTTCAAAACAATTCAATTTTTCTAATTTCTAAATGTCATTATGTGAACTCTGGTTCGGTTTGATTCGTGAAATTGTTTCGATTCATGAATTCGATTGATTTAATACGCCAATTCGAATCATGATTTCAATTTGGTTCGTAATTTGGCTCGATTCCATTTTCATTCGGTGCGAATCCCACCCACCTAGCCTGGACCATCCTTTCCCCCAAATGGGTTCGAACCCAAGCCCCACCCAGCCCGGCACCATGGCCACCTCTAGCCAAAATACGTATTTTAGATTCAATCGTATGTAAATTATAAAATGTTGTAATAAATGTTTCAAGTAAATTTAGATGGTTCTAATGACTTCTATTGCCTAATTTGATTGAAGATAGAGTAGAAATTAAAAGGAGATCCACGACCGAGTTTTAAAACGTCCAAAATGACGAAATTTTGAAAGTTATAATACATCAATTTTGGGTAATTTCGATAGAATTTCAAATTTTGAAATAATTTTAGTGAGAGTCCTCATTAGTCATTTAAAGAGTTTTTGAACAAATAATTTATTTATCCAATACCTCCAAAGAATTCAAAAAGATATGTAGATCCAATTTTAGGTATATTAGAAACCATTATAATTGATATTTCAAGCCAAATTAGATTATTCTAGTGACTCATGCGGGTTAATATGACCCTGTTATAATTTGGATAAATATTTAGAGGAATTTCGCGACCGACTTCCAAAACATCTGAAATGACGTAATTTTGAAAATTTTGGATCAAATTGTACAAAAGTTGTAAACTACTGCAAAAGTTGTTTCAAGTCAAATTAGATGGTTCTAATGACTTTTGTAACCAAATTTGATCATGTTAAAGCTAGGCTATAATTTTAAAGGAATTCTACAACCGAGTTTAGAACCGCCCGAAATGACGAAATTTTGAATGTTTATAAAACACCAATTTCGGGTAATTCCGATAGATTTCTAAAAACTCCAAAATAATTTTAGTGTGTGTCTCCTATGGTCATTTAAAGTGGTTTAAAATAAACAATTTATTTATCCTAGACCTCTAAAGGCTTCAAAAACGTATTTAGAATCCAATTGTAGGTATATTGGTAACAGTTGTAATTGATGTTTCAAGTCAAATTAGATGATTCAAACGACTCATGCTGGCTAATAAAACCCTTTTAAAACTTGGGTGAAAATTTAAAGGAGTTTCGCGGCCGACTACAAAAACATCAAAAATAACATAAATTTGAAGATTATTACACCGATTTATGAAAATTCTTGAATTTTTTTTTTTAAATTTTGGAGTTCCCTTGGGTTAAATAAAGAGGTTTCAGGGAAATGTTTTATTTATATTGTATCTCCAAAGGCCCCAAACACGTAATTTAGACCTAATTGTACGTAAATTATAAATATTGTAATATATATATATATATATTAAGTCAAATTAGATGGTTCTAATGACTCCCGAGGCTTAATTTGATCGTGTTAAAGCTAGAGTAAATTTTTTTAAAAAGTTCTACGATCGATTTCGGGTAATTCTGGTAGATTTTAAAAAATTGAAATAATTTCAGTGATTGTCCCCTATGGTCATTTAAAGAGGTTTAGAACAAAAAATTTAATATTCATAAACTTTCAAAGGCTTCAAAAAGGTATTTAGAATCCAATTATAGGTATTAAAAACGGTTGTAATTAATATTTCAAATCAAATTAGATGGTTCTAATGATTCCCGCGGGATAATATGATCCTATTAAAACCTGGCTAAAATTTTAAAATTTCGCGATTGACTTTGAAAACATCTAAAATGGCGTAATTTTAAAGGTTATAATACAATGATTTCTGGTAATCTTTAAAAAAATTTAAAAAATAAAATATTTTCACTGGAAGTCCTTTCGGGTAATATTTATAGGTTTACGACAAACATTTTATTTACGTTGGACCATCAAAGGCCCAAATACGTAGTTTAGATTCAATTATTTGTAAATTAAAATTTTTTGTAATATATGTTTCTAGTCAAATTAGATGGTTCTAATGAATCATGTGGCCCCATTTGATATTGTTAAAGCTAGAGTAAAAATCTAAAGGAGTTCTACGACTGAATTTCAAAAAAATCCAAAATGACAAAATTTTGAAAGTTATTATTAATACACCGATTGTGGGTAATTTGGTAGATTTTAAAAAACTAAAATAATGTTAATGGGTGTCCTTTGTGGTCCTTTAAAGAGGTTTAAAATAAAGAATTTCTTATTCCTAAAAATCCAATGGCTTTAAAAAGGTATTTAAAATCCAACTGTAGGTACATTATAAACTATTATATATGATTTTTCAAGTCAAACTAGATGGTTCTAATAACTCTTACAGGCTAATATGAAACCTATTATAACTTGGGTAAATATTTGAAGGAATTTCGCGATCGACTTCTAAAATATCATAAATGGCGTAATTTTGAAGATTATAAATACACTGATTTCTGGTAATTCTTGAAAATTTTCAAAAATAAAAATAATTTTAGTGGGAGTTCTCTAGGGTCATACAAAGATATTTCAGACAAACATTTTATTTAGGTTAGACCTCCAAAGGCCCCAAATACGCATTTTAGATCCAATTGTACGTAAATTATATGCTGTTGTAATAAATATTTGAAGTAAATTTAGATGGTTCTAATGACTCGTGTGACCTAATATAATCATGTTGAAGATAGGGTAAAAATTAAAAGGAGTTCTACGATCGAGTTTAAAAAAGTTCAAAATGATGACATTTTGAAGGTTAATACACCGATTTTTTGTGATTTTGGTAGACTTTCAAAAATTGAAATAATTTTAGTGGGAATTCCCTCTGGTCATTAAAAGAGGTTTAGAACAAAATTTTTTTTATTCAAAACCTTCAAAGACTTCAAAAAGGTATTTAGAATCCAATTTTATGTATATTAGAAGGATTGTAATTAATGTTTCAAGTCAAACTAGATGGTTCTAATGACTCCTGCGAGCTAATATGATCCAGTTGTAACTTGGGTAAAAATTTAAAGGAATTTCAGAACTGACTTCTAAAACATTTGAAATGACGTAATTTTGACAAATATAATACATGATTTTTGGTAATTCTTGAAATTTTTCAAAAATAAAATTAATTCCAGTGGGAGTCTCCTAGTCTCCTAAGAAGAAGTTTTGGACAAACATTTTATTTATATAGGACCTCCAAAGGCCCAAACACCTATTTTGGATCTCTACGTAAATTTTTAATTATTATAATAGATGTTTTAAGTCAAATTTGATGGTTCTAATGACTCCTTTGACATAATTTGATCATGTTAAAGCAAGGGTAAAATTATGAAGGAGTTCTACGACCAAGTTTAAAAACGTCCGATGTGAGATTTTGAAGGTTTATAAAACCCCAATTTCGGGTAATTCTGGTAGATTTTTAAAAACTCCAAAACAAATTCAGTGCTTGTCCCTTGTGATCATTTAAATTGGTTTAGATCAAACAATTTATTTATCCCATACCTCCAAAGACTTCAAAAACGTCTTTTGAATCCAATTGTAGGTATATTAGAAATGGTTGTAATTGATATTTCAAGTTAAATTAGATGGTTCAAACGACTCATGCAGGCTAATATAACCATGCTAGAAGTTGGGTAAAAATTTAAAGAAATTTCGCAAATGAGTTCAAAAACATAAAAAATAACGTAATTTTTAAGATTATAATCCACTGAATTATGTTAATTCTTGAAAATTTTCAAATTTTTTTTTTATCAATAGTTCCCTTGGGTCATATAAAGAAGTTTCAAACAAACATTTATTTATATTACTAAAGGCCCCAAACACATTGTTTGGATCCAATAGTACACAAATTACAAACTGTTTTTAGATGTTTTAAGTCAAATTAGATGATTCCAATGACTTCTGTGATTTCATTTAATCCTATTAAAACTATGGTCATTTAAAGAGGTTTAGGGCGAACAATTTATTTACCCTACACCTCCAAAGGATTCAAAATGGTATATAGAATTCAATTGTAGGTATATTAGAAACGGTTGAAATTGATGTTTCAAGTCAAATTATATGGTTTTTATGATTTATGCGGACTAGCATGACCATGTTAAAACTTGGGTAAAAATTTAAAACAATATTGCGACTGACTTCAAAAACGTAAAAAATGACATAAGTTTGAAGATCACAATACACTAATTTCTGGTAATTTTTGAAAATTTTCAAAAAACAATAATAATAATTGGGAGTTTCTTAAGGTCATATAAAAAGGTTTCGGAGAAACATTTTATTTATCTTGGATTCCCAAATGTCCCACGCACGTAGTTTTGTTCTAATTGTACGTAAATTATAAATTATAGTAATAGATGTTTCAAGTCAAATTAGATGATCCTAGTGACTTATGTGGCTTAAATTGATCAAAGTTAGGGTAAGAACTTAAATAAGTTCTATGACTTTAAAAACGTTCGAAATAACGAAATTTTGAAGGTTATAATACACACATTAAGTGTAATTTCGGTATATTTTTAAAAATTGAAATAATTTTAGTGGGAGCCCATGTGGTCAGTTAAAGAGGTTCAAAACAAATAATTTATTATACCTAGACCTTGAAAGGATTTAAAAGGGTATTTATACTCCAATTATAGGTATATTAGGAACGGTTGTAATTAGTGTTTAAAGTCAAATTAGATGGTTGTAATGGCTTTTGCGGGCTAATATGACCCTGTTATAACTTGTAAAAATTTGAAGGAGTTCCACTACCGATTTCAAATACATTTGAATTGACGTAATTTTGAAGATTATAATACATCGATTTCTTGTAATTCTTTAAAATTTTCAAAAATAAAAATAATTTAAGTGGGAGTTCTCTAGGGTCATATAAAGAGGTTTCAGACAAACATTTTATATATGTTGGACCTCTAAAGGCCCCAAACACTTATTTTAGATCTAATTGTAAAGGAATTCTACGATTTACTTCAAAAAATCTAAAATGACGTAATTTTGAAGATTATATTACACCAATCTTTGGTAATTTTTGAAAATTTTCAAAAATGAAAATAATTTAAGTGGGAGTCTCTTAGGATCATATAAAATGATTTTGAACAAACATTTTATTTTGTTGGACCTCCAAAGGTGTTAAACACGTATTTTGGATCCAATTGTACGTAAATTATAAACTGTTGTAATAGATGTTTCAAGTCAAGTTATATGGTTCTAATAACTCATGTGGTCTAATTTGATCGTGTTAATGCTAAGGTAAAGTTCAACAATAGAGTTTAAAAACGTTCGAAATGACAAAATTTGAGGGTTTAATACACCAATTTCGGGTAATTTTGGTAGTTTTTTAAAAATTAAAATAATTTCACCGGCTGTCCCATGTGGTCATTTAAAGAGGTTTAGAACAAATAATATATTTATCCAAGGCCTCCAAAGGATTCAAAAAGGTATTTAGATCCAATTGTAGCTATATTAAAAACGATTGTAATTGATGTTTTAAGTCAAATTAGATCAGGTTAATACAACCCTGTTATAACTTGGATAAAAATTTAAAGGAATTCCACGACCGACTGTTAACTATACTGTAGTTAAGGCTTAATAATACGATTAATCATTTATGAACACCCCTATAAGGTATTAAATGACTTTGAATCGAGTATGGTTGTACTTTGTGCCAAGCCCAAGTTTATTGGGGTTAGAATGGGTTGAACTATATTCCATCCCATGGGCAATGTGCCATGTATGCCACAAATTTTATACGATGGCCATAGCTTGCATGCCTATCATTCCTGGTAATGTCATCCCCATTCGCCAAATTTATTTTTTATTTATTTTACCATACATTTTATTAATGGGGCGTATCATGTCGTGTTTTCCATGCTTAAAAAAAAAAAATTGTGGCTCGAGCACGACCCATAGCCTAATACTCACGTAGTCACAGTAACATGTCATGCCATGCTTACCTTGTGTCCATATTGTACCAACTTGACCCTTTGCCAATTTTTTTATTTTGAAGTATTTGAAACCGTCTAATTTAACTCTAAACAATTCAACTAATTTTAAAAGCTCATCCGATTAAGTCGTAATCTTGTTTTAAGGGCCCAAAGAGAACAAATATAAATATTGAATAATTCCAAACCTTCTTATATGATGGTAAGAATCATCCTATATCTTTATTTAATTTTGGGAACTTTTGGACAATTTTAGACCGAGTGATGGAAACACCTTGAGATGCTTATCATGAGTCATATAGGGTCATGTTAGGGGACCTTAAGAGGCTAGGAATGAAGAAAACAATCTTCTTTGAGTCTAAATACCCACTTTAATTAATTTTCAAAACATCTATATTTGGTCATAAACTCGTTTTTAAGATTTTTAATTTGGGAGACCAAATGTAAGGTATTGAAAGTTTCAAAACTCCTCATAAGACTCTAAGTAGCTTAAGTATCTTTTATTTTACTTTCATAAACTTTTAAAAATATTTCAAAAATAACAATAACCTTTAAAATTTCTTCATTTTGGGCCATTTTGAAATTAGTGAGGGAACACCTTGAAATACTACCATGGTCTAACAAGAGCTATGTTAGGCATTAAGAGTGATTTGAACTATTTACTTTGACTCTAAATACTTATCTGACGAGAATTTTAAAACTCATACAATTAGATCATAAACTTATTTTTAGGGTTTTTGGAGATTGAATATAATGTACTAAATCATATAAAACCTCCTCGTAGGACCCTATAAAACATCTTATACTTTTATTTCAAATTCAGAAACTTTAAAAAAAAATCTCAAAAATAATGTATACTTATCTTCAAAATTCGATCATTTTGAACTATTTTGGAAATTATGCGAGAACATCTTGATATGCTTAGCATGAGTTTTATAGGTTTATAAAAGGCCTTTTGAGTGATTGATATAGATCATATATTTTGACTCTACACACCCATTTCAACCTCGTTTTCTAAAACTCTTAAAATTGGATCATCAACTCATTGTCTCAATCTTTGGAGACCAAATATATGATATTAATAGCTTTAAACCTCCTCTTATAAACTTATGAAACATTCTATACCTTTATTTTAGTTTTAGAATTTTTTTTAAAAATATCTCAAAATACTATATATAATAAAATTTGGTCATTTTGAACAATTTTAGACTATGTAAGACACTTTAATATACTTACCATTGGGTTATAGGCCCTACAAGTGGTTGAAGCCATCTACTTTTACAGTAAACACTTATTTCTTAGTTATCAACATCGCCTGCACTTTTGACAATTTGTCCCTCATTAACAAAAAAAAAAAATATTTTTTCAATAACATACATAATATTTTTATCAAAATAAAATAAAATTGAGTGGTGCCTTGTAAGTGCATTTCAACCATGGTGGAGGGGCTAGATCCAAGCGCCACTTTCTATTTTTTTTTGTTTTGCTCATAAATTTTGCTACAAATCTTTGCACGTGTTTCATAATATATCAATGGAAATAGAACTAATCAATGTATTTAAAATTGTGTCATTTGGATATAAATTAGAAGAGTTAGATCCCATACAAAAAAAAAACATCTAAATTGAGTTTGATTTTGCTAAATTATTCATAATTCTTTTGTTTGAATCGAAATTGAGTTTATGATATAGACATTGGAATGTTTGTAAGGACAATTGCCTAATCAAATAATTTTTATGGATCAATATACATGTTTTTGAATGTTACAAGCTCAACCTTAATTTTTATGGATATTTTAGGATTAAAGTATTGTTAACTTATTAATATTGACATTTTTGAAATATTTAAAAGGTTTTAGACCAAGTGAGTATGTTAATATAATTAGTTAATCTTTTAACAAAAAGATTATATTTATCGATCCTATTATCATTGGCAATGATAATAACTTGATTTAAAGTATGATCCCGATCCTCATAACTCGATTTAACTCAAATCCCAACTTAGTTTAATATGATACATGACTCGATTTAACTCAAATCCCAACTTAGTTTAATATGATACATGACTCACAATACAATTAACTTTTAAGTTGTGAGTTTTAGTCAACTTATATACACAATACATCGCAACTTATATACACAATACATCACAATATTAATGTAGTAGAAATTTAAACAAATTTTACAAAATGTACTTGTTTTGAAGCAATTTTCAATACCAATCTAACCATATAAAAAAAGAATTCATAACATTAGTTGTGAAAGAATTACAATAAAATGTGATAAGTTTATTTAGTTTTCAGTTTTAATAATTAAAATAAATAGAAATAATAACTAATTTATTTTTCTTAAATTAATAAAAAAAATTTCCTCTTATATATTTAAATAAATTAAATACCTTTCATATTTTCACTCTATTTTTCCACAATGGATGAAGTTAAAACTTCTAGGATCACAGCCCCCTCATGAAGAAGTATTCGAGTAGATGACTAGAAAGGTACATATGGTCAGAAAATCAGGGGCCAGAAAGTTAGGACCTCAGGGGCCAAATCTAGTCATCAAGCTTCACAAACACAAACTAAAGGTGGGCCATAAGAAGCCAACGTGGATCCAATAGAGTCCTCTACAACCTTATCTTTCCCTATAATGTAATCTATACATCATCCAACTCCGATATCAAAGAATCTCCTCCGAATTTCTCATCACACAACACCCTTATACTTTCACTGACACCCACAAAAACTTTGCAAGAGCAACAAAAAAGAATTGAGGTGAACTGGTGAAGTGAGGTGTAAGTGACTAAAAGGTTAAGTGTGTGATAACTAGAAATGGCATCTACTGCATGTTTCTTACACCACCATGCAGCCATCTCCAGCCCAGCTGCTGGCAGAACCTCAGGTGCTCAGCGATACCAGGCCGTAAGCATCAAGCCTAACCAGATCGTTTGCAAGACTCAAAAGCAGGACGATGAGGCCAATGTTCTCAACAATGGTGTCTCGAGGCGGTTGGCCCTCACTGTTCTCATTGGTGCTGCTGCTGTTGGCTCCAAGGTTTCTCCTGCTGATGCAGCCTATGGAGAAGCTGGTAATTTTCAACTTGATAATATTCTAGAGCTCGTTTGTTATCGTTTTTTGAGTCTACTGTTCTTGGGTTCAAATAACAAAGTTTGCATGAGTGACAGATTTAGGCATTCTCTCTTAAGGTTATACACTTGAAGTTGTAGTAGTAGAATAAAGTTATTATATAAAATTTACAGTTAATTTTTATCCGATCATTTTGGTATACTGGGTAACAGATTGATGGTTCTACTGTTATTCGGAGACGAGTTAATCTTAGAAAATGAGACAAATAACATACAACTAGTGCAAACTTGGAGGTTTTGCTTTGACTGCATCAGTCAAATATGACATCTAAAACTTGATTCAGAGAAAGTACGTATGACTGGTGTCTAAAGCTTGATTCAGAGGAAGTCCATCAGAAATATTTGGGTACTAACTGACAGAGCACTAGATCTGATTCCTGAGATGTAGAAGCTAGAAATCTCAGTACTCCGTATCTCCATTATAAAGGGCAACCCTTCAGGATGCTTGGACAGTAATCTAAATCAACAACTGCGTCACAGCTAGGTACAATAAATTAGTATCTAAAACTTATCTAACCCCACATTGAGTTACAAATAGGCATATCTTCATTTCCATAGGAATCGTTCACTGAATGACGAAGATCAACTATAACGAGTGCCTAGTGCCCTTGGGTCAACCCCATTGACGTAGGCTTAGAAGGGCCCAGATTGCATAATGCATCTACTTATCAGATATATTCTGCTTAGTGAATAGCTTTTTTTTCGTTTACTACGAAGTATTCTTACTTGTCAATATTGGTTTGCAGCCAACGTATTCGGGAAGCCAAAGACAAACACTGACTTCATGCCCTACAGCGGGGATGGATTCAAGTTGTTGGTGCCTTCCAAATGGAACCCGAGCAAAGAGGTAGAGTACCCAGGACAAGTTTTGAGGTTCGAGGACAACTTTGATGCAACCAGCAATTTATCTGTCATGGTCACCCCGACTGACAAGAAATCCATCACCGACTATGGTTCCCCCGAGCAATTCCTTTCCCAGGTAATTAATTTCACCTTTTTGTAGCACCACTTTTCCACATTATCGACCCATCAATGTACTTGATTCTGAAAGCAACTAAAATCGTCTAAATGCATTTTCTTAGGTTGACTACTTGTTGGGAAAACAAGCTTACTTTGGACAGACTGATTCTGAGGTATATCAATGCATAATACAGCTTTTACATCGATTCTTTCCAACTTGATGATCTATGGTTTAGTAATTTGCAAATTTGATATGTAAAGAAGTTATCGAATATTACAAACCAAAATAGAAACGAAGATATCTTTTATAGTGCACAAGAAAAGCAATAAACCAGTCATACAGGAGAAGCCTAAAGTAATCATATTTCTGAGCATTATTTGGTATTTTTTTGTGGGCAGGGTGGTTTTGACTCAGGTGTTGTCGCAAGTGCAAACATCCTTGAAACCAGCACTCCAGTAGTAGACGGGAAGCAATACTACAGCGTTACTGTGTTGACGAGAACAGCTGATGGTGATGAGGGTGGCAAACATCAAGTAATTACAGCTACTGTAAAGGACGGTAAGCTTTACATCTGCAAGGCTCAGGCTGGGGACAAGAGATGGTTCAAGGGTGCTAGGAAGTACGTTGAGAGCGCTGCCAGTTCTTTCAGCGTTGCTTAAATAATGCAAACTGATGCGGAGATTCATGCTGTAAATCTTCTCTACTTATTTTGGGCTTTCTAGTTTAATCTCGCTGATGTTGCCTAGGGAGAAGATTCTTTATATAAACACCGGATTTCCCGATTGCAAATAGCATATATTGGCTTGAGTATCCCTTGGTCTCCTCTCTTAGATAACCACATTCAGTAGCAATCATCACAACTTCCTGACTTGCTTTTACAGGCATAATAATAGCATAATGAATTCTAAGAATTTTGAAGGTGAGGAAGCAGGATACCCTTTCTCCAGTCGTCACTTAACCTGAGGCTCAATTGAGCCTGAAAAAATGACATGAACATGACTGTCCAACCTAAACTTGGCTTTTAAAACACAAGACTGTATATGGATCCGACCTGGCTCAAAAATTAATGCCCCCAATAATGAATTAAATATCACAAGATTTTAGATATAGGTTTTAAAGACTCAAGCAACCCAAAACCAAATTTGATCTCATGATACGAAATTACCCGGATAGAATTAATGTAAGCTGAACTTAATCTATACGGCCGGTTTTTCACCTCTATGCTCAATGATGATTTGATTCTAGGCACCAGGGCTGCTAGGTATATAACATTGAAATGGTAGGCAATTTAGCCTACAATTTCAGAGTATTTAATCGTAAAGCTGCATACATCAAGACCTCCCAAGGGCCAGGCCAATGGTGGCTTTGCACTGTTATTTTTGTTGATGCAATCTTGCATTTAGTGAAAACACAAAGAAGTTACACCTGAAATGCCTAATCTTAGAAGTTAACCATCATCATTCCCATCTCACGAAATCTCCTCTTAAACAATGGCCAATCTCGCACTCCGGAGTGACAGGATGTCTAATCTATCAGAACCCCAGCTGTACTCTTTACCAATCTGACAGCAAAACTACGTTCCTTTAAATGTAGTCTCACAATTAGAGATAACTAAAGTTCCTACATATCCATCGATCTGAAAAATTTCAAGTGACACTGAAGACATCAGCTCCCAGACATCTGACCCTAAAAGTGCCAGCCTTTTTAAATATTTGATTTCCTGTTTCTGAGTTCCTATTTCCTTTCTGCCCTAAAACATTTATCAAACAAAAACAGTTTTGTCCGGAAGTGTTCAAGTTCATAGTCAAAACCATATGCATCTTTATATGTTCAGCACCCAAGTGGCCAAGTGAAATAAACAGAATGATTCTCAATTTTTATGCTAATTCAGCAAGAGATTTCAGAATCCAAAAGAACTAGACACCAAAAGAATTGTCGGAATAAACAGAACATAATCCTCATTTTATCACCATAAATATTCACTTGAGAGTAGCCAGAAAGGAAATTTACAACAAAGCAATGGTATAGAAACAAATTCAAAGATCACGTGCCTCATTTTATCAATGGCTCTTTGTGAGAAAGCTTTCACAATATTCCATTGCATTGATGGCTGCCATTGCTCTGAGAAACCTTTCGCGTCATATTTGCTCCATTCAAGCCCCATATCCGTATTGTACGGTCATCACTAGCTGTTGCCAACATGTGGTGGTCCACCGGATTCCAGCTCACACAGTTGACAACTCCAGAGTGGCCTGGTAATATATCTACAAGTTGTCCGGAACTTCGATGCCAAATAAAAACCTACAGATAGGTAGAAACTGTTAATGCCTTCTATCAAGCAGTAAAAGAAATACCAAATTTAGCAACTCTACATTGTATTTGTGTACAAAGTAACCTATTCGTATAATTCCCTCAGGTAATACTTCCTTAGTTTTTTTTTATAATTGCACCATATGCCTTTTATGGAAGCTACAAATTAATTGCAACATTTTTGCTTTTAGTAGCTTTTTCTTTGTGTTTACCCACCAAATACCCTTGATAGCCTTTTGCATTTATCATTGTTATCCACCTTTTTATCTAATTTAAAAAATCTTGGGTCCAAACCACATTATGCAATTAAAAAAAATGGAGGAAGTATCTACAACCATTCGAATTCTTAAAGCTTGAAGGAGCAGCTATAGGAAACATATTTTAGCATAGCATGGATGGAAACTACAATAACAAGCAAGTTCAATCTATTCAGCCAGAAATATACGCTCAAGAAATACCATAAGTATATGACTACAGAGCATATGAGATATTAAAGGATGACTTCACAAAACAATGCAAACCAAATGATAAATCATGACACAATTGTTCTTCAAAGGTCATGAAGCCAGAGTAAAAACTGCATTTTTTTTAATGTCCGTGAAATTCCAATGTGTACAATACCCACATTTCCTGCTAGTTATGCAAAACACATTAACCAATATATAAACGTCAAGCATCACTTCAGCAACTTTCGAGTGCATCAGCGCATCACTTGGACTGTTAGAGAGATAAGCTTATATATGAAAGACTAATCAAACCCATAACTAGTCAATCCCTTATCTTAAAATTCAGTAGCCCTATCGTATAAAGACCTTTTGAAACTAACTTCAATAAAATAAAACAGAAATGAAAGCACACCTGTGAATCCTCACTCCCACTGGCTATGAACGATTGCTCTAACCCACCAAAGCAAGACCTTACTACAAACCGGGACCGTTTATGGCCTTTGTAACAAGCTACAAGCTTGAAATTACCATCTATAGTCCAGAGATGGATTTCTTGGTTAAGAAGATTAACCAATAAAAATTTACCATCATTTGAAAGGGAAAATGAAGTTATTGCTTGGTCCTCCTCTATCAATTTCTCTATTTTTGTTTCTCTGTCCAAGAGTAGGATTGCAGCTTCTCTGCATCTGCTTATGATTTGTTTCCCGTCACCTGTTATCTCCAGGTCGGAAATTTTAAGTATTCTCTGTCCTTTCCAACACTCCAGCTCTTTCCCGTTCAGATCCCACATGCCTATGCTTTTATCCAAAAATCCAGTAAATACAGATTCCGCATCAGGAGACCAAGCACAGGAGACAACAGGAACACCGGCCTTCTCATAAACTTGGAGACATTTACCAGATAAAACATCCCACCGTCGTACAGTCTCCTCTACCCCACAGGTGAGAAGCTGCTGATCATCTGGACTCCACGAAACTCGAGAAACTGGTTTTTGATGACCACATAATCGATGCTTAAGAGCTACTTCACCATTGACACCAACCTACATCACATGATAATGACAATCTATGTTACACACATGGGGGTATAAATGTTGGCTACAGGTTGCATGTCAAAGTGTCAGACATGCCAAAGTTCAAAAGATACCCAATAAATTCACAGGATAAGCCCACACCTTACACAATATGGAAAGTTCAAACTCATCTTTTGACTCTCTGACGGCCTGAACCCTTTCCCAGAACAGAGAGAGAGAGTGAGAGAGAGAGTGAGAGAGAGAGAGTGCTTACCTCCCATATAATAGCTGATCGATCAGTAGAAGCTGATGCCAAATATTTCCCTTTATGAGAAAATTGCAAGAACCAAACTTCATCTTGGTGCCCTTCTAAAATCTGTTCAGACAACAGAAAAACAGGATCCATAAAGAGGTTTTCAGAGATAAAAACACTGCCAAAAGAAGATAGTTCAACTGTCACATCCAGGTAAGCAATCAAAAGAGTGACAGAAATGTCACCCTCTCAAATTAAAAGAAGAGACGAAGGGATCCCGGAAAAGGAGAAAGAGAATTAATGCTACAAACAGAAAAGTGAAATATTTAGAGATCAGAAGTACTGAGTAGAAGTTAAGAACACATTAGATAAATAGTAGATAGACTACGAAACCATCTTATTCTCTTTCTTAAGACAAAAATATTCTCTGATGCTTCCTTAAAGATAATGATCATTTTAGAATAGGCATTTTGTAAATAATTTAACTCAGCAGCAATCTGACAAGTAAGTATAACGAGGTTTCAGTAAGAAATTATTTTACGTAAGCATATGTTACCATTTTGATGTTGTACATTCTCATAGGCTATGTTTAAGGAATAAGAACTTACTTAAAACTATCATGTACAATTACACTTGAATTTATACACATGAGAAGAAAGGAAGGGTGGGTGGGTGGAGGCTTATAAAGAGCTAAGAACTTTTTGCGAAACAATAATAGCTAAAGCTTCATGAGAACTAAGCTACCTTTAAATATCAAAAATAAAACTGTTAATACATCACACTTCATCTACATTTAGACGCGAAGAAAAAACACCAGAAGTTCCAAGGCAAAGCAGCCATGAAGCAGACATTAATTTTATTTCCATAAGTCCATGTGATCCCCTAAATACTAAGAATGAATTCCTATTTCCGTTGCATTATTTCGGATATAAAAGTTGAGAGGAATGATGGGGGTAAAATAACGGGAAAATGTTATAAGTAAATCACACAAAACTAATTGGTCATATACCACCACCACTTCTAATGAGGATCTTAAAATAGGTAAAGACTACAAGATCAAATTGTACAATTGTGTACCATTCTTCCAATCCATACAATATTTCCTAAAACTTTGATGTAATCCAAAAAAAAAATAGGTCATACCTAGATAGTAAGAAAATTTTCATCAACCCAAACCAGAGCAGCTGAAACTATAGAACATACATTTAGACCCTACAATTTATGTCCTTGGAAGGGAAAGTGAAATGTATGTAGCCTCAACCCTACAATTTCAAAGAGAGGCATCCATTTAGACCCTTGATGCAAATGGGAACCATCTAGTCTACCAAACTTTAAAGAACAGATTAGCAACTTGATCCAGTCCGTGGCAATCCAAAGTCGAGATATTGCCAATTAGAGACATTCAACTTGATGTATACAGACACGAAGAACAAGAATAACAAATATTCTTGCAGTGTCGCATAAACTATACAACATATGTGACTAACCATCAAAAAGTTTCTTACACCAAAAGGGATGCATCAGTGCACCAAAATTCGTAATGAACTGATATAGAGGGTATGGGCAGTTTAGGGAATGGCATGTTATTAGTAGCTCATGAAAGAAAGTCAGCTAAGAGAGTAGTAGAACTATAAATAAAATTAATAAGGGAGGAGGAAAACATGTTGAGAATTAATGATTAATCAGTTAGCAAGTCCGGTAGTCTTGGGAGAGAATCAAGCCTCTCAAGAGCCAAATTACCAAATCTCTTTGATTGTAATTTCAGTTTACCAATCAATCATCATCTTCTTCCCTAATTTCTGCCATTTATTAATGCCTAAGTATTGTTAATTCATTACAAAACTTTCAAGATATGCTAACATATAGGCAGAAATATTACAAAGGCATTGAAAGCTCTTAGTAGGAACTAGGAAAGGTGGAGAACGAGATAGCAAAAAGGCTATGCCTTAATAAACAGAGGCAATGTTAAGATATCTGAAGGGGATATTGATTGGTTTTCAAATGATAGTTGTTTGAAACAAATAGTCATCCTTAGTTCTACAAAAGAATAGCTTAAGACCTCTCATTGACAGTAAACAAAATAAAAAGTAGCTGCTGACATGGACTGATACAACAAAGATGACATGGTTCCTTTTAGATACCTTGTAACAAATGACTTTTGTATAAGAGTATTAGAGAAAATATCATAAGAAGAACAAGGTAAAAAAAGATACATAAAGCATGCTAATCAAACCTAATTTAGCATAACATTAAAAAAAGTGTCGTATGAATTTCAGCTTATCCGCCATAACTTCGAATCAAAGCATTACTCCTACCAAGAATGTTACTTGTACATTGGTGAAGCATCTGATAAATTGGATTACTGGGATTCCACTTTTATATTAGTAGGCATATCTAATACAAGTTGAACTATACTGGGGAATCCTTCAGATTCATGTTGATGGCTATAGAAGAAAGAGTGGCATTAGAATTGCTCACAAGAACAAAAAAAAAAAAATGAAATTCAGTGACATTGTAAGATATGTGATACTGCATGCAAATATGTTTTGTAGTAGTAGACAAAAAATGGGAAATTTAACTTTGACCCCCTCTTATGCTTACTAATAAAAGATGGATAATCATAACGAAAGGAAAATCATATATCTAACAGTAGGCTATTTTGAGGTAAATTGAGCAGCTTCACACAATTATAGGACATCTGATAAGGTAACACATACTAACCTGCAAAGTACGCTTAGGAATATTGTCTCTTCCACAGAGATGGTCAGCATACAATGACATCTCCCAGTCTGAAGAGTTGTGAAATATGCAAGTCCCACGCTGCAGATTCAAGGCCTGTTCCACTAGATATTCCAGCCTTCTCGCAGGTACCATTATTGTGGGAGGAAGCAATTTCTGCAGTTCATCGAGAACTTCTGAACGCAATTTTGATTTAAGTGAGTCCTTGCGAGCAAACCCATTTTGACTCTGTGGGTGATAAAGGATAAAAGACGAAAGCTCGTGTACTCTACTTGTCTTGATATGTAGAGGCGACATTTCAGTCCTCAATGTCTTCAAAGCATCCATTGTCTGTCCATCATCTAAAAGCTCAAAAAATTTCTGCTCCAAGATCAAAAACTTGGCTGATTTTAAAATAGCTTCATCCTTTAGATCTATGCTTTGCAATATGGATACACATTCATCCCAACTTCCTTCAAGAACATGTTGCATAAGCAAATTTACTGCAGCAGAGTGCAATGGTATACCGGATTCTTCCTCAAGGCATGCACCAGCACGTTCATAACCAAGAGCGTACAAGGCACCAGCTATAAGTCGAACAAACTCTAGTCTTTTGATCACACCTCTTGAACCAATCACCTCTTCTTCCCCTTGGCATTGTATAGGTCGGGCCATTAAGTCCCTCAAAGAGCCAGCAACTCTGGGTTCTTCAGCTCTTAAGCCACTTGAAAGACTGCTTGATCCTGCACAAGATAATCTCAGCCGCTTTGAGGGTGGTTGGCCATCCTCTACGCCTCCCATGAAAAGCACAAGTCAGCCCATACATATACCTAAGGGGCAACCTGTTTTCTCAAATAATGCTGTAAAACCCTGCATAACACAATCCATTTGACAATTACCAAAAAAAAAGAGAGATAACTGGCATCTCCTACCCTTTTTCCCCAAACAGAAATATAAGGTTTATTTAAGTGCAGATACATACAAGAAACAGAACCTACATGAAATATCATTTTTTAGGTCAATCAATGTAGTTTTATTAGCAAATAACGACTGCATCATGTTGTCAAAGGACCACAACCAATCAGGTAAGTTGAACACATGAAGCTGCGTTGTCTAACAGCAACAAGTTACCAAATATTCCGAGTAAGAAAAATAAGACAAGCATCAAAAGAAAGAAATCACAGTAGTTAAATCAAATGATCACTAGACAATTTCTAGGGAGATGAATAATACATACAATATCATTTGAGCACATTTCATCAACTACTCTGCAAACTTCAGCACTTTCATATCGTGTCCTCAAAGATGTGTTCCACTACAATATCTATTTAATAGAAGCTAATGATAGCAAAAATACATGCCACAAATCTCCTACAACGAAAACAGAAATAAAAAAAAAAAAAATCCACCATCTAACCGAGACTAAGGGATCAACAGATAGCTCATGCTCTTTTAGTGACTGAAACATAAAATTACATAATAAAAACAAAATGGAAAATTGATAATCAAATGCTTTCATCTCCTTCAATCTATTCTGGATTATGGGACTAACTACACAATAAGTTTAACATCTTAGCGCTGCCGCTACGCTAAGAAACCCAATATCTATTCTTCTTAATCATAATAACTCAGATTTGCCTAATCCAAAAACCAGAAACTATGATCAAGAACACATCAATTTCAAATACCCATCGTACAATCTCTAAAACCCCACTTAAATAAACAATTTCTTCATAGTTTTCTCATCAAATTACTGATAAAATCAATAAAAAAAACCTCAAAATAAAGTCATCTAAAGAAGCCTAAATTGGGGATTACAATAGCAGAATCAACTACAAAGATTGAAAACACTAACCCTTAAATACCAGATCGATGTTATCCAGATTGACCACAGTTTCTCACTAATCAACAGCCCAATTCAATGAAGCAACTACCGAATCATCAAATCACAAGACAAAGGGGATCAATCAATTTGGGAATTGAACAAGAAATCGGTAACTGAAACGAACCGTTTTAGGAAGTTAGAAGATTTAAGGATTAAGTATTGAAAAGTGAAGGAGAGGTAAAGAACAAACCTTGGAAGAAACGGAGAGAGGGAGAGAGAGACACGATAGTAGGAGAGGATGAGGGTTACTTTTGCATTCCAATTTCCAAATGCCGCTGCTAGCCTGCTACTATTTTCTGGGCTTCAAAACCAAAACAATTTGCATTGTCATTCCTTTTTTTTTTATATATTTTTAAAACTTTCGGTTAAATCTAGTCAACATTATTGTGAGTAGGAGATTATTTAGCAACGGACTAAACTCCGGGCTGATATAATTAGGATTTTAAACTTTTAACTTACAAGATAATTTTGAATTCTAATAAGTACTAATTACGAATGATCGGTTATTGATAGAATTGAATTGAGATATGAAAGTGTTATAGAGTTCATCTCCATACTTATTACGGAATAGTTATATTATTCGTGAAATCTATTACATAACAATTTTTTTATTTGTAAATTATATTTCAATAGCATTTAATTTATCAAGCCAAAATAGGATTGGTTGAAAGTCTAACCAATCAAGTGAAAAGAAAAAATGTATCTCAACTGAGCGAAATTTCACAAAACTCAAGTAGTTATCGAAAGAGTGTTTGACATGATTAGATAGTATTGTCAATTCTAACAAAAACTTATTCCGTTAACAAGTTTTTATATTGTGATTATCAATAATTTAGCTTACCTCTCAATAAATAGCCTCAAAACACGAGATTTTGGAAGAGAAGTGTCAAAATATGTATTGGTTAGTAAGAAGCGCACTTGCTTTGGTTTTTTAAACTACAATTTGTTCTACCACTCAAGCAACGTTTAATTACTACTCAAACCTGAAGAGGAAATTGGGTTGTTATAGATGCCAACTGCATATTGGTGTAGGGGACGAAAAGATAAAAGCATAGTTTAGAACATCTAACATGTACTTAGATACATTTAGAGTTAGGTGCATCTATGAGTATATTTTGCTCATTTGCTAAATTTTTGCGCAATTAAGTTTCAAATGAGCAAAATAATATCATTTGGTCCAAGTGCTCCTGGGTTTATGTATGAAATCTTAAGCATAGGTTAATCTTAAAAGGATACAAATCAATGAGTTGCACACAACACCAACCCTATGGTAGGGGAAGATTTTGAGTCTTAATAACACATCAAAGGATGCGTGGTTGCCATACACAGCAAGGATGCTGTGATTCTAAGTGAAAATATATGTGACAACTATACGATAATGCTTAATCACCAATGCCTTCATTTTTCTAGAGTTTATATGCTAGCATATACTCCACAATAAAAAAGACTACCCTAACTTCTTTGTATCATTCTCTTCAATAATATATATACACACACACACTACCCACAATCAAGCGTGCTTAGTGGAATTGTCGGGACAATAGGTTACACACATCAATGTGAAAAATGATAACTGAATTCCAGGAAGCTAGCAATTGTTATAGAAGTTGCAATCAGAAAGTCAAACACAAGTGTCATCAATGAACAGTTTCATAATGAAAAACTGATAACAAGAAAATGGTAAATACAGAATCAGTACAGGATATGCTACTAAGCCATCAACCACACCTGATGTACAAGCAACATATTCGTGAAAAAGAAAAGTCAGGCAAAAAGAAAGAAAAATATATCACGAAGAGTCAAATAAACAGCTTAAGAACTAACCCTTTCCAGAAAAAGAAAAAAACCCAGCACACTCACTCCACTCTGACATATTTTGGAATAGATGTTTCCCTCCATCCAGAATAAGTTATTGACCTATAGCCTATCATGGAAATAAATTGAACCAAAAGATAGCTAACTAGAGTTCTCAGCAAGGCGGAATAGTGTAATTTCCTGTTGCTTAAAATACCGACGATCTTCTTCATCAACAAGAACAAGATTGAGGTAATATTTGACACTAAATTTGTTATTGATGTTGCGATGTGTAGGGGTCAGCTCATATGGACTTAGGAACAATCTAATTGGAATTGATTCACCTGTAGAGGTAACCACAACAGAGTAAGAAACCACACAAAATGTCAGCAAATATCAAGTACAACTAACAAATTCCAAAAGCATTAGTTAATGGTAATATATCAAATACCAGTGTGCAAGACACAGTATGCAAAGATATCATTGAATAACAATTGATAAGCTTGCAAAGCAATTGAGCAAACAGAAAGGTAGCCAAAAAACTGAAAAGGATAGCTATTAGATTCTTGGGTACCTCTGACAGGAGCACCATCCATCAACTCAAATTTGGCAAGCGTCTCTGTTTCAACATGAGTGTTAGCACCTGAACCAGTGGACTCGCGACGCCTTATCTCAAGATCCATATTTTTTATCTTGATTCTTACAAGAAGAAAATATATCTTTCCTATGATAACATCCTTCAAATGATACCTGAAAGCAGGTGAGGAAAAGTTTTACTACTTAAGTTTATACTCATTATAAATAATAACTAGCTAATGTATGGGATGAACAGCATAAATAGGTGACTTGTCTTGACACAGGCTAAAACAGCCCCAGCCAGACCAGATAATAGGCCATCTGATCAAATTACGAAGCACACATTATTCATCTAAAGCATTGCTTCACATGATATAAATATATGAATCCAGCAAAATATGATGTTCTATTACATTCAAAAGCACCATGTACAAAAATGAAACCAAGGGTTAAGGAGTGTCAACTCACTTGCTTTTATTGTATTCAAACTCAATATGTAGGCAATCCTCAATTCCAACTTCCATCTACAAAAAGCGTAATATTACTGTAAGACATTGTGGCTATACAAAAAGTATCATACTGTAAGACAATGTGGCAACACAAAAAGTGTGATGACCTCATTGTATTGTAGAGCTAATGGAAAAACTAATGTGCATCATCAAAATATAGATACATGAGTGTCAACTATGTCATCGAGAGATTTAACTGCTAAGAGATAATAAAAATATAGTAGCAAGCTATAGATGACAGATAAAGAACTGCACCAGAAGTAAGATGATAAGAAAAAAGGTGAAATTTCTTTCAGACTAATCTCAATACAATTGACAGGTAACAATCTGAAAATAGCAAACATTACTTCAAACTGACCTTGATGCTATTGTTAATTGACGGTAGTGGAGAATAGTTGCGAACCTAATCCATAAAAGACAAAGTTATACATGTTATAAAGCACAACCAAAGATATAAAACAGGAAGCAAAGATTCTGGAACTTTTAAGTGATATTATAATTGACAATAAAAATTATGCCAGACCCAGCAGAAAACTTCTATGATCCACTTTCTAGTTCAAAATATACACAAAAAAAAAAATTAGGAAGTTCAAATATCTCAAGCATTGTAGAAACATCAGAGCAACAAAAAAACACCATGCAGAAGTAGAGAAAGTACCCACCAACCCCTCCTAATGCAAGCTCATGCAATGCACATGCCTATATCTTCAAGCTCATTGGATAGTAATTAAAATTTCACACGAAACATATGAAGTTGAATAAAGTTAAAAGTAGCATTGAATTATCTGACACAGTCCATGATAGGCCAGTAATTCAAGTTTTCACACTACATATTACACATCTCCTTTTTATATGCACATATGGATAGATATTACACTAACAAACTTTGAAGCATGGAAAAAGCATGTCTATGAATCTAAGCACTAAGTTGCCGATCGTCAGCTAATTACAGTTAGCCCACAACTTCCAAGCCCCTCTGCTGAAGTTCACAGATACTAATTACCAAGGGAGCAATATAAGTTCACAACGGATGAGATGAAAAATTGAAAAGAAAAATTTGAATAATTTACAAAGACAATATTGAAGTTGGGTAATGATAACATTACACTTAATTGTTAACTTACACTAATGGGGAGTTGAGAACACTTTCAGATAAATGTAACTTCTTATGCTTTGTTATTTAAACTATGTTCACTTTATGTGAAATTACATAGTTGCAAATACATCAGAACTTATTGACCCTTGTGGGCTGCTGGAGATTACTGGTTTGATTGATGATAGCTACAGATTTACCCTTCAATCCGAGAGGAAGGTATCTCTCCACTATGGCTAATTCACTTTACTTCTTTCCTCCCCGCATACATGCACTCCTGCTCTCTATTTATCCTTTCTATTCTGTTCAAAAAGATTCTAACTAATTCTTTCTGTTTGCTGATGTGTTTCCTTTCTTCTTGCGTGCATATGTCAGTTTAAAAGGAGGTCTTGCTAAATTCCCTGCATGGGCCTTGTCTAAATTATTATATTAATGAAACTTAATGACTCAATTACTTTATTAAAGGTTAGATGAATAAAGCATTAGTTTACAGTTGTCTTTAGCAGAAGAATTCAGTGTAAACTAATCTACTTCTGGAAAAGTGGAGAAAGTGAAGTAAAACATTGAAGGCAAGAAGTCCTCAAATAGAAGGTCTTCCTTCAACAGCATAAAATGCTAAAGCAGAAACGGACATGCAAACAAAAGGATGCAAAATAAAGGGACACGGAGGTTACCACAAAGTCATGGTTCTCTATTATACTTCCAGCATAACCACGGCTGATTGTTACTTTGAGAACATACCTAAAGGAAGCACATCAGATCAGTTTTATAGCTAATGCTCAAGGCCAAAATTTTCCTATATTTGAAATACATAAATCATATGCTTCGGTTTCACATAAAATTTAGAATATCAAGATTACAACTATCACTCACGAGGTTGACACATACAATAGAGTTAAAGCAGCAGATATGAATTTGCAAATCATATTAAAGTTTCCATTACAAAATAAATAAAACATTTCACCAGACCAAGAAAGCATTTATAGGACAGAAGATTATTTAGTTATAAAAATCAACAAGAAAACCTCACAAAAATCTTTAAGAGCAGATAGCAAGATTTTGCAGAGCATGATATGAGTCAAGTCTAAGCTCTGTTTCTTGTCAAATATCTAGCTGTAACAGCGCGATTGATGCTAAAACATTCATTGTGAACACTACAAGCCAGATACTGATAAAAACTACCATCAGTTCCAAGTATGAAAGTGTAACCTCCAAAAAGCAACAAACCCTCTATTTAGGAAGCAAGGGGAAAAGGGTTAAACACACAACATTCTTGTCTTTTACTTTGTCCTACTTTCAGGAGTTGATAACCTAAGCATAAATATACTATTTTATTTTGCTTCCAAAGACCAATAATTACTCATTAATCCAATTCCAGAGCCTTGGAGGATACAAACAAGGTATCTAAATTAGTCTGAAAATAGATGGCATCCCCTAGGGATCACGACAATGCTCTCACAAATTCTCTCTCCAATTACCATTAGCAAAAGGCATCTGTTAATAAAGACTAAGGCAATGACAAAACCTTTATCAGCTTTATGTTCAAAACTTGTTAAAGAAGGTGGCTTTTGAGGGAATATAATCTACTCTTCCCTTTGGGCCATCTCTAACCCTCTTCCCATTAGATGATTAGAACATGTTATAAGTCATCCGGGAGTAGTGCGGTTTGGATGACACCCCCCCAAAGTTGGAAATATACTGACTTTTTAGAGAAAATAAATAGTTGGGACCTTTTAAAGGACGGAGGATAGTAGTGACTATTGGTGTCAATTTTTCCAATAACAAAAATCTTCAGGGGCATTTCTTAAAATAAAATGTTATTTAAGGTTTATTAAGAAACAATAAACAACATCACAAAAACAAACATCTAAGTAGTAAAGACAACCCCCAGTACTTTCAAAGCCCAATAATATCATTAACCAACAAGACTTCATTTATTTAGATAGTGCAAAAATAATAAGAATTCATTCAACAGAGTAAATAGAAGCTTAAAGTGGGCTGTAATGGAAAATGACAGCATATGACACAAAATATATATTCCACCTAACACTGCAAATGAAGTAAATATTTCATGGGTAGCATTAGGATTACAAAAACAATATTACATACACCCCATTTAAAGCACCCCTCCCCCAAAAACAAACAAAAAATAAAAAAAGTTGTTCCAAAATAGAAACGTACCTAAGCCTCACATTCACTCCATTATATGTTTCATAAGGCATTTCCACAGTGGAAAATTCAAAGGAATAAGTTTTTCTTTCATATATATCACCAGGGACATCTAATTCACGAACTGCAAACACAAATAAGCAATAAGTCAATATGCAAACAAATACCAATAAACCAATTAAGATCTGACAGATGAAGGATAGCATATATAAATCCATTCAATGGTCATTGATACGTTAACAAAAAAATTAGCATGAAACGATTGCTAAATATTTTCTCTAATTTTTCTCTCCATCAAATCAACCAATTTTTCTTTCACATTTCCTATCATGCATTTAACTGCATTTTGGGCTTTTGACCTCCCCTCTTCCCATGTTTCTTAAACTATGGTCCAAATAAGTGAGAGATGACCATTGGACAGAGAGGGTATCAAACAACGAGAAAAAGAAAAATAAAGGCAGAAAGTAGGAAGTACAATATAACAAACCCTCCAAACCTCTGTCAATCGAATAGCACGTAGGAAGCTCCACTTCCTCAAACCCACAAAGAAGCAAGGAAGTTGCTCTATCAAAAAGTATATAGCAAGATAGTGGGCCCCAAAGAAAATATACACCACATTCAAAACAATCCAGAACACCAAATAAAATGGAACCCAGGTAACGGGGCAGAAAGCACTATGGCCAATTGGCTATTATTCTATAACCAACCAGGCAAACCCACAAAATGCATCTTTAACAACTCCAAAATGATGGAGCAAGCCTAACAACCACTAGAAAAAGACATACGAGTAGTAGTCACAGTTGGACTAACAAAAGAAACATATGTTTAGTGAAATAACCAACAGTAGCATCCTAATTTGTATAAATGCTACATAATGTGACAGCCCGCACAAATGCCCTAATCTTAGAAATCGTTGGCCTTCCAAATGATGTTACCAATAGAAAAAGGGAATTGGTAGTGGCTAGATTACACGACAAAGGCCAGAGTTGCAAAAAAAATAATCAAACAATTATCCACCCACGTCCTGTAGTCATCAACTAGAAGCTTTCGAATGAAGGCCCAAATGATTGTTAGCAAGGAATAACAAGATACAAAGAAAAGGAAACACTAAAGTTATATATAACTCCAATAAAATTCTACTCTAAGCCTTTTGCCAAAAACTTCAACTCATTGAATCATATACTGCTAGGAATAAGGTGAAGATCCCAAGGCCCACTACAGGAAAAACGATTGTATGAGAATTAAAGAAAAAAACAGATTGTAATATTCAATGTACGCAATTGAATGTAATGTAAAGTAATAGTATGATGTATTGCTTTATCAATTTCCAAAACAATTTCTTACATACCCCCTTCGCTTTTTACTGACCCTTACTTATATTTACACAATATTACTCCTAACAAAATGATTCCCTAATACCCTATTTTCCCTTAACTGACTATCCCATTATGGAAATAGTTGTCTTATTAGCATTCTTATCCCTTCGTTGTAGTGCTCGTGTTGTCTCCCCTGGTCTTCTTGCTCCTTGCGTAAGTCCACACTATTGGAGAGCGGTTAGTTGGATCTCCTGCAATACCTCCCCCTAACAGTTTCACTTTGTCCTCAAGGTTACTAGGAAAACGCCTGTGCACCTCCATGAATGACTCCCAGGTCGCCTCATCCTCAAAACAATCTTTCCATTTGATCAAAACTTCTATATTCGTCTGTTGTCCCTGCTTTTTGTACCGAACCACCACTACATCCTCAGGTCGCATTCTTTGCTCCACTTGGTATGGCCCAATAGCCCATAGTACCTAGGAGCCAATTTCGTGCATTCCCTCTTTGCAACCGATGTTTGTCTGTATGGCTGTAGGCGCAAGAACACCAAATCCCCTACCTCAAAGTGTCCCACTCTTCTCTTCTTGTCTTCATACTCCCGCATGTATTCCTGAGCTCGAATTAAGTGAAACTTCAAGTCATCCAGGACAACATCTCTTTCCATTAACTGATCTTCAATTGATGATAGTATTGTGGTTCCATGAGAAAACCTTACTAGGTGAGGAGGGTCCCTACCATACAAAACCTTGAAGGGTGTGTGTTTAGTTGCGGTGTGGAAGGATGTACTATACCAGTACTCTGCCCAAGGTATCCAACTTGCCCATGTCTTTGGTTTTCCATTTATAAAACATTGAAGATAAGATTCAAGACCTTTGTTATGCGGCATTGCGTGCCAACTGAGTCCCTTGCATTCTGAATGACTCCCTCCAAAAAGCACTGAAGAAAACTCGATCCCTATTAGATACGATAGTAGCTGGAAACCCATGCAATCTGACTACTTCTTTCATAAACAGTTGTGCCACCCCATTTGCTGAGAACGGATGCTTTAGTAAGAGGAAGTGAGCATACTTTGATAGAGGTAGTCTACCACCACTAAGATGGTATTGCAGCCCATCGATCTTGGAAGGCCCTCCACACAATCCATTGAGATATCCTCCCAAACACGCTTTGGGAAAGGTAAAGGTTGTAGTAGACCTAGTACTTACAGTGTTCAATTTATTGCGCTGACATGCTTCATGACATCTCTCCTCATTCCTTCCCAATACCATTCTGCAGCAAGCCTTTGGTACGTTTTGAAATCCCCAGCATGTCCACCAATGGGAGAATCATGGTACTCAAAGAGGAGGTAAGAGACCAAGTCTGGGAACCACCACTAGCCCTCTAAACCTCAGCACCTCTTTTTCCAAGGAGAATCCCTTTGGAACTTGCTACCCTTGCTTGATCTTGTCCACCAATTTCATTATAAAAGGGTCTTGATTAATGGTTGCTTGAACTTGGACCCATGGTACTCCACACTATGCCAAGAGAGCAGAGCATGATACGACTTTCGTATATTCTCAAGACAACGCATCCGCAACTACATTAGTAGCTCTTGGCTTATACTGAATATCGAAAGAGTACCCAAGTAACTTGCTTACCCATTTCTGCTATATTTGCCCCACCTCCCTCTGCTTCAACAAATACTTAAGGCTTCTTTGATCGGTTCTCACATTGAAAGTTCTTCCCAACAAGTAGAGTTGCCATTTTTCGATGGCAAAGACAATTGCCATAAATTTTTTTCATAGATTGACTTACCCGAAGCACGACTGCCAAGATTCTACTGAAGAAAGCAATGGGATGTCCTTTCTGTATCAAGACCGCTCCTACCCCCACTCCACATGCATCGGTTTCTATAATGAACTCCTCCTTGAAACCGGGTAGAGCGAGCACAGGAGCCGTTACCATGGCCATTTTTAGTTTCTGAAATGCCAAAGTCGCAGACTAATCTCGGTGAAGCAATATTGGCATAATTCCTCACAAACTTACAGTACCTATGAGACCCAAGAATCCACACAAACTTTTGATGTTCTTTGGTAGTGGCCACTCCAAGACAGCCTGAACTTTACTGGTGTCCATGTCAACCCCTGCCCCTGACACTACTTGCCCCAAGTACGCCACCCGTTCTTGGCCAAATTCACATTTTTTTTCATTGGTATACAACTGGTGATCCCTCAATACTTCTAACACGAGTGTTAGGTGTTCTGCATGTTCTTCCCCACTCTTCTTGTATATCAACATATCATTAAAGAATACCAACACAAATTTCTACAAGGCTTAAACACCGTGTTCATCAAAACTGGAAAGTAGCAGGAGCATTCTTCAGTCTGAAAGGCATGACAAGAAATTCGTAATGACCCTCTTGGGTGTGAAAAACAGTTTTTTGAATGTCTTGCTTGTGAACCCAATTTGATGGTACCCGAATTTCAAATCTAATTTAGAAAATACTCGTGCACCTTACAACTCATCTAATAATTCATCTATCATCGGGATTGGAAACTTGTCCGGTATTGTACATTTGTTAAGGGCCCTATAATCAACATAAAACTGCCATGATCCATCACTTTTTTAACCAATAAAACTGGACTCTAATAGGGGTTAGTCGATGGTTGAATAATTCCCGCTTGTAACATATCCTCAACCAACCTCTTGATCTCATTATTTTGACTATGTGGATACCGGTAGGGCCTAACATTGACTGGGTCCACTCCCTCCCTCAACACAATGGCGTGTTCAATGGCCTTGCTTGGGGGTAGTCCTTTGGGTATGACAAAGACTTCCCTATGCTCTTCCAATATTTGCTGTAAATATTCCGACACATCCATCCCCTGTCCCTCGCACTCTTCCTTTGTCAACAAATTCAACTCAACTAAATAACCGTTGCCTTCCTTCCTTAGGGCCTTACACATTGCCTTGAGTGAGATGCTTGAATGTCCCAAAGAGGGGTCACCTGAGGATCACATTATTCTCCCCCCACTTAAAACACATGACTTGTGGGTACTTGTGAGGTTTCCTCCGGACTCTCGGAATTTATTTCAGGAAACACACTTTGTGCCACCGTTTATGGTGGTTTCCATCCGTGATTCAAGGCTTGATGGTCTACCCTACGAGTCAACATTACCACCTAAGCCCTAAGTTGTCGAGTGGCTCGTTCAACCGTTTCACTGGTGTGTCTCAAAAACCTCATTTCCATAGCCTCCATTGGTGTTGTTATCCCTTGTGTAATATGCGCATCCAACGTCGAGATTTTTGCTTCAGTGACCGGACCCATCTTGTCACTGCCCGAAATAGTTGCTGTGATACCAACTGCTAGGAATCCGGTGAAGATCCCAGGGCCCGCTGGAGTTCAGAGCTTCCTCAGAGTTGAGTCACGTAATATAGGGAAACGATTGTATGGGAATTAAAGAAAAGAACAGATTGTAATATTAAATATACGCAATTGTATGTAATGTAAAGTAATAGTATGATGTATTGCTCGCACTTTAACTGTTTCTTACGTACCACCTTCACTTCGAGAGGAAGGATTCTCCCTATCAATTTCCAATACAATTTCTTACATACCCCCTTCCTTTTTTACTGACCCTTACTTATATTTACAGAATATTCCTCGTAACAGAAAGATTCCCTAATACCCCTTTTTTCCCATAACTGACTATCCCATTATGGAAATGGTTGTCTTATTACAAACAGTTAGCTATTGCATTCTTATCCCTTTGATGTTGTGCTCGTATTGTCTCCCCTAGTCTTCTTCCTCCTTGTGTAAGTCCACACTATTGGAGGGCGGTTAGTTGGATCTCCTGCATATATCTTCTTAAAATCCACTAGTCTGGTTCAAAAAATGTGGCCCTTATTAAGATCTTTTCTTGAATCATGATCCACCTTGAGAATGACCATATATGATGAATCCACACCTTGAGAATCCTCTTGTCTGAAAACATATCCTTCCATGTATCGGTAGCTTGTAAGTGGAGGCAAATGGGAAATTGGTTAGCAGGTGGAAGCTAATGCCATTTACTAGTTTACGGTGGGCTTAAAGAGAAGCATGGGCCATTCCTACCACTCCACAAGTGTTTCAAAAATAATTTGTGATGATCTAGTGTAGTGAGCCAAGAGATTGGACAACAACAACATATTAACCTTTCTTGGCTTTGTATATAATATCACATATGATTGAGGATTCTGTATCAAGGACATATGTATTTTTCTGAATCTTTTTTTTGAGGGGGGGGGGGGTGGGGGGGTGTGGAAGACTTGAAAGTATCTTAGGAGCATTGTAATATTTAATTCTTACCCTCCTTTTTGTAGAAGGTTGACAAACCTCTCTTTTTACACAAAAAGGATGCTTTAAAGATTCTTTTGTACATGCAACAAAGTTGAGTAAAATATGAAAAGCAACATAAATAAGCAAATAAGCACCCACCTAGAGAGGTAAAGTCATAAAAGTTTCCCCTGTCAAAGTACATCTCTGCAAAGAAAAGGATGATAAACATGTTAAAAATGTTATCAATGGATATTTATGAACGGCAAGTGCCAAACATGATTAAATAAATTCACTATATAACAATGAACAGAATCACAAAAAGCAAAAAAATTGCAACTCATGAAAAGGCACATTAGACAAAATGTTACTCCATAAGGCGAGTATTTTGGAACAAAAAACACCATCATGCATCATAGACATATCAATAGTTTGATACATATTCATATATTTCCTAATATAAGCAGTTACTACAAATGAAGAATATGGAACTATCAGTATGAAGCAGCAAACTCGTATTATTGGCAAACAAAGAAGGAAGAGACTCCCCACAATGTCACAACCATAAGCATGAAGCAAAGATTCCCTTGATACCGCAAATATCAAGTAAAGCCTCTAGATGTGAATTTCACATGATGAACACAAAATAATTAAATAAAGTGGGGAGGGGAACTGAATAAACTGTGAGAGATACCATTCTAAACTGTGAGAGATACCTATTTGGCCAAGAAGCTCAACTTTTATGCCATTGTGCTCAATTTTCTTCCCTTGAACGGGCTCCACAGATATCTAACAATAAGTCCCAACAACCAAAATCAGAAAGTCTCGGATTAACCTTTAAAGACTGAAACTATCACATTCTTTTGCCATACACTAGCACCAAAACATTGAACTGGATTGACAAACTTACCTTGCCTACAATGTTCTCTTGACTATGAAAGAGCGGAACCATGACAGTTTGTCCATTTTCTTTCTTTATCGGAACCTATTCATTAGCAATGTAGCATAACCATAAGCTATACTTCACATTAAAAACAATAGCCAAAAATGGCCAACTAAAAACAGCATCAATGTTCATTGTCCCTAAATTAATTGGATGTATTAAAGATCTCCGCCATTTGAAGAACACATTGATCATTCAATAGCAATATAGCATTAGCACCACCACCAGTCTTATAATGTCACCGACCATAACGCAGACACCCCTCAACAAACAACCAACATACACTAAATCCTTCAATCAAGCAATGAAAACAACATTGAAAACATTACCTTCTTCCGATTCTTTTCGTCAGCAAACGTAATCGTAATATGACAAGCAGGCTTGAAAGCACCGAGGATATAATTCTATAAAATCAAAAAAAAGTTGCCAATTTTGCATTATTTTGATTACATTGAGCCAGTCACACTAAAGTTGAGAATTATACAAATTTACCATTCTTTTCGGAATATCCCCAATGTACACCCTAAATTCTTCAAAATCAAACCTGTAAGAGTCAATCGAATTCAACAAATTAGCATGAATTCAGCTACATGATTGAAATGCTACTAAATTGACAGTATAATTACGCGAATGTGCAATTGAATAGTTAAAGGTTGCTTGAATCAGAAAATTTGCATAGAAATCAAGGAGGTCATTGACATGTACCTGACAATTTTGCTCGTCGAACGGGAGTGGAAAATTGGGGGTGAATTCGGGTCGGATAAACCACAACTTGGAGAAGAGAGAGTAGGGAGTGGAGGAGATGTGACTCGGAGGGTGAATCAATGAGTTCTCGAGGTGAGATCCAACGAGTTATGGAATAGCGATGACGAAGACTCGGCAACGGAGAATTGGCGAAGAGAAGGGTGTGGGCCGAATGCGTACCTGTGTGGCTGTGTCAGCGTCAGTGTATTCCAATTTCCAAATACATCAAGAATTTAGTGAATGTCTATTGCTTTGATTTGGGACGAGTTTGCAATAAAGCCCAATAGTGAATTTCCATATTTTTCTTTTTTGTGTTAAAAGTGTTGCAAGTAACAAATAATGTAGACGGAATACGATTATATATAGGTATCACTCTAAGATTTTAATCAATTGAGTTAGTTGGCATTTAAATAATACATCTCCATTTACAAAGAAATATTATTGTATAAAAAAAAAATTCAATATTGTTGCACCTTACACTAGAAAGACTTCTAAAATTGTAGTGTTTTACCCTTATGGCATACTAAAATGTCATACTCCGTGTGAGGGGTCAAGAATCTAAGTAATGGAATTTTACAAACATGTTGTCTATTTAAGTGTGTTCTACATGATAATATGCTATCAAGCATCTCATAAGCTATTACTTTATGTTATTTTATTACTTTATATGCTTATCCAAATATATAAGAACCGCTAGGAAAATATTGACTCAATTTTAATATATATGATTTTGTGATGTTAATAAGATTTAGTAGTTCTTGACAAAAAAAAAAAAAAAAACTTTGCAAACATTATGGTTGTCATTCATCTCCTTTACACGCATTATTAGTAACTTCAAAACAACAACGACAATCATATTGAAAACTTTAGTTAGCAAATTAATAACAAAATAAAAAAAATATTCCAATAAGTGTTAATATGCATGCAAATTAGCATTAATTAATAAATCTACAAGTAGACTACTAATTTGACTATTTAAAATATGACCTAGCACGATATCGTTCTGACTTAATTAATTCAGATATGTTTTTGCTTTTCCAAAATACAACAAAACGGACTAATAATTTTCGATTTTTAATCAAAGTCTAATAGTCTATACATAAAACTAGTATAGATGCCTTACACGAAGTAGATTGTATTGGATCTCAAAATTCCCTTTGAATCCAACCGAAAAAGGGAACCTCTTGAAGTCTTGATGAAAACCTTCACTCGGTCGTCATCTTGCATGCCCCCATGTGCTTTGCCTTTATTAATCCACCAAAATCAGGATGGGGGCCTTGAGACTTGGACATTGTCCCCATTTCTTCTCAACAATCCATTGTTTTTTTTTTTTTTTTGGGTGTAAGAATTTCACACTTAATTACCATTATCTCAATCCATGTTCAAATCCAAAGGGCTCTTCAATCAGAATCTTAAGTGCACATTTTCAAAACATATCCACATTCCAATATTCCATAATTAAAAGTACTGTAATTTATTTGTTTGAATCAAACTGAAAGCAAATAATTAATAATTTTATAATATTACTCTACCTTTTCCTTATTAATTCCAAAATTTTGAACAACGTATTTATCAATATACAACTATTTCTAATTTATATTCTATATTTTGTACTAATATAATTACAAAACTTGACGTTATTGATTTATTATAAGAATATACTATGTAATTTTCCATAAAAAAAATATCCGTTTGTATTTACAAAATTTTGTATGTTAATACTTGATACCTTATCTATCCGTTTATTTTTGCTCTATTTTTATTTATAGAGTCAAAGTTTAAAAATTTGACTAATAATTCTTACCTTAAATTTTTATAATTTTATGTCTCAAATTTAAAGATAATTTTTTTTTACGTAATATATTAGAAAATGAAAAGTCAAAATAAAAACAAAATTAATGATAAGATGAGTATTGTATAAGTTAAACTGTTAAAGTATTATTGTTAATCCAAACAGATACGGAATTATTTATTATTGTATACAGACATACAGTCTAATCAAAATAGTGGAGAGTGCAGGTTACTACACACTGGAGGACAGAGAATGGGCCTGCTGAATCTGAGCTCAAAATTTTCCAGATAATTTGTCCGTTGCTCACACAGTCAGTTTCCCATTCATGGAAGCAAAGGGCATTCTTATTTGACTGATGAGTGTGAGGCTATTCCTTTAAATGCAAGATTGATACTTCGAAAATCTCACCTTGCAACTTCTCTTCAAAATGGAGTACGAAAGGATTGAAAGGCCTCAGGTTCAACTTTTCTCCACCTTGTTCCTAGCATTATTTTCACAGTTATAGTTACTTTTTTTTGGTATGTTTTTCAATTCGTGATTATTATTTTTCTGCAATTTCTTTTAAATTTTTTTTGAAGGGTTTTGAGCTTGATTTGTGATTATGAATTTTCTGGGTTTTTCTGCAAATTTTCCAGTTATTTCTTGATTAGAGTTTCGATTTTTCACGGGTTTCTGAGTTTTGGCTGTTTGTGTGAGTGTAGAGAGGAGGAGGCTTGTCACCTGCAAAGCTGAGGAGTATGCTAATGGGAGTGGAGAAGAAGAGGAGGGAGCTTCTTGGGGAAGTGGACTCATCTTGTTCTTTGAGATCTCAGCGTTCTGGTGTTGATGATCATGGTATTTTTTGCTTCACTTTCTGTTTTTATTTGGTGTTTATAGAGGGCAATGATGTCGCGGGATTAAAACTCAGGTCTTGGTTACCACCCCAATTCTTTATTATCATAATCAAGTTCTTGTGATATGAATAGTTTTGCTATTTTTTTTGAGGTATATTGTCTTTGAATGTATGGTTTTATTCACAAGTTGGACTTAAAAATGTTTATTTAAATACTGAATGATGTTTGGAAAGGTGTAATTACAAGTTAATAACCATTTAATGGTAATAAAACCATATATTTAAGTATTTTATATAAAACATTATCATAAAAAAGAGAGAATTAATGTTAGAAATTCCTAGAGATGATGTAAAGGGAGGTGTTGGATTATGACTAATTTGGTGGTTGTTGTTAAAGGTAAAATTTGTTGAGTAGCTACATTTGAAGGTAATGAAGACTGTACCCTACTTATGCGATGAGTCCATTAGTAGAATTTACAATCAAGTTAATTCATAAAGACTTTTAGGTTCTGACAATATTTGATCAAATCCCTTGGCCATTTGTTGGGAATCTTTTATCATGAACTGCCCTAGGGCGTAGTTTTCAACTAGATTTTCCAGGTAATATATATTTCATATATTGTTACTTTTCTGTTCTTCATTCTTAACTAGGTGCTGTGGCTGCTATTTAGAATGAGGATGACCAATCATATGGGCAACAGGGGCTTGTTCGACGCACACCTCTAAGCAAAAAAAATCATTTGTACCCCTAAATAGCATTTTCAATTATACGAGAACATCAGAATCCATGTAGCTAATTAGCTACTGTGAGTTAGTATTATTAATAATTAGCACATAAGAGAAGTTATGTTTGTCATATCCTTGGTTCATGTTGGCACCATTGCTACCATATTTTGTTACAAGAAGGTGCATAGTGACTTTGTTAAGGAATAATACTCTATTATATGCCATTACAACATTATTTTTTTGAAATATAGGTACTGATTTTTCTGAAAGCTACAAGGATGTGGATGTTGTGCTTGAATATGCTGAATGCTCGACATCAACAACCGGGGATTCTGAAATGATCTCAGTTTGCAAGTCAAAAGATCAAACTTTGGTCGGTTCAAGGAATGAGTTATATGAAGGGTTCGAGGAAGATTATGAAGATGTGCATGACAACTTGGGTGTGGTATCATCACCCTTTGAGTTTCAGAAGACCGAGCGAGGACCACCAAGAGTGCCAGCTGCACCATTTTCCAAGCCAGCACCATCTAAATGGGATGATGCACAGAAGTGGATAGCAAGCCCAACTTCGAATAGACCAAGGGCTGGGCAATCACATGGTATGCAAGGGACAAAAAAGACTAACATTTTCGGCCATGGAGGTAGGAAACCTGCTACGAAAGTTGTTCTTGAAGTTCCCGATGAAAAACTCATTGCTTTTGAAGAGCCTGATATGAAGAGGATGGATTCAAGTGTAGCTAAAAAAACAAGTTTTGCAGAGAAATTGATGGCCTGGGAGTCAAATCCATACCCACCTGCTGATCTACATGGAAAAGCACTGGATATGATTGATCATTCTATTGAGGATCCTGAAAGTAAGACTTATCTACAAATTTTCCAAAAATCACTTTACTAGTTTTGTGACTATACTTCTGTAACAATATTATGTCTATTATCAGCAGCAATTGTATAAATGAACATATTTCTCATATTTTGTAGTTCATCTCAGCCAACATGATTCATCTCTATCTATCCAAACATCGACAGCTTTGACTCCACCTATGTCTTTTGCCAGATCTGTTTCCATGAGGGATATGGGGACAGAAATGACTCCTATAGCTAGCCAAGAACCTTCGAGATCTGGAACTCCTGTCAAGGTGAAATCACCAATGCACAGTCCAACTTCCTCAAGTTCATCTACGCCGAAAAGATCTCAACTTTCAGCAGCTCAGACGAACATGATAAGTGGCAGTTTGAATTTGCAGAGAAAGGAGCTTTCTGAGAAAGAGAGGCAGATGAAAACTAGAAAAGAAATAATGGAGCTCGGCATGCAGCTTGGTAAAGTGAACATCGCTGCATGGGCTGGTAAAGATGATGAAGAGACATTGTCTTCAGTGAACGCAATGGCTGCAGAGCAAGTGTCTAAGAGTGTTGTTGAGACTAGAGCGGAAGCTTGGGAGGAGGCTGAGAAAGCAAAGTACATTGCAAGGTACTTATATTTGCTTTTCCATATTATGAAAATGTCCAAATTCCTTGCACTTTTGTGTGGTCTTAAAGGATTTATCTTTTGAGTGGTATGAGATGGATCTAGATTTATTTGTGGCCTATGTTTTGTTTGCTCTATTTGCTGAATTAATCAGAAATATCCTCTAGGGAGAAGGTTCAGATTCTGTCCAATTTAGTTTTCCATTTGGCTATGACTGGACTGCAATCTTCTTAAACATGTGGCTTCTGGAGCCATCTAGCAAATTTTGGTAATATATATAATAGAATATATCCAAAGTATGCTTATCAGTGAGCTGTGGGAACACTCGAGTGGATTCCACCTGCCCTGTCTGGTTAGTATCCTTGATGTCCCTGCTTGGTTGCTTTTGTGACTGTCTCTTGAAATATGTAGTACATAGAAATTCAAAAAGTTTGCTTTGTAGAGGAATTTGTATTATAAGAGCCAAAACACAGAAATAGATGTAAATGACAACCAGAAGTCCCCATCTCAACAAAGCTTGTGATTGAAGGGCAGAACTAATGTTTAAAAGAAATATTACAAGATAAAATAAAAGAAAGGAATCCATGTGCTTAAACAAGGTACATCTGACTTTTGGAAGTTTTGTTTTGGCTTGAACATGCATGCATGGCTGAGTACTTGATCGAGAATATTGTTTGCTTTCTTTCTCCCTATGAGTTCCCTCTTTCTCTCAATTCTTTTGACCTAGTGAGGGTTGGGGTGTGTGCTGAATACCTACTACTACAAACCTCCCTATCTCCCCCACATTCCGTAACATGGGGAGAGCTTAGGTCGAGCAAGATGTCTCCAATTCAGATTCTTCTGTCAATAATAGTGATTTTTTCTTGTTGGATAAGAGTTTTCCTGGCTTGACTTTCATGGTTCACAGTTGAAAAGCAATTCGTTTAAATTTGAGTACAGAACCCATTTGTGTCTGTTTTATGTTTCTTTTGACACCTGTCTTGGTGCCCTCAGGACACTAACTCAGTTCGATATTGTTCAGGTTTGAACGTGAAGAAATTAAGATCCAAGCATGGGAAAATCATCAAAAAGCCAAAACTGAGGCCGAAATGAGAAAAAATGAGGTTTTTTTTTTAATAAACTTTACCATTTGTTTATTTTTACTGGTATAAATTGGAAATTGATTATGATAAAGTCAATTTTTTTTGTTTATATTGCTTGAAAAGTTTGCCTGGGATCAGTGAGCATTTATTTGAGGAATCTGACCGCTGATCACTTTGTACTTGTTTATTGAACCAACAAATTGAAATAAAGGGGTTAGGAATAAGCACGTTGTTATCATTTGCCAAGGGAAACAAAATTAAGGAATGATATTTGATTATTCAGCATTAATTTGAATGACGGCCTGCTTGACAAAGGAGTACAGATTTATGTCCCAATTTCTGTGTGCTACTTCTCTACATCTCGCCAACCCATTTCCTTTCACAATTACTAATCTTCTCATACTATTCCCTATCAAGTTTCAATTTTTCTTTCACAGCTAACACTTCCTATATTCTTGGCCCTATACTCTACTTGTACTTTTGATCTGAGTTATGGGACAGAAGGAGTATTTGTTGTCAGTTGTTAGAAAGGTTAAAAAGCATTGCAAAAAGGTTTTCATATTTGATCCTTCATCAAGAAAAGGTGAAGCTGGTGTAAAATGCTCTTTCACTACAGGTAGGAAGCGAACAAAACTCCATGTAACCTGCAACTGAAAAACAGCCCTTTAGAGACATTTTTTAGCTGTGACAAAAGTGATATCATATTGGAGTTTATTCTATGCACTCGCCTCTTCATTATTTATATTGAACAAGATCAATTGTTCATGTTGAGGTTATAAACCAATAATAATCTCTTCATGATGAATGCTGATTGTTCAGGTTGAGGTGGAAAAAATGAGGGCCAAAGCACAAGATAAGTTGATGAACAAGGTTGCTGCTGCAAGGCACAAAGCTGAACAGAAGCGAGCTGCTGCAGAAGTAAAAATGAACAAGCAAGCAGCAAAGACTGAGCACGAGGCTGAGTATATCAGAAAGACTGGCCGTATACCACCCAAATTTTCGTCATGGAGTTGCTGTTGTTAATGTTCTGGGCTTCCCATCTTCAATCATTTTTTGTATCTGTCTCTATTTTGATTGGGGTTACTCCTCATAGGGGTCTCTCGGGAGCTGAAGTTGTAATCAAATTTCACTGTCTTACAAGTACATGAACTCTTTAAAATAGCCCCTTCACTGATTTAGACTTGGACATTGCGAACTAGAGGAAGCTGCTTAGAGGAAGCCTCCAGACCAAATCAGCTGCATATACATAACGCCTAGCCTTTTGCCCTTAAAACTTTTAATAACGCTTGTTATTTACCGCCACGAAATTACTCGAGCCGCCTCTGTATTTACTATATTACCCCCTTCAATCCCTTTTCTCTTCTCTTCACTCTCATTCACTTTCCATCTTTACTCAACAATTCATAAATTAACACTAATTAATTGACCATGCAACTTAACAATAATAATTAATACTAATTAACATGATTAAAATAAAATAATATGATTTTAACTAATTAGCACTAATTTATTGACAATAATTAACACTAATTAATTGACAATACTAATTAATTAACAAAAGGGGAATGTCGTATCTCAAAAAAAAAAAAGGGCTTGCCATCTAAAATTTTCGACAAGTCCTAGGGCAAGCTGGAAAAGTTAATATGTTAGATTTTTTTTAGGAGTATGTTAGGTTTGGAAAAAAAGTTAGTAATATTTGACACTAATTAATTGACAATACTAATTAATTAACAAAAGGGGAATGTCGTATCTCAAAAAAAAAAAGGGCTTGCCATCTAAAATTTCCGGCAAGTCTTAGGACAAGTCAGAAAAGTTAATATGTTAGATTTTTTTTAGGAGTATGTTAGGTTTGGAAAAAAAGTTAGTATTATTTGAAGTTAGGAAAATTTTAAGTAAGTAGTTTAAGTTATAAATATTTTAAGTTAGGAAAATACTATAATTTGGGAATATTAACTTAGTTAGGAATATTTTAAGTTAGGAAAATTAGAATTTAGGAATATTAACTTAAGTTATTAAATGTTAATTTTAAAAATAATATATTATGAAATGAATAATGAAATCATCAAATTAATCGTAAATTATGAAAATAATAACTTTTATATTATGAAATTATAATAAGGTTTGTTTTTTATTCGTTTTTAAGAGAAAGTGAAGTGAGAAGTAAGAATTGAAGTGTAAGATGTTCGATTTTATTTAAAATCGGTGTTTAGCGCTCCACAAAAAATAAGCAATGCCCTGAGTCAATATATCAAATAATTAATAACAAAGAATGTTAAAATATAAGCACTGTTACAAGCATTAAGGAAAATAACTGATGTAGTCGAGATTTAATTTTGATTCTTTAATACTATCCTTTATATACTGCATATGTTACTTTGTATATAAAGTGTTTCATATGTCATATTTCCTCTCCCATGTAAATTTATATTGCTTTAGTAATGCAATTCACACAATTTTAGTAAATATAAGAAATGTAACTAATTACTCCCTTCATCTTTTTATTCCTGCTCAATTTTTATTTATGGAGTCAAAGTTTTAAAAGTTTTACTATAACTTCTCTTTATTTTATAAAAAATAATATACTCAAGTGAAATCTTATTAAATATATCTTAATATTAACTTTTATAATATCAAGTTTTTATAATTTTTTGTTTTATGGATTTGAACATTTAAACGTTTTAAGTCATATATTAAAGAATGTGAAAAGTCAAATGAAGTAAAAAAAAATAGAAACATATAATATTTTAAAAGCAATTCGCATAAATTTAGTAATATAAGAAATGTAGCTAAAATTATGTTATTTTACGTAGACGGTTATATCAATATCGGACCGAAGTTTATTATTTAGTAAATTTGAGAAAAAGAGATCAGGTAATAGAAATTCAACCGAAAAGAAACAGCTAAAGGAAAAAAAAAAAAAGGCAAGAAACGTGACTTTTTCGTGAGAGTATAATTAATCATCCCAACTTCAACTCACACATGCATTATTTGACCTCTTGTCAAACTCCAGCTCTCTTCCACCATCAAAATTATATAATTCAAAATTAATAGTCAATCTTTTTTGAAAAAATCAGACGAACTCACACAACATAAACTGAAGCCTAAACAAAAGCGATCAGCATTCTTTCTCTCTCTTTTACGAAATTTCCTTGCGTTTCCCCCTTTTAATTTTACAAAATAAATTAAAGAAATTTGAAAAAAATTTCTTGCAGAAATTACTAATTCCCGTTACTTTTTCGGGGAATAGATTGAATCTTTGACTAGAGCAAGAAATTTGAGAAGGGGTAGTTTGAATTTGAAGCTGAAAGATCCAAGTATTTCAGTTTTGTGATTTTAATGGCGGAAACGCTGGACCAATCGCTGGCGATAACAGCGTTTCTTATGAAAGACGCTTCGAATTGGTGGGATAATATCAATGATTCTTATCTTTGGCAAGATCGAATTTTTCATATTTTGTCTATCTTGTATGGGATTGTTTCCGTTGTTGCACTGGTAAGGTTTCTATCATATATTAACTAATCCTAAATTTTATGGGGTTTTTCTTTTTGGTATTCTTGCTTAGTTTTTGGCGTTTTGTTGATAAATATTTGATGGGTCTTGTTCGAATGTTGATTAATTGGTTTATTGTTGTTGGAATTGGAATTTCGAGAGTTGAATTTGATCAGATTTGGTATCTTATTATGTGTTGTTTGAATAAAAAAGGAGAGCGCAATGTTGTGGAACTGGATGAAAGTTTGGATTTTGGAGGAAGTTTGAATTGGGTTTCTAATTTTGTTTTGTGGGTGTGATGGGGTTGGTGATGTAGGTCCAGTTGGTGAGAATACAGTTGAGAGTTCCTGAGTATGGATGGACCACCCAGAAGGTCTTCCATTTCCTGAATTTCTTGGTTAATGGCGGTATGTTATACTGATGGTTTTGGTTGTGGAATAACATTATAAGTCTTTCATATTTGGTGACTTTCTAATGCGTGGCTGCTGTAGTTAACTGAAAGTTGATGTGTGTGCAGTTAGATGTGTAGTTTTTGTGTTCCGTCGTGATGTCCAGCAAATGCAGCCTGAGGTTTGTCATCATTTTTGTATACATGGGTTACATTTGTTCTTTGGCTTTTTTGTATTACTCTGAGATTGTTTCTTATGGTACTTGCGTATGCAATTCAGATTGTCCAGCATATCTTGCTTGATTTGCCAAGTCTTGCGTTCTTCAGTACTTATGCACTATTGGTCTTGTTCTGGGCGGAGATATACTATCAGGTTCCTGTTGTTATATGGTTTTGCACTCTGGGAAAATTTAATTTTGTTTGAATGTTGAAGTTAGTTAAGTTTTATTCTTTTCTTTTTCTTATTTATGCTTTTCCGTGGCAGGCGCGTGCAATGTCTACCGATGACTTGAGGCCTAGTTTCTTTACTATTAATTCAGTGGTCTACAACATTCAGGTGATTTTCTTCCACATATGACTAATATGAGGATTTTTTTGAGAAAATTCTTTTTCCCTTCCCTTTTGTAGTACATTAATGTAGCATCCTTTTATTCAGCATAACTTTATCCTGTTCACTTGTATGTTATCTTCCTTTTCCCTTATTCTTGTCTGGGGAGCAGGTTGGTTGTGGTTGTTGAGGTGGGTTGTTTGACCAATTTAGGATATTGTGTTATTTTGCAGTTTTCAGTCCTTTTTATTTGGAAGTTTATAAAGTTGAGACCTTTTGGTTGAATCTATCATAAAATCTTATCAAGTAAATGATGTGGACCGATGACATGGCTGATTGAATCCTTGATGAAGTTAGTTATACCTGCGCCTTTTCGTTAATGCTTGCATATTTAAACTATGACGTCTTTATGTATGTATGAGAAAAAGTAATACTTCTTACTAAGATCTGATGTTTTTATAGATTTAATGCTCTACTAACTGCTTTACGTTTTTCTGTGGAATTAACGACAACAACCTTGAATGAAAGTATAAAACATGCTTAGGTAGGTTATGAACAGGTCCACATGTATAAGTTTACCAGTCTAAACTATTGGAGCGTGTTAGGTACACCCACTTAAATTATTTCGTTGTGATATCAAAATCTTTAACCATAAATAACAACAATTATGATGATGAAGATTTCCTCTTTGGTTTAAAACCTCAAAACTTTGGGCAAGTGTTTCTTTTGTAGTTTGCAGGACTTCTCCTATTTTCCATGCAAAGAAGATATCAATTTTCCTCTCATTTTTCCTTTTAATTCTGCTGTTTGATCTTATCTTTAAGTTTTCTTGAAATGAACATTTCTGGCATCTTGTTTCTATGCTTTTGTGGAAAAATTTAAGTAATGAAAATGTTTGTAACTTGATCCAAGTTGATCATATGATATTGTGCAGTTCTAAGTGTTGAGACTTGAGAGTCATAATGGTCAAGGATTTGTCTACCTTGGTTATGACAATAGGGAATAACAAGTGGCTTAATGAATATAAGAATGTTTAGTTGTATTGTTTAATCATAAGACTTAACTATGCCTCTTTGTTAAAGTCTTTTATTTTGTATAACTAGATCCAGAAAAAAACTAGATATTGCTGAAAGTTTAATACCAAGTATGTATGGTTCTCTTTTATTTCATTTAAGAGATGCTCTTCAGTTTTTATCTGACTAGAAATTCGTAGGTATGATATGGGTTATGCTTATAATTGTTTTGATTGACAATTTATTGTGAGGGATTGCTTTGATCCTGCAGCCGTGAAAGATATGTGCTTGATAGAGCACAGTGGCCAGAAAGAATCTGTGTATCTATATGGCTTTGGCACCTGTGCAAAAGTGATTTGTTAGATCTTCTGCTTCTAAGGCTCATGAAGAATGTTTCCCATTCTTTCCCCTCCATGGATTCCACCCTTGTTTATTTGTTGCTTTAGTGCTCCTCCCATCCCATCCTCCAAAAGGGGTTGGGTGGGAATTCAGCTGTGAGCAATATAAATTTAGTTCTTCTGTGTATCATACATGTAATTGAACATGGATGCGCACATGAAGAGTCCTGAGACCTGATGCCATTATTTAGGAAATTTTTAAATTCTCTAGCATTTTATGGTTTAGTTTTAATAGTTAGATTTTGAGAGGGCACAGATAGATATTCTTTGGAAGATTTATTTCTTACTTTTTACTTCTTGGCTTGCAGTTGGAAAGAAAATGCTAAGGTTTTCTAGGTTCAATATAAAGAAGATACAAATTTTATTCCTTTGCTTCATATGTTAGATTTTGAAGAATGCTTTGAGATAAAACTACACTCTCAAACTTCTATCGCTTTCTTGTCTATAGTTTCCTGAAGCCTTGTTTGTTTTTTCTATCTCCATCTCTCTTTTGTTAAAGATGTATAAATAATTCATGTACTACCATTAAGATAATCTATTCAGGTTTCAGAGTACCAATAAGTTCTATATCCTCCAAGACAAAGAGTCTTTATTCTCGCCTTCTTACCAGCTACCTAAACTGGTTCCTTGTGTAAGACTTGGAGTCAGGATACTTACCATAGCTATCAACCTAATAAAATGGCTCATCGTCTGGTGCTCACTTCTGCGATTCAAGTCAATTCTTTTTGCCGATGGCAGCAAACTTGTATTAGAAAAGAAAGAAATGGCATACCCTTTGCTGCAGGAGTTAATGGTCTTTAGATAGTTTGAAGATATTGTTGGATTTGATTCACAGGTTTTCAGAACCCTCGTAACAATGTTACTTAAAATTCTGCTTCGTATAAAGGATACGAGCCAGTGTTGTGGTCCTTTTGCAATTGAGATTTGTTTATATGTTTCCATGTGTAGTTTTTGTTTTTAATTTGTCTTGTGAGTTTCGTAGTATTTTATACATTTTTTTTATGTGCCACGACCTCTTTTGCCTGTTTGCTCAAGTTTTAAATGATTGCATCAGTATGCGGCTTAGATTGATGATAGTGAGATTTTTCTGTTGTATAATTATAGTGAATTTGTTACTGAATATATTCTTTATCTATTTCAGATTGCTCTGTGGTTGATCTTGTGGTGGAAACCTATCCCTGTTCTAGTAATTTTGTCTAAGATGTTTTTTGCAGGTTTGCCTCCAATGTCTATTTACAAAGTTGAAGTTGGTAAGACACCTTTAAAATGTTCTGACTCCTTGTATATGCATGTTATTGGCAGGTGTTTCTTTGTTCGCAGCCCTTGGCTTTCTTCTTTATGGAGGAAGGTAATTGATTGCAATCCTTAGTTAAGTTTTCTTTAATTATAAAGATGAGCTTATGTGTCTCAGTGTATGTGCTCTTAGTCTATGGAGATTGGAGTAGAGGGAATTTGTTTAATTGCTTTCACATGGAACCTTGGATATAAGGTTGACATGTGTCATGCTTCCAATATCTCCAAATAAGCTGTTATGATGTGTGGTGTGATCTATGTCAACTCCTAAGCCAGTGACACCATATTCAGAATCAATATGCAAATATCATAGTTTTTTAGGGGGTTTATAGTTTCCCTTCATTGGTTACTTCAGCAACATTTTATGTAATAGAAGCATACTAATTCTACTTGCTCAGCTTGATACATGACAAGATTTCAAGGCTTGAGCCTAGCTCTAAGTTTGCCAGACTGCAATCCTGTTGATCTTGAGTTAAACCTTAATTTGGCGATTGATTGATAAAATAATATTTTAATATTTGTGAGACCAGAAGTATCTCAAGCTGAGAAACTGAATGTAGCCGTAGCTCATTGCTATAACCCTTATTTTTCATTCAAGTTTCACTGTGAATCTTCGGTGCTCATTCTTGGATTAATTTGAATGGATTGTCACTTGGCATTGGAGTCAGGAGTAGAGTGTATGCTATGTCTATGAGAAAAACGGTTGGCTGTGATTGAGCCATGATGAAGAACCTTGTTCTGGTTGCTTAGTCTTCTCATTTGATGGAGTGTGCTGATTGTCTTGTGAATATTTAGGAAGCCGGATTTATATATTTGCGTATATTTCAATGATTGCTTAATTTTGTTGAGCCTACAGTTTTTTTTTTTTTTTTATATTATTAGTTTTTAAGTTTTTCTATTGGGTGTTTTTCTGTGGGTTGGATCATTCCATGTAGGTAGTGCTGGAGTCTAACGGCACACTCCTCCTTAGGGGTGGAGCTCCATGAGGCTTTGGTGTCATGCACTCTTACCGTTTTTAATTATGCTTCTTAAATTGCTTTCCTCATTTCAGTATTACTTCTTGTGACAAAATATGTATTTACGGTCAAACTATTTGGTGAGACATGTTGCTTTGTTCTTACTCCTTCCGAGCAGTCTTTTCTTGTTGCCTCTGTTCTCTACCTCCCATTGCCTCTATGAGTTTTAGCTATTAGGTGGAATCAATATGTTTCAGTTTTCTGAAGTATATATCAGTTCATTACCTTTTTAACTCTGAGCATTAGAAGATTCTCTTTATTGTTGTAATTCTGTTTATTTCCGTCTCCATACCTCCATTGTTGATGGTCTTTATGTGCAGGCTTTTCTTAATGTTGCAACGGTTCCCTGTCGAATCAAAAGGGCGACGTAAGAAGCTCGAGGAGGTGCATTTTTCTCTTTGACTCCTCTCAATCCCCTTTTTGGTGTCTGAAGCTCACCACTGCATTATTCTAAATTTTCTTAAAATCAAGCATTTTTTATGATTAATAGCTATTGGTTATGCACTTTTTGCAGGTTGGCTATGTGACCACAATATGTTTTACATGTTTCCTTGTAAGATGTGTCATGGTAAGTGCAGCTTTTAGGCAATCTTGCTTGATTTTAATAGGTTACTCTTCAACTTTCTTTGTGTTATATGCATGTATCCAAAGCTACTGACTTTCTCAAAGAAGCTATATAAACAAAATTAGTGCAACTTGCTGCCCGAGTATGACAGCTTGACTAAACATGAATGCTATTGATGCATTTAAAAATAAGTGTTGTTCTCAGTGCATTGTAATTTTGTTTATGGAATGTGCTCATTGGAGTGGCACTAGTTGGCCTAACCTGAAATTCTTTTTCGTGGTTGTATTGTTTTTGTGTTACAAAACTTTTGCTTCTTTGCCATCTGAGTTGCATGATTAAATTGTTTCATTTAAAAAGTAATCTTTCTTACCTTCACTCTAGAAATTGCTCTATAAATCTGATCTATTAGAGAACTTCTGAAAAAATTAATAAATAAATATGCCTATTTGTCTAGATAAGTAGTTTGAGGGTTCTCTTTGTTTGAGGCAAACAACTTTTGGGTCTCTAGATGAAACATTGGGCTTAGTTTTATCTTGACCTAAGCAAATACTTTCAGTCTATCTTGATCTGCTGAGTGTGACGCATTTGGATTTTCCTACAATCAATGAATTGTCTCATGAGTTTTAGTGGTTTCACCTAATGGTGTGAAGTAAAGAATAATTAGATAGTTGCTTCATATCTTTTTTGAAACTTATTTCTTTTACTTATGACAGAAAAGATAAATTATATCTATCATTCATATTTCAAGTAACAAGTTCAGGATGTTTGTTCTCGATAAGATTATCTGATGGATCCTTCTGTCTCACTTTCTTATCCGGCTATTCTCTGATGCAGATGTGCTTCAATGCTTTTAATAAAGCTGCTGATCTTGATGTTCTAGACCATCCAGTTCTTAATTTCATGTACTATCTGGTGAGTTCTAACCTTTATTTCCCATAATTTTAAGCACAATTAATTATATCCATAATTATCCATAAATTCAAAACCTTCATTGTTTATCTGTACTTCATTCTAATGTATGATGGTTAACCCATATCAGTTGGTTGAAATACTACCTTCTTCTCTGGTTCTCTTCATATTGAGGAAGCTCCCTCCTAAGCGCAGCATAACTCAATATCATCCAATTCGCTGAGGGAAAATAAGGATATAATGTAAAAACCTTAACAGATGTACTGGGATTGGTTGTCATTCTTATTCTCAAAACAGAAGTGGAAGGATGGCAGAAGTGAACTGTCCATGAAGAATTTGTCGTCCCCTGTGTGCAGTATTGCTCAATGCTTGTAGATTGTTCAACTAATCATCTGACAGTGATTGTGACATTATGAGAATATTTGATTTGATGAATCATGTTCATTTGTTTTTCTCCTCTATCGTAAATTATGTTTTTCTCATCAAAAATTTATCCTAGCAAATTTGCTGACAAAAGATCATGTGTTGACAAAGAAATGATAATTGGAGGAGAAACATATATTTTGGTTTTTCTTCCTCCCTGTGATATGAAGGAATTCTGCTTCTTTTTTTTGGGTTTTTGCTGAATGTCATAAATTCAAATTTTTTTTTTTTTTGTTGTTGTTGTTGTTGTTGTTGTGTATGTCTCTAAAAGTACTTGAAGGAAACTTTGCCATAATTTGATAGCAAAGTTCAACAAAACAGTAGACTTGAGAACAAAGATTATAGACATAGCATAGCATACAGTTACAATTGAGAATTGGGCAACAATTGGCATTCAATTCTGTGATTTAAGCACACAGACATAGTTCTTCTCTACGAAGCAACTCAAGTGCATACCCGAAAAGTGGTGGTGTTGATTAAGTGGGCAGTGCTGTAGTGGCTGACGCGGATGCTGAAGGGATGAAGACCGGCGAGACTACGAAATGAGTCTAAAAAAACCAAAACGTACTCCTCTAGGATGTGCGTTTACATTTAAACCTGTAGTTCCAGATAGCCTAGTAGCTTAAACTTTAAAATGGTTGATGTTGTACACTTTGGTACCTGCTTAAAGATTGAAATTCCTTTTTTAGCATGCAAGTTCTGTAACATTGATCCATTCAATTTAGTTGGGGCCTTAGCCGAGTAATGATTAGAGATTGCAATTGTGTTGTTTTGATGCATTCAATTTGGTTGGGCCATGTTCGACTGTTGAGTCATTCGAATCAATTTAAGTTTGGACGACACACGAAGATTTTTTGTCATTTAACGTACTGCGACGAATTGCTCATTCTTGATCACATAGTTTCCCTATTTACAACAGTATAAACTTTAGCATTTGCAATTTGGGTATCTACGCATATCCATCAAGTTTTCCAAAAACTTGTAGTGGTTAAACTTTCCAGTTGCTGATCCACTTTCATATTGAGTATCCGAAATTGCTGTCAAATGCAGAAACATTGGTGAAATCTTGTATTCACACACCAACTGCAAGGCAATTTCTCTAGTTTTCTGCTACTTTGGTGAAATGACAATGAATCCATATAGGATAAGTAAGCTATAAGAAATAAATAAAATGAAGAAGCCAAACAAGGGTTTCATGCTCTAGTTTAGTATCAGTTCTTCAACTCAAAGGTTCTGACAAGTGTTACTCCCTTGTTTCTAATTGTTTGCTACATTTTCATTAATTTATTTTTTGTGCATAAAACGTATTTGAATAATAATTGATCAGTTTTCTATCTTATTGGGACAATGATTAATTTGATATGTACAAATTTATTGGTTATCTCGTCAAAAACTTCGACATTCAAACTTATTATAAGTGAATAGAAAGGACGAATGGAAAAGGAAATTTGGATAAATTGTATATAGAGTAAAGTTTGCTAAGAAAATGTTCTATAATGTCACATAATCTTGCAAAAAAAAAAAAAAATGTCACATAAAAAATGGTATATTAACAATACCAAGTGGAACAACTAGAAACTAGAGTCAACACTAAAAAAAAAAAAAAAAACTAGAAACCTAACGAGACATCAATTATAAAATAGATATTATAAGCTAATAATATATATAAGTCGCTATAGTCTTCCCAAACAACCTCAGGGTCTTGCGCTGAAGAATTGCGAAGTGAAGAATATTGTTGGATCGAAACGACACAAGTCGAATGATGTCCCCTGCTTGCAGCCCATTATCCTTCTTCAGTTTGTTCCACTCACCCGCCTTGTTTTTCAATACATACTTCCATCCAGCTTTGTTGTTCTTCTGCTTATCACCGTATTGCCATCGACTCAGTGGCATACGATACTCGGATGACCCCATGATCACCTTCACTTCCATCGCTTTGGCTTTGCCTTTCTTTGGGTCACCAACCTGCACTGGCTCCTCTTTTAGATCTTCTTCCTCTTCATGTGTCAGAAACGGAGTAGTCTGCTTTGCTGGGATCGACAACCGCCCTTGATTGTTGTCCATATCGGAGTATGTAAGCTCCTTCTCCAGGATCATTTTTGGATCCGTGATATCTATGTAGTGCATACAGCGCTTAAGATGCTCAACCAATAATGCTAAGACGTTATCATCATCAGGATACACATGATCAGCTTGATTTTCCTTCAAGTCCTCCTCATTCCTCCTAATCCTCTTCTTCTTCTGTTGATGTTCATGATCATCTTTCAGGCTTGTTGTGTCAGGACAAGAACGCTTCTTGGGAGGGACCGGAGGAGGGTTGCAGTCTGTCATGGGTTCGATCATCGACTCAGCCTCGAACGCTTCTTCTTCTTTTTCGTCTTGTGGGGGAGTTGGATTTATTTCTGGTTCAGAATCTGCCATGGGAACGAACTACTTCAAAGGGATTGAGGAAGAGAAAAAGACTGTGAGTTCTAGATGCTAAGGAAACAATAGAGAGATGAAGTTTATGAGAGTTTCTGGTGAGGATAATGTTTTGTGGTAAAGAGTGAAATAGTTGGTGTATATATAGGCACTGGCAGAGGATGATCCTTCGTGAATGCATGTGGTTATTCTAGCGTGGTGGCCAAGTTCAATTCCGGTAATTCTAGCTTACAAAATATATCCTACAGAAGAAAATAAAAAGATATCCTTCAAAAGAAAAGAAAAAGATATCCTACAAAACAAAATAAAAAGATATCCTACAACTCATCTGCTTCCTCAAAATATATCTTGGTGAATAAGTGGGTCTGCCGAGTGTTGGGGTACAAGGTGTTATGGTAATTCTCTCTAGTCGGGTCTCATGGTGGCACCTTGACTGCGGTGTATCGGTGATCGGTTCTTTGCTCTGGGTTCAGGGTTCGAGGCCGACCGATAAGTCTATTAGCTTCCATTGTAGACTCCCGGTGCTTGATCATGGCTCTTTACTTTTCTTACTGCTACTTGTACATAATTCTAAAAATTCTAGTACTCCATATTTAGTGCATGGATTAAATAAAAAAATTACTATGATAGTTCAGAAAATTATTTTCCACACTCTTGCTATCAATAACAAAATTGATTTACACTCTGTTGTTATTCCTTTTATTCGAGAAAAAACGATCTATGTAAGTGAACAATCTATTTATTTGGGATGGAGGGAGTGCTATATATGGACCAAAAACTGATACGCTGTGACTCCCAAATGATTGCTCCATTCACACTTTGATTAAGCTTACCTTCACCACATGATTTGTAGGTCCTTTAGTTTTAGACGATCCTGTCATTCATTTTGCTTCAGATCAGTCTCAAATAGTAAAATATGGCAGCTCCAACTAGCCGACTCATTTTGTCACTGTAAATACTAATCTGGTAGCAGACTGTCCACTTTACTTTTGACAGTTTGTTAGTTAAGCAATATATAGAAAACTTATTTCAACTCATCTCTTGTATCACTGTACAGAGAAGTGAGGAAAAACTGTAGGAAATATGTGCGGAGTATAAAAATAGTTGCTAGGAGTTTGGGCATAAAACACCTATCTACTAATTAAGAAATATTAGCTGGAATGGCAGAGTAAAGTATGAATGGATTACTATTGAACTGTATTGTCTTAGGGCATCTTAGCCCTTGGATGCCACAGGGATATGCTATGGCTTTGGCTAAGATTGGAATGAGGAGGTGGGGTTCGAGTGAGAGTGGAAGAATTTGTTGAGCTTTACCCCTGTACGACAAATAGTTGTGCCAAGTGCTTGAAACAATGTATACAGACATATAGTGTATATTACCATACCAAGACACAAATGAACGATGAAATTATATTTCTAGGTTTTACGTTTGGGTTTAATTTTCACTTTTTTGATATTTTATATGAATTAATTAAATATTATGGACTATATAAGAAAATTAAAAATTGTTAAAGCCTGTAGAATATTTGCCCATCTGACGGATCAAATTTGGTAGACAAATTGAAATAGGAGTGGTAAGTGAATAAATAACATCGTGGGCTAAATATGATAAAAAAAAAATGGAGATTTCTTAGAAATTTTTTTCTTTCTATTTGGGTTGTTATTTATTAGAAAATTCTTTTCTCCTATTTGAATAGTCATTTTTAAATCTTCTATCTCTAAAGGTAAGTTGTGAAAATATTGAGTGGAAAAAGAAATTATAATTTACTTTCTCAAACTTTTCCATTATAAATTATAATAACCAACAATTTTCTTGGATCCCAAGCACATAAGAGTGGTATATACGTCGGGGTGCACAATGTTCATTATGCACCTAAATGAACATAAAAATCATTTGTAAATAAAATGGTATTTATTTTAAAAGAAAATAAAATTATTTCAACATTATTTTTTAAAATATTTTTATTAGATTTACAAACCCAAATTTTTTTTAAAAATGTTTCACAAACCAAAAATTTTACAACATTTGTCAAGTTATTTATTCTCCTGTATATTTTTCTCCCTTAAAAATTTTAGAATTTTCAAATCTATCTATTTAATTTTTAAAAAAAATGTAAAAAACATAATATTTTTTCCAAAAGGTTGACATATTCATTTAAGTTCATTATGATCATTATGCACCTGATAAACCTCCTTAATTGCAGGATATTCTAAGCTTGTTGGAGAAATCTGTAAGTTAGTCAACCCTCTAGCTAAAGAAACTGTGATAGGTCATAATTAGCTATCACATTTTAACTACAGGGGTAGATACAAGTTTCCTGATGTGCTCACTGCTCATTATGAAGAAGATTTTCTCAGAGAACACATATCTCTGTGTTAAGTATGGAAATTTGGTTCAAAACAACTTAAAACATGAGTGACTATCAAGCACAGATCTTTCAAAGATCCTACACCACTTTACAAAAATTTCCAGCATGTTAGATACATCTAATGCCTAAACTAGGAGATAACCTAACATCAAACTTTTACATGAGTTCTGATCCCTTATGTTCAATCAGCGACTAAATTATCAACCCTAACAAATTCCATACAACAGTCCAGCAAATTCTGGAAAATGAGGTTTGGCACCTCACTCTTGGAGAGAAAATTGTTGACCTCACATATCAAGTGTTCAAGAGCTTCCTTCTTGAAACAATGCGCATTTTCCTTGAATAACTTTAACCATGCCTCCTTTGAGAACGACTGCTGATTAGTGGACGGATGGCAAGCAACACTTGAAACTGCTTCTACTAGGTTGTCATTCTTCAATTTTAACCTGAACCTTTCTTTCACAAGTGCTGGTGGTGGGATGCGATTGGTTTGTTCCAAGTGCCTCCATGTTGTTTCAACCATTTCAACCTAGGAGATTTATGATATGTAAGAAGTAATAATGATATCATACAGAAATTTCAATCTGGGTAACAACTCAGAAAACAGAAGATAATTGCCTGCTAACAAAGAAGCATTAACTTGACAGTTACAACTTACAAGAGATAAGCATGTAAAATAATATCTAAACAGCCTTTCACATTCTTAATTCAATAAAAACTCCCTCTGGAAGTTTTAATCAACTACAAAGAACTAGTTTTGAATATCTGGAAGAAATTGTCACCTTTCCAGCCCTAGTAATGGTTTCAGACGAGATTTTCCAATATGCCTTAAAAGATGGAGGATGATACCGAAATGGCGAAAACAAACCAAAAAAGATATTTGTAGCATCATGTCATAACCTAAAACTATGAGAAGTTAGACCAATGCAACAACTGATTGCAGAGGGGTTACGCTGTAGACTTGTAACAAATGAACCATTTAGGTAACTAATGAAAAATGTTCAAAATACTCCATATAGGAAAAAGGAGGCAATTATCAATGAAGAATTGAGACATTACAAACAGAGTGCCATAGTTTTCAGCTATTCACTCAATGGCACCAGAAGAGTAGTTTTACCACGCTTCATTCCTCCCTATTGACTGAGTTTAGCAGTAGGTTTATTTTTGCTTTGTTTTGTTTCTTTAATTTCTGGTTCCTGTAACTCATTTGCATCAACAACAAAAAATGGCACCAGACGAAGAAGTGCAACTTGCTTTATAGAGACAAGGAAAAAGTACCACAGCATCAACCAATGTCTCGTCACTAACAAATTTTCAGATCAAAGCTGAAAAATAATAGACCAGCAGACAGATAAACTCTGAAGTCACACTACATATTAATGCCTTTTCTATTTTGGAAGCAATCCCATAAATATTATCAGCAACGCACCACCAAAAAAAGAAGGAAGCAACAGGTAGAGGATGTAGGAAGGTCAAAGATATACCTTTCCAGCACCAGAAGCTTGAAGGACCATCCAGAGATGTCGCTTGGTATTGTAAGGATGCCCATGCTGAAGCATCTGCTCATAGGCATACTCGAAATCATCCCATCTTTCCTCCATGATACAAGCTTTTACCATTGTGTTGAACGTAAATACATCAGGAACAATCCTGCTCTTGATTTTGCTGCCTTTCTGTCCAATTTGTGTCATCTTTTGAAAGATCTTTTTAGCATCATCAAACATTCCATATCCAAGATATGCTTTCAGCATAATATTACAAGTTACCGTATTTGGGGAACAATATTTCTGCATATGGCTGAAGATGGATGCCGCATCATGTATATTTCCATTGGTTAAACAGGCTTGGATTAAACCAGTATAAGTCACCACCAGAGGTTTACTAGCAACTTTACATATCTTGTCAACCTGTGATGTGTCACAAGGGCATGATGCTTTTGTTATCAGGCAATAGATAAAGTACAGAATGAAAAAGTCTACCATGACCACTATATCACAAACAAAAAACATATATTTTTATTAAGACGGGAAAATGTTGAACGTAGTCACAAGGGCAATGCATAAGAAGCTAATGGAAGTTTAAGAAATACCAAATATTTAATAGCTCTAAATAAAGCAACTGTAGAACTTAGCTATAGTAGAAAGGAAGGATGGATAAGAACATGATGTATGCTTTAACATACTTGCATCAACCCCTCTTCACACCTTCCCACACTACAGAGACAGCGAGCAAGGTCATAATAAAGACTGGCTGAACCAACTAGTCCCCGACTTTCCATGTCTTGAACAACTGCAATAGCTTCATCTGGTTTACCTTCTCTCCAAAAAGTATTAACAATAACTACAAAGTGGTAATGAGAAAAGTCATCAGGCAAGTATCCACAGGATAATATCCTAAATACAGATGATAGGCTCAAAAAAATACCTCTATAAGTTAAAGCATTGGGGACAGAGGATAGTTGCACTTCCTCGAAATACTTATGGACCAAGTCATAATTTCCACATGCTAACATAACCTGGTTGAAGGGTAAAACGCTCAGCTTACTATCAATCAAAAAGACCAATGGGAGCACATGGATGTATGTCAATGTTTGCAATCTCCTTGCTATGTTCGATGTGGAAAAACAGCTAGGAGAATGCAAAAGGATATAAAAAGAAAAACTGCTTCCACCACAACAGCCAAAAGCAATGATCCCTCATGAACAGAAAGCCAAATGCTAAGAAAACAAGTCACCAACTATTACAGCTGAAAATATAAAGTCAAACCACATTTTCTACACCAGACCAGATGTTTTAAGGCAGTAAACGGAGCAAAGACATTGTTACCTCCATTGCAAGCCCGTATGTCGTGTTTGTTGGCTGTTGACCAACTTCTTCCAGTTTCTGCAAAACCCATACTGCTCCTTCCCATTCTTTCCTCATAACACAACCGTTCAAAACCTGATAAATAATATTCGGAAAAAAAGAAAGCAATTATAGCTAACTTCATCTCCTCTTCATACTAACATCAAAACTTTCTTTCCTTGCTACACTATCGATAAATAACAAATCATTATTATCTCATTGCTTCAATCATCTCAACATATATGTTAACCTAGATGTCAACTCTGAATAGATTGGTCCACTAGAACAATAACAAAGAATAGTACTTACAGCATTGTAGACAACAATGTCTGGCTCAAGCCGTGGATCCCAATCATCATTAACTTCAGCCTTGAAATTCTTTGGCATCAACCTCATGCTATCAATCACATCAAAAAGTTCCCTCACATGACCAGCTTGTCCAAGAGTAACAGCAATAGAGTGATAAGATACAATGTCAGGGTAAGTGGTCTTGCGTCGCTGCAGTAGTATATAAGTGTCAATCAAAGTTTACACTAAAGCAGAGAAATTACTATTCTAACCTACACTTAAAGACCACAACCAGAGGAACGGAAGCCTAATCAATCAAGAACAATTACCTGCATTGCACAGAAGAGATTTAGTGCTTCCACAGGTCGTCTAGCTTTTCCAAGAACATGAAGTGCAGCTGTGTAGATATATCTAAAATTAAAAGCATGATTTAAATTACAAAAAGGCTCGTGCCTGAACAAAGAGACATGAAAAGATCCAAGGATAACATGTGATTGACGCAGATGATATCCTTGAAAAGAAGCTACAGAAAGGAAAAAAGAAAAAAGGAAAACCAGTTGATGCTTAACCAATGACTAGTAGCCTGTATCCTGACCTCTTTAATTTACTTGCACAATTAGGTTCACCCATCCCCCCCACAAAGGAAAAGAAGATATAACACTAACATAGAATTTTGGGGTCAATGCCAAAATGTTTAAAGATCAACACTTACTCATTACAAAAGTTAGTAACAAGTATCATCACACAATCAGAAGTACTATCCTCAACTACACTCCGGCAATAAAGTGCAGCTTAGAACTTCCTATTCTGCTATCCCCAAAGTGAAAGCTACGCTAAACGATTCTTGCCTCCCTTTTTTCACAACATGTTTACATGTTTGGGGAGACGGGCATAAATTAACACTCAGTTTAAGAGAAACATAAGAAAACTGCACAACGAATTAGCCACTTTATAGGAAGAGAAGGATAACACAGAAATGTTTTTACTAATTCAAACTTCTATCACATCATCAACATCTTGCCTAGTCCATACTCTTCACAGGCGAGAAACGAACCTGATTTTAAGTGAATTGAAGCGTTCTTGAATTTGAAGCCATTCGATAACTTGCAGCACCCTTTGCCAGTTTCCAAACTTACCCAATATCTGAATAACCCTCATTATCGAATGATCAGAAAATCTGATTCTGGCACTTCGCATTGTCTTAGCAAACATCCACTCTGGCATGTCCATATCGGCATCATTTAATCTGGTAGAAGACCAACTAACACCATTAAAATTTATTTCTAGACAAAACAAAGAAGGCCATTCCTCACTAGAGAGCATTTAGCCAATCGTGTTTGATGCCAACCAAAAGGATAAGTCAGAGGTCTAATTGTTGATTTATGCTCTAATAAACTCAAAAGATATGCTAGGTTTTTAGGGACACCAAACATGTAATAAACATCTAATTCAATGCAATGAATGGTGTCCCTCAAATCTTATAATATCTACCCCCCCCCCCCCCCCCCAAAAAAAAAAAAAAAGGACCACCGTCCATACATTTTGCTTTCTTGTAATAGTACACCATATTATTCACTTGGCAAAAGAATATCTACTAATAATACTTCACATACCAGGCAAGGGATCAGGGTGAATGGGGAAGGCGGTAGGCTATTCATAAACTGTACAACAAGCAGTGCAACTTAAAAGCCTTACAGAATTCCACAAGTCCAGGGACAATTAAAAATAATTGCTTTAAGAATATCAAGAAGCTAGGCTAGCACAATAAACTAGTATACTCAATTAAAAAAAATCATGAATGTATGCAGTGGCTCAGTATTTTGAAGTGAAAATACCAACCTAATAGCAAGCCTCTGTATTCTTTCCTCCATTTCCATCCGTGTAACCGGAGGAGTATCCAGAACATCATTCTCGGATGACTGGAAGATAAATCTTTCCTCCTCCAATTCATTGTCAACGCTCATCTCTTTCATCGACATGCTCTTCTTCTTAACAAACTTAGTCCTCGTAGAAGCAATGATGTCCTCATCATGTTTCTTGATTGAACCGGCTTTTGAGCCTATGTAGTTCAACTCTTTCTGTGATCTAATGCTGTTTCTTGCTTGAACACTACCCTCCCATTCTTTCTTGTCAGCAAACCCTTCAAATCTTTCAGGCCATTCATCTCCTTCCCTAGAGTCTAGCCACTTAGTCCTCTTAAATTTAGCAGTATTATCGCGTTTGTGATGCAGTGAAACATCTTTATGTAAAGTAACATCAATAAGCTTCTTTCCACGGCCACTCCCTCCCTCGACTTTCCTCTTCTCTCTCTCAGTTCTAATAGTCTCCATTGCCTTCAAATACTCATCAAATGAAGACTTAAATTCAGTGTCTTCTTTCACAACCATGTCACTCTCTACCCGAGAAGCTGAAATCACATTTCTAATACAACTACGTCGTCTCGTTACTAAAACCCAATCCAGCTCCTTTCTTCTCACGCTAGAAACAATTCCAAAAGCCGGTGTCTGAGATTTACATAACAAAACAAAACAAACATAAAGAAACTATTTTAATCGCAACACATACAAAATCATAGGCACCGAATTGCTCATTTAACTACAAATTTGGGTTTATCATTACTGATTCTATATTACAATGCAAAAGAATACTCCAAATCACTCCCATATTTGACACCACCAACATTTCAACTGCGCAGTAAATAAATCATTGATACTGAAGATTCAAAAAATTACTGAATAATGAAACTTAAAACAGTAAATTTACCCAAAAAGAACAATACTTTAATCAAATTATTGCATGATTACCTGAAGCAAGAAACCCATTGAGCCCATTGGATTTAGAACCTTATCTCTAAGCTCACCTGACCCCAATAAAAATTCAGCAACAACCCACAAAAAAACAATGAAATTGCATAAATCCCTTATATAATCAATGGAATTAGAATGTATTGAAACCATTGGTAGTTGTGCGAAAGATTAAAGATTAAAGATTGAAACTTGAAAGAGTGTGAAGGTCTTACCCAAATAAAGCAAGGAGATATTACTCTGCTGAAGTGTGTGCATGATATAATATATTCAATTCAATAGGAGAGGGAAGCTTATGCTACAAAGTTCAGAGTTGGAAGTCATCCATGAGATATAAGGGAGGAAGTCAGGAACAGATAGAGGTTGAACAAAAACGTACTTTCATTAGTAATTGAGTAATTAGGCGGATGTATCCCGTTAACTTGAGGTTATTACCCCTCTACTCTGGTCGATGTGAATTAACCTCAGTAATTTTCCAATGAAATTCTTATGGGAGAATTACATTTATTTTGAAACAAATGTAAGAAATTTTCTGAGTGTTATTATTTTTATATTATGCATATACTAATAAATGTGGATAATGCTTTTTTATTTTGATCTTATGGATATTGAATCAAAAACGCTATAGAAAACGGATAAAGTTCTCTACACTTTGAGAATTGGTAGAGAACTGGAATTATTTCTAGGGAGAAAGATGTTTACTAATTTACAGTGCTTATCAATAAAAATGAATAATAACCTTTCAAATTCGGGTTATTTTGGAGAATTAGAACCTGCTTAGATAACAATTTGATTTCCTTACCATTAGACTAATAGGGGACATATGAGGGCTTAGTTTTTATTGAAAACATATAATTTGATTCTAAACTAATTTCTAAAAACTCTTACTGTGGCTCTTAAACTTGTTTTTGGGCCTTTAAAAACCAAATATATGCTATTTAATGGTTCTAAACTTTCTTCTATGACCCCACAGAGTTCTCTCTATTGCCGTTATGCATCTCATGTAGGAATGACAATTCAATCTGAATCCGATTCGACTTCAGTCCGATCCATTTGGATCCGAAGATATAAATTTGATCCAAACTTGTTTAAAAAAACTCCGAATTCGAATCCGATAAAAAGTCCAAATCCGAATAGTAGATGGATCAGACTCGAATTTTGTACTACATCCTACCGAATATGATCTGAGTCCGATCCGAATAAAATCCAGGTCACATTTAAGAAAAAAAATTTATTTATTATTTATATGAAAAACATTGTAAAATGGAGGCAGTATTATAAACTTAAGAATCCTACTTTGAAAATATTTAGTAATAGCAACGAGAACATAGCTACTCGCGAGCAATTCGGACTCGACTCGGTCAAAGCTCGACTCGATATGTTAACGAGCCAAGTCGAGCAAATCAGAGCTAGACTTGAAAAGCTCGTGAGAAACTCGAATTTTTATTTATAATATATATTTATAGAAAAATATACTTAAGATATAAAAGATGATTTGATATATAAATCAAAAGTCTCACATTAGATTAAAATGAGCTTTAATCGAGCTCGATATTTAAATAAGCTTTAATCGAACTCGAGTCAAATTTAAAACGAGCTTTAATCGGAGCTTGAAACGAGCTTTAATCGAGCTCGAGAATTGAGTTTTCGAGTCGAGCTCGAGCTTCGGTTTTTTAGCTCACGAGCTTTCGAGTTCGAGTTTTAGCTATCGAGCTCGAGTCGAGCTTAACCAAACTCGAGCTCGACTCAGCTAATAAGCACCCCTAGCCATTCCTAATCTCATGCTATGTGTTTAGTTTCGATATCTAGCTGCACGGAGTTAATTACAAAAATAATTGTTTAACTTGACATGAAAAAGGAACTATTGTTCCTGAGGAACTAGAAGTGAAACATGAAATTAAATGTTGTGGTTTTAGGTAGCAAGGATCATGACTCATGATCTTAGTTCTTCTGTTTCTCTATCCGATTTTTGGCTTCTTACTCCACAATGGGTGAAGCCGTGAAGGAAACACCAACCAACCCACATATATTTGAGGCCATTTATTGTTGTCATGTCACAAACTTCACAGTTTTAACTGTGTGATACAATATTTAGAGTACTCCCGCAGTTGGGATGTTTCAGGTCTGCGATTTATCCTTTACTATTTATTTACTCAATTAATATTCTTTTGCCTTAGAATTAGAATTTTTTCATCTCTTGGTAAAAGCCACAAGTTAATTTCAACAGATCCAAATACTGGGTTTATTTTATGCCAGAATGAGCATATAGCAGATAACCCCACCCCCTTCTTTTTTTTTTTTAAACATTTAGCACAAGGGCTGAATGGCTACTAGATGGATACAAAACTTTACACCATTTGGACGGCGATATTTGGCATATAAGTTGACGTCTGCCAAAATGTCAAAAAAAAAAAAAAAAAAAAAAAAAATTAACGTCTGCCGACATATGAACCTCATTTTTTTCAGCAAAATAGGTTTGGAACACCCTTGGTGAAATTTAATTTTCGCGGATTCTGGTAGACCAAAAATTTGATGTCGACTGTTTGTTATTTTGTAACAATGACATCAAAATATTTAAATGTTTTGGTCAAGTCGATGCTCACATTGAAGTTATGGATAACGTGTTTTGAGCCCACGATCTCTCTCTTTTTATTTTTTGATTTTAATGAACGATCTTTGATTTAAAATTAGTTGCAGAAACATATTATAATACCGAACTTTATTCATCATAATTTGATTTCATAGTAAGGGTAATCACTTCTGAAAAACCACATTCTTCTCATAAATTTTAGGGGGGAAAATTGAAAACATATATTAATAGTCACCTTGTGATATTCTCCTTGTTAATTTTGTCCTTTGTCTCTGTAAGGCCTTTGCCAATTTATATGCAAATTTTCTCCAACAAATTGGAGATGAAATGCAAAAAAAATATTTTTTGAAATCAGGTGAAAACCAAAAGTTGAGGTCTTCAGCTGGAACAGTATCAACTGGACGCTGCTTTCACTGCCTTTTCAGCTGCATCATCTAGGTCTTCAGCTGTTATGATGGTCATTCCACTCTCCTGCAAATTAAAGTTCATTTACGATTCCAGAGGAGGATTCGAACTACCTGTTACTTCAAAGTTTTATTGAATGAATTTAAAAATAATTTAGATAGCAAAATCTTTTACCTTCAATATTCTTTTCCCCTGATCAACATTTGTCCCTTCAAGTCGAACAACCAAAGGTACCTTCAACGAGACCTAAACATATACGGAGTACAAAATAAAGTCAGCTTCAAAAGCAAGACTTTAAGATAAGCAAACAAAATTGCAACGAAACAAGAGAGCCAAATAAGCATTTCTCAACCTTGACCCAAAAATAATGTACAGCATCCCTAACCCATGATCACCCAACACTATGAAAGATCAAAAGTTTATGGAAATTTTTTGTGATGAAAGTGTATTTTGTCAGGATTAGCAAACCATGGCAATGTCTTGTTATGTTTCTCAAGCCATTAAAGAGTTGGAAGCTGATAGACCTAGCCCATCAAAAAGCTATGCCTATAAGATGATTTCATAAGCATTGTATACGGTGCAAGACAACAAACACCCCATACAGCATGGATCCCACCAGAGTTGAGCCATTTTAATAGGTGGAAGTGGGCGTTACTTCTAACTGGTATGACTACTAAAAGCAAGCATAGAAGGCTCAAATTCTCGATCTAGAATTCATGTTCATTTCAGACAACTTATCAATCCATAATTCACATCCTGCATTTCTCCATATGCCCTCTAATTTGAATTATCCAGCACAAATATTACAACAAATTATATGTAGTGAGCCCAACCTCACTCCTATAACCTATCTAGTACTCTGAAATATGGATCAGATTATAGCAATACATGTCAACCATTGAACTACCGGTAAATCTAGGCTGTAAACTTTCATAATGCATACACATTTAAACAGATCAGCTGCCAAAACAGAATTAAATATTTTAAGAAATTACAAACTCTTTTTGCTGGAATTTTTACCTGCTTTGCAGCATTTACAATCCCACTGGCTATAATATCACACTTCATGATTCCTCCAAATATGTTCACCATAATTGCCTTTACTCGCTCATCAGAAGTCAAAATCTTAAATGCCTCCACCACCTGTTTCAAAGGAACTCTATTAGCAATGAACAACTAGAAATATTTATGCAGTAACAAACTAACAATGACAATCATAATAATAACCAATTTGTCCAACTGCACCCAAAGAAAAAATAAAAAAGGGATCAAATAGAAAAATACAACAGGAGAGGCAGAGTGCAAAAAACAACTATAGCCCAATAGCTAACTTGGATGAAGTCTTATGGGGTGGTACCCAAGATATGAGATCAAATTTTGTCCTACATCACTGCCCTTTGTGGCTCCTTATGCTCCATAAATAGCATAAATAACAGATTACCTGATGTTCAGATGCACTACCACCCACATCCAAAAAGTTGGCAGGTGTTCCTCCATGCAACTTAATTATATCCATTGTAGCCATAGCCAATCCAGCACCATTGACCATGCAACCAATCTCTCCATCCAGGCCAATATAGTTCAAATCAGCTTTTGCGGCAGCAACCTGCCAAACAAATGGAAAATAAGTCTTACTGATAATTGCCCCAAAATCAACAAATTTTCAGATAATTAGACAACAAATATCCAGATACCACACACTGGTTTTTCCATGGTAATGGACAATACATCTTGCAAAGGAGTGGTAAGTGCTTGACCAAAAAAAAAAAGCACAGAACAAAATCAACATAGCGTTAATTAACCATCTAGACATGTCTACCAATCACACTTAAAATGAGATAGTCAAGAAAACCCATCACTTCATCATATACAGGACAGATTAGCTCATATTTACATTTCACAGCATGTTTACATCCAAGTCTAGAATGGAGAATGAGTGCATGTCACAAACAAAATAAAAAAAATAGCACATTGAATACCCATAATAAACTGATTTCTCCTGCAATCTATAAATCCCTTGACAAAACACTCAAAACAGTTATAAGCCTGGCAGGTTACCCCATTCATAAATATTTATCTCAACTCCTAGAGACAATTTCATCAGCTTTCATAGTAGCAATAAAAATTCTTTTAATCTACTCACAGCTCCTAGAGACACAAATCTACCCAAAAAAGGGAGGCAACATCTTCCATCAAGAGTGAAGGGTGGAATAAATGGAAGTCATTAACGTGATACCATAAATCACACAAAACCTTGAGCCAAAACACCAAATGCATGAGAAATAGAAACCCGTAGCGGGTTCATATGAGACTTGTAACAGGCCACTTTGTCAGATAGTAGTCCGTTGCTCAACAATATTGATCTAGCCATAAAGGACCACAAATTACAAAAAATCATTTCTGAAAACTTATGCGGAAACAAAACTGAACTTAGCTCAACAATGGACAATTAGGACAATGAATACATTAGATTAATAAGTTCTGAAACAAACCTCTCGAGGATCCTCCTGTGATGTGTCACGTAGAGCAAATATCTCTTTCTGACGAAATGCAGCATTGTCGTCAAAATTGAGCTTTGCATCAGCAGCCACCAATTGGTTGTCAGAAGTTTCAGCAAGTGGATTAATCTGTTCAACAGAAAGGAATACACAGTTAGAAAAATAGACATAAGAATAACACAGCTCAATACAATATATAATTATGCATACCTCCAGCATGGTGCAATCACAATCACAGAAAAGCTTATATAGATTCTTCACTTGTTCTATGGAAGCCTGTTTATCAGCCGACTTAAGAGCAAGACCATCAACAACCTTAGCAGCATCTTCATCAGTAATACCTTTGAAAACATCAATAGGTACCTTAAACATGAAAATTATAATATTAATACAAATTTTAGCACAAGAATGGACATATTTCAAAAAAAAAAAAACCATCAGCACCTTAATGATCATATCAGGATACTTTTCAGCAAGATCTTCAATACTAGTTCCTCCTTTGCTGCAAGCAATGATAAGCTAAAAAAAGCAAGAAGGAAATATCTCAAAAGTATCCCTGTTAAATAAGAAGTATTTTAAAATGTAATACCCCAAGGATAGGACAATGACAGGAAGGCACACTATCTACTGCACACAAAATCTAGCATCAAAATACAGCAAAGATTAGATTCAAGGCTAGCCTCACTTCAGTACAGACATTTTCAATCAGCCCATTAACGGAATCCCTTCAAAATATCAATAGGAAGATTCTCCAAGGCATCAGAGAACTGAATGAATCTATTTCTCTCCTCTACCACAACGATATGGGAACAATGATGAACGTATATATGACAGTTACTACTTGCTACATTTATCAATTGTTTCACTTAAAGCAACAATGTATAATTTTAATGTTGGTTAGTTGTTAGTCTAATCCAAAATGATAATATTTTGGGACAGCAGAAATATACCAATCACAACACAAGAGGAGTTTAGGGAGTGTTTGGTCTGATGTAAAACATTTCCAAGGATGTTTAGTTTGGTGCAAAACATTTTCCATGATGTTTGGTTCGATGTAAAACATTTTCCAGGAAAATGATTTTCCTCCTTTTTCATATTTTCCTTTGTTCAGTTTGCAAAAGGGTGTAAAATGTTTTCCTAAGGATTGGAAAATATCTCTCCTTAGGTCATGCTTGGATTGAGAGAGATAAATTAAAGGGGTGATAAAAGTCAAACTAATGAAAAATGAAGGCAAATAGAGGTGGTGATAAGGGATGAGGTGGAAAGGAAAATATTATAGTGGTTGTATGAGCAAGAAGAATAAATTGGAAGATTGATTATTACCCTCATTATGGTGGTAATAACTATTCTAGGGGTGTGGTGTGTATATATTACCCTTTAAATGAGGGTATTAGTTACCTTTTCATCATAATACTAACACTACATTTACCTTATAAACCATTTTCACTAACCTTATTTTTATTACTTTGACTTTTATTACTCCCCTAATGTATTACCTCCAATCCAAGCATGCCTTTAGTGGAAAACATTTCCATTTCCATTCGAATAGAAGTGAAGCCATGTTTCTCTCCCTTTCCTTAACTCCCTTAAACATTTCTTTCCATCCTATCCTTTTCCTTTTCTCTTTAGATTTTAATCAAATGAACCAAACAGAGGAAAATTTACTTTACATCCATGTTTTCCTCTAAAAGTTGTTTTCCATGGAAAATCATTGCATTGAAAATGTTTTCCGTGAAACCAAACAAAGCATTAATCAACAAATTAGAAAATTACAAATAACATAGAAAAGAGTTGAAGGACATACTGGACCAGCAGTGGTACGATCAAGTGTGATGGCAAAGTACATTTCATTTGTCAGCGACAGCTTTTCACACAGATATAGCTGTTTGATGTCAAAGACATATAAAATTAGAGAGCAAGTAATACAATTCAGAAACTGGAGAGTAGTACCAAAACTACTACCAAAAGCAACTTCGAAAGCATGAATACAAAAGGAAATAGAAAGTTGGAGTTGGCACAAAATGCACAAGACTAAATAAAAAAATCCTAGTTCTCACAATGTTGTCAATATTGCGTTCTATTTTTCCATTTCATAATATCAACATAAAAACCGGGAAGATATTCAGTCATGACAGAATCAAACCAAAAGAGTGAGATAATTTCTAATCATATTGTTTGGCTAATGTAAGAAGTGATAATCTGGTCACTAACTGCTTGATGATCGTCAAATGAAGATTCAAGAATGATAGCTCAAGGTCATCCAAAACGAGAATGGCGGAAATTTACAGATACCATTGGGAATTATCACATATGTTAAATTCAGTCTCCATCACTGTTTAAGGATCCAAGAATTCATTCCCTCTGTTTTATCATCGAAAGAAAATAGAATTTCCACTATCTCCTTGTGCAATGACTTAGATACATGTCAAAATATTTTAAACCACTTGAGAGGACATGAATATATTTCACAAATATATTTTTTAAAACAATTGACAATTGTATTGATGTGAAGCATGTAACATCAACCTCTAACTCTAGAACAAAGAAAATCCAATTGTCGTCTCCCTAAGTTATGACATCAAAGATATTACTAATACAGAAGGGATACAATAATATTATTATATTGTCAACAAAAGTTACATGTCAATACAACAAAAGTTAGCCCTCCACACAACAAAAATATCACCCCTCGAATTAAAAAGGAAAAATTGGATATATTGCATGAAAATTACCTCTCAATAAAACAAAAGTCACCCTTTTATACAATAAAAGTCACCGTCAATTTAACAAAATCAACTTTTTAAGGGTCCTCCATTCAATATGGGTAATATGTTCATGTCAACCATGATTAATGCAAAACTCCAGATAAAATGACAAAAAATGCATTATCTTTTAAGGCTTTAGGAGAAACCATATTAGTATAATACCAATAAGTGTATCACATCTTTATCAATAACCAAGTATAATAATGTAAACAACCAATAAGGATAAAATGCAGAATCAGAACATGCATGACAAGTGGATGCCGATTATCTTATTCAGTTAAAAGTCTTGTGATGATATCCTAAGTCAAAGATGTATGCATCATCGAACACTATGGCTCTCTTGACACCAAATAATGCTCTCGACTTCTCACCCTTAGAAAGAAGATTAAGAGTTGATACCAGAGAAAAGAGATAAGAGCTGTATAAGCTTAAGTAGCACAAATTTCTGATAATCAGAGATATTATAGATAATGCATTTCTCAACTAATCTAAAAAGGTTTTCAATAAATCTTGACTTCCTAGCCTAGTCTAGATACCATAATCTGAGGTTAACCAGAAAAAGTATGACCAAGCTATACCTTGTTGACAGGTTTACCCTGAGAGCCAGTCTGTTTTGTGACCAATATTTGACCAAGCATCTTTCCTGAACAAAACCAGAGAAAAGTACATAGGAAATTAGAGAGACAACAAATGCCTGAAGTCGCACAACCCTGCAAATTTCAAAATTAAAGGAAATTATAAAGATGTCATATAACTTTCCCCAAAAATTAATAAAAAAAACCTGGTGCCCAAAGACTAGAAACAGGGAGGCCACCAAGTCCAGCCAAAACTTAAGAAACGCATGCATAGAATAAAAGTAACTGATAATCAAGGTAAATATAGTAATGCACAATTCAGGAAGAGGATCCCGATTCCCAGCCTATGCCCAAAATCAAGGTAGATACACAGATGCCAAAAGAGGAGTAGCGCAGCATTATAATCCTATCAAGCTAACCACTAATTTATGGAATATATTTATTAACATGCAACAATAACAATGTGTCAACAAATAAATTTCAAAGTGTACTGGTTTGTTGGCCCATACAGAAGCACAAATAGACAACTGTTCATCGAAACCAAAATAGTAGGGAACCTGTATGTACCAGCTATGTCTGCAACCTGATCCGTCTTCACAATGTGAACACCACCTTTTAATCCATTCTTAAAGGTTCCCAATCCACGTCCACCAGCAAGGACTTGACTTTTAACCACCACCTTTACCAGCCAAAAAAAAATCAACATTTAAATTTCATATTTCTCATGAGAAATTCAACATAATGGAAAGAAATTAACATGGAAATCAATCAACTGGATAACGGAACGTAATTAGAACATAAAGGCTTGATTCTCCTCTCCTTAATCTCACTTATTTCAGGAATACAAGTTCATAAAAATAGTATAAAGCCTTTCAGAGGGTTAACAAACTCAGAAATGTTAAGTTTGAGGTCAAAGAAATCTGAAAGATTGTTTTAGTTCTAATTAGCAATACTTGAATTCAATTAACTACAACAATAACTAAATAGAATTTGGGGCTAAATGGCCAATAAGTACAAATAAGTTAAGTTGGATTCAGAATTTTAAAGATAAGCACCATAAGTTAAATTCAGGGCAAGTTAAGTTAAGCTGATAAGGGGAATCAAGATGAAAAGAACGCAGGAAGGGTCGAAATGGGGATAATATACAACGGATTTGGATCTACAAAAAATATTACATGCACAAGCACCTAGCCAACCCGGAAGACTGTGAACACAGAGATCAGGGGAGATGAAAAAAAGAAAAGAAATTTTTGACAAAGCATGAGTGGAGACATACACATAACATTAAAATGAGAAATGAATGTACTAGCACAACTTCCCAACAAGAGCCTGTTTAGATTGGTTAGGCTAACCGGAAATGTTAACATTTGTCCTGTGAACAGAAAGTTGGTCACATCAATATATATGGATCCCAACTTCCCAAGCTGCTCAACATCAACTTCCATAGATAAGCAAACAAGGCACACCACACCATAAATCAACTCTCATTTCTAAAGCTATAAAAATTCAGAAAATATACCTCATCCTGACCCACAAACGATTCATTAATGGCCTTTTGAACTTCATCAATAGAAGATATGGCAACTCCTCTAGGAACATTGACACCATACTTGCTCATAAGCTCAGCACCCTACATTTGCAAACGACACAGACACTCCAATTCAGCACGAATTCAGCTCAAAAAATCAACAGCAAAAAATAGCAACACCATTCATCAATCACATAGCCACACAGACACTCCGATTCAGCACGAATAACACACGCGGTTCGACAAAATTAGGTTCTTCCCAAATTTATTCCGTCCAAATTTAAGTAAGTTTTCGTCTCATCGACATTTGCTCATCCAAAATAAGTACAAATCTGTTCCCAATTAATTTTGAATCGGGATTAGGCACTCAAATCCAACGTTAAAGGAGCATTCAATTCCGAATTTCCAACTTTTTTGTTCTTCAATTAATCCAGAAAATTGCGAAACTCTATGATATTAAGTCCATAAAATAAAGAAATAATCATGATGATAATGAGAAAAATACTAACAAGCCCTATAAAAAAAATGAGACGTGAATAAACGCGAAGCATTCCCAAAGTATTAAGCGCAAAGTAGGAGAGAGGGAGATGGACCTGATACTCATGGATGTTGAGACGGCGGAGCTGCTGCTGTTGCCACTTTCCGGCGAAAGAGAGAGATTTGGACACAAGTGTTTTCAGCGATCCTCGAACCATTTTATAATAGATCGACGGCGATCTCACGAGTCACGAAGAAAGGAGAACGCTAAACTTCCCGGCCCTAATTATTCCCCCTTGTGGCCTTGCCTCTGCCCTCTTCTAGTCTTGTTTAAGGGACGAAGTGAATACGCAAATTATCAAATTTGTTTTTATTTTGTATATAAATAATTTATATGTATTTTCACTTTTATTATTTAATATAAATTTATTTATTTCTCACTCTGAGTTTTTCACTTTATTTTAATTTTATTTTCAATTTTCAGTATTTTGCATTTTAATATACTTAACATGTAATATTAACTAATACAAATATTATATTATTATTAAGCAATATATATTAATTTGTATAAAAAATAAATTATAATTTTTAACTATAATAATATTAACCTAATAACATTAATATATATTTAAATACATCTAATTATTAACTAAGCATAGTATATGATTTAATTACTAAACATGATGTAAATACAAAACACAAACATTACTATACGCATTAATATTAATATTAATTAATAAATATTAACAGATAAATATTAACTAATTTAATACGTAATCTTAACTAATACGTAATATTAATTAATTATATAATTAATTATTTATCTCGATTTAACAATATTTTAATTACATAATAATGATTAGGGTTTAAAAAAACTAGATTAATTAAAAAAAAAGTTCTACCAAGTAGAAATGTCAAAACTCGATGGTTTCGCATGGTTGAACCGTGTCTTTTACACAGTTCTCCTAATTTTTTTTATTCAAATTTCAATCAATCCATCTTCCTAATTTAGATCTAGAAATCGAAATAATACACAAAATATAACACATAATCTTTCTGATTAACTATCAAAATATAAAATATAAATTCATGTAAATTAACTTTAAATTATTTATAAAACAAAACAAACTTTAAATTATTTATTTTTCATAAGTTGTTATACATTAATGTAAAGACGAAAAACCCCTTTGTGTTTAGATTTGCATGTTATATGTTGTGATCATATAGAATTAACCCTTAAAAATCGATTTCCATGGATTATATGTTGTTAGAGGTTTTTTTTAGAGAAAATAAGTGGAAAAATCCTCCGTTGCAAAATTTATCGTAGGTAGATCTCGAAAAACTAGCCAATTTATACATATTATAGGCCCCATTCGGAGTCTCATAGCTAATTTTATGACTTGTCAAACATTTTTTTTCGATATCACAAATAAGATGCCACCGACGCCATTAAAGGGCAACATAGTTGTGTAGTACCTTCAAAAATAGGGGTTTAAAAAAAAATTATGTCGTTCGAACTACTAGGCTAAGAGATATGCATCTTTGAATTTTTCGAAACCTTGAAATGCACCCAAAATCTATGAAAAATTAATTGGTTATTTGTTTTGAGTATAAATCTTGTAAATCGCGATTTTGCATGCCAAAACGAGTGGTCATAATAGAATATTGAATTTATATGCTTCACGATTGACCATTTCTTAACTTTTCTCATCTTTTAAAACACATTATTTCTAATATATTATGCATGATCTTTTTAGCTTAGATTAGATTAGATTCTTGATCGAAGGTGGTGAATTGTATATAATAATTACATTACTAGATTAAATTTACAAATAGGTGAAAGAAAAAGGGTTAAATTAGATTATTAAATTAAAATATTAGCTAATTAATAAATTATGTTAGTAAATGAGTTAAATTAGGTTACTTAATTAAAATGTCAGATAATTAGTAAATTAGGTTTATTAATAAAAATGTTAGATAATTAGTAGATTAGGTTAGTAAATGGGTTAAATTAGATAATTAGTAAATTAGGTTAGTAAATAGGTTAAATTATATTAGTAAATACAAATTTTAGATAAATATATAAGAGAAATATCGTAAAAAAAAGTGTGAAATACGTATAAAATACGGGTAATAGGTAGATAATCACGGGCGATGTTTAGCGTTTCACCTTAGGCTACTCATACTTGATTATTTGATCCGAAATTCGTATGGATTTAAATAGGATTGCAATATAGAGAAGTTTGTAGACATATAAACTTTTATTATATAAAATTATAATAATTATTCATCAAGTGAACTATTTATGTAGTGTTTTTTGTGTGTGGTGAAATTAGGTTAATTTTAACTTGAAATTTATCATTTATAATGGAGATTGGATTACGGTGAATTATGAATCATTTACCGTTGTTTAAATTTGTTTTCCAAGTAATTTTTCAGGTTGGTTGATATAAGATTATAAAGATAACTAGGTCATGAAAAATAAAAATAACAAAGTTATAAAAAATTACTAGACTCGGTTTGTTTCATAGAAATAACATGAGTGACTCTAGGCGGCCCAACTATTGGAAAATGGTATGGGCTCAAGTTGTTTCATGAGGGTTCATTTGTTGGATATTGTCTCTTTAGAATTATTTTAATAGGCCTGGGAGCACCTTCCATCTCGGGGTCTTTTTGTAATTTTGTCTTCACCAACGGATTCGATGAAAGAGTGATGAGCTCCTTAACAATTCGAATGGAAAGAGAAGTGAAGCCTCACTCTTTGGCAGCCTCAACGCTTAGCAGTTCGTTGCAGGAGGCGAGCTCGAAGTGGGTACCTTCGAATAGAGCGTCATAACTGTTGAGAAGGGGGGCAATGTGGTTGTGTAGGCGAGAGAGTTTTCCGCAGATTGTAACACTGACGCCTTCAGGAGCGAGTCGGACTCGGCTGAGGAGACTGAGTGAGGAGTAGTTGTACTGTTGTAGTAGAGTAGACTCCTTGTTACCTTCTGCCGCAGTGGTTTCAGACATTGGAATGGTTATCTCTTCGTTTCTCTCTGCTCTATGAAAAGCTCAGCAATGGCAGTTAACAAGTAACGATGGAGAAGAGTTGATAAATTAGAAAGTGAGGAGATGGGTCGACGAGCCTACCAATGTCAGGCCTCTTGGGCAAACTCCTAGTGAAAGAACACAAAGAGGGAGGAAGAGAAGGGTGGAGAACAGTGGTGTGCCTTAAAGAAGGTACTATTGGGAGTACAGTAGACATCCTACAGTCTAATACTGACTTCCGTGAGCTCTTTGCATCCAAAGTTTGCTCTCTTTGTTGCACAAGGCAAGGTCATTGATACCATAGAGTATATATTTGACGCATATGATCAAATATTGTCGTCAATGTTCCCTTAGCAGTACAGTTAGCAGCAGTACCTTGCCATAGACAAGTAAAACAAGTAGCTTAATTGAGTGCTTGACGATCGACTGCACCCACACATTTTCCATGCATTTTAGAATATTAGCTCGTGTAGAACTATATTTGATTCTGTTATATTCGACTGAATAATATTTGATCAAATTCGATTCTAAATTCCGATTAAAGTCAGTAAGAGAAAACCAAGTATGATATAACATACTTGAATTGGACAAAAATATTCATGATAGCATAAGATACTGTTGGCATATATGGAGTACATATGTCAATTATTGTCCTACCCAAAATTAAGCTCGAGTCTTCCAAAGTACGGAGTAGTAAGAATACTTGTGTATCACTTCTCAAGCCTCATATTAGTTATAGGTGAAATGACATCCATTAAAACCTGCACAAAGTATAATTTCCCAAATCAAAAATCCACAAATAAAACTATAGTTTTATGAATAATATGGTTTAATTTAAGAATGGGGTTAAGACTTTACTTGGATCGACAGTGATAAGCATAGCAGTGCCCCCAAAATCACATGTGCCCCCTGCTATCTTAACCCTTTGCCAATAACTATTAAAAGCAAAGGAAGCATGGGCCACCAAGTTGTTGGGCACAAAGCATGACCCATTGGGCTGAACTGGTCCACAATTTGCTCCATTTCCACAAGCATAGTCCATGGCCCTTTGGAGCATAGTGTCAGGCACTGTGGGCCTAGCAACACACCACACTGCATATTCTTGGGTCCAACTATGTCTTGGAGCTCCTGCAGGCCGTAAGTTGAGCTGAGAAGGCCCAGGGTGAAGCACAACTGGATCATTAGGGGCTGGGCTCAGCCCACTTACAGGCGGCGCCGCTATCGGAGAAGCTCCATTTGGGCTTGGACCAGGGGAATAATCTGGGGGGTTAGAGACTAAATTAATGGGAGCTGGAGCAAAGGGTGAAGGTGCCAACAATGAATCATCATATGCATCGAGTGTTGGGACATCAAATGTATCAACCTCTGGGTTATAGTAGTATGAAACTTTCAAACCTGCCCGTAGCTTGAATTTCTCCAGGAAATTTCTAGCATCTGCGACGAAAATAATCGAAACATAAATATTGAGTTAAAAGCTCAACAATAACTTTACAACACTACCTCTAATAGTTTAAAACCACCACGTCATTTGAAGTTGAAACAAGTCATAAATAGACTTTCTATCCTTTTAGGTCTATAAGGGTGGCAACTAATAATGTAATTGACGATCCAATTAACATGACGGTGATCCTGAATCACACAATAATTTATCATCTTTCTAATTAATAATTAAAGACATGCGATAGTAACAATCAAAATGAATGCTATGAGTCTTATAGAGTCATACCGCAAGCATTGAAGAACGAAAATAAGGATATGGACACGAGCACGACTACAAAACTGTGGAAATGAGCTGGATTTGCTCCTAAGAAGGTAGCCATGAAACTTGCTTCAATAAAGCTACTAAAGAAGAGTTAAGCCGTCGTGAGGTATTGGGGAGCTAGAATTGGAGATAGGACACAAGACACTTCTTATTGAGAGCTTCACATCAATGTAGAATATAATAAACGCATTTGCTTAGCATTGTGATTGGAATATGTGCTTACTTGAAGTGGGAGAACTTACAAGTATAGAACAAATTTAATTTTATAGAAATGAGTGTTTCTCAGAGATTCATGCATTGCTTGCTTTCCACTCCAAATTGGTGCCACCTTTTTCGTTTTTAACGCATTATACAAGTATATGATCACTAAAGTACCATTCAAGAACCCCGGTTGTGAAATCTATTTTAGTTAAGTAGAGGAATTGTATACAATGAAAATAAAATTAATGGTTATTGATTAGACGCCTAATATGTAGTAAGGTTGTGAAAACTTATTAATCAAGAACAGCAATAGCACTGGCCCTTGACCCTCCTAAACTCGACACCTAAATTAGCCCCAAAAACAATTCCAAAGGCAAGTTATATAGAAAAACAAGTACATGCAACCCTTTTTTGTTTTTAAACTTCATTTTAGGTGGTATTTATAGGGTTTAGTTATGTTAGATTAGGTTGTATGGTAATTAGGATAGATAAGTAAGGGCAATTTAATAAATTTACTTACCACACAATATACATAGAATACCAGTATAATTATACATATGGTTAATGCTAATGTACTCCTTTGTTCATGGGAGGATACAACGAGAAGAGCGCTAAAAATAAAAAGAATAAGAAAATATCTTAGCCCTTCAATGATAAGATCCAACGCTAGATATTTATGTAAAAAAAGTTACTATAATAATAAGAATAATCATTATAACAATATAAGAGTCATTATAATAATAAAAAAAATCACTATAATAATAAAAAAAAGTCACTATAAGTGAAAGTATTTAGTCACTATACATATGTAAAATATCATTCGTTAAATTTAAGAGATAAAAACCATCCTTCTCATTTTAAGTACCTTTTTATTTTAACTTATATATATATATATATATATATATATATATATATATATATATATAATTTATGAAAATAATTTTGTTTAAGAAAACCAATTAAGCTTAGAAAATCTTGGAATGTTACACAATCTTTTATACGTCATTCCTCTATTTGGGATTTAATGGAGAAAGAGTGTCATACGCGTACATCTAATAACATAGGAACCCGAATCAATACAATCGATCATTTTCCAAAATCAACTAAAATTAATTTACTACTAATTTTTGGCATGTTTGTAAAGGTAGCCTTCCTTCTCAACTGGCTTCCATTCACAAGATTACATAGGTGCCTCAAGATTAAATAATAGTGCGAATATGATATATATAAACTTCGATTCTTTGAAAGGTTAACTTCTACAATAATAAGGGAAACATTTTTATACATTTGGAGGAGGTGAGGAATCAGGCTGAGGCAAGGAGGGGTGGTAAATCCCCTGTTCTATAGATTTGGAAATCCCCATCTGGCTTCATCTTCTTCTCTTAGCTATCGTTCTCAAATTTCCAGTCTCGTACAAAAATTAATACCTGCATCCTATGGAACTGACATGAAGCCGGATGATAATGTCCTAGAGGACGCTCATCCTCTGGATCAACAAGGGGGACTTCAAAGTACCAACCTGAGGTTATCTTTCATTCAATGTGTATATGCTCCAGTCCCAAGACAACAACAGTTATATCACCAATCTTCACTAGCTTTGCCCTGGCCTATACAAGAAGCATTGTTGTCAAGCTTAATAATTCCCTGAGCTAGAAGTGCCCAGGTGGGTTTGACATAAGGAATTTTTGCATCCATGTTGTCACAAACCTAAAAAGAGGATAGTATAGCTCATCTGATGAAGCCATTCCGTTTCAGGTTTCAAATAGAATCTCGTGGCAACTCCAGCACACCTCAGGCACGACATCTAGCTTCCACCACACTGCGCAATCTTACTGCCAACTCTTCATTTCCATTTTTACAAAGCCCATCACACAACGCAGAAAGAACTGCTGGATCAAGACTCATATTTCTTCCCAACATTTCCCTCAGAACCTGAACTGCTCCATCGAAATCCTGATTCTGACAGAAAGAAGAGATTAATATCTCATATGTAGTATTGTTAGGATGACAACCATTTCTAATCATACTTCTGTATAATTGAAATGCACGTTCAGAATTCTTTCTCATGCATTGTCCTAAAATAAGTGCAGAAAAAGTAGAAGAATTTGGGACAAATTTCTGCTTGTCAAGTTCTTTAACCACGATGGCGGCTTTCTTAGTCTTTCCCTCTTTGCAAAATCCCAATATTAAAGCATTATAAGTCAGAATATTGGCCTTCACCCCCTTTTTCAGCATATCTTCGTACAGTTCATATCCCATCTCATTACTACCCAACTGGCTACATCCATGTATCAAAGAATTATAAGTTACAGTATTAGGAGGCAAATGAACAGATTTCATCTCACTAAAAATCTTATTTGCGTCATGCAACTTCCCTTGCTTGCAAAATCCATGGATAAGAGTGTTATAAGTAATAATATCAGGCTTTAATCCATTCTTGTCCATCAAGGCTTTGAACTTCATGGCTGAGGTGAGGAGGCCATTATTGCAATACCCAGAAATAAGTATATTATGTGAAGCAACTGTAGGAAAGATACCCATACTAGCCATATCCTGAAACACCTCCATAGCTTTTTCCAATCTCCCAAGCTTACAATAAGCATAAATAACCATGTTCATAGTATAAACATTCGGCATAATTCCAGATTTCCGAATCTCCCTATAAAAAGCCAATACTATACCTTCCCTATTCAAACTCTGCAAGGAACTCATAAATGCATTACATGACTCAATTGTAGGTAAGAACCCATAATCTTTCATGTGACAAAAGGTAGCTGTAGCATTCCTAAACTTCTTCATATGGGCATGAGTCTTAAAAAGCGCATCAAAAACACAAGGAGTCGAATCAAACAATTTATACGAGTACAATATCGCCTCGAACAGCTTATAGGGCAACTCAACTGCACCCGAACTCAATATACCCTTCATAATAGACTGAGAAGACTTAAATTTACGGTGTTTGGTCAAAACATGGAGAATCATGGAGTGAGTTTCAAGGTTATGAAAGCTAGGGTTTTTATCCTGAACCCACTTGTAAAACTCAAAAGAAAGAACATAGTCTTTCTTAATCTTCAACAAAACATGCTTAAACCTAAAAGGGGTTAGCCCACTTGCTAATCCCTCCAGTTTTTGCCAATCAGAGTGTATGAGATGGCTATGTGCTACATTCACAAAATCAAGGTCTTGACCTTTGGGTTCAGGAATTGTTACATGTGGGATTGGAATCACATTCTTCTTCATTCTTGTGAAATTACCCAGAATTGAGGGATTGCTTAAACCAGAAATTTTCATTGCAAAATGAAGAACAAGGTTAATAAATGAAAGGGTGTTTGTTTTTTGAGCTGTTTTAGGGTTTGAATTCGTGTTGAACAATGATATGAAGAGATATAATTGAAGCAAATGAGCAAATTAAAGGTGACCCAGAAATGATATTGGAGAGAAAGTTGTGCACTTTATTGGATTGAAACTGACCACCTGATCATGGAATCTCAGAGCTTGGTAGCTGTTGTGTTTGACATCGCCTACAAATCAGAAGCTAAGATGAATGATGACTGATGAAGCAACTTCAAGGCAAGGGGGTAACTGGTTGTAACTTATGAAGTGCAGGACTGGGCCTTGCGGAGAAGAGGAACCTAATTAGAGGAATTGGGAAGACAAAAAAGAGTAGCAAGTTAGAGTTTGGATCCATTATGTTCTAATGATGATTTGATAAGTTTTTTTTTTCTTTTTTAATTTTCGGTTTTGAATTAGATTTTACTTTAAACATTCATATTCGAGTAATTGAGATTTTTAGAAAGACTAAAGGTTGAATATTTAAATCGACTTTGGATAAATTTTAAATTTAATGATAAATTAAAGAATTGTATTTGGATTTTGAATGAGTTGAGGTTACTTTTGGTCATTTTATGTACTCTTGTTCTCTTTTGTATGACATATTTTCTTTTTATATATATATATTATAAATAAAATAAAAATATAATATTAAAAATCTTTAATTTGGGATGAATCTAATAAGATCCCACATGTATATGTTTCAACTTAGATATATCAATGAAAAATATCTTCAAGTTTCTCTTATCGAATGAATTATTATAAATAAGACAAATAAAAAGAAACGAAGGAGTATGATTTGAGCCGGGTAATTATTTTGACAAATTTAAGCTTGAGTGGGCAGATTTTAGTGGAATACCAAATTAAAGCAAATATGAAACTTAAACCTAGATATTCCTTCATTTCTTTAATGTGGTATTCCACTAAAATCTGCTTTTCCAGTAAATTATCACTACGTTACACCAAGTACTCCGTAGTGTATCTAACATTAGTCCACAATTCTTATTTACATATGAAGCACTTTCAATTATCCAACCGATTTTGAACAAGACCTAGAAAAAGACGAACAAGTATATTATGATAAAATGATAATATACTTACAGCAACCTAGAAAAGTGTGAACCTTGTATTTTGTAGTGTTATAAATCTTATCAGAACCATTATGACACGAACACAAGAAGCCTTATCATGACTCCCCTAACAAGCCAATTAGATAATTATGTCATTATATGCAATGATGCTAAAGGTTGTGTAGTTTTTGATAAATTTTGTAAACAAAATGAACTGGAAACCATTTACGAACATGAAAGTGCTTCATATGTTGGTAGTCATTAGTGTCTTAGTATAGCTGTGGAGATACAGAAACCATCTCACTTGTGTCCTTACAGATGTCGCATTTCCCGTTTTGGAAACTGGAATAAATTTCTTGGAAGCGTCATTTCTATAAAACCCAAATAATTAACCTATCCACTTCACTAATTCAGTCAAATTATTCCTTTCTCCGACCAGGAAACAAACCTAAAGAACAAACAACTATTACATGGATCTCTTCACCATCAATGGCTAAACAAAAAACCAATAAACGCGAGCAGGTGAGTAATAGCTATCGTGTAATTCTTAAAAATTGCATCCATAAATTCATCATTCACAAAATATTTGTCCCCACTATAATAATCAATGATGTAATAAGAAAAAGAAATTCGAAATCAAAAATTTTAAAAAAATTACCGAGTGAAGACACTGCCTGACGATTCGTTTGCGAGCATCCAAGGCGTCAGAATTCCAAATTCAATAAGTGACTATGGATGAGTGAAATACCAGAGAGTGAAATACAAATCGGATGAAGAGAGGATGATGGCGAGAATCGGATGAAGCAGCAAGAGAGGATGAAGAGAGACCGTGAGAGTGACACCGTAGGGTGAGAAACTGCCGAGGGAGAGTGAAGAGCAAGAGAGGATGAAGAGAGGCCGTAGGGTTAGGGTGAGAAACTGCGGTGGCAGAGTGAGAGGCGGATGAACTGAAGATTTGGAAAATTAAGGTTAGCTAAGACGCGTAACGGCGTAAACCTAACTAAGAGCATAACCGCATTGTCCGCATAAGTTGATATATATAGCTAAGGTTTTTTTTTTTTTTTTTGGCAGCATATATAGCTAGGGTTATAGACTTATAGCCCAGTATACTTTTCAAGTACATTGAACAATTGAATCTAATGGTCCTTTTGATAATTTGACATGAAAAAATAGAATGGGGTTGTTTTAAAATTTAAATAAGTGGTTTTTTAAATTTAAAATGCTTTTGAATATTTTGAAATAATAAGTATTTTTGGAAATTTTAATTCCACGTATAAACGTATTAACTCTATTTTTTTAAAATATTAACTCTAACTTAATCGCAAACATATTTTAAAAATGTAATCTTTGAGTTATTTTAATTACGGGTTGTAAAGTTGTAACTATGTTATGTGTCTATATCGCGACTTACGTAACGACTTCTCATCTTCTATTATAAACTTTTAAGTTATAACTTATAAGTATTTATTAACAAATGATTACGCATTTCGGCATTTGTAACTCTACCAATATTTTTCAGCTTTTCATAAGTCATGAAATAGTGAAATACAAAACTCATTAAGTCATTGTCAAATTTGTCATAATTTATATAATTCAAGGACTAGTAATCAATAAGATCATATTTGATTTGAACCCATACAATTTATTTTAGCTAGTCTATATTAATATGATTTAACTTAGTTCACTTATACGAACTTGTCATTATCGATTTAAACTAAATATATTACAAGTTTTTATGTATATATAAACTTAACATCGAATGTTATAGAATATTTTGGAAGGATAATACACATTTAATAATCATTACCTCATAAATATTTTATTTCTAAATGACTTATCGACATCATCATTGTCCATCATCACTGTCCGATTTTATCAAAATCGGCATTGACCCGAAATAATCCGATATAACCTGTTCAGGAATCGATCTGATTTTACCATAAAAGACCTTGACCCGAACCCGAAATAACTTGCTATAACCCATTCAGGAACCGACCCAATTTTATCAGAACCGACCTTGACCCGAATCCGAAATAACCCGCTATAACCCGTTTAGGAACCGACCCGATTTTACCAGAACCGACATTGACCCGAATCCAAAATAACCCGCTATAACCCATTCAAGAACCGACCAGATTGTACCAGAATCGACCTTAACCCGAACCGACCTTGACCCGAACCGAATACGATCCGAACCGACATTGACCCAAACCGAATACAACCCAACCCAAACCCGACCAACCAAATAACCGATTTAACCCGACCCGATAATGACATGAACCGACCCGATAGGCAAATTTGACCCGATAAGAACCGACCCGCAAATTCGCAATAGGTCAACCCAAAACCGACCCATTGACCCGATTTGACACCTCTAGGTTCGTGTAGAGGCGTAGAGCTACCCATATCTGAGGTCGGCTCGGCTTCTTGTCATTCTCGTGGTTGGATATTTTAAATGCCAGCTCCAAATCCACAATCCTACTTCTGGCTAAGGCTCACCCGTTCACCTCATCCGAAGAGACCATTACATATTCATGGAGTAACGATTAACGATATTACAGCCCATCAAGTCATCAACACAAATAGAAGCAGAGCTCAGAACTTCATATCATCTCCCATGTCTACCTCATCTCTACCACTTCCCACTCCACTCCCACCCCTCAATGTCTCACCTCCAAGGCAGTTCTCCAATACACACATCTCCCTCCAAGACCCACTTCTACCTTCCCTCGATGAACCCCCAAAAGCCCTCAAAACCCCAACAATTCGCACCCGGCTTAGCCAACTTTGCAGAGATGGCCAACCCCATATTGCACGCCAAGTGTTCGACGCATTGCCTAAACAAACTACGGTCGTTTGGAACACTATGATCATTGGTTTTATTTGTAACAATCTTCCCTTTGAAGCTCTCTCGTTCTACTCTCGAATGCGGTCTACACCTTTCACCAAGTGTGATTCCTACACATTCTCCTCTGTTCTTAAGGCCTGTGCCGATACCCGGCTTTTGAGGGCTGGTAAGGCTGTGCATTGTCATGTTATAAGGTCTCATCTTAATGCTAGTAGAATTGTTTATAACTCTTTGTTGAATATGTACTCTGCTTCTCTTGCTAGTACGGCTGTTTCTCCCTTTAGCAAGGTTGATCCGGTTCATAGAGTCTTTAATACTATGAAAAAGAAGAATGCTGTTGCTTGGAATATTATAATTTCTTGGTTCGTCAAAACTGAGAGGTTTGATGAGGCTGTTAGGAATTTTAGGTTGATGATGATAATGGGTATAAAACCAACTCCTGTTAGTTTTGTTAATGTGTTCCCAGCTGTCTCGAGCTTTTATGATTACAAGCTTGCTAATGTTTTGTATGGGATGCTGGTCAAGTTTGGTGATGAATTTTTTGACGATTTATTTGCTGTTAGCTCCGCAATTGTTATGTTCTCAGAGATGGGTTGTCTAGATTCAGCAAGGAAGATATTTGATGGGTGTTTGAACAAGAATGTTGAGATTTGGAATAGCATGATTGGTGGGTATCTGCAGAATAACTGTTACATCGAAGCACTTGAGCTCTTTGTAGAAGCTCTTAGTTCGGAGCATGTTACCCTCGATAATGTTAGTTATATTTCAGCTCTAACCACCGTCTCACTACTGCAGCATATGTATATTGGTCAGCAGCTGCATGCTCATGTAATGAAGAATTTGAAGATTTTGTCTGTCACTGTACTAAATGCTGTTATTGTTATGTATTCGAGGTGTAATTATATTCATGAAGCTTTTAAGGTTTTTGAGGGGATGGCGGAAAGGGATGCTGTGTCGTGGAATACTATGATTAGTGCTCTTGTGCAGAACGGGATGGATGAAGAAGGACTGATGCTTGTTTATGAGATGCAGAACCAGGGGTTAGTGGTTGATGCTGTTACTGTCATAGCCATACTCTCAGCTGCATCAAATCTCAGAAGTGAAGCCATTGGGAAGCAGACTCATGCTTATCTAATAAGGAATGGGATTGAATTCCAGGGCATGGACAGTTATTTGATAGATATGTATGCTAAATCTGGTTTGATAAAGAAAGCCCAAGTATTATTTGAAGAAAGCGATGAGCTAAGTAGAGATCTAGCAACCTGGAACTCCATGATTTCTAGTAACGTACAGAATGGGCTGATTGATGAGGCCTTTACTGTGTTTCGGCAAATGCTTAAGAGCCACATGCTTCCAAATGCTGTCACCATGGCATCCATTCTCCCAGTTTGTGGTCAAATTGGGAGTACTGCTTTGGGTAAGCAGTTCCATGGTTTTGCTATCCGCCACTCCCTAGTCCAAAATGTTTTTGTTGGCACTGCTTTAGTTGACATGTATTCAAAGCTCGGGGTAATTGCTTCTGCTGAAGATGTGTTTTCTTTAACTCCCACTAAGAGTCCTGTTACATACACCAACATGATTTTGGGTTATGGACAACATGGAATGGGAGCTGAAGCTCTTGCCTTATTTGATGAAATGCAAAGTTCAGGTATTAGACCTGATGCAGTCACTTTCATTGCAGTATTATCAGCATGTAGCTATGCTGGATTGGTCGATGAAGGTCTTACGTTCCTAGAGTCAATGGAGATAAAGTATGGGATTGTACCTTCAATTGAGCACTATGCTTGTGTGGTGGACATGTTGGGAAGAGGTGGAAGGTTGAAGGAGGCCTTCGAGTTGGCTAAACAATTGGGCGAGGAGGGTAATGCAATCCAAGCTTGGGGATCACTTCTTGCCGCTTGCAAAACTCACAGGCAATATGAACTAGCAAAGATTGTTGCCAACAAATTACTTGAGATGGAATATCAGAATAGTAAGAGCGGGTACCATGTACTATTATCAAATTTATACGCAGATGAAGGATATTGGGAACTTTCTGACAGACTCAGAAAAGAGATGCGAGAAAGAGGGGAGAGGAAGGAAGTTGGCTGCAGTTGGATAGAGACTTCTGGTGGTGTAAACTATTTTGTGTCAAAAGATATTAAGCACCATGAATGTGAGCACATATATGAGATGCTTGCAAAGTTGGTTTCTAATATGGAGGATGGTGGTTAGTCCTGGTTATACTCCTCATTGTTATGGAGATAAATAGATGGATCAGATGTCTTATGGTGATGGTTGAGCAGAATGAGTTTAAGGAGATAAGCAATCAAATTCATCCTATTCATTGTATATTATAATCCCCAGCTCCAAGTCAAGCTTCGATTAAAGCAATAATATATAGTCAGACCTATGGAATTCTTCTTACATTCTGTACCCATGTAACGAAGCCTTCCTAAGAAATTGTGACACTGTAATTTCTGGTGGTGGTGGTGTAATAGTAGTGTGCTGTGAACATTTTCCTGTCTTCTTGCTCCGAAGCTAATTTTCTTTGTTGCACTGAGGGGCCAAAAGTGTTCATCAATTCCTGTTACCAAGGTTTTTGGGACATGAAAAACCTTTTGCTGGCTCAGAAAAAGGGAAATGAAAAGGTATGTTACACTTTCTCAGTGGTCTCGCATTTAACCAAAAGTGAAAACTTTTATTATATGGAAAAAATAACTAAAAAAACAGGAGGGAGGCAGGGAAAACAGCAATATGTACACTTTGTTTTATTTAGCTCTTTGACAGGGCATGTTATTTGAAAACTTCTTTTTCAAAAGTTCAGTATCTATTTTGCTGGCTTCCCAGCCTCCCCCTCCTATTCTTGCAGCATTATTTTTGGGGGTTTGTGTGTTGTTGATTGTTGCTGACTAATCATTTATATTATCCATTATGTTATTATTTTCCATAATTGCTGATGGCCTAGATGAACAGATGAAAGGTTTAAAGTTTTAGAAAGGCTTTAAAATTGAAGATATATCATTCATATCATCCATTGTGATATTAAAGGGAAGTATCTTTGTTCTCATATGGGTGATTGCATCATGGTAGACTAATTCACAAGAACAGTGGATGCCTCTGGTAATTTTTAGAGGTAAGTTGAAGGTTCAGAAGTTACTTGTGATCTCTTCATGCTTAGTTGCACACTTGCATTTCTTCATTCTATCTGGTCATTGGGCGCCTGATTTCGTAAAGAGAGTTTAACATATTTCCTGCCATTCCTGTAGCTGATGGAAAGTAATTTGTGGAACTTTTGGAGGATCTTTTGGGGTATAGTTTAAGTATACTTTTGGATCATTATATTGATTCAATTGTATTCAATGTGTTTTACATTATAAATCTGACCTTTAGCAGTTTTGCTCTTGCTGTTTTATTTCAAACTTTAACCTCTCTATTCTAAAATGAATCCTCTGTCCATATCCATAAAGATCTTGTTACTACCAAATGGCAAAATTGTTCTAAATCAACTGGGGTAGTTGCTTTATTCTTAAATTCTCCAGTATTCTTACTTGGTTAACGAATACTGTAGTTTCAAACTTTATTAGTGCAAGACTGCAAAACTTGGTATAGAAAGCTTGTAAAGAAAGCATTTTGTTTATCTTTAATTTGGTGTCAGATTATTGCAAAATGATCTCCTGAGATGATGTTAAAAATGAAGAATGATTATGTATTTGGCTGCCTGGCCATTTATGCACTGCTACAATCGGAAGTAGTTTCTGGTGAACGGACAAGATTGCTTGTTTTGGTTGACATCCTGTGAAAATATTTTTCGATGTTAGCCTTGGATTGCTAACCTTCTGTTTAAGACCAACGATTATAAAATAGAATAATGTTTCCGAAAGCGGAGAAGTCATCTTAATGTCTTTCCTGCTTCTTTCTCAGGAAATCAATCCCAAGTCCTGACTTGGTGGGGAATTGAAAATCCAGGTGAGTGTAATGAAATCAGCTATATATTCTTTGAAGGATCTAGAGTACGAGGTTTTTCTTTGCTATCCAATCGGCAGGTGTGCAGCCAACTTAGCACAACTTGGTCAGATAAAAGCAGAACAAAAGGCAACTTCTAAAAATACTACTTCAGTTGAGCAAGGACGTTACTCTTAGTCAAGCTGGTAACATTGCACTCTTTTTTCAGCTTCTCCCATTTGTTTATTGTTTAGAACGGCTGTTTTGTAATGATAGATCATAGATGGCTATGGATATGACATGCTCATACACTCGAGCTAGAAAGTATTTTCTTTGTAAAATTGTATAGATAGTTCACCAAATATTTAAAGATCAGGGAATTCATGGTTCAAGAGTGAGACAGATCGGATGTAACTTTATAAACACGAAATCATGGTATTGCTCTTGAAGTGTGTATTCTTCAATCTGATTCAGTTTAAGCCCTTCCGGTATTTTCTTTCTTTGAAGAGTCGTTCTGCCAGACTGCACATGAACAGGAGTTTTTGATCAATGTCTAGCAAATTAAATGGCCAATTTTCGGACCAAAGAAGTAATTATCTCAATCCCATATAACTAAAAAAAAAATTGATTTAGATAGGGTTACGTTAGCAGGTGTTATGATCCATTAGACAAGGTCATTACTAATTGGAAATTTTATGAGAAATTACATTATAATTTTATATTTCTTTGTGAAAAATATCTTATAAAAATAATACTGTGAAAATGCCTTTTAAAGCTAATTTTGTTACGAAAAGGAACCTTTTTATTGGATTTTGTGTGACATTTTGTGTTTTGCCACTTTTTCCCTTCCTATTCCCTCCATTTTAATCCAAAATTTGGAATATCCCATTTTCTTCTTTTGTTTCTCTTATTTAAGTGTTTTTTTTTCCTACTATAAATTCTCCCAAAATATATGCTAAAGAGCATATTTCAATTAAATGAATAACATTCAATTAAAATGATATAAAATCATCACATTCCAACAACTACCTAACTTTCAATGAAAAATAAATGTCATCGTAGACTGAAAAAGATAACAATAAAATTATGGGATGAATGTCTTTAGTGAAAATTTGCAGAAATGAAGGGGTAAAAAACAAAAAGGTTAATATGATAAGTCAAACTTGAGAAAATCGAAAAAAGATTTTATTTCACAAACAAAAAAAGATAAAAAAAAAAATTCATAAGTTAGTTTCATAATTCGTATTTATTTAGAAAATGCACATCAATAAGCAAAAAATCTCCCCGTCTATCTCTTTGTCTCTGCCTACTTTTTCCCTCCTATATCAGTTTTCTCATGGATAAGAATTTTTATCCAAAACTATTTTCGTCAATAGGCCAAAAAAAAAATCTCCCCAAAATTCTTAAAGAGAGGAAGTTGATATTTTTTGCCAAAATCTATATGAAATGAATGTCAACTTATAAAATTCGAAAGTTATGAATTTTAGTATATTTATTTATTTTTTATAAATTAATTTTTTGAAAAATGTTGGAAAAATCCAGACCTAATAGAGTCCATTTTTCCATGGTACAATGCTAAAATTTCTGCCTGTAAGAAAAATATCTCTCTATTGTTGTGGAGGATTGGGCTAAAACTTTTGTACTTTTTTTCCATAAGCAAGAAATTCTTTGGCCATTGATGAGGGTGTCAGGCAAGGAGTGAATTTAGGAAATAGTTCAAAACCTTGTGAGGACGTCTGCGTTGGTACCGATGTTGGGAATTGTTTCGAGAAGTCCAGTTTCAGGGTCAACTCGTGAAGCTGGTTTGTGCAGCAACTCTTGACCAATTTGCACTAGACTGTCCAAGTTCTCTTTTGTCGCCACATGAAGTGATGTTGCTGCTCCTGTTAAGCTATTATCCTGTTTCGTTAAGGAAAAGAAAAAATTTCTAATTTATATCTGATATTAAAGATATATATGATAATATATATATATATGATATTTTAATATTTTAATATAATTTATATCAGAAATAAATTAGGAAATCCTCCTTTTCAAAGCACACCCTGTCGATTTCCATGCAAATACACCATAATAGTAGATAAACGTGCATAACTAACTAATCTACTGTATATGCATTTCGCCAAAAAGAAAAAAAAAACAATAATAACTCAGCCATGCATGCAAAACAACAGAATTACAAAGGGAGGTGTAACGAAGTTTTATATTGTAAAGTAGGATAGGTTTATGCATGACATATTGACATGCACTAAGCTAGTGTATCATCGTGATCAGTGTGTGCATAAGTGCACATCCTACGGCAACACACGCATGTCGCGCTGCTCACAAGAGTCACACTACTAAAGCACTGATAATTGCTAGGCCCAGAAGCATAGTGCGGTGCATGTAAAGATTGCTTAATTACTGCTTACTTGAATACGAAAGTAATTCTCTGGGGTTTGAGAAGCCTGGAAAAGAACACTGTTGTGAAGATCAACTGTGTCAGCTCCAGATTCAAAGAGACAATCTATGATAGGAGTGGATCCATCTTTAAGAATCCAAGAAAGAGCCCCCCATTTGGCCGTCATGTTAGCATTATATTTCTGCTCATTCTTTGCTGATCCACTCCCTATTGATAGCACTAGCAACCTTTCATCGTGCGCGCGGTGAGGTTTTGGGTCTTCCTTAATCATTTGCTTGCTCACTTCTAGCATGGCTAGCAAAGTCTATCCAAAGAAAAGGGGGAAGAGAAAGGTTATTTGTCATTACATGGGGCGATATATATAATGTGAGAGCAAAGACGACTTTCAATTATGTCGTCTCATGATAAGATTTCGGAAATTCCTGATTTATATATACCTGATATAAATATATCAAGGGATATTTTTATAATTTTATTTATATATCTGACATCATAATATCTATACCTGATAGACGTTATTCTATTTTTTTTTATCTTATATATTTCTATATATGATATAACAATATATATATGAATTAGAAAAACATCATAAATTATTATAAGCTCGTCTCATCCAGAATTTGATGATTATTTTTATATGCACTCATACCAATGTTGAACTACACATAACAAAAGGGCAGGCCAAATCAGTAGGATTCAAAGGAAAGTTGTTTAATACCGGATTATTATTCACAACTCCACCATCAATAAGGTTAAATTCTCTAGTATTCCGATCTCCAAATGCATGGGAAGGAAGAATTGTCGGGGCAGCCGATCCGCCAATGCATATATCTGATAACTTTGCATTTATGGAAGGTTGAGCTGGTATCTGTATGATCGGAGAACCAAACATTTCATTGTTAATCCTTGACATGACAATTCTCCATATATAATATTGTATACTTTGGCCTATGAGATCAATTAAATGTTAATGTGGTAAGTAATAATAAAAATAATTTATGCATGCCAACCTTAAAAGATGAAAATATGACAGGTTGGAGCATCTTAATGTCAAATGCTGGAATGATCAGATTTGTAAGTGTCTGATCGAGTTTTGTCTCTCCCAAATTTTCCCGCAACAAATTATGCAGATAACTCCCATCGAATTTAGGCCCATTCATTGATTTGAAAAAGCTTTTCACTTGACCAACAACTCCGCTGCATTGCATCAATTAATTAAAACCAAAAATTAAGTCTACTATAACTAGCAAAATATTTATTATTCTCTGATGCTATTCATCTGCTACATTTTCATTTTTAGGGTTAAAGTTTATAAATTTTGACCATAAATTCTAATTATATTACAACAACTAATTAAAATGGGATTTTATTAAATACATCTCAATGTAAATTTTTAGAATATCTAGTTAATTTTCATAATTTTTGTCTTACGAATTTGAGAAAAAAATATGTTAACTTGTATCTTAGATATCATAAAAAGTATGTATAGAGGTGATTAGTTGGGCATGGGCCGTGTCGTACCCCGCCATGAACCGTGTCAGCTCGTGCTTGGCCTCTTGTTGCGCCGCGCCTTATTGTGACCGTGTCGTGCTACCTTTCCCTAAAACTCGGTATATGGCCTAACACGGCCCAAGTGCCTGCCATGACGTGTCGTGCCTCTTGCTAGCTTAATTTTTTTAACAAAAAATAAACATAAAGGGCATAATAAAATTGAAAAAATTAATTTTAGATAATTTAAATTATATTATAAAAATATAATAATATTAAAAATAATAGTAATATTAATTGTAGTAGTAATAAAAATATAACTACTAATAATAATAGTATTAAATAATAATACTAAATAATAGCGTGCTTTGAGTCGTGCATATGGGCCGTGTCTCATGCCAAATTGGTGTGCCGCTCACATGTTCGTGTCTAAATTTTTTGTTGTCTGTGGCATGGTCTACGGCCCATTCCACGAAAATGTGTCGTACCACAACCGTGCTCGTTAAGTATATATATAGTGGTGTATCATGAGTCCGTGATACACCTTCATGTAGCAGAGTAATTAAAAAGTTACCTCTCTTGGGGAAAGATCTTAGGAGAGTGCTCTAGATAGAAAGGAACGATGTCCTTGGCCGCATAAAGAGGGCGATTCTGGTCATTTGGAGCTGTTAACATAGCACCCACCAGACCTCCGGTGCTTGTTCCAGCAATCACATCAAAGTAATCTGCTATTCTTGCGTCCTCACCATCTAATCTCTGTGTACATTATTAATTCACATAATCTACATGATTAGTCCTGATAACTTCTCGAGTAGCTAGAACGCGGGATCAAACGCCTTTTGCTTGAAATCACAAATTCTATAAACGATCTAACATTTTCTTTATCATTAGTCATATATATTCTTCAAGATGCTTCATTTTGTATGCACCATATCGTCTCTATGTAAACAATGCTTTCTTTTAGTGGCATTTAATGAATCGAACATATTGCAAGATATTACAAAGTTTCATAATTATATTTATCGAGGTCAAATTAAGCTGATTTTGACCAAGAAATTGATGAATTTCTAGAGTAAGGTACATCCAACTTTATATAAACATTTTGCATGTTGTGTTTCTCCTATAAATATGCTTAAAATTATGGAATAATCCTTAGATCTGTCAAAAATTGACCCGACCCGAAACTGTCACGATTTGAACCCGATCTGTACCCATTTTAAATGTGATATTGGTAACATGTAAATCGACTTGATATTAACTGACAACTGACTTTATCTTATATGATTTGACCCGAACCTATACCTGCACCCGACTCGACATAAACCAATAACCGACTAGAACCGACTTGACAATGAAGCAAACCCAAAATGATACCCCACCTGATTATAACCCAAAATAGATTATAACCTGAGATAACCTATTATAAACCCGACCAATTGTAACCCATGACCTGTTTTATTTTGATTCGTTGTTGATCCTACCCGTTATTGATTAAAGTTGTAATAACTTATAACCTAATTTTGGAGATATTGCATTATATTTGTTGAATTTTACTTTAAAAAATATAATATAAAAAAGTGTATGATGGATCAAATAATACATCTTATTGTTTTGGACCGACTAACATAATTTGTGAGGCCCTGCCAAAATAAGTTTTTGTTACAAATCTCAAGTATGATTCGGATTATTAGATTTAAATGTTTTCTCTAATTTATTTTTTCCAAAAAAGAATAAACTGCTTTCTATGAAGTATCCAAATTTGACTTATATAATATAATATCTCATTTAATAATTATTTAACCTAACTTTAATGAACTATTTTGTAATTTTTTGTTACTTTTGCAAGGGATAGAATTTTTTCTAAAAAATAATAATTTAATCGTTAATTACATGACCAAAATCAGACTTGAACCCGAATTGATTAAACGTCTCAAATATTGAGTCAATCTCGGCACTATCTGACATGATAATTATCCTACCCGATAATATCCAACCTAAATATGACATATACTTAAAATTACCCACCACAAACCCGACTAAAACTCGACTCTATATAACCCAAACCTGAAATTTATCCGAACCCGACTTGTACCCGAAAGGGTAAATAATCTGACATGATTTTATCTTAACTAAGTCAGAACCTGACCCGATAATAAAGACTTGTCTTAATATAAGTCAACCCAAATATGACTCGATATCCAACATGACCTGATCTGAACCCGACTGAAGCATCCGAATTAAAAGCTATAAAAATCCTCATTCGGTCATTCATATCTGGCCATTTGAGTGATAGATAAAGTGTAGTATTCCTCCTTTACCTCTTACTGAGTCCTTTTTTTTGGCAAGGTTGCTAATAATTGCATCTTATTGTGACCTTAGTGGGTACGGTGCAACCGTGCAATATTTAGATGACCGTAAAGTATAAAAAATAATACTATGTATCTCCTTAATTAGGCCTCAGGTTTGAATCAACTCAGAACTATACAAGTACGAGCCCCATTCAATTTGTGGTAAAATTTTTCAAATTTTGACTCCATAAATAGAAATGGAGCATATATAAAGGGTCGGAAGAAGTAACATACAAATTATAAGTATACGTAAAAGAAAAAGGTGCAAAAGAGTACTACTTAATATACATACTTGAAGTTGTTGCTCGAGAAAACCAACAATAACAGCAGGAATAAGACCTCGAACTCCACCTCCATCCAAGCTTAGGATTGTGATTAGTTTCTTATCTTTTATGTTGTTGCTGAAATTGATCACAGATGGAGGATATAATGCTTGAGGCATTGCCGCCATTTGCATCGAAACAACCAACGTTTCCAAGAAGAGATTGAAGAAAAAGGAAGCAAAGCTAATGCCTAAATAATGGAGACCCAAAAAAAGTTTCAAAGGCCAACTCTTTACTCGATTGATGATTAATTCAAAGGATTGTCAATTAAATTATTTGTCCTTAATTTTTGAAAATTTAATAATATCACCTAACGTCGATAGCCTAGCAATTATGAGCAACACTTTAAAAAACTTGACAACATATTGAAACGTTGAAAACTTTATAAAAACTACCATATAAAACTAATAATAAGCTAATGCCACTAGGTGTTTCTAGTTAGTAATACAATGATATAATACCCACTTTGAAGGGTGCATTTCTATAAAATTTGTAGTATTCTTTCTTTTTTATTAATAGAAGTGATTGTTTATCTTATCAAACAAAGAAAATAATTGTTTAGAAAAGGTCTTATTTGCTACCTTCACGTTATGAAGTGTATAAACTATATGATGTCGTTTTATTGTTTTTTTATACTTTAGAATTGGGTTTGACCGTAGACTTGAGGAAGCTTGATTATGATTGCTTCATAAAACCAGGCTAGATATTGTGCAACACACGAATTTTACGAAACTGATCTAATAATATTGAGTTTTAAACAATGAATTTTTAGACTCAAAACCCAACTATAACTAAGCTTTAAAATACAAAATATAAGTGGGTCAAATTAAGCTTAACCTAACTTGATCCGTTGAGTTTATCTAATAGTTTAAAAATAAATTATTCAATAAATATCAGAAGGTTGAAAAAAAATTGTCATATTTTAAAAAAAGTGGACATAATTTTTATTATATATTCCAAGAATTCATTTGGAAATAATATTGAAGATATAAAAATGTTTATTATACAAAAAGTACTAAAAAAATCACTCATTGGCAATTAGGAAATTTATACATGTGATCATAAGCTTATTCATTTAGTGTTTATTGACTTTGGATAATATTTGGCACACTAGTAACATTTGATAATATGATATAAATAATTTATTTTCAAAAAGAACATTTGTTAACTTTATTTTCAGGGCATAGTAACTAATGGTTAAACTAATAACAAAAAATTTCATATTAGATGAGGTGAACGAAATATATAACATAAGATTCGAAAAGAATAATATAACAAACTTTTCCAGTCATAATATTACAACTTCAAAGTTAAGGAGAGAGTGATAATCCATAGTCAAACTACTAAAAATTAACCTCTTTTCTCACTAACTAGTAGTAAGGGAAAGTAAGGATCAAATTCAAGAGAAGAACTTTCAATCACCCAAAAATCAATATTTACACTACACTATCTTAGCTAAGTCAATCAACTCATGTGATGTTTAATTCAAAGCTAGTGATTACACTAAAACTTGAGTAAAATTAGCCTAAAATTGATAAATAAACGTCTAGGATATGAGATTCGCAACTCAATTCACTCACAAATTAAAATGAACACGGGAGTTAGACTACTAGGGATAAATAAGGGAAAGTTATCCAAAGTCCCAACCCTAGCTACTTTATCAAGATAAATAGGAGAGCTAACTCATGAATCATTGCAACCTAATCTCATATCCATAAATATAATTGAAGCAATTCAAATCAATACGAATGATGACAATAACAAGTTCCTTGATTAGAAATCCATATTTTTATGGTCTTTAAGTCAGATGAACAAGGTAATTAATGTGCTTTTCCTTTAATTTCATCCCTCTGATCCTTCATTGAAAGAGCTAAGAATGATGTTTCTATGGATATCAAGCATAGAATCAGGCAATAAGCCCTTTACAAGTCTAATAAATCAACACCTTAACTCCTTAAGCTAAATCCCAATAACCTGAGTTCTTTGAGGGTTTCACCTAAACCCTAGAATTCACCTACTCACAAACCCTAGAAATCACAACAAAAGAATTAATCAAGCAATGCATATATTGAAGAAATCATGCACAAATTCGAATAATAATCAGGCTAAAATAATTTAAAGAACAAATACAAAATTCGATCACCAACTACGAGTATGAATTAAGGAAAGAGAAACAAATATAATGAGAGAAAAACTATTACAAGTTTCAGTCATCTACAAGGTTCTTGAAATTAGAAGCTACATTCATCAACTCAGAAAGTTTCAAAGCTTAAATTAAGGTATCATTATTTGAGATAATTCTGTACAAAAGTTGGTCTGGCCGTCTGGGAGTAAAAATTCAAATCTTCTAAAGCAAAAGCGCAACAACAAGATCGAATGCAACAAATTGATTGTAGGATACCAGGGTTGCAAGGGTGTGCCCTGATCTTCAACAAGGCAGTAGCTACTGCATGCCAACATGTGGGCTCCCATATATTAGGCACAAGGAATTTAAATTAAGAGAAAATCAAATTCCCTTAAAAACAGGGGCTGAAGTGAGTAAAAAGTTAACACCAACCATAGTAGGGGCAAATGCGGATGCGAAGAACAAGATTACCAAGAAGACAAGGGTGTGGGATGACAAGCCGGTGGACGTACGTGAAGATGGATTTTACTGGTCCTGTGGCTGAGAATGGGAACGCGGAAGGCCATGTGAGTTACGTCGCAGCTGTGGTTGTGGGGGAGAGTATGATGAATAAGGAAGAGGTTTTTAGCAGTGTGATGTGCAGTAAGTAAAACCAAAATAAAAGCGCTAAAGAATAGAGATTTAAATGTTATTCACTATACAAATGAATTAAGAGCTTCAAAGATGGGTATACTTAATAACATCGATCAACATCTAGAAAATCAAGACATCCCCACAAGTTGGTATAGCTTTAGTTCCTGGCATAGTAGACAGACATGTCTTATGTAGGGAATTACGTCACTTGCAAGTTGGATCGGAGCATCATAATCTAGAAATTAGATAAATGGAAGAAGTTGAGTTCTCAACATCAGGCTGTTTTCAGCGGTCTCTAAGCGGCCATCTAGAGACTGCTTAAGAAGAATTGGGAGCTAGCGGAATTGTTTTATTAGACCCTTTTATAAACGAATTTACATGAAGCTCCTTCCATATGCACTACTCTAAAGACGATGCCTTGATACTATCCGACTTGCAAAAGGGAACTTCCAGTGAGAAATATAATGTAGAACTATGTTTCTGCTTCAAAAAGAGTCCCATAGCCTGCCTGGGGATATATAACACGCTCGAAGTTCGTCAGGGTCTCATGTAGCCAAACCGTTCCAAAAAAATTGATTATCCTCTCTTCATGTATCAAGGGTATTTTCGTAATATTATTTTTTATATCTGATATCATAATGTTTATTCCTGATATATGTTATTTTATATTTTAATATCTTTTATATTTTTATATCTGATATAACAATACATATATATTGCTAATCTCTTAGTATTCTGATATAATTTATATCAGGTATGAATTAGGATAGCCTCGACTAACAACTGGTGTTATATTCAATAAAAATTTGGAGGGGTTGCTAGAGGTTGTAAAGAAGATCTTGTATGGCGAAAATGATGTAAAAATTCCATAAAATACTCATAACAGAGCGCCAAAATGATCCATATTGAGTAAACAAGCTAGCTATCTGAATACATTCATAATTCAATTGTCTAAACTTACTTGTAGATAACTTATTCATAAATCCTCCCTCTTCATCCACTGAAAACCCTTTCCTCTCATACGATACACCAAAAAGAGGTCTTTTGATTTTCTAATTTTGAGCAGGCTTGCATATGCTTATCCGCAAATATAACCATTTCAATGGTATCCTTAATCCAGCTTTGCAGGTGCATCTTCTAGTAGTTTCTCGAATTTCAGTGTTGTATTCCTATCATTAGGTATCTTACTATACTCAAACTATGTTGCAAATCCAAGTAGCCAAGTACATAACTGCATGAGACGAATAACATATCATAACATAATGATCGAATTACCACAAAAAACCAGTCGTATAGAGAAAAAAAAAAAAAAAAAAGAGGCCGACCAAATAAATCTAAGACAATAAGGGGGTATTATATTCCTTCAATGTTTTATGGGCGTTTTAGAGCTGAGTCTATTTTACAAGATTAAGAGAGTTTCACCTTAAAATCAATGGGCTATTTAGAGCTTCAACGTGAACAAGTTGCTTATTGCACTATCCAATAAGTACGTTCCTCGACATTGGGTTTTCAGAACTAGTTGATTGGCATCTACATCTCAAGCAGAATTTACTTAGAGTCTCAAAAATATACACCAAATTCTGATAACCACGCAAGTACAAGTAGAACCAGTTACAATCTTGTCTGATTACCTTAGTAGGTCATGCTGTACATACTCCCCCGTCCCCCCGCTTCAATTAACTACCCCTACTTTCTTTTATGCAATGCTTCAAGCTGACAGTACTGAGTGCATATTACTACACAGTACACACTACGCAACACCACTAATATATATGCTGATGTTGATCATCTTAAAACTTTCTATGATGAAATCGATTTTACTCCTTGGTTTGGGAGATGTACGTAACAAAGTAATCATCATTATGAAAGTGATCGAATGTTCCGTTATAAACTCGAGTTTACTAGTAAGTAATCTGGTAAAGAACATTGATGTGATATAAATATTACATTGATAATATTTATTTATTATGCACTCGCTTTTACCTAAGTGTACTTAATTTATCAACATTATATAATTGGCAGACCTTAAAACACTTTTTTTTTTAAAAAAAAAATAAGAGGGAAGGACAGAGAAAGGAAAGAAAATGACATGAAACGACGACGTCTTTATGTAGAAGTAGGTGAAGAAGCGAGAGGAGGTTAGAGCTTGGAGGACAAATCGCCGTTAAAGCAAGGAAATTGCGAAATTGAAGTGGTGGCGAAGGCAGTGGCAGTAGCGGTGACTGGTGAGGGTGGTGGAAACCATTAGCATTTCCACCCGCCAAAAATAGATAAAATAATTCTCAAACAAAAAAATGAGATGAGGGAATGAATTAGTTATCATCATATGCATATTAGTTATAAAATGAGAAATTCTAATTATATTGAAAAGTATTTTCGTAATTTTATTTTTATATTTGATATTATATAATGTTTATATTTTATATATATTTTTATGTATTTTTATATTTTTTGTATTTATATATTTGATATGACAATAACTATATCTAATATAATAATACATGTATTCGATATCTCAATATTCTAATATAATTTATATTAGTATAAATTAGGAAAACATTATTACAAAATTAGGTAAGAAAAAAAGACACCGGTTGAAATGGATTTTGGTTTCAGGTCAAAAAAGGGATGAAATCCAGGTTATCATTGTTTAGGAAAGAGAGGTTATAATGTATTCATTGTTGGTTGGTAATAGCAAAAAATTTTATATTGTTTCACATCATAAAGCAGAAATTTTTGACATTACCAATGCCAAATTTCACCTATCTTAAAGCTAACGCATCCTTTTTTTTCAACTATATAATCTTTAGATAGTTTGGGCCTTTAGCCCTTTAATTAATATAAATATGTTATCCATGTAAAAAAGTTATGACTTAATTGTTAGGTGTCTAGTTTTTAAGTTAGAGGTTTTCAAATACTAATCTTGGCCCTTTCTATTTTACCCAAATTTCGCCACTATCCGTAAACAAATGCATCTTCTTAAAAAATATATATAAATATGTATTTTTAACTTTTTCTTAATGGATTATATAATCCAAAGCGGTTATAATTATTTATCTTAACATGTACTCCCACTATCCCTTAATATTTGCCCGATTTTGAGTGAAAAGCTCTTATAAAAAATGTTCAAATGAAGCAAACAATAAATGACAAATGGAACCGCATAATATATAATGTTGGGAACTATTTCACAAGTTCGATACGACCCTATTATTGCTTAATCAATATTGACAAGCATTTCATTTTAATAAAGAAAAGGGATTGAAAACCATAGGTTAGGGACTTAGGGGTGGGAGAGTTACGTTGCTCTTAAATATACGGTCAAAGACTATCAAAGCTTCTAGCTAAGCAACTACGTGTTTTCTACCTAGCTCATATGTTAATTATAATTAGGCAAATTATCACTGGTAAGTTGTTGGTTTCACACCTTATTAATTGATTAACCAGCTAGCAAATCAAATAATCCAACAAAGCTAAGGAAGCAAATGATTTAAGTTTCAAAAAAAGTAATGATGAAAGAAGAGGAAACCCAAAGATAGCTTAGAATAAACACAAAACAAGTAAAGTAAACTGCAACAAGAAATAAAAGTGTGAAAATATGAAGGTATACAGGCCATGAGATAACTTAGAAAAGTCAAATTCTAACTTTCATGATGAAACTATATAAAATAAAATAAAGGGTCCCCATTAAAATTAAATTAGGCTACCTTAACATTGAACATTCAATGCCTATTTCCATTCAATATCTCACTCAATGTCTATCATTTTCAGTCATAATTCAATGCTGACAAATTACCACGTGCTTTGGCCATCAGAAAGTTCAATTTTACAAAGACAAACCCAACCAATTAAGTAAAAATCAATTCTTGTAATAGAGCTAAATATGGGAGATTGGCCATGTCATTTTCTCATCAATTCTCACTTCAATTTTGATTTTGCTCCACTCTCAAGGGTAATTTTGACATTTCCTAGTGTGACTTTGTTCTCATTCCATAACTATAATAGATATTACCAAGTATATCATTTTCTAAGTTGAAACATACTTTAATTTGTTCCTTCGAAATAAAGAATGGAAAGTGAACCCCACTAATATTAGATAATACTAAATTCTCAATTATCACGATAATTTACATTGAAATTATTAGCTGATATCTGTCTCATTAACAGTTCAGCCCATACATTAACCAACTCGTCTAAGACAAACTTGCCACATTAGAAGAAAACATTCAAGACACAAAAACATGACTCAGAAGTCACTAGTCACAAATATAATGGAAGAAGAAACAAAACCCACCAAAGCGTTATGTGTCTTCTGTAGTCCTTAGTGTACTCACATCAGCAAAGGGAAAACAAAAAAAAAAAAAAAAAAAAAAAAAAAAAACCCGCACTTTTTCTCTATATTTTCCTCACATCTACATTAGCTTCTTCGAAAAATAATTTTTTCTTTCATCCTACCAGTAATTCATAATATCTTCTTATTACTACAACATTCTTATAAGTGTCTTGTTCATCCTCCACTATCATGTTATGAATAGTAATACATGCCTTCATAATGTTTACTAATGTATCTTCCTCGTAAATAAGAGCCGATTGTCGTAGTATAATTGCGAACCTTGCTTGGAGAACGTCAATATTCACTTATACTAGTTAAATCTTCTATTACAGTATCCTTTTCTTTTCTCATGGCATTGGCTTTCTTCACACCGAATGGAGTAATATAGAAGAAACACATACAATACATATACTGATGTATAAAAAAAGGATTAGGAAAAAGAACGAAGTATGTTTAATGTTTACTGTCTGTTTGATGCTTTTATCCATCTTCTTCTATTCGACTGTTCCAATTAATCAAATAAGTTTGATTTGTAATTAAATTATGTTGCCATTTTGGTAAGTCGCGCATATTGAAGTATTCAAAGCGATGACCGTTCCGTCAAAAATCAGAAGTGACGATACTTACAGCGACATCATTGCATTTATTTCTGAATGGAAAACTAAACTTGAAACTTGACCTTATAACTTCAACCCTCTTAGAAATAGAAAGTGGATCCGACTAGTCACGTAAGACTATAACTACTTTAGCAAATTTCGAAGTAAATTTAAATTTATGGTACATAATTTAAGAACATATAGGTTAGATTTATTCAAAATATATATTCTCTCTGTCTCCTAAAGATAATTTTATTTTTTATTTTATATTGTCCTTTAAATATTGTTTCATATTCTTAAAGATTTTTTTTTAAAAAAAAATTTGGATTATCCCTTTAAAGATTTTTCATTGTGTTAAAAAATTACTCTTCGTATTCGAGATAGTTTTTGGGGATGGATAGAGTAATGTAGTATTATAGTTTTGTAAAATAATTGATATATACTCTGTGTATAAGATATGACATTTGGAATAATTAGAGAGCCAACCAATTGCGTACACGTTTATGCAAATGTTATTGAGTTTCATTGATTACGTACTTAAAGCATTGTTATAATTTAAATGTGCATTGGACTATTCTTAAAATTCTAGCTGGAACATTTTATATTAAGGAGTAAAATGATACTCCATAGTCAAATCTATGATATTTGAGTATAAATTGAGGTTAAATGTGGCCCTAATTGTCTAAGGGTTTTTTAAAGGTTGGATCGTCATATATACTTCATCATCTAAGAGGAAGTGCCTCGTATCCAACACGCCTCGCGAATGTCAGCACACATCACGACCATAATTTAGTTTTACTTTTTGGTTATATTATGTTATCTTCTTAGAAATAATTTTTAATGTCATTAATAATTTAATATCAGTACTCAATCGATCTGTATCATGCATGGAAAAAGTTCTAACTTTGATCTGATAGATAATGTAAGTAAACTTTGTATGATAATCTCTCAGAGTATGAGAACACATTGGTTTAGTTTTCTAAGAAATTAAACAACATTCACGAATCACGAGTGAACAAAATTTCATTTTAACATTGAAAATTCCCTATTTTAGACAACGGCGGCTTCATGTGTGTTGTCGTGCATATACCATATTAAACCTGTATATTGGGTTGGGTTAGGACTGAGATAGATCATATATAAAATAGGAAATGTAGTTTTATCTATAAAGAATGATAATTTGTCTGTATCATCTCCAATCTTGGTAGTGGACCTTTGGCAAATAAGTGAAAATCATTATTACTTGATAGTGTTTAAAAGTTTTACAAACTAATAACCCATTAAAAGACCGATTTATTAAGTCTATAATTGATTAGACCTTTTTAATAACAGGTCGATTAAGAGGCCTTAAGCCCCTCCCATTTGAACAGATCTACATCATATGCATGGCTTGGATTGTTTGCATCTATTTTATTATTCAACATTTTTCATTAATTATTTTGAGTACCGAGTATAATCTCTATTATATGAGCCAACTTTTAAGATGGCTTCTTTCCCTTTTTACCTTTCTTCGTACATTTAAGTCATCAATCAGCTAGATACTTATTTGATTGCAGTTTGGTTCATATATAAAAATGACAAAAAAAAAAATTTAATCAACCAAACAAGACAAAAATAATATCTTTATATAATCTTATATACTTTTATTTTCAAATTTTTGCACGCATAGAGATAATAGTATCTTATATGGACAAGCTTAGTCATAGCAACTGGTACTAGTTAGGCCACCAAACCTGCAACACAAATGTCTTGTTGAATGATTAAGTTTGAACTTTCTAATATATCATGCCCTATAATTACTTCTTAATCCTTCTACGAAGCATACGGTTTTTTTTGAAGTGCTTTATAAATTTGATAATTGGATGACTCTCCTCCTTTATTAGGTTTTTTATTTTTTTTTTATAGCTGCTATTTGCCCTAAAAGTTATTCGATTGATTTGAAAAGCTAAGTAATAGGTAAAATTGCATTTATGAGACGGTCTTATATAATAAAATAAAACTATGAAAGTCATAGATCAATGAAACTTGCATTATTTTCTAATTAAAAAATCACACGGCCTAATACAAAAAAGTAAGTTCGAGTATATTCTCCCGTCTCTTTTTATATAGTCAAAGTTTAAAAAGTTTGACCATAAATTTTCATCTTATTAGAAAAAATAATATTCAAGTGAAATCTTTTTAAATATATTTTAATGTAAATTTCTTAAATATCAAGTTTTAATAAGTTTTTATCTTACGAATTTAAAAAAAAAATATTTTAAATCGTGTACTAAAAATTTAAGAAGGTAAAATGAGAAGAAAAAAAAATTAGGAACATGGCAAATAGAACATCCTATCTTTTTATAAACAGGATCCTCTTTCAAATTTTTTGACTTTTTAACCAAAACAAGAAACCCAACCCGTATATCTTACATTTTGTTGAATCTCAAAGCCACAAAGAAAGGTTGAATTATACTCTTTTGTACGACCTACCTATTAGAAGATTATTTTTTTTTTTGTTTTTAACATGGGCTACCGTTTTTCTTTGGCAATGAGGCTAGCTACAAAATTATTTTCTAGCAGTAATTGCTATTAATTTTAATACAAAATAAAAATTTATGTAAGTAAAAGGATATCCTTAATCAGAATCGGTAGTTTTTTTGGAGCAGAGTTTGGAGACTTCACAGTTATAATGATAGCTAAACTATCGGTTCTCATTATCCATATAGGGCCAATATTTATAGCTTGGCATAGTGATTTCCAAGTGGGCTAGACTTACATAAATATGGCAAAAGCAAAGAAAAAAGTCTAAAACACACATATTGATCTCCTAAAGTGGACGCAAAAATAGACCCGGATGGTTGTTAGGAGGAATCTACGACCATTACTTGACGGTTGACATAGACTATATTCACATATTACTGAATATCAGTATAAGATTTAATTTAATTTAGTAAATCTTAATATAAATGTTCTACTCTGTATTATTTATTCGAATATAATACTATCCAAAATTATATGCTTGATGACAGTCATAACCCCCTTACCACTCTCACGCAGCATTCTCTAAATTGTGCTGAATGATTGTAATTATATTAATTAGTAGTAATAAAAAAATTTTGACTTTTGTGCCATTGAACTGATTTTTTTTTATTATTTCTTATCATAATTGGTTTTTGTTGATCCTTTAAATTAGTGTGTTTCTCAATGGAAATTCTCATAACTATGTGTCTATGTACTTATCAAAGTCAAATATTACATATAGAAAAATACTTCATCCGTTTATTTTTATTTTTTTCGTTTTTTTTTATGAAATTTATAAATTTTATAGTTAAATTTTGCTTATAAATTCTTCTTAATCTATAAGAAGAAACATAATCATATAATATATTAAAAGATTCATCTCAATTTATATTTTTCAAATGTTAACTTTTTATAACTTTTGCAAAAATATATTTTTCACTTTATTTTGGAATATGTGTAAAAATAAATTGGAAGAATAAAATGAAAAAGAAATGAAGGAAGACATAGGAAAAATTAAACAAAATGAGCTGAGGCAAAGTCCATATATAGCAATTATCCAAAAAAAAAAAAAACCTATCAAAGGCAGCCATTTAACCTATATTATATGAAAAACATGGAAAAAGCAAATCACACCCCTAAATCTCAAAGGGGAGGAAAAAGCTATATATGTAAATAAATAAATAAAAAAAAAGATAAGAAGAATAAGAGATGATTTAAAATCACCAACACCCTAATTAGGTCAAAGACCAAAAAAAAAAAAAAAAAAAAAAGGTTGAATGCAACTTACAAAGAAAAAAAAATGTACATAAAAGGAAGCTAACAACTCGCGAGTATAGTAGGTGTATACTAGTCAATAATAATACCATGTTTGGAAGAGTGTTTGAAAATGTCAAAAGTCAGCTCACCAATACTTCACCAACCTCAGCTGAATCTTCCTTTGTATGATTAAGTAAGTGCTTCTACACTTGGTCGATCTTGGTGTACTAATTTACAGTTAAAAATGGAAGCTGTCGGCGGTTCTGTTCTCGGTCGACGACGCTCCGCCACCGCCTGTTCCGGTTAGTCTCGCGTTCATGTTAATGTTGCCACCATGATCATTTGTAGTGGTGGTGAAACTTTCCCCCATATTCCTTTGCATGAACATAGTATTGCCATTGTTGGTGTTAACGTTGTTGTTGTTGTTGTTGTTTGATGAGATGGAAAATTGTAGCGGGCTTAGTCCTTGATGCTGGTGTAATTGGGCCATTTGATTGTGCAGCCCATATCCACGGCCCATTCCGTTTCCGTATATTTGCAGGCCCGGCCCGGGCATGTCGAAGTTGCTGCTTGGCCCGCCGGTGAACTGCTGGACCATGGCCCGGAAGTTGGAGGTGTCGGTGTTGAGGAGCGTGGTTGGGGTACGTCGGGAGGCCCGGGTACGTTTGCGTGCAGGCTTGGAGACCCGTCCAGGATTTGGGCCTACTTGGGCTGGGCTAGTGGGGGATGGGTTTGAGATAGGGCTCATGGTTGTTGAGACCACCGTGGCTTCTGAGAGCCGGCCTGAGAAGAAGAGGTCGGAGGCGGAGGTGGCGTAGGGTGTTGCCACTTGGGCTGAGGCGGAGGTGTTAGCTTGGTGGAAGTGTGGCCAATCACTTGTGCTAGTCATGTTGATTTGGGTGGGAAGGAGAAAGGAATGGAGAAAGAAAATAAAGGATTGGGAGAACTAAATAAGTGAATGGTGGGTTGTATTTATTTGTGGAGAGGTAGTCAAAGTCAGAAATATTAGGTGATTTTCGACAATGACCCAAATGTCTCTATCCACAATTTTTGTTTTACTCTTATTGAGAAATTTATAAGACATAATCTATTCTTTTAATTCTTGACGTTTGTCTCATTTTGACTAAAAAGCTCTCACAAAAAATAGTTAATGGAGGCAAATATTAAGGGCACATACAGAGTAACATAAAAAGTAATATAAAGTTGTGTCATACTATCCTTTCAAGACTTTGAATGGAAGAATGAGTACCAAAGTGTACTATTTACATGTGATGATATTCTTAAAATTGTGAATGATACCTACAAAAATCCATCTTTCTTGAAATAATAGGCCATTTGTTTTAAGCCATAATCATAAGAAAATCTTTTTTTTTTTTTAATATATGTTACCCCGCTATCAAGGATAAAGGACAATTACCTCACTATTTATGTCATGATATAGATTTAATTAAACAAACTCTTATCATGCACATGATGGAAAGTTAGGACAATTACTTATGATATAGTTACTTTTTTCAAAATGAATTAAAATGTAATTAATTTCGTATGTAATTGTTAATCACGACTATATTTTGATCATTAAGTAGTTGGTAATATGTCAGTAATTGTCTCCAATACTTTAATTAGTTGAACACAATTTGCAAAAATATTAAAGTTGCGACTACTATTGTCAAAACTACTATATAAAGTAGATGAGAGCGTATACTTCATGTGTACTGTTGCATTATTCGGATAAAATGTTTTCCTCATGCTATACTCCCTCCACATATTTGGTCTTTAGCTTCTTATGTTAAACAAATGACATACTGTAAATTATGTGATTCACATGCCTTATAAAATTAAGACCTCATAATTATAAATATTACTCCGTATTATTTTATATATATAAGGATAATAACTTATACTTCGTGAGGGAAGGTTATACGGAGTATATAGTTGGTGAAGAATTAGAAAACCATATGTGTTATTGAGAAACATCAAGCAATATTTATACATTGCAAATCTTATCTTAAGATAAATTAGGAAACATCAAGCAATATTTATATATTGCAAATCTTATCTTAAGATAAATTAGGAGAGCTAGAAAGTAGGAAACCAAAAGTTAGTGACATGGGAAGGTGAGATTAGGCCCAACTTGGAGAGAATAAGGTGAAACTGATCTTTCCCAAGTGCTTTTGTGAAAATATCTGTTAATTGAGAGGATGTAGTGACATGAGAAGGTGCGATTAGGCCCTCAAGTATGGCATCACGAATAAAATGGCAATCAACCTCAATGTGCTTTGTTCGCTCATGAAAGGCTGGATTCTTTGCAATATGCAAAGCAGATTGATTATCACAAAATAAACGAATCGCCTTGGGATGATGAACACCTAAGGTCAACAATAAGCCTTTTAACCACTTCAACTCACAGGTAATAACAACCATGGACCTGTATTCAGCTTCAGCAGAAGACCATGAGACCTTATGCTTCTTTTTTGTTTTCCAAAAAATCACAAAATTACCTAAAAACACAAGCCAGCCTGCTAAAGAGCGACAAAGGATAGGACAAGCTACCGAATCAGAATCACACCAACCATCTAATGTCAATTCACTATCTGCTTATCAAAATACCCTAACCTGGAGTGCCTTTCAAATACCGAACAACCCGAAAAGCCGCTTCCCAATGCTCCACACGAGGTTTTTGCATGAATTGAGACAAAATATGAACCGAATATGCCAGATCCGATCAAGTAACAACAAGGTAAATCAGACGACCAAAAAGTCGCTAATAAGATTCAGGATCCGTCAAAAAATCGCCAACAACTAGACCAAGTTTATGATTTTGTTTAAAGGGAAAATTACTCGGCTTTGCACCTAGTAATCCGGCCTCCGAGATAATATCCAAAGTGTACTTAAGCTGACACAAAAATAATCTCGAGGAGCTTCAGGCCACCTTAATGCCTAAGAAATATTTAAGATTACCCAAGTATTTCTTCTTGAAACAACTATTGAGATAAGCTTTGAAACAGGTAAGAACAACGACATCATTCCCAGAGATGATAGGATCATCCACATAAAATAGCACAATGATTTGAACAGTGTCCCTAGAATACGTAAAAAGGGAGTAATCGGAGTAGGATTGAAGAAAGTCATACCCTTTCAAAGATGAAACCAAGTTTGCAAACCAGCGTCGAGGAGCCTGTTTTAATCCATATAAGGACTTGGGCAGCCAACAAACCAAGGATGGATCCAACTCTCAAAACCGAGAGGTAGTTTCATGTACACTTCTTCATCCAGGTTACCATGTAATAAGAAGGCATTGTGAACATCCATCTGATACAATTCCCAATTTTTGGAAGCCGCAAATGCAAGGAATGCCCAAACTATAGTCATCTTGGCAACTAGAGCAAATGATTCATTGTAATCAATCCCCTCTTGTTGATGATGGCCTAATACTACTAATTAGGATTTTAAGCGCCCAACCTCCCCGTTTGATAAATATTTGGTCCTGTATACCCATTGGCTGCCAAGAGCACGTTTATCCGGCGGGAGATGCTCCAAAGAACAAGTTTTGTTGTCCTCAAGAGCACGAATTTTGCCCTTCATAGATCGTCTCCATCCATCGTACTTCATGGCCTCCTTAAAGGATTTTGGGTCATGACCCTTGACAATAGCTGCAAGAAATCTCTGATAATTTTCAGAAATATTGACATAATTTATATAATGTGTGAGAGGATACAGAGTACCTGAGGAGTGCTTGGTGGGAGAAGAAGATAAGGACGTACTCTTAGCAAAAACCGTATGTGTCACAAAATCTCGATATTTGACATTTGGGAATTTATCCCGAAAATCACGACCCATATCTTGCTCATCAGAGTTACTAGCTGCCGGAATGTGCAATGGCCTAAAGGATTTAGATTCACTAGAGTCCAGAGTAGATCTAGTTTGCAGAGCAGGATCATGTTCACCCAAAACCTTGCCAACATCACCATCACCCAAGCTACACGAATCGGTATCATGTAGGACCAAATTGGCAAAATCGTCATGAACATCATGATCAACAGTGGAGGGAGGCATGATGCGTACATCCTTCGTACGTTCAAATAGGAATACCTCCTCTGCAAATTTGACATCCCGAGAAACAAAAAACTCCTTTGTATCCAAATCAAACAAATTCCACCCCTTTTTACCAAACGGATATCCAACAAAGATACACTTGCGACTTCGACTAGCAAATTTATCACCCTTTGTTTTTTGATTATAGGCAAAGCACAAGCAACAAAAGGTTCGAATGGCATCAAAAGGAGGTCTATCAAATAAGACTTCAAAAGGTGTTTTATTTTATAAAAGAGGAGAAGGAGTGCGGTTGATCAAATGAGCTGCAGCAAGTGCACATTCACCCCAAAAAGAAATAGGTAAATGTGCTTGAAATCGTAATGCATGACTAACATTTAGAATATGCCTATGCTTCATTTCAACCTTCCCGTTTTGTTGCAGAGTACCACACAAGAAGTTTGGAATACAATCCCGGTCTTAGTAAAATAATCATGCAAAGAATTAAATTTTGTCTCGTTGTCACTTGAAACTATTTGAATTTTTTGAGAAAATTGTCTATCAACCATAGCAACAAAGGCCATAAACATATTGAAAACCTCATATTTATCAACCAATAAATAAAGCCAAACTGCTCTTAAGAAATCATCAACAATCATTAAAAAATAACGAGCCCTAAACGATAAAACATGTCTATAAAGACCCTACAAATCACAATGCACTTTCTAAAAAATTCGGGAGGCTTTATTATTTCTTATTGTAAATTTATCCCTATAATTCTTAGCACGCATACATACTTCACAAGCCTTAACTAAATTTTCTTTATTGCTACGAATAAGTGGGATTAACTTAACTACTTTCTCAGATGGATGCCCGAGTAGTCTATGCCATAACTCCAAATTTGATGTAGTATCAACTGTGGACACAAAGTTTGGTTTGCTAAGGTAGTACAATCCGTCTCTCCTAACACCCATACCAATAAGCTCCTTCGTTTGGTCCTGTATAGCACATGTATAAGAATCAAATTGGACAATAGTTTATAAATCATCAGTAAGATGAGAGACAAAAAATGAGATTTCAACTTAAAAGGGCACATAAAGAACTCTATTTAGGGTGATCATGTCTAATAAACATACTGAACCGACTAAGGTGGCAAATGCGGTGTCACCATTCGGTAAACTAACTAGGCATTCAATGTTTTGTGCGTCAAAAAACCATGAATGTTTACCTGTGACATGATTGGTGGCTCTAATATCAATTATCCAGGAAGAAATATCGAACTTACCACTTAGTCGGTTTTCAGGAACTTGAACATTACCGAGAGCAGCCGATATTGCCTTCCACTGCTTCGGCATAAATAAAGGACCCAAGCCCAAAGCGTGAGAATTTGATGACGAGCGTGTAGCAGCATTTGCACGTACTTAACCATGGCCTCGACTAGACGTGAAATTCTTCTTGTTCTCGGGCCAGTCATCAGAAAAACCTACAAGCTTAAAGCATCGACTCTCCGGATGACCTTTCTTCTTGCAATGGCCACATATTGAATTAGCCCAACACACTAAGGCCTAGATACCATACTTCTTGCACATATAACACACTGATTTGGCAAAGTCGCGACCTTTACCACAACCTGCCCCGTGTACCCACAGCAAACCCAACCACCTCGTGTGGCTTGGACTCGACTTCCAGCTTTGATAAACGCACACATTCTGCTTGTACTGCAAGCTGATACACCCAATCAAGATTTGGTAGAGGATCCTATGACATAATCTGTGAGCGTAGAAAAGAGTAAAAATCATAATCCAAACCCATTAAAAACTCATGTAAACGTGTATGGGCTCTACGTTCTTCATGCAAACTCCTTGCCAAACACGAAGAGCTACACGAGCATGAAAGCAGCGGTTCATGGCGATCAAGCTCCTGTCATAAAGCATGTAGCTTGCCATAATATGCAGAAACAAACATGGATTTGGATTGATCACACCTTGCAATTGAGGCTTGGAGTTGTTGAATACGTAGGCCATTAGTTTGAGAAAAATGTTGCTTAAGGTGATCCCATAAGGGTTTGGCCTATCTAAATTTCAAAAGAGAAGGCTTTAAAGTAGGGTCAATAGTGTTAGTACTCCAGAATATAATCATGGCATTAATTGCCGTCTGCCAGCCATGATCAAGCCACGAACAGTGGGGAAGCAGAAGGAATAGAACGGTAGAAAATTTTGAATGCACTGATACCATGAAGAATTGGAAAACCGTATGTATTATTGAGAAACATCAAGTAATATTTATACAGTGCAAATCCTATCTTAAGATTAATAAGGAGAGCTAGAAAGTAGGAAACCAAGAGTTAGTAAATATCCTACAAACATATCTTTTCATATGATAAAAATATCATTTCCTAAACTTATCCCAAACATATCCCCAATAGTTGGCCTAGGCTTACATAGGAGTATAGGATGTCATAAAATAATCTAAGCTAGCAATCAGTTATAACTCTTCCATGTTTTCATGAATTTTGACTATATATAGCATATTTCTTTTTGAATTTCTCGAATATAAAAAAAAAATTCAGTAACTTATCGAAATTACTTGTCAAGACAGATGCATCGATTGCATTCCCTTACGTTCAAATACTTTGTAGTTCGTAAATGAGACGGGGTCCATGAAATTTTGAAAAATATTGCAATATTATCATCGTATTGGTAGGCAACTAAGCATGGTAGATAAGGAAAATACCATAATGAATTGAAACCTGGCATGGTCAACTTGTCCAGGTTTGAAGACAAAGGTCTTTGAGAGTGAGGGAAAATGTGAAGAAAACTCTCACTCCCAACGAATTCCCTAATGGGTAGGGGTGAGCAAAATATGATTCAACAACTGATCCGGTCTCGGAGCAAAAAATTAGGTCCAAATCAAAATTTGGATGGATTGATTTTTAATTAAAAAGGTATGTATAAAAATTTTAAAATAGTTATTTTTTTCCTTAAATTTGTGGAAAAAAAGTATTATTATAATTTTTTTTCATTATAGGCTTTCATAAAAAAAAAAATCATGTTTTCATGCTTTGTTCATCTTATTTTTAACATAATCATATATAATAACTATTAAATAAGGTAAAAAGTCAAAATCAGTCCAAACCGATACGATTTGAGTTTTGAGCTAATTTTGTTGGTCTGATCGCATCTTGACATGATCAATTTGGTTGTTTCAAAATCTTAAAATTTTAACTTTAGAATTTTTTATCCAACCCGATTTAAGTTTAAACTGATAATTACCCCTACTAACATAATTTGATCTAAGACCCTACATAATTACACTAAACCAAATCTTACTTCGTACCAAAAAAAAAAACCTAAAACTATAACTTATCATACCCTGATTGTACATCGTACCGCCCAAAAAAGTGAACACTCCTTGGTGACATTTCAGGTCTTTCAAGGTAGTTTACTTTTGACAATTTCACTAAGAAAAGTGAAAAAGTACCAGGCTAAAAAGCAGTAATAAGTAAAAGAAAGAAGTAAATAAAAAATTTGTACTCCGTAGTTAGGAGGAAGGCACCTTATATGAAACGGAAGTTTCTTACTTTTCTAGAATGTCTCAAAAGAGGAACCCATTCAACAAGGATAGTTCCAAGAAACCGCAGTATAGTGATGAGGTCGCTGTTTCACCGTGCCAGGCATCATCATCTCATTCGTCATCAATCATCATCCTCTTCTGCTATAGGATTGACGGCCTCTTAGCACGCTCCCAACTTGCACAGTGTGCCCACTAGAGGTATTCAAATTGTAGTATCGGTATTAGTCTCTTAAAGAGTTAATGTTTTATTGAGTTTTTAATGGGTCAAGTGGAGCCAATAATGGGCCTATAATTTTTAAGACTTTTAAACACTATTAGGTAATGAATTATTTCTATATACTTACCGATATTCCACTACCAAAGATTGGAGGTGATACGTGTAAACTATCACCCTCTATAGATAAAAACTATATTATCTTTGGACAGGCCCGGCCCACTTGACATGTTATGTAACTCCTTTGACCCGATCCGACCCGTTTTGTAAACGACTCATCTCGATCCTAACCTGACTCAATGCACAGTTCTAGTGCCCACTAACACTAGTATATTACGGATGGGATGGGATGGGATGGCTAGTCCACCAGATCACCACTATGGACCATTTTTTCTTAGGACCAGTTTGGAGTCAATGTTGGTTAATCACTCTATCGTTTTGTTGAGAGTGCTAACCAATATTTAGAGTCAGAATTTTATCTGCATTACATTCTTTATTGTCATTTTTATGCATACTTTATTGTAAGATATGGTATATGATGATCTCTATATATTTTTATCGTAGGGAAGATTTTATATTTTTTACCATATAAGGAACAATTGATGCTTATACAACACATGGACCTCAAGACAGATTAGTTTGAACAATTCTTTACAAGATTAAAGTAAGCAAACCGGTCTGTGGATTTTATTTATGGGACTAGGTAACGGATTGTGGATTACATGCGTCATCCTATATTGTACACTTAAAAAAATTTATTAATCCACGTATCAATTCATCACAAGTAGATCTGTGCATTTGGAAAGATTACACTATAATTTGTTACCTTATAGTATTTAAAAAGTTTGGAAAGTATAGGTCAATTATTGACCCATTAAAAACTCAATAAAACATGACCCTTTAAGAGACCGACCCATTAAGCTTATTATTGATTAGGTCCTTTTACAAACAGGTCGGTCAAGGGCCCTTAACAGGCCCCTATCCATTTAAACAGGTCTAATCACAAGTCTTTTCAATGATGTATAAAGCAGCGTGTAAAATATAGGAATTTTCATCCTTGAATAATCCATACACTTGAATATTTGACCACATAAGCTAGACATATCAAACAAGAACAAAAAAAGAAGGTTATATATAACTTAGTACAAAAGCTTTAGGACCACAAATAATTAATCCTTACAATATCAAAACAAAAGATGAAACAATCAAGATATGGTTTTGTAGCCTATCTTCTTTACAAAACCCTTCAATATTGGAAAAAGGGGGAGGGGGAGGGAGAGGGAGAGGGAGAGGGAGAGGGAGAGGGAGAGGGAGAGGGAGGGGCACAAGTGCTGTCGCAAGAAAAACTTTCAACTGACTAACTTTAACTTAGATCCTATCAGCCCATTTTACCTCCATAATAGCTACAAAGACAATGGAAAACACGCTACTATGTATGATAACTTTACATCAACCCCTTGAAATACCAGTCAGATTCTGAGAGTACGCACAAACCTAATAAGGTCCACTGGACTAATTCTTTCCTTCTTTTCCCTCAGATTCATTCTTTTTCTCATCACCATCTTCCTGTTTGTTCATTCGCTCTTCTTGCTTCTCCTTTTCACCATGTTCTTCATCATCATGGTATTCATAATAGTACTCTTCGTCATCGTCATCATAAGGATCATCGTCAAAGTACTCCTCGCTTTCATCATCATCTGCCTTTCCGTTAAGCAGAAAATCTCTAGACTGCTGCCCCATCAAACTCTCTTGGATTCGATCTCTAATAGCTGTTCCCTGATTGTACAATGCTGGGGTTATTATAATTGCAGTTGTTTCAAAGAATTGTTCGAATCCATAGGCACAAGTAAGCATATATACCATTTTATGACATCCTTCTTCAAACATCTCAAGAAATCCAGCTACCCAGCGATCAGCATTTTCTACCCATTCATTGCGAGTTAAGCCAGCAGTTTTAGCCGCCGTTTGGATCTGCAAATTCAGTAATACTGTTCACAAAGATACCAAGAGCTAGTAGATTATAAAAATGAACAAAAATTCCCACATCAACAATAATCCCATAGAAATAGGGAAGTAGGCAGGTGAAGAGACCAGAAAATCAAGGTATGTATTAAGCGAGCAATACTTAAGTCAGCATTAATAGTAAAGTTTTATGACGGCTGTCACCTTCTCATCAAACAGATTCTAGGCACTGTTTACGCCATCAGCATAAACACTATAGACAAGGTTTGAATGCCTTGAACTCAAAAGTAACTCATCGAAATAACATATTGATCATGAGACTAATCATCATAATTCATAAAAGGAGTAAAAAGCATAATGCGAAATAGAAAACTTAAAAGAAATAACAAACAAGGACTTCATACCCAACAAACACTAACAGCAACAAATTTGGCAATTGCCTAAACATCTATAATGAGCATTGACTTCAAGCTTCCTAGATATTATCTATGAAGCCAAACCATATCTTCCCCTCTTATGCAATATATAGAGTTCCCCACTGCATAACTTTAATCGATTTTGTCTCTAATTCTCAATAAATAAAAATTACAAAAATTTACATTTTGAAAGTAAAAAATCAAGATGAATCTAAGAAGATTCCACTTGAAAATATTTTTCTATAAGTAAAAATCACAAAAGATAGTCAAAGGATAGTATGTGAATAGTGTAAAAAGTCAACATGTTGCAATAGAATGGAGGAAGTAAATTTGTACAGTCTTAATGCAAGAGTATCACTCACTTCACTAGTAAGTGTAATCATTTATGCTCTTGCATTAAAAAGTAAAATCATAAGCATAGATTGCTTCTCAAAGGCCATCACATCACAAGAAACCACACCCATCAGGGCAACAATCATCCTAAGAGTGAAGAAAAGCCAACAATCATAAAGTTCAATAAGACATTAATCTACTTAAGCTGACCGAATCCACTAGTGATTGATAATCCAGCTATTTTCTAGCACCAAAAACTCTGATTTCCCAGTATCTTTTAAGTACAAGGACAGCACGAGTAATGTGTAGAGAAACTGGCCAAAAGTTGACCAGATATCCAGATACCAAGATCAGCAATTTAAAGAGCAGAATACTCATAACTACAGAGTTCAAGGCCCAACCAGAGACCAAAAATTAGCAATTCAAACAACAAACTGAACAGTATCTACAGAGTCAGACACTGACAAGATATACCAAGATCAGCAATCCAATAACAAGCTAATCAGTAACTTCAGAGTTCAGGTTTCCACAGTGCACAACATACATTTCAAGTCTCTCGTCTCTAAGACAAAGAAGTCAAACAACTACTTTTATAAAAAACCTGAACCCTAGATCTGAAATCAGAATGCTCCCTTTCTTTCCTACCTCTATTTTCATGAGTGTTTTTATAACATAAGCATCACATCATTATCACAAGTAGAAACTTCTGAAAATCATGAAAAAAGGTGTGCACTTTTAGTTTAATATTTCAAGTGAACTCTACAACTAGCCAATCAGACTTTAATAATGCCCTTGAGATGAACTCTGGTCTTGTTACATGATAACTGACTCTAAAAAAAGTCTCAAAGTGATCAGAGTTCATACACCTCAAAAATCTTAAGGAACATTTTCAAGCCACCTCAGCCCTCCCTTACCCGAAGAACATATTCTCAACCAGAAAATAAGACTCAATAAGGCAGCTTCCAACTGACTTTGTAAGTTGTTTAAGAAGATACATCAATAATACAAGAAAAAGGCAAATGACTAATCTAAATACTGCAACACCACGAATGAACATAGATACTTTGTTCCCTAAAATACTAATACAAAGTACTCACTACTTCCTCTACCCTGATGTGACAATCTCATATTGAATTTTGATGGTTATCTATGTCAATCATACACTTTCTGCAACTGACATAATCTATAAAAAACAGTACAAAGCATGTGTCCAAATTCTACAGATGAATCATAAGAGAAATATCTTAGAGCTTATATCAATACATTGCTTATATTTGGTCAAAGCTTGACTTATACTTGTGACTTTTCATTTGACATGTTCAAATTCAAGAGCAGGGGAACATTATACATTTTCATCTGGTACACTTGACACATGCCCCCTATCACTATCACTCTATCAACAGTGGCAAAAGTAAATACGTGAAGCAAACAAAATCCTCAAGTTCCTAAATATATCAGATGTCTTTAGCCAATAAATATTTCCTAGAATTCTAGACTATATGTTGAACCACTCTACTCATCATGAATCCTGTTCATCATCATGCATGCAAGGCATGCAGCATTTCTGACAACTTCTCTATAAATGTAAAGAGCACAATGTCAAAAGGCAAAAGAAGAGATGGTGCATAAGAGTCCAAGTATAAAACAAAGGTGTTGGCCAGGAAAAATGCTGCCCACAAGCTAAAACCTAAATGACTATAGGAAATTAAACACTACAAACAAGAACGCTCTTCCATAGATGCTATGGCCATCATAACAATCAGGTAACCTCAAGTTTAAGCACTAAAGCGCAATTATGTTTGAACTTCAAAGGTGATAAGTGCTATTAAAAACAAAACCAAAGCTACACTAGACTTACCAAGAAACAGAAACTAAAAAAATAATTACACTATGTTAATGTACCATTGTGCCATATAGAAAGAAAGCTATATTAAGTTACTAATAAGCATAAAAAAAATTAAGCTCCTCTTCTACCTTTTCATGCTGCTCCTTGACCTTCTCATGCAGTTTCTTTAACCTCATATTGACTCTTAAACGCTTCTCCTGTAACCAAAGAAAGTGAATTCAAGTGTAAAAAGTGTGAAGGGAACCTATACAAGCTATACCAAAACCACATCAACAGTATAGTAATTTGACACAGAAAAGTAAGAAGTGAAGATATCACACCTTCACATAGCTTAGGTTTAGCTCCTTTCTCGTATATCCTCGATCCAAGTTACGCATCACATATTGATTATAGTCCTTAACAATCCTCATAATGATGTCAGAAGTAGAAATTCCATCAGTCCTTTGGGTTTCTTTAAACTTCCCAGCAGCTTTTACCTGCAAAAAAGCACCTAATTTAGCCAACAACCTCCAGTATCCAATGCTACAATAAACAGTAAAACTCATCATCAAGCAGCAGATCTGAAGATGTTTAATCAAACTCACAAATTCATAGACATCATTGCAAGAACCGCTGGTATCAGCATAACTGAAAAAAATCATGAAAATGATATTTTGATGAGTTACTCAATGATGCATCAAGAGTTGAAAACAGATTAAACACAAAAAAAGAGAGATGAATGCTAAATCATACAACTGCAACAGAAAAAGAACACATTTGTAAAGTGTGGTTCCCAGGATATGATTCAAAGGTTCATGTTACACTTACGGAAGAGCATCGTGGGCAACAAAATCAATCTTATGCTTGTCAAGAAATTCTCGATCTATCACCCAAGGTGCATCAGGGATTACTTCGTCAACCCATCTGCATCAAATAATCACAGAAACTGATGAAAGGGGAGAAACACATGATTTATCTATAGACATGAAACAAAGTACTTGGTTTGGGTAGGAGAATGATTATCTTCTTTAAAAAAAAAACAACTTTCTCAAGGAGCACTGATCTTCATAGGTCCAAAGTTCAGATACATACCAGTTCATAATAATGAAACTAAACGGTTACTTATATATTTATGGTGCTTGGAACTATTTATCAAATCAAATAACCAAATAACTGATATGTATCCCTACGATGCTATATAAGGACAGAGAAGTCATACTTGCAATGACGAAGAGATTCATAGCGCTCGGCTTCATTCATAACAGTTTTCCCCTTGTACTTGTGGGTTATTGCATCACTGCAGCATCCCACCAGCAAATATGTGTTTGGAAATCTACATAGAACAACATCCACATTCAAAAAGAAATTCAATCAAAGACAAGTCTCCATATCAATAAGCATAAAGTATTAAAATCATAATCTTCATTCCCAACAATTTAATCATTTACAAACTAACAAATCACATGATATAATACAGAACAATCTACAACTATATAATATGAAAACATTCATAAAACCTCATGTAACAATTTATAGAAACATATGAAAATATCAAATTTAATTCAAATAAGAAACCATGATTCGTATAAAACCCCTCATTCACAATAGACTCACCTAATCACAGTATATCTGAATTACATCAGATTCCCACAAAAAACACACACATTTCAAGACCATATAATATGATTAGGATCAATATAGTGCAAACAATGAAAAATGTTAAACAAAACCAAAAAAAAAAAAAAATCTCATCATTGACTTAAGATGAAATAATGACCGTATAAGATGCGCATGAAATTCAAATAGAATAAAAATAGTAAGATTCAGTAACCGCCAAAAAAATCAACAAAACAATGAAAACTCAGAAAAACCCATCAATCATAACATATCACTTTTAATTAATTCACACAACTTAACCAAAGATCTCATTTTTCCATACCGTATAATACTGACATGAATAGAAAAAGTCAAAGCAAACCCAGAAAGATTGAGAGATCAAAGAGTAAAACATACGCTTTCTTAGCTTGTTCGAGGGAACGAGCATGGCCGAAGTGGAAGAGATCGTAGATTCCGTCAGCGTAAACACGAACGGGTCGGTCAGTGGGCGGGTCATTACACGGGTATGGTTTATTATTCGACATTTTCGGTTGGAGTTGAATTTGGGGTAAGTGAGAAAGTTTTAATGGTATCGTTGCGATCTATCTCGATTTGCCATGCTTTCTCTCTTGCAAGGAACTTCTCCACACCTCGTTAATCGGAATGAGGGCCCCGTCCTCTTTGGAGAATATCCCGCTTATATGTTCTCATTTCTCAATTTGATTAACATAAAAGAAAGTTAGGGACTAATCTCTCCTTTCCATTAAGTTTATAATATTTTCATTTATAAAGTCAAATTGACAGTAGTTTTTCATAATGTTATAAGAAATAATATATTCAAAGTTTACACATTTTCATTTATAGAGTCAAAGTTTGAAAAGTTTGATAATAATTTCTCATTATGTTATAAAAAACAATATATTCAAGTGAAAACTTGTTGCATGCATCTAAATATAAATTTTTGAATATCAAGTTTTCATAATTTTTTGTCTTACGGATTTGGATATAAAAACGTTTAAAATTGTTTCTTAAAGACCACTAAAAGTCAAATGTAGCTAAATTAATGAGACAGAGGGAGTACATATTATTGCTACCTCCGTCCATTTATTTTTTGTTTCATTTTTATTTATGGAATCAAAAATTAAAAAATTTGACCATTAATTCTCATTATTTTATAATAAATAATATATTCAAATGAGATCTTATTTAATACATTTCAATGTAAATTTTTAAAATATTAAATTTTCATAACTTTTTACCTTAACAAATTCACCTTGTTACTTTTTCTACAATTAGCCCTCAATATCATATATTAACAATAAACTACTTATATTTTTTCCAAAAAATAGAAAAGCATTTTATCAACAAAAATATGTGAAATATAAACATCTATAATTCTACACTAGTATGTGTCCATGCAATTGCACGATATTAAATTTGGTAAATAAAATTGAAGAAGTTGGATTATTAACACATAATAATAAAATTAAAAACATAACAAATGTTTAATCTGATGATTTAAAGTCTTTAAAAACTTGACAAATTGTATACTTACATTATCACCATAGATTTTAATATATGAATCTTTACAACCCATAACAATCTCTACCTATTTGCCAAATAACGTAATATATTTTTTGCCTTGCTGTCTCTAATTTTTACTGTTATTTTAAATCCGTAAAAAAATATGAATTTGGCTCCTTAAGAATTTTGAGAAATAAGTCCATGTTGGAACTCGACACGTCTAAAGCTTCTTGGAACTCCTTGGTCTACCGTGACTTTTCATCCGTAGCAAGGCGTTTTGCTTCACTAAATTTTTGCCGAATGAGTGCCAGTTTTTTGTCATTCACGTTTTCAATCAACCTTCCTTTTTGAGGCAACTTATCTCTTCTACAATTCGTTATAGATTGTTGCCAGATTTCATATATTTCCTTATATTCATTCGTGTCTTAGTGGGGATGAACCTCACAATCAATTTGCTTGTTGAGAAATCCATGTTCTTCCTGCCAATATCCTATTGGTATATTTGAATGAATATTTTGAGAATGTACTCTTGATTGAATCCTTCAGGTAGTGAAATTAGACTGTTATTGAGGAATTATCTCAAGTCCCATCAACCTTGCCACTACATTAGGTGGCTTTCGTTTTGATTTGAAGTCCTTTAACATTTCCTGGGCCATTAACATCTTTACAGGAGTCTCATTAGGTTTTCTCTTCAATGAAGAGCTTCTTAAGCCATAGACCATTTGTAAACCAACCAAACAACAAATATGAATTCAGAATACCAAATTGGCAATACATAATAATTACACATAAATTTTCTTAAACAAAAGAAAAACCATCAAACATTAGCAAATTCTTTTACCAAGTTTTAAGAATTTTATTCTAATTTCATTTACCACATAAAAAAATTAGTACCTAGATAAATTAATCCAAACCCGAGATTCCACAAAGAAAATAAATTTAAGATATATTTTTGTTGTTCAATTCTGAGTAACAGTTGAAAATCAACAGTACCCAAATCTTGACTTCACATTTTCACACATCACAAAGGTTTTGAAATACGCGGCAATGGCTAACCATACACGACTTTAGAAAAACTAAGGAATTTTATCAATAATATCACCAACCCACAATAATTCATCAGGTCCATTTCTGATTAACAATTGAAAATCAACACTACCCAAACAAACTAAAAACATTATAACCATTGGGTTCACTTTTAAACGATTTTAATACATTCAAGATTTTGAAAAGCAAGAATTTTCATCAAGTATATAAAAAAACCCACCTAGAAAAACACAAAAAAAATTGTGGAGCGCTATTTACCGCCCCCAATATACTCAAACCGCCCCTGTTAATGACGATTTTGCCCTTTGACTCGTTTTTAATAAAATCGAACATCATACACTTCAATTCTTATTTCTCACTTCAATATCTCGTAAAAACGTAACAAAACAAACTCCACTAAATTTTCTGACAACTAGTCGTCGGCCTCTGTGGTGGCCGGAAAATCGTGTTTTAGTTGACGGGAACCGCTCTTCGGGACGCCGGAATTCACAGGAAACTATGGATGAGCTATTGTCAACAACATCGGAGGTAAAAATTGTAGTTTATGATCGGAAAAGTGGATTATTGGCGTCGCCGGTGGGCTAGCCGTCTAAGAAAAACGGCCAGCCGTCTGAAAAAAACGGCCAGCTTAAGGGCTAGCCATCTAAAAAAAACGGCTCCCTCTAGGGCTAGCCGTTTTTTTTAGACGGCATGCCCTGGGGCCGGCCGTCTAAAATTTTCGGCTAGCCCTAGGGGTGCCGGAAATTTTAGACGGCCCGCCCTAGGGTCGGCCGAAAATATTGGACGGCTCCCCCCGGGGTTGGCCGGAAATTTTAGACGGCACGGTGGCCGGAAATTTCAAAAAAAAAACAAAAAACTTACCCTTGAACGCGGTGGTCTTTCTCTCTCTACGGTGGATGCAAGATCCTTTCCGGGTCGACGACTCATTACAGGCGACTTTGTGTGGTGGCGCGGCGGCTTTCGGCGGGTGGGAGAGGCGGCAGGAGGCGGCGGGTGGCAGTGTCTTGCTGGCGGCGGTGGAGGAGGAGGGTGAGAATTAGGGTGAGTTAGGGAGAGAGTGGGAAGGAAAGGGCGAGAGCGTAAATATAGGGGGCGGTTGGAGTAATTTGGGGGCGGTGTTTAACAAGTCCCAAAAAATTTGAATCTTTTACCTGGTGTACAAAGAGTGGTGTTGGAGTTTAAGTTGGGTGGTTGAAGTTGTTTCCGATCAAATTTCATCTTGCAACAACAAAAGCTATACCAAGTATAGAAAACGGTTGAAAATATGCCAGTGTTTTGAAAAGGAAGAGATTAGAAAAATAATAATAAAATAATAAAATATTATTAATAATAATAATTATAATAATAATAATTATTATTATTATAATAATAATACTAAAAATTAACAAAAAACGTGGGTTGATGGTTTTGTTTTGTTAAAGTATTAAAAACGGTTATGCATGCTTATCTTTTTTTTTTTTTTAACCCGAAGCTACTTGGTTTTAATTTAATTCATTCAAACCTACAATTAAATAATAATATAAAATATGCCGTCTCTAGCCATCATTACCCTCATCGAATAATTGAATTAGAATATGTTTAGGGGATACCCACTAATGACCGGTAAATGTTACAAAGGAGTTTGGGTTAATATCTTATTTGGTGCTATACAGAAGTTGATAATAATAGTTACGGGAGAGTTTCAAAGGTGGTTGTTTAACCATGGGGCTCTTGCATAGTCCATGGAATTCATGGTGTAACAAATTCGAGGGAGAGGGGTGCAATTACAACATAGTGTATAATTTATGTATTGTGGAATTATATGATATGTATATAGTGAAAAAATATTTTCCATATTATACAGGGAGGAAAAAAGTATTTTTTTTTTTAATACAAAGAATAAACATGAGAGTTCAACTATCTATCTATCTATCTATCTATGACCTATTTTAGTATTTTTATAATCTGGATAGTCGTCTTAGTACCCGTCTTTATACACAACCCAACCACTCTTAAAGACTAAGACGTCCGAAACATTTCAATATATACAAAGCACCAAACCATCAAAAGAATAAAATGTCATTGAACGGCAAAATAACAGCAGTTACGGTTGACAGGAAGTTCCTGATGCTCCTTAGACGAAAGGGTTGATCAGTAACCAAAACAAATTTAATGCCTTCAATCGAGCAGGCTGCTACAGTTAAAAATGACATCTGGTCTTAAAAATTGTCATTGTCAGACAAGTGAGAACTAAACAAATGACTAACTGTAAAATCAGATAATATTACACTGAATGAATCCTCCACCTAATGACTCTAGCAATCCTGCAACTAATCTATGGCACATTTCCAAAAGAAAGTTTCCTGAACCAGTTTCTGCTATCTAACAACCCCAGATAATTTAACCAGTTTTGTGCTGGAGATGTCTTGTATATGTTAAACTGAAGCACTCACGGCAAGTTGACCATCCACTTGCTACACAATCCCACTCTCAAAGGCAAGCTTCACTGAATGGTGTATGCAGGGAAAAGTTACTCCTTAAGATCCCACCTAGAAAGCCATTCTACCCGCGAGCCTGCTCTCAGATATTCTTCTATCAATGGCAGCATCAATCGAGTTCATCTGGAAAATCATATAGGAAAAACAACTTAGAACTCTTGCCTACAAAATCTTCTGAATCAGGATAAGCTTCTACACAATACAATCCAAAATTTAGACAGAAGCTGACCTGGAAAGCACTGCAAAGTCATAAAAGATAATAAGAAAGGCTACAAATGGCAATAGCCTGTTGGCATGCTCGCCTTCCACTCAAAACCCCATAATTCGCATAAATGCATGGAGTAAACTTAACAGGTAGCAAATATAAATTTAATCCAGCAAAATACACACTTTTTATGTGCAAGGCTGGTGAAGATGCAGTAAGCATTAAACCACTCATAACAAGCTCGTCAGATTTACAAAACTAACCAATCGAAAATAAAACACATTTAAATACCTACTTGGACCTTTTTGATGCCCACAAAGCAGCAGAATTTCCGTGGAAACTGGATAGTGGCGCTTAGAAATAGTGTTAAGTTGATGCTATTGGCATAAACAAGTTATTGATATATTTCATATTTGAAATCAGAAGCACATTCAACATGACCTCAGTCACCTCACTATGTCTCTCCATAAAACATAACCCAAGAAGGCGATAAAACAAAAGTGTTACCTTTATGTCAAATACAAAGGGAAGAGTTGCATCAAGTCCCAGATAACCATCTAAAAATCAGACTCAAATCTCAGAAGAGCATGGTAAAGATCAGGGTAGTTCCAACTTACCTGGCTAGTTTCATCATGCACTTGATGCTGTGGCAACGATGCCCTCCTCTCCTCCTGCACAAATTTGCATACCAGTCATAAAAGCACTCCAGTACATAATTTCTGAAAAACTAAAAAATTTTGCACAATAGTTAAAGAAGATCTGGCATAAGAAACCTACCATTGACATGGCCTCGTCATCCCACACCAAGTAAACCTCGTTACCCGCTGGCTGGTTTGCTGGTGCTTTATTAGCAATCACAGGAGGAGGACCAATTGACGGACCACCAGTGTTCGGGCCAGACGCATATGTATGTGAAATAATTGCTGCTCCTATACTCCCAAAAAGGAGCAAAGAGAAACTTAATTATTCTTGAGCACTTAAACAACTAAAAACAAAGCTAAAACCTAAAATGAATCTCACATTAGATGAATTCTAGCATCTCAATCAAAACAAGCAACGACCAAATTTCCTGTAATCCATTGCTATATTAACCTATTAATATGAGTATACGAGTGTACGACTATCCCAAATACATGAAAACACACAGCTGTTGATAACACTAAATAGGACAAACTTCCAAAGGCACGGACAGATTAAGATACATACCTGGACCATTTGGTAAATGGTGATTATTTACCACATTAGGGGGTGCACCAGAATATGCAGCTGGTGGAACGCTAGACATAGATGACATAAGTCCTGGTGCAGGAGTTGTTGAAATTTGATTTGGCATGCTAGCTGCAGGTCCAACAGGAAATAGAGGCTGTGAAACAGGGACACGAGCTGGAGAGGAATGGATACCAGGTGGGTAAGGAGGTTGGGACACAGGAGCTACAGCAGAAGACAGTGATGGGGTAATGCTTTGAACAGGAAAAAGAGGCTGCTGAGAAGGAACAGAAGTCCCTGGAGGTACTGAAACTGCCGGAGGCATTGACATAGATGGAGGCCGAGGATACCATGCTGGAGGCCGAGGGACTTGCCAACCAAGGGGTCCTGGAACAGCTGGGTTGTACCTGCCTCCAAAATTAGAATCAGTATTTCCAGGACTCATAGCAATTAGAAAGAAAGATGCAAGCAAAGACTATCAACCCAGCATAAGAAAGGAAAGCTCGGAGAACAATTAAACCCAAATTAAGAAATTATAACATCCACCAACATCCAATCCCAAAGGTCATTCCTACGGCAGGACATAAGGGCCAGAATCCAGATGTTTGAAGTGTTAACTCTTACAGCTAAGTGGGAATGTAAGCATAGAGTGCATATCCATATTACTGACATACCTCCTCCATTTCTTTTGGTTGTTCCACCTTGACTTACGCAATATTCACTTTGAACAAATTATTAAATATATTAAAAAATGATATGATGTAAAATATTTTTGGATTTGTGCCTATTAATATTATCAAAATTGAATGTTTCGGTGCCCATCAGAGCCCCATTTTTCCTCGCCTCTCCTTCCAGTCGACTCACGTTATCTCCTTCCCCACAGATACACCCAGGCTAGAGCTATCGTAAAGGATTGGCAACATAGTGCTTTTAATTGGAGCACAAGATTAAGACTTGGCATATTGATATGCCATAAAGAAACTAAATAAGGTTATTGAGGGAAGAGTACAAGACTTAAAAAGACAATAAGTTTGAGGAAAATACATGGGCCGCTGCATCACTCCATAAGGTCCAGGTGGTGGAAAACCAACTGCTCCTGGAATCATACCACCAACCATATTTGTAACAGGCACATCAACTTTTGCAGATTTCGAAGGTGTATCCTCTTCTGCTAGGACAAGCACAGAAAAATACATGAGAAAGTGCACAAATAACAAGCCAAGTCAATAAACAGTTACCAGTACAATAATTACAAGTTTATTACGACAATAAAATGGAGAGAAAATAATGAAACAACAAAAAGGCCTAGACGATGTTTATTCAACTCCACGAGAAAGGACTCACTTGATGCTACATGTTTCAAATATTTAGTTTCACTTTCCCAGTGAGGGGAACACTAACCATTTCCCACCCCCACCCCTAAAAAAAATATTGAAGGCAAATGCTAATGAACTCAGAGATAGTTTGTTAAGGAGAATGAATGAAAGAATCTTAGAGATAGTTTATGATACATTTTATGTAGCAATTATATTTTGAGTAATCTATATCTCATTTTCCAAATCCAACTCAAACCAACAACCAATAATTATATTTTACGTATCTTCAATATTTAACGCTTCCTCTTTTTTTTTCACTTTCAACAATTCTTAAAATACGCTTGTCAATGCACATTTTTAACCGTTTATATCTCTAATTATATAGTAAAAATTATAAAAAGTTGATATATTAAAACTATATATCTAGGCGAATGTAATAAGATCCCATATGACTATATTTTTTAAGGATCACCAAAGCTAAACTTGTATATAGTGCAAAAATAAAAGTGTTGCAAATAAAATAATTTAAAAAAAAAAAAACCTTTTCCAACTGCAAACATCTCACCCATAATCATCAAATCATCACCAGAAACAAACTCTAAAAACACCAAATCATTGGATATCACTGCTCACTGATTATTTTCACTCTATCCTAGATTATTTTAAAATGAGTTTCAGTGCTTTCTTGACGGAATTGATTCTTCTCCTACTTTCTTCCATTCCCTGTAGGGTTTCCGATATTTTTCAACACCAAAGTCAAGACCAGAAAATAAGAGAAGCTGCAAAGCAAATTGCAGCGTGTGAAGAGGGGGTTGGGAACTCGTTAGAAAGATTGATTAATAAAAGAAAAATAAGAGTTTGCTTGAAATTGTACACATTGGTTGCTCACAATTCAGCTCCCAGACTGCTAACAGGAATCTTCTCCAGCGACAGAAACGCAGAAAAGTGTTGTTTCAATTCTCAAATCCTCTCAGCAAACTGAAGAATAATTTCTATAGTGCTCCCAGAATGCAGTAAGTTCTGGCACTATTGAGCTAGCAAAAAGTATATCAATGCATCAAGTATCAATTTGCATGATATGGATCATGGTTCACCAGATAGGGAATAAGGAAATTAGCTATCCATCTGACAGTCCCACTCTTGGCCAGTTGGCGGCCCTGTCTACTAGTTTAATAGCTACGTAGAGGAAATCTACAACAGAGATATGGCTCAGTCAACAATAAGACAACTATACAATTTGGGCCTCCCTTGTCAGCCATATAATTTTGCTTTGTACATATTTTATTATCAAATGTGTGATTGTATTAAATGACCAATTAAAGGAAACACACAGATCACTATCAATATCTTCCAAGAGATGCAAGTCATTTCCAGATAAGGTCTTAGACGGTGGACTATTCAGGATAAGTACAATAACATGATTTGAATATTTAATCGAGTAGGATCAATTGATCAAATGACCTTCATTGAACTTTTTGTGTTGTGATGCTAGCTAAAACTTCTATTACCCTGTAACTACAAGAATTAGACAATTGGCAGTTCATGCCAAACAAGATATTCCACTTTCTCTCTCTTATGCTCAACTCACTCTACTCATCATCTAAAATTGAGATCACACAGTGATGCTCCTGCAAGATAACCGCTAATACAATAAATACACAAGTGAGCAGTTTGATCAGCCAAGTTAAAGTTACACAAACCCTCTCCTCCAATCCAAGGTGGTTTTCTCAACACTACCTGCTTCAAGTAGTCTCAAAAGGTAATATCAAAACCTAAAAGAACTTGCAGTTCCCACAAAATTACCATCATAAACGTCAGAGATGATCATATGACCAGGGCTAATTATTTAAGTCGTGGTACGCTTCAGTATGCCGAAGGGGTTAGCTAATTAACAATCAAGGAACACTGAACCAAACAAACATAATTAATAGAGAATTTTCTAAATATTACAATAAAGCAAGTATCACCATCAAAGAGACCAACATGAGCACACTCAGAAAGTCTCAATGGTTATAAACAGTTCTCAAGTATCAATGCTCACTTAAGCACACAACAAGATCTGTAAATCTAGTAGTATTTACACAATTCCAAAGAGAAATGGGGAAGGGGAGGGGGAGCCATATAGAAGACCATACCGTGCTCCCCATAATGTGCAGCCAAAACATCAGCCGGGATCCCTTGCATTCCATAAATTTCAATATCGGTTGCTTCCCTTTCAGGTTTGGCATTCGGCACCCTGCAAATCTTACAAAGTTAGAAATTTCTTAACAAAATACCACACGTTCAAGAATAATCAGCTGCATATATATAGTACATGCATCTAACTCAATTCCATATGAGGCCACTAGCCATGAATAGAGTAATCAAAGTTGCTTTGTAAAGTATAGCAATGAAGAAATAGGAATTGTAATAACAGAAAACTATATCTTCACAAAATTTAAGTATATTCACACTCCAAATACAGAAGGTGCAATATATACTCAGGTGTTCATGGCACAAAAGAAAAATGCATTGCTGGCCCTCAGTAATTCAATCTCAAAGAAGGTCTTAAGTAAGGAAGTCAGTCCTATCCAATAAAACTCTATAACATCATGTTTTAAATCAATGGCTCATATGGTAAAAGATGGCATGTAATGTAAGGAGTAGTAGTAAGTACCAAATTCAGCATAACCACAGCAAAGTACTGACACATATCTGTTTCGATATCCATAATCATCAACACTCGTGCTCATCCTTTTTAGTCGGAAGTAAAAGATAAAACACAAAAACGCCAATGCGCTACCCTAAACATCCACAAAAGACACTACCCATGGCTTCAACCCATAATCTTCTACAAACACGCATTCACCTGGTTTGATCCATCAATACAGAGTCAAACTTCAAAGTAAATTCACAAAACTAGGCAGCCCACTCCAAATATTACAACTCCAAACCCAAAAAAAAAAAAAAACCAACAAAGCATCCTCAAAATCAAAGTCAACTACTTTATTACCGCACCACAAAGTCAAAAAAGCGAACCTTCCCATGGTGACCAAACCGACACCCTCTCCAACTCCACCGCTAAAGGGCGGTGCGAAACAACTCCAACCCACGCCTTAAAATAAAACCCTAATACGCAAACGATGACATAATAGCAATTCCAATGATTCCAAAATAAGAGAAGCAAAAGGGGAAAGAAGATCTGCAATAAAAAAGGGGGGGAGTGTACTTGGTGACGTTTTCCTTGTGGACTTGTAGGACATGGATGACCATACCACCGGCGGTAGAGAGCTTCTTGTTACAAACATGGCATTTGAAATGCTTGGCTTTCTGGTGTTGTAACAGTATCTTCTCGTCGTCGAATTCTCTGTCGCAGTAGTAGCAGAACACCTTCTCCACTTGTCTCTTCTTCTTCTTCCCCATCTTATTCTGCTTCCTTTTTTTTTATTATTGAAAAATTCAATCAAATCGGTGATGATTGCAATCTCGAATTCAATTGAATCGATCTAATTTCTGCTGAATTTGGGGGAGAGGTAGACTGGAGGTAGGAATATATATGAGTATATGAGAGCGTGTGAAACAAGGTTCGATCACTCCAATTATTACCCGTTTTACGTTCCACCTCAACCCGTTTACCCACTTTCATTATCGTAATCTGTATTTATAGGCTTCCTAATCCGTTTTACAACCGCCTCGCTGCTCTTTGGGCCTTTCTTTTGACTCTTGCCAGATCCAACTCCTGCCTTCTTAGGACCCGTTTGTTTTGCTTTCAGTTTTTTTTTTTTTTTTTTTTTTTTATATAATTGAAACTAGTATGTGCTCGTATTAATGCACGAGAAACTTATAACAATATGAATTTAATACAATTTTTGGTTAACTATTTTGAAAAAAGGTTTGGTAATTGACATTAGCAGTTGAACAGAATATGTCGATTAATAAAAAAAATCTCTAATAGAATTATATATTCATGTAGATATTCTAAATATAACACATAAACACAATCAACCCTAAATATTTATTCTACAATAATTTGTAACTTTTATGGTAATTCAATATAAATTTAACCTATTAGTATTTATACTAAAACCCCAATTCATACATAAGTTATAAAAAGAAAATATTCAGATGTAAAGATCACATCATTCAATAGTCAATATGTAATATCATTTTCTTACCAAAAAAATATGGAGTATCATTTATTTCCGAAATTTATAGTCCTTGACCAACAAAAATTATCAAGGATACATCATCACTCATTACTATTTCATATTTTTATATGATATTATGTTCATAAACTTCTTCCACAAATAGCAATATCATGTACATAAATAAATCCAAATTGGAGAAATCATTAATATAAAACATACATCTAGATATACTAAGTAGCAATATCTATCGGAAACTAAAAATACCTCAAGCCACATTTGGTTGTCTAGCTATGTCGATGAACATTGGGTAAAAGCTAATCACATCTTCTAGGACAAATTCTAAATTATGGAATGATGTCAAATCCAAAGTGTATTGTGTCACTCAACCATATAGGCCTTCATCATACCGCATTACCATTTTATATACCATATATATATATATATATATATATATATATATATATATATATATATATATATAAATTCAACTCTCATATCTTATTTCCCCATTCTCGTGTGTTCTCTATTTTAAAACTGTTGTCATTGACAGCGATTTTATTATTGCCTAGCAAATTCCACATTATAGCAAAGCTAGTCCACTTAAAACTGCTATGTGTAAAAACTGTTTTCACCCGAACCTGACATAGAGGTCATATTTTGAAATACTTTCGAGTAAAGGTTAGTTTTTAAATTATTTTTAAAAAAAGGGTAAAAATATTTAGCCAAAAAGTAGCTATTATGGTATATACATATAGCATGATAGATTTATCACTGAATTTTATGATGGATTTTTGAATTAATGTTTTGATGATTTTGAATATTTGATCATTTTGTTAATGGGGATTGGATTTGTGATTTTTTAAATTAGGGTTTTTGAAGCATGTTGATATGCCAAGATTGATTTATTAATTAAATTTATGATTATATTATAATTAGTGTTAGCTGAATATTATAGTTAACTATGTGATTATTGCCGATTTTTTCTAAGCATGACCAAAAGATTTTTATTATTAATTAATATTTTTTTATTCATGATAGTGTGTTTAAAGGCCTTGGAAAAATATATTTTGGATTGATTTGAAAATGAATTGACGGTGGTTAATGTTTTGATGGTTTTAATAACTATTTTGGTTGATTTTACGTGTTGACTGGAAGTTTAGACCGTTGAAAAATAATTATTTCAAATTTATTAGTTACTCCATTTATTTCATTCTATTTTTCTTATATAAAATTTTTAAATTTTAAAGCCAAACTCTGATCATAATTTTTTAAAAATTTTAAAAAATATTATCATATTGATCTTAAAATATTCGTCTTGATATATATATTTTTCATATATCAACTTTTTATAATTTTTATAAACACACAATTAAAAATATTTAATATTTAAGTTTGATTTGAGATGTGCACAAAAGTAAATGAAAAGAACAAAAAACACATAAGGAGTGTGAACTTTGAAAATTAAGAAAATACATTGTCCTTAATTTTATCAAGAGGGGCATGAATTTTGGAATATTTAAGGATTTTTGAACCACTTTTAGGATTATCGAAACTTTTTATGTGTTTCATCTTAAGGAGAATTATTTCAATCATTGTTGGATTTATAAAAGTGAAATTAGATTAATTCAATGTTCAGTTCCATTCTTATGGATATAATACTCTATATTTTTCTATAATTATAAATTATATATGTAGTATAAGAAATTTTTTATAAAAGAAAATATTTTATTTAGTAAAAAGTCTAAAAAATGCATTTAGTAATACAATTAAATGTTTTTTTATTAATTAATTTTTTTTGTTGATTTTAAGAAAAATAGAGTTTATAAAATTATTTGAAGGAAAGATTTCCTATTTCGAAAAGGAGTATCTTTTTCCTATTTTAAGTAAAAGATCATCATTGCATTTGAGACTTTTCATCATATTATGATATTCTAAAAATCTTAGTATAAATAACCCCTTCCATGAAAAAAAATCTCCAACAAAGGTATTTTCCTTAAACTCTAGCTTCTTAATTTATTTTTATTTCAACAAACCCTCTCTATTTGTTTTTTCGTGGATCCCACTCAGTCGGACCACTGGAAGATATACTCGCATGCTCGTCGCATCCAATCGTCCGATTGGTGGTGAAGGAAAGGAAGGTCGATGGAGGAGAAGAAGATGACAAGAGGCATATGTTGAGAAGGAAAAGAATTCCTTTATCATACCATTTATTGGTCACACACAATACCAACTCACGCATACAGGACATACGGGCTACGGCTAGCGAGAGCCGAGAGGAATAGCGAAGTAGTACTAGATGAATAATGATGTCGTAAAAAAGATGAAGACTTTGACTGTATAAAAATTGAATGGTCAACTGGACAAAGGGGGGGATACTTGGATACATCTCATAAATTGGTTCCACACTTCCCACACCCATAATTAATCCATCCACCAATAACACAAAATGGGGTTGCTTTCCTGTCACTTTAAAATAATTACACCCCCTAGTCCCACCCCCACCCCTCCTTTTTATAACTTTGGATACTTCCCCACTTTCCGACTAACCTCTCTTGTCACTATTCTTTTGCCAGGCAGCAAACGCCAGCTACTCCTCTCTCTCTCCTAGGGTTATGAAATTTGTTCCCCCAAATTCCGATCCTCTGAAATTCAGTTCATTTTTTGCTGCTATTTCTTCTGTGTGGTTTTTGAAGCACACACGATTATGGTAAGAAAGCATGGATTTCAGTTACCAGCTCACACTTATCAGGTTTGTCCTATTTTTTTTTTGTCCCTTTCTTCACTCTGTTTTTTATATCATTTTTTATTTTTCTCATTAATTGTATAATTCCTATGTTATTTTGTCTGATTTTGTAGTATCCGCTTGAATTTGCTCGAATTAATTACGTGTGTGCATTTTTATTGTTTTAGCATAAATTTTCCTCTTATAATATATTACTATGTAGTTTATTATATACTCTGAAAAATGAAAATTTGAGGTTAGTCTATGTTGCGGAGCGATTACTATTTTAAAATTTTTGATATCATGTTGTGTGTAAACCAATGGATGATCATGCTATGAATGTGATAAAGTCACTGGTCCTACCCTGCTACTTAAATTATTAATTAATAGACATGGTAATGCTGATGAAAATTCAAATTCCGAATGCCGCTGCTTTAATGGCTCGAAGAATGTTAATGCTCACTTTAAAAGGAGATTATTAGTAGATATGACTTGAGAAACATTTAGAAATGACTATACCGCAGGCTGTCATTGATCTGATGGTTGTGTTTGTAGTGAGGTCTTGCGGAATAGTAGTTAGGTTACTCGACGAAACTGTGAATGCCTAGGTGGCGTACTGGCATGTGATTTGAGTTCTAGATGAATGAGAGATAGAGCTTAATTAAGTGTATAAAGATGTGCTAATTTTCGTGTAATGTTCTATGTAGATTACATTACCAGATGTTTTTTTTTTCTGGTATGTGTACTTGATAATCTGTTGTTTATTGATTTGGTTTCTTTTCTTTTGTTGTTAAGGTTCTAGCGATTACTGTATACTGCTTGCTAGTGGTTGAATTCTATGCTTTCCTTGCACCATTCCTGGGAGGCCGAATATGGGAGTATGCTTTAGTTGCCACGTATTCTCCGGTGGTAGGTTTACTTTAACCGTTTTGCAGTTGTATATTATCGTGTTAGTTTTTCTGTTATAGCATCTTGTAATTTTTCTTAGATTTACATCTTGTGCTTTTGTCTATAATTAATGTAAGTTCTCCATTCTTTTATGCTGTCTCGACTTTGGACTTGTCATTTTTTTTGAAGTACTAGAACCAGGTTGACTCATATACCACCTTCCTGATGTGTACATCAGTGCTGAGAGGGGAGCCTTGACCTTTGGTTGCTATATTATCATCCATGGTTGTTAACTTTGCAGAATAAGAAAGGCCAAAATGTGAAATGAAAATTTTATGCAGATTAGAGGTGGAAGCATTAGGGCTATTAATGGAATTTATCAGGAAATACTTTGACCAAATCCCTGAAGGCCTATGTAAAATAGTTATCTTTTACAGCGCGTAGTTCTATTCATGCTACATTGTGTTTACAAGTTTATGTATACTGTCTGTGCTGCTTAATTCACTATATCTCGTGTTTCTTCTAATCTGAATTTCTGTTTGTATGATACCTCTGTCTACCTCACCTTGTCCTCTCAAATCTTGCAATATGTAGGCACTCATTGTTTTTATTCTTTACGTGAGGTGCACTGCAATCAATCCTGCTGATCCAGGAATTATGTCTATATTTGATGATCAACCTGCCAGCTATCTCAATGGAAAGCATGGAGAATCGGCAAATGGTGTACATGGTAGGCTAGGTCAAAATAGCACAGATGGCCACTCCTCGCCATGTTCATTGTCCCGAAGCTCGACAATGGCAAGTAACTTAAGTAAGATTGGTTCAGCGAGGGAAGTTGTTAAGCTTAATGACCCTGTACAGCTAGGAAAGAAAAGGTCTTCTTGTAGTGGCTTTGGAGGAATCTTCTGTTTATTGTTTGTCCATGAAGATTGCCGTAAAGAGGAGGATGTTGAAGAGCAACAAGGAAACAGAGAAGATGCTTTATTTTGCACACTATGCAATGCTGAGGTAAATTATCTATGAAGACCATGTCTCTGCTGTTTTTTTTTTTTCCAATATGGCTACTACTTTTGGCATAGTTTGACCAATAATATCATTGTTAAGTTTTTTCTTTTGGTGTCTAACAGATTTTCACTTCCATCCCTAGTAGTCTGCACAGATCATGTGTATTTCTGAAATCTATTGGAGTTGGAAAATACCAGTCGGCAACTTTGTTTTGAATTTTTCGTGAACTGATATGTGTTTTTATGTGTTTGGTTTTGGACTTACTGAATACATAGTTAGATTGTCATCGATGTTAAAACTCAATTTGTTTTGATAAAGCGCACCATTGTTAATCAGTGGTATCCCAACCGTTGTTTTATTTCAGATAGTCAACACTCAACAATGTAGCTACAGCATTGATCTTTGCTTGATATGGTACAAAATGCTTCTCCTTTCATCTGTAAAATTGTGGAAAATGATGCATTAAACCAATAGATGAAGGAGAAGTAGAGATGATTGAGTAATTGTGAGAAAGCTGGTATAGTGTTCGGTGCATCTTTAGACAGAATTCATTCTTCTTTCCTCTGCCATCTTGTGGTCTTCACCTATCAATATATGGCTTTTATTTCTGAGGGCTATCATGAAATTTTATTTGTCAAAGATATATCTCCCTTTCAGAAGGTCTAGTTTCTCCCTGAGAAAGCATTGCTTGATTGTTTCAGAGGGGAGTGTGAGGGTGGGAAAGAGGATTTTGTCGGTTAAAAATCAGGTAACTGCTTTATGTTACTAGGGCTTGACTCTGTGAGTATGTGTTGGGCATGGCTTTAAATGTTATGTGTCCAAGAGTCAGACTTGGTGGTTTTATGAAAGATATCCTTGGTAATAGGAGGTCCAAAATGAAGCGTAGTTCATATTCCTTGTTGAAATGTCAAAAACCCTACCCAAGTATAAGAAGTCCAATCTACAACTTCAATGCTGTTACAGTGACATTGCATGGCTGGGTTGATAAGTGTGAGAAGATGAGTATTAGTTAAGTGGTTTGGCTTTTGGAGTAAATAGAGTCGATGACCATGCTCATGTCAAACAAACTAAGTTGTTAAATTTTGGTTATCGTGAAGGGACCACTGATATTCGTCTTGATGGGTTGAGTTTGTAGGTTTTGTTGGAAATTTTATGGAATAAGCTAGATATGATGATTTGGGTTGTTTTCATGTTGTTTAAGTTTGTTGTTAATCATGATATGCTTGTAGATAGCTATTGCCAGCAGTTTCTACTTGTCTGCCTTTCTCTTCAAGGAAGCTAAGTGTGAATTCAGTATTTCATCCATATGGAAATTAATTTAGTATTTTTGAATGACTTTAAACACTCTGATTCTATGGGCTGTCTTTGCATTCATTTATTGATATTCTGTGTTGGCTATACTGTGAATCTTCAACCCCTCATGCAGTGAGTGGGTGTCTACTCTTGCCATTCCCTTATTAACCAGGGTCTTCATTCAGGTGCGCAAGTTCAGCAAGCATTGTAGGAGCTGTGATAAATGTGTGGATGAGTTTGATCATCACTGCCGGGTATATTTCGTGGGCCAACCTGATGCTGCCAAATGCTTACTTTCATTAGCCTCTGTTTTCTTAACCTTGATAGCATTACTTCAACTCAGATATTTCTTTGTTGCTTGACTTTGCATATTGCTGCTTCCTGGCAGTGGCTCAATAATTGCGTGGGTAGAAAGAATTACATGACTTTCATCTCTCTGATGGCCTCTAGTCTAATTTGGGTATGTTTTGAGGCATACGCTCCTTTTATGATGATTTGTTCTCCATCTGTAATCTTATTTACGTCATTGTTGCTGGTACAGCTCGTTATTGAAGCAGGAGTTGGTATTGCTGTGTTTGTGCGATACTTTGTAAATAGGAAAGGTATGGAGGCTGAAATTATTGACAGACTGGGGAATGGTTTCACTCCTGTTCCCTTTCCAATAGTGGTGGTATGTTGAACCTACATGGGGTACATTTTAGACCTGCATGTGATATTTTACTTTTACAAAAATTGGCCAGATGCTTATGTATTCCAAAATTTACTGTGTATGCAGGCTTTTTTTTCAGCAGTTTCTTTTGTAGCTTGTATACCATTGGGTGAACTGTTCTTTTTCCACATAATATTGATGAGAAAGGTAGTGTCAAAGTATAATTAAGTCCTTTAAATACTGATTGGTTTGGGAGTGACTTTGACATGTTAGTTTTCTGGTGCCGTGGCACTTGTGGCTTTAGGGTCTTACTACATATGAGTATGTTGTGGCTATGAGAGCTATGAGTGAGGCACCACCAGGAGAAGCGTCTGACATGGATGATTTACCAAATGAGTTGTATTCACCAAGTGGGTCTGCTACAACTGGTTTCAGTGGAGGCAGTTCTCTAGGCCTTCAGTACAAGGGAGCTTGGTCATGTACACCTCCCCGGGTATTTGTGGATTATCAGGTATTCTATGATACAATCTTGCTTGTCTTGCACTATGACAATAATTTGATCTAAGAGTTCACAAGTACTGTGTCTTGATATATTCTGTGTTACTCTCCTGCAAGACACCTTACACCTACATGAGTTCTTGGTAACTAACCTATTAAAGACCACAATAGTTATTCTCCTCCAAGAACTTTGGAATTAGGGTGAATGTTGATTTGCATGCCAAGAAGTACTGGGTAGAATGTTGATTTCTAGTAATCTTTGCTTGTCAAAAACATGCTGATTGTCTGTATAGACTATATAGACTGCTTATGAGTATCTGTGAGCTGGACTTGTGTCCTATATGATTATAAGGAAATAAATAAATATATGGCTGCTTAGCAGACGGAGCTGTTATGAATAGGAAATTTCTTTTCTTAGACTCTTGGACTATTAGCATTCTAGCATGGTCTGTCTTGTTTATGTTTCCTTGAGAAAATATACCATGGAATTGAAGTATTGTGGGTATGGTACTCTGATTATGCATTTTACTTCAAGCTTCCATGTTGGGTACCCAGTACTCGGACATGGGTATGTCACTTCATTTTGGACCAAATCGTGCAAAATTGTCATAAGATGTGTCTGACACTTCCAGCCAGGCCCTAGTACATAGGTGGCTAGTAGGAATTTATTCAATGCACAAAACTTCAAAAAGCAAGGTCTTTGTTTCTTCTTTCTGCATTCTTCATCTTTTTCAGATAAAAAAATTGGCGATTTTAATTTTCTCACAAAACTGCGGTGAATTAGGAGGAAGTTGTCCCTCATTTGCAACCTGGAATGGTACCGTCAACCACTGATCCTGATGCAACAGGACGAAGCAAGGCTCCTAGAAAGCCAGTCAAGCGTAGTGCATTGAAGCTTGCAAAACTGGATCCTAATGAAGTCATGAAAGCTGCAGCCAAAGCCAGGGCTTCATCATCTGTTATGCGACCTGTTGGAAATCGTCGTCTGCCAGCTATTGATTACAGTTCTAGTGAAAACATAAGCATCCAAAGCAGCATGAGCACAGATATGGGTGCTAACAAAGATTTAAAAGCTGACTTTAGGATCTCTTCTATGAGGGATTCTGTTCCACCCAGTCAAGGCAGCAGGGATGAATATGAAACTGGGACCCATAGTATGAGTAGCTTCAGCAGTCCTAGTCATGTTCATGAATCAGTAACACTAAGTCCTCTTCCACGGGCCCATGGGTTGAACCATTTCAATGCAGCTTGTTCTGTTCCAGGACTGAATACAGCTCAGCCTTCTACTTCTAGGGGTATCTTCCATGGTGTCAATCCAGTGTGTAGTTTTCCTTCTCTACCTGATGAGAAAAAGTTTATGAAGGAAACTAGTACAGATCCTTTACTCCTCTCGGCATCCACTGCTCTTCTTAGAGATGTCAAAAGGACATCTGTTGTTTGGGACCAAGAAGCTGGGAGATATGTTTCAGTTCCTGCAACAACTGATGCCAAAAATAAATCTTTTCAACAAAATTCAACATCAAAAACTAATGTAGATACTAGTAGTTACGGTAGAAGGCCACTGCTAGTGCCAGCAGTTCAACCAGAAGAGTCATCTTCCTCAAGAGGCCCAGTGCAGCAATCAGATAAGTTGATGTACACTGGAGAAAGTATTTTCTTTGGGGGCCCGCTTCTGAGTATTCCCGGAAAAGATGGTGCAAAGTCGGATAAGAATTCAATATTCAGGCGGGGTCAAGAGCGGCCGGTCCCAAATATTTCCCGGGAGTCAAGATTTAAAAGGGATACTGCTTCAAACCAGCTGCCTGTTTTTGTTCCTGGGGGATTTGCACAGAATCCTCAATCTTCTTCTGGTGTGAGATAACCGCTTGTGTTGATTTTCATTGATGGCACTATTTTCACTTGAAATATTGTTTTGACCCCAGCTAAGCATTTGAGATCAGAATTCAGAGTCTAATGAAGCTTTGATGAGGCTACATGATCTCATATCTGGAACTGTGCTAGCCGTGGTTGTTCTTGTCCTGCTGCCTAGTTACAAACTCAATATATTCATGATTCATCTTTAAAACATTGTTGGTGTCTACAGATTCAATAGATGACCCGCAAAGGAGTCCGAGCATCTCTTGGCGGCTTTGATACTAGGCTCTCTCTCATCGCGCTCAAGGAATGTTTTTATCTTCTAGGCTCTCTATCTACCAGGTCAACCGTAAGTGGGTGGTGGAAGCTCACTGAATGCTCCCAATACTGTGTTTATGTATAGGTGATTTCCTAGGTATTCATTGGATGTTAATATTTGAAATTTTGTATTTTTGATGAATGAGCATTCGCTTCTTATAAGCCAATGCTCCAGTAAGCTCGGGCGAACAAACATGTAAGTTGTGACGAAGTACAACTGTATGTCTGTATGTTTGTATCTTCTTGCAATATTGGATATGGAATGCTGCTGCAGCAGTATGGGAGTCGGAGCACCTGAGAAATTTTGTCTTAAAGCGAAATGGAGTAGCACAAGCAACATCAAGTCTTGTTTGATCTCATTTTTTTACAAAGATATGGATAGAAGTTACATGATACGTCAGTTCACTCAATTCAAAAGTGTAATGTTGTTGCCAATATTTACACTCACTATCCTTAAAAAAAAAAAAAGAAATTTAAACTAATTTTTTTTTTGTTCTTTGTTTTTTTTAATGTTTAACAGAGAGCACACGAAAAGATCAACGGTGAATATTAGTAAAAGTAACACATCAATATAACAAAAGTTACATCTCAACATAATATATGTCAATCTTTATTAAATTTAAAGGGTAGCTTAGATTTTGAGTGTATACAAGATAGTTGTAAACGGCAAGACAACAATTGATGTAGACGGAGATTTGATTCTATATTTTGGATATTACATTCCAACACTTAACCAACTAAACTAGTTGACATAACAAAAAAAAAAAAAATTACAATTGAGACTAAAGTATAATGAATGAAAATAAAATTATAACTTGTGTTTCTCGGAGAGATAAATAGTGCTCCAAGCTGATACCTAAGCTAAAATCTTGTATTACATGTATTGAAAGTCCCCAAGTGCCTACCAAACATCTTAACATATTCATAAAAAGGATTGATTTCTAAGCCACCTTATCTTCCTTTGGTGCATTGGGGGTTCAATCTCAGAAAAATTTAGCTCCTGAATGAAATATTGCAAAAACGATTCAGAACAGCATCTTTCCTATTATATCCATACAGAATAGGAAGAGAAACATAAAAAGGATCTCCCTAGTACCTTGGTCGAAATCGGTTTGAAACCCGACGATTGACCCAAGTCTTGAAAGACACTATAGAAATGCACTGACTTATCATACATAGCCAATGCGAAGGAAAACCATAGGCTCGTAACACATGAAGTAGAAAACCCCAATGGACCAAATCTAACCTACCTACTCTAGGTTAGCTACGTTTGGATTCATGATTCATGACCAAGGTAGAATGATTCCATTCTTGGAATGTGTGGCCTAGTATGTAAGAATAGTACTATAACTCAATAACAGCAACATTTCTCCTTCTTATTGTTCTGCAATGCCCTTTTTATATTATATTTACTGTTAAGACTTAAAAATGGATACTATACCCTTTTGCAGCGTCTGGAAAATTTTAGTCCTATTGGTTTGTGATTAACTTTCTCAGTGTCACTACTCAAATTATGGGGAAGTCATAGAAACAACTCCTTTATTATATAGAGGCTCTGTTCGTTAAAATCTTTAGGAATGGGACTAATGTGATAACTCATTCTAACGGTTGGAAGTACGTATCCACGTATAAATTTCATCAAGCTTGGGTCTTGGTCACACGGACCAATGTCCAACAAGAGTCACAACTAGAAATGGCCGGTTACGAATCAGAAAACCGGCACCAGACCACTTAAGCCCAGGCCTAGCCTGGCTAATGGCCACCCCTAGTCACAACTTAACAATCTAAATATTCCCTAATTTTTCCAAAAATTGCACCATTTTCCATTTTAGATTGCCCTTTAGAAATTGTCTCATTTTCTTAAAAATTTTCTATTTTGAGTTTTCTCTTCAAAAATTTTCCATTGTGATTTAAAAAAGTTACTCGTCGTTTTTTGAAACGGAGAGAGTATATAACAAATAAATCACCTAAATGCTAGAGGGCTTTGGCCAAAAGATGTAGAGACAAAACTTCCCATGATTAAAAATGTTATGACATCTTTCAAAGATTTGAATGAAGTGGAACATCATGTTCCAATGAACAATACTTCAGCAAGATGACAGTTTGCATACATTGCAATAATTGTAAATCCTAAAGCCTAAAACAGAAGCTGTTTAGTAACATATGATTCCAAGAATTTGACTCTCGAGGAGTAGAGAGGAGTTGCAGTTGCTCAAGTAGAAGTATTTGATTTCTTGTTAGCTTTTCTGCGTTCGCGGCGCTCTTTAGAGCTCATAGAGGACTGAAATCCCATGCGATCTTCCTCTTCCTTATCTTCATATTCTCTAAAAGATTTCTGTTTAAGATGGCATATAATGCCTCATCAATCAAATATTTTCAATCACCAAGGAAACTCAAGCGGTGTGGAATATGATACAGTACAGTACCTCGCGAAGTTCAGCAAAGCTAACAGCATAGAAGGTAACTGCAGCAACTGCTATTATGGCTGCTACTGGCACCACTATCTGCATTCCTATGCCGTCCATCTCTCTTGCTCTGCCTCTGGAGTCTGGACCCTCTCGCTCTCACTCCTTTTGTGTGGCTCTTATTGTTGTTAGATGAAGCATGTTATCATGTTATGTTGTTATCTACAGTTTTGGCTGGCAAGTGGCAAGTCTTGGTTATCAAGAGAATTAAAGGGCTGTTGCTTAAGAGTTAATACTACTTCTATATACATTGATTCAGGTTGAAATTTGATTTTTATGATTAGTCAAAATTGAAATTTATAATAATTGACTCTTTAAAAAGGGATACTCCGCCTTTACTTCCTCCGTTCACCAAAGTTCACATATGTTTGTAATTGAAAAAAAAGAGCAAGTCTTTTTCATTTAACCACCAGCCCCATGTAAATTTTTTTTTTAATAATTAATAGTTATAACTTATAATTTTAGTTAGTTATTTAGTTGTATAGAATTAAAATCATATAGTTACTCAATAATTATAATAAATGTAATAATCTTATATTATTATTATTTATGAGCATAATTTAACGTGAGACCTCCAAATTGCAAACGGAGAATTTTCGTTGCTTTGGGTAAAAAAGAAAAAAAATAATTCATACAAGTTGCTTTGGGTAACTACTTCATTTAGGTTTGGATGAAAAAAATCATAAAAACAATTTGCTTCGGTTTATAACTCAAAAAATAAAAAATTTGAAAGATAGACATTATCTCACCCACGTTTACCTAATAATAAATATTATGAAAGATAAAATGCAAAATAATGGAACGATAAATATGCAAAAAAGTGGAACGATAAATATGCATAACTGAAAAAATATATAAACATTCATTAAAGCCACAGTACCCAATTCTTCAATTGTACAACCATCAAATCAAGAGAAATCAGACTTCATCCTACTCTCGCTAGCGTGTTTGTATACGGAAGATTCAATCACAAATTCATTCAAATCGAACTATTCTCATTAACACAATAGGTACTCATACTAATCTTCCCCTTTATTTGTTTGTGTTTAGTTTGGTTTGGATGTTGAGATATTTCATTTTGAAGTTCTCTTCGTTGTATAAAAAATTTTAAGTGAAAAAGGTTGCATAACATTCATATCGTCTGTGGATTTCCTTTGATTGATTAAGAAGCACTTTGCTGAATTAGGAAAGAAGGTTAGCAAATTTCATATATAATAATTGTGCTAACAAAAAAAACCCCAATTTATCAAACCAAACAAACCACACAAATACATAAAAATATTAAAAATACTTCACTAATAGAAAAAAAAAATTATACTTCTTAGAAGAAGTACCAGAGAAAATTCACTAATACATGAAAATTCGCTAATTCAATTCAACATAAAAGATTATGGAATAAGGAGAAAGAGATAGAACTGTGAAAAACTCATGTTTAGAGCAGCCACTTCAATTCACAAAAATAAATTCAATCAAAGGCTTGATCTTCAACAAAATCCACGTCAATTTAAATTTACATACACCAAATATTATCCCAAAAACACCCACAAAAAAATCATAAAAAAAACCGGAAAAGTGCCAGAAAATTTATGTGGAATAAATATACAAAGACCAAAAATGGCCAAAAAAATGAAGAATTGTGAAGAAAATATCCCAAGGAGATGAGACCAAGATAGTTAGAAATGCAGGAGAAAGAAAGGAGTATAGGGAGAAATATAAGTTTTTAGAGTTAACTTTGGGAAATGAAAATATAGGGAAGAAAAAGTTTGCTAGTTGCTACGTGGCAGACATCTTATATTATAATTGTAAAATATACATGCTGGAAAGTTCTATTGTACAATACCCAACACATTATTGAGGTTATTACTCTCACTGAGAAAAAGATGGATATGTCTTTAGGTAAATTTGACCGTTCATTTGTAAATGTTGTATCGCTACATATATTTTAAACTGAAAATTAAAAAAATAATTTTCCTTGAATCCTTTCATTTATCACTTTTAAGTACAACCTAATAGATTTTGATTTCACATTACTACGACCCGAATGTCAAGGTTGGACTACAATTACTTTTAAGTAATGAATTTTTGTTGTTATCGGGCATTAATTTCTAAACTTTGTGAAAGTTCTTAATGTTGTTTTATGCTTTTTGTTCTTAGGAATCATTGTTATAATTATCCCTATTTTCCTCAAAAATGGTCTTATCTTTTTAAAAAAATAAAATGGTCTTATTATTTTTTATTTATGCAAAAAGTTTAATTTTCCTTTTAAACGTTTTTATTTGTATTATTCTTCTCATGAAAATTGAAATACCTTTTTGGTTCATTTGCCATCTACGATTTTCACATCAAAGTACTCAGTTGATGTACTAAATCACCAAAACACCTACAAATAACATAAACAATACTGCAAAACTACATAATTTACATAAAGACGAAAAAAGAACCTTAGAACTCCGTTTATATTAGTCCAAAACACAGTCAGAGGCAAACCATGTAAAGAGAACAATCATTTACTCCAAAAACATTAACAGAAAAACACAAGAATCAAATTTGAGAGAATTTGGATAAACAAATCTCACATCATATTCATAGCAGAAATTTTTCAAGCTTATCACTTTCATGTTGCCCTCGAAAGTTTGCTTCGTTGGAGTGCAATAAATTTAGAACAGATCTCGTGCCAAGCTTGAGCGAAAAGGGCTAAAAATATAAAATAAAAGAATTAAAATTTTTTTCTCACTCTAATTGTAGGACCGAGTGATTACGAGAAGTTATATCTGCAGTAAATAATATAGTTGGGTATGGAATACTTGGGATTTTTCCTTCAAATTTTGATGAGAGAGAGGGAGCAGTTGCTTTCTAAAGGAGTATGATAATAGACATAAAGAGTAGATGTATGCTTAGAGTGAATAGGGGGTGTATGTGACAGAGAAGAAAGGAAAATGTGATTAGTCTGAGTAATAATGAGTGTGATTGGGATAATAATTACTGCAAGGGCATGGAAGGATCGACTTTATCAAGGATGTCAGTCTCTTTGTAGCTTTAGTATTGATAATTAAAATGGGAGAGTAATAATTATTAGGAGCCCTGCGAATATTCACGAAATCTTCCAAAAGTATTTATTTGGATCAATATTATGTGACATATTAAGTAGCATTTTACGTTCACCCAATCAAGGGTTAATAACATCTTTATTATGGTGATATTATTCAAAGAAAAAAAAAACTATTTGGATGAATATTAAGTTACATCCAATGTGAGAAGTCAAAAACTAATCAAACATTTCTAATATCTCCCTACATGAGTAAAAACCGTTTATCTATTTTTTATTTCAACAGGTTAAGTATTTCAGGGTTTATGGGTTGTAAAGCTTCATACATTAAAACCTTTGCTGATAATGCAAGTCTACAATTTGTAAAGTTTATTAAGAAAAATAAAAAAACTAACTGAAATTATTTTCATTGTTAGGAACATAGACACAATAGAAGAAGAAGCACAAAAACGTCTAATGAATTTGTTAAGAATGAAGAAATAAGAGTTGCAATAGTTTTTAAGAACAAATGGGAGGAAGAATTCTTTTTATCTTAAGAAAAATATGAACAATTGAAAATCATCAAATTAAACATTTATATATATTTTTAATGTAGTCGACATTGTACATTAATATTTCAATTTCTTCAATTCCATTTATCAAATTAAATATTATGCTATTACACGGACACATGCTAGTTATAGTATTATTGTGAAGGGAGGGGAAAAATTGTAAATTCTAAGGGTGGTTTGAGTATAAATGGGCGATAAATAACAAGTCCATTACAAAGAGATAGTCGAAGAGTGTAGTAGAACGGTAGAAGCAGATAGGATAAGGATTGAAGAGATTAGTGTGTCATGGTGAATGTGGAGGAAAATTAAGGCGTGGCCCCAATTTGATAGTTTTTTTTAACTAAAATTTATAATGAAGGTAACATTTATAACATAAGAAACTTTAAGGTAATAATTTTTAAAATGAATTTATAAGGTGGTAATTTTCAAAAAATATGAAAATATTAAACGATAAATATCAATTTTCCAAATAAAATACGCGACACTACCTTGTACAAATTTTGTAACCACCAATAAACAAAGATATGCACCGAACATGGGAGTATGATAATATAAATTGCTAAACGACGCCTACGAGTACCCATATGCCCAAAAATTGAATGTAAATTTACGTTTATGAAAATGTGGCAACCAGATCACTTAGGTTGTTGGCGGGACGACGGCGGAGGAGATAATTTTTTTAATGAAACGTGGTGCGATGTTGGTGGTGTTTGGTTTAGAAGCCACCACAGTGGCAGCGTTCAGACTGAACATCATGTCCAATGGAAAATATCATTACGAGATTTCAAGGATCGTTGGGAAACACTAGAGATCTATTAATGCCGCTGGAAAATGAGGTAATTGTGTCAAAAATTTGAAGTGGCTTCTAGAATGGACATCGCCACCATGGTGATGGCACCACCATGGTTGTGGCTTATGATCTAGACGTCACCAACATGGTGGCGCTATTCATTTCGGAAATCACTCCAATTTTTTGACGTATACTTTATTTTCCGGCGGTATTGACGTTTCTACAACGTTTTTCGATAATTTTTTTAAATGTTAATGACGTTTCTATGAAATATTTGATCAAATAGAGAAAAAAAATAGAAAAGGTATAACGTGAATTCACTTTTTATTTTAAAAGCGTTACGTGAATATTTGAGTGCGTAGTTAGTAATAATTCTCCTCCACTTCTCCATTATCTTGTCTATTAATTTTAGCTCATCTCTTTTTGCCAAGTAAGTTTTTTCCATGGAATGTAACAGACTAACAGGAAATAAATGCAGGATGAGCCCATCAAATATAACAGATTCATGAAAGGTCAAGGTTTTGGTAATGTCTGACAATCCCATTTCGTACTCCATTGCTCCATTCATTCGATCATCAAAATCATATTCAAATATTTTATCATCATCGTTAGTCGTTACCATTTTTATGACTTCATCCAATTATTTCCAGAATATTTTTTTTTTCCGCCATGTAATTTCCTCCTTCTGCTTCCTTTCCTTTTCACGTTAAATGTACACATATTTCTTAATTCATAGTCCCCAATTCTCACTCTCCCACTTTCATCTTTTGCAAACAATACAATCATACGGGCAAAACCCAGGTTCTAGATTCTTTTAGGACCGTCCTGAATCCTCTCTAAACTCTGGTAATCATCTTCTTCCTCCTCTTTTCCTTTTCTTTGTGACGTTGAAATAAGGTGATGATTGTTGGATTTTTTGGTATAATGATATTTTATCGTAGTTACCATAATTGGAAAATGCTATTCATGTTGTTCTTGGCGGTTTCCTTTTTGAGATTTTTGTTATTATTGAAGATTGCAATGTGTTTGATGAACAAGATTCTTGAATTTGTTTGCATTTGCAGCATATTTGTGTCCAAATTTTGCTTAAAGTTGTTAGTTTTGTTAAATTGTTTATGTTTGTTTTAATCCAAACCTTAAGCGATCGAGTATGTAGTTGCAATGTTCCGTCTTGTTGTGGGATAGATAGAAGTTTGACTTGTCTGTTAAGCCAAGAAAAGTGGTTCAAGATTGATTCTGTAAAGGAATTATTGATGATGTTTGCAAGAGCTATGTGTTTAAGAAAATGATTCACTTTGTTCAATGATTATGGACAATCCCACTTCATTTTTCGGCAAATTGTCGTTGTTAGTGAAATAATATGTAGAATACGAGGGATTAGCTTTCAGAAACGGTTATTCTGTTACTGGTTTATTGCCGTGTCAATTGTCCAGAGCCTTGTGTCAAATGAGATGATTCGCTTTTGTTCAATGATTATGGACAACCTACTCCATTCTTTACGCGAATTGTTGTTGTTGTTGATTGTTGTATTATAGGTAGGATCTGTGGAATTAGATTTCTGAATTGATCATTTGGTATCTAGTTTATCCAATTCTTTTATGTTCTTCTAAATCTCTGTTAAAAGTGAGATGTCCAACAAGATTATCACTTTGTTCAAAGTTTACAGACAGCTCACTTCATTCTTTTGGCTAAGTGTTGTTAATGGAGTCATATGTAGCATAGTGGGATAGAATTTTGGAAAGGTTTACTGTTCTTTTGTGCTCTTCTTAATCAATGTTAAAGAGTTGCGTTAGACTTGAATAGTATTTGCTATGTTCATGGATTGTTTACAACCCACTTTATGTAATTTTTGCAAGTGGAGTCATATATAGGATATATGGAATTTGATTTCTGCAATGGTCATTCCATTACTAGTTTTTACAGTTTTTTTGAGAGCTTTCTATATGTGATAAGTTAATTATCACTAATACTTGATTCGTGTTTGAATTCATGTTTGGAAGCTGCATATTTTTATGATGGTAACATTCTATCAGAACTGCGTCACTCAGCTGCTGAAAGAGTATTCATATGAATATCCATGGATACTATTTACATCTGTATTATGTGGTATCTTCGCCTGCAAATTAGTATGTGCTTGTTCTCTAATTAATAATGTTCAGTGTTCCTTTTCCTGTTCAGTGTGTTGATTTGATTGTCACGTAATACTGTAATAGGTGTACGATTTGTCTCAGTTACTAAGTGGTGTTTGCTTTAAACTCTACTCTACCCTTCCGCAGATGAAACAAATTGAGTGGGACAACAGGTGATTCCGATATACTTCTCTGCTGATTAATTATTCCCGTCAGGTTTTCCTTTTTTTCTGACTCCAATTTCAATTATGTGCAGGGCTATATCAACTCTGCATGCAATCTTGATTACAGCTTTGTCAATTTATTTGGCATTCTGGTCAGATCTGTTTTCTGATGACCTACAACGTGGACCTTTCCTTTATCGATCTTCAACACTTTCAACATTTGTATTAGGGGTAAGTTCTCTTTGGTCTCCAGTCTTTGTAGTCCTGTGCACATTGAATTCTCTGTTCGAACTTTATCTGAAAAATCTGTCATGGCTTTATTACTTTTCCATGTCATATCATTGGTAATTTCTTATAGGACTAGGAGAGGGCAGAGGTCCACTGTTATGCCAATTCACACTGCAGCACAGAAATTAGGTTTTCAGAGAGTAATTGCTCTGCTTTGAGAAGAGCTTTGACCTTCTGTGGCTGCTAAATGGATGCAGCAAGAAGCAACTTTCCATTCATTCTGTATTAAGCTGGAGTTAGTTTTTATTGTGGTCTTATCTTCATATTAGGATTTGACACTGTTATATTAGGAGAATTGGCTTGGAGGAAAGAGGTATATGTTCCTAAGATATTTTGTATGTCTGGTGGGATGTGGGAATGATGTGTTGGTGATAGGGAATCTTGAAATTGGAAAGCTAGGAGATAGGAATGTGCAGTTGCTTCCTGCAAAACTTTTTTCTTGGGTAGAATAAATGATAATCCTTTGGTCTTACTTAACACTGATTTAAATTTAGTTGAAGTTTGAAAAACATGCCACTTTCTTAATGAAATTTATCCCTGCACTTTATTTTTGCCAAGCTGTGAGACTAGGTAGAGTATGAGACCTAAAGAATTATGTGCTGGACGTTTGAGTCATTGTGCTATCAGTTTTCAAAGTGGAATCATATGTCGGTTTGAAGGGTCATTTTTTAGGTTGTGCATACAAGGAAAAAGAACTGAGCCCGTCTTACTTTATTTTCTTGTGATTGTGCTAAAGTTTGTGGAGACCCTTTAATAACCTTTCTAGGTTTCCGTGTAGGAAGTTGGAAATATGAGTGTTGGTACGGTTCACTCAGGCGAAAGTCTGAGCTTCTTTCTCTTGATAGAATATAAGAATGCTGCTTTTGTGGTTTTCATGTGATTATAGGTACTCTGTTTTTAATTATATGTGGTATTTGCCCCGACAGCTATCCAGGTGCCTACCAGCCGGAGGAGCATTCTGTGTGGGCCAGGAGTTAGAGACTTACAGACATTAAATTGTGTAACTTTTTTTTTTTTATCTACTTAGTATATTGAATTGAAGTTTAAGGGATTGGCTGCTGTAGTACTATTGGCTCTTTTAGTACTTGATGGGTTTTCCATTGGCAGAGCTAAATGGAAATAATAATTGGACCGTGGATTCTAGTGGTTGAGACTACATCGCTACAGACCCTTATGGTTACCTGAACCGAATTCTGTACTGATTTACTTGTGCCATGATTTGGACCATTGCAGAGAGAAAACGGGTTTAAGTTTCAGCATTCTTTGTAATGTTGATTCATTAAGTTTATGCATTTATGAAGCAGCAACAAGTCCTCATATTTTGCAGAGTTTGAATGTTTTCTGTGGGTTGGTTTTGAACAGAATTGAATTTCAGCCTTTTAGAATTTAGAGAGTCCTCTTAGAATTCTCTTTCTTTCTGCATTTTCTTGACCTATCACTTGGAAATTAGAATTAGAGTTACAATGTGTTTGACACTTCTGACTTGTGAAAGTCGGGGAAATGGGGATCTATGTGTGCATATCTGCTTATGGAAGGATATTTTCAACTTGATATGACTTGTGACTTACTGTATGACTTAAGATGTATGTCAATTTATTATGTAAACTGATAATTATCTCTTGTCAGTCATGTTGAGGCGGAATTCCATAATTTTTTTGTTTCTTTAACATTGACAGGTTTCAGTTGGATACTTCCTTTCTGATCTTGCCATGATATATTGGTTTCATCCTGCTTTAGGAGGAATGGAATATGTAAGTAAAACCTATTTTGTGTTCCTCCTTTTCTTACATTTATATTTTATCATTGTTCTTGTAACTTAAGCAAGCTTCTTAGGTTAAAATTTTAAGTCAAAGGAAAGCGACAAATGCTTCACCATGGGGAAGTAAATGGTTGATCTTGATAGGGAAATTTTTTTTTTTTTTCAAAAAAAAAATAAAAAACTGTTACTCTGTTCTACTGTGTTTAATGCCCAAACTTTTAGCCAATCTTTTAGGAGTTCGCGTGGTTAATGGATGATTCTTTAGGTTCTTCATCATCTTCTGTCAATGGGGTCACTAGCATATGCTATGTTTACTAGCATAGGGCATTTCTATACCTATATGGTTCTTATTTCAGAGACAACAACACCAGGGATCAATTTGAGATGGTATCTTTATCTTCATTTTTGTTAGTGGTGATTAAGAAAAGATCTAGTTTTTCTTATTTTCCTAGCATGATGTGAAATTTCTGTTGTTGAAGGTATCTCGATGCAGTTGGGATGAAAAAGTCTAAAGCTTATGTTGTTAATGGAGTGTTTGTATTCTTAATTTGGCTGGTGAGTAAATGAGGATGAGGAATTGTGGTAAATCTCTTCACTAAGGTAGTTGGCCGCTTGGCCTTATCAGCCACGTGGATTAATGATTATTACAGTTGAGTGTTGTTGAGACATCTGAGATGAAATGTGGTCAATTTCTGGGACTTGCATGTAATTTAGTTGATGTTATCTATAAATCAACCTTTTATGTTAAGCATGTCAAAACAATTTCCTTGATTGGGCTTTGCTCTCTTGCAGGTTGCACGGGTTCTTCTGTTTATGTATGTGTTCTTCCACATATATGCACATTATGATCAGGTAAAGTGGTGAAGCTCTTGTAGGTTTATACTCCCATGTTTTATTGCGTGGATATTTCTGCTTAGTTTTGCTTATTCCGTCATTAGAAATGGCCTGAAGCCACCCAAAAAAGGTGGGTAGCACTTTGCAAATTTGTTTGGATTGTTGAATTACTGGTTTGTACTTTGACAAGATTGTACTCATCGTAGCACTGGGGTTGCATCTTAACAAATACTGTATTCTGACAAGGCAAATCCATCCTAGAGATTTTTCAAGAGCCTATAGAACTTGTTAGTGTCCTCGAAGGATGAATGACTTTCAGAATTACATGAATGCTAGAATTACTGTCCAAGTTTTGCAACTATCGTTTGCATTATATTTGCACGCGTGCATCCCATGTTTAAAGAGGTAGTTTGGGTTCTGACTATCCTACAGATTACAGATAGCATATTCTGACCAAATCACGTTAATGATACTTCAGCATTTCTATCCTCCTTTCTCCTCATTCTCGGTCTTCACACTTCCTTTTTTACTTGTTATTTTTCAGATCAAGCAGATGCCGCACTTCGGATATTTCCTTATTCTAATTGCCCCGTGTGTTCTTGGAGGCTTGAATTTAATGTGGTTTTCGAAGATTACAAAAGGAATGATCAAGACATTGACAGCAAAGAAGGATTGAGAAAGGTCAAAGCAGCATTCGTTAATCCGTTAATCTGTGCATAACTGCATATATTCTTTGTAAATGGTAAATAAGGTGAAGCAAAAAGAAGCTGACTGATTTCTTACTGATACAAAATCTTATACCTATATATCTTTATTGGACTGTATATATGTGTAGACATTCTCACACATTACAGGTTTGCTGAAGCAAAATCCTCGACTTTGGTAACTTACAATTTCATGTAAGTGGCTTGTGGTTTAGAAAGTATAAACCTAAATTATTTGATTCTCTGCAGGTTGCCTAGTCCAAAACTCAAGTTTTTTTTGGATTCTACTAAAATTTGTTTAATTGTCTAAAATCCAAATGATCACTTTTTTCATGATGTCTATTTGCGAATTTTCTTGATGTATGGATATTCTCGGTGTATGAAACTGATCCAACATTGGTGACAAATAACCTATGCTATTTTTCTCAAATTAAGGATTTGCCCTAATTTTATGATAAAACGTTATCGAATCCTCACCCAACCCAACTCATTGTCATCTCTATTCGAAGTCCATACAACATACTCTCCTATATGGGCTAACCATTGTAACCACATCCCCAACCCCAACCCCAACCCCAACCCCAAAACAACTACTCCATATTTCACAAAACCCAAGAAAGGTTATGCGAGCTTGTATCTGTATCTGACTACACTATTTACACCAAGAATTGCCTGCATGGATACAACACAATGGCCTTACAACAAAAGCTATGGCGCATAGACACTAGAAAATATTAAACACAGATATGAGAATCTTGGCATGAATACTATCAATTTTTTTCTGATTAGAAATCCAGAAACTCCTGTGTGAACTACTTTGTTGAAGTGACGATAAGTCAGTGGATCTCCAAATTTCTGCTAAAAACAGTATTGCTTGAATGGACAGAACTTTGAAGAAAGTGTACTAGGGCCAGACATGGCAGACGGACAAAAAAGCAACAGACATGAGATGTATAACCCAGGGGCGTCCAAATGACAGAGAAGTTGATAGAGGTTAGGAAGCCAGTTTCTAGTTTGATTGCTGGGTGGGGGCAATCTGACGCCTTATGTCCACTTTTCCCACAGTTGAAGCAGGCACCACCAAAGCCGCCTCTGTGATAATGCAAAAGCATACAGAAATCAACGTACAATAGCAAGGAGGAATTATAGAGGAATTCAGTAAGCATAATATCTTTTTTTTTTTGAAATCAACATACAATAACAAGAAAATTCATACGTGTGATTTTCATATTCACATAAAGAACAGTAATACTACAATTCCAGCAGAAACATAAATTACTTAGCTTGAATATAATGCCACTTCACCCTTTTCCATGTTAAAATCTATGTTTACTTCACAGCTAGTAGAATTTTTCTTTCAAGTTTCGATACTAGCAGTGCGGCAAGGTCTTCAGATACTCAACTAGTTTCTTTCAAAAATGTCCTTACAGGAAACCAAACAGAGTCTACTTTTTCTTATATGTAGTTTCTTATCAGCTTTGCACATAGTCCATATATAGAGCCAAAACATGGTTTACTCAACGAAACAGGATAAGATTCCACGCCATGTGTATTCCCAAATTATGGGCATAAGGAATACCTGTCCCTACTTCCAAAGGATGATTATGACCTATTTGATCGCCTGCCATTACCGCCAATTAGTCAATCATCTCCACTACTTCTTGAGTTTGAGAACCACCTGTTGCTAGAATCATCCCCACTGCATCATGGAATCGAGGACCACCTGTTACTAGATTGGGAGCTTTGACCACCACGCCTAAACATGTCAGTCATCAAAATCAAAGTCCTGACTTACCACCCCAACCACGAGAACTTCATGATCCTCTTCCATTTGAACCTCCGCAACCTCGTTCTCTGCCAAATCTACCGTAGTTGTCACTTGTCACTAGGGGGCACAGCATCTTGCAGAGTAGTCAACTGGAAAATACAGTATGTTAAGTATGATGAAACTTAAGGCTTTGGTTTAAATACCAAGAACTTTTATAGAAAACGAAAAACAAATTTGGTAAACTTAAAAACCTTAGTGATCTTGGATAGTAAGTTTCCTGGAGGCATGTCTTTATTCAGGAGCTGCTTTGCGATTTCCTCAGGCAGATCAAAAACAGCGCCTTGAACCTGAAAGCCAAACAAACACCAATATCAACAACAATAACATCAATCCATTCCTACACTGAAACATATATCTTGAGCCACTCACCCTCTCATCTGCAATTAACTGAATCTTTCCAACTTCATCTGCAGCAATTGAATAAACATCAGATAGAATTCCTCTAACAGCTGTAGCAGACATGAATCTTCTTGAAACACTAGGATCATGAGTCAATTGCAATGTTATCCAAATGACACTGCTAACTTCTACATAAACTAAACGACCCAAAATTTACAAAATTTACATTAGGATATTTAAGTGTGAAGAGAGAAATACCATAACACCTTATACCCTGAAAGAGCCATTTGTAACAGAGTTCTTTCCCTTAATTATTCACCAAGATATATTTTGAGGAAGTAGATGAGTTGTAGGATATCTTTTCATTTTCTTTTGTAGGATATCTTTTTATCTTCTTTTGTATGATATCTTTTTATTTTCTTCTGTAGGATATATTTTGTAAGCTAGAATTACCGGAATTGAACTTGGCCACCACGCTAGAATAACCACATGCATTTACGAAGGATCATCCTCTGCCAGTGCTATATATACACCAACTATTTCACTCTTTACCACAAAACATTATCCTCACCAGAAACTCTCATAAACTTCATCTCTCTATTGTTTCCTTAGCATCTAGAACTCACAGTCTTTTTCTCTTCCTCAATCCCTTTGAAGTAGTTCGTTCCCATGGCAGATTCTGAACCAGAAATAAATCCAACTCCCCCACAAGACGAAAAAGAAGAAGAAGCGTTCGAGGCTGAGTCGATGATCGAACCCATGACAGACTGCAACCCTCCTCCGGTCCCTCCCAAGAAGCGTTCTTGTCCTGACACAACAAGCCTGAAAGATGATCATGAACATCAACAGAAGAAGAAGAGGATTAGGAGGAATGAGGAGGACTTGAAGGAAAATCAAGCTGATCATGTGTATCCTGATGATGATAACGTCTTAGCATTATTGATTGAGCATCTTAAGCGCTGTATGCACTACATAGATATCACGGATCCAAAAATGATCCTGGAGAAGGAGCTTACATACTCCGATATGGACAACAATCAAGGGCGGTTGTCGATCCCAGCAAAGCAGACTACTCCGTTTCTGACACATGAAGAGGAAGAAGATCTAAAAGAGGAGCCAGTGCAGGTTGGTGACCCAAAGAAAGGCAAAGCCAAAGCGATGGAAGTGAAGGTGATCATGGGGTCATCCGAGTATCGAATGCCACTGAGTCGATGGCAGTACGCTGATAAGCAGAAGAACAACAAAGCTGGATGGAAGTATGTATTGAAAAACAAGGCGGGTGAGTGGAACAAACTGAAGAAGGATAATGGGCTGCAAGCAGGGGACATCATTCGACTTGTGTCGTTTCGATCCAACAATATTCTTCACTTTGCAATTCTTCAGCGCAAGACCCTGAGGTTGTTTGGGAAGACTATAGTGACTTATATATATTATTAGCTTATAATATCTATTTTATAATTAATGTCTCATTAGGTTTCTAGTTTTTTTTTTTAACTTTTTTTTTAGTGTTGACTCTAGTTTCTAGTTGTTCCACTTGATATTGCTGTACTACTTTTCTATGTGACATTCTTTAATTTTTTTTTCAACAAACTTTACTCTACTTACCATTTATCCAATTTACTAATAATAAGTTTGGACGTAAAAGACGAGATAACCAATAAATTCGTATATATCAAATTAATCATTGTCCCGATAAGATTGAAAATAGATCAATTATTATTCAAATAAGTTTCATATACAAAAAAATAATTAATGTTATACTAATAATCAAATCAATATGATTTGAATCACGTTAAGTCTATGACACAACCTTTCCAAAGAACCCTTTTAATCATTTCCAAAGTATCATTTTTACCATATTTCAATATGCCTATAGACGAAGCCCAAATATGCTTTTGGCCTTTGGAAACCCATTATTAAGCACAAAATTGTTTCAAACATTCACTAATGATCCTATTAATGCTTCTTTGTTAGCAGGCAATTATCTTCTGTTGTCTCAGTTGTTACCCAGATTGAAATTTCTGTATGATATCATTATTACTTCTTACATACCATAAATCTCCTAGGTTGAAATGGTTGAAACAACATGGAGGCACTTGGAACAAACCAATCGCATCCCACCACCAGCACTTGTGAAAGAAAGGTTCATCAGCAGTCGTTTTCGAAGGAGGCATGGTTAAAGTTATTCAAGGAAAATGCGCATTGTTTCAAGAAGGAAGCTCTTGAACACTTGATATGTGAGGTCAACAATTTTCTCTCCAAGAGTGAGGTGCCAAACCTCATTTTCCAGAATTTGCTGGACTGTTGTATGGAATTTGTTAGGGTTGATAATTTAGTCGCTGATTGAACATAAAGGATCAGAACTCATGTAAAAGTTTGATGTTAGGTTATCTCCTAGTTTAGGCATTAGATGTATCTAACATGCTGGAAATTTTTGTAAAGTGGTGTAGGATCTTTGAAAGATCTGTGCTTGATAGTCACTCATGTTTTAAGTTGTTTTGAACCAAATTTCCATACTTAGCACAGAGATATGTGTTCTCTGAGAACATCTTCTTCATAATGAGCAGTGAGCACATCAGGAAACTTGTATCTACCCCTGTAGTTAAAATGTGATAGCTAATTATGACCTATCACAGTTTCTTTAGCTTGAGGGTTGACTGACTTACAGATTTCTCCAACAAGCTTAGAATATCCTGCAATTAAGGAGGTTTATCAGGTGCATAATGATCATAATGAACCTAAATGAATATGTCAACCTTTTGGAAAAAATATTACTATGTTTTTTGAACACTGCATTTTTTTAAAAATTAAATAGATAGATTTGAAAATTTCCTTATTGCTTTTGTTGGTGATGGCAAAGAGAGGGGAAAGAGAGCTTTTGCTATATGGCTAAGTATGAGTGAAGAAGTAGTAGTACATCTTATGTCTCATACTTATCCTTATTTATAAGTAACATCTATATGTTACAAATAACCTCTTTAGTCCATACTTCGCATAAGCATGACCATTTAACTTCTTAACCTCTTTTTCATTTTAATTCAATCATATACTTATATGTGTGACCTCATAGGACCAGTTTATTATTAGCCGTACACTAATCAAATTAGTTCACAAATCATAGTCGGTTTCTAGCAAAACACTATGATCACCTAAAATAACCGATTATATATATCTCCATAAATTTGTCCATGTTACACTTAATCGTTACACTTGGTCAAAGGACATTTTCATTCAATCTCCCACTTGTCCTAGAACAAGTGTGCAACTACAAATTCCTTAAGTCTCTTAGTGTCGAATTTGATAATATGATAGCATCCCATGTTATCCATACTAATATTCAAATCATTTCTTGAAATATGAGCTTAAACTGTCGAAACAAATGATTAACTCTTAATCCATTTGAGCACGGCCATGCATTTTCAGTTCTTACTCTTTAAGAGGACTAAGACACCAATCCTAACATTTAGGAGGACTTATTCAATCTTGCACAACCAAAACTCCCACTTAACTTTTAGCAGACCCGAACATTGCGTTTATAACCTCCTTTTACGGCACGGCGTTTGAGAATGTCAAAGACATACTAATTACTAAATGAGACTAGTGTTGCACTCATGTCAAGGAATCCATAAAATGTAACAAATGAAATTCTTGAAATGTTTTAAAGAATATCAAGTAGGTCTATCCAATATGTATCCATATACATATCCATGTAAGTGACTAGACATCTCCATGTCCCCATAGCCCATGAAACTGCGCTATCAATCAACTTACAAACCAGTCTTTGAATGAATCATTTATGTCCATATTAAGGATTCGGACCAGGGACTAATAGTATTTATAACTTCGGTTCACTTAATAGGGTTTCATTCATCAAATCACACATTTGACAAATCTATCGAATGTTAAACAATACTTTGGACATTTTATTTAACACCAAACCATAGTTAAATAAGAACAATACTTTATTGATAAACATAAACATACATATCTAAGTGTTTTATGTCTGTGACTAATTTTACAATAAAATAGTACACAAATAAAGCCACTCTCCAATATGCTTAAGCCCTAAACCCCTAGTATGACTTTCATGCTTGGGTTGAGGCAACGATTTAGTTAACGGATCGGCGATGTTATCGTCCGTATGAATCTTGCAAACTATCACATCCTTCCGTTCCACTATTTTAAGAATGATGTGAAACTTCCTAAGTACATGTTTGGACTTCTGATGTGATCTTGGTTCCTTGCTCTGAGCAATGGCACCATTATTGTCACAATGTAAGACAATACCATTTCCAATACTAGGTACTACTCCTAGTTCAGAAATGAATTTCTTCATCCAAACGGCTTCCTTTGCTGCATCAGCTGCAACAATGTACTCAACCTCTGTTGTAGAATCAGCTATGGTGCTTTGCTTTGAACTCTTCCAGCTCACTGCCCCTCCATTTAGACGAAAGATGAACCTAGATTGAGATCGGAAATCATCTTTGTCTGTTTGGAAGCTCGCATCCGTGTAACCTTCAATAAACAATTCACTTTCACCTCCATACACTAAGAAATGATCCTTAGTTCTTCTCAAGTACTTAAGGATATTCTTCGTTGCATTCTAGTGCGCGTCGCCTGGATTTGATTGGTATCTGCTACACATACTCAAAGCATATGAGACATCTGGTCAAGTACAAATCATAGCATACATAATGGACCCTATAGCCGAAGCATAAGGTACATTACTCATTCGCCTAATCTCATCAATGTTTGAAGGACATTGAGTCTTGCTTAGCGATAAACCATGTTGCATTGGAAGGAAACCTATCTTGGAGTTTTCCATATTGAACCTAGTAAGAACCTTATCAATATAAGTTCTTTGACTAAGTCCATTAATCGTTTAGATATATCTCTATAGATCTTGATCCCCAAAATGTACTCAGCCTCTCCGAGGTCTTTCATAGATAAACAATTCTTTAGCCATTCTTTGACAGAGTCAAGCATGGGAATATCATTTCCTATGAGTAATATGTCATCTACATATAAAACCAAGAAGACAATGCTACTCCCACTAAACTTCTTGTATACACAAGATTCTTCATTTTTGAAAAAACCAAACTGTTTGATAGCCTCATCAAATCGAAGATTCCAACTTCGAGATGCTTGCTTCAGTCCATAAATGGACTTTTGAAGATTGCACATCTTCCTAGGATTCTCAGGATCCACAAAACCCTCAGGTTGTGTCATATACACATCCTCTTTCAAGAACCCATTCAAGAAAGAGGTTTTGACATCCATTTGCCAAATTTCATAATCAAAGAAGGCAACAATTGCTAGGATTATCCGAATGGATTTAAGCATCACAACTGGTGAAAAGGTCTCATCATAGTCAATACCATGAATCTGCCTGAACCCTTTTGCAACTAATCTAGCTTTGAAAACATCAATGTTTCCATCCTTGTTTGTTTTTAATTTGAAAATCCATTTGCAACCAATGGGTGTAACCCCATCAGGCAACTTAACCAAGTCCCATACTTGATTCACAAACATGGATTCCATTTCGGATTTCATGGCTCCAAGCCATTTTTTGGAGTCTTGACTCGCCAAGGCACCTTTTTAGCTGGTAGGTTCCTCATGTTCTAAAATCATTATTTCAGAACTTTCAGTTAACAAGAAGTCCGCAGACCTCTTTGGTGGATTTCTTGGTCTACTAGATCTACGAGGGGCAACAACAGGAGAAATTTCCTTCTTAACGATTTGAGAATTTTCGCTCGAATTAGATTCGGGTGGAGCAGTAGGAGGTTTAACTATTGAATGCTCTTCCTCTATCACAATGTCATGCATAGGAGAGGGTTCATGCATTGGATGCACTACCTCTACCGCAGGCAATGACACAAGTACCTCTGCTTCTGATATGGGTTGAACCACATCCGTTTGTTGCGCTTCTCGAACTTCTTTGAGAAATACATTACTCCCACTTACCTTTTTGGAAATGAAATCCTTTTCCAGAAAGGTACCATCCTTAGCAACAAACACTTTGTTTTCTTGACGGTTGTAGAAGTAATAGCCCCTTGTTTCTTTAGGATAACCTACGAAGAAATATTTGTCGGCTTTAGGAGCGAGCTTGTCAGGCTGTAAACGTTTTACATAAGCCTCGCAACCCTAAATGCGTAAATAAGACATGCTAGGAACTCTTCCTCTCCATAACTCATATGGTGTCTTATCGACTGCCTTGGACGGAGTCCTGTTTAGCGTAAAAGCAGCAGTTTCGAGAGCATGTCCCCAAAAGGATACTGAAAGGTCAGCAAGACTCATCATAGATCGAACCATATCAAATAGAGTTCGATTTCTCCTCTCAGACACACCATTCATTTGAGGTGTTCCAGGTGGAGTTTGTTGTGAAAGAATCCCACAACTCTTTAAATGATCACTGAACTCTTGGCTCAAATATTCTCCACCACAATCTGATCGTAGTGCTTTAATTGTCTTACCAAGTTGGTTCTCTACTTCATTTTGAAATTCTTTGAACTTTTCAAAGGATTCTGATTTATGTTTCATTAAGTAAATATACACATATCTACTTAAATAATCAGTAAAAGTTATGAAGCAGCTATAACCTCCCCTAGCTTTTGTGCTCATTGGTCCACACACATAAGGCCCAATAATTCGTTTGCTCTTTCACCTTTTCCAGAAAAAGGTGATCTTGTCATTTTTTCCATCAAACATGACTCGCATACATCAAATGATTCAAAATCAAAAGATGTTAGAAGCCCATCTTTATGTAACTTTTGAATGCGATTTTGGTTTATATGACCCAAACGACAATGCCATAGATAGGTGGGGTTTATATCATTTGATTTATGTTTCTTGCTTTCTATGTTAACGATGGGTTTATCTTGGTAAAGTAGATACAACCCATTAGTATTGTTAGCACTGGCATAAAACATATAATCCTTATAGATAGAGAAACAACCTTTCTTTATCGTAAAAAAGTACCCTTCATGATCTAATACATGAATTGAAATAATGTTTTATCAATATTAGGTACAAAATAACAATTATTTAGTTCTAATACTAATCCAGAAGGTAGAGGTAGATAATAAGTTCCAACTGCTGTGGCAGCAATCTTGACCTATCATTTTGAAGACATGTTCTCCCACTGGCTTGCCCATCTGAAGCTTACACTCAAGGATAGTCTTGTGAGTCTCATATCTCTCAACTCTAATTTTCAGTTGAAACATAGTTTTCAACTGCTGGATGATGCTATATGCATCCATTTTCTCAAACCTCTTTTGGAGGGAAGAGTCCATGGAGGCTAGCATGAGGCAGGTAACAATTATTGACCTCTCTAAGATAGCCTTGTGAGAAGCTATCTCAGCATCCATAGGAGTTGAGCTAAGCATTGGGATAGGGGTTTCAAGAACATCCTCTCTTCCTTCGGACCTTAGAACAATTCTTAGGTTCCGTTCCCAATCTCAGAAGTTTTTACCATTCAATTTATCCTTCTAAAGGATCGAACGTAAGTTGAAAAGTGATTGACTGTTGTTGTTGTTACTAGACATGATATCTACAATATAAAATGCAAAATTCAATATGTTTATCATAATAAGCTTTAAGTATTTAAACAATTTAAATAATAAAAGCCATGCACACTCAATTCAAGTTAAAAAATTATCCCTTTTGAATTAAGTGATTCCAAGATCCTTTTTAAAATAATTCTAAGCGAACTTGGGCCCTACTCTTAAAATTGTTTTATCATGGTAAGTAAACTATTTTACTAATTACAAATTTCGTAATTCTTAGTCGACAGGTGGTAACTCCTTACCCAATACCCATCTCTATGCTTCAAAATCCAAAACCCTTTTGATGATTTTGTTGAGTATAGCCAATCAAACATGTAAATTTCCCAAATTTACCCTATTTATTCCTATATCAATTAGTGACACCCTGCTTAGGCAGAACCTACCACTAATGATTCAAGCTTCCATTGGTGTTTGTATTGGAAAAGCAAATTAACTCAATATTATATTAGGGACTTAAGTTCTATGTTGGTTTATTTAAAAGTGAACACATGAAATAAATAAACAACATAAACTTATCAAAGCATATTAAAGTAATAAAAAGCTGAAATATAAATGTGATCCTAGTATGGCACCTAAAACCCTAAGACTACTCTTCATGGGCTTCATCCTTGAACCATCATGGATCTCTATCCTTGATCATTATTGGATCTTCACTCCATGGATCTCCATCCATCGAGAATACATAATATTTTTGAAATTTAAAATAACAAATTAAAATAAATTACAAAAATACAAATGATACGCAGACCGTATTTAGGATACAAAAATACTTTAACGATTCGTAGATCATATTTTCTATCCTAATTTGGGCCATACTAGTCACCTCATGCAATCACAATATCAAATATTATAAATTGCATAAAATAAATATTAATATCACATATTATTAATCATAATGCATAATAATAATTTTTAAACATTCAAGTAATTAACATGCCATTTCAAACAAAAAAAATAACATATTAATTCTAATTTAATTAATCAAATTAATTAAATTAAGCTTTAACAAAAACAATTATTAATAATGTCATTATTTTAACTTTATTAATCATATTAATAAAAAAAAATGACAATATTAAAAGCAAAACATTAACCAAATATGCTTTTAATATTCATAACTAATATTTATTAATCATATTAATAAAATCAAAGTAATTAAAGAGCAACATTAAACATTCATTCCATTAATCATATTAATAAAAGGATAATTAAAACTTGCCATTAACTATCCTTTTTATTATTCAAAATAATAAAACCTAAGTAATAAAAGTCATCAATTGAAATCAGTAAATGGGTTAATTAACACAATTAACCAGAATAATTATATTGATTCAATTATAAGTTAAGAGTGGTATTAAGACACATAATTAAGCAATTAAATAGGCGAATTTAATCTGGCCAAGAAACGCTCGGGCTCCCAGCCCAGAGTTGGCCCGTCGTGGCCCGCATGCACTGCCCAGCAGGCAGCAGCTCCCCTCCACCCACGCGCAAAGCACTTCCCCTAAAACCACTCACCGACAACTATTTTCGGTGACACACAAAAACCGGAGCCCACCCCATCAATCCTCGGTGACCAGCGAGTCTAGTAGACAAGGATTAGTGGCCAGCCGACCACCCAACCGCGCGCCATCAACGCCGCGAAGCATGTGGTACATGCGCAAGGTTTTGGGGAAAATTTGAGCATCATATGTTCAAATTTGGATTCCAAATTAAGGGCAAAACATTTGATTATCAAATGAACATAGTTTAGGATTGAATAATTATGAAAATTCATAATTTTCGTAAGATTCAATCAATTTGGGGATGTTTTTAGGGTTTAGCCTTATTCGAATGTTATTGGGCATGTATGGGTCGAAATTCAACATAAAAACTCAATCAAATTGTGAATTCATGCAATTCAAAACATACATGGAGGATAATTCGAGCCAATTAGCATGCAATAATCAAATTATCAAGGCTAGGCAATTCGAATATGGGCATGATAAGAACAACGAATTTACAAAAACAATTTTCAATAAAATTCGTGCTAATCTTGATTAATCACAGCATCAAAATGCCTTAAACTAATCATTACCAATTGTTCAAAAAACAATTTTAATCATGCATTTTAATACCACATCAAACCTCCCCTAATTAAATCAAAATAATCAATCATAATCATATCAAAATATGCAAGAGCCTAACTGATACCACTGTAAGAATGTAGATACGTAAAGCGGAATTTCAAGAAACGATTTTTTGCATTTACAACAGGATCTCATGCACATTTCAATACGAATTATAAGATTAGAATTCCATACCATTAAAGTGTGAGTTCAACAAGGCGAAGATCGGTTCACACTTCTATATGGAGATCCTTAGAACACCAAATGTTGCTCCTCTAGTGTTGGTCCACAAGCAACGATTGAATCACCACGTATGCTAGTACGGAATAAGGAACAATTTCCTTATTGCTTTTGTTGGTGATGGCAAAGAGAGGGGAAAGAGAGCTTTTGGTATATAGCTAAGTATGAGTGAAGAAGTAGTAGTACATCTTATGTCTCATACTTATCCTTATTTATAAGTAACATCTATATGTTACAAATAACCTCTTTAGTCCATACTTCACATAAGCATGACCATTTAGCTTCTTAACCTCTTTTGCATTTTAATTCAATCATATACTAATATGTGTGACCTCATAGGACCGGTTTATTATTAGTCGTGCACTAATCAAATTAGTTCACAAATCATAGTAGGTTTCTAGCAAAACACTATGATCACCTAAAATAACCGATTATATATATCTCCATAAATTTGTCCATGTTACACTTAATCGTTACACTTGATCAAAGAACATTTTCCTTCATTATACCCTAACTCCTAGCAACTATTTTTATACTCCGCACATATTTTCTACAATTTTTCCTCACTTCTCTGTACAGTGATACAAGAGATGAGTTGATATAAGTTTTCTATATATTGCTTAACTAACAAACTGTCAAAAGTAAAGTGGACAGTCTGCTACCAGATTAGTATTTACAGTGACAAAATGAGTCTGCTAGTTGGAGCTGCCATATTTTACTATTTGAGACTGATCTGAAGCAAAATGAATGACAGGATCATCTAAAACTAAAGGGCCTACAAATCATGCGGTGAAGGTAAGCTTAATCAAAGTGTGAATGGAGCAATCAGTTGGGAGTCACAGCATATCAGTTTTTGGTCCATATATAGCACTCCCTCCATCCCAAATAAATAGATTGTTCACTTACATAGATCGTTTTTTCTCGAATAAAAGGAATAACAACAGAGTGTAAATCAATTTTGTTATTGATAGCAAGAGTGTGGAAAATAATTTTCTGAACTATCATAATAATTTTTTTATTTAATCCATGCACTAAATATGGAGTACTAGAATTTTTAGAATTATGTACAAGTAGCAGTAAGAAAAGTAAAGAGCCATGATCAAGCACCGGGAGTCTACAATGGAAGCTAATAGACTTATCGGTCGGCCTCGAACCCTGAACCCAGAGCAAAGAACCGATCACCGATACACCGCAGTCAAGGTGCCACCATGAGACCCGACTAGAGAGAATTACCATAACACCTTGTACCCCAACACTCGGCAGACCCACTTATTCACCAAGATATATTTTGAGGAAGCAGATGAGTTGTAGGATATCTTTTTATTTTGTTTTGTAGGATATCTTTTTCTTTTCTTTTGAAGGATATCTTTTTATTTTCTTCTGTAGGATATATTTTGTAAGCTAGAATTACCGGAATTGAACTTGGCCACCACGCTAGAATAACCACATGCATTCACGAAGGATCATCCTCTGCCAGTGCCTATATATACACCAACTATTTCACTCTTTACCACAAAACATTATCCTCACCAGAAACTCTCATAAACTTCATCTCTCTATTGTTTCCTTAGCATCTAGAACTCACAGTCTTTTTCTCTTCCTCAATCCCTTTGAAGTAGTTCGTTCCCATGGCAGATTCTGAACCAGAAATAAATCCAACTCCCCCACAAGACGAAAAAGAAGAAGAAGCGTTCGAGGCTGAGTCGATGATCGAACCCATGACAGACTGCAACCCTCCTCCGGTCCCTCCCAAGAAGCGTTCTTGTCCTGACACAACAAGCCTGAAAGATGATCATGAACATCAACAGAAGAAGAAGAGGATTAGGAGGAATGAGGAGGACTTGAAGGAAAATCAAGCTGATCATGTGTATCCTGATGATGATAACGTCTTAGCATTATTGGTTGAGCATCTTAGGCGCTGTATGCACTACATAGATATCACGGATCCAAAAATGATCCTGGAGAAGGAGCTTACATACTCCGATATGGACAACAATCAAGGGCGGTTGTCGATCCCAGCAAAGCAGACTACTCCGTTTCTGACACATGAAGAGGAAGAAGATCTAAAAGAGGAGCCAGTGCAGGTTGGTGACCCAAAGAAAGGCAAAGCCAAAGCGATGGAAGTGAAGGTGATCATGGGGTCATCCGAGTATCGTATGCCACTGAGTCGATGGCAATACGGGGATAAGCAGAAGAACAACAAAGCTGGATGGAAGTATGTATTGAAAAACAAGGCGGGTGAGTGGAACAAACTGAAGAAGGATAATGGGCTGCAAGCAGGGGACATCATTCGACTTGTGTCGTTTCGATCCAACAATATTCTTCACTTTGCAATTCTTCAGCGCAAGACCCTGAGGTTGTTTGGGAAGACTATAGTGACTTATATATATTATTAGCTTATAATATCTATTTCATAATTAATGTCTCGTTAGGTTTCTAGTTTTTTTTTTTTTTTAGTGTTGACTCTAGTTTCTAGTTGTTCCACTTGGTATCGCTGTACTACTTTTCTATGTGACATTCTTTAATTTTTTTTTCAAGATTACGTGACATTATTGAATATTTTCTTACAAACTTTACTCTACATACGATTTATCCAATTTTCCTTTTCTATTCATTCTTTTAATTCACTAATAATAAGTTTGGATGTAGAAGTTTTTGACGAGATAACCAATAAATTCGTATATATCAAATTAATCATTGTCCCAATAAGATTGAAAATAGATCAATTATTATTCAAATAAGTTTTATATACAAAAAAATAATTAATGTTATACTAATAATCAAATCAATATGATTTGAATCACATTAAGTTTATGATACAACCTTTCCAAAGAACCCTTTTAATCATTTCCAAAGTATCATTTTTACCATATTTCAATACGCCTATAGATGAAGCCCAAATGCTTTTGGCCTTTGGAAACCCATTATTAAGCACAAAATGGTTTCAAACATTCATTAATGATCCTACGAGGTTGTGTTCAGGGTAAGGTCAATCTTCTGAGGGGAATGGAAGTGGGAGTAGTGAGTTGGATGGTGTGGTGGTGGTTAGTAAGGATGATGTATAGGAAGTTTTTCGATGTAAGCATCTTGCTTATGATAGTGCGTTTATTAAGTCGATGAGGGGGAACGATGCCAATGCAGCTATATATATTGGCTTGCTAGGATGTTGGAGGGAGGAGAACAACCACTCTTCGTTAATGGGTGGACAGTGCACCCGCTCCAAAAAAAATGTACATCACGCATATAGAAAATGTACATTACGTACATTAAAAATGTACATAGTACACATGTGAGTTATGTACATTCCACATAACTCACATGTGTACTATGTACATTTTTCATGTACATAATGTACATTTTTCACGTACGTGATGTACATTTTCCATGTACGTGATGTATATTCCACATAACTCACATGTGTACTATGTACATTTTTCATGTACGTAATGTACATTTCCATGTACGTGATGTACATTTTTTTGGAGCAGGTGCACCATGAGCATGGTGCACCCGGGTACACCTTCGAATTTGCGCACTCTTCATTGCTAGGAGATTGGTTGTGTTTGCGAGTGAGGATATTGGATTGGCTGACCCCAGTGCACTTACGCTAGCTGTGGCTTGTCATCAGGCTTTTCTAGTTATTGGGTTGCCTGAGTGCAGGATCATGCTGCCTATCTAGCTTCGGGTCCAAAGTCGGCGGCTACTCACAAGAAGATAGATGAGGCAGTGAAGGTGGTGAAGGAAACGATTGGAGGGAATGAAGGGGTGCCCTTCCATCTCTGAAACGCACCAACAAAGCTGATGGGAGGCCTTGGGTATGTCAAAGGATACATTTTATACCCCTAGTCATCCTACAGCAAAACTGAGTTTTCAATTTCCATCACTCCAAGGTAGGAGGTTTCTTGACTGGCCACCTTCGGATGGGCGAGATGCTGCCAATGCATTATTCTATTGTTAGACGCATCTCATTTGTTATAGACGTCGGCCTTTGTCCTTTAACTCAGGTACATTGCTCTATGGTATAAACCAGCTACAATTCTTATTTGAATATGTAAAATATTAGCGGGATACTTGTTTTGCTAGCTTCAAATTTTGATATACTTCGTATGTTAATTTAAGGAAGCTGTTTTAAGCAACAAATTTTATTTCATAAGCAAAGCACATAAAGTCATCCCAAAGTTTTGATCACAACATTCACAAGATATGTGAATGTTATAACATGCTGATCAATACATGAAATCGTGCAAAAATGAATAAATAATAATGAACATATTCAAGTAGTGCTGTTCATGGTTGTTGCTCGGAGTTTGATGTGCAAGTTCTTCATTTCCCAATACTCTTCTCAGTATACAAATGTTCCTTGTTTGATCAATATACTTGAAAAACAGAATTCAGTATTTTTGACCTAAATTTTGATGACAATTTTGGAGGCTATCTAAAGTTCTAAGAAAAACAATAAAAATATAAATGACAATATCACAGTAAAAGGGCATCAAGGTTCCGCTTGCCTTCAGGGCCTTTAGTGTACCATGATTTGACAAAATCCCCATACATTAGTTCCTGATACCGGGGTCCAGACTTTGCCACAAGCGGAGGGGCTGGAGATATTCTTCTTGTTTTAGCAGGGTCATGAAAGGTGGCCACTGAGAGCCGCGCCCTATTCGAATTGGTAACAGCTCGATGTATAGCACTCCTGTACTCCCCATTAGTAATGACCTTTGAGGAATATATCAGTTATAAACAAAAACAAGACATTAGAGCCATTTTATAGACAGCCCAAAAACAAAATATTATCATAGTATTCTGTCTGATAACTAGATATGCCAACCTAAAAATATGACGCACCCATTCTGGTCTGACATAAGCCATCTTTGTAGAGGAAGGAGGCGGAAGAGATAAATGTGCCAGCGAACATTCCATTTAAAGAATAAAAAAAATTATACCATCCAAGGATAATGACACAATAAATTGATGTTTCTGAATAACTCATCAATCACTCCAAATTGAAAAAATGTGCTACACAAAATTGTACATGCATGTTTAAAGAGCATGCCTAAACATTTACAAGTATCTGTATTCCAATTTGCAACTCCCTGAGTTCAATGCAATCAACCCTGAGACTTTTGGCTCAAAAGCCTCAACTAATTTCATTTTACCCACCTACAGGGTCCACAGTTGAACTAGTTAGACTTCCCTACTTGATAAACTAGTTAGACATCTACTAAGCCTGTGCAACCAATGACACATAAAGAAAATGACAAGGACTGCATATAACAATCCAAGTTAAACAAGGGGAAGGGAAGGCATAGGCAAGAGGAGCAACATGCTAATCAGAAACAAAAGATAGGGCGGGGAGGTACCTCAGTTTGATCTGCTAGAATCACAACAATGGCATCAGATAACGGCTGTACAGTGACCCATTCTCCATCTTTTAAGACTTCCAGCCCACCAACATCATCCTGGATGAGTAGGGTTACTGCACCCATATCAGAATGGGCCTGTAATCCTAAAGTAAGCTCTGGCTGAGGGCAAGGTGGGTAATAGCTGACTGTTATATTCTGGTAGAAATCTCCAACAGCATCCTCAATGCACGAGGACTGTAGACCAAGACTTTCAGATATCAGAGCCATGAGCTTCTGAGCAAGCAATTTCATCTGGTCACTGTATTCTTCCACAACATTTCTGCCATATACATTTCCAAGTCAATACTAATCGGCTAGAATCCGAAAGATAATACATAACTTTTGAACTAATAGATAATCCATCTCAAAACCTTTTTCCTTTCTTAAGCATAGTGATGATCCAATCATGACTATCCACAAAAGTATAATACTACATACACAAACTATGAATCTTGAGAACTCTAGTCTCTAGCCATTCATAAATTATTTTCACCTTAAAATATGTCATTTTCTCAAAGATGAGTATCTCATCATACAAAAGAATCAAACTTTTCGGCTTTCAATCATAAATCAACTAAAAAATCAACAAGGATCTATTCTTTAATGTTTCTCTTCTTTTAGGGACAAGGTGTATAAAGATGTCCATGATTAATTGAACTCTAAGGAGAAGGAAGCAAAGATATATAAGATAGTCAAGAGGAAATAAATGTTTGCCAAAGATCTTTGATATGGTTAATGACGTGAAGGATAAAAACCAAAAGATTCTTATCCAGAATGATGAAATTAAAGTAAGAAGGGAGTATTTTGACGAATTGTTCAATGAAAGCTGAGGAATGTATATGGGACACCACTATTGAGGATAATAAAGTTAACTTAGGAGTAAAATGGAAATGGAGGAGTCATTGAAGAGGATGAAATCAAGGAATGCTCTTGGGGCAGATGGTATCCCTATTGAGATTTGGAGACACTTTAGGCAAAATTGGTATTCGGTAGTTAATGGACCTATTTAACAAGATTTGGATTACAAGTGAAATGCCTCAAGATAGAGGAGAAGCTCCTTGGTACTTATTTATAAGAACAAAGAATATGCTAAGAGTATTCTATTGAGGAATAAAACTTATGAGTCACATCATAAAGTTATGGAAGAGAGTGATTGAGTGAAGAATGGAAAAGTGTATTGGTATTTGAGAAAATCAATCTGGGTTAAGTCGTTCGACTATAAAAGCTATCCACTTTATTAGGCAAATGATGGAGCATCATCGTGAAGGAAGACAGATTTACACATGGTATCTATTGATTTCGAGAAGGCGCAGGGCAAGGTACTAAAAGTACTTTGTTGAGCATTGACTAAAAAGGCATACCATGTAATCACATCAACCTAATTAAGGATATATATGAGGAGGTTACAACGAATGTTTAAAGTTTGGTGGAATGACAAAAGACTTGTTGCAGTTGGGTTCACACCAAGGATTTGCCTTAAGTCCTTTTCTTTTTGCGAATATAAGATAAGATACTGTAATGTTTACTTTTTACGGATAACATTGCTTTGTAGGACGAGACTAGCGAGGGGGTAAATGCTAAGTTAGACTAATGGAGACAAAAATTGATTTTTAGAGGGTTTAGGGTTACTAGGAGTAAAAGTGTATACAAAGCGTCACTTTAGCACTAAGAGGAGGTCAAGTGAAGATAGTGTGACTTTAGATAACAAGGAGTTGCCTATAAGTGTATGTTTCAAATATCTAGGATCGATTCTCCAAAGAAATAGAGATATTGATCAAGATGTCATCCAAAGAATAAAATTCAAGTGGCTTAAACGGAGAATAGCTACGAGATTAGATAAAAGGAAAAATTTAGGACGGCAATTAGACTAGCATAATTGTAGTCTTGTAGAGGTCGGAGTGTTGACTTTCAAAAAGGAGCATGTCAAGAAGATGAATATTAGAGAGATGCTATATCAAGGTGGATAGGTGGGAACACCTTAAAAGATAAAATTAGAAATATAATAAGTTAGAGTAGCGAATATTAAGGGTCCGTTTGCATTGGTTTGAAGATGTTAGCCGTCAAACGATAAACCAGAGGTAGGAAATAGACGGAGAAATAAAGTTTAGAAGAATATATGCTCTAAAAAGCAAAGAATAGAAGAGCAAGATTTTGCAGATAATCATATAGATTCTTGGTTTTTGATATTAAGGCTAGGCTTTGTTGGTGTTGTTGTTTTGTTCAAATTACACCCTGATATGCACTAGCAATTGAACTAAAGATACACTCCCACGATCTTGACTTAGCATTTCTTAGTAATTTTTCACTTAACTGGCATTTACTGTCTAAATCTTCAAACCGTAATTTCTTTTGAAATCAATGTAGCACTCACATAACATCATTTATCTACTCACATAACATCTTAGATTCGTAGTTGGTAAAGTTGCATCATTTCTCGTAAATTAAACGTCAAACGTAATTACTAAAACAAAAACGAAGTACAACGCACACGATGGTTACCTATAATTAGGAGGGTGAGTAGGCCAATTAGAGGGATTACGCCGAGAAACCGGAAAGGTATGATGATCAAAGTAATCCCTCCAATCCAAAACGGTGTCGTCTTTGTCACTAACAAGCATACGACTTCCATAACCTTCAGAAGCAGGGGAGCTTTGATCGCATTCATACTTCAGCTTCTCAGAAGCATCAAGATCCTCGAAGAAGGATGATCCGACGGCCCGCATTCGATGGAGGAGGCTGAGAGGGACCCCATGGTTGACTATATGGAAAGCTCCCCAGTGTTGGCAGGCAGAGGATAGTCGAGGAAGGAAGGTGGTGGAGGGGAGAGAGAGGTCGATGAGAGGGATGGTAGTGGAAGGAGAAGGTGGGTTGTGGTGGTTGGTAGGGCGGAGTTGTGGTGGTTGGATGTATTGAGGTGGGACTGTTGCGAGTTTGGATTGTGAAAGGGTTTGTACTCGGGTTGCTGATTCTCCGACGACCTCCATACTTGGGGGAAATGATGAATTGAAGAGAGATGGATCACCTTCAAACTTTACTTTTCCCGTGACAAAGAGCAAACACCCAAATTTCGCTCGTAACTATGAACAAGAACTTGCCATAATAATATAATATTATACTCTCTCACTATATTCTTATTTTTAATGTTAAAATTTAAAATCTTTAACCACAAAATATAATTATATTATAAAAAATAATATATCATATTTTGTTGAAAGCATTTAATGTTAATTTTTTTTATATTTAGTTTTAAAAATTTGTCTTATAAATTTAGTGTGAAAAAACGTTTTAATTTGTATTTTAGAGACCGTAAAAAGTCAAATGTAACAAGCAAATAGGAATTGAGGGAGTATTTGTATATTATTTTCGTAAAACAAAAAAATGTAGTATATATAGTACATTTTAAAAGGAGAGAATTGATTTTTGGGGTACGAGGAAGAGAATTGATGTTTGATATGAGATATTTTTCTCAATTAGCTTTTAATATAATAATTAATACTTCCTCTATCCCTAAAAAAAGCCTCATTTGACTTTCACAGTTTACAAGACACGACTTTAGACGTTTTTATCTCCAAAATCGTAACGCAAAATTATGAAAACTTGATATTTTAAAAATTTACATTAAAAAGCATCCAACAAGATCTTGAATATATTATTTCTTATAACATGATGAGAATTTATAGTCAAACTTCTCAAACTTTAACTCTATATATTACATAGTGACTTTCTTATAGAGACAAAAGTAGTAAACGGTATTTATTTTTGTTAGATCACTGGGTAAGTATGTGCAATGCACAGATTGATAATAAATTATTTTGTTAAATATTTTAGTTAAAAGAAAATTTTCATTTATTGGTAAAAAATTTATAGGTTTCCGTAGAAAATTTAATTGGGATAATTTTTTATCATATTAAATGAAAAATTATTATAGAAAAATATAGAGAGAAAATATGAAATGAAAAGAAGAAATAAATGTAGTTTTAAATGATTTAGGAATTTATATAATTACACAATTTTCTATATATAATATTTTTCAATCTAATATTAATGTAAAGTAGGAAGAAAAAAAAATAGATGGCGCCATCTTTAAGAAAAGATTGAAACTTTTTTTATAATAGTTTAACACGTGGTAAATATGACGTCAATAGGGTTTTGCTTTGATAATAGTTATAGATTTAAAGAAGAGTTTATTTAAGATTTTTACATTAAAATTACCCATAAATTGTTTACTATCTTAAAAAATAAGATACATCTCAAGAACTAGTAGGGTATTCTTAAATTCAAATGTCATTCTCAGAATAATTCTAACAAATTAAAGCCTTAAAGGTAAGACCTAGAAGGCTAGAATACATATAAGTTGGACTGAATTGCGACAAATTTGCCAAATGAGTTGGATTGAAATGTGACAAATAAGCTGTCGAATTTAACTTATTTTGTCGTTTCAGTGTTCACTCAAAGTGAGAAACAATGTATAGAAATAGACGATTCATTACTGAAATCTAACAAGTGTGCATGGTCTGTAGCTACCACAAACAAAATGACAACTTAAGAATTACAAGATGGAAAAAAGCTATCAAAATACGGTAGACATCTCTCAGTTTTCACTTTACACTTCTCACAATACCAGAGTTTAACCTTCAACTTGCTAAACTTCCCAATCTTATGTCAAAAAACAGCCATAAAAGGCCATGCGAACTTTTCTGTTTCTGACTACACTATGTACACCAAGAATTTCCTGCATGGATACAACATACAACCCAATGGCCTCACAGCAAAAGCTATGGCGCATGGACACTAGAAAATATTACACACACATGAGAATCTTGGCATGAATACTATCATATTTTTTTTTGTCTAGTTACTCCTGTGTGAACTACTTTGTTGAAATGACGATAAGTCAGTAGATCTCCAAATGATCCAGGCAAAATTAACGTTTCAATTTCAAGAAACTGCTTAAAACAGCATCGCTTGAATGGATCAGAACTTTGAAGAAAGTGTACTAGGGCCAGACATGGCAGACGGACAAAAAAGCAGCAGACATGAGATGTATTAACCCCGGGGTGTCCAAATGACAGAGAAGTTGATAAAGGTTAGGAAGCCAAGTTTCTAGTATGATTTCTGGGTGGGGCAATCGGACGCCTTATGTCCACTTTTCCCACAGTTGAAGCAGGCACCACCAAAGCCGCCTCTGTGATAATGCAAAAGGATAAAGAAATCAGCATACAAGAGCAAAGAGGGCAATTACAGAGGAATTCAGCAAGCATAATATCTTCTTTTTTTTTTTTACTATGGTAAGCATAATATCTAATGAGGGACAAACGCACTATCAACATGTATAGTCAACGCTACTGATGGTGATTTTTTTTTTATATAACCTACAGAGACGTTACAATGAACATTTGGCAGAAAATCCATACATGTGATTCTCATTTCCACATAAAGAACAACAGTAATACTAGCAGAATATAATGCCACTTTACCCTTTTCCATGTTAGAATCTATGTTTACTTCACAGCTAGCAGAATTTTTCTTTCAAGTTTCGATACTAGCAGTGCGGCAAGGCCTTCAGATACTCAACAAGTTTCTTTCAAAAATGTCCTTACAGGGAACCAATACTTTTTCTTATGAGTTTATTATCAGCTTTGCACATTGTCCATATATAGAGCCAAAACACGGTTTACTCAAAGAAACAGAATAAGATTCCCCGCTATGTGTATTCCCAAATTATGGACATAAGGAATACCTGTCCCTACTTCCAAAGGATGATGATGACCTATTTGATCGCCTGCCATTACCACCAATCAGCCAATCATCTCCACTGCTTCTTGAGTTTGAGGACCACCTGTTGCTAGAATCATCCCCACTGCTTCTTGGATTCGAGGACCACCTGTTACTAGATTGGGAGCTTCGACCACCACGCCTAAACATGTCATTGTCATCAAAATCAAAGTCCTGACTCTTACCACCCCAACCACGAGAACTTCGTGATCCTCTTCCACTTGAACCTCCGCGACCTCGTTCTCTGCCAAATCTACCGTAGTTGTCACTGGGGGGGGCATCATCTTGCAGAGCAGGCAACTGCAAAATACAGTATGTTAAGTATGATGAAACTAAAGACTTTGGTTTAACTACCAGGAACTTTTATATGAAATGACAAACAAATTTGATAAACTTAAAAACCTTAGTGATCTTGGATAGTAAGTGTCCTGGAGGCATGTCTTTATTCAGGAGCTGCTTTGCGATTTCCTCAGGCAGATCAAAAACAGCGCCCTGAACCTGAAAGCCAAACAAACACCAATATGAACAACAATAACATCCACCCATTCCTACACTGAAACAAACATCTTGAGCCACTCACCCTCTCATCTGCAATTAACTGAATCTTTCCAACTTCATCTGCAGCAGTTGAATAAACATCAGATAGAAATCCTCTAACAGCTCTAGCAGACATGAATCCTCTTGAAACACTAGGATCACGAGTTAATTGCAATGTTATCCACCCCTGCAACAGAGAATTCATAATCAGATGATATTGTTTGGTATTTGCATAAAATTACACTCCCTATATAGGAACACGCACGCTGAGATTTTTATCAAAATACTGGCCCAGATGTAAACACATTTTGTGGTATACAAAGGCCTGTCATGAATACAATAGATGTTTTGTGATTATGAACAACTATCCCACTTGAAACAGTAGAAAGTTAAATAAATCCCAGCCAAATAAGTTATAATCTAAGTTGCTAGATCATAAAAGCTAATTTGCCACACAAAAACACAGGAATAATATAACAAGCACTAAAAAATCTTGCACAAATTACTACATGAACACCAGAAAGCTGTGATTTGTACTCCGTACTTTTTGTACTTCATGAGTAAGAAAATCTAAGTCCATCGATTACCTGCTCATGACTAAGAAGAGACTTTGATGACGGAGGTTGGGAAAAGCCACTCATATGGGCTAATGCTGCAGCAAGAGCTCCAGTTCCCTGCTCCTCAAGCATCTTTTGGGCAGTAGGAGTAAAGAATTCAATGCACTCGGGGTGAACCCCACCCAGAGAGGAAACAACCTGGTTGACAGACGACTCTAAGATCTCGTCAACTGATGGGGCGCTTATATACTCAAACTTACACCCTACATCTCTTTCAAGTGATCGGACTGTTCTTCTCTGGTTGCTAGTGTACATAAGAATGGCTGTGCCTTCCTTTCCCGCTCTCCCTGTACGGCCAGAACGATGCACAAAAGTCTCAGGATCATTTGGCAGCTCATAATGAATAACCTGCAGGTGGAAGTATCCAATAATTAATCCTTGTCCAGAACAATAAGAGCAAAAAACATGGATAAAGCCCAGAGGCATATTGGTTAATTAGATCCAGGAGGCTATACAAATCTCAGTGGACTCAACATGAACATCTCTAAACAATATAATTTAATTAAAACCAAAAAAGTTGGAAACATAAAACATTGTCAGATTTGCTCCTGATTCACACATAATAGCTGTAAAATGAGTAAAGACCAAAAGAAGTGTTAGTAAACTTATTGCCTCCACACATTTAATACACGGTTCCATTTATTTGTAGGCAATGGGGGGGAGGGGAGCAGCCCAAATGAAGAAACGCACACCAGACAAATTAATTAAGCCAAAAGGGATATAACTGTATAACCAACATTACTAACTAACAGACATGCAAAAATAAATGCAACGATATGTTAGGCTATGATTAGTACATGATATCAAAAAAATTGTTTGAAAGTAATTATAATTATAATTATAATTGAACTAACCAGATCAACATTTGGTATATCAAGACCACGTGCAGCAACATCAGTGGCAACTAGTACAGAGAATTTTCCTTGTCGAAAACCATTCAATGTCCTTTCGCGCTGGTGCTGAGATATATCTCCATGCAATGCCTCTGAAGAAATAATACTTGATAATGCCAAAGATACTTCATCAGCATCTCGTTTTGTCTTTGTGAACACAATGGTTTTCCCACCCTTTGCATACACCTGCAAGCCACATGGAACTTATAGTATATAATATTAAATAAGTAAACCAAAAATTGGAAATTGAAAGCTTGCATGGTAGGCGTTAGCCATCCTAAAGAACTGAAAGATTTTGCAAAACCACTTCAAACCCACATCCATTTAAGTCTCATCTTGTGCATAGCAGGTACAACTGAATTACTGAAAGCTTGAATAAAAGACGCCATAAAAATTGACCTCGTACTGTTAAATTCAGTACTTTTTGTGACATCAAACTCACCAAACTGTACCCAGACCCTACATTTGTGCATTGATGCATGCACACAAAGGCAACTATCACATCATCAAAGCAGTAGCCATGGCTTCTTACCAGTCATGAACTAGTACTTCAAAGTATAATTGCAAAAAGAAAAATGTGCTGCCATGGAATTTAAAATGCTATCAGCACAAGTTGATGAGAGAACTAACATTCACAGAAAGGTCAACTATAGCCAACAAACTCAGACCAAATAAACAGATTTCATCTTAAATCTTACCATGATAACATCGCTAAGGATAGTACGCTTTGAAGTAGCAGTTGTTGAAATTGCATGCAGTTTGATACCTTCTGCTAGCTTCTCGTCCTGCTCACCAACCTAAAGAAAAGTTTGCCCAACACACAGTGATCAAGTCAAGATGTACTTCAACTGAAAGCAAGAACAACTCATAATTCATATTAATATAATTGAGGTATAAAACTAAATGATCCCTTAACTCAAAACCTTGCAATGATTGTAAGGATAACAAACCCAATCACCTTTTCCCTTCTTACATTATTTTATAGTTAAACATCATGATATCAAAGAACTTATGTTTGATTTTGAATTTCTTGCGTGGATTTAGTTGTACTTGACATCACCTTATGGCAAACAGCTTGGCTATTTTGAATTCATCACAACCTTTTATTACCAAATTAGCATTGGACCAGAAAAATCATGTTTCTTCGTTTACATATTAGTTAGGGTGCAGGGGAAAGGGGAGGAGAAGTGATTGACAGTATTGGCCCCAAACATTTAACTATCAGTATTAATGTAACTAGTCTTTTGACCCTATAACAATCTCCAAGACACCCATACCAATACATAGCAGCACATAACATAGTTACTCAGACACACTTAATAGTGCAAACAGAACAAAAATATTTGCTGCGAAAATAAAAGGGAAACGGGACTTACCAAATCAATAGTCAGAGGACTATTCAAATATTTCCTCGCCAATTTTTTCACCCAGGCAGGCATAGTTGCTGAGAAAAGCATGCTTTGCCTTTCAGATGGGAGTTTTTCCAATATCACCTCCACATCTTCCTCAAACCCAACCGCGAGCATTTGGTCAGCTTCATCAAGAACCAAAAATTCAACTTCCCCCAGTTTGAGACTGTTGCTGGTGACCAAGTCAATAATTCTTCCAGGAGTTCCCACCACCACATCAACTCCACGGGAAAGTGCATTTTGCTGTGCAGTATAAGAAACACCTCCATAAACACAAACAGTGTTCAAGTATGGAGCAGACTCTTTCATTTCCTTCTCAACTTGTCTCGCCAACTCCCTGGTTGGAGCCAGGACTAGAACTCTCGGAAGCCGTCCAGACAGCCTAGGGGGAAAAAACACGTTTTAGTGATCCCAGTTGATCATAATGCAGCATTCTCAACTTTCAAGTCATATACAAAAATTACCGTAGAGAAACTCTTTCATCACTCCCTTCAGTAACGCATTTGAGTATCGGAATCCCAAAAGCCAGAGTTTTCCCTGTCCCAGTCTTTGCTCTAGCAATGATGTCTCTTCCTTCCAGAGCAGGTACCAGTACTGCCCGCTAAAATAAGGAAAGAAATTATGTGAACAAAAGCCATAAGGGCACATTTTTTATTGAGAAAAAAGTAGATTAACTCCTTGCCAAATAAAGTTAGGTATTCTAGGTCTAATAAAGAAATTTAATGCCATATACATGTTGAAGAGGGAATATGTCAAAGAGATGCAAGGTCCCAAATATTTCTTTTCCTGATTGAATATCATAATTCAAGTAGCTCCATAGTATCTCAAAGTAGATTAGGAAGACGAGGAACTAAAGGGTTAGAAATGTCTCATGAGGTTCAAAAGAAGAGTTAAATTAGATAGTGTGAGGTAAATAGTTTACCGGTCAGAACTCAGCATCCTCCTAGCAGATGAGGGTTTTAGTTTACCTGGAGCATACTCAACATAGATCATCAAGAGACATCACAGTCTAGCTACTGATGAATGCATATAAACCCGTTATGTACCTTGCACTGCAAGAGTTGCTTTCTCTCAAATATATTCTAAATCTCAATAGACAAGGACTACCACACATAACTTAAAAACAAGGAAAAACCACATTCTTCCAACTAATTATTCAAGGAAAGTTCTCTTTCAATTCTCAATCTTCTTAAGTTCTGAAATCATGTACCTTGCAAATTTCTTACTTCACTCTTTTCATGTGTTGAGTACCTCTACAAAATCAAATTCCTTTTCTTTCTTTTTCTTTGTTGCATAATATAAACCCAATTCAACCGACTATACAGAGAGCACAACCACAAATACAACACGTAACTAAAGAACTCGACTCAAACAAATGACCTACTACACATTTCACAAAAGTACAATATAAAAACATCCAATTATTCCACTAGCTTAGTTGGTTAAAGACATTGGGGGACTACCCAAGAGTCTAAGACTTAGGTCGATTCATCTTCATCATTGCCCTTCGTGGCTCCGTATACTCCAACACTCCTACATTAGCTTACCATACACCCTAAATGGAAACCCCTAAATAAATGAGCAAGTAGTAACATATATTCATAAATAAAAAGATAGAACAAACAAGCTTCAAACTTAAGCAACAAATCTTCACTACACACTTATCCAAAAATGATAGCCTCAAACAATATATTACAACATAATAAACAAAACATTAAAAGAAAATAGAAAAAAAAATGACATAAAAAAGATATACCTGAATGGGGAAGAGTTGGGTAATGCCTCGTTTGGCAAGAGACTCAACAAGCTTTTGAGGAAGCCCCAATTTCCCAACATCAAGCTCATCCGAACTAACCCCAGAACCTTCCATTTCACCTTCACTTTCACCCTCAAACTCCAACAACTCCTCATCATCAAACTCTTCACCAAACGAGCCCTTAGCAAACTCCCCAGTCAGCCCCTTAAACGCCTCCTCACTCAACACAGAGTTAGGAGTCGCAATTGCAGCAGAAACCCACCTCAAATTCCTCACCTTTGAGGCTGAAAACGGAAGATAAAGGGCATTGGAAAGTGGAAATTTTGAGTGTGTTTGAAATGAAGGTGTTTGGTATAGTATGGAAGAAACCCCAACAATTGAAGAAGACGCCATTCTTTGCAAAAATTAGCTTGTTAAATGCGTAAAAATGGAGGCTTTTGAGATGGGGTTGCTTGAATTCCTCGACTTTTCTGCCTCTCTTCTTGTTGAGTGAAAGAGGAGAGGAGACGGAAGAGGATATAGGGTGAACTGGTGAAGAGAAAGAGGAGTTTTCAGTGATAAGGCGGGGTGCTCCCTTTATATTGTATGGTTCGATAAATGTATGGATTTGCGGTACTCCACATAGCCACATGGCTGCAATTCTGTTTTACTAATGTTAACCGTTATTATTATATTTAAAAAAAAAAACTAAATTTAAAAGGCTAAAGTACGAATGAATATTACAAAAAAAAAAATTATACATAATCATACCTTATATAAATATGTGTTATTACTATTATATAAGACCCAAATGAGCTAAGAAAATATACAAATAATTTCACAATATTAGGTGTACAAGTGCATAAAAATGAAATGAAACGGTTAACGATTAGTCGTGCCGTTAAATACCGGTTACCGTTTATCGGATACCGTTACTTAACAGTATGATTACGGCTAGCCTTTTTCCAATAAACGTTATAACGGTTAACCGTACTGTTAAGACCTAACAGTACGATTAACTGTTTATGCATACCCCAAGTTGAGATAGGTTTGGCCTTTGCACCAAGTAAAAACAAACTTGGGAGTTGGGATATTTACCTCATACTTTTATATATTTGATATTTCCATAATATAATGTAAGTTTTGAACATACCTAAAAATATCTTAAGTTACTGTTAATTTAACCAAAAAGTTCATTCTTAGTAAATATTCTTAATTTTTGATTGATTAATTAGTTTTAAGTGGATCGGATTCACAATAAGTTAATCACACAGTTATCTATAGATTACACTTTATATAATTTGAGCAACCTTTTTTTAATAATCGGGTATGGTGATGTTTAACAAACATATGAGGTTACTCATGTAATAACTAATGGAGCAACTGAAATTCCATTTGTTAAGCCTGCACGCCAAAAAAAGTGTAAAACACTTAAACAATCATCATTGTTGAGTTTAACTTGATATTTTAAAAAATATGGTATTATTAGTTTAACCTTGGCATGTGAAATTTAACAATCCATTCAAAATAAAATAATATTTTAACCTTTTTCTCATTAAAAAATCATTGATTGGAAGTCACCTTATAAGTATAATGGAATTAATAATTATAAGTTTATTTATTTATCTTATTAGAAAATTTTAAAATTATTTTATATTATTTTCATATTGAGTATGCTATAACAGAAGACCTCGTATTAAAAGTAAATATGAGATATTGTATTGACTTGAGAGATATTCTAGTATGTTTTACTATTTCATGTGATAGTCCAAAACCTACTATATTTTGATTTAACTGAATTCAAGTCAGTCAAGTTTCAATTGGGGAGAAGGTTTCCCAGCAAATGTTCTTACATTCCTAATACTTGAATCCAAAACCTTTTTAAGATAGAATAATACTTTTACTAATTTATCCAAGCACTTGTTGATGACTTAAAAGAAAAAGTGTTACTAAAATAATTTCCCATGAGGTGGCAATGTTAGTTACTCTATATATTTACACTGGAATTAATAACAGTATACACTATAAAAGCATATTAATATTTTTTTTGGTTTATTTATTCCCTTGTGAATTCCCTAATAAAGTATATGCTCTTGTTTGGTTGGCACTTATTTGGTATTAGGACTTCCTAAGAATTGATATAGATAGTAATACTTACTAAGGGCCAGGTAAGCGTTACTTCCTTTTTTTTGGCAGCCGTTAAATAAACAAAGCAAAAAAACTACTCATATTTCCTAGCCTGAACAATTGAATCGCTAGGTTATGGACCAAACTAACATAATACCTAAAAATTTTAAAACAAGCACAAAAATCTAAAGAAGCAACTTATGGTTTAAACTTTAAAACAAGTGCTACTTCGCTTGTTACATGAAAATTTTAAATTTTTAAGAAAGTACCACTTCCTACTTTTTATGTCAACCAAACAATATGGTAAATTTGAAAATTTATGGAGCTTCGCTTCCCCCCAATTCGCTTGCAACCAAACAAACACTTAGTTTAGTTATTGGATGCGGTAGATGAGAAACAACATTTTCTTTCTTCTTTTTAAATCATTGTCATGCTCTATACTTTTTAGACTTTTAGCACAAACTCACACAAACACTCTTGGCATGTGCTGAGGTACAAGCATTATTGGACTAAAAATTGATCGAACAACAACATTAAGAGACAACATTCTCACTCTCCAAATTACTTACGTAGTACTTAAGTGGGATGTCTATTAGTTAAAATGGTTGTTAGGGGTCGAACCCAAAGCTTAGATAAGATTGATTCCTATGTTACATAATAGGTTTATGTGGCTCAATTTACAACAACTTATTGAGTACTTGTAATTGTGTGGTAAAACAAAAGTATTAAGCAATTAGCCTTTATTATTTAGGATGGTATATCAACCTGGTCATTTTTAGTAAATATGTCAAATGTCAATCATTGTAAAATAATGTTATAATGTCCGCAAAATGATAAATGTATACATGAAATTGCAATTATACTCATGACATCCAAACTCTATCTTGACATAGCACTTGACAATATAAAACCATCACAACTCAACTCATTTTATTTTATTGGTCATCTCATAGTCAATGAAATTTTATCCTCAAAAATAAAAGTATTTGAGTCGTATTTAGAACATACAACAAATCAAATAATCCCTATTCACTTAATGCACCAAATAACTAGTCCAATATAAATAATAAACATGCAACAAAATTGATGTATCTTCTTAGGCGTATTTAGTTTTGTTGAAAATAGAATCAATAATCACATCTATAATCCCATTTTACTTGTAAAATAAGAGATTATCCAACAAGAAAGTGGATTCTATAATAATACGCTTCGGCATCCCATCCTTTTTATTGTAATGTTGTACAACTACAAGGCTGGCACATACATGATACATTATTTCATCCTTCTCCCTTGCGGCTACGCCAACTCCTCTCCTGGCTTCGCCTCCATTGTTTTGCTGAAGCCGCCATTCCTGCTCCTCCGGTTTCCAGGTAAAGCGTCGCCAATTTCTACTATTCGCAATTTCAATTTCATTCGCAACTGTAATCGTGAATTTTATGCTGTTTTTCGTTTTTTTTTTTTTGAAATTCAATCAATTTAACTGTTGAATTATGTTGTTTCACTCTAGTTTGGGTTGCCAGTTCTATTATTAGAAACTTTAGGGTTTACTATTGATGCTTGATTCTGAATTGCGCGTTGATTTGTGGTTTCCAGGTCTGACAAGTGGCACAACGATGCGACGCGCGGAAGTATTGAGTAGAATTAATTGAGACTTCACTATGTATTACTCCGTTTTTTTCTTTTTTTTTTTTATGTGCATTATTTGGACTGACTTTCTGAAAGTTAGGTGATTGAATTTTGATTTTTTGGTTTGTAAATGAAGTTTTTTCAGTTGTGAATTTGTTGCTGGAGGAGAGGAAAATGGTGTTTATACTATATTTGATCATTGCACTACCGTGCACAATCGGAGCGATTGCTCTCGCTGGTTTTCACATTTACCGGCATCTTACGAATTACACAGAACCTACTTTCCAGAGATATATCGTTCGCATCATCTTCATGGTTCCGGTTAGTGCGCCGTTTTTCGGTTTCGGGCACTGTCTAATCATTTTTAGTTTTGTGATTGCTGATGTTGTGACTGTTTTATCGATTTTATACTGTTAAATACTTATGTCATGCTTATTGATGATTTTCCTGGAGAGATATTTGCTTGATTAGTGTGCTTGGCTACTTTTAGTTGGTTGCTGTTGACCATACTACCTATACTGTTCGGAGCTTTTATGCTTAGTTCTATTTTTTCTTATATCATCGTTTACTGTGCTCGGCTTATGAAACTGCTGGTTTAAGTTGTCTATAGGAATTGTATCTTATCAGTAAGTATTCCATGAATTCATAGAAAATTTGCTGGTCACCATTCTTTTTAGGTTATGTTTGTAGAGTTGTGGAGTTTAGAGTGTCATTAGAGACTTTGAATTTTTTTTTTCATGGAATGATTTCCTTTTTATTGGATTTTCTTGCTTTAAGTTGAGATTGATAGGCTCAATGCAGAGTTTTGACATATTATGGTGGGAAGAATTTGGGAAAGATACTTTTGCTGATGTAGGTGCTAGTGAAAGTTCAAGCTGCAGTCAAGGTTTTCGTGTGATTTACTGTTTGACGTGGTCAATTTGACATTATCGTTCTGCTGACAAACAATTATCCTTATATCCAAACTCCTTGTCAAGTTGTCATATCTTTCTATCCAAACTCTTTGACATATCCTTCTTTGTGGAGAGACACCCTTGACATGTGTCATTATTAACATAATTTAGTCTAAGCTCTACTACTAGAAATAGCTTCTACTTAAAGATGGACTGCAGAAAATATGGCTGCTTGGATTTCCTCTGGATCCCCTTAGTTATGCTGGTCACCAAAGGTTCCTCTCTGTGTTCGCAAGGCATGTCTGAGAGAGATTCAGAGTCCCTTGTTCTGTCATTGTGAGGTGCCATTTATGGCCTCCTATTGTTTGAGATGGAAAGGTCAGAGGATTTCGTCTCCTTGTGAATTTGTCTTCCTGTTCTTTTGTTTGTAAACAGAACAACAGTCCAAGATCTTCATTACAATAGGTTATAAATCCTTTTACCTTTGATCTTTGTGACCCTTGAAGAAGTTACGTGCTTGGTCTCCAGGTATTTGTTCAGAATCTTTACTCTATTTTGATGACAATGAAAATAAATAATGCTTGAAAATTCTGCTGTATGCTATCATAATTGCACCCAACATAATAATTAAACAAAAACTTAATTCTCTCCCCTCCTTCTCTCCTCTCAAAAGACCCTTACCATTTCTCCTTGTAGAGGCTGCCATCCACATTCTTGGTGATGCTAAGCCCTAATTATGTCATTAACTTTGAGTTTTTGATTTTATAGATTTGTTATTATCTCTTATGGAGAGCTTTTTGTCCCAATCTATTAGTGGGTTGTCTCTCCTCTTGTGGGAGTCTCAAGATATCTGATTTTTCAGAGAATGGATGTTAGTGGTAGGTTGAGGATGATAGCTACTCTCTCCTTCAATGGTTATCAATCCTTTGTCAGCAATTGATCAAGTCAATGCAAAAATTTTCACACCGAGTTTATTGAGCGTCAAATCCAATTAAAAGTTGTATTGAGATTTTGAATCAAAAATGTGCTGGAGCGCCTTATTATAATTTTTGGATTTCTAGCTCTTTTGTTGAAAGTTCTTGTTTGGCTTTGTTTGATCTTTTTTCATTGTTATTGAATACCTGTTGTAGATATTGTATGGCTTTGATTAATGGAGGGCCAATAATTTAAAGGACTCCATGTTTATACTGACACAATTGATACCTCTAGCAATAGTCAAATTATATGAAATTTGTAGAAAATACGTATTCTGTTCATGGATATTTCAGCTAAAGCTTGACTATTTAACCTGAATACAAAATAAATTATAGTTTTTGCTTTCTGGTTTAATAGCCTTAGTTTGGTATTGCAGCTAGGTGAAACATAGATTCGTATCATAGTCTCAGCTTTCAAGCCATTTGGAATGGGAGTTTTGAAAGTTTTGAGACAAGATTAGATTGAAGTAGTAGGAGCTTAACACTTTAGGAAGATGGTCTCAATGTTCGCCTGAAAAGTTGGATATCTGGTTTCATAGTGAAATTTGACTGGTCATAGTGTTGGTCTATGAGGTATTTTTAAAATGCTCCTAAGTTTTCTCTTGGGTCAGCTTCAATCTTAGCACGATTTTATTAGAGTTTTCAATATCTATAAATGATACCTCTTACTTATCATGTCTTTGTTTTAGTTGGTTATAATCTCTAAACTTAAATAACACAACACCTGCTGAAGCTATTTACTTCTATGGATGTATGTTTACCATATCCTTGTGTTACTGAAGGGTCCTTTTCAAGGATGCATAGCTTTGTGGATAATTGAACTTTCATATTATCACCTTTTAAAAAATTATAATTTTCAACGCCCCGCCCCTACCGCCCCTACCCCCCCCCCCCCCCCCCCCCCCAAACACACACACACAACCCACCCCACCACCACCACTACCTCATCAACAACAAAAACTCAATCCGGTCTTCCAGCTTAGCATTAGTGTCAGACTAAGCTTGTAGTTTTCCATGTCTTTGGCTCCTTTTCTCTCCGATCTGTTGGTCTGTATATAAGTCGTACACTTGTACCAGCCTGAGATCATTGTGGAACTTTTATTACAGGTTTATGCGCTTATGTCTTTCTTGGCGTTGGTCATGCGTGATAAAGCCATATATTTTAATTCTCTGAGAGAAATGTAAGTATAGAGAAATTTCACTTTTGGGTTCCCAGTTATTCTTTTAATTTGTTATACTGTTGTATTGTATACACCCGTTATCCTTCTAATTTGTTTTGTGGATTTGTTTGCTTTGTCAAAATGAAATGTGCCAGCATAAATGTTTTATTTAAATGTTTTTAATGCTATTCGTAGTTGATTTGCAAATGCCATATGAATGTTATTTTGCAAGATTTTTATTTGGCCATTAAATTTTATAGGATTTTGCTTTAAAGACTTGTGAAAAGTGTAGAAAATGATCAATATGTGTTTCATAATATCTTTTTACATGAGTAAGAGGTGAAGATGTCAATTGACTTAGTGGAAAGTTTTGACGTCATAGGTTTCAGTTGATCAGTAAAGCTTCGTTGTCACTCGTGGATGTTTACTTTTGGAGCAATTGTTTTAAAAATCTTAACCTGAATGAAGACAATTTCATCCAAAAGTAAAATCTTGTTCTTTTATGTTATTTCATACATACAATTCACTAATTATTGCCTACAGCTAAATTAAACATAGCTATGCCTTACATATAGTATAACACTATTGTTTTAAACCCTACTTGGACATTGGATTTTTTGTATTTGGTACCATGTATTGATAAATCGTAGGAGTTGAGAATATTGAGTTAATACTAGTTTTATGTGTGGGCCATTACTTTATCAGCTTACTGACATTATGTTCCTTTGGGCCACCAATGTCGTTAAGAGGCAGCTGGTGTGTTGCAAACTTTTTTTTTTTGTAGCCAATGTGTTCTTTTAAAATTCTGTAGAATGGTTTGATTTGCCTGTACTAAGGAAATTTGTTGTGAGCTCTGACCTATCGTGGATCCCTGAATGGATCTGTAGAAAGGGGATCCAGCTGAGGGATGTAAGACTTTCAATATGATGCAAGAATCTGGCCTACTCCTTGTCCTATATTTTGGTTGTCATGCTTGCCTTTGTTGATTTTTCCACATGCTTCCAGCTTTATCTTCTCGCATGGTGTGCATTATTTACTTCTTGACCTAGCATTTGGTGACCTTTATTGTTGCTTCTGGTCAACTGAGTATCGTGGAGACAGTTTGCATTACTAACGCTTAGAGAGCGCTCCCCCTCTTAAAGAAGGGGCTTGCTACTTTCAATCAGAAAAGGAAGATGGAGCAAGGCAAGGGATGAAGAAGTCGTTCCCTCTTCTCTGGCTCGTCCTGTTGATATTGATACCAAGAAGACTACACATATAGTTGATCACGTCTCTTCTAAAGTGTTTTTTTCTGTATATGGAGACAATGGAGTATATTGCAGTCGACTTTTTTTTGCCATTGCATGCTTGTGAATATGCTAGATAAGATTTTAAGTGTTGCATAGTGCTCTTTGTTTAGCTCCGAATGGGGTGATGCTTATGTTGCAAATTTTGCTGTATTCTATGTGGCTGTTTTATGTTTCTTGTTGTAGTTTCCAGTCTGCAATTAAGTTTGAGGATGTGCAAGTGTTCAAGTTATAAATTTTGTGTTTGTTTTTCAGATATGAAGCATGGGTCATATATAATTTCTTATCCCTCTGCCTGGCGTGGGTTGGTGGACCTGGGGCTGTTGTGTTAAGTTTGAGTGGAAGAGTTTTGAAGCCCTCAGTTTGTCTGATGACATGTTGCTTTCCTCCTATACCTCTGGATGGGTGAGTAATATTTGCCAAGTTTGTTATGTTATCCTAAAATGGTCATATTCATTGTTCATTGCAATCAATTGTTTTTAAAACAAGAACATTAGTTGTGTATCATTAAATACATATATGCCGCTAATGACGGATATCAAGAAAGATGCAGATTTATATATGTTGATTTGTATTTATCATCCAGAATTTTGTTGGATTCAATAAATATTTAATCGTAGTGTATGGTGCCATTTCCTAGTCAAGTAAAAAACATTGGTGATTTTTATTGGAATTGGAACTCATTTTATGTTGTTGATGATCTCGACAGGCGTTTCATACGGAAATGTAAGCAAGGGTGCCTGCAATTTGTTATTTTGAAACCCGTTTTGGTGGCTGTTACTTTTATAGTATATGCAAAGGGAAAATATGAAGATGGAGACTTCAGTGCAAATCAATCCTATCTCTATTTCACCATTATCTATACAATCTCATATTCTGTTGCTCTCTATTCGTTGGTTTTGTTTTATGTGGCATGCCGAGATCTTCTCCAGCCTTTCAATCCTGTTCCCAAATTTGTTTTGATAAAGTCTGTTGTTTTCTTGACATATTGGCAGGTATTTTTTCTCCTGACAATTCAGTTTTATAAATAGTTGTTCAGAAAATTTGTTTGGTTTTCTTGGTAATGTTGCGTTTTTGATGGTTGGTGGAGTGGGGATGTTGAACGCAATAGTTATCTACGTAATCCTCTCTTCTATTTGTGAGGTTTCGGGGAAGGAATCATTCATGCACTAGAATCTTTTGACCCCCCCTCCTTCACCCGATTTTTTGTCAAAGACTCCATGATAGCTTTTCAAGATGTTTTGGTGGTCGTGGTTTTATGAGCTGATTAACATCATAATAGGGACTGACTTAGAAGATATGATACAGGAAATCATGTACATTGTTCCATGTCATGCTTTGATAGGGGGGCTTGATAGTTGATATGCCTGTCACTTTCCCATTTACCTGGTCCAATGCATGGTCAAAGTTGTCATGGATTTCTGCATTGATGACATTAATGTAGGTTATATGATCTCCTTCCAGATGACTGTATATGGTAGCCAACATTGTTGATTGATTACCTAATTCTTGTCAGGAAAATTACACTTAATGATTCAGTGTTTCTCTAAATTGACTGAACATAAAATTCTCTTATTTTCTCTGTATTCCGTGAAGGGTGTTCACTTTTTTTCTATTCAATAACAATCTAATAAATGATGCCTTTTCTTTCTGAATTTTATCAACTTTCTTGGATTGTGGGGGGATGATAATTCAAGTTGAAGCATCATTATTATTTTCAATAGTAAGCTGTCTGGTACAGTTGTACATAGATGCATCTTGTTGGGAGATAGATTGGAATCATTGTATGATTTCCATATTCTCACTATGTACTGGTGTTCATAGGGTGTCTTAGTTTTTCTTGCTGCCAAGTCTGCAATCATAAAAAATGCAGAGGATGCTGCCGATGTCCAGAATTTTATTATATGTGTTGAGATGCTCATTGCTGCCATAGGTCACTTTTATGCTTTCCCTTACAAGGAGTATGCTGGTGCAAATATAGGCGTCTCTCCTGGTCTTACAGGAAGCCTTGTTCATGCAATGAAATTGAATGACTTCTATCATGATACAGTTCATCAGGTGAGTTATTTGTGTTTTATCAAGATCCCAATTGTCACAAACCAAAAGAAATTGGTAAAAATTGAGTATAGTTTTGAAAGGTGGTTTAGCTGGTGTATTTTGCAACAGTTTTTTCTTGAACTCAAATTTGATGCTTTAGCTGATGGATGCTGACAATTTTTGAAGTTCTTGATTCTGGTATCCTTAGTGCATGTTCAGGAATCTAGGCTTTGATTTATTTTTGTTCTGCTTAGATTAACTTGTAGTACTCGTGAACCTCTACATAATATACTGACTGACGAAGGTTACACATATTAGAGGATTGAAATCGATTGCGATCATGAAATCTGTATGAGGTTATTTTTGCTTTCGTGCTAGCTGCACTATGTACTGACCCCTGGTGATTTCTGTCTACAATTAATGTTGTAGTTTGCTCCAACTTATCATGAGTATGTGCTTTACAACCATGGCGAGGGTGAAGGACCAAGGAAGTACAGGTCACGTACATTTGTGCCCACCGGACAGGAGATGGATGCTGTCAGAAGAAATAAACATATGTTAGGTAACAAGCTGGATGATGTTCAAATCTCTAGCCAGTCATCCTCTGGTATGAGCAGTCCAGAGAATCCTGTGATTGGACACAATTTAAATTCAGAGAAGATGAACGCTTCTCTTCTTGTCGATACCTCAAATTCTTTATCGGTCCCATATGATACGACTCTAATTGATCTAGACCTTTCTAGCTACCCTTCAGATTTTCCTGCCGTTAGTGATACAACGAAAAGGTGACAAGTCTCAACCTATCTGCAGGTAGGCAGCCAGAATTTTTTTATGTCTTTGTTTTGAGATTAAACCGTCAATGATAGTAAGTGTGAATATATTACATGAAAGCTTGCACGGTCTTTGTTACAAAGTTTGTTTCACCGCACACCATGGTTTCATTCTTTGAGCCTTGTTTGTTCACGCTGTCAATGGAGCTCTCATGGTGTTTGTCAGATCAGTGTGTTAGATCTAATTCTTTTGCACTACGTTAGATCTCCATGGTTTATTGCCGTTTGTCTGTTGCCTATGCTATTTCCTGAACAAATGTATTGTGAATTGCAAATGATAGGTAGACTTGATTTTCAGGAGAGCATCTGCTTCAGTGTATATTATTATTTTTAATTCCTTTCCTCAATGTATCTTTTGAACCCCATGTCGTGTTTTTCCCCCCACATTTCCCCCTTAATCTTCAGAAATAGAATAGCCTTCTCCAAGTTCTCTCTACTAACCAGTCCACGCTTTATTAAACGACTCCTCAGTTTTCATTTTACCTCTACACTTCATTTCTACGTACGTATTAATACTTGTGGGCGATTGTTGTTACATCTCTTGAATAAATGAGGGGCTTAGAAGAACAGTGCATTACTAATTGGCTGGTGTAACCATGTCTTACTGCTCACGATATTTAGGGTGTATAGTTTGTTTTCATTTAAAGAATTAAAGAATAGGATTCCCTTAGACTTATTATGGTGTTGAATTAAGGCGCGATTTTGATTTATAATTGTGTTCATTCTATTTCAATGAAGTAAAAGAAGATAATATTTTCAAATGGAAAAGTAATATTATTTGAATGAAGCAAGTAGGAGTATCCAATAAGATGTCATACACAATTAGCTTTAAGTATCAATCGAACTCTTATATTTGGAAGTATAGGGTTTGACAGGGATAATAACAAAACAGAAATGTGTACCTAACCTATACTTTCGAGCACATGTCTCTTATCTTGTTTAGTTGATTAGGTCACACGTTCATCGCTTTCTGTTTTCTCATTGATCAGATATTCAGAGTCACGGGCTATACCTGAGGGCACAGCCACTTCACGTATTATTACTATACTAGTGTGAATGAATTGGAGTTAACACCCAATTCTTAGAAACTTAGAGATAATTGAAAAATCGTTATCACCTTTCTTATTAATAGAAGTTGCCGAGCCATGGGTTAGCGCCCACAACTAGTAAAGAGGTCAACTTGAATTATAAGTCAAGTGATTTTTCATCTTAAAATCGATACTAGAAAGAGTAGTTATAAACGGTATATGTTACTCATCTTCATTCAATTTTGTAATGTCAAACCACAAAACAATATCTCTCTCTTATAAGCATGGAAATCTTCCAACAATTGTTATTTATGATTGGTTGTTGTTTGTATCCCTAATCACATAACAGAGAAATAAAAAGAAATAACAAATTTGCGATAACATTATTTTTAATAAAAAGAAATAACAAATTTGCGATAAAATTATTTTTAATCGCGTATGTAATACTCTTAATTATAAGAGTAGTTGCAAAGAAAAAGGTACCAAGCCTGGCCCATGATATTTTTTTTACTAGACATTAATTATTTTACAAAAAGTGTTGTATATACATGGAACACAATAAAGTTATTGTATCTTTGTAAAAGTTGTCCCTTAATACAACAAATGTTACCCCTCAACACAATATATGTAAATTTTTATCAATTTTGATGGGTCACTTTTATTAGGATATAATAACTTTATTATATCTTGTATATATATAATATTTTTGTTATTACTTTACAAATGTTTTAGATTTTTTTAATTTCTTCTTAAAAATTTATCCCTTAGAACACTTCGAAACAAGTTAATTATAGAAGATCTTCTTTTACGTTTGATAGCTAGATTGAATATGATAACATTGACACATAACACAATAAAGGTAAACTACGACTTTGCTATCGGTTTTCTTTATGAAGGGGACTTTGTTATCATTGGTGGCTTGGGAGAGCATCTACTTGTATTATAAGCTTTTTGATTTAAGTCACTTCATTCCATTGTTTATCATCCGAAAATCTACAAATTCAAGTGATTTTGCGTCTCTTATCTTCTCAACTTTTGCATGCATGACTTTAATTTTCCTACCAGTAATACAGCGAAGCTTTTATCATGGATTGGTGATGGATTTGTGTCTTTATGTGATGGCTTAGCTTTATTGCATAGTATTTTGAATTAGTTTGGTTGGAAATTCACATACCAACTTTAAATTAAAGAAAGAGATCTATCACGCAATGAAAGAGAGAGTTGCATAAATCTGCCGTCCACGCAATTGTGTTGCTTATTATCATTAGTCCAAATATTTGCCTACCAATATCTCTTCTTTTACTTTTTACTGTTAAGTGCCACCACATACAGATGCAGTAAGTAATTCATGGATTTTTCGTTTTAACTTTACCTGATCGATCTTTTCATGGTATTTGACTATCCAGCCTGGTTGACCCAATCTTAATCCATCTTCTAAAAAATAAAATGGAACACTGTAAATTAAATATGATGTTCATTAATCGTATGATCTACTTTCGTTGTTATCTGAATATTATATAGTCGGGTAAATTAAAAAGAACAAAAACTAGTCATTTAAAATTGGTTTTATATTTGTGCTTGTCATATATACCCTTAAAACTAATTCAAGCTTACACTCAATTGTTGATGAATTCGAGTATATATAATGTACACTTCATAGTTCATAGAACGATAAATACCGGCCGAAGGGGACACAAGTAAATCGATAAGTGAAGATACAAGGCCTCAAAATACTATGAATTGATTGCCTACATAATTGAGATGACGTCTTTTCTATTTTATCTGTGTACATACATAGCTTGCTTAAATTGTTTTAATTTGTTTTAATTTGTTCCTATATGACGATAAGATGTGATACTTGTCCCAATAAATAAGGATCCTAGCCTAGTGGCTCGTCTTTATATTTTCTGTTGATGCATTATATTATATTATATTATATTATATTATATGAATTGGGAACAGATAAGGGGGCTCAATAATTAAAAGAATATTACCAATAAAATAAAATAAAAGAAAATAAAATAAAAGGTAACATACATTTAATTTGCATCATTTGCTTTGTTCTCTTCTTCACCAATTATTTTAGAAGGCACTTGTAAGCTTGCAATAGCATGCATGCCAGAATATAGACAGTATATTTTATGAATGTGGATTTCATTATCAAGTCCGCCAGCCTTGACAGCCGCCAATCCGCCACGGCACTAATCCATTTAATCGTCTTCATATTGAAACTTAAGGACAGTATTATCCGAAGTGAAAATTATTTGGATAAAAATCAAATTTCAATTCAAGCCAAATCAAATTAACTATTCTCATTAGATTATTTTGTAAATTGATTTGAACCGGATTATAATTTTTTAAAATTTTGAATTTTTGTATTGGGTCGTTTTAATTAGGTTTAGATCTAAATAAACAAAAAAAACTTCAAATTAACCTATTGGAATGTATTATACTCTCTATTCACTTTGAAATTTATCTAACACTAACAGGCTAATTAAGTGTAGGGTGTGCAGTTGTGGCTCAACTCTACCTCTCAGGTCTCTCTCACTCCACTAATTCACTCCACACTCTTTAGTCTCCCGAAACCCTCATTCTAACTCTCCGAGTCTTCAACCATCTGCGCCCATTTTCCAAGTCTCCTGCTGCGAAATCCACCAACCGAATTCATAATATTATCTTGGTTTCTACCCAAATTTCAAATAAAAAGAAAAAAAAAGGACTGATAAAATTCTATAGTAAGTTTAACTATTTTCAACCTATAACTCAAAGCTCTCCTTGGTCCATAAATTACCTAAATTAACCAAAGCAATATAGTAACGAGAAGTTTTGTTCAGGTTGATTGGCATTTTTTTAAAGACATTTGTAAATTGTAACTGTTTCAATTTAAGATAGATTCAAAGTCTCACTGATAATTATTGTATCCAAAGCCTTTTTATCGTTAAAAAAAAAAGTAGTAATAAAGTTGTTGTTGCATAAAGGGCGGAATAGCTAACGTATTCGCCAAAAATAAATAGAAGAAGATATTGAACGCAAATTAGGGGGTCACGTTATTATTCCTATGATTTAAGACATCCACGATGCATTTAGGCAATTCACCTGAAAGTGAAAAACAACTGTAACTAATCAACGTAACGCATGTGACTTTCCATCTTTGCTTTCGTTCTATTTGCCCACATTCAAGGTCGTTCTCACTTAGTATAAAAACTCATATTCATTCCTTTCGTCTACATTTTTATTTTCAGAGTCAAAATTTAAATTATACTATAATAATTAATATTAATAATTTTTTTATATATTGTAAAATACCAAATATTAATTTTTCACTCATTTACGATATGAGGTCCCATATCTAGGAATGCAAATCAAGGCCATGTAAATTGAAAAAAAATGGTTGACATTGGATATTTAAACAAGTTTTTAACCTCTAAATGATTCGAAAAACTTTAGAACTAACTTCATTATAGAGTACTTAATTTCAATCTCAAAAAAAATTACATTTTTATTACACTTAATTTACTTAATATCTAAACCACACGACGGATTTGGCATATCATTATTCCTAGCCAATAACTATTGATAAACTGGAACTTTATTGACTATAATATTTATGCATGACTACTTTCATTTTTGTGACTTACAATCACAATGAGCTCAATGGCTTGACATACTCTAATAGTCTAATCCTTAAATAGCAAGAAATACAACTTTGAGTAGACTAGTCATGAAGGTGGCTACAACCTAAATAGGAAGCAACAAGGAAAAAAAATATATATACTCTCTCTATCCCTTAATTTTTGGCTCATTACTATTTATAGAATTAAACTTTAAAAAGTTTGACCACAAATTCTGATCATGCTATAAGAAATAATATATTCAAGTAAGATTTTGTTGAATACATTTCATTGTAAATTTTTAGAATACCAAGCTTTAAAATTTTTTGTGTTATGGATTTAAAAATAAAAAAGTTTAAAGTCATATTTTAGAGATCAGGAAAAGTCAATTAAAACAAATAATTAATGATAGAGGGAGTATAGAAAACGTAAGAAGAGAGAAGTCTAAAATTTGGCATTATTTTCTCCGAGCTAGTAGCTACCCCATGTGCATCAATCATATAGGCCTTGTTAGTAGGGCTTCTCTTTCTTTTTTACCACAAGAGATTGTTGAATCAAGTAGCTTAGGTAATTTACTAAATGATCAGTAAATCCATCCGGTCCATTTCCCCACTCCCCTTCATATTCTCTTCCAAGTAACCCCACTTCCCCTCAATAAATAAAATAATACTCCCAAAATTTAATGCCTCAACTATAGCTTATAAAAACACACACCCCCATAATTAATATATCCTCCCACAAAAGCATCATATATACTCCGTAATATCTCCACCACCTTACTATATACTCTTGTTCCCACCAATCCATGTTCCTCCTCTTTATTGCTAGCACTTCCCTTTCCTTCCCCTTCTCCTTCTAAGTTCTAACCACACTTTGCCCCCATTTTCATGGCATCAGCCATGACCCACTTGGCTCCGCTATTCCGAACCGAATCCGGACCCTGGTACCAAACCTACGGTGAACCCCAACCCAACAACAACTACCTGGAGAAAAGGCAGCTCTTCCTTAGGAGCTACCAGTTTAGCAGGAAGCAAAGCTTGGGTGAGAGGCTTAAGAGGTCTTTGGTTCGGGTGAAGCGTCTGCTTTTGGTTCGGGTTCGGTCCGTCCGTAGGCTCCGTAGGGTGGTCTGGTCTGGACTTAGGTTCGCGTTGTATAACAAGAAAAGAAGGTTGTTTAAGCTCCTAAATCAGTATCATTATTACTTCAACAACAACAACGACAACAAACATAGTAGTATTTCTTGCAAGAATTTCAAGTATGAGCTTTTTCATAGATCTAATATTAATTCTCCTCCTTGTGTTTGGTAGAAAATTAGAAATATTAATTTGGACTGACCTTTTTCCATTTTATTTCAAGTATGTCTGTAGTTGGGGAAGTGGTTTTATTAATTGTAGGATCAAACTATGGCTAGAGGTAAGGTAAGGTTAGGTTCGGTAAGTACTAGTAATATTATTAGGGTTTCTATTTAAATTTTTTTTTTCTTTAAAATTGTACGTGCCATGATGTCTATGGTCTTGATTACGGAATTTGTGTAAAAATGTTCTATTGATATGACATTTGTTTTATGTAACTTACATGGTTGAAATGTAGAATGATACAGATGAGTTGTAGAAATATGGAATATATTCTTCTACACGCATTATTATACTGAATAGACGGAGTATGATATTTTTAGTTAGCCAATGATAATAATACGGAATTAAGGGGTATGATATTTTGTGGTAGTGGCTAATTCCTTAATATTGTGGTCAAAGTAAAATTCTATTTCTATGAAATTATATATTAGAGTAATGAGATTTTAGATATATATATTATTATATCAGATATAACTATTGTTCTATTAGACATAGAAATATAGAAGAAATAAAAATATATGAAAGTTCATATCAAGTATAAATATTATAGTATCAGGTATAAAAATGAAATCATAAAGTCATCCTTTAATATATTTACATTCGATATAAATTAAGAATATCTCGTGATTATGTGAAAATATAGTTCGGTAAGTTAAATATGAAAGTAATAAATGTGACTTCTAATTGTACTAAAATTATACGGTTAAGTCTTCTGAAAACACTGTTGGTCAACGCATTTGCAGACTTATAAACAGTCTTCGTTGTTAAACAAAGTAGGCATACATATATTATTTTAATTAGTAGCTTATTTATTAAGCTTGTATGTTCTGATGGTACCCAGTAATAGCTCTGCTCTATCCATTGAATAGTTTTAAAAATCTTCCTTAAAAAGTTAACTAGCTAAGAGGAAAAGTGTGCCAAAGTGGTGGCGGAATTGAGTATATGCACGAACCTTTTAGTTATCTACTCTACCTAATTTACATTAAAAATCCCACCAATTTTGACATTTGACTGTAAATTAAGCCTGCACCTCATTAGAGGCTTTAGAGCCACAAGTATATACTGTGGTAATGGGACTAGTTGAAGCCTACAAACTAAGCTAGCCACCCGTTGCACTCTTGACTCTTATATTAAAAATTTAAGATGGATAAATTAATATAATAGGTTTGAGAAATTCCTAATTTATACTTGATATAAATATATTATGGATATTTTCATAATTTTATTTCTATATCTGATATCATAAAGTCTATATCTGATATGAGTTTTTCTATATTTTTATATCTTCAGTATTTTTATATCTGATATAATAATACTTGTATCTATCTGATATAACAATATGTATATTCGAGATCTCAATATCCTGATATAATTTATATCATATATGAATTAGGAAAGCCTTTAATAGGTTTTACTTATTATCGTTATTCTATAATCAGTCTCACCTTCTGATTAACTTAAAAAAACGGAACTATATCCAACTAATGCTATCCAAAAAATGGTACTCCTTAGTATGATGGACTGTTTCTCCAGCACCTCTAAAAAAGAGTCGGAAAGCATTATTATTTTTTAAAAAATAATTCCAATCTTTTTGCTCGTTATAAGTAGTTGTGGTGTGATGTATGAATGTGAGGCGGCTAAGAAAAGATAAAGTATATCATAATCATATCATCATTATGATCTAAGTATAGCAATGACCCGAGCATGCCTAACTTATGACCTATATATATATATAATGATACAAGAAAACATAAGTATAGTGACATACATCATAAAGGTCAAACTAATTATAGGAATTTAGAAAGTAGGATGAAGATATTAAAGAGGATTAGGGTATGTGTGTAGAAAGTACTCCTACCTTCTTTTTTTTAAAATAAGTTAAGTAAATATATATAATATATATAATTTGAATAATATTGCAAAATGGTCAAATATTATGTCATACATGCAAATCCATAATACTAGAAATATATTGAACATTAGTTTTGAGCATTGATTTATTATGAGAAAGTCTTAGGGCAGGAAACCATGGATTTACAAATACATAGTACTTATTTTTTGTACCCTTTTCTATATGGTCATACCATTTGTTCATTTATTAAATTAAAAAAAAATGAGATGAAATAGGCTAATTTTACATAATTGCCCTTCTATACGTTTGCAGGTTAGGTAAACACACAATAGCTTCTTTGCACTTAAAATCCCTCATTGATGTATAAATTAAACAAGTCATTAAGGGGAGATAGAAAATAAATTCAAAAAGTAACTATACACATGAGACATAATAAAATTATTGTATTTTCAGTAAAAAGTGATCCCTCAATATAACAAAACTTAACCCTGTAAATCCGCAATATCAACATATGTCAATCTTTATCAACTTTAAGAAGTAACTTTTGTTATTGAGGTGTCACCTTTAATAGAGATAATATAACTTTATTGTGTTTAGTATATATACAAATTTTGTAAAATCAATTAGATATCTTAGCTCATATATTATATATCAAGATCAATTTTTTTTTATGATTTCCTGATTTGCTGGCTTCATCACTACATGCGTGATCATTAGAAACAAGATCTGTTTCGTACCGATGATGCAACTCCTAGCTAATTTTATTAGTCACAATTATCAACTCTAGCTTCTTTTGTCCTGTAATTTGTTGGAGATTACAGTGGCTGAATTTATGAAGACTAGTAAACATCTTATAATATACTTGTATATGGAGCTTTTATAGAATTTTATAGCTAATAAATTGTGTTTGTATTTCTATACTTCAATTTGATACAAGTCACGCATATATATAGTACATGCTACTAACATATAGTACATGCTACTAACTATTTCTCCTTGATCTCAGGAGGATAATGATGCTACTAATCAGAAAATAAGTTAATCATAAGATAAGTTAATCAACATTTGTTATCTTATCTTATATATCTAATCATTGCTATTATCTTTGTTTTGTAATCCTATATTTGTTCTATAATCTGATCTTTCAACACTACCCCTCAAGTTGGTTATGGGATCTCCAGTCCAACATACTCATCCTTTTCAGTTCCATGCCCAATAATCGTTCTTGTCTAAAGGTCTTGTATCAAGCAAACATCATATTCCATTAGAACACGACATTTATGTTCTTTTGCTAATAGAATCACATAAAAGTAATTTATGAGACAAATTTGGAACAAGAAGGCAATTTCTTAAGACGAGACTTGGAACTATCTCAATAGTCCTGGCTTTCTCAATCCGAATATATTCCCCACTTGCATTTTGAATGAGAGTTTTATGTGGTGTTGAGAAAGAAATAAAATCACTCGGGTCATAGGTCATTGTATCTGTGGCTCCACAATCTAGCACCCATTTTTTATTTTTCTGAATAAGGTGACACTCCCCGGGATTTTTTGTATATGTTGGATTGGGGTACGTATTTTGGGAAGACATACGTGGACTTGGGTCGGGTGATGGGTCAAGTAATGAGTTAAGTGAAAGCTTTTTAGGGTGAACTCCCTTTTCCCCACATTCAACCCGCAACCCATACACCTTTTTAGGGTTTTCTTGTTCATCCCCCAATTCCCCTATCAACCTCAGCATCTCTCTAGGGTTATCTCTCTCTTCCCCAAATTCTCCCCCATCTTACTGGTTACTTCCTTCTTCCCTAATTTCTGGGGTGTTTGCCGCCATGGATTATCCATCTCTTTCGTTTCTTGCTTCTATGGCCACAAGTAGATTCAACTCATTCCCCTCTAGTTCTCTCTGTCCTTCCGGTTTTCGCCTATCGAAGGTTAAGGTCTTTTCGGCCTTTGCTCTAGCCTTCCGAGCTTGCATCTCACTCCACCATTTAGGGCATCCAATAATTTGGAAACACCCCTCTCGTGTGTGCATATTTCCACCATAGTGAGTGCACTATAGACTCGCCTTGTCATCTTCTTCCCTTCGAGGTTAAGGTCTACCACGTTTTGATTGGGTGGCTAGTCCACTTCCCACTCCAGGTAACATTCTTGACGGCTCTTCGGTTCATAGGATTGCTCTTCTTGTAATCTCCCTTTGAATCATGCTATATGCTTCCTCTATAGTCGATAAGGGCACCTTGTTCAAGATGTCGTGTCTGTCTTGGTCATATGTATCATTTATTCTTGATAAGAATTGATACACTTTGTTTCTTTGCATGATTTCATTGTAAATTGTTATATCCTTGGTGTGTTTCATGGGATTTGGTACCCGTCGATCTATCTCCTTCTATACGATTACCAATCTCCCATAGAACACCTCGATTAAGTCGATTCCTTGCTTCATTTTATTTGCTCAAAATGTTAGGTCATATACCTGTAATTCATCTTGGCCATTGCTGAACAACATTTTGATTCCTTGACATAGTGCCTTTGCTGTCGGGTAGTCAAGGAATTGTTGGACCAAATCATATTCAATATTTTTTATGAATCATGAGAAAACTAACCATTGAATCTTGATGTGCCCATCTCGTGTAACTTGGGTCGTCGGTTGTTGATGGGGAGGCGATGATATGATTGAGCCTACCTCGCCCACTGATTGCTAAGTGCATAAATTTGACCCATTTGGTGTACTTCATGTGATTGAGTTTTTCACTCAAACACACGACTTGGTTACTAGTCTCTGGACCAGTTTTGTTGGGATATAATTGTTGTAGCAATTGCCTCAATTGGTTTATGGTGGCTGGTGATTCAATCACCTCTTTATTCTGGTTGGTTTTGTCGTTTGACATCTTAGGTAAGTGTTAGGTAAATTATGAAGCTTGATTAAGATAATGTTTTTCCAGAAAAATACCTTTGGCTCCTAATACCATATAGAACTTTATAGTTAATTAATTATGTTTGTATTTCTGTACTTAAATTTGATACAAGTCACGCATATATATAGTACATGCTATTAACTATTTCTCCTTGATCTCAAGAGGATAATGATACTACTAATCAGAAGATAAGCTAATTAGAAGATACACTTATCATTGGTGATCTTATCTTATCTAATCCCATCTTTGTTCTGTAATCCTATAGATAGGGTTGGATATGAGCTGAGCTAACTCGTGAGCTACTCGAGATCGGATCGCGTTAAAGCTTGGCTAGAGCTCGGAATTAGGCGAGCCTGAGCTGAGCCGAGCCCGAGCTTGAGCTCAAGCTCAAACAATTCAGGTTCGAGGGCTTGACGAGCGCCTAAACGAGCCGAGTTTAACTAAGGGCGTAGTTGAAACCAATCTTTAAATAGAATCAAGCTTAATTATTCGAATAAGCATTCGACAAATTTGAGCTAAATGACAAGCTTATACCGAGCCGAACCAAGCCTGAGATCAAATTTTAAAACTCGGCGAGTCACGAGCCCGGGCTTTATGAGTCTTAAGCGAGCCGAGTCACGAGCTTCTCGAGCTCGGGCTCGGCTCGTTTCTAGCCCTAATCCTATCTTTGTTATGTAATCCGATCTTTCAACAGCTTTAGAGGCAAATGTATGTTATTGACCTTGTTTTAGTTTCATGGACTTAATATCTTATCATGATTCTTAAAGACTCAATTTGTCAACGGAAGCTAAGGACTGGATTCTCTAGGGACACAAACTCCTTATACGTGGTCAAATAGGATACTGTCCAGCAATGAAGAATTACATACGGAGTACGTTGACAGTGGTATATTCATTCATTGCCACATTTCTAGAGTGATGAAATTTATTAATATTAAGTACACACCCACTGTAGGTGGGTGCCATAGATTTCTGTGGACTGCTGAGCAGATCATATATATATTACATCAATGTTAGTTGGTGTAGAGACTTCAATGTTTTCTGGTTTGGTCTCGGATTTTTCTTTTTTCTTTTTTATTTGGACGGATGGAATCAATATTTTTCATAAGTTTACGTGAGAAATTGGAATTGGTATTTATAGGGTTTAAGAATTTATCAGTATAATATGACATCCCTTCAATCAATGTGAAGTAAATAAATAATATTATATAATCCGGATTTTGATAGATAATACGGAGTACAACAAACAAGCATAGTATTCATTATGATTATCACTCTATATTCAATAATATTAGTCACATCTCACAGTGTCCTATTACATTATAACTGAGCATCTAGCATACTGTTCATTATAAACTCTTTATACCGTAGAGTTTATAATCTTATTAAAGGTTTTCCATACTTTTTCTCAACACTTAATCTCATTAAAGGTTTAATATTTGTTTATTTTTTTTGACAATAATGTAAGTATAACTTTTTTAATTTTGACAATATATCTAAGGATATATATATATATATATATATATATATATTATTAAAAAGCATTCATGCAAAAATGATATTTGGTTTGGAAAGTGATAATAACCAGCTAGCAATTTACAATAATAATGTTGTTTAACAAAAAAACAAAGATAATAAGATCTTCAATATCTGCATAAAAAACTCTAATTTTTTTCAAGGGCAAAATAAAAAAACTCTTTAAAGTATTTGTGCATCTAATATATTATAGTACTATACATAATTATATTATAATGGTAAGTGAGTATGATGACCATATTGTCTTACCCTTATTTTTGTGAAAAATCTATTCAATTCAGGATGTATATAGACACGTTATTGTGGCAGTTTCAATTATAAAGACATTATCCAGGACATTCAATAGTATACAAGTACACGAAAACTAAAAAGATACTCAGTATCATGGAGTATGTGTAAATGTGTAATCTATCTAGCTTATAGCTACATGATTTGCTGGAAGGAGTACACAAAAAAAAAAAAAAAAAAAACTTTCTTACAATTTGCGCTGAAGATGTACGATTCAGTGAAAACAAATTGGTCCCGAAGTAAAGAGGGGAGACAGGGACAAAAAAGAAGGTCTGTTTCTAGGTGGAGATGCAAATTGCGAGGCAACAAAGTATTTACGGCCTTATGGGTTGAGATATTCCTAATATACTCATATATATATGATGCTTAAAATGATGCTTAAAATAAGAAAAATAAGAAGAGATCTTAGCCATTTAAATGATAAGATTCAACGTTAGAGATTTCATATAAAAAAAATGATTACTATAACAATTAAAAATGGTCATTATAATAATAAAAAGAGTAATTATAATTGTGAAAAAAATTATTTGGTCACTATGAGTTAAAAAAGAGTCACTATAAGTACATAAAATATCACCATTGGATTTAGGAGATGAAGAACCAAGATGCATTCTCATCCTTATCATTTTAAGTATCCTTTTTATTTTAACTTTTATCTATATATATATATGAATCCAACACTAAAAATTTCATGTAAAAAAAATAGTTACTATAACAATAAAAAATGGTCATTATAATAATAAAAAGAGTAACTATAATAATAAAAAAGAGCCATTATATGAGTTAAAAAAAGGTCACTATATGTACGTAAAATGTCATGCGTTGGATCTATAAAATGAAGAGTCAAGATGTGTTCTCACTGTGTATATATATATATATATATATATATATATATATATATATATATATATATATATATATATATATATATATATATATATATATATATATATATATATATATATATATATATATAGGGGAGGGATCATGTGAGAACCCTCCCCTTATGTGAGAACCGTTTTTGGGTGAGAACCCATCTTAGACTGTTGAATGCTTGAAAATCTACGGCTGAAATGGCATTAAAAATGGGTGGCAAATCTGTAAATATCTAAACATTGATTTCATTTTCTTTGGCTGGCAGAGTCTACTCAGACAAAAGTATTGTTTTTTTCGGTTGTCAGTGACTTTTTTGTTTGGCTGGCACTTTTCCCTCTACAAAAGTATTGGTTGTCAGTGACTTTTTTGTTTGGCTGGCAGAGTCTATTGAGAAAAAAGTATTTAGTACATTGCCTTTCGTATAGGTTTAGAACATTATGTTCACCAATTTAGAATATCATGTTCACTAGTTTAGAACATTATGTTCACGAATTTAGAACATTATATTCACTAATTTAAAACATGATGTTCATTAGTTTGGAAATACCCACCAAACTATTTTGAACTAATTACCAAGCGTTTAGAACAAGTAACTAACCATTTTAGTATATTATGTTGATTACTTTAGAACAATATTTTCTAAATTGTCAGTCCATTGAGGCTTAGAACATTATGTTCAATACTTTAGAACATCATGTTCACTAGTTTAGAACATTATGTTCACCAGTTTGGAACATTATGTTCACTAAAGAATATTTAGTCCATTGACGTATTATGAAAATTAAAGAATATTTAGTACATTGTCATTTCGTATAGGTTTAGAACATTATGTTCACTAGTTTAAAACATTATGTTCACCAATTTAGAACATGATGTTCATTAGTTTAGAACATTATGTTCACCAGTTTAGAACATGATGTTCATTTAGTGATGTTTGAATATTTTTATATTTTTTGAATGTTCACCGGTTTATATTTTTATATTTGTATATTTTTTGAAATTTTATGAAATATTAGATTAGTTTATTTGAAACAAGAAAGTAACCATTTTAGTATATTATGTTGATTACTTTAGAACAATATTTTCTAAATTGTCAGTCCATTGAGGTTTAGAACATTATGTCCAATACTTTAGAACACCATGTTCACTAGTTTAGAACATTATGTTCACCAGTTTGGAACATTATGTTTACTAAAGAATATTTAGTACATTGACGTATTATGAAAATTAAAGAATATTTAGTATATTGTCATTCCTTATAGGTTTAGAACATTATGTTCACTAGGTTAGTATATTATGTTCACCGGTTTAGAACATGATGTTTATTAGTTTAGAACATTGTGTTCACCAGTTTAGAACACGGTATTCATTTAGTGATTTTTGAATATTTTTATATTTTTTGAAAGTTCACCAGTTTATATTTTTATATTTTTTGAAATTTTATGAAATATTAGCTTAGTTTATTTGGAACAAGCAAGTAACCATTTTAGTATATTATGTTGATTACTTTAGAACAATATTTTATAAATTGTCAGTCCATTGAGGTTTATAACATTATGTTCAATACTTTAGAACACCATGTTCACTAGTTTAGAACATTATGTTCGCCAGTTTGGAACATTATGTTTACTAAAGAATATTCAGTACATTGACGTATTATGGCCACATCAAGTTTGGAAATAAAATATTTAGTAATTTCAGTCCATTGAGGTTTTGAACATCAAGTTCACTAGTTTAGAACATCAAGTTCACTAGTTTAGAACATCAAGTTCACTACTTTAGAACATGATGTTCACTAGTTTAGAACATGATGTTCAACAGTTTGAAAATTCCCACCAAACTATTTTGAACTAATTATCTAGCGCTTAGAATTAGAAATTAACCATTATAGTATATTATGTTAAAAACTAAATATTTCTAAATTAACCATTATAGTATATTATGTTGGTTTTGAAATGAGTGGATTTATGAAATTATATGAGTACAATTATATGTTTAATAGTTTAGAACATTATGCTCACTCTTATAGAACATTATGTATACTAGTTTAGAACATTAGTCCAGAATTACGGAAATAAAAAATTTAGTAATTTCAGTCCATTGAGATTTAGAACATCAAGTTCACTAGTTTAGAACATCAAATTCACTACTTTAGAACATGATGTTCACTAGTTTAGAACATGATGTTCAGTAGTTTGGAAATGCCCACCAAACTATTTTGAACTAATTATCTAGCGTTTAGAATTAAAAATTAACCATTATAGTATGTTTCCTTTTACTGAAGTGAATGAAAAGTTAATGAAAAGTGAAGTGTGTTTTCTTTTATCGAAGTGTCAGTCACATTTTTGAAGCACATGCTTTTTGTCAGTTTTTGGGTTAATTACGGATTTGCCATTATGCTCAGTTAAATGTCATCCATTAGATCTGCCAATGTGTGTGGTGTTAGATGGGTTCTCACCCTTTAAAGGGTTCTCATATTAGGGGGGGTTCTCACATGAACCCACCCCTATATATATATATATATATATATATATATATATATATATATATATATATATATATATATATATATATATATATATATATATATATATATATATATATATATATATAGGTGGGTTTACGGGTTCAGGTGAGAACTCCTCCTTATATAATAATCATGCATATATAAGAAGTCATCTGCAATCGTTGATTCAATCAATCCAACGGTTTAAACGCTTCAGCCTTTAATGGCAAAAATATAAATATGAGAACTTCAGCTAATTATTAGACAGTTGAGCTTTTTGCACTAAGTTTGAAATTTTCGCGGTTTCCAATGTTATAACGGTTTATATTCTCTCGTTGATATTATGTTTGGATTGTTTCCAAATTTTTTTTCTAGTGTTTTCTTCGCCATTTTCAACTTTCTGATTTTCTCATCATTATTAAACTTTATAACATCAATATTAGATCAATAAAAGTTTAGAACATATGTGTTAACCTTTAGATCACCAATATTAAACTATAGAACATCAGTATTAGACCTTAGAACAATAGAATAAACATTTAGAACTCATGCGTTAAGCTTTAAAACACCATTATTTAACTTTAGAATATCAGTATTAAACCTTAGAATAATAGAATAAATATTTTAAGCAAATATGTTAAGATTTAGAACACCAGTAATCAAATTTGAAACATAAGTATTACACATTAGAATAATAGAGTATAATTTTAAAACATATGTGTTAAGGTTTAAAACATTAGTATTGCGTTTTAAAACATCAGTAGAATATCAGTAAACAATGAAATAAATATTAACACTAGAATATATTCTATTGTTCTAAAATTTAATTATATATATATATATATATATATATATATATATATATATATATAACTCCATCCCCTAAAACTTGTCCTATTTTAACTAAAAAGTTCTAAAAAAAATTGGTCAAACGAGATAGTATTTGGGGGACAAAGGGAGTATATTCCTGAGACTCTTATGCTAGTTGGATTATACTTTGAAATATATTTATAACTAAGTAAAAGGCACCAAGTACTTTGAATTTTTCAAAAGAAAAGAATTGTTAAACCATACTAGAATCAGATCTTCAAAGTATATATAATTGTTGAGAAACTTATGTTCCTTATGTTTTGACGGATCATAATGAAATAACATATCCCTTATTTTAAATTCTAATATTGTGTACAAAAATGAAGAATTAATAAATTAATATGATTATAGTAATTATTAAACCTGACAAATAATAATCACAAAGATTTATGCGCCTAAAAGTTTGAAAATATGAGAAATTTGATTTATGGTGGTGGGTAAGAAAAAGTAGAAAAGTCGTACAGGCAACCGTAAGTAGCACGAAACCATAAACTACGACTATAACTTTCCGTATTTTTTAGCATTACCACATACATTTATGTCTTATTAGTTTAGTATTGCGCCATGCATTTGCATCTTCAGCTTATTTCCTACTCAACGATGGTACGGTAAGGTTAGAGTATCTTACTGTTCATCATTTCGTTAATGTGACCATATTAGTTTAGTGGCCTTATATATATTCCATGTGGTGTGACACATGTGAGCTGTGAAATCAGTGATCCTTTATCATTATACGTCATATTAATGTATGTTATATCAATTAGTTGCGATACGTTCTTGCTCAGTTGAAGTAGTTGTTACCCTTAAATAAATCTAGTATGTTTTCTTCGTGTTGGAGCAATTAGTCTCAAGTCACACAATAATTATTCTCTTAATATTAGACCTGTGTTTTGGGTCGGGTTAGGATCAGGATGAGTCACATACCTTATGGGCATGGTTGGGCGAGGTCAAAGAAGATGTAAAACGGGCCGAGCTTGGTCGGGTCAAAGAAGATGCTAAACAAGGTGAGTCGGGTCAGTCCAGTCCAAAGAGAGTTTAGTTCATTCTATGAATGGTATAGTCTGTCTGTATTACCTCTAATTTTTGGTAGTGAATCAACGACAAGCAAGTGAGAAACATATATTACCTGACAATTTTTAAAAGCTTTGAAAACTATTGACTCGTTATTAACCTGACTTAATCTTTTAAAAACCCAATAATATGACCATTATAAAAATCGATCCAATTAAGCTCATAATTGATAAGATTCTTTCATAAGGGTCCTTCCACGAGTGTGATTAAGATTTGAGTAGTACACTAGTACTCCATGCCCGCACCATGCACTTGTGATGTAGCGAGAACTATAATTCCCGAGCTACCAGGTTTTTAACGTTCTATTGTAGTCCGCACTCCGCAGTACTGAATAAATTAAATACTTCATTGTAGTCTTGTTCATTGGTTAAGATCACCGGATTCTGTTTAGCTACTCTTGCCCAGAACTCTGATGTTTTTATTTATTTATTTGCAAGTTAGGATAAACAACATTGCACGTGTATCGTGCACCATATATATTATATAGTCACTTAATTAGCTTAGTAGTATGTACATAAATTAACGGTGTACGTAGGTTAAACACTCTTACGTACTCATTGGATTGAATGAGCTACAAACCTGTACTGCTTCCGACTTCCTCCCTTAAATTATTTGTCACAGTCGATCTTTGTTGATCATAGTAAGTTATTAGATTACATACGAAGGCGATTCCTATGGTCTTGGGATAAAGAAGAGGATGAATCTTTGTAACTCACAAAGACAGTACAAACGCAAGAAAAAAATTGAAGGCCTGCAACACTTAAATGTCAAGAAATGAGGCGTAGATTTTGGGTCAGTTAGAATTGAGCTACTGAAATTTTGCAGTTTTCGAACTGACACAAAAATTTCAGTAGTTTCCGAAATTTCACGAGTCCTCTTAACAGTTGTTTGGGCTTGGCCCATGTAGTTTATCTGGTCTTAATTCATAGTGGGTCCATTTGAAGCCCACCATACTAACATGGTTTAGGACTGTTTGGAGTAAACTTTTGCTATTCATACAGTAATACAGAAGACAGTGACAAAATCTCAACCTCACAAGACGATAAACACAATGATTTTTGCAAGATGAATGATTGCACATGCCACCAATATTATTCGTCTTCCTAATCATTCCCTTAAGTTGGCAATAAAAGAATCATCCGAGAAGAGAGACACCTCCACACATGGATAGCAATTGTATGGCATAACATCGACCGGTGGTGTGGTACACAGCAGTCATGCCCTCTCCCATGCCCTCATATCTTACCCGATGTCTGGCCTTTGTAACAGTGAAGATACAGCATTCCAGGCCTTAGGCCATGTGTTACGTACCAAAGACTCTTTCCTGTCTGAACTTTGATTCTATGCTTCGTTCTTTCAGTCCCAGTTGATCAGTCCAGCTATACGGCGTAGCTATTACTCTGTATAATTCATTCATATGATTCTTTTATGTTAAGAGAATACTAACCTGCATGACTGCAAATAAGCTGGTATTCCTTACCTCAAAAACATTATGGCTGTAATGGGTTTATTTTATATGCCTAGCCTCATGTAGTTACATTGTTTATTACGTTTTTAAATGGTACTGATCGAGTAGTTTTTTGCAAAATACTGGAATGTTTGTATGGATCAACTTACTACTCAAACAAACAAGGACCTTAAGTAATTGAACTATGAGTAGGATAGAAGAGAAGTAGGGGGTAACAACACACAAGGAAGTTAAACTTATTGTTACATTACAGTATTAGGGATTATATAGAACCAGAAAACTACTAGTATTTCCTCTTTTCCAGGACTTGAACAATAAATTACGCCATGATTTTGTCCTCGTATATATTGTATTGGTCTAGACTCTAAATTAATACTAATTCCAAATTAAACACTTTAGCATCAGTTAAAAAGTACGTTGTATCTAAGAAAACAAAATATATAATGCTACATTTCATATATTCATTCAGAGACATTCTTAATTCATACCTGATATATATAGTATATCAATATACCAAGATCTCAAATATAAATATTATTATACCATATATAGATACTGAGATCTTAGATATAAGTATATATTGTTATAACAGATATAGAAATACAAAAAATATAAAAATATATATCAGGTATAGATATTATGATCTCAAATATATAGGAATGAAATTACAAAAATACCTCTTAATATATTTATAAATATTGTATTCATCCATATATAAATATTGTGCTTGTAACTTCATAACCAGCTCTTTTCCTGACAACCCTTTTGTCATCTTGTCACTGGCAACGTACTTCTTCATATATATATGGCCCAACCAAAATTGATCATACATTGCTTACTTCTGATCTCTCAACAATATATATAATATCCTTTCCTCAAACTATCTTCTTCACAAACATTATATTATTAAGTTCATATGAATATTAAGCAAATGAGGTTTCAAGATCTACGAGTGCCACATCGATGCGAAAAGCTACTAAGAGAAGAAGCATACAATGATAAGGAGAAACTAATGGCCCCAATAATGAAGGCAATGGCATCACCAAAGAGGAGGTGCTTTTGGGTGAAGAAAATGAATGGGAAGATAATTAAGGGAGTGAAGATTTCAAGGAGTAGAAGAGTTGATTGGAAAAGGTTTCAATGGGTTGTATTTCCAAGAAAGATTGCTAGGATTTATAGTGAAGTTGTGAAGAGGTTGATTGAGTTGAATGGTAGTAGTAGTATCATCTTTGCTACTACTTGGGGTATCCCTGTTCTTCATAATTGTATCTCTTGTTGATAGAGCATTATATTACATTGTTACTCTTTTTTTTTTTTTTTTACCTTATAGTTTGTTCTTACACCATTAATTATCTTTATGATTTTCTTTGCAGTCATGTAGGGGAAGTGGGAAATATGAAAATAGAGTTTTTTTCTTTGATTTTTTAACAAAATATGATGTTAAAAAAGAAAGCTTCTATTGCTCTTTATAAATATGTAAAAATGTGTCCAAAGGAAGTGCATTATTTTGTCGATTTGGTATTAATTATAATTAGTAGTATGTTCTAATAATACTAATTAATTATGTCTTGATAATAGTAGTTTATTACTATGGCTTGAACTTTCTCTTACTCGTGTTCCAAACGTCCAACGCGAATTTTAAAGGACTTGTCTGTTAATACGCCATTTAGCACTTGTCTATGTTTCATTTTAGTCTTATCATGAGACATTAAAGGTTGTCCTAGCTTCGTCCTGAATATCTTTAATTAATTGTTAACTCCGCTCATAAGCTGGTTGTTGAAGTCATAATGGGCATATAGGTTCTTTCCTTTATTTCGTGTTGTCAAGAATAAATAAATAAAGGTACTCCTAAAATGTATCACCTCATAGAATAGAAAAGGCAATCTGGCCATTCCCTAGCTTGTTTCACACTTTCACAATAATTACCTGCGTAGTGCGTACTCTTAAATTGTCTCATCATGTGAAGTACAAGATTAGTGAGAATATTCATTTTATCTTTTGTTCACAGGAACATAAAATTAAAAGGAGTATATCTTCATAATTGTAATATCTTTGCAGATGTCAATACGGTGATTTGAGTTCAAAATCAGATTGAATTCGGGCAAAATCATACAATTTCAACATAATTAAATCTTGGTGCTTGGAATCCAATGTGACTAATAAAATACAACCACACGCTAAATAGAGGCCCGGCTTGCATCGTTCCAACTTCCAACAACCAGCACTGGTCCAGCAGGGAGCACCTAATGCAAAATACCAACGCTTAGGTATTGCACCCTCTAACATGATGCTCATTGTACACTCGAAATATACATGACGTTGGATAATATACATGACATTGTTGAAAAATATACATGACTTTGTTGGAAAATGTACATGACGTTGAAAAATGTACATAACGTTATTGTGAAATGTCATGACGTTGTTGTGAAATGTACACAAAAATATAAATGATTTTCACCAAAAAGTATTAACTGTAAAAGTTAATTTTTAATTTTGAAACGGATCGTCGTTTCACAAATCTAAGCAGAGCATATCCTTTTTCTCTACATATAGTGCAATGACTTCTCTTTTTTTTCACTATTTCCAAATTATTGACGTATGATATTAAGATCAAATATTTTACATGTACACTAAATTCGATTGTTATGAACATTAAAAATATGAATAAAGTATATTTCAATTTGACATTGTACTAGATTTACATTTAAATGTTTAAATACATTTAGTTCATTTGTGTAATGTAAAATACATATGTACATTTCTAAAAATGATATGTATATTTAAATTGTGAGTAATATACATTGGGTGCAATGTTGGAAATATGATAGAAATTATACTTTTTAGTTTTTGTTCCTTTTACATACATAATGTTATGATCATTGAAAGTACATACGATGTACATCATATTTATAAAAGATGTATATTGAAATTGTATCAGAATTAACGTTAGTAAACAATGACTTTTTGTGTAATATAAAATATATATGTACATTTCTAAGAATGATATGTATATTAAAACTGTGAGTTTGCATACTGTATTTATAATGACCATGATATACAACGCATATGTATGTAATGTACAAACATTATAAACCCCTTATAAAGTACGTACATATTCAAATCATGTAATGTACATAATATTTCGATATATGAGGACCATTATTGAGATCTATTGATTTCAAAATGTACATGTTGTGTAAGTATAATGAATAAATCAAAATGAAAAATCGACAGAAAATAAAATGGGATGTAAATTAAATAAAACAAAAAGAATTCCAAAGGTCTGTTATTCTTATTTTCCCAACAAAAACAATAGAGTATCAATACTTCATCATTTACTTTTACAATATATTAATACTGTTGTAAGGTAGACCTACATTTTAAATGTTGATTTTTGGTGGGAAATTTTAAATTTTCTCGCATACATTACCCGACAACTTAATGTACATTATCCGACACCTTAATGTGCGTTGCATATATCACATATTAAATGATCTCCGCGTTTAATGCTTTGTTGCCTTGCATTTTAATTCGGGTGCACCATGAGCATGGTGCATTCGCATGTATAATCTAATTTGCGGCAAAATATGTTGATTATTAATATTATATATTTATCGTCTTATCGACATGGAGTTTATCATCAATTTTTAAAACACAAAATAGATTGTTAATGGATTCGAACATACATTCACATATTTTGAAAGAAGAAACAAAATAAGTTTCAGTAGCCTAAAATACACAGAACTAATAGTAAATTCAGAGTGTCATTCATCACCGACCAATTATTTGTCTCAAGACTATGAACACATTCCAAAAGAACGTAAAAAAGGCCAAACCCACATATTTAGACCCAAGGCCGCAAAATTGAGCCCAAGTCATTCAGAAGGCGGGAAAATATGGAGCCGAGTGGCGCAACAAAATAGGAGAGAAACTTAGTGAGTGAAGAACGAAGAACAGACGAAGCAGAAGCAGATTTCAGAATTCACACAACTTTAATAAAATGGGAATCAAGGTTTGAATTTCGCGAACTCCAAATTTTTACAATTCATCCTTCAATTTTGAACCCTAATTTTTATGTGAAAAATTGAAAATTAGGGTTTGACGAAGCTACTAGCGGATAATGCACCAAAATGCATGAAAGAGCAGAAATTTGAGAGCTATTTCAACCGGAAAATCGCAATTGATGCTAGCATGAGCATATATCAGTTCCTGGTTTGTGTCACTCCTTTCAGGGCTTCCCAATTTTTGATATGAATTTGATTTTGATAATTGTCGTAGATTGTGGTCGGGAGAACGGGGACCGAGATGCTCACGAACGAAGCCGGTGAAGTCACTAGGTATCATTTGTCACAAGTATTCGATTCGTTTAATTTGTAGTCTTGTTTAGTTTGTGGCCTCAACTTGTCTCCTTTCGCCTGTGGGTTGGAACTTGTAACTTTGTGAGTGCATAATTGTCCATTCTGGTTATTGTTTTCAAGATTTGATTCTTTCTGTATTTGGGATTTTGTGTTTTTGTTGTGCTTTATCTTCATTGCTTATTCTTTTTAATGATTTGTGCTTTCTGTGATTTTTGGCCCAAAGTCACTTGCAGGGGATGTTTTCGCGAACCATTAGGCTTCTTGAAGCTGGAATTAAGCCTGTGTGAGCTTTCCCTCCCACTTCTTTTTGGTTCTGAACATGTTTGTGCTACAATGTCTTTAATAAACAAATCATAGAACGGAAATGTGCTTGTGCAGGACACTTGTTTTTCAACAATTTTTTTACTGATTTTTGTTTGATTGTGTTTGAGCGATTTCTGATTGCTTTTTTGTTTGTAGTTTGATGTCTTTATTAATCGTTTTCTTCTTCCACTGTGCAAATAACTTATCTAATTACCTTCCAAGGCCACTCTCTCATGTGTTTAATGGCTTTAAACGTTATCATATTGGTTGACGCTTTTTTCTTTTAACTGATTTACATGGAAATTTTGCTGTCCAGCTATGTCTTTGATGGGCCGCCACCTGATTTGAAGAAACAAGAACTTGCCAAACGGTATGGAGTTCTTTACTTTTCAACATATCCCAACTTTTGATTTTTTGGATTTGATTGTGGCTATGCATGATAGTTATGCCAAACGAGCTGATGCCTCCGAGGATTTGACAGCGGCCATTGAGGTATGTTGATGCAAAAGCTTCATCAAATAGATTGTCTCATCATTTAAGAAGTGCTGCAAAAGTGCTTATTGCCTCTAGATTTCCTGCCCGGCTTGTACATTGCATCTTTAACCTGAAACTGCTTATATGATTGATGCAGAAAGGCGATAAGGAAAGTATTGAGAAGTTCAGTAAACGAACTGTGAAGGTGTGTTTCTTTCTGTGTTCTAATATTGATCTTGGGGAAGCTATATCCAAAGTTTCAAACTTTTTGTTGAAGGAATCCATTTGCCCAACTTTTTGGTTTATTTTTAAAGGATGTTATTAATTAATTTGCAGTCATTGGATCTTGCTCTTTTCTTCTTTTGGTGCTTTTGTGTGGCAACTGGGGGTGGTTAAAAATTTTTCCTTGTTTCCAAAATAATATTGTATCGAGTTCCTATCATGACTACTAGAAAAATACTTAAACTATCAAGACTTTAACAGAGTTTAATACTGTGTACCTAGTTTTGTTTGGATTTTCTTCTCTTCCTCTGCTTTAAGATCTTTCAGTGTCTCAAGTAAATAGTTCAAATACTTTGAGAGTTTGAGGTGCCATATTGACTGTAATAAGTGCCAATTTGAGCAAATGATCAATCAGAGTAGCTTAAAAGATAAATAAGTATCTTAAGTTTCCATATCCTCGTATAAGTAACATTGGTATGTACCCCTTTCATTGCATGATTTTTTTCCTCGTATAAGTACCACTGGTTTTTGTTTTATAGTTTTTGCTTGCTTGCTTCTCATTTATATAAAAATTTCTATATCAGAAAAAATATATCTGATTTTAAAGGCAATTGCTCAGAAGTATATTTTAAGCAACAATCCATCATATTTGAAAAGATCCTTTATTGGTGATCAAATCTTAGTTTGTGTATGGAGGGCGGATTTACAAGGATTATTATTTGATACTTGGTTGTTCTATCGATGGCATCCTGTCCTGATTTCCATGTCTCCTTTTCCTGCTCTTCTTTTAATTGGTCTGTGCTGTTGATGTTCCAGGTGACCAAACAACACAATGATGACTGCAAAAAGTTGCTAGGGTTAATGGGAGTACCTGTAGTTGAGGTAACTCTCTCTCCTCCTCTTTCTATTGTGTTAAGTCTCTTATTTTTCATATTTTGTAACTATGATTTACTTTTCCTGGTGTTGCAGGCTCCTTCTGAAGCAGAGGCTCAGTGTGCTGCACTTTGCAAATCAGGAAAAGTATGTAACGCTGACATATTATGTTACGAACTTTTGTCCTCCCTTTAAGTTGTTGTGTTTGATTGAAGTGAAGTATTTTGAAATATAGATTATAAACATTCTACCTGCCATGATATATAAGTTATCATGTCACCAGTGTTGTTGGTTTCAATAAGAATCATCTCATGAATAACACTATGTACTTTAATCTATTTCAGGTTTATGCAGTGGCTTCTGAAGATATGGATTCCCTGACCTTTGGAGCTCCTAAATTTCTCCGTCATTTGATGGATCCAAGCTCAAAGAAAATCCCTGTCATGGAATTTGAAATGGCAAAGGTGCGAGACCTATAAACCATTGTTGTTTAGTTTAAGCTGTATGTTTGACTTTTCTATTTGTGCCGTTGTCCTGCTTCAGGTTTTGGAGGAGCTGAATCTTTCAATGGATCAATTCATTGACTTGTGCATTCTTTCTGGCTGTGATTATTGTGAGAGTATAAAAGGTAACATAAGATGCTGGTGAACTCATTACTACAAAATAGTTTTTCTTTGGTTTTGTGATGGGCTTAAAGGAAATGCTTTAGTGCATAACTCTTGTGCACTTCTGCAATATCTTGCTGAAAAATATGTTTCCCTCTTTCATTTTTGGGAAAATATATTGCTTACTAGAAGTTTTTTTGTTATAATGTTGGAATTGAAATATGGCCTCCCAGGTATTGGTGGATTGACTGCGTTGAAGCTCATTCGTCAACATGAGTCGATTGAGAATATACTAGAGAACATTAATAAAGAGAGGTAATCCTCAATCTTTATCCTAACACTTTCAATATCCCAGTTATAATTAGTTATATACTCCCTCCATTCCACGTAGATGTTCCTACTTTGACTTAAGGGTGTTCCACAAAGATGTTCTTATTTTCTCTTCATTCCTTTTTACCCTCTCTTGCCCACCATGTGGGTCCAAAAGTCTATTAATAATACACGTGTTGCGAAACAATTTTCTCTTTCCTACCAAAAAGTCAAAAAAAGACGCACATATTTGTTTAATAAAATTCCTTGATATGTGTATTAACTAAGCATATGTTTGTGGAATGGAGGGAGTAGTTTAGGTTATATTTCTCATACTAATAGGTTTGTTATGGTAAGCTGTCATTTTCTATTTTATTATTATTTTGAGCTTCATTTTTTTTATATAGATTTTGATCAATTAATTTGTCTTAATACTTGTACGGATGTTCCCGGTGGATATCTATACAATTCGGGTTGATTAGGACCTAGTTAATACAACCCAAATCAACAACTTCAGTCTTCAAACTGACTAATAAACTAAGAATAGATCAAAGGCTTTTAATACTCTACAAATTTCACCAAGTAGAAGTTACCTTTGGGCTCCCTTTGATACCTTGAGATATAGATTCACCACTCAAGAAATCAAAGTGTCCAAGATCACCATCAACTTGCCAAAGTTGAACTAGCATGGAACACTCAAGCTCACACTCTCACATGTAAACATTAGCAAAAGGGTTTATTCCCTTAGACTTCTTAACCGCTTTTTATTCATGCACGTCCAAGCCTTTATATAAGGCTAATTACAAAAGTTTAAAAGTAAATAGAACACTAAATGCACGTCCTTAATAGCCCTAAGTCATATGCATAAATTCAGCAACTAATAAGATAATAATCGCATAATGCTAACCCTAGAATACACGCCTATGCTAGCAAGTTTAGTCCAAGTTTGGACTTTGAATTACATTAGGACTTTATTAACTAAGTAATATTAATGATAAAAGACTAAAGAAATTGAAAACACAAGGACTCTTAAGTAGTTGGCAACACTAGGACTCTTTACTCCATGCATAGAATCCACAAAACTGTAGGCTCTTCACAATCCTTGAATTCTTGGACTTTTCAAGTTTTCTCAAATTCTTGAACTCTTCAAACTCCTTAAGCTCTTGGATTCTCTTAGCTTATACACGTCCTTGGCTGCCTTGGGCTCTTCAGCAAACGCATCATCCATTCAAACCCTAGGCCTCTATAAGGGTTTCTTCTTAAGCCCTTCAATGAACCAAATCAACATATCTTTCCGTTGTCAAGCCCAACAAGTTTCTTGGGCTTTGGCCTGTGGCCCAATATACAACAATACTGGTGGTAGTTTAGTGGTCATATCCTTACCTTTCTTGTTAATGGTTCATTGATAACTAATATGTAACCTTTGCAAAATAGTAATTCCATGGGGACATTGTAGTGTCCCCGTCTAGATAAGCTTAGACTTTCTCGGAATGATGTTTGTTTCCTTTTTCTTCTCATCCTTTGCTATTAAAGATCTTAGTTGTGCTTCCAGGCATAACCCCTGGAACAGGTTTATGTGGTTTTCTCAATTCCACAGAGATCCATTCTATAGATATGAACTGGATTACGTCCAAAAATAGGATTGTAATACCTTGTGGCTTTCATATATAATGTACTGTTACATATAATTTTATTTGATATTTTCTTGTTCATTATCTCTTCTGAAAATTTACTTCAGTTGACTATTTCTCTTTGTGGAGGTATCAAATACCTGATGATTGGCCATATCAAGAGGCAAGACGCTTATTTAAGGAGCCTCAAGTGTATCCTGCAAACGAGGAACCAGAGCTCAAGTGGACCTCTCCTGATGAAGAGGTTCAATTTTACTTGTATTAAAATTTTATTTTATTTCACCTTTTAGTTATGAGGTTGCTTTAGAACATTTTCTTTTGCATTTCAGGGTTTGATAAACTTTTTAGTGAAGGAGAATGGCTTTAATATTGATAGAGTGACAAAGGTAATCCTTGTCTTCAGGAGTATTTCTATTTATCTGATTGACTTCTGGTTTTTTCAAAGTAACTAGTTTTAGGTGAATTCATAAAATTTTCTTCTTTGTTTTTTTAGGCAATAGAAAAAATTAAGGCTGCTAAGAGCAAGTCATCACAGGGACGGTGAGTTAACTAACTCGAATTTTTGTAAATTTTTGCATTCATCTCTCATTTCCTAACTGTGTAGATGACCGTATTTTATGATTGCAGGCTGGAGGCATTTTTTAAGCCAACTGTGACTGGTTCTGTTCCCATCAAAAGGAAGGTATGTCTGCTTTAAGTCATGAAGTACATAGAATGGGAGAACTTGAATGCAAATCCATCCATCCAACAATCTCCTCCCCCCCTCTCCTTCCTTCCACACAAAGAAGATAAAGAAAGATGTGTCTGCATGCTGGTGGGTGCTTTCCATCCAACCACTAAGGAAATTAGTAGACTAAACCAGCAAATTTTTTCTTGTGCTAATGCGCTGAGCAATAGTATAGACGTCTGATTGCTTAAGCCTGGTTTGTGCTACTTCATGTTGGTCCTTTCAGAAGCAAATTTTCCTTTTTGATTTAACTGTAAATCTGCAGTGGACATTTATAACTCGTTCTTTCATCTTCAGTAAATGAAATCAAAAGTACTTGATTCTGCTGTAATGGGACTTGTACAACTCCTTGCTTGCCCATAATGGATTGTTGGATTTTAGGAGGCTTTTGTGGGTAGGTGAACTAGCATGCATAACCTGTTTCCTTGGTGTTGGTGCCTGCATGTTTTAAGAAATCCAAAGCTAGAATAAATAGTACCAGTTTTATGGTTGTGACTAATTATTTAAGCAAGAATTTCATCATCTGTCTCCTTTATTTTTTTTCTTGATAGATAATGAAACATGCATGTGCCCTAATATCCATGGTGCTTAGCCCACTATGTTATCTGCATACTTTGTATTTGCCAACTTATTTTTGAAGTACTCTTTTTTCAAAAACCTTATTCTGGTAAGGACTTCATTTGGCTGGCTTTTGGTTTCCTTTTTTCTCATGTAGGTGTGTTAGGGCCCTCGATTTTTCTTGAATATTGTTCTCTTCTATTACCTGACTCATCAATACTAGGAATGACAATGGATCGGAGTCGGAGCGGATCCAACCAAATTCGAATCCGATCCGACAAGTTCGCGGACCTTAATTTTAGATCCGAATCCGATTCTGAATTCGCAAAGTCCGACTACCTTCAAATCCAATCCGTTTCCGAATCCGATCCGTCAGACCTCCGAATTCGATCCAAAATTTAATATTTTCTTACCTATTTTTTTGTAAATTTCATTACTAATACTATAATTCGTTTATAATATATAAAGTAAATTAAAAAAAATTATATAAAACACGCAAATACCATGGTTTATTTATTTATTTTGGGTTATTATATTTGGGCTTTTTTTAAATACTAGGCTTGATACTACTCATTCGGATTGGACTATCGGATTCGTATCACAATCGGGTCAGATGTAATACAATATTCATCCGACCCATCTCCTATTCGGAGTTGGAGTTTTTTTTTTATCAAAGTTGAAGTTTTTTTTAACGGGTTTGGATCAGACTTTTTCTTTTGGATCGGATCGGACTCGGTTCGGTTTCGGATTGAATTTCCATCTCTAATCAATACTCTTTTGACTCTTCACTATCATTCTTCCCTCAAATATCTTTTAAATACCAATAACCTAGACTTTTTAAAATTCTCACAATCTTCTAATTCAAGGCTTTCCTTCTTTCTCTTTCTTTTCTTTTTAAGAATATTTTCAATTGTTATTACAAGCTTCTCATCTGCCAAACTTTAAAGGTAGTTAGATAGAAATGGCAGGAGAAAAATGAATGCCTTCCAAATCATCCATTCAATATCTATGTAATCTATGGCTATAATTGTGTATGGTGGCTTACAGGGAACCAAATGCTTGCTTGGCTCTTTCAAACAAGGAAACAGGCCTAGAATATGTTTATCACAAGCTTTCAGTCATTGCCAGACTGGAATACATGTGGCCTTTTGCATGCAGTCAGTATTTTTGGGCTCCAAGTACCTGACACCATCTTATCCAGCTCTTTTCCTTTGGCGCATGAAAGCTGACTTCCCTGGTGAACATTCAGAACAAAAACTGTGTTTATTTCTGATAGAAAACTCTTGGAAAACTTAACTGCTATGTGTATATGGGAGTATGGGACTAATTGCTCAGTTGTTACAAGAGAAAAGTAAGAGCACAAGATTTAAATGTATGGATAGGAAAAATAGCCATGAGTTCTTCCGCAATATCTGAAGTGGGGAACGGTCTCTTTTCATTGTATATCAATTTGAGCATGAAGCCAGATGGTTTATTCAATATGGGGCAAAGGCAGGCTGCTTCCAGTGGTTGTGCTGGTTTGCATATTTGTTTTGGGATTATAAATGATACACAGGTATTGTTAGTCATATACTGAACGCACTGGTTATTGACAAGTTTTAATAGGTCTTACATTCATATTTAATCCTGGACATGAATGACATCTACAGCTATGGTAGTCTTCAGAAGACAAGGATTAGAAATGAGTATGGATCTCAGCATCTAATTAGAGTGAGAGAAATGTAAACGTGGGATTATATTTTAAGAATGAATTTCTCAGGTAACTGCAAGGAATGTATCCAAGCCCCCTATCAGATTTACCTACACGTGCAAGAAGCACAGAGTTACTAAAAAATAAATGTTGTTTTGTATAAACTCTCTTATATGCTTAGTTAAGGGTATAGCTGTCTTTTAAAATAGGTTGTTACGGTTTGTTAGTTGGTTAGTATCTTTATTAAGGGATGCAGTGCATGTGTAAGGGATATTCAGAAAATTCCAGTAAAGAGTTACCTTGGGAGAGCTCCTTTCCTCTCGAAAGAAAGGCTGGGTGAAGTTGATCGAATTCCCAGCAGTAACTATGTTTGGTGTAATTGTAAGTTGAAGTTGAATTTCAAGGTCCCAAGGCCCTAATATTAATTTAAGGTGTGCAAATATTAAGGGGTCTGGGAGGAGCCACAAATTTTTTGGCTAGATACAAACATGTTTGGATGAAAATGTTAAGGTTTCACATGCAATAATAGGAAAACTGGACTGGTTGAGAATTTGTAGATCTTGTTATGTGATGGAGGTGTTGCTTATATGTTATTAGCAGAACCATTGAAGACTTGATTTTCTGCGATTGAGGGGTTATCTGCAATTGTAGTAGAAGGTTTGAGATGATTAATCATTTGCAGTAGACTAATGTATAGAGATTCCTGACTTTGACAATTACAGTGGATTGATTAAGTTAATGGCTATAACTGTGTTGGTGAAGGTTGCAATCAAAGCCATGGAATATAAAGCACAGTTGATGGAGTTTTATATTTCTCTGTTGTGTAGGAAAGGCTGTGTTTTGCTCTTCAGAAACCACTTATGGTGGGCATGTCATTCATGTACACAGTAGATTTCATACTTCAGGTCGACTGGGAATTTATGTTGCATTTCACTTTTCCTCCTTTTCCTCTAAAAGTTCTAGGGGTTGGCTAGACATGTTGAAGTGGAAATAAGCTCTGCACCTTTTTGGTCTTTCTTTTGAAAGGTTTTCCTTGTTGAGTTCATGTTCTTTATTCCCCTATGTTATTGTTAAGTTAAAGATCGTTGGGCTTTGAGATGATGAATCTTCCCTTTTCAGTTGTCTTGGAAAGCGTCATCTCCTATTCCCTCGACCTGTTTTTACCAAGTCTTTTCCCTTGGCAATCTAAGTTTGATGATGTATTAATGATCCTGTGTTCTGAGTTTTGCCTAGTGTTTAAGTGAGCGCTTGTTTTTGTCATGCAACAGGAAAAGGTGGATGCTACCTCAAAGGATTCTAACAAAAAGCAGAAGGCTGGTGGTAGGAAGAAGTAATTATGGCTTCTGGATAGACAAACTGCAGTACTACCAAAATATTCTCTCCTGTAAGTTGAAATTCTTATAAATTTATTTTGTAATCCTGAACTCTAGTTTCCGAACAGATCTTTCATGTTGAGCACACAAACTGCACAAAATGCAGACCTGCAGTAGTCTTGGTGTGTAATACGGCAATTTTAGGTACGGCAATTTTAGGTACCTTTCTTGTAATTCAGGACTCTAGTTTCAAACAGATTTTTCCCTGCTAGATACGTGGGAAATAAACTCGCTGAATGTCCACTTCATCGGTTGTAAAATAGTACTAGTACCCTTAATTCGGCATGATTTTGCGTTTATTATTCAAAGTATGGCTCAACGTGTATCATGCTCTTTAACCAAATCTTCTTCACTGTTGTGATCCTGGATAACTGACAAGGTTTGTAAGTTTCACATGGTCAATTCGATGAATTCATAATTGTACAATCAAGGCTGTCTAATTTTTTTGGTCACTCTCTCATTTCCAGTTTAGTGAAAATGGGTGAGGTTATCTCACAAGACTTCCTCTTGTCTACAAATGAAGATCTTTATTTGCCAGTTTTTGCTTTAAATCAAATGAATTCATTCGGTCCACCTGAACATCAACTAACATCACCTGAATATAAGCGAGTTACAGCAATTCTGAAAGTGTTTTGGGAGTTTAGTTGCTAGCAAACTTTTTTCGAAACATTCACCAAATTATTGATACGCTGATTAGTACTACATATAAGGCTAAGGAAAGGCTAAAAAGCCCATCAAATATTTGGCATAGAAAAAAGTTATTGGATTTTTCCTAGGTTATTTAAAGAGGTTTGAAATCATATAAAGTCTTATAGAGCATTTAAATAGCCTAAAAATGAGTTTATGACCCAATTGCATTAATTAAAATGTGTATTTAGAGTTAAAGTAGATGATTTCAATCACTCTTAGGACATAATATTACCCTATAAGATCTATGACAAGCTATCAACGTGTTCTCTCACAACAACCGAAATTGTTCAAAATGATTGACTTTTGAAGGTTATGAACAATTTTTGAGATATTTTTGAATTTTTTTTGAAAATACATTAAAGGTACTAAATGCTTTTTAGGATCATATGAGGATATTTAAAACCAAGCAATACCTTCTATTTGATATATTAAACAATATACTAAAGGTTGAAATGGATTCATGAGTAAAGTATATGATTTTTGTCATTCCTATAGCCTAATGTGACCTTATAAAATTTTTAATAAGCACATTGAAATGTTCTTTTACCAGGTCAAATATTGTCTAAAATGGCCGAATTTTGATGGAATTACACTATTTTTGAAAACTTTTCAAAAAAGAAATTTGAAAGTGAAATAATTTTTTTTGATATTTCTAAGATCATATGAGAAGATTTGAAATCATTTACTACTTTATTAATTGGTATTCTAAAGCCTTCATAAAAAGATTACAACCCAATTATATGAATTTTAAGTATCAACCTACAATAATGCCTGCATGCTTTGAGTCAAAATATAGGACTCCAATCAAAATTAGGATCTTATATTGGTAAACATATTAAGGCAGTCTTTCACCAAACCTAGAAATTATCTAAAATGACTGAATTTTAAAAGTTACTGTTCATTTATTAAAGGTATTTTCTAAAAAAAATCAAAATTAAAATAAGAATAGTCGATACTTTCTAAAGCTATGATAAAATTAAAATATCCACTGTATTGAAAAAAAAAATCAAGTAATCTGTGCACTACGTACCTTAAAATTTAGGAACAACCAACTCTAGGAGATAAGTGGTGACTGGTGAATAAAAAATAACCAAGAAAAACTCAAGATTGTTATTCAATATCAACATATACAAAGTTATACTCTGCAGAAGCCCGACCCAACGACAAAACATAGATGAAAAAGCGACAATAGAACTACTCTGGCTGAAAAGTAATCTACCCAAAACTTGTAAATTTGTCTTCTGATTTTCTTTATTTTTTTTAAAGCTCATCATCCCTTATTGACTGATTACTGGTTAAGTAAATGAAATCTATCCACTTTGGGCCAAATTAGTGCATTGATTTGTCAGCTACAGCAAGTTCGACAGAGATGATGAAAGTAGACGACCCAGCAGATCTCAGATACTGGATGTCCCCATTCATTAGCTTCACTAACTTCCTGCTTATTAGCAGGCTAATACCCTCTTCTGTTGCATCTCCGTTGTTCTCGAACATCTGGCCAAGCAATTCTTCTGATATTCCTCCACCAGTATGTAATATCCTGAATCAAGAACATATGACCATGTAAGTGATTTTTGTCATATTAACTTCTTAATCATCAAAAAAACAACTAAAACATGAACTTGTTTAGCAGAAAAGAGATGAACTGATCATGAACCAGGTTTCAGCCAAAATTTCTGCCCAAACCTGGAAACTCAGTCTGGATTCAGCACTTCAACAGGCCAAACAATATGAGCCTGGCTGTTGTGCCTGACTGTTTGAGACGGGCATTTCTACCAAACCAGCCCAAAAAAGGGCGAGGCAATTTGATCAGCTCTATAACATATACCAATAGGGGAAGCCAGTTCAGGCAGAAACACAAGTAAAAAAAACCTAGAAGTTACTAACACAGATAAGATATGTGTTCACGATCGCGAAAAACTTATATCAAAATTTTCACATGATGTAAGAGTTCAGAGTCATGTAATCCTGTTGTAATTGTCCCTTAATTCCTGGTTCATCATTCTCGCAGATAAGATGTAGAATGTCTGTATCCACATGAAGATAACTATGAGGACAAGTTGGCAGTAGCTTTACATACTTTATTGTCTGATAACGAGTCACTTTCCCATTATAAAACATTCAAAAAGTTCACCCACACAGTTTTATTTTGTACTCTACAGAGATAACGAGTTCATGACTGTTAACAACAGTATCTCACTTTTCTGATAATGATAATGCTCTCACAGTTTTATTCAGTTTTAAACTATTTTTGTGGCTGATGGACTCAAGCTAAAGCTAAACATGGGGCCAAGCTGCAGGATCAACATTTTGGCTGGGAACATAGTCAAACCCAACATTTTGCCCTTACCCGGCAAAGATGAAATACAGGTTTTGGAAGCCTATAACTAGCCAAAAATAGTTGAAAGTACAAGGCATCCCCATGTCCAACAATTTTTCCCAAAAATAACAGACCAGAATGAAGTTTCATGAAACCTGGAAAGAAGTATTAATGTCTAATCTAATAAAAAGGGTGAGATATGCATACCTGAATTCCAAATTTGCAATATGAACAGATTCTCCTATCTTATCCTTTGCCAAGCGAACAGTAAGTCCAATGTGACCTCCAGCAGGAGTAGAGTTCACTGAAATCAACAGGAAATCTGCCAGAACTTGCTGGAGCCTTAAGCTATCCCCATACAAGGTCTCTTTCATGTACTCTACTAAAGACTCATTCTCTATTCGAATACCCTTCTCATTGCTCTTTGTCATCACCTGACTTATTGAGGCAACCAGTACATCTTGTATAGAGAACTCTACCATTTCTAGCTCAAGGTACCTATAACAACGGGACAGAGATATATTGCTTAAACATACAACTTTATCTAAATGTATAATATTGAAAGAGCATGCCAATTTATAAACACATTGAAAGCAAGGAATAAAAAGCTTAGAGAACAAGAAAGACAAAGTAAATTACAATCACATACCCATCAATGATGCTATCCAAGTCAGAATCATCAAGGATCTTGTTAAGCTGGCGTTGGCATTGAGCACTTGTGTACAGAAGCAGCCTTTGCTCTTCTCCCAAGTTAGTACCCTCAAGCAACTGCCTAGAGAACATTATTCCAGACAAAGGATTTCTTATCTGTCTTTTAATGTAAGCTAATGCTTTAAGCCTCTTTAGAGCAGCTTGCTCAGCTAATCGTTGCACATGAAGTGCATGCTGCAAGTCCTGACTAGCAAGCTGCAAGAAACAAAACACACCAGTGACAGCACCTTCTCTGTCCAACTTCTTGCTCACACAAAGAAGACATTCAATATACTTCCCGTTACGTGTGAAAAACCCAATTGGGACTTTCTCTGTATCTTGGCCACTCATAGCACCATTGAGAACAACGCCAAGGTTTACAAATGCCTCCTGATTTTTAAGACGGCAACATGATTTATGGGTCCCAAAAACCTCCCCGAGTAACATCTTATCAACAACCTCCTTTCTTGAATACCCTGTTAATTTTGACATAGCAGGATTCCATTCTGAACACCACCCAAATTCATCTGTTCCAAATATTGGGGGAATCAAGGGGTTTGGATTCTGTACTATTGCTTTGTAATCACCTTCAATTCGTGTGAACTTGTCCATGACCGTTTTCTGACCAGTTATATCTTGAGCAATGAAGCACACCCCAATAACATTTCCATTCACATCTTTGCTTGCACAAGCATTAACAACTAAGCTAATGGGACCTGAGTCTACTACTGAGGAATATCTTTTGATCTCAAACTGAATATTTTTCTCCTCTTTCCCTGTTAAAATAGACAAATCAATAAAAAAAAGTCTAGTCCTATCATACGTCTGCAAAAGTACAATCATAAGATGTATGCTAATTATGGGCATGTTATTAGTCTTAAAACCAGTTTTCAACTTAAGACTTCAGTTGTAGTATGAACTTTAGGGTAATTAACTTCAGATAGCTCTGATAAGTCATATAGCATGACAAGATTGACAGCTAAATAAAATAAATACTAAACGAAGCATAAACAAATTATATCAAAGAATAGTGAATAAGACATACCCTGGAGCGCTAACTGCAACAGATTCCTGACTGTATCAATTGAAGAGTCCTCAACAAGTGCTGCGATATGTTTTCCAACAGCTTCGGCAACTGGAAGACCAGTCAGCTCGGAAATTTTGGTGTTCCAGCCATTCACAAGTCCATCAGCATCGACTGCCAATATAGGGACAGTGGCTGTTTCAATCAATCGGACCATCTCACTAGTCACAGCCTCAAGTTCTCGGATGCCATCAATCCTGAGGTCGCTGATTTTTGAATGGATTACAGATGTATTCAAGTCAGCCGTTTCCCTGTCCTTGAAAGCATTTCTCAGAATAAGCTGCAATGAGTGGATTGCATCCATCTCAAAATCCTTCCAAGGTACACTCCTATTCTTCACAACCTCGAGGAAAGCCTTGAAAGATGATCGTGGGTGCATCTTTGTCCCATCATCCTTCTCACCAGGATGATGTTTGGCACCACCCCATTTAATATCCGTAGCAGTGTGGGAGCGGAACCAAAAGAGCATGTCTGTCAGAGTTATCCGCACAGCAGCCATCCCACAAACAGAATCACCAAGAGCAAGTGCTCCCGGATACCCAGCATCATACAAGCTATCAGTGCTCAACCCAGTGGAATCCTTATGATCAAGTGACAGCCACACAGCTATATCTCTAATTTGGTAGTCTGTTGGAGTATTTCCAAGTTTCCAAACCTTATTATTGTACAAAAGGACAGCTCCCTCACATTTCACAAGGTCCATTATATTTGGACTTTGTGTCACTATACCTAATGGAACATCCCTCATCAGCATATCACATAGGAGAGTTTGAGTACGGAGGATCCTCTTCTCGAGGAACTGGTTTTCCAACTCTAGTTCTTTATTTACATGGATGGCAAATACTTGAGCTAGAAACTCGCAAGCATAGCGTAAAGGAAAAGGGACAAACCTTGGAGATGTGTGATGGCAGACAACTAAACCCCAAAGCCTCTTCCTCTTTTGAGACTGAGCAGCAGCGCCATTGTCATCTTCATATTCATCATTAACAACAACAGCCATAACCAACGACCCAATAGAGTTCATATTTTCCATGTATTGAGCATGACAACCATGTGGGGCCCTGAGAGTTGAACCACATAAAGTCAGGTCAAAAGGAAGCTTCTCATCTTGGATCACATGCACATATTTTGCACGGCAATCACATATCAGGCGGACCTTATTCTTCATGAACAAGAACCGTGCAGCCTGAGGAATATCAGTTGCCGGATAATGCAAGCCCAGGTATGGTTCCAGTCCAGGCTTTGTTATCTCAGACACAACTTCCCCATGATCATCCTCATGAAATTTATAAGCCATTACCCTGTCATATCCTGTTAACTCAAACACCTCTTGAACCATAGTATCAACAAGTTTATTCAGATTTCCACTAGGCAAAGACTGCAAACGAGTAATTGCTTTGGCTGCAAGCTTGTACGATTGCAGTGCACCAGCAGCTGTCATTGGGACTTCATACGGCTTCACGGGTTCGAAGTCAATGACTAAGCTGCCAGTCACCCTATGGATGATTGCATAGAAAGGCTTTCCAGAAGTCTTACAATTAACTAAAATGGGATTTAAAAGAGAGACATCTGCAAACCCTAAAGCCTTATGCAGCGCAGAAGCACTTGGAGCAGTGAATATAGACCTTACATCAGTTCCAATCCCGATTGCAGGATGATCCCCGACACTTGGGACAGCATGACTAACCATTGTTAGCATTTCAGGGGCATTCTCACTGTAGGCAATCACCTTAAAAGTCTTCTCATCAAGGGCAAGCATGCAGCCAAAAGGCTGTATTAGCTTCCCTTTCTGTATTTGGAGGAGATAGGAAGACGTGACTTTGTCCGACTTTGGTGGTTGTTTTCCTTCATTATAGCTAGTAGCTCGTACGGAGCTGGAGTAGTCAAAATGACCACTAGACTCGTCAAAATCTGCATGAAGCTTTGCATCAACAACAGTCTGAGCAATAATCCTGTCACTGTGTTTTGAACGGCCTGAATTGCTGGAACCATGACTTGGTGTTGAGGAAGACATTATTTTTTGAAATCTAATGATAAAGAAAACCCAACTGTGATTATCACTCAGAAACAAAGGATCTAAGATATAAAACAATCAATGAAAACAACCAAAATCAGGCTAGGAACGACAAACATCGTCTATCCTGCTTCATAAGGACAAAACAATAACCAGAAATTCATAGAGTAACAAAGACGAACTGCACAAAGGCATTCCAGCTATCATCCTCAAACTGGGACTACTGAAATCCTATCAGTCATTATAGTGGAGGTGATATTAAACCCTTTTATATAGTTACACGAAGAATGCTTAATTTACAAGTTACAATGGTGAGCATACCACGGCGACACTTTGACAATTCGAAGTTACTCGTACTTAGGCCATCTTTTATCAACCCTATGCTATAAGTAGTATAAGTTCAGTTTAGTTACACCTAGTAAGAATTCAGTGAAAATTAATCAAACCAATTCTAAACTTGGAACTTTTGATCACTCTAATAAGTATCAGTCTAAAAAGATATCAACCTAACAAAAGATACTCTAAAATAAGTAAAATCATTTCAAGAACCAAAAGGGGAAACGAAGGCAGCACCAGCAACCCCAAAATAGTAAAACGATTTCCCCCCGCTTCTTGATATACAGCTCATCAAAGCAGTGCTAAAAACAGAATCATTCAGTTGAAAAATAAAGGTGCCAAGTACATACATAAGTCATAACTAACTACTAAATAAATCATACATTTCTAACACTAATAACATGATGTAGTACAAAATTACTTCTAACTATTCCAAACTTGATGAATTGCACCGAAAAAAAAAAATTCATACAAATTAAGCTACTAAACAGTATAAACATATGAAGTTTGAGTGTAAAACAAAAGCAGAAAGGATCAAGATCAAACCTTTGAGCAAACTGAAGAAACCCAGATAAATTTCTCAACTTACTGAAACACACACTTTGAAAATGGAGAATTGATGCTAAATTCTGTGTTTTCAACAGAAAATCACTCAAATATATAAATTTTTTTCAGCATGATCCTACTTAGGGATGAAGAAACAGTGGACCCACCTCAAAACTTCCAAGAATTGGAAGTGCAAAAGTTCTGAAGAGGGGAGGGGGGGGGGGGGGGGGGGGGGGGGGGGAGGGGGGGGGTTTGTACTTAAGAAGGAGAAATACCAACCCAAGCAGAACATGTAATAGAGTTTTGATTCGTCATTGCTGAGAGTGCAGCTGCTGGGTTTGCGTCAGATTTTATAAAAAATACTATATATTTTGGGGGAGACGATCAACAAGTATATATTGATGATATTTTGGTATTGAGATTGAAGAAAAGTGTGCGAATTATTGTACTCTTTTTTTTAATATTTTTTTAATATTAATATCATAGGTAACATGGGTGGCATAATGGCATTACTAACTTGAGTAAATTATATACGGATAATGTCTCCAGAATGGGCCTATTTGTCCGCTTGTGGCAACTTGTGAGACCTTTGTGGGGCCACATCCACCCTCTGTCTCTTGGAACTTTTTTTTCGATTAACATAATTAAACGGATTGGATTGTTGAAGAGAAATGTTAAATCAAATGAGATCTAAGATTACATAGGTTACTTGATTCGGTTCTCTATATAAGTTTCTCTACCTCTAAAATTGCAAATGAGATCTAAGATTCAAGTAAAACATTCGAGTAAATTCATTTATCCCATGCTTTTTACATTCATATTCATAACTTTTTACCTCATTTAACTTTTTATGGTCTCAAAAATATGAATTAAAATATTTTTATCTCTAAATCTATATGATAAATTATTTTAAAAACTTAGTATTAAAAAATTTATATTAAAATATATTCAATAATATCTTACTTAAATATATTATTTCTTTGATAAAAATTTATAGTTAAACTTTTTAATTTCTGACTCCATAAATAATACAAAAAATATTATGTCTATTAGAGTAAGAACACTGCAGTACAAACAAATAATTTTTTCTCACTGTCATTTTCACAAAATGATTGCAAAAATTATTACAGGAATCCGTAAAAATAAACATTTCTATCAATCTCAACTCTTTAAGTGATCAATTGCCATTAGTGATAAAAATAGAAGATGACAAACAAGAAAAAAAGGCAAGTGATGAAGGGATGAGGTGAGGGGTGACGGGCATGGGCTAAAATTGGCAAGAAATGAGGAGGTGGAGCTAAACGATAAGAAATGCCCGCAACTGATCCAGCCTGAGAATCGGTGAGACCCCTTACCCTCCATGCCTACTTCACGTGCACCTCCCTTTACTCACAACACCATTGGTTGAGCCATACCCTCATACACATGACCTCCCTGGTCGATATGGCCTCTCAGTTGTGGCAGATCAGATCAGATCACATTTAACTGGCCCACTTCGGCTTCGCTTTCTTCATGCATGGGTGATGGGTTGGTTAGCTTTCTTCATGCATGGGTGATGGGTTGGTTAGCTTTCTTCAAGGGCAGCCAAATTGGCACTGCATGCAAAATTGCAAATGTTTGATTAGGTATTAATACTTAGTGTAGTCTGGTTGTCACAAAATCTCTATTAGTAAAACTATATGATATATATTTGACCTAAAATAAATTGACATTTTTTAAATTTTACTCAACTTTTGGTACATATCAACATTTATGTCTGAACATAATACATTTATCAACCTTTATGTCTCAACATGAACTAGAAGGCTAACTTCTAGTTTTAGGACATTTTTTTCAAAAAAAAAAAAAAATGCTTTCCAGTGAAAACTTTACTTTGATGGGTGTTTTCTCATGATTTCTCTTAATTTACTAATAAGTATCCTATGCATATTATTACCCCCACATAGAGCTAAGAAACTTTACTACAGTAACTTTTTGAACATAGCTGGCATATTTTATCATCAAGTCATTTTAAAGTCCAAAATTCATGGATAAAAATAGGGAGAATCCAAATACCACGCTTCATAGTCTTGTTAGAGTCAAGTCACATCTTTTTCTTAGAGTGGACATAGTTACACACTTAGTAAAATGTGGCAAGTATTCATAAAGTTATTGTTTAAGTATCACATGCATAAAACTATTATGTGGACAAGCTTAATAAGTTCTACAAAACTACCAAATACTTAGTCTTAGATGTCTTAGTGTGGTGGTCTTTTTGACATACCAAGTATAGACTTATGCTCGGCATCTCTTGCTACAATTGGAAAATGTCCGACAATTTCAGTGAGAATTGGACATCAAATAAAGTAATGTATTTATACATAATAGAATAAAGTTATTATATTTTCAATAAAAGTGATCCTTAATATAATAAGAGTTACCTTTAAGATACTTTCGTAAATAAATCACATGCTAGGATAATACTTTCGTAAATAAATCACATGCTAGGATAATACATGATTTCATCAAAATTCCCCAGAGTAGTGATTGGGTCAATGATATCCTTTATACAAAAGGACAATACACGACTTCATCAAAAACGTCCTTTATTGTAATTGGGTCTCCTGTATCCTCTATATTCATATTATAACCAATACGGAGTAGATAAAACTTCCAAGCCAGCCACTACTTATCTTCTGCGGGGTAAAAACGCTATGCATTAGTATATACGTGAAACTGTGGAAGTGACTTTCTTTTGGTGCATGCGGAGGGAGTAAAATGAGTGTCTTTAACATAGTAAATTTGACTCTGAATTTCGGACAGAGTATTCTGGAATTGAAGTAAAAGTCAGTGACAAGTATTGCAGATAGTGTCATTAATGGAATGGCAATCATAGAAAACTATTATCCCAAAAGCATGAAGTCAATAATGAATGTGAGAGCCTACATTCCAGTAAGAGATTCTGTAAAACTATGGGCAGAAATGACACAGTAGTGACTACAGAAACGTAGAACCTATGTTGCACAGATACAAAATACAAATACGAATACGGATACGGATACAGGTATAAAAAGAAAAATTATTTAATCGCTAGTGAACTATGTTGCACCGATACAAATACGAATACAGACACGGGTACGGAAAACGACAGCATAGAACACAACCTAACTGATTATCTGGGGGCTGCCAGTGAAAGTCATCAGATAAAAAATTGTGATTGATCTCAGATGCAATGAACAATGTTCAGGTGATGCAATCTGTGACTACTTCCAGTACCCAGAGCCAATGGTTTCTCACAAACAGAGAAGGATATGACTCAGGCAGCTAGAACATCAAAAAGTACTCTTCCACAGATGAATCATTAACAATTTGGTACTGAGAAGTGAGGATAGTGGGATTAGTGCTGGAAAAAAACCTCTAATTTAATTCTCCAATTTCCATTAAATGGTATCAGGGATGAAAATGCAGCAGTAGCATGAAGAGATTGTGCTTGGATGGGTTCAAAGAATTCATTTTTAATCAGCACGAAGTTTTTACTCAATATGCATACTACAATTCAGTTTTCAGAAATTTCGCATAGGCGTGAGCAAATACTATTCCAAATAACTTCATACTCCGGATTTGTTCTTCTGCGCGTATCGATAAGCATCAAGGGCTCTATTCATTAACAATAGGAGACTCGAAATAGACGGCCCTACTCCTACTACAAATCAATGACTGTCGGTGACATATTCCAATATCATTCAGGGTTCACAAGACGAAGAGTGGTCCTGGTTTTTTTTACGAAACCGACATCAGAAGCAAAAAAAATACTAATTACTTAGAGCTTCCACTTATAAAAAACAAAAAAAAAAAACAAAAAGCCAGCCATCAACTTTATCAGACTGCATATTGTAAGTTTGAATGATGATATCATTATCTACTGTTAAAGTTTCTTGAGTGTAATTCTGCTTGATATCTCAAGATAACAAAATATAGAGAGCATATTCACAACAATCACTTGTCAAATGATCAGAAAAGAATATATCCACCACTCATCGTCAGAGTGTAAGATTCCACAAGCAGCGACGTTATCAAGGGAAAGAGAAGTAAAAGAGTACAACTTAAGGTTGTAACTTAAAACAATTGGTTAAACAACAAAAAGAAATAACGATAGATAAAAGTATGAAAAGAAAATAAATGACACTGGAAATTGGTGACGCAGAATCTTAAGTGACCATGGGAGCTTATTAGGTCACCGTTTCACCAGATGAAGATACTTAATTGTAGCTTTTTGGGAGTATAAGTAATTATGTGTGCTACGTGTAACTTAAACAACTAGCAATTAATTAAACAACGAAAAGAAATAATGGATAGATAATAGTATGAAAGAAAGTAAATGACAGGAAGAACCTAAGATGACAGTGGGAAATTGTAGCTTCTCGGGAGTATAAGAAATTATATGTGCTAGATGTAACTTAAAACCAGTAGTTAAACAATGAAAAGAAATAAGGGATGGATAAAAGTATGGAAAGAAAGCAAATGACAATGTAAGTTGGTAACATGAAACCTAAAAGATGACCATGGGAACTTATTAGACCACCGTTCCCCGGACGAGAAGGCTTAATCGTAGCTTCTCGGGAGTACAAGTAATAATATGTGCTATAAAAAAAAAAAAAAAAAAAAGGGAAGAACTAAATATTGTTGCTTTAGCTAATAAGTTGTGAGAGAATAAGGATGCAGTATATGAGCATGGAATTGGATTATCTATCTTCTTTGCGCTGTGTTCATTTAATGTCCTCACTCTAGTGGACTGTTGACAACAGATATTTGGTTAAGTACCCTTGCACCTTGAATGTAGAGCCTTCTAACCAATTCTTTTTGATTCTTGCTAGACCAATTCAAATCAAGTCTTTCGGTTGCTATGGATCGGACTCTTTTCTTCACCGGTTCTGCTGACCATGGCCTTCTCCGGCAATACATGGGCGAGATTTAAGGAAGAATATTTTATGGACCCAATCTAAAAAGATAACCCAATTGAAGAGAGAAAAGACCAATATGGCTCCTTCAATTCGAACCTTCCCCCTATTGAGGTTAGCAATCTCCAAACTTCGGAGGACTTGGAAACTCTTAGGGCTATGGCAGGTTGGTCTGGTTCCGTTAAAATAGTTACTGCTGTATACCAAATGATAGCCCAATGTCTTGATGATTGCGTCACCTTTAATGAGCACCCCTTCCTTCTTAGCTACAAACCTCCGTTTTCCACTTTTCCTCCCTAGTCCGAGCTTTTTTGGTTACATATTAGCTAGCTATTGCCAAGCCAAATTATGACAGGCGCCTAGCGTACTTTATTTTAAGGTTATTGACCTGCTGACAGAAAATTGGGGTACCCCTTCTGACGTAGAGGACTTGGTCTATAGCTGTTTTCTAAAAGGGACGAAGAAGATGTGGTATACGCTTTTCTTGAACCTAGCTAGGGTGACTAACTTGGGCGTCAACCACTGTGGATGGGCTATACGGTTCATTTTTATTGAGAAATCAGCGCTAGGTCCTGACAATGCTTGGGTTCCTATAAGAGGGCCGGCCTCCTCCTTCAGGTATTGTAATGTTTCTTTGCGTTTGTTTTAGTGACTAAGCCGTTGATTGACGCATGTCTCACATTTTCCTTGTAGCAGCTTCGGGGATAAAGTCTATGAAATGAGCTTAATCTCCGAAGCTATATCTCTCGAAGATGCTGAGTGGTTAATTGGCCAAAAATAAGGATGAACTGCTGAAGAAGCATGCTGATAATCAAGCAAGATCGGCTTAAGGATTTGCAAGATCGGCTGCGAAGGAAGAAGTACGCAAGGCTCTGCATGAGAAGAGTGTTGAGGACCTTAAGAAGGAAGTTATTGAGGCATCTCCTATGGTGGAAGAGCTAGCTTTAAGCTGAATTAACCTCGTTGAAGTTTCAGCTGGAAGAAGCGACTATCGGTTTGAAGTGTAAACTGATGAAGCTCTTCCTAGGAGGCAAGCTCAGTCCCATGCTGGATAAGTATGTGGAGGCTGGTGGAGAGCTTGAAGACAAGGGAGATCCAGCCGACACAGCTACTTCCATGTGTATAAGAAAATCCAGTTAAGACTTGAATGTTTAAATTGTTTATCATCATAGTGTCATTTATTTATTACATTTTATAACAAGAGAATCAATAGTTAAGACTTGAGTGTTTAAATTTGAGTTGACATGTTTATATCTTGCAAAGAGTATACTCCTTGATTATTAATGAAATACACTGGGTCGGCTAAGAATAATAAGCCATACTCCTTTATTGACATTCTTAAAAATGCTTTTTAATACGAAGGATATTATATTAATCTGCAGATTGATTCTTGATCCATTTTAGGTGCAAGTTTGATTGGGTCATGCTTTGAGAGTCCAGGCAAATTATTACTTTATCATGATGATGAAGTGTTTTACGGGAGCGTATGACCACTATATTTTGTTGTAGACTTGAAGTAATACTACTCCGAAGATAAGAAATGCTGCTTGAGAAACGAAAAGAATCAATGTGAATCAGTTATTCAAAAAGTATTTTACGTAATTTGGATTTCTGCTATGATAATAAGCCTATAGTGGAATTATAAATCTGAACACCACCATCCTATAGCGTTAAAAATACGTGTATTGTGTACTGTGCACTGTGTTGCTCCAACAAGGGTTGAACCGTTGAAAGAATGACGAAACCTTGCACTCAAATTCATTATCATATATACACGGACAAATATACGGGGCGTTAAAAAAAGAGCATAATGCATGATGTCTGACAAAATCAAGAACAAATTAAAGATGGTAATAAGCTCTATAAGTAAGCCTGAGGACCAACTTTTCCAGCTTAGTATATCAGAAGGTGGAGCCTCTCACCAATATCTTGATGCTGACTTGTATCTTGCAGAAGTTCATAACATCATCATCCCCCTATTTCCAAAATTAATCCCAGCTTGGTAAAATTCCAGAAAAATTGAGTTCTTCCAGATGGAAGAATCCTTTTCTCACAAGTAGAACTAAAGACCACTTCGTAGATGAGTGTTTACTTCTGCTTCTTCCCACCAGCCAAAATACGTTGAATCTGCAAACCTCGGCTGAATGCTTGGTTGAACAGTAGCCTGGTCTGGAACTCAGAGATGAATGGAAACCAAGCTAACATTGCCACTGGGGTGAAAATTAGAATCCCCATGATGTACTCGTATCCTCTTGCTAAGGCTATGACTGAGCTCCACATTCCCAGGCCTTTTACCACCGGTTGACATGCTATTGCTATCTGTTCAATGTAGTTGGATTGTGTGAGATACCAGGGATATATATTGTAACTAACACAAATGCAATAATATGACAAACCTGATTGGACAAACACATCGCAAAACAGTTAATAAGAAAAGAATGTTGAACAGTTAGGAAATCTAGAAGCTGAACTTTATTCCAAAACCATTTTCCAAATACTTGAAATGTGATTGATAACTTCGATTGACGTAACAACAAGAGTTTAAAAGGGAACTTAGAAAAGGAATTTTTCAAAATGCTTGAGGTGTAGCATACGATCTAGCAAACAGCAGATTTTGAGGTGCACGACAGTGTCCAAAGAGAAGATTTACAAAAAGGAAAATAAATGACAAGAATTAAAAAGTAAAAGAAGGAGAAGAGAGTGTACTGATAAAAGAGCCCATCCAGTTGGCATGAAAGCCAGCAAGCTAACGAATATGTCACCAACTGTAAGATTTAAGAACAAAAAGAAGACAACCAGCGCGACTATGAAGCCAATGAAAAGGAAAAGTTTCAGAAGTCTGAACATCAGCTGGTAATCTGCACTGAACTTCCTTTTACCCATCGATACAATCTGCAGTCGGATTGCACAAGGAAGTATTATTATATTAATTATATACACATGGGGCCAAGGGCATAATCGTAAATACTAGAAGGCATCAGAGTTAAGCTCATAAAGTTTTTACCTTTAGAATGATAACCACAGCAACAATGACAAGCCAAGACAGGCCATAAGACTGAAAATAACAAAAAATCACATTAAGGATTTATTAAGAAAAGAGTCAGATGAAACATGTGACACCATTCAAGGCGCTAACCTTCAATGAAGCACTTTGGCTTCGATAATAAGCATAAGGCAAAAATACATAGTCACAAAAACAATATAGTTAAGAGGGCCAGCAAGCCGCATTGATGTTTACGGCAGACATGCTACAAAGCGGAAATAAGAGGTTGTTTGGCTGAACATAGGAAATAATCCTATGAAATTTTTTCTCATGTACTTCCATTTCCTAAGAACTGATAAAGTTACGCAGTAATTCCTAATGAACTTCCTGTGTTTTTGCCAACCAAGTAAATCCAAAGTTATCCACTTTATTCCTAATGAACTTCCTGTGTTTTTGCCAACCGAGTAAATCCAAAGTTATCCACTTTGCATGCTTCTTTATGTCAACAAACAAGCACTAACAGAATGTTTTACTTGGGTAAAGAACACTGTGCTATTTAAATTGATTACATTTGAATAGCCACAAACTGAAAAGACTAAACAACATAAAGTACAAACAATATTTTAAAAGGAGAAGGGTCTGTAAGGTACTTGTCAGATTTTGCTTATTGACATTTGACACAACGAATTTGGAGAAGCAAGATACTTAGAAAGTAGATCAGATGTGGGAAGGGGAAGCTAGAGCAGTAATAGATGTTTCAGACTCACCATGATACTAGTATCATCATTGGCTACATGCAAATGATACACTATTCCATACTGATATATGAAGAACCGGAGAGAGAGGAAAATCTCCCAAAACCGTCCCATAAATCCTGTGGATAGCAAGTGCTCTTGCTCTTCAGCCCACCATGACTCCCAACTCTTAGTTGCTAGCACACCAATGCCACCATGACTACTAATCCATTTCGTCCAATCATCCCAGTCATCCACAATCTTCTGCCACTCAAATCCTGAAGGGTTGAATATAAAGGGAGCAAATAACCAAGATATGACCAAGAACCACATGGAGCCAGTCACAAGTATAAAGGCTGCAGAACCAGACACCGCTGACCCATACAAATGATAAGCTATAAGCAACAGCATAAGCTCTAACCCTTTGGTGAAATGGCTTCTCGAATACATTCTGTAATTTTCAGCAAATTTCTCATGACGGACGACAAAACCACGTCCAGTGGCTCTGTACTTAGCTCCACCATGCAAGATGGTACGTCCATAATAATGAACTTTTGTCCCAAGAGAGAAAGTGAAGAATACTGCTGCTAGCTGCAACTGCATGATAATCATCTCACCCAACGCAGTTCTAAACCCTCTCTCCAGTCCGATCTCCATGATCATGGGCAATGCCATCAGAAGTCCGAGTTGGACTACAGACTCAGAAGCCATGGATGCCTCCAAGGCAGTTTCTCCCTTGGCCCTAGCAAACCTGATTATTGACTGCTCCAAACCACTCAAAGATAAATAAAGTCTTCCATATAGATAAGCATATGCTGTAAGGACAACCAGCTGCATATACACAAACAATTATCAAATATGTATTAGCAATATTGAAAATATTTTTTTAACAGCAAGTGTAAGATCATATAATGATAACATGTCAGTTAAACACTCATGATGGGAAGGGAAGGGGGTGAGGGGAGGGGAGGGGAGGGAAGGACTGTTATTCCATTATCCTTCCAAAATTTTCAAATAGTGGAAGGATTTGTTAATAATGAAGGAAGCTGGATAGCTTCAATTCCTTTACCTTACTCTCCCCTTCCCATATCAAAATGAAGAAACATAGATCCCTCATTCTCTCTCCCCTATCCAGATTCTCTCATACATATACACTATCAAATGAAGAAACATAGATCCCTCATTCTCTCTCCCCTCCCCAGATTCTATCAACATAATAACAGTTCTCGTTCAATTTGTGCTGCAAATTATGATAAGCAGGCAGTGGAAACTGTAGTTGTTACACTAACAGGGGCTCATAGATGCTAATGGCGGAGAAGATTAAATTTTTGGCTCTAAAAACCCAAATCCAATTATTACTATATTACTCATGATGACATGATATGTACTTTTTCCAAACATATACTAAAGAAATGAGTTTTTGTGGTTTTTCTTTTAACAAGTCTTATAGAACTGTTTAGAGGTCAGCTGAATGACTGGTTGGATAACCCCCTCAAAAAAAAAAAATAGATAAATAAATAAAATAAACAAACAAAAAAATCACAATATCACAATGACCAAACAACCATTTTTCTACCCACAAGAAAGCTCATTTTTATATTTAGATGCAACAAATCATGTAAGGTCTGCTCCATTCACTTTACTTGACCCATACATGAAGGGGACCATGACATTTCTAGAAAATCCAAATTTTAAAAAAGTGCTATTATAAGCATACTTTCATAGTTGATTTACTAATGCAAGGTTTCTGCAGTTCAAATTATCTAAACTTAACGAGATTTTTGACATGTCAGTAATTTTAGCATGATCATCACATAGGTGTAATATCAGTGGTGAAAGCACTCATAATATTAGTATATTTGATCATTGATGAACAAAATTAAAGAATGTTAGCCCAATTTTCCAGTAGCACAGATATTGCAAAAAGGTGCTTACCATGGAGCTGACATAGAATCCAGTTGTCGTGAAGTAACACGAAAGCATGCGGAAAAAGTCAAAACGGTGGCCTAACCGATAAACATCCCGGCTGAGTGTTTGCTCTCCGTTACCACAGGCTACTTTTGCTTCAAACAATGAGATTTGGTTTAGCCCAACATCTCGCCCCTTGCCTACTTGGATATACTCATGATGAGTAACATTTCCACGCCTCAATGTTGAGTTGAATCCTACCAGATCAGATGCATATGAGCCAAATGGGGTTGAATCAAACAAAATGGCTGCTTCATTTGAAAACTATTAAGGGACTATAACCCACAAAAGGGGTGATTTTTGGAACAGAAGCAAAGGGGGAGGGAGGATAAGGGAAGAGCAAAGGAACATACCAGCAAAAATGTCCTCACTCAAATTGATTCCACGAGAAGCCTTGCTTATACCTCCACGGGTAATGTGGAATATCCTATCAAAAACATCTGGGTGGCCATAGTGAAAGCGGACCCTGGAATCATTAAGGAAGTTGGAGAAATTTAGTCTGACAAAAGAAGTTGGGGAAAGTAGAAAAGACAGGCACAGGCATAAAAAAGAAGACTCATAGGAGAAAAATATCCAAAATTTGTGAATCAGCAAAAATATCCAGTAGGGCAACTTGACTAACTACATTAAATTGGAAAGGAATTCCATACTCACACACTCCATCAACAAATGAATCAGGTGAAACTTGATAAGAGTCATATTGCGAAAGACACATTTAAGTTTCTTCTATACTGTGGATTTATGATACTAAGATTACAAAAATCATGAAGCTTAAACACATGGGCACATAGTAATATTTTGTGTATCACCCATCATTTTTCATTCATTTCATGCGATAAATAAATTGATCCCAATTCCATATATGTCCTGGGACAAAGATGTATACTTCAATGGTCTTGCAAGAACTCTTTGTCCAATGGTAACAAAGCTCGTCTCCTGGTTTGACATAAACCAAGCCAAGGAAGATACACTGCAAGGAAGACACAATGATACCTATGAATCAAAATGTCAAAGGATTGATTGCAGTAAGGCAACTATTTATTTCTAGGAACAGTAATCTCTTACCTTCCAGTGAAGATATGCTCACGAACACCAAGAATTGTTGGTGGACGCACTCCATGATCTTCATTGAATTCTTCTAGGAGATTACGCATTTTCAGAGCTTCTTCCAAGTAATTATCCTGTGATAAGAATATTGCATTTTTGTTTAGTCCATGTCTTCATTCAAAATATACAACAAAGATCCATTACACCTTGCCTGGTTCATATCTATGGCCTGAAGGGCTTCTCCTCTAGTGAAAATTATGGCATGGTTCTGGTTTTCAGGCTTTCCTTCCCCTATCTTTGCTGGGCCAGGCAACTTTATACGGTATATTTCCTGTGGAAAATGTTTCAATAAGTGTCCCAGGAACACAGTACACCAAGAAATCGATGTACTGATTCACAGAAAGACATGCTTACCTGGTCAAGATTGTCAACAGCTTTGACCAGCACGGAGTAATATACCTTTTGTGACTTTTGACTACCTTCTCTTTCTTCAACTTCATCCACATATGCTACACGCAGGGATGGATGACTGGAAAAAAGAGAAACAATTGAATGACACTGAACTTAGATTATGCTCAGAAAAATGAAGAGTGAAATCAGTAAATAGAACTTACTTAGCCATCAAATTTAAAATGTCTGTTGCACGACGATCTCCACTGCGCTTCTGATTACCATAGTTCTGACAAGTAGCAACATACGTGAATTTCATATCAGCAACAGCTTCGAGTTGAGCATAAAGGGATCTCTGACTCCTCTTCTCCTCCTCCATAGGAGCTGTGACAGCCTTATAGCCTTCCAAGATCTCTGTTTATCGAAAACGAAAGACTCAAACATCTAAAAATTTCTGGCCCAAAAGATTGCTAAATTAGGTTGAGAAATGATTTTACAAAAATGTGCATGCATCCCTGTTCTTCCACGCATGCCAAGTAAATCATTATTAAACAAATAAAAGAACTCCAAACTTTATGAATTTCCTTTATCTTGAAATTCCTTACAATAGAATATTTTCTATGTTGTTATAACTTAAGCCTCACCAGCCTCTTCTCTAAAAAGATAGATCTATAGCCATATATTGGAAAGATGGCCTCTTATAAGTACCAAAATTATGGTGCTCGAAAGGTCTATCATCAATATATGAAACAAGAAGTAGCACCTCTGCCAAAAACATTTCGTAATTATGAGTCAAAAACTCAAAAGAAAAATTCATTGGAACCTTATTTAAAGTGGTGCACTGTCAGGTTTTCCTTTCCATAATTCTATTGAGAACATCAAACACAAAACTGTTTACAATCCCATATCACAAGTAAACTCTTGTAAGGGAAATCATGGAATACAAGGCATGTTGGAAGAGGTGCTCTGGTGACAGAAATCTGTGAATCACATTGGTACACTGGTGACAGAAACCTGTGAATCACATTAGTAGACCTTATTCGGAAATCTTTTGTCAATCAATTTGCCAATGAATATCTTCTAAGTTCAAGGTTATTATTAGAGAAAAGAAAATGGATCACATCAAAATTTAAGATTCGATTATCATGGAAGAAGATTCCAAGTTCAGCATCAACTAATAAACAACAGTTACTACTCTTAAATCAGCTTTCCCCAATTCAAACATTTGCAATGAAAAAAGAGTTATCCTACCCTCTTCATCAGCCATGTCAAGAAAAGCCTGAAGTTTCAAAGCCCTTCGATAGTACATCATCCCTCTAACTGCATACAAGATATAACAGATATATATTACTGTAGAGAGGAGGGGGGTCATATCCAAATGTAAGAAGAAAGTGATTCTGGATCTAATTGTGAAACTAATAATTCCACATATGACATACCTGTTCTACACAGAGTTTGTCCTCTCAATGAAACCCAATAGCGAAGGTGTAAAATGTTCTCCTCATTTTCCCAAACCTCAGCCTCTTTCTTGCAATTAAGTCTCTCCATAAAATTGTTCCATTCATCTAATATATAATGAGTATAATTGCATAATTAGCAACTTTAATCTACTGCCATTCCGCCACAAGTAGATAAGTCCATATAGAAACTTTTGTGCACAGTTTGTCAGTATTATAACCTGGAAAGATCTTTTGCAAGTAGTATATAACGGATATACCATCTTCATTTTCCATTTCAAGGTCATTTCTAGAGTATACTGTCTCCTCGCTGTAGTAAGGAGTAAGGACACTGCAAGTTTCATGGGGGAGAAAAAAATAATAGACAGTACATCAATAGAGGTAGAAAATTTCTCCAGATATTTCAGGTTTCTTTAGTTACTGGTATCCAAACAACACAAATAACTTCAGAAATGGTAGATGATTGAGCTTAGATAGAGAAATGATCTAGAGCAACTCAGTCTATGAGATAAGCCCAATAGAGCATCCAGTGACTATAAAAATAGGCATACCTGAATGAAAGCATCTTCCGAACTCTTGGAGCTCGTGGCATATCCATGAACAGTGAGTTTGTGAAAAACGCAATCCTTCTTCTTGCTTCAAGATTTGTTGGCACATCAGTGGCAGACTCCTTCACTGTCAAAAGTAGATAAAGGCGTCGTACCTGGAAACAGAAAAACCAATCATTATGTCAAATAATTTTGTGAGAAAACATTTGATATGGATAAACTAAAGGAATTTTTTGAGTACCTGTTCTTCCCATTGAGGTGTAATCTTGGGTGGAAATACTATATTTTCAAAAAGCCGATTTCCATCCTTGCCACTATCTCTATTCCCAAGTTCGGCCAACTCACTGAAAGCACCATGATGCTTTATTATTAACAAGGCAAAATGTTGATTGACTAATTTGATGAGCCTCACCAAAAGAAAAATCAACATGAAGAACTGAATTGAGTACATTACCGAATTTCATTCACCATCATGTCACGAGTAACAACTTCTAGCATGTCTAGCAGTAACAACACCACACTGTCCCTTTTTGAAGAGTCGCCATCTCTCTTGAACATAGGAAAACATCATGAGCCTCACTAGACAAAATCAAAAGGAACGATATACATGTCAATGAACGACTTATTAATACTCACCAGATATCCCACAAGCTCCACAAATTTCTTGCAAAGTGTGGGTAAAGCGCTCATTCTGAAATTTGTAAGAAGAGTACTCTTCGAAATGTTTGTCTCAACTTCTCTTATAATTACAGAGATAATCCTGCCAAACAGTTCTTTCAGTAAGCATAAGAAGTATCCCCATTCCACTATGATACTCTTAAGTGGTTTTCTATAAAGACCACATTAGTGAGGCTTGCAGATATCTCAAATCCATGTTCTAGCACAGGAAAGTAGCACTGCTAAAGACCATTGGCGTAAAAAAAATAAAATCTCAAAACGTGAGGCTATATAAGTAGAGTGGACATGAGTGAAAGGAAAAATGATTAATGATATTGACTATTGATTTATATAGCAGCATCAAGGGTATATGAAATATTGTTTCCAAAGATGATTATACCCCTTTCTTCTAAATTTTACTACTAACTTCAGCAAGTGAGAGAGCACGTGGAAAATGGAACCCTTTTTTGACTTTTTGGATAGGAAAAAGAAGGTTGTTTTGAGACATTAGTATTAAACAGATTAAATGGCCCATGTGGTGATGTTAGCAAGGGTAAAAATATAATTTTCTTTTCCACAAAAGGAATTAAGAAAAAGTAGGAAGAACAAAAAAGAACATCCTAAAAAGAAGAGTAGGAAGAACAATAAAGAAAGGAAGAAGTAATACATTATACTCCATCAGTGTTCCACTTAGGCTTTGGCATGAATACCAAGAAAACTAGTTGGGATACCAAGTGTGCATTTGCATGTAAGTTGTGATAAAAAAAAATTGAAAGTACAAATACACACAAAAACACACACACACACAGTGTAAAGAACAAGTGTAGGAATTGTGAGGAGATCTGACAGCAAGAGTAATAGCAATTGAAATGGGGCCCAACTTCACAAAGCATAAAGAGTTCCTTTCTCATTTAAGGTCACAAGAAGATTGATGTGAGACAGACCGAAATGGTAAAGTGGAGTATCAGGGCGGAGGAAGTAATAATAGTCAATGATCGAGGTCTGGCCTAGGAAATTTGAAAAAAGGTAGATGAGACAGTTGTATACCTTTGATATATACTAGACATATGAAATGTGTTAAACAATATAGCATCAATACTAACCTTTTCTCAGTTTCTCCCGCAACTAGAATGTTCAAGACTTGCTTAAAAGATTCATAGCACTCAATCACAGCACATTTCATGTACTCATCAGCAGAAATTCGCTTCCAGAGGTCAGAATCTTTTGATCGAAATTCAACAGCCATATCTAATGCAATCGGGATCTGCAAAAGCGGGAAAAATATGCGGTCAAAACAGGTTCTAGTTCTTTTAAAGTTTCTTTGGTATTTCAAAGTACACATACCTTGCTTGCAAGCAAAAAAGGTGGCCATTGAACTATTTTCAAACTAGGATCTGAAGAGTAAGGCACGAGTAGCAGATCCATCTCCCTGAACAAAGGTATATCTGATTCAATAACATGCCAACATTGCCAAGTAGGATAAAGTAGCCAACAGGTAAATGGAGGTTTAGAAGCATTTCCTATCATTGACAAGGTCTTCTTCTCGGAAAGAACATATAATTTCATTCCAGAGCTGAGCAAATCTAGCTGCTTCACTTCTTTTGCTTGCGTTAGCCTATAGACATAGAAGTGACAATTTAACAAATGTCATCAATCTTGCTCCAGCCTTTGGTAGTATAAAATAGAGAAAAGGACAGTAACCTCAGCAAACCGCTTTGATAAGGAAAAACCTCGTTTGCGTGACTTATCTGAAGGCACCAGACAGTCATTGAAAGCACCAGGCAATGATTGGAATCTTGTCCTCAGCATGCTAAGAGTTCTTATCTTTTGTAAGAACAATAAAAATTTGTAAATGGCAAATGGTAAAGAATTAACAGATAAATCAGTTATACTTATACATGATCTTAGAGAAATTAGCTCTTTTTAAAATAAAAATCCTAGAAGAACCAGCTACATTATCAATAAAAGCATCATATATTTGCAATATAAGGTCAATGCTTCCGAAAAAGTTTATCCAAACTAAATGGATAGAGAACAGAGAGGGACAGAGTAGAGAGAGGGGAAAGTCACACACTAGGGAAAGAAATCTGTCAAATAATGAAGATATTAATGAAACACTCAGTAACCTTACAAATGATTCCTTCACAAATCACAACTCAAGAATCTTACCCCCCCACCCCACACACACACACACACACATATTAAAAAAGGAATAGGAGGTGAAGTAAAGTTCATGACATTCAAAACCAGTACCTCCCCTAGACGGTCAAACGCTCCAAGAAAACCACCATAGATTGTGGTATATATAGAGTACCAAATTTGAGTATCCATGAAATAAACCTGAGTGTTTAGAGAATGGACACAGAATCATATCATATATTACTGCAAGAATAAAAGATTGGTAGCAAGACCAGAGGAGCTAAAGAATATGCAGCACACCATGATAACTGGAGCCCAAAGTGAGGCAACTGCACCATAATTGTGTTTAGCTGGAATTAAAAGAAAAGCATCAGTATAAGAGCACAAAAGTAAGATTCCAAAAAAGGACATGAATGAAGCTTTACCAGTGGGGAAAAATTCATGCCATTGATAATCAACTTTATTAATGTCCATTATGTCTTTTGTTGGCTTCACCAAGGGTCTTATCTGTACAAAAGATACCATGAAAAGAGAAATGGAAATCTTTTGCCTCCAATATTGAAAAGATACATCAATGAAGTAAAACCATACCATGAAGAAATAGCTGAATGCAATTTTTGTTGCCAGGAGTAGTAGCCAAAACAGAGTATACCTGTCAAAATTATGTGGTTAATAATTTGAAGTACTACAAAAAATATACATATACATATATAGGTGGGGTGGGGTTTTGGGGGGCGAGGGATGGGGTTGAGAAATAGTGGTACTCGAAGAGTTAATTTTATCTCATACTCACTTGATGAGAGAAAATTGGCTTTCATGCATTCCTCTGCCTACATAAATTCTAGGCTGCAAAAAACAAAAGAATTTACTTGAGTACACATTGTGTTTTCAAACAATCTAAAGAAAGTTAAAAAAAATAAAAACAAAAAAAAGACAGATAATATGGGTGTTTACAACTACTTGCATTACTGACAGAGTGACAGTAGAGAGATTACTCACCATATCCTCTTTAACGCCCAATCTATAGTTTCTACTAAGACATTTTATGTATTTCAGCGTGCATTGAACAATCCTCATTAAGCTTTACATTACTTCTTTAAACTTTTATCGAGTTTTACTTATTCTGTTCCCTTACTATTCTCATTAAGCTCTCACTACAATCCTCTTTAAAATTAATAAATAAATAAAGCTTCTCTCCTTACAACTTTTTCATCCCAAACTTTCTTGAAAAAGTGAACAATGAATCATTATGATGATAACTGGGAAAGACTCAAACCAACAATTGAATTTACGCTGGAACTGGCATATCAAATGTTGTGAGTGAATACAAAATTTTGATATTGTAATCTGATGAAGCTTACTTAAAAAAATTCTTAACCCTTTCTTGTTTCTTAAGAATATGCACAAATTTGCCAATATATCAGTTTAAATCTTTAAAGTATAGCAATAAAAAGACTATTCACCACGTATGGAGGAAATTTTTTTTTATCCAAACAGTCACTCTGCTAGTCTAGAGTAGTCAAAAAGTACGGATGAGTCTAAGTGGATCCATAATCTCAGCACTGCCGGAAACCATATGGAGTAGTTATTGAAACAAACATAACGGTATTCTTTCCTTATCAGTTTCGTATGGAACCCTTTATTATAGTAAGATAGTTTTTTGTTTCAACAATTCAAAAAGCAATAGCAGTTTTATGCCAGTTCAATCGCACTAAGCTAAACTTTCCAGCATTCCTAAGAAGTAAAGCAGTTGAAGTACCTGTGACCACCACAATAGGAACCTAACGATGAGCCAGTCAGAGTTTTCAATAAATCGTCGAAGCATTGGGAAAAGGAAGAGTGCAGCAGACAATATGTTAGGAAAACAGTATAAAACCACCGCCATGATATACAGAGCAGGAACACCCTTCATTATCCCTAGGAATGACAGAACATCTCGAATTTGCTGAGGTGCCACATTGAAGGAATGCACATAAAAGAGCAGAAGAGCCACAGCCCAAGCAAGACTAACAACTATCTTCAAGACACTTCTCATCACATCCATGAACAACCATCTACGCTTCATAGGGAAGTTAATAACAATGTCCAGAACGCCTAGAACCAATTAAACAAAACAAACAAGTGTATAATAAAAAAATATATATAAAAAAAGAGCTGGCAACCAGATAAAAGCATATTTAGAAAGTCCCATAATACCTAGAACCAATATAGAAAAAGAAAGGAAAGTTATAAATAAATAACAAAAAGGAACTTTCGAGGTGAACAAATACAGTATATTAAGAAATCAAAAACCTCAACAATTTTACTTAGTATTCTTCATTAAATGACAGTATTTTGTATTTCGTTCACAATCAGATGCACTACTCTGCTATGATGGTCATCAACAATGTCAAAACTTTGTATCCTGCTACTTCAGACCACATATACAACAGCCCTCCTAAGTGTGAAGATATGTTTAAAGAAGGAAATATTAAACCATTATTTTGGAATTTTATTTCTAATACTGAACTACAGAAAAAGAATTAACACAAGAGGGTGAAAGTTCATTTACAGGGTCTATTTACCATCATCAATTGTTATCCATATCATTGAACATTCCACCTACATATTTTATTTACTTTTAAATCCTATGAAAAGATGCAATTGGTTGTCTCATGCTATTTAGAATCCACTGAGAGTTACATACTCTGAAGTAAGCGAAGAAAAGCTGCAGTGATAAAAATACTTGAAACAGGATATAAGACGTCTTTCTTAAAAATAGATAATAATGGGGCTTCACTCCACGCGATGATCACCATTGCCTGCAGCACAGTTTTTAAATAATATAACTAGTCCATATTCAGATTTAGAAGAAGAATACAAAGACTTTGCAAAAGTCCAATATTCTTGTGTAAAATACCTGTAGAGCCAGTATATAAAATGTCCACAAACGATCAAAACTTCGAAAGATATGCCAAAATGTTCTTGTTTCTATGAAATTTGATTTCCCTGTGCCTTTAGAGCTGTCCTGGAATACCCTTCTACCCTGAATGTTGTCAGACATGTAAGCCATATCAGCTTTGATAATGAGTCAATATATTAGCAATTCTACAGGCTACCTTAACAGTTTCACGGGTTGATTTGAAAAATTCTCCATCATCACGCATTGGCCAACCTAATGAGAAACAATCTGATGACCTAAATGGTAGAAAAGAAAACTGATTGTCAAAAATGTGAGCAATAGGAGTGGTCTGGGAAGCTGACTATAATATCAAGATGTGATATTATTTCTGACCAGAAATACTCATTCAGGTCATCATAGTTGCACCAAGTAGAGTAGGGCGCCTTCCCATTTTTACTCTTATGGGCTTCCTGGGATAGCATCACAAGCAAATGAATACATGAATAAAGCTACTTCAGCTAAATGATTGTACACTATAGATATCAATTAGTTACCTTTTCAATAACACGATAGAGGGGTGTGATCACTTTTCGAAGAAAAGACTCATCATCCCCACCATAGGAGGGCTTTATGTTCTCTCCCGTGACAATGCTGACATTTCCAGCCAGCAATCCATGGAGTTCATATGCCATCTAGACATCAGAACAAATAATATGGCAAAAATTGTAATGTACTTCTACATTCACTATGCAAAAGATATACGTCAGAATAGATGGGAAACAATACTTACATTATGAAAAATATAGCATAAGCATTCTGGCATGAAACGCACATTTGCTGCTTCACCCCAGATAAGAAGATACAAACCCATATAAAGAATTTTCCTTTGCTGAATTTCGTGTGCACCTTGAGGCAACCTATATTTGTAGAAGATAAACCAGAAAAATCAGCTATTTCCACAGCCATGAGTAAGGTATAGAAGTACTCTGCAGATAAGTTTGGGCACCAAGTACATGAGGAATGGATAAATTATAATAACCTCAAACTGAACTTTCGACCCATAAACTTGCACCATGTTTTATAGTTCTTGAAGAGCTTGTTCATTACAGCATCCACAGCTCGATCATCAAGCTACAATCAAAGTAATATCACAAAGTAGAGTAAAATGAGAGTTACATCTAAGATCTTCCATTCATTTCATTTTAGTTCAACCTTGAAGCAATAACAATTATGCAGGCAAAGTAGTAGTACAAAACACAATTTGAAATGAAACTAAGATGGAAAAAGGGGATAATTAAGATTCCAACCTTGTTCATAGGCTCTGGCTTTGGATTTAACCTTATATGAACATTTGCTAGTAATATTATCAAATTCTCTCGCTGATTTCGAACATTGTCTTTCTGCATAAATTAAATAAACCTGCTTTCAGAATCACTTCATCAACATGGTTCACTTCCAATTTCAAAAAGTATTTCAACACTGTTTAAGGAAAAAGGGAGGAAGGAAGAAACATCCAGTGTACACTATAAGAGAACATGCCTGAAATCCAAACATAGCTTTCAGCCAATCAAAAAGATCCAATTCATTGGTTCTCTGCCTGTGCTGCTCACTTGCAGGTGGCCAGGTTAAGCCACGAATGTTCCACAATGCAGAGATGGCAGCCTTAACCTGGTAAAAGGTAAGAAATTGAATCAAACATCTGATTGAAGACAGACATACTTAAAAAGCTTTCATTTGCAGCATATAAAGTCAGTCCATAAAAATTAAAAAAAAAAAAAAAAGAGTGTATAGTGAATATTCACAATACAGTAAAGAAACTGGAAAATCAAAAAATAAATAAATAAATAAAAATTTGAGGTTCCCTGCAAAACTACTTGTAAATGATACAATTTTATTGTACATAAAAATAAAAAATAAAAAATAAAAAAAACGTAAGCATACATTTTCTGGTCCCATTTTTTTTTCTTTCCAGTTGGGGGTGATGGAAGTAGATAGTATCACATGTCGATACTAGTTGGAAGAAAAGAAAAGTGTGTCTTTGGTTTTGATTTGAAGACACATCTGCATGCTAAAATGAGATTAAACCAGGAGCACAATTGAAACCAATTTAAATCCTTGTGTTTGTATACTTTGTCATAAGTGCTTTATGAAGGAAGAAGTCCTTAATCCATATTCTTCAGATGTTCAATCAATTACTGTCTGAAATTAAGTCTACTGCTACTGGGAAGTATTATCTCTAAGCTTGACATAGATGACAAATATTTTTTTATGAGTTACAAGCCTGAAATCAGAGATAGAAATCTTAGAAGATTTTCTTCCTAGTAATTTATTACCCAAGAAAATATGTGTGATCTATAACTCATGCACAAAGCATGAGCAGCATCTCCTGCTCTTTCTTTTTTTTGGGCAAGTTAAAGGGTTTTTGGTTTTTATTACCAACACTGATAAAGTACAGCAGCAAAAGCTGAAACACCTCAAAAAACAAAAAAGACTCAGAGGCCCATAAAGCTGAGTTTGGATCCCACCTAGTATCACCTTTTCAGCTGTGCTTCACTGCTATATCTATCAAATTCCCACTTACTACTGATCTATGGATCCTTGAACCAAAGATAACCCAAAGGCAAGATTTATGATACATCAAACTTCAAAACCAAAGCATGGTAACTTGAATAAAAACATATCCAAGTTAGCAGCTTACAGCAACCATTCATCATCACAAATATTCTTGATAAACCTGGAGTTCATTTTAGAAGGTACAGGGAAAAGATTTGAGTTGAGACATTTTTATTATAATTACTTACAGCTGGGGTTCATTATTGGATTAGCCGGATAACAACCTACATATAATCTATTATACTTTGAAATTCAAAAGAGAGTACATTACTATACAGAAGGTATCTACTTATCTATATATGCTCTACTTCTCTTTCATAAGTTCACACGAATATGTAGAACAAAACAGTCAATAATAATTCTTTTTATAAGGAATTAAAATCTAAAATCTAGTTAAGTGAGATTTGGATGTGGTAGCTACAGCGATGACAGATAAAAATCAGATCCCGATAGGTTTCCCTGCTTCTCAACCCAGGGGTCAGCTAACTCTCCCATCAAAATTAGATTAGGGTAATTTGCTGTCAACATGTCGATGTAGGTAGAGTAGATTGTGGCACTATCCAAGGTTATCTGTAAGTGATTGCAGAGTTTACTGAATGAAGTCCTCCTTTCCAAGCAATCAGCACCTATCTTTTCGCCTCAAAGGGATCTTTAAAATTCAAGGTGGATGTTCCCGCTCAAATTCAGTGATTTTTCAACACATTAGCACCTTAAATCAATTTAATGGTTGGTTTATCTTAACAAAACAACATGGCATTGGCAGAGTTTTAATGCTGAAAAAGTAACGGTCGAATAATTGGAGATTTGATGTACCTCTTCAAGCTGCATGATGGACTGTGAAGCCCCGGCAGCGTCCAAAGGAAGTATATTATAGGGTGAGTATTTGTTTTGATTCTCTTCAACATCTCTCGCAGCAGCAATAATCTAAGACACACGCAAACACAGTGCATTTAATTGACGAAATTAGCTCAGGCATTTCATCAAACAGAATGTGAGCAACCAAACAAAATTAAAAAAATAAAAAAACAACCTCAGGAGCAACTTCTTCGCCTTTCTCAGTCTTGTTGACAGCACAAAGAACTTCAAAGAGGACCCCAGCTGTTTGATAAGCCTTCCCAAGCTGGGCTCTGTCTGCCTGCTCCCCTTGGTCAAGAGCTCGGATATACTGAGAGTAGTATTGCTGGTAATAACTTTGAATTTCGCGGGCGTCGGTCTTTTTGACACGGCGTGGAAGACTTGCATGATTTTCCTGATTCAAGAATCATTTCAATATCTGCATTTGTTATACAAACTGGGCATGCCGCATGCATTCGAAGAGAAGACTTCATGGCCGCAAAAATCTAGTGTATCGCAAATCTCAGAGGTAACCCAACAGCCAAACATCAATTACGGAGAACCAAAGAGGTGCTAAATCATCCAGGACACCCATGAAGAAAGAAATGAACTCTAGTGGGGGGGGGGGGGGGGGGGGGGGGGGGGGGGTGGAGTGGGGGGAGTAGGCATGGATGAGAGAAGGGTCAAACTGTTTTTTAGCTTCGCATCGCATTAGTTTGTTGGTAACAGTTACACATTTTTTAGATATGGAAATCCCTGGATTCCCTTTCTGCCAAGGCCCAGCAACATTTGAATAGACCCCGATTCTAAGGGAAGTTAATTCATAAAATTTTATACTATAGGTCTTTAGGGTATATCAAATTAGGAATAACAATAGGTTTAAGATCCAATTAAAATTTGACCAGATTCAAATTTTTTTAAGAATTTGGGTCTAAATTTTTGAGGTTTAACGGATCTAGATTAGATATAGGTTTCAAAAATCTAAGATTCAAATCTGATCCATATATCCACACGGCCTCACATTATTAAAAAAGATAAATGAATAAATAAATGGAGGAGGACTATAAATAAAACTTTATAATACTTAGTAATCTTATTGTGTATGATTTTTCGAGTTATAAATTTCTAAAATTTGAAATAAAAATAGATTGTGATGAATTTTAATCCTTCAATTGATAGTTTTTCAGTGTTAACTTTGTATATTCATTTGACTAAAAAAATATATTTAGACCCAAGACCCGTTAGATCCAATAAGTTTTAGTAAGGGTCTGAATTTTTAGGATTTAACGGGTCTAGGGCAGGTCTTGAAAAAATGAGTATATGATACAACTAAAAGAAGGAAGATTAAAATTATTAATCCAATTAATCTATTCAACTTTTAGGCATGGTTTATTTTACAACAAAAGATTAGGATCAACATATTGGAAAGTTTTGAGGTACTAATTATACTTCGATCAAGATTTTGTTGTGTTTAGTAAGTCCTAGTTGTATTAGGAGTCTTAGTCATTTTTCTTTCGTGTTTTAAGTCTTAATTAGTATTGGGCTGAATTATGATAAGTATTTAGGTTCCATATTGTATTTTAGTTAAAGTCCGAAATTAATTAGATAAAATTCGGATATTTAAGGTTATTGGAAGTTAGTGTTTGAGTTAGGATGGGTCAATGCAATCCTAATCTGATTCGAAGTACTTATAAGTTATTTAAGATTCTTAGTTTGAGTCGAATAATAGTTTGAGTCAAATAATGAGTCATAGTTGGAGTCAAACTCAACTAGGCTTGTATTCCCTCTGTTTCTTTTTGTCTTTCATGTTTGGAATTTATAGATTTTAGAGTCAAACTTTGAACACGAATTATTCTCAATCTATAAGAAAAAACATAATCATTTGGGTCTTAAAATATTCGTCTCAATGTATATTATTCAAATATTAACTTTTTATAATTTTTGCAAATACACAATTGAAAATATTTTAAAATTTAAGTTTGTTTTGGGATCTGTGCAAAAAAAGGGGAAGAACAGAAAAGAACGGATGGAGTATATAAATAGGCATTGAGCTGCACGATTTTCAATAGAGAATTGATGAATAAAAGTTTAGGTATTTTCAAAAAGGTGAGCTTTCTTTTGATTGCTTTTAAGTTTGAGTGATAGCCTTTGAGCTAGAAATTTAAGTTTTTTGCTTAATACAACCTAAGGAACATGTTTTCTTTAGTTTTATCTATTTTTCACATAGCTTTCGCATTACAATGGGTCTAATTATACCAAAATACAAATTATATCCATTGGAATCCCTAAATCTATAATTGAAATATCTAGTGTTGAGACTTTAGTGTAATTCGATGATCTTGACTTGGAACAAATATTAGATTTTTTATTTCATTTCTAGGAAAAAGGATTTTGTATGTGTTAGTGCACATGTAAAATAAGTTGGTGCAATTTTCTGATAAACATAAGAGGAGGAAAAACATATTTGAGAAAGTCAATATTGTTATTATGACATATTATTATGTTATATGTTCTTGGTAATGCCGAATTTTAACTTCAGCAACGACTAAATTTTATTTTGTTTTTTGCTAATTGTGTTTGTTATATACTCCTTTCAATCCTTTTTGTTCTTTCCATTTAGAATTAGAGAAGAAAGAAAGACACAAGTAAGTATGGGTAAGATTCCTTAAAATAAATTTTAAAAAATATGAAAAGAAAAACATATTCCCTTGAAAAGAATATGTAAGTGGGGCATGAATTAAATACTCATGAGAATCTGTAAGTGAGTTATTTAGGAGTAATATCGGTGGAAACTTTTAGGGTTAGTGGGGATATTTTCGGTAGTTCAGGTGGATACTAAGGTTATTTTCGTCAACAATTTTATTAAACTGAGGTAATTTTAGTCGTAGTAAATTAGAATAAAATAAAATGATTATATATGGAGATTTTTTTTTTTGAAATTTCCAGATGGGAAATACGAGAAGAACAAAAAAAACTGAAGGAGTATATAGTTAAAAGGTAATTATAATTAAAAAATAATTATTCAAAAAACATAATACTCATTTGTACGTAGTAAAATACCTATAATTCCTTTATAAGTCAAAATTAATGGCTCAAATCTTACAAATAAAAAGTATTTTGAATATTTTTTTTTAAATTAGGAAATATTAAATATGGTATAAAGATGAGAAGAAGAAAAAAAAAACGAAATATAAAAAAAAAAACCTTCCGCTTTACTTGTAAGAGTATTATGGTTCGGACCAACTTTAGTAGGAAATTAAAAGCCATATTCCATATTATTGTAAATTGACATTATGTACATCATCACGAGAATAGGACGAAAATATGGAATATATTGATTGAATGATCCTATAATTAATCTCGAGATGATGTCAAAAAAAAAAAAAAAACAATCGCCAGATTTCCCTTTTCAACATTCCTCATGCTCCAATCCTGTGTTGAAGTCCTCAACTTTTTAACTCAACAACAGTAAACATTCAAACAAACAGAACAAAGCGCGCCTAAATAAAAACAGGAACAAGCAGTGCGAAAACTACAATACCCGCTCAAGACGATGCAAAAGACCGGTCTTAAATTGCCTCACACCACGCCCAGTAGAGTTGGGATCCAACCTATGCGCTTTCTCAAATGCATAGAACCGACCTAAATTCTCACGCATTGAATCAAACCAAACCAAACCAAATCAGATATCATATCAAATCAAATTAAGAAACAAAATCAAAGTGAAACTATCATAATTTGACATACAGAGATAGGCGACACGAGGTCGCTCCGGCTCGATTTCGGTGGCGACACGAAGGATCGGTACGATGTTAACGAGCGAAGAAGGAACGACTTCGTGGTCAAACACCTCCGTCGAAAAGTTCGTAATCGCTGTGTTCCTTGACGGCCTCCTCGACAGACCTTGCGGTCCAGAGTCGTGAAATGCCGCCATTTCTCGCTCTCCTCCTCTGTTTCAGCTATACAACCTTCAATTTCAACAAACCTAGTTTTGCAGAAATCAAATCAATACAATCACATTTCAAAAAATCTGCAAATATGAACCTAACAATATATCGCTCTAAATTAGACAATAAGTGAACAGAAATCGCCGAATATTCAAGAATTTTCTGGATATGGAAACGAATGAACTGTAATCATCAATAATAATCGAATATGGAAACTGCAACATTCAATTCCTAAACTGACTTTGCAGAAATTAGAACACATTGAAGGATCATATCATACAATCGAAATGCAGCTAGAAAATGCAAGAATTCAAACAAAAACAGAGAAGAAGAAAACGTCGATAAACCTAGAATTTCAGAATTCATTGGAAATTCAAACGAACGAAGTCAGATAATCATGAATCTTCACATTCCGATGTTAAGACATTCAATTCTTAACCTTACACCACAAAAATCAAAGAAAATGAACTCAATTCCATCTCAGAAATCCACAAAACAGAACGTTCGTACAATACTATTACAATGCATCTAAAAACGCGAGAATCCGAGCAAAAACAGAGGCAAAAGCTCGTTAACCAAAAAATCAAGAGCTCGCGATGAAAAAATCGCAACTTACTGGAGATTAAGAGCTGAAAATGGAAGAATATGAAGGCGCAATTGTCAGAAATCAGGAGCGATCCGCCATGAAAATTGAAATATGAAGCTAAAGAAGCGAGGCGAAAGCAGAGAGAGGATAAAAATTGGGGGAGTCTGAGAGGTGAGGAGAGAGAGGCAGGGAGGGCGGATGATGAGAAGGAAAGGCGAATGGATGAACACGAAATTCGGAATGGATGAAAGTGGAGGGAAGTCTAATAGAAGTGAGGGCGGAGGTTGGAGAGGTACGTATTTAACATTTATTTTTGCGTCTTCTATAAATTCAAGGAATCCCGCTTTTTTCTCTCTAATTTTTTCCTACTATATTGTGTCAAACACCCAATATGCGTTCTTTTTTGGCTTGTTGCCTTGTTGCCTAAGATTGACTTGAGTTGTATTACTGTATATTCTGGTGTATGACTGTATAGGCGTACGTATGTATGATTCATGATTGTATGTACGGTCTTACTAAGAACTAAGAAGTGCATGTATGTTTCATGTTCAATTGTATGGAGTTTCTTTTTAAGTTCTAACTATGGTCATGTTAAGTTATTCTAATGTAGTTCATGATTTCATTTTTTTTTATAATAGCTTTACTATTTATTTATATTCAAAATCTCAAAATAATTCACGAATAACTTTAAAATTAAGATACGTTCAAGTATATATAATATAGACACTCGATCATCAAATTTTAAAAGTTTAATTTTTATTTCTAAAAAAGCACATGAAAATGAATCCCAAATTTAACCAACTAATCAATATCAAAATCACAAACATAGTAATAAATGAAATTAAGAGAAGTATGAAATAAATCATACGGAATAAAAGATAGAAGTACTCCTATTACTTTGAAAGTGGTACAACAATTTTTATAGTAAGCATGGTATTAGTGGGCCTACATCAAGAAGATGTCTTAAGTTGATCCCAGCGTAATTAATGCTCAACAGTCAACACAAAGCCAAATGGAAAAATTAATCTTACAAAGCAAAGGAGTGTCCAAGTCATGCGTAGGGCTGTGCGCCTGTGCATAAATCAGCTCTAATCGATAAAATGGATTGGATAGAACCGAAGATAATCGGTCCAATTTATGGGTCAATTCTCGAATTAGTCCACTTTATAGGTCAATTCCTGACTATGACTAGTTTAAATTTGGTATTTGTATTAGATTAGTTTAATATTCTCTCTATTTTTTTTATTTGTCTTATTTTATTTGAGTGAAAAAAATATTCATTTAGAATTTTATTAGATTAATCAAGAATTATAATTTTTTAATATGCAATTTTTTTTATAATACTCCCTCTGTCCCTAATTGTTTGCCCAATTTGATTTTTTACGGTCTCCAAGATATGACTTTAAATGTTTTTATCTTCAAATCCGTAAGGCAAAAAAATTATGAAAACTTGATATTCAAAAAATTTACATTGAAATGTATTCAATAAGATCTCACTTGAATATATATTTCTTATAACATGATGAAAATTTATGGTCAAACTTTTCAAACTTTGACTCTAAAAATAGAAATGGAGGCAAAGATTAAGAGACGGAGGGAGTACATATATATAGATATTAAAGTTATAATATGTGCTTTGAAAACTATAAAAAAAAATGTAATAAACAAAAAGTATAGATGAAGTATATATAAAAACTACAAAAAATAAAATGATTCTACATCGTCTTTAATTTATTAGAGAAGTCACTGTTATATTACGTTTTTCCTTAACATAGATTTTTATATTAGGCATAAACGATTAGTTTTATTATTTATTTATTTTTTACATTATATGGAATACTATTAAAAATATATATATCAAAATAATTCACAAAGGGTCCAACTTAATTCATACTTTATATAGGTTTGTTCTTCATGTTAGGAATTTTGATTTCTCAATTAGCAATTCTATTTGACTTTGGACAACTGAATAACCCTGTATATGGTTTAATACACGTACATATCACGATTATATATTAGGAGTATATGATAGGGGAAAAAAATTATTGGAGCTAATTAGAGTAGGAGAATGCATGAAAAGTAATTAGATATAAATATTCCCTTGCTAGTTTGAGATAGTTGTAGTTTGTCTTATCTAATGTGATTGTCAAGGTATTGTTACAAAATACTTCATATTATTTTTTTGTTCATTCTTCAAATATATAGTTGATATTAGATGAGACATGTCATACCATCTCATTAATATTATAAGTTACTCTATTAACCTAATCTCTTCTAGTCCCATTCTCATTTTCCAATTTTCACCATCATCACCACCTGTCTCCATAATTGACATCACAATGACCTTCATTATAATCACCTCATCCGTCACTTGTTAAGTTGTAAAGGTTGATTGATCTAAACTCCAACTTGTCGTTCAACCTAACACCACATTTATTCACAGTATACATATTTATTAGTTTTATGTATTCCGATCCTAACACCACCTTTGCAATGACCACCATAGTATAATATCCACTACCTCCTTCATTATGAAAGCCATGAATGCAATTTTAGACTTTAGTTTAGCTACTATAATAAATGTTTTATGTGTTTGATGATTGAGTAGCTTTTATTTACAATGTTGTAAAAGATTTGAAGGGTGATAGAAGGGTAAGTTGTAATCATATGCAAGAAAAGTGTCTAAAAAAATACATAGTATACCTAATACCATAATCTCTATTTGATATGATCAGCTTTATATTTGAGATCATAATCTATATACATAAGATCAAATTTTATATAAATGGGATTTTGTATGCTTGAATACAAACACATATACATTAGCCAACGATTACTCTGTGATTAATTAGCACTGATTACAATGTCTTGTTCTAGTCGATGACATCATTGATTTCATTTCCCCTCAAACTTGACAAATATCCCAAATAAAAGAAACAATCGTGTTTCTGCATAAATTTGCAAGCGCTTTCTACTGCTTTAATGATTTGCCAATTTCCATGGCGAGTTCCACTTCCACTTTTCGTAGTGTACGGAGTAGATGACTAGTAGGTTGCACCTATACGGCTAATAGTAGTACGTAGGTAGTGAAAGTTTTTTTTTAATGCATAAAAAACTCATTTAGTTATAGATAAACACAACATAAGTTACATTCACTTTATATTTGTCAGGGTTATTAAACAAAATCGCCCTTAAAAGAACTGTCTCTGAAAGATATTTTTAGTTTTTCTTCAACAAATCATTACTCCCTTTGTTTCTTTTTTTCCCCATTTTCCACTTTGATCTGTCTCCCAAATATATATCCATTTGTTCAAAAAAATTTATTTTGGATTTTCCATTGTATATATAAAAAAGAAAGTGGATTTTATACTTGTGACTAAAAAAGGACAAAGGGACTGAAACCCTATACTTGTAAGCGTATAGAAAACTATAAGTGATTAATACGATGAGCACCTGCATTATTTTCAAGAGGAAGCTTGGGAAAAAGGAGCGATATATAGTGGCAGACCTCATGTTACACCTGGTGAGTCAAATGAATCAACATGACCCAAAAAAATTTCTAACTTTTTTTTTAAAAAAAAAATTATTATTTGGTTGTTTGGTTAAAAAAATTAGAACGTTTGAATATTTGGATATATTTTTTAGTATTATTATTTAGTTATTTGATAAAAAAAATTATTACATATTTGATTATCGATAGTATCTTATCATGCGAAAAATCCTAATCCGAGTGACATATAAAACCAGCGAAAACAAGTAACACAATGAATATGAGTATCTGACACACCAGTGATCAAGGTGGATACTCTAGGAAGTGTACACTGGTGACCGGTGAGACTGGTGACATTCCTTGCATATCAGTATCACCGCAATTTGTGGAGTAGTACGGAAACACGCATTTTATCATAAGTAAAATAAAATATTTGAGCAATTTTATTGTGTGTCATATTCATCTCAGCGATGACGATGATGTTAGACAGCTAATGAAAAGCTTAGTTGCCACGTCATGCAGTTGGGTGTGTCGGTGAAGGAGTTGGCGTGGATTTACCCAACCACGGTTTGCCAATTGCCATCCCTTTGCTAAACCCGTCCTTTGGGCTGTCCATCTTTGTACCACAGCCGCGCGCTATATATCACATACGGAGTATATCAAAAGTAAATTTTTTTAGGTAAGGAACTGATCTTTAAAAGTTTGTATCCACCTAAATTGAACAAAGCATGATGTACGTATTTTTAATTTTGGGTCTTTTTATTTACTACAGTCATACTTTAATGAAATTTTTGAATGACAATTAAAGATTTTTTAATGTAATTGTTATCACATTTAATATATTAGTAGGAATAAATTTTACGATCCCCTGAGTTAATATCAAATTTTATTTTGTCAAAATCTTTAATATTGCACCTCTCTCACGACTAACATAAAACTATGGGATTGGATAAATTTATGGGATAGTAAATCATAAAATAAAATATAGTAATTTATAAATTGGCAAGTTTGTTATATTGATGTAATAATAAAAGATAATAATTGATAAATTTCTCTCAAGTTTATGACCAAAATATGTTTGTGTTTCTAAACACACTAGATTAGGTTTTGTGCAATGCACAAGTATTATTTCATATGTTTAATAGTCCAAAAATCATCAATTTACTAAAAAATAATATAATGACATTTACGATTTTTAATTTTCTAATGTACGACTAGATAAATATAATTAAAAACAAAATCAAAGATATGTCATATAAAACTTTTCAAATATTTTAACAACTTGAAAGCACCCACTATGTCCCCGAATAGAGACAAAAGTAAAAAAAAACTTATAAAAGACTTAAATATTATTCAAACTAATATGAAAATTTTGAAAAAAAAAACCATGAAAGGAAGTAAAATAGATTAAATAAAAAATCATGAATTAAAAAAAATAATGTAGATGAAGTATATGATATTTTTCTAATAAATTGAAATATCATGATGTGTAATATTTTCAAAAGCATTCTAAGTTTTTTTTAAAGAAAAAGGGGAGATATTTTATAAGGAAATAGATTTCTCTCTGCGATTGTCATTGGTAAAAGTTAGGCGTAAATCTTTTCTATTGTCACTATGATCATCATATTTGAATGATAAATCTATCATTAGAGTGATTTTTATAATGGAGATGTGCAATAAAAGTACTATGTATCAAGTTATTTTAATTTGTGTTCAACACGAGAATTCATAATTTGTTTATTCGAAAACTATATATACCAAAAGTGTGGTTTATGGGAAAATTGGACATTCAACTTTATTTTCAAACTAAGTGAAATCAAACTGTAAAGAGTATTGCTCAATACATATGATAAACTTCTCTCATCTAAATCTATAATTATACTAACAAAAATATGAAATTACATAATTGAGAGTAGAGGAGAATTATAAGGATGTACTCGACAAACGGATACGACTTATCATTATGCTAGATAGTTAAGAGGAACTAATATCATTTCAAAGTTATGAAAGTAATTAATTCGAAAAATTTAGTCAACACAACATTGAAAACCATGGCAATTACAGTAACATATACACAATGGTATTACAATTTACTGCGTAGGAGTGTATCATTATTTAGGATAGTTGGATTAATATAAAGTAAATTTTGATTGACGATGGATATTGCATAAAATGACAATTACCTACTAAATGATGGATGACAAAAAGCTAAGAAATTTATATTTTGTGCATACTTGATAAATAGACAGGATGAAGGACTACAATGGCGAATGCATAAAATAAATAAATCACATAAGCATCTATCTTAAAATCAAATAGGGCAACTCATCGCTTGAATACGACTGACTCGACCTAAAGATTACAATGTCGAGAATATAATACAATAACTAAAAAACTATCCAACTTAAGATCAAATCGAGTAACTTATCACCTGAATATGATCCAGATTGATGAAGACGACGACAAGAATTCAATGTAAAAAAACTACACAACTTTTTCGATTTAAAATCAAATTGAATAACTTGTCACTAGAATATGAAGAAAACTGATAAAAATAAGAAGAAAAAAAAAAATACATTAACAAAGATTAAACAATTATCAAAAACTAAATTTAATTGAATAACTCAACACTTGAGTATGACCCAGATTTAAATACAAACTATAATCATAATATAATTATATAATATAAGGGTGGTTGCTAATGTAATAAACCTTAAGCCCCTCCAAAAGTTACATCTCCTCCAAATGCATGATGCTGATGAGATGAAATACATAAAATACAAAGATCATACAACCACCCCACTCTTTCTCTCCAATTCCTTTCCTTTTCATTTCTTTTCTTGTTGTTGTCTCCCCTCCTTCTCCCCTTTCCTTCCCCCTTCTATTCGCACATAAAATCCACGCCTATCACCCACCTCCGAACTTTCCTCCGATTCCCAAAAATCCACTGACTCACCACACCCTTTGCTAATCCAATCGATCTGGGTTTTTGAAAGATGCCTGCTTGGTGGAGTAGAAAGTCTAGCAAGAGCAAAGAAGACACCCACAATCTTCATCATCAACAACACAACTTGTTTAGCGAGCATAGTTCGAAGAAATCTCCGATAAATTCTCATCATACAGTTGAAAATCCCAAGAATAGGTCTCCTAGGAGCTTAGAGGAATTGGGACGTGGGATATTGTCCCCCAATTTAAGGGGTACTAATAGCAGGGAGTTTGGGAGTTCTGGAGGGGGTGCTGCTTCATCTGGGGTTGATTCAGATTGTGACAGAAAAGTTGTGGGCCACCCTCTTCCTAGACCTACAAATAGTGGGGTTGTTGATCAAGGATTTGGAGGAGGAGGAGGAGGAGGACATGGGGTGGGGTTGTTAGCAACAGCATCTGGGTCTGCCTCAGTTTCAAGTGTCAGCTCTTCTGGGTCTAACTCTGATGATCCTCCTATTCTTCTTGATCATCTTCATTCTGGGGGGTTCAGGTTTGTCTTCGTTTTTAGGGTTCTTAAATTGAGTTATTTGATCTGTGAAAATGTTGAGGATTAGTGTTTTTGGCTGAGATTTGTCTTTTGAAATATGATACTTTTAAGGGATTTCTCATCACTCTTTGTTTAGTTGTGCTGTCATGTAAGATTGTAAGTGTGATCTTTGATGTGTGTGAGCTGTCTTTTTGTGTGCTACTTATTTTTTTTTTACTTATGCTGTAGAAGAGGATGAGAACTTAGGTGCTTTTACATCGATGGTTTGTTGAATTCATTGATTTAATTGAGATGGTTTGATTTTGTTGTCATAGTTAATTAATTTTGTTTTGTTATGCTATTGTGTTTCGTGTTTATGCCTCAACGATTTAATCTGATTGTTTTGTCAATTATTAGAGTTGCTAAATTGTTTGTGTTGTGATATTTGAATTACAATGTTGTACAAACAGTGGAAAAGCAAAGAGCCCTGGTCCTTCATCAAGAGTAGCTACTGCTGGTACATCACCTATTCATCCGCGGTTGGCCAGCATGAATTCTGATTCTCCCACAGGAAAACAAGAAGAAGGAAGTCGAGGCCATCCGTTGCCGTTGCCACCTAGTTCTCCTACTAGTCCATCTTCCTTGCCCAATGGAAGAGCTGGTTTATTTACTGAAAACACACAAAATTCTCTATCAAAATGGAGGAAAGGAAGGCTTCTTGGGAGGGGAACCTTTGGGCATGTTTACCTTGGATTTAACAGGTAAACGCATATATTTAACAAACATAAACTATTTTGGACTGTGGGTCTCGATGAATCGATTTGAAATAATTAGTGTACTGTATAAAGTTGAACAAGCTAGTTGTCGTTATAGTTTTTTCACTATAAAGGTTTTCTTTTGCTTACCAGTCTTGTTGTGTTTTGCTAGATTCTGCTAAGAATTATGCTGTCAAGTTCCTGATTATATGGTTGAAATTTGTTTTCTTTTTCTTTTGTTATAAGATTTTGATGTGTGTTATTCTGGGATCAGTTTGCTTGTTCTTCGTAGTACAGGAGCCAACTTTTTTAGTAGTCTTTTGATGATTAGAATTCAGTATTACAAAGGACGACAGCTATGCAGCCCATCACTTTGCTATTGTTGTTGGATCTAGGCTGGGTGGATCATTGTCAACCTGAGGTTTCCACATATTTCATGAACAATATTTTCTTTTCCGCTAGAAAATTATTGGGGTACCATTACTACACCTTGTATCACCAAGCAATTCGATTATTATGAAGGATGTTACAAAAAAGAGGTATACGATTAATGCTGGAAAAGGAATTATTACAAAGGTCCCTTTGTCACGGCAAATGTTGATGACTTTGTCAACAATTGTCTATTTTAGTGAGAAGCCTCTAGACTAGGAGAAAGCTTACCGGTTTTGCTACAATTTTGGGAATGTGGAGAATTTGGGATTTGATCCGATTATATTGTGATGTTGAGAGAATCTTGAGATGGAAACTTCCAAAATTTGTTGAATTAGTGCTTGCAAGCCTCTATATAATTTGGAATCACTCTGCCATGCTGTCAAAGATTTTGTGGTCATATTACTATCTTGTTACATACTATAGTTGACACATTTTCCTTTAATAAGATAGGTTGGTTAATAGTTTACCGTTGGTAAATCTCTTGCAGATATTCATTCTTGTTTAAAGCATGTTTGCCCTTATTCCTTGCACCTGCATATTGCACATATATTAAAATTATGATTTGATTCAGTTTTGAACTGTTAATGTTATTAGTTCTTAATGTACCTATATATAGTGTCTAAAGTTGAAGCGAATACATCAGGTTTCTCCTTCCTAAATTCCCTCCCACACACATTTACCTATAATAATTAAATGATTGCATTAAAATTGTAAGCATGGGTCTAATTGTCAAGTTTCCTCTCTCTTGTGAGAAATTGCTTGATGGTTTCACATAATCTCCTGCATACCAGTTTTTCCACAAGTTTTTTCTTAGACCTTACTATAAAAAAATTTTGACTTAAAGTTGAACTGGTTTGATGTGCTAATTTGCATACTGATGATGCCTATATTATATCTTACTTGATCATGAATGAGATAGCTAGTTTTCATTTGGTTCTTTTCATCTTTTGTCCTCTAATTTTATATCTTTTCAAAAAACCTTGGCAGTGAGGGTGGACACATGTGTGCAATTAAGGAAGTGAGAATTGTTTCAGATGATCTGAACTCAAAAGAATCTCTTAAGCAACTCAACCAGGTCTTTCAGTACATTCTTCCCTCCAGCCTTTTTTTTTTCTTCACTTTTTACCTTGTCTAGGAATTGGATAATTCAATATCAGGCAATTTTGGCTTATCTTTCTTCTGTTATGCAGGAAATTAACTTGCTAAGTCAGTTGTCACATCCAAACATTGTTAGGTACTACGGCGGTGAGCTGGTATGGGCTAACTTGCATTACCTTTTATTTTGTAATTCTTTTGTTTTTTCCATCATTTTTATTGTCTTTTTGTCTTTTTCCTTACTTACATTGATAGTCTGAGGTTAGACCAATCCATCTTGTAATTGAGAGCTACTTCCTAGTGTTTTGGTGAGAACAATAGTGAGAATATCTTAAGTTTATAAGAGAGTGTTAAGTCTTGTTTGTAGTCAATATCAGTCAATACTAACTTCCTTGTCTTTACAGGCTGGGGACACGCTATCAGTTTATTTGGAATATGTCTCTGGCGGATCTATCCATAAATTACTTCAGGAGTACGGCCCTTTCAAGGAACCTGTTATCCAGAATTATACCAGACAGATACTCTCTGGCCTTGCATACTTGCATAGTAGAGCCACTGTGCATAGGTACTTGTATTGTGAACATCCCTTATTGCAACATGTTTCTTCAAAATTCTACTTTTCTACAGTATTTAGGGAAATTAATGGTGACATCATCTTTCAAATGGCTGATAGGGATATCAAAGGAGCAAACATATTAGTTGATCCTACTGGTGAAATCAAACTTGCAGATTTTGGCATGGCAAAACATGTAAGTGTTATCCTTTTATTCTTTGAAGTTCAGTGAGCACTGATACCTCGATTTTGAGTGCTAACAAAAGTATTATTTGTTAAATCTGGCAAGCAATGAATATAGTTACAATGAGTGTTTCCCGGCAAAAACATCAAGATTTTCTTAGTATTCTCTTGGTATCAGAAATTTTCAATTCCTTATGCTTGCCTTCTCTCTCTTTCAAGCTTGTAAGGTTTAAGGGTTTTGGCTGACAAGTTACTTTAGTTCCCTTTTATCTACTTCTCACTGTGTTGGAATGTCTGTTGCAGATTACGTCTTGTAATTCGGTTTTATCTTTTAAAGGCAGTCCTTACTGGATGGCCCCTGAGGTTTTCTCTCTCTCCTTCCCTCCCTTTCCCCTCTTCTCTGCTTCTTTCCCCCTTCATGATTTTCTGCATATGTTTGATAGCTGATAGCTTGGGGTCACCTATCCTTTCTCTTTTTGCTTGATATACACATTGTTGCTTACTTTTGTATTTGCTTACAGGTAGTGATGAATAAGAGTGGGCATAACCTTGCAGTTGATATTTGGAGTTTGGGATGTACCATTCTTGAAATGGCCATGGCAAAACCACCTTGGAGCCAGTATGAAGGGGTATGGACATGTTTATTAAATGAAAATTCAGATACATGCAGAAGACAAATCTTTAATCGTATTGGCTTTGCAGGTGGCGGCAATATTCAAAATTGGAAACAGCAAAGATATTCCAGAAATTCCTGATTTCCTATCCAGTGATGCGAAGAATTTCTTACGTCTTTGCCTTCAGCGTGATCCGTCTGATCGCCCCTTGGCTTCCCAGTTGCTAGATCATCCTTTTGTAAAAGAGCAGTTTGTAGGAAGAGACCTCAATGTTAATGGTACAAATGAAGCAACATCCTTCTCATTTGATGGAAGACGCAAGCCAGTAAGATATCCCAGATGCCTTGCCTCTGTTTCTTTGTTTTCTCCCTATATTAACCACAAATATATCAAGACTAAGGACCGTGTGAGCGAAAAATATTGCTATGGTGGACAGAATTCTATAAATATATGTATCCTTGTTCAGCCCAGGAAGCTTAATCGTTCACTTATTGGGGAAAGGATAAGAATGCAGGAAAAACATAGGGGTAGCATTGTATATCTCTTTTGTTTTCTCTTTTATGCAACTAATAGAACAGTATGTTCTCTGTATTGCATAATGATTGTTGCTTTAATTATCAAGTTGAAAATAGATAACTATATGAAATACTCCATAAGAAGTAATAGCATTGGCTATAATGGGTTATTTTGAGAAAAGTGGGAAGTTGTTAATTATATTACATTGGTTTTACGAGGGGAGGTCTGACCTTTGTAAGGTAGTGTTTGGCATAGCTCCCTAAGAAACAAATATTGGGCCAAATAGAGTGTAATAATAGAAATTGTTACAGCTTCTCCAAGAGCCCAAAATAGTTTGTAGGATGCCCAGAAACAGAAGCACCTAATCCTAGCTTCTGGAAATAGTTTCTTCGGGAGCCTTTTATCCCATTCAATGAAATTTTGGTGGACTATAATACCTTCAATGTTTATGGAAAATACCTTGTCCCCGTCATATAATGTATCCTTCATCTTAAAACCTCTGCAAAATCATCCTTCTATGGCATCTCCACGGACTCTGTCAATGAAGTTATGAATGACACCAACCTCCCAGACCCCTAATTAGCACCACAAGTGACTTCCAACACTGGTAGTTTCTTCCCCTCAAAGATCCTTGTAACCTCCATCACCTTATATTTTTTATTATCACAGCTCCGAGAAGAACTTCAATTGTTAGTTGGGACCTGGATTTGTTAACTTAGTAGTTCACAGTTTGAGTAATTTTTTTCGTTTAAATTGCTGAAGGTTTGAAATGATTAATTGCTAGCTTTGATTTTTCCATCAAGATAAGTACAAAAAGTCTAGCACATAATAATGGCTTCCTAGTGGTGGTGTTGGTAAATGGTGATGACATGATACCAGCTAGAAATTTCTGTAGAACAATGTCGTTGTGGACTATGTTCTTGGATTTTGAATGGAGGTTCAATTGAAGGATGTTGATATGGCTAGAAAAGTTTCTAGATTATAATTGTATACTTTGTATACATTCTGTAAGGACTTATACTTCATATTATAAGAGGGCAATGAATGATTTTTTTAGTACAATGAAAAATAGTTGGGCCAGATACTTCTATTTCTCTAGAAACTGTTTCCCGGGGAGTATTTCTAGGAAACAAAAGATATCTAGAAGCCTGGTCAAACAAATTCTTTAGGCCAAACAGATTCAAGTTTAAAATGGGCTTGTTTTCTTGTACACAATGTAATCCTCTACGCATTCCCATGTCCAATGAAAGCTTCTCTTTTCAAACAACTTGACTTTGGCAAAGTGCGAAATACTTGGACTTTCAATTTATTTGATTGGCAGGATGTTACTGTAAAGTTAATTGTATTGGGTGCAATCCCCTATTCCAGGCATTAAACAAAGAGGAGACTATGACTTTACATGTTTTAAATATGTTTGCAGAAAGTTTTAGAGAATTTATGGTGATTTGACTGGATAACCTATACTTTTGTGCTTTATGAAGTGGGGATCACCCTCTGAAATAGATATAACTTCCAACTCAGGGACATGAAGATTGTTTGAATTACTCTAAATTGCCATATAGAGATCTCTTTGGATCTCTTGTAATATTAGTTGTTTGGTTTCATGTAGAGGAAAAACCCTCAGGTTACCTTCTTTTTGTCTACCTTTTGCTTGGCTTATACGAAGTAACTGATTTATCTGATATTGGGTTTAGTTATGACATTTGAACAAGTACACAAAAAATATCAGTGACTTTTGCCTCTGTTTTGTCTGAACATGTAACATATTGTAATGGTTATGGTTTGCTCTGTTTGCAGCAACCCTTGGAAATAAATCCGCGTAGAAAGAGTATTAGCTCCTACGATCCAGATAATATGAGAAGAGCAGGGATGGCAATATGGGAGGCTAGGTAAAGTTCTTTGCCGTGCTAACTGATTACAGGATTGAGGAAGTAAACTTATCAGTTTTGTAACTTAATCATCCTTTTGTTTGTACTTGACAATTTGGATTCAGGGAAAATCCAAGATCAATCACGTCACTCCCTGTTTCTCCCTCATCAAGTCCACTACATAGATTGGCACCTGCCTCCAAGAGTTGTTTACTTTCACCGCCTCACCCATCTTATGCTTGGCCTGGGCAGAGCAGCTATAATTCAAATGATCTCTCAGTGTCTCCTGCAAGAAGACGTGCAGGCTACACACTTGATCCATGGATTGAGAGTACACTGTTTAAGACCCAAACACCTGGTGGATCCCCTAATTTGCGGCTTATCTGAATGTTAAGAGTATGTAGTTTTCCTCCAAATTTTTTCACCCATGTTGTATGTACATATATGTAGTTGCTCAAAGAAGTAAGTTTGCTGCATTTTCTTCACGGATCTTACATCTGCAATGAAAGTTGAAGACTATCACAAACGTTTTGTTATTAGCTTGTAAAGTTGAGCAGCGATCCCGACATCCTGTTTGTTGACTAAAGCAGCAAAAATGGCGAGCGTAATCTACTGCAGCTGGACATACAGTTACTTGAGCCTGGACAGGCGGGTTTTTCATCATGCTGTAAATTTCCCGTGTTGTATATAGTTGTGTCTACCCTCTGTACAAGATGTTTTTTATTAGGTGAGAAAGCAGAACTAGGACAACAGTTGAAGCGGGGAATGATATCCAATAGTTTGGATGGGGGAGAGATTTATGGCTGTGACAGGTATAGCAATGTTCAAAGGTCATTAAATTTATAGTTTCTTGTTATCTCATATAATGACGTCTTGAATTAGTCATTGAATTTTGTTCTTGATGCACTACACTTTGATGTCATGAGAGAATCCACAACAAGAGGATGTACATAGGCCTATAACTGAAGGTTCCTTGAACATTGGAATCTAACGGCAGAAATTATAATCGAAATTCCTAAACAATCCAATTTATCATTCTTGTTCATTTGTAAAGGAGCATCTGCCCGTAGCTACTCAGACGCGACGCTTCTTTGGCAGTCAGCATCCATTGTGTGGTTGCCTAGTGGTATCTTCAATATACGCAATAGGAGCCTGGTCACCTTTGCCAAAGGTGTAGCCTTCTCTCCAGCTAAGAATTGCTTGCTTTTTCTTCTTGAAGTGAGTGAACCCATTTACTCTCATGACAACAGATTTCAACCCAAGATTTCTTGCAAGTCTTCCCACATGTTCGGCTGTCGCTTCTGCAGCATATCGGGAAAGCTTAGGACCACCTTTCATTTCTTCCAGGCATCCTGAAGATGCTCCTACCTTTTGTTCCCCATGGAGTCAGTAATCGAGACAAAAGTATTGTTCTTGATCAACTTAATGGGTACAATAAAACTTAATGGGTACAATATCCAACTTTTCTTCAGTGTTGGGCTGGCGATTCCCTGCAAACTCCCTCCTATCTTCATCTAAGATCCCCTTAACAAAGGCCATGCTTCTCGAAGTTCCAAAGCTAGCTTCTTTGGCGGCAGTTGTATGTATCCTTACCCCCATGAGACTGCTTTTCCAGCTACTGATGGAGTCTAGTAAAAACAAATTTAGATTGTGTTATGATGAAGAGAGACTATTAACTGTCATATGATAATTAATTATTCTTGAAAATGAACATTACAACAATTCATGCATGACTCAAATAGTAAATAACAAAATACAGCCTATGCCTGAAAGAAATGCCAGCAAAAACCTACCTAGAAGCTGGTACAATATCATGTTTCCCTCTTTATATGATGCATGTTCATTTCAGTAAATTTGAGGATGATAACAAGAGAGTGATGATAACAAGAGTCAAGCTTCAACATATACACCAACAGACAAGCGGAGGTAGCTAGCAAAATTATAGCTCAGTAAACCAAACTTCAGTGTATAGTCAAGCAAAAAGACTTTGCTAACCCATTTACCAAGAATGTGGCCTGGTCCAACTATTCTGAGAAAAATGAGGCTACTGCAACAAGATAGCAGTGCCAAATCTTAAACAGGATAAAAGGGGAGTAGGTTTCTTAGTCAAAATTGTTTACTCTTGGATGTTAACCATCTCCCTCAGATCTTCAAAAGTTTAAACTTCTTTACATAACATACTTATGCAGTGAACACCCTCTTTAAAATGACTGCTGTGTTTGGCACATACCTTGCAACATCCAGAAGGCTAGCTCCAGATACAATATTGGAGGACAGGGAGAAAGAAAATTGAATTTAAAACTGCAATGAAATCCCATCATTCCTCTAACAAGACAAAGCAAATAATCACTAAGCCTTTTGCTTTACTTTGGAAATAGAAATACATATCAAAGTTTTGATATCTATATAAATGATATAAGTTAGTTGAAATCCCATTATTCCTCTTACAAGATAACGCAAATGATCCATGGTCATGCTATTAATTTCTAAGCTGCAAGAGCAAGCCAAATCAGGTCCCTTGTACGATAGAGGTAGAGCTAAATACCTAGAACTTCACTGAGTCGGTCACAATTAGCTAAAGGTTAGAATGATCCTCGTCATTGTTCTTCAACAGTTACCGATACCCATAGAAATAGTCAAAACTAGAAAATTCCAGCCACGAATGAAAGTGAATCAAGATTTCAAAAGAATACAAGTCAGAAAAGTTGTACAATACTCAGGGATAACCCTAACAAAACCCCAACAAGGTACCAAATAGAAGCAAGGAAGACGAGTTGATCCCACAGCAGAACAAGACTAAAAGCCCTGTTCGTACACCTCGCAACAGTCAGTCTCCTTTACAACTACAAGAAACACATATAGCCACACAAGCAGATCAACCAAGAGGTATCCTCCCCAACTAAAACTTCAACACCCATCATTACTTAATTGTAACAATCGAACACGGGCAGCCAATCTCAACTCCAAAGACAACATCCATCCTCAACATCAAACGCAACAAACCCACTCTTAATACAACTATAAGTGACTAAAGATTACAACTTTAAAGACTAACGATCCAATTACAACCCATAATAGCTTGTGAGCTTAAGATAAATCAAATTACTATGTAAATGAGATGAACTTCAAAACATGACAATCAAATCATAGTTAAACAAAACACAGAAATGGAGATTCCATTTGCGGTTATTAAAAAAGAAATGAGAGGGGTAAGAAGAATAGCCACCTGAAAGTACACATTTTGGGCCAGAAATTGCGCGGAATATTGCTCCGGCAATAGTCTTTTGCCTCGTCGCCATGGCGCTTGAATCCCGTGGATTCGGGTTGATTTGATTGATTCAAGATGAGCCCTGCTAGTGTTGTTTTGTTTGCCGCTGGGGTTCTAGGCTTTTGGGGATTTGCTAGTGTCTTCAGAATGCGCTCGGTTTACTATGGATCAAGAAAATGAAATCCTTGCCCAAAAAACAAAATTCAGTGGGAATTTGCTAAAATGAATCATTCTACCATCCTCTAGATACGTCAATGGTATCATATTAATCCCTATGAAATGAAATTTAGTAATTTCAATCGATCAAATATGCCCAACTAAAAAAAATGTGTGGATTTGGATAATAGCTTGATAATTTTGAAAAGAAAAAAAAAACTTGAGTTTTGACCAATTCAAAACGAACGCTTTTTTGCTAAAATTTTAGCCTATAACCCACTACAATCTTTTCTTTATCCCAAAAATGTGATTTTAGGCATAATAAATTTGACATTATATATAACTAAGCCCGATATAGTCAAATTTTTTGCCAAAAGCTACTCAACTTGACCAATGATCACTTTTATTTCAAACAAATAAGAGCGTGAAATTTTGTTGAAAATTTACAAGGAAAGTAACTTCCCATAAAAATAAATGGAAAAATTGATAGAAGCAATCCAACCTTTACCGATTCGCAAATCTTTCTATTATTTCTAACTAATTTAACTCTTAAGAGTCTTAACAGTCATCCTCTCCTTTTGGATAACATTTTACTCACTTAAATAGTGTCATCTTTGTTGACGTGACACATTTACTTCATTTTCCCTGTTAAACAAACTTATTTACTCAACCAACAAATTTCGTAAAAATAAGTTCTCTCATTCCTATCAATTATTCCCATTAATCTTTCATAAATAAAACTAAAATAGTACTATGTATAAATAAAGACACTTGATTAAGACTCAACAAGTGCAGAGCAGTGATCACCATTTTAACTTTAATTTTTTTTCTCTTTCTTACTCTTAGTTTTCATGAAATTTTTCATAAAGAATGCCTCCATGGGTTTTATTATTTTAAATCTTAGTAAAAAAAATAAATTAAAACTCATAATACTCCTGTCATATCACTGATCAAATAGAAAATTTATGATACCAAGATTCTAAACATTTTACGATGAAGCTCCAAACCACAAATGAAACATAGCTCGATTGACTAATTATTGAATGTGATGATTAGTATATTTTGCAAATGAAAGACATTCTAACAATTGTTCATTAGATATTTAGATGACCATAACTTTAAAGCTGATTTGATTGCTAAATTTACATCCAATTATGTGCACAATTCTCTTGTAAATTTATACTTAAACGCTAATGCATTGAAGTTTTACTTTGCTAAAAAAATTGAAGTTTTTTTTGGCAATGGTGAAACGAAACAAACATGGACAACCCCATTTCTCTTTTTCATACACAATTTCATGGGGAGTACTGACACTATCCGTACAAATTAAAAAAACAAGGCTCGATACAAATAAAAACGATCAAATTTAGACGGATACCACTTTATGGCACAACTAGCACTAAAGATAGAAATTAAGAAAGTATTCTTCGTTGGACAATCAATGATTTCTAGAAATAATATCTTGCTATTTATTCATCGTAAAGGATGGCTGGTGTAAACTGAAGATGATTAATCTCGCTTCTTTAAACCTGCATTAAACTTGGCTATAAAGTATTTCTTCCTTCTCTTACTTTCCATTTCTGAGTGGTAATAGGCATAACCAAATCTCCATCTTATTGCTCTGGATCTTGAATTCATTGCATACTCCTTAGCACCAAATTGAAGAGTAACATCTCTTTTGCCTCTTGATTGTTCTGTTGATGACTAGTCAAATCTACCATGATTCTATCCTCTAGACTTCCCTTTATCTTTGAGGACACTTCCTCGTCTTCAACTTTGCTCTTTTGCTGCTCTTCTAAATTGGTTATATCACCGATTGGAGGGGACTCATTTCCTATTGTAACCCTTATGTCCATTTTCTCTTCTAAGTTGCTTAATATCCTTCTCTATCCTTTTCCTCTGCATCTTGATAGGACAAGTATATGACCTTTGACTTGAGTATAGCACCCCATGGCTAATCACATCCTCTCTCACCAAATCCTTACACCCAAATCCCTTATTATCGTGCAAGAGCTTTTGATCTAATTTTTGAAAAAAGGATTTTTCCAAGACTTCCATCTCCATATATATCTCCTCATTTTTTGGCTCCAACTTCTTTCTCTCTGATGTCTTCATACCCTTCTCCAATTTCCCAGATTTAACAAGAGCTATCTTTCTACTAAATAGAGCCTTCACATTATCCTCAATAATCTCCAAAAGCAAAGAGCATAATACTATGACTTTGATATACTTTAGGCAGGGATGAGCAAAGAGCGATGCATGAGCTTTTGATCACTTTGATATACTTTAGGTAGGCATTGTTAACGTTCTTCACCTTCAACCGAGAATTCCTTTCTTCTTTAAGATACATAATATAAGGGATAATCTCATCCAAACCACTAAAATTTCTCAAATAACTCCTCTACATCCCTATCATTCTCATCCAAAAAATTCATATGGGGCTTTTAGAGAGGTGCGATTAAAGAGTTTACCCATAGCCTTTTGCTAGAACCTTAATATTAAGTTTAAAAGGAACATTAGGGACTAACACTAAGATATGAAAGAGAACCTCAAACACTTAAGCAACTAAAATAAGAGAATGACTCAATCACAATTATCATCACTAATACTATGAAACATATAAGCGTAGAAAATCAAACCCAAACATCACCAAATTATACATCAACACAACAACACTAAATGGAATATCAACGTTTAAGCAATTAAATGAACAGTATGGGCATTGTCTTCTCTTCAAACGGAACTACATGCAATATGGAAAGGTCTACTAACTGTTATGGAGAGAGATCGGGTTAGGGTCGAACGAACAATGCGCTTGCTATAGAAGCCATTCGTAATCCGGATACAATCCCATCGGAGGTCCAGAGTTTAGCGCATAACATCCTTCATATTGCAAGTTCTCTCAAGTTTATCTTTTGTGTCAAAGTTAATAGAAAATATGTATCTCAAGCCCATAACCTAGCTACTTATGCTATGCAAGGGCAATATTTCTAGTTGTTTTACTTCTACTGTCTGTTTGCCAAAAAAAAAAATATTACTTTTAGAAGAAACCGCACTAGAGCATAAGATCCACCCCAATTCCAAACAATCCCAACTCAAACGAAAGATAAGGAAAAAAAAAAAAAACAAATAAGAGGAACAATGGAAAAACTTCAACCCAATAAAAAGATGCACGACTGTGCGTTGAGGGTCACCGGCGAGCCTAATAGGCCAGAGGCAGTGAGATTTGATAAAATTAAAGTTTTGATGCCCATTATTAATCGCAAAATCGCAAGGATGAAGTTTTAAAATACTATGAAACCGGATTTTCTTAAAAAAAAAAAAACAAAAACTCAATCACACTAAAAAATAAACCGCCAAACCTTTGAAAATTCCCTCCCATCCCCTCAATCTCCTCCACCTCCTTTCCTTCCAGAGCAAGCCTCTCAATTTCCTCCATTTTTAGGGTTCCATCACACCTTCAAATCCAAACTCAAACCCCACTTCACATTTCCCCATCCCATCCACAACTCCAAACACCCAAAAACCTAAATCAACAAAATCAAGACATTTAAGATGCCAATCGAAATGCCAAGAGGATTACCATTCTCAGTAGATACGTGGACCCACGATTCCAAGCTCAAACGCCATCATTTTTTGACTCATGCTCATAAAGATCACTGTTCTGGCATCACCTCTCATTCTTCTTCCCCAATTTATTGTACTCATCTCACCAAATCCCTTGTTCTCATCTTCTATCCTCAGGTTCTGCCCCATTTTCGATTTTCTTGCAATTTTGAGTTAGTTTCATTTTTTTCGGTGGGTTTGATTTGATTTTGAATTTTTTTGCAGTTAGATGAGTCGCTTTTTGTGGGAATTGAAGTGGGGCAGACCTTGATTGTTGATGACACAAATGGGTCTTTTACTGTTACTGCATTTGATGCTAATCACTGCCCTGGTATAGAGTTCATCCCTTTTTGATATCGAATTATGTTGTATTTCAGTTGGATTTTAGAAAGGTGATTTGGGTACGATTTTAAATGTGGTGTATTTTATTGATTGTTATTGTTGAAATTGAGCTTGTTTTGACGATTTTATCGGGAAATTTTAAATTTATAAATGTTGTGTATAACTAATGGACTTCTGCTATAAAAGCTATTGGTGTTCAGAATCTGATTAGGTTGCGATGATGTTCGCTTGAGTTTGATCATCTATTTTTTCTGATTGAGTGATTAATCATTGTTTTAGACGTAATTCTACCACATTTGGGGGTCCAGTTTTGTAATTTCCGAAACTTTGCATTTGTGATTGGGAAGTGATAAATTTCAGGATGACTAATTATGTATTAGTGACTATCAGGATACACCTTTGTATTCACTTTTATGTTATCTCAAACATTTCGTTTATGTGTTACTGAACCCTTCACAAAGAGGAAGAATCTTCCCTTTAGTTTGAGATGCAAAAAAAATTTGAAATATAAAAGTCGGCAAATTGAAACAGGATTGGTTCTTACTAATGTATTTTGATGTTGGATATGCTGTTAAAATGGATGCTTTGGGACAGAGGAGAAACATGTTCATGTGTCTGTATTTCAGGTTTGAATATAGTAAAGCAGTAGTAGCTTGTAGAAGTGTGGAATTTCTTAATAATATTCTCTTCACATTAAGAGGTCTGTCTGAGAGAGGAAGGGCTGTTATTTAAAATTCTGATTTGGGATGTGATAAGAGTTGTTTATTCAAATGACATGGGATACCACACCCGGTTAGAATTTTTTGAATGAGGGTTCAGGAGTAGTCGTGACAAATCCTCTTGCTAAGCCAATCTGGGAATTCTAGGTATTGAAGTCATGATCCTGTCTTATTTCACCGTTTGAGGCAGAAAGTAAACTTTGGCAAAGATTACTATGAAATGGTGTTAGGGAAAAGGTACAAGGTCCAGAGTAGTTGATAGGTGCTAATCTGATTAATGGTTTGATGGGTGGTGGTACATTCTACAGTGGTGTCACAATTTGCAGAGAGTCAAGCTGCTTGATGGTTACTTGATGAGAAGTGAAAATGGCAAACACGCTTATTACATGTTCCTGTAATTTCTAGATCATCAAATTCTAACTTTCCATGATCACATGTTGAGCAAAAGATTTTTACGTTTGATGGTCATACTTGGTGGTTTGTGGCAAAACTTTTTAAGATTTTGGTAAGATACGAAATGCTTTTCTTCTCAGTTTTCACAGTTCCATATAACTTCGGAAGCTTTATTTAGAAACTATACTTATTGATGTGGAACATCGAACTTCAGGGGCTGTGATGTTTTTGTTTGAAGGCAATTTTGGCAATATTCTTCATACTGGAGATTGCAGACTCACTCCAGAATGTCTGCAGAACTTGCCAGAGAAGTATATTGCCAGAAAAGGGAAGGAACACAGTTGTCCACTTGATTTTGTTTTCCTGGACTGTACGTTTGGCAAAAGTCTTATGAAAATCCCAAGCAGGCAATCTGCTCTTCAGCAGGTAAGTTTTATGAAGCCTTGGCATTCTGGCTTATTCGTTATGTTTAGGATTTTTGTCAATTTCATCTAATGTTCTTAAAATTTGCGGTGCCTGTTAAAAGGTAAGGTTTTTACGACTTATACAATACTTAGTGTTTGTTTCACAAATGAATATGGTTAAAAGGTTTGCACCTAGAGTCAAAAAAAAGTTCTTGCCTACTTGGCTGAGACCAAAGATTCAGATTCTATTAGTAGTGAAAATCAAATGGACTCCGGAATATATTGATTGGCTACCTCAATCAATGCATCTACGTATTTCCTAATGATATGAGAAGTTACAAATTTTTTCCCTTCAATTATTTGTGTATATGAATCCTCCATGTTTAAATGTGATCAGGTGCATTTTTAATATACTTGCATTGCTGCAATGGAACAGGTTATCAATTGTATATGGAATCATCCTGATGTCCGGACAGTATACCTCACTTGTAATGTTCTTGGCCAGGAGGAAGTACTTGTGCAAGTTTTTCAAACGTTTGGGTCCAAGATATATGTCGACAAAATCCAGCACCCAGAATTTTACCAAGTTTTGGAACTTATAGATCCTCAAATCATTTCTGTGGATCCTACTTCTCGGTTCCATTTGTTTGAAGGTTTTCCAAAACTGTATGAGAAGGCTAAAAAGAAAATATTGGAGGCACGTGAGAATATGCTGCCTGAGCCTCTCATAATACGACCTTCAGCACAATGGTATGCAATGGAAGAAACTGAGCTTACTGTTAAGGAAAGGAAAATTCTAGAAAAATCAAACATGCCTGTGAAGGATCAGTATGGTGTCTGGCATGTTTGCTACTCAATGCATTCCTCCAGACAAGAGTTAGAGTGGGGTTTGGAACTTCTTTCACCTAAATGGGTTGTTTCAACTACTCCGGAGTGCCGAGCTATGGAGTTGGAGTATGTTAAGAAACACTGCTTTACCCCTCGAGCTTCTAATGATCGTTTCTGGAAGGTTCTGAACATTTCCATGGAAGATTCTTTTAAGACATCAGATGTGTTGGTAGGAAGTAGTGTATCTTCTTCTGCTGTGGAAATAACTAATGCAGCTTCTGAAGAACTTGAGCTGCCATCACCCAAGACGTTGATTGACCAGGTAAGTTTCTTGAATTTTCCTCCTTCAAGTGAGAGGCCACCAATAACCTTATTTGGACGAGCAAGACTTGGTTATCATTCTTGCATCTCAGCTGAAGAAGTGAAAATCACGTTTGAGGATGAAAAGAAGTATAATCCCATCCCAGACAGTGAATTAAAGAGACCACTCTCACCCCTTCCTCTCCCCAAAAAGGACCCCTGTGTTTTAGGGTGTGCAGGAAATGCCCCTGAGTGTCCCCCAAACTACTCCAAACTGCCTCTCAGAGACACACGTATCTGTATCAGAACGAATGTAGAAGATGTTTGTAAACACGAAGAAGTGGAAGTGAAGCTACTATATTCTCATGATATGGAAAATGAAGTTGAGAAGCCTAAAGATAACAACGTAGAGGTGGTAGATGCTGATACTGAATCCAATATCTTAAGAAGGGATGCAACAGTTCGTAGATCTGTTTCACATTCTTACATTGGATCGTCAAATGGATTCAGTGACAATATTCGGAAGCTCTATAGGTCTATGAATGTACCTATGCCTAAACCTCTTCCTTCCTTGGTCAAACTTATGAACTCCTGCAAACGTCCCAAAAGATAAGTCTAGATTTAGCTAATTTTTCATCACTAGTGAGGATTTATTCTTTCTAACGTTATATTTCCTTTGTCCATCCCCCTAATCTCGAGGGGCCTGGCTGCCAAATATGAGTGAGTTAATTCGTAAGGGGTCCTGTTGGGTCCGTCTTACCATACGACTTTTCAAACGCTTAGGTAAATAGGGGTAATGTACAAAATTCTTTAGAAATCATTTAAGTTTGTTGGTTACAAAGTACTTATTTTTTTTATTTTCCAATTACTTCATGAAAATATGTATGGATGTTGTAACTATAATTTACTATTAGAAGGAGAGAGCTCAGTCTCTTCCCCTTCAATGAAACGGATTCCATTCGAATCCTTAAGTTGACTGTTTGGATATACTATGGTGTTATGGGCGGCATATCCCTTTTCCTTGTTTTTTTGCAACTGATTCAGGCTCCAACTTTAGGAGAATGAAAGCACAAAGTAGATACACTGCAAATAGTAATACAGCCCTGAATTTACTCTCCTATTGAATTTTATACCCTTTCGATGCTGTAGTTTGATACATATATCTGGAAATAACTACACTGCTTGGTGGTAAGATGTTTGTGCGTAAAGAGAGGAATTGTTGTGATGGGTCTTGTGTATCTGATTCACATCCTTTCATAATTGAGTTGATCAGACTGCACACAAACATATTCCATCAGAAGTTGGAACATATAAGCCATTTACAGAATTCGTATAGGATCAATTAATACCTTAATCAGCATGTCTGTTGGAAGCCAAGCGGGAGATGTAGGGATCCCAACCCAAGAAACCTGCAGGTATTGCCAAATTCGAGGTTTCTTTAGCTATCTAGTATTGAAATCAGCTTGTCAAAGCTGAAAATTGCACCTAAAATAGATCAGTTTATGTTCCTTAAGCATGCCTTGTAATCTAGACAATCTATGCAAAATGAAAACCTTAGCTTGTTCACTTCAACTTAATTCAATCAGACTGAGAGACTGCTGTGAATTACTGAAATACGGCTTTGTTCGGAAAAAATCATGACTGTAACAGTCAGAAGAAGAAAAACTATTAAGTCAGTTTTTACCTGTATCATCTATTCAATTCAGTAAAAACTACTTGAGAGATAAGGGCCAAAGAATCTAAGTATATACAATAATTAGTTTCAAAGGACTTCATGTTTGGGTCACTTACAAGTGCATACTCTCCTGTCTCAAAAAAGCGTATATCAAGGACCTGCATTACAAAGTTGAAAAATATGAGAATACCCTTCATTACAAACTGCATCTTTCCCTAGGGTAAAAATCTAAATCATGGGCTCTGAATTAAGTTTTACCTCTCCACGATCTTCGTAAATGTAATCCAGCCCTTTGTAGTACGGTGGATGTCCAACTGATAGATACTGATCATTTGCAAAAGCGTAAACACGTAAAATCCTCTCATTCACTATAGCTTGTAAAACACAGATGAAATACACTCAAATCCCAACTTAAAGTTTTAATAAATGGTTCAAACTTCAAAGATTTTACACCTCATTCTACATACAGTCTTCATATATAGACAGAAATTCATGGCTTTTACATAGTGTACTTAAGCACTTCACACAACGTGTTTTCAAATGCCAAAACAATTGGTCTAATTTTCCATCTCAAAATGTGGATTGTTTTGAAACAAGTTCAGAAAAAGAAGCCACTTTAAGAATCAGTATATTAACAGGAGAGAAATAAATACTCACATTGATACTATTAAGGTACTTCTCCTTGTCAACCCTTACAATCTGACCTTTCTTCACTGCCCAAACCAGATATAAGAATAATGAGATACCAAGTTAAACAACCATATCAATATGAATCAATCAGTTTAGAATCTAGACCGTAGTTCACTGTGTATTAAGCCATGAACCCATATTAGCACACCGTTCTGGTAAGGGGTCCATGGCCTTAATACACCAAAATGAGATGAGCCAACCCGCGAGCTAGAGATTTTCATGCTCTAACAAATTCTGAAACGAGTTGAGCTCATCTCAACTTGTGATCAATTTTCCCAAGTAGCACCTTGTATATGTTGAACAGATAAATGATAGAACTTATTTTTCTACAAAACAAAAGTGACGAAAGTACCAATTACTGACTTGAATAAACAGGCTTGGGGGCCTTTTTAGGAGTAGACTGAACTGGCTGATCATTGGAACTATCCTTGGGTTTGGTCTCCGTGAGTTTCTGTGCACTATCAGCTTCAGCTCTGACACATAGCCGGCGTCGAAAAGGGACACTTGTTGTGGTTTTGGGGAGAGAAGAGAAGCAAGAGAAAGCTTGGGGATTCGAGAGAGTTGTAGAGAAAGCCATGAGAGTAAGAGCAGCAGAGTTTTGAAGGCTAAAAAGACCACTCTTTTTTTTAGTACTTGTACATTTCAGATAAGAAATGAATAAAGAGAAATAAACCTTGAAGAGGGGATGGTACTTTGGAAGGCTTTCTTCTAATCTCCTTAGGGCCACATCTCAAAGACAAATAGTAGTTGATTTGGCGCTTTCTGTGAGATGGCAACTGAATAAAAGGTTTTGATATATTTTTTTTTAAAGGGAATCTCAATTAAATAAGAAGAGTAGGGATTTGGAAGTAGGTCTTGCCCAAGTAGGTTCATGTTGTTACTCTTGTTAGTTGCTTAGATAGGCATGCACCATATTTATAAGTGGAATATTTAGAAATTGTATAATGATCTTAATGGAGTTTGAGCCGAAATACACCACTGAAGTTCCTTACTTATGACATTAACTTTTTGTTCAATTTGATAGGATAAGCTAGGTTATTTATTAGAAGGAAACATTTTCTACTCCCACATATGTATATCCAACATTATAAAGTCATGAGCTTATGAGTATACTATTAAGTGTAAGAATAATTTGAGTAAATGGTTACTATGTAACAATGTAGTACAATATATACTTCATGTCATTGTGTATCTTATCTAGTATCTCACTCTCTTATTGTGACAAAATAACCACATTTACCAATAAGATAAGAGGTGATTTATGTAGGTGGGATAATAACACAAATGGGACATATGATCTCAACTCAAAAAAGAGGAGGGGAGGGGGAGGGGGAGGGAACAAAGAGGGATCTTTTAGAATGTGGGTGATGAAAATGGAACTTCATTTGATATGATAAAAAAGATTAGTATCATTATTACGTTTATAAACTATCACGATTCTTTTAGAAATTAATTAATGATACACACAATATCGTGTACTATGTAAAAAAATCTTATATAAGAAAAGTGAAAACTCATGAAAATACTGATAATTTTGTAAATGGAACATGAAATTGGTTAAGAAAAAGTCCAAGACATAATCGTACAACTTAGTGAGACAACATTTGATTCCCATTATTACTAGTACTTGGGATGGCTAGACAAAAGTGAGGAGTAGCCAAGACCTTAAACCGTTGGGCTTTTTACTCAAATGAATATACCCAATCCTCCTCAGCTATCCTACCTCCTCCCAATTGTATTACGTCTGTAACCAGGTTCTCATCAATCTCCATTCTCTCCCAATGACCTTTTAAGCTATGCATTTCGTCGAGCACTTTGTGTGCACATATCAATTCAACTGCTCGCACCCTTTGTTTTTCTGTTCAATTCTACTAGTGCTTCTGGTTTGTGATGCGTTATTTGTTTAAAATTCTCTATTCTACAGAAATGCCAGTACTGAGAAGTACGCAATATGGGGCCACAACTTGAACTTTTCAATCGAAACGAAGCAAGGTGGAACCATGACAATCCTCAAGAATTGCTCTATTCAGATACCCTCTGGCCAGTTATGGATGCTTCTTGGGCCTAATGGGTGTGGCAAATCTACCCTTCTCAAGGTGAATTTTCGATCTTATTTACTGTTTGTTTGCTTTGATGTTTATTGTTTTCTGGGATTAAGAATGTCATTTAGAAAGAATCTTTATTATCGTAGGGTATGGTTGTACACACCTGACTTCCCATGCTCCATTAGTTTATTGGGGTTATGTTGATATTGGGGCTCAACCTTACTGTTTTAAGATTGACAAAGATTGGGTTGTGCAGGTTAATTTGAAATGATCTCCGTGTTATCTGTAGGGGAAAGGTTGTATACAAATGATCTGCCTTATCCTTTCTAAGGCGTTAATTGGAAATACCCCCCTGTGTTATCACTGTCTAGTCTGCCTTAACCCGTCCAAGGTGAGAGCTTCTTTAGAGACAATGGGGTAATGTTGATGTTGAAGCATAGGGTCAAGCGTAAGAATCTGTGCTGATGATTGGTTATAACGGTGCAGATATTGGCTGGCCTCTTGAAAACAGTTGATGGGAGTGTTTATGTGAAGAAGCCCAAAAGCTTTGTCTTCCAGAACCCAGATCATCAGGTCAGTTGTGGCAAGCTTCTTTTGTATGTTCAGGTGATTGTGCTTGGTTTTGTTGCTGGGTTGGCAGTAATCTCATCTATGTTAAGTGAGCCTTATGTGTCGAGTACTTATGTTGGCTAATTTTTTTGTAAGTTTAGTTACCATGTTGCTTAGGAAAGTAACCTGGCCAAACCCCTAGATACAGATGGATATACCACAAAACCGTCTTATTTGTGGACATTATAGTAGCTTCCATTTCTGGACTTATTAATGTATACGATGCTTTGTTCTGGAGGCCTAGTACACAAGAGAGTCAAATCAATTGATGGTAAAGATCATTGATCTTATCTAATACAAAAAAAATCAGAGGTTTTGAAGTTTAATAAATATGCTTGAAAATAATGCATTGGAAGTAGAAATCAATTGGTTGGTAATCTTCCGAGTCTTCTCATTTGTTGCAGATGCGAGCAAGAAAAAAGGGCTTTCCAGGGTTTTAAAACTAACTTCCGGATGTAAATGAACAAGGGAGATCTAAAAGTTTAATTGATATTAATATAACCATTTTTGAGCCAGCTGGAGTAGTTTGCATGTTTATATACTTGTTAATAATCCGTAATGGTGAATTCGTCTATGACAGGTAGTGATGCCTACTGTGGAAGCTGATGTTGCATTTGGCCTTGGTAAATTTGATTTGACCTATTACGAAGTTAATTCAAGGGTTGCAAAAGCATTAGATGCTGTGGGCATGTCTGGATATTCAAGAGTAGGTTTCTAGCATGACTACTTACTGTCAAACAATATGTCTATACTTCTACTCGTGAGGCAATATCCATGAGTACACCCGGGTGCACTGAGGACAGAGACAAAGAGTTGCCATTGCAGGTGCACTAGCCGAAGCATGCAAAGTACTATTGCTGGATGAGCTCACAACCTTTCTAGATGAAAGTGACCAGGTACGGAGTATTATTTCTTTCCAAGTTGCATTTTTAGAGAACACCTATAGGTGATGTACTTGGAAGTTGAGTTTCATTTAAAATGATAGATGGGAGTCGTCAAAGCAGTGAAGAATTCCCTCACGAACTCTGGAGATGTAACAGAACTCGCTTATGCAGATGGTGCAATTTATATGGAGGATGGGAGAGTAGTGATGGATGGTGATCCTTCTACAATTTTGGAATTCATAAATAGAAAGCAGGCTTCGTATATTAACGAAACAAATTCTTGATTGTTTTAAACAGTATTCACTTTAGTGTTTGATTTTTCATACTTCGTAAAAATTGTATTTTCATTATTACTAATCAGTTTTCACTTTCTTGTCTTTGGACAAATTTTTTTTTACTGGCTAATAAGAATGACCTCTATACGTTTGGGATATATAACATCTAATAAGATTCCAATTCTGATGTTTCCCAAGGGGACCAAAAAAAAAACTATACACGTGAATATCATATGGTGAACTTCATATTCACATGCTATTCATGTGGTTCAGTAGTTCTATGGCTACTTTAGACTTAACTGTTAGTTTGTTACAAATCTGACTAAAATCTACTGAGGGTTGCTGATGGTGTTACATATATGTACTGCACACAATTATTTGAGAACAAAAATATTATTGCTCATCATACTCACATAATATTCATGTTGAAATGCTGTATCTACTTGTATAAACCCCTCATCAGAGAAACGAGCTGAGGCCAAATTTGCCATCTTTTGTAGTTTTGTATACTTTAGAGATACAATTTACTAAGAAACTCCATTGTTGAGGTTACTAATTTTATATCAACCCCTCACTTATTAGAGAGAAATAAAACAAAAACCTAAAAAATGATAAAAATTCATTGCTTTTTTTATTTTTATATTTTTTATGGACAAGCCATCTATCCACTCTCCATTAGTTTAGATCTATTGATTTGCTGTACTACTAATGTGTAATCTCTTTGTCTTTAAAAAATTATCCCAATTTGACTTTTACTATCTTTAATACATGGCTTAAAATTTTTTTATCTCTAAACTCACAAGGCAAAAAATTATAAAAACTTGATATTCTAAAAATTTACATTTAAATGCATACAACTAAATTTCACTTGAATATATTATTTCTTATAACATGATAAAAATTTGTGATCAAACTTTGAATCCAAATAGTGGATTGAGGCATTTTTAGGGAAGGATTATATCCTTCTCACCAAAAGCTTTGCTAGAGCTATTCAAAAACTTGATCATGGAAAAAGTATGACGACATCAGCCTTTTTCCACACATATAACACACTCAAGTACACATATAACACACCCATGTACACTACAAAAACAAGTTCATGCGGAACTACAGGAAATTATTCAGTACCATGGTATCAAAGAATAACGGCAAAACCTACCATAACAATAAACAGTTCATATGAAAGTAACATGAGATTAAAAAACCATGTAATTGTAGTGTGATAGTCATTAAATAATGAATGTTACTACAAAACCCATAGGAGGTTTGGTTGGGTTGAAAAATTCAACCCATTTAAGAAACAGATTAGGTTTGGGTTGACAAATATCAACTAAACCGAACTAGATTAATTCTAAACTCAACCCTACTCATTGCTAGCTCTAGTTGCATTTAGTAATCAATAAAGTTGCTAGTCATATGGAGTAACAAATATGATATTGTGACACTAAACTACTACGGAGTAATTTTAAAAGGAGAAGTAACAAAGAGTAAGTACATACAATACTTTATTTTCAAATATAAAAACCATCTAGTTGGTAAAAAAAGTTACATTGATTTTTATTTTTTTTGGTGCAAGAGAGGGGAAAATCCAACAAGACAAAAATAGAAAGCAGAAGCCAAAAAAAACAAAAGTAGAAAACAAAACAATAAAAAACAAACAAAAAGAAAACTAAGCAGCCTTCTTAGGAATGGATATAGCCAGTGCAACTCCACTTAAATCCTCCAACAAAATAGCACGAAGGCCCATCGAAGCCGCCTCAAATATAACAAACCTCTCATCTTGGATCACACCTTGGTTGGCTAACCAGTCTCCATTAGATTTCTTGTAACAATGCTTAATCTCAATGCGCAAAATCCCACTTCGCACGAGAGATCAACACTATGCATTGACAAATAATGTGAATAAAAGGAGAGGAAGATTCATTTTCGTTCAAGAGCAATTTAATAACCACTTCCGAATCAATAGAAAGCTGAATCTTCCGATGCCTAGCATCTTAGACAGTAAATAAACTCTTAAGAACCCCTAAGAGCTCAGCTCTAATACATAAAAAATACCACGCAAACATTTTGTAAACTTCACCCTAGCAACCTCTAATTTCCTCCAACTCTGCCTGGCCCCAAGTTTCCCTTAGCCGCACCATCAATATGAAGCGACACCCACCCAATAATTGGGGTCATTAACAAACAAATAAATTCCTTAAACAGTTAACATAATATTTGTTTAAAGGGGTTGACAAATATGGAAATTGGTGAAATAAAACTGTGGATTTCAAATCTCTTAAGTAATAATAATTTTAAGTTTTTCACACTAGTTAAAGAAATCCAACCAAATAATACTTATTCCCCTAGACCCATGGGCGTTCCTCTAGTGAACCATAGTGGCTAAGTGGATTGAGATAAGGTATTGTAATCGATATTCAATTCCTATAAATAATTTAAGGCCCTTTTAAACTAAGGCAAAATGCTCTGCAAAAAAAAAAAATCCTCTATTAAGATAACAAATCCGATAAACCCTATTTATTATTGAATTATCCCTTTAACCAAATGTCTCAAAAGCCAAATAGGAAGAAAGAAAGCAGAAAACATGAAACGGATAGTTGGACAAGGCCTAAAACAACAATGGGTGGACAGTGCACCTGGGTGCACCATGAGCATGATGCATCTACTCCAAAAAAATGTACATGGAAAATATACATTACGTACACGAAAATGTATATTACGTACATGAAAAATGTACATAGTACACATATCAATTACGTGGAATATAAAATATACATTTCACATAACTCACATATATAATATGTATATTTTTCATGTACGTAACGCACATTTTCGAATTTTTCATATATATAATATACAAAATTTGCACCAAAACTAGGCACATTTGAACAAAAGAAACAAGGAGCAATCACATTTCAGTATTTCACAAACTCCCACCATTTCGGACTGAATATTGAGTTCCAACAAATCAAGAATGCGGCCTGACCAAACACATCATTGGCTTTTGTCCCCGCCTATAAAGTACGAAGCATTTGATAACCAATCGCCCAACATTTTAAATTACTAGGATCAGAACTTCCTCTTCCCAACATCAGTTCTGTTCCTATGTCCAAACATTCCAACTTCAAATTCACTCAACTTTTCATTATTCAAACCCCAATCTTAGAGCCTAGTATTCAAGGATTTGCTGCTGTTTTCTCAATTCTTGAAATACATATACCATTAACAGTGGCAATTATTGATAGCAATTGTACCGACTTTTTTGAGTTGATCATTTCTGGGTTTTGCTTTGTTTCTTTGCAAGATTCGAACTTTATTGGGTATGCTGCTGGATTTTGTTCTTCTTTGAGAAAGTTCTTACCTTTTTGGCCCAAATGAGAACTGGGTATGTTTCTTTCCTTTTAAAGCAGAGATTTTTTTAGAGAATTTTGGGCTGTGTTTTTTTGCTTCAATTTGAGCAATTTGAACCAAGTTGAAAAATTCCCTTTGTTTCCTTTTTAGGTTTTGATCAATTTAGGAAGGGATTTACTTGATGCAACTGTATGATTGTATGATTGAGGGATAGTTATTGGGATTTTTTTGTTGCTCAGTTGTCGTTTCAACTGCTTAAATCATACATTTTTTCTTTTGCAGAACTGGACTATTGTACATTTATAAAAGTTATATCTTATATTGCAAGGATTCGCGTGCGACCTTACTGCATTTTTTGTACCAATATTGTGTCCGGATTTGTACATGTGTACCATTTCACTAGCAGGTATATGATTTTGTTTGTTTTCCGTTATCAGTATCCATATTCGAATTTGTATGGGTAAAATATCTTTCTATCTATGTAGGAATAAATGGTTTCTGATATGGTCGACTCATTGAGTTAGTTGACGGTGCAAGTAGGAATAGCTATCTTTGTAGATTGGTTTTAAAATTGAGATTGAGCTAATGATAAGTTGTTTGAATGCACCCTTTCATCTGACTTGATAATCATCAAAGGGGAAAAGAGGGCCGGGGCTGCTGGGGGATTGTGGTTTATGAGATACCCTTTTTGATGATTTGAGGCTTTATTTTCAGTTTATGATGTTTTGTTGGTGAAGGTTCAAATTTGGTTGACAACGTAATTCACAAGTACATGATTTCTTCTTTTTTTTTTTTTTTCTGCTAATAATGGAATCTTTACCTTCACTCTGTTTGCTGTGAACTGACCTATCAAACATTATACAGAGAAATGGCAAATCATGAGTGGTGATTCTCCAGCTCTTCTGCATTAGGTTTTATGACTTTGGCTGGATGAAACCTGTTTGCATTGTTTGAAAGATCCTCCACATTTTCGTTCTTCTTTTCGGGCTGTATTTTTCTGCTTTGCTTTTCCTTCAAAACTTTCTATACCCTGGCCCTTGTTACTGTAGCTTGTACTCCTAATTGCAATTTATCACTTGAAACCCAGAGCTTTAGTAAATAATTCCAGGTAAATATCAAGCTATGGTGGCTTTATTAGTCAACAAAAATATTTGAATAGAATTAGAAGGGCCCAAAGGACCGTCAGTCATGTAAGAGAATCTTCACTGTGAGGGTTGAGAGCACAACTTTGGTCTTAGTTTCTCTTCTTAGATGCCAGAATTGAGTGAACCCAGACTTTACCTTATCAAAAAAATATACAAACTTAAGATAACCTGTATAGCTTTGAGCCTGTTGTTTCTAATCTTTATAGTTGTTTTGAGTCTATTCTTATGTCAGGCCCTTTATTTTCACAAAGCCCTCTGGAACTGAAAACGACGTGGAAACTGGTCTCTTGGGAAAAGAGAAAGATAAAGTTTTGCGGACTAGCAGATCAATTAAGATTCCTAATCAGGCCTTACTGTGGGGCAGCTTACTTCATCCTGCAGCATGATGCTCATTAATAAATTTGTCTTGTCCAGCTATGATTTCAACGCTGGTATATCTTTGATGTCGTACCAGGTGAATTCATCTATTTTTGTGCCCCTATTGATGCACCAAAAAATCTGTTTTTATCATGGAGATCTCATATAGTAGATGCAAATTTGTAACTTTGCAGTTTCTTCTCAAAAGCTCATGGGGTTATTTGTTTTATTGCAGAATTTCATTTCAGTACTCATTGTGTATACATTGTCCTCTTTGGGTGTTATAACAATGGAGCCACAATCATGGAAGCTAATTAAGGTCTGGATACCTGTGAATGTTATCTTTGTTGGGATGCTCATTACAAGCATGTTCAGTTGAGAAAATAGCAATCGCCTTTTTATCAGTGACAATGCTTTTTATAATTATGTTTGTAGAACTTTTCGCCATCATGAATTCCGAAATTGTCTTTTTGCAGATTGAGGTACATTAATGTTGCGATGGTCACGGTCCTTAAGAATGTCACCAATGTAATGACTGCAGTTGGCGAGATGTATCTCTTCCAGAAGCATCATGATAATAGAGTCTGGGCTGCTCTATTTTTTATGGTATTTCTCACTTCTGAAAATTTATTCAGCAATCAGCTTCTAGGTCACTAAACATTATTGAGATAGGATAGCTATTTCAGTTTATTCCACTCTTTCCTGCTAATACATATTACTTGCTAATAAAATATGGTATCTTGCTCAGTTTCTTCTTGACTTTGTTTGTAAAAGGCAACTCATTTTGATTTGTAGCTTGGATTAGCTATTATTAATTTCTGAATGAATAACTGAAGAGATGATCCAAGAGATCATAAGTCTTTTGATATTGGTGGGATCCATGGCCTTATTATATTAGCTCTTCTGCAAAAATTTTATTGTTTTGTCGAACTCATTTGGTTTGTTATGTTGCTGACTTAGCTCTTGATATATCTTCTGAATATTTTATGGTTTGTATGAAGCCTATATTAATATCTTCAGCTTTGGATTGAAACTTGAAGTTCCATTTTCTTTCTTCCTTCTTTTTACTAGAGTGTGTTAATCTTTACCATTGCCCATGATGATGCCAAATTTAGATAAATCGACAATTGTAGAGGGTTTGGAAACTAATTTCCAATGAGGATTAAGAAGCTTTCTACCATCGCATTAAAAAAGAAATAGAGAATTCAGTGGGATGGGGAATTTGTTGGCTGTTCCATCTTCAGGTATACTGCTTCTTAAGAGCTAGGAAATTGGAGTACCTTTGTTGTCAAAAGACATGGGCTTACCTCTGAATTTGTTCCAATTATGCTAGGCATTTTGGATATGTCTAGGCATCATATTTCTTATCTAATGAACTTTTATTTATGGGATAGGGATGATTGATATTTGCTTTATAATGCTCAGTGACGAGCTTATAGAAGAGAATTGGCCCTCGACTCATTCTGAAGACTTCATTAAATATGTTGCATATTAATATCTTGTTCTTTTAGTTCTTGTATCTTGTATGTTATTGATTTTTATGTATGTAATATCTGGAGATTAAGTCTTTGGTCCTTCTGCAGATCATATCAGCCATTTGTGGAGGAGTCACAGATCTAACCTTCCATGCCGTTGGCTATACATGGAAATTTATCAACTGTTTTCTAACTGCTTCATGTTCTATGAGTTTTCAATATAATTTGTGTTAAGTCTGTACATTTTATTGTGCTTACATAAGTTAAGTTCTCTCTGATTGCCTGCTTATGAGTTTGAGTATTCTATTTCTTACCTACTAGTCATTAAATTGGTGAAATGGGTCTGACTCTACTGGCTTCTCCTTCTGCTTTGTTTAAACTTCTTCTCCATTTTTATTCAGTTCATTTGTCATATCTTAAACTTATAGTCCCAATTTTTCATTTTTTTAGTTTTGTTATCTTCGAAAGTTTTCAGTTTCTGCATTGATATTTTTTTCAAATTATAGACCTTCTCTTGAGCTTATGGCCACCTTTTATATGTTTTCCAGTTTACATGTGGTGTTCACCTGGTTAGAGAGATCTGTTACAAAATTTAATGCTTTTCACCCTCACTAGTAATTGAATAGAGCAACAGACAGTGTTTACTTGTACGTGTACCTCAAGTTGCGAGTTCTAGAAATGACATGACCTGTGCCACTAGAATATGCTTCATGTTAGTACATCGCATTTCATATGTGTATCTTGTGCCATCTTTTCTGGTTGAGATTTTGTGAATAATGTTGACCACTGCACATCTGTAAAGCATCTCTTTTTTGGGACCTGTGCATTATAGTTGTTTTGCTAAATTTTATTGTAAAAATTGAGTAATGATCAAGGATTCATTTGTGATTTGTTGCAGTTGACATTAAGGTGTGTCATGGACACAGCAAAGCAAGTCACTCAATCTGGAAACTTGAATGAGTTTACAATGGTCTTGTTAAATAACACTCTCTCGATTCCTTTGGGTGTCCTACTCATTTTCATATTCAAGGAGGTGGACTATCTATATGAAACGTGAGTCATCTATTGTCTATATACAATGTTTGCTGATGATTTTATGTCAGTTTACTTTTCTTGCCCCAATTTAATCCAGAACTGTTAGCGTGTACTTTTTACATGGTCAACTTTTTAGTTGATTTGTTTAAGATGGCTGAATTATGTTAAGTCATATGAGTTTTGATGGATAATGCTAAGATGCTCAGATGCGTTGGAGTCATTATAATTTGCATACTATGACAGTTGCTAGAAGCATGGCACTATTTTGTATATCTTTCAGTTAATTAGTTTGATCAATATTATAATCTGGGCCAAATTTGTAAGTGGAAAACCCTATCCTATTGGGAAGGCTGTTTATGAAAAGAAAAAAGACAGGCCTTCGCAACATTGTAAGGCCATGTATGGGGACAGGAGGTTGATGACTGCCCTATGCTCACAATATCCCGGCCTTGTTCCATGGCTGGTTCTCGTAGCAGGACCGATAGAGTCGAGTCGTTGTTTAGGGGAAAAACAGGATGGAATACAATTCAACTGTACAGGTTCAACTGAATTTCTTTGATGAGGAAAGATGGGTAATTGGTACTTCATTGGTAGCTAAGATGCAATGCTCTTCCCAGTATAGTACATCAAGGCACTCCTTTTGTTCTGGCTTCTATCTTCTGGCATATCTGCCTGTATATCTGAAATATATCCCTGTCTGATTCTTGATCCAATTAATCCTTTGGTATTTTTGCCTCAAAGGACATTGGTATACAAACTTTTAACCGAGGGTCGAAGACCTCTGTGAAAGTATTGATTTTAACCAGCTAATCACAAGTTGAGCAATATCAATGTTGAAAAGCATACTTATTCGCCCATCTCACAATGTTTATTCTATTAAAGTTTGAAAATATATATTTTGTTCATTCTTTAGCTAACATTTTTGCATTTGAACTAGCAACCGCTACCACTAGTCCCCGGACATAAAAACTCCTTTCTATTTCAGTTGTAGATTCAATTTACACGCTGCCATTAGTCATGTGAATTTGATTAGGCGTATGCTAGGGCACATGGTCTCATAAGACCCAGAGAAATAGGTTAAGGTAATATCTCACTTGGTTTGGAAATGTTTGAAAACAAAATGATGGTAGTGCGTGTTTTGAAGGGTTGTATGACAAGGTTTGGAATCCCATTATTTCCTATCACTCGATCTCTAAAGGCTCGAGATCGAGTTTAAATCCCAATTTTAGGAATTTTAGAAATGACAAGAAATATTTGAGTTAAAATAGATGACTATTATCAAACATATAGCCTAATATGACTCTATTAGACCCATAATAGATATATCAGAGTAATATCTATCTATGTCTTGAATTGCCCAAAATGATCTAATATTGAAAGCATATAATGTTTCTTTTCGGTTTTTAAAAAAAAATCCAAAATTAAGCTAAAGATAATGGGTGCCTTTTGAATCATATGAAATGGTTTGAATTCATTCATTGCCTAATGTTCGATTTGCCAAAGGATGTAGCACCCTTATTTCAAAACAAGATATTCAGAATTAGACTAATGATAATGGGTGCCAAATTGCCAACAAGTTCATACCTTAAGGGGAACGTTGGTGGCAAAATAAAGCTTAAATCTCTAACAATTACCATATTGTAATTCCATAATTTGGTTAGATACTTAGATGGGTAAGTTGATTATTTCAAATCAGTTGCTTAAAACAACATGAATCGAATTCCAAAAATGTTGTGCTTTGTGCCCTGTGGACAACCTTGGACAAAAATTGGCAAGTTTATCTTACTTATATTTAGACCTGTGTATTGTGTCGGGTTAGGACCGAAATAGGTCATATGTAAAACGGGTTGAGTCGGGTCGGGCCAAAAAAAGATGTAAAACGAGTCGAGTTCGGACCGGGCCATAAAAAAGATAATATAATTTTATCTACAAATGGTGATAGTTTACATGTATCACATCTAATCTTTTAACATCCCAAGCAAAAATAATTCATTTAAATAGGACTGCTTACGTCCTGTCCCCGCACTTTAAACGCTTGTAAATATATTATATATGATCATATTTCCAAAGTCTGAAAGAAGAGAATAATTTGATTCCAATGCAAGGGGTCCCATATCCCCAAAGGTACTTAACAACAACAATTAGCAAAAGCAATTTGCCAATGAATGCCAATGAGAGTGAGGCAATCTCCCCTTATCCACATTCTCACCACAAAACCTTAATTACACTTCATCATCTTTCCTCCACATCACTCCTTTATCATAATCCTCTTTTCTCTCTATCCTAACTAGCAAAACTTATACCCCTCTATCTCTATGCACCATGACATAATAACCTAACCTAAAAAAAAGGTTTGCAAACTCTAGTCCCAGACACTTTTGATAAATGGCTTCTATGAACTCTAGTGTTCTAGCATGCAGCTATGCCATCTGTGTGGCTGGAGGCTTGGAGCTTACCTCAAAGGCATCTTCAGTGTCATGTGGGGCACCATCAGCTTTGGGTGGGGTTGAGAAACTTCCCATGATCAAGGCGCAAGCCCAAAACTCTAGTGAAGAGAAGGCCGTTGAAGGAAGAAGAGCTGCCCTTTTCGGCTTGGCTGCCTCCCTTGTTGCCACTTCCTTCTCTTCCAATGCTAATGCTGGAGTCATTGAAGAGTACCTTGAGAAGAGCAAAGCAAACTAGGTTAATTACTTTTCGTTCATTTTGATTTCATCATTTTTTGGTCTCTTTATGCTTATAAATAGCTATCCACTAGTTTAGTTGGTAATGCCTATCAGGTAACCCGGGTTCAGTACTCATCTGCTGTTATCATTCAGGAAGGGTAGAGCTGATCATGGACGGGCACGGCAATAATAGTTGGCTTATTATAGTATAGGATGGCACCCCAAAAACATGGCCAGTTATTCCGGCAGTTTGTGATCAACTGATCATTACTATGTGAGGGACAATGTAAACAAAGAAAAACTTACGAAGTATATTGTGATGAACTGATGACACATGTTGCATTGTTAATGTTAACCAGGAGTTGAATGACAAGAAGAGGTTGGCAACAAGCGGGGCTAACTTTGCAAGAGCATACACTGTGCAGTTTGGAACCTGTACTTTCCCACAGAATTTCACTGGTTGCCAAGATCTTGCCAAGCAAAAGGTTTGTCTACTGATCAATACCCTGTATACTTTACCAAGATCCAAACTTTGAACACTTTTTAACGCCTCTTTTTAGTAACTGTACAGAAAGTACCCTTCATCTCTGATGATCTGGAGTTGGAATGTGAAGGTAAGGACAAATACAAGTGTGGTTCCAATGTTTTCTGGAAATGGTGAAATGTTTAACACCCTCAAATTCATTTGGCCATCATGTACTTGCTATTTAATTCACAAAAAGAGTTGTGTATTTGGCCATCATCGACGGATGGACGAGTTCTTTTGTGTTTTACTACTCTTTGTTTCAAGTTATTGATCAAACAGCATATATGGAGGTGAAAATGGAGTATCTTTGAAATCTAACCAGCTTCAACTCAAAACAGCGCAAAATAATACTCCCTCCATTCCCGATTAATTGTTACGGTAACTGTTTTCATATGCCCATAAAAGAATAACTATTCCAAACTAATGATGGTTTATAATTAAATTTCCCATTGTCAACATTCAAACTAAGCTGGGGAGTAAAAGATAGAAATGTCTCTGCTACTATATAAGAAGTCTCTTCATAAAATCATGCCTCTTACAAAGTACTTAATTACGAGGGATGGAAGTCTTGGCACTATATGACAACAATTTCCAGATAGGCCAAGTATTTTACCAAGATGTCATACTCATCAATAGTAACATATCCTACTCTCACAGTCACAGGTGACCGACAAAAATTAGATTTCTCAACTGTAGTGAAGTTGTTACTCAAAATATACATATACAATCCTGATTGAGATTCTGATGTTAGAAGAGTGCTATCAGAGCAAAGGATTGTTGAAGGCATTATACATTTATTGGGGCACTGGGGTGGAATCTGGTCATCCATCTGCCATAAAAACCGAGTTTGTAAAATCAGGAAAGCTCATTCAGATTGGAAGGCGCCACTTGATGTTGCAAGTAAAAAGAAATTTCTGCTACCATGAGGCGAACTCACAGCACAAAATAAGCCCAAAAATATGTCAAGGTATTGGATTAAACAATGTCATCAAGCTTCTGTGGTATCTGTCTTCAAAAGTTTCTGCAGTCTGTTTCTTTACAGATCAACTCCTGGACACTGGTTGAAGGCTGGGTAATTTGGGAGCACAGATAACATTCATGAGAACCCACATGATGATGATGAACTATCAGCATGTAACTGAGGACATGGAGGTGGAAATACACGGCTTGCAGAACCCGATACATGTTCACAGTGCCATGTAGCAGATGCGGGCAGGCCAGAAACATTTACATTTCTCATGCATATACCTTTATAAGGTGAACCCTCGACACCAAGTATCTCTGGTGCTCTCTTCTAATTCAAGCTAACTACATTGCTTATCAACACTTGGCCACTTCGGGAGTGGCCTTTGGATCCCATTCCACATCAGGGTGATCATTTGCGCCCCTACTAAATTTAATGGGTATTTTCACACTTTATAATCTTATGTTAGATATTGAAATATTCGCTATGTATCCTCCTCGCCCAACATCGGTTTTGATCCGGACCCCAGCTGCCGAATTCCTGACATGAATATCATCTATGGTTATGTTAAATATTCCACCAGACATCTCACTACCTATTCCAACACCTGAGCATGTTAGAGTTATGCCAGAAATTCTTCTCACAATTATGTTTGAGCTAGGACGTGCCATGGCAATGCCATATTGATCCCACCCACCCTTAATGGCCACAAGATCATCCCTAAATATTTTTCATACGTCGAGCCCAAAAAATAATCAACCTACCACTGATCAAATAATGCAACTGAACTCCCAACTCATATCTTAGCCATTCCTGGGTAAGACCCGTGTTGAGTGTATCCAACATGCATATAATTTTTTTATTTTTTGTTGTAAAAAATTACCCAAGTTCTGAATCACCTCAAAGGCTCAAAGCTATTTTATGCTTATTTGGAGAACTATTTTTTCAAGAAAACATATTTTCTCATAATAAAGGACTCTGGTTAATAATAGTAGTAGTAATTTATTATTTAATTTTTTAAAAAAATTTGAAGCTAATTACCCCTGAAATATGAACTTAGCAAAACTCCATCAACGGATCGGAGATTTGGATATGAAATATAACTATGTAAGACAACTAATGATGACAAGTAGATCTGGCTTAAAGGGATGCAAGCAAACCACAAACAATTTCCACAATAAGGACGCACTATTGATATGATAGAGGATGCCAAATTCGAAGGATTGGTTGAAGCTTTAAAGAAGAATGCTACCATGGGAGAGTTGTTGGCTTATGGAGACACGAATCTTCTAGCCATCAAAGGGGAACATTTGCATGTGCATGATAACACGCAAATGTAAATGAGGATTGGTGGACATAGGGAATAAGTTGGTTTTGCCTATGAGTTTTCTCCCATTTCATTTGATAGGGTTTTTCTCATTTTAGGCATAGGTGTGTTTTGAACTTTCCATTTTCAGATTTTATGATTCTATAATTGTGGAAGCCATGGAGGTGATGATTGATGGAAGGCCTTGATCAAAAGCTAAAATCTTGGAGTAATTTTCGAAGATTGAAAATTTTGACCAAGGAGGAAAATTTTAAGACAAGGGGAGGTGCTTGTTACATTGAGATGTGCTTATTACATCTTATCGGTGCTTTATTACGACTTAAGTGACATGGCAAGTGACATGGCATGGGTATGGACGTGGCTACACACATGGGATTGGATATTTAGTGTTTTACTTTAAATAAAATAGGATTAGAGTAGTTAATTTGTAATATTATCTTTTTAGGTAGGATAAGATTCTAATTAAGATAAGATAGTGTTAGAGTTTTAGTAGGATTATGTAATAAATAGGTGGCATTATCCTATTGGTTATTAGGAGTCCTTTTAGAAGTAGGAGGCCTAGTCATAATATGATTGAAACTCTCAAGCTATGGGTATAAATAGATGTGCACCCAAGCTTGGAAAAATCAGATTTGGAGATTCTTTTCTATATATTCTTCAATAAACTTAGAGAGTTTGTTGTTTTTCTTTGTGTGTAACAAAGAGTTGTGAATTGGTGCTTAAAGCTTTAGATTCACGTGAGGAAGTGTAGGAATTGAGGGTGCTTTGCTTTAATCAATTCTTAAACTTTCGCCCTAGATTTAAAACCTTTGGTGCGTAGCTTTAGAGGGTTTTCTATCTAGTTCTATCCCTTTTGTGTGGATTAAGGTTTCAATACCTAGATTCACATCAACTATGTTCTATACATGTATCATGTATGTGTATGTCATATATAAATCAAATAATATTTTAGAAAAAGTATTTGAGATGTGGAGGACTTAAACTCATTATAGTGCTGACTATTAAAACCCAAATACAAAAATTTTAGTAAAGTGGGAATATATAAAATTTTAGTAAAGTGGAGATATATAAATGACATATCCTTACGAAATCGATTTTGTGAAAATTGAGTGGCGGTTTTTGTTTTAATAAGGGGTAATTTTTGTATAATATACCCATTTTCCTTTTTGAATATATTTCTAATTTTTATCAATTGAAATCATAATATGTATTATTTTAAAATATTGGCCACACAAAAATATGTATCTCTAATATGTATTATTTTTATAATAGGAAAGATTTTTGTTATAATGAGTGTGATTTTTATTGACCATACAATAATTTTATTATATCGTTCGTATACACAAAATTTTCCCAAAGTCAAAACTAGGTGTTGAGATTCAGCTCCAGAGTTTGCTCTTAGCTAATCCCCTTAACTTATTGTCCTTATTGATAACTACGTATGTTAAAATAATTTTTTTTTGACATATTAGTATGTTAAATTGTTTATTATCAAGGGAAGGGTGCTTCATTTGATCCACTATTTTTTTTTTCATTTCCTTGGATTATATTGCTCTGACTTGCATGAGACTTTTGTGTCCTTTATTTAAGCACGGGCTAATGACATGTGTACCATTTGAACAACTTAGTCAAAGTTTTGGTATATGTTTGACTATATTAACTCTAATACGAAGTAATTAATTAATTAGTTATATAATAGAATATAGCCAAGCACGTTTAGACAGCCAATATCACCTACTAGCTTAGGACTTGGTCCTCTAAATAAAACAGAAGAAAAGAACTTAGGTACGTAGTCGATTTAGTAATGCAATTATATGCAGATGCGACAAGTTTTCTCAATCTTAGTTATAACTTGTATCGGGAATTTACAAATTTATAAACACAAAACACAATAAATTTATTATATTTCGGTAAAAGTGACTTCTTAACACAATATATATCAATTAACTTTGAGGAGTTAACTTTTGTTATATTGAAATATCATTTTTATTGAGGATACAATAAATTTATTGTATTTTGTGTTTATATAATATTTTGTTATAAAAATGATTGTTGCTCTTTAATAATTGGAATTTAAGTTGTACCAAAAGTGAACCATTTGGCTTCTAGAAAGCCAATTACACTAAAAGTGAATTTTGGTGAGTCTCTTTAGACCTAATTTTGTATGATCTGATTTTGTTTGAGAGAATATTTTTATATTTATTTTTATCTTTTGATAAGGAAAGAAAACCGGTTTGAACTTAGGAATAAATTCAAACATTATCAATCTAACGGATGAAATAATAAAATTGCTATCGATAGAAAAGAATAAGAAAAAGAGAGATTGTAGTAGACAAACCACCTATATAAATCGGATAGCTCAAACGTACTAGATAGAGCGCGAGGGTAAGTTGCATGCTAGGAAATTAATTAGTTATGTCTCACCTCGTGGTCTGGTCTACTGAATTTTATTCTTGATAGCTTCAATGTTCCATTGATAATTACAAGAATAGGAGGTTGTTTCACTCAATCCTACTTGTATCTCAAGGAATGAAAGTGCCTCAGATTAAGTTTTTTGAAACTATAAATTCGAAGCATGTAAGTCTGCAGGTTTGTTCCTGACATTTTAGAGGTATAAGACGAAATAAAAAATTTGGGCTCTAAAAATTTAATTTTATTTTGTATAATTTTATTTGCTTGTTTTACAAATAAAAAATTAAGTAATGGTTTCACAAAATAAATAAACTGTTGAAAAATTTAATTAAAAATAATACTATAATCACATAAACCATCAATAGTGTTAAAAAATAAAAATTATTAATAAAAATTATTAATTTAAACAATATTATGAGCAAATTATTTCATAAAAGTTTTTATTAACCAAGTTATCTTATTATTATGATTATTTCTTTTCATAATACTATGAATAGTTATCTTCACAAATTAATAAATATAGTCAAAATGCAAGACATTATTCCACATTCTAAATACAACGAATTAATAAGATGTCATTGCATTAACAAAATGAAGAACAATAATAATTGTGTATATTTAATATAAAAAATAATTGATTGAATTTCTTACAGTTCTTATTGGTGGCATAAGTAGTTATTTTAGTTAAAGGTTAATAGTTGGATAAGTATAATGACAATAATATTTTATATGTTGTGTTTAGTTTTAATAGACTGTTACTTTTTTTTTAGTCGTGTGAAGTATATGTATAGCATGAGATTAAGAAAAAGGAATTGAATGAACAATTATGAAATATGTTGGATAAAATTATCGTAAAGAGAATCAAACCCATTCAAAATTACATTAAAAACTTCATAAAAGTGAGACCATTTACCAATGAGCTACTTTAATTAATATAATAAAATTTACACACATGATATTTTTATCTTATCATTAAAAAAAATTGGACATTTTTCTACGGAGGCCCTGGGCAGATGCCCTCCTGGCCCCACCTCTAGGACGGCACTATAAGTTAGGTGCGAATGTGAGATTATGAAATTTATCTACGAGTGGTATGAATTGGAAATAATTTATGAAATGTATCTTTAAGACCGTATAATTTATTTTTATGATAAATTATGGAGTATATGTTTGATTCTAATAATCTTTAAAATAAATATGAAATAATTTTTTAACCAAATAATAATATTAAAAAATACATCTAAATTTTCTTTTTGACCGACTGGTGAGTCATTTGACCCACCAAAACTTGATGTACATCTGCCACTGGTCATAGAGGAATTTAAATCTATAACTATTGCTAAAAAAATCCTCTGCTGACATCATACTTACCACATGTCAAGCTATTATAAAGAAAATTTCTGCCTTTTCTTAAAGATGATATCATCTATTTTTTTTTCCTGTTTTACATTAATATTAGATTATAAAATATTATATTTAGAAAATTGTGTAACAATATAAATTCCTAAATCATTTAAAACTACATTCATTTTTTCTCTTCGTTTCATATTTCCTCTCTACCTTTTTCTATAATAATTTTTTCATTTAATGTGATAAAAAATATTATCCCAATTAAATTTTCTACGATAGTTCTATAAAATCTGTAAAATTTTCACTAATAAATAAAAATTTCTTATAATTAAAATATTTAACAAAATAATTTATTATTAACCCGTTCATCGTACGGGACTTACCTAATTGGTAATAAGTTGGCACCAAAAACCTAACATTTTCAGTCTTCCACGACCTAATTTTTGTATATGTTTTAATACCTTATGTTTCGTGTCGAACGTAACGTTTTTTTTTTTTGCATGGTTGCTAAATGTGGACCGTTTCTTTGTCTTAAACGCTTTATCTATGGTAGTCACCCCAATCTTCACTCCTACGCACTATTTTATGCTTACCAATTTGGTTATCATCCAACTTACCACTGTACTGCACTTTGGTTTGAATTGGATTTGAGTGAGAAACTATTTTTTTTCTTACCTTTTAGTGTATTGAATACTATCCTTTGCAGAAATATATACTATCCTTTGCAGTACATTGTATTGCACTGGGGACACAATAGTTTTATTGTATTACGTGCGTATATAATATTTTTGGTAAATCAGTCATAAAAGTTAAGAAAAGGATTCAATTTATGTGTCTCTCAAATTATCTTATTTTCTCCTCCTGGTACTTAGCCAGTTAGCCTTGATATGAAGTACTATACAGTACATGCTCTTGGTTTACGTACATTTAACATATGTACAAATAACTCATTCCCCACTCTTGAAGTTGAGGGAATGTTGGTAAGCTTACATATTCATATTTATTTTTTGGAAATAGACGAAGCTCTCAATATGTACCTGTATATTTTGTTGCATATTTTAGCCATTAAGAACCGGAATATATATGTCAAGAAGCATACCTTAGTAAGATAAAGGCATAGCCTTTTTCTAAGATTAAGTCGTTGCATATTCAATTTTCTCCATTCCAACCAAATGCATGCACAAATTAGTGTATTTGGACAATAGCGTCTACAAGTTTTTCACAATTTCAGTTTGAAAGTTAGAATAGCTTTGGCAAATTAAATGAGCATAAATTGATCATGTATTGATGCATTAGATATTTTGATAGAGTGGATAATGCATTGCTGAATTTATGATGAGACCTAGCTTTTACCTTTTGGTTCCTTCCTTTTTCTTGACTTCTCTTAAGCACTCATTTCGTTCCCAAATAGTTCCCAACTATTAACCATTTAAGGAAAAGGTTTCCAAAGATGCATGTTAAAAACTGTGGGGTGAATTATTTCACATCGAAACAAAAGGTGGAATGTGGTTTTATAAGGAACAACGTACGTAATATTGATCCTAATTAGATCTGTGTATTGGGTCGGGTCAGGATCGAGATTGGTCACAAGAAAACTGGTCGGGTCGGGTTAGGCAAAAGAAGATCCAAAAAGGGTCGGGCCAAAGAATATACATAACGGGCCGAGTTGGGTCGTGTCGTCCAAAAAAGAGAATAGTTTTTATCTATTGAGGGTGATAGTTTACATGTATCATCTTCAATCTTTGGTAGTGGATCATCGGCAAGTAAGTAGAAATAATACATTACCTTATAGTGTCTAAAAGTTTAGGGAAATTATTGGTCCATTATTGATTCAACTTGATCCATTAAAGACCCAATAAAACATACTCTTTAAGAGACCAATTCATTAGACCCATTATTGATTAATCCCTTTTACAAATAGGCTAGTCAAGGGCCCTTAATGAGACCCTTCCCATTTGAATAGGTCTAATCCTAATGCTCTTAATATAGCTTTTAGTCATATAAAGTACTCCATGCCAAGTAGACAATAGAGATGAACGTTGTAATCAAACTACATCACGCAGTATGAGAAACCCTTTCTCCATCTCTATGATCACAAGTATTGTATTATCTATCGTCACTGTAAGAATGAATTAGTACGATCAATGAGAGATTAATACTCAGTAATTGCACAAATGGGGCCCTAAAGGAATAAGAGCATTCTGGTCATCAATCCTACAGTTGACAACCTAATATAAATGTCGTAGTTGCGCATTGAATCATAGAAATCAATATGCGAGGGTAGTTATAGACTCCAATGTACGCAAAATTAACTATTACTTCTTTTATTTCTAATTATTTGTCCTATTTGACTTTTTGTGGTTTTAAGACATAACTTTAAATATTTTTTTTATCTCTAATAAGATTTCAATTGAATATATTATTTCTTATAAAATGATGAAAATTTATAGTCAAACTTTTTTTAATCTTGACTTAAAAAAATAGATTAGGGACAAAAATTAAGAGAATGAGGCCCTATCAGTAAAACCTCCCTTACTCCTCTGTGTTAACTACTTTCATTATGAGTTTTTCAGGGCAATCATGTGCTTTATATTGCTACTATGTTAAGGAAAAAAAAAGCACAATAGCTAAGCCTAGATGTACATTAAATAAAAAAACCAAAAAAAATAAATAAAAAGGTAGCTAAGTTTAGATGTTATATGTTGTCCTCATTAGCTACTGCCTACTGGCTACTCCAATTAATTATGGAATACCCCTAGCGATTTAGGTAAGGAATTTTATTGCTAATCAACTGTGTTAAATCCATCCATCTTTTATGCTCCATAAATTGTGCTAAGTTGATTTGGATCCCAATTTGAGTGGGTTTGCAGTATTATTATTGCTCTTCTCATGGGTTCCATGACCCCCATAAATCAATCCCTCAGCTCCTTGGCACTCTCCACCCCACCCATGCATTCTCTTTATTTCATCACTCACTCTCCCTTTTGACTTATGATGGTATATTGTTCTGTCTCGAAAATAATCATATTCATAAAATATTTTTTCTATAGATATTTTGAATTTGTAGATTTTTTTTAATAACATTAGTGCTTATTAATATCACCTCGCTCTACACTTCTATTAATAAGTTAGGACAAGTCACGTCGAGAGTTTGAGAATAAAAATTAACAACCACAAAAGGTTCTTCAAGTGACATAATGCCTATGTGGGAATAGAAATCTATATATATGAAGGGAGGAAATGTAGGACTAAATTACTCAAATTAGGTCTTCAACACGTTTTTAGAAAATTATGGATTGTTAAAAGAAATTTTTTTTTTCAAACGAATAATAATCATGGATTGTTAAAAGAAAACTCTTGTTCAAACGAATAATTGCATCACTTTAACCTTTGCATATTATGTAGTTACACGTACTCAAACGTAGAAAATTAATTTTCAATTAAAACTCTTAACTCGGTCAATTCAAAGATTTTCACTGATGTACTAATAAGGTTAAGTCTTATCAGTCCTTGTCAACCCTAGTTTGTATAACTTGATATGTATTGTTGATGTATACTTGTGATTTATTGGGTTGATTCAATTCAAAGTTCAAAGACAGCATCAATTACCATTTTCCCATTATGTGGGTCTTAGTGATGAATGCAAGAAGATGCAGAGGGAAATGGTTATGTGGGGACCAAAATTTAGCTCTTCAATTAATTATCCTAATGTATGCAAGTAATATAGTGTTATGGTCTGACTATTTCACTATGACAACAAGCACACACACACCCCACCACCCCACCTTCTTCTATAGTATATACCCTTCACCTCCTGCAAAACCTGGATGTTTGGTTTCCAGTGTTTTATTCAATCAATCAAACTTTAATTTTCCTCATTGCCCTCTTATATCTCATGTGTTTTGTCTCCCTCTATAATTTGATAGTCTCTTATCAAGTTCTTTAGAGACCACTTCGAGTAGGGAGTCATAGTTGAGGTTATTTCTACTACTGATCGACTCACGAAGTATAAACTTTTGCGTTATTATATAAAAAAACTATATTAGCATTAGCAGATTACACACTGTATATCTTCTCCTTTTGATTTTTTTTTTGTCTATTGGTTGGTTCCTAGCTTTTCTCTCTGGAAACAAAATCCCCTTTCATTTCCATTCCATGATGAGGGAGTTCGGAATATCAATCCCAGAATTCTTCACATGCCCAATCAGTCTAGAACTGTTCAGTGATCCTGTGACACTATGCACAGGACAGACATATGACAGGCCTTCAATTGAGAAATGGTTTTCTGCTGGAAAGCTCACATGCCCTGTTACAATGCAGAAGCTTCAAGATATATCAATGGTTCCTAATCACACCCTTAAGCATTTGATTGATCAATGGCAACTCAAAGGTACACATCAATATCACCAATTTAAGGATGATAATCTTGACTATGATGATTTTGGCAAAGTGGGTTCTTCCAAAAATGCATTCTTTTCTTCATTAAAGCATACCCTTGAATCTCAAGATTCCTCCTTGGAGCAGAAGATTCAAGTTTTTGAGCAAGTCAGATTTTTGTCAGAAGATTTGCCTAGGAAAAATGAGGGTTTGATTCAAATGGGTTTTTTCTCATTGATTTTGGGGTTAGTTTTTGGTGCCAAAAGTACCCAAGAAATGATGGGATTGGTTGAACAATCACTAGATTGCGCCCTAAAATTGTTGCCCTTTTCTGATTTGGGGGACTTGAATGTGCTCAAGGAAGAGTCCAAATTTGAAACTTTCAAAGTTTTACTCCAAGAAGGAAGCAACAAGGTCAAGATATCATTGTGCAATATAGTTGAGAAAGTTGCTCTTCAATCATCTTTAGCAACAAGAGAATTAGAAACCATGATTAGTAATGACCTCAAAATTCTCCAATGTTTGGTTGGTTATGTCAATGATAATCAGCAAAGTTTTGAGCTCTCAGAAGCTGGGATTAAGGTAATCTTTAGCTTATTATCATCAACCGCATCACAGGAATCGCGGGGGTGTCGCGAAAATTTGGTGAAGGAAGGGTTGGTGCAATCATTGGTGACATACATTTTGGAAGTGGAGATTTGTAAAGATCACAAAGACTTGGCACCAAAGGCAACAAGAGCACTAGAGTTGGTGTTAAGATTGGAAAGTGGGAAAGCAGCATTTTTGGAAAAAGAGGTACCAAATGGTGGAGTTAAGGCACTAATTAAGATGGTATTTAGAGTATCGGGAGATGATGAAGAGAGTGAGAGTGCAGTAAATTGTCTAATCACATTGTGTTGTGCATCAATGCAAGTAAGGGAAGAAGCAATACGTGGTGGAATATTGACACAATTGCTGTTGTTGCTACAAAGCCAGTGCAGCGGTCGGGCCAAGACCCGGGCCAGATTGCTGCTAAAGCTGCTTAGATCCATGTGGACTAAGGACCCAATGCATGTGTAGTAAGTAAAATACTAGGACGAATTAATAGTGGGTACTTTTAGTTTTAATGTCTGGAATGATAAGGTCAAGGGAGCAAGTGTAAATTTTATTTTGTGTTGTGTAATCCTTAAGGCCTACCCCTGGTATGGATTTTGGAAGCTTAATTGTCTGTTTTAGGTTGGAAACTTAGGGAATTTCAGTAAATTGATTTGATAGTTAAAACAATTGATAATGTTGTCCAATTTTTATTTTTTTTCCAAAGATATTTGGTTATGTAACTATAATAATGCTTTTTTAGCTAGTCTTATATACAACCTATTCATAATCTCACAACTCCAAATTAATTTCTATGGTAAGATGTTTGAGGAGTACTACCTCTATTTCCTTTTGATTGCCTTATTTTTCTTAGTATACTTTTTCAAGAATGAAGAAAATTTAATGAAATGTAGTATATATAAACCAATTATACGATATTAAACTAACTTATTTTTTTTTTAAAATAGGGCAAATTTTTAGGGACAACAAAAAAAAAAATAGGAATAAATAAAAAAAAATAGAGAGAGTATAATTAAATACTTATTGATATCGTACACACTTTTATAGAAATTATGAAAAATTACGCTAAACATCTAGTCATGTCATGATTTTTTTTTTTTTCTTTTTTCGAAAACCCACTTTTGGGCTTTAACAACTTTTGTGAAGAAAAAGTGTCATACTATCGTTAAAATATTTCGTAATGAGACATATTCCGTTCAAAGTTCCGTTTGCAGAAATCCACAAGTTGCTTTACTTTTGCTTCCCCTCAAATTTCTTTGCGAAATAAGCTTTCACCAATCGCCCCTAAGCATCACAAGGTAACCAAATTCTTATCAGCTTATCTGCATGTGAGGTTCTGAGGTTTATGCATTGTCCACTTGTAAATAAATCTTACATACACATTTTGCAAATGTGTTTACGCACACATGATGGTGTGTATTGAAGATTTGAACAGGGCCATCTTAGACGTTTTAGGGGTCCCATACTTCTATAAAAAAAAAAAAACATAGATAAATCAAATGCTTATAAAAGGTAGAGATGGTTCAAACTCAAAACTTATATTATGTTACATTAATTTACAACATAACCACTTGCACCACCCTATGAAGTAATTATTACATTAATTGTATAGATTTTAAATTTGGAGGCCCTTTTTATTAAAGTACTAAATTAGACTCTGTGCAGTGCAGTAGCCTAACTTACACGGAAACTTAACTGACTATATATAGAATGTCCATACCCGTAATAAAAAAAAGATTTCTCATATAAAAAAGTAAATTCCAATAACGTGGGAACACATAAAAAAGAATTAAAACAACTACTCATTCATGACTTTTTTTTTTTTTAATCTCTTCTCCACCCATTAGCTAATTATATTACTATATATCTCATGAGATATCAAACATCATAAATACTTTATGTGCTTTTTAACCCAACAAAAATTAATGATACATTATTTGTATTTGGCTTACTATATCACTCTGAATGCATAAGAGCCACTCTTTATGAAGTTCTTGAGCAAGCATCCATTATTTTAAAGCTAATTAGCTACTTTGACAATTCTGACCACTAACAATGAATTCGGACACAGACTATAAAAAAAAAAAAAAAAAATACTTAGGCCAATTAAAATCGTAAAATACGAATATCGAATATGGATTATGGATTATGGAATAGAGGATAATCTCTACGCTCTGTATTGATCTTCCTACTTTCGTATAGTAGAATTTCCCAAAACATTCTTTCCAATGTTTCTTTTGATATAGAGCCCCCCGTTTTCTGTCCATCACATCCAGCAATCTAGAATGTTGAGAAAGCAGGATGAGGCGAAGACGGCGTTTAGCACAAACATCCAGCAACCAGCACTCATGCAAGTATGCAACAGTTGCAAGTAGATGTAAAAGACAAACATGGGGGCAAAATGGTCATTCATTTTCTACAATTCCCATGCGATATGGAGTTATGATCATTGACATCAACGTCACAATTTCCTCTACACCAAGTTATTCTTCCAATTTTATTAAATAAGTTTGTGGATAGCCCACAACACGGGCCACAACAATCACACACAGTGTTCCCTACGCATTCCTTGTCTCTACTAGAATAATGCCATACATTACTTTCCAGTAAACCTATTTTAGTAAAATTTCCAATCTCCACACTTTCATTTATTACTACGTAGAAAGAAACACAGGAGGGTTACCTTAAACAAAATGCAATGACTCAGAGACAGTGACAATGAAACAAAAGACTAAAATGAAACGAAACCCTTTAGGCCTCTAGCCAATTGATATATCATAGAGAAGATTTTGTCAAAGCCTAGAATTAAGATGAAGGGAAAAAGAAAAAAAAAAGTTAAGATTCTTAACTTATCAAGAGTAGTTCTTTGGATAAAACCCTTTATTCTGAATTCTGATGTAGGAGAGTAGCAATTTACTCCTTTCTGATCTCAGAGTTGCATTTCTTCACAAAATCATCAAAGAGTAGGGCACTTATGGGGAACACACAAACAGAACGACCAGAGTAAGTCGACCATGAAAATAATTTTGTATCGTTGCAGTCTACATGTTAGTATCTGAGACAATTATATGGAGACATTAGAAAAGCACATGACCAGCCAATAGTCTCAATACACTTCGTTATCTCTATCAAGTTAAAACAAAACCAATCAAATTACAAGGGTAAGTTGTAAATTCCAAATCCAGTTAATGGAACATAATATTTACACAGAAACCACCCAACAACCCACCACACCCATGGAAAAAAAAAGAGCAAAGAAGAACTACAGAGTGTAAACCTGCAGAATCAGCAACAACCATTTGCAGCTGCATCAGCTTCGGGTGCTTTTTGCTTAAAGATGTTTTTCTTTACACCTGCTGAGCCCTCAGCTAATAGGCTTGGTGTGTCCAAAATCTGAATTAATCAGAGCAATTCTCAACATTGTAAATATTCATATCATTCAACAAAAGTATATTACCATTGGAAGGAAGGGGAGGGCAGGAAGAAGAAATTAGACAAACAGAAAAAAAAAATTGAGCTCTATTATGTGTTATGTTACTCATACTCAAGTAATAATGTCATTCTGTCGAACATAAATATGTATCCAAGTCTCTCCTAAGCAAAAAGATGAAAGCAAGAATGAAAATCTGCAGTTCAAGGAATTTATCTTTTATTGACGAATCCAGCTTATTGATTCAGTGCTTTTGAGAATACATGTTTACTGGGCCCAATTTTATTTGCTCCCAAAGGGAGTTCTTCACAGTATAGAGAAGATCTGCAGAGCTTTTCTGTGGTCTGGTCGTTACAACATTCAGAAAGCAGGTTATATGGCATGGGAAAAAGTATGCAGGCCAACGACTGAAGGAGGATTGGGTTTAGAGACATCAAAACCTGGAATAATGCAGCTATGAGCAGGTATATTTAAGCAATCTCATCGAAGCAAGACAATCTTTGAATCTGATGGGTGAATACCGTTTATATAAAAGATAAGGAGTGGTGGTAGTACCAGCCCTAAGGGACAGTAGTTGGAGGAAGGTGTGTGAAGTCAAGCTTCAACAGTTCTGAGCTTAGTCAGTGTCAGTCTTGTTCTGAGATACATCAAAAATTGATAGGATCAACATGTGAAGATGCAATGTACTAAGAGTGTTTGGAATAGAATGATTATTCCCAAACAAAGATTCTTCCTTTGGTTGGTTATACAACAGCGTCTGAGAAGAAGAGATAGATTCGCTTAAGTAGGAAACTCATCAGCATCTTCTTTTCAACTTCAAGTTCAGCCGTGATTGTATAGAAATGATCAAGGTTTGGATGGGTATGTAAACAATTTCAACTGAACTGACTGATATCATGAGATGGATTCATAGGAGGAGCTAAAACTCAAGCTTTCAAAGAAAGGTTTACATAAACGGATTTGAGGAACTTTCCTTGAGTCTAGCTTGTATAATTTGACTTCATAGCCCAATAATCCAACATCTTGGTATCAGAGCTAGATTATATCTTTGGAGTTTCGTTCATTCCCATTCATGGCTTCAACAAGTAACAACCTTACCCCGGAGAAATGACAAGAAGTTGTTGCTACACCAGAGGAAGAGAAGTTTTGCTGAACAAAAGTTTTATACTCGTTCTTGAGCCGAAAAATTCAGGAGTGAATTTTCATACCAAGTCCTTTGCTAACTCAACTTGGCATGTTGGGTGGTGATCTTAGGAGAGAATTCGAGTTTACTTCATGGTGTATTCGTATCTAAGTGAATGCAATTCATTGCCATACTATCCCATTTTCGTTCCTTAGCCAGAAAACACAAAAACACAAAGATAAGCCTTAAAACCAAACACTGAAAACTCTAAACCAGTGGTTGCAGTGGTAAATAGTGAGTGGAATGTCAGACCTTATGCACACTGGCACCAGAAAATTTATACAGTACATGATATTAAGTATAATGTGAAGACTAGAATTTTCCATGTTCTTCCAAAAAAAATTACTAAACGGGCAGGGAGTGGTTTCATAGTCTGTAACAGATGGTTGTTTGGCTCTGTTTGTACGAGAAGCATGTTTTGAGTTGTTTTATCATCATAGATGGGGTAAGCTTAGGTTAGTTAGATTTTTGTAACCTCTTTTATTAATGAATATATGATCTTACACTTTCCCACTAAATAAATAAAATAAACAAGTCTCTCCTGCATAAACTAAAGAAAGATTAAAAACAGCAAGTTGAGTGACATTTTAAGCACTGCCTACAATTGGTTGTAAAACAATCGATTATTGTAAGCAAAAATTTTGGCTTTACATGGATGAAACAGCAACAAATGCTTGTTGAAGATAAAAAATGAGAATCCTTTTTTTTTTATTTAATTTCATGTTTCATATACTCCCAAGTTTATCAACCAGAAGCATCCAAAGATCCAAATCGATGAACTTAAAACCAAATTGCATATACAACATGGAAATCCACAAGAAAATAATAACAGTCAGCCAGGAAAGGCATAATTTTTTCAATCTTTGACAACATGAAAAAAAAAAGTAAGAATCAGCTAGATAACCTTACCTTCAACACAAGTTCCTCAAAGCATTGCTGCACATTTACTCGTGCTTTTGCACTACACTCAATAAATAAGCATCCATACTCTCTAGCAAAGTCGATTCCCTCCTTTTTCGTGACAACTCTTTCACTTTCCTAACATGATAGTGAAAAAATGTAAATTTTGGTAACAATTGAATATAACAAGCTTTACTATTATCCCACAATGTACACTGTAATGACAAGACAAGGTAAAACATCATCTGTAATGGTGACAACTTGCTCTACAGGGCTTCATGCTAATGACAACTATGCAGCTGTCTAAAGTCCTATAGTCACTGCTGTTCCAATTTGATCTATAGTGGAATGAAAACTTCCTTACAAAGTAAGACATCTAAGTTAATAAAGAAAAAAATAATTGCCAACATACATTCAGTAGAGAAACAAGAACAAAGGGGGAAAAAAATACAGGGTGGAGGGAGAGGAAGATGCAAGGGACAACCCAAGACCACCGATAATCAGGACATATTCAAGGAAGAGGCATGCACAAGGAAGGCAAAATCAGCCAAATCAAGTAGTTAGTTAAGAAAGCCAGGGAATATTGTAAGGAAACATGCAAGACGTTGTAAATAAAAGGGGGAAGAATAGGCTAGAGGGGGGTATCCAGACAATCACTAAACTGTGTAAACACTCGTGGAGAGTTCCTTCCTCTCGAAAGAAGGCATCAATACTATCCTATCAACGTTTTTCCTTATTTATTATACAATCAGTACCCTACTTGTGTCGGGTGGTGAGTCAGTTCCTTCCAAGTGGTATCAGAGCAGAAGAATAGCCGGTGGTAGAATGGCTCTGGGAACGAACGCACAAAGGTTGGAAGCGATGGAAGCGGAGATTGCGGCCATGGATGCGAAAATCGTCCGGGACGCAGGCCCTTGAGGCGATGGAGACGCGATTCCTAAGGCACACTAATGAGGCTGTGGAGAAGACGGCCCAACAATTTAGGGCGGAGGTGACTGCGTTATCACAGAGACTAGAGACCCCACACCTGGAAATGGGGTGGAGACCCCCGCACGAGATGGCACCAAATCCGAATCTGGGTGGCTATTCGGGCTTAGATGCCCAGAACATGGAGAAATTTCCGCAAGTAACTTAAGTGGAGGGGCACTCAGGGGAGTTAGGAACGAATTGGCGAACTAAGAAGCTGGATCTACCCAGCTTTGACGGATTCAATCCCGACGGATGGATCCTTCAAGCAGAACGATATTTCCACTTCTACAGGTTGAATGAAGGAGACAAGCTAGAAGCAGCAGTTGCACTCCTTTGGTTCCAGTGGGAGTACAAGCGAAGAAGGATCGTGCGGTGGGAGGAATTAAAAGGTCTCTTACTTCGGAAATTCCGTTCGGTGTCTTCTGGGCGCTTACATGAACAGTGGTTGGCTCACATGCAAGGGATGGGAATAGTAGCTGAATATAGTAGGAGGTTTGTTGAACTAATGACACCTCTGGAAGGAGTCTCATAAGACATCGCCTTAGGGCATTTTTTGAATGGGTTGAGGGAAGAGGTGAGACTGGAAGTTCGTGTGCCGAGGCCAGCGAATCTAGATGAGGTGATAGAGCTGGCATTACGGGTAAAAGAGAAGCTCAGGATGGGGTCAAGAAGATGGGCCGAGCCCAGACCTGTGCTAAACCATAAGCCCATCTCATATATAAGCCCAACTACCAAACCACACCTTAGCCATCACTCACCCAAACCCAGCATGCCTCCAACACAACCCCACGTGACTTATTCTAACACCCACAATCATCACCCTGGCCAGAATAGGGAGGTCCTCGAGGGCAGAGAGAGGTGCGAAGACTCAGTGAGCACGAGCTACGGCAAAAAAGGGAGATGGGGCTTTGTTTTCGATGCGATGAGAAGAGGAATCCCAGCCACAGGTGTAGGCGACGGGAACTAAGCGTCCTATTGGTGGTAGACGAAGAGGAGGACGAGACGGGTGGAGGTTACATCGAGAAAGAACCAGCCTGGGGGAATAACGAGAAGAGGAGGCACCACCCATCATTTCCTTGAACTCGGTGATGAGGTTCACCAACCCGAAGACCTTGAAACTGAAGGGGACGATTCAAGGCCGGGAAGTAGTAGTTATGGTAGACCCGGGGGCTACCCATAACTTCATATCCATCAGAGCAGCTCAAGAGTTGAAGTTATCGATAAAAGGAGTTGGGGGGTTCGGGGTTACCTTGGGAAATGGAGAAGCAATCCAAGGAGAAGGGAGCTGTCAAGGGTTGGAGCTCGTTTTACCGGAAGTCACTATTGTGGAAGACTTCCTAACCTTACCATTAGGCAACTCGGATGTAATATTGGGAGTTCAGTGGTTGGAAAAATTAGGATACGTAGCTACTAATTGGAAAACACAGGACATGCGATTTAAGGTGGGGGAAGAGAAGGTGAATCTGAAGGGGGATCCTTCATTAGGCCGAACGGGAATATCCTTAAAGGGGATGTGTAGAACTCTGCTCAAGGAGAAACAAGGGTACTTGGTGGAGCTCAATGAATTAACGGGGAATACGGGAAAGGATGGCAAGGGGGAGGTTCCAGAATTCCTGGGGACTATGTTGGAAAAGTTCGAGGATGTTTTCGACGTACCAATGGGGCTCCCACCAGACAGGGACATCGAGCATACGATAGTGTTGAAAGAAGGGACTGACCCGATCAACGTTTGGCCTTATCTGTATCCTCACAGTCAAAAAAATGAAATCGAAAGGTTGGTTGACGATATGTTGAAGGAAGGTATCATACAACCATCGATTAGTCCATATTCCAGCCCGGTGCTACTGGTAAAGAAAAAAGACGGGTCGTGGAGGTTCTGTGTAGATTATCGAGCACTGAACAAAAATACTATCCCCGATAAATTTCCTATACCCATAATTGATGAACTTTTGGATGAGCTCAGGGGTGCAACGATTTTTTCAAAGTTGGACCTAAGGTCAGGTTATCATCAAATACGGGTCAAGTCAGACGACGTTCCGAAAACGGCTTTTAGAACTCATAAAGGCCACTATGAGTTCCTGGTCATGCCATTCGAATTGAAAAACGCTCCAGCCACCTTCCAATCACTAATGAACTCAATCTTCAAGCCATACTTGCGAAGGTTTGTCCTAGTATTCTTTGATGATGTCCTGGTTTACAGTAGGGGATGGGAGGAGCATCAGGAGAACTTGACTACCGTTCTGAAAACAATGAGGCAGAACGGGTTGTATGCGAACAAAAGTAAGTGCGAATTTGGTCGAGAACGCATAGCCTATCTTGGCCATGTTGTATCAAGAGAGGGAGTGGAGGTGGATGTATGCAAGGTTCAAGCTATACTAGAGTGGCCTCAGCCTCACAATTTGAAGGGGCTCCGAGGATTCCTAGGATTTGCGGGATATTACAGAAAATTCGTGAGGAATTACGGCCAGATTGCACAACCCCTCACCAACATGCTAAAAAAGGACAGTTTCTGCTGGGATGCGGCAGCCACTGAGGCGTTCCAGCAGTTGAAATTGGCCATGTCCACGGCACCCGTTCTGGCTCTTCCAAACTTCTCAGAACCCTTCATTTTAGAAACTGATGCGTGTGGCACTGGATTAGGGGCAGTCTTGCTTCAAGGGAAGCATCCTATTGCTTTCTTCAACAAAGTATTGGGCGTGAGGGCTGCTAGTAAATCTATCTATGAGAAAGAGCTGATGGCAATTGTCCTCGCCATTGAAAAATGGAGACACTATCTGTTGGGGAGAACTTTTGTGGTTAGGACAGATCAGAGAAGCTTGAAGTACCAGAGGGAGGTGGGGCATGCTTATCAAAAATGGGTAAGCAAGTTATTGGGTTACTCATTCGAGATTCAATACAAACCCGGGCACGAGCAACACGGTAGCAGATGCATTATCAAGGGAGTTTGTGAAGGGAGTGGAATGTGCCGTCCTAATCTCCACCTGTGGAATTCCATAGACAAAGATCCAAGAATTGATCGGTCAAGACTCCTTTCTGACATAACTCACAGCAAGAATCAAGAATGGGGATAGTGGGGTCAAGGGTTTCACGATCGAGAATGAGATTCTGAAGTATAGGGGTCGTGTGGTGATACCTAGGCATTCGAAGTTAACCTCCAGCATTTTACATGAGTATCACGACTCATTAATTGGAGGGCATAGCGGGGAACTCAAAACCTATCAGAGAATAGCAGCTGAATGGTTTTGGAGGGGAATGAGGAAGGACATCAGAAGGTATATACAGAAATGTGCCACTTGTCAAACAAACAAGGCAGCAACAGTCTTGCCTATGGGGCTTCTGCAACCACTGCCATTGCTGGATCGAGTATGGGAGGACATTGCCATGGACTTTGTGGAGGGTCTTCCTAAGTCATTCGGGTGGGATACCATATTGGTGGTAGTGGATCGATTGTTGAAGTATGCACATTTTATTTTACTAAAACATCCGTACACAGCTCCCTTAGTGGCGCAAGTGTTCATTCGAGAGATAATCAGACTAGACGGCATTCCCTCTACGATTGTCTCAGCCCGAAACAAAATTTTTCTTAGCTCTTTCTGGAAAGAGTTGTTTAGACTGTTGGGCACAAGACTCCACCGTAGCACCGCCTATCACCCTCAAACCGATGGTTAGTCCGAGGTGGTCAACAAAGGACTAGAGTCCTATTTGAGGTGCTTTGTCAACGACAAGCCAGGAACTTGGTCGAATTGGATACCTTGGGCAGAATACTGGTATAACACCTCTTATCATACAACCACCCAACACACTCCCTTTAAGATTCTGTATGGGAGGGACCCTCCACATCTGATTCGATTTGTTCCAGGCAACACTACACTCTCATCAATTGAGGAGCAGCTCATAGAACGAGATGCAGTGCTACTACAAGCTCAGGAATATATGAGAACGTATGCAAACAGGGGGAGAAGGGATGGACAATTTGAAGTAGGGGACTGGGTATTTCTTAAGCTCCAACCATTCCGGCAAAAATCAGTAGCAACAAGAAGCATAAGGAAACTAAGTCCTCGTTTCTTTGGTCCTTATAAAATAATACAAAGAGTAAGCGCAGTGGCATATAAGCTTCAGCTTCCAGACCATGCAAAAAGTCACCCGGTCTTCCACATCTTAGAGTTGAAGAAAGCTTTTGGACAACAGTGGCCATCCACTCCTCTGCCTGAACTCCTGTCCGATGAGTTGGTCATGGAAGATAAATCTGAGAACATACTGGGGTCAGGTAAGTAGAAGATCAGACTATCAAGGAAGTCTTGGTTAAATGGGAGGCAATACTTGAGTTCGAAGCCTCGTGGGAGCCTTACTCAGAAATAGCAACACGTTTTCCAGGCTTCCACCTTAAGGACAAGGTGAATTTCATGGCAGGGGGTATTGCAAGGGACAACCCAAGACCACCGATAATCAGGACATATTCAAGGAAGAGGCATGCACAAGGAAGGCAGAATCAGCCAAATCAAGTAGTTAGTTAAGAAAGCTAGGGAATATTGTAAGGAATATTTTACGGTTAGGGAACATGCAAGACGTTGTAAATAAAAGGGGGAAGAATAGGCTAGAGGGGGGTATCCAGACAATCACTAAACTGTGTAAACACTCGTGGAGAGTTCCTTCCTCTCGAAAGAAGGCATCAATACTATCCTATCAACGTTTTTCCTTATTTATTATACAATCAGTACCCTGCTTGTGTCGGGTGGTGAGTCAGTTCCTTCCAGAAGATAACAAAACTACTTTAATAAAAGTTGTTCTCCAGAAAGACAAGATCCAAAGCATATGCAGTAATTCAGCAATAAAAACATTAAAATATGCAGCTAACATGGGCATAACATATCAACATATGATTGTAAAGACTTGAATTAGAACTTTCACAGCCTAGACAATCATTTTCAACTTTCCCTCTCTCTTTCTGTTAGAGGGTATTTATCTAATGTCCTAGCGACTGGAGCGATTGGTCCCCATAGGTATAAAAGACTAAAGGATCCACGTAAAAAGTTATTCTCTTTTTAACTAAAAGCTTTCAATGCAAGTCTTTCCTTTGTTGAGGTTGGGATCAGAGAAGGGGGCATCTGAAGGGGCTAAAGGATAAATGAAAGCACGATAAACAAGAAGTAAAAAGTAAACCTTATCAACTTTATTTCCAACGAGCATCTTAATACAATCTTGGTTCGTCGAATAGAGATCAATTTCCTTCCCCCATATCTCACGGAGATTTGAAAATGTGTCCCTCCTTGTCACATCATAAACTGTTCTATCATGTAAAGAAAAATGAGTGATCCCATAACTAAGAAATAACAAAGCTCAAACAAGTTTTTGAATATGTATAAAAGAAAAATGTGCAAAACACTTAAAACAAAAATCCATACATCACTGACAACTTGGATAAAAAAAAATTACCCATGATGATTCCTTGTGCTCCTCTATAATATGAGCTTGTCAATGTCCTAAATCTTTCTTGACCAGCTGCAAGAGAGTAAATGTAATTCCATCAGACAGTACATAAGAAAAACCCAGTTCCCTGTATAATTAATTTTGATCACATGCAGTTGTACTTCAAATATCTTTTTGTAAAATGAAACCAAAAGAAGACATGGACATAAGAAAATACATTTTACACTAAGAAAAATCACTGGAAACTTTTCTAAATGTTAAATCAATAGCATAGATAGGACTTAAGCGTAAAATAGAAACATAATTGGAATCATAACACTACAGCTTATACTGCACTGCAATTTTAAACTACGTTAGACAATGGCTTTGTTGTCTAAGTTGATTATAAATGGAGTAAAAAGATGCACTAGTGCCTTCAATTTATATGGGCTCAAACCAATGGATTTAATGTGAGATAATGATGATGATTATCGTTACTCGAATCATAAGGTCTAATATTGCAGGGGTAAGGATGCACAAAATTGACTCCCGAATCCCACCTTAGGTGAGAGTCTCATAAGAAGCATATGGTAGCTATGTAACAACAGTGTAATGGGAAGCTGCAAATCCTAGGCATAACATTAATGATCATCCACTGAACAGGAAAATCTTCACAAATAGATTAACAAATCTACTTGAAAAGATGGTTCACAAGATTTACTGCTTGAAAAAATTATCAGGAAAGAAAACTAAATAGGTGCATAAAGTGGTAGCAAGGTGGTGTTACCTGTATCCCAAATTGCAAGCTTGAGCTTTTTACCTCCAAGATTTACATACTTAACCTTGAAATCAACACCTAAACGATATGAAAAAGATAGTCGATATATGCATATACCCACAAAAGATGCAGTTTTAAAGTTATAATAAACATAAAAATCAAGAAATAGCCACATTGAATAAATGGTAAAAACATAAGCATAAGTCAAAAGCAAACATGCAACATTCGAGTATGATACTAGTATAAGGGCCATTTGCCGCTCATGTCTCATCAAAAAGCATAGAAAAGCCAGCAACAAGAAAAGGCGTACGGCGTACCGATAGTGGGGGAGAGATCATCGAAGGTATCAGAAGTGAAACTCAACAAAAGACTGCTCTTTCCAACACCAGAATCACCAATCATCAACAATTTGAACAGGTACTCGAATTCTGCCGAATTTGAATCCATCCTTCCTTCCAAAATTCAAGCTTTCATCAACAAAATCATAGATTGCTCGGTGTTACCTGTTGATGGCGGAATCGAAGATCGAAGAGATACAGATTGTGAATTGATTGGAGAGAGAAAGAGTGATTCTCAAGATCGGAAGTGCGACGAACCGCCCAGAACAATTTTTATGACCGCTTTATTGACTTTGCTACCTTTTTTCCAACTTACGAATACACTGACTGAGGTAATAAAAACATCATTAATCCCAATTTTACGATGATAGCTAACTAGGTAAGTACTAAATTGATAATAAATTATTTTGTTAAATATTTTAATTATAAGAAAATTTTTATTTATTAGTGAAAAATTTATAGGTTTTATAAAATACTGTAGAAAATTTAATTAGAATAATAGTTTTATCACATTAAATGAAAAATTTGTTATAGAAAAAGATAGAGAAGAAATATAAAATGAGGAGAATAAATAAATGTAGTTTTAAATGATTTAGAAATTTATATAATTACATAATTTTTTATATATAATATTTAAGAAAATGCGGGAATTTTTTTTATAACAGTTTGACATGCGTAAATATAACGTCAGCAATTGTTTTGTTTTAGTAATAGTTATAGATAAATAAGTTATACTCTCTCTTTTCTATAATGTTTTGTCCCATTTTGATAGAAAAACTCTCTTTAAAAATAGTTATATAGGGCAAATATTGAAAGATAGAGGGATTATCCAAGGGATTAAAACTTGAGATTAAGTGTGTTAACCCTCCAACTCATCAGAGTGTTTAAATAGTATTTCTTGGATTAATATGGTAAGATGGTATAAAAAATGGTATTCACTAGAAATAATATTTTTATTTATTGTAATACCCCCAAATAATCCTTCAATAAAGTAGCTAACTTAATGTTTAGGTGCATTGTTGTGATTAACCACCATAATTGCTACAAAGATTGGGATTATTCCTTTTACATGTTTTTTTCTTTGGGTGATTTGTATTGCAATGAAATAATGAATTATGAGTGATGACTGATGAGGCTAAATTTCTATACCCTTTGTCCTCAAAGATTATATGGAAAGATTAACCTCAAGTATGAATTTGAACTTTTTTAAAAAACAATGGAAAATATTTGAGGAGACAACCCAAATGAAAAATGTTAAAGAGAATAGAACAATCTTTGAAAGACAGACCAAAACGAAAAAATGGGATAATTTTTGAATGTGTTGTCTTGCCAAACCAAAAATGCAATTTAAGCATTACCGCAAAGCCCAGCCAAACAGAGACATGATAAAAACAAAAAAGATGCTCCCTTCTATGTCAAATTAAAATAAGTTACTCCGTCTAATCTATTTGGCAACCCTTTTATTTTTAAATAACTTTTGATTACACTTTAGTTTTGGCATGATACATTTATGTAACTTTCAGTGGTGCAACTAGTGTTTATCAAAAGCTAAATTTTTTAGCTTTTAGGTTTCTTTCGCATATTTTTCCTTAACAATATTTCATTTTCAAGTAACCAGACAGCTACTATACTGTATGCTAAAAAACTTCAATCAACTGTTACAATGACTACATCTGTTATTTAACAGCTAACAACTAACTGTCCAACTCACTGCTACAATGACAACAACTATTTTGTCAATATACCCTTAATAAACTAATTGTAAAGCAGGTAGCCCAGACCAACTTCATACCCGAGAAAAAACAAGGCTTAAAAATAAGGAAAGGGGGATAATGTTCAGCTAAAGCAAATCTTGGGATGCGGAGTTCACAGAAACACAGCTGCTGGCTTCCTCTTTAACTTTTCTTTTTCTTTCTTCAACACTTTATCTTTTGTACTGTACTGTGAACGGCTGAACTTTGGGACAGTTTCACTTGGAGAGAAACAGTTATCATATTTTGATATTGATTACTCCGTATATTTAAAGCTTCAAAAGCTTCCATTTGAAACCAATTAGATACTTTCATTACCCTACTACGTGTATTCAAAATCACCCAGTCATGGGAAAGGGTAAATAAAACGAAAATGATTTGTCACTATAAGCAAAATTGCATACGAAGCAATCCCTCTGCTGATCCCAGCCATGCATTCCAACTGTGAGTTTGTGAATTTCCCCATTCTTCTGAACTTTGACTCTTAGAAACTGATTCTGAAAACCACAACAATGACAAAAACCATAATTTAGCTTTGATGCCTGTATCAAATTCTTAGCTTATTTGCGTGATTTGCACTTAAAATGTAACCAAGTAAAATCCTACCTGTGCTTCCCCTCCAGCAAGCAGCCATCGGGACACTGCTCGAAAGTTTTTCTTCAAACAGCATTTTACCTGATTTAATACTCCAAATGCGCACTTTGCAGTCCTCACCTCCTATGAAAAGCATACAAACAAAAAACCAATATCAAACTCATGATCAAAATTTTATGGAACAATTTTTTTGGAGGGGGAAATTTTATGAACGTAACGGTAGTATATATCTTTTGTATGGAAAGCTAATGGATTGGTAACGCCGTCTCAAGTCAGGCAATTTCATATTGAGGTTGGTCTGGAACTTTCATATGTTGAAAGATATGTTTCAGACTATTTTGGATAGGTAGGACAGTTTGTTGGTCAGGTCAATTTCGCTAGATTTAGGAGTGTCCATGTCACACTTAAATTGTCGACTCAAAATTCATTTACGATCAGCACAAAAGCCATGCAGCTAGGTATACCTGACATAAGAAATCTTTCACTTGCATCAGTTACTAGCTGTATATGACTGTGGGAGTTCACATGACCTTCATAAGATTGTATAGGCCCTCGCTTAGTCAGGCGATGATCATATAGCTTTATCTGTAGAACAGTGGATTTTTACACATTAAGCATCATTATTAGGATACAAAGTTTCTTGTACATAATATTATTTAAACAAAACAATATCACATTCATAAAACAGATCCCATCTGATAAAGAATATCATCCTTATTAGTGCAAATTTTGTTGATAAGTGAAGTAACCCTCCTCTTGGTTCAGAATTTGTGTCAAGATATCTCCAATGCCAAATATAAATATTTACAGTGTTACGAGGATACTGGTTATTTAACATAGTTTTTGTACTGAAGAGCACACATATTTCTCAATAGGTACACGTAAAATTTTCCAATATCTGTTTTCAACTGATCAAGCACAATACAAGCATTGAACAAGGATTCCAACCAGAAGGAAACAACTCCATGGAACTCAAAAAAATAAAGCAATGACCAAGAATTGCACCACTGACTAGTGCCAAAATATATGATCTCAACCTCATAAAGAGACGTACATATGAAACATGCTAGATAGCAGAAGAAAATTATTTACCGATCCATCCATTGAGCTTGCCAAGAAGTATTGGTCATACATTTGAAGTGATGCCAAACTACAATTTTGAACATGCGAGATTTTAATAGGGAAAGATGAGATCAACTAATCAAAATATTTTAATTGGAAGAGCAAGCTAACCTGCATATTGACGAAGGCAAGAACACAGTACAAGAAGGTTGTATATTTCCTCTTACCTGCACAAAAAAAAGGTTTGAGACAATTAACAAAGAATTATTCCTAAAACAAGGGGTTAGAAAAGGTAGTCAAATATGTACAATAGACAGGGTAAAAAGGTTTTTTGGATTAAGGGATAGAATAAGTAAAGCTCAGATAAAGCTACAAAAAATTGAAAGTTAAAACAATTGAAACAGGTACTGACCCATATCCCTCACAATCTTCCTATAAAAGCATTACAATTTACACATCACAGGCCTGCAAGAATATACTTCATCAACAAAAAATAACCATTAAGCACTATCAAGTGGGACAGAACACATACAAGCAAGCCCTGACGTCTGATAACTTAAATCTAACTAATAAACCATCAAGTTGAAATTTGGCTTCATAAAAAAGAGAACTGATGACACCAAAAAGAAGATTAAATCTGGCTTAACATCAGAGAACTTCAGAAAATAAAAAATAAAAAATTACTAACTTTTTCCTTTTGTTTGTGGATGTTTGGCATATGATGTTGTGGACTGAGACAGTCTCTAAGAAGAATACTCTGCTGTTTGCCACTTTAAATAAAGAATAACTTTCAACTGCTGGATACAATATCACAATATTGACATTTCAGTGTTAGTAAAGACACCGGCTAACAGAGATAAAATGGTTAAAGTGAGCACCAAGGCCAATAACGAGCATAAACAGGATGAAGTTCTCAGCTCAAATAAGCTGCTAACAGCAGTTATCATAAAGCAAAATTTTGAAAGTTCCAGAACAATATCAGGGAGAACTCATTGGAAATGGGACTGTCTGGTCCAACACTCAGTGCTTGTTTGGTTGGCATAGGAATTAAATTCCCAAAGGAATTTGGAATTCTTGGGAAGTTGCCAGGCAATTTAGTTGGAATGCCTTAATTGAGATGGATTTAGATTTTAACTCACTAGCATTATGCCATGGCAGGGCTGCAGAGTAATTCATGGTTCCAGGAACTTAAGGTATCCTTCAAAGTGAAAAAAGATCAAGAGAAGGTATATAGCTTGGTCAACAGTGTATGACCAACAAAGCCAGAGTACAGGCTACAGAAAAGTATGTCAGAATATCACATCAGACAGTCAAGACTCAAAATGGCCAATATTCCAAGTTTGAATCACAGTTCACGCAAAGGGAGATCACAAAGCTACAATACTATTGTAGACAGCATAAACTCTAGATTAGTTCAAAAAATTTCATTCAGTGTAAGACTATTACATTTCTCATAAGATGAAATTGGATCCTCAGACAAGAGAGAAAAAAAAAAACAAATACAGAGAAACAATAAAACTATAGTCTTTAATGTCTTTATCACTTTACCTTAAACCCTGATTTAGACATCTTCTGAGCAGCACCATTTGAATCACCAGAAGGAAGCTGAATTGTATGTCGAGCAAGCTGACGTTGCTGCTGCCGAACATCAACTGTCACTATTGCTCCATTTCTCAATCCACAAAGAGCAACATTCCCCTGTGGCATGAAATATTAAACCAGTTCAATTTTATTTTCTTCAGCAACTAAAGAGCTGACGAGCTCAAAAGCTTAATTTCCTTAAGACCATCATATACGTACATAAACAAAGCAGGCAGCACTGGTAACATATAGAATCTAAGAAAACCTCAACCAATACTAATATTTTAGGTTGGAAAATTGGCACATTGGCTCCTTATGAACAATATACATATGTGAGTGTGTGTGCGTGTGCATTGTTTATTAGGAGCCAATTCAATTTTTACTCAGATGGCACCAGTGATAGAGACATGTAGACTGTACAGCTAATTGACATGGTAGATGGTGATTATGTATATACTATCCAAAAGGAATACCTGTAAGATGAAAAAATGAGTAGAGCTAACATTTGCGCAGGTAATACTAAAGTTGGCAATATAAAGCTCCAAGGGTACATTCTTAAAAATAGATACAGGGTAAAGAGATATCTACATATGAACAGAACTGCTTAAAAGGAAAAAAAGCCAGGATTATCAGAAAATGCAACTGAAAATTATAATGTTTCATTTATCTCTCAATTGTTGGTTGCTTGTTGGGATGTTGTAGTTTGAACAGTTTTCTAAACTGCTAAACCTTACTCTGTGCCCCTGGGGCCAATAGGTATTTTAGTTTTTTACTGTAGCACAAAAGGGGCAAATAGACCAAAAGGGAAAATATAGAAGTAGTTTCATGCTGAAGTGCCAACCCTTCCCATGTTGGGCAATCAAAAGACCTTCCCAGAGAGCCTGAGTTTGTAAAGGGCTATTTACTAGTGGAAACCAATAAAAAAACCATTTCCATAAAGGTTAAACACCATCAGCAACCTAGAAACTTAGCCAGGAGAATCTATAACAGTTCAAAAGTTTGTTTTTTTTGGGACAAAAATACAACCAACAATAGACAATTTAAACAGAAAAGGTTTCAATATACACTATGGATCCAAGGGTAGGCAGGTTCAGTTATAAGATTCCATATAAATGCTTCACATGATATATACCAGTTGTATGATTTCTACAAAGATGCCCTACACACATATCTACTCCAGCCTTGGCTTTAGATAGATTCAATCCGTGCCCAATATCAGCCAGCTGTTCATTTCCTAGTGTATATGAAACATTAACAAGGTGAAAAGGTTAAAATTCTTCAAACAATAGAAATTAGGCCCTATTCATTTCACATTAATTTTGCTGAATTTAATTTTTTTTACCAAAATGAAATTATTATTACTGAAGTTAACTTATTATTACTGATCAGCAGTTGTACTTGTTCTTCAGAGTTACTGATTTTTACTGATTATTAAATTATTACTACTGTACTGAATTATTTTTGCTAAAATTAAATTAGTTTTACTGAATGATTTTGTTTTTAAGTGAAGTGAACAAGGCCTTACTATCGCAAGTTTTGAATTAAAATCATGACTGCAGCACCAATTACATAGCAAGTTTCTTATGCAAGTCTAATGTCATCCATCACTATTTCATACTCCATATATTATGCAGTCAACCTACATATTGTATAGCAACTTGACATGAGGCCAAAAGAGAGAAAATAGGGATCTTAAGGCTTGCCAAGTTTCTAGTGTTTTAAAGCATTTCATCACAATTATGATTCAAAACTTCTACGTTAACACACAACAATCCTTTCCAATAAGAAATCAAGAGTGTCATCCTTTTTAAGGAAAAGATTTACCAGCAATATGTTAAGGGACACTACCTTAAGGCAGGCCTAGCAATCACATTTCACAACTGCAAATCCAAAGATAATATAGCTTGAACAGAAACTCACCCTTGTAAGTTGTGACACACTATGTGTTTATTTAACATATACTAGATCATGATTCACCAATAACACGCATTGATTGCAATTCAAGTAAGTCATCCACAGAGCATAAAACCAAGCAAAAGAAGTAGAGAAAACACAAGGCAAAGAGAAATGTGCTCAGATAAAAAAAAAATATTAAAAAGGGTCCCGCATGAAGCACAGGAGGGACTGCATCTGACAGGGTGAGTGTGTGAAAGGAAGAAGCACCAAACAAAATTCAAGACACCTAAATTACCGACTGAATAAGTTGCACTGATAACACGTGACTCCTACTACGGCATAATGTTGACGATACTCCCCTTTCCAAATCCACCAATGAAGCTCCCAGGTCAGTGCCTACGTAAACGATAAAGAAGAAGTTACAAGGAAGAACATATGCACATCTGCTTAGAAAATGGGACTTCAAGACATGTTTTGCATGCAGGAGTCAAAGGAGACAGAACAAGATAGACCAGCCAAAAGTCCCATAACACTTTTCAATACACACTGGCTTTTCTATAAAATGGACCAGCCGAAAGCCCCAATTATAAGAAGTCAGCTCAGTCAATACAGACTGGATAGCCTCCACACCCTAGAAGGTGAGAAAATCAAATATTGTCAATTCTAAATCCTTTGTAAAATTGAAAATCAAATGTTTAGTACTATTCAACTTGTCACACTTGAGTCCTTCAATTAACCTGGTTCTCTTATCCTACATATGTGCCTTTCTTAATATCTACTATATACTGAGTTTCTAAAATGACACAACTACCATAATTTGTAAAAGACCTTCATGGAATTGGAACCAGCAAATCCTCTAAAAAATAACCCAAGTCCTAGACTATTAACTTCTTATCCCATGCCACAAGGTCACTGAAATTCCAGTTAGCCTATCCAGATAAGCCATCCAAGCAAACACCGTAACCATCCTCACCCCCTTTGATTACATTCAGTATTATTTCTCAGTTCACAGGAGATACACCACACCTAACCAGATATCTGGTTTCGTAAAATGCTCCTATCATATCTTAATGATAAACTAAGCTCTCCATAGACTCACTCCATGCCTTTAAGAAAATTAAAAGTCACCCTATTATGTGCCTTAAAGATGATTCGTTTCAACCACTTCATTTAGCATCATCACTAACCTCATGGCCTCAAATGTTACATCAAAACACCATCTCCACTAGATAAACCAGGATAATTTCAAAGAGAACACCAAACTGTCAGCTAAGAAGTTCAACATCAGTTAACACTTGGATCAAAAAGATTCAGAAACATAGAACTCCATGTTGTAGATGAAGAGATAGAATCACAAAGTCGAACATAGAACATGCATCAGCATAGACATCAACATAAATAAGCAGGCATATGACAGCCCCTTTCCAGAGCACATATAAGCCCATTAACAAACTGCCAATCAATATACTCATTTCTTTTAAAGCGCAAATGTTAATGATTGCAAACAATAGCTTACAACGGTTCTATTACTAAGTATAAGAAGGGGAACAATATATCATATGAAAAGAAGCTTAATTATGGAAGAATTCAAAGAAACTCACCGACGACAGCTTTATGACCACTGTGACAGATGTCTGCCCCCCAAATAGTACAATTGAGTGAGACATGTTCACGCAATCTCCCAACAGCAGCAAAATTTGAATTTAAATCCACAGGATCAGCAAGATTCAGAAAGTAAAGTGCACCACCAGATAAATCTGACCCCAATGTTGTAATCCTGCAATCTAATGTTAAGAAAAAGCAGAAAGGCCACACACCAACAAAATCATGAAGGCAACAAAGAACCTAGAACCCTATTTCAGACAACATGTGCATTGGCAGATAGATCCAGCAACCACAAGGTGAGAACTTAAGTAATAGAGCTTCCAAACCTCCCAAAAAGGCTGACAACTAGTCAAACTGTGGCACAATCTAGCTTGGCTTAGCTAAAATATACCCACAACAATTCATTGAGATGGTCAAACTCCAAAGGTTCAGACGCGGCTCAGCTCACACTTGACTCGAACTCAAGTAACAAGTTGCAGCCCACCAAATATTTTAGCAATTATATTGATATACACATAAGCATTTTGTGAAATCTACACCAAATATAAAGATTTATAAGCATAACTAAATTATTTCAGAAAAAGTAATGATTTAAAAAAAATATGAGCTGCTTGTGAGCAATCCAAGTTTAGGTCTACTGAGCTTGATGCATGACGATCGGAAGTCAAGTTCAAGACTGACCAGCTCACTTCAGTCAAGCTTTGTCCAAGCAGTTTAGAAAGGAAACTATTCTTTTTGAGAATAAGGAACAAAGCAATCTACAAACTACAGAATTTCATGGTTATGATGTAATTGACAGGTTACTTTGTCTTGAAAAGTTTTTAAGACATAGAATTGTTTAAATAACTTGATCATAAATGGATACAATGCACGTTGCAGAGCTGAACTACTATTATCTGCCCCAAAGTATTCTTTTCTGGGCATACTTATGGAAGATACACCTGATGGCATAATTAATGTGGCTCCATCAAATTTCCAAATATCTTTGGCTGTCACATAGGAGACAAATTCATCTTGCTCAGGCCATACAAACTCTGCAGAGGTCTCATGACCATGACTGAAATGCTGTCCAACATCTCCGATGTCAAAAAGACTACACAAAAATAATGTTTTAAGTGTTAAATTATAGTAGCTATATTAGAAAGCAAGCTAGTACAGGCATGTAGGCCATGTTGCAAACAATAAAAAAAAAAAAGACTTTATCATGACAAAAAAGCAATTAACATAACAATGCAAGGACTGCTCAATACTTGGCATCACAGAGATTCTAGAAGGAGCCAGTAGAATATAGGGCCTATAACAGGTATTTTCAGCAACAAGTTACTAATCTCCATTTTATTCTAAAGAACAACAGAAAAATGAGATGGTATACCCTTATATTTCCTAAAAGACTTCTAACTACTGATATTCATAACAAGGTACCCTGTACTCCCGTCCCAAATTAAATGATACACTTGCTTGGGCAGACAGTTTTAGGTGATAAGTGCTAGTTTGGTTATCAAATGTTATTTTAGTAAAAAAGTAGATGTGATGTGAGATATTAGGGTATTATTTTAATATAATGGAGAGTGAGTGAGACCTTAACTTTAGGTAGTGGGAAGAGAGGTAATAAAATATTAGTGGATTCATACTATAAAAGGAAGTGTGTCATTTAATTTGGGACAACAATAAAAGGAAAATGTGTCATTTAATCTGAGACGTAGAGAGCAATGAACAAGTTGCAATCAGAACTATCTAAAAAGTTGCAAGTCTCGCAACTGTTCTAGGACATTTAACCAAATAATCATCACCAACTTAAATATTTAGGAATTTTTATAAAATGATAATGGACAAAGAAGAACTGTAGGCACCCATCAAAAATTAATTAATACTATAAAAACCAATTCTCCAGATACTAAAGACATTAATTTTTCTAAGTATAATATTAGTCAAAAAATAAAAAATAAACTTTATCCCTCTTTCTTCTATGCAGAAGATTTTAAGACTTGTAAAGATTTTCTTAATCAAACCTAATAAAAATCTTTAATGAACGTATACAAAATTAAGATATGAAGGTAATATAGATTATATCAAACATACCTCAAAGAACCATTCATACCACCGGTTAATAAAGCATCTGCAGCACACAGGCCCTCAGGTGTTTGGACAGTAATGCGCATTTGGGCCAAAGAACAATCAGCATCCTTCTCTACTCCCTGATATTTCCAAATCTGCAGTTGAGATATACCCTTCTATCAGGCAAAAGATATAATCATTAAAAATATCTGGTGTTGAAGCTCCAAAAACATTAAAAGGACTAAGAACGCGACATAGAAAACTAAAAGAGAATGATAATCTAAGGAGAACCTACTAACTCCAACAACAAGACTGTTCTAAGTCGTGAAAGTAAGAGACATTTCAAATATACATTTTCACTCATTGAAAGAGCAATCTACACCTACCTATATACGTCAAGCTTTCTGTAAAACTAGTATCTAGAGTATACACAGCACAGACATTTTCATGTAAATCCTTGCAGTCACTGAATGTGAGTGACACATTCTTAATTAAGCCTCGACAATCACAGGTGAACACAAAATAATTTCAAATTAATATACATTTGATGTAAGATGAAACATATGCTCCCACTCAATTTCTTTGGAATAACATAATTTTTTAAGCATCTCAACTTTTTCCAACAATGTCTTCAGCTTCACTCTTTCGAATATCCCCTAAGATCTCAATCCTGCTCAGCACGACATAATACTCTATGTGGAAAATAGAGGTCTAACAGTCTAGCATATAAGCCCAAGTAATTCCGAAACAATACCATTAAATGCGAAGCTTTCGATAAGACAATTAGATGAATAGATAGTTTACGTACAAACTCAAAAAGGAACACTACATATACAATGTCATTATTACCACTACAATAAGACAAATGCCCCTAATGAGGCTCCCGTCTAAAGCAAGGCACAGTCGTACAAGGAATATAATGTACTTAACTTTACTATACAAGTACTGATGCAGACAGAAAGGGGGGTAAACATACCCTTGGTTTAGAGGCCAGCTTCTTTCTGCACTCCTCTTCAAAGTTACCCTTTCGATCACTAACATCAATAATACCACCATACAACTCCCTGCATTGAAGCAGCTTAGAAATTTTAATATCCTTCTCAGGCTTACTTCTTACCTAAAACCAAAAATTAATAACTTCAGAATATTAAAAAACTGAAATCAATAATCTTTATATACAACAGCCTAAAGATCCCATTTTGCGCTGAAAAATCAAGAATCAAAGAACTGGGTATTTCTTACAATAGCTATAAGTATTGAACCCTTATAAAATTAGTGCAACACCAAATATCAAATCAAACATTCATTCAATCATAAACCAACCTAAAGATTCCATTTTCAACAAAAATCAAGAATCAAAGAACTGGGTATCCCTTAAAATAGCAAAATAATCAAACCTTAGTTGAAATTAGAGAGAAAACTCACTTGGGTAGGCAGGGAATCAAGGTTCTGGGGTGGAGGGAGTGGTTTGGGTTTACGGGAAGAACCAGGAATAGGACCCTTGATTGGGAAATATCTGTTCTTATCTGGATCGTAGTAAAACCCCGGTAATTCTGCAAATTCAACAACTTGCATTAATCAAACAATAGCAACATCAAACCAAATCATGTAACTTATGCAATAAGAATTGTAAAGGATTGATAGTACTATGATTGAAGATGATGAGACTGATACCTTGTGGCATGTCCGGCGAAGGGGGGTGGGGTGGGAGTTGATGAAGGTGTAAATGTATTTGTTTGTGTGTTGCGCGCATTCAGGCAGACAACGACGCAAGGTAAGAGTAATAGCGAGGGTGGCAAAGCTATCGAGGGACTCAAAATATTACGCCATTTTTTCAGAGGTGCCTGTGAATAAGGGTCGGGTCGGGTCGGGTCTGAGTTTGGATGGACGGGTTGTATTTATGTTAGAACTTGGAACTTAGAACTTAGAACTTAGAAATGACTTTTAAAAATAGTACAGAGTATTGGAGTAATAGCATAAAATTGCTCAAAGTTTACTGAGGTTGAAATATTATGCAATTTGGCAATGTTTTGGTATTCCTTTCCTAACTATCACTTTATCCTTCATAAATTGACCTATTTTAACTAAAAAACTCTCATAAAAAATTGGTCAATGGGGCAAATTTCTCTTTATTTTTGTCCCATTTTTATTTTTAGAGTCAAAATTTTAAAAGTTTGACAATAAATTCTCATCATATTATAAAAAATAATATATTCAAATGAGATAATTATTTGATGAATTTCAATATAAATTTCTTGAATATTAAATATTTATAATTTTTATCTTACGGATTCAGAGTTAAAAGTGTCAAGTTATATATTGGAGACCGTGAAAAGTCAAATGAGACAAAAATAAAAGAAAAAGAAAATAATAAAATAGACTTTTGGAAGGTCTTATGAATTAGATACTTTTATCCAATTTGTAGTCTAAATAGTCTAAATGGTCGTTTGGTTTGTAAAGGGATAAGGTGATCGAATCAAGAATGGGATACCCGATTAATACTATGTACAATGGACAAATCACTTCTTTTTCCACCACCAATCATATGCTTACTTAGACGTTTCACTTTTCCTTTTTCGTCCCTCTCCTTGTTTCATGGTTGCCGTGCCTAGAGTGGGCATGGGTTAGGCTGGCACGCGGGTCGAGTACGCATGACACGCTTTTGGTACGACACGACACGAGCGTGGCCCGGCATGAAACGTTGTCCGTGGAGTGGGCCGCAAGTTAGGCCACGAATAGTAATAAAAATTATAGATATGAGCACGCGAGCAGCACACCAATTTGGCACAAGATATAATCTGAAGCACATTATTATTTAGTATTATTTAATATTATTAGCAGCTGTAGTAGTATTACTACTACAATCAATATTACTATTACTTTTAATATTATTATATTCTTATAATATAATTTAAATTATCTAAAATTATTTTCTTCGATTCTATTATATTTTATATTTTTATTTTTTATTAAAATTTTAAACCAACACGACTGGTCATGTCGTCGTGCCAAGCCATGAGCCGAGTTTTAGGGAAAGGTAGCACAATACGGCATGACACGACACAATAAGACACGATATGACACGCGCGATACGAGCTAGACATGAGCTGACATGGTCCATGACAGGCACGGCACATGCCCACCTCTAGTCATGCCCTCACTCTTGTGTCGACACCACTGCCCCTCAACTCTTGAGGAGTTCCTACTATACCAAGTCAACTGCCGACTTCTCTCTCAACAACACCATAGTCAATTGTCCGATTGTCACCATTCTTCAAGGTTGAGAGCTCAAATTTAGTCATGAAAATTACCTACTATAGCTATGACTAATGATATATAAAGGTGTCTTCCATTCTCTCACTTGAGTTATAATTTTTTTAATGGTTGGTGTATTCTTGCGGTGGTTAGATAAGGTTTGCAGTGGTGGATGAAAGGATGGGCATGGTGGTTGGGTTATATTTGTAGGTGGTTTAAGGGGTTTCTTGGTTGCTTGGAGGGGACAAATCTGGCGGTGCAAGGTGGTGGAGTGGGGAGGCCCCGATGAAGGATTACAATTTCAATTGGTGGATGGAGAGGTTGTGAGCAGTGCAAGTGATGGGCTAGCTAGTGGGAGTTGTGATTGCATAGAGTCGTGTTGGTGTATTTATAACTTAAAGAAAAGGATTGAAAATACCACGGAAAAGGAGAGAATAAGTTATTAGTCTATAAGACTTTTGAGGAAGTAAAAAGAATGAAAATTTTGACTCCAACAAGCAACCACAAAGACAATAAGACCCTTAGTCTTTCTTTATTACCAACCCCTAAGTCTTTGGGAGGGGTTGGAAGTTGGAAAAGGAAGCCTAACTTATTGAGGGGTCTTTGAAGCAAGTGAGGGTTCACACTTGTAAGTTGTAACTTTTGTTATCTTAAAGTTACAAGTTGAATTTCCCACAAATTCTACTAAGCATGATTGATTAATGGTGAATGAAGTCATGGGTATTTGACTACCTCTACTCTTTTAATCATTGAGTGAATAGTATGAATAACTTAATGTTTTGAGTTGTTAAAAAAGAAATGAGATTACGTAAAAAAAATTATATATAGGAAAAATCAACAAAAATCAAAAGAATTGGAAATAAAGATAGGTTTGCATGTAAATTGTGTTATTATGTTATTCAAATAACAAGATAGTATAAATAAATTTGGTCATACTATTAATCTACATCTCTCTTTAGTTAGCAACTTAACAACCATTCATCAAATTAAATGCAAAAGATAAGGGTCAAAATTGATAAATTGTAATGTACAATCAACCACTTATTCTTATAGTTCTTATGTCACTATAAGAACTTATTTGATTCATTCATCTTGATTGAAACAACCAACAACTTTCCACCACACTATTTACCTAATTTCTCTCAAATATGCTTTTCTAATTTATATATGATATAAATTATATCAGGATATTGAAATTTTAAATATAATTATTGTTATATTAAATATAGCGGTTATTATATCATATATAAAATATAGAAGATATAAAAATACAGAAAAACATATATAAAATATAGAGATTATAATATTTGTTAAAAGAACTAGATTCCCAAACCCTACTCGCCCACATTGAAAAGATCTCTTGGTTGTTAATCAAACCAAAACAGGTTGCACCAGTGTCCGGTGTAGAATTCCGATCCAATTGAACAGTTCTTCTTACCAACATAACTTTATGAACCCAAGGGATCAAACCTTCAAATCGAAGGCAACAAACAAAGTGGTATCTCTGTAACTGTCAAGTACTACTAAAAACAAAGGCTGAGAAATACGGAGTTGCACAACACCCCCTACTTTCCGCACTCATTCCCAGCCCACTATTGATTTCTTGGGATTCCAGCAAGAAAGAGTTGTTATTTGTTCCAAGTTTGTAACTTTCAATCATTAATTTACTCTTTTTCTTGTAAAATTACTATTACTATTATTATTAGTATTATTGTTAATGTTGGTTCTAAGTTTTTATAATTCTTGTTCCGAACTTGGTAGCATAATCTTTATTACATTGAATTTTGAATCGTGGATAGTCTTCTATTGTTGAATTGTGTTAGGATTATATGTGGGGGTAGAACTCATGTTTTTGAAGATAAATTTGTAACCCTTCAAAAGTTTAGCTTTTCTGATTGTCATCCTGTTCATGACATTTTAGAGGTTTATGTCGAAATAAGAAATTTGGGTCCTAAAATTTAATAATATATTTTGTATTATTTTATTTTCTTGTTTAACAAATAAAAAAATTTAAATAATGGTTTCACAAAATAAATAAACTATTGAAAAATTTGATTAAAAATAATATTATGCATTATAATCACATAAATCATTAATAAAATTTTTAATTTAAATAATATCATGAGTAATCCCCTTTATAAAAGTTTTTATTTACAAAGTATCTTATTATTATGGTTATTTCTCTTTATAATATTATAAATAGTTCTTTGCAAATAAAGGAAATCGAAATAATGTCAAATTACATTAAAAACTCTATACAAATAGGCCATTTACCATTGATATACTTCAATTAATATGATTAAATTTACCCACATTACATTTATATTTCTTTTATTTTTATCTTAGTATTAAAAAAATAAACCTTATTTGACGGGCCCTAGGCAGCTGCCCGCTCGCCCCACACCAGGGATGGGGCTTTCACCTCCGATGAATGATGATGTTAAGGACATTAGTAGGTTGCAAATGGGTAGAGGTGGGATGGAAAGGCTGTTCGGATTGCGGGTTAAGAAGAGAGTGAAACAGAAGTATGACAATGGAGGTTTCATGATGTTTTTATGGAAGTTGTTGCTGATCCTAAATCCTAATACCCTTATAAATGGATGCTTACACTGTAATGAGAAAACTGCAAGGTGATTACTGCAACTTGGTACGTGAACACAAGCTCCACAAAAAAGATTCTTCAATTTGATTTCCATCTATGCTTGGTATGTTTCTGTTCACCAATGTTTTGCTCAGTGGCAGTGGCTCGTGCATCATCAATACGCTTATCACCAATATCCCCCCTCAAGCTAGGGGGAACTAGATTATCAGTTAGGCCTAGCTTGGATAATAACAATTTAAAATGAGGACCAGATATAGCCTTGGTGAACACATCTGCCAACTGTTCCTCAATAGGTAGATAGTGAAGCTCCAAGAGACCATCAAGTACCTTGTCTCTAGTAAAATACACATCTATTTCAATGTGTTTAGTACGTTCATGGTGGACAGGGTTCTTTGCGATATGTATAGCAGACTGGTTGTCATAATGTAAAGAGACCGGCTTGAGATTAGTAACACCAAGCTCTTCTAGGAGTCTTACTAGCCAAGTTATTTCAGATGCAGCTGAAGCTATTGCACGATACTCTGCTTCAGATGAAGATTTTGATACAATGCCTTGCTTCTTGGACTTCCACGATATTGGAGAGTCACCAAATAGAATGACAAACCCTGTCACAGACTTTCTAGTATTAGGACACCCTGCCCAATCTGAATCCGAATAGGCCTTTAGGGAAAGAGAAGTAGTAGCTTTGAGCATGATCCCTTGACCTATTGTTCCTGTAGCATATCATAGCACATGGTGTAATGCTTTGAAGTGCTCTCTCATTGGTTGATGCATAAACTGACTAAGAGTTTGGACAACATAGGCTAGTGTTTGTGAGGAAATTGAGTTTTCCAACCAGTGACCTATAAAGTGCAGGATCAGAATAAAAATCTCCCTCATTGCTTGACAACTTTAGGTTAATAGGAAGAGGTGTTGTAGCTGTTTTTGAAACATCAAGCCCAGAGTAAGCAAGTAGTTCTCTTGTGAATTTTCTTTGCGTAAGCATAATTCCATCACTCAATCGTGTAATCTCGATTCCAAGAAAATAATTGAGTAACCCTAGATCTTTTATGCTGAAAGTAGAATCTAGATGTGACTTGAGGTTGTTAATAGTATGATCATTATTTCCAGTCATGATTATATCATCTACATATATCGCAACAAGGGTCAGCAAATCACCTTCTTTCTTGATAAAGAGAGAATAGTCGTTTTTTGATTGAGTGCATCCAAGGGTCTTATGTTCATTGTGAAGTTTTGAGAACCACTGCCTCAAGGCTTGTTTGAGCCCATATATAGACTTTTTGAGCCTACAAACTTTGTTTCTAGGATTTGGAATCCCTTGTGGTATGTGCATGTAGACTTCTTCATTTAGATCTCCATGAAAGAATGCATTGTTAACATCAAGTTGATGAACATCCCATCCTCTAGCTGCTGCTATTGACAAAATGCATCTAACAGTAGGTATTTTAACTATTGGTGAAAAGGTCTCTTCAAAGTCCACCCCATATTTTTGAGTATAACCCTTTGCAACGAGTCTAGCCTTATATCTTTCTAATGATCCATCAAATTTGAGTTTGAGTTTGTAAACCCATCGACAACCAATTGCCCTTTTTGTGGGTGGCAAAGAAACTAACTCCCATGTGTCATTATTTTCAAGAGCATTTATCTCATTGTGCATTGCATTTCTCTAATTCGGATCTTATGAGGCCTCAAGATAAGATGTAGGTTCAATTATTTGGGAAGTGACATTCAAAGCCTTTTTAGAATGAGCAGGGAGTGAATCAAAGTTTATGAGGCTACATTGATGTTTCTTTGCATAGGCACATTGATAGTTATCCATCCAAATGGGAGGTATGGTTGTTCTGGCTAATCTCTTCAGCTCTGTTGGATGTTCTGGTATTTCCACTGGAGTATTTTATGGAAATGGTGGTAGAGTAGATGCATCATAGACTTCAGGAACATCATAGGCACTGTTAAATTGTGTAGAATATTTTGGCAGAAAGATCTCTGGGGACATATCTTGATTTTGTGATTTATAGTGAAAAGGGAAATGCTTTTCATAAAATACCACATCCCTAGAGATTTTGATTTTATTAGTGTTGAGACCTAGCACCTTGTATCCTTTTTGATGCATAGGATAGCCAAGAAATACTCCAAGTGTTGCCCTGGGATCAAACTTCGATCTCTGAGATTTCAGGGTTGAAACATAACAGAGACATCCAAAAGATTTCAAGTGATCAAGAGAGGCATGAACTCCATGCAATTTTTGATAAGGAGTTGAGGAATTCAAAGATCTCAATGGCATTTTATTGATCATATATTCTGCACACAAAATGCTCTCACCTCAATATTTTCTAGGTATGTTTGACTGGAAACTGATTGCTCTCCCTATTTCCAGAAGATGTCTATGCTTGCGTTCTACTATCCCATTTTTTTGAGGAGTTTCTGCACAGATGGTTTGAATGATAATACCCTTCTCAGCATAAAGTTCTTTCATGTGTCCTTGAGTAAGTTCAGGAGCATTATCTGACCTTACACAGAGTATGCTTGAATTGAACTGAGTTAGAGCATAAGAAATGAAATATCTCATAATCTGAACAGAGTCACTCTTTGATTTAATGAGATGAACCCAAGTGTACTTGATGCAGTCATTTACAATGGTCAAGAATTAATTAAAACCATTATAGATGTAGTCTTTGTAAGGTCCCCATATATCAACATGTATCAATTCAAAAGGCTTAACAAACTTGAGCTGCTAGGAAAAGACAACCTTGTTTACTTTGCCGTAGGACAAATCTTGCATAGAATTTCACTAGTACAATCTTTTATATTCCAAGGTAAGATGTGTTTAAAATGTTCAAAAGGTAGATGACCTAACCTAAGATGCCAGGGAGTAGCTATCTTAGTGGCCTTACTGCTAGCTTGTCTCCAATTATTATTACAATACTTAGAAATATTGTAAGAAGATATATCCCTATTCTGTTTGCTCTTCAATTCTTCAACACAATAGAGTCCTCCATGCAAGTTACCAAGAAGCTGTGTATTCTGAGAAGGGGCCTGAAGATAACATGAATCATGAGTAAAGAATACAGATGCATTGAGATCCTTGCACAGCCTTGGGACAGATAATAAGTTGAACTTAAAAGATGGTACGTACAGAACATTGTTTAAGCAAATGTGATCTGTCAAATAAACTGTACCAATGTGCTTCACTAGTACTCTAGAACCATTAGGTATGGTAATAGTATTAGATTGTCCCCTGAGATCGTTAAAAGACTCAAACAAGCACAAGTGATTGCATATATGGTCAGTTGCCCCACTATCAATCAACCATTTAACATTCAATGATGAAGTAAAGCAGTATTTACCTGCTAAATTAGCCTGGGCATCAGTTGAGGTATCATTTGCTATTGAGGTTTCAGTGGGAATATTCTTCCTCAGCAACTCAAGAAGACTGTTATATTCTTCAACAGATATCATTAGAGTAGTAACCTTTGCTTCCTGATGATCATCATTGATCTGGATCTGTGTTTGATCCTGAGATGCTGCAGCTGCAACACTTCCTCTGCCCTTTTGCCACACATTTTTTTTGAAGCCTGCAAGATACCCATGCTTCTTCCAACAAGTCTCCATTGCATGTCCTGGTTTATTACAGTGGTTGTAAAATAGATTCTGCCTCTTGTTTCCTTGAACAATCCTTTAATTGTACTAAGGTTTCTTGTATTGTCCCCTTTGATTCTTGTTATTTGTAGTAAAAACCATGGTGTTGTCTGAACCAATGGTATTGTTGTGCACATTGCTCAGTTCCTTGTGCCTTTCTTCTCGGATTAAAAGCCTATAAGCTTGGCTGAGATTTGGTAAAGGATTCATCATGAGTATGTTTCCTCTGATTGCAGCAAAATGTTCATTGAGCTTCATGAGAAATTGCATGAGTCTTTGATCCTGTTGACTCTTAAGGATTTTCTGTGTAATGTTGCAGGTACATTGATTACAGCTACATATTGGCAAAGGTGCAGCAACATTCATTTCATCCCAGAGCATTTTCATTTTGGTGAAATACTCTGCCACAGAATCATTACCTTGCCTTGTCTCAGAAATTTGATGTTCAATGGAATATAGTTGTGGACCTGAGGTGTAGCCATACCTTTCCTCAAAATCTTTCCAGATCTCAGCTATAGTATTGAAATACAAAACACTACGTACAATTATAGTTTCCAAATTATACAAAATCCAAGAGATAAGCATGTCATTACAACGTTGTCATTGTGTATAATGAGCATCAATAGAATCTGGTTTTTGGCTCATTCCAGTAACAAAGCCAAGTTTATTCTTAGCCCTCACCATTAAATTTAGAAGCAACTAATTGCATGGAATTTAAATCACCAAGATGTATGTAATATGGTGAGTTAGGATCTATACTAGGCACAGAAACATTAGAGTTAGAGTTTCCAGCCATTGTCAAAGATTAAATACAGAAAAGAAGGAGAAACAAATACCGAATTAGATGATAACCGAAGAATGACAGGGATTAGAGAACCTGCTCTGATACCATAATGAGAAAATTGCAAGGTGATTACTGCAACTTGGTACGTGAACACAAGCTCCATTGCAAATGCAGAGTGAAGAGCAAGAGAAAAGAGAAGGAACGTGTCAAGAATGAAGGATTGTAATTTTCTGTATATGTTATTATTGAGCTGTAATATATATATATATATAAAGATTCTTCAGTTTGATTTCCATCTATGTTTGGTATGTTTCTGTTCACCAATGTTTTGCTACGCTTATCACCAATACACTGTGTATATGAGTGGGCTCCAATGTCGATGTCCCAACGTGGAAGAATTCGTTTACAGTCCTTTGTCCTTCCCAATTTGAAATTGAAGGTAGTTATAGCCGCTCTAAGAATATTTTTGGAAGTAGTTTAATTATGAGCCTCGTATCTCGAACATTTGGAAGCATAAAATGGTTGATTTTGGGAAAGCTTCATGTCTGTCTGTTTCTAGGTATGTTTTCTGGCTCATTTGACGTTTTAGTTCATTTTATATACAATGCTCTTATTATATTTCTTTTCTATTACATATTAGGTGTTCCTTCATTTCCTTGTCATTGAAGACTTTGTAATGTTCAGTTCAAGCTTAAATTATCTCTTGTAGTCATGTTTAAAGGTAGGGAATGCGGTCGCTCATTTAGCTGCTAGATTAGATCCCCTAATGGGGTGGATAGTTTATTTGTGAACTCTATCCCCAAGGAATCACTACCTTGACGGAACTTGATTGTGGTAATTAATAAAAGCTCCCTTAATCCCGACATTCCTCTCAAAAGTTTGTCCTTCATTTTACTGACTCATTTATTCTTGGGAGTATCTACATGTTTTACAACTTTCCATGCATGTGTTGGAAATAATGCTAAGGAAAAACTCCTTGTTCCACATTGGTGGGAGAAGGAAATTTTTCTTGGTTTAAATTCAAGTGTGTACACTTGGTTGTTTGAAGTGTATACTCTATTGTTGTGGGCTAGAAAGGGGCATCCCCATGCGCGCGTCGCCGTCCGGCCGGTTTGTGTTCACGACACGGTGTGGTGTGGCTTTTTGGGCAAAGTCTTAACTGTCGTTCCGAAATTGTGCAGTTACAAAGTCCGCAACATTGTTTTGACTCGGTTTTTGTAATTGTCCCTATTTTAAATTCGTGGTTTGTTTTCTCCAACGGTTACTCTTCTTCACCTTTATAAAACTGCTCCTTGTTATTCTATTTTATACACCGGAAAAAACTGTTCTTCCTCCTCTTACTTTTTCGAGTTTTCCTCTAACATACCTCAGAGCATATTGCAAGTTCCTTCCTCTCTTTTTGAGTGCACATTAAGAGAGATTGTTGTGTTAAATTTTGGGGGCAACGCCATCTCCGATTGCACTATTGTCGGGCGATTTTGCTTCTAAGACAAAGTTTCTACACATCACGGCATTCCATTTTCACAGTTTTGTTTTCTGATTTTACAGTATCCTTTCTTACAGCACGCTCATGGAAATATTAGTTTCACACCATCTGAGTAAAGAGTCATCGTAGGCCAGCTCTAACGAATTATCTCGCATGGAAAGTTAAAATAAACTTTTCAATTTGATTTGTATAGTGTTATGACTCATGCCCCTCCATTTCTTGATTACTTGATATACCTTTCGATATTGTTCTATTCATTTGTGATCATTTTTGACCGCTCATTTTTTGTTCACCTCCTCCTTAATATCGAGCATGTATCATGTCAATCTTGGATTAGGATATAGTGTTGCTGATTTTTTGCAAATCTATGTATTGTAAATGTTATAGATGTCTGGTACCTAGTAGGTTGTCCGCAGTAAAATTTTTAAAACTGGTATTTTAACACATAACCTTTCAAAGGAGTGGGTTTGCTTCTAAGGTGTAAAAGACTTTGGTCATATATTTTTGCATACCTTTTATTCTACAAGATAGATATCATGCAAATGTATCATGTATGTCAGGATGCGCCGGTAGACCTACAACTTAACCCAATATTGGCATAGCTTCTTTGTCTGTTTTGAAAAGTTAAGGTGCACAGAGGCATGGGTAACTGGGGCCTCGAGATATTTGTTATCAGAATGAGGCCGGTGTGAGATTAAAGAATTAATAAAAATAAATGCTTGCCCATGTTGCTGGAAATTTACAGTAAGCAACATATTCAACCTGTCATTACCAGGGGTGATTTTGTACTCATAAGAGGTGATCTTATAGTTCGGGGGATTGTCGTTTATCGTAATTTGGAGTGAGGACTGAAGATTGTGATTGGCCTAACAAATTTCTGCTTACTGGTTTGCTATATGTTTGAATTTTAACTAAAAAAAGCAGTATATTTGTGGTTTATGCTAATTTGAATTTCCTGTGGGTCGGTTTTTCTTGCTTGATCTATTATACCCCTTATGAAATATCTGTAGGAAGAATTGTAAGGGGTGTGAACATTCGTTTGTAAGAAAAGGGTGGTGAAACAGAAAAAATGGCTTTCTGCATAATTGTTTCTATGGATGAATGGGATATTCTTCTCGTGATGCTTCTGTGGAGTGTGGATGGTTTTGCTTTATCTATATTCGGAGTATGTATTTATCTTGCAGGGGGTGCCAGTTTCAGATGATATGCAAGTACTGCAAAATGACCATTAGCCCATGAATGGAAAGCATAAAAACCATGATCAAAACCCCCTTCTCAAGTGACCACTAAGGGACTTAACATTTGGGCCCTTATAACTGTTAGTTATATACACAAGTTGAAAATAGACGTAGCCATATGGCATAGTAGTATAAGAGCCAGTGTATAGTGAAAAAGACTGATGTCAGGAGAAGGGGAGTGTAGGTAGAAGATGAAATCATGAAAGCTCTCTCTTTCTGAACGAAAACAGAAATACAAAAGGTCACGTAGTTTGGGGAGGGAGGGGGGATCCTGTTGCTGCTAGCAAATGTTGTAATGAATTGTTTCCATAGTTTCTTTTCAGATGTTAAAGCTAGTTCTTTCTGAACGAAAAAAGTATACAAAGGTCACGTAGTTTGGGGAGGGAGGGGGATTCCTATTGCTGCTAGCAAATGTTGTGATGAATTGTTCTCATTGTTTCTTAACTTATGTAAAAGCATCGTCTCCTTTTGTGTTGTATCACTAGGTTCTGGCTAATTTCAGAGACTGAAGGCATTCTAACCCTTTGATGGTGATTGTTGTTGATTCATCTGATGCAATCCTGCGCTAAATTGCTCATCTGGATCATCTTGAGCAGTGGGGCTGTCAGGAGTTGCAGGAGACTCATGTTGTGGCCCTAAACCAACATATTGTTGCACCACTAGAACAGAACTTGTTGCTGCAAAATCTGAAGATGCCAACATGTCACCTATAGCTCCAAGCTCTGGACACTCACTCCAGTCTGTTAGGCCGGCTGTAAGTGGTGATATTATGCCTTGTCCTCGTCCTACTATGTAAAGGTCGTGAACACTTTCTATTGCTCTTATGGAAGCCACTGTTTCCTCCCCATTGTTTACAATCCTCTCTGTGTATGTGATTGAGTCGCTGTTGGTGGCCTTTGTTTTGAAGTCATTTATAAATTCTTCATCAAGTTGCTTCTCTTGTTCAGCATCTGTTATCACTGTCAGTACTCTTGGGTCTCCTGGTTCACGACTTGGCTCCACAGATGTTGCTCTAGAAGCATCATCACCTGGTATAAACCGCATTACAGTAAGAGTGATGGTTGGATGTTCTGACATCCTCAATGCATATGAAAGTGCCTCCCTGTCATCAGGCCCACCAAAGAACAACACTGCTATGTTATGTGACACCTGGTTTGCAGTCAAACGGGTTGACCCACTTAGCCCTCGATCAACAAGGATCCCAACTGAGCAAGGGGCATTGGCTAATAAATTCTGGTTTATTATTCGGAAGGCTGGATTTGTTGATTCCATACCCCCGTCCACTGTTTGTTGCTTATGGAAGGGGATTATGACAAGTGCTACTCGCTTTTCCTGTGCCAAGTGGCAAATATCTTCATGCATTGAGGAATAGGGGGAAATGGCTGTAAGGGGCTGAACCGAGACAGTACCAGCTTGAGCATGTTGCTCATAATTTTCAAAGGCATTTATGATGTGGTCTGACTGAGCTTGTGTCCTGTTTAGGGCAGGCCGACCTGACTTTCTGGTGTTGTGCACTATGAGCATTGCTGATGCTCGTCCTGTTAGTTCCACTAGGTGTAGCACATAGACGCATATTGGGGATCTTCTTGTTGGGTGGCTGGCTTCCAAGAGATTTATTATAGTAGGTACATTCCTTGGTGTGTGGATGCAAGTCAATACTTTCAGTTCTGCGTCTGGCTTTGATTGCTGTATGGTTCTTCTCTTGTATGGCACAGATCTCCTTGCTGGACGGTAAATTGCAGTGACCAGGGGACCAATCAAACCTGTCATTATCAATGCTGAGAACACCATGATTGAAAATGATCCATCATCTAAGACCTGTACCAATATAACTTGTCAGAAGAGCTAGTCAACAGGTAAAGTTTATTTTTAGCCAAGTTATGCTTGTTGATCGGTGTTATTGATACCATTATTTTCAACACAATCATTATTATTTATTTTCTGTAGATATTTTGTTCTCAACAACTTTTAGATGATAATGAAATGAGGAAACTAATGGATTCACTGCTTTTCTAACCTTTTGGTCCTTGCCCACATTTAGGACGATCATTTCTACTAGACCTTTGGTGTTCATGAGCAAACCTAGGGTGACTCCTTCACGGATTGGCATTTTGTAGAAGTAGGCGACAGCTGTAGTGCCAAGAACCTTGCCGGAACAAGCCAATGCAATGACACCCATGAGATTAATCCAGACGTTGGGGCCGCCAATTTTACTAATATCAGTTTTGAGGCCACTGATGGCGAAAAAGAGAGGAAGTAGAAGGCCTGAGATAAAATCTTCGAGCTTTTCTATAAGGGTTACTCCTAAGGGTCCGTTTGGGATGATAAGGCCGAAAACAAAGGCTCCAAACACAAAATGTGTTCCTATAGCATCAGTGATGAACCCTGAGATCATAACCCCTGTGAGGATAAGGCATATGTAAAAATCACTAAACGGCTCGCCCTCTGGTGTGCGTCGGACCATCCACATGACAGCAGGCCGAACCAAGAAGATGCACACGACCACAAAGGCAGTACTCGAGAGAATAACCCAAAGGGAAGTGAGACTTGAAGAGTCAGTCTCAGCTAGCGCAATGGCCAAGGCTAAGAGCACCCAAGCACAAATATCATTGATAAGGGCAGATGACATGGCAATCCGCCCTAGCTCGGTATTGATGAGCTTGAGCTCAGCAAGAACTCGAGCTAGCACAGGGAAGGCAGTGACAGCGAGAGCGACACCTAGAAAGAGCACAAAAGTTCCATGGGGGTTCTTATCAGTTTTCTGTTGCATTAAGAGGGAGAAAGTGCATCCGATGATAAAAGGTAAGATCATGCCCCCTATTGCGATGCTGACCGCCTTCCTCCCTGTGCGTTTGATGACTGCTAGATCCATCTCAACCCCAACCAGAAACAGGAAATAAAGGAGGCCAATGTTAGCCATGGTTTCTAGCACCATCACACTTCTTAGAGGGAATATGGTGTTGGCAAAGGTTGGATTTCTTCCCATGACTGACGGTCCAAGTATAATACCACCCTATTTGATTAGTTAGCATAAAAGCAAACATGTGTTAGCGTACATTAGAAACCATGCGCATATATGCACCATCACAAATTATGCATGCTGCACTGGCAGATTATACAAATTTTGTCACCATGTAAGTATATAAATCATATTAAACAATTTTACGTGCATCAAATAATGTATTTTATTATATGTGAGAAGAGGTGAAAAGAAAAGAAGATTAGTAAAAATATTTACTATGATTTTTGACAATCAGAGAAAGCAATATAGGCGAAATACTCCATCCTTATCTACAAGATTAAGAAGTTGGAAATTTCATGTCTTCACCAGCATCAAAGATCGGAAGACAGCGTATGAAATCAACCGGTGAGCCGGAAATCGTCCATGCGATCGACCAAAACTATAGAAGGGCATGAACCACCTAATAATTTGCATTGATGCTGAAAATGTACTTACAAGAATTTCAGAGATGACTCGGGGTTGGCGAAGTGGCTTGAGGATGAAAACAAGAACACGAGTAGTAACCACCACCATCGTTAATTGCAAAATGAAGAGAGGCAATGAATAATCTAAGGGGTTATCTCCTTGCCACACCCCATTTGTTGTTATCATTGTGGGTGCATAACATACAATAGGGCTGGTATCTATTGACATATTTTGATGTGCATTTTCAGCCATTTTTGTCGTTCAAGCTAGCTTAGGGAGCAACAACATGCAAACACGATTTTCTTAAACAAAATATTTCCTTATCCTAATCAGTTCTGTATAGCAAATTAAGTATGTTTGTGTTCGTCTTCCCTCCTTGATCATAAACTAACGACGGCGGCTAGTTCGTAGCCCTCGTGCTTTCAGCCATCGTCGTCACTAACGCCTAGTACCACGATCTTTTGTGCAGGGTGGAGAAATGTCTATCTTCAGTGCTTCTATTTTTAATTCTTGGCGATATCAATAAAACTGGTTTCCTTGTACATTGCAAGAAGAATGATAGAAAATTAGGAGAAACATGTAAAATTTAGCCTCTTCTGGTTGTCCGTTAAGTATGTGGTTAGAATTTGTAGGGTTAGACAAAGAAGGGACATACTATTTTAAGGAGATTAAAAAAAAAAAGGTGATGTATGATCATCTCCTGTCATGCTTTGAAGAGTCCATTTTTTTAGGAAAATTGAGAAATTTTGTAGCTGATGGTTCCAAGTGCATGCATATCAAACGTAGGAATCTAGATCAGAGTACTTATCAAATAATCAAGCCCTTTTTTTAATTTAAGAGGATTATTGTATGAAATTCATGCAATATCTTATAATCATGGTGTTCTATATATATGAAATGCAAACCTTCTAGAGCACCCACATCGAGAATTAGTTTTCCCATAAATTGTACCTAAAATTTTAGTCTTATACTCCGTATGCACGAGGAATAATGCATTACTCCTTCCGTTTTTCAAAGATTGTCTTATTTAACTTTTCGTGATTTTTAAGACACGTATTTAAATGTTTTTATTTCCAAATTTAGAAGGCAAAAAATTATGAAAACTAATATTTAAAAATTTTACATTGAGATGAATCCGACAAGATTCTATTTGAACATATTATTTTTTATAATATGATGAAAATTTATAGTCAAAATTTTCAAATTGTGACAATATAAATAGAAATAAAATAATATTTAGGGGACGTATGGAGTATGTCGTATATCCTAGCTTAGTGATTTAATTTTTTTTCAGATTAATAAAAAATTTTAGTGGAGACTACGAACAATTTTTAACTATGTATAAATAGTTTAAACGTTGGTGAAGCTTATGCAAATCATTAATTAATTTCGATGTTACTGCGCTAGTGCGCTATACACTGCACATTCATAAATTGTATAATGTATAAATTCATTTGCAAATTTATGTGTGCGCATGATAGGCCAATTTTCCTGAAAACTTTTAGCCTAAATATAGAGCATACGGGTCGGGTTATACATGTTTTCCGTAGACCATGTTAATATTCAAGTAGAGGTATTCATATGGCAATTTGCAACAGCTTTCACGTATATTCCTTCAACTCTTAAGTATATTGGTATTACCATAACCATTATAACTATTGAAAGTCTCGGACACGAAAATACAAAAGAAAGCACAGACTCCAAGGACGCGGGAGAATTTTTTTAACCTTTTTTTTATTAAAAAAAATCAAAACTCGCATTAAATTATTTTGAAATATTATTATAAGTTTAGGTTCGGATTCAAGACAGCGACTTTGACACAACGAGTTTTTTTAATTTTAAAAATGGTTATTTTATTAAAAAATATTAATAAAATTTAAAATAATTTTTTTAAAATTTTTTAAAATTTTTTATTAAAAAATATATAAAAAATTATTTTTTATTATTGAAAATCGTTGTCTTTCAAGAAAAAAATATTTTCATTTCACAAAATATTAATAAGGAAAGTCGTTGTCCTAAACAGCGACTTAACGACTTTAAACCGAACTTAGATCCAGGGTCATTTTTCTAAATAGTTTGTTGCGGGGTTATATTTCGATTTTTAAAAAAAATAAAAGTTAAAAAATAAAAAAGATTGTACGCGATGCACAATTTTTCTTCTCCTTTGCGCATTCATTTCACACATTTGATTTGTGAAGTAAATTCTATGGCTCTAGCTTTAGGAGATTCTGGAGAGAAGCCGGAAAACTGTAGAAGAAAGGGGAGATAGTGCACGCACCTCCTAAGTATATTGATATCTCTTTTTCCGGGCATAAGCTGGTTGATTTGATTAGGTTTGTGTAACTATGGAGTGGTTCTTAGAGATAATCATATATATATATATATATATATATATATATATATATATATATATATATATATATATATATATATATATATATATATACTATCTCTGTTTTTAGCTGATACGATTCTTTTACAGAAATTTCTAATTTATATATAATATAAATATATCAAGAGATATTTTTGTAATTTCAATTTCATATTTGATATTATAATGTCTATTTCTAATATAAGTTTTTCTTTATTTTTATATCTTTTGAATTTCTATATTTGATATAATAGTATTTATATATGATAAAATAATGCATATATCTAAAATTTCAATATCTTGATATAATTTATATCAGATATACATTAGAAAAACCTCGTTTTTTATATCACACTTGTCAACTCATATTTTCAACTATTAATATTTTTTTAATTATGCATAGTAAAAATTATAAAAAAGTTGATATATAAAATTTACATATTGGGATGAATCTAATAACATTTCACGTGACTAAATTTTTTTCTTATAGATAAATTACAAAAGCTAATTAAAGTGATAAGTATAATTAATGTCCATAATTAAAGCGTGTCAAACGAAAGTTTATTGTCCTATTGCTGAAGTTTGGACCAATAATAATCGATGAATCATTATGATGATGAATTTTAAAAAAAAGAATGTATTGTCTTTCAAGTTTGTGCCATGATGGAATTATAGATTGGAAGCAGGAGTTTGTCTTCCAATTCAAACTGATAAAAAGAGTACACAATGCATGTTTTTGTTCGCTCAAAATATGAAATGAGATAAGCAATACATGATAATTATTCATGATGCATGTGTTATGTAAACTTGCTCATTATTAGCACATATCTTGATGTTCTAAACGATGAAGTATAATGTATAACTATAAAGGAATATTAGTTGGATAATCTTTCCGGAGTTCTGTAATGGTCTCCCTTCACAATCTTTCTTGCTCCCGTAGATTTGGTGGGAGAACAACACAGACATAAGAAAAAAAAAACAGTTACTGGTGGTTTCTCAAGCTTTCATGCAACTTTATTTTATCTCGTGTGTATACAATATTTTTTATTATATATATAGTTGAGTTGACCCAATGATTTAAAATATGTGTGGATAATAGGATGCCTTAGAGGTCAAAGATTTTTATTTTAAATAAAAGCTAATTATATTTGAGGAGGTTTTGGCATAGAAAGTCATCTTTGGAAATAGTTTGAACTAATTATTTTCCAAATTGTTTTTATAAAAGGTCAAAAAAAAAAAATCTTTGCCTCTCTCAAGTCCTGTTCTAGGGTTACCTATGTTCATGAGTTTTGTGACCTTTGTTTACTAATTGAACATTACTAGTGTGAGTATAGAGGATGTAGTGGCGGTGTTAGAAAATCTGTGTTATGGGTTTAGAATCTACTAAATAAAGTGTGGCGGTGGCTATGCGTCAAAGAAAGAAGGAGTATATGAGTCCAAGAAGACTATAACCCATGATATATTATTTGTTGTTTAATATGTTTTACCACTGAGTTAGAAAGTGTGTATATATATATGGGAATATTGTTTGTTTATAACTTATTTAATTTTTTAAAAAACTATTTAGACGTTTTTGGGTTTTACTATGAATTCATCTGAATCCATTAAATTCATACTAAAAAAGCCTTAAAAGGATGATTTAGCTCAAAGTATGGGAGAATTTTCGGCTGCTGCTGACAAGTGACAACATTTCTTTGAACGAAACTATGACAGCCTCGGGTTTCTCAAAATTGGTGGATGACTACTTCTCATTGCTCGTACTCAAATAAGGTATATTTTCATCCTAAGCCTTGGATGCACACTATCTGCTTAGGGAGACTAGCATGAAGCTAAGCAGACATAAAACTTGTCATTAGTTAAAATAATCGACTTTAACATCCTAAACATAAAGCTAAGGATGTCAGAGTAGACTAGGATTAATTAGGATTCAGGATTATTTTTGATCGTGCAAGTCTGTCTCAGTAGGAGATTGCATACTAATCGTGCAAGCATTGTTTGTTACCTTATTGCAAATATAATAGGAATTGTATATATACAAGAATTTCATAAACTTCCTTAATGAATAACGACGGTATAGCAGTGTCGTAATGTATACAACTAGCATCACAGGGAACTTTCCGTAGATTTTACGAAGAGTAACCAGTAAGAATAAATACTAGCTCCGATCCCATGCATACCAGAAGCTTTGTCTAAACTATTTTCACTTTTATCTCTATTTTTCTTCTTTGAGCAAGCTAGCTAGCTAGCAAAGGTGATCTGATGGTGTTTTTAATAAGGGTAACTTATCTCATCCTCATCATTATCCTCCATAGCTAAAAACAAGGCTTCGTCCGACGTTGAAAGCTCCCCCTCGTTGTTATACTTGTCTTCATAAACGGTGTTGTTCATCCATTGAGAATTATCACATAACTGTTGCACCCGACACAGAACCCATTTGTTCATATCCTAGTCATATGAATAAAAAATTATTGAAATTAACATCAAAATAACTTATAAAGGGCTATCTATAGCATAAGAAAACTCGCCTAATTATCAAATGCCATGAGTTTTGTACATCGGTTGTACCACCTACAATGGCTACAGTCCATGCAACAACCAGTCTATAAGTTTGTATGATCTGATCTGATATCCAATCCATCTCTTGTTCATTTCAACAAGCTTTAACATAAAAATTTGTTACTCTTGGTCTCCAAAAATTGCCCAATTTGATTTTTTACGGTATCTAAAATACGACTTTAAATATTTTTATCTTCAAATCTGTTAGGCAAAAAATATATGAAAATTTGATATTCTAAAAATTTACATTTAAATATATCAAATAAGATCCCACTTATGTTATTTATAATAATATGTTTGATATTCTAAAAATTTACATTTAAATATATCAAATAAGATCCCACTTATGTTATTTATGATAATATGATGAGAATACATGGTCAAACAATTTTTGAAAGATACAGGAGTATCGGTCTATAAGTTTGTACTTACTGGCTGTCGTGACGATCTTCTTCTTTTAGAGTGGAATTCAACTCCGAGATTATTGCTACATGCATGATATTCTTGCATGAACCATCCAGGTTCGACTCCTGCTGAGGGAAGTACACCCTTGTCGTAGAACACCAAATGTTTCTTCAAACCAATTAACTTGTTAGAATTTCTGGCAAAAATATGTTGATCCATGCCCGCTAGTTCTTCCCAGTAGCCGTTTTCGGATATCCGGTTCTCCGTCTTTTTGGTGTAGAAGTACCATTTACCACAGCTCTTAAACGCCTCACCTTCATATAATCACAAATTAAAACAAATGTAATTCATAAGCAGATTTTTTAATTCATATATAATATAAATTATACAGAATATTATTGATATATCACATATAGATGTTATTATATCATATAGAAATATAAAAAATATAAAAAACTCATATAAGTTATATATATTATAATATATATATTATAATTTTAGAGATAGAAATAAAATTATAAAAAAATACCCCTAATATATTATACAGGTATAAATTAGAAATTATCCGTTTATAAAGTTGAATATAAATTTTAATAACTAATTTAATGAGTCAGAGTTATTAGATTTTATTTTGCCATTTATTTATATTATGTATGTAGGACTGTAAATAGGTTCATATGATTGATGAAGTTAAAGCACAGAAGAAAAACAAGAATTAATTTGTCAAGCTTTGATACTGTTTCTTTCTATTACGGAGTAGTTAATAATGAAAATTTTTACCACTATTGAAAAATTAACTTTACCAAATCATAGTTATAAATCAACAACAAAAAAATTTGACCTGAAAAGTTGAAATAAATAGCGTAGATATACATCAATCAAAACTAATCGATCAAGCAAAGAATTGAAGTCCCTACAAACTAGTTCCTAGATGAATGTAAAAGACAAAAAATTAAATTAAATCAAATCAAATCAATAATTTATTGTAGTGTTGAAGATCATATCTTAGATTATCTATCTCTAAGCTTGGATAAAGGACAAGTTTATTAATAAATTGAATTAGATTAAACAGACAATGCAAGTAGCTTATAAAAAATGAAAAATTAAAAAAGTAAATATATAAGGATAAGTAATTAACAGTACATGAAGTTGAAAATGAAGTAATTAACTAAGAAAAATCAGGCAAGGATAATAGTAATTACCATGAAGTTGACAAGGATGATAGTGATGAAAGAAACCCTCCAATTCAGTAATGAAATGAGGATTATTACTAGTTTTAGGAGGGTAATTAGAAGATGGCGAATTCTTAAGCTTGGAGAATAAGAAATGAAGCACAAGCTCTTCATCAGTAGGATCAAACCTAAACCCTGGTGGAAGCTGCTTCGTATCCAACACATTTTCATTATTTTCCATCATATTATGTATGTTTTGAACCATATTTTATAAATATAAAATCTTATGAACTAGCTAGTTGATTAGGGTAGATTGATTGCCATGTATATATATAAGAGTTGTATAATATATAATATAATATAATATAATATATGAGGATTGTGGTGGATGCTAAGGGATATGACTTAGGTGGAGTTTCCTTGGTTTTATAACTTTTTGGTGGGATAAGAAAGGCCGAAAGGGCAAAGAGTTGTTGATTGATTGATCGATTGATCGATCTTAGAGTTCATAGAGAGGGAGAGATGTTTCTACATTTATGCTTTTTTTTTTCGGTGGGAAAGAAAATATATGACAGGAGAAAATTCACATTACCAACATGGCTGTTCGTTGGTGTTGTGGATAAAGTAAGTAAAATACAATTTCTAATTTATACTCAATATAAATATATTGAGGAATATTTCCATAATTTTATTTATATATCTGATATCATAATGTCTCTACCTAATATTTTTTATTTTTTATTTTTATATCTTATATATTTCTATATATAATATAACAATATTTAGCCCGTATATGATGTATTCCACTACCATCAATAAGTCTTTCCTCGTGAATATTAAAAAAAAATCATTAATAAGTCAAATACGTCTTAAGTAATATTATATATGAAGTGTACCATTAATTTGTTAGTCACATACTTCGGTACGTAACATGCTAGTTTAATTAGTATGTTGAAGTTTCTAAATAAAGGCTTATAATACCGACTACCAAACTACATTATTATCCGAGTCTCAATATTACTGAATCGGAAATTTCATAAAATAAATAGGTTAAGTAGAGGAGTATACAACGTAGGATTAAGATTCCAACCTTCATTGACGTTATCCAGTGTGAATCCTCCCCTTAGCTACCAGTCTACACCATGCGAGTTAATCTATTAAATAACAAAAGTGGAGAATCCAAAAAAAAAAAAAATAATAATAACGTAAAATTTAATTTTCAGAAATTTAGAGATTATTGGATGATTGTTTGATTTGCAAAATAGGTAAAGTTATACGTCGTTAAAAAAAAATCTACTAATAAAGCTACTTACTTGATATCCCTAAGTGGAATTTTTAAGAAAAGTTAGTTCTATTTGTCATTTTGAAAACCATCCTTAATAACTTTCACTTCACATCTTGTACCGAAAAAACACATATTAAATTATTAATCGACGTGGATAGGAATTGAAAATAAGTGAGTTACAAAGCGTCCCTTTGAATTAAGCTTCAAGGTTTTGCGACCTTTAAAAGCCCTTTTGATGTTTCAGTTCGCGATTTGACGTAGGAAGAAGTGAATTCAAAATATTAGTCTACTACTGCGCTTTCACCCAAGTGAACCAAACAAACACAAACTTTATCCAATTTACTATGGCAACTTCAAACTAAAGCAAACCTTTCTAGTTGGAAAAATGAGCTTCATATTAATATAAATTGAAGTTATATAACATTTACGCTCTCTGTTCCTTAATTTTTGCTCAATTGCTATTTATAGAGTCAAAGTTTAAAATATTTGACTATGAATTCTTACCATGTTATAAGAAATAATATAATATATTTAAGTGATTTTTTAGATGTTTTTCAATGTAAATTTTTAAAATATCAAATTTTTATAATTTTTTTTCTTACAAATTTAGAGACAAAAACGTTTAAAGTCGTTTTTTAAAAACCGCGAAAAGTTAAATGGTGCAGCTAATTAGGGATAGAGGGAGTATGTAATATAATTCTTGTAACTAGCTGGTTGAATTAATCCTCACATTATCTTGTTAGCGGAAAGTGTGACCAAACAACACTTGTACAAGGCTTCAATTATTAATTTCTACATGATAATGATCGCATAAACATGACATCATATGATAAAACTAGAGTCGGTAGATCATAGATATTGTTTGTAAACTCATGACTTCTAATAGTAACAAGTGTAAAGTTGCACCATGATTACATTTTCTAGCTTATCTCAAATTTCCACTTCTACTTCAGACAAATTAATTATAACAAACATTGAAAAATAAATTAGGGAAAACAAGATTCCTCATTTCTAGGCGGTTTCTTCTCACTAGTCACTACTAATTGTATTAAAGAAAAATTTATGTTTATTTATCTAATTTGAGTCTTACGTTAACATTAAGTAACATCGTCAAAACAGTAAAAATCAAAGCTTGTTTGTTACTTTCTTATCCCTTAGTTGGTTTACTAAGGACTTATCCGACAAGAATTGATAGGTAAAAATAAAAATCAGGGGATGAACAAATGAAATGCTAGCAACCCCGAAAATAATATGGACAGTTGGACGGTGTTTCGAAATAACACATGTCATATAAATAGCAAATAAAAGATGCAAAAGACAAAAAGTAGTTGTGAATTGATAGTCCACCATTCTACGTGTGAATCGAGGAATATTCTTGTCATCATGAACCTCCCATGAAGCACTAAGCTAAAGATGGCTAATGCATCATGCGCCACCATATATCTGTGAAAGGATGAACTTGCTTTCATGTAAGATTATTTCCATGTATGAGCCCCTTTTTGGTTGAATAAAATCAAAGTTACTTTCAAATGGGGGGCGCTAACGAATCCTTAATCGACTCGTTTATAAAAGGGTCTAATTAATTATGAGTTTAAATGAGTTGGTCTTTTTAAAGGGTCGTGTTTTATTGAGTCTTTCATAAGTTAAATCGGGTCAATAATGAGTCAATACTTTTTAAGGCTTTTAAACAATATTAGGTAATGAATTATTTTCACTTATTCGTCGATTGTCCACTGCCAAAAATTGGGAGTCATACATGCAAACTATCACCCTCTATAGATAAAACCTATACTCTCTTTGAACGATCATGCCCAATTCGGTCCATTTTGTATTTTCTTGGCCCGGTTAGACTCAGCCCGTTTTGCATCTTTTTTGGGCCAGTCCAACCCGATCCCTTTTGCACGTGACTCATCTAGGCCTGACCCAACCCAATGCACAAGTGTATTCTAACTTCCTTCTAATTCTACAAAATACATATATCTAGAGATGGCCACCGGTCCGGGCCGGATGGCTGGGTCGGGCTTGGAACCGGGCCAGGTTGGGGGAGAGGGGATCGGGACTGGAACGGTAGGGGGGCGGGTCGGTCCGGTTCGGGCTGGGGTTGGGTTTGTCTGATTCGGTACCGAATCGAACCGAATCGAAAACGAATCACGAACCGAACCGAATCGAATCGAACCGAATCACGAATTGAATCAAACTGAATCACGAACCGAATCGAACCGAATCAGGACCGAATCAAATTGAATCATGACTGAATCGAACCGAATCACGAAATGAATCGAACCGAATCATGACCGAAGCGAACTGAATCACGAAACGAATTGAACCGAATCATGACCGAATCGAACCGAATTATGTCGTTTTTTTATTTTTTTGTCTTCTTAATTACGTATTATTAAACTAATTACTTATATTTACCTAATTTCATATTTACGTATTATTGGAGCAAATAAAGTAAGTAAACTCAAATCTAAATGAACTAATTCACTTTTTATAAAACAAAATTAATTAAACATATTTTGGGGGTTGGGGTAAGAAGAAAGGGCTTGCACTTAATGATGAAAATCAAAATTTAATTAAATAATTAAATATTAATTTTCAAAATTAAGTTGCCTACGTATCCGGAAGGAATCAAAGCCCACGTAGTTCTGTTACGTACCTAGAGGGGTGCCTGTGCCTAGCCTAGCCAGGGACATTCCTCAAACCTCCTTCACCTGTAGGGTTGTCGCTTGATTCGCTCGTATCCATCATCATCCAAGGATCGTCTTCGTCGTTGTCCTCCTCCCTCAATCCCTGGGTCCTACACTCCACCTAATCTCAATCTTTCTTACATACACATATTTGTATGCTCTCTGGAGATAAGCGGGATCTCTTCTCGTCAAGTACTCGTCTACCTGCACTAAAAACAGACTCGGAAGCAATAGAGGAGGCGGGAATTACAAGGATATCCTTTGCAATTCTCACCATAATGGGAAATTGTCGTTCGTGATCACGCCAACACTTAATAATTGAAAAATTAGCATCGGTTTCATGTTGGTAAGAAAGATATTCATTAATATTATAAAGTGAAGAAGAAGAAGAAACCGATGTTTTTGATTTTTTTAAAATTCTACCAAGTGTTGGCTGCCATCGCGTACCGAAACTTCCACTAGAAGACGATACATTTTGAGACGGTGCATAAACAGAAGCATAATGATCATATAAACAAGCTAAAACATTTTTACATTTTTCTATATAGGCATTGACATCGTTTGTAAACTTAGAGCGTTATAATAAAATTCTAAGCAGTTTTCTAAACCTACAGTCTTGACCCCGGGATCAAGAATAACAGCTATACCGTATATGACGGGAAATTCACTAAAGTAAGAGTACCATTTACTTAGAATACTAGTAATTACATCACTAATTTGAACGATGTTGAAATGCTCAGTAAGAGTGCTAACTACGCTAACACACTTTAATATAACTAAATGAATGTTAGGGTCGTAAATATAAGAGAAAATTTTGGTTGCATGGTCAAAAGCTGCTAAAATGTCACGGATGTAAATTGCGGTATTCCAATGGAAATCACCAATAAGTTTATCGGGTTTCGTTATAAATAATGGACAAAACCTCACGGTATTTAATAGCATCTTTTAACAATTTATATGTGGAGTTCCAACGGGTCGGTGTATCTAGACTCCATTGTCTCTTCTTAAGGCCTCTTTCCTTACACAAGGCCATGTACTTCCTCCTAACCGAGGCCGTAATCCTAATCCATTTAATTACATTCCTAATAGGGTTAAGCAAGTCAGTTAACTCAGCTAAACCTTCTTGAACCGAGAGGTTCATAATATGTGCACAACAACAAATATGTAATAGCTCTCCACTGTTTATCAAATGTAAGCTTGGTTTGGATATCAAATAATCTATACATTTTGTGTTCGCTGAAGCATTATCTAAGGAAAGGAAAAAAACTTTATCAAGTAAGTGAAAGGTTTTAAGACAGTCTATTATCCTAACCTTAAGGTTGTACCCGGTATGTCTCTCCTCCATAGCTTCAAAACAAATGATTCGTTTTTTAATATACCACTCATCATCAATCCAATGGGCGTTTACGCAAAAAAAAGGTTCACCAGAACAAGAGGTTTATGTATCACTAGTAAGGCTAATATGACCATTAAAAGTATGAAACATTTCTATTAAACTACTTCTATATTTATAATAAGCAGTTTGGGTATGGCATTTAAGCGTGTTCCTAGGGACACGTCTATAAGTAGGTTGTAAAGTGGCTCTAGTGAAATGCTTAAAGTTCAGACTCTCATCATAGTTAAAAGGTAATTCATCAGCAATGATGAATTAGTCATTTCATCAATCATCCTATCTCGGTTATACATAAAAGGCATACCTCCTCCGGGCATGAAACTCATATACCCGTGTAGATGTGTATGACTTGAAGATTCAGCTGCTCCTGCGGATTCAGTTACATCGAGGTTTATTCCGTGTATTCCGGTCAAGTGACGGGATAAGGTCCCCGTCCCATAACCGGTCTTCCATGAATAAGCGACTATTGGCTTCTTTCTAATTGCTTGCATAACAAGCAATAACACATGAATTTCTTTCCTTTGGAAGTAGCGTCGGTCATTAGGACCTTCTCAAAATATGACCATACGGGTGAAGGTTTCTTTCGATAGTGAGTAGACTTGGGTACTCCTTCATCACCTTCACCTTCACCTTTACCTTCATAAGTTCATTAACTAATTAATTAACATAATCAACCAAATATAACATAATCAAGTAATTTAACTAATCTAACACAACTAATCAATTTAACTTTAACATTATCAACTAATCTAGCATAACTAAGTAAATAATCTAACTAACCTAATCAATTCAACTTCAACATTATCAACTAATTAAACATCAATAACTTAATCTAACATAATCAAATAATCTAACATTCATTAATTAGAAGTTTAAGAGTTACCTTAAGGAGTAGAAGGAGGACGCATCTGCGAATTGGAGTTTCAGAAATTTGAGGAATTTGAGTACCCGGAGTACCAAAAAGTTGTTGCTCCAAGTTTTGAGCAAACTCCATAGGATCACCAAAGGAACTGCTTATACTGAATCTACCTCTTGAAACCATTTTCTCTTAGGAATTGTAGTAGTAAACAACTAAGTTAAGAATAATAAACCAACTAATTAAGATAACTAATAAAGATTAAGAGAGTAATTAAGAAGAAGATTGGTACTAATAAGTAAGCTAATTATAATTAGTAGTAATTGAGAGATTCAGAGATTGAAAGATTGAGAGATTGAGAGTGAGTGTTGTGAAGATGAAAACCGAATTGCATCGGTTTTTATAGGGGAAGGAGCAACGGTCTTCTAACGGCTACTTTGCAACGGTCGAGTTTTGGCGGTTCAACGGGCTGGGCTGAATTGAACGGGTCGGGCCGGGCCGAATCGAATACGGGGCCGAAATGATTTTCTTCGCGAACCGAATCGAACCGGGTTAAGGTTGGAAATTTGGGATTCGTATTCAGCCCATTAGACTAGCGGGCTCAACCGGGCTCGGCCTGGTTTGATGGTGGGCCGGTTCGAGCCGGGCTTGGGCCGGGCTGAACCGGCCCACTGGCCACCTCTACATATATCTCCATGTTAGACGGTGTAGAATCATATGCTTTCTATGTTCAATATCGTTTGATGAGCCCAATTCAATGCTTTGTTTTAGCATATTTACATAGTGTAGATGCATTTTTTTGTAGTTTTGCTCTGCTTTAATTTATTTGTGATCTTATGATGCATTTTATGTGCAGTTTTAGGTGTTTCTGAAATATTTCAAGAACATTAAAGCCATTTCGGAGGCGTAGCATAGCTATAGACATCATGGATACGGTTCACAAAGCTTTGGTACACGTTTTGACGATGTTTGCATTTGAAATTGGAGTTTAATCCCTGACGTAGCCACGCAATGTAGAGGCATGTCAATGCCAAGCTACGTTCTAAAAATCAAAATATGAGGAAAACTTGCCTGGGCATCAACACGAAGATGCCTTGCATAGACACATCTATGCCCCTCATTTGAAGCAGGCCCAGAGACTTAGTTTTGTTTGAACCAAAGTAGACATGTCCGTGCCAGAAGAGGCACACCCATGTCCTTTCTAGTTAAGTAGGTACAATTACACGATAGGAAAGCCTTATTTTACAATCAGTAGTCGTTAGTTGATGGGATTTAACAATTGAGGCCAGAGGAGTAGATGCCACCAAGTTCTACAAATCAATAATTGTATTTCAGATTGTGGAGCTGATATGATTTGGAAATACATAGATGGGCTAGAAGTTTAGTCATAAAAGCCCGTATTAAATTTGGGCCTATAATTATTAGCCAGGTAGTAGCAAATAGCAATACATGGCCAAATCAATTGATCAAGGTTTCAACTCTCAAGTGAGTCAAGTACTCAAGTGTAGTATCAATCACACATTCATTTGATCATATCAGTAACATGCGTGTTGAGAGATCTTATCAGTTCTCAGTAGCAGCCACTGTCCGCTCCTCGTCTATCCTTTCTTGGTAAACTATCTCTCTCTCGTATGAATGCAATGCAATTCATCCAAATTTTCCTTCCTTTTTTTTTTTTTTTTTTTTATGGGTACCTTCTTGCTCTAGTAGAACGGGATAATTTATGGTGGTTCTTGAATACTGGAATAGTTTATGGTGTATACATGAAAGTATAATCAGTGCAATCATATATTGAGGGACTAGTGTGGGGTTAATGAGTTTGGGTTGATAGGTTGGTGGTGCTTGTATATGTGACTGTTAGTTTTCAGTAAAGTGATGGAAGTTGGGTGTGTGGTGTAGGTAATATGTTGATTTTATATGAACATTGTTTGTGTGCATGGAATGAAGCACCTAAGTCTGGGTTGTTCGTGGGTGGTGCAAGGAAACTGATTTCAAGGAGGATAACTTCCATTACATGCTCAGCTTATGTATCTTCAGATATACAGCTGCATAATGCCAGAGTGGTCTACAGTGTAGCCCCCGCTTCTGGGCATAATCAGGTTTCTTTTTTACCCCAATAACGGGCAGTGGTGTTACTCCAATTGATCAGTTACTGTGTGTAACCATAGCTTGTTGGATCCTTGTTGTATTTCCTCACTCACTCCATTGGCGTTGTCAATGCTTTATTCAGCTTTCTTTTTTCCTAGAATGTCTTGGATTTCACATTGGAAGTTTCTTGGCCCTGGGTTTCTTGTTTACTTTTAATGTTAAATTGTTAACCTTATGGAAGTGACCAATCTTGTGGAAAATGAACCCTGATCTTCCTTATGTTTCCATTCTATACAGTGCTGTAAGAAGCAGCAGAAACAGTGCTAACTGGTAACCTAATTTAATGTCTTGCAGTCAGTTTCTAATGAATGCTCTAGTTGGGCTTTGAGTCTGCAACATAGTGCCATATCATCCTTATCAAGGACCATCAGTCCATCATGTTGTATTTTTGTTTGCCTTTTGCTACTTCCAGCTTTATGCAGAATTCATGAATCAAACATAAGGACATTGTAGTCTCATAGCCTGTGATTTAGGACTTTTGTATAATGCTAAACAGGAGTCGCATCCGGAGTCTAACCTCCGAGTTCCTGCAATTGTTGATGCTCTTGAAAAGATGGAGCTGACTCCTAAGGTAATTACTAATTACCCGTTGTTTTGCCTTAATATTTGGATGTGCACTCATGCCGTAAATATCTTCAAGACCACATCCTATTCGCCATTATTCTTTCTGTGCAATGGTTTTGTTATGATTTCTCAAAAAGGTTATTGTTTGTAATTTTCACATCGATCTTTAATGTGAGAGGTGCAGAGATAGGTGATTAGAATGTTCAGAGGAAAAGGATGTAAAAGTAAGGGATATTGAGTTAAAAGACCTGTTGAAAACGGGGACAAAGATTATGATTTAAGCTTTTAAAATCAAAGACATAAGGGCTCTAGGGGCCTTGTAAAGCTCGTTTTTAAACTTGTACTTGAAAATCAAAAACTTCAGAGTATTTTTTGTGTGGTTAATTGTATATTCTTGATTGCAGGTAGCACAGTTCTCACTTTCAAAGCTTTTTATGAATCGTGAAATCACCTTCCAATTTTGGCTGTTTGATTATGTATTAAAACTAAATGGAGTTATAGTAAAAATAGGCTATCAATGTTTCAGAAATGCTAGCTGAGCATTTACGGACTTTTATATGAATTGTTTCAACTATGGAGTATGGTTTTAGCATTCAGCTGCTGAATGCAAGAAAAGCTATACAAGTCAGATCTGTCTATTCATAAAAATGCAAATTTTATTGTTACTCTTTAAAATTTTTATTCTATTACTCACCAGTTTTTGTTAATCCATATTTTTGACTTATGTATTTATATGGCAGTATCGAAGCTCGGAGATCATTGAGCTCAAACATTTTAATCCGGCCACTGTGGAAGATATAAGTAGTGTCCATGAAAGAGCCTATGTCTTAGGTCTTGAGAAGGTCAGTTTCATTAGGATAGAAGGGGTATCTGCATCATGTAATTCATGTTTGCATATTCACAGTAGTTTTTGGCTAACCTCAAGCCCATGGCCCCCAACTTATGAAAGGAAAAGAAAATTGTTGCTCACCTAGGCTGTATATTCAACTTCTTAATTTTCAAATTTTTAGTTTGTTTCTTCCTCTTGATTATCTGATAAGCATTTGTGTGCAATTTTTGTGTGCCTGGGACCCTGCGTGACACCAAAAATACAGGAGGTTTGTTCTGAGTCCTGACTTAAGTAGTTAAGTGTCGAAACTGTTGAGGTATCCCTGCAAAATTTTGAAACTGAACACTTATAAACTGTTATCATAGAATGGAAGGTGGTATGTCCTTGATATCTTTAACTATATTTCCTTCCCTTCTAACTTGTTCCAAAGACAAAAACTGGATTTAAGGGTCTTCTCTGAACATGTTGATGTTTTTATTTCTGTGGAAATCCCGTAATTTACTTTTTCTCTAAATGATAGGGGTGAGGAAGAAAGTAAACCATACAAAAGCTCTAGGACATCAGAGAGATCACAAGGCAAGAGTTGCAAAATCCAAATTTTAGACTGCTACTAGTTAACAAACCTACTATCAGGGTTTTTGTTGAACAGAATTTGTGCTAAACAGAATAGTAATTGGAATAATTTTTATGGAAAGAATAAATAGTTGAAAATTTAGGTAACTACAGAGACCTTTGGGGTGGTTTGTCATTTTAGAATCTTTAGTCCGATGATTAGTTTTTATGTTTCAGGATCTCTGAGTAACTCTCTAAGAAAACCTTTCATGATTTCTCAGTTTGAATTTGTCATCATCTATCACATTTCACAACCTCTTTAACATCAACAAAGATGAAGAATCATCATCCTCTTATCACTTGCATAATTGCATTACACTTTCTGAAACCTCGGCTGCCTCAACCAGGTCATCTGTATAAACTTTTTGAGCAGAGGTAGCTTCATGTTTAGTGTCACCCTGTCATTGAAAATGTTTTTTAGGGCTACAATCTAGGAGTGGTTTCAGTGTTTGTAAAATTCTTGAAATCTTTTAGTTGGCTGCTTCAAATCCTGGCAAAATTAACCAAGCCTCCATTGATTTCTCCTTAGGATTACGAAATGGTCCCCCTGATTCCTAAGTAGTTTCTATACCAGCTTGTTGTTTCTCTGATGTAGTTAAGTTTGATATGCTTATTCAATAAACTTTGTTTTGTAGGTGATGGAAAAGGCTTCAAAACAAGGCATTCTTTTCATTGAAGGATCTGGACCAACATATGCCACAGCCTCTGTAAGACTACTGGGCTTATTCTATATTTTTGTTGTTTTTTTTATGTTTTTTTGGCTCATATGTGACAGATAACTTCGAAAGATTCTTGTCCCATCCCAGTTATCCGAAATAATATGAAAGAACAGGAAATAATCAGAAAGATGGATACATTAAGTATATTAGCTAGATATTCCCTCTGACTATACAATAAGTACAAATTATTCCAAATCCAAGATAGTAAAAGGGCAAAGTATCTGTAATCACTTGAAACAGTTGATCTTCAAAACTGATATGTTGCTTGGAATAAATTGTCTTTGTCACATAAGCGAGAATATGATATTATCACAGGCTTATAGCTATGATGGCAAACTTTTCCTATATGAGTTAGCCTTACTGCATGTCTCAAAAGAGTGGGGCCTTTTTACTGCTCCACATGGCATTTATATAATTGCCATAATTGTTTCCATTTTGTTATTTAATGAACATTTCGTATTCTGCTCAGAGTAGTTGTAGTTTTCCAAATAATTGTTTCTATCAGAATAGTTGCCCCTAAATTGAGGTGATATGAATTTGACAACATTTTACTGTTTTGCAGACATTTCAGGACTCATTGCTTGCAGCTGGAGCAGGACTGGCTGTTGTTGATGCTGTGGTGAGATCCTTGTTATTGCATTTAAGTGTGTGATGTGGTGTTAGGAAAAATTCTGGGGGTGAATCTGAGGACCGATTTTTTCTGACTCCTCTGTCCTCCTAGTGTGATTCATTTTCTTCTGGGTAAGAAATTTTCATTTCACTCCAAGGAAGATCTTGTGTACGCTTTTTCCTTGCGGTTATGCCCAACAAAGTAACAAAATAACATACTATGAGTGGCCCTCCATTTTCAATGCGCCATGCTAGTTATGAAGATTCTTATTAGTTAAACAAAAAGTCTGTCAATAAGTTGATTGACAGAATGTTATCAGGAAATTTTAGGTGGCTGCATCTAAAAAATCTACAGAGCCTCCATCTGGATTTGCTTTGATAAGGCCTCCGGGTCACCATGCTGTTCCAAAGGGCCCTATGGGCTTTTGTGTTTTTGGAAACATTGCAGTTGCTGCTCGTTATGCTCAGCGAGTACATGGATTAAAGCGTGTTTTCATCATTGATTTTGATGTTCACCATGGAAATGGCACACACGATGCGTTTTATGAAGACCCGGACATATACTTCCTTTCAACTCATCAGGTGAACCTCCTTTCCCGCTTGATTTTGCATCCTTTGCAAACAAATGAATTTTTGAGCTTATTTCCAACTTTTTGCTTGTATACTTTTCTCACTTGCTTGTTATGGACCAAGGCGTAGCTCTGTGCTCCTTACCCATTATATAATAGATAATGGAATGGACTAATAAACTTAGTAGGAATGCTGAGACCAGGTTTGTTGTAACTAATTACATGGCAATTTGGTTTGTAGTATCTAATTTACTTATTGCTCAGCAGTAGATGTACATCTAGTAGTAACCCCATGCACTTTTAGGGGGAAAGATATAGGGAATGTAAAGAAGGATGGAGACAAGTTTATGATAGAGTACATATAATCTAAAAAACATAGGCTCTTTTATACAGAATTTGAAAGACGGTTATATCATCATTCCATCACTCTAGTAGTTGCATTTTGATCATGACTTAGGTAATGTCTCAGTCAACTTTTAGTAAATGAGGCTGGCATGCTGCCTATCCTTTTATCTAGTTTTACAGTTTGTTTGTACTAATTTTCAATTTTCAACATAGGATGGGAGCTACCCAGGTACGGGTAAGATCCATGAAGTAGGCAGTGGCCAAGGGGAAGGGAGTTCCTTAAATCTGCCATTGCCAGGAGGATCTGGAGATGCTGCAATGAGAACTGTCTTTGAGGAAGTTATTGTGCCATGTGCTCAACGATTCAAGCCAGACATAATCCTCATTTCTGCTGGGTGAGCAAACTAAGCACCCTTTTTATGTACTAAGCAGTGTAAGCACCCCTTTTTAAAATACTAAGCAGTGTCAGCACCTAGTGTATAATTGTTCTGGGTCAAACAATAGGTCCTAAGTACATCTTTCATGGTGTGCATGTTTGTGTCTTAATTTTGCTTCTGCGGTTTTTTTGGTATCTCTGCAGCTATGATGGACATGTCTTGGATCCATTAGCAAGTCTTCAGCTCACAACAGGAACTTATTACATGCTTTCTTCTAGCATAAAACAGCTAGCCAAAGAACTATGTGGAGGGCGCTGTGTGTTCTTCTTGGAAGGGGGATACAATCTCAAATCACTTTCCTATTCAGTGGCGGACACATTCCGTGCTTTACTTGGGGAACCTAGCCATGCATCTGAATTCGATAATCCGGCCTTTTTGTATGAAGAACCTTCTACCAGAATCAAACAAGCAATCCAAAAGGTGAAGGCTATACATTCCTTGTAGTTATTTATAAGATCTAAAGCACATACATATTGGAACAGAGCCACTGTATATTTGTACTTCAACAGGTATCACTTTACTGTATTCACTGAAACAAATAATCTCAGGAAGTAATAATATATGTATAATATTAGAAGTATGTTATATTTCCTCTGTTCTAAAAATATTGCAACATTTACCTTTTTGGAAAGTTTTACAGATGCTATAACGTTTCCTTATTTGTACATTATTTCTCTCTAGTTCTCTCCCCAACATATGGGTCCTTTTAAGTTATCTTTATTTCTCTCCTCATCTAAAAATTCGTATACTCCCTCATGCTACAGTAGTTAAGAATCAAAGAAAATATTAGTTTCTTGATTTCTTTTGTTACATGAGCGTACTACAAAAGATTTCCTCATGACCAAGTGCTCTATGGAAACAATAATTTTTTTCGTCGGCCTTGACTTAAATTCTGTTCTTGAGGACTTTACTTTGCCATCAGTTAAGAGTCTTAAGACCCCTAAGATATTTGGAACAAAAAAAGCTTAGTGGCTATGGTTTGTCCTCATGATTCTAGGTCATTGGACTAAATTCTACTATAGGCTTTTTTGAGGGCGGGACTCTCTTATCCTTTCCTCTCCCTTACAATAGGCCTGTGTTGCTAAATTGGATTGACCTGTGAAAGATTGTTAAGTTATCATAAGCTCACACGTATACATTTAATGTAAGAGTATCACATGTATGTAAATAAACAGATGTAATAATTAGAAAACAAGATTTTAATTCAGTTTAATAAAATCTGCTAGTCATATCATTCTTTGTCTCTCACATCCATCGTTCATCATCTTCACTGTTGTCTTCATTTTGCTGCAAATTGTTCATGGTATCAGAGCCAAGATTGATCATTCGATTCTCAGCGGTTTTCTCTTTCATTCGATATAAATTTCTTGAAACTTGGTGAAAATGGGTTTTGAAACCCAATTCTGATTTTTTTCCTTTTTTCTGAATTTTCTTTGACAATTGTCTTTCTTCTTTCTCCCTAAGATCTTTAGAAGTTTAATCTTCAAATTTAGCCTGAAATGGCAAGTGATCAATTGTACAGTCAGAGTACATAAATGCAAAATAGTTTGAGTTTTTTCTGATCCTTACTATCTTGCTAATGGAGATCATCCAGGCATGCAGCTTGGCAATCAAATCTTGATCGGGACGAATTTCATTAATTGGAGTCGGACTATTCGCATGGCATTGATAGCTCACAACAAATTGCAATTTGTTGATGGCCCATTACATTCTCCTGCACTGGATTTCCAGAAATGGATACGAAATGCTTATATGATCATGTCATGGATTTTAAATTCAATTGATAAAACTCTGGCTAAGAGTTTAATGTTTGTCAACTCTTCGGCTAAATTGTGGAGAGAAATCTCTGAGAGGTTTGGGCAAAGTAATGCACCTTAGCTATTTGAGTTGCATAGAAGTGTGAAATCTATGAATCAGAATGATGATAGTATAGCCGACTATTTTGGAAGGTTGAAGGGTGTTTGGGATCAATTGCAAGTTCTTGAGGCAATTCCAGAATGCACTTGTGGAGCCATGAAGTTATGCACCTCTGGTATTCTCAAGAAAATTATGGAAATGGAAAAGAGAAAGAAATTGATGCGATTGCTTTCCGGTCGTAATAGAGAATATGATTAGGTTAAGACAAATTTGCTAAGTCAAGAACCTTTGCCTACAATAAATAAAGCATATCATACTCTTTAGCAGATAGAGCAACAGAACATCAGCTTGTATCTCAATCAGTTGAGGTTAGTGCATTGAATGCTTCTTCTTCTACAAAAGTTTTTCACAAACTTGTATTCCAGAATAAAATGGATTTCAAGAAAATGAAATCAGACCTCACATGTGACCATTGCAAGAAACGGGGTCATAGTGTTGATAGTTGCTTCAAGATTATTGGAATTCCAGACTGGTATAATAACTTGAAGGCAAAAGGTAATGTTAGAGTGGCTTCAAATGTGGATTCCTCAGCTGGAATCCTTGGTAAGTCACCTATGGAGATGATACACAGTAATGATGAGTACACTAAGCAACCTCGGATGAATGATCTTGATCCTACTCTTATGACAAACATGTACAATGAGTTTGTTAGACTGATGCAGAATAGCGCTACTGATAATCCCTCGTCATCTGCAGTTAATTTTGCAGGTACTTCTCTTGCTTATCATGCTGATAATGTGTATAAGATGTATGATAAATATGAATGGATAATTGTTACCGGTGCTAGTGATCATATGGCTGGAAACATGGATTTGTTTGCATCCTTACATCAGTTGAATACTCCAGTTAAAGTCGGTATGCCTGATGGTAACATTACTCATGTTACTGAGTTAATAGGGTCATTCTCCTTACTTCCCTAAAAAGGATAAAAAAAACTATCATATAAAGAGGTGCGTGCCAATTCAAACACTCGTCTAATCAACTTTAATCAAGGATCTTGGATTGTGGACTTGTGGTTCACTTAATAACAAGTCCAAACTGTTTCAAGCAGCTGGGCTGTAGTTGGATGGAGATACGGAGTCATGTACATGTGTTTATGGTTAAAGACAAAAGCCAACCATCTATGAGGAAGCGATTGATTATGAAGTAGCTTCATATCATTTAGTTGAAATATAACAAGTTGCCGGCTTCGGGTGAGCCTCTTGTAGTTTGCTCTCATTTCTATTAATAATGCACCTTTTTGCTGGAATTTATTTTTTTCACCCTGCCGTTTGTCATCTTAGGTATTGGGAGCCTTTAGCATGTATTTTTGCTTCACATCCTTGTTTTATGAAAAATTACCAAATGGTTGAATCCAGATATATTTGAGCTCTTTAATTCTATCCTTTTGATTTTCTACTAGGAACTTTCTTCTAGTAAAATGATAACAGTTATGATTGAAAAACTAGGGAGTGTATAGTAAAAATTGACCCCATGTGGATTACTATTCTTTGGAATGTTAACAGACTATATTCATCGGGATATTTTTCCAAAGAACTGTATATGCTTTTTGAGAATTCTTGTAAAGATATGACTTTTATGTCTTAATAAGTAATAGACGAGCTAAACATAGCATGCCTTTGAGATATTCAACAAAATCTGGAAGTAGTGTCTCAAATTAAAGTTTCATTGTCTAGAGGCAATGTTCTTCCATCTGCTGGTTCTGTTCTCTTAGTAAGAAATTGGATTTAGAAGCTATACATCCTGTTTTAACATGAGTGTCTCACTGCGTATTGATGTTTCGTTGCAGTAATCTGATAGTTATTGGTTGAACTTGTAAAAAATCGCAGTGGTGTTGTCAGTATTTTTATTTGTTAGTCAATTAGAGTTGTATAGGTGAATGATGATGGATATAAATCAATATTACTGTGCAGTTCTTATGCCATACACATGAGCTACATCAGGTGAATCCAATTGTAAGGGTGTATGAGGGTATCAAAGGTGTGATTATTATATCCCGTATCTGTATTTAACTGAAGACTGGTTTGTGTTTCTGTAAATTTGTCTGAAATCTTCGTATCTGCTGCTTAGTCTACGATCATTTTCATCTTATCATACTTTCATAGTTTCAGTGTTTCTATCAGGAAGAATGATATTCATTTAGAAGATAATTTTTTGTGCTAAAGGCAATTCAACTCTGCAAATGCTATTGCCTAATCAGAGACTTGCAGACTCCGTTTGTGCATGCTGATTGTTCTGCTACAAGCGTTATCACTTCAACCACAGTAAATGTTGTCTTTTCTTGAATGAAAAACAAGTCTAGAGCGTGTAATTTACTATTTTCATCGTCCAAAATATGCTTCCTCATTTCATGATCTCATCTGCAAGGCTGATCTTCCAGTCAAATTTGGTCACTTCTTAATTCTCATTATAAAAAATAGGTTTCCATGTTGGAGTTTCTTCATTTATTGAAGTCACATCTAGTCATATCCAATTGAAATTTATGCTCAGAATTACAGTGGTTGTAATTGATTTCATGATTAGTCATTTTTTGGCTCCAATCTTACTGTAATTAACAAGTGTAACAAACAGTACTTATGATTGGTTAGTTTGTTTTACTATCTATTCTTATCACTAGTTCACTATGAAGAATATCTTAATGTACTTTATGTGATGGTATAAGATGAGTCCCTTTAGCTGAATATCATTATCGTTCCCAAACTTGTGGGCCCTAAATTATTACCTACTGCAGGAAAAACATTTGTGGCTCCTAATACATGACTACATAAGGACAAGCATTGCTTTAATATGTGGCTCTGAGCCAAAGGTGTCTAAATGTTTCGAAGAGGACAAAACTGAAATGAAGTTGTGATTTATGAGCCTCGTATTTTTTCTTGCACGTGAACCCTCAGTTAGGTGTTGAATGTATGATGAGCCTTCTCTTTTCTTTTCATTTTTATTGGCCTTCTGTAGCATATACTAGCACAACGGATGGGAGATTTTTGAAGTGCATACGGGAACATGCTCTCTTCAGAACTTGTATTAGCAGAAACAATGAATAAATTCCTACAATCCTACAACATAAAAGTTGAAAGATGGCTAAAAATGACAAACTGGTGTAATAGTGCATTGTTGTATTGAAAAACTTGAGGGCCTCACTTCAAGGCTTAAATCATGATTATTGGATGGTATCTATTCCTAGTATAAGTTGAATGAACATATATTGTTTTTAGGTGTTAGATTGAAGGTTAGTGAAAGGTAACACGTACCAATAACTCAGATGCTTAAACTAATGGAAGAATCTGCCCTTCTGCAGTGGCAGCAAAAAGAGTCCGAATAAGGTAATTTCAAGCAAAATTTTTGCAAACTTGAAAATTTTTCCCCTGTTTCTTCTGTCATTTGGTACCTTCCAGTACTGGATAGTACAACTGTACAATAGCCAACTTGGACTACGTGGGACAGTCAAATTTTGTAAGAAGATGGTGGGCAGTGTGATGTATATTTATTATTACAACGTGATTACAATTTTGGATTTAGAGGTTCCTGATACCAGTTGCTTAACTGGCTGCAGGAATAAAGATGAACATAATTAGAACGCTTGCATTGTAAATACACAAAATCTAGTGTAAAAATAAGGGATGAACATATAAGCTACAAATTAAGGGACCCTAGAAATCCACCGGAGCCAAGCCAATGAACTGTAAGCATTTTGAACATCAACTTGCCAAAACCAAACAGGCTTACCCATCAGTAGTTACCATGTGATATTGGAGCTTATCCCCTTAATAAGTAGTGTCTTCACATGAGAGACTGCAACAATTGTTTGCTGAAATTTGTTTACTTTTTGATCCGGTGGGCCGCCGCGAGTCTAAGAGTTTCTCAGCCTCAAATTCTGCCTTTGGTCTCTGTTCTTTATTGGAGCTTCACTCCTTACTGCAATCCTATCAGTCGAATGAGACAAAGAGGGGAGGAGTAGAATGAGGTTAGGAATGACGCCTAGAACATAGCAAAACTTGTTCCATTAGACAGTCTGGGTTTGTTGTGTTTTTGTAAGATATTTTCTAGGGGACAGAATTATTTTTTTGTGCATACTTTAGAAAAGAGTCAAAGACATTACAATATCATTCAAATATACATTTGGCCGCTGATTTTTTCACTTCATAATGCTGTGATTAATTATCTATGTGTATGCACTCTGAAATTGATTTCTCTGCTAGATTACTCTTTCATGACTTTCAGTAAATTAGAGAAAACCTTTTAGGTGCACCAGGGAACATGATTTAAAACTGTGGGAACAATATGATGAACCAATGGTCCGCCCCTTGTGTCCATCTCTACGTTGTTACCTTATCTATTGAGAGAAAATAATTGCAACCTGATAATTTCCCATCATGAAAAATATAATGTTTACCAAATGCTATGATATGTAGAACGTATTTTCCTCCCTACCACAGCAGAGTTTTGTTAGTATGTAGAAAAAACTTAGGTTTAGAAATTCAACAGCTCTGTTTAATTTGTGTAGAGAGAGAGTAAAAGAGATTACCATGTTCAAACAAGGGCACCCTTGAACTCCCCTTGTAGCATTTACATCTGAGAATGACATAAGATATGAACCTGTAAAGCAAAATGAAGCACACAGTGATTAACACATTCATCCACCTATTCTCCTCTCCCAAGCCTTCCTCCTTCAGAACATCCTGCCCACTCATCACACACATCCCAAACATGCTCTCTAAACACTCTTTTGACCCTGAAAACTCGTTGATCAGGAAACCTTCATAAGGGTACTTAAACAAGGACACATAATGCATCCCAATCCAATATCTTGGGATCTCCTTCTTTGGTATGAAGTAGCCCGAGAACAGAAAAAATGATCCCATCACTCCAGAAATTACCGAGTTTCCAACTATAAAATTTGGCACCATTGCACTGAAACACACCACAACAGAATTAGCAGTGTAGAGGATCAACCATATGAGCAGCAAGAAGTGTGCAAATGCTGAAAACTCAGGCCTCAACCCCACCAACCAATACACTGGAACTGTGAACAAGATGGCTAGGATGAGCAAAAATGGGAGGTAGACTATGGCATTTGCAATGACGTAAGATGAGACTCTGTAGCTCCCCGAGGAGGTCTCCTTCATTAGTATCTCTCTCTCCTGTAGGAAAATAGGCAGAGCTTCCGTAGTGCAGGACAGCAAAAATGTTAAGATAAATGCAAATAATCCCACTCTTTCAAATGTCCCATCTAAATTGTGCTTAAGACCATAGAATATGGAACCTAACACCAGCCCTGAAACCAGCATCTGTACGGTCCTGCAGGCAAAAAGCTCTTTTGTCCTGAGAACAAGCTTAGAAAATCTGTGACTAAGGATCAATATTTCCCCAAGCCTAGAGTTGGCGAAATTGTGGTTTTCAATCTCGATTCCCATGTATGCACACTCTTCATCCATCACCTTAGATTGCTGAAAGAGCTGTTGAAGGGTCTTTCTTCTCTGCTGTGGGGCAGTTGCTGGAGCTGCTTGCTGCAATGATGGTGCTGAATTTTCTTCCTCTTGTTGCTGCTGAAGTGTCTCTAGACGATCGATTGCGAATTCGACAACATTACAATGAGGAAGGAGTTCAAGACCCATTTGTCCGAGCTTGTTCCCAAGCCGATCAACTGTGCCATGGTGCAGAACAGTGCCATTTGCTAATAAGAGGGTTGAATTGAACTGCTTCACAATTGGAAAACCAGGTTGATGAATGCTCAAAATTATTGTCCGACCCCTTGTTTCTGCCATATTTTTTAACATATCAATGATTTGCAGTGCTGAAGTACTGTCTAGCCCTGATGTTGGCTCATCCAGGATTAGCACCTTAGGGTCGTGGATCACATCAACACCAATGGAGACTCTCCTTCGCTCTCCTCCGGAGATTCCGCGTATTCCATCATTTCCCACCCGGGTGTTTGCCACTTGATCTAGTCCTAGCTCTTGCATTAGTGACTTCACCCTGGAGCTTAATTCTGAAGGTGAGAGTTTCAGCCTCAGTTTGGCACTAAACATAAGTGTTTCTTCCACTGTAAGGAGTGGGAAGAGCATGTCCTTTTGTGTAACATACCCTGAAATCTTGTTAAAGTTGGCTGTTTCAATGGCATTGCTGTTAATGAGAATCGACCCAGCTTGTGGAGTGAGCTTGCCTGCCAGTATTTCAAGCAAGGATGACTTCCCGGCACCACTGGGCCCCACTATAGCGAGGATTTCCCATGGCTTTGCTCTGCAATTCACCTGGTTTAGCACTGTCCTCATGCCAGAAGATGATGGTTGATGACCATGCTGATCCTTCTCTTTCTTGAAGATGCTAAATGGGTTTTCGTTGCTATGGCTGTAGATTTTGTAGGTTATGCCTATTGCTTCAATCTCACACCCTTGTGCCTTCATTGAGCTCAATTCTCTAGGAAAAGAATATTAGGTGCTCTCTCTCTATCTATTTTTCTATTGCCTAAGTTTGTTTCTTCAGTGTTCTAGTTCTAGGTGATACCCTGATAGTCGCAGAGTAGTTCTTCCTACTTCCGTCTCTTGCTGAATAGTGAATACTGGGGATAGTCCTTGGCATTTGATAATTGCAAGGTTCACATGATATGCTAAAGTTTGGTCATGACATTTTCTGCGAGTAGTTTATAAACTGCGGTTGTTGTTTTGTGATGTTTAATCTGTACAGGTTTATAATATCATTACATATTATAATCCCAAGCCAGCATTAGGCATTCACGGGTGCAAATGGTGTGACATTTTCGTATGATATCCCAACATGGCTAAGATTTTAGAAAGCATTATAATAAATAGATATTTTGCATGAAAATTTGTTGTGACTAGGTAGCAAGCCATGTGATTTTTGGCTCCAAATATCAAAAGAAAGTTGCCCAATCTGAGTATCTGACTGTATCCTTTTATTTCGTAACCCTCTTCATCACCAGTTCACCACCATAGCTATTGTAATACACTTATACACTAGGTGGCATATGAAGAATTTCTCTAGTTTATGTTCGAAGATAGAATTCTTAATGTCAAAGAGGCAATTGGCGATTTACAAACATTGGTCATGTCGTGGGAGGATTTCAGAATTTTGTGAATAAGATTTCTTTGATATATGTAATGTACAATAAATGTCAACAAGTGGTGAGTGTCACAAAAAGCACATAAATTGTGTCACCCTTATTGATAGAGAATGGTATGAAAGTGTACTGGTTTTTTAAAGAAAAAATAATGATTAATTGGTGGCTTATTTTACAAAATTTGTTCATAGTTTATTCACTTTGAAAAGAGATTTAGTTTCTATATTTGAAAGATGACATTTTTAACGACATTATCTTAATTCTTGTGATTTTCTTCCATATTTATTTGTTAGAGAAATTGCATTGGGATTTTAGAGCTAGAATTATATTCGACTTTGAATTGGAATTCTAATAAGGTTCAAAGTTTCACTCACCTCATACTACTAAAAATGAATGTTACAATATTTTATTTCAACCAAGTATTGATAATTCATATAGAGAGAGTTTTGAAGAGCATTTGTACTCCACATTATAGCCCATTAAACCCTGACTCCCTAATTAAGAGTCATTAAAGTTGATTGGATAAATCTTTCAAATATAGCCGAAATGACCAAAAAAAATAAAAAAAATTCACAAGTTAAATCTGCATGAAATATAACGTTTTATAAATCATTATTCAATTGGACTCAACCTGTAATTGCCTAATTGACTATTGAATCGATTTGATCCTTCTTTCAATGAATAGTGTGATTGGGTATTTGGGTTGGGCCATGAGCATGGCTCTGACTCTCAGGTCTTTAAAAATATGTTAGTGTAAAAATATGGTAGTGTATCGTATTGTCCGGGTCAAATCGTAACTTGATTTTTTTTTTTTGGTAAACATAATAACTTGATTTTCTCAGCCTTCTCTTCATAAACAAACACCATTTGTAGTGAGGTTTAGCATAGGTAGGGTTTAACAAGGAGAAGGATGCAGAGAAGATGTACGACGCCATTGATGCACTCACTTCGATGCTTCAGCAGCAGCAGCGGCAGCAGTACTGATAAGATCGTGGCTTCTGTAGTCTTTGAGCGGCTTCCTGTTGTCATCCCCAAAATCGACCCTGTCGTTTACGCCTTTCAAGAATTTTCGTACGCCCCTCCTTTTTTTTCAATTTTCTTTTTTCTGTAAAATAATGTTTACTCATTGTTTCTTGATTTTCGTGATTATTTGAGTTCGGATTTTGATAAAAATTGTTACTTGATTGGTTGATTGATTTGATTTTATGATGGAATGTGATGAATTGCTGAATGCTGATTTTGAAAGAACAAGATTGGAACTTTGGTTTTGATTTTTGGGTACATTTTGGAAACAATTGGAAAGAAATGAGATGTTTTGATTTCTGGGTACTTTTTTTTTTCTCGGTATGTTGAGTTCTGAAGAAGAGATTATGCAGTTATTATGTGATACACTCTCGATTCGAAGCATCAAAAGTTAAGGCATTTTGGACCTTGAATTGTTTGAACATGAGTAGTATAAGGTTTCGTGAGATTGGAATACTAAACCTGAGGTCGACTTAATAGTAATGTAGATCCTTGGTTCTGTTTCAAAAATGATCCCAACATTTGAACTCTTGGCGGAAACAACTATTGGGTTAAATGTCCTGCGTTATAGGAAATTGAGTTGCTTTGAAGTTGAAACTAGTCTTTTTATGTATCATGCTAGCTTGAGATTTGGATGGTTGCCTAGGTTACTGCCGTATTGCATGGAGGGAGGGTAACTATATTATTTATGGCAATCGTGCGTATTGTCTTCATTTATCCATAAGTACCCAATTTAGCTACTCATAATGAGACTTTGGATTATTAACATTTGGGACTTCATGTTGTATCATAAACATGCAATTTCTTCTTTAGAATAGCAGAGTTTACACTTAGATTCATGGTATGTTATTATATGTTCTATTTTAGGAATAAAAGGAAGAACTTTCTTAGTGTCTCACTCATTCAACACCATAGTTAAGCTTTGATTCTAAAAAGATAGGGTTGCAACATGAATCAAGAGTCTATCTCACGTGATCATCCACAAAAGACATTTCCTCTAATTTAGAGCCACTTTGTCTTGTAAACCCACTTTTTCCATATCTTTATTAATTCCCTCCATCCAAGTCATTTTTTATCTACCTTGGCTGCGTTTGAGGTCTCCATAACTGATTTTCCTTTATATTGTCATCAATATTTGTTACTATAACTTTCTTCCCGATATCCTCTTTTTTATTTTTATTTCTCGTTACATACACCTTAACATACACATTTTTGCTACACTCATCTTTTTAACATGTTTCTTTTTGAAGACTTCGATTTGTGGTCTTATTATTGTCCTTAGAATTTTCCTTTTAATTTTAAAGGTGCATTACGATATATAATAGATTAATTGCGGTTATTCATTTGATTCACCTAGATTTTATTCTATGTGTGACTTATTTCCATCCAAAGTCGCATTATTTTCACTTAATCTCATCCCACTGTTAAACTAACACTCCAGTTTTACTCCTAACTTTGAACCTCTAAATTCCAACATTTGTTTCAATTGTTCTAACTTAACATTAACCCTTGCTCTAGTATTATCCACCAAACAATATCATCCTCAAAGAACAAACACCACAATATGGGAAAAGGAAAGGGCTTATGGCACATCCTTGGTGTAACCCAAATAGGAAAGTTCTCGGACACTTCGTCACCACTTCTAATATTTGTTGTTATATCATGATACATGATTACATATTCTTCATTAGGTTTATGTTCTTACATGGGATGCTCTCCTTAGTTGTTGCCTACCAAAATAATTCCCTTGGTACCTTGTCATACGCCATCTCCTAATCAATAAACATCATGTCTAAATATTTCCTCCTTCCACTTAACACACTTTTTTCAGCTTGATCACTCTCATTCATAATTTTATGGTGTGACTCATAAGCTTTTATGACTCAATAGTTTGAACACTCTCAAGCATCTCCTTTATTCTTATAAATAGGCACCATGTTGTGTCTCCATAGTATCTTACTTGTCCTCCAAATCTTGTTAAAGAAATCCGTTAATCATTGAATACCATTCTTGCCTAGGTATCTCCAAATCTCAATAAGAATACCATCTAACCCTATAAGTTTCCTTAATTTCATCCTTTTCAATGCCTCCTTTACTTTCACTTTTTGTATCATACTCATTTACTCTCGATGAACTTAATTATCCTCAATAGTGGTGTCACCTATACACTCCACTTGACTTCCATTGAATAACTTGTCAAAATACTCCCTCCATCTTCCCTTGATCTTGTCATCTTGGATGAGAATACTTTGGTTTTTATCCTTCAAGCACTTAACTATACAAAGATCTTTAGCCAACATTTGTCTTATTTTAACTGTCCTATATATCTCCTTTTTCCTTTCTTTTGAATTCAATTTGTCATAAATATATCAGTGCCTCACTCATGTTATATCAAAAATATTATTGCGATTTTACTGCATTTCTTGAAGATCTTTTATCCCATTTGTGCTGGACGTGTTTACTTTTGCAAAGGTTTTCAGGTAAAAATGCTGCTTAAAATGATATTTGCATATAATGTATTGAAGCAGCTTCTTCTGTGGTTTATTGAGATAACTTATGTTTCTACCTTCTTTGGCCACTCTTGTTTGACTATGTATAGGTTTAGATGGAAGCAGCAATATGGACGAGTTTATCCCGATGAATTCTATAAGAAATACGAATCTCGGTAATTATTTAGTTTTATGAACTTGTTTTATCGGCTCATTTTCTTAATTTCGTAAGATTAGGTGTGTGTCTCCTAGGAACATCAGGAGACTAACTGCTGCGTTTTTGAGATGATGGAAATTATGATTTGTATTTCATATTGATAGAGTCTATGGGTTCCTTCCTCTATTTCATCAATTTGATTTTGTTGCATGCTACAGAAAATGGTTCTGAAATATAATCTTAAATCTTAATATGTGTACTATTGTGTTAATTATTTGTCAGGCTTGTATGACCTTAATTAAGAAATTTAATGTTTGTGACTATAACTAAATTTTAGATTGAGTCTAGAATTCATCATCTATTAGTTTCTTGCTCTTGTTGGTGTTGAATCTTGTGAATCATCCATTAGCCTATATCTCTTTTTTGTTTGCATTTTCTTGCAGGGCAAAGGGTGATTATAAAATTGAATACAACCCAGCTTCCCGGATCACTGAAGCTGACAAAACAAATGACAGAAGGTATGAACAAGTATCTTCTTTTCTTTGTCTTTTATCTTTCTGGTATATAGGATCCAATTGGTTAAGCTGGGAAAACAAGTGGTCTCAGATAAAGGATTATTAGGATACAGCCTCTTGTCATTACAGGGTATAGGCTACACACAGTCAACCCCCACCACATCCTGTCATAAGTAGAGCTTCTTTTGAGGCACCCGGCTGTGTAGCTGTTGATGTATAAAATATCTTTAAATTAACAACTACTCACTTCTGAAGACTAGTCCAACCAGGAATCATTTTACTCTTTTTTGTGAAAGAATTGCCCACCCAATTAGTAGATGGCCTGTAAGTCACCAATACAGGAAGGCTGTGACTCACCATATAATGGTTTTGCCAGTGTTGACCTCTATGTTTTTGCAATTGTGTTAAACCACTGATCTCCATTATTATACTGTCTATATGCCTTGACATGATGTTTTTTATATTAGCATGGTCTTGCTGGCTTATTCATGAACTGCCTTTATTGGATTTAACAAAATCCCACTTAGCAATGATACGAAAAAGGGATATTTTTTAATTTGAAATGTTTAAGGATGGGATCATGAAATTCTATACCTTAGCATGATGCAAAGGGCTAGGGATTCTAGCTAGACCAGCAGAGTACTATGGTAGTAAAAGGTGTGGAAGTGAAGGAAAAGGAACACAATGTCAATGACTGCAAGAGATGAATTTGAACATGAATGTTGAGAAGCTTTGCTTGAGCTCTTGAAAAGAAGATATCATATAACAGTGTATGGGAGTAAGGAACACATTGAGCTTAGATATAGTTATACTAAAGTAAGAAGAATAAATTAACTAGGAATGATCCTTGGTCTTGTATGCATGGTGAAGAGATGCTAGGGCTCATGGGCGGCAGAAGAGGGTGGGAAAGAGGGATTTATTTTTGTGTGGGGAGGGGAAGGTGGGGTTATAATGTATGTGAGGTTGACTCACTGTTCTTTGGCTTTCAATCCTAATTAAATCAAATAGCTCATTAAATTATTTGCAATCTCTTGTTATTATAGCCAATGGTACTTAAATCTTAGATCAAGAATCAATTAGAAATATTTTATTGGATTTGTATTTGTAAGATGCCACAAGATTAGAGGAGAAGTACCTTTGTGCCTATATATAAGAACAAAAGAAATGCTCAAGAGTGTTCAAATTATCGAGTAATAAAGCTTATGAGCCACACCATGAAATTGTGGAAGAGAGTGATTGAGCTAACCTCAAGGATGTGTGCTGATATTACCAGATATACTAGCACCTATCCGCCTTTGAATAATGGAGCATTATCGTACAAGGAAGAAAGATTTATACATGGTGCTTATTGATTTGGAAAAGGCACTATATAAGGTACCAAGAGAAGTATTTTGGTGGGCAATGACTAAGAAAGGTATACTAGGTAAGTAAATCAATTAATTAAAGATATGTATCAAGAAGTTATAACAATTGTTGGAAGTTGTGGTGGAGTGGTAGAGTACTTCCCTATTACAATTGAGTTACACCAAGGATTTACCCTAAGTTTTTTTTTTCACGATTGTCATAAACGAAGTGACGAGGTCAATAAAAGATGAGATATTGTGGTGTTTACTTTTCGCAGATGATATTGCTCTAGTAGGCAAGACTGTCGAGGGGGTGAATGTTAAGTTAGTGCAATGGAGACAAAGGTTGAATCTAGATAGTTTAGAATTAATAGGAGTAAAACAGTGTATATGAATTGTCACTTCAACATTGAGAAGAGGCCAAATGAAAAATAAGGAATTGCTTGTAAGCAAATATTTTTAAATGCTTATGATCTATTCTCTTAAAGAATGGAGACATTGATTAAAATGTCACCCATAGAATATAATTAGGGTGACTCAAATGGAGAACATCTACAAGACTATTGTGTGGTCACTGTGTGCCCTTAAGGTTAAAAAAGAAATTCTATAGGATAATAATTAGACCAGCATTATTATATAAGTGAGTGTTGAGTTTGTAAGAAGGTGGATGTTAAGAAGATGAGTGTAGCAGAGATGCATACGTTAAGGAGGATATGCGGGAACACTTCAAGGATAAAATTAGAAATGTGTATCCAAAAAAAAGTTGGAGTAGCAAATACTAAGGATAAGTTAAGGGAAGATCAATTGCGGTAGTTTTGGCATGTTGACACCGAATAATAGATGCATCGATGTGGAAGGCGGAGGGTTGGGGTAATGGAGACCTCCAACGTGGTCAAGGCAGATGAAAGATGATTTGGATGGAAGGAGTTAGGAAATATATGGAGAAAATTGGTTTAGAAATTGAAGAGAATGGAGGAGAAACATCTTTGTGAATAATCATGCGAGATAGTTTCTTGGTTCATGTAGACTATGGACTCCATCTTTTTAGGGTTTAACGGTTGGCTTTGTTGTTGTTGTCGTATTTGTAGGGACAAGGCTGATCCTCCCTTAAACAATCCTGGGTAAGACTGTCTATGGAAGCTTTGGGGTTGTGTTGCATATTTGACTCATGCAATTTAAGTGGATCAAAGCAATTCAATTTCAAGTAATGTCACCTCATATGAGATGTGAGTCAAAATTCTCTTAAGAAGGCAGTCCTGTTAACTTTAGGTTATAGATTATATTGTATCATCACCAACTTTGTCCGGATGCCTAGTGATATGAAAGTTTCTCGAACTTAGTCTTTGAAATGTTGCAAGAATTATCGAACAAATGATGTAGAAATCAGTTATAGGGTGAATTTACTTTTTTTTCCTATGAATATATACCACAAAGCTTTGATGTCTTTATACTTAATGCAAGAGTTGTCAAACAGATGCTGTAGACATCAGTTAATGTATGCATTAAACCATTTTTTTTTATGTTCCTTTAAGGTCACTGCAAAGGGCACTTGATCGGAGGCTCTATCTTCTCCTTCATGGAACTTCTCATGGCTCTTCTGATGGGAAGCCTGCTTGGCATTTTCCAGAAAAGGTTTATGCGAATGAAGAGACACTACGAAAGGTAGCTAATCTTAAAAAATTGGTCTCACTTTCTCTTCCTTTGAATTTTTTTTCACATAATCCTCTGCTCAATGCAGTGTGCCGAGTCTGCGCTACATTCCGTTCTTGGTGACCTAACACACACATATTTTGTTGGAAATGCACCTATGGGACATATGGCTGTACAGACAGCTGACAAAGCAGATCTGTTGAAGGTGAGTTTTATCTGCTACCCTGATTTATTTGCATCTCTTTTACTTTCATGCTTTGTAAAACAGTACTGACAGTTCTTATTCTCAAATTCAATGTTCACTTATTGTGTAGAGATTCTTTTTCAAGTCACAAGTAATTGCAACGAACAAGTTTGACATTGGTGGATGTGATGACTATGTTTGGGTGACCAAGGATGAATTGCTGGAGTATTTTCCAGACCAAGCTGAATACTTGAAGCAGATGATCATCAGTTGAATGACACTGACAGCGATTATCAGAGATTAGATGAGTCATTATCTAGATCACCTTACCCTTCAACAGCTGGAAGTTTTGTACTGTGATCACTGATCAGTATAATCGTCCAAACATTCTTGCTAAATTTTGAAGGAACAGAGAGATTGAGCTGTTCCAGGTTTTGTTTGTGTCTTGAGAAAGATTAGGTTTTCCCTGTGTGGTATCTCAGCAATATACGAAGTGCATTCAGCTTTCAGACTTGCTTTGATCTTTTGAATAAAACTACACTTTTATGACGAGGCCTATGGAAATTTGTTTGCTGTATGGGTTTATGCATATTGTAACTAACATCTAATTGACTGTTTGATTTTGATCAAATCTAAATTACTTAAAAAAAAAAAAAAAGTTATCAGCTTGTGTTAATTTACGAGTCAAGTACAAGTACATGTCTGATTTCTGTATCACCCCTTGTGTTCCTATTTCAAATGCTTCCTTGTTTATTGATGATAGGTTCCCAAAGTGGATGGATAGAGTTAGATTTGGAATCTTTAAGATAAATCAACTGTATGGTCCTTTGGTTGAACAAAGGAACAAAGTTTTCTCCAAAATTAATCCAATGTATTTCATCGTCTCAGAACTATGAAATTTTGTTTAATCTACAAATTTGGGGGAACTTGGCAATTTCTTGTAAGATGCAAATTCTGGTAATTAGGCCTATCAAATAATTTCACATCCCTTTTAATTTTTATCATATTTTTTTTATCATTCAAATAGAAACTAAATTTCAAGATCATAGGGGGGGAATGTTAAGGTAGATTCATCATCCTTTATTGTGATACTGTGTCCATTATATATTATTGATCAATAGGCTCACTCTTCAACACCCAATCTTTTTCTCGGCTAGAAACCTTCACACAGGCATGTATAGTATAACCAAAGTTACAATGCAAAGCAAGCTTATGACCCTTGTTAATCCATTAATCCTAAGCTTAATTTCTCTTTACATGTTGACTAATCCTAAGAACTTCATATGCTAAGAACTTCATATGGTGACTAATCCTAAGCACTTTGCATCACTCTTAACTAACTGCATTACTACCAGAAACCTTAAGTTGGGCAAAATCCTTCACTCACACTTCATAAAAACCTCCCTCATCTTCAACTCCTTCGTCTCAAACCGCCTTGTTGAACTGTACTCCAAATGTAACTCCATTGAAAGAGCCCAGAAAGCTTTTGATGATCTCCCTGAGAAGAATATTCACTCCTGGAACACAATTATATCTGGGTATTGTAAAAATGGCTTATTTGGTCATGCACACAAACTGCTTGATGAAATGCCTGAACCAAATATTGTGAGTTACAATTCTGTTGTTTCTGGGTTGGCTAATCATGGGTTTTACAGAGAGTCTATACATTTTTTCAAGAAGATGCAGAACATTTATAGTGGGTTTGGGCTGTTCTTGGATGAGTATACAATTGTTAGTGCTGTTAGTAGTTGTGCTGTTTCGGGTGCATTGAAGTTGCTGTACCAGCTTCATAGCGTGGCAGTTGTGCTTGGATTAGAGTATGATGTTGTCATATGTAATGTTTTGATTGATGCTTATGGAAAATGTGGCCTTCCCAATTTATCTTACTCGATATTTACTCGAATGCCTGAACGAGATGTTGTGTCTTGGACATCGATGGTTGCTGCCTATGCCAGGGCTTCTAGGATGGAAGATGCCTCCTTGGTTTTTAAGCAAATGCCTGTTAAGAATCAAGTATCGTGGACTGCACTGATTTCAGGTTTCTCTCAAAATGGGCGAGGAATGGAAGCTCTGGATATCTTTGATCAGATGCAGAAAGATGGAGTTCCACCTAGTGCATTTACTTATGTTGCTGTGTTAGGTGCTTGTGCTGATTTAGCACTCTTAGAGAAAGGGAAACAACTTCATGGTCGAATCATCAGATTGAACACCAGAGTTCCTTTGTTGAATTCGTTTATCTATAATGCTTTGATTGACATGTATTGCAAGTGTGGAGATATAAGGTCTGCAAGGCTGCTATTTGAGAGGATGCCAGAGAAAAATGATGTTTCTTGGAACACCATAATAACTGGGTTTGCACAAAATGGACATCATGAAGAATCGCTTGAAATGTTTGAAAGGATGATTGTAGCAAAAGTAAAGCCTAATGAAGTCACATTTCTCGGAGTGTTATCTGCTTGTTGCCACTCAGGTCTAGCAGATAAAGGCATGAGAATTCTCGACTTGATGACAAAGCATAGTTTGAAGCCAAGGCCAGAGCACTATGCAATCATGATCGATTTGCTTGGAAGGAAGAACAGACTTAACGAGGCAGTAGAGTTGATTGAGAGAGCTCCTGGTGTTGCTGATCATATAGGAACTTGGGGTGCACTTTTAGGTGCTTGTCGGGTTCATGGAGACATGGAACTTGCTCGCAAGGCTTCAGAAATGCTCTTTAAGCTGGAGCCAAGAAATGCTGCTAGATATGTGATGCTGTCAAACATTTATGCAGCAGATAAAAGATGGGATGATACACGCCATGTTAGAAGACTTATGGATGACAATGGATTGAGAAAAGAGGCGGGTTTAAGTTGGATTGAAGTGAAGAATGTTAGACACGAATTCGTGGCCAAAGACATGTCACATAGTTGTCTCGAACATGTGCATGAAGTCATCCATGGACTGGTGGATCAAATGAGTGAAGTGGGATATTCTCCTTGTTTTGAGATAGGCCTTGAAGATTGCTAAATTATGTGATTATGATTCTGGTTTTAATAGAACTTCAAAGAACTATACAAGTACTAATTGATTCACAGTTGGTCTCAAGTAGAGTTGTATTGTGCTTTCGTTGTTCAGAAAAGTCAGCATGCTCACTTGTGAAAGCATTTACCTGCTAGATTTTATACTCTCCCTCTGTTTTACAAAGTTCCTCCTCCTTTCCGTTTAAGAATATTTCGTAAAATTATTTCCTTTTCACTTTATTCCTTTTATGATACCTGATTATAATTATTTTATTATTACTTATCTCATCGTCATGAGTCTACTTTAACCATTTTATAATACTCATTTTTCTATAACTATTTCTCTCTCCTTTTTTAAATTAAATGAAAATATTTACTTACATTAACTTATTATTATTCATTAGTTTATATAGCTTCAATAACTAAGAATATTTTTGCAAAACAAAGGGACCAACACCGTTCCTAACATTTTAGATGCCCTAGGCGTAATAATATTAATGGGTCTTTTATGTTTTACGTGTAAAATTTTTCCTTATCCATTTCGAAGTAGTAAGTGCAGGTTATATAGAATATATTTATTGTATTTTATATTACTAATTTCATCCATAAAATTATTCAACCATCATAAAAATTATTAAAAATATGGTATGCACAAGATCTACTAATGAAATTATATTTTCTTAGAATCAAAATAATCAAATAGAGTAGAATATTGATGAAATCTTTAAATAAGTGTTAATAGAATACTTATAACCTTCAATAGTTGGGTATCTCATTAAATACTAAAAGTATATTTAGCAAATTATGAAATTGCAAAACTCAACACTCAACTTTAATACTGGAGCATACATATAGTACACAATATATATTTTAATACCCAAGAAACTACTATATACAATCCCACCATAATCATTATACCTAATATCCATCAAGATAAAAGTTTGATTTCATTTTACCAATAAACTATAAATAAAAAATCTTAGATTTAATATATTGTATAATTATATGACACAATCAGGTTGATAAGAGAGTAAATATATCTATTTATTCATTGCAAGACTCTATAAACTTAAGAATTTAATAATTTGTAAAGCATAATTTTAGAAATTAAAAATAGAAAATAACAATTAAAATTAGGAATAAAGATACAAATTTCATCAAAAACTAAAACATTCAATGTTAAAAATGTTTTAAATTAATTATCATTAAATTTTAGTTAAGAACTTTAAAAAAAATTATTTAAACATTAGTTTTAAATTTATTTTTAGGCCCTACCGAGCCCTGGGCCCTAGGCGATCACACTATTTGCCTAAGCCCAGGGACGGCTCTGAAAGGGACTACTTCATATGAAGCAAAAATTAAGGTTTTGGGATATTTGATGGATATGTTCATGGATTCAGCAAATTATATGATTTGGGGTGACGAATTACCTTCAAACACAAGCTACATTAGCTCCACCCAGAAATAATCTGAAAATTATAGGCACATATAGAATTTTTAAATGTATAGACAAGTTACAAAATAATAATATATTTTAAAATATTACTTGTATTTTATTAGTCAAAATTTAATTTAGCGGTTTTGAAAATGGATTGTTGGTTGAAGTTTAGTTTTTTTTTAGCCTAGTATACTAGTATTAATTCTGGATGGATGAATAATACTCCCTCTGTTCTTTTTTCTTCTTTCCTTTTTTTTCACAGATTCCAAAGTAAACTTAAATTTTAAATATCTTTAATTGTGTATTTGTAAAAATTATAAATGTTGATATTTGAAAAATATACATTGAAACGAATTCTTTAAGACCCCCATATAATTATGTTTTTTCTTATAGATTGGGAATAATTCATGGTTTAAGTTTGACTCTAAAATCTATAGATTTTAAACAAGAAGAACAATAAAAAATGAATGGAGTATTCAGTATTAGATAATTTTGCTCAAAGTGAAAAATATATGTGACTATTAGTTCTCAAAATGGATAAAAGTAGGTGATGAGGTAGTTTGTATTTGAGATAAGTTTACTTAAAATAGGTTTCAAATAAGATCATTAATAATGTAGGAAAAAAAAGGTTCAAACATTTAACCAAACTAAGTTTAGGTAAAATGAATAAGTTCAGTCAAAATAATAACTAAATATCTATAACCATAACTTTTCAATAGTATATGGAGTGCCAAAAGAAGAAATTGATTGTCATTTTTATTTATTGTAATTATTAAAAGAAAAGTAAACTAATATGTCATATTTACCTTTTAAAAACTAACATTTTATATCTTATACTATAAAAAAAATTATTATAACTTTCACGAGTAATATTATAAATTAAAAATATTTTAATGGTTAGGTTTGAGATTAAAAGTACTTAAAAATAATATCTATTTATGACCTATATTAGACCCATGGTAAATATATAAAAGTAATCCTAGATTGAATCCAAAATCATCCAAAATAATTGAATTATGAAGTTAGTAAATACTATATCTGAGATATTTTTGAAAATTTTTCGAAATTGAAATAAAGGTACTAAATTCTTCCTACAATCTTATGAAGAGCTTTAAAATTATTAAACACTTTATATTCTTTATTCAAAGACCCTAAAAATGAGTTTAAGATCTAATTGTAGGAGTTTTGAAAATCAGTTGAAATGAGTATTTTAGAGTTAAATTAGATGATTTCAATCATTATTTGATTTACTATGACCCTATATGTTAGACTCATATAAGGCATATTAAAATATTCTCTCATTCAGTTCATAATTGTTTGAAAAGAATAAAGTTTGAAGATTTAAAAATATTATTTTGAGTCGTTCTTAAAAAAATTGTTGAAGTTGTCCTAAGGGTATTTGGTAGAGTCCAAAAAATCAAGTAGAGTGATTGGAATCTTACTCAAACAATAGCCTTTTAAAATACAATAATATCATAACCAGACTTTGTATTTTTAATTATGCTTGGTAATCTATTATGGTTCTATTTATGATTAATGACTTAAATTAGCTTGTGTATAAACACTTTGATCTTTATCATTTTTCAAGGTGTATAAACTTGTGTTGGGAGAGAGGATTTAAGGCGGGCAAACTAGCAACTTGAAGGAATCAGAGTAGATTTTGTCTTGACTTTGTGAGCTTTGGCTAGTTTTCGGTTTATAGTTTAACAATGAGGTATTCAATTCTATATTTTTATCCTATTAGTATACATGTATATAACTATAATCTTCATTTCAATTATTCTAAAGATGCCTTAAAGCTAGAAACGAATTTGATATAAATAAGTAAATATAGTTCATTTTCTTAAAAAAAAGTAAATATTGTTCACTACTAGAACCAATAATTTTCTATGAATGTAACTCTAGTGTCACTAGACTTAAATAAGTAAATTACGGAGTATATAACATCTTTTTCCAATTCAGTATTAATTGTACTTAATCAACTTCATTTAGTCAATAAAGAGTATATGATTTTGATATTGTTTCTCATTTGTTAGAAAATAATACATAATATATATTTTACCCACTATTTATCACTTTAAACTTATTTTGGACCTACATCAAACTCATTTATAATATTGTATCTCATTTGTTAAAAAATAATACATGTATATATATATATATTTTATCCATTATTTATTACTTTAAACTTGTTTCCAACATACACCAAACTCATTCTTGCACCATTCAAAATCCTAGACTTATTTTTTATCTCACATGTCAGCCCTAGACTTGTTGACCAATTTCATACGAAGTTGATTCAGGTTCCAACTTTCCATGAGTCATCATCTGTCTGAGGTGCATCCAAAAATCTTAACAATTTCTCACTACAGAGTAAGAGTACTCCGTATATTGCATACAAGCCAGTGAAAAAGCACAGAAACCGAGGATGATAGGAGACTTCATGTCGAGAGAAAAACTTAGTGAAATTCCATTACCCAGCGTTCGGAGACCAAATCGTAGGATAAACCCAGATTCAGAGGATGTAGTATTGAAGAAACTCAGGGTTTCAAAGCTAACCTCAACACTCAAATCTTGCCTTGATTTGTGAGATCAACTTCTGATCATCTGTTAATCATCCTAACTTCATCCGTCTTCTCCATTTCATTCAGGTTTGTCTGTCTCTATTTATTGTTTTCATAACTGAATATTTGATCCCTACTTTTGTTAATTTTAATCTTTATGTTTTTTTGGTTATTCCCCGTTTTGATTAACATTATTTATGAATTACCTCATCAATTGGGTGCAATTGAGTATCTACAACTTTGACAATTTTGAAGCTTTAATCTTGCGGGTTTCTATGGCACTGACTTGCAAAACATTATTTATGAATTACCTCATCAATTGGGTGCAATTGAGTATCTACAACTTTGACAATTTTGAAGCTTTAATCTTGCGGGTTTCTATGGCACTGACTTGCAACAATTCTGAATGGTTATGGACTTATGGTTGCTTTAAAGTTAAAAACTTTTTTTTTTTGGGTTGGGGCAGCTTCTTTGTTAATATTGACAGATTAGGGGCTAGGTTGTGTACATCTGAAGCGCCTCATGACTCATGTATGCTGCAGTAATTGTAATTTGGATATAATGTGGTCTTGGAATGAATTTTGGTTTTGTGTATTGCAATTGTCAAAAGTTCGTAAATTTTGAGTTTCTTGAGGAATTCCCATAATGTCTCAACACAATCTTTTCCTTGTTTGGGCTGAAGGTTTTTTGTATTTGGTCGTTTAGTTTTATAGTGGGTGTAATCTAGCTTCTTATATTCGTGGATGGAGTGGAGTCCAAGAGCAAATTGCTGGAGACTTCATGCACCGACTTGGTAAGTAGGTTCAGTGGCATGTCCATCGTCTTCACAGGCATTTGTTAGCGGCTTAGTTAAGAAATATTCAATGTAATTACTTGCCGATGCTGGTTTAATAGTACAGCAAAGCCATCATATTGTCAATCGAGATTTAAAGCCACATTACTGATATCGTCTAATGTAATGGAGTTAGGAGTGACTATGGGCTGGATTCATGTTAGAAAACTGTGAGTGTTAGTTTTTCTTTTTTTTTTTTTCTGAGGGTAGAATAATGTACTAATTTCGTATATATCCTTACTTGATAAGTGACATAGTGTGGTAGTATCATTTTTAGTTCGGAAATTCAAGCTAAATATATTGGGTAGTGACATTAGTATGGTTAGTGCTAGGACTCGTAGGAGTGAATATTAGTTTGATACCTCAGAAAAATATGTGAATTATCTAACGTTAACTCACTTGTGAAATCAATAGAAGGCGCTAGTGACAGTAGTTCACATCCGGGTATGCAGAACATTCTACTATCGAGTTCTGACAGCAACACACTATTAAATATAGCTGATTTTGGCCTTTCAAGGTAAGTAGACTAAGATTCATGCAACTATGGTGATTTTGTGCCGGATTTTTATATGACATCCTTCCGAGTATTTTTATGTGTTATAAGCAAAATTAAACTTGTATCTGTAGTACTTTTTACCATGTTCTTATTTCTCTTCACTTGCAGAGTTTTGCACTCGGGGACTATGCTGAAACTGTTTGTGGCTCACCTTTTATATGGCCCCGAAATGTTAGGGTTTCAAAAAAATGATGATAAGGTAAAAGTTTCCTTTCATCTTCATAATTATGAAAGAATTGCAATGCCTTATGTGAGCATTGGGCTGAAGAAAAGATAGAAGATAGAATTAGCTCAGGATAAAATCATAAAGATCATAAGATAGAGTCCTCTGTAATTCAAACTCTAGGAGTAGTTAATTCATGTAACTATAAATACGTTGCCCGTACAACTTCTAAATTCAATTCAATCAATATTCATAAACACAATCATAAAATCAGATCATCAAGTTTAGCTTGGTATCAGAGCGGTCGATTCCCAAGGCGTTTTCCGGCCATAATCATCATCATATACCAAGGCAACTTACCTGAAAATGTCCGACCCCCCTAATGGAGCTTCCACCGTGACTATTGCTCGATGGAGCTTTTTGAAAAGCTAAACAATAACATGAGCAATGAAAGCCACGGGGTAGCATCCATTAGCATTGCTGAGAAGTTTAGCACCCAGAACTTTGTTAAATGGTCCAAGCTAATGCAACTGGCAATCAAAGGGAGGGGGAAGCTCAATCACATCACAACGAACCCTCCTCCCAAAGACAACCCAGATTATAGCATATGGACACAGAAGGATTCCACGGTCAAGACCTGGATCCTAGAAAACATCGAGTCATAATTGGTTAACCAATTATTAGACTTCCCAACCGTAAGAGAGCTATGGCAGAGCATAGAAGCAACATTCAGTAGTGGTGGAGACGGGCCCCAAATATTCAATCTCAAGGTCAGAGCAAACCACATAAGACAAAGGATCAATTCTATTGAGATCTATTATGAAAAACTCACAACAGTCTGGAAGGAAATTGACCGACGTATGCCCAACCCAATGAAGTGCTCAGAGGATATGCAAATTCACAACATCACCCAACAAGATCAACTTTACCAGTTTTTGGCTAGTTTAAGCAATGAATTCGACAAGGATAGGAGAGATTTGGTGAATCAAGACCCTCTACCCACCGTAGAGGTTGCATATAATACCATAAGAAGGGAAATAGCAAGGAAGTAAATCATGAAAAACACCTTACCTTACTTATCTTTCTCGAGGGCTCATGGTGTGGGGAGTGGGCTGAGCACAGGAGGTCGATCAAGCAAGCCACAGTCACGAAGGGATGATAAAGAAAACCTAAAGTGTACACGTTGTGGAGGAAGCAGACACACGAGAGATGGATGCTTCAAATTGGTGAGCTATCCCGATTGGTGGCTAGATGCGAGAAAAAGGGGAGAGAAGGGACCGGCGAAAGGGAATGGGATGAATAAGAAGGGGATGGTGATAGCAACCATGGAAGATGAGAAGGAAGAGGGAGGAGTGAAAGTTGCGGATGAGGGAGAAGGTAAGAACCGGTGCTGGTGGTGTGAATCTGACCCTAACCCCAAACCTCAATCCTTATCCCTACCTAAACCTAAATCCAACGCCCCATATTTGATCCCTAAATCTAATGGCCAGCGTTCCTTCTCACCAAACCACACACAATTCCTATGCCATTTTAGCCCAAAAACCTACCGAAGCCAAAAACCTAAACCTAAACTCATATGCCATGATCCATGTAGCCCAAAAAAGAAGTTTAGGTGTTGTGGGTCAAATCGATTCGGGAAACAAAATGGGTGTTTGATTGCGGGGAGACTGACACCATGTCATATAATAAAAACGACTTCCTAAATCTAGAGAATCCTAAAAAAACCCTAGTGCAAACTGCAAATGGGGACTGTATGGAGGTGTTGAGAGCCGGAGTCGTGAAAATTGGATCTCGATTATCTTTGCATGATTGTCTTTATATACCTAATCTTTCGTACAAATTGTTTTTTTCAGTCAGCTTACGAAAGAATTAGGGTGTACAGTATTAATGAGATTTGATTGTTGTATTGTGTAGGATGTTCGGATCAGGGAGATCCTTGGGCGTGGTATTGAAAAAGACGGGTTATATTATGTAGATGAGATATTCGGAGGAGGTGCATTAGTGGGGCGTAGCTCGATCGAAGATAACTACGGTTATGGTACCGTCAATTAGGACATCCATCTATAAGGTATTTGGAACGTCTCTTTCCTAATCTTGCTAGGTCAAATCTGAGTCTTGAGTGTGAAGCATGTTTTCTAGCTAAGAGTCATAAACACTCGTATCCTAGGAGTAAGAATCATACTAATAAACCATTTCATGTTATTCATTCTAATGTTTGGGGTCCAGCTCCGAATCTTGGCAGTCATGGTTTTTCGTATTTTGTTTTATTTATTGAGGATTGCACTCGTATGAGTTGAATATATTTTTTGAAACAAAAATCAGACGTGTATAAGGTGTTTGTGGCATTTTGTTCATGTTATTTTGGTCTTTCACTTTATTTGTGAGCTATGAGTTCACTGCAGTTTTTGTAATTTTATGTTTGTTTAATTTTGATTTTCAGCTGCTAAAGAACACCAAGAGTTCTACAGGTCTTCCGTTTTGACAGCTTGTTGTACAAAAGATACAACCCAGATTGCCTTGACATGTGTTCTAGGCTGCTGTATGTAACTCCAGGTTGGTTTAGCAACTATTTCAAGCTTAAAATTCAGCAAATACCCCACTTCATTTTTCTTTTGACATGGTATGTTTGTATGTCTTGCGATTTTCCCTCTGTTGTAGCTGATAGGTTGTCTTTTGAAGAGTTTTGCTGCCTACAGAGGCTTCATGCAAACAAAGGAGAAGGTTTTTGCTCAATCTGGGATCTATTTGGAAAGGGCTTTGTTGATATCCATGTTTTTTTCCCTTGACTATTGCCTTCTTGAACATTACCTTTTGGGTTTGCAACTATTAGAAAAACAAGGGTTATTTTCATCCATATTTGCCAAGAGGGGCAATGAAACGTCTCATGCTCCATTAGAGTTTGCTTTGGATGTTTTTAAAAATTATTTTTCTAAGTAATCGAACCCATAATATCGCCACTGAAAAGGCTGGTTGTCCTGGAAAGTTGAAGGGATGGGGAAATCAAGAAAAACAAAATATGACACGTGCAATGTTATCTCTAAGGTAGATTCCGTGGGCTCCTGTAGCACAGGCCTATAGGTGAGCCCGGTAACCCCCCTCTCTTGTTGAAGATACAATTTTTCGAGAACACCTGAGAGCGTTTAACATTCCTCTTTAATAACGTAGACCACGAGTGAGAAATAAGGCATTATGGATCTTGTGGTAGTGCTTTGGGTTTCCGAGTCAAAGAAAGTACTACAGGAAATTTGTTTTGATTAATTATAAATTTTAATTACTGCAAGGGAAACCACCCGAAGTACAAAATGCTATTCAGACGAGGTCTGGGAACTTCCAAATGCATGCAGCATTGGGGTATAACCTATTAACCTGTATACATTCTTTTGCCGTGGAAGGTTCAAAGGACCAAATTCAGGCTCCTGATAGTTTCAGACCTTTAAAAGATTGGCAAACTGAATTTATATTTTCTGGTGTAACCCAAATCTATTGTTTTCTGGTGATTTTTCTCTGGATACTGTTTTCATTTTTCTTTGCATTTTCCAAGTCATAACATGCTGCTTTTTGGTTGCATATTTTGGTCCAAGTACTGTGAAGAACTCTCAGAATTTCTTAAATTCCTTTGGTTTCAAGCAAGACTTTTGAGCATGTTTTGTCTCCGACATCTTCTTTACAGGTAACACTTTGAGGACTTCCAAGTTTGGATTTTACATGGTCCTGATAGATTGATCTGTTGCTCACTTGCTTGGGCACTTGATCGTTGTTGTCGTCCTGCACCGCTTATTTGATAATGTCAAAAAAATGAAGAGGAAGATTGGAATATTTTGTTAATTTTTACATGAGACTTTCATCTATTTGGCCATGATAATTCATCTATGCCAAGATTTGAGCGTTTTTATATCCATTTTCAGTAGGTTGATTTCCAGATCATGCAAATATACAAAGGAATCACATGATTGGTGCTGATGATGCATCATATATTGACACTTAGGCTATGTTCTCCTCGAATTTTCTTGGTTGAACTTGTTTTATTTTTGCCGAACTTATTGTTTTCTAGGAATATCTTCTTGTGAACATCACTTATTTGCTCCTCTTACCTCAAATTTTTTGATAAACCAACTTATTAGTGCTGAAACTTACCTAAATTAGCTGAGGAAAATGAAGCCTTACATAGAAGAATGTTAGAATTGCACTCCAGAATCATCAACATTTCTCTGATTCTTAACTTTGTTCCTTGTAAACCTTCATACAGAGTATTTTTGGTAAAATAACTTGTGCCATTTTGTTGATTATTAGTTATGTTAGAGACCCTCGTTTATTCTGGTTACTACAGCAGTTCGACCTACCAGACTACCAGTAGATGCAATTGCTGATGGGTGCATCTAAGAAACTGAACCTCATTATACTCATTGGTCAGTCATTTTACTACATGGTGGAAATGCGTTGGCATCAATACTTGCAAAACCAGAATGCAGTTAAAACTTTTGCTGCTTAACAAGTGCCGCCTTAGTCTCTCTGGGGTTATCCAAATCCTCAAGTCACTCGCTGGTTAGAATTGTTGAAACTTGCTTAAAATTTTCAAAATTTTTATACATTCACGGATTGATGCCTGATTATTTGTTTGGTGCCTTAAAGAGAACGAGTCCCTCGAAGAACTCAACCTTTCTGGGAACATTAATCAAGGACAATATCCACAAATCGAAAATGATATAGCATGCAAGAAAAATTCAGAAGCCTTAGACTCTGAAAGTAAACTAGTCCTACAAACGAGCAACACGGGGAAGGTGCCTTTAAAATAAACTACTATTAGCTGATACTATAATGATTCAAGGATTGAGGATTCAGATCCTCAACTTGCTGATAACTGCAATAATCGAGACAACCAAAGCATTAAAGTGGCAGCTGCCATCAGCAATGTAGAGCATTTTTGGAGGTACTTGACCTCAGCAATACCGGCTTCTCAACTGAAGTAGCTCATGCCTCACAGATTGGTGTTCTTCTACAAGAACAGGTGTACCTCACAGGCGATATTATTTACACGACAATATCTGTTGGGGAGTCAAACCCTGCTGCCGAAAGAACTGATATTATATAACCTGAAACTTATTATTTGAATATAGGTATTTTTTATCCTACATCTTGTAGAGTTGTTATATATTGTCGCTTTGAGACTGACATTGTTAAGCAACAAGGGAACCCTTTGCAATGATATACAAGCTCAGTGAACTCTGTACTTGGACGTCTTAACTTCAATGGTGATGCAATAAACTTCAGAGCAAGTATTATATTTCAGTGGTGAATTCTGTATTTTGATATCAACACCGTTATATTTCCGCATAATTACCTAAGTCTCATATTATGGCTCCCCTTTATTTTGTAATGTGTTGCTTCATCCAAATATTTATATTTGATGTAGTCTTAGATTCCACTAAGTTTAATCACATCAAGTTCATACTCCGTAAATGGCAACCTAAATTACATATCACTCTATCTCCCAAATATTGCCATATTTTGACCAAAAAGTTCTCACAAAAAATGGTCAAATAGAACAATCTTTTGAGGACGGAGAAAGTAAATGTTACTATCTGTAAAAATGGACGTTTACGCGTATATGACTAAACCTGATAATGTGAAGAAACCATAGCGTTATGATATTATTAATAATATATTAACACACAAAGGGAGGGAAAACTATTATTTACCATAATCATGCTCGCTATTACCCTTCCATTATGGCAAATTAAAGTAACTTTAACCTTTGAAATTTAAGGGTGTCCTCCATTTGCGCAGTGAATGAGCAAAATCCTAAAATTCATAATTGGAATGGATAGTTCATAATTTCCCATGATTTTCCATAATATACGTGGAAACATTATGTGATTATGACAAGAGGTTGCGATAATCCCAAGTACTATGGCTTTAAATCTTACAATCATACTTACGGAGTATAATTATAAGTGCGATTTTTACAATCACAAACTTTTTGGATGGAAAATAATTAAAGAGAAAACATAGCCCATGTCATGGCCTTATCTGTGATCAAATCAATTGTTGATTAAACACTTGATGGGCCCTATATTCCCATTGTCACTCATTCATCATCATTACTTCTCCCGCTGAATAATTAGTAATTCTAGCTTTTTTTTCTTAAAAAAAATAAAAAAAGTAATGTTAATAATTAGAGGCTCCTTAGAAATTTTAACATTAATGTTCAAGTCACTTGGTGGTTATTTCTAGGCAATTCATAATGGTATTAAATTACGGAGTATTAGTTAAGCAGTTAATAAAATAATTAATTTGCTGCTAATCACTCTTCTACATTCTAATCCAAACAAATTTCTCCACTGAGATTCAAAAAGATAGACTTGTAAGTTAGACTTTGTTTTGGGTTATAAATTTTATAATATTTCTCCCGTATGTCTGTCTGACTTTTGACTAGCAGTAACTTGAATGCATAACTATCTAGGTTTGTATGAGCCTATGAGGATCCAAACGATAAATTAGGCTAAATAAATTATGAGCAAAAAGTATGATAAACAAAAATTATAACCCAGTTACTCCTAAATATAAGTAAAGTTACCTCTCAACCCAAAATGTCAATCTTTATTAACTTTGAGGGATAATTTTTGTTATTTCAAAGAGTCATTTTTATTGGGATATAATAGTTTTACTGTATTCCGTATGTATACAGGATTTTATGAACTACTAGGTTATATATCTTTCTAAATCTACAAAAATCCCACTGTCGTAATATACTCCGTTAAAGACACTGCATTACCTAATGATCTATGAAGTATTAGTTGAACCATTGTACATAGACACATAGTCCTGCCTTTTTCAGTATAGAGTTTGTGAACTAGTCCGTACGAAGTATGTTGCAACCCACCAATATTATAATGGTTGGATAAATAATTCTCATTGCATCCTCTATCTCATTATCTTAGTTACGGTACTACATTAAAATCTATTAGAAAGCAATTATATTACATACAGGATTGCAGTAGATTAAAATATATACTCCATATCTGGAAGCTTTTTTTGGGATATCGTATGATTATGGTGAGAATGTTAACCAAATACGCGAGGGAGTAGAACTAAACTACTAAGACTAGATATACTCCTACGGTGAGATCTACTGTATATGATTGTTATAGTTTATTGTTGGCAATATATATACTGTACAACCTAATTAATTTGTCACCCACTCTATTACTCATATAGTAAACTACTGTATATGATTGTCATGGCATATGAAGGTACTTTCTTACCGTATTTAAACCCATCTAAAATAACCGAATTTTAAAAATTATTATATTATTGAGATATTTTGAAAAAAAATTCAAAATTAAAAGATATCGGATATTCTTAAGGTCATATGAGGAGACTGGTTGTTTAATATTCAAAGACCCTATTGAGTTTGTGACTTGTTTGTCGAAATTTTGGAAATTAGTTGAAATGGGTGATTAGAATCAAAATTGTCCAAAATGACCCAAATTTTAAAGGTGATTATTGATCTTACACTATTTTAAAATATTTTCAAAAAAGTTACAAAATTTGGAATCATTCATCTTATAGGCGGTCTCCAAAAACCCTAAAAACGAATTTAATATCCAATTGTAGAAGTTTTTAAATTGGTAGAAATATGTGTTTAGTCAAAATAAACGGTTCAAATTAAATCATCCTAGGGCCTGTAATGCTCCTATAAGGCTCCTAAGAAACATATATATCAAGGTATTTTTTTCCCCAAGTTCGAAATTGTGGAATTCCACGGTATCTCCCTCTCCTTTATGCTGCTCATGCCTTCCTCAGCTCTTCTCAATTCCTAAGCTCCTACTCTTTTTTTTTTTTTTCATTTTTACCCAACCTTACAAAATTATATATTACGAAATACTCTCTGTATTTGTTTATTTCCTTCCCATTTGAAATCAGGTTAGAAAACAAGATAAGTTTATATGAGCATTAATTGTGAAAGTTTTTCATGAGAAATAAATAATTAAATATTAAGATTCTTATTTATTATCATGGTTATATGAGTAAAATAAAAATAAAATTATCCGAGTGAGAAAAGAACATCATAATAGGAAATATAAGTAAACGAAAAAGATTGAAATACGTGAATAGAGTAGTAATTTAGATAAATATGTATAAAATAATAATTTATAAGGATAAAATGATTATAATAATTTGTCTAAAATATAATAGATTCAAAATAAGAAGAAATTTGTAAAATTTCCCAATAAAAAAATATAAAAAGAACAAAAAAAAATAGATAAGAAAAAATAAAAAAAGTGATTTGAATCCAAGTAGAGAAAAGAAATCTTATTAAATTGGAGCATATCCAGCCTTAATTGTTGACTATAACCCCAAAGGTTATCCATCATTCCAAAAATAAACATGCATGTGGGAATGATATCATTGTCTACCTACCCAGCTAATTAGTCTACATTAATTGGCACTTGTATGTGTATATTCCTGCAGTGTTTGTAAAGATTATTCATTTCTATGGCCGTGTATTGTATACTTATATGATGAATAAATAATTCATTAACTCGTACTGCACCAAATTTTTTGGTTGAATTCTAATAATTCCAGACTATATATTATATGGCGTACACCACCTAATCATAAAGGAAATGGCAGACAGACTGCAAGACACACATGACCCATGAAAAATATTTCATCACTCCGATTGCCATCAATTCGGGGCCTTTGATGGGGCATATCATTGTACTGTGACTTCCTTCTTCTTTTATCTACTTGAACAAGCAAGCTACAGTGCTTGAATAATGTACTCGAATTATCAAACATGCCAATTCATTTTATTTTATTTTATTTTACTTACATTCTTTTGCATGCCCTCACTGGCTCATATATTCTACTCTGCATCAAAAATGTGCATTATATATCATCCTTCACAAAATAAATGTGCATTATCTTCAATATATGAAGATGTTGATAAAAATTAAAATAATAATGTGATAACTGATTAAGTTCAAATTATAGTATTAGACCATAAATTTTGACGGAAATTTTGATTGATACAGCTCTCGATTATGGGCCTTATTAACTCAATCCCGATTTATTACTAAAGAACTTCGACAGAATTTACTTAAGTGCTTCAACAAATTGAATTATATTGCATGCAAAAGAACTTAATACCAAATAGTACATGCAAAAGCTACTAAAAGTTCCAAGTCAAAAACTGAAAATCATATATTATATAGATTTATACGTACTAAGTAGTTCGTGTCATATAACCATTAAGCTAAAAAATGTACAAGTAGAAAATACAATAATGTACCCACCAAAGTTGTTGTGTCGACTATTGGATTATATTAAGAAAACCTCCCAAAATCAATCAAAACAGAAACAAAAAAAATGAGTCTCGTCACACAGGATGTGGATGAGCATGCATCATATGTCAGCTTCATAAGATATTATAATCCTGCTTGATTTGAAAGAAAAAGGGATGAAAAAAAAAAACAATTGACATAAATCTAAGGAGATCTCCAATTCTGTAAGCCAAGATTATTGTGCTTTCTTGAAGGAGCAGAAGAGGGAACTGGAAATCTCTTAGGAAAAAACCCTAGAAAGTGACCAGAATTTGAGTATCTTGGTCTTGGGTTGAATCTGAACTCGTTTGTGTATCTTGAACCTTCACACATGATAATGCTGATGAACATGAAGAAGATTAGCAACTTAATGTATGCCCAAATCATGTTGATTAATGATAATCTTCTTCTAAAACTTCTCATCATTATCATATATCACCCAGCTTGATCTTAATAATCACCCTACTATACCCTTTGAAACTAAGTATGGTGGAGGGGTTTCTTAATGGAATTGGAAATGATAATGTAGGAGGAATTTAAGGGAAAAGACTTGGAGATGAGGAGTGAGTGGTTGCTCAAGAGGTTGATGATGGATGTTGTTGATTTTAGGGAAAGAGGTAGGGAAGCTTGAACAAAAAGAAAGGTGAGGATGACAAATGCAACTTTGAAATAGTCAATTTTGGGTTTTGAAAGGGTGAAAGAAGCCAAGAGCCAAAGGAAGGAGATTAAAAAGGGAGAGAGGTTGAAGGAAAGGAAGGTAGAGCAAGAATTTGTATAGAAAGCAATGCAAGATGGGGTAAAAGGGTTTTTGGAAGGGTGAGAGAGGGAAAAGGTTAAATTTACTCATTTTAATTTCCTACCTTTTTACTTTAGGGAGGGGGTGGTATGGTGGTTAGGTAATTTGTGTGATAGATGATGGTCCCATTTATTAAATTCAATAAATCTCCAGATATTAGAAAGGTTGAAACTTGAAATTTTTGTCCTATTTGTTAAAAAGTTTAAATTAATTTTGTTTTATGTACTTAGAGATAAAAACGTTATAAATTTTATTTTGGAGATCAACCGTATAAAAATAAATAAATTAGTAAGACAAAAAATTGTAGATAAAAACAGTATGTATTATGTGTATGTGAAGTTTTGAACTTGCCATTTAAATGTATGGAGTAACTATTTCTTATACATGTCTAATTTGTAATTATACGCATGTTTTATTTATTGCAAAGTCTTGAATCAATTGATAGATCAGGTGGAAGCTACGCATAAAAGAATAATAGGAAGTATGATAACTTAATAATATGAAAAAAAGGAAGGAAAAAAAAAACAATTATATTTCAAATCATGTATCTTCATCTATTTTCTATAAATTTTCCTTAAAATTCAATACTTTTCAGCACCTAATGTATTGTGTAACTAAATGTTAATAGTTTAATCCAGGACCTAAAGAGTTACAAAGTAGGTATAATAAAATTGACCATATATTGTATTTATTATAAAGTACTTGGATTTGTTTATCAAGACTACAATAAACACCATTGGTGTAAAGCTAGTCAACAAGTTATTTACATGTATAAATAAATGTGTTAGGAATGAGGACCCTACACTTGACTCTAATAATTAATAAAGCTAAGAATTTAGTCAATTTAACCCAATAACCTACTTCATGTTTCTTGTTTGACTAAAATGTACCATGTGTCCAATTTTTTTTTTTTAATCTTCTTTTGACATAAACTAGTGTCCATATTAATTGTTGTAAAGTTTAGGTTATATTCATGCCATCCAGTGGAGATCATTTTAATGCATCAAAATCTCAGGTTCTATATGATAGTAATTGTTAGTTAAAAGAAAAAAAAATCTCAAAAATAAACTTATGCATTACTTAGAAAAAACCTAGTGATTAAATATGTCATAAGGAAAAAATCCCTATAATAATATGGATTTTTAATGTATAGTTGTATAGTATAGTATAATATTTTAAATCAAATTTTATCAATCACTAAACAGGGTAAGTTTATAAGGTAAATATGCATATTACACACTCATTACAATATTTTAGTTTGACAAGATTTCATCTGAAAATCAATTGAATAACTAAATAATGATTAAGTAAAACCTAATTTGATACATTCTGAAGGAAAAAAAAAATAAAAAATCATGAATAGTAGAGGCAAATACAGTAAGTAAAATATAATATAGGAGAGAGTAGCTTTAGAATCAAAGAGAAGATTTGATAGTGAGGTAGCCTCAGAAAATGAGGAAATTGTCTCTCTACTTCTCTAGCTAGCTATTCATATTTCTCAAAATGTAATTTGTTTGGATTTGGTTGGATTGTTGCCAAGTTGTGGCAGTTCCCCTTTTGCCGGGGATGGGTACGGCTTCTTTCTTGGCGGAAAGGGGAAACCAAACAGTGACATTATTCAATTTCCAGGAAAAGTTGTATCACCAAGTAAATTAACTGAAAAGTCACCTAAAGGGCTCAGAAATTTTGTCTACTTTTTTTTGAAATCCAGCTGTTTGTGAGACAAACTAAGGTTATTATCCACTCTCACTCTACTTTACACTACTAATATGAAATAAGTTTAAATACTCTATTCGTGTCTTTTTATTTGCTCTATTTTTTTTTTTTGGCTGTCTTTAAAAGTTTGTCACGTTTCCTTAAATTTCCAAAAACTTTGTTTAATATAGTATGATCGGTTAAAAATTTTGCTACATCTCATTAAATAACTTCTTCATTCATAAAAAAAGTATATCAAGATAACTGGGACAATCAAAGGGAACAGAAAGAGTAACAATGGATGAATGAAGTAATTATTATCTACTATGTAAAAAGACAAAAATGCATATCAACAATTGAAAGTGTTATCAAGGATAATTTACACGAAACGGATGTTAGCTTCCAGTCTATTGTCGCCTTGTTGGTCTGTTTGCAGATGGGCGTCAATACATTGTACCATACATTCATGCCTAAACCCTACACATGGCTCATCTAAGACTAGTTGCCCACTCCGCATTTAATATACAAAGTAGACCATGGACGGGTCCCTTTTAAGGTCTTTGACTAACCTGTTTATAAAATGGTCTAATCACTAACGAGTTTAATGCGTCAGTCTATTAAAGGTTCGTGTTTTTTTGGGTCTTTAATGGGTCAAGTCGCGCCAATAGTAGGCCAATAGTTTCCAAGACTTTTAAACACTATCAGGTAATGAATTATTTTCACTTAATTGCCGATGATCCACTACCAAAGATTGGAAGTGATACATGTAAACTATTAATCTCTATAAATAAAAACTATACTCTTTCTGGACGACCTGACCCGTGTTATGTATCTTCTTTAGCCTGACCCGTTTTGGATCTGCTTTGACCCGACCTGTCCCGACCCGTTTTCCTTATGACCCCTTTTCGGTCCTGACCCGACCCAATACACAGGTCTAATACAAAGTACTAACATATGAATCACACATTAACTTGTGAAAAATCAACTTTGGCCTCCATACTATAACATCAGCCGCAACGAGCACGAGTAAATCAGAGTCGTGAAGGAAACAAACTCAAACAAGGATGAAGTATATAGGGAGTTTCTTGTAAACGAAGGTCGTTGTACACAAATGATCTCATGTACTGATCCAACGTTCGTACTTTGTGTGATAGCGAGACCTGTTTAAATGGGAGGGTCTCATTATAAGCCTTTGATCAACCCGTTTATAAAAGGATATAATTAATCATGGGCTTAATGGGTCGGTCTTTTAAAGGGTCATGTTTTATTGGGTTTGTAATGAGTCAAGTCGGATCAATAATGAACCAATAGTTTCCGAAACTTTTAAATACTATTAAGTAATAAATGATTTTCTCTAACTTGCCAATGATCTACTGTCAAAGATTGGAGGTGATACAGACAAATTATCACCCTCTATAGATAGAACTATAGTATCTTCGAACAGTCTAACTTGACTCGTCCCGTTTTGTATCTTTTTTTACTCGGCCCAACTCATTTTATATGTGACTTATCCCGACCCTGATCCGACCCAATGCACTGATCAAATGATAGCGAATGACCTTCCAAAAACCCCGCTTTTGTAATCTCAAGTAATAAGACATGTATCTGCGCAAGATTGAATAAGTAGTGATTGTTCACTTGGTTGCTTCAACTAGGCATACAAGATCACACATCAAAAATTCCATACTATCTTCGTCTATATATACTTGTCCCATTACTATTTATTGAGTCAAAGTTTAAAAAGTTTAACTATAAATTCTCATTACGTTAGAAAATAATATACTTAAATGAGATTTTGTTAGATGCATTTCAATGTAAATTAATTTTTAAAATATCAAGTTTGCATAAATTTTTATTTAGAGGATTTGGAGATAAAAACGTTCTAATTTGTGTTTTAAAAACCGTAAAAAGTCAAATATGGTATAAAAATTAGGGATGAAGGTAGTATATCTATCATACAAGATTATAAGTATACTATGGGGGATTGGATCTTGCTAATTGTAAATCTTGTAGCCCATTAAAGATTCTATTAATATTAGTACTTATGAACTTAATTTCACCTTGAAATCCCTAAATCATGTAATAAATGTGGTTGTAGCCTTGTACATTAAGCAACGAAGTAGGTGATGCTGAAAGCCCGAAGCCAAGTACGTCAAACTTTCAGAATAACACTTAATTGAAGTAACATCACTCTCACTCGAAGACCAGGAGCAGTTATTTTTGGTTGGAAAATATGTGCAAGTTTTTGAATTAGTCAAATTTTACCCAAAACTTTGAATATTGAAAGTGAGTGGAGTCTGAATGTCAAAAAAAAAAAAAAAAAACAGAGAGATGAGTAAAACGTACGTATATTTGGTCCATCTTTGATTTAACATATGACAAAATTCCTTCAATTTTATGGACCCATCTTTTACTCCTTGTTTACTTACTAGAGTTACTACTTACTACTTCCTACTTCCTACTTCTGTGATTCTATCTTTGAATTTTCCACACTTGAAGCTGGAATTTAATGTTTGAATGTTTTATGATGTATTGTTATCATTTTCCATATTTCTATGGTATGTTTTGTTTATTATTTTTTTAATTTTTTTCTCCAGTATACGATCCTTTTGGCTTTACCCTTATTTAATAATGACTTTTTATTAGCTATTGAATTGACCTTTGACTTTTGACTTTTTTATGTGATCAAACCACCAAAAAACTTAGAATAAAAAAAAAAACTACTGTCATTAGTTCTGGCTTGTGCCTTTTGGCTTTTACAAAGATAAAATATCATTTTACTCTACTAATTACTATTTTAAAGTAAATTGACTATTAATTAAATTAATAACTAATCCATGATAAAACAAATCTACTTAGAAATTGATAATTATTGACTTGATAATTATTAATAATAATTAAGCAATTGTTGATGATATTAGTTATTATTAAAAGTACGATATTAGGAGTCACATATAAATAGTTAGTCATAAAACAACCAACATATTCATCTTCCAACAATCTATCGTTTGGTTGGCAAGAGTCAATGAGAAAAATAAAAACGTTGGGTTCAATTTCTTGCACCTCATTTTCTTTCTTTCTTTCTTTCTTTCTTTTTTTTCTTTTTCCTTTTTAGTGATTAATGGCCTCTTAATATAAAACCAGCACAAGAAGCAAAACCATCCCTCATGCAACACCAGAGCAGGCCTAAAGCCCAAGGCCCAAGGCCCAATTATGTCCTTGAGGTTAATAATTTTTTTATGCAAATGAGGGGCAAGACTCAAAGACAGGTTCCTATGATCAAATGGTCAGTAACATCAAACCGATTTATTTTGGATAGATTAGTGATGAAAAATACGTAAATTGATACCAAATTAGTTTGATTATTTTTTTTATTATTATTCTTAAGACCAGTATTTGTATAATTTTATTCATAAATAAATTAGTTAAATTTTCTGTGAAATTAATAAACAATGTCTTTCATATGGAAAGGAAACAATGGGAGGTTTATAATCTAAGTACCATCCATATAATTTCTTGAAAGAATTATTGTAAGTTGAACTCTTATTCCTTTAATTTGGAGGCAAAAGCTACATCTCTCTAATTTCATTTTAAATCCCAACGTATATTCACAAAATAGGCAGTTAGGTTCAAGCTTGGGTAATTCGATCTTATTGATTCTACTGATGAAGACAATTTCTTCCCAAATTAAAAATTGATTCCAAATTTTCATCATGTAATAAAAAATAATATATTCAAAAGAATCATAATAGATGATTTTCAATGTAAAATTTTAGATCATCAAGCTTTTATAATTTTTGTCTTATAAATTTAAAGTAGTATTTTAAATAGAATAGGACAAACAATTACAGAAAGGCTGACAGAGGGATTATCGGAAAAAATAAAGGTAAACAATACAGTTAAAAGTATTATAATGAGAATTCGCAAGTAAATCAAGTTTGAAACCAAATAATCCACACCCTATAAAATGCAAAAATATAACAATATGTTTGCAAGCAACCCCCCACCGTATCGTATAACAACTTTTTCTTACCCACTGGCCAGTGGCCACTATAGAAAGACACACCAAAATAAAAAAATAAAAAAAAAACCTTCCTTTTTCTTCATTTAGTTTGACTAAAAACCATCACCAACATTGAATCGAATATATGAATAAAAATTCTCCATTTCAAACGTCACCACGCACACACCGCACACACATACACATACAATACCTTTCACAATTGACCACTCTTTCTTCTTCTGATACCATTCTCCCTCCCACCCTCTTCTTTTCTCTCCTTTTCTTCTTGGTTTTTTTTTTTTTGTTGAAGTCTGTAGTTTTCATTGCCATTTATTGTTATTTTGTTTGTTTGTTTGTTTGATTATATTTATGATGGGCAAGAGAAATGAGTTATACATTAGTGTGCCTAGTTTCTTCAAGTGCCCTATCTCACTTGATGTGATGAAATCTCCCGTGAGTCTGTGCACTGGTGTTACCTACGACCGCACCAGCATCCAGCGGTGGTTGGACTGTGGCAACAACACGTGTCCGGCGACTATGCAAGTCTTGGACTCCAAGGAGTTTGTTCCTAATCGTACCCTTCAACGGCTGATTCAGATCTGGTCCAACAACAGCCTCCACGAAACCAAGGCGGGCCCACCTGAGTTTCACTCCCTCACATCTGCTCATGTCTCCGATTTAATCAAACAGTTGATAAACTTTGACAAGGAAAATACGGTGTTGTTCGAGAGCGTTGTTAAGATCCTCTGTTTTGCGTCTGAGTCCCCGGAGAACAGGAATTACTTGGCGTCAAACGATGTGTTTGTTGATTTTTTGATCCGAACTGTATCATCGGAGGGTCCAGATTTGAACTCAGACCTCCTGGAGGTCTTGCTCAAGGTTCTCCATCTTGTCATTGCTATTCAAATCAATGACAAGGTGAAGATCAGCCGCAAGCTGGTTTCGGCTCTAACCCGGGTCTTTAAAACCGGGCGTCCGGGTACCAGGGTCGCTGCTGCTCGCATAATTGACACTTTCACCCGCCACCCGGAAGCTAAGAAAACCGTGTTCGACAACCATGAGCTCGGGTTCCAGCTCTTGCACCTTCTTAAACATGGAGGGTGTGAAGAATCGGAAAAACAGGCTCTATTATCCTGCCTCATTTCTCTCTCCTCCCCTCGGACTAGCAAACGAAAGTTGATCCGAGCAGGCGGGGTGAAAGTGGTGGGTGAAATGATTTCCTCGCACCGTAACAATAGTGATGCCGAAATTCTTACCGTTGAGCTCCTTTTGACCCTGCTTGAAACGCTAGCAGGGTGCACGGAGGGTCGAGCTGCGATCAGTGATGATCCCAACTGCGTGCCAATGATAATGAACAAGCTGATGAAGGTTTCGAAAACGGTGAACGAGCATGGTGTTGCATTGCTATGGAGTTTGTGCTACCTGTTCAGGGATCCAAGGGTTAAGGAAGCTGTAATGAGGAGTAATGGCGGGTTAACCAAGATATTGTTGTTGATGCAGAGTGATTGTTCCCCTGCTGTCAAGAGTATGTGCTCTGATTTGCTTAGGATTTTCAGGGTTAATTCCAAGTCTTGCCTCTCTAGCTATGATACTAAAACTACCCATATTATGCCATGCTAGTCTTTTCTCTACGCAAAATAAAATACACTAAAAGGTTGGTTCTTGGTTGGTTGGTCGATGAAATAGTTGAGGGATTTTGTAAATGATAAAGAAAGAAAAGGAAAAGGATAATTTTTGGTGAATTATATAATGATAAATTCATTTCTTCATTTATTGTTTGAGTCTAGTTCTGAAATACTAAATTTACCCATGTTACTCCCTTTTCATTATTGCTAAGTTTGTGATTTTTTTTAATATTTCATTTTCCTAAAAAAATTACAAAAAAGTATCGTATATACAAGCCACGGATAATTAGTGTATTCGAGAGACAACTTTTGTTATATTAAAGGGTTACTTTTATTAAAATACCGTAAATAAAATTTATTTGTTTTCGAACAATTTTGGAGTGATTTGTTTGTCTAGAGAAATGATTAGAAGATTAAACGTGGACGAATTGTGAATAGGGATATTATAGCCAATGTGCGGAGGTATATGCCAGCTGGTTTTAATTACCAGATATTTGCATCTAATAGCGTAAGCGTTTTCCAAATATACCAAGACACGAATATTAGGCATATATATAAGTAATGCAGTATGCACATAGATGCCTTCTTTCACCCCTTGTCTTTTGCTCTTTTTGACATAACTTGTTTGGTTGAGTGTGGTTGGTACATCTTTTATTTTGTTGTGGTGTCGTCTCTTTACTTGAAACACACATTTTTGATCTTTCAATTCAATTCAAGATTAACGAGGATAATCCATGCTTAACACCTCATAATCTAACTGTTTGATCGAGTAATAGTACAATGGTAAGGATAAGTGGATGGACGACCATTGGCTTATCAATTTTAAATACAAGTAATACGAAAAGTAAGTTAGTTTGATTTGATGAAGAATTAATAGTAGGCTTAATGAGCTTCACGTAGGATTATACGTAAGCTAACTTTTAAAAAAATCAAAATTGGATAGAATTTGTACAAAGGGGAGATTATAAAACCTTCTTAGATATAGTTATATAAGTTATATGGAGTACTTCCTAGTTTATAAAGAATGCAAGTTATTTTATGGTCAGTACTTTTAGGTTTTATGGAGTATACTTTTACTATGGTAAACATTTGATTTCTTACTCTAGTTAGGTTAATGTTGAGTTCAGGAACATAGTAGGTTACTTTTTTCTTTCACTTTAATAAATTTATGGTAAACTTTTGTCTCCTCTTGGAAATTTCTTAATTTATTTTCAAAAAGAGAAATTTTTAGTGTGAACTCTAACTCGATAGCAGACTAACTAGACAAGTTATACTGTCGTAAATTGAATAAGACTAAGTCATCATACTAAAAGACCGTTCAAAGTATTGGTCTCGGTTTTAATAAATATTAGGCCTCAAATCAAAATCCATCTAAAATTAATTAGTGCTCATACTAATCACCTCTACATCGAATTACCTATTGGTCCGATACAACAAATTCCTCTCCAGAAAAATACGGAGTAACTGCTTTGCTGACCAGAAGCTTGGCTGCTTCCTTCAACTAAACATATTTGAGCATGAAATCAAAAATTGAAGAAAATAAAAAAGGAAGAAAAAGACGGGAATCTGGATTGATAAAGAAATCAAAGAAAGAGGTTGATGGTTTGACTGCCTATGATACACAAAAACATATGTAAGCTGGAAAGCTTTGCACATGCACAATAGATTAAACATGAAGCATCCTTTTGCTAAGACTTGCACCCCGAAATTAACAATTTTTCTGGGTCCCACTACCACAAACCCATGGATATGGATACCACGTACACAAACTACACACCTTAATATGTTTTTAGGTACTCCTATCTTTTATATATTTTTTTTTAATTGGGTCGTCTATGTTGCATTGATTCATACGACACCACACCATTGAACCAAAGTCTAGTTCATGCTTAGATTGATGGAAATCGATTAAATTGGTGATATAAGTCAAACTAATCAAACATGAAGATAAATAGAGGTGTGGCAAGGGGTTGATGTGGAAAAAAAAATATTATAGTGGCGGTATGAGGAAGAAGAATGAATTTAGAGATTGATTATTATCTCATTATGATGGTAATACTATTATAGGGGTGTAAAGAGTATCTATTACCTAATTTTCCTTTCATCATACTACCAACACTACATTTTCCTTATACACCACTTTCACTAATCTTATTTTGTATTGGTTTGACTTTTATTACCAATTTAATCCATTTCCATCATTTCATGCAAATACACAAAGTTTCGAGTCTTCCGACACCAATACAAATCACAATCCTTTTAAATTACTATACTCCCTCCGTCCTAATTTACTTGCTTTATTTCCATTTTTTGAGTTAAAGTTTAAAAACTTTGACCACATATTCTAATTATGTTCTAATAAATAATATATTCAAATAGGATCTTATTGGATGCATCTCAATGTAATTTTTTAAAATATCAAATTTTCATAATTTTTTATCATACAAATTTAGAGACTATGAAAAGTCAAATATAACAATTAATTTGGGACGAAGGGAGTATTGTTTTCAACTTACAACCAGAATTCCAATTTCAGTAAAATTAAGAGTAGCAAGCACACTGGTGAATAAAAATTGAAAATCAATCGATGTTGATTAGAAAAAGTAGTTATTCATTTAGATAGCTAACAATGTGATTACTCTACTTTTATGCATCAAAACAAGTGATTAATGTACTCTATAGTCTCTTTGGACATATCTGATAAAATTGAAACGAGACGTACTCGGTATTCGATTATTATACCACATATGGGCAAGATTTTAAGCGAACAAATCACAAGATTCAAAATAAAAGACATTGTACCAACCTGAGACATCCAAGAACTGAAAACGTACAGCACATATACTGTATCTTTCTTGAATGTTGTCAGTCTATTGTTGGACGGGCAGATGATACACATCACATTTGCAGTGATAGACGATACTCATTACAATATTACATCACATCAAATTTGCATTGATATTGTACAAAACACAAGATCCAAAACAAAGCCCATCGTATTCAGACAACGAACCAGCACTCGCACACCAGAAGTTGTTTAAAAACAGTTGAACTTGTGCATTTGATTGATGGAACAAATATTATGCCTAAACTAATGCACATCAAATGATAGATAATCAAGAGTCAAAGCCTTTGTATGAGTCCAAAGTGGGAGGATTTTGGGTCCAAATCTGTAAAATAAAGTCAGTTTGTATACTTGTAAAGCACAGGAAAAGATGTGTAAGCAGAAAGGCAAGGGATTCGCCTGAAAATGAGAAAGTTGCAAGGGTTCCTTAGAGCACTAGGAAGGTCGTCGTCCCCACTACGCTTTCTGTTTTCTTGCATTGCCACCAATATATATTTCTTGCCCCTTACTCTTAATTTAATCGGATATTATCGCCGTTTGTTGCAAGTGTAGTACTTTAGTGTGTTGGTCATTGGATCCTATGAATATGGCCAAAGTGTTGGACTAATGATAGGTATTTACTTAATTGGCATTTCTTAGGGTATAGGTTTGGATGAGTGGGTGGGTTTGACAATTATTTACCCTTGCAATTTGTCTCTTCTCTGTCGTCGACTTTTTAATCATTATTCATTATTGCTCGAATTTTTCCTACTTTGTTCACCATCCTTTCTACTATCGGCTACTTTTATTCAATTCTATATATTGCGGCAGAATATCTGTTTAGATTAGACCCGTTTAAATGGGAAGAGCCCCATTAAGGACTCTTGAACGGCCTAATTGTTAAAGCGTATAGTCAATTATGGGCTTAATTGAGTTGGTCTTTTAAAGAATCGTGTTTTATCGGGTCTTTAATGGGCTAAGTCGGGTCAATAAGGGGCAAAGAGTTTCCAAGACTTTTAAACACTATCAGGTAATGAATTATTGCCAATGGTTTACTGCCAAAGATTAGAGGTGATACAGACAAACTATAAGACTATACTATATTTGAACGGTCCGGTCCGACTCGGCCCATTTTGTATCTTCTTTGGCCCGATCCAACTCGACCTGTTTTGCATCTTCTTTAGCCCATCGTGGTCCGGTCCGTTTTGTATGTGATCCATCTTGTTCCTGATCTGACCCAATACATATATCTAGTTTATATGTCTGAATTTGTACTATATTTACTTGTCAAATTAATCAGTATAGACGGAGTGCTTTGTGTATATAACTTGTCACAAAGCAATACACTGTTATCTGAAACCTATACTTTCATATGTATGATATAAAAATACAAAGTATGACATTTACAATGATAAATTATATGTGAAAAACAACGGGTACAAAATATCAACACAAAAGTATTTATTATTTATCAAGTATTTGCTTGGTTGCTAGTTCCAAAAAGTCTAACCATGCATGTTACGAAATAGGGGAATTGAAACTTTCTTATAATGTTACGATCTTCTCATGGCACATAAGATGTGGCTTACCTACTCTCCCCTTTATAAGTCACAATTTCAATTTCGTGTGAATTTCTTTGTGCAAATGAATAACACTATATTAAATTCTACAAAGTTACTTTCTCTATGAAGATCACAAGGATTGAAAGGAAGCATTTATGGAAATACTTCTCATGCATGTAAATCTATTTTCTATGTCAATTAAGCAAGCATTAACACATAAAAATTCAATTTTTATATTTTAGTTTAGAGATATCTTTTTAGAGTGCATGTCTCATCTGGTAATGAAGAGTCTATTAGATTTTAACTAATCTGAATTCGAGCCAAGCAAACCTCAATTGGGGTTGTAATCAAGGCTTGAACTTTTAATTTGATTAGGTTGGAATATTTATTTACAAGTATAAGAGTTATTTCCACATAATGTTATTCTTATGTTACTACTCCGTAGTTGCCAAGTTTTGCCTCGTTTAAAAGTTTGATGAAACACATTTGGTTACAATCTAGTCAGTTTAAAGTTTCTAGATCTCTAGTCAGTTTAGCCCACAATCTAGTTATCAAAGATAGAAAAGATGGGTAGGTCTATTATTTTTCAGTGTTCTATTGCAAAAAAAAAAAGGTTTGGTCACGAAAATAAACACAAACTAGAGGGTCACGAAAATGCACTGTTTTGATATTTGTACACTAAAAGCACAATTCACTTAGGTGTTAGGTCTTATTCAGTTCATCTTTTTTTTTTTTTTATTTTAGAAAAAAGATAGGTTGATAATATAAGATCTTAAAAATAAGGGTTATTCAAAAATAGTTTGTAACTAAAATAAGTTATAATATAATTATAAAAAATAAGTGAAAGTCAAATAAATATAATTGAACTTTAAAGCTCGAGTTACTTAAGATAATCTGTTAATTGAGTTTTGTATAATCATACTCCATATAATATTTGATTATGGTAACTTTTACATTTAAATGATTCAAATCAATTTTCTCGTTATATATTATTGACGATCCCCTCCAATCAACTTAATCTTTACATGCATGGCCACTCTGTTAAGAGATACGGAGTAATAATTTGGTTCATTGATCTCAATTTTAGGAAAATCTTGAAAGTAATAATTTAGTTTGAAACCCTTCAAAATTTAGTTAACCATGTTTTTGACATACTACTTCTTCTCTAACAAAAACAGAATTTTCGAAATAAAGGTTATATCACATTATCACGTACATAATACTTCGTACTATTTTTCTAACAAAAAAATCATACTCTCTCCGTCTTTTTTTAGTTGCTTTATTTGACTTTTTACGATATTCAAAACACAATTTTAATTTTTTTAATCTAAATTCTTAAGTTAAAAAATTACAAAAAACTTAATATTCTATAAATTAAAATAGAGATTTATCCTATAAAATTTCACTTAAATATATTATTTATTATAATATAATAATATAACAAGTAAAAAAGGACAGATGGACAGAGTATAAAGCACCTCCACTTGCGTAATGTGAAATACTGAGTACTATTTTAGAGACCTTTTTAATAATCATCTTGCTATTTGATCATTCTTGACCCGTATTGCATTATGTATTATGGCTTTCGTAGGAGCTAGTGGGCTGACGGCATATGCTGGTTTTTTTAAGTGGGCAAACCCAAAAAAGGAGAGGATATTTGTGTCTACTGCAGGATTAGACTTGAGTATTAGGTCGGGTCAGGACCAGGATGGGTCATACGTAAAACGAGCCGAATCAGATAAAAAAAGATGCAAACAGGTCGGGTCGGGCCAATTGAGATATATAGCGGGTCAATCGGATCGGGCCGTCCAAAGATAATATATTTTTTATCAATAGAGAAGATAGTTTACATGTATCATCTCTAATTTTTAGTAGTGGATCATCGACAAGTAAGTGAATAATTTGTTACCCGATAGTGTTTAAAAGACTTGGAAACTATTGATCCATTATTGACCGATTTGACCCATTAAAAACCCAATAAAATATGACTTTTTAAGAGACCGACTCATTATTAATTAAGTCCTTTTACAAACGGGTCAGTCAAGGGCCCTTAACATGCCCCCGTCAATTTGAACAGGTCTAATCAAGATTAGTGGAAAATTTAGTTGGACAATACGCTCAGCTAATTGGTTGCTATGCTGTTGGATGCGCAGGCACCACTGATATATTATATGGACATAGTGTTAATTTTTACTAATATACAACTATAAGGTAAATTTTACATGTATTATTGAAGATAAATTTTTACTTATGTATAATTAAAGATAATAATAGTAAAATTTGTGTATTGATAAGTGTGGTAGTGTCATTAGTATGTTAGGACTTAGGAGCTTGAGATGGTTGGGATAACAAAAAAATTCTGATCCGAAAATTGTCTTACGCCAAAGTTCAACTAATGATATGGACATCCCCCACAGTATATTTGATGATGAAATTTGGATGTTCAAACCAAATGCAGATACTTTCCAGAGGAATATAATGAACATGGATTTTGATAATTTTTTTGATTTAAAAAGAGTTGCTGCGGTACTAACAACTGATGCATACGAAATTTGATTTATGTTCTTGGATACTAGCCTATAAAATTTTAACCAATTAAGCTAGTTTGATAATATGGGAGGAGAGATGGCCTAAGCTGTTGTTGCAAACATGAATCCCTTGGGGACAGCAACTAAGCTAGTTTGATAATGTGGGATAAGTTCTTTAATTGAGATTCATGTAATTGAATATGATTCAAGAAGTTTTTACAAACAAAAATATGCTGCTCTTAGTAAACAGCAACTTGATTACTCCGTAATTGCTACTTGTTTAATATGGGTTGAAAGTTGCAACTATTTCCTAGTCTTAGGTCAGCTACCCAAAGCACCATGTACGACTATATTGATCCGCCATTCAAGCTCTTGGAAGTAAGAACCAAATACCTAAAAAAGCACCAGAGCTTTGGAAAATCAGCTAACTAGTGCATGCATTCTTATGCTTCCATGCCTGTCAAATTAGTTTTGTTTGTTTTTCTGTTAGCCCTTTCAGTTCCCTGGTTTTTCAGTTTTTGGTAATCTGTTGGGCCAGCCAATTTGGGTTTGTCACTCCTTTTGTCAACACCACACTCGACCACTCACTTTCTTTGGGCTAATCTATGTGGCTGGCTATCCTCTAATTAAATTCGTTACTAGTACGAAATACTCTCCTTATCTCCTTTTTTTTGCCCAATTTTTCATTTTGGCCCGTCATTTGAAGATTATCCCATTTTTGTTAAAAAAAAAAATTTCATTTTGGATTGTTCTCACAAAGATTTGACATTGTATTTTAAAAAGTTGATTTTTGTATTTGGGGCAAAAAAAAAAAAAAAGAGATAGAGGGAGTAATTTTTAAGAAATGAAGGTAGTAATTTTGAAGATTAGATTGACTTAAATTGGATCAACCATCGTAAATTTCGGAGTATATATGGAGTATTTGTTTACTTGTTAAGAAGACAATATTATTCAAGCTGTTAAATTGTAAGTATGAGATTTAAGATTATTACAAGCTTGTGTTGGTTGGCATGAATTAGCATAGGAAATTAGGAAGTAGAATTTCTTAGAAATTGGAAGTTTGGGGGTATTGTTTGGTTGGCATGAAATTCCTATATGTGAACCAAACAGGCTGTTAAAATTCATAGAATGTTCCCCAAGGGAAGTACTTCTCATGATAATTTACTTCCTATATCTCCAAACAAACACTACATATGTTAAATGGAACAAACTGGTGATTTTATCATTAGAGTACTATTTTTGCAAGTTTGGTAAATCTTAGAAAAACAAAGTAACACTTGTAATAACATAATTAGAGTTTTTCTCTAAAAAAAACTCTCCATATGTTAGTATTCTAAAAATAAAATGAAAAAAGGAACTCCCAAGTTATCTAAAATTAATTACTTGAAAAAAAAAACAACTTACGACTCTTGCTCTAATGCTACACTTACAAAATGTTTCACACCTACCCTTCTCCTATTTTACCCTGATTTTTTCTCCTTTAAATTTTTCTCAACTCATCAATTTCATATACTTTTTTGTTTTTGATATAGCCCAATTTTATAGATATATTTACACTTATTGTTGTGATGAATGTAAGAACGGTAAACTAAGATAAAGATCACACAAACACACATAATTTACGTGATTCACTAACAATGTGTTAGCTACATCCACAGGCCGATGGAGAACATATTTTATTGATGTGCGAAGAGGGGGGGGGGCAAAATATCAAAGTCAAAATACAAATATTAGATTAACAAATGTTTAAATAGAACCCCTAAAAAATCATAACCAGACTTGGACTTATTATGGGCCCAAAGCCGAGACTAATAAGAAGACCCATAACATACCAAAATTTCGGGGGAGTTCCAACCCCATAGCCAGGGCGCGTCGCTCCCTGGACCCCCGACTCGCTAACCAGGCAACGAGACCCCACCCCCCGAACATCTGTGAAAACCGAATGCATGAAGATATAACTCATTATGACACATATATTTACACATATTCTTGAAAATGAGATATCCAACTTTGAAGACATCATTGAAAACTATGGAAGATCATGGTAGTCATCCATTAATATCTAAATTAAAGCTACGAGATCAAAAGCTTTACATTTTCTAAAGTACGAATTGGAAGTTATCTTTCACATAGGACGAAGATGGTAATAATATAATGAGAAACAAATTTACGGATCGGAGTATATGTTTGATCTGCTTATCAATAGTTAAATTATGATTTACAGTGCATGATAAGCTTTTCTCCTTTTTCTCATTCCATGGTGCCATTATAAGGATGTTTTTGTTAGTTTGTGCAACCATAGTAGGGAATTGGCTATAAGAGATCAGCTGCATTCTTTTTTTTTTTAAATTCACTTATTATGTTTGACAAGATAATTTGTTTGTGAAAACTTCAGCATTATTGGTTTTGATTATACTTTGTAGGTTGAGGAAGAACAAGAAAATTGAGGGGCATTATAGTGAGGATGTGGATTTTCTATGTACCAAATTTCTTATCGTAAGGTAATCTTCAATTCTTTCTGGTATTTTTTTTTTCTTCTTCTGCTTCCTGTCAAAGTTTCTCTGTTGGAATTAATTTTCCTTGTTCATGTTGAATTGTAATTAGTGTATATATATACAAACTAAGAAGTTAACCTAGTTGGTTAATATGTGCCTAATAAACACAACACAATATTAGGGCCTAACACCCCCCTCAAGTTGGAGCATGTAAATTGCAAATGGCCAACTTGCCTAGTAAAGACAAGAACTGTCGTTGTCCTAAAGCATTTGTGAAGATGTCAGCAAGCTGCTCAATAGTGCGGACGTGTGACAGACGAATAGTACCTTCACGAATCGCATCCCAAACATAATGACAATCAACTTCAATGTGTTTTGTACGCTCATGAAAAACCGGATTTTGAGCTTTGTGCAAAGCCGATTGATGGTCACAAAAAGATGCATTGCATGCGGATGTGAGACACCCAGACTACCAAGTAAGACCTTCAACCATTTTAATTCGAAGGTAATTGCCGCCATGGATCGATATTCTGCCTCCGCGACGAACGATAAACAATGTGTTGTTTCTTCGTTTTCCAATTGATTGGAGAACCACCAAGAAACACCATCCAACTAGTAAGCGATCTTCTCGTCAAGGGACAACTAGCCCAATCCGAGTCACACCACTCTGTCAACTACAATTCATAATCTGCTTTCAAAAGAATACCATATCCTGGACAACATTTCAAATATCGAACGACGTGAAAAGCAGCGTTCCAATGATCTTGACGAGGGTGTTGCATGAAATGAGATAGTATGTGAATAGTGTATGCTAAATTGGGACGTGTAAACGACAGATAAATTAAGCAGCCTATAAGACGTCGATACACTTCTCGATTAGCAAGCAGAGGAGCATTCGACTTAGCCAGACCATGATTCTCCTCTATCGGAAAACTAATCGGTCGAGCACCCAACAAGCCTGTTTCTGCAATGATGTCAAGAGCATATTTCTACTGACACAAATATAGGCCTTCTTGACTCCGAGCAACTTCAATGCCAAGAAAATACTTCAAGATCGCCAGGTCTTTCATATGAAAACATTCGCTAAAATATTTCTTAACGAAAGCTAATGAAGAAGAGTCATTACCCGAGACGATCAAATCATCAACATATACGAGAATAATGAGATGCACTTGGCCTTGGTTAAGAGTGAATAGAGAATAGTCAGAGTATGACTGTGAAAACCCATATCGCGTGAGAGAGCCAACCAATTTTGCAAACCAGCAACGAGGCGCTGTCGAAGGCCATAGAGAGACTTTTTGAGACGATAAGCCATGCTAGGTTGAGACTCGTAAAAGCTCGGTGGAGGTTTCATATAGACAATCTCATCAAGATCACTAGGAAAAAAGCATTATGAACATCTGTTTGGTGTAACTGCCAGTTTTTCGTAGCTGCAACTGCTAAAAATGCCCGAACAATGACCATTTTGTGACAGGAGCAAAAGTCTCGCTATAATCTATGCCCTCGACCTAATGATTGCCAAGAATGACAAGGCGAGCCTTCAAATGTTCAACAGAGCCATTTGAATTTAGTTTAATTTTGTAAATCCACTTGCAGCCTAGGGCTTTCTTCCTTGGACGAAAAGGCTCCATAACCCATGTATCATTGCTCTCAAGAGCAGATATTTCATTATTCATCGCCTCTCTCCAACCCTCATCCTTCATGGCCTCCTTGAAACTACGAGGTTCAATTCCTACATCTATAACTACAAGAAAGACACGATGGTGCATGGAAAACCGTTCATAGTCAACAAAATGTGCTAAGGGGTAAGGAGTACTTGAGGAGCATGAAGAAGGCAATGAACTAGTAGATGGACTCAGAGTTGATACAGTATGTGCAGTGTAGTCGTGATACCAACTAGGAGGGCGCCATGCTCGAGAACCATGATCAAGAGTAGAAGGCATAAGCGGGACCTGTTCTAAACTCTCATTGAAGTTTGATGCAATAGGGTCTGCGAGCGGGCCTATGTCCGGGCTAGGTGCCCCTGGTGGACTTTGGGCCGGACTATCATCAAGCGAGGGTGAATCAAAATCATCCTTAACAATTGGTCACTCATCATTAGGAAAGACACGAGTTGTAGATGCATCCAAAGTCGTATCAGTAGCAAAAGGGAACTCATTCTCAAAGAAGCAAACATCACGAGACACAAGCGTTTCCCTGGTTTCTAGATCAAACAATTTCCAACCCTTCTTGCCATGAGGATACCCCACAAACACACATTTTTGACTTCTTAGAGAGAACTTTTCTGCTTTTGCTCTTTGGTTATGAGCATAGAAAAGAGAACCAAAGACCCGTAACATATCAAAATCTGGTTCCTTTCCAAATAGAATCTCATATGGCATTTTACAGCCAACAAACGTGAAGGGGTAAAATTAATTAAATGCACTGCACCAAGAACACAGTCACCCCAAAATCGAACAGTGAGATTGCCCTGAAACATTAATGCACGACTAACATTCAAAATATGTTGATACTTACGCTCAACACGACCATTTTGTTGAGGAGTTCCAATGCAAGATGTTTGGAAAAGAATGCCATGCTCAGTAAAATACAAAAGCATGTATCTAAACTCTATGCCATTATCGCTACACACACATTTAATAGAGACCTCAAATTGACACTGAACCATTGCAAAAAATGAACAAAAAACATAATACACTTCACTTTTATCATGCAATAAATAGACCCGAACTCCACGCGAGAAATCATCAACTAATATTAAGAAATAATGTGCACCACCAGAGGACGGAGTCTTATAAGGCCCCTATTAATCATAATGAATCAAGTCAAAAATATGAGTGGCTCGACTATCACTATTTGGAAAACTAATACGTGAGTTTTTAGCTTGAGGACAAATCTCACAAGCCTTATTCAAAGTTTTACTACTAGAGCTATTACTAATAGCAGGAACAAACTTGATCACTTTGTCTGACGGATGCCCCAAACGACAATGCCATAGTTCAAATTTTGAATGATCTTGAACAGTCAACGCACAACTGTAGGAAGCCGTCTGAAATAGTAGAGTCCATCTATTCATTTACCGCCTCTAATCAGGCTCCCCGAGAGTTGGTCCTATATAGCACATAAAGAGTCAGTGAATCGAACATAACACCTCGAGTAATCAATGAGCTTAGATACTAAAATCAAGCTATAGCGTAAGTGAGGAACAAATAAAACATGCTCAAGGGTTATGCAATCGGTCAAAGCTACATGACCTGCCTTCGTAGCCATGTCGGTAGCCCCATCAGGAAGGCCAACAGGACATGAAGAAAATGGTATGCACGTTAATAAGACACGAGTCATCAATAGTGACATGATGTAAAGCACCTGTGTTGATAATCCAAGAAGAAGAGGAACACTCAATTGTCATTATATCCTGTTGATGATTATTAAGCAAATTTATCGAGATTTGAACCTGCTCCAGTTGAAGCTCCGTAAGAGAAGAGGTTACACCCTCAGGACCTCGTTGTGTAGAGGATAAATCGACATTGATCTTGCTATCGATGACATTGGCACAAGCCGTAGGAGGAATAGCACCCGGGGTAGAAGAAGTAGCACCACTTTTGCCACACAACATCTGTGAACCCACAACACCTTTCTTCCCATACTTCTCCACCCACCAAGATGGATACCTATGAAGCACAAAACATCCAGTAAGATCATGACCCGAGCGTTGGCAATGAGTGCAAAATAAGCTTGATTTGTCACGTTTTGGCAAGGGTCCTTGTGTGCAATAAGTTTGAATAGAAAGCACATGAGCATCTATGGAATCTGGTTGCGCCTTGCTAAGAGCAATGCCACGTGATCTTTCCTCTTGAAGGAAAGCATTATAAGCACGGTCTAAAGTCACTTGGGGCTGCTGTGACAAAAGATTAGTGCATACAATAGCATATTTATCATCATCAATACCTATCAAAAATTGATGCAACATCTCCTCTTGTCGATCCAATTCACATTTAGTAGCAACATTGCACATACAGTTTCCACATTCACATCCATGAGGAGGCTATAAACGTAAGATATCATCATACAAACCCATCAATTTGGAGTAGTAGTCTTCAACTAACATAGATTTTACATGTTTGCATGCAGTGATGGCCGATCGGATTTGCTAAAGTCTGGGACCATTAGCCTCGCAAAATCGACTCGCCAAGTAATCCCATAGCTTCTTTGCTTCATCAAAGTACGAGAATGCTGAAGCTAGCCTTCCATCAATCGTATGCAATATCCAGGACACCAACATTGAATTTACGGTATCCCAATCAAGCAACCGAGAAGGATTAGTAGGTCTAGATATTGTGCCATCCACAAAGCCGAACTTATGTCGAGACTTCAATGAGAGAGTGATGGTACGAGACCAGAAAAGGTAATTATCGTTTGACACGATCAAGTGGGTGATCAAGTTTCCTGGCTAATCACCGGCACCTAGGAAGAAAGGGGATGAGGGATCGATTTTACCATGATCTCCCATGTCGAGTAACAAAGGTATGTGAGAAAAGAAGCAAGAAGAGAAAAAAATAGGGTTTAGAGAACCGTGTGGCTCATATACCATGTTGGAATTAATTTCCTTGCTCGTATTGAATTGTAATTAGTGTATATATATACAAACTAAGAAGTTAACCTAGTTGGTTAATATGGGCCTAATAAACACAACACAATATTAGGGCCTAGCATTCTCACCAGTGTCCTAAGACTACATATCTTTAGGATTTTATACTTAGTGACCAAAGCTCAAAATGCTCAATTGGTTTGAATCCATTACAAGTTACTCAACAGATGTGCTCACTCTAAAGTAGATCTTTTCAAATGGGAGGGGCCTTCATTTAGGGCTCTTTATTGAAGCGTTTGTAAAAGGGTCTAATCAATTATTGACTTAATTGGATCAATCTTTTAAATGGTCATGTTTTATTGGGTCTTTAATGGGTCAAGTCAGGTCAATAATGGGTCAATAGTTTCCAAGCCTTTTAAACACTATAAGGTAAAGAGGTATTTCTACTTACTTATCGATAGTCCATTGTCAAATATTAGAGGTGATACAGGCAAACTATTATCCTCTATAATAAAAACTATACTGTTTTAGAACAGCCAGCCCGTTTTGTATCTTCTTTGGCCCGACTCGGCTCTGCCCTTTTAGCATCTTCTTTGGTCTAGTCCTACCCAACCCGTTTTACATGTGACCCCATCCCGGCCCTAACCCGACCCAATACACATGTCTACTCTAGAGCTCTTATAGATGACCTAGAAGGAGCCGATGAGATAGTGTAATTGAGATCTAGTATTGACGAATGTTTTGTTCAATATATTTCGAATATGTTCATTTCATCTAATTGAAACGACACACATGTTATTTTACAATTTGTTATGTTCATTCAAGTGGTTTAACTTGCTAATTGCAGCTGATGAGTCCGGATCCAATCAACATATTTGACAGGTCTGAGGCTAATCAATACTCCGAAACAACCATATCTCACGATCGAATGGCCCATGGAAATTATAGGCAAATGAAATGTCTTCGCACGCTTACCGAATCAATGTCCATAATTGAAACATGCATATATACATATATATTTGTTGCATACACACATCCAACCTATTATTTTGTATGCATGAGAAGATCCAGTACCTATTTTTAAAGTAGCAATTTTAATGTTTACGGCCCCACTCACATGCAAAAATATTGTTGTAATCTTATCTAAAGTTATAATCCAAGTTTTCCAACCATTTGTCTTGCCCTGGAATGCACATTCTTCTAAGTCTTGATTATTTTTTCATGTTGCCTGACAATTCTCATCGACGTGCCCATTGCTGACCATCCTACTACATGCTTATTATTATTATTATTATTATTATTATTATTATTATTATTATTATTATTATTATTATTATTATTATTATGTAACTAAGTGTTGTACTGGCTTTTTTTTTGTAGTTTTCCTTCAAATTGATTCTTGCTTAATTAAGTAGTGATTACATAACAAATAAGAGATTTTCTGGTCAAGAATATCCTCATTGAACAATGTACATTTGATAAGAAATCAAAGTCGGGATTCAATTAGATCGATCATGTGATCTTGGCTTTGGACTAACGACTACCAGATCATGATCTTCCAATATTTTGTTAACATGTACAAGAGTAATAATTTCATCCACTATATATATGTGGTTGTGATTATATTGGAGATTAATTTTCTTATAAAAAATAGTACGTATAATATTAAGGTAAATTGTTACATATTGACAGTACGTAGTCATATTGGGGATCACTAAACATCTGACTAAATGTCTAAATAGCATATCCTATTGATTCTGGCTATAATATTCACACGCAACTTTATACAAGAATTTCACTTTAACAAAGTTACCATCTTAGGATTAATAGGAATTTCGGTGTTAAAGAGAAAGGGAAAAGATAAATGTTTTGTTTGACTATTGACAATTGGACGTCGATTATTTTATTTGGTTTATTTGACTAACTAAAAACATTATTAAATGTTTTAAAAAGTGTTTAGTAAAATCACCTCTTAGTTATTGGCTTAATCTATGTCAAATTACGTTTGAAAAGGCGTGTTTATCAATCATTTGTCATAATCCGAGATAATCAACACGACTTTTTGTATGTTATGAAACATAACAATGATAAATTAATAAATAGTTTTATTGCTTTGTATTAGTTTCTAGTAATTAATATTGACTACTAGTCATTGATTCTAGTTTTTAGTATTTTTAATTTTTTTTACCATGTTTATAAATTAAAAAAAATTGGACGGGAAAGAGTTAATTAATAATTACTCCATATCTATTAATTATTATTATTTATTAGCTAATGAAAAAGTCAGTCAGATAAAAGTCATTTACCAAACACGGCAATATAGAAATTAGAAACAACTAAAAACAAGGACGAACTTTTGGCATTAAATAATGTGATAAAAATATTCGCACTTAAAATAAGATCACAAAAAACCGTGATACGCTTCTACTTAATCGCTTTCGGCATGGAAAACCAGAGTGGCTTAACAATAATTAGGGTTTTGCACAATTAATTTTGTGCATAAAAATGGATAGTTTACATATAAATCACGCCCATCAACTCGTCATATCAATCCCCCTTTATCTCTTCTAGTCCTACCAACTACCAAATACTCTAAATCTGAGAGCAAATTAAATGCTAAGCTTTGAACTCTAATTTCATCGTTTTGAATTGAAATATACTGATGATTTCTGAGGTTTTCAAGGTATGTCTTCTAAATCTATACTCTAATGGAGCTAATATTAAAATAGAGTACGAGCTCATTTAACTTAGTTATATTCTCCATTTTATTCCTCTTCATATATTGGTAGTCCTCACATAAATAATTCCATATACAAAGTGAGTACTTGATTTGAGTATGCTTTATTCCATGTTTTTGTCTCATTCATCAATGGAAATAGAGAAATTCCTGATTTATACCTTATATAAATATATTAGAGAGCATTTTTGTAATTTTATTTTATACATGATATCATAATGTCTATATCTGATATTTTTTTTTTGTATTTCTACATCTTCTGTATTTCTATATCGATGTTATAATACCTATGTCTAATATAACAATACATCTGATATAACAATATAATACATATATATGAAATCTCAATATCCTTATATAATTTATACCAGGTATGAATTAGAAAAGCATCTATTCACATATATAACTTTGATCAAATATGATCTTTGCCGTATAGACCTTCTGAGTAGTTTATATTCACCTCATGAATTTGTTAGGTATCATTGACAGTTAAAATAGTGGTATATGTAGTTCCAAGTGGATTTTTGAACATTTTTATGAGCAAATTATACTACAATAATTAGTTGGATTTTGATGAAAAGGAAGAATATGTGAAGATATTAGGAAAAATTCACATTTTCACGTACCATCAGCAAAAGAATTAAAGGGAGCTGTATTATCTTGCTTGTATTACTCCGTATTATATTTGACCTATTTAATATTCGACCTATTACTCTGTAATGGGGCTGCTACAAGTCTATAAGTTTTAAATTAGTACTATATTTAATGTATTTTTGTTGAACTTATTTTATTTGAACTGAATTTAATGTGTTTTTGTTAGACTTATTGCATTTTATACTCATTTTTTTTCCCGATCAAACTCAATTCATTTTTACTAAACTTAATTTATTTTGGTAGAAACTTAGAACTCAACTTGCTCATACTGTGTTTTTTTGTAAGTTGTGAAAACGATGAGAAGTGATTAAAAGCGTCATACAGTGAAATCTTACAGAATTTAGTTTGACAAACAATGTCTTACAGAATTAGCCCTAGAACTCGCCATTTTCGACAACCACAAACAACAACTAGCCACATGGAAAAAGTCAACGCGAATACACCATGATTTATTGAAGAACCCAACTCAAGCCTCAACTTTACGGTGAGGATAAATGTATGCCAAGCTGTCCAAATTTGGGGCACAATTAATGGGGGTCCGACTTTCTTTGATAACTGAAGAATTTTATCGGTGCGAATGTAAATGAAGGATATTATAACACGAATAATGGATAGGTAGATTAGGGTTACATAAGTGGTAAATTATGTGAATTTGAGGTGGGGCTATATGTCATGATTTATTAGGATAAAAACAAATTACATTCAACCAACGTACTTATTACAGTGAAGGATGGCTGATTAATTCCATAGCTAATGCTACTTATCTTATCCTACACATTGGTTTCTATCAGTGAGTGGTGAATTACATTGTTACAATTGTATAAGATGTTGATGGAGTCTTGCAATCTTATTCCACATTTCTTATAGCTACCCTAGTCTATACCATAGAATATGAGTTATCAATTGGGTAGATTTCCATGTTATCACGAACACAATTTGGGACCGTTTCATTGGAGCCTATGGAGAAATTATGCTAAATGAAGATGTTTATGACATATAAATTTCAAAGTAGCATAGGGTTTGTTGGTGAATTTTTCTGAATAAAAGAGAAATTTTGATTTAACAATGATGTATGGATCGGATTAGCCTTTATACTGGGGCATGACATATATTATGTACTACCTAAACTATTACTCTATTCGTTTCTTTATGTTCATCTCATTTGAAATTATAGATTTTAGAGTCAAACTTTGACAATAAATTCTCCTTAATATATATAAAAAGCATATAGGGTCTTAAAAGATTAGTATCAATATATTTTTTTTTTTAAATATTAACTTTTTATGATTTTTGCATATGCACAATTGAATACATTTAAAATTTAAGTTTGTTTTGGGATTTATGCAAAAACAAATGGGAAGAATAAAAAGAGATAGAGGGAGTACTAGAATTATGAGAAATAAAATTGAGTGTAAACTTTGTAACTTTAGTCTTATTCTATATCTTATTTCATACCAAATTACTAACCATGTAAGATTACATGAACATAAACCAATTGTTTAAAAATTTTGTGCATGAATGTTAACAAAAGAGATGTTAACTATTTAAAAATGGGGGAGTAGTAGATAGATGATTTGAGATGTACTAAACCATTTATTAAAAGATCTATCCTAATTGGCTAGTGCTTAGAATTTTCATACGTTATAAAAAAAAATCGATGTTTTTATTCTGTTGCAGTCGGTGGAGCTATTAATTTCATACTTATTCTTTCATTAATATAATTTGGCTCATTTTTCAGAATTATTGATACCCAATAATTTTTGTCAGTATTCCTCTCATTGAACATGAATGGATGATAAAGTTGTCATCAAGGCTGCTAAACAATTTAAAAGTGAGATGGAGAAAAAATTTGTCCATCTAAATTTTAATGTCACACCACATTTTCATACTACATAGTTCTTATTATACTATTAGCTATTAAGTATTAACATTATGCGATTGTATGAATATTTATCCCAAATAAGAGTATAACATTTGAAAATGACTTGCTTGTTACTTTCATATATGGTCATAGTGCATGAGCCTCCCTAAAATACACAACTTTTTTGTCCTTAGTTTTAGTGGGGTTTACTCAATCTTTTTTCTTGTTTATTTGGGTGCTTATGTTACCTTTTCTTATGAATATTTGCAGGTTTGAGTGAAAGTGAAGAAGAGAAACTTACCCTAATTGGAAATTTGTTATTAAAATCATTTTAAATTTTTCAAGAAAAGGAGGAATAAATTTGGTGGGGTTAGAGTATTAAATTAAGAGTTTGTACACGGTTGTAGTATGTTAATATAAATACAAGTGTACGTACATCCCCCCTCATCATCATGTTCAAATGATCACCCTTTCCTTCCTCCGCCATTTTCTATTCAACATTCTCACTGCCCACTTCTGTTAGTGGCTCAATGCATAGGACTACCAAGTATTTTGTTTGAGTTTTTATTTTATACTCAAAGTTTGTTGGAATTTGACTCTTGCATATTCAGCACAATGCCTCAATCATAGGAGGGTCGGTGCTATATTAAAATGACATTTTTGTGACTTCCGAGGTAACACCCATTATCTTGTTTGTTTACTAGTTAGTTTGCTTCTATTGGGATCTTACATTGTACTACTCCCATATTCATGTTTTGTTGTTAGTTCGTTGATAAACCTCGGCCTTAACAAATCCATTTGCGGTTTTAAACACTAGTTAGTGACCTTAGTGTGTAACAAGCTGCGTAGAACACACACTCTCCTTGATTTTAGTGGAGAAACCAGGCTTAGATTTTGGGATTTGTAGTGGTAAAGTTGTAAGTACAAATATTTGAGACAATAGATGTTATATTATGGCAATGAAAGACAGGGTGAAGTGTGTTGAGACAGAAGATGTTTTCTTTGATTCAGTTGATCACATGTCAGCTGGACATGGGTCTGCTACTGTTGATAAGGTATTCAGGTATGAATTCTGGAGGAGTGAGCCTCGGAGTGTTAAGGAAAGGCGTGACATTTTTTTGCGTGAAATGGGTTTTATTGAACCCGATGTTGAGGCTGCTGCTGATGTTGATGATGATCATTTAGAAATGGGGTTGGAAAGGGTTGTAGAAAGAAATGAAGCTGTTTCGAGTTTGTGTTCTTTGTCTTGTATTGAATGTGAAGAGGATAATGCGGTGTTCTATGGAAGGGAATGTTGTGGAGATGTCAATATGGTTGTTGATGAATCTGAGGGTGATCATGTAGTTAGGCCGAGTCTGGCTGTTTGTGAGGATGATGTGCCATCAACCTCCAAGAGCTACAAATCCAGAAATAAAAAAATTAGGCACTGGTGGAGGGATATGATGAAGAAGAAGAGAGGAGCTACTGGCGGCCGTGGTGGGAGTGGATGTAAGGAGGATAATGAGAGGCCTCAAAAATTTGAGACAAGTAGAACGAAAGTTCTCGTGAACAAAAAGAAATTTAAGGAGCTCAGTGCATTGTTTGCTGCACAGGAAATTCAAGCTCACAAGGGTATCATCTGGACTATGAAATTTAGTCCTGATGGTCAGTATCTTGCAACTGGTGGAGAAGACGGGGTTGTTCGTGTTTGGAGTATCAAGTCTGTGGATTCATACCTAGAGAAATTTCGAGATGAATCCGGTAGTCCTAGAAGGGATGAAAACACAGGATTCCAAAGAGAGAAGAAAGTGGAAATACCAGTTGTTATTCCTAATAAAATGTTCAAAATCGAAAAGCTGCCTGTACAAGAATTTCGAGGTCATGCCGCGGATGTCTTAGACCTTGCATGGAGCAGCTCTAATGTAAGTATTTCCCCTTTGATAGAGCAAGACAATCATTGGTTTCATTACAGTTTTACTTCTGCAGCATTTCTTTGACTAAATTAGTGGAACTTGTGTGTGTATCAGCTTCTTCTTTCATCATCCATTGACAAAACTGTTCGCTTGTGGCAACTTGGGAAGGATATCTGTCTTCATACTTTCCATCATACTGATTATGGTATGGAACCTATGAATTTAAGAATTTCAAGTCAAAATCTTCATAAATTTATAACGAACAAAAATCATTGCTAGAACTTGTAGAATCAAAGAATCCTGATCAAACTTCATGATCTGTTTTGTATCAGTGACATGTGTCCAATTCAACCCCGTAGACAATCGTTACTTTATAAGTGGTTCAATCGATGGGAAAGTTCGTATATGGGGTCTATTAAAACAGCGGGTTCTTGACTGGGCTGATATTAGAGATGCTGTCACAGCTGTATGTTACCAGCCTGATGGACAAGTATGTTTCAAGCAAATGCTTACAATTACGGAATGTTTCCTGAATTTCTGTTTCTTATTACAGTATAAACATAGATCACCATCTAATTGATCTTATTCTTTGCGCAAACACAGGCGTTTGTTGTAGGATCTCTAAGTGGCAGCTGCCTGTATTATGAGACAAAAGGTACATATTCCCCCACAATATGATTTTATTATTTTAGTTGCTCTCATTGCCTACAAATTTTGCTTTATTCTCAGCTATCCACTTCTGAGATTCTCTTTTGATTTACTGATGTTCTAGGCAGGTTATTCGAGCGTACTGCACATATTTTACTTCAGAACAGCAAAAGATCATCCACCAACAGGATTACTGGAATACAGGTTGGGCCCTAATAGTGACTTCTTATTATGCTCTTTAGTAATTGTGTCTATTCTGTTGTAACACATTTGCTGCTATTCCTGTTTACAGTTTTCCTCAGAGGACTCTCAGAGAATCATTGTTTCGTCAGAAGATTCTAAAATTCGTATACTTGACAAGGCGGATATTGTCTGTGTATTCCGAGGTAGGGATCAGACAAATTACAGTGCATTTGTTATTCTTGATTGAAGATACTATCTTTCACAGCTAACAAGTTACAATTACTGAGTGGTTTTGGTTAATTACTCCACACTAATAGACGACATTGTTATAAGCTGTTCAAATCCTTAACAACAGTTATGGTTGATACAATTTATTTGCTAGGTAATCAAGCTATTTGACTCGACGATCCAGCTTAATCTAAATAACTTGCAGTTCTCTTTTCATGATTTTAAACCAATTTGGCCTAAGACTTCAACCTGCCCCTTTCGTTTCGTACAGGACAATCCTCCTAACTTTCCTACTTCTTCCTCAGGTCTTCCCAAGTCAGGAAGTCAAATGTCTGCTTCAGTCACTTCAGATGGGAGACACATAATATCAATTGGACAGGATTCACGCGTATATTTGTGGAATCATGAAAACCCAATTCAATCATCAACGAGCCATACAAAGTCCATTCGTTGTTGTGAACACTTATTCTCTGAAGGTGTGTCTGTTGCAGTACCTTGGTGTGATCCTGAAACACTGCCAAAGTTTCCTAGTAGCCTGAGTACCGACCATGAAGCTTCTTGTCTAGCAAGATCACTGCCTAATGCCTTCCTAAGCAACATGTTTGCATCTAAGAGCTCTGCAACATGGCCTGAGGACATGCTTCCTATCTTCACTCAGACTGAGGACCATTGCCAAGGGCATAACAACGTTGCTCATTTTCCGACATGGGGGATGGTGATAGTCACAGGTACTTCAAATGGAACGATCAGGACGTTCCACAATTATGGTCTCCCCACTAGAGTTTAGAGTTTTAAGGAATGCAACCAACAATACAGTCCTTATGTGTAAAGTTGTGTAGAGTGTACATGTCTTTTGCAGATTTGGAGCAGTATATTGCTATAGTTTGGAATAACCATATCTTGGTGTTCCATTAATCTTCCAGAGGGTAGCTGAGTGAAATGGTTATGTATATATGAGTAGTTTCAACTCGAATATGGTATGGCTATTGAGTACCAATGTTATGCACAGGAGGAAAACTTTTCTATGCATCTATACTTGTGAGTTGTGATGCACTTACATTTGCCCCTTCCTAATTCCTACGTACTCCATATTATGAATTGTCGGTATATCCTACATGTATGGTATTCATGGTTTGATCCCACAACCTCAATTGTCATACACATGGAGTAAGTGTTTTTTAAACACCATAAGCTTCAAATTACAACAAATATTAGTACACTGTCAAACAAAACAAAAACCAACTATTATTTGTTTCTTAGTTCTAATTTCACGTCTCTATCCCTTGCCTCCAAGCTATTTAAGGGGAAAAAAAATCAATGGTTTGTCAAATTATATCATATAATATACAACCCATAATAACAGGATCATAGTTGTCGAGCTAATCTCCAATCTCTTCAAACTCAAACCTCTTCTCATCTTGTTGGAATTAATTTTCCCTTGGTTTATATTGAAGTATGCATAAGGTATATATATACAAACTAAGAGGTTAACCTAGGGCTTAAACATTGGCCCAATATAAACACAATATTAGTGCTTAACACATTTCTCTCCCCAACTGTCATGCTTTCTTAAACCTCTCCCTCAACCTTGCACTCCACTCTAATAAATCCCCGCCTCACTCACATAGTCACATTCATGAACTTATCAGCGACTCCAATTCCTACTTGAAAACAGTTCAAATTAAAGAGCAAATCGAAGGCGAACGACTACTTCTGCAAGTTGGTGAATCCTTTTCTACCATGTTTGATAGCTTAACTTTAGATGGTAATGAGTAATATCATTATATGAGTTATATTTTCATGTACTCAGTTTTCGCAGATGTCCGAGAGACCATGATATTGATTTTCTTATCAATTTCGGTTTTGGGCTCATGATAAGTCAAAGTCTAATTAGGGTTTTTTAGGTGTTCTATTTGAACCCTTGTTAACCTAATTTTCTGTAATCTAACTCTTGTAATCCGCCTCCCTTTTTTTCATATCAATAAATATGTTCTCCCTCGGCCTGTGGATGTAACTAATACATTGTTAGTAAACCACGTAAATTCTTTGTGTTTGTATGATCTTTATCTTAATTTATCGTTCTTACATTTATCACAACAACTAATATCCTCCTGCACAAATTTTGGCCATCTCGCAGCGTTTCGATATCATTTTCGCCACTTATTTTTGAAAATAAAGTTGATTAATCTACAATATTGTATAATTTTGTTACTTTCTTTTTCAATTTTGTGGGAATTGTTTATGAAATCCTATGATTCTATCAACTCTTTTTAATGATTGATTTGTCAAGTTCTCTCCATTTCTGATTGTTCAACTCTTTTTTCTAATTATTATAAGATTCTATAAATGAATTAATATTTGGACGGGAATGGGTCAATGATAAAGTTAAGGATGATTCAATCTCCACAACAAACGCCCATTTCAGACGTTTTGCTTAAAAATAATTTTACATTAAATAATCAAGACAAATTAATCACTAATCCTACTTAACCTTTTAACTCACACGAAATTAACTAAACATAAACAACATGAAAATTAAGTAACATTACATATTATCAAACAGTTACCTCATTTGACATAAATGTGTACTGAGATAGATTTAAAGTGGCGAATAAAATAAAAGTGAGAGAATGTAAGAGAAACCGAGTGAAAATGAGAGAAATTGAGTGACAACGACTTGAGGTCAAAGTGATATATATAGACATATAGTAAGTTATATGTATCAAGGCATTGTGTATAAAATACGGGCGATAGCTAGAGAGTTGCATGTAATAGTTAACAATACAGCTTTAAAAGTGTAAAGTGACAAATTGAACAAAAGTGTTAACTTTTAACTTGTAATAGAAGTTTTAAAGTTTTAGAGGGTGGTATCCAAGATATGATTAAATCCCGTTTATATCATTTGTCTTACCGCTTGTAGTTCTAGATTCAGATGATCGTTTAAATAATTAACCCTTAACGAATCGGTTACAATAAACATTTTTCATTAGTGGTTATAATAGTTAGTATATCGATAAGAGCAAATGATACGGGTAATCATTTCCCTTATGAAGTGAACTTTTAAACAAAGCCCGCAAATATCTAGCTAAAGCCCATAAATAAATCGTAAAATTACTTATTTGCCCTTAATCTATTTTTACTTTATTTTCTCACATTCACTTCATTACTACATATTCTTTCCACATTCAATCCATCTCTCTAAAAAAATTCTCTCTGAGATGTCGAGAAGACCAGGCAAAGTGCGGTGTGGTGGGTGGATCTAGCGGCGGCGGCGGAGGGGGTAAGTTTTTTTTAATTGAAACGCCGGTGTGGCCGACGTCCGTCTTGGACACTAGTTCCAGTGGATCGGGGTCCGGTCTGGACGCCGGTTTCGAAGGATTTTAATTTTTTTAAAAAACTTTTGAAAGAATAAAATTTTAATAATATTATAAAAATTATTAGTTTAAAAATAATATTAAATTACTAAATAATTTTGTTTAAGAATAATGAAAAAATTAAATAATATTATAATTAATATTAATTATTTTGTAATTAATGTTATTATGCAAATTAATAGTAAAATTAATATTATTAATTAGTAAATGATATTACTAATATAATTGTATTTATTATATTATTAATATAATATAATTGTATTAATGTATGTTAATCAGGTTGATATTAGAATGTATTTGTTTAATAGTATTTCTTAATCTTATATATGAAATTAATAATATATGTTAAGTAGTATTAGTATTGTTAGTTATTATTGTGGAAATTGTTATTTGTTGTTATTATTGGCTTTGGAAATAAATTGTCGATTACTTGGTTGTCCCATTTATAGAGAGAAGTCTGCCAAAATTTCGATAAAATTTATATATTTATTTATTTTTGCGCATTATTATTATGTTTTTTTTAAAATTATAATTTTAGTAATAAATGAAGAATATAGGTATAATTATAGTTAGAAATTATATATATTGTCATAAATTTCTTAATTAAAGACATATAATTTATGATTCTATTTTCAATTCATCTAGGTACGTACTTTCCGACCAGGTGCAGGAAAGACACTTCCCGTTTACGTGATGAGGAGTCGTATAGGGGAAGCGTTTGGGCCGATGCACCCTAGATCTCGTGGGGTATCAAAATTGGCTCAGAGAGAGAAAGATTTGCTGCTCGACAACTGCAGTTGGAAGAGGATGAGGATGATGAGGAGGAAGAGTACGACGAGGCTAAGGAGCCTTATGAGGACACAGGTCCATTTAGTAGGTTGGTAGATGATGCTAGTACATATCGGGTAGATGTTGTGTCTACCATGTCTGGGAAGAGCAAGAAACGATCGAAGAGCGTTCGTTCGTGGGTGGTCACGGGTGAGGTGCCGTGGGGCTTGTAGATGGCACCGTTATTTCGAGCTTTCTTGGACTCATAGCTACCCAGGTATAGGTAGAGAAAGAGAGAGTATCCGATGGGGGAATATTGAAGTGTCTGAACAGAGGCACTGTGTGCGAGTACTTGACGACATGGATTAACCAGTGTCCTGTTGGGAGAGGCATGTATGGACGATTGCATGCGACGAGGCTCATACAATTGTCATTTATCATGTACTCCCACCTTGAAGCTGCATTGATTACGACATTTATGGAGCGTTGGCAGCTAGATACGAACTCATTTCACCTTCCCGTTGGTGAAATGACTATTATGCTCCACGATGTCGAGGACAGGGTTGACTGGTTGCTGTTTTGACTGAGGGGGGATAGTTCATTAAACCTGGCAGAGTTTCTAGGCGTTGATCCCAATACCATATGCTAGCCAAACATGAGGATATGGGATCATGGTGCCGTAAAGATTGCGGCGGTATAGAGGCACTGTTTTGACACGACTCCCCTTAGGCCGGAGGATATATAGCTTAGTGCCTCTTTGTTCCTCCTCACTGGATATGCCCTCTTCCCTGACAAGAGCGGGCATAAGGTGAGGAACCGCGACATAATAGAATGTTGTGATCTAGATACCATATCATAGTATTCGTGGGGATCGGCGACATTGGCGTACTTGTATCGCCAATTGGGCATATTCAGTCGGGTTGACTCCGCTAGTATTATGGGTTGTCTGACTCTTTTGTAGGCGTGGATTTACGAGTACTTCCCTGTCTTCCGTCCACACCGCGACCCGATACCCTTAGACAATGGATCTCCCTAAGCTTGTGCGTGGAATCCTTGCACGGAGAAGAAGACGTTGGAAAGGCTTAGGCTGATCAGATACAAGCTTGATACGATGACTATAGTTGAGGTAATAATAAACTTATTGAAATATTTTCTTATTATATTTTATTTTGTTATTTCTATGCTGACGTCGGATAATATGCTGGTGAATTGGTTTCCTTTCAGTCCGACTCCTGTTGCGAAGGTACTAAGGACCTTGTACATTGGTCTAATCCAGTACCAAGATATCGTTGAGGCATATGTACCTCAGCGATGTCTTCGTCATCTCGGGTATGTACAAGTCATACCGTCTCCATCCACGCCTCCAACCCAAGAAGTACGATTGACGTGCTTGAAAGACTACATCGTGGAGCGGCCAATGACCATGGTGTCCTTGATGTGGGAATTGTTTACATAAGAAGCATCAATTGTCCTCGCTTCGTTGCAAAAGCCACCTCTCGGGGACCCTTCCATGTGTGATCAGTATTACATGGAATGGTACCGAGATCACTCCCACCCAAAGCTGATACGGGAGGAGTTTGAGGATGAGGATTTCATACCACCACGCGCTGCTATACAAAGTAATGCAGGTGACTCACCCTTTCGTAAGTGGACAAGTTCCAATGAACGAAGTCGGACAAAGGGTGGTTGACCAACTTACGCAGCTTTTCGAGGATTGGAACACATCGTCGTAGATTGCTTATTTTATGAATTTGTATTCAGATTGTATTATTAGTTTGTTAATTTACAATTTTTAAATTTAGAACTATGTTATTTCTCTTTGGTTATTGGTTGTATATTATTTTGCGAATATTTTGAAATTGGGAATTACAGGTTTTAAGAACGATATGTCGATAACTTGATAGTCCATTTACAGAGGAAACTTTGTCGAAATTTTCAAAAAAATTAAAATAACGGTATCAATACATTATGAATTAAAACAAAAATAGATAGTTATTATTATTATTATTATTATCATTATGTAGTTTAAAAAAAGATTGTATATGTGCCTCTTGTTCGGCTGATCTTCTAGGAATTGCTCTATTACAGATGTCAATATCTTGGCAGGCTTCACGTGCGCATCACTCATCTGTTGCATGACTAACTTAGCAGCAGGACTAAGGCCGCTCATCTATCGATGGCCCACATGATACATGATCAACTCATTGTTATGTTCACCCCATTTCGAGAGCGCTTTAACTTCCCACCCAGTGCGAGTTGGTAGCTTACGTACCTTAACCAGAAAAAGACAACTGCAACCTTTTCTTTTCGTATCAACCCTCACTGCCACACTGAAATCCCGTGGTTCTTTCTTACGCCAATGATCACATCTCAATATTTTATCTTGACGGTTATCTCGTTGTATTTTATACCCTGCTACAACCAAACAAAATCCATGCCTTATTGCAACTTGTTTCACCCAAACAACCGCTTTATGAGCTTCCTCAAAATATCCATTGTACACAAAAGTACCGCGACAATCAACTCCATAATCTTCATCATCGTCCTGCATGTATAAATGGCCGTCTATTACTTAAAAATACTAAAAGAAAACAACCAAATTAATTATTATTCAAAATAATTCTATATTAATTAATATTTGATGATAAATAACTTTATTAAATATTAATAATATTATTAATAATATTCAATACTAATTATAAAAATATATAATTATAATTATATTACTAATTAATAATTTTATTAACTATTAATAATAATATATTAAATAATAATATTAAATTAAAAAAATATGTGGTGTGGCGTCCAAAATTGACACCACACCACACTTTACGAATCTTATCAAGTTTCACGGCGGCGTCGACGGCTCTTCCTGGTTTTCCGATGACCCTGACATCCTTTCGTTCGTGCTTACGAGTTTCCATAGTCCGGTTGAAGAAATTCAAAGAAAATAACAAAAAGGCAAAAGGGTCAAAATATTTTATATTTATGGACTTTAACTAGATATACGTGAACTTTATTTGATAACTCCTTTGTGAAACCCCTAACCAAAACCTCCATATCAGATGTCCTTATCGTCGGTATCTAATTCCGCACGCCACAATAAGTAACTAAAAATACACATGGGCCACCAAATCCCCGCACGTTTCCAAATCACCTGCCCTAATTTTCTTCTTTCATCCCCCTTAATCTTGGCCTGCAAACAAATACACTGCATGAAGTTATTTTATAATACTATACAATATATAATTATATCAAATTTTTATGAAAATCATCCTTGTGTGTTGACTATTCCACATTCATTGACTTCTCCTCTTCCTCAGTCCTTCCTATTTTCCCCAACTTGCCTCATTTTATTTAATTATCTCATTCATTATTTGCCCTCTCAAATCCCACCCAATCCTTCTCTTCTCAACTTCACGGAAATTTAATTCTACCCAGAAATCCAACCAATGTCATCCAAAATACCCACTTTTTAATTCCCATTTTTTCACCCAAAAATCCAAACTTTTCACTCCCTCTGTTTTCCCCTGGTTCCTCACACTTTCCGGTGAGATGAACCCACCGCAGCCGGGAAACCCACATCCGCCGCCGACGGTGTTGAGGAGAGATAATCAGATCCAGATACAAGGCCCGAGGCCGAGCCCACTTAAAGTCACCAAAGAGTCGCACAAGATTAGAAAACCTCCGATTGCGCCGAGACCCGCTGTTCAAGCTCCGGCACCGGTTACTGGAAACCAACCCGTCATAATCTACTCAGTTTCACCAAAACCCATCTTCGTAGAAGTGTCAGATTTCCGGTCAATGGTACAGCATCTCACCGGAAGAGATTCAAGAGCGTCGGACTCAAGTGTTTCCGGTGAGGTTCCGGTTTCTCCGGCGGCGAGGTTCGCGGCGCTTGAGAGAACGAGTCCGCGAGAGAGGGAGAGGAGGGAGAGAAGAGGGGATGAAATGGTTGAAATGATAATGATGGGAAGAGATGGAGAGGGGAGCGACGGGATGCTGGACGTGTTAGACATGAGTCAGTTTCCGGGGATTTTGTCTCCTGCTCCGGTGAATTTGCCGGGTATATCGGCAGAAATGTTTTCACCGGCGGTAGCGGATGGTCAAGGAGGGTATGGGTTTGGGGTGAATGAGTTGTTGATGAGTCCATTTATGAGTAATACAAGCTTCTTGCCAAGTCCATCAGCTCTGTATTTTTCAAGATCTCCCATTGTTTCTCCCTCTCCTTCCTCCTTTGGTGAGCTCTTCAACATCTTTGACTTTTGATATTTTTTTTAATAATTTTTAGTAGCTTCAATTATTTTATTTTTCTTTATAATTTTAATAATTTGGTGGAGGGTTGAAAGTTTGGGCTATTATGTGAGTAGTGTACAAAAAATCATACAGTAATTGTAGACTTGTTTTGATTCAATTGTTGTAAGTTTATCAACTAAATTAGTTGAAGTCTTGGAGAGGAGGCTAGATATGAGTTGAGTGAATAATGTCCCACAATTTATTTTTATTTTTTTTATGATTTTTTAGTTTCAGGGTTTGTATATTGTACTTGGTATTCATTTGTATACTTGCTAATTTATTCCGATCAGGACTGTAGTGTTATTACCAAAATTTCATTCATAATCAATAGAGAATGTATGAATAGGACATTTTTTTTACATCCCAAACACGAAAAAGAAATAAATTACAATAAAGAAGTGAAATTAGTAGCTAATCTAGTTCGGTTATTGTTTTTATAAGAACATTTACTAACACAGTTACACTGTTTTTTGGTACCATATAACCATGTTGAATGTTCTCTATTTCTTTGATGGAAAACCCAATATTGTACAAAGTAGTAACGCTTAGTTTTTCCATATGTTTCCAAAATACACATTACACAACACTCATACCAACATGTTTCGTATATTGCTGTGAACATTACATTTGGTTTAAGGATTTGAAACAGTAATTTGCAATCATATTAATCTGTATTTTCTTTGGAGATAGATAGAACTACGTTCAAGTTGAGAGCAGTTGAAGAATTCAGTTAGTGAATTCGTTTGCTTATGATTTGTGGGGGTCACTTGATTTTCAGAGCTCTTAGCTTGAATGACTGCAAACAAAAAAAGTTTGGTTTCTTCAACTAAAGTAATTTATAATGTCTTATAGCTAATTTTAAGTAGCTTGATATTTGGATCCCTTTAAATCCCAACTTATTTAGAGTCGACAATAATTGGGATTCACAGAGTCTATACATGAGAAAAAACTCCCTCTGTCCCCTAAAAATCGCTCAATTTTTCATTTTGGATTGTCATTGCCCTAATTCCTTAAAAAAATTTCTTTTTGAATTATCTTTAAAAAATTACTTTTCATACTTGGGGCAATCTTTTGGGGACGGAGAGTCCTACCAATGGTATTGCATTTTCAAGATTGGAATTTGTGAACTCTGGTTTTATTGAAATAGATTTTGTAACAATTATGTGTCGATTAAGGAACTTTTGCACATTTGGCGATTTGGCGCTATTTATAGCTCGATGTAGAATTTATTGACCCCTCCCCCCTTTCAATACGAAAAATGTTGTTTATATAGAAGAATAATATTTTTCATTTGTTTGCGAGTTAGTGGTATTATGAACACTTAATATTCTAAACTTCATAATATATACTAGAGAGGTATACACCCCCAGTGGACATCCAAGTTGAAACAAAATCCATGCTGAATGAAGAGGGGGAAAGCTTTGCAAATTTATAAACCTATAAGCCAATTGAAAGGAAGATGGAATTGACATGTAGAACGTGAAAACGACTTTTGCCGCTCGTATTTGTAGGCATCTATTCCAACCTGCATGCTTACCTGCTTAGTATGTTACTACTTACAAGGGGCTGAGACAAATAAACAATGTTGTTTTCATTATAGACGATAATAATTGCGTGCTGAATGGGGCAGTGAAGCTCAACGATAAGATATCACAAGTAACTCAGATTTTCAAGGCAAGTAATATACCCCTGCACGTTTTCCGTTTCACCCTTATACCCACCACCCCTTCTTCCGTCCTCACCAACTCATCCACCGCCACACCATGTGATAATGTGAGCCACCACCTCCCACTAAGGCCAACACCACAATTACTTTGGCACACCGTCATGAGGTTGTCACATGCCTATATAAAAAATAACCTAACTATGCTTAATACTATATAATTGGGTAAGAAAGGTTCGAATTCCACAAAAAATGTTAGATAATGTATTGAATCGGTACGAATTTAATAAGTTGACTCGATAGAACGATGGGTTGAGTAAGCTGTTATCAAAATACTAATAATGAAATGACTCTAAAATTAAGTATCCCCACTAACAAATACCATTGCAATTCTTAAATTGTCCTTAATTAATCAGATCATGTTCAACAGGATTAATGCACCTTATATCAATATCAACCAATCTTATAATAAGAAGAACAGTCAACATTTAAATTGGGAATTGAGATTAGACCATAACATCAATACATATTATAGTGCAATATTATTCTAGAATGAAAATCTTTTCTAACATGATTAATAAAATAAAACATAGCATAAAAGAATATAAGAGAAAAAAGAAGAGAAGACAATACTTGACTTAATGGTTAAAGATCTTGAAACAATAGAATCTCTCAATCTTTCCCCAAGACAAAATTTAAGAGTTATAATGATAAATAGTCTGAGTAATGAAATTTTCTCTAAAATAACAAGAGTTTACAATAGCCTAGAAACTTAACAAATAAGGATAGAGGATTAGGTCTAGCATTGTCTAGGCTCAAATGTGCCTAACTTTAGTCTTGATATCATAAGGCAGCAAGTATGATTTCCAAAGGGGCATATAAGAGCCTCTTGCGGCATGGACGCGCCTAATTTTAAGTTGCAGAGGGGCACAAACATGCTTCTTTAGGCACGTTCATTCTGTATGAATGACGAACTAAGCTCATCTTAGAATGATTATAACTTTAGATTCAAATCTTTGTTTGAGGTGTGATCATAAGGGATCAAGTATGATTTCTAGAGGGGCTCAAATAGTAGAGGCCACAAATGTGCTTCTTTAGGTATGTTCATTCTGCCCGAATGACGAACTAAACTTATCTTAGAATGGCTATAACTTAAGATTCAAACCTTTATTTGAGGCGTGCGATATATCGCTAGAAAGCTGTTGAAGTCTAATTTCTAATTCAATAGAAATCACATAAATATATTTTGAGTATATCAAGATATGATAAAAAAAGTGAACCAATACCAGCTTTGTAACACCCTGGTAATTCCCATTTTCCGAAAATCAAACCTTTCGGAAACTACCAGTGTGCTACTGCCACATGTTCAAACGTTAAGCTTATAAAATAGAGTTTTACAACGGAAAACCAAAAGATTTTTCGAAATAACATCAAGCGTAAAACAAATTCCTAACATAACAAACTGGAATCGTTAAGGCCCTTACTGTAATGTACCAAAATAACGTTCAACTCAAAACCAAAACCAACAGTCTACAATCAAATAAAAACAAACGTAAAATATTATGAAATCTAAATTTAAGCAACACTCCACTCAACTCACCCATGCATGAATGATCGACTGGAATCCTATCAATAATCTGCTTTTTAATAATATAAGTGTAAATATTGAATCATCATAATGTCATTTAAAGGCAAAAGTCATGACCAAAAACACACAAAGCATGTAATCAACAAGCTGAGCACATACAGATTACAATGCATAATAATTGAAATAATATTTAAATAAAGAATAAGTACAATATGAAAGAACGTATATTACGCTACTCCACCGACATCACACATTAGTTAATTACTTGGATTAAGCAATAGACAAGGTTGTCTCCCTAATATCCTGATTAGGACATCAAATAGTTAAATAACCCATGCACTCCCGTCGAAGAGCATCAAAATACAATATAAATCCAAATGGTAAACGGGCGCGACTCCGTCACCATAGCTAGATGAGATCTCAACTAACCCCAATTTTAAGTTTAAAACTTTATAAAAGAGACTCGTAGATCACACGACCTCCAATAAAAGCTACGAGTAATACCCCATGAAGCTCCAACCCATGATTGTCAATACTCTAGACATGCACTAGCCTAGAGTTTTATTGCTTATCCTCTTTTTTTTACGTGATTTACTTTTAAAACTCTATATACACAATCACCACATCACACACATGCAAAACATTACAGTTACACAATTAATCTCTGTTATACTATAATTTTTAACCTTTTGATTTTCTTCTTAACTTTTAAACCTATTGAACAAAGTCAACTACCCTCGTCATTAAGACTTGAAAAATACCTTTACTCAATTTATAATATCAGTAATGAAAGATATATATAAAATAACTTCATGGATTAATTAACCAATTAATTTCACTTGAGTCGATTATGATTCATCAACCAAACTTGATTACATTCTTATTATTACTACTGATTACACATTAGTCATCACACAACAATACCAAAACATAATCAATACAATCCAAAGTAAGGAGTACAACTCGTTAATGCATAGACAAATAATACTCTAAAATTTTTAATCATGAAACCAAGCTTTTCATTTTCGATCCTAGCTCATGTTTCTAGGTCAAGACATTGTAACCATACATACCTTGAATAAACCAAGCGAGTAACCACTTTTTCTATAGCTATACACCTTTTACGAATTGATTTCCTACATCGAATAATACCGCCTATATCAATACACCAATACTCAAAATTTACAGCAATCATACTAAGCTTTCTAAGGTTTTAAAACCATTCCAAAACATATTTTTAAGTCTCCCAAAACATAATCTAGTAATTCAAACATAATACTACAAGTATTAGTTGAAAATTCATTAAAATACATATCATAAAATTCACTTTTAATAACTTTACCAGTTTGAAAATTTGCATTCAATATAGTATACTCAAGTTACTCACAATTGTATTATAAAATAGTCTTAATTTAATATACGTACTAATAGTATATAATTTCAAGCTTTAAACCATGAAATCTCAACAATTAAACCATGATCTAATATGTATAATATTATGAAAATTTATTTCAAATACCATAGCATTAAATTTTAATCAAAATACATCATATTACAGTCGAAATTTCATGAAACAAATACTAGTATAAGAATTTAAGCCTTAAATCATGAACACTAATATTTTTATAATAAAACATATGATCAAAAAATCTGAAAATTCATTTAAACTTCAACTCCATAAAATTTAACATAGATGACTCACAAAATACTTATAATTTAATGTAAAAACTCAAGAGCCTAATATCAAAAACCCTAATTCATGATACTAGCATGTCTAGCCCTATTATTTATGCATGAAAACTTGTAGGATGTATAAAATAATTTATAGAACATATAAATTTATATAAGTTCAACATAATTTTAACCTATAATAAAATCAATGCAAAAATCATATAAAACTTATTAAACAAGCATGCTAAGGCATAATAATTAAGGAAAAAAAGAAGAGAAAGAAGGAAGGAGGGAAGGGAGGTTGGCCGGCATCAGTAGGGGACAACAATAAGCAAGTGGGTGACCTGGGGAGAAGTTTTGGGGTTGGGGGTTTTTCTTCTTCACGTGGAAGGGATCTGGGGTTTGGGTTTTGGGGGTTTGGTTCTCTCCCTCTCTCTTTTTTTTTTCTTTGTAGAGTTTAGACTTTAGGTAAACTTGATTAGGTAGTTAAGAAGTATTAGGTATAATAGAATTTGGGCTTAGTGGGTCCTAGGAAAAGAAACTATCTTTGGTAGAAAAAGAATTTTAGTTTGTAGGATTTAAATAAATAATTACATACTAATAAAAATAATTTGTTATTTATTTTGGAAATATGTATGTATATAAATAAAGTAATTTTTATAGTAATGTAAATAGAATATTTTCGATAAAATGTAATCAAGACCTAATAATTTTCAGGGGATTACAAGTTTTTTTTAGCAACTTTCAATTCCTTTTGCATCATCCTTGGATCCCGATTCTCATATCCTTTTATAGGTGCCTAAAACATATGAAAATCATATAACAATAATAAATAATCCATGAATGTGACATTGGAACTAAGATAACTCAAAGTTATGCAAGATTAGTTCTAAATGCTCTAAATCTATACTAAAAAGCATCATAGTATGACTCTAAAATATAGTAGAATTACACTTATCAAACTTTCCCACACTTAGCTTTTACCAGTTCGCAAGTAACTTATCATAATAACGCCTAATCAAGAAATCAATAAATCTTAGTATTCACTTTTGTAGGAATCATGTTTGCACTTAACTTGTGTAACAAGCCATTTATAACTCTTGGCTTCCCTAGTTGGAAAGTTGGGTCTCATGAAGGTTAATTAGAAAGCAAACCTACAAAACTGAATCCATATGCAACGGAAAAAAATGAAACTACCTCAATTTATATGAGAAGTGTAACCTAAAATACAACTATATGATATTAGATGAACAAAACACCTACCAACACATTAAATCTTCACTTGTCTTGGAGCAAAACAAGTGAATTTCAATCCTCGAATAAATGACAATTATGAAAAGCAAAGATACTCATATCATATAGTCGAATAATCGACAATTAAATTCTTAAAAGGTTTAGTTAAACGAAAGTCAAAGTATCCTTTAATTTGTAGATTATGGATTTGTTTTTAATTCCTTTTGATATAATGTACACTGCGTATGGATGACATATATGTGTTTTAATTCCTTTTGATACTCACCTTGCAGAAACCGAATAGAAGATTCTCGACTTGCTCAAGAAGGATATATAAGCTCTTAAAATTTACTTATAAGATTAATTATTGGTTGCGAAATCGTGGCTTAGTTCGTTAACTGAAGTTGTGATGTTGAGGTAGCAAATTGTTTGTTTAAGCTTAGTCTTCCGTTGCACTATGAATCACCTCAGACAGTGAGATGTATTAACAAGCTATTACTTGCACATTATGGAAAGTTTCACCAATTCATGCTATAGAATATGACGAGGCACATATATATAACACAAGTCTTACATTCAAAGTTCAAACAGTAAGCTAAACACATGTGAAATTAAGAACTTGACAAATTGGGAGATAGCATAGAGTATAACTAATATTGCAAAATGAATCTAAATTTAGATATATACTTCAAATTATATTTCGTCTCATCATCAAAGATAATAACTCTCGCATTAAACTAACAATCATGTGGATAATCGTGAAAAAAAAATCATAAAACATCAAGTTATTATCACATATAGTTTGAGATCTCATTTTAAATATAAGATATCACGTATCAAATAACATAACAAATAAGTGTGTTCATAAAGATTTCACCTTAACTTATCTTCACTTTTAAGAAACGTGTTTCTCGTCTCTACTCGCTTAGGAACCAAATTATATTGAGAAAAATAATTATGCAAACAAAAAATATTATACACACGGAATACAAAAATAACTTTTGTTATATTAAAAAATCACTTTTATTAGTTATACGATAACTTTATTGTGTCCTATTTACATATAATATTTTGTGTTAAACAAATCCATATAGGGAGTATCTTCCATTTCATTACATGGGTATTACCGAGAACCTTTCCAAGAACTTTCAAATACATAAAGCTTAATTGTTGCAAGTGTGACATTTTTTTCTCACTCCTCTTTATAAACCTAACGTATATTCAACGGCTAAATACCCAAAATACAATCAAAATACAAAAAAGAAAAAACCTGAAATTTACGAATAACAAAACTTTTTTCTGGTCCATTCCATATTTCCATCACCAACAAAAACAAAATTAAACAATTTCAATAATTTTTTTTCACCATTACAATGCAATTGCTTACAATCATCAGCCCGGCCACCAGCTCCGCCGCCCCAACATCCACCACATCCCCATCTTCTGTCCTCCCAATTCCGTCTAAAGCCTGTTAATCCACCCCAAAATTGAGCGATAAATTTTCCGACCCACCATATCTAGAGCCCATAGAATCAAAATATAAGATCAACCCTGTTGAGAATGGCACCTTTTAGCTCGACCCAGAAGCTGTTCCCCTTCCATGGATCGGTTCATCGGACGGCGGCGTTCTCGCCGGAGAACACGCCGGATAAGATGAAATTGAAGGAGAGAAGGTTCAAAACAATGGCGGAGATACTGGCGAAGGCAAAGTACGCGGTGGTGGAGAGGGAGGATTATTCGGATGCAAAGTGTGTGGAATGTGGGTCGGGTGAAGGAGAAGGAGAGCTCTTACTGTGTGATAAGTGTGATAGAGGGTTTCATATGGGTTGTGTTCGGCCCATCGTTGTTCGGGTCCCAATCGGATCCTGGTTGTGCCCCTCTTGCTCCGGTCAGCCACGTGTAAGAAGTAGGGGAACCCCTTTCACTCTCATTTTGCTGTTTATTTTTGTTTAACAATGTCTTTTTGGTTTTGATCATGCATGTTCTCTTTGATTTTTTGTGTTTATTTTATAAATTTTTCTTTAGGTTTGTCGCAGAAGAAGATAATAGACTTTTTTAGGATTCAGAAGTGTTATGGTGTAGACCACAAATTTTCTTCTTCTCCTCAAGGTAATGCTATTTTGCAGTTCATTAGCAATGTCATTTTTTTTTCGTCTTACTAACGAATGTATTTATTTTGTATTATTTTTTCATCATCAGAATCCAAAAAAGTAAATAAAAGTTGCATATTGTTAAACTTGTCATGATTAACGCAACATAGTTGGATACAATAATATGGAATTTATTTACAAATAACTTCCTGAAGACTAAATGGATATCAAATTAAAATGAAAGAGCTGAAAAGATAAGAGATTGATAATTTCATAAAAGCAATTATGTTATAGTATTGAACTCTAGAAAATATTCTATCAATCATTGATAAATACATGAAGCAAGAATGTATTGGCTATACTATGAAGCCTATTAAATTAGAACTTAGAAAATAGTTTCTTTTAGTTAACTTACAAATGCAAAGGTGGCAAAATGAGAAAAGAGTTTTAACATAAATTTTAGGTGAATTTATGTTTTAATTCTCAATTAAAGATAGAAATGAAATTATATGCTAAGGGATTTTGTATATAATAAAGATTTTGAAGTGTAAATAAACATGGTTGACGTGGATTTGAATTACTTTGGAGATTATTAATTACACTGGTAAATAAAAAATGGTTGATGTGTATAAGACTAATTCATTGCAAGGGAATGAATGATATTCTATTAGTCTGGTATTTAGGTAACTTATGGCTCTAATTGCAGTCGTTACCTAAGTTCGAATGTCATTGATTCATTAAGTATGAACGCCTATGGATCTTATGCTTTCTGATTTCATTAATGACAACATGATCTTTTCCCATTGGAAGGTGGTAAGAACAAATTTGTTCGCCACAGACGTTAACATTTTTGGTGTAATGAAGGATGACATAATAAATGTGTTTGAAATAATATTTAATTAATGCTCTTACGAGTAATTTGTTTCCATAATATATCATGATATCTTCGCACAACTTATGTATGAAATAGACTATGTTATGTTATCTGGCTATGTCATCCATGTTGTGTTAAATTAAATTTGAGATATCAATGTAGTATGCTATGCTTGCCTTTTAATTAACTTAGTCTTCATATATGTAACTTACCCTAGAATATCAACTTGTTTTATGGAATGGCTTCTCTAACTCCTTTCCTAATCTTGTGCAAATGAACCCTCATGGCTATAATATATAAGCTTAAGTTCCAAACCCTTGTACTAGAGCCTTCCCTGCCTTCTTTAAATAAGGCTACGTAATATGCTACTTAGCACTATTTATTTTGTATAACTTGTATGTGTAAAAACTCTCTAAACACAAAATTATCTAACACCCAAGAACTTTCTTACATATGCAAAGTTATTTACTCTGTATATACTTGTGCATTCCAGAATCCTTACTAAAGAAGCTTACCTGAATATCCATGAACTAGCTTAGAAGCTTTGACACTTGGTCTCCTGTATTCAAGAAGCCCAATTTGCTATAATCACCAAATTATCTCTTATGAGTTCTATATTGTGTTCCATCACTCTTTAGAGTTTCCTAGTTGTTACATAGGTGCCTGCTCCTATCTTAGACTATTTACTTGGTAACACTCGGACATCCTTATATGGAGCACCATGGCCTATGGCCTCCATGACTTATAGCCTTAAACTGGTTAGTTTTCTCCATGCTGTGACTTTTAGCCCTGAACTGGTTAGTTTTCTTCAAAGGATCTGAATGTTACTTATAAATAATCACACCTGAGTTCCAAATATTTTCTTGTCAGCTGCATGCTTTGTATTCAAACTACTGAAACTTTTTAGAACAATAATTTAGCTATTCTTCTTGGTATATTTCTGTACGTTGCATATTACACACACATATATATCTTAAGATGATTTTCATTGGACATGTTGTATAAATATAAGTGGCTTGTTCTGCTCCCCCTTTGGAAATTATGTCTGCAGTTTACCATCTCAACCTTGGTTCCTCTTTGGCATTCTGTCTATGTTGGGTTGTCTCAGATATACTGGTAATTATGAGAAGTATATACGGAGTGAATTGATTTTTGGCCCTTTCAGTTATCAATTTTAGAATCTATTTTAACTTTCATCTGGCAAGCCTTAAAGGTAACACAATTTTTTCACAAAAGAATTGCAGTTCTCACTCTACTTGACTAGTTCAAATGGTTCATCCATATTTAAGTAATTATGATGTTAAACTAAAAAAGCCAATTTTTTCTTATGAAGCTTATAGTGGTGTACAAAATTGTTTGTGTGTGTCTGGGGGGGGGGGGGGGGGGGGGGGGGGGGGGGGGGGGGGGATAACATATTGTGGAACAAAAAACATATTATAATGTGCTTACCTTAGTTGTAATATCAACTGAAGGTTTGAAGTGTAATTAGCATTTGTTTTTCCTAACAATACATGTTTTGTCATTTATGTTTTTACTGCTGGTAAGACACCGCTGCCAGGTATAGTGCATTAGTTGTAAAACTGTAACCCAAGACTTGATTTGAGGAAGGAGGTTGCTGTAGTGGCAATTTTAGGTAAAAAATATGCTTGTATGAATATATACTGCTATGAGGATCGTTGAGGTTGCAAACAGTCTATTTAGATCATCCCTTTAGGATTCCTTTGCTGTTCTGTTGCTAAGAAATCCTTTTAGCTTGGCATACCAAGGGACTTAAGGCTGGGTAGGTTTTGTTTAGATCTCTAAAGTACACTTCAACAAGTTTAGCCCAAATGTGCCAAGGATCTAACTATACTTTTTTTTCCTTGAGTAGCAGCTTTCTTTTATTAGGCATGACAACTATGACCCTTTAGCCATAGAACAATATTGTAATAGAAAACATGGTGTATTTGATCTGTTTCGACTGGTTGTAAGAACTAATACTGGGAACTTGCTGAACTGCCAATGCATTGTGCTTGACAGAATTTGAGGGCTTTGGGTTGTCAAGGTGTGGTTTGGTCTTCTTGCCCTTGTTCATTGTTTCAATTTGAGAAGATTCAAATGTCGGTAGATTGATTTGCTTCGATGTGTAGTTTTTTTTATATGTAATATCTTCAACAGATAACTTGTGTTTTCTGTTTGAACAATTAAAATTGGAGCCATGCATACAATAGATTATAATTAGTAGTGCAGAAGCTGCTCTAGGGCCTAATTGAAGCTGTATTTTTTCAGTTTCTGACGATGTGGGTGATGATTTATCTTTTTTTTTTTTCAATGGTTGGTCACTCTATCTTATATGGATAGCAGAGCAATGATATGTAAATAGGTCATCTTAAGGGTGCAATAAATGGATCCAAATATAGGAGGTAACATTTGTGCGATTTTTTTTATTCCTTGTCAATTTCCTTTGTTTTCTTCTTTTTGGTCTATTTTCATCCTGTACTAAGCTCTTCTTTCATAATGCTCATTTGTTTTCACCCTGTACTAAGCTCCTCTTTCATATTGCTCATCCCAAAGAAGAACAAAATATCTATGTATAGCTAGCTAGTGCCTAGTGCACACGAAGTCATGTGTTTTCCTTTATCATTGTCTAGACAGGTGAATTATCGAGTATGGCTAAAACTAGAAAATCCTCATAAGGCTTGTTGTAGGAATTCCATCTCAATAAGATCAATACTTTGTGGATTGATTTTAATACCTGATATTTTATCAGATATCTATGCTTGTAGACTGAAGTATCAAGTGGTTTATCAGATTCAAAGAAGCGGCGTAGACGCCCTGGCACATTGGTTTGTTACAAGAAGAAAAAGAGAAGACTGCTCCCATATGTTCCAATTGAAGATCCAGCTCGAAGGTTGGAACAAATGGGTTCTCTTGCTAGAGCTTTGACTGCATTAAAAATGGAGTTCAGCAATGATCTGACCTACTTGCCTGGGATGGCTCCAAGATCTGCTAATCAGGCAATATTTGAAGATGGGGGAATGCAGGTGCAAGTTCCTCCTGGCCAGTTTTTTTTCATCATTAACAATTGAAATACTCTATCCATCCCACAAAATAGTTATTTATATCTGATTTTACCTGGCTATTAAGAAGATTAAGAAATAAGAGAGAACAAAGTGGGTGGGAATTGGTTCCAACTGTAGAGACTAAAAAGAAATGTTTCCTTATTTGTGTGAAGCAGGAAGTTGGAAGCTTTTTCTCCGTTTTCTTTGATCCATTTTGTAAATAATTAGATTCATATTAATGATTTATCATTTCGCCCATGTTTGTTGTATATATTTCGTTTTAGGTTCTGTCCAAAGAAGACCATGAGACAATGGAGCAGTGCAGAGCTATGCTCAGAAGAGGCGAATGCCCACCACTATTGGTAGTTTATGATTCGTGTGAAGGGTACTCGATCTTGAGCCACAAAATCTTTCAGTGTACTTGGTTAAAAGCTTGATTTTGCCTACCAATATATGTTGATGCAGGTACACCGTTGAGGCTGATGCCCCAATCAAGGATATGACGTTCATAGCGGAATATGCTGGAGATGTGGATTTCATAAAAAACCGGGAGCGGGATGATTGTGATAGTATGATGACCCTTCTTCTTACAACAGATCCATCTAACAGCCTAGTCATTTGTCCTGACCACCGTGGAAATATTGCTCGATTCATCAGTGGCATTAACAACTATACTCCGTAAGCCCTTTATCTATACTAGTTCTTTTCGCTCTTCCATTTTCTAAGGCTTAAAGAATTTAAAATAAAGGGCTTTACTGCAATACAATTTTACGCAGGGAAAGTAAAAAAAAGCAAAATCTTAAATGTGTGAGGTATGACGTGAACGGTGAATGTTGTGTCCTTCTAGTTGCTACCCGTGACATTGCCAAGGGAGAGAGGCTGTACTATGATTATAATGGGTACGAACATGAGTATCCAACTCATCATTTTATTTGAAGAGTCCTGCACAGAGGCTACCGTCTAATTTGGAACATGGAAACATCTCCGTATATCTGGGTTCACCTGATCAAATTTGGGCATAATTAATTCTTCAGGTTATTATTGATGCACATCCCAACAATTTTTTTCCCTCCTTTATTCTCTACTAATCAAGATCCTTCAGCTCCAATTCTCTATTTTTAACCTTTCCTGAAATTTATCCGGCCAGATTTATTAGATTTTCTAGGGTCTTTTAGAGGTCTACAATGTGGACTAGAGAAATATAGCAGCAGCCAAAATGTTTTTGTTAGGATTCTGATTCTAATGGAAGCTCTCTGGCTGGAACATAATGTTAATGAACATCCTGATTTCGGACCACAGGAAAGAATTACAAAGATTACTTGTTCATTTCATCTGTTTTGCTTTATTGTTTTGTTGGTTGATTTTCATCTGTCTTTTTTTGCTTGTTGAATGAGTATATGTTCCCATAGTAGTTTTTTTTTTTCTTCTTCCTGTGTATCTATTTTTTAGTGTATAAAGAGCCCCATAGAGAAGTGTGTAGATGGGACTCAAGTCCAAGATTTGGGCACCACGCCTCAAGAACTCACCAACTTAACTATCTAGCATCCACAATTATTTGTGTCTGTTTGAGCCCGTTAAAAGGGCCGCATCCGCACAACCTTTGCTACAGATCATGACAGTTTTACTTGAAGATCTAGTTGAAAATGTCGAAAGCTAGACCGAAGGGTCTCGAGTGTCCATGGAAACCTCGCTTCGTGCCTAACCTCTCTATCTTCGGACGAACAATGCAATATCCATCAATCCATGGCACTAGGACGTCTAGGAGTAACTAGAACTTATAGTGGTAAACTGGTGATCAATTTTGGCATTTAGGAGAGTTTAACCCTTCATACCAGCTTAGAAGGTTCTGAGCTGACTTTAATATTGCACCAGTTAAATTTGAGTTGGCCTGAATAGATCTGTTCAAATGGGATAAATGCCCTTGATCGGCCCACTTGTAAAAGGGTGTAATTAATTATGAGCTTAAATGAGTCGATTTTTTAAATGGTTATATTTTACTGGGTCTTTAATGGGCCAAATTGGATCAATAATGGACCAATAGTTTCTAAGACTTTTAAATATTATCAAGTAATGAATGTTTTCTACTTGCTTGTCGATGGTTTGCTGCCAAAAATTTGTGGTGATACAAGTAGAATATCACCTCAATAGATAGAACTATAATATTTTTGGACAGTCCGGCTTAACTCGACTTGTTTTGTCTCTTCTTTGACCAGGCCTGATTTGGCCCGTTATGCATTTTGTTTGACCCAGCCCGATTTGGCCCATTTTACATGTGACTCATCTCGACCTTAACTCAACCCAATGCACATATCTAGGTCTGAATTAGCCCAAACAAGTAAGACTAATACAAAAAGGCCTTTTTAAAGAAATTGTGTTGATCAAAGCAAAAATAATGTTGTTGTGTTATGTGGATTAACCGGTCGAAAATTTTCCATCTCTAATCTAATCATAAAACAACTTTTGATATAGTCATATAAATTGGTTCCTCTTGCTAAAAGTAAAAATAAGTGAAAAAAAGCTTTCTTATATTTTTCCTTTCCTTTTGAAAAAATAGCTGTCTAAAAACTAATCATATATTAATTACGAAAGAGTAGATAGGCAATTATCCTAAGAAACATTGTCAAGAATTTAGGCTGAGGAATTTTGCTTTAGAGAAAAGAATCAGAAAAATGACACCAAAACAAGAAAAAACCAAAGATAAAACATAAAAAAGACGTCCAAGTGGCTTCAAGACTTATGAGGCTACGTACCCTACGCATTTAATTTGCATGGCAAGCTTATTTTCATGTGAATCACATGAATTCTGAATTCGAAGACAAAAAACTATCTTCTTTTCCTACTCAAGCAAATAATTAAATAAACCACGTGTCACCCCAAATTTTGTACATATAATGAAGTTATGTGGAATATAGAACTTTATCAAGAAGAGCTCCAATGGAAGAGTTGAATATGAATTTAATTTACCTGTGTTTGGTTGACAAATAAAACGGGAAGTTAGATATTTTATAAATTAGATGGCATGATGATAAGTTGGTTGGTTACCCATAATATAGTAAATATAGTAACTGGAAAAAAATAAGATTGTAGTTATACAATACTATATATTATTTTAGTTGGACTATGCCTTGAATTTAATTATTATATCCTTAAACTATATATTATACATTAGTAACATGAAATTTATAAATATATTTTTCTATGGTGTCATTTGTTAATAAGATTACTATTTTGATAGAATAAGTAGATGAGACTATGGATAGAAGTTGAGCAGGAGCTGATCCTCATACAAGTAGCAAGCATGGGACTGAAGTGGCAAATTTGGCTTTCGGTTGGCTTTGCTTTGCTTTCAATACAACTTTATACACATACGGTGGCACATCTGATCTTCAAGTATAATCCTCCTCTCTATCTTAGCTTACTTTTTTTTATAACTCCCTACAGTATTCTTCTTTTCATACATTAGCCCTAAATGTATAATCCATTAATCCGAGATAATAATGTATACGAGGTACAATAAAGTTGCATTATAAAGGAATAGATAAGAGAGTAAAAGATGAGTCCATACGAATGCGAATAACTCGTGGATAAGCTAAGCTTGATAGTATAGAGAAAATATGATAATATAAATTACTGTTATAACATACGGTTGTAGTTTACAAAAAGAAAAGGAACCAACCTGACCATGCTGAAAATGTAGGAAAACACCAACCAAATAAAGTGGAGATCATGTATACCAGGCCATTTTCTTTTGGTGGTTAACTTAACCGTATTCTAATATTCTCCCTCTTTTTCTAAAAAAAGAAAATCTTATTTTAATCAAAAAAACTCGCACAAATATAGCTAAATGAGACTTTTTTTTAGGAACAGAGGAAATAATTAGAGTCGTAGACGAAATTTAAATAAATAAATAATATAAGAGGAATGGGGCAATTTATCATGCATACGATTGCCAATAACCTTTCTAGACTACTATGATCCCTAATGACGACCTAATCAGAATATAATGTACGTTACTGTTCAGACTTAAGAGCTAGATAAGACTTGGAAATTAATCATATATGATTATCACTGATTTAGTTTGGTTCGCTTTGCTTGTCTTTTATTAACCTTGCTTAACTGACCAAATAATTAGCTACCATTCTCTTTCATTCCTTTCACAATCTCACCAACAAAGTTAAATGAGGCTAGATGTGTAATTTTCCTTCTTAAGGAAGAGTTAATTAGTTTCTTAATTACAAAAATAATCCCAATATTAAGTAAATTCATCAGAGTTACATATTGCAGATTAATTTTGATCTATATACCAATTTGGCGGTTCATGTTCATCCAATACGAATACAGGCTTGGTAGGTTTGTTACGTTGCACCCAAAAAGATGTATGGATTTTCCAAACACAATGATTATGATCGGTTGGCGTATATAAATTATTGGTAAGTAAGATGTGACATTGGCTCCTCATCATCCTGACATTCAAGGAGGGATTAAGTTAATATTTAACATAAAAAACCTTTTGGCTCTACTTAAGATATGATCAACATAATTATTGTTAAATATGATATATTTGGTAATAAGGAAAATATATATTGGTACTGTCTTATTAGAAACAAGATGATTTATTAAATACACAAAGTAGTAGATACAAGATGATTATTAAATACATCAAGTATTGTATACACGGGACATAATAAAGACGTTGTAATATATCGAGGGTCACTTATACTGAGGGATACAATAACTTTATTGTGTATCGTGTGTATACAAGTTCTAATTGCTCGATTTTGTTACTTTGTTTAGAAAAGAAAAAAGAAGCTTTTGGTGTGAACAATAACCTCATGCATCCGATTCAAAACCAAAACTATGAAGGAATATAAAGAGAATGTTCTCAAATCAACACAAATTTATCATTAAAATCAATATAATAGCTAGTATGATGACTGAACGATAAACATACAATAATCTTGAAGTTTCTGAGTTGCATCCTATATACATGGTTTAATTTAAAAGTTTCAAACACTTTTCATTATCTAAACACTTTGTTTAGAAAAAGGGCTAATAAGAGCCAAAAGAAATCATAATTTAAGAGCATATATTATAATTATATAATAAGTCAGTGGGATTCACCGATTCAACATGACATTCTAACAACTCTAAAAAGAGGTGTATAAAAATGTTCAAATATGAATATGAAAAATACTCGCTACTACTTATTAATATATACGAAGTATGATATATAGATTGATTAGAGAAAAAAAAATACTAGAAAAAGTAAATATTCAAGTAGACGTTACTCTATGGAAATACTCTTATATTATATGGACTCCATCTTCCTCTCATCTTACGTTATTCATCTCTACCATACTCGTCCAACTTGTAGCTCAGCTTCATCCTTCTACTATTACCATTAATATAATCCCCACTTCATTCCCCTCTCTCGTTGATTGATCGATTTTGGCGATCATTTTCTCCTTCTCTCGTCGAGGTTATTACTATAAGTTCTTCATAATCTTATACGTACTATATCACATAATATATGCTAAACTTTCCAGGAATTGAGTTGAACTTCATGAATCTGTCCATGATCATCAGATCATCATAAGAAGTAAGATCATGCGGGTATTCAGTGAACTGCATTGAAGGAGGAACAACAAGAGCAAGAGAAGCGTAAACAAATTAAATGGCTTCATTTTCCACTCCCAATGAGACTAGGCAAAGGTCCTACGTATCAATGTGAGCTTCTTTCTTACTACGTAGTACACTGTGTACTGAGTAATAATTTATTAAATTATGAGTTTCATTTTTTTTTTTAAAGTGGAATGTAGTTAAGCATGCATGTTGTCCGTTACATAGTAGGCTTTTTCTTGAATTCCAACATAGTAATCAATTCATAATATACTAACTTTTAGAAAAATTTCTAATTTATATCTGATATAAATATATTAGGGGTATTTTCATTATTTTATTTATATATTTGAAATCATAATATCTATACCTGATATATATTTTTCTGTATTTTAACATATTATATTTTTTTATATCTGATATAATAATAGTTATATATGATATAAAAATTCATATATTTAAAATTTCAATATTCTTATATAATTTATATTAGGTATAAATTAGGAAAATCTATCGACTTATGATTCTAACCTCAAATTACATTACATTTTTTTACGTGAGCCACTAATTAAATAGGTACATAGAGAAGCTAAAATAATAACGTTTGTAAACTTTGATCAAGTTTTTCACTTCATTCAATCCATATTATTTGTTCATCCCATATCATTTGTTCATTGTTCTGTAACAAACGATTCTTTAAGATTTTAATATGCATAATAGTAACTAACCCTTTTTTTCTTAACAAAAAGACGAACGCATTCACATCCCATAAATTCTAAGTTTGGATACTATGAATCCTTCGTTGACCAAATGGATTAAGAGATTCTATGCAATCAAATTATTGAAGCCACTTTTACAAATCCTAGTTTATTTCCTCTTAGTTTGCTCTCGAAAACTGGACGAATGAAGAAACAAAAATATCATTTTCATAAATTCTCAAATTACGGTAAGTAATAATAGTAATTAGGTGATTTGGACCAATTCCCTCAAAAAACACACAAAAAAAAAGGCGATGTGGACCAATGATTGCTTGCACTTTATAATGGTAAACAGATGTGTGATGCTAAATAAAAATTAAATAAAGAGTACAAATTAAGGAAACAATATAAATACAAGAGTATATTGAAAGCAAATAGAGTAAGTGCACAAGCTAGAATGTTTTCCTTGAGAAAAATATATTCTTCTTACAATATTCCTACCACAATTAGTATTATAAATAACAATATCATGTTAATTAGATTGATTGTTAATTAAGCTCCCACTTTTCAATTCAAAGGTCAAGTCATCAAATCTTTTGGGAACAATATTTTTCAAATGAGAGTTTGAAATGAAAATCAATCATTCGCATAAAAGGAGAGAGTGACATATCACTTAATAAGTAGACATTAAGAAATACTTGATATGATCCACAATTTAATTTTTTTTTTTAAATTTCCTAAAAGTTCACTGATATTATGTTTGCTGTATGTATTGGTGTCTCTTAAATTAGTTCTTTTTATTTTTTATTTTTTTGGCTTAATAGTGAAGACATTTACAAACGAAAGTTCCAGAGAAGCAAAGCAAAGGATACAGAGAAACAACCCCACACATCAATCCAAGACAACTACAAGGGTGTGAGGACTAAGTTACCACTCCTGAAACTTGCCCTACTCATCATTGTCTCTGCTACTTTCATCACATTATTTTTGCACTCTCCAGCCTTCTGTAGTCGTCACCACTTTTCTGCAGGCCCTATATCCCGGCAAGTGTTAGATTATATAGTTTTATGCACCACATAATTGATTGGTCATTTGGCTCGTTTTAGAGGATTTGATTAGAGAAGCTGATTTAATTTACTGAATATATGCAGCCCTACTTTAATGAGACGATGGATATGGAGCAATGCTGATCCTAGATACGTGTCACATTTACAAATTAATTGGGATGACATTTCAAAAGTACTTGATAAACTCAACGAAAGAGAGTATCATGCAATAGGTCTCTTAAACATGAACGAAGATGAGGTAGAAGCTTGGAACCACATAATCCCTGAAGTTGAGCATAGTGTCCTGAACCTAGACTATGCTGAAGAAAATGTTACCTGGGAATCACTGTATCCTGAATGGATTGACGAGGAGGAAGAGGAGGAAGTACCCCTGTGCCCCTCGTTGCCAAAGCTTGAGCCACCACGGAAACGACTTGACCTCATTGTCGTGAAGCTGCCTTGTCGGGTTGATCAGCAGGATTGGTCGAGAGACGTTGCGCGATTGCATTTGCAGCTTGCTGCAGCTGGGCTTGCAACCTCAGCAAAAGGGAATTACCCTCTTCACTTGCTTTTCATTACCAACTGCTCCCCAATACCAAACATGTTCCCTTGCAAGGAGTTGGTAAAACATGAAGGAAATGCATGGTTATACAAGCCAAACTTGAATGTATTGAGAGAAAAACTTCAGCTCCCTGTTGGTTCATGTGAACTTGCTCTTCCTCTGAAAGACAAAGGTAAAACGCACGTCCCTGTTCTTGTATTGTTTATTCATTGCTTGGCTAACAAAACTGCAGGGCAAAATGGAGAATTATCGTACAAGGTACAACTTATCAAAATGTTGCAGGATTGACACAAAGAGATGAACATCAACTAGTTTAACTGGTAGAAGCCTTTAGCTAACGTAGTTTTGATGCTATGATTTTTACACAGAGAGGTCATACGGGGGAAACCCAAGGCGGGAAGCATACGCAACAATCTTGCACTCAGCTCATGTATATGTTTGTGGTGCCATAGCAGCTGCTCAAAGCATCCGAATGGTTGGATCCACGAGGGATCTGGTCATCCTAGTTGACGAGTCAATCAGTGTCTACCATAGGAGTGGACTGGAAGCTGCAGGGTGGAAGATACGGACCATCCAAAGGATAAGGAATCCAAAAGCAGAAAAAGATGCCTACAACGAGTGGAACTACAGTAAGTTCCGGTTATGGCAACTAACTGACTACGACAAGATCATCTTCATCGACGCTGATCTGCTCATCTTAAGGAACTTGGATTTCCTCTTTAGCATGCCGGAAATATCAGCCACGGGTAATAACGCCACACTATTTAACTCGGGAGTCATGGTCATCGAACCGTCAAAGTGCACTTTCCAGCTCCTAATGGATCATATAAATGAAATAGAATCATATAATGGTGGAGATCAAGGATACCTTAATGAAATTTTCACATGGTGGCATAGAATTCCTAGGCATATGAATTTTTTGAAGCATTTTTGGATAGGTGATGAGGAAGAGAAGAAGAAAATAAAGACTAACCTATTTGGGGCAGAACCACCCATACTTTATGTGCTACACTACCTTGGGATTAAGCCGTGGTTATGTCATAAGGACTATGACTGTAACTGGAACACAGATTTCTTACAGGAGTTCGCAAGTGATGTTGCCCATGCAAGGTGGTGGAAAGTGCATGATGCAATGCCAGAGCAGCTTCAGGAGTTTTGTCTGCTGAGAACAAAGCAGAAGGCTCAGATTGAGTGGGATCGAAGGCAAGCCGAGAAAGGGAATTACAGTGATGGACACTGGAAGATCAGGGTTAAAGATAAGAGGATGAAGAAGTGTGTTGATAAGTTGTGCAACTGGAAGGGTATGTTGAAGCATTGGGGTGAGACAAACTGGACTGATGTTGAGTCTTAAGCTCTGCACCACCTGCTATTACTGTTGCTCCTCTTTCTTCCTTGCGTTGAATTGCGTCAAGTTTTTTTTTAACCATTTTTGTTCTGTTTCCCTAATTTACGAAAAATTCCTTGTGTATTTTTCAGTAGTATACTTAGACTCATCTTCGGACTCGGTTTACTTCTAGCATCTATACAAACTACACAAGGCTCTTCATTAGAGTAATCTGGCCTCATCAATTCCATAGAAATTAAATCAACAGTATTTTATCTATTGTTATCTTTTGGGGTGGGATTCATAAGCTAGCATTTAATTGACAAAAGATTTTGTATGAATACCAAATACAATAAGATTATTATATCTCTTATTCAATAAGGTTACTATATCTCTTATACAATAAGGTTATTGATATAACAAAAGTTACCCTTTAATATAACATATTTAGTCTTTATTAATTTTGAGGAGTAACTTTTGTTATATTAAGGGGTAATTTTTATTGTGGATACTATAACTTAACTGTATCATATTTCGTGTGTATATAAGATTTTGTGTTTGATTGGACTTAATGCAGTAAAGTTTGGAAATTTTTGCCAAAAATATGATTTACTATCATAATAAACTTCAAGCTGGATTTTCTACCCCAACCACCTAAAGGAAAATAGAAAGTACATTTTAGTACACAATGGGAATCAAGTTTTCTTTCCAAATCAGGATGCCATGAACTTATCCAAAGTAAGTTGGAAGCCCTCCCAGATTAAAAGTCAAACCAATGAAAAATAAGGTCAGTGAAAATGGTTTGTAAGGTAAATGTAGTGTTAGTAGTATGATGAAAGGGGAATTGATACTCTCATTTGAAGGATAATAGATACATTCCACATCTCTAGGGTAGTTATTACCACCATAATAAGGGTAATAATTAATCTCTCAATTTTTTTTTCTTCCTCATACCACTACTATAATATTATCTTTTCCACTTCATTTCCTCACCATATTTATTTACTTTTATTTTTTATTAGTTTGACTTTTATCACCCCTTAATCTATCACCCCCAATCCAAGCATGACCTGAATGTCAGAATAAAATAAAAATTTTAAAGAACGCAAATGGCATCTAAATCTGAACAAAAACTGGAAAAAGGGAAGAAAATAGTACTTTAGTAGGAAAAAAATGCAATATAAACATAGTAGGCCTCACAACAAGTGAATATGTGATTACCCATTAATTTATGTAATGATTTCAAGCTGATGCATAATAGGTTCAGTGCAACCCAACGCACGTAATCTTTTCACAACCACCAGCCATTTACATGCATCTTCCCTCCTCAAATCAGAGCGTGCGTTAATTTTGCATGCTCATGAAAAAAAAATTTTATTTTTCATCGTTATCTTACGTGCAAATCAAATCTTTTACTACTATATTACATACAATCATTTTGAACTAGTCATCTCACGTCACTGAAATTATTGAATTTTTTTTATTTATAAGCTTTTTTTTTAAATATTTGAAAAAATAAGTTGGTTTTCAAACTATTTTAAAAAATAAGCTACTTTTGGTTTTGACAAAAATCGTTATATGGGACAACGATTTACATGAAATTGGCATTAAAGTTTGTTAAAATTGGGGCAAAAGAAATCGTTGCTCTATACAACAATTTTAGTTAGGATGAAATCGTTGCCTAGATATCCATTCATATGATTATGTTATATGGGTCGGAGTAATAATATAAAGGCATGAAATATGGTGGTAGACGGACCAATCTGCGTAGCTTGAAATCAAACCAGCTGAAGTACGTCCTATGAATTTTTGCCTTAGTCAACCATATCATATCCTAACAACTTTATTTAATATCAATATTCTGTTTTAATTTTGTTTTCAGTTCTCATAGTCCAAACATAAGTATCAAGTAGACCGTATCATTTATATAATTAAGAAAGTTTAATCATGATATATTAGTACATATATAGGTACACCGTACACGTATGCAAGTTCACTACGCATATGCATACACAATTACACATATGTCAATCAATAGAACAATTTCGATCTTGAGTTAACTATTATGCTAGTCCTATTACTTTGTTTACTTATCGACAATATATAGCATTATAGTTATATCAACAATGCTAATGATTTTATAAAATACAGTATGTGGTTTCACAATTAAAACTATTTACCTCCATGCATGTTGAAATATCATCCCTTCATTATGATGATTATAATTATCCCTAAGATGTACAACTTTGGAGTGTCCAGGGTTGGAGGTGTGACCCACGAGCGACGCCGAGAGGGGGGGAGCCAGCCCATCGGAAGGCAACGAGGTGGGGGCAGCTGGGGGATGGTGATCGGATGATCCAGGTTGGAGCTGAAGGATTTGCCTCTTAAGAAACTTAATATAACGGATAGCCTCATCAAGCATAGAGGCAGTATCCATTTTGACACCACCCGGTACTAAACGTTGGAGGACACGAATCTTTTCGGATATCCTCTCCCTCCTATGACGAGCTGCCACGCTTTGCGGGTCATTGCTGATCCGGACATTCCTTCTCTTGGGCTTACGGATGGTTACCGGGTCAATATCCACGGGTTGCATGACCGCAATCCGGTACATCATTTCCCTCATAGCTCCTAGCTCCTCCTCCTCTAACTCATGCTCATCTTCCTCCAATACTTGCTCTTGTAGGGTTGGTTTGCTGTTATATGATGATGACGTGGGAGGTGGCATGGAGGTTGGAGATGGGTGTGGTGTAGGAAGATTATGGTAGGTTGGCCATACCGGATCAGATAAGGGCATAAGGGGTTGGTCTTTGTATTGATGATGATGATGATGATGATGTTGATGATCCATGGTAATAATGTCAAACCCTTTCTCCCAATTGATATTGTTGCTTAATGGAAACTTAGTAGTAATGGTAGGAGTATGGTGATTAATATGTATATGATTGATGTCCATGACATGAGTAGATAATATAAATATAAATGAAGCTAAAGTTGCGTTGAGAAAATAAAGTAATGGGAGAATTTAATGCAAACCCTATTTAATGAAGTACTTGAAAAAGGTGGCCTTACCCACCTTTCATAGATTTCAACCCATTATGATCTTTCTATTCAAGGACATATAAATAATTAGGGTTTGACGTATGCATACTCATATAGCCTTATACGGTCATCAAAACCTTTTTCCTCCTTATATATTGCACCTATTATTTAAATACACTTGAAAACAACAATAATAGCCTGTATTTATTAAACATAAATTTCTAAGCTATGATGATATAGGTAATTGCATGTCTTGTTCCGTAAAAGTTTTTGGTTTTAATTACTTAGTATTATTATCTTTGTTCCAATTCAAATTGATTATTAAATTAGTTTAGTTTATATTATCAACTAGTTAATAATTGGCATGAAGTCATTTTATATTATTTTAGATTATTATTTTTAATTATCTAATTTCAATGTACTGTAAACTTATTTTTTATTGTTAAAAAAATAAATTTAGTTATTTTTTTTATAGAAAGATTAAAATTAATTAGTTGGTTAAGCATTAAAGTTTTTGAATTAAGAAGTAAGATTTCACTTTCTATTTTAAAATACTTTGTTATCATCATTAGATTAATTAGCGTTAAAAGGTATAACTATTTAAGGTCATCCGTTCAAGTACGTATTTTAACATTGGTGTGTATAATGACAAGATATCATGCCAACTAATGATGATATATGGTGTGATATTATATACTTCGTATTACGTTAGAGTTTTAATAATAGGATAGACGATGAGACAATTAATTTCGAACGAACATAGCGATTGGTTGATCCCTCTTGACGGCCATGGGAACCAAAAAAATTGACTAATCAGCTACTAGTCAAGAGGTAGATGGTTGAATCTAAGTTGTGTGAGTCTTGATTGTCTGCGGTGAAACTCTAATTATTGGATGGTGTTTCGGTTATATTTTGTTTGCTAAGTAGAAAGAAACCAGCTAAAGGCATGGTGCATTGGTGCATGCGTATCTTAACACGTACATACCACCCATTAGGGTAAACATTAATTATTAAGAAGTAGACTATACTACTAGCAATTCAACAACAAGTCCCATCTCTTTATTGTGGATTACCTTCCGTAAATATTACATTTACGCACCAAAAGTTAATCTAATTAATTAAAAATGAGTTCAATCAAAATCAATAAAGAGAATATATATATATATATATTATCATAAGACTTTGTTATAAAGCATACATTAGTTCTAGAAAGTCATTTTTCCAAAGTTATAGAATTATGCAATATATATACTCTTCCATAGCTAAAGTACGTTTTTAATAAGAGTAATAGTCTAATGTTAATACGACATGTATGTTTAAACATGCACTGCACGTAATAGCTAGAATATACTCCGTATACGTTATATGTAGATATAAGCGCATATGTGTATAAATTTTATGTATAACAAATAAACTTGTATACATGAAACTCCATGCTTGGTTTGCTCAGCTCCATCCAAGTCAAACCAAACATAGCATATGGCACTGCACAAAGAAAATGATGCCCCCCATCTAATACTATGACATACGATCGAGTAGTTCTCTTCTCCCAAACCCTACACTTTTGTCATGATGTAAGGAAAATGGATCGGACGGATGTTAAAGCTTGAGAGATGGAGAAGAATTTGGTAAGAGGGAAGGTAATTGTAGTGAGTGGTACTAAACAGAAATGATGAAGCTAGCTAGGGATAGTGTGCAACTATTTAGAGAGGCTATAGTATCGTACAAATATCGTGGAATCGGAAATTCCGTTTTACAGTGGTAGAAAAGTCGCCGCTTTTTAATACATATGTAGTTTAATTAGAAGTCTAGCTACTATCAAAAGAGAGAGGGGATTAATCTATATTTACAGGCGCCCTCATCATGTCGCCCCTAATGGCCCTAAACAATACTTTGTGCACTAATAATAGATTGTTTATCAACAATTTAAGTAATAACAATAATTCTTCCCTCAATTGTTTGACACTTTAGTATAATATAGAAAATTGAAACAACTTCCTCACAACTATGTGGTTTGGTCTTACATATATGACAAGTATTAAAAAGGCAACATATATGATGAGATGCTACCCGTGGATCTTATAGGAACATATGAGGCGTTATGCCTTCACCTCTCGATTGCATATTCAACCAAATTTTCAATCATCTAACTAGGTACAAAACTCGATGCCAAACCTAATGGTTAGGAGAAAATCACTCTTTAAGGCCTAGAGAGGTATCCTTTACAACTAAATAAGTTTTGGCATGCTTCCAAGTATTGCTCCAATGTCATGGTTATACTCAGGGCATTTTTGAATTTTTAGTATCTAAAGGATAACACCTTAACGTACTTCCTATATGTCCTAGGAGACACTAGGAGGTTTTATGGGTGAGTAAAACTCTCTCAATTACGTCAAAATTAGCTGTCATTTTAACTATATTCCAATATCCATGTGATTGGTGGCGAACATTGTATTATGGTTTTAGGAAACCCATTATTAGGCATTAAATTAATACCATATGAGACACTTATTACCATTAGAATAATTTTGGATATTTTTTCTCAAAGTTTGTCTATATTAACCAGCTATTGAAATAATCAATTTTAACTGTAAACAACTATTTTAACTGATTCAAAACACTTATAATTGGGTTTGAACTCGTTTTAAGGCATATATAGACCATATGTAAAAGTAATAATTAGTTTCAAATATACTCATATGACCCTATAAAGCATCTCGTACCCTTTTTCTAATTTTAGACATTTTTTTCAAAATATCTAAAAAAGATATATATAATAACCTTCAAGATTTAGTTATTTTGGACAATTATTTTGAACCTAGTGAAAAAAATACCTTGATATGCTTCTCATAGGTCTTATACGATCATATTAGACTATATGTGATTAAAACCATCTACTTTGACTCTAAGCATTAGTTTGTACTAATATATAAAACTTTTGTAATTGGGTTATAAATTCATTGGGCCTTACTAATATATAAAACTTGGATATTTTTTTCTTAAAATCCCAAAAAAATATATTATAATCTTCAAATTTTTATCATTTTAAACAATTTGGGATATGATGATGGTCTAACTTGATATCACAAGTTTCATTGGTTCATATTAGGCCCTAAAGTGATCGAAATAAATCATTTATTTTAACTCCAAATAATCATTTCAACCTATTTATGAAAATCTTGCAATTGGACCTTAAGTATAAAAGAAGGATTAGCCTATTTTTTTTTATTATCTATATATGCACCCAAAAACAAAAGGCTAAACAAACCCAAAGTGTTTTCCCTTAAAGGTCTTACAAGTTTTCAATATTGACAAGAAAAGAAAACCAATACAATTTGTAATATGAAGTATGAAAACTATATGGAACAGAATATTCTATACGTTGTAGCCTTTTGTGTCTAATTACTCTAATGCATTGGGTAATTAAAGGAAGTTACACCCGCTAGACTATACCCCATCACGTACGTCGGTACTTTAATCCATGATTTACAAGTTTGGCTTAATCCAATCCCTTAAAATTGAAAGTGATGGGAAGTGAAAATTAAAAAGGGATATATCTATTGAATTATTGAGAATTTTCTAATTTATATCAGATATAAATATATCATAGGATATTTTTGTAATTTTATTTTTATATCTGACATCACAATGTCTATACCTGATATATATTTTTCATGTATTTTTATATCTTCTGCATTTCTATATGTGCTATAATAATAACTATATCTGATATTTCAGTATCCTAATATAATTTATTTTATGTATGAAATAAAAAAGCCTCTTAAATTATGTGCTACTTGTTATATGATGCATTGATGCATGTCATGCATTATATTATATTTATTATGAGGTAATTAAAGAAGAGAGACTTATTTATTTCGTGTTTGTACTTAGTTTAATTGGATTCCTAGAGTTGAAATTTGAAACGAAATAAGGGGATGTTAAAAAAAAAAAAGATAATATAAATTAAAGTAGCTCCTCATGTCTATAAGCACATAAGCTGTAAAGTACTCCGTATTATTCATAGATCAATCGAAAGATATATTTCCTAAATTTCCTAAACATTATCACATACATCACCATCGATCTATCATTGACAGTTCAATACGCTATCAAATCATGTGGTAAAAAACGTCACGACATATATATAAGTGTTTCATGTTGAACCAACGTCTGATTAGACACAACATTGCGATGGAGAAGAAAAAGAGGGCATACCGATGAATACGCGTAAAAATCTTTTATGCTCTTCCCGTACTTTATATAGCACCTAACTTCTGCTAGAAAATTTTCTAATTTTTTTCACGTATTTTTTAAATTTGGATTTAGAGAAAAAACAGTTTAAATTATGTCTTAATTAAAAACCATAAAAAAGTTAAATATAATAACTAAAAAGAGACGGAGAGATTAGAATTTAAAGATGTTTCTTGAAAGAGAAAATATTGGATAAATTGTTAAAAGGGACTATTTTTAACCGCGCTTTTATAAGGGTATATATTGGGAGATTAGTCTTTACAAAATCCATCTTGTATCTAAGTACACCTACTTGGGTAAATGATCATGTTTTAGCTCAATCGAAATCCTCAAAACGATCATACTTGGGATAAATTAATGATAAAAAAATACGTATTTTTAAAGAGCAATACAAATGTGGACGCGAAATCCATCTTGTATCTAAGTGCACATACTGGGAGAAATGATCGTGTTTTGCTCATTCGAAATCCTCATAACGATCACTTGGGAAAATAATCAAAAAGAGCAATACAAATGTAAATACTTATATTTTATACAATTATTAAGAGAGGTTTACCTTTAAACTTGCATGTTATAATAATACCCAAAGTCCAAAGTTTGAGAAACGAGTAAGTAAAGTGGAAAAGCCTTGGATCATTGACCATTTGTCCATTTAGAGGTTTTAAGAGATAAGAACATCGTTGTAAGGCCCACTTTCGTTTTTAATTTCTTCTTTTGGACCTAATTCGAAGAAGAATAGCTCGACACTAGATTGCTTATTGGCTGCATATTAATGTAAATTTTTATAATATCAAATCTTCATAATTTTTTTACTTTATAGATTTAAAAATAAAAATATTTTAAATTATATCTTAAAAATCGTAAAAAAGTGAAATGAAGAAAAAAGTTAGAAATAAATAAAATAAAATAAAATGAAAAGTTGACGCCAAGGCGAACCTTTACAACGGTGCACGGAATAGAAATAGCATCTTAAATTCTTAATCACCAAGTTGACAAAACCTCCTGTCAAAAACAATCTTACCATAACCTGATTTTCACCCACGGATTATATATTCAGTTGAGCGGCTGCGGCTCCATTAATAATCTACCTGACACCAATAACAATAACAATAATATCATATTATTGCTTGTTTCACAGTTTCCCTTCATAACCTCTGAAAATAAGAGAGGCGGCTGCGCTGCTGGGCAGCTGCTGGTATTTGGTATGGCAACTATTGTTACACGTAGTTGACCCATAGCTACCATGACATTTCTAATTCTTGGTGTATATAACCAACATACAAAACTCAAAGTTTAGAGGCATTGATTAACCAGCATATATCAATAAAAATGTGCATGTTCAATTCGTCATGTACTTCATCAGTAAAGTGTCCTAGATCATCATTTTCTTGTTACCCCGAAGCCCAAAACTATTACTGCAACTATGATGTGGAGGAAGGTTTTAGCACTAGGAAGAGGATTGCTTGGTTAAGGAGCAATTTGATTGGGGATGATTTGGAGTACATTTCTCCTTACGGAATTCGCAAACTTACTTATCTAGACGGTACTGCCACTGGAAGGTGCCTTCGCTATGTCGAGGATTTTATCATGCAAAATGCTCTTCCTTTTTATGGTACTTCCAGTACATTAAACTTTTTACATCTTTGCTTTTCTAATTCATACGATCTGTTATTTTTATACAAGATATTGTTATTGTTATATCACTTATAGTTATTATTATATCAAATATAAAAAAATATAAAATATAGAAATTATAATCTCATATATAAAAATAAAATTATGATAATACCAAGATATAAATCAAAACTGGCCATTTTGTTTAGTACTTGTCAACCGTCTCTAAGGTGTATTTATGATGCAGGGAACACTCACACGTGTGATAGCTATGTGGGTCAAGAGACAACTAAGATGGTAACTCAGGCAAATGAATACATAAAGTCCTGTTTGGGTGGAGGCAAAGACGACGCCCTCATGTTCTGTGGCTCAGGCGCAACAGCTGCCATAAAACGCCTCCAAGAAGTCATGGGTGTTGCAGTGCCATCAATCCTAAGAGAGAAAGTGTTGCAAGTCTTGAGCACTGAAGAGAGATGGGTTGTTTTTGTGGGGCCACATGAGCATCACTCTAACTATCTATCTTGGAAGCAAAGCCTAGTTGAAGTGGTTGAAATTGGAATGAGTGAAGATGGTTTGTTAAACTTGGAAGAATTGGAAGAGAAACTTAAGCATTACAAGTCTAGTGGAAGACCAATGATGGGATCATTCTCTGCTTGTAGTAATGTCACTGGAACCTGTTTGGATACTGGGAGAATGGCTACTCTTCTTCATCAACATGGAGCATTTGCTTGCTTTGATTTCGCATCTAGGTACATACACTTATATTTTATATACGAGATTTTCCTAATTCATATATAATATTAGTATTCTTATATATGATATATAGTTATTTTTATATCAAATATAATGCTATAAAAATAAAAAAATTTATATAAAATATTATGATTTCATGTATATAAATAAAATTATAAAAATATTCCTTAATATATATTTATATCAAATATAAATTAGAAATTTTTCTTTTTTATGTATATTTTCTGACAGATATTTTCTTAGCTTTCCTGATCTGTATTTCTTGAACTATTGAACATGGTTTTTGTTGCGCAGTGGGCCTCATGTAGAGATTAAGATGAGATCAGGGCAGATAGACGGCTATGATGCAGTATTCCTTAGCCCGCACAAGTTCCTCGGAGGACCAGGGTCTCCTGGTATTCTTCTGATGAACAGAGCTTTATATTATTTGGGTTCTTCTCCACCTTCTACCTGCGGTGGTGGCACTGTCGACTTTGTCAACTGCTACACTGACAAGGTTTGAATTTTTATTTTCTATTGCTAATAGAACAATGTCATAGCATATAGATGTGCTTCCTACGTATGGAAAAGTTTATCCCTTTTGTAAACATGTTAAGACCACTAAGTTTATCCCTTTTGTAAACAATGTCATAGCATACACAACTGATGCATGGGTGTGATCAAATGTCTGACTAGAGACCTACCCTTTACAGATATAGTGAGTTGTATATATTTATATCAGATATAAATTAGGAATTTCTTTGATAGAAAGTAATCAAATAATCTTTACGGAGGCATGTATAAATGTTCTCTGTACGCGTTATAATTGACAAGTGTAAATAAATATGTAGGACACAATATATTTGGAAGAGATAGAGGACAGGGAAAATGCGGGGACTCCACCAATCATCCAGAAGATGAAAGCAGCCTTGGCGTTTTGGGTGAAGGAGTACATTGGGTGTGAAGTGATAAAAAAATTAGAAACAAACTTCATAGAAAAAGCAATGGAGAGGCTTCTACATAATCCTAAGATCTTCGTATTGGGAAACAGAGGAGCGAAACGGCAGGCGATTTTGTCATTCCTAGTTTACTCTACAAGTGGAGACAGTAGTAGGCTTTGCATGTGGGAAGAAAGTGGTGGGAAAAGAGGAAAACCGCTTCATGGGGCCTTTGTTGTGAAGCTACTAAGTGACTTGTTTGGGATACAAGCCAGAGGAGGGTGTGCTTGTGCTGGGCCTTACGCTCATCAACTGCTCAACATAGACCACACTTATTCACTTGCCTTGAGATCTTACGTCGAGAAGGTACTATTTTATGGTTGTGCAATTACTAATCTTATTATGTTTTTTAATTTCTAGCTTCATTTTGAGTTTAGAATGCCAAGCATGTCATGCGCAGGAGGCCTCGGTACTGTCTAGGGCCAAGAGGCCTGATGTTCACACCAAACTGTGCTTTAACTAGTTTTCTGGGTTGCGTTTATCAGGGGTATCTAGGAGTGAAGCCAGGATGGGCGAGGATCAACTTTCCATACTATTTGTCAAATGAAGAATTTGAGTTTATCTTGTTGGCCTTGGAATTCATTGCTTCATTTGGGCAACGATTCCTTGCCATATACAACTTCAACTGGAAATCTGGAGAATGGACATTTAGCAAGCAAAAACTTCAGGAAGTCATGCATGATAGTGATATTGATTGTGATTTATTTACCCATAATTTAGCCTGCGATGTACAAGCACTAAGCCTAGATGATGAACATGGAGTTGAAGACAATAATGCAGGGGGAGTAAGTACTGGACAAGTATTAAAACATAAGTACGCATCATACCTGGAAAGTGCAATGAACATAGCGCATTGTTTACCAATGTACCCAGAAGAATGTCTCGTGCCTGCAGACATCGATCCTCAGTTCTTATTGTATAGGATTTAGTGTCAACAAAAAAATTATACTATAGTTGCACCTTCTATATATCAACTGTGTAATTTCAAAACAGAGAAAAACATTAATCATTCCTGGGCTTCATAAGGCAAAACAACGCGTATTCTGACTGTAACGTGTAGAAATATAACTCATATGTGAGTTGTTCCACGTCGAAAATTGATACAAAAGATTACCAACATATAAGACTAACAGACTAATCTTCCTTTTTTTAATTGGTTTTAGGATGAAATGCTATTTTGATTGTGTTTATAGGATTAAAACTTGATACTTACCACCATGTGTCTGGTAAAACAACATACGACCATACCTTGTGGGTTTGAGGCATGTGTTTCGAAAATAAAATTTTGTCAAACAAACACAAAGTATGAGTTTAAGTAAATCTAAACTCATAGTGACATTTGCAAGGGATAACTGAGTTATCACAACTAATAACCAAAAAAAAAAAAAAAGGCAAAAGGTTAGGCTAAACAACACACCCCCACAAGGCCACAAACATGGTATTTCAGGAGGGACGAAATGCTGCTATCAATCTTAATGCTCAACGAGGTCGGCACTGGAGTCTCCCTCAGCACTCAGCAGGGCTTCATGAAACTTTCGACTTTATGTACATCAATTACAAACATAAATTATGTACATCAACATTGTCCCCTTTTTCAACTTTCTTTTAGAATGTTTCCCAGCCACCGCCACAATTCTCAGCGTATCAAATCTTCCTCACCATAACACTATGCACTATCTTTGTGTTCATCCCTGGGTAAAACCTCAGCAACCCTTCATGTCAGACGAATTTGATTGAAACATCCAAAGTACCTGTTTTTCCAAGAAATCACACAAATAAAACTGTAAATCAGAAGTGGGAATAGAGCAGTGCAAATGTTGAATAGGAAAAAATACCAGCTCTGCAAAACTGTGGTCCCAGGATCAACTGTAGGAAGGTCGTCTGGCAAATTCAGTAAAGGCGTGAAAATAAGAATTTGCACGAGCAGGCAGTTTGAAGGGAGAGAATATTGGAATTGGAAGTAATTCTTGAACGATAAGGGTGCTTAAACAAGAAAGAGCCCATTTTACAAGTATTATACATAAGTCTTCTGCTTTATTCTAATCGACTTTTGTGGCTCAGTTGCTCACATCTTGTGCTCAATTTGAGTTCATTAAGGATATGACCCATGATATAAAAATATGGTTTCCTAGATGTTATTATTGACTTACAAATGGTATTCTCTACAAAATTTCCAATTAGTTTGCAATGTTACCAGTTCTGTATCTCATACTCCCTTGTCAAGATACATAAACCAAAATGCTACAGGAACTTTAACATGACATACGCCATTGTACAATGTTTTACCAACAACATATGCCAGAGAAAGGAATTGTTGAGGAGTTCCACTGTTCCAGCAGGTTGCTTTTTTCATATCAAAAATCCCAAGAACTAACCTCATTAACTCCAATTGTTCAATGTAGTCCTCCATATAGACTAATTTCTCCAAACCAATCTATACATGATACTTCTTCCTTTTCCTAAAATTGCAGCACTTGCCTAAAAGGGATGTTTCTAAAGAAAATTGCAATCCATTTGATAAGTTTTACTTCGCAAAATGCTATATAAGTCCTAAAAAAATGTGCCATTTTCAAGAGTTGCAATTTTAAGGAAATGGAGGAAGTACATCTCTAGCCACTACCCAAACTCAACCCCTCGAAAAAAAAAAAAAAGAATACATACAATACTTTGTTCTAAAAGGGGTAGATAATGATGCACAACCAAAAGCCAAGCAATGTTATTTTTGATAACATGATAAAGATAAAATGACGAGTTTGTTATTGCAACACAATGCACAGAAACAAGTTTTGACAGTCTTAGGCAGACTTAATGTTTGTAACAGACAAATTCTAATGCAGATTTTGGACACTCTGATTTGGGCAAAAACTTGAATGTTTGACCAATTATGGGCAATCACGAACAGTAGGACAGGAAGACAAATAAGAAGAATTAAGTCAATCACAGAGCAAAGAAAAACAATGATCAAAGACATACCTTAATAGGAACACAGCAAAATTTTCAGCGGCAACAATCAACAGCACAGTGCTGCTGTCACTCCGTAAGCACTCTCAAACGGAAAGGCAGTGCTGCTGTCACTCCGTAAGCACTCTCAAACGGAAAGGCACGCCTCGGTGATGAGGTGCAAGGGATCAAGCCTTTTTTGTCAAGGGAGGCAGATTCAATGAGGTGTACCTGAGCCGCATGTCAGCAAATAGAATCAATTAAGATTTTTTTTAATATAGTGTGCCTCATTTGAGTCGCACTCAAGGCACGCCTAGGCACAGAATGGACCCGATCGCCTTGGTGTGCCTTAAGCCTTTTTACACATTGGGAATCTCTCATCCATCATTTACTCAGATCTGCTAATTGCATCCTTCTTTTGAATTTGAAAGCTCATCGTGCAGACCAAAGCCTTAGTACTCCAAGATAATAATGATACATCATTCACCCACTTTGAAATAAACATGATAATGCATTCATGAGGCTCCTGCTTCAAGGTAAGCTCATCCCTCCCCATTCAACAGATTTTCCAAGATAACAACAATGTGCTGTGTTAGATGTCTACTTGGCTTACAGAAACATCATCAGAAGCACAATTTCTCACCATTCACTCTCATCTTCTCAAATCAAATTGCATTTCAATCTCATCCTAAAAGCCATAGCCATCTCGGTCCTCAAAAATCGTATTCCAAGGGGGTAAAGCATCATTTACCCACATCTCTACCAAGTTAATAGGTTTTCAAAGAGGCTAAGTGACTTCTTAACCCCTTCAATTCTGCAGTATCTTTTAACCAAAATGTGGCATGGAACATGATCTACTTGGAGACCAGAATTCCATAATCTGACAAAAATTCCTTCTGCCTCCTTGAACTGACCCTTCAAGCAATAACCTTTTATCAGTTCTGTGTAAGTCACAACATCAGGGAGGTACTCTCTCATAAGCATTTCATCATGTAACTGAAGTGCAAACTGAATCAACCCATGATTACAAGTGGCACCCACCAGCATATTGTATGTCACTAGATCAGGAAGAAGACCTTTTTGATCCATCTCTCTTTTCAGAGATAAAGCTCCGTTAATATTCCCTTCCTTCAAGAAGGCATAAATCATTGAATTATAGGTGTAGGTATTTGGAGAAACACCATAAGCTGCCATTTTCTCAATGATAGACAATGCATTTCTTATGTCTCCCCATTTTCCATAGCCATAGATAATGGAATTCCAGATAACAGGATCTGGAACAAAGGAATTCTCTAACAGACAGCTGAGTAACTTTGCTGCCTTATCAACCTCTCCATGTAAGCAGAGGCCTTGAACAATCATCTTATAAGTAATGCAATCAGGGGCCACTCCCATATTTATCATCACACCAAGTATGTTCAATGCCTTATCAAATGTTCCAACTTTACGAAAGTAACTTATGAAAGTATTGCAAGTGAATGAATCAGGTCGTATTCCTCTCTTAATCATCATCCCAAAACAACTAAATGCAAGTTCTATTTCCTGATTTGAGCAAAAACCATGAATAAGAACATTAAAAGCAACAACATCTATATGTATACCCTCTTGCAACATTTTTGTCCAATGACGAAAAGCTTCAGCAACATCTCCATCCTTTAAATATCTATCCATAAGTATAGTAGATGAAATCAAATCAACGTGTTCCCTCTCAAACTCGTCACTCAAAATCCTTGCAAGGAAATTCCTAGCACTTTCCACCAAACCTTCTTTACTTAAAGCATGAAGAAGTATATTACAGGTAATCCTGTTCGGCTTAATTCCATATCTATCCATTGAGGAAAATAAAGACAAAGCTTTGTCTAGGTTTCCGGCTAAACAATAACCCTTGATATAAGTGTTAAAAGTAGCACAACTAGGCGAGGGGCCTTGAGCTAACATCCCCGAAATAAGACAATCAGCCTTCTCCAAACATCCAACTTTACAAAATGCGTGCACTAGGTGATTGTGTGTAATCACATCAAGAACATAACCTTTTGCGATTAACTTGCTTTGAAGCCAAAGGGCAGCTTCTAACTTACCTTCCAAACAAAAAACCCTAATAGCAGCTTCAAGTTCACGAAAATCAGTGGTTGTGGCGGTCTTAGCCAAGACTATACCAGGCACTGACAAGGTTTCCCTGCATTATCAATATCAAAATATTAGATAATCTCATAAGAATATCACTCCAAACTACATCTTCCAAGAACATTTAGGCTAGATATGGACTATGGGCCAAAGTACATAACATGGTCTTAAGACTCTTAGCTAGTATCTAATTATTGGTTTTCATATTCCATGACAAGGGTAATCAACTAGACCACAATCCTCTTGAAACAATGAAAAGATCTTTCTCAGCATCAAATATTCAATAGACACAATCACTTCCAGACAATAGATACAGGTGAAATGCTATAGACCCAGATCAAAATATGTAGAAAGTGCTAAGAGCTGTTTCATGTAAAAGCCAAATGGCCCAGATAAGAGACTGGAGGATGCGTGGCTAGTCTGCTACCATATAGAAGCAATCCTAGAGCCAAATGGAAGCTTTTTCATTATATGCTACTCAAACATCTAAAGTGACTAGAAGAGACATTTACTTCGAACAGTGGAATGCGGTGATATGAGGCTCATGAAGAAACTACAAATAAGTGAAGAATGACAAATAATGCTGTAACAAAAGGTCACCTTACTGTCTTCAAGCGATCCAAGGTGCCTTTTAGAATGCCATCCAACACCTTGAAAACAACTTGGGGAGCTTCTCCCTCATCAAATCTGTTGTTTCCTGAAGGAGAACCTTGAATCATCTCCTGACAAGAGTCTTGTACATTCATGGCTAGATCTTTAACAAACATGACAATTGCGTCATATCCAAATATCCTGTACATATAACTATAACAAATTTTAAAGAGAGCCCCTTTCCAAAACTTATTCAATCAATGAGAATGAAAAAACCATCCATAGACAGAGAAACACTCGGCATTTTACAGTTAAGCATTCAAGAAAGGCGGCCAAGCATTTTAGGGTTAACCATTCACTCAGTATACCATTGCACACCTCCTCTCATCCCCACCAACAGATAACAAGACAGCTCCAGAAGGATAAAGCAGCAGAATCGTCATAACCTAGTAGAGCTAGATCTAACAAACGATAAAAGGGCAGGACTTTTAACTAAGGTATCATAAAAATGGCATCATTTCGCATCATATCGAAAACATGAGCCTTCAACCCTTTCCTATACAATCACGAAAGATAGAGACTCGATTATTCCGGCATTATATCCTCAAATTAGACACCCCCAACACTCCAATTTGTAGAAGCAACCAATTTACAACCAATTTGTAGAAGCAACAGACCCACAAATTCATCATAGATTCAATAAAACATAAGCTAAGAAATGCAATTAATAACTACACATTACACTTTCATTTGTACCAAAAATAAACCAAAAAACAAAAATGAAAGTGGAGTTGAGAAAGGGAAGTGACGTACAGATGACGTGGAGGCGGAGGAGTGAAGAGGGAGTTAAATCGCGCCGCCACCATGGCTGAGAATGCAGAAAATTAAGGTTAAAAATAAGAAAAATTATAAATTTGACCAAAAAAAAATGAGGAACTTACCAAAGAGCGAGTAATGTGATAAGCACGCCATAAATTTGCGAGTTTAGCAGGACTACTGGTAGTGTTGCGACACCTGATCGTCAGTAGAAGAGAGAGAGGTATGAGAGACGGAGAGAGATGAGCATTAACAATTTGGATGCAAAGCAGCAGATTGTATCAATGTTGAATCTCTACTTTTGGGCTAATGGTTTCGGCGTAGTCCTTCCCAATGTCTACTAAGGTTTTCTATCATTTGATCTCATGAAAAATGTTAGGGTATTACTTTTTCAGTTTCTTTCTATTTTTTTTCTTTTTAAATTTATAAATTTTAAAGATAAATTTTGCTCATAAATTTTTCCTAATTTAAAAAGAAAATATAATCATATATAGTATTAAAAATATTCTTATCAATGTATATTTTTTTAATTTTAATTTTTACAAAAATTTAAAATATATGTTTGCTTTGAGATTAACGCAAAAACAAATGGTAGGATAAAAAAAACAGATAAAATATTAATTGCATGCCAAAATTGTGTTAAAATAATTTTTTAATCGAATTGATTATTGGTCCGTGCGATAAAGTGAAGCTTCTTATGAAATCTATTTTGGTTTTTTTATTAGTTAAATTCGTTTCTACAGTTTCACTTGGTTTTGAATTATATGTTAATGTTTTAGTTCGATGAAAGCATGTACATATATTTTGATAGTCTATATTATTTGGAATAAAAGATGTCAATCAAAGTTTGTTTAGTACATAAATAGTAGTCCATAAAAGTGCAAGAAATCTCTTAATTTGGAATATGTAGTCAAGTAAGAGGAACATTAACTCACATCGTCAAATGCTTCTAATTTAGTTGGTAAGTAGAAGTCAACTAGAACCATGCAGTTTGGAAGCAAATTGTTGCACCTAATACGTATGTATGAGCCACTTTAGATCCTTCCAATTCCTCCTGTCATCGATCTGCATTCACCAAAACATATCTCAACTCCAACTGAACCTCGTTAATCTCAGTAAATGCTAGCTCACCCCACGATGTGTCAAGTGTGTTATTTGAATCTGTTTAAAGGAGTACATACTAATGTAAAAGTAATTGGACAAATTTATTAAAATAAATGTACACACAAGGTCTACCAATAAAACAATATATTTTTTAGAAGCAAACTAATCAATTAGAGTAGAATAATAATGATATTTTTAAACAAGTGTTAATAGAATACTTATAACCTCTAATAGTTGGATGTCTCAATGAATCTTAAAGCTATATTTAGCAAATCATAAAGCTACAAAACTCGAAAACCCAACTTTAATGTCAGAGCATACATGTAGTACATAGTATGTATTTTAATATCCAATATGCTACTACATACAAACCTACCATTATCATTATACATAATATCCACTAAGATAATATTTTGATTGCATTTTATCAAAAACTAAAAATAAAAATCTTAAATTTAAATTATTTGTATAGTTATATGACACAATAAGATTTACAAGAGACTAGATTTATTCATTACAAGACTCTATAAAATTAATTTCATAAATGATTTAAAGTAATTATCATTAAAAATTTAGCTAAGACTTTTTTAAAATTTATTTAGTCATAATCTTTATGTTTAGTTTCCTTGGAAGCAAGAGGCAGGGACTGATAGTCCAAGTATCCAACCTATAATGTTTGTAAGATCCTATCTTCTAAACTTTAAGTACCCTCGTTGGACCCTAGGAATCCTAGGCATCACTGGACAGTTGTAGAATATATATAGGCATGTAATGATGTAATACAACATAAACATAGCAAGGCGGTATTAAGAAATCAAGTAATCACTTTAGCCTCACAGTTCATTACATGATGAAAGTAGGATGTGAAACCATATTCAACAGCAATAGTAGTTTGAGTTAAGGGAAGTTTTGTTAGTGATAAGGGCCAAGAAGATGGAAAAGGTAAGATGGGGTATTGTTAGACGAATCAAACTATGGAAATTAAGTCATGCACCGACTGATGATACAATTTTTTCGAAGAAAGGTTACAAAGAGCTAGTTCTTAACCTATAGAAGGCCCTATTATGGAAGGTCTTTTGGTAATGGATTGAGGGATCGAGGATGTAATCATCTTAAAACACCTTAAAGATTCAATAGGGACATGAAATATGATCAATTGTATTCTAGAGGGGGGTGAATAGAGTATGTCTGATTTTCGTATTCAGTATCTCGAGATCTTGAACTGAGTTTCAAAGGCAGAATATAAGCTTGACGCTTATCTTTGAATCTAGAAGTCTAGGCCTTGAAATTAATTACAAAGGCTTTTGCTCAAGTTTTAACAGTTCGTTACTTTGAACAATAAATGAAACAAACATAAAAACGTAAGTTGAAAGCAAAAGTAAATGAGACAAAACACGGTGATTTGATACGAAATTCGGCAACTAATTTGTCTACGTCTCCGCGTAGGGTTGTCCAACCCTTAGGATTTAACTCGCTCTTTTATTACTTCCTTTAGAAACCTAAATCACCCTAGAAGATGTCAATCCCTATCTTCTGCTTCATAGCACCTCAACTACACTTTAGCATCACAGATCATAGCTAGTAATAAAAAAACTCTCTCTTTCTTTTTCTATATGTTTGAGTATTATGGGTATACTCTTAGTCTTGTACTGATTACGCACCTAAAATCGAAACCGATAAGAAAACCCTTAACATACCAAAACTTTAGAGGTGTTGCCCCCGAACACCGGGTCAATGCCGACCCCCCAGACCCCACGGTCAGCAGGACCCCTGACTCGCTAACTGGCCAGCGAGACCCTCCCCCCAACATCTGCGAAAACCCAGTGTATCAAGATCTAACTCATGTTATGACAGCCTACATGATTTGTTAAGTATGATCATATTTGTGACAGAGCCTATATGGTTCAGCCTCCTACTACAGGCTCAAAGCCACAGTCCCACTGCCCTCATACTCCATTTCCGTTGAAGGCATAGACACAGTTGGTCCTCTTAGAGCTCCATTGTATTAGACTGCGAGTTGCCGAATTATATGGGCAGCGAGCCCAGTAGTATCAAAGTAGGCCAGAAAAGGTTTAGTCTCGTTCTGCTGAGGTATGTGCCTATACAAATGTCATTAATTAAGCACCTTAGCACCTCATACTTGCTCTATGCTGATACAATAATGAGCTTGAGTCACATTTAGGAGATTTAGCTGTCAAAACAATAAAGCCTAATTCATTGATCAAGATGTAAGTCATAGAATAAAGTATATATAACTCATTGGAAAGCAAATGGTTTGTATAATTAATTAAGTGGACAGAGAGAGCTACCTAAGCAATTAATTGACTTTAAGATAAAGAATGATTTATTTGCAGAATTCGCATATTAATCCTTGTATTTTCTGTAAAATTTATGGACAATGTTATTTGACTCCATACTCCATTTCCATTAAAGACATAGACACAGTTGGTTCCCTTAGAGCTGCACCGAAGTAGACTGCGAATCATACGGGCAACGAACCCAATCAGTACGGAATAGTATCAAAGTAGGCAAGTAAAGGTCTAGTCTCATTCTCAATGGGAAATGTTTTAAGAAAATTGACATGAATTGAACATATGATGTGTAGGAAATACGAAGGCCAGTGTAAATGAGGTAAGCCATTCAATTAAGCACCTGAACACCTCCTAAACTTCAATTCTATGACAAAATTTAGCTTGAGTGACATTTAGGCCATTAAGCAGTCTAGCTAAACTTAGCATACTTCAATTGTCTACAACATATTCCCCTTTTGGAACACCGCAATACATAAACAAAACAAAGAAAAAAATCTACAAATGGACAATAGAAGTTGTAATAAAAATAAATGGGGAACAATTATACAATAGGGTAGCAGCACATATCCGATAAAATCTTTCTGATTCGTGAATCAGGATCAGATAAGCCATAGCCAACAAAAAAGAGCCATGCCCATCAGAGCCACAGGCATTGTCAAAATTGCAGCAAGAGCTGTTCAATTTTATTTCTGATGATTCTCTGACTCACATATACATTCGGGGTATGGATTCTGATAAAATGATTCTTCATAACGGAATCGTGCTCTGCCTTTAATTCCTGATGGAGGGCCACTTCTCTTCCTAGGAGACCCTTGCCTGTTATGAGTGCAGTAAAATATGAGTAGGATAACCAACAATTTGGCACAACATAGGAAATATGATCCAAGTGAGAGGGGGTTGTAAGGTAATAAAAAAGAGGATAACATTGAGACACCGTTTCAAAAGCCACAAGATGACACCCTAGACCTAGTGACGATGACAACCTCCCAAATATTACCACGATTGAGGTACAGCTCTTCTGCTCTTACCTATGCCTATGCAAACTCTTGACAATATTGGATAAGGATGGCCCTTCCTCTAGTTGTCCAGAATCTAACTTATCGAAAACTTCAATTAGACTTTTCCTGCAGTAAAACAAGTTAACAGAATATATCATAAACAAATCAAACAAGTACATGTAAAAGTGAGCAATCTCCAGCAACTGTGGCACTTAGCTTGGTATCAGTTTAGTGACCCTTTGTTTAAAAACAAAGGTCCAACTTAGCTAGGTAACCACATAAGTCAAACGTGGCATACAATACCAAAATTCATGTTTAATATTTTAATAATTTCTTTATTTATTTGATAAATTTACAGTATATATTCTTTTGTAAACTTCTCAATTGAGAAAAGTTACCAAACCAATGAAATACTGCAGTTAGGCATTCAGAAAAATTCCAAGTTAGTGAAGCTACTAAACCAACAACATACTGCTATTAGGCCATCAAAACTAAAAGGTTTATTATGGAGCTGGTTTGTGTAGTAAAAACTGATACATGAACAAGCCTTTTTTCAAGAGATATTTTACATCTCAAAAATCGAAAATTTCATAAAAACCAATTCCTCGACATTTGAGAGACAGTAGCTGCATGAAATTATCAGACCATCTTGACACGTGTGCTATAACAGGCACCAAGAGAAAGTGTATGTACAGTTGATGGTAAGGTTCCTAAATTCAGTGTGTCCTATTTCACTGTCTATGTAAGTTTTCACCTCTTCTTACATATACAAGCTTATAAAATACAAAGCAACTACAAGGCAAGGCTGCAAGTATTATATAGAGATGGCAAAGAAGCAAAGTATTTGATAATAATTCATTTAGAAAATTTGCATAAAAATATTAAATATCTTCCGGAATAGGTGAAGTACATGTTTTGCCAAATATTTTTAACTAAATCATAAAAAAATTATATTGTTTTTCCAAGCTACTAATAAATTTATTTCCGTGAAAATAAATTCTTATAGGACATGGAAAATTCAGTTTAAAATTTTTCTCAACAAAAGCATTTTGATATTCAGGATTTAACATTACTAAAGAACACAACAAGTGAAAAGGCCTGAAGAAACCTCTAAAACTGCCTACCCTTAGCATGTTCCAGATCTGCCCATGCCCAACTTTAAGGGGAAAGAAAAGATAATGCAGTGAAAATAAATTTCTTAAACTAGAATTCTTGAAACACCAGCAGAGTCAGCAGGGCGTCACCACAATTTCTTGAAACTTGTACTTGCTTCGATCTCTAAGTGCCACAAGGAATCAGATTAAAGAGCAATCAACATAACCACTTCAGATCTGGAAAATGGTTCTGGAGACCATAATCCCAAAACCCAAGTCATCCACTTCTTAGGTCTCTCCAGAGGATCATTGAGGAGTAGAGGATAATGAGCAGAGTATGAGGGATTCTATTCAAAGAAGAATTTCACCATCCCCTATCCCCACCCCCTAGAAAAATCTTACCGATCAAGACATTTAAAAAATCACACCACCATAAGGTCCCAGAAAAAGATATTTCTAACACTTCCTACCAAAGTGGGCAAGCTCTCAGTCAAGTGACAATGAAGACAATAAATTTATGACAGAATACTTCATAAATTAAGCTTACACCTTGACACAAAATAGTAAGATATTCCATATGCATCGAAACTTCAAGTTGCACACAGAAAAGAAAAATATCATCTACAGATCACATTTGCAAATAGATATCTAAAAAGACAAAACCCCTCTGCATTGCCCCAATCCCAACTCAACCCCCTCAAGACAGCTCACCACTTCCCTAGCATAACAACAACTCCAGGGATCTACCACCTAAGTAAAAACGAAAAAAAAAAAAAAATTGGACCACCCTTACCTCCAATGCCCTTTAAGTTGTGACCCCAAACCATATCCTAGGTTGGCCATTCACGAGAAATATTATCTAAGTGCAAAACAACATAGTTAATGATATTTTAAATTACTTTTGCCATGAAATGGATCAGCATACCGTGTGAGAATTTGCGATTTCTCTCTGTTACATTATTCATCATTTAGACATCACAACTCAAAGGCCACACCCCAGCCGACCAAAGAATCAGAGATTTCAAATCAAATCTTCAGATAGATGCAGTTCTAGTAACAGAAATTTTTGTTCAAGACTTTGGTTCTAGTTCAAGATATTTTCATAGCATTATCAAATTAACTAACTTCATAACAAGCATTTTAATTAGTTAACCCTCATTGTTATTTTCAATCAGCAACCCATTACCTGTCAGGTGTCATTGTCTTCCTGTGATCCAGGAACCGCCTATGACCCTCAACTGCTCTTGCCATGTTACCCGAATGAGATGAAATGAACACATCACTTTCCACAGAAATTATGTAATCGATAGCAGCAGTTTGAGTTGCATGTTGGGAAAAGGCTTTCAATTCATTTTGGGTTGCGATTGTTTCCTGCCACCAAAGAACTAGTTAATGATGGGGTTCAAGATATCAGGTCCACAAAATCCCTGGATAATGAAGGTGGGCAAACTACCTTAAATAGGAAGTACTTTTAGAACATACCTTGAAAACCACATTAGGGAATCGTGCAGTCAGCTCTGATAGTCGCCTCGCACCACCATAAATTTCTCCAGCTGCGATATATATCAACATTGATGGAGGATAACCAAGAGCCTTAATTAATATTCCAACCTCCCTGGGTGTTAACGGACAAAGGCCTGCAGTCCGCTGCTCTGTGGAGTTCATTTTCTTTACCTTCCAATGGTGTGTATTCTCCCTGACAATTTTTTGCCATAGAAGCATCAATTAGTAATGTAAACAAACAAAAGTCTGAGGTTGTTAAATCTTCTATGTAATAGTGGCCCCTCTTAGTGTGAAGGCTCATACTAGCCTCAAACAGGAAGCTCTTGATCAAACAATATATAAGGGCACACTACAAACTGTTGGGAAAACTGCAAAACCAAGGGGTTTTTTTTTTTTTGCCAAATTAATTAGAGAATACATCTATATGTTAGGCATCTAATCCAACATAAACAATTGACCATTATGAAGTATGTGAGGTACAAGTGCAAGTTATATCATTTACTTAAATATAAGCAAATTGATACACCGCAAACATCAGGTGCTGATATAAAACATGAAGGTCTTTCAGTTTGTATCCTCCCAACCTAATCAAGTACAGCAGATTGGTTCAAAACAGAAGTTAGACTAAGTTACTTTGTAAATGACTGTCATTTGGACAGCAAAATAGAAACCTCTACTGTGTCCTCAGTCCTTGTCTTGCAACCAAAGTTCATTAAGTATAAATCAGAAGTGCTTCTAAGCATCTTCACGCAGCAGATTTCACACATATGTGATATATGCATTTGGTTTAGGTGCCATATAAATAAAAACTTAAATACCTCATAATCCTCAACTCCTCAGATTCTGCATCAGAAAGACCATAGGTACAGCCAGTAAATGCAAGCATGTCCTTCTCATATCTAAGATGAAGAGCAATATACTGACCACCACGTGATCTAAGCCGCTCCACTAGCCTCTGTGGTGTCACTGTCATGCAGTCAGAATTTAGTTTAAAACAAAACACATGGTGTGCCTCTCAAATTCTTCTTCAAAAAACATTGAAAATACAGTGAGCTCTTAAGATTTTCCAAAGTTCTTTTAAAACTTAATGGCTTCCTCCACATATATCTGTATTTCCAGACAACAAAAAGGGACAAAAACTAGCTCACCTTTCCCAAAAGCTCAATAGGAGGAGAGAAACGTAAAGCATGGTATAGAGCACGGCATCTGAGCCTCTGAATGTCAAGAGGTAGATCGTTATTTGCAAGCCGAGAATCTGATTTTGCAACATGAATCACCTGAACATTATGAAAATATAAGTAACCATAAACAAGAATTTCCTACTTTTTAGTCACAGTGATCCTAAATTCTCTCATTAATTCTAGTTAGGAAGAACAAAACAAAAGATGACTGCCCAAAATTATCAACAACTAAGTAGCTGCCATCATCAGGATGGTCAACAAAAATTTCAAGCTTTATTGCTTTACGAGAGCCAAATTAAAAAAACTCAGGGTAAATATTTTTACAGTTCCTATGATAGTGAATTAGGGAGTTAACAGCTACCAAGTTCTGTAGAACCCTTATGGAACATATGCCTTGCCTTGTAAATAGAAAATACGGGTAAAAGTAAAACCCTAACCACAGATAGAATGGTATAACACAGAATTCATATCGCAGACACCAAATCGCAGTTTAACTGAGCCAATTGTAGAGTTTAAGGATGTCAGGCTATTTTGAGATTTTCATCTTCAATTTGTATTTCAAGGGAGAGTTCCTATGAGTGCAATTTTGAGATCGGTATATCTGTGACTCTGCTGAGGAGAAGGTCTCAATATTCGCATAGGCCAGATGGTTGTAAAGGGCTTATTAAATTTTTTTTAAAAAGCAACCATCTTTAAGACCTGTTTTTATTGCATGCTAGTAAACAGATACATAAACGGACAAACCCATCAACAGGTCCCACAATAAAAAATTACTCTATTTTGCGTTTAGTTTGGCAGCAGTGTCCTAACCACATTAAACTCCAGTAGGTGAAGCATCATATTGAAGTTCTCTCTCTAAAAACATAAAACTCAATTTTTAGAATGTGATTGAAATTGCTGCTGTGGACTAATAGTTTTAGTCAGTCATGGGTGTATTGTATATGTTGATTACTCCACCTGAAATACCAGTTTCACCTCGAAGGATATAGTTGATGACTTGGAAGAAGTCATTAACAGCCAAAAATTTCACTGTTGTCCCTCAACCTGAGAAAAAGAAAACCCTAGAACCCCTTAGCAGTCAAAGACTCACAGTTTCCAGCATCTCAAAGTTAACTGGATACTTGAAAGCAACCTCAGCTCTAATTTAAAAAACTCTGGATCTCTCAACTGAGACTAAAAGGCCACTTGCTGAACAAACTTTCCAAAGTTCCATGCTGTGGTAGTTTCCTGCATCATCAAACCTAAGACCACTAAATTGCTACTGCCAATGCTTTTTGCTGTACAACTTGTAACTTTGAGTTCTTTGGCCTTTTCTGATTTATTTTGAAGAATGTACAAGCTTTTAAAAGTATCTTGACAACTTTGGATATTGGATATCAATTTTAATATGGGAAAACAACATCCAAATTTTTTAGATATTGGCTTTCTATACTCCAGATCTCTTCAAAGTTTCAAACTTTGGAAACAGGAATCAAGCACCAAAAGACAGAATGACTAAAAAGGATAAGTAGAAGGAGGACCTGATATTCCCTCCACAGATGAGTCATATTCTCATAGTAGCTTATCCCTGACCAGGAACCAAAATGTTTGCGGGCTCTAGGAACAGATTGCAGTTGTCTAGGAAGCTCCTTCACAATTTTTACATCCTGCTGCAAGCTTCTCATGAAATGGAGCTCGTCAAATATGTCCCCAAATAAACTGATCAAGAATTTTAATATAAGGTAAGAAACCTCATAGTAGAATCAAAAAGAACACCTATCATAAAGAATTGTCAAAACAGACCTAGAATCTTGCCAAAATGAACGTTTATCCAGATGAGGAATCACCAGGGTTGCATTCATAATGCGAGCCACAGCAACCATATCAGCTATCTAGTGGACAAGAGTAGTTTATTAGAATAATGAAAATAAGCAATTAAACAAAACATGGAAGAGAAGACACAACATACACTGGGAAAGAAAGCGTTTTTTTCCAAACTCATAACAAGGTTGGAAAACACTATGAATGATTAAGTACATTTCAGGCTCCACACCCTATAAGTTTGCTACATCAACATTTAGTTAATACATGCAAAAGTACATGCATAAATGCACAACTGAGGAAGGGCATGTGCTCATGCTTGAATTTGATAATCAACAACAGTAATATGTACCCACATGGGTGTTCGAATAAATAGGACAGAATTCAACATAGAAAAGTGGACAAGAACACAACAAGCTAGAAAGCATTCATGCACTAGAGCTCATTCAGAAAACTTGCATTCTTTTTCTAGTAACGTATAGTGAGTATTTCTGATCTACATGAAATTGAAGACTAAACTAAAAAAATTAACCATCCGCATCTTACTTTACCAAATCAAAACATTGAACCCAATTTATAAAAAGCATACATATAGGCAGAGAAAAAAGCCGTGGTAACTTACACCAGTACGCATTTGATTCAGTCCTCCATTACTTTTCACAGTCATATATCTGTCAGAATCCTGGGCAACTGGACATATATGAAAATGGAGAACCAATTTAGTGAATGAAATACCATTATTAAGAAAGCACCTATGCTTTTCCAGCAGCAACAAGGGATCTCTTATGTTTTATCACACTACAGGGTTCTTCAAGAAAAGCAAACGAATGACTGCAAATTAATTAACCTTTGTATTTAGCAGTAGGTTTAACACAAGGCCGCAGACCGCGGCTGAAAGTTGAAACCGATTTATGCCCGTCAACAAACTCCACAGCACCAGGACTCCTCATCTGAAAACAGAAGCAAATCAACATTTTTTTTCAAGAAGTACTTCATTGTTCACGATTTTCATTTCCTCCTTTTGAGTTTCAATTTGAAGCATATGCATCAAATCATCCAAAATTTTCCCAACTAAAGTTTCCCACTTTCAACATTCAGTTTCCAATCCAAAAGACACACACTTTTATACAAATTCATAACACATCTAATCATCTCCCAAACTCCAACAAATAATAACCCCCAATGAAACCAACATTCATATCCAAAATCACAAAGCAAGACAACCCCAGAAATTGGTAGTTGAAAAAGAAAGATCAAGAAAACCCAAAAAACTCAGATTAATGGAAAACGGGGACCAAATATACCTGCAAATCCTTGGAAAAAACTGGGTATTGTTCATCTTCAAAGACATCCTTAGAATATACAAGAAAGATGAAGATGGAAAGAGCAAAGAGGATGATGATGTACAGAGTGCGAGTTATGAGTGAGTATTTCTTGGGTAAAACTCTGCTGTTCCGCATCCCAAATAGAGCTGAGTTTGGACTGGATTTGGGTTTGATCGTTGCGCGGTTGATTTGCATCAATTTTTGCTCGTTTGGCTTACTTCGGTGTTTTCTACATTAGAGGCAGAATGATATTGCTTCTTATTATTTACTCTTCTGTTTCCTTTTCCCAAATGCCATAAAGGGTTATCCCCTCCTAAAACAGTAAGAATTGTGCCCGTATTATATATATATATATATATATATATATATATATATATATATATATATATATATATATATATATATATATATATATATATATATTAAATATTTGTATTTAATAACCTAATTTAATTCATGTATTAACCTAATTTATTAATTATCTGACGATTTAATTTACTAATCTAATTTAATCTATTTACTAATATAATCTACTAATTATCTAATATTTTTATTTACTAACCTAATTTACTAATTATCTAACATTTTTATTTACTAATTTAATTTACTAATTATCTAACATTTTTATTTACTAACCTAATTTAACCCATTTAATAACCTAATTTATTAATTAACTAACATTTTAATTTACTAATCTAATTTAACCCTTTTTTATGTCACCTATTTGCAAATCTAATCTAGTAATGTACTTATCTAATCAAGAACCCAATCTAATCTAAGCTAAGAAGAGCATGCATAATGTATTAGAAATATTGTGTCCTAAAAGATGAGAAAAGTTAAGAAATGATCAACCGTGAAGTGTATAAATCCAATATTCTATTATGACCACTCGTTTTGACACTCAAAATCGCGATTTACGTGATTTTACACTTAAAACAAACAACCAATTAACTCTTCATAAATTCCGGGTGTATTCCAAGGTTTTGAAAAATTAGGAGATGCAAATCTCTTAGCCCGGTAGTCTGAACTACATAATTTTGTTTTAAACCCCCTAGTTTTGTTGGTACTACACAAAATAACGTTTCCCCTTAGTGGCCTCGGTGGCGTCTTATTTGAGATATTGAAAAAAATCTTTGATAAGTCATAAAATTGGTTATGGGACTCCAAATGGGGCGTATAATATGTCTAAATTAAGTATTTTTTTAGATCTACGTACGACAAATATTCCAACGGGGATTTGTCCACTCATTTTCTCCAAAAAAAGCCTCTAACGACATATAATCTATGAAATTCAATTTTTAAGGGTTAATTCTATATGAATATGACATATAGCATATAAATCAAGGGATATCGTATTTACATTAATGTATAACAACTTACGAAAAATAAATAAAATAAAGTTTATTTTGATTTCTAAATAATTTAAAGTTAATTTACATGGATTTATATTTTATATTTAGATGTTTAATTATAAAGATTATGTGTTGTATTTTGTGTGTTGTTCCGATTTCCAGATCTAAGTTAGGAAGATGGATTGATTGAAATTTGAAGAAAAAAAATAGGAGAACCGTGTAATTTGGACTGTTCTCATTGGTAGAACCTTTTTTTTTAATTAATCTAGTTTTTTAACCCTAATCGTAGTTAAATCATTGTTAAATTAAGACAAATGATTAATGATATCAATATTATGTATTAGTTAAGATTACATATTAAATTAGTTAATATTTATTAATTAATATTATTAATAATATTTGTGTTTTGTAGTTAAATCATATTTAGTAGTTAAAATCATATACTATGCTTAGTTAATAATTAGATATAGTTAAAAAAATTATTAATGTTATTAGGTTAATATTATTATAGTTAATAATTATAATTCATAATATAAATTAATATATATTGGTTAATAATAATATAAAATTTGTATTAGTTAATGTTACGTGTTAAGTATATTGAAGAGCAAAACATTAAAAACTGAGAATAAAGTTGAAATAAAGTGAAAAACTTAGAGTGAGAAATAAAATGAACTTATATTGGGTGGTGAAAGTGAAAATACATCTAAAGTATTTATATACAAAGTAAAGGTAAATTTGGTAATTCACGTATGAAATACGGGGGATAGCTAGAGATTCCAGGGCGATATTTAACAAACCCCTTAGTTTTTTAATATGTTCTCGTTAAATTCTCTAATCAGACTTTAATTAGTGGAGGCATAGATCCTAGCACTAACCCTTCTTTCTCTATTACTAACCTTATTTTACTTAATCCTTATCACTCTCTTTTTATCGTCTTCCTAGTAAAACTTAGATCTACTTTATTCTTTTTCCCTCTTTGACCAAAAACTATACCAAAATTCTCCTCATCACTTGCTAATTTTATTTGTATATTTTTCATTCAAAACTGCACTAATTTAGTCATCTTTGTCTATCATACTCCTCTGGTTTGGGGGGGTTTAGGGTTAACATCTCTTATCTTCAGTCTCATTGCAGTCTTATCTTTGTTAGGAATTATGGATGATAAAATCTGGACCGACTCTTATGGTGATTGGTCAGAATTCACACCAAATACTCCTTCCTCCCCCGGTATCAATTCCGATCTAATTCCATCAAACACTCCTATTTTGGTTTGCCAAACTCCTCATCCTATTACAGATTGTTCTCCTTCGCTTTTATTACCCTTACCAATGCATTGAACTCCACCTCACATGTCAATACTACATCCTCAAAATATGAGATTTTCTTATGGTCTGTTCTACAAACGCTGGATTATGGGGTTTCAAGTTTTTCTCTCAACATAAAGTTGATCAAGTATAATTAACATTGAATTGGATAAGGATGTTCAGTACTCCATAGTTTAGTTGTTAAAGTCTAGTGATTCCGGAGATACATTCATAGAAAAAATGTTGATTTTAATAGTTGACTACATTTGCTCACTTACACATGGGAAAAAAACCTAAGGAGATACATCAAATGCTTCTCTAAGTTATATACATCTTTATTAGAGTGTATAAAATGAAGATTATGTACATGTAAAATACTACCATGATACAAATGTATAATTGAACACCTCATTATCAAACTATAAACTCACGTAACTAGCCAAAGCTCACAAAGTCAAACAAAAATCTGCTCTAGCTCCTTCAAGTTACAAGTTTGCCCATCTTAAAATCCTCTCTCCCATCACAAGTTTATACACCTTAAAAAATGACAAAGATCAAAGTGTTTATATACAAGGTAATATAAGTCACCAATCAGAAACATAATCTCAATAGAAACCAGGCATAACTAACAATACAAAGCCTAGCTCTGACATTCTTCAAATTCTTTCAACCTTTTCTTCTCGTTCATAGTTTTCACCACGCCCTTCGTGTAAAGGGTGCGTGGTAAAAACCAGTTGATGAAAGACACAAGGTCAAACCTCTAGAGCAACTATCCACAAACAACAAAAGTCTGATGATGGTAGAAAATGCTCAATATTTACTAGGATTTTCCTCTTGAAGCTCCTTCAATAGTTTTATCATAGAACTTATGGGAACTTTACCTTGACTAAGCAACAACTCCTTTAATTCTTTATAGCTCTAGAGCACTTCCAAAGCATTAGTTGTTGTCCTCAACCTCGCAAGGCTTGATGACAACATGCTTGTGCCAGGCCCCTTCTAAGACTGTTGATCTATTTTAAGAAGAGGGTTTTCACTGTCAAGGTAGCTCAAAGTCTTGGAGGCCATCATTGTGAGGAGGAGCTTTATTCAGCATTAAAACAAGGGCACCAACCGCAACATATTAGGATTTTCTAACAAGGGTTGATCCTCCATGTTCTAATGGATTATTTTGCTTCCCTTTCTAATCAAAGGATTCAAGCCTAAAAAATGTGTAAAATCAGTAAGCATATGCCAAAAATGTTAACTTTTGAGAAGGAAAAGGAAGTTTACCGACAAACAATACATAGAACCAATACAATGGTTGATAGAAAGGTAAACAATGTTTCTTTCATTCTTTGGGACACGATATGATTTCAAGCAAAAGTTATCTGCAAAGACTGGTCATGAAAGACATCAAAGGTTATAGCTTGTAAGGAGTCGGGAACCAATTTAAGACAAAAACTCTTGTAACAACCTTGACCAACAAACTAAAGAAATGTTAAGCAAAGAGATTGGGGGTCACAACACCATTAAAGTATTCTCACATCCCACTAAATCATCCTCATCGAAGCTCAGTTAAATTCTTAAATCCTATTAAGTGACCTAGATTACAAATCTTAGTATTCTAGACTTTGCAAAGCAATCGATTACCAAAACCAATAGATTAAGATTACTTCAGGGAAGACAACAACATAGAAGACGCTTATTTTAAGGCTAGATAAAAGCCCAAATCAGTACAAATTAAAATTTCCCTATAGTATACTTCAATCAACAACAACGAATTCTCTCAATTGGTATATTTGTGATAGGAGATGGTAACAAAGGTCATTAAGTACATCATATAGACAGAGACGTGTCACCATTGGTGGTTGTGCACTAAGACATCACACAAAATTATTTCTTATATTCGGCATATGCATTGTTCTCATTGTTAGAAAAATTTGGTCAAAAATTACAGCTTAATCCACTCTCATTAGTCTCATAAGATGCTTCATCTATTCACAACTAGACACAAAATGTCTCATCTAGAGGAAGCACCAAAATGTCCTTATTTGAAAAATACCAAAGTTCTCCTAAGTGTGAGCATGACAAAGTATATTCCAATTAAATTTGGATACCTTTTAAGTGATACATATTGCAAAACAGTAAAGAGAAAAATAGGTGGAATATAGTGCACCGACGCATAATAACTTAAAAACACACATGGGATTTGTGTTTTTTAGGGGGGGGGGGGGGGGGGACAACATCCATCATTTCCTCAAATCCCCATATGAGACCTAATACCCAAGTCCATCAGTAATTCGTATGAACAAGCTTCTATCACAAGGAATTCCATACTATTTCTGTTATACTTGTTTTTCCGACCGAAACTCAAATTTTGAAGTCCTAGGGGTATAGCCATAATAGATAAGTTACCTTTGGAATATAACAAGATAGGCTCTAATGCTCTTTTCTCCTCTTATTCACACTTATTGCAAATAAAGTCCAGTAAGTTCAAATAAGGAGCTAAAACAAATGGCCATAAAAGGCTGGAAAAATGTTATATCTTCTATGAGGCTTGAAGCCTTGAACTGCATGTAATTCTTCCAAGTCCTTTGAGAGTTCACCATATGTTATTTATAGACAAAAGGTGGTTAACTCGATAAAATAGGATTCATATAATGGATGTGGTTACAAAATCATTATTATCTTATTCGTGACACATTATGAGTTTCATATTTTTATTAGCAAATTTTTCCATTGATTCATGTCCATTTGAACATATGAAAGTAACATCACGAAATTTACTTTCTACCTTTCATGTCATCGCCATCCATAACAAATGGTCAAGTGAATTTAGCATCATCAAAATCATCATGAATTGATGGCTTGCTAGAACTCCTAGAAAAAGAGATGCCTAGTGAGCTATTAGTGTATATCCTACGCTCAGAAAATGTTGCACTTTCATCTCTTCCTAGAGAAAACTGCAAATACGAAGATTGGAGCACCATTGGAGGAAAAAAATCACATTAATTACAATAAAACAACATGCACATTAGACAATTTATGACACAAGAAAAAGTATCTTCCCAGTAGATGAGCCACTCAGACCTGTAAATCTATCTAACTTTGAATTAGCAACTCTTGTGAGCATAAAGGGAGGAGAAGGTTGAGAGATTTGCCTTGCATTACTTACAAGAATTCAGACAGGAGCGCTTTCACATCGCAACAAATCATTGGACGCATTAATCCTAACAATGTACACATTGGTGGGGAAGGAGAAGGAGAGAAAGAAAAGACAAGGGAAGGCCAACACTCATCGTAACCAACATTTTGGCAAGTAGCTTGGAATTATTTAGGTAAATGTTGAGGCAAACTCAACAGTGGGGGAAATTTGGACCTACTCTTAGACACTGAAGCATGAGAGTCTAAGTACGTGGAAGATGGAGATGGTAAATTCAACGGTGATGAGGCTCAATAATTTTCATAGCTCCAGCTATGACATCTTGAAAGTGGGAATAAGATGGGGATCCTTGAGATCTAGGAAGAGAAGGGAGCCTTTTAAGTGGATCGCTAATGGGCTACCAACATAATCGGGAATAAACTGTGGAGACATAGGAGTTGATGGCTCTGAGCTTACATCAGAAAGTAAAGATCAATATGATACTGAAAAACAAAGTCTACCACATGAAGTATCAACGGGGGCAAAAGTAAATCGCTGCATCTCAACCTCTTCTTTCCTAGTGAAGGGTTTAACAAAGGAAGAAACACGATGGTTAAGCGTGTATGTATGAATTTTTCTAGATGAAATGAGGTCCCTAAAGTGTTTGTATGCAGGTAAGAATCTTATAGTTGCATACAACAATCTCAAAAGCACAATTGACTTCTTATATAGGGACTGCAAATTACCACTAGATTTTTTTGTCCTTGAACTACCATCTTTACGCTTTCAGTTGTAATATTGCACCACCCATCTTTCTATAATCTTTTCATTTCTTGGTTCAACACCAAATTCTTCAGGTTCCAAGTTCATAAAATTTGAAACCTGCTCTTTCAATGTCAGGTTCTGTACTAAATCCTTTCATGGAGAAAAATTCATAGGCTTCCAGTCAATTGACCGTTGAACCAAAATCACATCAACCACCATCGGCTCAAGATTACTCTAACGCCAAAAATAAATATTCTCCAAGGCTGCAGGGCATTCCCTAAGAGTTAAATTGAACCACTTGTCCCTGGTTCTAAAACTCGAAGAAGAATGAAGATAGGGACGACACAACCTGCTCGCCACGATAATGTCGTGACGACAGGTAAGAAGACCTAGAATCTAGTATTATCTAGAGAGTCTTAGAGAAAAACTCAGTTATAATTTTCTCCTTTTTCGCGGTATCCAAGTGAATATTTTCCCTAGATGATGCCACTAATAACTACCCAAACAATCATAGAAACCCCAGATTCACACTAACAGTAAAATTCAACATTAGAACAACAAATGAATCTATCAATGCCCGATTATCCACTCGATCATCATTTTGTCACAAAAACCAACACAAAGCACAAAATTCAATGATCATACAACATAAATATCACCAAATAACACAAATTGTAACTAATCAGACCGCTACACTATAAATTTAATCATGTCAAAACGATAAAACAAATGAAAAAATTATATAAAGGTTGCAAATTTAAATCGAATAACGATCATAAGTAGCATAATTATGATAAAAATGGACACCCATTACTCAAAATTAAAACTTTAGAAGAGAGAGTGAACTTACAACCGAAAAAGAGAAAGGGCTGACAATACCGGGGGAATTTGAATATCAAAACCCCTAAAATATGGGGAAAATAAAGGGAAAAAAGGTTCAAAATTTGATCCAAATAAATTCAAAAATCAGGTTTAGGGTGAGCCCCAAAAGTGCAGATTACATCGAAAAAGTGATGGAAATTAAGCTGAAATATTCAAACAGTCCGGAGAGTAAGAGAGAAGTGTTGGAGGTCGAGGTTGAGGTTCCAATAAAATGATTGCTGAAGCGTATAACACTAGACAAATCTTCTCCCCTCCAAACATGATCTTATATGTTTCTCTATAAACCATAGTCCACATTCCATAACATAACCTTTGAAAAAAATATTACATAACATAATACGCCTAATTTAAATGTCTATGTAGCCCCCCTTTCACGTATGTGTGGGACCTATATATCCGCATATTGCAATTTGCAATGTGTCTATATTTGGAAATTCCAATTTTTTTTTTTTGTCAAATATATATATAACTTAAAAGAAAAGTCCCTAAAAAATAAAAATGAGAAGAAAAGTCTTGACTCACAGGGGCTTGGGGTTATTTATATTCTTTTATTATCTATAATATTAACAAAATATTCTCCTTAATTAATAACGCCAACGAATTTACGAGTCAACTTGTTATTTATATATTAACCTTTTGATTTTCATCTTTTGCCAATAATGCCTTCAAAACAAATTAGAGTTAGATGAATATACATGTTTGGCAATACGACATTATACTAATGGAATTACATGTGGATTGGAGTAGACTTTGTCAAGTCCATATCTAGTCCATTATTTTTTGGACTTGAAAAATTGAGTATGAGCCCGATCCAAACTTTTTTAATTTGACCCAAAAATATTTCCTTAACCAAGCTTTTGTAAAACCATCTTTTTTACTTTCTAATGAAGTACACAATATGGTCCAAAAGCAACATTATTACTAAAATAAAAACAATTGACTGTTTGTTAATTGCATTACATGTGAAAATACTTAAATATAAATAACATAGTTTCAAATTAAACTTCACTTTTCAAGACAAGACATATAGTTAATTTAATGCATATAATATATTTTTCATACTTTTGAACATCTTAACAACATCCTTCATTATCATAACAATTGATTTATTAATGGATGGAAGGAGGCATATTAAACAGTATTGTAGAAAAGATTTAATTTTAAATCTTGATACCCAAATTATTATTGTTTTAGGTGTTCTATCATATGGTTTCAGAAGCAATTAATTCACTAAAACAAGCACCAAATAAACCAACTAATCTACTATTTTTTTAGATGTGCATGCGATTTGATTGATTAATGTCTTGTTTTATTTGAGGAATTCAGCCACTAATCATGAGTATAGGAAGGCTGAGCATATGCCATAGGAACAAATGATATGGGGTCTTCTTTAAGTGTTTAATTTGGAATATACTCCGTAACAAAAATTCAAGACTTACACGAGCAAAATATTAAAAGTTCTTATGTTACACATAACTTTAAATTTATTAAAAAGAGGGTTAATTTAGAGTACATAAAAAGGCTAATAATATTATCCCTTCTTTAGACAGTCATATTACAAAAGGTCCCTAAATTGGCTATCCATAATTATCTTATTAATTATAAATTTCAAGTGGAGATTTCGATTAGTGCAATATATATAGGCGGAATCATGAAAATAATAATATACAATAAATATAGTAACAAGTCAAAAAAATTAAATAAATCATGAATTACATAAGAATAAATATCATAATAGAATAATAAAATCCCTTATAAAAAATCATGTTAAATCATGTCAATCATACCAATACTAATGCCAATCGCCATGCTATAAATAATAAAGAATAATAAATTTAATGCAAACAAGCCACCAAACAAATATTTATATGGATATGAGATCAATTAAGTGGTTAATAAATAATAAATAAATATAATTTAATTAATTTTGAACTTTCAGAGGTTATACCTTAATAGATTGGATCGTTTGAATGTAACGTGAACTAGAGCACGAGGATTGAGGTTATTTGTAGCTTATTAAGAAAAGGGAGTGTGATATTTCGGGATCTGGTGTACATAAAGTTTTGAGAATTGTGAAAGTGAAAAATGGTGAGAATTCTTGATTAGGGCTTAGACATTTTTATATTTGTATAGAAATTAGGAGGAAAATCAAGAAAATTAGGCTAGTCATCATGAACAGTTGGGAAAAAGAGAGTTTGTGCAACACTTGTATTCATGACTATGCTTATGTGAATACAATATCACGATTATATTGCATCATTGGCAAATTTTGGCTAGGATAGAATATTAACGCTTTTTGAAATCTTCTATGTTTTGGGTATTTATGTGATTTAGGTCTAATCTTTAGGCTTAATTTTCTAATTAATAACCATACATTAAACTCAAATCCACACTTAGGCTAATAATTGGATTTAAAACTAACTTAGTGGGATAAAAAGTTAACCAATCGATATAGATAAATCATTAAGTTAAAAGGAAAGATTCGATTTACATATCTTCAACATATTTCCATTAAACAAAATTTATAGCAAACTAGTCACTAACCCTTACTAGTTGGATTCAAATTCGTTTATCAATCTACTCCCACTAGGTTTCCATCTATAAATTAAATTGAACAATTATAAGTTGTATGAAAATCTCATTGAATTCCAAACACTCCGAGTAGTCGGTAGAGTATTGTGGATACTTAAAGAAGAAAAGGAGTGTGTACTCCCTTTAGAGTTTAGAATGATAGGCCGCCAACAGGCCAAACAACTTTTCATTGGTAGAATATAATTAAACCTTTAACATAGACATTATTAATATAAGTGGTTTCAAATCATAAATGAAAACTAATGCTTCTTATCTTGGAGTACATAAAAAAGTATGACGAATTGATGATAAGGCTGGATTTAATTGGAGATGCCACAGTTGAGACTATCCCCACTTAGAATGCTGAATGCTGCTTTCCAAGGAATACAATATTCCATATTTTCATACTAATTATATATATAATTTGATCAATTTTCAGAATACGACAACCGCCAAAAATGTATGCTGATTTGGACTTTTTCTTATTTCATAGATATTCATTAATTATATTTGAAAGTGCAATTAAATTTTCTAATACAAATTAAGTAATGATAACTATAATCTTGCATGGAGGACTTTTCACAAAGATTACTTTATATTTATATCATCCCTTCATGCTTAAAGTACCTAGAAGGATTTGTATGTTGATTACATAGATAATTTACGCTTAATGGTGCTTTAATTAGAAGCCACACATTTACTAAACACTTTATTTTTGCTTAATCAGAATGCAGTAAAATGGATCTAGTGTTACATATGGAGTAAATTTTTATTGCATTATGCTTTGGATTTTGGCATACGCTGTGTAATGCATTTTATCTGGCTACGAAGATTCATGTTTCTATTTGAATATATTGCTTCATGCTTCATTTCGTAGATTCCGAACCCATAGTACAAAATTCCCGACATTGCCACTGTAAGAAAGGGCCTTTAAGTCGTGTCTCTTGTTTTGTTACTGCCGGAAAAAAAAAACAATCACCATATTATCTTCTGGCTAATACGAAAAGATAAGCTGTCATATAAATCATCGATTTCATATATTTAACCACTTACACAAAAATGGAACTTTTAATAAAGGACGAGTAGTATTAGGAGTACAAAAAAAATCAACCACCACATATTTTAGATTTTTTTTTTTTGGTGCAATAGAGGGCAGAACCCAACAAAACACCACATATTTTAGATATTTGTTTATCATTTCATCACTCAAAAAGATTATGAGTAATACATAAACAACAAAAATATTATGATACCCCTAAATTTTTATATAATTTACAACATATTTTCTATATTTTAAAATTTTACCATGTAACTCTTAGTTTTTTTTTGATATATCAAGAACGAACTTAAAATACAGAATCTAACTATCTATGCAAAAGTCGGTAGTAGCTCTATAGTTAGTGAGCTTTATTAACTCTATTTCTACTAATCTTATGAATATTACAAAGATCAAAAGACTCCTCTAGACTCTTAATCCTTAATATAGTATATGCTAAATTGATGATTAGAGGGTCTTGCCGGCGTAGGTACGAGATTAAGAGAGTCGATTCTGATAGGAATGAACTCTATTCCAGTTCTTACTCTTGCACCATTGGAGTGCCTCATGACGCAAATCCTGGTGAGGAGTTACCTTCTTAGGTTTTTTTATAAAAAAAAAAAAAAAAAATTCAAATTCCCCTCTTAAACAATAACTCACTATTTTTAAGACAAGATTTTAGGGCCAGATTATATTATGGACAAATTTTGAGACTATATTGACGGGAATTGAGATTTGGACAAGGTTTATCATGTTGGGAAAACTCTGATATCCAAAAATAGTAAAATAGTGTTTGATAGGGGTATTTGAATATATTTTAGAAAAACTAAAAGATGCATGATGAAATTTTAAAATATAAAAGGAACAACATAAATAATCTTAAAAGCTCGAGTTATATCATGAAATTATGTATAAGCAAGACCTATGTTGTTCTTAGTGCAATAGTCTATGTCGTTTCTATATCTGGCCAGGGATAAAGAAGATCAACCAACCATATCCACTCCAATATGCCGCAATAACCAAAAATATCATTCCACACAACTTATAATAAAGGCAAATTCTAGAATTTGTATGTATTCATTCATCACTATTACATATATTATTCTTCCCCCCAAATAACACACGTAAATATATATATATATATATATATATATATATATATATATATATATATATATATATATATATCTTAAGCTAAAATATATAATCTACATTCTTCTCTCAAAAGATATAGTGTTGCCTTCAACTTATAATTTACTATTCTCTCATTTAATTTCCTCCACCCTTGAGTTTCCCAGAAGATGGAATGTTATTGCAACCCCCCATTTCTCCGCCAAAAACCAGCTACACCACCAACAGATTACCAGTCGTACTCGGACGTGCCACTTAAGCACGTACAGCATTAGTACAGACGCTAATGTAGTAATGATCTTTTCATTCTTGTTAATCTTCTCCATATTTTTTTATTTAAGTGCCTAATCATGGTCACTACTACCCCTTGAGAGGAGTCTACCTGATAAAGAGGCTTTGAGTAGTGGCTTGGACAAAAGGGCATTAAAGACATTTCCAAAGGAAGTGAAGATTCAAGGGTTGGGTACTGAATGCCACCATGGATGACAAGTGCCTTAGCTCTCAATCTTCTTGCCCTATTTGCAGGCAATCTTTGGTTGACACTTGTCAAATTATAGATCATTGGATGTGATCATGATCATCGAGCTACCTCATCATCATCACCATCTTCTTCTTCTAATGAGATGGTTGCTATTAATAGTACTGTGCCGCTTGAAAGGGAGGATATAGTTAGAAATTACAGTGGGTATTTCACGGTTTAATCTTCATTTTTGTACACGTGTCGTACTAAAGATATTTGTTCCTCTCTAATTGTGGTTTAATTAAGGTCCAAATTGATTATACAAAGATTAACATTGTGGCAAAAAAAAGATTAACATTTGCCAAAATTTTGGGCCTCAATTTTGTGTTTCATTGGTCTCAAACTATTCACCCTATTGGCCCAGTGTTGATTGTTCTACATTTTTTTAGTAGCTATGTAATGATATCGCAAATATGGAATACTGTACTACGAGTCTCAAACGATTAAAATTACCTTTTCACTCTTTTTTCAATCTTAGCCTGAAAAATTGTCCAAACACTTGTCAACAACTACTTTTCAAGTTCATGTTCACAGCCTCTAAATAAAACAAGTTTAGACAATCAAATAAGTTTGGTGGAGAACCGTATCAGCTACTAATCCCTCAAGGGAAGAGATCCTCCTACCAACAATCTCTACGGCACAAGGGACGGGCCACATATTGGGTTAGAGTACCCTATTAGTAGATTTAGGTTCAAACACCCATTTTATTACCGATTCAAATAAATAAATAAATTTCTAATGAGGCTTTTTTTAATTTATATTTGATATATATTATATTAGAATACTAAGATATCAGATATATGTATTGTCGTATCAAACATAATTATTGTTATATCAGATATATGTATTGTTATATTAGATTTAGAAATATAGAAAAACATATATCAGATATAGATATTATAATTTATAAAATATCAACTAATATATTTTTATTAGATTTAATTAGAATTTTTCCAATTCCTAACATTCCAACAAATAATTTTGAAGTAGTTCATGTCCGCCGGAACTAAATAAACAAGTTCAATCAACAAAATTTAGACTAGTTCACACAATGTGAGATATTTTTTTAGGTTAGAAAGATTTCTCGTTACTGGTGAAAAGAATTAGTCTTAAATCACTAGATTGCAAAGAAAGAAAGCTAGACTTGGAGGTTTTTTTTTTTTTTTTTTAATAGAAAAATATTGCTACAATTTTTTTCTAGCTTAATTAGTACTATATATAATTGATGAGATGACAATAGGAATCAAATGACATAGATATATTAGAAATTTCATATCGAATTTAATTTCAATAATTTTCTGTAACTATTCATTATCAATATAATCAAATACTTTTCAACATATAGAGTTAAATTTATATGCCATCCCACTTGAAATCCTAGCCTTTTGATCGATATGTTTTGCTCCATAATTAAATACAGTAAGCCACCTAGGACTTTATATATCCATGTCGGAAGGCATATTGAGGCCATTGTCCATGATTTCTGATAATCATAAATTTCATAACATGTAAAAAATATATGATAAGAAAGCATAAAGGGTGACCACAGACATCCCCCACTTAGTGTTTGGTTAAGTTGAAAAACATATTACAGTATATCATTCGGAATCTATCCAAATTCTATATTAATACTCTTTGAAAAAGACATAACAATATGTTGCTTCGAAGATTCACCTATTCCATGATTGACTAATTAGACTAAAATACGATCCTTTTATTATGTTAAATCATTCACATAATATATGATTCCTTTGCTTATCAGCCAAGAAGAAGAACATACTTGATTGGATAAAATCAGATTGAGATCTAAGCCTACTTGCAAGCATAAACAGTGATTAAGATGGCTAAATTACGACAAAATTTGGCAGATGCTTTAAATCATACTTTAAAATACAATCTCATGAATGTCTAAGCTCCCCCAAAATTAAATTTTAAAATTTAATTCAATCTCATGCGAGATGGTCTCGTATTAGATACTCCGTGTCTAAAAGATCTGTTCAAATGAGAGGTGCCCTATTAATTAAGGGTCTTTAATCGACCCATTTATAAAATAGTCTAATTAATTATGAGCTTAATTAGTCGGTCTTTTAAATAGTCATTTTTTATTAGGTTTTTAAAGGGTCAAACCAGATTAATAATAGACTAATAGTTTTCAAGGCTTTTAAATACTATTAGGTAATAAATGATTTACACTTGCATATGCTGCTAAAGATTGGAGGTGATATAGGCAAACTATCACCATCCACAAATGAAACTATACTCTCTATGGGCTAGGTCGGGCCGACTCGGCCCGTTTTACATCTTCTTTGGCCCATCTTGACCCATTTTGCATGTGACTCGTCCTAACTCTAACCCGACCAAATACATAGGTCTAGTGTCAAATAGTAATTGTGAGATAGAGTTATTTTTCTAGTTAGAGGTCACTTTTTTTTTAATCAAAAACTTTTTATAATGAATTACAATTACTTTCTCATAATGAAATGATAATTGATTGTGAGAGAGATCATAGAAGACTTTCTTAAAAAAGCAATGGCTAGTGTACGTGATTGAAAGCCACTAATATTTGGTAATTTGTGGGACAGTAACTATCAAGAAGCTTAATAATGTCAATCATTCATTCATCAAGGATACATTCCAAGAAGTTCCCTTTCACCTCACATTCTCATCTTCATGATTAATGGTTTCATTATTCCTTTTTGTACCAAGTCGTCTGAAAATCAAATCAGATATTCAGTTGGGTTGTAATAACCACAAAAGTTGCAAAATTTTCCCTACATAGAACCACCTTTCATCACTCAAAATATAGTCAACTCCTCATATCGTACGAAGCATAATGCTATTACATATCTACAATATGTCAACATTATGACGACGTCCTTGGCGTACGAGTAGAACTGGTCGATCATGGCAGACTGCAGCCACAAATGGATGGATATATAAGCCTATAGCTAACTTATTTAGGCCAGAGTATCTTATTATTTGAATTTTTTTTGACGGGCCTAAGCCCTAAAGAGTATTAGAGTATGTTTGGGGAAGATTTGTGTTAAAAAATGTTTCAAATTTTTCTGGAATGTGTTGCATGTAACTCGATAAGGATAGCTCTTTCGTTGAACCCTAAAGATAAAAAAAAAAAAAAAAAAAAAAAAAATTTATTTTATTTTATTTTATAAAACCGGGGGGGTATGAAACACGCTTAGAGATAAGACTGCACTGCTGATAGATTGTGAAGTATCACCTCCACTTTAATTTCATGTAATAATTAGATAATAGTATGATATAATATGTGGTCTTTGTGGATGGACGGCAATACCCTGCAAGATTGTTAATGTAGCTAGCACTAATCTTCATGTCACATTATCACGTAAACAGCTCATGCACAACTATGAACCATTCCACCCGACCAACTCCTATAATCAAACCCGTATTTCATATCGAGTTCAGTCTTTTGTTGACCCATCAAATTGTAACTACTCCGCGTTTGGGTTATGTTGGTATCTAGAGTCAATGGCCACTTAACCTGGATTAAGAACAAGTGTACGGCTTGATCTTAACCACATTGCTCATTTCTACACGTCTCAGCCTCATTAACAAGGTTCTTGACCTAAAATATTAGAATGTTACAACTTTTGTTTGACAACAATGACAAGTGTAAAGAGGAGGCATGTAATTTAATAAATAAAAAAAGTGGAAAAAAAAAATACATGTTTGCAAGTGGAAAGTACACACTTTCTAGTCAAATTATGAGCAAAGCTATCAGGCCTATCACTAAAGAAGTCGTTTATGCTAGTGAAGGCATTAGGACAACATTAGGTACTCCCATACATAGAAAGATATTTATAATTGAGACAAAATACACAGACTAAACTTGCATAAATATGTAATACAAATATATACAATCAAATTATATTAAATATATGTTTGATTTTTCACTGAGATTATTGAAATGGATTTATTGTGTGGGCGATCGATTGAAATCAAATTAAAAGTTGAATTTTCAAAATAAAACAAATCATTATTTTTTTGGTATTATTAGAGTTTGGTGAAGTGTTAATTATAAGTTGAACTATGACATATACTTTCATAAGTTAAAATAAGATTAAAGAGACCATTTTATTTTCAATATTAGTGGTTGTTTGGTTGACACGAGATAACATTTTAGTATAACTTTATAAACAACAGAAAAACGAGAGTCTCCTATAATCTTTAAACTTTTTATTCCTTTTTAATTTTTCAATGGATCACGAGCTCTTAAAAATACGAAATATGTATACTAAAATCATAACTTCCTATATATATGCAATTAAAAGACCAACTCATTGTACATTAACTTTATAAGGTAAGGTCTACCAAGGATACTCTTGCTAACAGAAAAACAATAGGATCCACTAAATCTACGCTTTCTAACTTTTCCCCACTATATATTCATCTTCCAGCATAAGCACAACTACACAGCCAAGTCTATCCATTCCTCCCACAATTACTCTCTCTTTTTGCAAACCAAAAACATGTTGCAATCAACTGCCTTTACTTCTCTTCCTCGAGAAATCATTACCAACCTTCACTATTCTAGAAGATTACTACTTCTTTCCCCATTTCACACTTCACCACCTTCAGCAATACAAGCACCTGCACCAACCTACCAAGTCCTAGACCCTAGTTCTAGCCATGGCAGTGGCTTTGATGCTAACATAGTCATGATCCTCGCGGTCTTGGTTTGCGCTTTAATTTGTTCATTATGCATTAATACCTTCATTAGGTGTGTGATCAAGTGCTCAAGCATGATTACCGGAGAGCCTAATTACTACTTAAACATGATTAGCCATGATCAGAAGAAAAGAGTTAGCCATGGTTTGGACAAGAGGGCATTGAAGACATTTCCAGTGGTTAAGTACTCAAAGGACTTGGAGAGTCAAGGGTTGGGCACAGAGTGTGTGATATGCTTGTCAGAGTTTAAGTGCGGAGAAAAAGTCAGGATTTTACTAAAATGCCACCATGGCTTCCATGTTAAATGCATTGATAAGTGGCTTAGCTCTCACTCCTCTTGCCCTACTTGCAGGCAATCTTTAGTTGTTGAAACTCGTCAAAAGATTATTATTGGTTGTGCTGATGATCATCAAACTCCCTCATCATCAACAACAACACCACCTACAACAATACCATCATCATCATCATCACCAACAACAACAACAACATCACCTAGAGAAATGGTTGTAGTGAATATTGTGCCACTTGAAAGGGAAGATTTGGTGAGAAATTACAGGGGTGAAGATGCTCAAAGCTATATTAGTTAGTCTGATTATAGTTATTTTTGTAGGGTTTTCTAATTTTACAGAGTTATAAACCAGGGAGTTAAATTTTTAATATTATGGTACATGTAATTATTACTTTATTAGGGAGTATGTAGTTCTTAGATGTTCATCTGATCTGGCAAGTGTATAAAAAAAGAGCAATTAGTTAGCATTTTCCTGCTTTTGCCATATGTTTTGTCCTTCATCCACACACCTTAAAATAATTGTGCTGTCTAAATTATTAGATTCTTGCATGGAATTGTTTAACATTTTCCTTTTGGAAAAGTTTCATTGTTATATTCTAAGGTACAATACTATCAAGTGTACTTTATATTCGTAAAATATAGATTTAATGTTAGGGTAAGAACGAGAATCATTCTAAAATAAGGTGAATTACATGTAATTGAAGCATAAACTATAACTCTTATTCAAAAATTTGGATAGTTGTTTAGTGTTTATCTCATATCGCCTAAAAGCTCTGTTTTTGGAACGGTAGGGTAGACTTAGTAAACCGGGAAACTTTCACTTCATTCAAGCATATACTAATTCTTCAATAATATTAGTAGTATAGTAGGGTCTTTTATAGTGTATATTATTATAGTACTTTTTCCGTCACTTAAAAAAATATTCAAGTACGATTTCTGTTTTTTTAAGGCTAAAGGGAAGAATTGAAAATTTCTTTAAGGAGTAGAGAGAGTATTATACAATTTGACCTAAAATTTTTACTCGAAATAGAATTTAAACATTCTTTTAGAACACACTAAAAAGAAAAATTAAAGCTAAGTTACAACAATATTCAAAATCCAACTCCTTCTAAATTTCATGAAAAAGTCCCAAATTCTTTTGAGAGTATTTAAATTATGCCTAAAATACTCGAAACTATCAACATTTCTTCAATTGATGCACTTTTCCACCTAGGACGGCCTCACATGGGGCCCATCCCATGGGCTTAAATGAATGCATTTACAAGAAGCACTTTTCCACTTAAGTTGGTCTGCAAATTAATGCAACTCAGCTAGCTAGCTGTCGAAGCCATGCTGCATTTCCAATCCTTTTCTCTTATAATTCTCAAATCCACAATCTTAGTCCACTTTTTTCGATTAATTTTGCACAAGTACATCGTATATGCATAATTTTTCAATGCCATTCGAATTTTTTTTTTTTTGGCAGTTGGTCTCTTCCTAATTAGTGCCCTTAATAATTCATTCGCGCATCCTAAAAAGAAGGATTAAAGAATAACCTCTCTTGTGTCCATTATATCTCCCCCATTTACAAGAGCTATTGCTATTCGCGATGGCATATGCTTTGTGCTTCCACTGCCCTACAAGGCCTATAACTTTCTATTTGGACTATAATAGGCCAAATTCAGTTAATGATCTTCAAAATATACTTTTCCATTCAAAATTGCATTGGAATACTTTCCTTTACGCATTATATATGTCATAATATGAGTTATATTCACGCACTCGATTTTCGTAGATGTTTGGGGGTGGAGTAATGCCCTCGAAATTTTGGTATGTTATGGGTTTTCTTATCAATTTTGGTTTTGGGCTCAAAATCACTCCATGACTTATTAGGTTTTTCTAGGAGTTTTATTTAAATCCTTATTGACCTAATCTCTGTATTTTGACTTTTAGATTTCGCCTCTCTCTTCACATAGCAATAAAATATGGTCTCATTCTTGTGAACGTAGCGAACACATTATTCATGAACCACGTAAATTATGTGCATTTGTGTGATCTTTATCATTGTTTATCATTCTTGCACACGTTATACCAATATATATGATACAATATTTTTTTTGTCCTTAGTAATGAAGGCGGGTGTCCTTGGATTATACAAGTCCATATGTACATATAACTGGTATTTTAAGGAGACTTCGAACAATTAATAATTTATTTGATTAACATGATGTTGTCTTTATTACTAATTTGGAACCTTGGATATTTAATCATGATAAAAAGTCTAGTATGAATTATGAAATGACCACATCAATTGCTGTAAAATTGAAGCCAACATTTGGAGCTTAAGCTTTTAAAGGACGACGATGTAATTTGGGAAATGGTTCACTTTTTGATATCTTACCATAATATAGGACAGATGGTGACAGTCCTCTAGAATTCATGAATTGTGCGTAAAATTTGGTGCTAGCTATTTTACAAGTTTTTCAAGCGGTACAAAAGAAAAGCTCCAAAGAAAAAGAATGAACTTAACAACTAATTACACTAATTAAGTAGAAAATCATCTTGACATATATAGCCACAGCTTCAATTAGGGCCGGGCTTCGTTTATTTTGTAATGTTAACTATTTTACTAATTGTATGTTAATCCGTACACGTTAGCTATATTACTAATTGTTAGATCTTTGATATTGATTCCATAGGATTAAGGATATCATTAGTGTTCGTAGTGTAACTTTGATTAGGCAAGTGTTCCTTTTTCTAAACAGATAAAAAGTGACAATATTTTGAATTTGTTTAGTCGATAAAGTGTACATATGATAATTTTTGTTGATAAAGTTTGAACTTTTTTAGCAGTCAAAAATATATGATACCAAGTGTGTTTAAATAGTTCTTGGCTATTTAGCATAGCAAAGAGGTTTATTATATTTATCGTACGTATTGTTAACAATACCTAATAATTATGTTTTTTCTGGTACTCCCTAAGTTCAAATATAACTATGAGGATGTAATTTTTTTTTGTACTTTATATACTCTAATTGTATACTCCAAAATGGTTAATATAATGGATGATGTAGTAGATTGCTAGTGTATAATAGTGTTCCAAGTGTTTTTACTATATTAATGTGAATATATGTAATTGGAAGAGATAGCTGCATCATTAATTTTGTGAAAAGAAACTTCTTAAAATCGTAGAACTGAAGCATCAATGTTTTGTGGTAGTCATATATTCCCTCCCTTATGTTTTACTGGCTATATTTGACTTTTTACGGTATACAAGATACAACTTAAAACATTTTTTTCTTAAGCTTTGTAAGACAAATTATAAAAACTTAATATTCTAAAAATTTACATTGAAATGCATCCAACATGATTTCACTTAAATATATTATTTGTTATAATATAATAAGAAGTTATAGTCAAAAATTTTAAATTTTGACTTTGAAAATGAAAATATAGCAATTAATATTGAAAGGAGAGAATACTATACTTGTAACATCCATATTCTCCCATTGTTGAAGAAATTGTCAGCATCTAGCTACTATCCTACTGCTCCCCGTTCACCACTTCACATAGAGTATTTCAATGTAGTGGCTTACCCCCTGGTAAGTGGGGATTGTTAGGCTGTTTGCACTTTACCTACTCGGCACCTACAAACTGTCTCCTTCGGCCCTATTTGTACACAAAAAGAGTTGAAAGTGTCCAAGACCAGACCACCGCCTACTTAACCGACTGGTAGGTTTTGATATTTTAAAGTCTGGATTTCTTGGAAACGATTTTCTTGCATTAAACTAATAGAATGAATCTCATGTATAGTTAGTCATGAATCATATTGTTAGATATATCTTTGTAGGGTGTTTTTTAATATACTGATTGATTCGTATAGGAGAACATTTCTCGCTTTTAAGAATACTCCAAATTCTAGATTTTGGGGTATTTGAATTGGTGAATCACTTTCATCAATATTCATGAGCCATATTAATTAAGTTTAATCAAATTCATCAGTCTTAATAGGCTTTTGTTAGTTTTGATTATTCAAATATATACAGACCCAATTCCTAATTGAATTGCAAGTTTTAGTTGGTTTTTGACTCAACATTATAATTATTTAAATTAACCGAATAAAAAATCCCCACTATTTAATCCTAATAAACTATTTAATAGTATAAGCATTCAATCATAGGACATACAATTCATTCACTTTCAAAATATCATACCAAATGTTAGCTCATGTATACTAGTATTCAAATTTTACATACAAATCAAACCTAAACATGTAGGCTTAATTGGTACGATTCCCACTACATAACTGAAGAAGACTCATGTTAAACTCATGATTCAAGCTAAGTATTTAACAATGGGTTTCTCATGCATGCATGTAAGCTAGGTACTCTAATTTGATCAGTGCAATAGTGCAGGACACATCGATCTCTTCTAGCTAGGACTACCTACTAATTTATGTTCCAGTAATGGTGCTAGCTGCAAATGTTTAAGGAATTGAACAAGCTAGCTAGACAACGAGTACTTAATTAATTGCGGGTGTGCATCGAGTATAGATGACAATTACACTTTCTGAAGTTATTACACTGTCATCATCAGTACTAAAAACGAATTTAATTACAATTACTCCTTATCTTCATTGGGATTAATCAAACAAAAAAAATTTGATACCACATAGATTAGAGACGCCCTAGTGACGTACCCCACAAAGGCATGCAACACTTTGCTTGAACCTAAAAAAAAAAAAAGGAAAACATTTGTAGTCATGAATCAAATAAATATATAATGTTGATTATTATTACCTGCCACTTGATAATCACAAGACTAGTACCTTTGATGGTGGCTCAAGTACCTTTTGAAGATAATATTTACAAGTAAATCTTACTCTCTTTGAAAAGGACAAGCTAGATGTTACTGTTAATATTTTAGTGAATGGGCTATTATTCTAGTAATAGAAACATTAGTTTATAATTAACCAAGCCAAAAGTATTCTTAACTACTGCAGTAAGCACTAACAAAGATAATTAAACAAACTTAATTTGGGTAAAAAAAAAAAAAAAAAAGGGCATATGATCTGATATCTGTACTACTTGAAGCAGGTGAAATCACTAAAGATCAGATGAGCAAATCTTAGCTTGTACCAAGAAAAGAATCGTGCTTTTGGGAAACAAGCAGATATGATGTCTTTGTTTTTCTTCCGAACACCAAGCAAAACTTTGCAGCAATCTAGTACTGTGATTCTTGTTAAGATAGTTTAATGCTAACTTAATTAAGAGGGTCCTTCATCTTGCCTGATCTTGACCATATAGTATAATTAAGTGCATCAACAAATTAATTAAGCTTCTTTTTCACTTTTAATTACTCTTTCACTGCTTGTTATATTAATCTATATATAGTGGAGCAGAATATACAACGCATGATGACTTGCAGGTTATATGGTGGACTATAAGATTAAATAATTTCAGTGAAAATAGAAAGAAAAGGAAGCATTATTTTTCAGCATCTATCTAATCCTACTATGTAGAGCTTGTACTAAAAACTAGTTGACTGAATTATATTTAAGGTGCAGACTTTAAGCAACCTTCTGAACTTCACAATAAGTTGTACGTCCACGTTGAGGTACATGATAAAAACATCAGCAACCTGATGTTGTGTATTTGTGTAGAAAACAAGATCCAATATGCTTTCCTTAGAGAGAGATCACGTAGGAAGTGATATCTAACGTCTATGTGCTTGCATTTGCCCTGCAAAACTGGATTCCTTGAGAGCTTTATAGCTGAACTAGTGTCACAAAGCATGTTGCTGCTACTTCAGATTCAGTAGTTGACAAAGTAACTACTGGCTGCAGTGCTTAGCTTCTTCGAACATCAAGAAACTGCTGCAGAACCCAACATAAAACCATATCCAGTGGTACCTTTTCTATCATCCAAGTCACCAGCATAATCTCTATCACAAAATCTGATTTTTGTAGAAGAGCCCAAAATCATTAGCGTTGCTTGTAAGTAATGAATGAAGGATTCTCTTTACATCTAAGAGATGAATTTCTTTGGACATTCCATGTACCTGCTTATCATACCTTCATACTCACTGCTTGCATTATATCAGGCCAAATTGCAGTCAAGTACATTAAGCTTCTCACAATCTGCTTGTACTAAGTGCTACAAATTAAACTTCTTTCCCTGGAGGATCCTTTACAAGCTTTACACTCCATTTTGTTGGGGTAGTGAGAGAGTTATAATCTGTTATGCCAAATCTAACCAACACCTCTTGCAAGTATTTCTTTTAACAAAGCAAAATTCCAATGGAATATTGAACTACCTCTATCCCAAGAAAATATTGCATCATTCCAAGATCAGACCTACCAAACCCATTCATCATCTATTGCTTAAATTGCTCAATCATGGCCTTATCATTCCCAGTATTCATCATCTGAAGGTTTTTTAATATCTTACGTAACAGTTTATCAGTAGGGATGTTCCTTCCTAGGGAAATTAGCTCATATTTGTAATGTTAGTAAAATGACTAAACACGTCTTGAATACTTTCCTTTGGATTTATTTCAAAACGTTCATACTTGAATACTAACAAATCTATTTTGGAACGCTTCATTTCATTTGTTCCTTCCTGAGTGATTTGTAAATGGTCCCAAATTTACTTAGCAATTTTACATCCCATCATACGGTTATGTTCATGAGGACCCAAACCATAGTACTTTAGCTTTATTGCAAAAGCATTGATTTCCATTTTCGCAAAATATGTTTTTCAAATTCAAAAATTAATTTAGGAACTGCCTTATTAATCAGAGTTTGTTTTAGTCATCTAATAGTCCCCTACCTCGATCAAACACCATACTTGATTGTTTTCGGCCTTGAAAATTCATGTAGTTCTTTCAATAATTAGAAAACTTCCCGTTGAACATTGGTGACCGTTGCGTAGTGTAACCTTCATTAAATTTCTCGTATGTGTTTATCTTTACAAGAACTTGCTATTCAAGGTGTCTTGAATTTCATAAGTTTCAACTATGATACCAATTGTTATTATGATGGAACACTTACAAGAGAAAGAATGGATTGGAAATGTGTGATTTAGTAGTTTGTGATAAATATGCAAAATGCCCAATACCAACATATTCGGTTTTACAATTATTGTAATTTACTTTATTTTACTATGCCACATGACTAAAACCATGAAAGAAGAGATTTACACCACTTTCAACTTTCAAGCTTAAAGAGAAATATCATCCAACTCCTCTTAAACTAATTAACAAATAAAGAACCAGAAGGTTAGTTTACTAGTTATAAAATGAGCATTGGTGACCGTTGAACATTGGTGACCGTTGCGTAGATTAGTTTACATTGCATCCATGCAAAGGTGAACAGTTAGATCACTCCAAAACTTATTTACAGTTCATTAATCATTACATAACCAATTGATGGCGGAATAGTATAACTGAATTCAAGGCGTATAAATAATCTAGCCATACTTCAAATAAAAAATAAAAAGATATCTTTCCCAAAACAGAGTAAACCCTGAAATCACTCTACAAATATCGTCAAATATAATCAAATCATCAACCTTAAACATTAGAGTAGAATCTTCATGTGATTAATTATGCTACAGATCCTCCAGAAAATGTTCCAAGTTTTAGAAAAGACCACACAGCTTACAGCTTACAGCTATCAGCCATCAGTTAAAACTTTCAAATAACAAACCATGGAAATTAGAGAATGGAGAATGTATACATGTGCATAACATCAACCGAGCAGCTCAACTCCCCTGAGAGGCACCAATCATAGAGGACCCACACCAGAAAAGGGATGTGTCCTCTGGATCTAGTTGGATCTAGTTTCATTTCTAGTTTTTTTTTTTCCTGTTCTGTGAAGAAACTTCTCAGTGCTTCATCAACATTCAACAGTGATATTGATCGTAAAGCTATCAAACAAAATTGAAAAGGTAGACAAGGGTAATGGACATTACCCTTTCACTTTACACTTAGCCTATCCTTATTACTTTCTGCATGTCACAAAATAAAGTGGTAACCTACGTAGCACCAATATGAATCCGAATACAGATACGAAAAACGACAAAATCAAAAAAACTAAATATGGGTATGACAAAAATTAAATCACAAATTATACATATTAAAATCATTCAAATATCACTAGTACAAACTTAAATGTAAGTATATAAATTCACTAAATGTCATAAACATCCAAAAACAACAAATTAATGCAAATAAAACATTCATACTAGCAACTTTACAATAACTCTGTAACACTACTGCTGATCTAGTGATTTTGCTACAGAGGGTACATCTTGTTTTGCATGAATATAATAGTCGTAGAATTTCTAGCATATAAGTTGAAGATTTGAAGAGGTTTCTAGCTAATAGGATGAGTGTTAATTCAAGAAACTTACGGTAGCAAGACTATAGGATGTACAACATATCACGTAATGACAATAAACTCATTAATCAACTAAATATATTGTGATTTATAAAAAGATCTAAGACAAATCAAGATTGCGTTGAATTTAGGTTTGGCATGGACATTCAATACGTACCCAGAGCATTATTTGAACTTACCTTATTTGAACTTTGAAGGCATGCAGGTCCAACCCACCGCACGCCAGCCATCGCAATTCCAAGTCCCCAGCCACTGCAGATCCAACCCACTAGCCACCGCAGCCTGCAGAGAACGAGTGAAGGGGCTGAAGGACGACGGCTCAACGGCTGCTTCGAAAGTCACCTGTTCTGGGTAGATAAAAGCAGTGAAGGTGAAGGATGGGAGTTAGGGGAATTTTTTTTTATTTATAAGCTTTTTTTTAAAAGAAAAATTTGAAAAATAGGTCACGTTTGAAAGTAATTTAAAAAATAAGCTAATTTTGCTTCAAAGTGAAAATATTGCCTCGGGCAACGTTTTATCATAAGCAAAATCGTTGCCCCATGCAACATTTTAGCATAAGCAAAATCGTTGTCACATGCCATGCAACATTTTAGCATAAGCAAAATCGTTGTCACATGTAACGTTTTGCATAAAGCTGGAAATATGGGGGTGAAATTGGTTCAGTGAAAAACATTGTTCGAGGCAACGTTTTCGGTTAGTGCGAGGCAACGTTTTTAATAAAAAAAAATTTAAAACGTTGCCACATTGCCCCATGCAACGTTTTTCTTTGCCCCAATTTCACCCTTCTATTTTCAGCTTCATGCAAAACGTTGCCCAAGGCAACGATTTTGCTTATGTTCACTTCGAAGCTAAATTAGCTTATTTTTTAAATTACTTTCTAAGATAGTTTATTTTTCAAATTTTTGTTTAAAAAAAACTTATAAATAAAAAAAAATTCGAGTTAGGGGTATATCAGATTTTTTTGGGCCAACTATGTATTAAAACCGGCATGTGCTCCCAAACAAAAGAAGATTTTAATAATATTTGATTTCTTTTGGGCTGTTGGGGGTATGGTGGCTGTTTGTCGTACCCTGCATCATAGGGGGTAACCCCCACGCCATCATCATATTCAGATGCTAACAAATTTAAAACTTTTTTTTCTTTTGATTTAGGGGATGGGAGAGAAGATTCTACCATTTATTCTCAATCCTAGAAACCGAGAAAACTAGAGTTCTAACATTGCAACTTTCAGGTATATGAAATGCAGCAGCAACGTAGCCATCAATTTTTCGGCCTTAGTTTTCAATTAATAAAAAATATTGTATACAGAAGAGATATATTAACTTTATTATATCCCTAATAAAAGTGACCGCTTAATATAACAAAATTTATTCCTTAACACAACGAGGATACAATAACTTTTATTATGTCACGTGTGTATACAATAAAAACTGTAATGCACAAAATGCAAAACCAAACATGGTTTAAGACTTAACAAAACTAAGAATCATGTCGACTTTTGATGCAGCAAAAGTTGTATCCTCAAAAGCTTCTTTAAAGCATGTTTTCAAGGCTCATAGAAAAGAAGGTAATGTTGGATAAAGACAGTTTGTTGGTGAAGGCCCGTAGGCTTGCTTCTAGATTTTCTACTGATCTGCAGGATCTTATATGTACCACCAATAATATCGACATAGAAAGCGAGTAAAGATAGCAAAGTCTAGTAGCAATCACCCCATTTGGTCGTCAATATCTGTCTACTAGAATAACTCTTGTTATAACTTACCTTACTACTAAACATCTACTATATAACCTAAGTGGACACTTATTAAGATATGTTAAAGCTCTAAAATCCTATAAAACATTACATATGAGTATTTCATATTGCCAAATTAATAAAGAAATGTCCACTGTATAAAGTTGAGGGGCTACTCACCTTATAACCATATGGTAAAGTGAACTATTTCTATAACACAAGCTCGCACCCTTGTCATACAAATTTATATCATTACCTATTGATCTGTATCCTTCTCAAGCTTTAGACTCATAAGTCATAAGGTTATTCTAAATGGAACCCGTCTAATAGCAAAATAAGAATATCGATTGGACTATTGAGTGGAAATAATTGACTGACATGCAATTTGAGAACCCGAAGCAATGTATCAGCCTGCTGAGGCACTCGAGTTTGGCTCTGAATAGCCAAAGCAAGTTGAGAAACTAGATATTTGTTGATTTTGTTCAAAAGATGAGCTTTGAACCTAGCTGATTATCTTAGGCAAACAGTAGTTCTTCAACTAGTAAAAAAGTGTAGGACATGATTACATGGATGATTAGGATGAATAAGACAATTATAGCAGGAGAAGGTAGTACGCTATGATTTTTCTCGTAGCAACAGGAGGAGGTCCTACGATAGTTTCTCATAGCAGGAGGAGGTCGCTCTCATAGCAGCAGCAGGGGGTCGTTCTCATAGCAGCAGCAGGAGGTCGCTATGAGGTTTATTCAAGTACCTTGTTTGGGTTTAGACGGATAATTTATTTGGGGTCAGATAAATTTTGAGTTATTTATCAAGATAAATCATCTTAATTATAGTAGAAATTCGGAAACTTTACTTAGAGATAGTTAGAAGTATTCTCCATAAATAAAATCTTAGAAATTTTCATTAGATATAATTCATATGATATAATTCATACAAATGTAAAAGATTATTGATTCATATGCGGTCTTTGTTAACATTAGGCAAAGTAGATGAACAAAATATTTGTTGAACTTTGTTTCAAATATAATGTGTCATCAAAATACTATTAAAGAGAATTGAGTAAACCTAAATTTATACAAATTTTAACAAAATATACTATCTTAGTCAAAGTAGTTTAATTTCAAAGTACTTTGATCGATCAGATGGATCAATATTTAAATTAAGTTTAAATAAAAAATCGAAAAATATTTTATGCTTAAAAATTCTCAAAAAATCCGAATAGAGAGGTAAATATAATGTTGATTAGCTCTAAATTTACATCAACTTATATGAAATCAATTTTTTTAAAAAAAAAATAGAAATTCTAAGCTAAATAAATGACCGTGTAAGAGCAAAGTGATGAAATGATCATTATTAACGTTTTTGGCTTTACAACTGGAATGTCATTTGGGTATAGTACAAAGTGTTGGAACACTTGAACATGTCAGATTATGATTTTACCCCATGAAAATGGAGAACATAGTGACTTAGTGAGCCCTAAAGATGCATCCACAAACATTGAGTGAAGACAAATTTCTTGGTTTTTAAAAAAAAGGGGTAATCATTCATTGTTAATGTGCCTATTAAGATGTACAGTTATCATTCATTGCCGGTCTATATACATTCTTCCATGACATAGCTACTGAAGACTACTCACCCTCTATACTAAAAACAAACGCAACAAAGAAACCATGTTACCTTCCACACACTCTCCTATGCTCTACCAAGAACTAATGAACCTTCAATCATCAAGAAGGTTGCTACAAGGCCTACATCACAACCCTCTTCACCTAACTCCACCTCCACCCTTGACAAACAACCCTGTAGACTCCACGAAGCCTTACAGTGGCACTAATGGCTTTGATGCCAATGTGGTAATGGTGCTATCAGTCCTCTTGTGTGCCTTGATCTGCTCACTAGGGTTAAATTCCATTATCAAATGTGCCCTAAGATGCTCAAATTTCACGCCTACAGACACTAACGAAGAAGGTAGCAACCCCTCTGCCACTTCAGGTTCGGAAAACACAGGCATCAAGAAAAAAGCTTTAAAGACCTTTGCTGTAGTGAATTACACACCAAACCTGAAGCTCCCTGGTCTTGGTACTGAGTGTGTTATATGCTTGTCAGACTTCACCACAGGAGAGAAATTGAGGCTCCTACCCAAATGCCTCCACGGATTCCATACCCGGTGTATTGATAAGTGGCTCAACACTCACTCTTCATGCCCCACCTGCAGGCACTGCTTGATTGAGACTTGTCAGAAAATTGTTGGCTGTGATCAGGCTAGCTCATCACAGCCAGATCCACAGCCAATACTTCCACCCCTTGCTGCTATTATAAACATGGCACCGTTAGAACGTGAAGATTTGGCAAGAAGTTACAGGGCTAATTTTTAGTAATAGTATCCTTTGTTCGTTCAAAATTTCATTTGTACGTTAGCAAGGTCGAGTAGGAGGCAGACTAAAACATGTCAAAAGCGCAGTCACAGCTTCCAAGTGTAGATTTTGTACAGTTGGGAAAATATTGTTTGCGTCAAGAACTTGTTTCAAGCAGTATAGTTTTACAGCAACGATGACAATGTGACAGTGGTAATCCACTGGCAGGGTCTGAGGAAGTTCAACTTACAGAGTTTTAACTTAACCACTTGAGACATATAAATGATTGTTTCTAACAATCCACAAGCAATTGTCTCAAAGAAAATAGTACACATTACACATGTAATGGGCTTGTGCGGTAATGCCTTTGGGTGCGGTAATGCAAGAAAACCTCGCTCTAAAATCCACGGTAGAATACTTTAAGTATATGTTTTAATTTATTCACAAATTTTCTTTCCCACAAAAGACTACATCTAGAATGGTAATAACTTGAAACCGCTTAAGAAATGAAAAACAAAACACTCACATTTGTAGTAGAATTCATACCTGCATTATCATGAACTTTGACACGAGACTATAAACCCAAACTTAATCTAGTATATGCAAATATGAGAGGGTCATAAGAGTTTAACATTCAAAATGAGAATGCTGGCTTACTGTAATCCAATCAAATCTCAAAAGTTGCTTTTATTCGTAGTAGCATAAGGATATCATCATATCATAGTCATCTATACAGGTATATGGTGTTGGGAACCCAGTATAGTAGGAAAATAATATTAACCCTGCAGAAAACAGGAATTCTTTAGTAAAATTATAGCAGCATAAAATCACAAATGCAGAAACTCATAGGAAAATCATATTTAGGTGCAAAATGGTTACATAACTGCTATAACAGGAAGCAAACATAGTGGCACTCAGACCACAACCAAATTTATTTAAAACAGCAAAACAACGGGCAACTAAGCCAAGAAATAAAAAACAAGAGAATAGCTAAAGTGTGCATGTTGAAATGTCCACTTCACTAGACAATCGACATGCAGCCACCAAGTACGTAGGCCACGTATTGTCTTGCGAAGCTCTAAGTAAATGAAGTTAAGGCGAAAAGGATGGGGGTTACACTCAAATAAAATACTGCAAGATAGAGATATAATTAGAGCATTATGGAGGGCAAGTCAACGGCTTTTTCCATACACTTCCTATGAATATGAAATTAGTTTATAAAATCAAAGATCACATGGAGCCACTTGCATTAAATTAAACATAACATATGAAGCTCAAATTGCCATTCAAACCTTGCCGACTGGGATTCCAAATCATCAGAAGGCAACTGAAAGAAGTGTGAATTTGCTTTACATTAATCTATACCAAATGCAGAATAAATTCAGCCTCCAACGGGTCCTTCAAAAAGCCAATTCAAGGTCAGCAGGCGTAAGGAGAAAAGACTAAGAAAAGATGTTCAGCTGAAAATTGTGGAAGTGTGAGAGTGAAACCACTTTGTGCACCAAAAGGATGAACTTGTATCATAGCAGTAGTGCTCAACTGATTAGAAATACAATAGCCCTCAGAGTTAAGGGAGGCTTAACTAACTATACATGCATAATTTTGCGCGTGGGCCATCAACATAAGGACAACGATTACTTTGATCAATTGCCTCTCTTGTCCCGGTTGGCAACGTCGCAGCAAGGCTAACCCTAGCAATAGACCTGTGCATTGGGTCTAGCAAGTCGGTCTTTTAGGTGTCTATAATGTTTATTTCTAGCATAGCAAGTACCAACAACCAACATCTAGTGAACCCTATCTGTTAGTTATAATTTTTGATGAAATCAAGCACGAAATGGTGATTTGTACATTCATTAAAAGCCAAGTACACGTACACCACTTGGTTACAAAGACAGAAGTCCTTCAGATCTGGTAGTATATAATATTTTATGTTCTTTCTCCAACCAAACACAGAAGAATTGACCAATAAGGAGTTGTATCTGTATCAAATGATCTTGTCCTACTTTTTCATGTGATTCAGAGCAAAAAGTTACTACTCCAATATTCAGGATTAGGCTGCAAACATCTAATGTGTCAAGATTAATCAATTAAATAAAACAAAACATAATCTTTTCAAACAAGAAATCGTTTATTCAGCTCTGATGGTCCCTTCCCGGCCACTAAGTTAAAAGTCAAAGAACAAAAGTACAATCTTTTTACACAGAATATCGATCAAACAAGGCAGATGATATGCATGCTTTCCGCAACTATCAGGTAGCATTAATCAAAATGAACACAAAAAATAAAATAAGTCAGGAGGGAGGGGAACTAGGGAGGCAGAGAAGAGGGTATTCAAAACAAAAGGGAAATATTTATAAAGAATAAACCAAAGTTTTTGGCACTTGAAAAGTTTACTGAGCTGGGATTTAATTTGAACATTAGCAGACAACTAAAGTGCATGTGAAAACCAAAGAAAGCCATCATCCCAAAGGAGATTCATTCGAGCATCCCTTCTTTTACCATATATATAATCACTTAAAATTCTACCCATAAGCCGTTATTTTGGTTATCTTGAAATATTGCAAGTAGAAGCAGTATAACATAACTAGGCTTAGAAGTTCTGGAGCCTATCCTTACATTCATTCTACTTCGCTACTAATTTAAACTCACTTTTACTATTCCAACTCATTGATTTGTAAGTCCTCCAAGTTCCGTAAAAGACATGAGAATTCCATCTTTCTTAGATGAATGCAATTTAATCACTTATGTGCTGGCACAAACATAAATCCTCAAAAACTAGAACATGTATATATATTTCAGATATGCCTCAGACTATGAGTCAGCTGCTGTGATACGACAGCAAAAGAATATGCAATTAAGGCATGCATCGATATAAATTATGGTTCAAGGTTCCACTAAATATTCACTACACATCATCTTAAAGGTTTTTAAGATCACAAGCCATCAATTTCTAGCTTTTCTATCAAACAAATACTACAGAGAACACATTCCGGTGGAGGATATTTGATAAATTAGAAAGAAGAATTAGGAGAGAATATTTTCTGTGACTTTATTAAAGGAAAAACTCCCAATATATATATAAATAATTCTAAGAGTTATATTAAAGATGGAATATAACTCACAAAAGATAAACATCATACAAGATATATCATAAAGATAATTATATCCTATTAATAGGATATAACTCACAAAAGATAAACATCATACAAGATATATCATAAAGATAATTATATCCTATTACTCCCCCTCAAGTTGGAGCATATAAGTCACAAATGCCCAACTTGTGTATTAAGTAAGCAAATTGTTGGCAACCAAGAGCCTTGGTCAAGATATCTGCCAACTGTTGACCAGCAGGTACATAAGAAGCCATAATATGCCCACTTTGCAACTCATCACGAACAAAGTGACAGTCAACTTCAATGTGCTTGGTACATTCATGGAAAACAGGATTCTTTGCAATATGCAATGCAGACTGATTATCACAATGAAGTATCATAGACGTAGAGTGTAACACACCGAGAGAATATAACAGAGATTTTAACCACTTAAGCTCACATGTTGCAACCGCCATAGCTCGGTATTTCGCCTCCGTAGAAGAACGAGACATCGTCGGTTGCTTCTTAGTCTTTCAAGAAACTGGTGACCGACCAAGAAGCGCAAAATAACTCGTCAAGGATCGCCTAGTCAAGGGGCACGCCGCCCAATCACTATCACAAAATGTTGTCAATTGCAATGGACCAGGGCAAAGGAGTATACCTTGTCTTGGATAACCCTTAATATTACTGCATCCCAATGTGTTGTCTGTGGTTTACTCAAAAATTGAGAAAGTGTATGAACAGAATAACTTAGTTCTGGTCGAGTTACAGAAAGATAAACCAAACGTCCCACCAAACGCCAATATTGATCCGGTTTATCGTACGGGTCATTATCCACATAAGCCAACCTGTGATTTTGCTCCATGGGTGTTTCAATTGGCTTACATCCCAACATGTCGGTTTCCGACAAAATATCCAAAGCATATTTCCTCTGAGACAGAAATAATCCGCTATTGCCACGTGCAACCTCAATACCAAGGAAATATTTCAAAACACCAAGATCTTTCATATGAAAACATGAACTCAAATAATTCTTAAACCGCAAAATCACAGTATGTGAAGAACCCGCAATGATTAAATCATCAACGTAGACAAGCACATGAACTACTGTATAACCTTTTGCATAGCTAAATAAAGAATAATCTACATAAGATTGTTTAAAACCAAACCTTCGCAAAGCGGCATATAACTTAGCAAACCATTGGCGCGGAGCCTGTCTTAACCTATATAAAGACTTGCGCAACCGACAAACCTTCCCGGGAATAGGACTATTGTAACCGGGCGGTGGTCTCATATAAACTTCTTCTTCCATATCACCATAAAGAAAATCATTGCACACATCCATCTGATGTAACTCTCATTGTCTAGATATAGACACAGTAAGAAAAACACGTATGGTACTCATTTTAGCAACATGAGCAAACGTTTCATTGTAATCAATACCTTCAATTTGCCGATTGCCATGAACCACCAATAGACTCTTAAGACGTTCAATTTCTCCATTTGCACGACATTTAATCTTGTAAACCCGTCCGCTGCTAATAACTCTCTTTCCCGGAGGCAAATCCTCTAATGTCCACGTAGCATTACGTTCAAGAGCATCAATCTCTTCCTTCATAGCTTTGCGTCAACCCGCATCTTACACGGCCTCCTTGAAGGAGGTTGGCTCTTTATGAGATGAAATAGCTACCAGAAAATATTTGTGTTGTATAAAGAAATTATCATAATTCACATAACAAGCTATATTAAAAGGTTTACCTGAGGAACGAGATGGAGCAAGCAAAGCAGTTAGTGTAGGGGGATCTATCATAACCGTATTAGTGACAAAATCACGAAGACGAGAAGATAAAATTTTAACATGATGACCTCGACCAAGATCTTCACTAGAACTCCCCCTTAAGTCATCACTATGAGAAACCTCATTGTTTGAATGCAACGTACCACCGGCAGTAAGGTCCACAGCCACCTCGCGGTGGGGCGGGACAGATAGCGGCACAGTTGCAGTGGCTTCTGCCTCACGGGATACAGCAGTAGCAGGGAAGACCACAACTTCTCTATGGTGACAATAGGCAGGCAGCGGTACATTTGTGGATTGAACTGAAGCACGTGGGTAAGCATTCGGAAAAACATCAAAATCATCGTCATCCACCCAACTAGGATGATGTTGGGATAAAAACATGTCGAGGTTCGCTATAGGTGCATGTGTAGACACGACATAGCTAGAGAAGGGGAACACATTCTCAAAAAATTTCACATCCCGACTCACAAAATACTGATGAGAATCCAAATCATATAACCGCCATCCTTTTTGACCAAAAAGATACCCAACAAAGAGACAACACCGTGACCAAGCCCCAAATTTATCTTTAATACGAGGCCGATTACTAGCATAACATAAGCACCCAAATACCTTTAAAGAGGAAGGATTAGGAGGACTACCAAACAATAATTTATACGGAGTTTTATTTGCTAGCAGAGGTGTGGGTGTTCTATTAATCAGAAAACACACTCCTCCCAAAAATCAATAGGCAAGTTTGCCTGAAGCCGTAAAGCACGAGCCACATTGAGAATATGTTTGTGTTTGCGTTCCACCCTACCATTTTGTTGTGGAGTATCAACGCAAGAGGTTTGTAGCAAACAGCCATTAGTGTCAAAAAAAAATTTCAAACATAAGAACTCTTGTCCATTATCACTGCGAAGAACTTTCACACGTTTATTAAATTGTGTGTAGACCATAGAGAAAAAATTTCTAATCTACTCACCAACCTCATATTTTCCAACCATTAGATAAGTCCATAAAGCACGAGAATAATCATCAACAATGGTTAGAAAATAATGAGCACCACTACTAGAAGCAATACGATAAGGACCCCAAATATCACAATGAATTAAACCAAACAAATTAGTTTCTTTGTTAGTACTTAAAGGAAAAGAGTTACGTGGTTGTTTAGCCTTGAAACAAACATCACACCCAAAATCACAATCTTTATTTGTCCCACTACGACCTACACCTAGAAAGGAATGAACCACATTCATACAAGGATGACCCAAACGCATATGCCATAATCGGGCCAACTCCGCAACTGTGGTGTTTGCCTGAGTACGACGTACCGACCGATAAAGATAAACCCCGTTACACTGCTTCCCCGCACCAATCAGGTTCCTCAAACTCTGTTCCTGAATAGTACATAACTTGTTAGTGAATAAGACAATTAAATTCTGTTTCTCAAGCAACTGAGACACCGACAACAAATTGCAAGTGAGTGCGGGAACATATAACACATTATCAAGAATTAGATTAGAACTCAATGTAATACGACCCTCCTTAGTGGCAGTAGTGCTTTTGCCATTAGGGAGTTCTACGGGTTCTGAATCGATATCTCGAATGTCATCAAATAAAGTAATATTACCGGACATATGATTAGAGGCACCAGTATCAATAATCCATTGGTCCAAGTAATTCTTACCATGCAATTTTGAAGTGGAAGTAGAAGGAGCCTTAATGGCAGCAATTAATTGTTGAACTTGCGCATCCGTAAGAGTAGGAAGCATACTACAATTGACATCATTTGTAGTCGATGTGTTACCACTTGTGGAAGCTGAGCGCAAACGATCCACGGCCACCGCAACAATACCACGCTTACCATGACCGCCACCATGTTCACCTCGACCGCCACTACGTCCACCACGGTTGCCTCCACGACCCGATGATTGAGCCCAATCAGGCACCCCATGGAGATCAAAGCACTTGTCCTTGATGTGACCTTTCTTTCCATAGTGTGAGCACACCCGAATCTCAAATTGATTATCGCGCCCTTGGGCTTTACCATCAACAGCAAATCCGACTACCTCACCTCAAGACTCTTGTCCATCAACAATAGATTGATGTCTTTCAGCAGCAAGACATTTTCCCAACGCATAAGCTAGAGTAGGCAAGGGATCGAGCAACAACAAACCCGAGGCCACATCACGATACTTCTTCGAGTCTAAGCCTATAAGAAACTTATGCAATTTTTTATTTTCTAACAACGTAGCATATTCTTTAGTAGCGGAACATGTACATATGGGAAACTTAATAGCACTCTCTGATTCTTCCCACAATGTACGCAATTCACCATAATATTCCGAGATCGAACGACCACGTTGTTGAAAAAAAGCAATCAAACTTTTTAGTTCATGAATACGAGGACCGTTACGAAGGGAGTATCTATCACGTAGATCATCCCACAAGGTTTTCACATTATCCGACAAAGTAACTGTCCTACGAATGGAAGTATCAATAGTATTGTAAATCCACGCAATAAGCATTGAATTCACAATCTCCCATTGAGGAAAGTCTAGAGATTTTTCATTGGGCTTAGTGATAGAACCATCAATAAATCCTAATTTATTCTTATCCCGGAGATTATTACGAATAGAGTGCACCCATTCATCATAATTATTGCATGTTAATGAAATAGGATTAATAAGAGTACCGGTACCCTCAGAAGGATACAAGTAATACGGGGTGAAGGGAGCATAAATCGGGGCAGCCATAAAACACACGAGCACGAGAGAAACCGACAACAAGAAATAATCTCCTACAACAAGAGAGTAAGTACACACACGAGAGCACTACTAGGGAACCCCAAGAGCAAAAATTTACAGTACATGGAGCACCAAAAACTGACAGCAATGCAACACAAAACCGCACAACACCTTTGATTTTGTGTGATTAGAAGCATCGCAATCTTGTTTTAGTGGGGCAGCAATAGCAATTGAAGAAGAATCACTCACCGACAACAAAGAGATACCAATACTCACAGCACCAAACACCAAAAAATAAAACACCGAGCAGAAACGAAAGAGAGGAAAAAATTTAGAAGGCTCTTGATACCATGATAAACTAGAAAGAAGTATTATGAGAGAATATTTTGTCACTTTATTAAGGGAAAAACTCCCAATATATATACAAATAATTCCAAGAGTTATATTAAAGATGAGATATAACTCACAAAAGATAAACATCATACAAGATATATCATAAAGATAATTATATCCTATTAATAGGATATAACTCACAAATGTTAAACATCATACAAGATATATCATAAAGATAATTATATCCTATTAATATCAAATCGCTAACGTGAGTTACTATTGCATAAGATGTTTCATGTTTCTTGGAAAAATGTCAGCTATGAGCATTCGACGAACTCCCATCTATTTGACTGGATACCAAGGACACAAGTTTAAGCCCATATGAGTAAATGACATATATATTGACATACCACAAAAACTTCGGTTCCAACCAAAGCACCACCATCCAAATTCAACCATCAAGCACCAATATATAGTGTCACTCTTAACGTTTAAGATTAGAGGATAAAAAAACAGATGAAAAATCCTAATGCACTATAAAGCCTTTATCTCCAAATTATCTCCAAAATGATTGTTCCAGACACCACATAAGAGATTGCAACAATCCATTACATAGGAATTCGTTTCAGACAAAAGCATCAAATCTCCACTTATAAAACATAATTCTTGAAGAAAGATTGAATGAGATGTTTGGAATAGAATGCAAAAGAGTTGGTTCACTGCAGTGCTTGGTTTTCCCTTTCTACAATATAGAGATTTATGACTACGAGAAATTTGTTTTCTTTTGTGGAAATAATAGTGACCAGTGATTCAGTGTGATTAACAAACCTTTAGTTTTGAATCTGGGGGTGAATTACAGTTATATTTAGAGTGTTTTTATGTTTCACAAGTGTTTGGGATTCACGTACAATCCATTCATTCATAACAGGAGAGTTTTAACTTTACAACCAAGATCATTTTTTTTGTGTAGTTCCATATCAAACTCATAAGCAATTTTTTATCCACATCTTCCTACCCCTTATTCAGGTCACCATGGATCTTCCCACAAGCAATTATTTTTTGGGCCTTTTGGGCCCTTCCAACCCAAAGTCATAAGTAATTGCACTTGTTCATAGCCTCCTATGTTCGAGCTCCGGACCTTTTCATAATTAGTTATGACTTATGACGTACTCCTCCGTTTCTTTATATTTACTTTATTTTTATTTATAAAGTTAATATTTAAAAAGTTTGATCACAAATCTCATCATATTATATAAAATAATATGTTTAAGTGGAATTTTGTTCATGTCATGCCAATGTAAATTTTTAGAATATTAAATTATAATAATTTTTTTTCTTACGAATTTGGAGAGAGAAATATTTTAAATTGTGTCTTATAAATTGTGAAAGTCAAATGAGCAAAAAAGTAGGAACAAAGATAGTACCTTATAATAAAATTCAATAACCAACTTATTCTTTATTTTGTTGTTACCTCTCTTAATTATCAATGATAAATTTGTATTGTAAAAATAAATAAAAACTCATGAGTGTCCTTCATCCCCTTATGTATTTGAGAAAATCTAGCAAATCTATTTTCAAGGTTTTTGAAAAATATAGAATTCACAAAGTATTCATATCTTATCTTCCTCGTATATAGGACAACATATAGAACATGCATGATAGTGGACAAAAAGATAGGAATTCCTTTACGCTAGGGATGGAAATTCAATCTGAGTCCGAACCGAGTCCAATTCGATTCGAAGGAAAAAGTTTGATTCAAACTCGTTTAAAAAAACTCCGACTCCAAACCGAAAAAAAACTCCGACTCCAATTAGGAGATGGATCAGATTCGGATATTGTATTACATCCGACCCGATTGTGATCCGAGTCCGATCCGAATGGGTAGTATTAAAAAAAGTCCAAATATAATAACCCAAAATAAAAAAATTAAATAAAAAAATAAATAAACCATGGTGTTTGCTTGTATTGTATAATTTTTTTTAATTTACTATATATGTTACAAAAGAATTATAGTATTAATAATGAAATTAACAAAAAAATAGGTTAGAAAATATTAATTTTTGGATCGAATTCAAAGGTCCGACGGATCGGATTCGGATTTGGAGTTTGCGGATTCAGAGTCGAATTTGGATCCAAAATTAAAATCCGCAAACTTGTCGGATCAGATTCGGATTTTGTTGGATCCGCTCGGACTCCGATCCATTGTCATTCTTACTTTACGCTTCCCATCGGTATTAAGATGACTTGCCTACTAATATTATTTGTCACGCTAATTTATAACATACATAACATATATCTATTACTAATTGTGTTAGAAATTTAGAAACAGAACTTTTCAATTTATTAGTTCAAAATCATAGTTACGGATTGAAACTTATTTATAGTTTTGTACGGGCAAGATATTTACAACCGATATGATTGAAACTGTTTGTTTTTTTTTTTTTATTTTATTTTATAAATTGGTAGAGCCGTAGAGCGAAACCACAAAAAAAAAAAGTAATAAAAATGTGAATGAAAGTGTAAAAATCGTGCATCCTGATTGTAATTTGGTTCCTGTGATCCTGTCCTGTCTGACATCTTCTCCCGCTCTCCTCCTTGTCATTGCTTCTCATAATCACACCTTTCCATCCATCCATCAATCAATCAATCAATTCCAGAATCTCATCCCTAATTCCCGACGAAACCCCCTATTCGATTGAATGCCTTCTCAATCACTTCCTCTACAAGTTTGAATGAACTCCATCAAAAAATGCAGTTCCATTTCATAATTCTCAACTCTTTCAACTCCTTATTGTTTTAATCTCCTGTTCTAGTTCGCTGCGAAGTTCTACCTGCTCAGGTCTGTTGCTGTTCGAACTGAATTTCAATTTCAATTTTTTAAAAAATTTTTTTTTGATAGAATTTGATAGGTTTATCTTAGTGTAATCTGTATTTTGATTTTTGAGTTGTTAGATTTTGATGGAAACTTCGTTGTTGAATTGTGCAATTTACTGTTCGATTTACTGAATTTGGTGTGACTTGAACTGGTTGTGTAATCGCTGTGTTTTTTTTATCGACATTGACCATTAGATTAGATTCCTGCTTCGTTGCATATGCATTACTTGAATAACAAATTTAAGGGAGATTGTATATGAGTTCTGTTTCTACGGTTTTCTTGGATAATACCGTCAATTGGATTGGCTTGAGTATGGAAACTGCATGTATTATGGTTTATTGTCTACGGAGTAGTTGATTACTTTTGCAGAAACCTAGTAACAAATTCCATTGGAGTTCGATTTCGATGATTATATTGAAAATTAGCGGCTTGGGCTGGCTGTGTATGTTATCTGCTTTGGTGCTTGTCTTAACAACTTGTAATCTTCTAGGGAGGATTTAGTTAAAACAAAAAGTAAATAGATCATTAGTGAAGTATTCAATGAAGTCCTGAATGTACAGTTTTAGACTAAACATTTCCTAATAGCCATTGACCAGATACAATGAAGATGGAAATTCTCTTTACTGGTTGGTTGTGTTTTATGGTGCTGATTTTTATTGGGTGTTGATGCAATCAGGTATGGGTGTTGGAGAGAATGAAGAAGGTCCTGCTGTGCTGCAGTTGCACAAATGGGACCCTTCTCATTTCCAATTGGACCTATCAGAGTATCGGGAAGCTTTTCTCTCCCCTACAAGAGAACTCCTACTGTTGCTTTCTTATCAAAGTGAAGCCTTGTTGCTTCCTTTATCTAAAGGTGACACTAATATGTTTCATGATGGTTCGCTATCTCTCAAAAATTATTTTATTGTGTATTTACTTATCCTTACTACTTGCAGGTGACTCCTATTGTATAACCTCTGAAAGTTGTAAATATGAATGTCAAGAGAATGTAAATTTGTTATCTTCAACGGCTTGTAGGTCAGATTTAATGGATAATTTTCCTAGTACTTCTGAGTCTATGGGAGAGGCTTCTAATAATGGATATTCTGCTAATAGCAATATATCACGATCTTATACTTACCCTTTCATATCTGATGTAAATTCGCTGGCTTGGGGCTTGTGTGGGGATACTTATAAACAGCACAAGGAAGCACCCTTTAGGGAATTTCTCATTGTGGTTGGCAAAGGTGGTGTAACATTCCATGCTTTTTGTCAAGTTCATGAAACTGATGCAATTATCAGGCAGTCATTTGCGGACGAGAGTAAGCTGGGTAGATGGGTGGAATGGGGGCCATGTTTTGTATCTCCTGATAATGAAGCTCCTGGGGAAGTTAGTACTGCAAGTAGGACCAATGAAGCTGGTGGAACTTCATCTTATTCTCAGGATTCAGCGAGCCATTTGTTGAGTTCCTTGACCTCTAAGAAGTGGCTGCGGTCATTTTTGAGCTCATCCAAAGTTATGGAATCTGATGGCACCATCTGGACCCGTTTTCCTGAGAAGTCAGAGTTTCCCGGCTTGACTACTGTTGTCTCATTTTTTGTTGACTTTACTGATTCTATACTTTTGGACTTTTATTCTGGTACTCAATCTGTATTAGACAAAGGTGCATATGAAGAGAGAAGAGCTCACATTCCAGTGGATAATGAATTTAATGATGTGGATCATACATCATCTGATGGCCTCAAATCTGGTGCGAGTGTTACTGCGAATAGATCCTACAGTTGTCTTAGAGTATTTTCAAGCTGGTTTCATTATTTGATTGGGTTCGTTTTGTCATCTGGATTTGATGATATCAAAAGCAGTTGTGATATGGTGGTTCTTATCGGTCTCTTAGACATATATGGGATTCATTGGCTATACTCTGTTAAGCTCCCACAAAAGGGTATAAGCTTGGAGGCTGAGTGGGTAGATTTCCAAATCTCTGACAAGTTTCTTATTTCTCTTAACAAATTTGGATCTATTCTTCTTCATGGTGCTCTGACAGGGGAATATATCACATGTCTGGATATCTTACAAACACATGGACTTGAACCTGAAAAGAATTTGGCTGAACAAGAATATTTCTCAAGAGATATGAGTAATACAAGAGAAGCTGATCTATTACAGAATAAGCCGGATGATTCTTGTGTTTCGACTTCTCATGCTGGTCCTATTCCCTACAAACGAAATTTCAAAAGAGTGATTGTTGCTCCATGTTCTGGTCTATTCAATGTTGTTGACGAGGGTGGTGCACTCTATATAATATGTGCTAGTGATCATGTGCCTGATAAATTTGTCATGTTAGACAAGATTCTTCCACAATACTTGAAGCTTGGTGTCTTGGCCCCATGGGTGTTTGGTCATTCTGATATAAGCCAAAAAAAGATGTTTTCCACTTCTTCAGGCTTTGAAAAGTCATTTATTTGGGATGACTTTGGAAGTTTAAGATTCCGACAATTTTCCAACTGGCATAATCAGGGGAAGGTCAATCAAGATGATTTAACTACGAGTGGTTTCGCTGCAATTTCCCAGCAAAGCATTCAAAATGTTTCAGAATCTCGATGCTCGGGCTGTATGAGGAAGATTTTCATTCCCATTTCAAAACATTGTGGGGCAGATATTATCTGTTTTTCTCCTCTGGGGGTCACCCGCTTAATTAGAAGAAATAGTGCCAAAAGTGAAAGCAGTTGTATAGTTCATACCAGTTTGTATATAGACTCAACATTTTGTGATGACAGTTGCTTGAATGTTGTAAACAAAACATTTGACCTGCAAAGTGAAGCAAATGTTGTCGATGATGAGGCTGTTGGTTGCATTTTCCAGGGTTCTCTATATTTAGTTACAAGGAAAGCGGTCTCAGTAGTTCTTCCCACTGTCTCATTGCCATCTAACTTCCATTCCATTGATTCCATTAGCTACCAGATGGAAAAAACTAGTGAAGTCGCTGCACTTAACTTACAGAAGTCATTGTTGTATGATAAATCAAAACAGCTTGGGTCACCATGGGAAGTGGCAGTACTTGATAGAGTTCTTTTATATGAAGGTCCTGATGAAGCTGATTGGTTGTGTTTGGTAAATGGCAAGTGCTTTCTTCAATTTCCAAGCTTGTTAGTTTTATGTTTCTTTGATTATTATGCTTTGATCTTGATGAGTGGAACCCCGACTCTTCATTGGCATTTTAGAATAGTAGGGTTTGTGTTTGGAAGAATTTGCTGCAGATGTTTTCTTTAAGGGCCATTGTCAACTATATATTTAAATTTGGTGGAGATTCTGTACTATGATATCTCAAATGCTTCTTTGCCTGGCAGGCTCTCTTTTGTTGTATATTTTTCTCCTTGATAGGCTCTCATCCATGCTGCATTTCATTTACTTTTGTCTCATCCCAAAGCTCTTGGAAAAGTAAGTTATATGAATGATGGAGGGGGTTGAATCGTCATAGTTGTTTAGTATGATACTTGTTGGACAGTTGTTGGACAGACAGTCACACAATATGTGTCCAGTGATATGGAACATTATTAGTATCTTGATGAACAATTGATATACACTATTGGGCTTTGAGCTCCGTTTTATAATTCATTACCCAAACCCTTAGTGAAAAAAATACTTGTTGACTGCAGGCATATTTCTCATCTTTTGTGCTGTAATATAGTTTTTTTTTTAATTGCCAAGATAATAACAATATATAATTATTCTTCTGAGTTTTATTTAGAGGAAATGTTGTAGATGGTAATAGTGTATATATTTGTGATGGTATGCAGGGTGGAACCTTCAACTTTCCCGGCTGCGTCGTCTGCAAGTCGCAATGGCTTACTTAAAATTTGAAGAAATCGACCTGTAAGATGTGCAGCATCTTCACTTTCTTTTTTCTCTTCTCTTATTAATTGTATGCTACTGCTTCTTTTTCTTGATTTTTAAATTGTTGAGTAATCACGATCAGAAAGTTGTCTCCTAAAAGGCTCTAAAAACTGATAAAACAATAAAATATTTTAAAAAATTTGCTAGGCCAACCAAAGCCATCTCTCTTTTAGGATATTGAGTACTCCTGTCTGTGAATTTCATTCTTTTTAGGCTTGGGCGCATCAGAGTATCTCTTGGGGGAATGAAGTTGTTTTCGTGGGTTGTGCATATAATTGAATTAGAAATAGCAGGTCTGGAGAGTAATTTGAGGGGCCCCACAATACGTGATTGGGTGGGTTATTTTTTCTGTTTAAGGTAATGAAACGATAATCTCTACCTCTGTAGATAGCTCAAAAAGTAGGAAAATAATTTTGAGGATGGAGGGATTGGGTTTTAGTGACTGAGTGTATTAATCTAACTATAGTGTCTTCCTCCTAATTGGGAAGTCCTGAGTATGGAACATCTTAATGTTTTCTATTCCTGTTCAAATTTATCACTTCTTCCATAGGTGCGTGGTTTCATCAGAAGGTGCAATGCAATTACTGCACTATTAAGAGATGCAGAATTGGAGTTCCTAGGGTTGACTGCCAAGAATTTACCTTGGAATTGCTCGTTTTAGTAAATCCACCCAAAATTGCACCTTTGCACTCCCATTTCTCTATAAATATGACTTTGTGAAGGAAAGTAATGAAAAAAATAAATATTGCAAAGATTTACTGCATAGTTTTACAAACTCATATGGAGATGTAGAAAAAGTCCGTAATGACGTTTTTCTAAAGCTTCTCGCTACAGCATATCCAAACTCATCCTTCTTGGTGATAACTTATGCTGTTTGTTGCCTGTGATGACTCAGTCTGCCATAGTGATGTCAGTGATGGAATCTATTGAGAGATGAAGTTTTTTTGGGTGGTATGATTAGTTAGTTTGTCTCATTTGGAATGCCTTATGTTGTAGTAGCAACAGAAAATCACGAGGGTGATTGTCCTCCAATTATTTTGTTGGTATGGTGCATATATTGATATATATACTGACCTGTTTTGACAGATACAGGATTTTTAATGTAAAGTTGTGTGCGGTGTAGCTTTTTACTCTCCTTCACCGATGGAAAAGAGTACTCTGCCCAGAAAATAGTTTTGGTCACTCCTGATTAAGTGTCCATTTCAAATGATGCTTTGAGAAAACTGCAGAATTCCAACTTTGCTCTATGGTTTTGGTATGAGGTGGAGGGGGGGTTGGGGGAATGTAGATAGGATCTGTGATCCTTTGACCATTAGTGTTTTTCTGCTTGTTGGTGCTTGAAAAGAGGTGTTGAATGTAAAGCTGGTTTGCAGAATTTGATTTAGTTTTATTTGACTAAAGTAGCCTTTGCTGTCATTCTGATTTGTGTTGAGGAAATAAAAAAAATGTTTCAGCTCTCAAGTGGAGTTTGGCAAGGTATGTGTTATTTTGAACATTATTTCGTGTAAACGTTGATAGCGTGAGAATTGATGGTTGGTGTTATTAGCTCATCGCAGGGTGATTAAAATTGGCTGCATCATTGCTTCAATATGCTCTATATGCAATTGAATGACTGTTATGATGACCATAATCATATTTAATTTCTAAAGATTGCTTATAGTTCTGTTATGCTTCTAGCACTTCTCGTTTCATCTGTTTGATAATCGAATTATTTGAATTCAAGGTTGTTTGTTTATATTGTCTATTTTTGTCGTTGATTTAATGAACAGAGCCTTAGAAAAGCTTGCGGAGGTCAATATAGCTGAAGAAGGGATCTTGTTATTGATCTTTGCTGCCATTTACATGATGGTTGACACAGTTGGTAATGATGCTGAAGTTTCTGCTTCACTAAGGTATGAGCTGTATGAAATGGTGCATATCATCTTTAGTTTGTCTGTTATGATCCCCTGATATATCTTTGCAGCCATTTTGGCTTGTTCTTTGAGTGCTACGTGTCTTGTGGCTTTCTCATATGATTCTTCTGTTCATAAATTAGAGAGGCAAGTATGTTTGAGTTAGTTTCTCTGGTCAGAGGTCTCATTCTCATGGCTTTAAGGCTGATGCTTAGCTGTTACTCTGTTAGTCGTTGCCATCTTTAAACTAAGTAAACAGTAGTTTCTCGTGTCATGGTTTCATGGTCAATGCTTAGCTGTCTGTTACTTTCCTTTTTTACGTACTAATTATTGTTACAATTTCAATGCCTGTATGGTTACTTGTATTGGAAGGTTAAAATAATTTAATTTGTTTTTAAATTTTTTATTTATTTATTAGGCATAATTTTGTGTATCCTTGGACTTTGTATGTGTCATACATTTATCTTAGAAGACATTGCCCACTTTGGCTTCTGAGTGAAATTTCAGATTATGTATTGATTGTAATGTATTCTTACTTCTTATTAAAAACTGGATGTTTAAAAATGTATCCTGCTACTTTGTATGTAGTTAGATGGGTGGTAAAGACTGGAAACAAATATTCAATGGATGGGAAGACTGAGAGCGCTTCATTATGCAACAAATGTATAAAGAAATGAGTTGATCTGTAAAAAGAACTACCATCCTTGTATTAAACTATATGGAGTATTTCGTATTTATTAAGAAAATATGAACCAAAGTGATTCCGATTAGAAATTTTTTGAAAAGGGATATCAGTTTTAGAGTTTGTAGTGATTTTAAGAGTTTTTTTTATTTTCTTTTTTATTTTGGGGGGTGGGCGAAGCTAATGCTGTGCAGGAGGGGAGTCTTAACAGATATTAAAATAAAAGTATTGATTATTGATCCTAAAAATCCTCAAATCCTAAATCCAGCAGGGCCAACACTAGTACTTTATGCTAAATATCTGTTTTATGGATATTCCTATTTTCCTTGAAGGCGTATTCTGTGCTGCTTGCCTAGTTTGTTTTCTTAGGAAAGATGGGATTTTGAGGAAGTTAAAGTGGATAACTGACCCAGTAGTTCTCTCTCTCTCTTTTTTTTTCTTTTCTTTATCTACTAATTCACTGCTTCGACTCCCTGATTCTATTTGCTTCTTTTTGTCATTTGCTTTAGTGGGTGGATCTTGCCTGGTACTTTGGGGTCATTTGATCTTACCTGATAGCATTTCAAAGTATTTCGTACTTGGAGACAGGGAAAACTGTGTTTTTTTTTTTCTTGATTACAAATGTATATGACTAGATAAGTTTGGTTTATACAGTAGTTTTTATCACCATATTTTGTCATGTGCAAATGTAGACTGCAATATGATTTGATACATTTTTTGGGTATTTGCTAGCCATCTTTGTTTTGTTGCTATCCTAATTTTTTTGATAAGAGGATCTTTGACACATTTATGTGGGAGATTAAGGGCATTCAATCAGTTGTTGGAGGGTATTTCTAGTAAAGGATTTAGATTTTGTAGGATTATGAGTAACTCCTACTTTTACTTTAGTTTTGCATATTTTGAGAGGCTTTTTGGGTATTAGTCACTGTTATAAAAAGAGGATCATATGATGGTTACTTTTGGGGGATGGGAGAACAATAAAAATAGTTTTAAATTTAGAAGATTAGAGGAACTCCTTCATTTTGCGTTTTTTTTTCTTCTTTTTTCATTAAGCTTTCATGTCTTGCAGTATACTGGCATTAGGAGCTCGCTTTGCAATCAAGATGCTACGTAAATATGCCATCTTGGAACTTACAAATGAATGCAAATTACAAAGGACAGCAGGGAGGGATATCTGTTCTCGGTCTTTACTTTTGTCCTCTGAACAACATAGGGAATTCACAGAATCAAGAAGGTTACATGATATGGCCTATTATTTGGAGATTATTCGTAATATCCAGAGTCAACTTGCTGCAAAATTCACAAGGCTGGGGAAAGGATTGGTATGGGTTCTGTGTCCCCCCCCCCCCACACACACACACACACACATGCCGTTGTGTTTGTAAATACTCAGCTTGGAGTTGATAAAATGTTTTAACTGATTGACGTTTCAGGCAGATACCCTGGAAGCACAACACGTTGAAGTCCCAGGAAATTCATTTGTGGATCATTATCATCTTCCTTCTATTACAGATGATGTTATATCATTAGAGAAACCAAACCAACTTGAACCTGCCTTATTTGAAAGAGTTGGGGATTTTCATGATTCTGAAAAGCTTTCATTAGTGCCTGTCAAACCACTGGGAACTGAAGGTCGTATGGATTCTGATATGCTAGACGAAGAGTCAATCCTTGTGACAGGAGTGATTCCCAGAAATAAACTTTTTTCTATGGAGAACCCTAAAGAAATGTTTGCACGTTGGAAAATGGACAATTTGGACTTAAGGAATGTTGTTAAAGATGCATTACTGTCTGGCCGCCTTCCCCTAGCAGTTCTTCAGCTCCATCTTCACCGTAAAAAGGATTTTGTTGATGACCAGAAGCCCAGTGATACATTTTCTGAAGTTAGGGATATGGGAAGGGCCATTGCCTATGAACTACTCTTAAAGGTAATTTCATTTGTCGTTGCGTAATTGGAAGACATATTTTTTACTAAAAAGTTGCAAAATGATAGGGTGAGACAACAGTGGCTGTTTCCACTCTGCAAAAGCTTGGAGAAGACATAGAAGCTTGTTTAAAGCAGTTGCTATTTGGTACGGTGAGCAGATCGCTACGGAGGCAAATTGCTGAAGAAGCGAAAAGATACGGATTTCTCAGGTCTTATGAGCTGGCAATACTTGAAAGAATATCATTGATTGAGGTAACTGTTATAGAAACTGAGTATACTTCAAGCTAAGATTCTTTACTAGTTGCTTATAATTCCCGTTGTGCTGACATGAGTATCTTTTACTTTTGTGGTAGAGGATTTATCCATGCAATAACTTTTGGAAAACATATGCATCCCGTAGTAAGAATGGAAGTGAAGTTTTGCTGCCTACTGAAGCATCTGGAGAATATAGCCTGCAGCTCTTATTTTCTTCTGCTTTCAGAAATCTTATTATTGAGTGTGGTGACGTTGATGGAGTAGTTTTAGGTTCATGGGCAAATTTAAATGGTTTTGGTAGTTCTGAGGTGGACGATGACAGCAGCCATGCAGGATATTGGGCTGCTGCTGCTGTGTGGTCAAATGCCTGGAACCAAACAACCATTGATCGCGTAAGTTGCGTTTAAGTATTTCGCATTAGCACCTTGTATTAGAATCTCAGGACTCAGAACGTCCACCTCATGAAAAGCTGGAACATTATAATTTTGCTTTGAAAACATTTTTTGTGACTGCATTTTGTTTCCCGTCCAGATTTTTGATTCTCTCTTTGTGAGTCTCATGATATTTGAACTATCAGAAAACATTCTGGCTTCTACGAACACGCTTAATCCTGAGGAAATGGTTTGGTGCTCATATCAATATTTTCCTCTCATCTCTCTCTAATTGCATTTATTTCTACAGGATTGAGAATCGATATGGAAGCTTTTAGTTTGTGGATACTTGGATTGTATCTTGCTACCTCTTAGGCCTTCGTCCTTATTCATTGTTCTTCTCTCAGCTCGTAGAGCTGTGGATGACATATTTAAGTGCCCGACCATGACAATATTTAACATCTATTTGAGGAATTTATGCTTTGACCTACAGCCATCCGATTTGTTGTCATATTGCTAGTGCATGCTCAATGTACAGAATCATAGTGCATTATTTGCTGATGGAGGAATTTATATTCTGGTCCTACCTCTAAGCTTTTAGTAACCCTATAGTATGCTTATGTAATTAAATTTGACTCGTAATATTCCTAAAGAGTGATATTTAACATATAATTATGGTCTGTTTTGTTGTTGTAGATTTTGCTGGATCAACCTTTTCTATTGGGTGTTCATGTGATGTGGGAATCACAGTTTGAGTATCATGTATGCCATAATGATTGGGAGGAAGTATCTAAACTTCTGTACATGATTCCAAGCTCGTTACTAGCTGAACAAAGCCTTCTCATTAGTCTGGACAGTTTACAGTCAGCTTCCTCTGCCAGATACAGTGTGGACTTCCCAGATTATGGGAGTTATGCTTGTTCTCCTGATGAAATAGATGCAGTTTGTATGGAAATTCCAAATGTTAGAATTTTTAGTACTTCAGCCACTGAAATGTGCTCATCGTGGATGAGAAAGCTCATAGGTAAGGAGCTTGCCAAGAGATTCGTTTTCCTCAAGGAATATTGGGATGGAGCTGAAGTAATCTTTCTCTTGGCCCAATGTGGCTTTCTTGATAGAGAAAATGGGATATCCACTCAAAATGGATCTTTGCATCACTCAGCCATTTTAGATTCCTCAAATTATGCCAACACAAATACTTTGCAGGCCTTCCATAAACTTCTTGTGCATTACTCTGCACAAAACAACTTGCCATATTTCCTAGATGTTTATCTTGATCATCACAAGTTGGCCCTGGACAACGACACTATCAGTGCATTACTGGAAGCTACAGTGAGTTTTATATTTTGGATGAAATTGAAATTTTCAATTTATGGCCTCCAACCCCTCTTCCCCCCCTCCCCCCCTCTCTGTTGGCCTTCAGTTTATTCCTTATAAATTGCAATGAACTTTGAAGGTGTCAAAGTAATTTTGTGAGATTCACATACGGATGTGCAATGTTTGTGGTTCTCTAGATGGATTTTGTAATTTTGTGTTTATTGTTGCAGTTTTAATTTAGTATAATGACTATTGCCTTCTGGACTCTGGAGATACTATCTTCTATGCAGTAGCCACCATAGAACTTATGAGAGGAAGGCTTAGAATTTAAAAAAAAAGATTACGTGTCATTGAATGTGTTTAAAAAGATTAGATAAGTGTGATTATACACTATTCGATGTACTAGCAAGGGGGAATGGACATTATTTAATTTATTAGGTTTGATTTGATTAACTGTGATTAAAATAGACAATGATGGGTTCAGAGATTAAACATTGTGTGTCATGTATGTGCTGCTTAGTGCATAGTGATCAAGAATTGAACGTGTCTATTTCGTGTTGTAGAAGTGAACAAACTAATCAACTTTTCACTGATTCAGTTACTTGACATTTACCTGCTTTATTACACGTCTCATGCCTAAAATTTCAGAATTACCAACCTGCTAGTGATGGTTGAGTCTGTTCATAGTTGCCTAATAAATTTTTTATGCATGAATATGTCCTAAATATTCTTCCTCACAGGGGGATCATCAATGGGCAAAATGGTTGCTCTTTTCCAGGATTAAGGGGCATGAATATGATGCATCATTCTTCAATGCTCGTGCACTTATAGTGCGTGATGTAGTCTCTGACAGTAGCCTCCCTGTTTTGGAGGCTAATGAAATAATTACTACTGTTGATGACATTGCTGAAGCTGGATGGTTGATGGCAGCTCTGGCTACATTAATGTTTGCTCCCTTGTATATACAAAACTGCCTGAGCAGGGGAAGTGTGAAGAGGAGCTGCAGCTCTTTTCAGTGTACACTTGAAAATCTTAGGCCTGCCCTCCAAAAGTTCCCTACTCTGTGGAACACACTTGTGGCATCTTGTTTAGGACATGATGCTACTCAGAGCTTCTGGGTTCTGAAAGGGAGGAATGGTAAATTCCTATATTCTTTCTTTACTTCTTGGTTGCGCTTGTTTGGTTTAAGGACATCTATAACTATTTGGCAATTCAGCTTTATCGGCCTATATCAACTGGCGGAATAGTGTCTTTTATTCCTCTGGACATGACACATCACTTTTGCAAATGCTGCCTTGCTGGTTTCCTAAAAGTTTACGGAGATTACTTCAACTTTTTGTCCAGGTTTGTTTCTGTCTCTTCTACCTGTCAGGCAGTTATTCATATTGATAGAAGAACCTGTTGCACTTGCTTGCTGACCCATAAGTTTCTCAAATTATGAGATTTGCTTAACTCCCCATTGAAAACAGATTTTGTGCTAGGATTGTATGTTTGGACTATAGTTTGGTGATAAATAAAGTTGTCCTTTGTGGAGGAGATCATTTGGGGTGGGGTGGTGAGTTCTGTATGTCCTGAGTACTGACTATTGGGGTAGCTGATTTGGGATGTGGCTTGAATAGGTGACTAGTTTAACAGAATTTTTTTGGTGTCATTGGTTTGTTTCTATGTGGCCGGTGTTTCACCTGAATCAAACAAGGGAAATAAGGAGAGAGGAAGCAAGAAAGGGGAAATCATCTTTAAAGTTTGGTTAGAACAGGAATAGTACACAGTTTCTTCTACTGGTGAATTGATATAATTGCTCAGCTACTGTGATTCATGACAATGATCTGATTCAGTGTCTTCAGGGGTTGTTTGGTAAATCAGCAGGTATAAGGAGGTATGGGGATAGGTATTAAACCCATGGGTAGTCATACCTAGAAACCCATATCTTTATTCATGTGATTGGTTGGCATAAATTAAAATCCAAATTCATTTTGAAATGTCTATAGTAATTATAATAAAAAAAAATTCCAGGTCTTCTCCCCGTCAAAGCTTGAATTCCATCATATTTATCAAAGTGGTTGCCAATATTACACTGATCAAAGTATGTCATTACCTTGACAAAAGCATTGAAAAACTACATGATAAAAATCCATGTAACTCACAAATCTGAGCATCATCATTCTACTACATTATGTTGCTCTAGCCTTCAAATGGTCTAAATTGATGAAGTCCAAAAGAAATGGATGCAAATCTTCTCTATTTTTTTCCACTATGGTAATGGTGTGTGATTTACATGTATTGGGAAAAAGAGGAAAGGGGATCTGTATTAAACCCACGGGTAGTCATACCTAAAAACCCATATCTTAATTTTTGTTGTTTGGTTGACATAAATAAAAAAAATTCAAATCCATTTTGAAATTTTCCGTTGTAATTATTATAAAAATAAAAATCTCCTCTTCTTCTCCCTATCAAAGCTAGAATTCCATCATAGCTATCAATGTGGATGCCAATATCACAATGATCAACGTATGTCATTACCAGATGACAAAAGCATTAAAAAAATTCATCGCCAAAAGCCATGTAAATGTATCATCATTCTACTACACTATGTCACACTAGCCTCCAAATATTACTTTTTATCCATGAAAGTTCTGAATCTGGAACTTTAATGAAAAAAACAAATACTAGATGGTCTAATGTTATGAAATCTGAAAAAATAGGTGCAAAACTTTTCTAGTTTTTTCCACTATGGTAGTTGCTAGCTTGTGTTAATGGTTATGTGATGGATTGGGAAGAAGTGGAAAGAGGAGTAGGAAGATATGAGCCATTGATGAACTGGTTGAATTTCATGTGAATGGTGGTAGTGAAGAACGATGGAAGAGCTAACAATATAGTGTTGACAATTTTTTTTAATCTTGTTTAATTTGGTTGATTCTAAACATAGGGGTTTCCTGGAAACCTACCTCCCCTCCAAGGTATGAGAATTCAATACCTTAAAATTTTTCAGGGTGGGCTCCTTGAATATGAAAGTTGAAAACAATTGGATCATACAAGTGGTATGGGTTTGGATCATACCTTGAATTGAACCAAATGCACCCTCAAAGATTTTCATCCCATTGAACTAGTTGGTGAAACTTGTCTTTATGGATTTAATCTAGAGTTGATGCAAAGTAAAAATAATTGAGGAGATTATGGAAGTAAATATTCTTTCATGTCTTGTTACCGCATTATTCATCCAAGTTCCCATGATAGTAAAATTGAATGATAAATTAGTCATTGAATTGCTTATTCTAACTCAATGACATACTAAAATTTTACAGCATTTGTTTAGGTCAATGAACACAGGAAGTTGTAATCGCCCTGTATGCCTTCCAAATAGTCATAGACTATAACTATGGCGACATTTCTTCACCTCCAGTTCTCTCATGTCCAGCGTAAAATACGATATTAGCATCATTTCCTCAACCAGTCACCACTGCCTTCTCTCACACCCAAGTCACCATCACCACCTCTGCTTTTCCTCATCATCAGCCCCATAGTCGTTCTCTGGGTTAATAAAGAAAAATCTATTTAAGGCTATCTTCCTTATGGATCCATCTTAATTGTGGAGTAACAATTTCTTAACGATCATACAATATAGAGGAGCGTTCTTCTATTGCCATATCCTTTCTCTTTTCATCAATTTGGTTCCTTTTCTTTATCTGAAGAAAAACTAATTTTGGCCGATATAGATATGTTTTATGAAACAAGAAATTCTTCTTTTGCTACCAGCAAAGTTTGAGACAAATATTGTCTCATCTATCGCTTACAGTTTTAGCTCTTTTAACTGAGTAAATAATGAATGGTTGTCTTTGTTCTGAGTGCACCACACTACTCCCTTGCAAATGATTGCCTCATCTCTTTCTCTTATCTGTTTTTGCTGGTGTAGGGTCCACTGGGATGGCAATCAATGACAAGTCTGACAGCAGAAGAAGTATATTTGCAGCGTGATATTGAATTTCTTATGAATGTCCAGGAATACTCTGAGATCAGTGCAATGTCATGGGAAGCAGCAATCCAGAAACAAATTGAACAGGAGCTGTATCCTTCTACAACAGAGGCAAGCCAAGATTCTCTGATCTACCTCTTTACAGTTTCATGCTTTATCTTGTCATATAGTTTAAGAAAGACTTGTAGTGTGATTATTTTGACTAGTTGTTCCCGTGTTCTTAAAATACATTAGTCAACTTAGGCAAGCATATTACTAACGCCGTCTTTTTTTTACTTGTTCCACTTTGGCTTGGTGCATTTGCCAACACACTATTTTTTGACTTTAAATAATTATTAATATACATAAGTCAAAATCATAAAAAGTTTATATTATGAAACTACATATCCATACAAATATAGTAAGATTCCATATAACTATATTTTTCGTAAAGGAGAAATAATTAATGACGGTCAAATGAAATGAGATGAATAGTGTCAAAAGTCAATATGACGCAACTAATATAAATAGAGGAAATATTATATTAATCAGAGTCAGATAGCTTAGCATGCAACTGTGAATTGACTCATTAAACATAGGTTCAATATGGTGTGGGAAAGGAGTCAGATTATGATACTCTTACTCTGCCTTCTTGAGCCCAGCAGGCATCTCTAATAGGTTTCTTGAACTTGTTTACGTGCTTGCCAGGATTCTGGATAAAGTAATTGATGAATTATGTTGTTTTTTGAAGTCATGAATTTCCTTTTTGAGTTGTCTAGTGAGAAAGGTGATAATAAGAATATAATTTCCCCATTTCCAATGTGTTGGCTATTTCTTTATAAAGTTTCTTTGATGCCAGGAAACGGGATTAGCTCTGGAGCAGCACTTGCATCGAGGACGTGCTCTTGCTGCCTTTAATCAACTTCTTGGTGCTAGGGTCCAAAAGCTGAAATCTGATAGCACTGATAGAGGAAAATCTAGTACATCGCTTCGTGGACAATCAAATGTCCAGTCAGATGTGCAAACACTGCTTTCCCCATTGACGCAAAACGAAGAATCTCTGCTTTCCTCGGTATGGGCAATCTTCTTTTCATTTTGGATCAGGAGTTGTACACAAATTAGAGTAGACCTCCAGCTAGAAGTAATGTTGTATGTTACTACCATGCCACATGCTCTTTGAATTCATTCCATCACAAAATGTGTGCTCTCATCTAGAATATGGAGTCTAAGTATGTCTTGCTAGTCCTGGAAATTGGAAAGTGTGCAAATGTATCATATGGCAGCTTGTGTGCAGCATAAATTTCTCACTTTTATTTTTGCCATTTTCCATGCCTCTTATTGAAAAATTAAAATTCAGTCACCTGTTTATGAAGATTATTGTAGTATTGTGTCAAGACTTTGAACAACTCCCTGAAAGTAGAATTCTGTCTGCTGATGTCATGAATTCTCAGTGTTTGTGAAAAAAGCTGGTTCTCTTTGCTGAAAGATAATCCTAAATTTGTCAGTGATCGTATAATCTCTGGGATGCTTGTATCCATTCTCAGTTTAGCAGTCATGTCATCACATCTTATGCAAGGGAAGAAGAGGGGAGCAATATAAACACCTGTATAACATTGTAATAGTGTTGGATCTTGTTTATTTGGTTATCTTAACATGCTTTTCATTCTTTTCAGTTTTATTTTCTTGCTGAGCATCAGTTTTGCCCCAGGCTTGCCAGTCATAGTCCTTAAGGTCAGAAACTCGGAAAGGATTTCATACATGAAAATTTGAGTTACAAAGAAGGATAGCCAGAAGTCCACCAGATTGAGAAATACAAACTAGATTTATGTAATCATGCTCTATGTCTGTTAAAGGCATGACAGGGGAACCCACGTGTGTGGTCCCATGGTGATGCTGAGGACACTACCCTTTCTGCAATTAACATTGAGTCTGGACCAGAAAGTTGATATCTGAACGTTTTTTCATTACTTGCCTATTAAATTCCACAAAGAAAGTTTGAGAGTTATTTGAGTATTCTTATATTTGTCACTTTTATGCTTATTTTTCTCCCTCGTGCAGCCTATCAATAGATCAAATTACTCGCATGAGCATTTACCCCCTCTCCCCTGAATTCAATGGATTTTGACGTTTTGTTTTTCTTTGTACTCCATGGTTCAGGTTGTTCCCCTGGCTATTACCCATTATCAAGACTATGTGCTGGTTGCTTCATGTGCTTTACTTCTAGAGATTTGTGGTTTATCTGCTAGTATGCTTCGTGTTGATGTTGCTGCATTGAGAAGGATACATTCCTTCTACAGATCCAAACAAATAATGCAACAGAATGAACTCCTGTCCAACAGTACTACACTGCTTGCTGCTTCTAGTGAAGTAACTATTGCAGATTCTCTTGCTCAGGCTCTAGCGGATTATTACCTTCACCAGAGTGGAACTGTTAATAAGCAGGAGGATGGTCAGAAGCCTGTTACAAATCATCAGTCTTCGACTCTATTGCTTGTCCTTCAGCATCTTGAGAAGGCTAGTCTTCTAGTTTATGAAGGTGAGAAAACATGTGGGTTGTGGTTGTTGCGTGGGGATGGTGATGGAAATGAATTAAGATCTCAACAGAAGGAAGCAAGCCAGCGCTGGAATTTAGTTACCCATTTTTGCCAGATGCATCAGATTCCTTTGAGCACTGTCTACCTTGCTTTCTTAGCAAGAGACAATGACTGGGTATGTGTGTCATATTTGCTTGTTGATGGAGGAATGGAGTTAGAGAATGAATGACAATGAGTTATCTTCGTTGGGAAGCAATGTTTCTGTAGTATTTGCTAATTCTATTACTGTTTCATTAGGTTGGATTCCTCTCAGAGGCGCAGGTTGGTGGATATCCTTTTGATTTGGTGGTTCAAGTGGTAAGGACACTTACCTTGCTCAAGTGGGTCAGATTTTTTTTCTTTCATGATAGCGTATTTCAGCTACTGTTAGTAGTTCTGATTCCTGTGAACTTTTCTTCTTTTATTTGTTCCAGAATTTGATCAAATTTATCTTTTTTGTGATAGCATGTGTCACCAATTTGGTTGTGGTTCGTTTATATGTTCCAATATATTTTTTTCCCATTCAGGCAGCAAAAGAGTTTACTGATCAACGCCTTAGGACTCACATCTCAACAGTGTTGAAAGGCATGCAGTGGAAAAAGAAGGCAACCTTGCCTTCTAGTTCAGATTTTCAAAATGGCAGGAATGAAACTTCTCATCCAGATCATACTTTTGGTATATCAGCAGAACTTTTTCAAATATTAGCTCAGTGTGAGAAACAAAAAGAGCCAGGAAAGGCACTTCTTTTGAAAGCAAAAGAATTGAGCTGGTCTTTGTTGGCTGTGGTTGCTTCCTGTTTTCCTGATGTCGCTCCATTATATTGCTTAACAGTCTGGCTGGAAATTACAGCTGCAAGGTAATTTTGACTTTATCTCAGCAATAATTAGACTATTTTTTGACAATCCCTTTTCCTTCCCTTTGAGTCCTTTTTTTTGGGAGTAAAATATTCATGTACTAAAACATTTGCATGTTGGTTATTGGAGTATCATATCTTAGAAAATTTGTAAGATATGCTGCTCACTTTCCCAGTATCTCCTTTTTCTTCACGTCTTGCTGCACCTGATGTAGTAATGTTGGATGTATGGCACAATTGTTGTTAGAAGTGAAGTTGAGTTGACTGAAATGACCATCTTGGCTTAATGGTTTTTGTTTGCGTGTTCTGAACTGAACTGTGAAATTCTAATGGCTACCTATCAATCTTGAGATGGATCCTAGAGTCAAAAAGGGTGGAAGATAGAGAAGACGGTGCTTGTATGACACCAGTGTAACAACTAAAGAACGCTTGCCAAAAAACAACTACAAATGAACAGATAGGTGTTCGACCTGATGGTCTTGACTTGAGGGAGATCTGTGTTCTCACTGCTTATGAGGCCTTTTGGATACCAATGACCTCTTATTCTTGAGAAGAATACTAGACATTGATGCAGATGGAGGGTAAAGGATATAGGACTTTTGCTGAAAGAGATTTTTTACCCATTTGGCAATTTAAACTGCCAAATTTGATGATTTCATACTTGATCTAAGAATTCTAAGTAATCTTAATCCAAAAATTATTTTAAATGTCTCCATATCCACATCTGTTGCCATGATTTCTCAAATGATGGTCATAAACATTTAGATCAACATGTCAACAACTTTTACCTTATTCTGGGTAACATTCTTATTTATGCTATGGCGAGTTGGTGGTTGTCTTTTACTCTTTTCTGGATGGTGTCCTATGAGGCTACGACTGTTGTTTGTAAATTCCCTCCCCCCCCAATAAAGGTGGGGTTGGGGAGGGAAAAAATATGTTGCGTTTCTTGTTTATCATCCCTCACTCTCCCTATGCAGGATTTTCTCTTTAGTTGATGCTGTCTCTTGTCTGATTTCCTTTATATTTTACCTATATATTGCTGGGGGGTGCATATTGAAGGAGTTTCACTAGGTTTCACAGGAGTGTTCATTTATCCAAGCATAAATTTTTGATATGGTACTTTAGGTCTCAGTCCATGAAAGATATGTTTGTTTGCAAACATATTTACTTGATTTTTGAGATAGAAGAATGCTATAGCTTAATTCTTTTTTTTTTTTTTTTTTTTTAAAGATTGTCCTGTATATCTTGTATGGATTTTATTGATGAATATATCCTTTTATCATATATAAGAGGGAGAAGCAATTAAGATTTATATTCTGATGGTCTGATTGAGCATCTTGGTTATAAATACTGTTTTATTGGCAAAGATTTTACTTCTAGACTTTTTATTGCTCTTGCTAATGTTAAAACTACAGGGATATCTCTTCAATCATAGAAAATGAAATTTCTTCTCTGATAGCAAATAATGTTGGAGCCGCTGTAGAGATTTCAAATTCCCTGCCAGCTGGTGATAGAGTCTCAAATTTCCATTATAATCGGAAGAGTCCGAAACGTCGACGGCTTATAAATGACATGATTGAGAATTTATCCTCTGACACTATGAATTTCACCACAAATGATCATGCAAAGTTTCTTGTTGAGGAGTTGAAGGAACTTCAAACAAAGGATGATGTCAAATTGGTGAAGACTTCAGATGACTGGTCCACGTCTTTGCCAAAACTGGTTGCTGTGCTTTGCCAACAAAATCAGTTCCTTCCTTTGCTGAGAGCTTTTGAAATGTTTCTTCCTTCTTGTCCTTTGTTACCATTCATCCGTGCTCTTCAGGTTTGTTATTTATTGAAGTTCTTCGTAAGAATATTCATGAACTATTTTTGGCTTCTTAACTTTTCATATTACTAATGATTTGATTTTATGTGATTTTTTGCTTTTGAGGGGATTTTTATCCCGGTTGTTAATTATCCGAATATTGATGTGCTTTAATATTGCAGTTTATGGTGCAGCTGTATGTAAAATACCATGTCTTTCCTTGTATTTTTCCTATAGACCAGAATTGTGTAGATGCAATGTGCTCTCTCTAGCTTTGTTGAAGAACCTGCTCATACTTTGAATATCTCCTATTATTCTGGATTTCTGTTCATCCTTAACAGCCATGCAGATGCACCTTCTCTTAAGTGTTAGAAATCAGAAGCTATGGTACAATATCATGAATTTTTTCAATACATTTGACACTCTGTTCATTCGAGTTGAAACATTTGTTGCACTTTCAACTCCTTGTCTTTTCCTTGTTGCAATATCAAATTGTAGTTTCTTCAGAAGAATTCTAATAATACAACAGCTGAATTAATTACTTGATGATCTTCCCCTAAGGCCCTAATTAGCTTTTCTTGCTGGGATGAAAGAGAGAATGTATGTAGTGTATATTTTATGTACTGTGTCTGTGAACTATTTTGTTATATTCCGGTGGTTGGTGAAATGGAGCATATTTTTCTTATTTATTTTAATTATAAAGATGAAGAGATAAATCATTTTGCTAATTTTATTCAAAAGAGAACCAAAAATCCTACTGATGAGCTGGTGAAAAAATTTGCATGATGGTCCTGCCGAACATCGTCCCAGAAATACAACCATATAATAACTGCACTAGCAAGCAAGGTACCTGAATCCTTCCCACAAGCAAGCAAGGGACTGGAACCCTTTTGAACCACTATACCCACAGCCATGTGGTCAGGATGCACAAAAAACCCTATGGAAACAGTAACATGCTTTTTGAAGAAAGGAGAAAAGTATCATTTGAGTTTCTAGCTATAAAAAGAAGCTAATATTTGATTTGGTGGTGTGATGAGCAAAATCAATAGTCTTGTTGCTCAAGATTCAACAGTGGGGTCATGGATGGGGTGCAAGTAATGGAATTAAAAGTTGTAGGCATGGGAATTATTGGTTTGATTCACTTTTAGCGCCAAGGTTGTGTGTGGTTTGTTGGAATTGAGCCTAGTTTAATTTGTAAGAATAAGTATTTTGAGGGAAATCAACTTTCAATGCTCATTTATCGTTCTTTGGTTCCTTTCTCAAAAAATGATTTTTGTTTCTACTTTTGACATTCGAGAAAGCTGTTTTCAACCCAGAAACCCAACACATGAAAATGGAAAAACTAGCAAGTTCCGTCACATCGGTTGATGATGCTAATAGTTGGTGATTCTTTGAGCTTAATTCAGTTCCCATTATCTGTTGTATGCTTATAACATATTGTTTTTGCATTCAATGTAGGCATTCTCTCAGATGCGTCTATCTGAAGCTTCAGCTCATTTGGGCATGTTTTCATCTAGTAAGGAGGAGGCCTCATGGATAAGCTCAACTGCAGTGAAAGCTGCTGATACTATTCTTTCAACATGCCCATCACCTTATGAAAAAAGATGCTTACTTCAGCTTCTTGCTTCTACTGACTTTGCTGATGGAGGATCTGCTGCTGCACATTATCGACGTCTGTACTGGAAAATCAATTTAGCAGAGCCTGCACTAAGGAAGCATGAGGATCTTCAATTAGGAAATGAGACTCTGGATGATGATTCTCTATTAACTGCACTTGAAAATAATGGCTACTGGGAACAAGCACGCAGCTGGGCCCATCAGTTGGAGGCTGTTGGCTCGCCTTGGAAGTCAGCTGCTCACCATGTTACTGAGAGACAGGTAAACTTTCTCCTCTCTAATCTATAGCAGATTCCTTGAATTTTTCACATGCCTCCACTTTATTGTTGGATGCTGCAGCATATATTCCTCTACGCTTGGTTTATTGGTATGTGTGAATTTCTGTTAGTACAAACTTATTTATTGTAAACTGCTTAAGCCTCTACAAATTGTGTGAACTGAGAAAAATGTGATAGAATTCAGCATTTGGTGGCATATCTGATGAATATGCACTTTGTCCCTCTTTGTATGCCTCATTTTTCCTTTGTGGGTGTCCCTAAAAGAGTGCTCCGTGTCCTTAATGAGCATGTAGTGCCACAATATTACTTCTTCATCAACTCCAGTCAACTTAAGAATTAATCCACTTATAATCGTGGAGCATAAATTATGGACAGATGAAGTATCATGGAGTCTAGTAATGCTTAATTCTACAGGAAACTACTATTTCCCCCCTTAAAATATTTGGTGGTCAGAGATCCCCAAATTACAAAAAAAAAATAAAAAAAAAATTCCCAAGAGTGCAACTACTAATGCTCGAAAGGAAGGAGGAGGACATATTTGAGCTAAGCTCATTTTGTACAATTTGAAGATGCTTATTTTTATATGGTACAATGTGAAGGGTGACGTTCGGAATTTTACTCCTGTTAGATCACATTTGATAGGTCTGTTTGGCATCGTCTTTACATTTTCATGTTAAATACTGAAAACTTATTTTCGTTTTAGTTTTCCATTTTTCCAAATGTAATTATTTCTACTTCTACACACTTGTAATCAGAAATTTTAGTTAACTTCTGTTAACTTTGTATTTTTCTTAAAGCCAAATCCTCCCCACCCCCACCCCTAAAAGTATTTTTTCTCAGCTACTGGAATGTAGTCTAATAAGTGGAGCTTGATTCTATTTGCAGAACCTCCTAAGTAAAAAAATAAATATCAGAAGTGCTCTCTAACATGTCAAAGTCTAACCCGATTAAAGGGTCATGCAATGCTAGTTTATAAATGTAACTATCTATATATATTTTTTAATAATAAACTCAGAAAATGTGGACCTTTTCAGTCTCTTATGCACTAAACTCTCAGAATCCACTAGAACCACCAACTACAACATACCACTCACTTGAATCAGTAGTTTGTCCACAACTAGCTTCACAACTTTTCTTCAATTTAATCTGTATCATGAGTCACAAAACAAACCCCTCATAAAAAACAAATAAATAAACCAATTAAACCTATTTTCAAATGAGGGCTACTGTAGGAAAAATGGTTGAGAAAGGAGAAATTGCAAATTACATACAGTTGATAAAGAAAAAGTAACTTTAACTACCTTTATGATATCGATTTTCATTGAAGCGGCAACGTATTCTGTTTGTAACTAATAGATGTCTTATTATTAGTTAGCGTCCTCAGTCCTTGTGTTACTGATATGTATCCTTAAAGAAGAATTGGAAGATGATTTCAAATATGTAAAATAAACTACCCTTGCTTTGTTGATGGAAATTGAGTCTGCTATCTGTTATTATGTGCAAGATCCATGTTGCATATAAATTACTGTGATAACTGTTTCTTTTGTTTCCTTGTAGGCAGAGTCGATGGTTTCAGAGTGGAAGGAGTTTCTGTGGGATGTACCTGAAGAGAGAATTGCTCTATGGCGTCATTGTCAAAATCTGTTCATCAGATATTCATTTCCTCCTTTACAGGTGAATTTGATGCTTTTAATTCTCATGAATCATGAATATGACTTCTCAAGTTCAAATTTTAGAAGGGTTTAAAATTACTTGTCCTTGCCCTTTCAGGCAGGACTGTTCTTTCTCAAACATGCTGAGACTGTGGAGAAAGAACTTCCTCCGAGAGAGTTACATGAATTGTTACTACTTTCTCTACAATGGTTAAGTGGGATGGTCACACAATGTAGTCCGTAAGTCTCACTCTCAATTGATTGCTTTGCTGATTTGTCTTTTATCTGGACATTTTCTATTTTTCTCTGACATGCCTTCTCTATCTTTCAGTGTGTGTCCATTTTATCTCTTACGTGAAATAGAGACCCGAGTTTGGCTTCTAGCTGTAGAATCTGAAGCTCAAATAAAGGGAGAAGAAGTTTCCAGCCTAACCAGATCCAGTCAAGATCAGATGTCTGGAAATAGTGCCAACATTGTAGACCAAACTGCTGATGTTGTCATGAAAATGGATAGCCACATTAGTACAATGAAGAATGGGGCTTCTGAGAAAGGGGATGTTAAAGAAAATAATTTTTTTCATCACAAGATCTTGCAAACCTGGGATGCTGGCATATCAGCTCCAACTGGGAGCACGAAGAATAAACGAAGGACTAAACCATATGGTTCCTCCAAACGGTCTGTGGTTGACATCATAGACAGGAGTGTTGATACTGATGAAAGTTCTCTCCCTGCTTCAAACTTAATGTATGACCTGCAAAATGAAAATTTGAGAATCGATGCATCATTTTCAAGTTGGGAAGAAAGAATTGGACCGGCAGAGCTTGAAAGGGCTGTTCTTTCTTTATTGGAATTTGGACAAATAAATGCTGCCAAGCAACTGCAACATAAGCTTTCATCTGGCCATATGCCTTTTGAGTTGAGAATTGTAGATGCTGCTCTTAAAATTGCGGAACTGTCAACACCACTGCAGAAGCAATTCTTGTCATTCCTGGAAGACGATATACGTTCTCTTGTTCTGTCATATAACTTGTCAACTGAAGATAATCTCTTTGATCCACTCGAGGTCTTTGAACCTTTGATTTCCCTTGTTTGCCAATGAAAATTTTATATTTATTCAAAGCAGCTTAATTGCTTTCCTTCCAATCATACTTGTGGTATATTGAATTATTTTGAAGGTTTATCATTTATAACTTTGTGCATCTGAAGATGATTTTGCCTCTATTTGGAATGATAGGTACTAGAGAGTTTACCTGACACATTGGCCGAAGGTAGTGGACGTGGACTTTGCAAGAGAATAATTGCAGTTGTAAAGGCTGCTAATATCTTGGATATGTCATTTGCGGAAGCCTTTGAGAAGCAGCCAGCTGATTTGTTACAATTGCTTTCTCTTAAAGCACAAGAATCTTATAATGAAGCAAGACTTCTGGTGCAATCTCATCCTATACCAGCTACAAGTATTGCAAAAATTCTGGCAGAATCCTTCTTGAAGGTAAATGTTGCTATATCTAACTCCACTGGAACTTTTTGTTCATCAGAGCACATTTTACTGACCAACTAATTTTCTTTACCTTGTATTTTAAATTTTTGTTTTGGTTGATGTTCAAGTAGCTTCTTTTTACATGCTTTCAAGCTATTTGCAGATTTAGGTTTGTTGGCCTGAAGTAGCAGCCATTTAGAGATAAACATTGTCCAACAACAGGATTTAAACTATTTATTTTATTTGTCTTAGGGTCTATTAGCAGCACATCGAGGCGGATACATTGACTCTCAGAAGGAGGAAGGGCCTGCTCCTTTACTGTGGAGATTTTCGGACTTTTTAAAGTGGGCTGATCTGTGTCCCTCAGAACAAGAGATAGGGCATGCCTTGATGCGATTAGTTATTACAGGGCAAGAAATTCCTCATGCCTGCGAGGTACGGTGTTCGATGTCCTTTGGGTTTGTTGTATATAGGAAAAATAGAACCTCTGAATATTTTATGGTACACTAGTAATGCGGGATTATTAGTTAAGTGATGGGATTAATATAAGAAGGGTGATTATTCATCAGTTTTTTCTAGTGGTTTATACTAAGATAGTGAGCAATTTCGGTCTTGATTCAAAATCCCCTGTGTTACTGTACATTTGTTGAAATGGCCTTTTTGCTTCCTATGAAACTTCTCCCTCCTTAAACAAGAGATGCTTACTCCAATGACACGTATATGAAAGTAGTTTAAGAATTTAATTCCCCCTTGCAAAGCACAACCAATTAGATAACAAGTGGATGAATATTTCCTTGTTTAGGAGACTTGCAAGCATTGCTTGTCATAGTTGCTGTAGAATCTTAGAAATAAAATAGGGGATGTAAAATGATGCTATAAAATCTTTTTTAGCCTTATTGTTGTACATGTGAACGGGAATGAATATAGCAAATACCACTTTTCAGTTACCTTTCAGGCCACAACAACATGAATAACACAGTATATGTTGGATTTTATTTAGCATAAAATAGGGAATGATATTTTTAATTGAGTACATTTTCTGCTTTTTCTTTTTTCTTTTCTTTATTACTTTAGTATTAATGGGTCCAGTCCTTCGTGGTAATGTTTGTTTTTGTATGTATATGATAATATGCTGTATCTACTGAAGCTTGTTTTTTCCTGGTAATGAAACTAGGTTGAGCTTCTTATTCTGTCCCACCACTTCTACCAGTCATCGGCTTGTCTAGATGGGGTTGATGTTCTTGTAGCCCTTGCGGCAACAAGGGTTGAGGCTTATGTTTCCGAGGGTGACTTTTCTTGTTTGGCTCGTCTCATAACTGGAGTGGGAAACTTCCATGGCCTGAGTTTTATACTTGGCATTCTTATTGATAATGGACAACTTGACCTTCTTCTTCAAAAGTATTCTGCAGCTGCTGATACTAACACTGCTGTTGCTGAAACTGTCAGAGGATTTCGAATGGCTGTTGTTACAGCTCTAAAACATTTTAACCCCAGTGATCACGATGCTTTAGCCATGGTTTGTATTTTGTTTCCTTATTTTAACATATTCTTTAATGGGTTACTGTTGTAATTCCTCACTGTTGGTTGTTGGGGCCATGTTTCTGTCTTGATGTAATGGCAGGTTTATAAGCACTTTGACTTGAAGCATGAAACCGCTGCTTTACTGGAGTCACGAGCTGAGCAGTCTTACCAGCAGTGGCACCTTCGCCACTACAAGGATCACAATGAAGATCTCATCGAATCAATGCGCTTTTACATTGAAGCTGCAGAAGTCCATTCCTCCATTGATGCTGGCAATAAAACACGCTTTGCTTGTGCTCAGGCATCCCTTGTCTCCCTTCAAATTCGAATGCCTGATATCCAATGGTTGAATCTGTCCGAAACCAATGCACGGAGATTACTGGTTGAGCAGACACAATTCCAGGAAGCTTTGATTGTGGCCGAAGCCTATAATCTTAATCAGCCTAGTGAGTGGACACCAGTGTTCTGGAACCAGATGCTAAAACCAGAAGTTGTGGAACAGTTCGTGGCAGAATTTGTGGCAGTGCTTCCTCTACAGAACTCTGTGCTTATTGAATTGGCAAAATTTTACAGATCAGAGATGGTTGCAAGGGTAGACCAGTTCAATTTTTCGGTCTGGCTCACAGTAGGAGGTCTGCCTGCTGAATGGGCCAAATATTTGGGGAGGTCATTTCGGTGTTTGCTTAGAAGAACAAGAGATCTGAAGTTCCGTTTGCAGATGGCTTCCATTGCAACTGGGTTTAATGACGTAGTTGATGCTTGTAACAGGACCTTGGACAAGGTTCCTGAAAATGCTGGTCCACTTGTGCTGAGGAAAGGGCACGGTGGGGCATATCTCCCATTGATGTAGATCAGGAGGGAATGTGACGGTGGAGGGTACTGAAGCTGAAGTGATGTTGAAGATAAGCTGGTAATTCTATGATTGTATTGATTCAACATGCTAAGGTCTTGCATTTGGTTTCTGAATTCCTTGAATACCTTTTCTACGGTAAGGTATTCATCTTCTGTTGATATATAGGGAAATGTTGAAGGTAGACATGTGATAATGATGAAAGTTGCGCGGTGCTGTGATGTCTTGTAGAGTCCAGATGTTTGGAATTCGGGTTGATTAGCACGAAGAAAAAAAAAATTTGTCTTCAGGCATTGGGCAACTTAGTAGTAGACAGTGTAGAAAATTAGATTAGTGTGTTTTTTTAGCAAACATTGAGTGGAGGCCCATGATAATATTCCCCTGTTCATCAATGTCATCATCTGGAGTGGGGTTTTTTTGAGCCAAGCTGAGCCTCAAATTTTGTAGGACAAAAAGTATATCATACTTTTGAAACCAAAACTATCTGTAAATATCAGTCCATAAACAAGAGGACTCTTGAGTTATACTGCACAATGCGATTCAAATAATACCCAATGAAGACGATATCTTGTACTTTTGATATTTGGAAATTCAATGCGCCACAGCTCTAAAAGTGATAGCTGTAGTTTTACTCTGATACAGCTGCTCTCATTGTCAGCAATGAATTGACGCCTAAGCTTCTTGGAGGCTGCTTTGAAGGGGCTCAATATCTGGTGCATAAATTTTGTTTTCATTACTTAAGAAGTACAAAGTACTGTCGAATGAGATTATACACGTGGACTAGAAGTTTTTTTTTATTTATTTTCGAGGAACATTTTTTTTCTTCTTTTTTATAGTGCTTTTTTGAGAGGAACGTGGATTTAAAGTTTCTAAATATTGTGTAGGTATTAAGACAAATAAAAAAAAAAGTATTTTTGATATTTCAAAAGAATTTGAATAAATATATTGCTAAGCATGAGCAACATGTGAAGTACTCAGCACAAAGTAAATTGGATAACAGATTACTTCACAGATCACCAATTTCTGAATAATCCGTGCAAAATGTGCAAAAGTCACCAACAATGGAATATATTGTTAAAAGTTTTTAAATAAATCACTTTTGTCAATAAAATTAGAAAAGATTAAGATTGCTATACAACTAGAGTTGGGCATGTACCGAGCCTGCACGCTTTTGGCCAGGCATGGCACGTTATCTATGGAGTGGGCCGCAAAAAAATCAGGCACGAGCACGCAAGCGACACGTAATTTTGTCACGAGACAATACCCATAGACACGACTTGAAATATGCTATTATTTAATACTATTATTATTAATATTACTATTATTTATACTACAATTAATATTACTATTATTTTTAATATTATTATATTTTTATAATATAATTTAAATTATCTTAAACTATTTTTTCGATTAAATTAGCACGCCAATCATCAAATAAGCATGAGCCGAAATTTCATAACGTAATTAATGGAGATTGAAGATTCAGTGCGTGGATGATCTTGGAATGTGATCAGAGTCTTCTTGGCTTTAAACTACCTTCTTTTTTGGTGAACTAAATCTTGTATATATCCTCTTCAACATTCATAAGGCTATTGTCTTTGTGTAAATGCCAAAATAATGGAGGGCAAAGCAGTAAACATAATCAAATTCAGTGCAAGAGGACTGGATCTGCTAAATGGTCAGTTGACAGTTCAGGCGTCTTTCAGCGTTGCATCCCCATCGGTAATCCTACACATCTCTTTAATTCTGATAAATATAATATATCCAAATGTCTCAAATAATCATCACCCATGTAATTTGTTTATGCTTACTTTGATCTTTATTGTATGTACGCTGTGCAGAGAGTGTACATCAAAATGGCAAATCACAGATCACCCCAGAACAGGTATATATGTCTAATGCTTTGAATTTGTACGAAATATAGGTTGTGACCAAAAAAAAATACCAACTAACATATACTTTTTCTTGTTTTCTGATATGAATGACATGAAAACCATAAGTTGATGAATATGTTGAAGAAAAATTATGACCTTTTACTCAGCATATTCAATCCAGAAGGCTGGCTGGAGATCACGTATCCTTTGTTCATTCATTTTGTCAAGACAACATTATAGTTGGATTTTTCAGAAACAAAATGAGTAATCAATTTTCGTCTTCCTCCATGTTTGAATACTCAGAGGTGTCAAAGAGATCCTTGACGCAAATGATATGTAGATATGTAGACGACACAATGAGGATAGGAAGAAATGATGAGGGCAACATCTTCATACTAGAAAGAACTACAAATAGTTGATCAGTTCTTAACACGGCTTAATTCTTTCATTTGCTTGAAGATTTTTCAATGAAGATATCACAAGTGTACAGAAATAGCTTCATTTCTCCATGTACATATTTCTGTCAAATGTAACATTTTTACTATACGACATGGTAATTATTTCGCTGTTTACGAAAAATTCACATTAAACGCATGCGAATAAGCTTAAAATTAACTTTTTTTACCAACTCTAACACTACCCAAAAACCCTCCAATGAGTCCGTTGTAATTAGCTTTATAGCGTAAAAAGTGGTTCAACTCTCCTCTTCTTTTTTTATGCGATTACAAAGGTGAAACAAAATCAAGAGAGACAACCCAATACATTAAGTGCAATTGTTTATAGGCCCAATATATCTAATTAGAAATTATAATGCAATATGCAGAGTGTAATTTCTTCTTGACTAATTTTCAAAACGAGTAAATCTTGTGAAAATATGAAATACTAAATTCCTCTTATTTGAGAAACTTTGGAAATAAAAAAACCATTGCCTAAAGTTTGAGACTCCACATGCCCATGACCAAATTTAGGACCTGATTGTGGAGTTTATTTTTAAAACGGTTAACATAATTGTTAAGAATCATATAATGGATTCCAGTAACATGTAAGGCTTAGTATGAACCTATAAGACTCTTGGTGAGCATAAAAGGGTGTTCCTTTTCTACCCTGAAATTGTAAAAAAGGACCTAGTTTTGAAGATTAATACATTGTTTCTGAAACATCTTTGCAAAAAATATCCAAAATTGAATTGATGGTATTGGGTGCTTCCTGTAAAGAGATTCGAAATCATTTATTACCTTAATTCGGTCTCCTGTAAGGAGACATTTTTATAATTTCATTTATATAAGTGAAATTACAATGTCACTACCTAAAAATATTTTTCTGTATTTTATATCTTCTATCCTTCTAAATCTGATATAACAATATTAATATATAATACAACAATACTTATATATGAGATCTCAATATATTAATATTTAGAAAATTATGGGTTTACTAAAAATACCTAGAAAATAGATCCCATGTCCTTTGCTCCGTCACTTCATCTGAGTTGGGTCATGTTTAGAAATTTATTAAAATTCTATTTCTTCGACAAATTTTCCAGACGTCTCACATTTATTTAGGGAACTATCTATTTCGGATAGGTTGACTATAAATTTGGCCGACTTTACTATGAACTTTATAACCGTATAATCGTAAGAATTAAGCTTGGAAAAGATCCTAGAGCGATAACAAGGTAAGCACCATCCCACCCAATTACTAAATGTTTGTGTTATGGTTGGATATAGCTCGGCAAGGGGGAATAAAGGATGCCAACTATGTATTATCCGGATCATAATGCAAGTAATATGAAAATCTAAAGTGCAAAGTACTACGTACTAAGTTAAGCTCAATTAAGTTATTAACATCTTGTTTTAAGTAGATGGTTTTGTTGTTCTTTATCATAACAAATATCTTATATGCACATGGGATACCATAATGTTATCACATTGCAACAAAAGTTATCCTTAATATAACAAAAGTTACTTTTCAACACAACATATCTCAATTTTTATCAACTTTAAGAAATAATTTTTAATATAATAATGAAACTTTTGTTATAATAATAGGTAACATTTATTAAGAATATAATAATTTTATTATATTTCATGTGCGTACAAAATTTTGTGTTATAGTTAATAGGGTGAACCTAATGAATTTAGACGTAGGTTGTTTGTAGAAATTTGACCGCTATACTCCCAAAAATCCCATAAAGCATTTTCTTTCGCTCTTAGTTGAAAGCAGTTAAGAATATGAAAAGAGGAACAAATTTCTTTATTGGTTGGCTTATCTATGTGCAAAAAGTTATAGACTTTCGCAAATGGTTGATAACATTTAAAGACATGTTGGTTTACGTACACCGGCCAAACCTGGAAGTTGCAAGAGGCCCCTCCTCGTTCTATATTTTAGATGTGATAGCTGGTAATCGAGTTTCCATCATTTTTTAGATAATTTATTTCAACCCTAACGTAACAAACTATGGGGTACCTTATTGTCATCCATCTACAAGAAACCATGTAAAAGCAATTGCATGTTTCATAAGATAAATGTGAGAAAAACTACATACAGAATAATATAGTATAATTCTTATATACAAGTAAAATGTACAAAATGTGTCCCTAAATGTCCATTATCTCATATAACAATGTCCACTTAAAATACGCAAATTCGAAAGTGTATCCGAGTGCACTATACTCATGGTGCATCCGCTCTAAAAAAATGTATATTACGTACATGGAAAATATATATAGTACACATGTCAGTTATGTGGAATGTACATTTTACACTCCACATAACTGACATGTGTACTATATACATTTTTCATGTACGTAATGTACATTTCCATATATGTAATGTACATTTCTTTGAAACGGGTGGTCCATCCATTGCTTGAAGTAGTTGTAATTTAATGCTTTTTTATAAAAAATAATAATTAAGTAAAAATAATAATAAAGTAGACATTTTTACATGAGAGCAATATTGTAAAAGTACAGTAAAATTTCTTAAATTTGATGAAAAATCCTTTTTTTTTTTGGTTTTTTGAAATGGAGAAAGTAAATTCTGGAAGGAATCTCAAAGAGACAAATGGTAAGTAAAAAAGTTGCATTGGATGATTGCCAACTTGTTAAGCCTCATTTGTAATGTCTATCCATATACTGAGTTATGATATTTTCACATTTCTATCTGTATCCCAATCTCTATGTCAAGCCCACATCCTTGACCAAATTTCAAAAAAAAAAATTTTATAATTATTGGTCCCACTAACTCCAAACTCTACACTGTTAAACTAAACCTCAGTCACGGAGTACATATTAGTATATTACTTAGTTATTAACCATCTCATCTTTCATTCACTCCAGCAATCTGGTAAATCATGCTCACCTAATTTTTCTTACACTTCAATAAACCCTAGTTTCACCCTCCCAACCTAATTTTATCAAACCTACTCAAAAAAAAAAAAATCAATAAAAACCCAGAAGTTTTACCCAAAAACCCACCTCAAATTTTCACAGAAACCCACTTTAAAAAGTTTCCTTTTTTCTGGGCTGTAAAACTTAGAAAATGCTGGAAATTTCAGAGGATAGGCGGGAAAATGAGGTGGGTAAGTCACAGAAAGTGGGAGTAGCTATTGAAGATGAAGATGATGGGTCAGTGTCAAGCTCAGCTGCAGTTGCTGTAGCTGAGAGGAATTTAGCAGCTAACAGATGGCCTCAGCAAGAAACTATGGCTTTGCTTAGGATAAGGTCTGAGATGGACCTTGCATTTCGTGATTCTGGCTCCAAAGCTCCACTTTGGGATGAGATATCTAGGTATTATATATAGTTTAATCTTGCCAAGTTCATTTCTTTTAGTGAATTTTTGTTGTTATAATCTGTTATACTAGGGCTTCGGATGTAGTATCTGATTTGGGTATCCAAGTGCCTGACTCGGCTATTTCTTTTTGAAAAAATTGCATAATTTAGCTGAAGATGAAGTGTCCAAGTGTCCATAACCATGTTGGTGTGTCCAGGATCCAACATGGGTACTTGAGATGAAACAAGAGTCCTAGTAATATAGGTTATAATTTCTGGTTTTTTGTTATTATTGTTCGTATGAATGATGAAAGTTGAGTTTATTTTTTGTTGGTTGACATTTCTTGGTATGTTTAGTTTATGGGTGAAATTCTGTTCTTTGTGAATGAGGTGCAAGTTTTATGTGAATGGTGTATGAAAATTTTCTGAATAGTTGATATTACAGGATTGATTATGTGAGTGGGAGTGTTGATGTAAAGGTTGGTTTTGATGAATTCTGTTGAATATTTAGGATTATGGTTGATATTTGTATTGTTGAGAGAGCATGTGTGAGAGTAACATTTTGGTGAAGTTATTGTGAGTGGTTGGTTCTGGATGGATGAGAACTAAATTATGCATTATTTGGTTTGAAATTTCTGCCTTATTATCATACTTCCTGTCACTAGTGGGCAGTGGTTGTGTTCTGTATTCTCCTAACACATATTGCAGAAAGGAGCTGATGCTTACTCGGAACCAAATCGTTTCAATTGGCTTATTATAGCTGACCTTTTTCTTGAAAGAGGGTTCCTGAGATAAATAAGATGTATATTGTTGTGGCTTTTATGCAATTCAAGGATGATTTCTAGATGGAAATGTGAATGCCTTAAATGATAGATGGGGGTGGCTATGGCGTATACTTAAGATGGCTTCACTCGATTATTAGATTACTACAATATCCCCATTTTGTACTTTGTATGAGTTTGTGTTCTTTGTTCAGATCATGAAATTGCTAGTTTCCTCAGTGTTGTAAGAAATCAGTACCTAGGCGTGGTGATTATGCATTAATGCTGTTTTTTTTTGTTTCTTTGCTCAAATTGGAGAGTTTGACAAATAGTGGTGCTTGGATATTTTTTCAGGAGAATGGTTGAACTCGGATATCCAAGAAATGCCAAAAAATGTAAGGAGAAATTTGAGAATATATACAAGTACCACAAGAGACTGAAAAATTGCTCATATGCTCGGACAAATCGAAAGACCTATCGGTTTTTTGATCAGTTAGAAGCTCTAGATCACAATCAAATTTCTTTCCAGACTTCAGCTACTGAGCCAGCGGATATTTCTATGAATAACACAACATATGTTGCATCTCCCATCTCGACCCACCCCCAGTGTGTACCCCAAATGGCCATGCCTACATCGTTCAACTTTGACTCTTTCACCATTTCAACATCCACTTCCTCCTCTTCAGGAAATGAATCTGAGGGTGCTCGGATGAAAAAGAGGAAATGGGCTGATCTCTTTAATATACTAATGAAATCTGTTGTTGAGAAACAAGAGGCTTTGCAGAATAAGTTTCTGGAAACAATAGATAACCACGAGCGTGAGAGACAGGCAAGAGAAAAGGCATGGAAGCTGCAAGAGATGGATAGAATCAAGAAAGAGCAGGAGCTTTTGATGCAAGAGAGGTCAATATCTGCAGCAAAGGATGCAGCCATTGCATTCCTGCAAAAGGTTTTAGAGCAGGGGAATTTGGCTGGAACCTCAGGGACAATGCTAGATAATCCAAGTCGAGAAATGAATATCTTGTGTAGGAAAGAGAAAGATAATAATGGTGAAGCTTACTCTTCACGGTGGCCAAAGGAAGAAGTTGAAGCTTTGATAAAGATTAAAACTAGTATGGAATGTGAGTACCAGAGAGCTGGACCAAAGGGGCCTATGTGGGAAGAAATTTCAATGGCAATGAAAAACTTTGGGTATGAACGAAATGCTAAAAGGTGCAAGGAAAAATGGGAGAACATAAACAAGTACTACAGGAGAGTGAAAGATGGCAACAAGCAGAGGCATGTTGACTCTAAAACTTGTCCTTACTTCCACCTCCTTGATCAACTGCACTACCTGAAATCCAAGAGGTTAGATAACAATTCAGAAAATTCTGGTAGTAACTTGAGACCAGAAGAGCTCTTGCTACACATGATGAATCATCATTCAAGACAACCGCCGCAAGAACAGGTAGCGTTACATCAAGATCAAGATAAAATGATTTTGCACAAAGGTAAGCTTAATAGTGATTAAGGGGTTTGCAATGGTGATGTAGAAGGCGATTATCAACTTGTTGCTCAGAAAAGTCACAATTCCTTGCCTCAGTTACCTGTGAACGTTATTGAATGAGGACATGTTTCAAGCAAGGTTGATTTGTCCATGTAAACTATGAGAAGTGAAGGAGCATCCAATTGTGTATATTAATCACTTCGCGCTGTTGTGATTATACAAGAAACTGTTATGTCTCAAAAGTGAGCCTTTGTTGGTGATCGTCATTTGGCGAGTATATATTATCATTAGAGAATAGAGTAAAGGAACATAGTGTATGTCTTGTGTAGAAACGTATACCTTGTCCTCCTTGTTTTTGGCAGTCTTAGACTCTTGCACAAGGTGGTAATAAATGAGTGCTTTGTTTGTTTGGGGCTTGTAAAATACCAAATTGTTATCCAATTTACATTGTAGGAACTTTATCCAATTCTGTACACCTTGAAAGTTGAAACAATGCATGCAATATACTGTAGTCAGAGAAGGTTATGATATTCGTTTGAAAATGATGAAATTCCATGATTCAATGTTTTTTTGGGCAATGAAAGCTATGTTCAAGTATTTGAAGAAACATTTACCTTGTGAACTTGATGCTTTTTATTAAGCTTCCTCCTGTCTATATGTTATTCGAAGTTGTAAATTTTGCCGGATAGAAAGATAAAGTATACCAAAATTTTTATATGTAATTAGAGGTAAATGCACTGTATAAGGTTTATTATAATTTTAAGTGAATACACGAATAAAATTTACATATCAATATCGCTTCACATATACTTTTAAGTAAACAATTTCTTTCGTTCCTTTTTGTTTATTCTATTTATAATATTCTATTCGAGCATTGAAAAGTTTAAATATGATTTTTCGTTAATCCTAAATTATTATTTAGGAGTAAGAATTAACGTGGTTAAACCGAGCATTCTTGAAGCACGATATTTCATTAGACCATAATACTTTTTTTATTTTCAAAAATAGGTAGTTACACCCATTATTCTCATAACTTACTCTCTCACAATCATATTAAGTAATTATATTTATAAAGTAATTTAACCCTTTTCTTTTATAATTAATATCTTGTATGTGCCCGTGTTAATGTATGATTTTCTTATAATTAAAAAATTAATAAAGGATGCCAAAAATAGTGTATTTAATTTTATAACAATAAACTTAAATAAGTGATTATAATACTCATAAATCAATAAGTATTGATTATTTTTAAAGTTGGTAATCATGACAAATGTATAAAATCTAAATATCCTCTACCCAAATATAAACATTTGTAGATGACTTTATATTTTAATTTTCTTGATCATAATTTTTCTTAAATAAATATATTATCAATTTTCTCAATAATTTGAATATTATGGCAAAAAATCATGGATTTCAATAGGGGTTTGGTGGAGAGTTTTTTTCCAACTATGTAATCCAGTTTTTTCAAATTGAATTGAGATTTCTTGTACTTATCTCATTGGTTATTTTATAAATATAACTATTTTTTCATTTTGATTGTACATGGAAAAAATAAAGGATTTTACTAACTAATAAAAATACGAACTAAAGACATATAGGACTAGAAATTCCCGCTAATATGAACTAATACAATAACAATTCCTTCTTCCCTTATTCCATCTCTAAACAATTCATAGGATAGATACGCCCTAATCAATACCAATGACTTCTTTTGATCAATCAATGACTTCTTCAACAATGCTATCATACCTATTTTCATGAACTCATGCAATTCAAAGACTTTAAGCATAATATCTTAACATCCTAACAAATTTCATCAGTATTTTCGTAATGATTTCCTCTATCTTAAATTAGGATTCTAAATTCGATTAAGGATCAACTTTCGTTGCAACCTAAACACATTCAACAAATACTATTTCTAGTCATTCATTGATAATAAAAACCAACCCTAAGATAAATGAATTGTAAACTAATCAAAATCGGGAATCTGGAATTAATAGCACATCAATCCATGCTAGGGTTCAACCTAACCCTAGATTATGAAACTACTTAAATATGATAATTAGATAAACAAAACAATGAATAAGAGAAGACATAATAACAATAATAATAAGAGATTAGATAAGAGAAAATAATACTTGATATTGATTGAAAATAGCAATGGATTGTAAAGTACCAAAGTCTTGCTTCCCTGAGTTGCCAAATAGGAAGAACAAAAGTGAAAAACAATGAATAATTAAAAACTAAAACTAGAAAAGTAAAACTCTCCCCCAAAGCCAAGCAAAGTGGCGTGGGTTTTTGCTGCCCAAAAAGAGTCATCAACCTCCCAAACTCTAAAGCCTAACTATCTACTATTGACTAGATTTTGGGCTCCCAAACTAATTTTTCCAAAGTGGCCGCCAATGTGTTGCGGCACGAAGCTGATGTGGTGTATGATGCGAGATTCATCCTTTTACTTGCCAAATTCACTTGGCACACCTTACATAGGAAGATCAACGACTAGCCAAATCCATGTTGCAATAGGTCTTCAAAAATCCCCGAAATAAAGCTAATGATCAGCTAGTATGCTTCAAACATGAGTCGAGAGATCGACATTATGAAAATATGAGGGCTCCTATTACATCAATAACCTACAAAACAAAGCAAAACATATCCAAGAAGAGCAATATCGAAATATATGAAATAAAGGTTCATAAAGGAGGAAAATCTGGAGGAAAATTGATACAACGAGATCGATTAAGGTATTAAAACCATGAACAATATCGTGTTATCAATAGGATAGATTTGCAAAATTCTAAATGTTGTACATGCATTGTATGTACCATAATTTTGGATTAATTATCATGTTTTCTTCAACTTTATTCAATTGTGTCATATGCTAAAAATGGTTTATGGTTTTGATTAGCTATCATACTAGTATATGCCCATGCTAATGCACGAGAGTTAATAAAAATATGAATTTAATCAATTTTTATGATCTATTTTGAAAAAAGGTTGATAATTGACATTAATATATTAATCATATCCTAAGTGCAAATCATGAGGATGGGGTGGGGGTTTAACATGTAAAAAGTGCCTTTTTCATACAGGAACTAAGCTAAGTGTAGGAAATAAATGTGTTATTTTCCATCAAAGGTGAGAAATATAAATGTTACCTCCCTTCTGCAGTTGTCAAAGGAATTGTAGTCTCAAGCATTGTTGTCACAACATCAACAAAAGGTACACCAAGTACTGCAACTTTAAATAAATCAGGACGCATATTCAAAACACCACTTATTAGAATTCCTCTAGCACTTCTTCCGTGTATGCATAGCTTTTCCTTTAAGCAATACTTATTTTTTATAAGGTACTCGAACACTCGCAATAAAATCAATCAAAGTGTTCCTCATCTTCAAAAAAATTTCATCTTCATACAATTTCTTACCCATTTCTCCGCCTCCACGAATATAAGCTATTACAAAAATGTAGTCGCAATCCAACAAAGAAAGTCTTTCCACTATGGAAATATGATCTATATATATCTACCAAGACATACAACATATTTAATAACCATCAACAAACTCTCCCAACGTAAATTTAAGTAATGAATATATGTCCAGACAATAGAGAAAACTCAACAACAATCCACAAAACCATTCTCCCAACATAAGGTCATGCACATGTTGATTAGTGGTATATTATAATACTCGTATTACAATTATGATTTATTGAACAAAACTCACATGATGATCAAAGTTATTAATACTTGATTATGGTAATATTTCCAAACGCAACGACCACAATTAGTAACAAATGAAAAAATAATAACTTTCCTACGATATTACATATTTACATGAGCAACAATAAACCAAGAAAACCAAACCAAAACATAGTGAATAGTGTAACAATTAGACAAAAGTACAACACTACAAAATTAGAAGCATGATATCTACCCATGAAATATTCACACAAACGAATGAATGAGGAAACGTGTAGCATATACCAATGACTTGGGAGAAATAAAAACATAATCATCAATATTTACTTATTTAGAATATTGATAAAAAAAAAAGGACATATCGTTGATTGGAAGGCAAGGAAGTTGAGGATTTGGGGAGGTCATCATAGAAAAAGGAAAGAATAATTATTGATATAGTTAAGCAAGTTTATCCTGTTGATTAGATTTTAAAAGGTATAATATGAGTAATTTTGGATTTTCATGTTCTTTTAGTTATTGAAGTTTATCTTGTGAATTTTTTTTTAAAAATTAATTTTTGTTAATCATGGATTGCTGGTTGTGTGTGCAGATACTAAAGATAATCTTCTTTTTTTTTTTAAAACCAAACCAATGTGATTTTAAATTTTGTTTCGGCCAAACCTAGAATACCCGAAGCTAAATTTTTTTTATATTTTTCACTAAAAGAAACAACCTTTATTTGTCTTTTGGAGGCATTAAATTCATTGTGTCTCTTAAATAATAATATAAGATTTTCTTCAAATTTTATCTATTCATGTTATATGTTTATTCAGAATACGATTTAGATCAAAATAGGTAATTAACAACCTTTTGCCAAAATAGGTAATAAAAATTTATTAAATTCATACTTTTAATAACTTACCGTGTATTAGTACGGGCATATACTAGTGAAAATTATTTAGAATGATTAAATAATATAGAGTATAGTATATAGTATATAGTATATAGTATATAACAGATAGCCCATATTAAAATCGCCATTGATCATTAAGAAATGAGTAGCAATATAAACAATAGAACAACAACACGATTCAATTGCAGCAAAAAAGGAATTAAATAAATCGAGGAATGTAAGAAAAAGTTCTATGAGAACGACTTCACAACGATGATAACTCGAGCAACCGTGGTAGCAACTATGATTCCTAGTATAGAGCATTGGACTCACTAACAAAAGGACAAAAGTAATAGAGAGGTTAGAAAAATTGTGGAATTAAAAGAGTCATTAACAAGCAATATGTGGTAATTTGCCGCAGAAACAACTCTAGAGCTGTAAAATCGGGTGTTTAGGTCAGTTTTAAGTCACACCATGACAAATATTTAGTACGTCATTTCAAGTCGGGTCAGCTTTTGATGACATAATCATCATTTCTAAAGTCAATAAATTTCATAATTGGAGGAATTTAACAAGTAAAACCACTCTAAGTCCAAAATATACAGAACCCTTATAATCTAATCAGCAAATAAATGCAATTTCTAACATAAAAGGCTTAATATTCCAAAATTAGAAACATAACAAGGTAAGTAAGATTAAAGTATCAAACACTTGTTTCAGCAAAAAGCTAGAGAGAAGAGAAATAACTGACCAATATGACCAGTGAAAATATGCGTGGAATTATCCACACCATCTTCTGCAAACACCCAATCAAAACCAAAATATTTGATTATTTTTTAAAAAAAGTACACAATTTTTTTTTATGAAACCAAAGACTTCTTACCAACAACAACATGATCGTCTTCTGAACCCTGCTCTTCATCAGCATTAGGGAGGTCTTATTGTTGCACATAAAACACAAAAATTCATTAGAGTGAATTTAAAGGAACAAAAGATGGTACCTTCATCATCAAAAGGGATTTCTTAAATGATGTCAGATTCATCAAGAAAGACATCACCTTGTTCTTCATATTTTGGCTCATTATTTTTATTATTTGAGGAATTCATTGTTTTTTTACAGCGGACAATGCATTTAGAATGATATGTGTGTGCCTCGAGTCATATATAAACACATAGGTATGACTACAATCCTAATTCGATTCGAGTTTGATAATAAGGAAAGAGTCTAATTCAAATTTGTTTAAAAAACTCCGATTCCGAATTCGAGTAGTTGATGGGTTGGATTCAGATATTTTACTACATCCGATTGAATATGATCCAAATCCAACCCGAATAAAATCCATTCCATCTTATTGTTTTTTCTATTATATTTACATAAAAAGAATTAATTAATTAATAGATTACACATTTTTATAATATAATTAATATCCTTAATGCAATGCAATGCAATGTCTATCATCATAGTCCGTTTTATTATGGATTCAATTGGGTTCGGTTGAACCACTAAAACCAAAAAAACCTTATATACACATTATAACATTTTTAACACAACTCTTAGCTTAGTGGTGAGACATCTTATATTATTATTTACGAGTATAAATTAATGTGGAGCCTCAAAAATAGAAATTGAAGTTTGTCGTTGCTTCGGGTGAAAATGACCAAATAAAATATGGTCCGTATGAAACTAATCTTTGAAAAAAGTGGCTTTGGTTAAAACAAAATTTAATAAATTAATGCATAAAAAAAGGCTAAGATAAATTTGCACAACTGAAAATCAGATAAACAACCATAGCACATTCAAACCCACAATTAACAAATACCAAATAAAAAAATTCATGATAAGCATGCATAAAATTTGGGAAGATCATAACTGAAAATAGATCATCATTCATCACACCCACGAATATGGCAGAAGAGATGAGGGACTAAACAGTAAAGATTAATTCACATGTCCCTCTCGGCCTCTCCTAAAACAATGAAATCTGTTCTTTTGTGTTTTATTATATTTCGCCAAAGCTTCACTTTGAATCAAATTCCAATTTCATTCTTTTATTTCTTATAATCAAGACATATATTAAAAAGGGTATACTTTTCCATCAAAACCTATCAATTGAATTAAGCTAACAAAAAAAAAGGTTCTAGTTAAAATACATGCAAAAGATGATAACTTAACTTCACAATTAACCAAAAAAAATCATGCTTTCAATCCAACAATCCAATTCCAAATACCACAATAATGACAATTTAAAAAATTTTGACCTCATAACAGTAAATAGAATCATTAGATAAAAAAATTGAAATTTTTTTTTGGTAGATTGTACTCGATATGTATAATGTATTGTAGTGTATGAGAAGTTTAGGTTATTAAAAAAAATGGTACTCGGTGTAATTATGATAATTGCTAGCTCTAGGCTAGAAACTAACATTGTCAACTTTCACAATTGTAAATTTTCTGTAATCTTATGGCATTGTCCTTCATAAACCATTTAGGGAGCAGAGCTATTTTTGTCAATTATTTTATTTGAATACTCCATATGTTTGTTTTGTCAAGATACATGGTCTGTAAACCCCAAAGTGCGCTACTTTCTTTAATTGTTTTTTTTTATTTTACGCTAAAATCAAATAGTCAAAAGAATACTCCCTAATTTTTAATTATTTTCTTATTTATACAAAGTTAGAGAAATTTGGTGAATTCATATATATTGTAACAATAAAGTCAATTAATAAGTGATATATAGATGTGTGATTTTTATTTTTAAAAAATCCTATGTCTTTATTTTTTTGTGAAAACAAAACTACAAATGATTATTTATCCAAAACTACATGTCTTATTGTTTCACTTAGAATGGACATGAGTGCAAATAATATTCCAATGCAATTACATTACAAAAGCGCAAGATTATCAGCTAACATGAGATGTCTTTTTAAAAGGAGACATCTATCAACAACACAACCTACATACGACGGCGTACCTTATTGGAGAATGAATCAAGGGAACTGCAATTAAAAATGTTGAAACTACTTAAGCATCACAACTTAAACCTAGACGTCTTTACTGATGAAGGTAATGTAACTCATATACTATAATATCCTGGTGCTATAATTACGTCTGGTCAATTTAGTCTTATTAAGGTTGTTCAAGTATTGTGCACTAGTTACAAGTGATTGAGCCTCAACTAAATCTTTAAGAGAGGTATGTACAAAATCAAAGGTCGTAAACCAACACATTCAATATGATGCCTATGTTCAAGGTCATGAAACTGAAGAACTACAATTTCGAAATGAAATCAGTACTGAAAAGCCAGCAAAATCGAGGCAATGAAAGTGGGAAAATGAGAGATATCTTACAAATACCAAATATTGCACTTACGAGTAATGTTTCTATTCATACATACTCCAAAATATATAATAAAAGAAATTGAGTATTAACTTATTGCGTTATACTCTAAACAGAAGGAACACACACTAGTAGAGAAATGTCTATAGCTGCGATTTTCTAGCTTTAAATGATGTGGTTATTGATACTAATCACATATAGGTGAAACACATGGAAAAACAACAAATGCTGCGGTTTTTTAGACACAACAATAAAAATAACAAATGTTGCAGTTTTTTGGAAAAACGTAGCAATTATTAGATGCAACAATATATATGCAGCAGATTTTTCAAAAAAATCGCAGCATATATTTTTAAAAAAATAAAAAAATTATTTTTTATCATTATATGTTGCGATTTTTTGGAAAAAACGCAGCAATTATTAGATATATATGCTGCGGTTTTTCTAAAAACTGTAGCATTTAATTTTTTTTTATTTTTTAATTTTGAAATTTATATGTACTGCAGTTTTCTAATATAACCGCAACACATATAAATTAAATGATGCCGCAGCAGTTGATGGTTTCCAGATCAAAAAAAATTTAATAGGTTATTTTATGTGCTAATTACATATAAAAAATATATTATTAATAATTAATATCTCTCAAAATTATTTTATTTACAAATCTAATTGTTATATACTATTACAACACATTTAATCAAGAACATAATCTAATCTAAGCTAAGAATATCATGCATAATGTGTTAAATAATATGTCATAAAAGATAAGAAAAGTTAAGAATTGATTAACCGTGAAGCATATAAATCCAAAATTCTATTATGACCACTCGTTTTGGCACGCAAAATCGGGATCTATAATATTTTACACTAAAAAAAACAACCAATTCATTCTTCATAGATTTTGGGTGTATTCTGAGGTTTCAGAGATGCATATCTCTTAGCCCGAAAGTCCGAACGGCGTCATTTATTTTTGAAACCCCTAATTATTGGAGGTACTATACAACCATGTTACCCCTTAGTGGCCTCGGTGACGTCTTATTTGAGATATTGAAAAAAGTTTTGACAAGCCATAAATTGGCTACGAGACTCTAAATGGGGCTTATAATATGTCTAAACTGAATATTTTTTCGAGATCTACAGACTTCATATACTTCAAAGGGAGATCTGTCCATTTATTTTCTCCAAAAAAGCCTCTAACACCATATAATCTATGAAATTCGATTTTAAGGGTTATTTTGTCCACTTAGGGTATTGTTGTTGTGGAAGGGATTAGAAATTAGAAGGTTAGTTAATTAGTTTATTGCTATGTTAGTTAATTAGCTTATCATAGACGAATGTTGATTAAGCGTATGTTGTTCCCAACTCCATGATTATAAATTTTCACAAATACTTATACTAACCTAAGTTTTTTATATTAGGTAGAATTTTTTTTAATGATGAGATTGTTTAGAATTTATAGAACTCTAGAAAAATTAATTTTAAAATCAACTTAAATAAATCAAGGGACGAGAGTACCCCGGTGGCCAATAAATGAAGGGCTCAGATTTAAACAATTGTGACAGTTACAATTTTATGGTAACTATTGAAAATATCGAATTCAATAAAACTGTGGATAAATAAAATTAAGTAATTATCCGACCAAACGTGATAAGCAAGTAACATCGAGTCTTTTGAATAACCGCCTTACCAATTACCATACTTGATCTTCTAGTCTGTTCCAAACTTGCTAGCTTCCTTATATAAATGTCCAAGGCATGCGCATAATTCTCTCATCTTCAAAATTAAACCCCTCTTAAATCTATATCCTACACTTTCAAATCCCTCTTTGAATTTGACTAGTTTTTCTTAGACACCCAAATTTTGAATAATGGAGATCAATGCTAGCATGCCTTATGCAGGCGATTATGATGATGAAGAACACGTTTTGGATTCGTGTCCAGCCATAGATGATAGTTGCATTAGTTGTTACGATGGTGATGACAGGATTGAAGTAACAACGTTTGGTGATTGTTTAATCAAGGTGAACGATGATGTCTTAGAATTCGACACCATTGGGGAATTATTTTTGTCGAATTTTGACGATTTTGGGAAGAAAATATGTATTAGCATTGAGGCCATACATAAGATGAATTGGTCGAATTCTGGCGCAATGTTGGCACAGCTACAATGTTCTGACGTATATCGTATGGTGTTGTTGGAGAACTGTGACCATTATGTTGATGGTGTTCCAAGTTGCATGAAATCTGCTTGGTATTGTGCTTCTAAGGAAGAAATCCAAAGGATTGTCTCTCATGGTTTTGGTCATCACCAATTGGGTAATATTCATGGCATTTGTTTCACCCCCCTTAACCGTCTTGCTCAAAGGTAAGTAAACATATTAATCTGTGATTTTATGTCTACGTTAACGCTCATCGATCTCCTTTGATTCTTACCTTTTATTGTCTGCGTACTCTTCATTTTTGGTATATATAATAGTCCATGATTTCCATCTAATACACTAACAGTATGATGTTAATGTCAAACTATACACAGTGTACATTGTTGAGATGGAGAGGGTTCTTAATTCTTATAACATATACACCATGATTTTACTGTTGCATTGCTGACGATAGATAATATGTCTTCTACAGTCTACGAAATTGTGTTGTTGACGATGATGGGTTTAAACACGTATTACTTTGCCGAGTTCTGATAGAGGACGGAGACAGCATGACGAAGCTTGAGTCGGAGGTTATTGATGATGAAGATTCTCCTAGCGTGTATTTTGTTCGGGATACCAAGATGAATACACATATTTTGCCAGAATATGTTGTTACTTTCAGAACAGTTCAATGCTTGGAGGGTAAGCAATTGATCTACTCTTCATATTTTTTTAATATGATTATTTGATAAAGAAGTGTATACATGTTGACCTAACTCTTCTTATTATTTTTTTATATGCCGTAAATTGTATACATGTTGACCTAACTCTTCTTATTATTTTTTTATATGCCGTAAATATACAACAACTAAAACTAAACTAAACAAACTGAAAAAAGATGAAATCTGAGCCTTACTTGTCCAAATGTAAGCCCCCCACAGACTTGATCCCTCCTAACTTTATGTATAACAGTTGGATGTAGTAAAAGATTCGAATCGGACCTGTCTACTATTCGAATTCGGGCTTGAAGTTTTTTAAACAAATTTGAATTAGTCTCTTTCCTTATTATCAAACTCGAATCAATTTTGATGATAAATGTACCACCTTTTGTTCCTTCAAAATCACTCTGTTTCTCCCTTTTATTTTATTTTTTAATTTATTTTGTGGGATTGAATTTGTGTCTTTTATGTGCAAAAATAAGAGCTCTCTGATGCTGATGAAGAGCAGGGTTTTGAAGACGACTATGATGTTGTCGGTAAGAAGTCTTTGGGTATAAGAAAAGTAATAAAGAAAGCTTTTTTCATAAAAAAAAATTGTGTACTTTTAAAAAAACATAATCAAATGCTTTGGTTTTGATTGGGTGTTTGCAGAAGATGGCGCAGATGATTCCATGCATATTTTCACTGGTCATATTGGTCAGTTATTTCTCTTCTCTCTCGCTTTTTACTGAAACATGTGTTTGATACTTTAATCTTTCTTACCTTGTTATGCGTCTGATTTTGGAATATTTCATAGCAATTATTAACTTAATTGTAAAGTTTAAGGCTTTTATGTTAGAAGTTGCATTTATTTGCTGATTAGATTATAAGGGTTTTGTATGTTTGGTTGTTGAATTCCTCAAGTTATGAAATTTATTGACTTTAGAAATGTTGATTAGTGTCCTGACCCGACTTGAAATGACGCACTAGATATTTGTCATACGTGACTTGAATATGACCAAACACCCACAACTTTAGAGTCGTTTCTACAGTAAATTTTCACGTATTGCTTGTTAATGACTCTTTTAATTCCGCAATTTTTCTAACCTCTATTAGTTTTGTCATTTTGTTAGTGAGTCCAATGCTCTATTCTAGTATTTTCACTGAATTATAAATGAAAAGCTAGCTTGGTTATAGTTGTGGAATTATTATTTTTTTGGGGGGGGAGAGGGGGGCTGTTGTAATATCTCCTCTCCTTACAGCTGTCTCAGTCCCCCTAATTACTTTCTGGTGATGTCTATGACTACATTTGAGTTTTTGCAAATTTGTTGTACAAGTGCATATGTGCATTAGAATTATTCTAACATAAACCATGAAATGGATTCTTCATGTTCTACTTGTATAATTTCTAGTTGATTTTGCATTTTCTGTTGGATAGATGAACTATACACGGTTGCCTGCAGCCCAACAGATCCAACATTAGTTGCAACAGGGGGTGGTGATGACAAGGGTTTTATGTGGAGAATTGGCGAAGGAGATTGGGCTTTTGAGATCCAAGGTAACTTCATCTACGATGATGTATGAAATCTGCATTGCTACTAGTTTTCTATGGTTGTATAGATGCTGAAAATTGTGTACCTTGCTCAGGTCATAAAGACTCTGTATCCAGCGTCTCTTTTAGTGCAGATGGGCAGCTGCTTGCATCTGGAAGCTTTGATGGAAGCATTCATGTCTGGGATGTATCTTCAGGAAAATTGAAGTGCACACTTGATGGACCAGGAGGTGGAATTGAGGTATTATAATAAAGGATGTATGTAATGGCATATGCTTGTCCTATTTCTATACTAGTATTAATAATGAAATGTTTGATTGTTCAGTGGGTAAAGTGGCATCCTAAGGGACATCTTGTTTTAGCTGGGTCAGAGGATTGCTCTGTTTGGATGTGGAATGCCGACAAGGGACTCTACCTTAACATGTTTAGTGGTCATGGAAATGTTGTGACTTGTGGTGACTTCACCCCTAATGGTAAATTTACTCATCCATTCATGGGAATTTTTTTTATTTTTAAGCCAATTTTTTAAAAATTTGAAAAATAAGCTCATGTTTAAACTACTTTAAAAAATAAGCCGAATTTAGAGTTGGACTAAAAACGCTGCCCGAGGCAGTGTTATACCTAATAAAAAAACACTACCCAGGGCAGCGTTTTGCATGGGGCTGAATTTGGATAGAAATTCTGGGTCATATGAAAACGAAAACGAAAACGCTGCCCTGGGCAGCGTTATAAGTTAGAAAAAAACACTGCCCAGAATAATTCTGGATTTAGGAGAGTTAATATGGGTCAGGGGAAAACGCTCATAAATCCAGTCCCATGCAAAACGCTGCCTTGGGCAGCGACGATTTTGCATTAGGTAAAACGCTGCCCCAGACAGCGTTTTTAATCCGAAGCTAAATCAACTTATTTTTTTAATTAGTTTCTAAACTAGCTTATTTTTCAAATTTTATTTAAAAAAAAGCTTAAAAATAATAAAAATAAATTCCATTCATGGTCTTTTCTTGAGTTATTTCTTATTAGATGAAAAGTCGTTTCATTTTTTGTTGATTTGTGCTCTCAAGGAAAAATAATATGCACGGGTTCAGATGATGCAACATTAAGGATATGGAATCCAAAAAGCGGCGAGAACATTCATGAAATTAAAGGTATCTCTGAAATTGCTAATAGTTGTTTTATAACGTTAAATCCAGTGATCAATTTTCGTAATGTGTTGATGCCCTAGTGAAGTCTGTAGTAGTTTGAGCTTCTCAATGTTCTTTGAATGCAACTTTGTCTCTTACTGTGTATTTACTCAATCTATCTGATTTTGGATGTCTCTTATACTGATATGCATGTCGTGGACCTGAGGAATTTATAGGGCATCAACAATAAAATCAAACCCTCTAATCATCAAAAAATCATTTCAAATAACTGCTGCGAGCAGATGACATATATCTAAAGAATATCAGTAGGATTTTTTTTATTCTTTAAGAGGAATTGTACATGATCTATTTGGGAAATATCTCTATGCTATTCATCCCTTAGAAACTTAGAAACCTCAGATGTTTCCTAGGGATGTGAACTGATGGCGTGAGCTCTCTTGATCTAGGTCACCCTTTTCATACTGATGGATTAACGTGCATGGCGATAAGCCCTGACTCGACTATTATTTTAACTGGGTCAAAGGATCTTAAAGCTCATTTGGTCAAGATTTCGTCAGGGAAGGTTAGAAAAGAATTTTTAAATTAAATGTTTCCCTTCCTAATGGTTATGTTAATTCATATGATTGTCTCATCTTGAAAGGTTTAGTCTCTAGGTGGTTGCTTGTTTTCTGATACTATCATCCAAGTACGTTGCTTTCACTACTATGCATGTGTCTCTTTTATTTTCTTGGATCAATTGCAATGGTAGACAGGTAGTGCTTATGACAGGATAAAGTTCAAAGTTTTGGTGGTAATCTTATCATTTATCAGATCCAATTTCACTTAAGAATTGTGTCAGCCAATCATTGGTTATTATGACTTAACACATCTTTTTATCTCTTCACAAGATTTGTTGGTAATGAGTTGTTTGAACTGTTTCCCTGTTCTGTCTCAGATCACATCATCTATCAAAAATTCACAATGGTTTATGCTGTATACAAGTCTGAGGAGTTAAATGAAACTCAATAACTGTAACAGGATAAACTGCATGTGATGCTAAAAAAAAAAATCCAATAATCCAAATAACTGGAACATGCATTTCCAGAGTTAGTTTTTGTTGGTATACATGCTATGCCCTGCCTTAATGCTGTGCATCAGCTCAGTATGACTTACTAGAGCTGAGAATCTAATCCTCAAGCATTGATTTATATTACCGTTTGAGAATTTACAAGAATCACTTCTATTGACTTGTTGTAACTAGTCACCTGGAATCTGAATATCGTAATTTTGTCTTACATCTGTATCTATTCTCATATAGTTCTGTACCATACCTATTACTACTTATTTCTTGGTTTTTCTTCCCTGATGTGTGGGTCTTTGGGATCTGAAAATTACATCGCTTGTGCTCTTTTTGGGTTTAAGACTTGAGAGCTTCTGAGATGTTAAATCACTTGTGCAGGTGGTTGGCTCCTTGATTGCTCATACAGATTCAGTGGAATGTGTTGGGTTTTCACCAAGGTTTGTCTGGCTTCTTTTTTTAGTTATCTTATCATTCTTTTTGTTGGTAGCTGATTAGTATCCTACAGGCATTACTTCAGCAAATTGACCCTCATTTGTGTCATTAATATTCTTTGGTATGACCTGCATGCTATGTGAGACTAGCAGTGATTATTGGCAGTTGTGTATGTTTCTTTCTATTTATTGTTATGTTCAATTAAGTTAATCCCTTGTAGTACCCAAGGAGACTTTCAATTAGATGAATGCTCCACTTTAGTATCCTACAAATCCTAAGTACCCTTTTGTTTTTCTCAAAATATTAAAACGTTCTAAATGATGTATGAAAGTGTATTGAGTATCATAAATAGGTCGAAGATCCTTGTAGTTGATGGGTGGCAACCGGCAAGAGCTAGCTAGAGAAGGTGTGAGAATTTTCTATGAGTGTGCTTTGTGGATATCCTACTTTCCATACAACAAAACCAAGCCTTAATACCAAAACAATGAGCCAGTTACATAAATTAAGAAATTATCTAGCATGATCCTCCACAACAATGTTTCTTCTTCATTTTCTCTATTCAGGATCATATCTTCTTTTAAACTCATTTTTTCTATATCTTTCTTAACTCCTTACTTCCAAGTCATCTTTGGTGAGTCATGATCACGTTGAAAGTCTTCATTATTCTATGATTTTCATTCCTCATCCTTCTTCACCGGTACACAAATTCTCCCTTAACTTATCCTCAGTATTCGCTATTCCAACTTTGTTTTGGATATCCATTTTTCTAATTTTATCCCTTGAGGTATTTGCACAAATCCATCTTAACATATGCATCTCTTTCACACTCATCTTCTAAACATGCTATATCTTGAAAGCCCAACAATCTCCGACATATACAATAATGTTGGTTTAATTTCTCTTGTATAGAATCTCCCTATTAACCATAAGGGTATACTACAGTAGTCTTGTAGTTGGTTTCCTTTTGAGTTACCCTGATTTTATTCTATAGGTGACATCTTGATCAATATTTTCATTCCTTTGAGAATTGATCCTAGGTATTTGAAATATTCTTTTATAAGCAACTCTTTACTCCTTATTATTCAAATTCACAATATCTTCACAACCCTTCTCTTGTATTCGGGTTATATCCTACTTTCTATAGAAACAATAGAATCATCATTTTGTATTCTGCATTTGCCTAGGAGTATATGCTTTAATGGGGTAGATTATTCATAATTTATTAAATAGAAATAATTTCTGTAATTGATTCTCGCTACTTTGTCTCCACCTGTTCCGCTTTATGATCATCAAATCTCTTTTTAATCTCGTTTATCATTACAACAGTGGGCCTTGGGCTGCAACTGGAAGCTTGGATCAGAAACTTATTGTGTGGGACCTTCAGCATTTAGAACCTCGCAATATATTTCGCCATGAGGTTTGTTTATTTGGCTTAACCATTCTTTGTCTGATAACAATTGACAGAGCCTTAGTACTGTAATCTCTCTATGTTTCGCCATCTCACTCTCTTGTAGTTTCCATAACGTTTATTTTAATGCAGTATGGGGTGACATGCTTGATATGGCTTGGGAAATCAAGGTTTATAGCTACAGGATCTGTTGATGGTAAAGTTCAAGTATGGGATAGTCTCTCAGGAGGAGAGACTGTTGTCAGATCCTTCAGTGGGCACACCGAACCTATTCAGTCTTTGAGTGTTTCTGCTGATGGGGACTTCCTTGTCTCTGTCTCTCTTGATGGGACTGCTCGTGTTTTTGAGATAGACGAATTCAAGTAAACTTATTTAAGGTATACTTCTTAGGCAAAGCCTTTAGCTATAGAAACAATTATGAACTTGGAATCATAAGCTTGGGGAAGTGGAGATTGGGAGAGCATAGGAAAGAGAAAAATTGTTGTAACTTTTTCTTTCTTTTTTCTTATTAATTTATCGGAGAGAATAGTTTTGATGGTTTTAATCAGCATGGTTGGTGGTTGTCTTATGTTGAATATTGGACAAATGAACTCTGTATACATCATTTGGAATCTATAATTTAGTAAAAAATTTCAGCCACCGTTGAATTCTGGAGGATTTATCATCTCATGCAACTTTCCCTGGATGTAGTTAATGCACTATGTAGACGTTACACTCGGGTGCACGATGTGCATCGTGCACCATGTGTAAAACGCAGCTCAAAATAACACAAAACGCAAGTAGTTGGAGGGGCTTTTACACGTCAGATAATGCACTGACCAGTTACCCCAACCCAGTGACCATTTGCAGTTTCCCATAAATCGTCATATCTGGGCATGACAGGGCGTGCCTCGTTTCAAGGAATACGACAGTTATGCATTCCCCATGCAACTGCCATCATTTCCTCCCCATTTTCCCAAATAAAAAAGACAACCCTTTTCACTTCCAGCCCTTCCACTTCCATTTCACTCTCTCTCTCTCTCCCCCAGTGCTTCCCTTCATTTCAATTAACTAAATGGTCATTGAGATTAAGGACTTGTTTAGTGGAGTTAATTTGATGTTTAGTGAAGTAGAAGACATGTTTAGTGGAGTAAGAATGGATGTTCAATGGAATTATCTAGATGGTCAATGAAATTTATCAAATGTTCAGTGAAATAAAATACGTGGTCAGTGTACATAACTAAATATTTAGTGAGAGTTAAAAAATGGTCATTGAAAATAAAGAACATAATCATTGAATGTAATTAGATGTTCATTACAATTGATTAAAATGTTCAGTAAAATGGGAGTAAAATATTTAGTGTAATTGACTTAATGATCGATAAATGATTTAGTAAATGGTCAGAGAAATGAATGAAATGTTCAGTGGAATTATGTAAATGGTCATTGGAAATTGAGAAATGTTCAGTGGAATAAGGTAAATGATATAGTGAGATTTAGTAAATGGTCATTGAGATTTAGTAGATGTTTAGTGAAAAGAGGGAGATGTTCAGTGAAATTATGGGAATGTTTAGTGAAATGAATGAATTATTCAATGGAATTATGTGAATGGTTAGTGAAAATGGACAAATGTTCAGTGGAATAAGCTAAATAGTCAGTGAGATTTACTAAATGGTCATTGAAATGGTTAGTGGAATTATGTGAATGGTGAATCGAAAATGTATAAGATCTCTGCAAAAAAAAAACCCACGCATCATCATTATAAAAAAATGCTCCTTCCCAATGCAATCTCTTAGATTTTTATACTGATATGTAATGTTCATTCAAAAAAACCCGTAAATGTTCATTTGTTTACACTTGTATGTTCATTCGTTTACACTAGTATGTTCATTCGTTTACACTAGTACGTTTATTAGCCTAGCATGTACAATATTAAAATATAAATGTTCATTCGTTTACACTAATATGTTCATTCGTTTACACTAGTACGTTCATTGGCCTAGCGTGTACAATATTAAAATATCACAATAGTTAAATACTTTTACAATCATTAAATATATTACAATAGGTACTGATACGTAACAATTATTGAAATTTTAAATTAAAGGAATCCCAATACATAATCATTACAAATTAATACTCCATCTCAATGCTTTCTTTTTGAACTCTTTCTGTCAAATAAAATAAATGTTCACTACATAATAATAATAATAATAATAATAATAATAATAAATGTTCATTTTTGTTCAAATAAATGTTCAGTGGCTCGTTATAAAATGTTCATTGTAAAAACTTTCAATGAATTATTTTGAACTAATTCACCCAAGTATAGAAATGTTCATTGGGTTCTCCTCACATGTTCAGTGGTGTACAACTAAATGTTCAGTGAATGACTACATAATATTCATTCGTGTATTATATCATTAATTCTGGCCTCTTTTCATGATTCTCGATGCATAAAAAACAGATTGTCCATGCGCTACAGTGACTTCTGGAAAAAATATTTTCTTTTCACGTTTACCAAGTACAACTTTTTTACTTTTACCAACTTTTGCAAGAAATCATAGTGACTTTTAGAAAAATCTTTACTGACATGTCTCCCACCCAATGCTAACCTGTCTTCCATTGCACAAGCACGTCCAGTCACTCTGCGTTTTATGTTATTTCCCGCTACGTTTTGCACAGGGTGCACGATGCGCATCGTGCACCCGGGTGCAGGATCCTATTTGCGTAGTTGATGAGGGTATACATTTTTATCCTCTTGTGTTGGGCCCCTATCACCATGTGTTACAAAAGAAAGAAAGAAATATAAAAAATAAAATTATAGTTTTAATAGGAAATTTAGCTTCCAACGTCTAACCAAATGACCATTGCTAAGTTTGTCCATCGTTTTCATTTATTCCAAATTGAGTTATAACAGGAAATTTATTCGTAAGTCTAATTCTCTTCCAACTACTCAAAATTTACTAGTTTAGTTGGTTAAAATTTTAAAAAATAGTATCCAAGATCAAGAGGATTAAACTCCAACTAAAAAATGGAAGAAATAACAAAGTTTCTTGGCCAACCTTTATTATTTAAAGGAAGACTCATCCTTGCATAATATATTCAAGTATTGAAGAACAATCTCAAGCTTAAATCCTAGGTGGACAACTAGGAGCTAATGTAGTTGCGACTTGTGAGTTTACTTGAGCAATTTCTGGAAGGTGGAAATCTGCTATAATATGTAGTAAACGATTCTTGATGACCGTAAAGGAGGATATCGCTGCTATTGGCTCCCGGGTAACGAGGGCAATCCTTATCTCAGTCGAGGATGTTCAGGTTGGTATCATCTTCTGTTTTCTTCTTGAAGAGTAAAGTTTAGGTTCCTTGTACGAAACTATGTAGACTTATTATGTACAATTAGGCTTTATTCTTTTCACACACTCCTTAACATATAGTAGTGTACAGTAGTGCTTTGTTCTATTTCCATTCAAGACTTATTGACCTTGTCTGAACTTTTCTTAACTTTTTTTAGCTGTAAGTGTAGTCAGAAGCACTTTAACCTGTATTCAAAACCAGGAGGTTCTTAGAGATGATTCATTTTTTATATTTCATCTTTTCATGATCATTCTGGTGTCCGTATGTTCATGATGTTTCAATTACACTTCCATTGCCAGATACGGAAAAGAAGGCTAATTAAGTTGAGGGAACAATTTTTCAAAAACTTCTATGCAATGTTCCCAAAAAAATTGCTAAAGATTTAGCAAACCTAGGGTATGTAGTTTTGTCATAATATCATAATCCTGTAATTCTTGTTTGAAATTCTAAAGCTATTAATGAAGTATTAATTAGCTAAGCATTTCCTCAAAAAAAAAAAAAAAATTAGCTAAGCATGGTGAATGTTACGATTCTAATAATATACACGAAAAAATTTGAGATACGTATGCGGTTTCACCCCACGCACCATCCCAAAGTTACATCTTTATAATACCCTACAAAATAGGTAAGGATGAGTCAAGGGCGTACCCCCACAAAATGGTGATTCCAACTTTCTAACCGTTGCACATAATTCAATTCCTTCCCCCGGGTAAAAAAACAGGAAGACAGCAGCATTCCAATCCACTTCTTGAGATTGAGATGAGCAGCATACCTATCATATTTCCCATCTCGCTCTTTCCCTAAACAACACACACCCTCCAGTAATGGCAGACTATGAAACAAATCATACACCTCAAACTCCTCAAGCCGCCATGATCCCAAAGGAAACAGCCTTCCAAACCATAAACACAATAATCCAACTCCACTTTGAGAAAACACTTGAGAAAAAAACAGCAGTTGACCTCCAAAAGAAGCAACTTTGGAAGCTCTTCCAGCACTTCTTTATCTTCATCTCCCTTGTCCTAGCCTCGCTTTCGCTTAGCACCCGGCTCCAATGCCGGCATTGCTGGATCCCCATCTGCCTCCTCTCCTTCTCCCACCTCATCGTCTACGTCTCAGTAGCACAAACTCTGAGGTGCATCAATGGGCTCAAATACCAAAGAAGATGTCATAAGCTCACACTTGGGCTTGCAACTGAGAAACTCAGACAGCTGAAGATGAACAGAATGATTAATGCAGGAGATAATGGGACGTACAGTGTGAACAGTATTGCTGATGAGGGTAGTTTTGTAAATGGGGAGGAGTTTGAAATTCATTACCAAGAACCTCCAAAGAGTTATTTTGGCAAGTTCAAGAGAAATTGGGCTCTTTATTTTGGGTTGTTGATCATGATTTATGGATTTATGGTTTCTTCCTCAGTTGTTCTACTTTGCTTTTAGCAGTAATTGCTGTAGTTTTGCTTATTATTTTGTATGAATTGATTCATATTGCATCTTCTATTCTTCTTTTGAAATGTTAGACGTCACTTGGGAGTACTCTTGAACTGCAAACGCCTCAACTCAATAGTCGTATTGATTGCGTAACTTAAACCCAGTAATACGAGTTATGTGATGGTTTTAAGTTGTTGAATATGTAAATTAAACTATTGTGATGGAAAATGTTCAAACAAGTACCGGAACAATTACTGTTTCTATCCCTCTCTTTCTTTCTATTGCTTCCGCCCCTAAATCAAAGGTGCACAAATTTTGAGGACTTCAATGATTTATTGAAGTACTAATCAGTCAAAAGACTGAGAATTCCGAATGTTTCATTAGTGGACATTTTTTTTATTCCATTAACAAACAGTGAACAATAAAAATGTAGGTAATTAAAAAAGAGTAAGTGGTACATGGAGTTGAACCGGTTCAAGTACGAGCCTTGAAAATACGGTCTCGACCTAATTTATGGATAAAATAGAGTTTGAAAGAGCACTCTATATCCTTGATTCTTCTGATAGTATTTGTATTTTCTCGACTTTTTAGCATTGCACCATTTCAGAGCTCTAAAACAAGTAACTGCCTTAGCCATGGTAGCCGAAGAATCAACGGTCTTTAGTGGACATTTTCACCATTGTATCTTTCAGTAAAATTATGTCTCTATATGGTAAAAGATAAAGTGTGTTTTTAATTGAAATCTAGTCGGTCCATTTTGGGTAGGTTTTTTTTATTGGTTTGTTCAGGTAAGTCAAAGAATTTTAATAATAGTAAAACAATTTTGATTATAAATTGTTCCAGCATAATGTCTGATGTATTCACAGTTTTACGGAGGATGTCACAGGTTTGAGTTTAACTACTCGTCTACTCTTACTACGAAGTACGAAGAACTTCACAATTCTCAAAGGTTGTCTAAATTAAAGTGATACTAGTACTTTATGACGATATTTCTACGAAAATGTCGAGTACATAACAAAGTTTGATACTAGAACAACAAACTGAATAAACTAAAAGGATATTACTAACCTATTAAATTATGCATATGAAAATTACTAAAATCACTTTAGAAAATGCATTAATTGCTTGTTTGTTTCGCATATGGAATACATGGAAAGTTGATTTACCAAGGAAATAAATACAATAGAAGTTGTATAGTTAACAATTACAAAGGGATTGGAAGTATTTGACAAATTCCACTACCCATATAACGGTGAAAGTTATATATTTATCGATCCCTATAAATAAGTTAAACTTCCCATAAAAGTAGAAGTTCATACGTTTAATCAAAAACAAAAAATATTCTATACACACACCAAGTAAAATTGACTCATCAACACAACATATGTCAATTTTTATCAATTTTAAAGACATTCTATAGATATTTGAGGGCATTATATAGATATTTGCGAGCATCATTTAGAGCCACCCCTCATCAACGAAATAACATCGTGAAAATGGAGCTTATTATTGACTATACAACGCATACATCTCCATTTGTCTACCCAAGCAAAGTCACATATGTTAAGATATATGTCATGTACTGTAGAAAAGATAGAATTAGCATAAAAGATGAATAAAGAACATATCATAAGAATTAGGAGTTAGTAGTATAATGTAAATCCAATACTATAGTTAGAATCAACTATAAATATGTTAATACCTTGTATTGAGATTGATATATACGCAATAAAACAGTAATTGCTTAAATCACAAAATTGAGAGTTAGGAGTTTTCTTGGTATCAGAGCTAGCAACCCTCTTGGGTGATTTCTGCCATATTTTCCATCACTTACCTGAATTTGAAATCAAAACCATGCAAGACGCTCCAGAGCCTCCCGTGACTATAACCCAATTGCTTCAACTTTTTGACAAGTTGGGCATCAATAAAACGGGTCAAGACGGTGGCTCGGTGATTGTCGCAGAAAAACTCAATGTTCAAAATCATACCAAATGGGCAAAACTGATGCATCTTGCAATCGGAGGCAGGGGTAGGCTCAACCATATCACAACCGACCCCACCCCCCCCCCCCCCCCCCCCCCCCCCCCCCCCAAGATGCACCCAGAATATGCTCAATGGGCTCAAAGGGGCTCAACCATCATAACTTGGATAATCGAAAATATAGAACCGAAATTAGTAAATCAGTTCTTAGATTTTCCAACATCAAGAGACTTATGGAAGGCGATCAAAGTTGTATTTAGCAGTGGGAGAGATAGAATCCAAATCTTTGATCTCCCAATGAAAGAAAACATCATCAGACAAGGACATGACACCATAGAAATATATTTGGAAAATTAACATCAATATGGAAAGAGATTGATTTGAAGATCTCTAAACCCGATGGAATATCCAAATGATATGGTAAAATATAATCAACTCATTCAACAAAATAGATTGTATCAATTCTTGGGAGGTTTAGGGGACAAACTCGACCAAGACAGAAGGGATCTTGTAAATCAAGATCTGCTACCAACAATAGAGGCAGCGTGTGGCATGATTAGGCGAAAAATAACAAGGAAGAAGATCATGAACAGTGGCTTACCCAACTTACCTTCGACAACGGCTCAAACCACGGAAATCAGGAGTGGTTTGGGTGCAAAGTTCCAATCAAACAAAGCGTCACTTTGGAAGGACGACGACAAGGCTCGCCTGAAATGCTCCTACTACGGAGGAAGCCGGCATAGCAAGGACGGCTGCTTCAAACTCATCGAATACCACGAGTAGTGGCCCAATGTTAAGAAGAAAGGAAAGAAGGGGACTGGCAGAAGGGAGGAACCGAAGAAAAAGGGGATGGCCACCATAGCCTAAGAACCAGATCCAAACACGAGCAAAGAAGTAGAGAAGGAAAGAGCAATGACTAAGCAAGAGGAAGGTAATAAGTCATGGTATACAAGTAACCCTAAGACCTCCTGTTTTATCTCACAAATAAAGGGCCCAAATCTAAACCCTAGAAGCAACGGCTCATATGACACAAGCTCTTATGTGGGGGATGACTTCATCAACTCATACGGCCCATCTAGGCTTAGAAAATGTGCAAGCCCAAGTCAGAGGAAATGGATTGGGACTTGCGTGCCTTATGCACCCAAAAAGACATTGGGTCCTTGATTGCGGCGCAACCAATACCATGTCCTATAACAGAAGGGATTTCATGACTTTTTAGAAAGCTCAGAAAGTTGTTATTCAAACAGCTAATGGCGAGTGCATGAAGGTTGAAGGGGCCAGAGCAATTAAAATCGAATCTTGTTTTACGTTACAAAACTTTCTTTACATTGGGCGTATAAGTCGTTGTCAATTAGTCAACTTACGAAAGAGTTGGATTGCACCATTTTAATAAGATCTAATGGTTGTATTGTGTAGGATGCTAGACCTGAGGAGATCATTGAGCATGGTATTGAAAAGGACGGTCTATACTATGTCGATGAGATACCCGAAGGTAGTGGCGCACTGATTGAACAAGAATTAGTTGAAGATCAACTTCGAATATGGCATCAACGCTTAGGTCATTTTTCTCTGGGGTATTTAGAACATCTCTTCCCTTCCCTTGTTGGATTTAAGTTAGAACTTGATTGTGAAGCCTATTTATTGTCAAAAAGTCATAAGCATTCGTATCCTAGTAGCATAGGTAAAACTAATAAACCCTTTCATTTAGTTCAATCTAATGTATGGGGACCTGCCCAGTACTTGGATGTCGTGGTTTGTTATACTATATAGTGTTTATTGATGATTACACTCGTATGAGTAAGAAGTATTTAACATCTTTGTTATTTTTTATCGAATTGTTCTTACCCAATTTCAAACAAAGATTAGTATACTTCATTTAGATAATGGAGGGGAATATATGAACTATGATGTGAAATCCTTCTTCACCAAATATGACCTTCTTTACCAAAGCACCTTCCTAGATACCCCACAACAAAATGGTGTTGCAGAACGGAAAATAGAATCCTCCTAGAAATGACCCGAGCTATGATATTTGAATCTTGTATTCCAAAATCTTTTTGGCCCAAAGCTATTACTTCGACAAATTACCTTACTAATCGCCTATTAGCAAAGAAGCTATAGTATAAAACACCGCTAGATGTCCTAGAATCTTATATGACTATTCCTTTCTTTCACTCTTTAACCCCCCCCCCCCCCCCCCCCCCCGGGTGTTTGGGTCACTTGTCAAAACGAAATCGTCATAAGTTAGAACCTACGGCAATTCATTGTATTTTTTTGGGATATGGGATAAATTAGAAAGGCTATAAGTGCTTTGATCCTATTTCAAAGCATTTATACACTACCATGGATTGCAATTTTGTCGAAAAAATCTATTTTTATCCCCAACTTCATCATTAGGGGGAGAGCACAAGAAGTGACAATCTCAGTTGGCTAACACACTATACTAACACAGTTGAAGAACATGTCTCTAAAAACATAGTGTAGTCTGTACCTATTTATGTACAATAACAAACGACCCCAGGCTAGAGCATCAGTTGGTGGAAATGAAGGTAAGGATGCTTGATCCCTTGTTGAACCCTAACACTGTTCTACCAGTGAAAAATGTTGCTGTACTGCAGGAAAATGAGAATGATGGAATAGGAATTGAAGGGATGAGACCTGAAGAAGATCTAAGGAAGTATCAGTTACCTCTTAGAAGCACGAGAGGAGTTCCTCCAACCCATATAACCCTTCATATCAATCAAGAACATTGAGATATCCTATGAGAGGCATACTTGAAGACGGCATGTCTAACACATCAATAGGTTTTCATACTTCGATATATTCAGAGACAATTCCATCTACAATACATGAAGCTCTCAAACGCAGACATTGGAGAAAGGCAATAGAGTAAGAAATTGATGCTCTTGGAAAAATGTATAATTCTTAAAGAAAAAAGGGTCATAGGGTGTCGTTAGGTATTTACCATCAAATATAAAGCAGATGAAAGTATTGAACGGTACAAAGCAAGACTGGTAGCTAAGGGATATACACAAGTTTATGGTATCGACTATTCAGAAACTTTTTTCCCAGTGGCTAATGAAGATTGGCCCTTACATCAGTTCGATGTGAAAAATGCCTTCTTATGCGAGGAAATCACAGAAGAAGTGTATATGGAAGCACCGCTATTTTTGCTCATAACTTTGCTTTAGGAGAAGGGTGTAGACTGAAAAGGGAATTATATGGATTGAAACAGTCCCCAAGAGCATGATTTGGAAGATTCGTTGTAGCCATGAAGAAGTTTGGGTACAAGCAGAGCAACTTTGATCATACGCCGTTTCTAAAAAGGTGATGTGATTTGATTACTTGTCTTATCATTTATGTAGATGATATGATCATTACTGGGAACGATAGAGAAAATATAAGCTTGTTGAAAGAAAGGTTGTTTTAGGAGTTTGAAATAAAAGATCTAGGTAAGCTTAAATACTTTCTCGAGATTGAAGTTCTTAGATCAAAGATGGGAATCCTCATTTCTTAGAGAAAGTATATCATGGATCTCCTAACAGAAATTGACAAGGTTGATTGTGTCAGCTGAAACTCCTATGGTGGTCAATCATGGACTATAAGTTGATGAAGGTGTAGATACAGTAGACTAGACCAAGTATCAAAGGCTTGTGGGAAATTTGATCTATCTAGCCTACACTTGACCTGATATTGCCTATGCAGTTGGAGTGGTGAATAGATTTACGCATAGACCTCAGCCTCGACACATGGAAGCAGTCTACAAAATTTTGAGATATCTCAAGAAAATACCAAGAAGAGGAGTTGTATTCAGGAAACATGGTCATCTCATACTTGAAGCCTATACCGATGCAGAATGGGCAGGAGATAGGGACAACATAAAATCTACTTCAGGTTACTTTACCCTGGTTAGAGGAAACTTGGTGATCTGGAGGAGCAAGAAGAAAAAGGTGGTGGCGATGACAAGTGCAGAAGTGGATTTTTGGGGAATTGCAAAAGGAATCTTTGAAGTACTTTGGCTAGGAAACTTCTATCTAAGCTAAGTTATCTTCCAGAGACAAGCTGCAAGATCTTTGTGATAATAAAGCTGCAATTAGCATATCTGAGAATCCTGTCCAACGTGATCAGACTAAACATGTTGAAATTGACAGATACTTCATCAAAGACAACTTAGAAGCAGGAGTAGTTAGTCTACCATTTGTGCGGTCAGAAGACTAGACGACTGACATTTTGACCAAAGATGTGAGTGCTAGTGCATTTGAAAATGTGTTATGCAAGTTGGGTGTGGAAAATCTCACAACCAACTTGAGTGGGAGTGTAGAAAAGATATTAGCATAAAAGATAGATCAAGAACAGATCATAAGAATCAGGAGTTAGTAGTATAATGTAAATCAAATACTAGTGCTAGAATCAACTATAAATATGCTAATACCTTGTATCGAGATTGATATACAAGCAATAAAACAGTAATTGCTTAAATCACAAAACAGGTAGTTAGAAGTTTTTTTGTACAATGTCTGAAAGCTAAATTGAATCAAACAGCTCAGACTCTAAACACTGGTGAGGTTTCTACAGCTCACATATTCATGGACCCATTTTACCTAAACTGCATCTCTCTTTTGAGCCATATTCCACGGTATCTTACAATTGGCAGCTTTATTTCAAAGGGCAACCAAAGCCCTCTTAGAAACCCCTGACTTCCCAGTCCATAAGAAAGATTTTTCAGGCTCTACAATCGATTCTATCAAGGATCCTTTTGAGGAGATGTTAGCAATAAGTTTCTTTGAAAAGTGCAAGGTTTTTCCTATAGATTTGGTTACTATAATATCTTACAGATTACTCCGTAACAGGGATACAGTAAACTAGGAATAAGTAACTAAATTAAATTAATGACAAGTGTATAATAAAAAGAGAGGAATAAAGAATATCCAAACAAATCAGAGGAGAATATGTTTGGCAACACTATCATCCTTCCACGGCTGACGGCTCTATCATCAATCTTCATATCACAATCAAGCGCAAATATATGATTACAGTGGCAAAAAAAGAAGAGAAAAGTCAGGTAGTCAGAAAGTAGTAGAGGTATTACATAACACAAAACTACAAAAGTACATGCTCCCACGATGTAAAGAACTGGTGATGCACCACCTAAAATACAGAGTACTCCATCAATTTACCAACCTTTTGACATTGGTATTAGTGGGGCCAGCTTTTGGAATTATAAAATTTGTTAACATGAACATGAACGTAATTGGCTACCAATAACATAATGATTTCTTGGATTCCTGGATTCCCGTCCATCTCACAAATATCACAATCATATGGAGATGGAGATAACATGTATGCAAAGAGCATAACTTATATTAATTACACATAATTGGAACTATCACATTTATCTAGATCATGACGTTATTACTTAATGTTTATCTTATTTAACTATTTTTTGTGAGAGTTTTTTTTATCAAAATAGGGCAAACATTAAAGGATAGATGGAGTATTATGATTTTGTTAGTTAAAGGCCACAAATTTTTTCTTTATCTTATTTGACTTTTTACATATTTAAGACACGATTTACAACGATTTTATCTCCAAATCTGAAAGAAAAAAATCATGAAAACTTGATATCAAAAAATTTACGATAAAATGTATCCAGTTAGATTTCACTTAAATATATTATTTTTTATAATATGATAAGAATTTATGATCAAGTTTTTTAAATTTTAATTCAATAAATAGAACTGATGCAAAAATAAGAAGACCTACGGAAGTTGTATGTTGTTTTCTCGGACGTGAACAAATTCTTGGACAATAACAAAAATCAAAGTTTTACTTTTCACCTTTGCCTAGGTGAAAGTCTCGTTCATGCTTATTTTTATATATATATTTGCCTACAATACTTTGTTGTGCAATTATCACTTCACTAATTAGTCATTCAACGCAACTATGAGAGATTGAATAATTAAGGAGCATTTAAAATCTCTAGTTTTCAACCCTACCTCTCAATGAGCAAGTGAAACCGAGAAAAAATTGAGTGATCGGTCAATCAAGAAATTGTAAGAGTTATGATCAACAATCAAGAATATAAAAATGACAAGAGTCGTTGTCAATCAAGGAGAACAATTGAAAGAGTTTTTGTTCAATCAATGCAAGGATGACAATTTCTCAATGCACAATGTTAACTTAGCTCAATTACAAGCACCCAAGTCGAGCCTGTGAAATATGAACTTCCCCCACAAAATCTCCCAAGCCATATCCCTATCTTCCTTTTTTTTTTTTAGAGAATGGCTTACTATATTGGGCGTAACCAAGGCAACATTGATAAATTGGTCGTTCTAAAAAGAATTATGTCGTGATTACAGACATAACAAATAGTCCGTACATAGTAATATTGTATATTTCATGTTTCTTTTACTCTTTTGAGCCAAATCAGCTCTATCTGATGTCTACTTAGCAATTATATACTCCGTATGTAATATCATTAAAGTGGTCATTTTTAGTTACCTATAAACCTGATTTTACACAAAAGTGTATTCACACGAAATATAATGAGATTATTGTATATCATTAAAAGATATCTCTCAATATAATAAAAGTTATCTCTCAATATAACATATCTCAAACTTTATTAATTTTAATGAGTAACTTTTATTTGGAATATAATAAGGGGTTATTTGTTAACTACTCCATTGGTTGTTCAAATATATCAATACCACTGTATTTAAAATGTACTAATGTTTTCTATGCATGAATTATGTCCATCCAATACTACAATTGCGAACTTCCATGACATGTTGCACTTGCAAACTTAAATGAAGAATCCATTGACTAGTACATATTTTCGGGAACTTGAAGCATCTCCGTGCCTCTTAAACTGTAATTACTCTGTATGATACATTGAAGATGGTTATAAGTTATAACTATGCCCTAATAATATCTCTCCCAGATAAAAAAAAAATATATTGCCACTTTGCCAGCAGTAACACATGAGCACAATCAAATGATGACCAAGCCATTGACCAGTTTTAGTAAACAAGATCACCAAATATTTCTACAGCCTGTGTCCTTGGCTATTACACGGTTACACCCTGTCCATTATAACATTTCAGAAAAATTTAAAAAAAAAAAATTGTAAAAATGAAAAAGATATGCTTAGCTGGCTGGTTGTCTATATATTTACAAACTTATTCTACCCCGCAGAATGATTGTCACAAATTAAACCTTAGTTTATATTTCTATAAAAACTCCCTTTGTTTTTCAGTTTTCTCGTTGCACTCCCCTCCGTTATTTTTTGTTTCCCATCTAGCCCTTCACTTTCTCCTCCTAACGAGAGTCTTTTCGTATCTTTTTAAAGGGACAAAATAGTAAATTCATAAAGAAATGGGAAACTGCGGTAACAAGCCGTTGACAACAGAAGGGGAAGCCCCTGCGCCGGAGCAGAAAGTGGAGGAGAGGGAAATCGAAGTTGATCAAAACAAGGTTCCATCTCTCGCTCAAATGTTGGAGGTCATTCATTTATTTTTTATTATCATTTATATTTCAACTAATTATTATTATTATTATTATTATTATTATTATTATTATTATTATTTTCCATGTTTACATTTATTCCTAGGTAACCATGCTTGACTTAAATATTGCTTTAACTCATCTATTTATTTGGTATGAAATTATTAATTATACACTGCTTTACATGTTCCCCCAAGCTCGTGTACGAGCAAGAAGGGAGAGGAAGCGGGATGATGCAATTTTATGCTAAGCTATAGGTTAGATACCTACACATTATATTAAATCTACTCATATAATCATATTAACGCGTACTAATATATAAGGAATATGATCATCCGACCATGATCTGCAAGGTTTTTCCTCAATCGGGGGCATAAAGATCTTGTGCAATAATTTATCACTCATATTTTATCTCGAGAAGTAAAACGTCCATTGCCTTAATTTTCTTTTCTTAATTGGTTATTTAAGTTTCTTGAATTCCCCCTATTTCTAAACACTATGATTTGTTTGGCTATTGTGGAGTTCTAGTAACTTGATGTTTTCCTTGAATATATATAATCCTTATATCATATAATTCTACTCAAAATTACCTTAATTTGCTTGAAAATATTTTATATAACAAGCCCTGTTTAAATATATACAATTTTTTTTCTTTTGAATTCATGGTAATCAGTGATAATTGTATTCTGTATAAAGTATTCAAGAAATAAACCTACCAAAATACTAATTCATGGAACCTCGAAGATATAAGAAGTACGTAGTACTCTCTGTATACGCTAATGATAAGCCGTAATCCAAAAATCAGCTCATAAGTCACGATTGACAGAATCCAAAGTCAAAATTACGTAATCTAATGAATAATCTATCTTGGAATGTTTTTGACTAGTCTTATGGTTTTGTTCATTTTCAGATGATACATTTTTGAAATGTTAAATAAAATTAACAATTTGGAAACGTAAGTTAGATGTTGAGTGGATGGATAGATAATTATAATATTATATCGTAGAATCTTGTATACACATGGGATATAATAAAGTTATTATATTTCAATAAAGTGATCCTTTAAAATATCAAAAATTACCCTCTCAAAATTAATAAAGATTGACATTTGTTATATTAAAGGGTAACTTTTATTTATTATATCGGTGTGTATTATAATACATGGTAATCATACTTGCCAATAAACCATAGAATGTTACAATCAATCATCACCGTCACAAAATTAACTAGACTACACTGCAGATTATTGTACGGAGTAGCTTTTTTATTCTATATTAATCCTACCAAAGCTAATACACAATTACACAGTACTCCTAGCATTGTGAAGTAGAACTTTCATGGCTACATAAAGAAAAAACCTCGTAGCATGAGTACAAAATTGTTAAACATCATAATTTAAAGTCACCATCAAAACGACCTCATTTCGTGGAATGTAAATTTATCTACCTTTGCGTCTATTGATCGAACAGCTCTCGATAGTTAACTTTCTAGAAAGTTTGAGTATTATTTAACATAATTTCCCTAAATTATATTACGGGCAATACATTAATTACTTGGGATCACATTTTCGTCATGTAGTTTTTTAACAGCTATAGACTTTTGGTGTCTATAAATAAACATATGGACGAGTATATTAGAGGGATCATAACGAGAATTCTTACCTTAAACTTCATTAATGACAACTCCTTCTAAGACACAAATTTAAATATTTTTTCTCTAAATTCATAAGACAAAAAAATATAAAAATTGATATTCTAAAAATTTATATTGAAATACATTCAATATGATCTTATTCAAATATATTATTTATTATAACATAATTAGAATATGTGGTCAAAATTTTTAACTTTAACTTTAAAGTAAAAATATAGCAAACAAATAGTGTTAATAGCTAATTAACAATATAATTGTAAATTTTAAGTGTTGTCCTTTCTGTCCCTAGCTGTTTCTAAGGACCCTATTGTGCTGTCCATCTTTTCCTTACGTGGTGATTGTTTCATGTTGAGGCAGAAAAAATCCAAAATTGTCTAAGGTGCATCCTACGACTTATTTGCCCTCACCTTTCCATGTCTTTGTATTCCTTCCAAACATTGGTTGCTTAGTCGCCCCTGCCATAAATTGTATAGACATACATACACAACATATACTTGTTGGAGTCTGTATACATACTTGTCTTCTGAAATGAACATGCATAGTTGCGCCATGTTGCACGGATTCTCATATGATCTTTTATTTTCCGTATCCAAATTTGTATCAGTATAATTTTTGCCGTTTTCTTAGTCGTATCCATTTCGATATTCGTATCGATGATCCAGATTTAGCTGATACAAATTCAGATTAGTCAAATTAAACAAAAATAGTACTCTAATAATTTTGGTTTATGATAAAAGTAATTTCTCAAACATTTTTTCATTGAAATCTCTTTGTTTGCAGGATGATGGAAAGAAGCCGGGAGGTGAGGGAGTAGCCAAAGAAGAGGTTGTTGAGGCCAAGAAAGAAGACGCTCCCAAGCCAGAAGCCTCTGAGCCAAAGAAAGAAGAGACTAAGCCAGCTGAGAAGAAAGTTGAGGAGAAGAAATCCGAGGCTAAATGAAATAAAAATAGTTGTTGATATTATTGTTTGTTAAAAAAAAAACGATGAAATGGAAAAAAATGGCATTACAAAGTTTGTGGTTGGGTAGGACTATATTTTAAGTGAAGGGAATTAGCTTATTTGATTTCAAATTTTGTTTAAATGAATATATATGCAAGGATTGGTGTTGGCTTGATGGCAAAATTCAAAGCCAAGGGAGAGGGTGCATGTAGTGTGATTTTGTTGATATACCTTTTTTCTTTATTTTGTGTTGTGTTTTAAGGAGTGATGAAGTTTCATGTATTTCTCCTTTTTTTTTTGTGTGTTATGTTTGTTATTTGTGAACATCTTAATTAATATGTTGGATTATTCATACTTGAAAGTGTTTCTACTATTTTATATTGCACATCTTTATTAAATATTAATATTGTTATCCATTTGAAAGTAGTTTTTTTTACACTTTAGTAGGACACACCTTATATTTATGTCACATTAATTTTTGCAATTACATAAAATAATTTCTTGTTTTTCCATTAAAAAAGCATCATTATGAAAGAAATATCTTAGAGCCGCGTTCAATGGTTGAGTTTGGATTCTTAGTTAGAAAATGTACTTTTGCATAACCACACATTTGTTAAGGTCGTTTGCTTCCAAATATATATGATGGATACAATGATTTTATGATTAGCCAATTAAAAGACCATAATGCAATATATGAAATTCCAGATTTCCAGTAGGTTGGACTAGATTTGGATCTTAACTTCGAACATTTAAGTCATTCCAGCATCCGTCTGCAAATCCATAAACTAGCGACTGCAATAAATTATATAGGCCCTCTTGCTATCTTGTTGGGTTTGCTGTTGAACCATAAACTAGCAAGGAAAATTATTGTTACAGATAAAGATTTCACTTGAATGAAAATGGCTCTTAGTAACACCAATTTGCCCCGATTGGGTTTTCGCCTAGAATTCTCCATCAACTCCTTTTCCCCTTTCTTCCTCTCTTCTCTTCCAATTTCTCCTCTCTTTTACGACAACGATAAAGGCCTTTCTTGCTCACCGATCCGATTATGTTTACTATGGATCTTATTCAAAGGTTTTTGCCTAGAAAAGCTTTTTATGTTTACTGTGGGTCTTATAGTGTCATATTTATTAGGGGTGTTCAAAACTACCCGACCCACCTGACCTGATCCGATGACCCTACAATAAACAGTCGGGTTCTTTTAACAATTTTATTTTTCGGGTCAGGTACCCGTCCCGGTAAAAATAGGATGATCGGGTCGGGTCATGCCCCGAATAAAACTATAATCGGGTATCCGGATACAAGAAATATAAATTTTTTGAAACTAGTTTTTTGTTGTTTTACTGTTTTAGCCTTAGTATAATATTATATGCTTTTTGCTATTTTACTGTTTTAGCCTTAGTCTAATATCATATAATTTCAAATAACAAAAGAGACAAAAAGAGATGATTATAGAATAGAACCTGGGTTGATACTCAACTTAGGATAATCAAAACAATAGAGTCAAAGGACTCTAACCCACCAAAATTTTACAAGCATTACTAGAAAGACGCAAAGAAGGGAAGAATTAATAAAACAGCGGCAACAACTACTTTCTAAAAATATGATTGGAAATTGTAAATGCCCATGGTTTTGGAGAATATTTATGGTATTTATAATACGAATCAGCTTAGTATCTAGACATGTGCATTGGGGCGGGTCAGGGTCGGGATGGGTCACAAGCAAAACTGGTCAGGTCAAAGAAAATGTAAAACGGGTCGGGTCGGGCTAAAGGAGATATATAGCGGGCCGAGTTGGACTGGGCCGTCCAAAGAGAATATGGTTTTTATTTATAGAGGGGGATAATTTACGTGTATCATCTCCAATCTTTGGTAGTGGATCGTCGGCAAGTAAGTGAAAATAATTTGTTACCTTATAGTGTTTAAAAGTCTTGGAAACTATAGGCACATTATTGACCCGACTTGACCCATTAAAAAACCCAATAAAACATGACTCTTTAAGAGATAGACCCATTAAGCCCATTATTGATTAGGCCCTTTTACAAACAGGTCGGTCAAGAGCCCTTAACGGGCCCCCATTCATTTGAACAGGTCTAATCTAACGTATGTTTTTTTATTTATTTTATAAATTTATTTAGTTTGGCACCTATAGTGGCCATAGACATTGCTATGCTTACTGAGTTACGGGTCTTCGCCAAAGATCCTTCCCAGTAATTGGACCTTGCACCCGGATGCACAATGCTCATTGTGCATCCGATGAAAATTCTGTACAAAGTAATGAACATTGGCAGTTTCAAAATTTCCCTCCACTAAGCGTTATGATTACGGTTGGATTTCCCACGCAATACGTTCCCCATTACTTAGTAATAGATTTTTTTTGCTTGTAATTCATAAAATTCGCTATTTTATGTATATCTGTTATTAATGTTCATTAGAGATACGTTAAATATTCATTACAATTGAGTATATTGTTCATTCTATTTATATGTAATGTTCATTATATGTAAATTTTATTACATAATTTTCAATGCCTTTGAACGTAATGTTCATTGCCTTTTAATGTAATGTTCAGTGCCTTTAAACGTGATATTCATTGCAAATGAACACAATGTTCATTGCCTTTGAACGTGATGTTAATTGCCTTTGAATGTAATATTCAATGTTCATTTTAATAAATATGTTTACAGTGTGTGTACATTTCCAATGCAAAAGTTCAGATTTAAAATAATATTAAAAAGTTCTTTGTGCGTATCTTTTCTCAATGCGCAAATTATAAAGTATTAATGATGATTTCACTTGGAAAATAATGAATATTACGCATCTCAATGTTCATTACCTTGTAAAGAATGTTCATTCTGTTCAATTTGTGTGAAATATGTTAATGTTCATTACCTTTGTATAGAAAATTCATTCAAGTTGTATATAATGTTCATTTTCGCAATACATAATGTTCATTTTCGCAATACTTTCTTCACGAATGTTCCATGTTCATTTTGATAATAACTAATGTTCATTGGCATAATATATAATATTCATTACAGAAGTACATAATGTTCATTTTAATAGTTGTGTACAGTATGTGTTCATTTTCATAATAACTAATGTTCATTTTCATAATAACTAATGTTCATTGTTATAACACTTAATGTTCACTATATTAATATTGAATGTTCATTACATAAATACAAAATGTTTATTTTTCAAATATGTGAACAGAACATCTACTATTCCCAATGCAAAAGGTTAATATCTATCTTGATATATTATGTTCATTGTTATAATATATAATGTTCATTGGCATAATATATAATGTCCATTTAAGATAGACATAATGTTCATTTTTATTGTTTGTGTGTAGTATGTATACTATTCCCAATACAAAAAGTTCATATTTTTAAAGAATAGTACTACATATACTACTCCTAATGCAAGAATAGTTAAGCTTTTTCCAATTACAAAGTAGTCATTTACATGGAAAATAATGAAAATTACACATCCTAATGTTCATTGTCTCGTAAAAGAATGTTCATTTTGTTCAGTTTGTGTGATATTGCTTGCGCTTATGTGTATGAATCATGCGTTTTGACTCGGGTGCATGATGCTCACTGTGCACCTGGGTCCATAGTCTTATTTGCGGATCCTTCCTCGCAACTTCCTTTCGGCTTTCACCTCTTAAAATTTCACCTTTTGTTTTCTTAATAGCTCACTCGCACGAGTCGCGCTTAAGATATTTTAAGAATATTTTCTCCAAGGCTTATTTCATTTTAAGGATATTCAACAAACATTAAAATGAAACTCAAATTAACCAGGTTCTATTCTATAATAATCTCTTTTGTAGCTTTGCTTAATTAGATTATACTTCATATAATACAAAACTACAAAGTATATAGTTAATAATTACCATGATAATGATTAGAGTTCTTTATTCACAGAAGATTGCTTTAAATCAGAAGGTATGTCCTTTGGGGTTATACACCTCTAAGATTTTTAGTAAAAAAAATAAATCGAGTACCCTGTGACCCGGATTTTGAATTACCGGTATACCGGTTACCCGGTTATGAACACCCCTATATTTATCCCTAAGATTAGATGAAATCATGTACTTTGACTCTAAATACTTATTTCAACTAATTTTCAAAACTCTTGTAATGTGGTCATAAACTCGTTTTTGAGGCTTTTTGAGATATAATATATAGTAATTAAAATGGTTGCATACCTCCTCATACGACCCTATGAATCATCCAATACTTTTTCAATTTCAAAATTTTCAAAATTATCTCAAAAAATAATGCATAATAACAATAAGAAAACATTTTGGATAATTTCGGACTCAATACAGGAAGAACTTTATATACTAAATATGGGTTTACTAGGGTCATACGTAGGCCCTAGAATTGAAAACATACAGTTAGACTCAAAATATCCATTTCATTTATCAAGTTTTCTAAACTCCTGCAATTAAGTTTTAATTCATTTTCATTACCTTTGAATAAGATAAGTTAAATACCATCATTTTAACTTCAAATATTTTCAATTTCAATATTTTTTAGGCTAATATAATATAAAATATTATAAGAAAATAGGACAAATTCTTAAATAATATGTTTTTCTTTTACTATATGGACTTCATAAGCATAGAATACTTGTAAAATTATATTGCATTTATTGATATTGATCAAATTTGAGTTTAATGAAGTACTGCATATTATGTATTTTCACCATTTTGTTAATTTTGTAAGATCTTAAGATCCCATGAATCTATCGATCAATTTGTACTCCTCTTATTGTCTAAAAGTATGATTTCAATTTTCACAACCTTAACTATAACTATACAAAATATATAACTTTCAACTTAATGAACGATACTACAAAACTTAAAATACAATTAACTTTTGAGTACAGAATATTAATTAAAATCATATACATAACAATTCAAAATATAGTAGGAAATTTTTTATGTTTATTGGAACATATCAACATAATGGATCTTATTTTAAAGATTTTGTTAACGTGAACCTAATGATATAAAAATTATAAATTTATAATATTAGTTGTGAAAAAATTAATAATGTATATAATTCATAGTTCATTCATAATTATTAAGAGCTAATTTATTTTTAAAAGAAAATATCCTGTTGCATCAAAGTAAAGAGTTGGTGCAGTCATAGTTTTAGCTTCATGATTATCTTCATAGTCAAAAAATTATGGTAATGATTATCCATCAAATTATGTCATAGTCATGGTTTTAGCTATGCGTTAGTTTCTCCATCAACAGATTTCAATGCTACTTTTAAAGATGGTTACTTCTTAAAGTGAAGTTAAAGGTTCTCATAGTTGCATGCTTCCTTCAAGGCACACCAAATTGCTAAGAGTTCCGAGTATAGGAGAAAAAATGCCTTAATGAAATAACTTCCGTCTTCATTTCATGTGGGAGATGAATTACCTGCCATATTCTTGCTGAAATTATTTGAAACGTTGGGCTCTACTTTAATTTTCCAGGCTTCATGTACCTTAGTTTTCAATGGGACACTTCCTTCCAATATTCCCACCGCCCATTGATCAGCTTGGTCAATTCTAAAGGTTGTCCCCTCTCTTCTATTTATTTTGTGGCTTGTAGGAAGATATAAAGATTGTTGCTACCTGATCAATTTCCATTCTTTTAGAGTATTAATAATCTTAGTGGGGTTAGGAGCTAACTCTCTAAAAATTAATTACTTTATTTATATGAAGCCAAATGCCCCAGCAAGTTAGCATGGACTTGACCTCTCTGCTTTCTCTACTCTTGAGGAAGAAATGTAATAATTAGGTTTTTTTTGTTTGTAGCTCAAAATCTGGCTCCAAACCACCTAACCTTAGTCCCAAATTAAAAGTTCTCCAAATTACTCTAGTAATCCCACATCCTTTGAGTAAATACTCTGCATTTTCAACTCCTTTATTACAAATGGCGCATGTCTAAGTACATCCCTAATTTATGACTCCTTTGACTAAATAACTTTCAAGCAAAAACAAACAGTTCTTAAAAAATTTCGTTTCCCAACACTTTTTAAATTCCAAACTTCTTCCTCTCGGAGCCCATATCATTGTTTTGAGTGAATGGAGTTTAAAATTTCCTTAAAACTCCTATTATCACACAAATCACAACTGAAAGGAAGTCACGTGAAGAAATCATGCATCTAGGGCTTAAGCAGGGTTTTAGCTCCCATTTCGGCCCCGACTCCAATAACCTTTCTCCAAAACCTCTCAAAAAATCCATGAAAGTGGAACTCAAATGAAACCCTAATCTCTCCCCATTTCCAGCCAACTGCCATGAGTTACCTGGCTTCAAGATCAAAACCTATATCCCGCTTTCTAATCTCCCGATCCCCGTCCTCACCTTCTAGAATCCTCTGCATCTCCCTCTTCTCCACTTCCTCAGGAGCCTCTACATCCCCTGGTCACCAAAATTACTCCTCTACTTCGGGTTCGGTTTTGCCTTCGCCTTCGAGGCGGTACGATGAGGAGAGCAAAAGTGTGAGGGTTTCGGTGTGGTGGGACATTGAGAATTGCTCCGTACCAACTGGGGTTAACGTTTTTAAGATTACTCAAGCCATAACTTCAGCTGTTAGGGCTAATGGGATCAAGGGTCCAGTTCAAGTTACCGCCTTTGGCGATATTTTATGCCTTTCTAGAGGTAATCAGGAGGCTTTGTCTAGCACTGGTGTCAATCTTGTTCATATCCCTAGTGGTATATTTCTCTCTTTCCTTTTTCGAAATATTTGTTTTGATTTATTTTTCGGGTTTTTGAACTGTTTGATGTTATTCTTTTCTCAATTGCATATTAACATTTTTGTTTTATTTTGTGTTTATTTCCCATTTTCAAACTTTTAGAGATGATGTAATTGCCGTTGTTTGCCAAAAAAAAATATTGAATGGGATTTAGAGGCCTTAATTTTAAAGTTGTTTGGCATAATGGGTGGGAGAGTACTAAAGGCTGGACTTAATTGATCAGAAAAGGTGTAGTTGAGGCAACTTGGTATATAAGATTGGATTGTTTTGCAATTGTGATTAGCACGTGAGTATTGGCCTCCGAATTGATGGAGGATTTTTGAGATATCGTGGCATGGAAGGCTGTTCCTTGGTGAATTCTTGTGTTTTAGGGAAACACTATTGTGGGTTTTGTGGTGTTCTCAATGTTTGCCATTTTGGCTCTCTTTTGAATCCTAGAAGGCTAGTATGTTCCATAAAGGCTATTAGGGCTCCATTTGATTTTTATTTTATTTTAGTAGAAAACATGTTTCAAGGGAAAATATAATTGTGAATTAGTTTTCATATGTTTGGTTCCTTACAAGAAATGCTAGAAAGAAAGGAAAGTGGAATTAGAAGGGTGTTGATGAATGGGAGAAGGAAAAAATGGATGCCAATAAATACGGTGGAAAATGTGGCTTCCTTTCCTTACCAAAGTTTCTTTTTTTACACCCTTGGGAAAACCATTTTCCACCCTTACAAACCAAACAAAGAAAATGGAAAATTCATTTCTCCTGGAAAATGTAGCCACCTCATGTACTATCAGACATTTTCACTTTTTAAGAAATAGGAATTGATAGCATCCTTGGTGATTAAGAAAGCCAAAGTGCCAACTGAAGGTGTAGAGTTTGATAAATATGTTGTTATCTGGAAGCTGGAACTGATTTATGTGATATGTAATTGGTGTTCAAAATTTCAACCAAGCATTAGGAAGCTCATAACATAATAAATTGGAGTCAAATGAACACGATGTTGTGGATAAAAAGTGCATGGGGGATATGAAGTAAGTGTATGCTCCTGTCACACTTTTCAGATGATGGTTGCTCACTCTAAGATTCTATTCAATTTGAAAGCGCAATATAGTTTTCTGCATCCAATTTGAGATAACTTTTCAAACTGCCATTTGTTCTATACCTTTTAAGAGGATGCCAATTGTCAAGAAGTGTCAATTGGTGGAAGATTGCATATTAGTTCTTAGAGCTTTTGTCAATTGGTTACAAATGCCACATAGCTACAGAACAACTTATTTGATGATTAGTATAATTTTATTATTATCAAAATTCAATAGACATATAATCTCATCAGTACTGTAAATTTTTTGTGGTGTGTTATCCCCCCTTTTTGTTGATCATGGCAGGTGGAAAGAACAGTGCTGATAGGTCCCTTCTTGTTGACCTTATGTATTGGATCTCTCAAAATCCTCCACCTGCACATATCTTTTTGATATCTGGTGACAGAGATTTTGCTGGTATCTTACACAAATTGAGAATGAACAACTATAATGTGCTCCTTGCTGGTAAAGACGGCAAACAAACTCCTGCTGTCCTCTGTAGTGCTGCAAGCATCATGTGGCACTGGAATGAACTAGCTAATGGAGAAAACCTTTCTGGTAGGCATTTTAACCAGCCACCAGACGGCCCCTACAATTCTTGGTATGGCCAATACAGAGGGACTCTTGAAGATCCATATGAAGGGCCTGAGCAAAAAAGCTATCCGGTCGCTGACAATTCATCTAAGGCTGACGTATCCTCAGAATCTCGGTATCGCCCAGGTCCCATGGTAATTTTGAGGCATATACGTCGTATTGTTAATGCACATCCCAAAGGACTTACCATTTCAGAACTTAAATCTGAGCTGACAAAAGTTAAAGTACTTATTGATAAAGACTTCTATGGCCATAAAAAATTTTCTCGCCTATTGCTGTCAATACCCCACATTGTTAAGGTTGTACCTTGTCCTGATAGTCGGTTCCTTCTACATCCTGTAAATCCAAGAGTTCAAAAACCTGAGAGGAATGATACTACTGTAGGATCCAAGACTGAGAAGAAGAATCAGGATGTTCAGGTCACCAGAAAAGCAAATGGACAAACTCACACAGATACTAGAATGGTGGATGGTGAACCACTGTTGCCCGTGTCCCCTTGTGTTGATTGTATAGAGAGAACGATGAGAAAGAGGGCTGTAAAAGAGACTCCTGAGAAAATGGCTCTAGATGTTGCTCAAGAAGACAATAAAGTTGCTTCTGCTAAGGAGCTCCTGGGAAAGGAAACATTTAATGCTGAGTTGGTTGAAACTCCTATGACTCCTAAGGAAAAACAGAGTTCTGAAAAAAAAACTGGCATATGGAAACGATTGTGGTTTGGCACTGGTATAAATGCCCAGGAGACAAGCAATGATGTTCCTGGTGAACGGAATACATCAAGTGGTAGCCCAGAGATGTCAACTCCCAATGACGAGGGGACTATATTAGCAAACCAACATGGTGGTCAATGCATAGTTCCTTCTTCTACTGATAAATCTGAAGCTAGTCCTGGTTTTTTTAGAAGGGTAATAAGCTGGTGGAAATCATGGGTGAATTCATCTGTCAAGACATCAACTGAACAATCCAGAGAAGAGCCAGTCTGTGTAGAAGAAAACTCTTGGATTTTTGATAATGCTCTACACTCAAGTAAACATGAGCTGTTCTCTAAGGATACTTTCTGGAGTGACCTTCAATCATTTCTGAAAACACCCAGAGGATCTGACATTGTCTCAAAATCATCATCCAGGTATTCTTCTTGCCTTGTAAAACTATGCATTTGACTAATCAACACACTTGTGTACCCACTACCTGCTAATAGGTTCATGAACCTGTGTTAGAATGTAGGGGCAGTACAGCTGTGGTTAGGGGGACTGCTGGACCAGTAAAAACGTAATTCATTTTCTGATTGTTTTCTTTGATTGATTTTGGATCGTTTGAAATTTGTGAAACCAAGCATTTTTGTAATTTTTCCATAGGTTTTGGTTATATATCTGTGTGATAATCTGATACTGAGCTTACTATTTCTTTTCCCACTTTATCCAATTATGTGGAACAACTGTACAAAAACTATGCGAGTATTGCGAATCATTTTTATTTTAAATGTTTATAGAAAGTTCCTCTATTGACAAAAAGAACCTTTATAATTTTTTGTAGTTTCCCTTACACTCTTGTTAATTGGTCCAAACGTCTGAGGTCCTGCACATACCCCCCCCCCCCCCCCCCCCCCCCTTCTACCCTTCCTCCCTGCCCTCATTCCCCCCTCCTTGAAAATAATAAACGAATAAATAAGAATTAACTAGCTGTACGTACTATATGGTATTCTGGATAACATTTTTTCTTATTTGCCAATTGTCAAATTATGGATTTATCCTCAATTTTTGGCATTACTATGAATATTTTGTGTATACTGCTATAAGTAGTTCATGAATCTTGTCAAAAAAAAAAAAAACAGTATTTCTTAAATGGAGTATTTAGTTTTTATGAATTTGGAATGGTGTTTCTTAAGGTGGGAATATTTGCTTCTCTGTTGCACTTCTCTGAATTACACCGCTGCTGGCTGCTTTTTATCTATAACTTACAAGAAATATTTACCTAGAATTTTCTTCTGATTTTAATTTAAAGTCAGCCCAAAAGTGAAGATTACTGACCTGCATCCAGGAACAGTTGTCTGATTGCACCATTTTCTAAGTGTTGCAATCAATTTGTCTGTGTATAATCTTTTTAATTTTTTCGATTTTTAGTTTGATGTGGACTTTGTGGAGCAAAACTTTTGGGTTTAGTCATACCCATGTAACTATGGATCAACATTGAGGGCTGAGACCCCTGATTAAAACTTGGTAGGCAGTACCTATTGCTAGAGTGCCATTTCTGGATTTAGTAATATTTGGAGGCTGGATAGTTTTTAACAGGCAACATCAGAGGCCATGTTTTCTTTGTTCGATGTTGAAATTGTTCCTGGATATGTCTATGTGCAAGAACTTAATTGTCACATATTCATTAAATGAAGATTTTTCTGCATCTTAACCGAGTGTTTTCGTTTTGGAAAATGTTGAACTTTATTTAACCTTCCTAGGGATAGCATAATACTACTTCAGAAAGAAGAATGTGCATAGTAACAGAGAAAGGTCATTACAAAAACTTGAAAAAATCTTGTGGTGATCAAGGACTCAACTTGTCACCCAAACATTCTCATGTCTAACACAGTGTAATGTGAATTCCCTGTGGTGCTGTGAGTAAACCAAATATCCAAATAATGTAATGTGAATTCCCTATAGTGCTGTGAGTAAACCAAATATCCAAGTAAAGACCATACTATTTCTTTCGATCAAAAGCATGTAATTGTTGGCTACAATTGCAGTTTTCCTAAGTCTAGCCAAAACCCTCTTTCCATATTTTAATTCATAATCCACTTTTTTAAAAAAAGGCAAGGGCAACAGAGTTGCTGGAAATCGAGCAGATGCAATAATGGAGAAGGCAAACAATGACAGACTCAAGCTACCCTACAATGTTGACGCACACTTCCTACTTTCGAGAGGCAGGAGAATCTCTCCAAATAGTTTTTGTATTAAAATCTTGTAATGTGTACAAAGGTGTTTCCCCCAATTTGTAATTACCCAAACCAACCAACTCTGACTTTCCTCTAACACTCTGTGTAACAAACTAAGCATTAGCATACATATTCATTATTTACTGGCTTTATGTAATTCGTACATATATTCTGATTCCTTCCCCATACATATATTTTATACTCTATTAATCCATACTATTGCTGAGTTGGTGCTTGTGCCTAATGATGCTTCATGTTGCTCGTGTCTTCCCTTTTCTTTTTCCGAGAGTAAACGCGTGTGATAGCAGGCTTCAGCTGGTTCGTAGCATTACCTCGAGCCCAAAAAGCGACCTTGTCTTCAAGGTGGAATAAGGGAAATTTCAGGTAGCTTCTGCTTCAGACAACCCTCCCCACTTAATGAGGACCTTTGTAGTTGTAGGATGCTCTAGATGGCCCTTTCTTAACCCCAATACTCCTTCAGGTTCTGCCTCAAGGTAAAGGTCAGGAGACAATAGAGAAGGGATTTTAGGGTTGACAATCATTATGCCCACTACCTTTTGAGCTGAGACACGTGAAACACATGATGTATTTTGGCTTGTGGTGGCAAGATCAGTTTGTATGCCATTGATTCAATGCGTTGGCAAATCTTATACGGACCATAGTAACACAAGGCTAACTTCTCATAAGGTTTGGAAGCCAATGATTTCTGCCTGTAAGGCTGCAACCTCAAGTTAACCAAGTCCCCCTCATTGTACACAACTTCTCCCTTATGGACATTCTCTTGAATCGACATTCTTTGTTGTGCTTTAAGCAGATGTGCCTTCAAGTCATATAAAATAGCGTCTCTCTCCATCATTTGATCTTCCAAGGATTGCACTGTGGTAGTACTCTTTCACACCTTAACAAGGTTGGGAAATCTCTTCCATAAACTGCCTTGAATGGAGAACAGCTGGTAGTTGAATGGTAACCATCTAGACCGGTCTCTAGGTTTTCCATTGATAAAGCAATGTAGGTAGGTCTCTATCCCTTTGTTTACTACTTTCGTTTGACCGTCAGGTTGAGGATGATAGGTCGTACTTCTGTTGAGGGCAGTTCCTTGGAGCTTGAATAATTCTTTCCTGAAGAAGCTCATGAATATATTTGTCTCTGTTAGATACAATGGACTTTGGAAAACCATGAAGTCTCACCACTTCTTTGATGAAAACCTTAGACACCTTAGGAGCAGAAAATGGATGCTTCATTCCCACATAATGAGCATACTTAGATAACCTATCCACCACAACTAACACTGAGTCCATGCCTCTAGATTTCGGTAGGCCTTGCACAAAGTCCATGGATATATCTTCCCACACCTTGGCAGGAATAGGTAATGGCTACAAAGGACCCGCAGGATATACAATAGAGTATTTCTGTTGTTGCAGATTGCATAAGTTTGAACATACCTCGACACTGCCCTCTCATACCCGGCCAAAACCACTCCGTGGCTAACCTCTGATATGTTTTAAAGTCCCTTGCATGCCCCCCAATAGTAGAGTCGTGGTATTCAAAAAGCAATGATTGTACCATAGCACCATACGATTTTTATATGTGAGCTCTCCCTCCACAGCATATCCTTTAGGGAGCTCCTTTCCTGCTGCCCAATCTTTCTTCATCTGTGATAACCAAGCATCCCCAGCAATAGCTGCTTGAATCTCATCCCATAATACGCCCCTTGAACTCACCAAGGACCCCAATTCGACTTGACCAACAAATTCCTTGGATAAGGCATCAACTACGGTGTTGGAAGACCCCGTTCTTTAGGATATATCGAAGTGATACCCTAGTAACTTGCTCATCCACTTCTGAGATTCGGGTCCTACTTCTCTTTGGTGCATTAGGAATTTGTGGCTTTGCTAATCAGTTTTGATGATAACCTTCCTAGTAAATAATGTCTCCACTTTTAAATCGCCAATACCAATGCCATAAGCTCCTTCTCATAGATAGACTGCGCCCTTGCTCTCATCCCTAATACCTTGCTAAAATATACAATGGGTTGTCCATTTAGGGACAGCGCTGCACCTTTTCAAAAATTGCTAGCATCGGCTTCAACTACAAACGGAAAACTGAAATTAGGCAAGGCTAGCAGAGGCACTCGAGTCATGGCTGATTTTAGGCTCTCAAAAGCCTCGGTGGCTTGGTCTGTCCATCCAAAATAGTCATCCTTGAGTTGCTCAGTTAGTGGACTAGCCTTTTTGCATACTCCACCACAAACTTCCTATAATACCTTGTGAGACCCAAAAACCCTCGTAACTCCTTCAAATTCTTGGGTAAGGGTCACTCTAGCATGGCTTGGATCTTTGCTTGATCCACTACCACTCTTTTGGATATCACATGCCCAAGGTAAGCCACTTGTCTCTTGCCAAACTCACACTTCTTCTCATTAGCATAGAGTTTGTGCTTGCATAAGAGTTGTAAGAATAATGACAAATGATGAACACGCTCCGCTTCATTGGGATTGTAAACCAATATGTCTTCGAAGAAGACTACCACGAATTTCCTAAGGTAGGGTCCAAACACATCATTCATCAAAGCTTGAAATGTGGCGAGTGCATTTGTGAACCCAAATAGCATGACCAAAAACTCGTAATGGCCATCATGCGTTTTAAAGGTTGTTTTAAGTACATCTTCCTTTCTCGCCCTTATCTGATGATAACCCGACTTGAGGTCTAGCTTAATGAACACCGTAGCATCATGTAACTCATCAAGCAGCTCATCAATAACAGATGTGGAATCATGACCTTATTCAAAGCCTTATAGTCCACACAAAATCTCCATGATCCATTTTTCTTGTTTACTAGGAGAATATGACTCGAAAAGGGGTTATTTGATATCTGTATTTTCCTGCCTTCATCATGTCATGAATTAGAGCCTCTATCTCATTCTTCTGTATGTGTGAGTGGTGGTAGGGACGCACGCTAATCGGGTTCACCCCCTCCTAGAGAATGATAGCATGTTCATGCCCTCGAACAAGAGGCAATCTCTCTGGCATCCAAAATACCACCCTAAATTGTTGCAACACTCCTTTTGTACTCTGGAATTTCTGGCCTTGTAACATTTCCTCTAGCCTGTCTAAGTGATTGAACTCTACCAGATAACCTCCTCCTTCCCTTGTTAGGGCTTTCATTATGGCGTTTAGGGAAACTCTCGACCTTCCCAGGAACTCATCCCCTTGCAACGTAACAACTCGCCCTTGCATCTTGAACCTTAATGTTTGCGACTTGTAGTTTTTCCAGCCACTGAATTCTCAAAATTATATCAAAGTTTCCCAGGGGGAGAGTTAGAAAATCTTCCACGACTAAAACTTCCGGCAATTGCAGCTCCACTTTCTTACACTAACCTGAACCCTCCAATGTTTCCCTTGTGCCCAACGAGACTCTATAAGTCTTCACCCTTGTAATTGGCACCCCAATGTATTAGTGGAGATAAAATTGTGTGTAGCTCCCGGGTCAATCATCACCGTCACTTCCTGTCCCTTGACCCTTCCCCTTAACTTCATGGTCCTTGGGTTTGTAATCCCAACTACCGAGTTTAAGGATATTTCAAGAGATCGTGGCTCCCCTTCTTTGTTGTCATTCATTTCTGCGTGTATCTCCTCCACTCCTTGTTCCATCTCCCCATCCTCCTCGAAGGCCAACAAAACACTCATCTCTTTTCTCTTACATTAATGATTTGCGGATCATTTTTCATCACACCGAAAGCACAAACCCAATTCCCTTTTCTCTTGGATCTGTTTGCCCGTTAGCTGCCGGATTCCTCTCTGGAAACTCCACTGAGTGGGTTCACTTCACTGGTAGTTATTGGCAGAAGCCCCCGAAGCATGGGAAGTATGGGGTGGAATTGAATTTAAGGAAAGAGAGAAATTGGAATTGGAGAATTTGGTGTATTCGAAGTGAAAGATGGGGTGTGAATATATGGACGCGACCCCGTGGATGGCAAGCTCGTGTTTTTGAGTCCACTTCCTTGTGTCCCTGGGCCAAATCCCGAATTGATCATGCTTGAGTTCTTGGGTCCAGACCCACCAACCCTACAATCAACTCCCTTCCTCCAAAATACTCGCTACTTTTCTTCCACTTTCTAGGCCAGGTCCATTGCATGGTCTAATGATTTGGGCCGTAACATTCTTACTTCAGCCCTAATCATCTCTCTTGACCCATTCACGAATTGTCCCCTTGCTACTTCTTTTGGAATGTCATCTAGATTTCTCATGGAGAGTATCAGTTGTCGTTGCCCTAAATTGCCTAAGTGGAAGACCTTTCATCTCCTCTTAACGCCAAATCGGTCGTCGACGATGCTCCCATTGATACCACAAGAGAGCGTCACCCTCTAGGGACACCACTGCGGCTTCCACTTGCTCCTCCTCTGTTAACTGGTAAAAATAGAAGAATCTCTTCGCCCTGAGTATCCACCCAGCAGGCAAATCCAACTTCTTCGCCCTCCAGCGCCTCCATACCCCAAACAGAACTCATTATTTCCTCCCTCTACCTCATCTGGTGGTGGTCTCAGCGGTGGGTGGTGATTCAACAATTCTTCCCTCTATAATTGTTGATCCTCCCTTAATTAGTTGATCAATTGCTTTTGTGAAGTCCGGGATTGCTGTAAGCTTGCTACAATTGGGACATTTGGTTTGCTGCCTCACCCAATCTCTCCGTGATTTGGATGCGTAGAGCTTCTACATCTTCTTCCAACTTATCCATCCTTTGAGAGTGCGTTGGCACCATTGAAGGACTTCCCATGACCGAGTTGCTCTGATATCAATTGCTGAAAATCGAGGAGATGCAATAATGGGGAAGGCAAACAATGACAGACTCAAGCTACAATGTTGACGCACGATTCCTGCTTTCGTTGAGGCAGGAGAATCTATCCCAATTAGTTTTTGTATTAAAATCCTGTAATGTGTACAAAGGTGTTTCCCCCAATTTGTAGTCCCCCAAACCAACCAACTCTGACTTCCTCTAACCGTCTGTGTAACAAACTAATCATTAGTAATCATTATCTTTATTTACTGGTTCTATGTAATTCTATACATATATTCTGATTCCTCCCCCATACATATATTTTATACTCTATTAATCCATACTATTACTGAGTTGGTGCTTGTACCTGATGATGCTTCCTGTTGCTGGTGTCTTCCCTCTTCTTTCTCCTAGTGTAAACGCATGTGATAGCAAGCTTCAGCTGGTTCGTAGCAATAGTTTTCTTATGCAAACCATCAATATTTCTTCCAAGTTTCCCTCGTTAAATGGGACCTTACGAATAAATCTCCTGTCAAAAAAACAAGAGGAATAAATGAAATCTGGTAGAGAGGATGAAAATTTAGACCATTATGCTGAACACCATATGAGACATTATATCCGCCTGATTAAGCTGTTGTAACACTTTAGGAAAACCTCCAAAGAATCATCAATGCCTCTGTAAAAAGACGTTCTATGTACACAACCATCCAAATAGAAAAGCCAAACTATTTTAAGATGTGAGAGTTAACCCCAGCTCACAGAATAATATTTCCTAGTGTTAATCATGGCATAGCTTAGAGAATAGTATTTCTGCAATGTTTCTTCAATTCTTAAGCTATCAGAATTTTTGCAGAGATGTGCTTTTCAGTGACAGGCCCTGCCAGGTGCCCACCCTAAACAACCTCCTCAATTCCTTAATCGTAGAGTTGAACTCTTTAATGATTGGCGTTTACAAGTTTATTAATCTCCTGCACTGTTTTACTAAATATTACTCTATTTTTGCTCACAAGATACTTGAGTTTATTTCTTAGCTTACCTTTTCCTCTAAACAGAGTATTTGGCTGCAGTAGAACTTCTTTGAAAGCCGTTTGATGTCTGATAACTCTCAATTCCTGCTTTAGTCTTAGAATCAGCTTCCAATATTTACCATGAATTATTGAAGGTGTCGTTACAAGTTTACAATATTGCTTTTTCAAGAGGTTTCTCAAAATTCACTCAAGTAGATGAATCAAGATTCTCAGAAGAATTTGGATTAGAAATGTGTAGGATAACCTGTCACTGGTTCTCGGAAATAATATTTACAGAGCACCAATGCTACTTTGCACAATTTTTTTTATTTCGCTAATTTTGGGATTTTGTCTCAGGCAACAAATTAGGGAAAGGCTTCAAAAGGAAGGACCTATGGCTCTTCGACCTTTGCAAAAAATTGATCTTCATCACTTGTTATTTTTACTTGTTTCTGAGAAGAAATGGATTGCAGAGTTCCCAACTAAAACTCCTCGATTTAAAATAATTCACCCTCCTCTGGAGAGCTCTACTGAGATTTATCCTCAGAATGTCCAACCTCATAGTCCAATTGGACCAAGTTTAATCTTTCAGAACTCATCTACTCAAGAAAACCCTCAATCAGGGGTTTCCCCTGCTTTGTGCAAGAAGCCTTCTGAAAATTCCAGACGTGAGGTCCTCAGAGATTGTCAGAAGCTTTTGGATGAGCTTTTATCGCAGCAACCAGAAGGTTTCAACATGGGTATTTTCAAAAAGCGTTTCCATGATAAGTATGGTTATTCTCTTGATTACCAAAAGCTTGGTTACCCGAAACTGGTATCCCTCCTACAGATAATGCATGGAGTGAAAATAGAATCTTCCTCTATTTATCCAGATAGTGCTATTTACTCTCCTGGCATTAAGTCCTTGGGCCTCACAGAAAAGTCAGGCTCAGATGGTGATGTATCTGATACATCATGGAAGAAAGAGGATGGCGAATCTCCATGGGAGGAACTTGAACCTGTTGCAACACAGGAAAGAGAATTCTCTTTAGGCAAGGAGAATTGTAATTACGAGCCTTCTGTAACAGATGATGAAGAATTTTCAGAACTGGGAGAGGATGAAACTTCATCCCCTGTTGCTGCAGAAGATCAAAACAGTTGCAGTTCGTTGCTGCAAATTTTAGATTCATGGTACGGCACCAAGGATGAAAGCGAACCTCGGGATCATGGCAGTCATGCTGAGGGCTCAGAAGACTGTTCCAAGGAAGAAACAGAGTTGCCTCAATCGTCCACTACTAGTGTCCAAGATGAAGCTGCTGCTGTTTCTACATCTGCAGTAAACCATGCACGGAAGCAGAAGCCACAATTGAGCTACTTATTTGTTTCAGATCCTAATGAGACTAAGAAGGACAAGCTGATTGAGGGAATATTGGGTAGCTTGAAGAATTCGGGAGATTTAAAGGTACAAGAGTGAAGAGTTTGTATCCCATTCTCAGGTAACAAATTACCAAATTTGTTTAGTTCCTTCAAGATATAATGTCAGAATGAAAAGATATTCATTCTCCTCTTCTAGAAAATAAAATCATTATTATGAGGTGCCCATTTTAGTCGTTCGAGTAGGTCATTGATAGTCTTAGCAGTAGATTATTCGCTTCATCCACGAATTGGTTTGGGCAATCTATCTATTATTATTGAGTATTTATTTCATTTCCTTTTACGTAGTGCTGTGGTTGGACTGTTAGAGTGATTACTGTTTACTAAAAGTTCTGTTGTAATTACATAATACATGCCAATTATAAATTATATGAAGTATATGTAATCTTTTAAGTCGGTTACTTGTCAAAATACAAGGCTTCTCTTAGTGTGTTAATTGTTTTCCTCTACTGTCACTCTGTCAGTGAGCTACTGTCTACTGTCACTCTTGAACACAATACACCTCACACATTCGTCATCCCATATAAATAAAGACAAAAGGATAAATGAAAGGGACCCACATTTACAGGAGGAAGGGACCCACATTTAATGTTGGGATATCTAGCTTTTATGCAGGAGGAAGGGACCCAAATATCATATTCCGCGATGAAAACATGAGAAAGTTGCAGAACTGTGTCAAATAAAGGACAATAAATACATGGGGAACAAACATATTGACGCCCTAATTTGTAGGGTAAAACCTGAATCTGATACTCGTAGTACTAGTAACTAAATTCCGGTATTAAACTGAGAATTTTGCATCATTCCTACCAAAGTAAATTTTTGCCAAAAGTACAACTTAAAAGAAGAAACTCGGAGCTCCACAATCCATACGAAGTTTAACTGTTCAAGCCATATGATATGTGGATCACATGAACTCATTATTGATCTTCCCTATCACCACATAAAAAATGGTGGAAACACTAAACTTCATACAAACTGGAATTTTTTTACATTTTTGCACCCCAAACTGGTAGACTTTTTACTCCATCAGGCGAGAACAAAGTTTCCAATGGTCCTCTTCCGAAAACCTGTAGACAATTTAGCTTATGTCTCATCATGACTTCGGATTCACTAGTTTTACAAAGAACGGAGCACACAATGAGACATATGACAGATATCAGGTAGAGGATTTCTATTGTTACTTAGTAACCTCTAGAGTAACAACGAAGTTTTCACACTTTGTACGAACCAGTAAAACCACTAATTGGGGAACCCGCCCTTAAGTGTACTGCTTCGACAAATTAATAAGAAAAATCGCTGAGGGAATCAACAAAATGGGGGAACATTGTTCCAGAAAAAGAAATTATACTCAAAAAAGATGTGCAGAGAGACAACGAAGAACCAATGCTTTCCTCCTGTTTTTTCTTCTCTTCTCAGGTTTTCTTCCTAATTGTTTTCAAAAGAAATGCGAGTAGGAGTGTCTGTTTCTCTAAACTCTTTTCTCACTTCAAAAGCCAAGCCACTAGTGCCTCTGGAAGCCACCTTTGTTTCTTCCAAAGAAGGAATTCCTGGGTTTTGGTATCTCGTGGATGTCCATCACTTGGATTGTTCTTTGCTTTTTGGCTTCAACAAAGACAAACCAAAATGCAAAGAATAAGCACATACATCAGTATGAAAAAGAAAAACAATCACTACTCTATTATTTAAGGTGAAGAATATTTGTGCTCAAGGGATTTCATAAGCCAAACCATTTTGAGCTTCTTGGTAGTTCTCATGAAGCCGCTTCCTAGCAGACGCCAGCTTATCTGGGTCAATTCGCAACTCTTTCTGCCTCTGCATCATCCCAATGGGAGTTGATCATTAAAAAATTGAAGAGAACTTTTCCAGATCAGTTCCTCGCTGAGAAAATTGTGAGCATTGAAATGCAAACAGAAAACCTTGACCGGGCCAAAAACGATGACAGGAGTTCTATTTCTCGAACTTTGATATTGTCAAAATCATTTTAAAAAGACACCATTTTCAGCAGAAACAGTAAAACAATTTCTTTGAAATATCACAGGACCAATTCGAAAATTTCATCAGGTAGAAAAAGATAGGGATGGATCAAGCAACTTATCTTTCAGTTTAATTACTTCAAACTGTTTCCATCCGTAAAAGACCAACTTTCAGCAAAAAATTGTCACAAATTTCTACAACTACTTCACCCAAGGAAATCAATTAAAAATCTTAAAATATAGAGTAAAATCAATTTTGAGATTTTGGAAAATCCTGAGCTGTGACAGAAAACCCAGAAGACAGGATTCAGTTTCCTAGTTCTACTCATTTTCTCATCAGCCAAACAGCAAATTGAAATCTTGAAAAGGTGTACATTGGGTGGAGGAGCTGATGCTGGAGAAGCGCTCTTCATGGGTTTTGCCGGAGAATCTCTCCGAGGAGGGGGGAGAGGAGCTTTTCTCTTAGGTTCGAACTCTGAATTATTTTTATCGGATCCAGAACTTCCATCTGTCCAGGTAAAGTAATTCAACAAACAATTATCAACCAAAAGAACCTCAATCATTATCAACAAATTAATGTAAGCCGTTAAGAAAATCAGGTTCTCTTCTTACTGTGTGGATTAGGAGAAAAAGCAAAATCAGGAACCTTCAAAGAATAATTGGCAAACATAAGAATCTCTCAGAAAGACATCAATAAAAGCAAAAGAAAGCTTTTCAGCATATTCATATTCTTCCTTGTAAAAGAAACATTCAACACATACCTGATTGTGATGGCCGTTTTGGTGATTCTTTGAAACAGTTTGCAGAGGCGAGTCTCCATCTACTGGAGCCAGAAATTTTCAGTCATATATTACAAAGGACAGCCAAAGATTTAGGACAGAATAAAATTCCACTTTTTTTTAGGCCTTGCAAAATATAATTCCAAATATACAATCTAGAACCAACTTAAAGAAGGAAGAGGGCTCAACCAATAAGATTGTTGGACTGAACTTCACCAGGAGTGTTTGACCTAACCCATTCATCAACCAAATCCTTCCATTTTCTACCAACAAAAGAAACACACAAAACCATCCAAATCAACAACTTTATAATTACTCTCTGAATCTCTCATTTCAATGAAAACATAAAGCTTGTATAAACATATAAAAGGAACTAATAAGAACCTGACAAGCAGTTTAACTAATCTCCGGACATCGCCGGATGGATTCTTCCTCAGTTGGTTCACATGCCTCCCAATATCAGTTTCCTTTACAATCAATCACCATAATAAACTTAAGGTTTTGCAAAGCAATTGAAATGAAATGTCAATACTATTAACTTAACACTAACCTTAAGAGCTTTGAATGTAATATCCATATCAGCTAAGTTTTGCAGCAAATCGATAATTGAATCCTCAGACTAAAAATTCAACAAATAACTATCATTACACAAAACCAAACCAAATTAGCAGCAGTTCCAATTAGCTCAAAAAATAAACAATAAAGCAACCTGACGAGGGTCTTCAATCTGTTCTTTAATTGAAAGAATTCTCCTGAGCTCATCATCTTCATCATCCTCATCCTCATCACCAATAAACCTCCTATCCTGATGGACCTGATCATGCTGCTCATCCTCCACATCCACCTCTCCCCCACCACCACCACCACCAATCGAAACCGGAGTCGAAGGCGAGTTCGATTTTCGGGTGATCTCCCTATCACTTCCAAAAACAGCCTCAACCACATTATTGCAAGGAGGGGCCACACAGTTATGACAATTCATATATAATTTCTCAACAATATCATCTCTCCGAACTCTAAGCTCATCCCTATAATCTGAAGATGCTACCTTTATTGCAGTGTCAATAAACCCCCATATATTCACCCCTGAATTCCTCAATACTGTTCTGAATTCATCCAAATCCATCTTAATCACACTATTTACAGCAGACCCACCAATAAAGTTCCTCACTTTATCAACAATACCGATTACTTCTGCAATAAAATAGCAATTATCAGATCTGCAGAATCAAAAATAAAAATCAAAAGTATGAGAAGATGATTAGACTACCAGCAAGATCTGATTTTGAAAGCTTGTACAGCAATCCCAGAAGTTTCTACCTTCGATGGGTCTTCTTGCTCTTAGATATTACTGTTAATTTGGTACTCAGATTTCAACAAATTATGGGTTTTTGTTTATTTTTGGTATTATTAAGGTAAATTTATCGGGTTGTAATATAATCAAACGTAATGTGATTTATGAAAGGAAATACAATAATTAAAATAAGATATGATATTATATGATGGAATTACGCAATGAATTTCATACAATACACGCTAAAACAGAAGAAGAGGCAAAGAGTTCTTATGAATATAGGAAGAGGAAGAGTTTTTAAAAAATTGGTTCTCTTTCTAATTGTTGTGGTAATTGTACCCCAATTGTGTGTGTGTGTGTGTGCGCCAAGAAGCGGCCGATGGTCAGAATTCCGGGGGGTGTTTGGATTTTTGTTAGATTTTACAAGTAAAAGGAAAAAAGTTTTTTATGAAGAGGGAGGGAATAAATGGGACTTTAGGCTCCCCATATGACAATATCCCTCTATTTTTGGGGTATTTTTTTAACCCTCTTTTTCTTTAGCTGGTAGTTTTGGGCTGGGTTTAATAGTCATTACAATATATGTGGAATATTGGTAGTATTTTGGTATATACTTTTAAATTTTAGGTAAGCTTTTAGAGATTATCATATTGTTAATAATAGAGATAGCCAAATGGACAAGTGGGCTGGCAACAGGATTGGATTCATTGAGATAAGTCATTAAGTGTTCCTTTTCAAGTTTGGACAACCAACTAACTCAACTAGGATGAAGATGGAAGAGTTATGGTAGTTAGAGCTTTTGATTGACTAGATAGAATGGTCCAATTCGACTCGGCTTATTAAAATATAGTACTTATATTATTTCAATGAATACCTTTTAATTAATTAAAAGTACATCAAATTACCCTTCTAACCTACTAGACTTAACTCATCATATACCCCTTAATCAAAAACTTAATTCGCCATTAATAAAAATAATAATTCATCATATACTCTTTGATCCCAAACTTAATTCACCATAAACCAATCAAAAAACTTAATTCGCAATATTTAAGAATATATAGTGAATTAAGTTTTAGACGAAAGGTATACATGATGAAAAGATACTTCAATGTATTTTTTAAAAAAAAAAGAGGGGGTAAATAGTAAGTTTTGAAAACTTGAAGAATATTTGGTAAAAAAAAATGAAAAGTAAGGGGTATATCCATGTAATATTCATAAAACAAAAATTTTTTCAAATAAAATATAATCCTATTTGAAAAGCTTCCATTTTTAACTTGGGAAGTGAAGGTTAGGACACACAAGATTGTCCAAAACCTAGATACATGGTATTGGAATGGGCAAAATCTTTGGCCCAAGGCTGGCCCGCACAATGATGGTCTCTAAAAGAAGTTAGGGAGGGGAGACAAGTCAAATAACATAAAGGTTAGTGCCTAAAGCGTAGGTATCTCACTCACCTATGGTTGAAACAAAGGCACTGCATTTGATATGTGCAGTGCTTCTTCACTTGCAAAAGATAATCTTGATTTTAAAGTCTTATCATATCTTGAACCCTAGCAAAAGTCAAAAGATGGCAGTCAAAGTTGTTGAATGTTGCAAGAAGATGTACTCCAATTAAATCAGTCTTTATATGCTATGCAGACTAATGTGCTTCCTCCTTCGGTTCTTAAAGACACCAAGAAAAGTTGTAAAAATAAAACTTCTTCGGAACAAAGTTGACATATAATTCGCAATTTGAAAAGATGAAATCTTCATTTTATGGCAAAGTCAGGTTGGAAAATTCCGAATCAATTAACCTAAAAGAACAAAAATTTATGGAATGTAATCCATCACAGTCTTACTAACCAAGTTGGAGAGACATTCTAAAGGGGAGGGAGACTCCTTTAAAAGGATCGATTTGTACAATAGGAAATGACATGAATGCTTCTCTGGGGTTTCATTATTAATCGTGTTATATAGGCCCCTATTCCTCAGTCAAAGAGCTACTTGATCATAGCAATGAACTATGAGGCATTATCAATGATGTGGCGGGCCTGCTGAAACAAGATTGGATTGGGATCATACTTCATGCCAAGAGAAATGCTAATGTGGTAGCGCATTGCTTGCCCATATGTGGTGCGGAGATGGCGAAGCCCATGAAAATTCTCTAACTTATTTTGCACCACAATATACATAAAACACATGCTAGAGAGTGTAGAGACAGTTCCTTCCCCGACGAGGAATATCCTAATGATATAAGCTCTGACGCACAAGCCTTTTAGCTATGAGCCTTAGTCCCACTGACCTAAGGTCTAATCAGATCCCACTCAGATCTAAACTATTGTAATCTCTAGTGGTGAATGGTGATGAGCACATGAATCAACATTCATCACATATCCCACACACTAACTAACACTGAACGCTTTGCATTTCCGCCGTTTCCCTCAAATAACTTTACCGCATTTTCCCTGTCCTCATTACGGAGTGTCCAAGATTAAAATCTCCTAGCAGACAGAGAAATTGTGGTAAAAGTATGGCAAAATCACCAGCCGATGAGCATCCTGTAAAAGCTTTTGGCTTTGCAGCTACAGATTCTTCCGGATTGCTCTCCTCTTTCCATTTTTCTAGGAGGTAATTCTTGTTCTCTATTTATTTTAATTTTACAGTTTCGTTTGGAATTAACAGTCACGTTCCACATATAATTTGAAATAATCTCATTAATCTCACAACTTCGCCTCATGAAAGAATGAAACTACCATTGCTTTTGTTAATGGTTGTAATTTGAATGTTTTAAAATTTTTTTCTATTCTGAGAGTTGAGAGTAGGATCGCATATGGCAATGCATTGGATTTGAGTGAGTTTAATTACACTCAAACTCATACCTATTATTTTTAGAGTTGACTCATAGCTAAATCAGATTCATTAAGTCCTAAATATTTAGGCTCTTACCTAAATCCGTTAGATTTGATGGGATTAGGCTCCAATATAGGTATAAAATGAGTCTATAACATACATTTTTTCATTTTTCTATTATTCTACTGTGTTTGTAATTTGATGTATTTTCTCTTTTTTTTTTAAGTTAAAAGAATATAATAAATTTATAATTTTAGAACACTGCTGATTATAAGAAAAAAGTATCAAAAATTACAACTCCACAAATACTTTGTCTTATCCCAATTTTAACTTTAAAATATTAGAAATTTACATATAATAAAGTTACACGCTATAAGATGACGAGTTGAGTGAATTTATAAATCTTCTATTTTTTAATTAGATATTAGGTTTTATTTTTATTTTTTAATATATGGTCGATGGGTCGAATATGAGTTGGATCTAGGTCTAATTTTTTTGACCCAGACTCATATCCGACCCATTGTCACCCCTAATTAAGAGTGAGATTCGTTAGTTCACAATACATGAAAAGTGATTAATTTGTGCAAGAGTAACAAATTTGTGCAAGAGTAATTTGTACCAAAAATATAGGCACACACGTACCCGCTTGCTTTAATCAAGGGTGGCAATAGGTTGGGTTCAATCCATTTGGGTTCGGATTTAAATATGTAAACCCAAACCCAACCTGTTTATTGAATGAGTTGAAAAATTCAACCCAACCCAACCCGCTATGGATTCGGGTTGACCCAACCTATTTAATAAGTAAAATTCATTTGAATTTTTAAATTTTCAAAGTTCTAAGCAATGCAAAAAAAAAATTCAAATCTTAATATAGTCTTAATACAACCAAATTGAAAAGTTTAACAATATGTTAAAAGAGGTAGAGAGCACTAGAAGTGAAGACGAGGTAGAGAGCACTAGAAGTGAAGAAGAGGTAGAGAGCACTAAGAAATGAAGAAGAGGTAGAAAGTACTGAGAAGTGTAGAAGAAGGTACGAAGAGATGAAAAATTTAAGACTAAGAGTGAATAGGTAGTGCGGCAGAATGCAAATAGAAAGTAGAAACTAGGATTGGGTGATGGTAATTATGACTTGAGTTTATAATCCGCATTAATTAAACCCAACACATATATAAAAATCAAATCCAATAATAAACAAGTCGGGTCGAATTGAAATCGGGTTGAAAGACCCAACCTGTTTATTAATCGGATTGGTTGGGTTGACCCATTTAATTAATTGGGTTTATAAACGGGTTGGGTTCGGATCGGGTTGGCGGGTTGGGTCAGTTTTTGCCACCCCTAGCTTTAACCGTTAATTTCTCTCGTGTAGTCATGTATAATGTTAAAAAAAATATATAGGAGTACAGGACTAGTAGCGTTGTCAACTTGTCATTGTATAATAGTCTTTATTTGCAATTTTCAACTAATACAAAATCTAAAGTTGGAATTGTCCTCTATATTCCTTTCATAATTGTTGCATTTTGGAGGGGAAGAGGGGGTCAGGAGTCTAAGGCTTTTACTAGGAGAAAGGATCTCTGTTCTTTTCGAACATGTAGCTTGTAAGGTCAGATCTTAAGAACGGACTTTAATCAGGTTAATACTCTCTCGGTCCCAAATTAGTGGGTCACATCTACTTGGATAATCAAAAGTACTTTGACCATCTGAGAACAATTAACAATAACATAATTACATTGTTGGTCAAAGATGACAAATTGTGACGTACATGTAATATTTAGGAAAAGAGATAGTATTGTTGAAATGCTAGGATAGATGTGTATGTTAGCTTCTTCTGAAACTGATCCGATTGCATGTTCCCTGCATGGGCTGCATTTCGAAACTGACAACCCATGCCCTGTTACAGGGGAAATGGTCCTGAAGATGTCACCGTTCAAGTCCTGTTCTGTGGAGTTTGCCATTCTGATTTGCACTCTGTGAAGAATGAGTGGGGTATCACCAGATATCCCATTGTTCCTGGGTAAATTGCTTTGCCATAATCTATTCTTGTATTATTTTTTTTATCATCTGTATTGATCTTAGAACACCCATAAGAACTGTTGTTGCATAACTGCAATTCAAATTGATGTTAAAATTGATAATCTATTTTTGATAGCTTATTTCTGTAGAGAAATACATGTTTGTCTTCTCTTCCTTATTTCTGTAGAAAAAATGCATTGCATGTTTGTGTTCTCTTCCCTTGTTCCAAATCCGTTGCCATTTCTTTTCTGCTTTCTGAGGTAAACTAGTATCCATGTTAACTACCCTGCAATCTCCAATATTTTTGTTCATAGAATCCTATGGCTTGAAATAATATAAGTTTTGACTTGAGTGCATTGCTAGTCTTCTTAGTGATATGGTCCATATCATCTTGCATTACGAAAAGCTCTCGGAGTAAATTTTCTCCTATTCTTCAGGCATGAAATTGTGGGCATTGTAACAGAAGTTGGGAACAATGTGACAAAATTCAAAGTTGGAGAGAATGTGGGTGTTGGTGTCATTGTAGGATCCTGTGAAAAATGTGAAGCTTGCCAACAAGACTTGGAGAGTTACTGCCCTGGAATGGTTTTCACCTATAATTCCCTGGATAAGGACGGGTCCAGGACTTATGGTGGTTATTCTGATAAGATTGTTGTTAACCAGAGATTTATCCTTAACATCCCCAAGAACCTGCCTCTTGATGCCACTGCACCACTCTTGTGTGCTGGGATCACAATATATAGTCCAATGAAATATTATGGAATGGATGTGAGTGGGAAGCATTTGGGAGTTTGTGGATTAGGTGGGCTTGGTCATGTTGCTGTCAAGTTCGGGAAAGCCTTCGGGCTTAAAGTTACCGTGATAAGTACATCGCCCAAGAAAGAAGATGAAGCTCTGACCAGACTTGGCGCAGATTGTTTCCTTGTTAGCACTGATGATGCAAAAGTGAAGGTAACCGGTTCTAAGCAACTGTTGACTATCACACAAGATCTATACAAATTTTTTAACTGGTTTATATCTTAGGTTTGATGTGGCATTTCTGAAGTTAGCTATCAATCTTTTATAAGATAGCTGAAATATATCTTATAAGCTATTATCTTTTTAGACCAGTGCTAATAGCTCAAATACTTCCAATAATGCAATTTGTTCTATGCGTTTACTTGGCAGTCCTATATACCAAAATTGTGTCTGTTTAATGGAAAAGTTATCATTGATAAATACATTTCAGGTCTTAATATACAATGGATCTGAAGTTCAAACTGTTTTGTGTAGGCTGCTATGGGAACTATGGACTTCATTATTGACACTATTTCTGCAGTTCATTCAGTGCTTCCATTGCTTGGCTTACTGAAGTTGAATGGGAAGCTTATTACTGTAGGTCTCCCTAACCAACCCCTGGAGCTTCCTGTATTCCCCTTGGTTTTAGGTAAGTCATTACCACTTTCTTGGATCTTTGTTTGGTTGAAATGTTGAAGTTGGCTGTTTTATTCCCCCACCCTGCAGGAAGCTTTCACAATGACGACAATTTTGTTGTAATCAGTGCTATATAAAGTCTGCTCCATTGATCGTAAATGAGATGATAATGAACACATTATTAAAAAGGGTGTTGATCTTTTCATTTTAATGACTGCAATAAACTTATGACTATTGTCACATTTTCCCATCCTCTAAATAATACTGTCTTTCAAATTGAACCAAAGTAGTCATCACTTTTTTGGCTATAGACTATAGTTCACAATGGCTAATTAGATTGTTTGCTTGATGTAATCCCCATCTATGGTAGATGGGTTGAATACTGTTCTGATACGTTCTTATTAATAAGTGACAGAGATTCCTTGCATTCTAAAGCAAGGGTCACTTAGAAATAGCGTCTCCAATAGTCGCAAAGATTAGACTGCTTACTTCTAACCCTACTTACCTTGGTATGGCTAGGCGTCTTTTAGAGGTATTAGGATGATGTTAATGTTGATGAAACCTGCGAATAGATGGTAACAATATTTGTTGAGGTATTTGAAGAAGTTATCATTTTGGACATGAGCTTTGTCACTACATGATATCACTAAACACTGCATTCACAATATCACTTTTCCCGTACTATCCATAACAGGTCGAAAGCTTGTTGGAGGAAGTAATTTTGGTGGGCTGAAGGAGACCCAGGATATGCTAGATTTCTGCGGAAAGCACAACATCACTGCAGATATAGAACTCATCAAAATGGACTATGTTAACACAGCTATGGAACGCCTTGCTAAATCGGACGTGCGCTACCGTTTTGTTATTGATGTCGCCAATTCCTCCATGTCTGCTCGCAAAATATAGAAGAGTTTCAGTTCGACTTTCCCTTGGATGTTATGTGAATGTGATCCTTCATCCTTGTTGAAGTAGGAAAGTTGGAAATCTTGGGGAACCAATGTTTTATCATTTTAGTTTGATCCTTGAAGAGGAGGAATTAAATTAAGGTGGCTTCATAACTAAATGTTTGAATTATTGACATTCTTTATGTTCCTATAAAAAAAATTCTTAATTCACTATTTGGAGTCAAAGTTTTACCATAAATTTTCATCGTGTTATAAAAAATATTATATCCAAGTGGTATCTTAATGGTTGTATCTCAATAAAAAAAATTAGAATAACAATTTTTCATGATTTTTTACCATTTAGAAATAAAAAATACCTAAAATTTGTCTTGAATACCGTGAAAGTCAAATGAGATTTTCTTTTAGAGATAGATAGAGTACTAGATATAAAACTTTGTATAATGCCTTTCTTAGTGATTTGATCCCTTTTATCGAGTTCTCAATGTCAGGGTGCTTACTACACGAGTTCTTGAATCATACTTGAGATGTCTTGATATCTTAAACAAGTAATATGATACTCCTAGCTTCCAAGTAATCTTGGAAGGGGAGTATGATATTAGCAATAGTTAAAAGCCTCCGATCAACATTATGTTTGAAATCTGTCTTAATCCATGTGTATAACTTCCAAAACGAAAAACTATGGCAGAGGTGCATGCATTAATTTTCTGTTCATACTAGAATTACCATTGAAAGAGGAGGTTGAATATGGAGAGTCACTAGATGTCTAGACATACTTGATACATGTATGTTTGGCAAAGATACACTTCTACTTGCATGTTGTCGTATCATTAAAGTGAATAAAATATGAGCAGTATGTGAAAAGAAGGGAGGAAAAAGGGGGGTAATGTTTTTTTACCGTTTGGTGGAAAAAAATGGAAATTTTTGGTGAAAAGTACAGTACTTTGGAAATTTGTGGGGAATTTTTTGGTGAAAAGTTAAAAAAAAAATTCACTTAATTGACGTGACAGGCTTGACAGCATAGGAATGGGATTACGGGAGTGTACTTTTTATAAGGATACAGCATGTGATGTGTAATGTGTATAACTAATTGTTTCCCTCGCATATGTAAGTTGACGAAGCGTATTCTTCTACTACACCATAGATTACTGCGGAGTACATGACTTGAAAACAGATTTCTGAATAACCCAAATCATCTTTGGTCCAACCTATTTGCTTAATGTATCATGAATTTTTACTAGTCCCTTAAAAATTATCTCATTTCTATTCATAGAAAAAAATTTGACCACAAATTCCTATCACGTTGTAAAATATGATATAGTTAAGTGAAATCTTGTTAAATGATTTCACTATAAATTTTTAAAATATCAAGTTTTCATAATTTTTATTTTACTGATTTGAAAATAAAAACGTTTAAAGTTGTATCTTGGAGACTGAAAAAATTCAAATCGGACAATTTTAAGGACGGAAGAAGTTATTAGTATACTGTGTTTGGTGGTCTCCGTCCCACAAAGTCCACAGTTACCATATAAAAATCCATATGTCATATTTGACCAAAGTTATGGAATCTACTCCAATAGGTTAGCATAAAAAAGTATAAAAAGGTCAAAAAAAAAAAAAAAAGGGTTCAATGCACGAATTTGTAAGTTTGGATTGTTCAATAAATCCCAACTTAGTAGCTATATTTAAATCCAATGTCAACCTAAATTGTTTGAACCAATTGAATCCTCTCCTTTCAGTATCAACAAGTTCAATCAACGCCAAACATGGAAAAGCATAAAAATACAAAAATGAAGACGTGAGATAGCAAGCCAATTCTATTCTCACAAGCACTAGAATAGCGTCCCGCCGTCCACTGAGGCTCTTGCATTTACAAATTACAATTGATTTTTATATTTGTTTGCAAAGCTCTATTTGTGAAGATAATACTTATAAGTTTATGTCAATTGGAAGGGAAAGGATAACTATAGTTTAACTTCAAATTAATATATGTCCATTCTAATGTATAGAAAATAGGTAAAATTTTCAAGTTACTCAATATCCCATTGATTAACAACTAAAATGTGTTCGTGTAAAAGCACAATATATCTTTCCACCTATAAGAGCTGCCCCTTTATTTTCCTTGTCAATTATCATCGGATTTCTCTCTAGTATGCAATTTCTACCCACATGTCATATGTAATTTTCTGGAAATTGACTCTTACATTGACGTACATGCATTTTTTATTTTTTAGTTTTGTAAAAAAATTGAAGTAACCTTAAACAATATACATTTTTATGATATAAATTACAAGAAATTCATATGGTCAATCATGGCAATATGGCATACATTATTACAGTTAATGTTTAGGCATAGGAAGGGCAAGTAAATTAGACAATTAACAAACACATATTGTGCGACAAATTTTCTTTTTTAAACTTCATGGCATTGCTAATGCTTTGCTACTATTGACTACTGAATGATAACTATTATAAAAATATCTTATGTTTCAATATCATATACTAACGTGTTTCAACTTTCAAGCCTCCTCAATACTTTGTACACGTGTACGGCCTCTATATTACTTCTGTTGTCCCATAATATTTGCCTCATTTTGATCGAAAAACTCTCATAAAAATAGTCAAATGATACAAACATTAAAGGACAGAGAAGTAAGTGATTATTGCTTCCTTTCTCTTTTTACTTTTGCAAATCTTTTCATGTCTCCACCGGTAACTCCAAGACCTTTCTTAGAGGATCTTTGCCCCCTTTTTATGTGACCACTTGTATATTTAGAAGGAAAATTTTCTTTACCAAAACAGAGCTACTCGTATATTCTGATCAAAATCATTGACATGTAACTTTTGAGGCATGTACTTGCATTGTAGATAATAGCTAGAAGATTGCCACAATATGAGTCATTTTTTAGCCACGTTTGATCAAACCATTTTTCAGTTTGTACTTACTAATTGTGTTAGGTCTTTTGAGTCAAAATTCAAGGTTTTAATGAGAACCTAATCTTTGGTGACCAAGGATTACTATGTACAATGTATAGTGTTTAAGAATACATACCTTTACATAGTGTAGGCTATAATGGAGAGAGTTTGGCAACCATAAAAATTAAATATGTGAGGAGTTTTGACAATATACATGTCTCATTGTCTCCCTTGATTTTAGGGTTGAAAAAGATTGTAGATTTTGGAGGCTTTTTGTTAAAAAAAATTTATTTTTTGTTATGTTTACATTTAAGTTAGAGGTAGTCATGTAGTTAAAAACGACTAGGTTCTTTGTCTTCCTAATTCTGAATGGATGGTATTAAAAATATTATTAAATTTTTTTATTATTTTCAGGAGAGTTACACATAATTGCTCCATTGAGATATTCAAAACTTTATAATAAAATCAATATTTATATTTATAAAGTAGATGTTAAATGTATGAAAAAAAAAAATATTAAACTTACATAAATATTTATGTTACATTTTGAACCTGATTTTTAAAAATAAGAAGTTACAAATCTATAAATTGTGAAAACATGATGATCAATACTAAATTTATACCCATTGTTTCCTAAAATACTAAGTATTGGAAGTGAGAATTGAGGGTTTGGAATGTCTATGAAAGAACAATATAGATAGATTTATGAAAAGATACCTGAAAAATAAGTATTAATAAAAAAAAAATCCCTTGAATGTTCACAGTTAGGAGCACTTCAATAAAAGGAATTTAGTAAAAAGAAATATAAAAAGACATTTCTAAAAATGCTTTGAAAGACAAAATTCCTCATAACTTAGGATTTATTGTTGTTAACTTAATCTGCTAATATTTAGAAATAACAAAATTGAAAAGAACCAAATATTCAAGAACAAAAACTAATCCCGTAATTGACCAAAGAGTGGGACAACCCAAGTCAAAACTCATAAGGCCCTCTAGAAAGAGAGACAGAAACAGGGGAAAACAGAGCCACTGAACAATACCAACCCAACAACTGCTACTTCAATACAATACAATACAATACAACTATGGTCCACAATTTAAGATACTTTTATCCACACAAATTTCTACATCATCACCCATGTGACTCATCTTTAGAGTCTTCCGTGTTCCTTTGACTTCCACTTGGATGAATTTCCGCCGCTGTGTAGGATATTGTTGAGGTTGGCATTGAAGAAGAAGGAAGAGAAACAGAGGAGCCGCCCATTGAAGAAGTCGGCTTCGGAAGAGGTGGAGAAGACAAAGAGGAAGACATCAACATTTCGTCCAAATAACTTAAGGAACTCAGATCTCCTTGATTAGCATCAAATGACCCACTAATTAACCTCGAATAATCAATGTAATCTTTGTAATCCTGCGACTCTTGTAATAACTCCAACGCTTGGTTCTGCAGTGCTTGGTTGGATCCCCGAGGAGCCTCCAAAAGGGTCATCGGAGAATTGGAAATGGGGAACTGGGTCGTCGGAGTATTCGCTGGAAGATTCTGGAAAGTGACATTCTCAGGGAAGTTGAGCTTGGCTTTGCTGCCCCTAAACCGTAAGGCAGCTTCGTCGTAAGCTTGGGCAGCGGCTTCCGCGGTGTCGAAGGTGCCTAGCCAAACCCGGGCAGCTTTGTAGGGGTCCCTAATCTCGGCTGCCCACTTACCCCAAGGCCTTTGTCGAACTCCTCTGTATTTCCTTCTACTTGGCTCTGCCCCCTCTTGGGGTGGTTGTGGTGCAATGTTGCTGGCCTCATGTTTCGTGGAATTTCGCTGAGTGTATCTGTATGTAGATGTTGGTCTTGTTATTGCTTCCGAGATTGATGTTGTATTGGGTGTCACAAAGCTTGGTCCTCCTAGAGAAGTTATAGTCTAATTAGTACGTTAATGATGCATTGAGATAGTGCTTAAGCTACATATACTTTGTTATCAACTAATAATAAGTTACTATAGAGAATATAATGTACATTAGAAGTGGTATGATTGACGTGAAGTTACATAAACAATTAAGCTTAATACTCCTAAATATTGTAATATTATGTATCATAGTCAAATACTCTCTCAATAAAAAAAACGGGGGAATTGAGGAAAGACATGGACATCCCTTAAATCCTACTTTTATAATGTATTTTGTATTCGACTATAAAAAAATATGGAGAGATCTATTTCGATATTATAAATACATCAAATAATAGTTCTAGGCAAATAGGCAGGTAAACTTCAAAATAAACATTTAGAGTCTACATTGATGGTGAAGTGGTTTAATTACTAGTGAAATGTGGTCGGCAGGCCATAATCAAACAAACACTTAGACATATTTATGCCCTTAAACCACGATAATACTTGACATTGTCAATACAAGTAAGAGAAAGCTACAATAATACACTAAACTTAATTAAACTAGTTGTTGATTAGCTTGGTCTGAACATTTTTATTCCATTCCAAATTATTGGTTAATTATTATCAACAGTATCATGTATATATATGGACTATAGAGTATAATTTATGTTGCTTTACACATAAATAGTATAATGTACCTACAATTTCTATCACGTCTTTTTTCACTATATATCAAATACTCCTCTATTCAAAGTTTACATGTTTTTATCATATCTTAAATAGTGTCACATAATGAGTACGTAATACTTATATTGTATAGTGTACGTTAGTTCTTCAGACTAAAATATTGTAGCTTTCTCTTAACTTGTATCGACAATATTCAAGGAAAAGACAGAAGGATTACTTTACCTTATTCTGAGCATTTTTGGACTTGAAAAGCATTAGGATAAGTTTGACATGTAGGTATAGCATCACATGCAGTGATGCATAATACAACTATACAAGCGTGTTATTTTGTTCCCAAGCTGTTGCCATGCTGTTGTACTAATGTAGTGTGATGCAATGATCGGCAGTACGTTCATCACACAGAAAATTGGATATCTATTGGGAGATTGTAACGATTGTTTTATGTTTTATAAGCACTCCCGTTTTATACTGAATTAGTAGTATATATGTATAATATAAGATTACAATATTATTTTACATGAACTATATATGCATTTGAAATATTATTTTGGAGTTCTTTTGTAATTTTCCTACAGGTTCTATTAATTGTTTTGGAGGAAAACATTCGAAAGGAAAATGGTTTTTCTATTTTTCTTTGTTTGTGTTGTCTAAGAGTGGAAAATATATATTTCCACAAGGGAAAAAATAGATATTTAAGAGTGAATAACAAACGTTTTTATTCGATCATAAGAAGAAATATATGCCACACTTTCCTCTCTATTAATTCCTTGTATTTTCTCTCCTTTCATCCACCTATTCATTCTCGCTCTGTTTAATTTTTCCTTTTCTCTATAACTTTTCTCATGAACAAACAAACCAAGGAAATTTATTTTAGAATTGTATATTTTCTTGGCTATTGTTTTCCTTTGGAAATAATTTTCTACCAAAACAAATGAAGCCTAAGTAGTGGTCATATATATTATAATGCATCACCTATCCACCTTCCCCTCTTCCTTATAAATGTTTGTCTTAGCTTTCATTTTGAATAAAAATAAGTGATGAAAATTTAATAATTGCATTGGTTACGTTGTACTTTTAATATTTATTCTATTTATATTTATAAAGTTAAAGTATAAAAACAATATATTTTTATGTTATAAAAATAATATATTAAAATAGAATCTTAATATAATATAAAATTTTATAATATAAAAATAAAAATATTTTAAATTATATTATAAAAATCGTAAAAAGCTAAATGATGTTAAAAATTAGGGATGGATTGTATAAATACGTGAAAAACTCTTTTACAGTAAGTACGTAATTAAGTTGAATATGAGTTGCATGCATCAATTGAAACCTTTCTATTTTATAGGATAAAGTAAAAATACATATATAACGTTCTTATATTAAGATGAAGCTCGAAATTGTTTTATTTCATTCACGAACCTTGGTATATATATAGTCTATCACAGACCCTAGACAAAAGACTAGTATTTGCTAATAATCATTAAATAGCATTAAATTATATAAAAGAAAAAAAGAAAAAATACGCACCGCCAAAAAAAAAAAGATTCTAAGAGGAGTCTAGAAGATAAGTACTAGAGCGGTACCTTGAAGAGGAAGATACGGAGAAACCGGTTTCACATCAGTGAAAATGTGATGCCCAGAGTGCAACGTTGTTGAAATCTGATGATCTTCATGCCTTCGTTTCAGGCCAAAAGTGGACGACGAACTGTAATTCACAGAGGCAGAGGCAGCAGCAGCAGCAGCAGCACCAGAAACAACGTGAGTAAGAGCAGAAACCATCTCCTGCATTTCCCGCTCTCTACTAAAACCTGGTATCATTGGACTTAGAATATCTTGCATCAACGTATTCATACCTTGTACGTCCTCTATCCAGGGGTTGCTGCTGCTAGTCTTGTTCATCTCGTCATCATCCCCTTTTCTTTTGTTTCTCTTCGCCACCTTTGCTTTTGATGAAACATAAACACACATCAATCTAAATTTTATGTTTTTTCTTCTTCGTTCAATTATAATAATGTCGTCCTAAGTTGAAAAATGTTGAAAGATCTACCCAAACTCTTACCTTACCCAGTTCCAAGTTATTTGACGGTCCATGTATGTATATATATGGACCATTTAGTTTGAAACGCCGCCATATTATGCTTCAAGAGGAAGAAAAAGTATTGTATGATTTTGATATTTTAATTATTTTTATGTTTTTTTTTTTATTATTTTACAAGTTTGGAGCGAATTTTGGGTTCTCAATTCTCACTTGCCCAACTTGGACTTGGCTTTCTAGCTACTTGCTACTTAAAGCAAGTGGATAAATTTTTGGGTAGAAACCAGAAAGCTAGAGTGGATAAACAAAAGTAATGTGCAGTATTCAATGTATCTATCACACGAGAGTATATGTTACGAATAGCATTGGATTAGACTCGGGTTTTGGGTACTTATTATTGGATTTGCTTTCAGATTCGTCGATGACCTGATTAATGGTTTTGAATCTTTGAATCCAAATTTTTTTTTTACATCTAATCTTCGAATCCGATTCGATCCATCGATCCTCCCATAATGATTTGAAAATTGCATTATTTTAATATTTTATGTTTATATATTTTTAATTTCATTACTAATATTGTAATTTTCTTAAAATAAATAAAAAAAAGTATATACTACACAAACATTATATATATATAACACAGAAGAATTTTATTCAGGTCAGACTTTGGTTTATTCAGATCAGATGTAATACATACATGGTTTGAATCCGATCCACCTCCTATTCAGATTCGGACTTGGAGTTTTTTAAAATGGGTTTAAATCGAATTTTTTTCTTCAAACTCGGTTCGATTTCGGATTAAATGGGCATCCCTAATTTTCATTAACAAATACGGAGTAAGTTAAAAGTACAACTATTCATAGCTCAATGCAATCTACCCTTGGAAAAACATAGGGCTATGTACTCTGTATCGTAAATTTCAATGGTTTTAGGATAAAAAGTAAGGAAATGGTAAATTTATGATAGGTAACTTTGAGTGCATTTAGCTAGATTAATTTTTACTATACTTAATTAGTTTATAACAACTCCCATAAATTCAAATTTTTATGAGAAGTCAATTCCTCATATAAACAGAACAAAGAGTTTGATTGCACCTCTCAGTTCTGTTATGAGAACTAATGGCAGAGGATCTTCCATCAATTCTAAAAACTAATGGTGCAGTACACGCCAATACAATAAGTTGACATGGTACAATACTACAATGTAGGAAAACGATGGGCAAAGGTCAAAGTTTGACTCATGAAAAAGTATCCCAAAATATATAGAATGAGGTCAAAACAGAATTGGGGGGGGGGGGGGGGGGGGGGGGTTCTTGAGTCTACCAGAGTGGTGTGAACGTTACTTGTCAACGGGAGTTGCGGCTCCGAGCAACGTCAATAATTTATCGTGGAGGTAATGTACCCAATGTCTGCCAATGAAGGCAGGTCGGCCTCTACTGATTTAACAAGGTGAAGGTGCCTGCCTAATTATTTGGGATTTAGGAACCGACTGCAAATTCTAGGTTCCTGTTTCAGTCTTCTGATGTGAACCTCGTTGTTAACACACTAGTCATATTAGATAAATTGGTCAAATGTATGCACATATTTTCTACTAGATTCAGCACAATATTATTACTCCGTAATTAAACATGTCCATTGTAATACAAAGTGGATTTACAATTGACAAAATAATGTATTTTATCAAGGATAGTTTAGTGTTAGAATTTTGAAATATCCAAAACTAGTGGGCTTAGCTTCCTTAAATCTAAGGTTGCATTGGATTTTATTTTGCAACATATAATGTATATATACAAAATACAATAAAGTAAAAATTATCCATCGATATAACAAAAATTACCCCTCAACACAACATATATATGTCAATCTTTATCGACTTTGAGGGGTAACTTCGGTTATTTCAAGGGATCACTTTTACTTTATCAGTTTATTGTATCTAGTGGTATAAAAGACTTTGTGTTTATTTTAGGCTTGTAAATCTACAAACAAAATTACAAAATCGTAGTAACTCTAGTTATTTTAGGCTTGTAAATTATCTTTTTCTACAAACAAAATTACAAAATCGTAGTAACTCATATCTAGATTGGAAAATCACTTAATTTACCAAATCATAGAATTCCAATAATTATCAAAAGTTTTGAATATTGAACCAATACATTTTTGTGACCTTATCATGATCACAAATATCTACCACCTTTTGATAGACTTAATTGTTATTTGTAGATTTTCAAGTCAATGATAATTAGTTGACATATGATTGAATCAAAGTAGAGCCGCTAATCATTGGATTATGATTCATGTCCTAATCTGTATTTTATACCTAAACCCACTTTGGTTTAAAACCATTGATAAAGTAACATTTCTCAAATGGTTCATAACAAGAGCTATATGTTAAATCCTTAACAAAGGTGACATGTGCCCAGAGTTAATCACTCCTACTTTGTACCTTCGATTATCCCTTTCAAGAGTTAATTACGATATCCCATTGTCAAACATATTTACACGTCTAATTACAATTCGTAAGCAAATCAATACCTACCATTTGCCTAAAAGACTTGCATGCAAACTTAAAAGACATTATTAAAAAATTGTATTAAGTGTTTAACCTGAGTAATAACATTAAAGTTTTATGTACATCTGTTTATGGTTGTATGCATATCATAACGTGCATTTTATAAGTCGTGTGTATTCGACTTAAAGTGACATGAGCGTAGTTGTTTTTAGAACTTGGCAGATCCTCAACAAGCAAATGGCGAGTAGAGGTCACGTTTGACTCGAAGTGAAGTTCTTTATATATATATATATATATATATATATATATATGGGAGGGATCCGATGAGAAGAGTGTTTAAAATAAGAAGAAATTTTGGACATTCAAATGGTAAGATCCAACGTTAGAGATTTCACGTAAAAAAATAGTTACTATAATAAGAAAAAACGGTCACTATAATAATAAAAATAGTCATTATAATAATAAAAATAGTCACTATAAGTGAAAAATTATTTGGTCACTATAAGTTAAAAAAAGGGTTACTATGTGTATGTAAAATATCATTCGTCGGATTTAGAATATGAAGAGTCAAGATGTCTTCTCATACATCTCATTTTAAATACCCTTTTTATTTTAACTTTTACCTTACACACACGAAAGTTGATGTTCAATTAACGAGAAACGTATTTCAATATATGTATTAAAAATTGAAGGGTATAAGGTAAATTTTGGAAATTTGACTGTTATATGGTGAAATAAACAAAATTCATGGATATATCATGAAATTTCTATTTATTATACTCCCTCTGTTTCTTTTTGTTCTTCCCATCTGTTTTACAGATTCAGAAGAAAACTTAAATAATAAATATTTTCAATTGTGTATTTGTAAAAATTATAAAAAGTTTATATACAAAAAATATACATTGAGACGAATCTTTTAAAACCCTATATGATTATATTTTTTCTTATAAATTAAGAATACTTCATGTTCAAAATTTAGCTTTAAAATTTATATACCCCAAACAAGAAGAATAAAAAGAAATACTGACTAATAGGAATAAAGTTAAAAAAAATATAAAAGAGAAGATTAATATATTGCCTTAAACAATTTATGACATTTAGGCAGGAAAATTTATATAGTGAGAGTGTCATGTGTTATTTTAAATTCTAACGTATTGCATCTTAGTATAGTTATAGAAAATATCAAAGAGAAACAAATTATGAGAATTTGTTCCATCTTTCATAATGTGTTTACAAGAGCTGCATTTCCAATATTAGAAGTGAAATGGATGTGACCATAAGCCAAAATCTCCCCCACCTTAGCAGTAAGCAAAATGAATTTTGTTTTTGAGAGGATGCAACATGGCAAGTTGATGATTCCTCTAGACATAGCCTTTTTAATTTTTATGCCTAGTCAGTGGTAAAGAGTGAATTGGCACTTGCTCTTTCTGTATAAAGCGTGTGATCATTATGGAAAATGACTTCGCAATAGAGGATAATTCTGCTTTTAGATGCTCAACAAAATTCCTGTACTGTTCTAATTGAAGTGAGGTCCAGCTTGCTTCAAATTCTTAACAGCTGATTTCCGTAGCCTTTTTTTATTTGGGACCAATCTAACATAGTACAAATATAATTTATAGCTAGTATAGCCCCCTGGATAATTAGATAATACACTGAGCAGGGCCGTCTTTGGGTAGGACCCATAAAAATTAAAAGAATATAAGAAATATATATATATATATATATAATTTTTCATATTAATTAAATTGGATCAATGATATAACTTTATTTAAATGATATTTTAAATGTAATTTGACAAAGTTCACCCTAGTTATTTATTTCAACTTACATCTCTAAAACTTCGGAAACCAGCCTAAGAATGAGAGCCACGAGTTCTCAACTATAATGATAAAAGTAGCAAGTAAAAACACAAGAACATTACATTCATACCACAAATCTATTTTATATACAACGATGCCCGGCTACATTGTTTGAATCATTTTCACCAGATTCTTTCGAGCTAAGTATACATGTATTTCTCAGACAAGCAACGAGTATCGGCTACAGAGACTATTATGCCTCTAGGCAAAAGACAAACCGTTCATGATAACAATTAACAAAGCCTTGTTTATGAGGATGACATTGTTTTAACTTCCACAAGCCATGCAATCTTCACGGTTTGTCAATGAACATACCATCTGTGCCAGTTTTGTACTGTCGTCTTCAGCTGGTACTGTCTTGCTTGGCTCCTGCATTAAGTACCACAGAAAGATGTTAGCAAAAGGAAAATAAATTAACTTATAACGAACTCATTGACAAATTAGTAGGGAAAAAAAGTGACATACATTAAGTATGGAAGTATCTACAGTGAACTTGATAGCATCAGCAGCTGCTCGCGTCCTTAAATAGTACATGCCAGTCTTCAAACCCTTAGACCATGCATGAAAGTGCAGAGAAGTTAACTTTCCGAAATTGGGTTGATCCATATGAATATTCAAACTTTGACTTTGATCAATGTAACATCCACGGTCCACTGCCATATCAACCAATGTTCTTTGTTTGATCTCCCAGACAGTCCTGGCAAAAGCTAAAATTGTTAGCACGCAAAAGCAGGAGAGTAGGTATAGGAGGTATTCGTATAGGAAGTTTGAAGTACATACTTGTAAATAGCTTTCAGATATGCAGGAATCTCAGGAATTTTCTGAACAGAACCATCATCATATACTATTTGGTTCTTCAGGGTAGGAGACCAAAGACCCATCTCAGTCAAATCATTGAGAAGATGTTTGTTCACCACAACAAATTCACCACTGAACAAGGGGAAGAAAATATTGGGTAAGTAACTATTGGACAGATGAATCACCTACTAGAACAAACTACGGAACAGAGCACAGCAAACCTCAAAACTCTTCGACTGTAAATGTTGGAGGTGTAAGGTTCAAAGCACTCATTATTTCCAAGAATCTGGCTTGTTGATGCTGTTGGCATAGGAGCCACAAGAAGTGAATTTCTAATACCATCCTTTGCAATCATTTCCCTAAGAGCACTCCAATCCCACCTGTCAGAAGGAGTCACGCCCCACATATCTGGTTGGAGAATCCCCTGAGAAATGTACCATGATCACAAGTATTCAATACAAATGCAATGTATCATTAAAAACAGGAACCATCCACAACAACAAAAATGTTTTGAATTTCATCCGATCATGTCAGAAGATCAATTAGACTATGCATACCTTGCTGACAGGGCAGCCTGGGTATGTCTCATAGGGGCCTTCTTTTGCAGCTAACCTGCAAGAAGTTTTAAGTGCATGGTAATAAATAGTCTCAAATATGTCTTTGTTCAACTGCTGGGCCTGCAATTCACATTCAACCAATATTTAGCCTTGACAGTTTGTATAATGTTTGCAGGGAAGCGTTGAAATTTTAAATTCCAATGTTACCTCTGGCGAGTCAAAAGGCATGCCAAGCAAAATGAAAGTATCTGCAAGGCCTTGAACTCCAATTCCAATTGGCCGATGCCTCATGTTTGACCTCTTTGCAGTTTCAACGGGATAAAAGTTCACATCAATTATTTTGTTCAAGTTTGTGGTAACCACCTCAATAACCTCAGCCAATTTATCAAAATCAAAATAACGGTTTTTGGAACCCAGACTTCCAACAAGTTTAGAAGGCTGAGACTCAGAGGGAACCCCCTGCACAATAATGGAAAAAATGTTCAGAGATTAACAAACCAAACAGTCCCAAACTTGGAAAAAAGGATAGGATTGTCACAAGGGCAAACTGTTAATACCTTCTCCCTCACATATCGTGGAAGAGCAATAGAAGCCAGGTTACACACAGCTGTTTCAGTTGGACTGGTATATTCAATGATCTCCGTGCATAGATTAGAAGACTTGATGGTACCAAGGTTTTGCTGGTTACTTTTCCGGTTACAAGAATCCTAGAAACGTGAGACAAATGGTTAGATTAATATTCAGGAACTACCATAAGAAAGACAAAATGCAATAACTACTCAGGAACATATCTTACTTTGAACAGCATATAAGGAGTTCCGGTTTCAATTTGAGATTTCAATATCTCAAACCATAAATTTTGTGCCTGAACAACCTTCTTTGCTTTACCCTGATTGAAAGAGAAAAAATAAGAACAAAATCAGCATCAAGTAAATATAAAAATCATATATACTCCAGTGCAAAATCGCAAAGCAATCAACCCCTTGTAAGAGATAGTGCATTACCTCTCTTTCATACTTGGTGTAGAGATTCTCAAATTCTTTACCCCAGCAATCTGCAAGACCTGGAGCTTCGTTAGGACAAAACAATGACCATTCTCCATTGATTTGAACTCTTTCCATGAAAAGATCAGGCACCCATAGTGCATAAAAGAGATCACGGGCACGCTGCTCTTCCTATAAATAGAAATCAGCGCAATTTAATAATATGAACAAATGAGCATGGCATATTATATCCAAGAAACATACAACAGAATTGTTCTTGAAACCAAGTGAGAACTCATTCTCACAAAGATTAACCCATAATTTCTCAAAATTGCCAGATTTGCCACTAAAGTCAAGAACTGAAACACACCTTCCCATGATTCTTCCTCATATCTAGGAACTCAAATACATCGGCATGCCAGGGTTCAAGGTATATAGCAAAAGCACCTACAGAAAGATATACAATGTCAAATAAAATGTCCTGCAAATAAAAGTGAATATGGGGCATGCTGTGCCTCGCCTGGCTGAGCTCATGCCATGCCAAGCCAGCCATTTCCAAAACTCAGCCCATAGCCTGAGGTCTACATGCCAAGCCATAGGGCGGCCCTTGGATTTTTTTTTGAATAAGTAAAAATATAATAATAATAATAACAATAATAACATAGCATGACACAGGCCAAAGGCTCGTGCCTATTGTTCTGCTATCCACAGCACAGCCCGCATCCTAATCCACAGACAACACACCAAGCCACACCATGCCAAAGTCATGCTGGGCCAACTCTACTTGCAAGACAAGAAAAATAATTGAAACAATAATTGAAGTGCAAATAATATTATACCTTTCCGCTTCCCTCCTCCTTGGTCAACATATCTTGCAGTATCATTGAAGACTCGCAGCATTGGGATAATGCCATTTGATGTCCCATTTGTACCACGAATATAACTTCCAGTGGCACGGATGTTGTGAACAGAGACACCAATGCCTCCAGCAGATTTGCTGATAACAGCACACTCCTTTAGGGTATCATAGATTCCTTCAATGCTATCATCTTTCATATTGATGAGGAAGCAGCTACTCAACTGTTTTATATCATTCAACAACCAACGCGAACACTCAATTCCCAAACAATTGAAGGAAACATACAATTGAAATAAAATTCATGAACCAGTATCAACAGACTTATGAAAATCACATACTTGAGGCCTTGGTGTGCCAGCATTGAAGAGGGTTGGAGAAGCATGGGTGAACCACCTCTGGGACATCAAGTGGTATGTTTTAATGGCCGACTCAATGTCATCCTTGTGAATCCCGACAGCAACCCTCATCAACATGTGTTGAGGTCTCTCCACGACCGCCCCTCTGACCTTTAGGAGATAAGATCTTTCAAGGGTTTTAAAACCGAAGTAATCATAGTCAAAGTCCCTGTCATAAATTATCTCACTATCCAGCTGAGCAGCATTCTACAAGATCAAATGATAACAATTCATTAATGAACAACTCAGACGTAGAACATCAACAGCATCATTTTTTATAACATATTATAAACTTCATGACTCCATTTAAACAGTTCCTCAAAGTCCAAACTAAAAGACTTACCAAGTAATGCCCACTTTTGGCAACATTTTAATTCTCACATCTTAACCTTTCCAATCAGTTAATACTAATCTACCCTAATTGTTCCTCAAAGTATGCAATAAAAATATTAATGAGCAAACTCCCATTATTATATCAATGAGCAAACCAATGCCACATTCGTGATCATACCCTTATACAATCGATGAATCGAGTCAAAACAATATAGCGTACCAACAACCCACAATGAACCATTCAAATTGAACCAAATTAGGTATCATAGTAATTCATACAAAGTAAATTCAAGTAACATGAATAAAATCAAACACCCGATAACCATCTCGAACATAAACAATCATCATCCAATTAACTCGACTATTCAAATAGTATATAAAACATGGTTCAAATATACCTTGATGATGACATCATAGACATCATCAGCAACCAAAGGAGCCTTCAAACCAGACCTCTCGTTAAAATGATAGTACATCTCCTTTATCCTGCATTCACACCACATTTTTTTTATTCTATTAATCAATCCAACAACCCAACAATTGAGACATTCAATTAACGACGCTTACGTCTCAGAGAACGACTTCTTAGTCTTCTTATGCAAATTCGAAACCACAATCCTTGCAGCCAACTACACATACACATAGCACCAGTTAACATCGAATCCGAATCCCAAAACAAAACCAAAAAAAAAAACGATTAAACCCTAACTGAAGCGTAATCGGGATGGTTAGCAGTCAAAGCAGCAGCAGTTTCAGCGGCTAATTCATCAAGTTGGCTGGTAGTAACACCCTTGTAAACCCCAGCACAGACTTTCTGGGAAACGAGAACAGGGTCACAGTGCTCGGTACTGAGACCATAACTCAACTTCTTCAACCTAGCAGTTATCTTATCGAAATGGACAGCCTCCTGACGTCCGTCTCTCTTCACTACATACATCCTTCCCTTTTATGTGTGTGCTGTTCACAGAGGAATTTCGTCGAACAGTTGTTGTACGCAGGGAAAATGGACAACTTACATCACTCTATATAACAGGAGGTGGCGAGGGTTTCAAATATTTTGGGGATTAGGGTTTCAAATTTTACTTCCCTCCAAAGATTTGTCGGATTGCGGGGTTGAAAATTTTCCCGCCAAGTTAGGGGTGTTTAAATCAGCTTTAGCCTACTCGGTATTCTTTAAATCTCAAGATTCTATTTTTTAAATATTATCTCATTTTTCATTTTAAATTATTCTTTTAAAGTTTTTATTTTAAGTTATTCTTATAAATTATTTCCTAAAGATTTTCTATTATGTTTGAAAAAAAGTAATTTTCGTATTTGGACAATATTTGAAGAACAAAGAAAATATTCTCAGAGTTGTGACTCATGAGTGGCATGAGGGGTACCTTCGTTTATTGCCTTGTTGGAATTTGCTTTGGGATATTTAGCACTGACTTCCCGCTGCTTTGTGGCGCTCATTTGCATTTCAGCCTTCCTGTTTATCTTTTGTTCTTTTCATCAATACTAGGTTTTGGAGTATCTTTGTTACCTTTTATCATACATATTTGTTTCAAAAAAAATTTACAAATAGTATATGTACAAAGTATAATTTATTCTACCGAATAATAAACTAATATTACCCATTGTTACATAGGTTTTATCGGTTCTTCGATTTGTTTTTTCTATTTATATATTGTTCAAAATATAATACGAAGTACAAATTAATCGGATTGTTAAGCATGTTTTAGTAATAGTTAATTGTAGTTATTGGCTTACTCTTGTTTTCATTACTCTTCATAAAATGATTTTTATTTACTTATATTTAACTTACAAGTGTTGTAGAAAAATCTTATTTTATATATGACTAAATTACCCTTTGTGTTTTGATAATACTCCATAAGACAATGATGGCTAGATTTTGGTGGAGTCACCATGAGAACAAAAGAAAAGTGTGTAGGAGGAGTTGGGAATCCATATCTGTTCACCTAAGTGCCTCGGAGGATTAGGGTTTATGGATCTTAATGTCTTTTAATTAATGAGGTTTTGCCAGGCCGGTAAGTTTGGAGGTTATTGAATGCTCCTAATAATTTGCTATAACAGGTTTTTGTTGCTAAATATTACCCTCATTACTCATTCATTTATTCATGCATGGGATTATCCAGCAGTTTATCTTGGAGGAGAATTTGGTCCTCTAAAGCTCTTTTGTTGAAAGCTCATTCATTTAGTCTTCACATCAATATTTGAAAAATGACGCTTCGGTGGGTGACGAGGAGTTGAAACTGGTGAACACCGGTTAGTTATATAGACTTAACTGCTCAAAAGTCAAAAGACCAAGGAGTAAAATGTGGACCTTATTACTCGTCATTTTAATGAATGAGATACTGAAATTAAAATTGTACATGTAGAATAAAAACTTTATAAGTTTCTCACTGCGCTACAGGAGTACATGGTAAGTATTTATTTATCAATTACTCTTTAATGATCGTACTCCATACATGACAAGTATATGCAACGTTTGTGCTTAACTTTTTGTAATGATACTACATGATAACTAATTACTATCTTTATGCCTAAACTTTTATTTTTTTTACATTATATAATTACCTCTGTCAAATAGTTTTACTTGCCAAATATTTTTCTAGTTTATTTTTTACTATATACTACATTATTACCTAAATAAACTACTAGCTCAAAACTACTAAAAATATTAATGGTAAAAATTTATTGCTTATTTATCTCCTTAAAATGGATACGAATGCAATGATATTCAAATCAAAATCCGCTTACAATACAAAATTGTAAGAAGATCTTATAGCAATGATATCAGTATGACAGTGGGCTAGTAAGTTGTAATATAGTGGTCAACACAGCTCACTAACCATGCCATAAAGAAGAGGATTAAATAATGGAATGGTGTAGAATAGACTTGTTCAAATGGGTGGGGGCCGGTACCCGTTTGTAAAAAGGTATAATCAATAATAGGTTTAATGGGTCGGTTTCTTAGAAGGGTCATGTTTTATTGAGTTTTTAATGGGTCAAGTCGGGTCAATAATGGGTCTATAATTTCCAAGACTTGTAACGAATTATTTTCACTTACTTGCCGATGATCCACTACCAAAGATTGAAGGTGATACACGTAAATTCTCCCCCTCTATAGATGAAAATTATACTCTCTTTGGACGGCCCGACCCGACTCGGCCCGTTATATATCTCCCTTTGCCTGACCCGACCCGTTTTGCATCTTCTTTGACCCGCCCCGTTTTTCTTGTGACCCATCCCGGCCCTAACCCGCCCAAATGCACAGGTCTAGTGTAGAATCACACAATAAAACCTTGGTTGCATCTATATACTATTGCTAGACACATAAATAAGCCAACAAGCCTTTTTTTTTCAAGCCTTTTTTTTTTTTTTTTCTGGCTTTCTGCAGTACCCCAAACACAGCTTTCCTGGTATAAGAGGCTTACATATCCAACAACTTTAAATTATCTAACTAATTATTTTAGAGATAAATGTTAATGTGAAATAAGAAAAATATTAAAACTTGATTTTCAACGCAAGATATTTTAGGACAAACGAAATAAATACATAAATAGTAATTTTTTAGCTATCAAATTAAGAAAGTAAAAACAATTATAGATAGATAGATAGAGAGTGAGAATTATAATATCCAATCGAATTTAACTCAATAAAAAAATCATAATAGAACAACTTGATGAACAATCTAATTAAAAAGTAATAACGGAAAAATGAAGGAATTAATTACAAACATTGATTTAATTAATTCTTATTGGTTGACATGAAAATTTATATAAATATAAATTCAATATTCGATTTCATATTCCAGAGTATTATAACAAAATAGCTCAACAATAATATCAAACAAACTATGTTAGTTGTAGAAACTTGCAAACTTCCAACCTCCACACTGTTGGATATACTAATATTTTGGTTAAAATGAAATTGACCAGGTTTAACACGATCAACTTTGTAAAAAAAAAAACTGTATATGTAGAATAAAGCTTACAAGTTTTTCAGTGTGCTACATCATGGTAAGTATTTATTTATCAAGTGCTCTTTAATAATAAAACTCGGTTAATGAATAGTATATGCAATGTGTGTGCTTAACTTTTTGTAATGATACTACATGAATACATGATAACTAATTATTATGTTTATGCCTTTTTTTTTTGACATTTCATAATTATCTTTTTCAAATTGTTTTACTTGCCAAATATTTCCTAGTTTTTTTTTTTTTAACTATATACTACTTAAATAAACTACTAACTCAAAACTACTAAAAATATTAATGGTAAAAATTTATCGCTTATTATTTCCTTAAAATGGATACTGATGCAATGATATTCTAGTCAAAATATTATAAGTGTAGATGATAGAAGGAGATAACTTTAACTTGCAATCCTAAGTGATATAAATTGTGAATGAGCTATCATCACGTGTTAGTCGTCGTGTTAATGATTAGGGAGGTGCATAAACGGTTAACCGTACCGTTAAGTAACGGTAACAGATAAACGATAACCGGTATTTAACGGTACGGTTAACGGTTAACCGTTTCATTCCATTTTTATGCACTTATACACCTAATATTGTAAAATTATATTGTATGATTTCTTAGCCCATTTGGGTCCTATACAATAGTAATAACATATATTTATATAAGGTATGATCATGTATAAAAAAATTTGTGATATTCATTCATGTTTTAGCCTTTTAAGTTTATTTTTTTTTAAATAATAATAATGATTAACCGTTACAAAAATTTCATAACCGTAACCGTTTAACGGTTCGGTAACCGTTACCGTTAATTCTTAATGGTTCAGTAAAATAACCGATACAATATAAACCGGTTATACATAGTTAACGATTACGGTTATTTTGCACATCCTGAATAAAGATTATAAAACGTATTCTCAAGCTCCGATTGAAAAAGTTTCTTTGTGATTTTAAAAAAAGAAAATCACATGTGAAAATCGTTGCATGTCAGTGTCATTTCAACAAACATTTTTAATGTGGTTCAGTAAATTGTAAATGTATAATGTGAATTAATTATTTTCAGCCAAACAAAGAAAGAAGAAGCACGAGTTGCATGAAATGATAAATATTATTATTTACAAGAAAATATCAACAAAAATAATCAACACAGTAATCTTTACGGCTTTAATTTATTTATAATATCTATATAACTATATTATTATATTAAATTTTTAATAATGCTATATATTAATCTGAAACACTATATAAATCTAAACATTATATGTTTATACTTCATATATGTCATGGAGGTTGGTATATAAGATATGAGATCAAATTTCGTCTACATCATTTATTGTATTGTCGCTTATAATTCCCTTTACACTAAAAAAAATACGTGGTATATATTAGTTTCAACTTTCAACTACCAAATTTATTTATAAAACAAAAATTAACACAAATTTAAATTTATCCTTCTCGTACTTTTCGTATCACTTAATGCGTAAGCAATCGAAGAAAAGAAAAGAAAAGAAGAGTGAAGAAATCCTAATAATTTCCACCACCGACGACCCATCACCTCTAACCTCCATTTCGCCTTCCTCACAAACACCGCACTCTAGCTAACAGTTACAGGTTTACAGCACACACTTCCACCTCCCCGAATCCAGCAGCAGCTTCGCGATTCTGATGGCGGAAGAGAAGGAATCAACGTCCATTCCGCTTAGTCAACATGATCCTGAAGATCCTGCTAAAGCTCATCTCACTTCCTCCCACTCCTCTCCTCGCGAGGTTAGGGTTTATCTCCTTCTTCTTCAAACTCTTGTTTCATTCCGCTAATTGTGCATTTTGATGTTTGAATTGCATTATGGTTTAATTTTGGTGGAAAATCATATGCGAATAGGATTTTTTTGGTAAATTTTGATTATTTTTTTATATATATTTTTGGCGAGCTTCTGTTTGATGACTAAATATTCAATAATGCGATTGTGTAATGAGGTTGATTTTGTATTAATGATTTTATTAGTGCTTCATATCTCTGTTTTTTTACTTAGTCTGTGGACTTGAAAATCAAAGGAAATAACCATAACTTGGATAAATTGTAAATTGATTACTTAATCGAACTGGCGGATTCTTGATTGCTACAAGCTATGCTTACTTGTTTTGGGAGGTCCGAGGGTTATTTAAGAGGTGGGAATAATTTGGTTGCAAATTCATTGCTTAGTTGCCGATTTTGATGATAATGACTTAACAAGATAGCATTAGTGTATCTAGCCAAAGAAATAAGAATATAATTTTTGTAAGAATGTAGAAAATTACAATATTAGAGAGGGGAATTTGTTGCAATGGCAGCTAGAATGAAAGGTTATCATGCCCTGTTCCTTAAAATTGTACAAATAGTCGAAGGTTAGGAAGGTTACTTTCTACGTGGGATGCCTATGAAGTTTGAACTGAAGAATTGTTTATGGCTTTGTTATCGTTAATATATGTAGTATTAAGTTACATTACTCCAAATGGGCTTACTTGAGTAGGACTAAAGCATGTTTCTAAGAGCTAGGTTTTGACATTTTATTTAAGTTTTACTTGTTAATAAGTGTCAATTGTCTATATGCTCGTGGTTGTGAAAGTATTGTCAATCCTTGACCTGCACTTGGGGTGAAACAAAGAGTTCAAGAGATATAGAATTTCAATTGTTTTAACCATGCAAGATCTTTCGAAAGGAGTAACTAAGAGCAAGATGTTTTTAAAAGTTATGTTATAGCTTTGCCAATTTTTTATACTTCCTTGAACATCATTGTGCTACCTTGGGGGGTCAACTTCCACAATTTAGCAACTTTTTCACTGTAAGAGTTTTCTTTATGCTACCCCAATACATCCTTGGTCTTACAAGATTAACCCAACAATTTTACAATCAACGGCAGTCATCTTCTTGTCTCATCTGTTGTTGTGTGTTGGAAGGGTGGATGTTGTAGCAGTTGGTATAGAAGGCTGGCGAGCACAATGATTTGAGTAGAGAGGTATGGATATGGTGTTTTGAGGGGGAGAGAGATTCAGGAGTAGAATAGAGAGTTGATAATCGGAAAGATGGCTGCTGGTGCTAACTTCCTATATTGTGGTTCATTATTTGTTTTAGTTTTAGTTGTCACATAGCTTACAATATTATTGTTTTCTGTATGTACGATTAAATTTTTTACTGGAGCCCATCTCTTCTCAATTCTCGTATTAAATTCTCTATTCTAAGTCCCGTGTATATGGAATCACACTTGCTCGTCTTTTCTGTTGTGACCTAACTCTTTGTAAAACATCTAAGGCCCCCTGTGTTATGGACCTACATAAACTCCCATATGTATGTGAACATACTAGGTTATACTGAAAGATGCTATTAAATTGTTATTAGTTTATCTTTCTTTAAAATGAAGTATGAATTATATTTCTTTCTGATGATTTTGGTTGTGAAATTGCTGTAATTGCCATTTTTTTGTATTTCCATTCTGCATCTCTTCAACGTGCCATGCCCATATTACTTATTTATCTGTCACTTCCTCCTTTGTCTTAACTGAGGTTACACACAAGGATCTCTTCATTAAAATGAGGTCCTACTTTGTTTACAGTGCGAAAATATTGTAGTTTGGTTCTTCTAGCTTGTTTGACTGGTGAGTATCGGGCAACATACGTCTGACCTTCAGCCAACATCGGAAATTATACTAATTAATTGGTCTTTTCTCCCCTCATCGTGATATGAATATTTTTTTTTTCAGGCTTGCTGCTATGTCCTCCAGAGTTGGGTTTCTAAAAAATTCATGACTGGATGGTAATTTGCTCTATCTGTCTAAAAAATAATAGCTCTAGCTTTTGTAGTATGGTGCTTATATATATATATATTTGCATTGGACATGAAATTGCAGTGTAGTGCTCTTCCCTGTTGCAGTAACCTTCTTCATTACCTGGTGGTTTATTCAGTTTGTGGATGGTTTCTTTAGTCCTCTATATGAGAGCCTTGGGATTGACATATTTGGTAAAATCCATTCTTTTTATTTTTTACCTGTTTTCGTATTTTTTTTTTTACTTGTTGCCCTTTTGTGACCTTTTTGTGGCTGGGAAGGGAAGCGAGTGGGAGAAAAAAATACTTTTGATCTTGGGGAGATGACTAAGATTTGTGATTGAGAAGAGGCATGTTATCAGATAAGAGTTGCATTCTTGCATTCTCTTTTTTTAGCTACAAATATCTATAGCAAGTTCAACTTTTCACTTTGTCAGGGACTGGAAATATGCTTGATTTGTCAAGCTTGAGAGAACGGAAAAGGTGTATTAGTAAAATATGAGATAAGTGGGTCTTGTTGCTGGTTTAATACACTCCAAGACACCATTTCTGTAGTGCTTCTACTTCAACAAGGACTGAAGGTATGCTTTAGGGAAGGTAACTGTTAAGCATGAGAATACTGAAAAGGAGTGAATCTTGAGAATAGTTAAGTGGGTTGAGATGCCAGTTCTTAAATACTCGGAGACACCATCTTTGCATTGCTTATTTCCTGAAGTGCTATACTGCTATGTCTAGTTTGGGTACTACATATGTATTTTTTCGCTTTTCATTGAAATGCTTCCTTTGTGCTGGTTGAGAATATAATTCGCTTTTATTATAAGCTGGACTTTCTTTGAAGGAAAGGAAAAATATCCTATCCCTTTCCACTTCTTCAGCTCTATCTAACATGCGTTATCCTTAATAATTCACTTTCTTTTCCTGGATTTTTTGCTGCAGGGCTAGGCTTCGTCACGTCTTTATTGTTTGTTTTTCTTGTCGGTGTCTTTGTTTCCTCTTGGATGGGTGCCACTGTTTTCTGGCTTGGAGAATGGCTGATAAAAAGGATGCCTTTCGTTAGGCATATATATTCTGCCTCTAAACAAATAAGCTCTGCAGTTTCACCAGGTATATTTGATTTTAAGGACTATCTGTTTTCCTTACTCAGATTAATGACCAAAATTATTAGATACACTAGGATTTCTGCTGCTAGTACATTCATTCATTGATGTAGCTCTTACTTTGTTTCTCAAGTATCATTGACTGTTGTAGTGATACAAATTTACAACTTCCATGCAAACGGCTTTGAAACGGTTATTACATGTACTGCTCTTGGTTGCTTCAGAACTTGTTGACTAAGTTTCAGGTGTTTTGAGGTTTTCTTTTTCCTTTTTAAATGTGTGTGTTTCTGTGTGCGGTCACATGGCTTGAGGCTGATGATTTCAATTTTCTAATTTCTTGGATGTATATTGTATTGAAAATCTTCAAATCCTTTTGTTCAGATCAGAATACTACTGCTTTTAAAGAGGTTGCAATAATTTGTCATCCACGGGAAGGTGAATATGCTTTTGGCTTTATCACGTCTACTGTCACTCTGCAGGTATGTGTGAAGCAAATGGACAGATCTTTCCCCTTCATATTTTGCAACTCTTTTTGTCCCTAATATGTAGCTTCTGATGCTGCAGTTTTGCATTTTGTTTCAATACTAGCATTTCATGTCTGCAAACATGCAAATACAATTATAATGAGTTTGGACTTTGCACTCCCAGGCATTTTATGTTTACAAACATGCATGCTAACTCATTGCAGAAGTATTGTTATAATGGGTTTCTCAGTTTGGGTTTAGTAGACAAGGAAACCTGGAGAAATTAACTAGACTTGATTATGTGTGACTACTGGGTAAAATTTATTAAGACATTCTGTATCCAGATGTTGTTACCAAAGGGGATAAAAAGGTTATACTTTTATTGTTGGGATAAGTAAAGTTTCAAAGAGAGTTGATAATAGGATTAAAACACGAAAAACTTTACTTCATTCCAATTAGAAGTGAATTACGTTGCAGCTATATATTGCAAAGATAAAATACAAACTAAGCTGAAAGTTACGCTAAAATACCTATGATATGATAACCCACCACTAACGTCCCTCAACATATTAATAATCACATGACCATTCACCTTTTTACCGAAGGCATACTTCAACAATATGCCTCTAACTTTGACGCATTAAGTAATATCTGAAATTATTCCAAGCATTGAAACACTAAGCTACTGCCACATGATAATCATAACGAACTGTTACTTCCTAAAACATAAAGATAGTGGAATCAATCAAACTACCCACTACTTTGAAGGACTGAGCTCAACACTTACTGTTGAAGAAGTGGTTGGAAATTCCTTGTTTTTGGTGTTGGTTTTATTGAGCGTTAGAATGTATATTACAGTTCCTTGAACTATAATGCCTTTTGAGCAAAGACTGGTCTATAAACCTGATGAGGTGCACCCCGTAGGCTGACTGGGGAGCTTTATCGTTTTTATTTGATCAGGCAACGTGACTGGTTAGCAAGGAGATATCCAATGATGATAGTCAGCCAGTCACTATCTGCCACTTACCCACTATACGTGCACTAAGAGTGATTGGGATGTATACACGTTCACACTTGGTGTTATTCTGCAACTTGTGCTCTATGAAAGAAGCATATATCTTGTAGTAAGTGATGAGAGTGTGACTGCCATTTTCACTCCCTTGGAATTGATTATAATGGTTGAAAATGTAGTTGTTAGAAGAAATGATAGGAAAACTAATTAAATTATTGCACTTGATCTCTAACTCTCCTGTCCTGAAGTAGGACGGATGATGCTAAAAGCAGCGGTAAAATAGATGAGAAACAATGCTATGTAGTTCCTCCACTTATTACTACTATGTTATGGGAATGGGTGTGGAAGTGCTTTGCTATTTCCTCACTGACGAATTGGAAATTAGGGTTTGTATCAGTATATCAGGTGATATATGGAGTGTTAGGCCTTTCCCTTTTTAGAAAAAGTATAGCTTCAGCTTGTCTCCTTGGATAAAATCTGGAAAGAGTTACAGAAGTTGCCTTGCTGATATCAATCATGGGTTGTTTCTTTGTACATCTGCTTTTTGCTTTGTTCAATTAAATGGTGTCATATAGGTAAGTTGATATTGCTTTGCAAGCTAAGTAATATTGTAAATAGGAGCTTGACTGTGAGAAGAGATACATGCATTAGGATTTTGTTGCTGATGACAGGGGATCCAGCATGATGTCTGAAAATGATGATAAGAGGGTTTTCTTGATTGTCTGTCATGACTGGAAGAACTCAAACCATATATTTTGGAAATGATAGCTGAATTTCCATTTGCCATGTGAAGTTACAGGCCACTGAGTTCCTCCTAGGGACATGGAAAATTGGGTATGCTAGAGGGTACAAAGAATTTAATATGAATGGTTTAGTGAATAATCACATGCTTCAAGCAAATTGTGTAAGGGAACAGATTTTCTAATTTTTGGTCAACTTCAGACTGATCAAGATCCAAGACTCCACTGACTTCTGGTGGCACCTAAGATTTCATAATGTTTTGTGCTTCTTGGACAGTTTAAGCTAAGTTCAGTTGACCCAACAGGAAAACTGTTAAACCCTAGGTTAAAATTTTGTTCAGAATCTGAATTGCACTAGAGATTTTTGATATTAGAAATAGGACTCGAGCTTTAGGGTTTCTTGAATATTTAATGATACACAAAGTACTGTATTCACACGGGACGCAACAGTAAAAGTGGTCCCTCAATATAAAACTAAGTTACCCCCTCAAAGTTGATAAAGATTGACATATGTTGTGTTGAGGGGTAACTTTTACAGGGGATACATGTATACAATACTTTTGATAATGATATTAGAATTAGAGGGTTACTTATGACTTGGTGTATCTTGATGGGTCATCTGGTAAGGTTTGGGGGTTTTAGGAAGGGAAATCCCTGATGCAGTCCCATGCAGATTTCCCTGTTTCCCTGAATCCCCAATGAACTTTTTGGGTTGTTGGACTGACCTTACCTTCAATTTTTCACATGTATATTTGCATGTTTTAAGTTTTGAATTTCATAAGGTTCTAAGTCGATTATTTATTGTTGCTTGCAGAGGGATGAAGGAGACGAAGAGTTGTGTAGTGTGTATGTTCCTACCAACCATCTTTATATTGGAGACATCTTTCTGGTCAATTCCAAGGATGTCATCCGACCAAATCTTTCTATTCGCGAGGGAATAGGTCAGTAATCTGTTGCCTTTCCTGTCTTTTACATGTTGTCTATGTTTGGCGACAGAAAAGTCCATGATGAAACAGGCAAACAGTAGTCATATTTGCACTTGGATCATATTTCTTAAGAGCATTTTCATAATAGAATGAATTTGAAAGAAAGAGAGATATTTGCCACCGTTTCTTCTACAGTCTCTGTCTCTCTTTTATCTGTATGTCAATCATTTGAATACAAATTCTGGTATATTTGCAACACCCAAGTTTTGTCTCCCATATATTAGCTGTTTTATTTATGCTGTGTTTTCTTCCCAGAGATAATTGTATCAGGGGGAATGACAATGCCACAAATCATATCACCTGTAGAAAGAACAATTCGACCAAGTGATAGAATCCCAATGAATCGATTGTCAACATAAAGATCAAGGAATGAGGATATTAGTGATACAAATGTTACGATGTCTGCTTATTAGTATAGGAGAAAGATTGTTTGCAGAGTTGCAGATATTGCATGAAGAGATTGTATGCACGGTGATTCCTTGAGTGCAATGTGGACATTCCAGTATTCCTTATTTGTCTCTGTTCATTTGTGGCGTGCATACTGTCGTTTCCATTTTATTGACCTTTGTACCTGTAGTGTATAGGAACTTGTAAAGGTAAGGTTAGATATTTTGATGGAACTTATTAGGTGCTTCAATCAATTTCTTTTAAGCTTGTATCTTTAACTATTTCACAAAAAAGATTTAGTCCTCAGCAATTAGGTTAATACTTCGTTTGCACAAATCTATTCCTGGAATTTTTTGTTTGTGTATGTTTTATGGTTAGTTCTGTGTTGTGTAACCTTTCGTATCACAGTGGAATAACCGAATAAGGTTTGTACTTCCAAAATGCAAGAGGTTCAACAAGACTGAAATTATTGAGACATTCTTCATTAAATTTTGTATTGATTATTAGTTCAATTTCTACCATCATACATTCATACTTGCGCACACATTAAAATGACATGAACTAAGTTAGAAAGTGTTCAGAAATTGACTCCCTCTATTATTAATTGGTCCATTTGGGTATGGGTATAAACCTTGTTAGTTTTTGAGGCTGATAACTGCCTATTTTAATCATACCTTCTCTGTTTTTGTGTTCAATATTAATTTTTTTTTAAAGATATTGGTATTGGTTTGAACTCAATGGGTTCTAAATACAAATAAAACAAAAAGTATTGTATATACACGAACTAAATAAAGTTATTGTGTCTCATTAAAAGTGATATCTTAATATAACAAAAGTTATCCTCGATACAATATATGTTAATTTTTATCAATTTTGAGGGTAATTTTTGTTATTTTAATTTTTAAAGGGTTACTTTTATTAGGGACACAATAACTGTGTATACGAATATCAATTTTAGCTTCTCTTCCCATTTAAATATAAATAAAAGGATTTTAAATATCATTTTTATCCTCTTCCCAAGTACTACTTGATCCAAACAGGAGGATGATTTGAATGGTCATCGTGACGAAGACGATGATCATAAGATTGGCAGGGGAAAATATTAAATATGTAGCTTTGAAAATGGTAGTGGAAAATCAGTATTTTAGACAAAATAACTCATAGGGATATAACTGTAATTTCAAGTCATGAATCTAGTGGGGTAAATAAGTAATTGCAGTACCCTAAACCACCTAAAGTCTAAGCTCTATATCAAAACTCCTAAACCCTAAACCATAACCCTCAAAACCTAAAACTTTGACCTTAAACCCTTGACCCCTAATTCTTAATCGAAAGCCCTTAACTCTAAATTAATGTTTTGATATGAAGATTCGAAAGGAAACTAATAAAAGGGGGATAATGATGTTATGTTTTTATCATTATCAATTATTTGATATAACTAAGGAATGAAAATACTTATACTATATTGTGATTGGAGAGACTAAGAGTTTTTGACCACCAAAGTTTTGGAATATCAAATAATATAATGTTAATAGTTAATTGATTTCATTTCTTCCATTCAAAAAAATATACCTAATATGTTCTAAGCCATAAACCTTTAAATCTAAACTAGTAACCTTAAACCTCAAAGTCTAAATTCATAACCGTCTAAACTTAAAACCTAAACTTTACCGTGACCCTAAACCCAACCCTATAACCTTAAACTCTTAGACATAACCCTTACTTTTAACATGAACGTTGACAACAAACACTAATAATTCGTGTAACACACTAATGAAAATGAATTGACATAAGAAACCAATATCGTATACATTATGCAAGACAAATCATTTTACGTTAAAAATACCATGCGAATAGTGATATAACTTCATATGCTTTTCTTTTCGATATTTTTAAGACATGTTCTTTTCAATATTATATATTTTTAGGGTGATAACACTTTTTATTGTAAGAGTTACATGAAGTAACATAAGAATAATACAATACAACATGTAGTATAGTTTTGTTTCTAAAAAATCGACTATGGAATACTTCGGTCCACTTACAACTCTACCAATCATATACGTAGGACAAATTGATTGTAAAATATCTTATATTATTATTTAAGATTTATCTTATATTATTATTATTTCAGAGACACAATAAACGTGATGCCTCCAAAATCCAAATTGAGGTTTTTTCGTTGCTTTGAGTAGAAAAAAATTAAAAAAATTAGCTTTGCCAAAAAGATTTATTGTAGGTTTGGATAACAAACTGGAACCACAAATCTTCTGTTGAAAAATAAACAAAAAAAAATTTAATCACCGTTTTAAATACTTCAACAAAACAAAAGATTTGCTTTGGATATTCGGTTGAACAAAAATTCAAAAATTAGACAGTTACAAATGATAAGACTAACAACAAAACTTATCCTATCCCATAACTAATTACTCAAAACAAAGGAGATTATTAAAGAAGTGTTGTTACAATCTAAAAAACGTAAGCCCCACATCTTCCCATGTTCTTTAATCACTTTGTATAAACCCACATCAATAATAATATAAAACTCCTTGATTCAATACAAATCTCAAAAATAAGAACCTCCCAAAGGATATAGCACAATCCATACATTATTATCAGCACTACAAAATAAAGGAAACACCACAACAGATGAAGGTATTTTTTTGTTTCAATTTTCCATTTGATTTAATATCTTTAATATGTGTATTTTTTATCGGTTAGAGAAAAAGGTATTTTTTTTTGTTCCAATTTCCCATTTTTATCTTTAGTGTGTATTATTGTTAGATTATAGGTAGACAAGAAATTAATCTCCATCAACACTAAGAACGGTACACAAAAAAATGAATTACATCAACACAAAAAACATAAAGAACAGTAACACAATAAATATAAACCCAAATTGAAAGAAAATTAATGCAATAAAAAACATTATACCAAATACAAATTAAACACTAGGTTAGTATCATAATTCGAGATAGTCGTTGATATTGTCCACTTCATCGGAACAATTGGAAGCGGCGGCTGAGGAAGCCTGTTTCGAGGGTCTGTAAGAGTGATTGTTTTTTTGGATAAATAGTACCAAATCTGTTCATTTGTGTTGGTAAAGCAAATTGGTTTCATAGGGGTACTTTAAACCGAGATTTGTGTACTTGCAGAAGTGAATAATGTGAGTGCTGGGACGAAGAGGAAGGGATTTTTGCAGCAAGAAAATTTTAACCGTTGCTGGGATAGGAAGTACAACAATTCAAAAGAAAACAGATTCTAAAGACAGGGACAATAGGAAAATAGGACACCATATCAAAGAATAAGTAGTTTCCCAAGAGACGTCATCATTTTAATTGTACTCCCCATATTAAATAGTTGTTGAACAATACACATCCACCAAAAAAAGTGTTGATTTCAATGCAGAAGTACATTCCCAAAAACTCTACCTTCAGGATTATTTATAGTAGTCATCAGTCTTAACTATAGATGGCCACTAGGTTGGTTCCGCCCCGCCCAACCCCAATTCGGCCCGATTTTTAGTGAGCTGAATACGAATCTCAAATTTTTAACACTGACCCTATTCAATTCGATTCCTGAAAAAATTCGATTCGTCCCACAATTCGAACCGGATTAACCCACTCATTAAGCCCGGCCCGACCCGCTAAATTTGTCAAAAACTAGCCGTTGATGATCACCCTATATAAACCGAGAAATTCAGTTTTTCAATCCTCACAAATTCACTCTTAATTTCTCAATTACTACTAAATACAATTAGCTTACTTATTACTACTAATCTTCTTCTTAATTACTCTTTTAATCTTTATTAGTTATCTTAATTAGTTTATTTATTATTTTAATTTACTTGTTTACTACTACATTTCATAAAAAAAAATGGCTTCAAGAAATAGACTCAGTGTTAGCGGCTCGTACGATGATACCGCAAATTTTACTCAATACTTGTAGCAATAACTTTTCGGTACTCTTGCTACTTAAGTTCTTCAAACTTCAACTTCGGAGATGCGTCCGTCTCCTTCTACTGGTCAAGGTAACTCTTAAACTTCTAATTAATTAATGTTAATATGAAAACTAGTTAGTTTAATTAGATAGATTAATTAAGTTTATAATGTTTAATTAGTTAATAATGTTAGATTAGTCGATGATAATATATATTAGGTTAATATATTGATTATATAATTACGTATATTATGTTAGTGATGATAATTAAGTAGATTTAGTTAAATTTGTTTAATGTATTTAATTAAATTTATTATCTTAAATAGTTTAATTAGTTGATTATGGTAATTAGGTAAACTATGTTGATATTGTTGAATTAGTTGAATAGTTGATGATGTTAGATTAAGCACATTAGGTTGATGATGATAAATAGGTTGATTAATTTAGATTAGTTTAATTAGTTTAAGTAAATTGTTTTAAGTAAATTGATTAATTTAGTTTGATTTGTTTAATTAATTTAAGTAAATTAATTTAAATTGAATATGTTATATTAAGTTGATGATGTTATTTAAGTAAATTGATTAGTTAAATTAATTATGTTATGTTAAGATTAGTAAATTGATTAGTCATGTTAGATTAGTTGATTATGTTATGTTAAGATTAGTTAAATTGATTAATTATGTTAGATTAGGTGATTATGTTATGTTAAGATTAGTTAAATTGATTAATTATGTTAGATTACTTGATTATGTTATGTTAAGATTACTTAAATTGATAATGTTAAGTTAAGATTATTTAAATTGCTTAGTTATGTTAGATTAGTTGATTATGTTATGTTAAATTAGTTAAATTGCTTAGTTATGTTAGATTACTTGATTATATTATGTTAAGATTAGTTAAATTGATTAGTTATGTTACATTACTTGATTATGTTACATTAAGTTGTTGATGTTTTATTAGTTGATAATGTGTTAGTTAGATTAGTTGATTATGTTATGTTAAGATTAGTTATGTTAGATTAGTTGATAATATTTAAGTTAAATTGATTAGTTGTATTAGATTAGTTACATTTTTTATTATGTTATATTAGGTTGATTATGTTAATTAGTTAGTTAATGAACTAATAATGTTAGTTTTTGGCTTAATTTGATATGAAATGAAGGTGAAGATGATGGTGAAGGTAGAGTACCCGAGTCTACTCACTATAGAAAGAAATCTTCACCTGTATGACTATATTTCGAGAAGGTTCCGATGACCGACGCTACTTCCAAATGAAAGAAATTCATGTGCGATTGCTTGATATGCAAGCAACAAGGGAAGAAGTCAGTAGCGTCTTATTCATAGAAGACTGGTTATGGAAGACTGCTAAAGTGTTCATTTCGATATCATGATTTACAAGAGCATGGACTATATTGCAAGTATATGAAGCTAAAGCCATGACATATGCTCACGCGTTTTGGTTCCCATAAATTTGTATAAGTTGTCTTGTTTCCAATAATTAGGTGAGTTAAGTATGGATGTTGTGTAGTGGTAGTTTGATGCTAAAGCATAATTTAAAGTCTAAAACCATGTCCTTACCCTTGTGTGTTTTGTCCCATAACTTTGTTTAAGTTGACTTTTTTCAATAAGTAGTTGAGTTTGGTTATGAGTAATTTAGGAAAGCATAACAAGGAAGGTCTACGTTTTGTGATTCTCTTGGTTTAACTTTACTATGATTGTGTTTCTTGCCGATTGACCCCTATGGTTATTGAAACCACATAATACTTAGGTACCCCAATTCTTCTGCTTTGTCGTGGTTCGAAGAACTCTATATCTTTGTTTAAACATTGCATATTGATTATCATTTTTCAGATTAATGTTGCTTCCAGAGTATCAATGGGCCTTATTAGTCATGATAGATAAGAAATATTATAAAGATGTTGGGAGTAGATTTGGTTGTTGGTGAATTGATTTAGGTTGTATTATTTGGTCTAGGAGAACACTTTATAGAAGATGCTTGATAGTAGATAAAGTGGTCACCCATTTATTTTACTCAAGGTACGTAAAAGTTATGAAAAAAACCTTACCTTTAACAGCATAATCTAGGGTCAAATGCAAACTTAGTATCATATTTAGGAAACCTTTTGGGTGAGATTGTTTGGTTATTTATTTAAAAACACATGTTTTTTCATATTATGGGTATGATTTGGTATTGTTGGTGAGTTATAATTATGATTTGTCAATATTAATTGGGTAAGAATTATATGTGGTGATAAATCTTGATTTATTAAATTGGAATTAATTTGCTAATTAATCCTTGAGATTGTTTATTATCACTCTTTCATTAATACCGATATTTATTGAGTAAAGGTGATTTTTTTAAGTGTTTATGACGAGGGTAGTTGACTCTATTCAACGGATTTAGAAGTTAAGAAGGAAATAAAAAGGTAAAAATTACAGTATAACAGAGATTGGTTGTATAACTGTAATGTTTGCATGTGTGTGCTGTGGTGATTGTGAAATCGAGGTAAACTATAAATCACGTAAAGAGAAAGAATGATAAGCAATAAAACCCTGGGGTAGTGCACGTCTAAAGTATTGACAATAAGCGGTTGGTGCTTCACGGGGTATTATCCGTGACTTTTCTTAGAGGTTGTGTGATTTACGAGTCTCTCTTATAAAGTTTTAAACTCAAAATTGGAGTTAGTTGAGATCTCATCTAGCTATGGTGACGGAATCTCGCCGTTTACCATCTGGATTTATATTGTATTTTGATGCTCTTCGACGGGAGTACATGTGTTATTTATCTATTTGATGTCCTAATTAGGACATAGGGGGAGACAACCTTGTCTATTGCTTAATCTAAGTAATTAATTAATTTGTCATGATAGTTGAGTAAAATGTTGCGTAATACGTTCTTGCATACAATACTTATTCTTTATTTAAATGTTATTTCAATTGTAATACTTTGTATTATGTATGTAGTCAGCTTGCTAATTACGTGCTTTATATGTTTTTGGTCATGGATTTTTCCTATAAATGACACTGAGATGATCTAATATTTACACTTGTATTATTAGGGAGTAGATTATTGACAGGTATCTAGTCGAACATTCATGCATGGATGGATTGAGTGGAGTGTTGCTTTAATTTAAATTCAGATTAGTCTGTGTTTGTTTAGAGTTGATTTTAGACTGTTGGTTTTGGATTTGAGTTGAACGTTATTTTGGTATACTACAGCAAGGGCCTTAACAGTTCCAGTTTGTTATATTAGGAGTTTGTTTTACGATTGATGTTATTTCGAAAAGTCTTTTGGTTTTCGGCTGCAAAACTTTGTTTTATAGCCTTAACGTTTGAAAACGTGATAGTAGCACACTGGTAGTTTCCTAAATGTTTGGTTTTCGAAAAATGTGAATTATCGAGGTGTTATAACATATGTTAAAGGATTGGTGATATATGTTTCTGAAGTGCGAGTGGTGGGCCAAGGAAGACAAACACTAGTTTGAGATGTATTACTCTACAACACAAAGTAAGGGTTTTGTTTTTTTAAATATTTATTTATAGAACTTCTCTTTGATTATACATTTACGAAAAACCCTATAATATTATTTCTATTTCTAATGCATAAAGGAAACAATACGACTTACATTATGGGATAAATTTGCAACTAATCAAGGAAATCAAATATTCCATGAAATAAATCAAGTACATGTGTTGGCCGCATATTTAGTTACTATAGGATTTTATAATGTTGAGATCTAGTATTTTAAATCCACTTACCATTATTATTCTATATAATGCAATTGAAATTTTTACAACACGTTTTCAATATAGGATTATATCTATCTACTGTTGAGAAAATACGATTGTTCATTAACACAAATGTAGAACATACTGAAGATTTACATGACTTGTAAGAATATTTATTCCATTTACAAACATAAGTTAATTTCTTTACTACAATAACTCTAACTCATCAATATACATGCAGGTACACCGATGATGAATACATACAAATCCATATTACTTTCACCCAGTCAAGGCAGATTGTATTCCAAGCAAAGAGAATTTATTTGGATCAATATTCAGTGACATTCAATGTGAGAAAATAAAAATTATTCAATTGTTATTAATATATTTATACATGAGTCAAAACCTTTTAGCTAATTTTTATTACAATAGGTTAAATATTTCAGGATATGTGCGATAATCTTAAGTATTGACACTAACTTGTCAATTTGGTATGATTCATGTATACGACACTTAGTGAGGACTGATAAATGCCTAAAATGTCTCTTGGCATGCAATGGTATTAAGGCAAGGTATATATATAAATTACAATATTACAATAGATTTCTTAATGTAAAATGTTAAGTTCATATATTTTTTTCACAGACTTAGAATACCATTAAAAATTAGAGACAGAAAGGCAATAAAGTGTATTACGCTATTTGACAAAGAGGTAGAAATTGTTATGGGTTGTAAAACTTCCTACATTAAAACCTTTGCCGATAATGTAAATTTATAATTTGTAGAGTTTATTAAGAAAAATACAAAAACTAATTGAAATTTATTTTATTATTGGGAACATGGACACACCTTCATAGAAGAAGTACAAAAACGTTTAATGAATTCGTTTATATTTATACTACATGCTCCAACAGATGAAAATGATGAAGTAAGGGTTGTAATAATTTTTCATAACAAATGGGAGAAATAATTTTTTTTATCTTAAAAATTATATGAACAACTGAAAATCATCAATTTAAACATTTGAATGGTTTTAATTTAGTCGATATTGTAGGTTAACAATCCAACTTATTTAGTTTCATTTACAAAATTTATTACTCTACTATTGTAGAGACAAACTAGTGATTTCAAAAAAGACAAAAAAAAAAAAAAAGAGGAGGCCTTCTCAATATATAATTTTATTAAGGCACCAATCACAAAGAGGAACAACAGTTAACGCGGACGCCAATATTAACATCTTCTTCCAAAAACCCTAAGAACAGAAATCCCCAATTTTTCGTAACCCCAGTTTCGAAATTAGGGTTGAGTTCCGTAAAATCAATTTAAATTAAACTCTAACTGGAGCAAATTTCACCGTTTCCAGCAAAATCCAATGGAATTTGACGAGTACGAATACTTGGAGAAGTCGGTGGAAGAAACAGAGGGACGATCGAAGAAGAGGGAGACCAGCATGGAGAGGAGAGAAAAAGGTTACAGGAAGCGGAAGGACGAGGGTTCGGATGATCATCGCGACGATGATGGTGATGATTACGAGAGGAAGCTGAAGAGGTCTAGAAACGAGGAGGGAAATGGAGTTGAGCGGAAGCGTGAAGATAGGGATAGGAGGAAAGAGAAAGAGGACAGACATAGGGACAGGGAGAGGAGGGACAGAGACAGGGACAGGGACAAGGAGAGGAGGGACAGAGATAGGGACAGGAGGGATAGGGATAGAGAGGGGGAGAAGGAGAAGGAGTCAGAGAGGGATAAGGAGAGGGAGAGGCAGAGCAGTAGTCGGTCCAAGCGTCATGATAGCTTGGAGCCTGAGATGAGCCGGGAGAGGGATAGGTCACGGAGAAGCAGTAGTCGGTCGAAGCGCCATGAAAGTGTGGAGCGAGAAATGAGCCGGGAGAGGGATAGGTCACGGAGAAGCAGTAGCAGGTCTAAGCGGCATGATAGCCGGGAGAAAGAAAGAGAGTTAAGAGAGATGGAATCCAGAGATAGCAGGTAGTTTTTTTTTTGGGGAAGATTTATTGGCTTTTTAATTGTGCATTGTTTTGATGTTCTGTTTTGTGGTAGAATTACGAATCTGTATTTATGTATGAATTACTTAAACCTTGTTCTGACATTGATCTTATGCAAATTTTTTTGATACAGAATATGGATGACCCTGTAAAAACTCTAAACTGATGTATTTTTATAGGTTAAATTCTTTATGTTATTGAGGTCTTGTAGAGTTGTAGCAAGTGCATGAAATGTTTTTTTTTACTCACACATGCTTCAATTTATAGAATAATTATTCTCAGACTCACTCGTTAAAATCCATGTGGCTTTTTTACAGTTACGTGGCTTTGGATTATAAATGTACTGTATACTTCTTTGGAAATAACAAAGTGTTCTTGTATTTATGATCAAGGCTCTACTGGAAACAACTCTATGGTTGACCCCTTATTACCCCTGTCTTAGGCTGGTGCCTCTTTCGTGGCCTAGGATACTTGTCAAGTTTCCATTGAATTGGGCTGAGAGAACTTCATGGTTGTTGGATGGCTGTTTTTGATGTCTTGTACCTCCTTTATGATTGTATATGTTGATTGTCAATTTAATGTTTTATAGGAGATTCCGAGAGAAAAAGGAACCAGTGGAGCCTGAAGTTGATCCAGAGAGGGATCAGAGAACTGTATTTGCATACCAGGTGGTTATCCTTTTATTCTATTCTGTAATTATCTATGAGTATTGTTGGCATGATTTTCAAGCGGTTGTTAATTCCTAACACATTTTATTACTGTATTTGATGGTTACAGATGCCTCTGAAAGCAACCGAGAGAGATGTTTATGAATTTTTTTCCAAAGCTGGCAAGGTAAATGGTGCTTACGTTTTGTTATTGTAACTGATGCCATGTTTTATACACGTTTATGTTCACTTTCTTGGTCTTTGTAACTTTTTCTAGTGGATAGCATATTTGCTGGTTTCTTGGTATGTTTTCTTAGAGAAATAGATGGTATGTGTACTTGTAAAGCATCTACTTTTATTGTCGAGAAATAGTGAGGCCCTTCAATTTACTCATTTATTACTCTTCAGCGTTGTCACAACCTGTTTTTGGGAAAAACATTAGTGTGTGTTGTATTGACATTTTGGCTGCAAGTTGTGGGGTTGGCAGTGTATAAATTATTTGTGGAAGCTACTTTGTCGGTTGGGTGGATAGGATTCACTTTTTTGTGTTTTAGATTTGGTCCCTTCCCCCCTCACATTTATGGAATTTTCTGATTCATTTATGATGTCTCCTGCAGGTTAGGGATGTCAGGCTGATCATGGACCGAAATTCAAGGCGTTCAAAAGGGGTTGGGTATGTTTCTATCACTTGGCTAGTAATTTAGGTGCATGCATTCTTAATAATAACTAGTAGCATTTGGTTTTAAAGATGTAAGTTTAACTTTATTCTTAAATGAACTAGCAATGCGATAAAGATATTCATGATGAGGGATGATGGGAATACCTTGCTCTCATGTTTAACAATTCATGCAGCTTTTTAAAGGTAGATGACATGAACCTGAGCCTACTCTTTGTTTTTCTTCTTCATCAGTCTCTAAGGAGTTAGATTCATTGATACAATGGTTATTTAATTGTATTCTTATTCTTCATTTCTGATTGGGAGTTGTTTCAATTTAGGTAAGTTTTATTTTGGATACATCATTTAAAGGTGGATTCGCTGAAGAAACGCCATTCTGAGATGGTAAAGTTGAGGCTTGAGGACAAAAAAGGCTAGGTGGCCTATTTAAATATAAGCTGTTCCGTTAATCCATTAACTGTAATACTTGTGTGAAATTGAACACCTAAGCTTTGTAATAGGCATTTGCAATTGAGCTACTGGCATTTCTCTGAAATTTGAACACATTGTGTGTTGTTTTCAGTAATCTGTCTTTCAAACCTGGTAAAATGAGCAAGGGAAAGATTGGGTTATCTTTGCAGTGCTGCTTCTGTTGTTCTTTGTATTAAGATCATTAGGGAGGAGATCAGTCTTTTAGGACTGTTGCTGACCCATAGTGTATCTAATTATGCTATGTGGGGTCCGACCCTTCTTAATTCTGACAGTGTATTGGGCATTATGTTATTGTTTGACAGTGATATTTGAGAAATCAGATTCTTGAAAAGAAGCTCAGCTTCAGCTTTCACTCATATGGATTTTGTTCACCCCAATTTTATCTGAATTCTTTGTAAGTCTCGCTTAATTTTTTATGCATATTCAGTCATCTGGTAAACTTACTGTTATTTCCCATGATGAGATGTAGGTATGTCGAATTTGTTGATGTTATGTCCGTGCCAATGGCGATTGCTTTGTCTGGTCAGCTATTCCTTGGGCAGCCTGTGATGGTCAAACCATCTGAAGCTGAAAAGAACCTTGTCCAATCTACAGCTTCTGGCGGGTCAACTGTTACAGGCCCTTATGGACCGACTGATAGAAAGTTGTATGTTGGTAACTTGCACTTCAATATGACTGAGCAGCAACTTCGTCAGGTGGATTTTTCTCGCATTTATTTTCTCGCATTAATGATGAAAAATATATAGGTTTATTTTACACTTTGTGGCTTATTTTTGCTCTGATTGATAATTGGTGAACTTTACATGTTGAGAGAAAGATTATGGTAGGTGTAGGAGTGGGAATGTAGTGAATTCATGCTTGGTCGGAGTACATTGTTGTCATATGATGTTGTATGGAGTAAAGAAGTCTTTTTTAAAGTGGGAAACATAACCTGTAATTTGTGAAAAAATAAACATGTTCTTGACATATTTTTGGACTTGTTAAGTGAGATAATTATGGGGGCCTTTGTTTTAGTGTATAATTGCTTGGGAGGACTATACTCTTTGATTCTTTTTGTCATGCATTATGATTTGACTGATGTTATAATTTAATAGAGATCTTTTTTGACATCTGATAAACTTACATAAATTAATCAGAAGTCATGCAAAAGTTAAGTAAATCTAAACCATCACATTCTGAATACATAATGCAACACAAATGGAGGCATAAAAAGTTTTGCGACTCAAGCACCAAGTGTTTCTGAGAAACACAATGATCTCCTTTTGGACCCCAAAACAAAGATTTATTGGGTAACATATGGTTTTTCATCCTTCAAAAGGTCATATGTTAGGGAGATCTGGTATGAAAATAAGGAGAAATCCATTTCAACTTGATAAAGAGCTTCAACGTAGAAAGGAATGCTTTGAGAGTTTACTTAAGGAGGATCATATGATGGTACTGGAGATACCATACAAGTAGTGGATTCATCTATCATAAAAAACGGAATTACTTTACACCTATGTGCCCTTTCCCGTGGAGGTGATTAATCTCCATTGAAGTTAATTAAACTAAAACCCGAATGCTAATCATATTCTTCTAGGAAGAAGAATAAAAACTTAGTCTTTCCTGATCACTTCATTTGAGGGAGTGATGCAAAAAGGAATTATGTTGCTTGCGATTAAAAAATGCAATGTGGTTCTTGATAGATTTGAATTTTTATTTGAAGTGGACTTTAGATTGAAATTACTTTCACCCTTGGAAAGGCGAGCTATGCCCTCCGAATCCAAGGATTTATTAACCTCATTCTTTGTCACATGTGCCACACCAAAGCACCTTTGTGAACCTTTTTTCTCCTCTTTCCCACCTCCTTCGAAAGGGGAATTTCTTCTCCCTTCCTCCTTGCCAAATTTTCCTTTTCCTTCTAATCAGAACGACTAGCTTCACCTTTCCTACTTTGTTTACGTTTGATTGTTTTTATCATTATGATTATATTCATCATGAGCTACTTTCTTATTTGCAAATGTATAACTTGACCATCGTCTTCAAAAATCTCGTATTAAAAGTTTTTAAAAATTTGAATTTTGGAAAAAGATTAATACTGTCTCCTTTTTATTTTTACTGTTCCACTTCTATACTAGACTCTTTCTGATGGCTTTACTAAGGCAAGTCCCAACTACAGTATGCCCCATTCTATGTTCCATACCCTTTCTCCTTTTTGACATTTGAGAAAATTACGTTACTCCATACGAAGTACTCATTATAGTTGCACAGTTATAGTTGCACAAATCAAGGAAAGTAACAATGGAGTGCGTCTTTCACCATTCTTGATTTGAATTTGTTTTTTTTTTTTCTCTTTATCCGAATGTCAAAAAATTAAATAAAAACTAGTTATTATTCCAAAATTGAAGAATCCATTGTTGGAGATTGAACGCAAACATTGTCAAGCTTAGTATAGCCTGAAGGACAAGAAACTTTTGTGAATTGCTGGATGCTGTCTTCAATGGGAAACCAAGTAATTGCTAGATTTTTTGTCTTCAATGGTGTCTTCAATTTTGATTTTAGATTTGAGCTTATATACCTTCATATATTCACCATTTTTTGAGGGAAATGAGTTTACTTGGTAAATTTTTTGGCCAATTTTCTATCTTTGATTCTATATAATTGAGGCAAGAATGGTGAGGGAGGTGGGTCTTTATGGTTGCATGGGCTCAATACTGATTGTTGTGGAGACATTTGGTGGCAGAGGAGTGGTAGGAGCAGTGGATGTGTGGCTGGAAAGACGGTGGCCAGAAATAAGGGAGACTATTTTAGGTTTTTAATTGATTTTGTTTGGATAAATTTGCTACTTGTTAGGGTTAGAATCGAAACCTTTCTTGGTTGATAGTGGCAACTATAGTGGGGTGATTTCTTGTGATTGTTGTGACCTTAAGAGTGAAAATGTTGTCAGCTAGTGGGTTGGAGTTATTTTAACAAAATTAATTGTAAATGAAGTAAGAAAAACATGCCTTGTTTCCGCCAGCATTTGCTTTTAGGTTCTCTCTCCATGCAGTCCCTTAGTGCTCAACATTAATCTGCAAGTCCACTACCTAAATACCTACCTAATATCTCTCAGTTTACCCTTCATCCTATACCTTCATATAAACAATTTCTCACTTAATTTGAAACCTAGAGTAGTAAAATTGCCATTTTGAATTCTATACCTTCTTAAAGAACATTTTTTGTATTCAAAATCAGTGTAAACAACGAAAGATTTACAAGCAAGGGAATGCATAAAACTAAGATGATGACAGAGGAGACGCCATTGGAGAATGGGACAGGGAACTTTTAAGGAAACTTAATGGATCAATGGAGAGAAGAAATGAGAAGCGTTGCATTCTTCAACGATGATTGATTTTATGGTTGAGATAATAGGTGATCAGCATGAAAATGTCCATTGTTGAAGGTGGTGGTATTTGCGAGTGGTGCCATGGCAGTATTAGGGCCGGAAACGAGCCGAATCAAGCCCGAGCTTGAGAAGCTCGTGGCTCAGCTGGCGTGACTCATAAAGCTCGGGTTTGGGCTCGTGACTCGGCGAGTTTAAAAATTCGAGCTTTGGCTCGGTTCGATAAAAGCTTGTGGCTTGGCTCCACTCGGCTCGGCATAAGCTCGTCACTTGGCTCGAATTTTCCGAAAGCTTATTCGGGTGATTAAGTTCGATTCTATTTAAAGATTGGTTTCAACTACTCTCTTAATTAAGCGCGGCTCGGTTAAGATCGTTGAGCCCTCGAGCCTGAATTGTTTGAGCTCGAGCTCGGGCTCGCTTTTGTAAAGATCGGGCTCAGCTAATTCTGAGCTTGAGCCGAGCTTTAGGCGATTCGATCCCGAGTAGCTCACGAGCTAGCTCGGCTCATATCCAGCCTAGGCAGTGGCTTGACATACATAAGAGAGAGGGGAGAGGAAGAAGAGACACAATTGAGTTGGCAAAAATGATATATTTTTTTTACTTGTTTACTTGGTCATAAGTTGTACCGGACCTTTTTGGGAAATATGGTATAATAGTTGAGGCCAAACTTTGTAAATTCAAATTTAGGACTTACTGTAGAAGACTGGTTATAGTTGAGAGTTTGAGACCTTTGTTATTGATTTTTCCAACAATTACTTTTGTAAGGAATGTGGAACAACTAGAAAACCACAAGGGAGTAATTATTTTCTGTGTATTAGTGAAGAATATGGTCAAAGGTAATATGTGAATGGTGAAAAAATCAAAGTCTAAAATTCTATTCCACCTTATCTATGACATGTACTTTTTTCCCCTCTTGAAACTACCCTATTTGTTTACTTGTTTACCTCTAAGTCCCTACTGAGCTGTTCCTTCAATTATTTGCTGATGAAATTTCTACTCTTTATTTCTTGTGGTCAGATCTTTGAATCGTTTGGTCCTGTGGAGCTGGTGCAACTTCCTCTTGACCTTGAGACTGGACACTGCAAAGGTTTTGGGTTTATTCAAGTCAGTGAGAAGTTTAATTATCTATTTAACCCCTCTTGGTTGAATGTTCTTTTGTGTTTCAGCTAATTTTGAGCTTTTTTACAGTTTGCTCAAGTTGAACATGCGAAGGCAGCACAAAGTTTAAATGGAAAATTAGAAATTGCTGGCAGATATATTAAGGTAGGCTGCTGTTTTGATTGGATCATATGGAAGCAATCTTTTGATTTCAATTAGTTATATTTTTGTTCATACATCTCCCTATCTTTATTATTCTGTAATATGTATATCTGACTGGATATATGCAGGTTTCATCTGTAACTGAACATGTTGGTGGACAAGATAGCGGAACAACTGCAGCGGACTTTGATGATGATGATGGGGGTGGTTTGGTGAGTTATATATGTGCTCCCACTCTATTTTAAAAGGTCATTTGAATGTGTATGTGCGATTCCTCTCAAGTCATGAGATAGTAGGCATTGCCATGCAATAGGGATTAAGGTTTGTATACTGACATAGCTTTGAGTGCTTTTTATTACTTGGATAGTTGGAAGGTCAGGATCTTGCATTTTGTGGTGCTGTAGGTATAGCATGTTTTTCAAGAGAAGGGTTTTTAAATTGATGAGTGCACATGTCAAGCAATATGGCTTTCATGTTCTTTGGTGGGAATTTGGTGTATGGATTGCTTGATGTGCCGGCTAAGCTATCTTCATCTTAAGACCAATATTAATTAAAAAAAATGTATGTGAATTAAAACTGAAGCATATCTGAAACTCTGTTGCATATCAAAGTTCATATTTCCATCCATTGTAAAATCAGGAAAAATCAAGTCCAAAAAGGTCCAGAATCGGGGAAAACTTGCATACTACAAATTTAATTCTTAAAACTGAAACATAGAAATTAAAGGCTTCTTAAAATAAAAACAGAAATTAAAGACAAAAGACAAGCTCTTTAATCCAAGACAGCCTCTTCCTCACGAAAGTCTCTAGGCGAAAGGCGATTTGCTTCTCAGCGTTCTGTGTAGCTGCCTTTGATGTACTGGGTTAGGTATTCAATGTGTTCTGGGTTGCTTGCACCGGAACATGGGACGCAGTCCTGTACCGTGTACCCTGATAACTATGCGTAAGACAGCTCGATTTTTACTTTATATAATTCATTGGTCATTAAGATCTGCTGTCCGATATTTTGAAAGATTTTGAAGTCCATTGGTGTTTGAATACGTGACAAATATGCATGGTTTTGTGATTTTGTTAAAATTATGTTTATTATAATTTTAACTTGTCAAGGGAGGAAGAGATGGACAGTTACTAGTTTTCAAGAGAATATTCTGTTTGTTTTTGGCTTTGAGGCCAAATTTATTAGTGGCTTGGTATTAAAATTGATGTATTCTTCCATTTTTGCAGGCTCTAAATGCCAGGTCCAGAGCAATGTTAATGCAAAAGTTGGATCGCAGTGGTACCGCTTCGAGGTCAATAATGTTTATTTCTTTCATGCGTATATTTTTTGCTTATATTATTTTTTTTCCCTTTTCTATTTCTGACCTCTTGGATGATATTTTATCCCATTTGCAGCATTGCAGGAACTCTTGGTATACCTTTGCTTAACAGCACAGCATCTAATCAGCCACCTTCCATGTTCAATGGTCATTCTGCCACTCCTACTCCCACATTTCCTGGCCAACTCCTCCCTTCCCAAGCTTCTGAGCCTGTAGGAACCCTTAGCGAGTGTCTGCTGTTGAAAAATTTATTTGATCCTGCCACCGAAGTATGTTTTGTTGCTTTTCTTCCCATCTTTTGCTTTCTTCCTACTTTGCTCTTATTGATAATTATTATGGGGTTGCAGAATGATCCAGAGTTTGACTTGGACATTAAAGAAGATGTTGAAGAGGAATGCTCTAAGTTTGGTCGAGTGAGACATATCTATGTTGACAAGTATGTAAACCCCCTTAATTGTGACGTCAGTTTGCTTGTAGTGAAAGTGTTGTTAATTGGTAATCTGCTTCACTTGCCTTGGAAGCGTGCTGTCATCTACTTGGTAGGATCTCTCTTAAGAATGTGCTACATACTAGGCTGTGAGCCAAACCTAGCCAACAATTCAGTGCATGGGACTGCTGCTAGTTAGGCGGTTGTCTGAGAATTGAATGAACTTAAATTTCAGTGTATTAGTACATATTAAGCCTTTTGATTTTGCTTAATGCAGTCATTGGACATTTGGTTTAGTTGGTTTGAAACCAACATGGACTTATTTCTGCAGTAGACTCAAAAAATTGCTGAATGCTAACTTTTTTTCCATGTCATAGGGAAGCTGGAATCGAGGAATCCTTTTTTTCTTGATTGATTGAATTACTAGGTCTATCACAATACTTTTGAAATTTCAATTGAAGTACGTAGTTGTCGTGTGTGGTTTCCCCTCTGCTGTGTTGCATGCTGTATTTATTTTATTTGTTGCTAGTTGAGCTTGGGTGGCTTTCATAAGCCCTCTGGTCCTGCTTACTGATGTAGGATTTTCTTTGTTGCGATACTTTTTGTGACCTACAATAATGCATTTGTTGCCATCTGGTTTGCAGACACAGTGCTGGTCATGTCTACCTGCGTTTTGACAGCAAGGAAGCTGCGATGAGTGCTCAACGTGGAATGCATCTGAGATGGTTTGCTCGAAGGTTGATTTCGGCCTTCTTCATGGTAATGCATTCTTAATTTCATTATGTACATATTTTCCTCCCAGACCCTGTCATTTTTGTTTGCATAATTGGTGGTTGCTGAATCCATTCTTGTGGTGTTCTCTGTCTTGACTCATCTAAACAATTTGGAGAAAGCACAATTTTTCTTCATAACTTTGTTGAGCTTGTTTTATGTATACTTCGTATTGCCTTAGTAGATGGGTGGAAGTGTCAAGTTCTTCTTGGATGATATGTCATCCTTCTTGTTAGTTTTTGGTGGTTTGGTGCAGCTTGCAGTTTTTCGTGAAGCAATCTTGAAGAGATTAGTTTGAAAACGCCGAAAAGGATAAAGCCATGTAAAAGTTCTCGGAGAATTGGGTTTTGATTGGATTTTTTTTAATTCTCTGAAAAGTTTAAGTTGTCAATGTCACCATGTCTTGTATGTGCTTTTTGAGGATCGGTTTATGAATGATGCTCTTGGTTTATTGCAGCAACCTCAAGATTATGAAGCGAAGTTTGGAGATGCTGCTTGAAGAATTAAATCCTTTTATACTTCTGGATTCTGTCCCAGCAAAATTCAATGTGTTATTTTTGAGTGGATATAATTTGTTGTGGTTAGCTTTTTGAGATAATGCATTTTGTATTATAAGAATTACTACTAGTTATGCATCAAGCTGCAAGCTGTCATTTAAATACTTTAAAAATAAGAAAGAGAGCTGCAATTGATACTACTGAGGTGTCTTGGGGCTTGTTTTTCCAGTGTGTTTTAGAATGCAATTTAATATTATTGTGGTTTAAAAGATTTTTTTTTGATCAATGGTTAAGGGGAAAAGTAAAGGAACTCGAAGTAACTTACTAGAATTACTTCGTCTATTGGTAAAATAGAGAAGGAAGAAATATATAAAAAAAAGGATTTAGTTCTCTTTTCCTCTCTTTTAATAGAATTGCCTTACTTTTTGGAATGAAAGGAAAGTAAAGGAAATATTTGGTTGGCTTCTTATATTATGACCTTTTTAAAACATAGTGATCAATTTTTGTAGAAGTCGTTGCCTTTTCTTTTTTTTTCTTTTTTTTTTTATTTTTATTTTTTATAGCCAATGTGACTTTTCTTCATTATAGGCTTATCACAAGCAAATTTTGTTGGTACACTTGTATTACTATTCCCATATTTGCAAACCTTTTTGTAGCTCAAGCTTCACTCACAAAGTATAACATTCGTGTAAAACATAAACCTTATTGGGCGATGATAAATCATAGTTTTGAAATCTTCAAGATGTCCATGGACCAGTGGACCATGGTACATCAGTCAAATCAAACACTCCTAAGTTTCTAACTCCAAGTTTATACACACCTCATAACCAACCAACTGCGTACTTTGGCCAAAGCCTTGCATATCTTTTAAAAACTAATCCTGACATGTTCAACGAGGTGAGAAACAAAGTTCTTCCTACTCCTTGATTTAACTTTAATAATGCATACCCTAATTTCCTAATTGTTTCAATACTTGCCAGTATAAGTGTAAAGCCACAAATCCGTACATGTTTCCGAATATGAAATTGTTTGACCGCCTTTCACTCTGCCCCTTCATTTGATTGGTTAGTTTTAGTTTAGTTTAGTTTAGTTGAGTTGGGTTGGGGGATGAATTATGAATGATGAATGCTAAGCCACTTACGTTAAACAATATAGGATTATAGGTTACATACTACATACTACATTACTACATTACTACTTTACTTTCATTATTCGGCGCATTTACTATTATTAAATCGAATGAAGATACAACCCTTCTTTCATTCTATTCTACCAACAACGAACCACTCTCCTTTTCGAGGGCTTCGCTCTTCTTCAACCTTCCCTTCTCCTCCTCCTCTTTTCATACTTCTTCATTACTTTTCCACTCTCTCTTTCTTTCCGTTACTTCTCTTAACCACTGTCAGTTCTTTCTTTCTTTTTAAATTTTAGTGGCTTGTTGTTAATTTGATGTATTTTTTTCCCTTTTAATGTTTTAGGATTGGAGCTTATGCATTTGATTTTATTTTCTTTTTGAAAAAGATTGGGCCTTTTGGTTGATTTAGTGTGGGGTTTTCAATATTCAAACTTATTTACGAACTTTTGATTTGTGCGTGCGTTTGATTGCCAGCAGTAACAACAGTTGAATAGGATGTCTGAAACTTCTAAAGTAATTCATGTTCGCAACGTGGGCCTTGAAATCACTGAGGTAACACCCATTGGTTTAATTTGTTTGTGGGAGATAATAAGTTATGTTTACTGTATTTGATTGATTTTGCAGAATGATTTGGTTCAATTGGTTGAACCTTTTGGGTCTGTCACGAAGCTTGTGATGCTACGTACCAAGAATCAGGTCAGTCTCTTATTTTTGCACTCAGTGTTAAGTTTTCTTTGTGAAGAAGTTTAACTCTAATTTATTGCCAGATGATAATAGTCACCCACGAATTCCGTGAATGGTTGGTTACTCCAATTTTAAGCAACTTTGTGGCAGTGTTATTCGTTATTTTTATGATATTTTTTCTTTTGTGAGTGTGTCTATTGCAAATTGATGTAGGTGAGTATGTCACGATGTTATCAAATGTATATATATCATTTTGAATGAGATTTGAAGGACTGATAATACGACATATCGGTGTTTTAAGTTATGTTCTTTGTGTAGGCACTTTTGCAAATGGAGGATTTAGCATCAGCAATTAATTTGGTGGATCATTATACAAATATTCAGCCCAATGTGCGGTACGTTGACGTCACCTTGTATCTGTCATTTTCAAAAAAAAATAAAAAAATCTTCAAACACTCATCTTCTTCTGATTCTTGAGGCATTACCGTTTGGTGGATCTTTGATGGTCCAATCATTTGGTGAATATCAGATGGTTGAATTTGTGATGAATTATATTTGGGGTGTTAGCATTGCTATGTAAGATGTTTCTAGTAGTTTGTTGCATTCAGCCAAGTTCATTAAAAATATTATTTTCTAATTTTACTATTTCAAATAATTGTTTTGTATGAGAATTGCATTGTAAATGGTTTAATTATGTAAATGTGGAGCAACAAAACTAATTTTCTCAAAGTGAGATAGTGCGTAATACACATAGGACATGATGAGACAAGAAGCTGGAAGATGAGTTAGCTTGGTGCTTTTAAAAAGACCCTGGCTGGAGATACCTATTTTATGTTTCATCATACTGTATGCATCTTTTTCTTATTGCAAATTATAACTTGTTCATACCTATTTGAAATTACCTCTTGAATATGCAGTTGTAAGGCTGTACAATCTAACTTTCACCTGACCTGGGCAAAAGCCTCTTGTGAGCCATTGAGTTGCTTGTGATCTTATTGTTGGCTGTACATTTATCAAGGTAGTTATGTCTACTGAGCTTGAGCATGTTGGGGTGACTGAAGAATAATGATGAAAGACGAATAGACAATAATAGTTTAATATGAGCGATACTAATTTTTAAAGCCAAGAATGATAGTTGTAAGAACTTGTGCTTTCCATTGGTAAAATAACTGTAAAAATAGTCATTTTGTGGCCCATTCTTTAATTCATAATACCAATAACATTTTCAAGTAAAGACAGGAAACCTTCGGTCTAGTTCTTATCCCCATTTGGGTGTAGTCACTGACAATATACTCATATTTCCTGAATAGTGACAGGCATTAAAACAAATTGTGTTACAAAGTGACGGGCATTAAACACATTGTGTTACTAAGTTAGAACCCATTTCTATATTTCTGACTTTCAACATTGAGTTTATCATCTTTTATTATATTTTCCTTGAATTTGACTATATTTTTTTTAAATTTTTTGCTCCTTTGTGGAGTGTAACTTGTTTCTTTTCCATCTCATTCTTTCTTAGGGGCCGGAATGTTTATATGCAGTTTTCATCTCATCAAGAACTGACAACAGATCAGAGTCATACGACTCAAGGGCATAAAAGCGACATGGTTAGTACTTGGGCTTTGGTTTTAGTTTCTATGGAAAGAATGCATGCTAAAAGTATGTCCCTATGGACTTTGGTTTGGCCATAGTTGTTTACTTTCGTTAATATTCGATAAGGACAGAGGACATGCAAATCAAATACATACACTCATCCCCAACTTTACCAATAATGTAGATATCATCCTCGTCTGCCTCGGTAGTTTGATATTTTAAGATTCAGATGGACAAAACCTTTCACACGTCTTGTCTAATTGGGATTCGGATGAACTGATGTAATCAAAATTCTTTACAGCTTTTTTTCTCTCTTACTATAATGCACTTTTTCTAGGATGCATGTGCTACTGTTGTTACTGCATTCTTCTTCATTTTAGTGGTGAAAACTTAGGATGGGGTTGGAAGACGAGGGAAAAAAAATGGAAGAAAGAAGACTTTCTATTTTAATTTCTAATTTGGCCTCTCATCCACACTCACTTATAAAGCACAGGTGTATTCTACGGTATGCCATGCTACCCTCTTCATTTTAGGTTCACATTGTTTTCTTCTCCAAACCTTGTTGTTATGTGATGATGTTCTTGTATTCAAATATAAATGAAGAATGAGACAGAAGATAAAGGATGTCAGCTTCCAGGTGCTTAGACATGATGTTTTTACCATGTTAATACTTATGCTTTTTGGTTTTTGATGAGTATAAATATTCCTCTTGGAAATAAAGAGTTAAGACTGCATTGAGATCATTTGGGTGCTTTGCGCAATCTGTTTCTGTTTTTGCTTGATTGAGAGGTTATTTTGCAGTGTTGGGTGCATATTTTTCATTCTGTACCCATGAATATCTTGTCTTCTATGGTATATATTGCTTTATTCTAAAAAATTCAGAAGCATATTACAAAATCAAAAGGATATGTGCTGCATAATACATCTAATGTGTCAGTCACCTGTGTTTTTTTTTTTTTTTTTTGTGGCAGGATGGGCAGCCAAATCGTATTCTTTTGGTCAGTATACATCATGTCTTCTACCCTGTGACAGTTGATGTACTCAACCAAGTGTTCTCTTCATATGGGTTTGTGGAAAAAATTGTTACCTTCCAGAAGTCAGCTGGTTAGGTTCTTCCACCGTACTAGCCTTATGTGGTTCCCCTGATTGCCCAAATCAGGGGATATGTTTCATTTGCAATGTTTACTTCAGAATGTTTAATTAATGTTCCATTGCTATGGATGTTATCCAAAATTTATTCCTGCTTATTTGTGTAGGTTATCAAGCACTTATACAGTTTCAGACCTGTCAAATGGCTGCTTCTGCCATGAGTGCTCTTCATGTCTGTTATTTCTGGGACTCATGAGAGCAAAAATTATTTACTGCCTTTTTGTCCTTCTGGGTTCTCTGATACTGTACCATTTTGCAGGGGCGTAATATATATGATGGTTGCTGTCAGTTAGATGTTCAGTATTCAAAGTAAGCCTTTATTTTTTCTCTCCTCTTTAAAAATCTGCTTGCATTGGTGGCTAATATATATCGTTTCCTTACGTTGCAGCCTTACAGAGTTGCAAGTGAACTACAATAATGATAGATCGAGGTAATTTGCATAATTTAGGAAATGGTGCCCTATTGCCTTGAGATTTAGGATATATGAAATTTGCCACCTAAGATTTTAATAATAGCGCTTGCTTACCTTGATGTTTGTGGACTTGCTTACCTTTTACATGGGTTTAATATATCTCTGTTAGTCGTGTTTGAAAATTTTGTTTCTCCTATTTTATTGTGCATGTTACATTTTCTGTTTTCTGGAAAGACTCCATATGTCTTAAGAATGCTTAACTTGTTCCTTCGATGACTCTGTTCTAATTTTTTTTTGAGCAACTATTAAAAGTAAATTGTTATTTTTGTTAGTGAGGACTTTCTTTTTGTGAAATTTCTAAACATGTATGTGGGCTGTTTTTGTGAAGCAATCTTTGGAAATTTAATCAAAATTATTGGCGCAATTTTTTGAGACAAGAACAAGTCTCAAGACATTGTTTTAGCCATGTAAAAACCCTTTGATGTGCTTTGTGCATTAATTGATTAGATTGTTTGGGCTGACATGTTTTTCCTTGAATTGGCAGAGACTTTACCAACCCAAATCTTCCTTCAGAACACAGAGGGAGAAGTTCACAAGTATGTAGAATCTTTTGCATGTCTCTTGTTTGCTCTGTCTTGATTTTGGCATTATTCCTAGTGATGTAGAACTGTAAGGAGGAAAATTACTGAGCCTTATCCCCTTGGTCAGTGACTGAGAATGGTGTTCGAGTCTAATTTGCAGCTGATTTTTGTGAATGGTTCTGTTGGCAACAGTCTGGTTATGGTGATGCAGTGGGATTGTATCCATTCCAAGCTGCTGGGAGTGGTGCTGGTGCGTAGTATATGCTGAACAGTGGACCCATTTGTATTATGCTTGTCTTGATTCTGGATTGAATTATAATCAGGCTTTATTTCCCTTTGTTGCAGTTGCATATGGACAGGTTTGTGTCTCTTGTGCTTGAAGCTGCATGCTGCTAGAGTTGCTACATTGACAAGTTGGATCATGAGTTGTTCAGAATCATTATTATGTTCCTCCTTGATTTTGCAGTCAACCCTGGTTTATTTTGCCATAATTTTCAATCATAAATTCATAATGCCTTAATATCCTGGAAAATGTTAATACTTTTTACAGAGTATGATATATCCAGCATTGATGAAATCATTTTAGAACTGAGTCCAAATTTGAAAAATCAACAGTCAAAGTTTGCAAGCTTTAATGCCAATGGATCCTGTTGATTAGAATTACAGTTATGTTTTTTTTTTCTGTCTTCCAGATGGTCTGCAAGCTTTTAATGCCAATGGTCCAAATACTTTTGTTAGGGTTTTTTTAAAAATTATTGATGACGTGGGTAACGCAACCCACTTTAGTTGTGTTTAGGTGCATAAAATCTAAGTTGAATTTCATTGCCTACCCATGCTCAAGTGTCCTGACTTTGATATTTGTCATGTGAAGATTTTCATTTTCCTTTTGTATGTTTGTTTGGATTTCAATGGCATTTTGGTTACTGATATTTTAATTATTTTTGGGTGATGTTTCTATTGTATTTTTTAAGATGGTATGCTTCTATGACTAGTTGCAATCTTTTTGAAGGAGAATTTATATCATTTTATTTGCACCGTTTGTGATTTTCTCCTCTTACTATCCCTTATAATTTCTTATTGTTTCAATCACTAGGTTCACTTATGAATTAATCACAAATTGTGGAAATTAACATCAAGATCTTCATGATTAAGTTGCAGTTGCTTAATTGTCATATATGCATGAAAAAGTGTTCCAAAAAGTGACTTGTATAATTATATGGGATGTGTGGTCAGGGGAAGGTGCAAATCTATTTGTTTCATGAAGATGTTCACCTCTGAGCAGTTTTCTCTTTTGTTTGTCCATTCTAATGAATTTTTAGTCTTGTTGTATACTTGTATGCTAGTACTTGGGATTGCATAGGGCTTAACTTATACATCTCTTTGTTGCCTCTCCAGATGGGAAATGGTGCAGCCATGGCGGCTTTTTCTGGTGGCCTCCCTCCAGGTGTTAGTGGGACCAATGACAGATGCACTGTCATAGTATCTAATTTGAATCCTGATGTAAGTAGAGATAGCATTCCCCCCTCTCTTTATTTCTCTCCTTTTACTGATGGTATGTTTATTTTATTTGTCAGCAAATAGATGAAGACAAGCTGTTCAATTTATTTTCGTTGTATGGCAACATTGTTAGGATTAAGCTTCTCCGAAATAAACCTGACCATGCTCTTGTTGAAATGTCCGATGGTTTTCAGGCTGAATTGGCTGTCAATTTCTTAAAGGTTTGATTTGAATATGAACTTCTGATTTTTTTCATTGCAATTTTCTAGATGGCTTTGTTGGTAAAGCCATAAATCTAATATGCCACTAAATGATGTTAAAGGTTAGTTGTCAATATATCTGTTCATAGTGTAGGTGTTTGGTAAAACCGTAAAAGTAGTGGTTTGAATTTTTAAAGAAACGAAAGATCCTGTTTTTAAAAAAATTAATTGCAATTTGAATTATTCCTTCTCATATTTGGTACATATTTCTAATAGTAGTAGTTAAATATATGTAAAATAGGTATTCCTAACAATATTAGTTGAATATATATTGAAGAGGTATATGTAAAAATGATTTTGAAATACATAAACGAGACTCATCCTTGTTATGATTACAATAATTTTAACTTAAAGTTTATCGTAATAATTAAGTTAGTTAAATGTTATACATTCCATTAAGCATTCTATGGTGACAGATACGCTACTCTGTATCAGATGGTAGCATGTTATTACTGACAAACTCTCAAAAAATGTATAATCAGGAGTACATGAGGAATAGAATGAGTGAATGAGAATGGTAAATACATGAACCGCTGCTTTGATGAAACACTACCTTTTTTTGACGTGTGAAAAACCTACTTAAACGCTACATCTACCGACTCCTGCTACTGGAGACCATTCCTTACTTTTTCCCTCTACCTTAAAAGCTACTGGCCAAACAGGGCCTTAATATAGTTGTATGTTTACCCCATATGCTCTGAAAAGACAAAGTACATTTAAAAACGAGTAATTATTGGAGAATTCTGAACTCATTCTTCTGCCTGAGATTATAGTAAAGCTGCAACGAGTCCGATAACTTAATTTCATCACTCATACCTGGTGAACCTCAATCTTTAGTTTGTGTTTTGTATTACATTTGCTCCTGCTTTTATGTGAATTGTCTTCACCAATTCCATGGCGGTCTGACATATAAACACCTGTATTTTGGAAATATTTTGAATTATTTTGCCAAGTGTCTCCTTAAAAATCAGTCCTCTTGGAAGGTTGGTACTTGTTTTAGGAGCATGCACTTTTCTACCATTGTTGTACTTAAACCTTATTGTTTAGACTTCAGGATGCATTTTGCTACAGCTGAAAATTTTGCTTCCACTTATTCCTTAAAAATCAGGGAGCAATTTTGTTTGGAAAACGGATGGAGGTCAACTTCTCCAAGCATTTGAACATAACAGCACATCCAGACACTTGTGATTACCAGAATTCAAAGCTGAATCGTTTCAACCATAATGCAGCAAAACACTACAAATATTGTTGTTCTCCTACGAAAGTGATTCACCTATCAAGTATCCCTGAAGGTGTAAGCGAGCAGGAGATTGTAGACCTTGTGGGAGAACATGGCGATATTGTCAGCACCAAGCTTTTTGAGGCAAATGGCAAGAAGCAAGCCTTAGTAATATTCAAAAATGAAGAACAAGCAACCGAAGCCCTTGTTTGCAAGCATGCTACTTCAGTTAGTGGATCAATCATCCGCATTTCTTTCTCCCAATCCCAAAGCACTTGACAGATATTGGCTGGTTAGTTTTGAAAGATACTGTGGAAAGGTTTTGGTTGTTACCTTGTTGGGTTTTATTGAAACACTGTTTTGCAAAACTTCCTGATTCTTCCTTTCTATTGCCTTTTTCTAGTCTCTACAATTTGTCGCATTGAGGAACTTTTACATACATATGTATCCTATGAAGCAATGTATACCTGTATGGGTTTGGATTACAGGTCAGATTCACATCTCATATTTTCTGGTGCTGTCAATGTGTTATCTTGGTAATGGTCGTAATGAATTGTTCATGTTTAACTTGTATCAATTTTTTCTACTATAGCGGGACATATGGCTGAACCAGGAGGAGGAATTATTGTTCGGAATATGGGTTAGAGTTAAGATTAGGACTAATGCTCTCGTCTCTTAGAACAATGTAGTGGCAGCCACCTATTTTGAGCCATGGCAATGTCATGTGGAGGTTTAGCTGGTGGCTGATTGTCGAATGAGATGCTAAAGCAGGGTTTCAAGGGTTGAGGTGGTCAACATGTGAAATGCTACCAAAACTAAAGGGAATTGGTTTTTGAGGTGGTACAACCTTTTCACCAAGGGATTAATATTTTCTCCATAGATGAAATTATTTCTTGTTTCAATTTTGTCCATGAAGAAGTTACACACATCAAAGCTATAAGGCTAGGGGGTAGATTCATTATTGACAAAATTAGCTTCTACACTTTTCTCTTTGCTTCTTATGGAAGTTACGTACAATTCAACCAAGTATTTAGCCGCAATATCTTTTCCTTCAGGGGGCTTACTTTTGAGTTCCATATTTATGCCCTTTATTTTTTGTGTTTGAGTAATTATTCTTGGCACAAAGTGGCCATTGCTACATTTATGCCTACATAAGGAGGCTTTCTACATCCACCTTTATAAACCACATTGGTTTTTTAGGACCCAAGCTTGTATTTGTCTCATTAAGTGCCACGAACACAATAAGTCAAAGGTTATGATTTTTGACCAGAATAATGTACGAGGAACAAGTAATATTGAGATGTATCACCGTATTTCTTAGAAAAGACTAGTTCAATTGGCATTATCAAGTATAACAGTGGAACACGTACTCCCATCAGCGCATAGTTCGAGTCGTTTTCTTATCGTGAATAAATCAAAGCCATGATTCTTCCAAAAGATGTGACTAACAAAAACACATACTAGAGTGAGTGGTGCTCCTCTAACCCCTCTGTTTTCTAACAACCCCAGAATATTCCTCCTCCTTTGACTCATATATTACTGTTATGAGGTTGTAACAAAGAAGGTCGTGTTTTGAGAGGAGGCAAAGGCAAAGGAGGAGATGGACAGATACACACGAGTGGAGAAGCCCAAACCAGATACGTCCATTCATGACAATGAAATAAGGATAACTACTCAAGGTCGTATGCGCAATTACATTATCTATGCCGCCACTCTTCTCCAGGTTCACACCCTCTTCACTTTCACGTTTTTACTATGGATAACTGCGTTGTTATGACTCGGGCTTGTTCCTGTTGATTAGGAGAAGGGTTCAGATGAAATTGTACTCAAGGCAATGGGTAGGGCTATCAATAAAACTGTCATGATTGCTGAGTTGATTAAGGTTTGTTTATTTACATCATTCGTATTCTCTGTAAAAATCCTTGCAAAATAATGCTAAGTTTTGCTGATATGTACGTGCAATATAGTTTGAACCCAAAAATTTACACTTGCTGTCACAAAACAGAGTGAAAATTGGTATTGCTAACTACACATTCTTGAGTTGGTGCTATGTGGTTATACAGGCAATAAAAAATGTACTAACAATTTTCTATGCTTCAAATCTGGTAACAGAGAAGAATTGTGGGTCTCCACCAGAATACATCCATTGGATCCACCGATATTACTGACAATTGGGAGCCCTTAGAAGAAGGCCTTCAACCGTATGAAACTGTCAAAACCTTTGTAAAATTTTGTTAATTTTTATCTTGCTTAATTTCTGTTTTTCTCCTCTGTAACGTAACAGCCTTGAAACAACACGTCATGTCTCCATGATCACAATCACTTTGTCAAATAAAGAGCTGAACACGTCATCTACTGGGTAAGACTATTACTCTTGTTTACGCAATAAGTATAATCTCAACACATAATGTACTGAATAAAAACCCCTACTTTTCAAAACTACTATAATCGATGGTGTTGAGATTTCAACAAGACAGTGAGAACATAAACTAAGTACAAATTTTGATTAACAGTTTATTTCATGATTTAACCAACACATTACAATATAATGGCCAATATCTGAAACCTGATAAATTAGTCAGAAAAAAAGTCTTGTCACAAATGGTGGCGAATTCAGACCTTAGATGTATCATTTATCATATGAAAAGGCCAGAATTTCAACCTGAGGGTTAAGCTTCATTTTAATCTCCGTAAGCCAAAAAAAAAAGCACTGATTTTTATTTGAAACAGTGGATTTGAACTCAAGTCTTGCTGCTGACCATTCCGTGTAATATCCAGACAGTAGTAGCACAGAGCAATTATGCTTTTGTATAGCCATTCATTCTCAAGTCATTGAATTGATCATCTTGATTTGTCGACCATACATATTTGATTAAATTTGATTAAATCATTATTCAACCTATCTCTTTTTTATGCTTACTTAAATCATGCAACTTGTTCAGGAAATCTTTTTGGTTAGATATAATATATTCTTTGCCCAAGTCTTTCTAGTAAAAAGCATGTGCTTTGTGATGTTAATATGATAACAAACTGTAAATTTTCTCGTTGCATTATGCTCTGCTCACTCTATATTTTCTGTCGTTGTTACTTTCTAGATATCAACCACCCATCGCGGCGGACCAAGTGAAGCCATCAAATAACTTTGATTATGAAGGAGGTAAGATTTTTACTAGTTCTTGCTAGGAGACTCTTTCTACAAGATTACAGTAGATTATTTTTAAGTGGGGTACTTATTATCTGATGATAATACAATGAGGTGCACTGAGGTTTCAATATTATTTCAAGGTCCATCTTCGATCGGTAGAATTTGTCATTTTTGAACTATGAGAAATGTGAATTTGGAATAGTTGTTGTTCTGGTGAATGGTCGTGTTTCAATAAGAAGAATGCTCAAAGTAGCAGACTTTAGTGACCTTTATGTTTATACAATTATCCCCTTAGCTGGTAATTTGTTTACCGGAAATACAAATTTTACTCCCAAGTTTATGATTAATTGAGACAAATACACCTCTATGTGTTGCCTCTACCTCAATGTAATTTCATTAACCTCATTGTGCTGCATAAATTTTCCTATTATAATGTATTCTGTATATTGTTTGAATTAAATTTGATGTAGTTTTGCTCCTCCTGCTACACAGAGGGTTCACTTAATGTAAGGGGCAGAGGACGTGGTGGCCGCGGTAGAGGCAGGGGTAGAGGTACTTTCAAACCCTCTCATTATTGCTTCCTTTGCTTTGTTAACACCCATGGATGAGTTGTGATCATTGATCCAAATTCAAAACTATATAGATTGTGTCCTGCTTTATCTTGCGTTCATTGAAGTACTAAATGATTGAATTTTATGTTCTTGACAGAATTTTACGATGGACCGGGGGATTATGATGGAGGCGGTTATTATGGTGGCCGTGGTTACGGTGGTGGAGGTCGAGGTCGTGGCAGAAGTAACAACTATAGGGGGAGAGGAAGGGGGTACTATTCTCAAGGATCTGGTGGTTATTATGACGACGGTGAAGGGGAAGTACCACTTGCTCGTGGACGTGGTAAGCTATTAATATTACTCTACAATGGCCAATCAACTTGGTGGGTTGTGGATTTGAATATTAACCTATTAATGTATTAATCTATTAATCTTGGTTGTTCGTCACTCCTAATGGCCAACTAGCCAACCATCCAACCGCCCTTTTACAAGTGTCCTCTCCTTGGGGTACTCTGCATATCTAGTTTGACTCTATCAGTCGGATGTATTTGTCATTGATTTGTTCATTGTAAAATACTTTTTTCTTCAAGATCCTTAATAGGATTATCTGCTGATATCTTTGTTTTTGTAGGTCGTGGCCGTGCTAGAGGGTGGGCTCGTGGTCATGGTACCAGGGTTGAAGGGCCACCTCAAACTGCAGATGCTTGACCATCATGGATTTGGCTTGCGGTTAAAAGTTGGAGAAACATAATATTGGATGTCTGCTCGCTTGTGTTGTGTTGTGTTGATTGCTAATCATGGGCATTTCATCTGTTTTTAAGACGTGGATAGTGCTGCTGCATTGGCATGCAGCTGTGTTTTTGTAGGACACAGAATTTAGGCCTCTTATTCGTTGCTGACATATTTTTACCTTTTTCAAAGTTCAAACATTCAAAGAAAGGTCGCACTCTCTCTATTTCCCAAAGATTGGCTCATTTAATTTTTCACGATTTTCAATATACGAATTTAAACGTTTTTATCTATAAACCCGTAAGACATAAAATTCTAAAAATTTACATTGAGTTGCATTCAACAAGATTCCACTTGAATATATTTTTTCTTATAATGTGATGAGAATTTATGATTTAATTTTTTAAACTTTTACTCTATAAATAAAAATGAGACAATTTTTGGGAAATGGAGAGAATATTATTTCGTCTTTCTTTAATTCCCATATAGTTATGAAAGTAATAGCGCGGTACATTCTTTTGTTCTTAAGGATTTGTAAGATTAAAACCCTTGAAAGTAGTGAGATAATGATGGTAACGCTTAAGTTTTAGACAATGTAGTCTTCATTATTAGTTGAAGACCGTAAGAAGTATTAAAAACATATAAAAGTTGATGCCATCTATATATATATATATATATATATATATATATATATATATATATATATATTAGACTCGATTTTAAAACTTTACAATTAGGTCTTAAAGTTGTTTTTAACCTCTTTATACATCACTATAGGAGTCATTATTTTTAGTCAATTGAGATAATTCCTGATCAGGTGGGGAAATAATTTCATTTCCTTAGCATAGGGTTTACAGGATTCATTAATCTAAAAGTGTTTTTATACCCTTTAGAGATTGTATATACGACATGTAATATAAATTTTTTGATACGTAGCTGACTTTACACCATGGAACTTGTGCACACTTAGATACTTGGCTATTTTTTGGAGCATTGTGATAGCCTCTAATTACAAAGTATGTGTTTGTAAGGATGGATTCAAGAAAGGGGATGGATGAATCGGAGAAACATAGGATGGAATCTTAGTGAATTGTGGTAGCAAGTCCGCATTGCCAATTATAATACTCTTATCTCTGTCACCACATTGCGTATTTAAGTCATCTATAAAGCATTGTACACGCCACTCCATGCATGTGAATTGTACTTCAAAGTGGCCCTTTTAACAACACATTTACTAGCTTAACCTACAATCCGTGCCCCTTTGAACCAAAGCCCTTACTGGCGATCGGGAAAGGAGCACATTCTTCTTTCATATAAGAGCCATCTATAGCATTTGGGTTGAATAACTTAAAAGGGATAAGTTATCCTGGTCCCTGGATGCAATCTCCATGATTGTTTGATGGAATCATATAAGTTCATGGGATAAAATAGCTACCTATTAGGCTATTCTTTAAATCCTGAACAACAATTATGAGTAAAAGAGCTCACGACCATACCATGTTTATTAATACACCCACTCATCACCTCAGTTGCCTAAATAGATAATTGCAAAAACAGAATAGGTGAAAATATTGTTAGGCCTACTAGGCTAATATTATATTAATAGCGCTAAATATATAGATACTAGGGCTGGACATGGGCCAAATCGACACAACATGCTTTTGAGACAGTACAATAAGAGCACAATTATGTCATAACACAAGGCTGTCCGTGGAGTGGGCTTAAGGCTATGTTGCAAACAGCAAAAAAAATTGGGCATAAATAACACAACAATTTGGCACAAGATATGACTCATAATCACAACCTAAAACATGTTATTATTTAGAATTATTTAATACTATTATTATTAGTAATAATATTATTATTACTACTATAATTATTATTATTATATTTGTATAATATAATTTGATACTACTAGAAATAAACTGAAAGAAAGGCTTTAGTCTCGAACAATCTTCAACATCATACGGGAAACCTTTCAAGAGTATCAAAACAATCAGTAACATTTTTGGACAAACAAAAACACTAAATCAGAGTTAAAGAATTTGTATTTTGCTTGTCAAAATAATATTCAGAAGGGTAAGAAAGCACCCCAGTTACAACACGATTGCATAACCTTTGTAAGGGGAGATCATGAAAATTCGCTGGCCTTACAATGATTTCATAGAATCACAATCTCCGGTTACAACATGGTTGCATAACCTTTGTAAGGGGAGATCATGAAAACTCGCGGGCCTTGCAAAGATTTCATAGAATCACAATCTCTAAATAATACACCATGGTTAAGAAAGAACATATTCTAGGGTTCGGAGAACCAAAAACGTTATAGTATCCATAGATTAACAACAAAATTTCAGATGTCCACTGCAAATAATTAAGCCTGAAAAACAAATGTATGGCTCGCATAATCTCTGCAAAAACACTAGCTTAAAAGAGGTGAAAGGAGAGGGGGGGGGGGGGGGGGGGGATGTCTTGACAAGTAGAGCTACAAATCCTCATAACTGGTTACAATACTACTCAAGCCTTGAGACGACCATAAAACTTTTGCTTCTCACTGGTAGTCTGGAAGCGGCCATGGCCAAACTTAGAGGATGTATCAATGAATTTGAGTTTGATCTCCTCAAGAGCAACACGGGATGTCTGCTTAAGAAGAGATTGCCTCAGGGTCACCACTCTCTTCTTAGGACCAACACAACAACCCTTGATCAGAATGTAATCATCCTTTACCACACCATAGTGAGGGAAACCACCCATTGGAGTGATATCTTTTTCAGTCCTGATCAATAATATTTTAACATTAACTTCAGAATCAGAAAGAAAAAAATGTAGCAGAGTAACAAGAAAGACTAGACACTGCCCCAAGATGCGTACATGTAGAATAGAACATTCCCATTAATGTAAAAAAGACGACAGATTGGTTTACTAACCTGTCATATTCAGTCATTGCTTGGTGGGACTCCTGTCCAGATTTCCCAAGCTTGTAGATTTTCTTGTTCATCTCAGTACGGTGATGGTAACCATTCTGACCAGCCCTGGCAACAGTGTATGAAACCCTAGCAGGATGCCAAGCCCCAATACAAGCAACCTTACGCAGACCTCTGTGCGTCTTTCGGGGAAGACGAGTAACACCCCAACGGGTAACAACACCTTCATAACCCTTACCCTTGGTGACACCAATGATGTCAATCATCTCATCCTTTTGGAACACAGCATCAATGGGAATAAGCTTCTCAAAGAAACCATAAGCATAGTCCACCTTTTGGGCAATAGTACCACCATTGACCTGAATTTCCATCAGATGAGCTTTCTTCTGCTTCAAACCCTTCATCTTTCTGATCTGAATATTAACAGATGAAACAAGTTTAAGCATAGGAAAGCCACAATGTACACAGGAAGCAGTGACAAGACCATGACAAACAACAAAACTAAGATGTAAGCATAGCAGACCGGACACAGAAATCACATACCTGGTTGTGGGCCAAGACCCTGATAACAGTAGCATACTTCTTCATTTTCTCAAGCTGAGCCTGGATGTCTTTCTTGCCCTCATCACTCTCGTATTTCTTAGAATATTTGGAGAAAGCCTTCTTCTTTGATTTGCAGAAGTTCTTGTAGAACCTCCTCCTCAACTCCTCACTCAAGTGCTGGGCCCAAACAGTGTTCAAGGTACGTAGTCCACGAGGGGTCTTAACGTATCCGACAACACCAACAACAACCATAGGAGGGGTCTCAATGATTGTCACAGCCTCACAAGTCTCTTTCTTGTGGAGTTCTACATTATAAAATAGGTAAATGATATGGGAATTAGACACAATGCATCACTACATCACCAACACAATCAAAATTTATATAAATACACCAATAAGAACATACTTGACCCTGGCTTTTCCACCTCTCTGACAATGTGGGTCATACCAGCCTTGTTGCCAAGGAAGGCAGTAAGGTGTGGTGACTTGCTAGGATCATCCTTTGGGAAGGCCTTCACTGCATAATCACACAGAATAGATATAGCATTTCAATATCAGCTTCAAGTAGATGCATTCGAACAATCCACCTTCAACTAGAAAACATACAAAATTCACAACAACACATTCTCATCAGTTAAAAAAGGCAAAATCTACAGCCCCATGTAACCATTTTATAAAAAGTGTATAGTCACAACAAGCATTCTGATGCACAGCAAGTATTGACTCGTTTAAACGTTCCGAATCTACTCACCATTACAACTAATCTAACAAAGTAAACTACATGAAACAATTATATAAATAAAAACAACGTGGCCCAAAAAATCAGACATCAACACAACCAATGCAAAAATTCTAAAGTAAATACCTTTCCCTCTGTGACGAGCAGCCCTCTTCCTGGGAAGAAACCCGAGTGAACCATGTCTGGGGTGTTCAAATTTCCTGTGCGACATCTTACTCCTAATATACAAACCCAAAGCAAAAACAAATCATATACATTTAGATCATTTTAAGAAGGAAACCAAAATAAAAAATCACAACTTTCGCTGTATGCGCACAAAAAAGGACATGATTTTTCAGCCAAAACCCCACAAAAATAACAAAAATGTCGTACAAATCACTTACTTTATTCATAAAGAAGCTAACAAATCTAGAAACTTCTCAAGAAAACAGGAAGATTTATACATTTGATGATAACATAATAACAAACTAACGAAACACAGATCCAATTTCAAGGAGATGATAACAGTGAGAAGAACATCACAGGTATAATTAAGCAAAATAAACATGAATGTGACAAGAAATGCGAGCATCAGACATGAACCGATAAGAATTACCAGAAATTGGGAGGAGGAAGAGAGAGTAGAGGAACGCGGCTGCCTTGTGGAATGAAGGATGGGGTACTAGGGTTTAATCATTTTTCTTCTTTTATAATGGGGTTCTGTTTCATTGGTTTTTAAAACAAGGCTTTCACTTACTCTTTTGCTTTTAACAGGCCCAATCACTTTTAGCCCGTTGGAATAGCCATGGCCCGGTCAATATTTTAGCCACTTCAAATTAAACGTGGACCACCTGAAGGGTCGGGTCAGGTTTTGGCAAAAATTAATGAATCGGATAGGCAGGTTTACGGAGAGCAAGGTGCTTTCAGGTGCAAAATAATTAATTTGCGCCTTCCTTCTCTTCTTGTTGTAGTTGATTTCGAAAATTGCTTAATATTTAAATTTCTAAATGAGTTACGGTCATATTCTTCAAATTCTAGGCTTTTATCAAATTATAATTGCATATAATAGCCAAAACATCTCATGCTTTTTGGATCAATTACAATCGAGTTTTATAACAATGAGAGAATTTATTTCAACGGTGAATGATACAAAACCATCAATGCATATGTCCATACAAGTATTCGAGTTTATTTGATTAAATCAACATAAATGTAAAATTAATTATATATATTCAACGTTATTCAAATTATAATCAAATACCTTATTATAAGAAAATGCAAACCAAATCGCACCTAATCAAGCAGCAAATTGGCTTCTACTAAAGCTCAGTTTGGTTTGTCAAATTGTAATTTTGTGGTTTAGTTTGGGTTATGCTTCAAACCGCAATAAACCAAATGACAAACATTACTAGAGAAAAAGCCCCTCGTATTTCACCAATCCTATACCTAGGGAGGGGTGATTGGTACAAGGAGAAGAGATAAGAGAGGGTTAAGAGAGTGAGAGAAAACTACCAAGGGTATTTTAATAATTTATCACTTGTCTCAAAAATCATATTCTCAATACCAGTCAAATTTCACAATTGTAGGAAGACTTCTGAAACTAATTAGGAATACTACTTAGTACTTACCCCATCATTGACGTTTAACAAACTGATCTGTGTCTATTGATATGAAATAATAAAGATAGACTAAAGGTAACATCAGTAGACGAGATGACTGAGGTATCTATCACAGTAGCAATGAAGTCAACCAAGTCAAGATTAGCACTGCCCCCCCTTAGCTTGACCAGTTGCCCCCTTTATAAGTTTGAAAAATAAGGGATTCAGAATTTTGTTTTTGGAGATACTTTAAAGTTCATTCTTCCCTTAAAGTAAATTTTACTACCAAAGCAATACCCTTTTCATTATTATTGCAAGGTAAAGCATGAAATAACGTATGTTACTAATGCCCGATACTTCATTTTCATTTTATTTTCCTGTTTACAATTTTATAAGTTTTATAATCTAAATTTAACTATGAATTTTTTGCCTAAGGTTTTAATAGCTTCGCTTAAATGTATATTTTGTAAATATAAATAATTTTTACGATATTAAACTTTTGTTCTTGGAGCTAGGGAAAATTTATTGTCTTCGTTCAAATATTATTGTTTGACATCCATATAATTAACCAATAACTTGCTAAACAAGCAGTATATATAATACGTTGACTTTTCTCAATTTATCATCTTATTTGATCATTAAAGATTATACCTAACAGGAAAAAACCGCTATATTGAGGGGAAAATAGTTTGAAAAAATCCAAATAACTAAGAAGAATATGATATACAAAATTTGAAAAAAGCTAAAGAGAGTTGCCTTGGCTTGAAAGTTTCGCAGATAATTTGTTTTTTTTTTTTAAAAAAAAAACAATTGGACGAAGAGTTTTAAGTCGGTCTAGATTAGATGACGTGGTCAGCATAAATTTAGGCCAAGAAATAGAAGTATGCGTGTTATAATCCCTATTTACACCTCCTCTTTATGTTTTATACATTTTCCAAAACATGCGATACACCCTTCCTTGTTTTCTTCCTTGTATTTTCTACGCTTCTTCCTTCCTCTCTCTCTCTCTCTCTCTCCACCTTTCTTCTCAAGCTCCCTCATACACCACACCGCCTTAGCAACATCTATACATCATATACATAACACACATATATATATATCACACCCATCAAAATATCTCATCGTATCGGAATATATATTATATTATGGAAGATATGACGGACTTGGACATGGAGGTGGCTAGGCAGCTGGTGCAGCTAAGCGGAGGCGAGACAGCTATGACCGCAGCAACAAGTAGTTCCGGCAGCTGCAACTCCAACTTCTACACCAACAGTCGCCTCAAGCTGAACAACACCAACAAGAGGAAGAACAGAAAGGTAGCTAAACATGGGAATAACATTAATGACGAGATAATAACATCGTGGTTGGGACCCGTGGCAGGAGAACTAGAAGATGATGACGATGAAAAAGTTGAGTATAGGAGAACGAATAGGAGGTATCGTTCTATTACGGAGTTGTATAAGTGATTACTTATTATAATTCACCTATATTATGCTTTGTAATTAAATAGCGTGTTTTGATTTAGTAACTGATGTCTGATGATGATCAAGTTTGAGCCTTGCTTATGTTTTGTATTAATATGTGCAACAGCTAGTCTACATTATATTCCAGATATGACAACAACATAAACTTAGTCGACTTTTTGTGTTACTTCAAAACTTGTAAATACTGATCTGAACACCGCACTTTGTTATTATCATCCAAGTTCTTAATCCAACGAGTATTTGTTTATGAACAATGAGTCGGATTTGTATCGGGTTTGAATTTATAGGAAGTATTTTTGGAGCTTATATTATTATTACATTGCTCGTTACAATGTTTTCTTTAACTAAGTGTCGAAATCTTTCAAGGCACATTTTTCTTTTGAAGTATGTCAGTCGCCTCAATATTGGATTAGTGAGCATAAACACTTGCTTCCAAATCTAAAGATAATTTTATTTGGTTCAATAATCTATATTAACAATACACGGAGTAGCAACTAAATCAAAAGGAAGTATTAAAATGCACCGTGTGATGACCGGAATGAGAGACATATCAATACAGCGGCTGTACCATGACATAATACAAGAATATAATATGTTTGAATGGATCCAAAACGACTATAACCTTGTTTATCTTGGTTATTAAAATATTTTATCGTTCATGAAGAATCAAAGATTTATAGTAGTACTTGAAAAGGGTATATTTTTTTTTTTTACCTTAAGCAACAAGTAGGTCTAAATCTAGGTATTCTCTGTGTGTTTATGCAAGTTCTTACTTAATTTTACTTTTCCTTTCTACCCCTTAGCTTTAAAGTTCCCAATACTTCGTGGCCAAGGAATGGAACTCCTTAGTGTATTGGTCCCATCAATACAACGGATCCCAGAGATTCGAGAAGAGAATTATACGTCCGAATCGACATCAACAGGGTTAGGCAAGGTTAAAACCTTACCCATTAAAGTATAATGGGTGGACAGTGCACCATGAGTATGGTGTACCCGCTTAAAAAAAAATATACATCACATACATGAAAAATGTATATTACATACATAAAAAATGAACATTTCCGCATAACCCACATGTATACTATGTATATTTTTCATGTACGTTGTACATGATGTACATTTTCCATGTACGTGATATATATTCCACATAACTCACATATGTACTGTATACATTTTTCATTTACGTAATGTACATTTTTCATATACGTGATGTATATTTTTTTGGAACGGGTACACCATGCTCATGGTGCACTGCCCACCCATTGGGGTTAAGGTAGTAACCGTCCTAGCTAACTAAGTAGTCCTCTATAGGGGAAGCTCAACCTTTGTATCACATCAGAATCCGGTAAAACAACGGGGAGATCGTATGAAACAAACCATTGGATTAGTCTATCCAAAATGGACGCCCAGCATCCGAGAAAGAAAGTATATGCTAGCAACAGATCTATTAAAGCTGGACTTCGTCACGTAGATAATAGTTTTCACAAGTAAAAATGGACAAAAGCATGAGATTCCAGCAGCGCAAACTTAAAAAAAACGGAGCTCATCATATCAAGATCACTGGGCCACAGAATGGCGGGAGTTAGTGTCGTTACGCTCTTTCTTATGGTTTCCAGAAACGCATGGTTCCATCAACAGAGGCACTTATCATACAGTTGTCCTTCGGATGATAGCTTACACTTTTGACCTGGTTATAATGCGCATGAGTCACTGTCAAATGTCAATACATCAGTAAATTTAAAAAGTAGGGTTTAGAACGACCAAGCGTACAAAATACTTCGTAACACTATAGTAATCATCTAATAAATGGTATAAGGAGTACCGATAAGGAAAAACTCTGTTACTGTCAAGAACAACATACCCAATAAATTGACAATAATTCCCATGAAATCAATTAAGATGAGATTGAAGTTGGTACCAAAGAGAGAAATACAATTACCTCTTGTAGTGTTAGCTTACATGCTTGTCATTGAATCATAATCTACGTATGGGAGATAAACAAAGGAGAAAGCCAACTGACTAGGAAAATACCGTGTCCCTGTAAAATGAACATTCAATATCCACCTCAAAGAAAGAGTGTTCTATGCTCAACTTTCCATAATGATGATGAAAGTTTTTTGAAAATAGGAAATGAAACCTAGATGGATGGTGCAACCAGTCTTACCAAAGTAAGATACAAATCGTATAGGTGGTTCAGACGAATTCAACATAACTTCAATCAGGGTCATCAATATAAGATAAATTACTTGTCAAATACAGAGTATCTGAGTTGCTAAGATCAACTCCAGCGGCATGGCAGCAGCTGACAGAAAGAGAAAAAAAAAACCCTTATCAATAGCAGAATTAAAGGTTATGCACACACGTAAAGGTTTTGCTAGTCGTGTTGGCATTCATTGTTGATAGGCAACACTGAATTGTAATTTTAAACTAGTGGGTAATAAGGCAAGTTAATAAATAAGGATCTTGTTTGAAATGATAAGTTTAAGAGGAAATGTAAAACTGTCAATGTTGACACATGTAGCTGTTGAATCTAGAAGCAAAGCAACTAACTATCAAGTAGTTTACTTTTTCAGTAACATTCACTATGTCCAGATGCTAAAACTCCAACCCATTCTTTCAGTTCACGGCAATTTTGGACTACATGAATACTCGGATTCTCCATTGCTTGGAGTTGTTGTAGCTCTTGCCTCTTGAAGCATCATCTATTAATTGCCATGGATTAAGGGTTAACTCTTCAACCAACAAGTGTTTACAAAAATTAACAGGACGATGGGCAGAAGAATAGAGACTATGCTTCCCAGTCCCAGAGATTTTTGATCTAGTGTAGGTCACTAGCAAGAGCTTAAGCACTAAAAACACTATTTTCAGTTCATTAGCATCAGACTGCGATTTTTATTTGTTGAGAACATCAGATTGCAAAAATCTCTACATCAACACCACAGAACATGAAGCATATTATGACTTCTGTGGAAGGTAAGACTGACAGTGCAAAAAATTGAGAAAAATAACCAATTAGCAAGAATCATGCACAAGCAGGAATATTCTCTCAAAAAAATAAATGCACAAGCAAGAATAAACATGCGCTAAATAACATTACCACAGAGACATGAGCTCGAAATCTTAACACCACAGATGCATCCACATCCCATAAGAAATATAACCATCCTCCGAGCCATTAGTCACGTGAGCATCACTATTGGTAAGGCAGCAGTCCAATTTGTATGACTAATGTGCAAAAACAAGGAAAACAAAAGATATACCACGATATCTGAAATACTATATAGAACCATAAAACATTACACTGATGAGTGTAGAAGATTATACAGAAATATGGCTAATAATCAAATAATGTGGAATATGATCAACTTTTCAACTTGAATCATTACTACTATGCATAAGTAGTGAAAATCGTCTGCAAACCTTGCTCACATAGCCTTTATATTCTTGCAGTAGCTCCCCAGCGGACCGATCATTCAATAAACAGTAAATGCAATCAGGAAAGTATCTTCAGCTCAAGCCTTCTATCACCAAGAGGAAGGTAACACACCTGTCAATAAGGTGTAAACTAGAATCTAGACACCTGGCTAAATACACAGTTACCATCATTTGACAATGAAATACAATTGAAAGGTTGTCCTAAGTCATCAGAGAGTTTCCTATTTACATTAAAAATATATAAATATATATATTATAATCGCCAGCTTTCCCCATTAATGAATATCAGGTAGTTCCTCGTTTAGTAGGTGGTAATAGTAATGAGTTCATATGTAATTTAAGGGCAGTCCCGTGACAATGCTTATCTATCTCTAAGTATGTGTATTTCAACTCAAATTTCCTTTATTGCTCAACTCTCATTATCATCACATAACACATAGGGAATACTAAGGGATAGAGTTACAAAATAATTTATTACGGACATCATAAACGTTTCCTTACACAATTACAAACAAATTCATTATTATCAACACATTTACTAACACATACAAAACAGGTTTCTGAAAGAAAAGATGGAGCACTTCATGAGCAATTTATGTCAATTCCTACTTCCTATTGATCCTAACTTGATTTACGTCAGTGACATACTTACCAATGCGAATATCAAATGTTCAGACAGCAATAATTTGACTATTTGTCAAGCACACTGACATGACACTGTCTTAAAAGTGTCAATGATCTGAAAAAACATGAATTCAAACACCTATGTCAATAAAATCAAATAGAAGACTTCCATTACAATGTTATGATTCAACGCACAGAAACAATTCAAGCCCTAAACATGTCATTTGTAGAGACAATCCACTAAAATGTGGGACACCAGCCTGAATTGGTTCAGTATTATGAGATCTACAGTCCCAAGCACACACAGATCGTTTAAACCAAGCTGAGATTACAACAGATGAATACTCATTGAACTTCACCACATTTACCTGGAAAAAGGAGTTAAGCCTCTCCCATCATGAAGAAATAGACAAGGAAATAACTCATATAAACATCTCACAGTATGTATAATAGTTCTGAAATGTATAGCAGATATTGTCAGACCAGGAGACATTTAATTTTTCATATAATTTTCCTGGCAGTATTCTTCAACTTTTAAGAGCAAAAATTCAGCAGCATAATGCTTAAGAACTTGAGGTAAACTCAAAATGCACTTCCAAGATACCAGGTTCTTTTTGTTTAAAAAAAATAAAGATTCAAGATGTATGTAGCCATTGACCTGACGAGTTCTGAAAAAATAGGCTAGACATATCCTTTCTAGTGATCATGTCCTTTTTTTACCAAAGCAATAACTAAATTCGTCACAAGGTAATCATATGTTGTTGATATGACATGATGCATTACTTGACCTCTAAATTAGAGAAAACCAGACAACTCTCCCTGATAATAGCCAGATCTGAGCATAGGTCAACCCACATTGTTCATTTTTGGCTGTGAAAAAAATAGTTTTAAGAAATAGTAGATAATAGGGTAACTGATCCATTAGAAAAACCCTTGTATGAAAGTCACTAATTAGAAGAACATTTAAGATGCTATTTTTGGGCTTGAGGATTTGAATAGGCAATTGAAAACAAGCACTTAAAAATTAAAATAAACCCAGATAAAGCCCTTTGGATTAAGAACTAATCGATAAACAACGTAGTCCAGAAAGGAATTAAAGAATTTCCCATCATGGATTCACAAAGGATCATAAAAGAGGGAGAAAATCTCAAATCTCAATTTCATAAACTAATCAAGATTTCATTGAAATCTCCATTCTAAGAAATTCATCATCAAAAGTCTAGATAATTTTATCTATGAGATGGCTACACATAACAAAAGCATAACCTAAATGATCCCTTAGATTACAATAGAAGAATAAGATTAAAAGCTAGCGTTAACTAAATAACTGAGCTAAGGAAATACTCCATAGTCATTACAGCTAGAGAGGGCTAGAGCCCAACCGGGGTGAATCTGCCTGAGTGGTTGGATGGAGTAGTGTGACTGTTGGCCATCCTGTCTGGACAGATTTGCCTGGGTGGTTAGACAGAGCCCATTTTCTCCCTTTTGACTTTGAAAACTCTATCTTCTTTCTCTGCATGCCTCCAAAACTACAAATAAACCTTCTGAGTAATCAAGTACTTAAATTCTAAGCCAAGCCAACCATGAAATAAACCATCCTTATAGTCATAGTTGGGTTGAATATCCACTGATCTTGCAATCAAAGTCCAAATTCCCAAATAAGCTGACATGTCTCGCATCACTAACTATACAATCCTATCCCTTTACCCCCATTTTGCTTAAATGAGAATTCCTACTTATTACAGTTTGACACACCCGACCCATGAAAAACAGTGCTGGACCACTGGACATTAAGTCTTTGGGAATGCAATCAACTCTTCAAAATTTGCAATAACAATGACTCTCAATGCAACTTCCTTCAAGGCAATCCATAAACACTTCTAACTTTCAAATGTTTCAGACCTTAAATTTATTTTCCTCTTATAGACCAAAAATTAGGAGGTGGAATGGTAACCTACGAACCAATTAGCATTGTAGACACCTAATATCGGGTCTCCCCTTTTTATGACTCTCTAGTCTCTACAGATTGCCTACTTGGTCCGGACTAAGAAGATGGGTTGAAAGATTGCTTAAGACCCTTTGAGATAAGCCCTTAGCCCTATAATTAAGCCTTAAACCCCATTAACAAGCGTAAGTGTGTATTTTGGACCTAATCTAGGGTTATTAGCCTTTATGTTCTTTAAATTGGATATATGATTGAATCGGAGTAGAGCCACTTATGAGTGGACTATGGCTCAAGTCATAATTCATACCCTATCCCTTAATCTGCTTTGGCTCAAGACCATGCAATGGAGTTATATGTCTTAAGGATTCATAACTGGAAAATCTTTGCTATGAATATGTTCCTTTGATTTGTTCCTTTGTTGAAACCTTCGCAAAGATTTATGAGTTCTTCCTTTAAAGATTTATTAGCCACTCATAATTTGACCCTATAATTGACCCTTTCTAAGATTCAACTATGCAACCCCCATAAGTCAACCATGTTCAAACGTGCATATACAAATTGTAGGTGAATCAACGCATACCTTAAAATGAATCATCTAATCACTAAGTCCAGAGGAAAAAACACAATCCCTGCAAGCAATATGCAAGCTAACAGCTATGGAATCCTCTAGAATAGCATCAACAGGGAGAACTGTGGGAATTCTTCGAAATAGAGAGTCCTAAACCTTCCTATCTCCACCTTTTCTTTGTACATTGTATGTTTTCACCGTACAAGAATTAAGAAACAAAACCTTGAAGTTAAGTTTATTGATAGACATGCTAAAGGTTCCTCACAACAAAACATTCTAATATAATAGGCAAATTGAGAAGGATATGGCAACAAGATATCTCTCAGTTTGCCAAGCTCTATTTTATTATGCAACATCTCTGGAAAACACTATAATATTCATGCTTTGAAATTGACATGAGCTCCCTTAAACAGCATCAACCGATCAATAAGATAAGCTTCATAAACTAATATATATCCCGAGAAATTGCGATGAAGGAGATTAGAATGTTCTAATATGCTCAAAAAGTGAGGAGAATAACACATACCAACTCCACAAAGGTAAGACAATGTAATGCTTCACAAGCAGGTTTCTGAAATAAATACTAGAATCGACTAAAATAGTCCAATCAGTTAAAGGAAGGGTACACAATGACCTCATAATTAAAATGGGAAATTCTCCAACACATCATGTAAGGCCAAGAAGAATTATATTAGGACACATAAATTACCCCAATCCCTTAATGAGACACCAGATCATTGTGGGAGGGGGAGGGTGTCAAGTGTATGCAATTCTCTCGCAAGATTAGAGGTTGTTTGATCTAGAGGTCAATCTTAAAGAGCTAAAGAATCAGTTCAGTCAGACCTAAAACAAAATATATAAAGTTTGTCTGCGTACTGACCTCACTATCATGGCCAAGGAATTTGCAAATCACATGAACAGTAGATACATCCCAGCAAAATATTTGACGGTGACCACTACATGAGACAAGTTTTAAGTTGTCCCAAAACTAGATAGTGATGATTGCTCAGCATACCAAGTCAAGAGTGCATGTTACTGTACAGAAAAAGTCCTTGGACCAAGCTGAAATAGATTCCAAAACATACCAAGTCAAAAGTGCATGTTACTGGACAGAAAAAGTTCTTTGACCCAAGCCGAAATAGATTTTAAACATGTAACAAGTTTCACATACCCTTAATCATGCGAAAATCCTTGCCTCAAGTACAGCTTATATGAACAACTTCCTATTGAATACAGAAGCTGATAAGCACAAGGTTCCTCAAATCACAGTCTGAAGTCTGAACACAGGCCTTTGCATATCGCAAATTAAATGGTGCACTCGAGTGCATTATCGCTCTAAAAAAATGTACATTACGTACATGAAAAATATACATTACGTGCATGAACAATGTACATAGTACACATGCCAGTTATGTGGAATACTATGTATATTGTTCATATACGTAATATACATTTTCCATGTACGTAATGTACATTTTTTAGAGCGGGTGTACCATGCTCATGGTACACTTGGGGGTGCACTGTCCACCCGTTGTTTGCATATGGCCATTATTTATATGACACTCACGAGAATGCTTTTGCTAAAAACAATTATCTTTCTGTTATCAAGCAGTAACCTCATATTACATAACGATGTAGGTGAAAGAATCCTTTATTATACAGATTGCAAGAATTAGTTAAGTAAATATTCCAAATATAAAACTTTAACGCAACAGAAAACAACCCAAAATAATAGGTTCGTACCATAGCATCCACTACCTCAGTTTTTTAGTTGTAAATCAACAAGATGTACCACTCCCTCAGTTTTTTACTTGTAAATCAACAAGATGTACATTATACACCCGAGTGTACCATGCACACGAAACAACACCCACACTCATTATTTGCTCAAGGAGAGATCATCCGAATGAGGAAGTATGCAAATAAATTTGCTTGGGTCTATGATATGCCCTAGTCACCGAGTGTACCATCGTCATTAGCATATTGTAATATTCATCACGAGCATAGAATTAGCATGTAACAACTATGATACAGTTTAGAACAAACATTCAAAGGTATACATTTATTTCATAAAACCAACCAAAAAAATAAAAAATGAAATCAGAGGAGAAGGGAGGTATACGGGGTGACGTGGACGTCGGGGACTTCACAGCCGTGAGATTAGTAGGTTTTGATGTGAATCCCGCGGGCGAGTAGTACGGTGTTTGACGCAACTCAGGCAACAATTACCGTAGGCGTATAAGAGGGCAGCTGAAATTACACCCTGGTTCTTTGGCAACTCTTCCTTATGATGGTAGTCTTAGGGCCTGTTTGGTTTGGTACAACCGTACAAACAGCGGAGAGTAGAAGAAACCAAGTTTTGTTGCAATGAGTTCATATGTTCTCCTCTTTTCATCATTTTTAAATAACAATGTAAATTAGAAAAAAATTTGTATCCATACGGAATACAATAAGACCAACTTAATTAAAGCAACTATATAAGATTTATTATTCAATATAATTTATGTGTTCCCAATATACTCATATGTATTATAAAATTATACAGACTACAAACACCAAGTTTAGCCCAAAAGTATCGGTGAATAACATGGATCTCACCTCTCAAAGTCTAACGCAGGTGATTGATTTTGTAAGACCCACTTTAAAAACTACTATGTTCTCCTTGGTAGCATAATTACTTCAGCCATCTTAATTATTCAATGACCGAAGCCATGGATGAGGCCGTTGAGAGGTACGTTCAAAATGATCAAATTAAACATATCAATGCAATGCAATCCAATTCGGACGCTGGACGCATCCTATAACCCAGGATCCTAATGTGAAATCAGGAAAGTTGGGTTAGTTCTTGCACACGTACATAAGAGCTTATGACAAGTTGCCATCAAATAAAATAAAATCGAATCAAAAAATCATCTTTGCAGGTCTTCCAAACATTGACAGAAATTCTAGAACATCAGTAGTAATTTTTCGTAAAGCTATACTTTCAACTAGATACAACATTGAACAGTTTTCCATCCTTATATTATAGATCCAGTTCAGCCCGCCTTCTACACACCATCCCAGTCCAAGCCACAATTGAAAGAAGAATATAAAAATGGTGGCCAACAAATGATGGTATAGTACCTAAACATGAGTATAGAGAATACATGGGAGTATCAATAACAATGCTCAACAAGTTAGAAGGAGCATCATGGTTTTATACTATCCAAAACTACGGAATTGAAGGCATGGATATGCGGCGATGTCCCAAAACTTCCAGCTCTTCGAGATTGTTGTGCCTCTAATTTACTCAATGAAGCTTGCAATTCCGAGCCTAAATTATAATCAGATTCAGCAGATTCACGGGAAAACCCGTCGCTGCCTCTTCTTTTTAAATCTTCGGTCCCATAATAATCACGCCGTTGAGATAATTTCAAAATATCGTCACCGATCTCCAGATCATCTTCCACTTTAGCTCGCCGATCTTCACCAAATTCTTCAACGACCTCTGGCATTGGTCTCATAGGTACCCTTGGCACTTCTTCTTGTGTATATGCACGGAATTTGTTCTTAGAAGGTTGAATCTTAGTGCAGAACACTTCAAAGAAATTGGGAATGCAACCACGGTCAAAAGCATTGCGCCTATTGTCTGCTCTGTATCTGAAGTTTTCATATGTGGTCTGGAGAATGGACATGCAATTATGAAATAGCAATTAACCAAAATAACAAAGCACTCAAACCAAAAGTACCACAATTTTCCACTATTTCAATAGATTTTTTCTTTTTTTTTATTTGTGTGCACGAGGGTGGTATCAGCAGGGTTGTTGACAACTTCCTAACATCCTTCATCATAAAATTTCTGATTTGTTAAACTTCATCCGCCCTCCAAATCATTCACCCCTGTGGAGGGATATTCTGAAGGGTCGGCAATTATTGTTCAAAGCTCTCAACATGCAGATTAAACATTAGAGGGATACAGCTTTTTGTAATCACTAATGGATGGGTAAGACCCCTGTATACGAAAAATAATCAATCTACTTAGTAAGGAATTGACGAAGCATTTCTCCTGTACCAGAAAGGACGCAAATGTTCTAGTCCAGAACCTGGCGTCCAGAACTCTGAGGAATAGAGGATTTAATTATCCTGTACAAGATAGGACGCAAATGTTCTAATTCAGAACTTGGCCAATACAAGATGGACCTTAATAGCCTCAAGCGGTGGGGAGGAGTAAATTTTCTCTTTGTTTGCAATGCACATCTGAAATGTAAGGGGTCTGACATTTTCTAGTTGCACATTGATCCATGGCTTTACAGTAAGGTTTTATATGGACAATGCCTGTTGATGCAGTAATCAAGTTCTGTTTTAGTTTCCCTAAAACAAAATGCTCCCAAGAGAAACCAGTATTGATAAACATGATATGGCACTTAAACTTCAACTATTTTCTATTCAAAAGGCAACACCACAAAATGGCAAACCCATGAAGCTAGCAAACTGGAAAAGAAACATGTTCCATAATCAAAGAGGATATTGAAAGGGGTGAGAGATATACCTGATTGGTGCTTATCAAATACAAATGGAAGCCAGTGAGACCCCCAACAAACCACAACGCAATAAAGCAGTACGACATTAGCACCAGTGAGGCAGGTGATTCTTTAATGGCATTCCATACATTACGATGCTCATCCACAAGAAATTTTATGTACAAAGCTGACAGTGCAAATACGAAGATGCAAAGAAGGGTAGCAGAAGAAATGAACATGAAGAAGAAACGGTAGTTCCGCTGCAATGATTAAGAAAACAGATAATGTCAAAAAAGGCACACAAAATGCTCATTGTGGCCAATAAAAGGGGAAAAAATAATAAACAATCCCTTTTTGACAATCAAAGTAAATGCAATAAGCTACTAGATTCTCCTAGTTCTTTGTATAAGATTCAACTATTATGATCGAAAATCAACTATTATGATCGACAACAATGTGTAAATTTTTTACCTCAGTATTCAGAGTTAACATTATCCTTTCTTCCAAATTTTAAGGGCAATATTAGTGGCATAAAAGCTGCAAAGTAACCTCCATGATCTCTACACCAGATGCTCATTCAGCACAGCACCAAAAAAAATATTATCCAATCCCAACTCAATAAAGAGAAAGGGTGGAGGGGGATAGAAAAGGGAGAAATGAGAGAGAACATGGGCAAAGGAATAAGCAACAGTAGTGAGCTATGCAATTTACAATGGGAAATATAAATACTTAGTAGGGTTAGTACTATGTCTAATCCTCTGCGATGAACCTCCAGGCTCCATTGAAAAGACAAACCAGCAAATTGGCTACATACCATACCATAACATATCAACCCATAGCCTTTCTCAATTTTTTGACCAATGGCATGGTTTAAGGAAGATGGTTACATGTATACAGCTTATCATCTAGGAGAAACATTACATTGTTAGGAAACCTGAAATTACAGCTATAAATTAAGACACTTCTAGGTTTGTACATTGACCTTAACTATCTCAATTCTACTTATAAATTTTCATTTTTAGATAATGAAGTAAAGTTTCATATCAGTTTTTTGGATACCCAACTGTACTAAATTAAGTCTTGCAGGCAACTTCATGATTAATTAAAAGATGCCAACAGTAGCATAGCATGATACATAAACAGGAATAATACAAGAAAGAAAGAAAGTACACGTGCCCCATAAAGCACTGGAGAAAAGACTGAATGCCGATATTGTTAAGAGGCATACCATTCCAATACATTGCCCAACCCAAGGACAATGGTGATCAAATTTCTCCACGCAATTGTTGCATATTGAGCAATGAGAACAACGGGGTGGACGGAAAAGCATGCACGTTTCACAGTACTTAACCTTGACTGGGACACCGTTAACAAAGACTTCTTTCGTGCGGGGGAATTGTAGACTTGGTGTTGGCCTGCCACCAGCCTCAGAAGACTCGTAGCAGAACTCTTCCTCTGGTGGATGAGAATTACGAGGAATGATGCCTGGATCACGCGCTGAAGTAAATAAAAGAAGTACCAATACCTGCCATGATCAGCAGGGTAATAAATCAACCCAAATGCCATATTAACAAAGCATAGGCAAAAAATCCATCTATGAAAAGACTTTTATAAGCTATAAAACACTTGTGCAGAAATGCTTATGGAAATGGAAACATCAACAAAACTGAAGCCTGAAACGATTAGATGGCAATCTAATAAAATAGGAAAGTGGAAAAAGCATTCAAAATAAAAATCTTACTTTCAAAGTATATTTTAAAGATAATAATGAGGTAAGAATGGTGAAAGCTTCTAAGGAAGCAGTTGTTGGGTTAGCAACTAGACAATCAAAGCTATAAGGTAATCTTTTCCTATCTTCTTTCTTTCTCTTTCATTGGGCTTGAGATGCACTGGAATATTTCACTAGTTCACTAAACATTCAAGTACATTTCATACCCATCATCTGGCATCCCAGTATCCAAATGTGCCAGATATGGTAAAACGTCACCAAGCAGAGGGATATGCAAAGAAGCAATAATCCATAAATTCCTGATGAAGATATGCGCAGCAGAGAAATAAAAGAAAAGAAAATGTGTAACAAGATCAATAAAATATATCATAACAAATCTATTGAGGAAACTATTTCTCAAAAAGCAACAAATAACAACCAAAGTACCAAATCCAGGCTTACAAATCAGGTAGGTAGCTATAACCTAAGCATTCCCGGAAAATTCTTAACTCAAATTGAAATATGCAACACCCTCCAAGGTAACTCTATTCATTAATTTTAGGCATGGTTTGCATCAGAATGAGCTAATTTAATCCTCAAACCTCAAAAGTATGAGAAAACTCCTCAAGTCTCTGTCCATCTATGATATATATGACTATGTGAGTCATATTCAAGGCATGTTTCAACTTGCCCAAAATAAACAAAGAAACAGGAATACAATTTGAACAATATGCATAAAACAAAAGGTTTAGATGACTAACATAGATAGTAAAGATAATGGCTACCACCAGAATTGCATATCCTGCATTATTTGAGAACCTATGAAGAAGATGTCTTGCTACAAAGGTACAAAAGATAACCGCAGGCACAAGTATGAGCAATATAGAAACTGTAAGGGACCTAGCATCTGGTCCAAATATAAGCCTCCCATTGCATAAAAATATCTGCAAGAGATAAGAATTTCAGCAGTGCAGGACACAAGAAGTGAGCCAGAGGAGTCAACAAAATAAAATTATTAGGCATAGGGAAAAAACACTGGATGAAGTATATATCAAATAATCTGAATATAAAGGATATAGAGTATCATGCAAATAAACAAAGACTAAAAATACACACGCAGCATAAAATGAAGTGCATCTATCTAATATCAATATAACATGAAATATAAGTGGAATCCATTGAGGAAGAGACAGCTTCCAATTTAATTCTGTCGTAGGACTCGTGATCTCTAGCATAGCATTCCAGCTCAGTCGAAGTTCTACAAAATTCTTAACATGGAGCAACTAGCACCAAATCAAATCTTTCAACTATCATAAACCACAATAATTTGGTCAAAAATTATCTCTACTATTGGGAAATTCAGAAAAACCGATTAACAAATTCAGGTTAATTATGATATACATGTACTTGATCAAATCATTGAAGAAGCTTGCACTTCATAGTCTCATACCCCCTCCCTCATATTATGGCCACGTTATCGGTCTCCCTATTTCATACAAGTAAACACAATATCTAAGAGCAACCCCTGGTATGATAAAATTTTAACAGGAGAAAAGGAGGGTGCAGAGGAGAGAATTATCAAAAGATTCAATTCATTCAAAACAAGAGACGTTAAACGAATTACGGTCATATTCAAGTTCATAATATACTAATCAATCTTACATATTTATGGTACTGCGGGAACAGCATACTACACAGGTTTAGTCATAATTAAAGATCAACGATCAAATTCATTTAGCTAACGGGGAAATGATTAGGGCAGATTTATGTTTACAGGAATGAGGTTCATTATATGCAACAAAGAAACGAAGAACATATCGCAATCTCTTCACACCCAACAACACCCCCCCCCCTTATCTTCCTCTCCCCCTCCGCAGACACAAATAAAGAGAACAAAGTGATTACTAATCAGAAACTCTATTCCACACCCATTACTCTCCTTAAAGTATAAGAAGGGACCTTCAGTAGAATATACCCTTTGTTCTTTTGATCAAAGTTATTATCATTATAATGTAATCAATATTTAAATATTAATTTACATCCACTATACCTTTACAGCCATGGACTTAATCAGAGGTGAATTGAAAAGTGTGATAGTTTGTAATGACATCTGAGTTGTGTGCTAACCTCAAAACAACAGATGTAAAAGAAAAAAGGAATTGCATGAAAACGTTTAGAACTCAATCATTGAAGGGTCCTCCTCAGTCCCAAGTGTAAATGTAATTACCCTCTTCAAACCATAACTCCAGTCTGTTTCACCAATCTGCACTCTACTAGCACCAGCCATCTTTTGTGAAATCAAACAGTAGAAAAATCTCCAATAACCTTATTTTTTAAGCCTCAATTTAAGCTTTAGTAATAATGGGAAGAAGGCTCCCTTAAGCTATCTTTATTCTACAGAATACTTGAATTGCAGTTGAATTTTAACTTATCAGTTAATTTAAGAGCTTTCTCTGTAAGACCCACTTGTTCAGTACACTAAAACAGGATAACATCCTTCATTCCTTAGCATGATTATAAGCTTCAATACCTAAACAAATATGGTCTTTCAGGATCAAAGAATCTGAGTCCAAGCATGAGTATTTGGCTGTCAATGCTGAAATGATACAAGCGCCAAGGAATTGTTGAAGAATAAGTATTTATAACCAGAGGGAACCCACAAATTAAGGCAAGATATAGTATCTCAAATCTATTTAAAACTTGAAGCTAACCCCTGCTCAAACTATAGTTTCAATTTTCAAAGAAGGGTGTCTGGATTCTCCATGATGAATTGAGAGTTGCACAAAGTTGAACCATAAAATAGTTTCAGTCAAATAGCTAACTTCACAAATGCATAATGAAATTTAAAAAAAAAATCAAGACTTACCAAATTTGTACACTAAGCATAACATGCGGTCAAAAGGAAGCTAATTGTGGCTGTGTTAACACTTGACTATAATTCAAGCGCTAGAAAGCGTACAAAAGGAACCAAAGATATCAGCAAGCTCTTGTGGGTAATACGCCAAAATCTTCAAATAAATGCAAAGGTTCATCCCACAAGAGTTTCTCCAGCATCACCAGTAGCCTGCCTAAAATGATTCCTCAAGAAAACCATTCAAGAGTTCTTCAAATTTCAGATATGGTTAACCACATTTTGCTTGCAGTAGGTCACTCTTCCCTAAATATAAGCTTGCAGTCTCCCCTTGTCTACAGTTAATGACACCCAAAACAAAGGAAAGCCAACTTATATTAATCATTGATTTAAACTTGTCTTGGTATAACCCATATATCCTGACCCTTGGCTTAATTAATTATCTTCTCGGAATTATTTTACGGACCCATAATTCCGAGCAAGTAGCAATTCCACCTTCTTTTACCAAAGTTTACCACCTGCATACCATTCTATAGCCCGAAAATATCTGATGAATGCACAATTATGCTCCTTGCTACTAATTTGGTCAAGGAGATTTAATCAATCTTCCCAATAAGTAGAAACAATTCTGCGTCTACCCGTAAAATTACAACTACCTGTATTATAAATCCATTAATACTCAGAATTCCCCATATAATTTAATCAAACAGATTAACATCATCACTTCAAAACTCAAAGGGATAACAAGCTGCCCAAATATTTCACCAAAACATTTGACAAATCTCTTAAGGTTCCATCCAATAGCTGCATACCCAGTCTACAATCCCCCGTTCAAAAAGGTAAACTAAGCATTTATGCAAAACCCAATTCAAATAACACCAAATTAACCACACGCAGAACAATCTCGCAAGTCAATTACAGTCAAAACCAGAGATCAAAAAGTTCACAAAGACCAAGCAAGAATCGCGAGATAAAATTAAAAATTAAGGAAGACCCAGATAATATTTCATAAAATTAAGAGTACCCACCAAAAATGCAGACCAAATCAAGCCGTAATAATCAAGTAATTAACAAGGCAGAGTGACAAAAACAGCCTTACATTGCTTCCTTTCCAAGCTTCATAAACACGCTTAGCCATCAGAAAACGAAAGAATCAGGGCTGAGTACACGAGTAGAGAATCGAAGATTCGGGAATTGTAGTTGGCGATGGTAGCTTCTGCTCATTCTTCAGAGTATTGGGAGTCGTGTAGAATGAGGAGAGAGAAAGCGGTTTAATGGTTCAAAAATAATAATTCTAGTCAGTATTCCGTAATTGATTGAGGACAGTAATGAGTTTGCTCTGTTGCTTTTTCTCTTTTTCATTATTTTAATATTTAAATTTTCAAAAAAAAAAAACTAAAAGAGAAAAATAAAGTAATTAGGCAGATTAGATTGTGAACAAATATAGGGTGGAAGAACCGAAGAATGTCTTTTGAGTAGACGTATGTATGTGCGTAATACAGTCTGTTATTGTCATGTGGGAAGACGATTTTACCCTTTGAATGTCTAATTTTGTTTACGACAACGTATTATATACTCCCTCCGTCTCAAAATAAGTGCTACAATTTCCATTTTAGGCCGTCCCGATTTATTTGCTACGTTCTTATTATAGTATGTTGAATTTTACTAAATTACCCTTATTTTTGTCTTTACCCCACTAATTACCCCAACTAACACACTAAAACCTAAGTTTACCCCCACTAACCCCCACCCACTCCTAAACCTAACCCTTACTTCTCGACTTTTCTGTTCTGTGGCTCTGTCTTATGCCTCTCCTTATCCCCCTCACCTTCACACTCGAAATTTGCAGCTCCCACCCTCCTACATCTGTAATCCCCCAATTTTTTTGTAGATTAATAATCTACACCATCTCCTGATCATTTTGATACCCAAATTACGGGCCTTCGTTGTTGTCCTAATTTTAGGGTTTCTGAGAATTGGGCATTTCCATGGGTGAGGGGGGTGGATCTAGTGGCAAGAAGCCTAAATGCTTTGGTTTTGAGGAGGATTCATTCCCAACTGAAGAGATGCGTCGTCTCCAAGCCATTCTCCGTGGTTTGGCACCTGCCGTTTCTCCGTCAGTGTGTGCCTACTGTGGGCATTCTATCTCCACTCCTTCACCTAACCCAAGTGGGTCTTCACCCGAGGCCACCAACGAACCACCGCCATTGGGCTTCACATCTTGGTCGGCCTACTCATACTGATTCTCTAATAGGAAGGAGTAAGATCTATCCCTCGATTCATTGTTTTTCTGGTTCTATCATGCTTTTATATGGCTTGATTTCATCACCTTGATTCATTTTTATCGGGTTATGGATCATGTTTCATCCGGGTTTTGCATTCGGGTTTTGCGTTCGGGTTATGGTATACATTTGACTTCATTTGATTGACCTTGGTTCATTTGATTCTTGAATTGCTTCGGGTTTGTGCTTCGTTGTTTTTTGGTATGTATGTTGATTTAGAGTATGTTGTGCCTCTTTAGTGTGTGTCTACCTTGAGCTTCGTTGATTCTCGGTATGTCTGTTGATTTAGGGTATGTTGTGCTTCGTCAGTGTGTGCCTACCTTGTGCTTCGTTGATTCTTGGTACGTATGTTGATTTAGGGTATGGATTTAGGGTTTGTCTGTTGATTTAGGGTATGTTAATTTAGGGTTTGTTGGGTATCTTGGTGATTCGTTTGTTATTTTAATGTTTGGTCTATTGGTGATTTAGGGTTCTTGTTATTTTAGGGTTAGTTTTGTGTTTTTAATGTTATTTTAATATTTGGTCTATTAGGTCTGTTGGTGATTTAGGGTCTGTCTATTGATTTAGAGTATGTTGGTGATGTTGGTGTTTTAGGGTTCTTGTCTATTGATTTAGGGTATGTTGTTGATGTCCTGGGTATGTTGGTATGTTATCTGTTTGTTGGTTTAGGGTATGTTGGTGATTTAGGGTATGTTGGTGATTTAGGGTTCTTGTGTTTGTTCATTTAGGGTATGTTGTTGATGTTCTGGTGATTGGTATGTTTTCTGTCTGGTGATTTAGGGTTCTTGCTCTGTCTAGTGATTGGTGATTGCTCTGGTGATTTAGGGTATTTTAATGCTCTGGTGATTTAGGGTATGTTCTGGTGATTTAGGGTATGTTATGTTGATTTAGAGTTCTTGCTCTGTTAATGCTCTGGTGATTTAGGGTATGTTGTGTTGATTGCTCTGTCTTTGTGTTGATGGTATGTTAGTTTTGTTACTTCTGATGTCTTTGTGTTGATGGTATGTTAGTTTTGTTACTTCTGCTCTGATTGGTGATTGGTTATGTTAATTCTCTAGTACTTCTTTGCGTTGATGCTCTGGTACTTCTCTGGTTATTGGCTTAGGTTGTTTATGGAAGTACTTGAAAAAAGTGAGCAATTACACATAATAAGCTTAGGTTGTTTATATAATTACTTACAAAAAGTGTGCAATTACATATAATATGCTTAGCATAAGATATTCACTAATTATCATGCTCACAAGTATTCTCTTCTTTATTTAATGGTTCTCCACCATTCTGAGTGCTTTGTCCTTCATCAATTTCATGCATATGGCCCTCTTGCAACCACAGTTGACATTCTTCTACTAGGTCCTTCGGTACGTAGATGGCATTAGGCAGCTCACCTCTAATCTCTAGTGAATGTTTCTTCATATGTGGTATCTGGTAGTTGTTGCTTCCTTTGACCTTTATTATCTCTGTCATGCATTGTTGTAGAGTCAGGAAGATGTGATTAATTAGCTTTGGACTGTAATCATTATAAGCTTCTTCTACTGCTTGAACTAACTGATCAACTGTTTTCGGTGCTGTTTGTTCCTTTAACGACTAAATTGCTCTGAAAAAACCCAGATCATTTACATTTAGATTTGGGCTTTGGGCAGGTTGGTTGACTAAGTGTATGTTGAATCCGTCTTTAGTTGCTTCTTGCATATAATCTGGATCATCTCCTGCTATGTGTGGCTTTGCATTGTCTTGGACTATGTACAATTGCTTAGAACCCCATGTTGGCCACTTAGCCCTAATGACAGGCAATATACTACGTATTATCTTGGCTTTTATGACATCTTTAGTTACACTTGTTATTGCTTTCATTTCAAGTGTGCCTGCTGGTCTGTTTTTGCATGTTCTCTGTGCTGGGACTACCTCAGTAAATGGAAAGATTCCTATCTTCCCATCATAAGCAACAACACCCTCTGTAGTGATATGTGGTCTTGCAACTGTAGCTATGAACATAACCTTGGTGATGAACCTCTTGCTTTTGCATGTTCTGTATGGATCTTTCTCGTCGTTGCTAAGTAGTACCTCGCTGATGTTTGTGACATGTAAAATCATTTCTCATCCAAATGTATGACGTTGTACATGTTTGCAAACTTCGGGTATGTTGTCATTGTAGATGGTACAATTGCATTCATACACCATATAACTCTTGCTATCCTGTGTGCCATGCTGAGTTCTGATTTGATTGCATTCGTATGCTTCTTTATGGCTCCTCTTTTCACTAGTCTGTGTGTTGTTGATTTGCTGATTCCTATAGTAGCAGCAGCTGCTCTTATGCTTGTTCTATTCCGTAGTGGAATGAGAGCAAACTCATATGGGTTAAATGACACTCTTTTCCTTCCTACTCTCCCTGTTTTTATATTCTGAACATTGATTGCTTCATTTGTTGATATTTGTGACTTTACCTTTTGCCATATCCTACTAATTGTCCATCGAGAGACATTGTACTCACATGCTAGGTTGTTTATGTAACCTGTTGGTAGCTTCTTTGCATTTACGTATGGAAATTCATTATTTGCACAATGCTCTAGTAACTTTTCTGCAACGCTTGCTCTGTCATCGTTGTTAAGTACACAACATTGTTTCTTACTGTCATTCTCTGCCTCTGTCACCTCCTCTGCTTCTGCAACCTCCTCTATCACTGATATCTCCTCATTCAGATCAAATGCATTTGAGTTGTGAGTGAAGAGGTCAAAACCTTGTTCACTTTGTGCTAGTATATTCAGGTCAATAATTGCCCTTGTTTGTACTGCTTGACTCTCTACATTGATTGGAATGGGTTGTAGAGTTGATGTGGACAATGTTGGCTTGCTCTTAGATGCTCTGTCATTCACAATGTGTGATGACATGATGCGACTTAGAGTTTTCCAATAAATTCCACAGAGACTCCCAAACCCCAAGTAAGAAATCACCCGATGATGAAGCAAACTATGCTATGCTGAGGGTGATCATATAATTTGTACCTTATGGTGTTTCTGTCCCTTTGGTGGCCCTGACCCTTTGGTCTGGTTCTGTTCTTTTGGTGATTCTAACCCCTTGGTGGCTGTCACTTGGTCTGGTTCTGTCACTTGACCATTTGGTGGCTCTGGCACTTGACCCTTTGGTGGCTCTGTCACCTGGTGGCTGTCACTTGGTCTGGTTTTGTTATTTGCTTGTTCTGACCCTTTGGTGGCTCTGTCACTTGGTTTGGTGCTGTTATTTGCTTGTTCTGACCCTTTGGTGGCTCTGTTACTTGGTGCCTCTGTCACCTGGTGGCTGTCACTTGGTCTGGTTCTGTTACTTGCTTGTTCTGGCCCTTTGTGGCTCTGTCACTTAGTGCCTCTTTCACCTGGTGGCTGTCACTTGGTCTGGTTCTGTTACTTGCTTGTTCTGACCATTTGGTGGCTCTGTCACTTGGTGCCTCTGTCCCCTGGTGGCTGTCACTTGGTTTGGTTTTGTTACTTGCTTGTTCTGACCCTTTGGTGGCTCTGTCACCTGGTGGCTGTCACTTGGTCTGGCTCTGTCACTTGGTGGTTCTGACCCCTTGGTGGCTCTGACCCCTGGTGGTTCTGACCCCTGGTGGCTGTCACTTGGTCTGACTCTGTTTACCTGGTGGCTCTGTTCAACTGGTGGCTCTGTCACTTGATGCTGGTGTATCCGTTGACTCTTTCCCTTGATGGGTCGTTGACTATTGTTGTTGACTCTTGCCCTTGATGGCTGATTACTAATGACTCTTTCCATTGATTTTTTTTTTTGGTTAAAAATTTGTAATAAATGTAGTAAGTTCAATTGGTCCCCCATTGTATTTATAATGTCATTTATGGAGAGAGTTGAAATTTTGGAGCCAAGGTCAAAATTCATAAAATTGGAGCCAAAAATTCAAATAAACCCAAAAAGTTGTATTGGAAATTGTCCAAAATTTTGAGCCAAAAATTAACAATATCTTACTTTATCATTACTTTTTATTTTCCATTAATCACAAGTGGGCCACCACCACTCAATGACATTTCTTAATAACCGTGATTTTCTCTTTGTAGCACTTATTTTGGGACGGAGGGAGTATATAGGACACACAGTAAAAATAACATTTTAATATAACAAAAGTTATCCTTAATTGATAAAAATTGACATATATTGTGTTGAAAGATAACATTTGTTATATTAAAATGCTACTTTTATTTATGACACTTTATTATATTACATGTGTATAATATATTTATTTTTTTTAAGGTTTGAAAGGGGTAATAAAGAGGATCAAACAGTTGTAACATTGACGATATGCAATGCATTGAGTAGACAGTTGTCTTTCAGGTTTGTGGTAGTGTTTGTCCATGCCCATCATTCATCAATGCTTAGGTTGATTATTTGAATGATTGTAGTTAACTATAACAGCACTGCCAAAGCCCATTTCAAATGTGGCAACAAAATTTGCCATCTGTAGTGTATGCTTCATCAAATATGGTACATTTTGCCCTTCATTATCTATCGTGACATGTTGTTCATATCATATTCGTTTGGTTGAATATGATTATATGAGAAATGAAATTTATATAAATACATTTTTTCATGTAGGTACGCTTTTTATGAAATGAAAAATATTGTTTGGTTAGCATGGAAAGTTATTTCCTATGTGGACTTTTTTACTAAGAGGGTCTTGGTAAGTATCTTTATTCATACTATGAGAAGTAAAATTTACTATGAAGTGGGACTTTTCATAATTTTGTAACCAAATGTAATAATTGCTTATTTCTTATTTGAAAATAGTCATCATTTACTCAAAATACATAGAGAAATATAAGAATGTTATTGTTTCATGATATTTCGATGCAATTTTAGGCTTCCCTAAGGATTGTCGTCTAAAATTTCCGGCCAACCCTTGGGGTAGCCGAAAATTTTAGACGGTTCCTCTTGAGGCTAGCCTAAAAATTTAAACGGCTTCCCCTTTTTAAAAAAAAAAAATTCAACGAGTTGTTTCAATTTTTGACGAGATTCCATGGTGTTGAAGGTGGAAGGGGGAAGATAGAAAGAGGTGAAAAAGTAATGGAGGGTAATATAAAATAGTAATTTTGAGGGACGGTGTGAATATTTTGGGGCGATAAATAACAAGTCACATTTTAAAATTGCACATCTTTGGGAAATTATTTTCATTATTTTTTATACTAAATTAATTACATTAAAATAAAATAAGGAAAACAACTACCTATTAGATAAAAATAAATACATCAATTAATTTCAGGCATTATTCAGGTGTAACATTAATTTTAATAGGAACACAAGGTCTTGAAATCCAACGAACTTCAAAGAAACCTACACCTAAGCTTAAATTGTTAACTAGGATGTGCCCATGTATTAGGACGGTATTAAATTTGGTAAACCAAATTGAAGAAGTTGGATTATTAACATACAATATATAATGTATTAAAATGTAATAAATGTTTAATTTGATGATTTGCAATTGTTCATATATTGTTTAAGATAAAAAAAAATCTCCACCCATTTGTTCCGAAGAATTGTTGCCACTTTAAATTTGTTTTTGTTGGTCTTAGCTGATCTTTATTTACCTTTTTCGTGGACATTGTTTTTCTTGTATGATCATCTTTCCTTCATTGACTTAATTATGTTGTGATCATGGTATTGCTCTGCCATTAATGCATTATCCACTATTTTGTACAGATATGTATTAGAATCGGAGCATTTGAAGTTGTTCTTTCGCTTCATTCAGCTTCCAAATTTTGGCATTGCTGCTGATGCTGCTGCAACTTTTAAGGTTGGGCATTATCTCCATTAGAATATGTCTCTCTTGTTATTGATCACCATAATGAATGTAGTTTTTTCTTTTAATGGTGTTTTTTATGAATTTGTGAGGTCTTGTGTCCTATCTCAATAATGAAGGAACACTATGCACGTGTAAGGTTCACCTAAATCCTCTCAATCACTTGGGGCTTTATCACTTTCATCTATGCCTAAGCTAGATTACAAGTTACTTTTTTTCGCTAAATATGCAACAGTATTGACACAGTTGTGGTCATTAACTCATTATGCAGAAACTCTTGACCAGGCAAACTGTAGCCGAATTTCTTTCTAAGAACTATGATTGGGTACTTTCTTTTGGCTAATATACCCTTTTTGTTTTTCTTATTTCTAAGAACTATGATCGGATCCGAATCCGCAAACTTCAACTCCGACTCCAATCCGTTGGACCTTTGAATCCGATCTGGTCCGTCGAACCTCCAAATTCGATAAATTTAATATTTTCTTACCTAATTTTTTTGTTAATTTCATTACCAATACTATAATTCATATATAATATATAAAGTACATTAAAAAATATTATACAACACAAGAAAATATCATGGTTTATTTTTTTTTATTATATTTGGGTTTTTTTAATACAAACATTGATACTTCTCATACGGATCGGACTAACGGATTCGGATCACAATTGGGTCGGATATAATACAATATCCGAATCCGTCCCATATTCTATTCGGAGTCGGAGTTTTTTATAGGATTTGGAATCGGATTTTATATATAGATTTGGATCATAAATTTTTCTTTTGGATTTGGATTGAATTGTCATCCATAGTTGTTTAGCTTATGTCTTTAGTAAAAATGTGCCAAAACACTGTCCTAAGTAGAGCGTAGTAGCCTGCTACATGTCATGTACCTTCATATTAGTCTCTGAGCGATAAAACAAATTGCATACGTTTTTCTAATTTTTTTATGTTATGTACTTATGTCAGATTGTCAGTAGGAAAAATGTGACAAAACACTGTCCTAAGAAGCGTAGTAGGCTGCTACATGGCATGTGCCTTCATATTAGTAGCATAGTAGCCTACTAAATTTTTGTCTGTTCTCCTTCGATCTCTCACAATGTATTTCTCCCACACACTCTATTTCTCTCTCTAAAATTCCTGTTCCACAACCGTTTCCAGAAAAATAGTACTATCCTTGTATTTTATTTCTATTTATAAAGTCAAAGTTTAAAAATTTTAATTATAAATTTTTATTATATTATAAAAAATAATATATTCATGTAAAATCTTGTTTAATTCATCTCAATGTAAATTTTTATAGTATCAACTTTTCATAATTTTTGTCTTATAAATTTAGAGATAAAAACATTTAAAGCCAAGCTAGGAAGATCTCATTGACATCTCCCAAGAGACTATTTTTTTTACCTTTTTTTAAAAAAGTTTGAAAACTAACCCTTTTGAAGTATGACCTTCATTTGTAAACCGCTGTCACTGACAACGATTTTAAAATTGACTTGAATTTAACAAGTGTAAAACCGCTGTCAATGACAGCGTTTTTACAAAAAAAAAAAAAAAAAAAAACACTTGTTAAATTCAAGTCCAGACCTCATTTTCCCATCATTAAAAAAGTTTAAACACCAGTGTAAAACTGTTGAGTAAAATCGCTGTCCTTGGCAACGGTTTTATATTAGGTAAATTCAAGTCTCATTTAAAACCATTGTCAGTGACAACGATTTAAAAACGAAAGTCATATTTCGAAATACTTTCGGGTAAGGGCTAGTTTTCGAAATTTTTTTAAAAAAAGGTCAAAAACAAAAATTGCTCCTCCCAAGACCTCTCTGTTTGTTCCCTTGCTCTTTTTTTCTGCAATTTGTATTTTTTTTAGATCGATTTTGTGAATTTTTTTCTATAATATTGTCTTTGTGAAACATTGATGAATTTGGTTATTAATCTAGTAAGATTTGTGTTATATTATGATTTATTATGTAAATTTATTGAAAATTATTTTAAAAAAAATCATTTTCACTACATCTTTTGTAATCCAAAGTTTTGAAATTTCTCCAAAAATTTGTGTATATTTCATAATTACTCTAAGATTCAGTAGTTACTCGCATACAAACATTTACTTTACGAAATGGAAAACCATAATCTATCAGATTTGAAAGAAGGTATTCATCAAACTAAGAAAGCATATAGTAAAATTGACAAATAAAAAAGGTATAAATTTTACCCAAAATGTAAACGAACCTACGAAGGAAATGGGTGAAGTTGAGAAGATTCCGATAATGATAACCAACGACTTCGGGAGGATGGAGCAAGAAAACACCAGGATGACTATGGACAAGAGTATTCTTGATCGGAATTTCAACCAAAATTAAAGGGGTGAAGTTTGATAATTAAGCAAATTTTCTTGATTAGATTTTAAAATTTGTAATATGAGTAATTTTGGGTTTGCTGGTTTTGTTTTCGATCATTGAAGTTTATCCTTTATTTTTTTTAAACTGAACCAATATGGACAATCATGGGTTATCAAGTTGTGTTTTCGTTTATTCAAATTTATCTTTTCTTTTCTTTTAAAAAAATTCGAAGTAATGTGGTTTTAAATTTTGTTATATTTGAACCTAATATTAAGCAGTTACTCGAATCTATTTTTTGTATTTTTTTATCTTTTTCATCTAAAGCAACGAAAAACCTCAATTTCTAATTTGGAGGCTGTACATTAATTCATGCTTGTAAATAATAATATAAGATAAGATGGATCAGATTGTATTAAATTGAACCAAAATTAGGAGCTCTAAGTTCATTTTTCTCTGTAATGGAAACGCATCGTTTACTAATAACCGGGGTTTAAACTATATCAGCCCACTCAGTTTTCCAACGTCGTCTCTCTCTAAATTTGTCATTTGTAGGGCGGTAGTTAGGGTTTAAGCAGCGGAGGAGCAGACCAATTTGGAAGCAGCAACAATGGCGAGCACCAAAGTCCAGAGGATTATGACGCAACCTATCGTAATTTCACTGCTTTCTCACTTCCATTCTATTCTCTTTTTTTAATTTTATTATAAAGCTGTCTCTTTTAATTTACAGTCTAACTCATCTTCTTGTTTCTCCTTTTTTTGCGACGCCTCCTTATTTTTTTCCGAATATTCCAGAACCTAATCTTTAGGTTTCTTCAAAGCGTAAGTCTCAAGCTCATCACTTTACCAAATTTCCTAATTTTCGTTTACTGCTTAGTATTTTTTTTCTGACTTTTTTTTCAATTTTTTTGGAATTCAGAAAGCTCGGATTCAGATTTGGCTGTTTGAGCAGAAGGATGCGAGGATTGAAGGCCGTATCATTGTATGCTTTTCTTCTTTTTAGTATTTTTGGTATGTTTTGAAAAAGAATTATAGTATGTTTATTCTAGATTAGATAAATTTTCAAGTTATTTTGATTTGTGTCAATAATCCCCCCCCCCCCCCCCCCAAAAAAAAAAAAAAAAAAACGAATAATTAATTAATAGATTAGCGAAAGTTGTGGTGAGTCTGGTGACTAAAATCTGGACGGTGCAGAGGTAGTACTAGGATCACTGCTGCGGAAATTACAATAGAGTCTTTGTTGCATGTTATGACCCTCTTATTCTTGGAAAGCCACATAAATTATAGCATCATAGAGTTTTTGGGAGACATGGGATAGGTAGTACTAGGCTCCATAAAGTTTTTTATTCCTTTACTCTATGTTTGGATTGGAAGAGTGGGAAGGGAAAGGGAGGGATTTCTTTGCTCTATGCTGGAAAATGAAGCAGCATGGATATGTCTCCTTGGAAACATTTGGAGGATGGTTGGATTGCTGAGTTTAATAACCCCTTCCATGGTCAGCAATCTGATGGTGTGTTTGTAAATTTAAAAGGAGCCAGTTTAGCCCTCCTTATGTATTTGGGTGCTACTGCCTTGGTGTCTTCATAATATGTTTTACTAAACTTGTAGAAATTCTCCTACTCACCTTGGAAATGATAACATGTGTCCCTTTTTTTTCATGCACTCTGGCATTGAGGGATTCTTATTCAATTTCCATGGAGTCTAATTGATCTTTCTGTCATAATTTTCTAGGACACTTGTTACATAATTAATTCAGTGTTATTTTTGTAACAAGACTCTGCAGTTAAGATATAGCATCTTAGTTTAGAAAGAAATAGATAGCATGTCGTTGAGCAACTATTAAACTATTAGTTTACACTTTAAAAAATGCCTTTTGGAGGGGTTTATATGGACGGGAGCCTTGGTATCAGTATGTTGGGGTATTTTAGCCTTAAGATTTGCGATATCCATCTCTATATGATACTATGACTTCTTTCTTATGTATTGATGTATTTGATTTGTGATCTCTTCTCTAGGGCTTTGATGAGTACATGAATCTGGTTTTAGATGATGCTGAAGAGGTGAACGTCAAAAAGAAGACCAGAAAATCGCTGGGTAAATTTTGCTGTCAATACTCATAATCTTTTACTTTTTACTCCTTGATCTTGTGTGCAAGTTTTTAATCATTGTTGCCTTTTGTTTAGGGAGGATCCTTCTGAAAGGCGACAATATTACTCTGATGATGAATACGTAAGTTCAATTTGGTTTTTATTCATGTCATTTTTGTTGCAAGATCTTTTCTGATAATCTCCATGGCATTTGTGCTTCCCTGAGCTTTGTATTATAATCCTCTTCTATGCCTTGTTTTGTAATTATGCTGTGTTCTGTCTGTATATCTGTGCAGGGGAAAATGATGCATGTAGCTGCTGTGCGTTTCTTCAGCAGTATTGAAATTGTTGGTTTGGAAGCCATTGGAAACTGCTCACTCGCCATAGAAGTTTTGTGTTAACTTACGGATGAATGTAGTATCTGTTTGAATCATTCCCCTCCTTTCCGTAGATCAATGAATATGAAGTAGTGGATTCGATGAATATCTTTAGATTTTGTAGTATTTCTTATGGTTGAAGTTCCTGGCGGTGCTTTTCATTATGTTCTATTAGCTTATGTTACAGAAGAGGATGTGCTCCAGTGAAATTTGTTTATGATTTAACCGATTGCTGTCAACATGAATATGATGTCCAATAGCAAGCTTAAAGCAGTTGATCCAGCAATTTTATTATCTGAAATCCCTTGAAATCTTTATACTATTGCGAGGGATCAATTGGTTTATATTGCATAACCTAAATCCTTATCTGGACAATGTTTGTTGCGATTATCTATAGTGAAAATACTAACTTTGTTTGAGATGTGAGATCCATTACATTAAAATAGGACCTGCAGCAAGAACCAATCTCTAGCTTCGTTGGCAACAATGGCCCATAAGATCTGGAATAAATCATCAGGTGGATAAGATATACCTATTAAGGGAAGGCGGAACCAGAGGTCCACCAAGTGATGACCAAATTATCATGGGGTAAGCTGACAGGGACACAAGGTAGTAAATTAGGGAAAAATTCTCCCAAACAGAAGTGGCTCGTGTAACAGCTTGCTTTTTCGGTTGTGAATAAAAATTTTCAATCCTCCATAAAATGTGATTAACCTTAATTACCTAATGTAAGCATAACTTAATTTTACAAAAATAACCATTGACTATAAATCGGATTACACATCTATGATTAAGTTAAAAAGTCTTTATTAAAACTCATAAAGAAAATACAAACATATAAGCAAATTACATAACTATTACTCATAATTTAAGTAAGATAAATTACATTCATCAGCTACCCCTTAGATTCTCACAACTATGAACGATATTTCCAACAAAAATTAACTTACAAGCCTGCATTCACTAGGATGGGCTCAAAGAATAAAATTTGCGAAAGTTGAGTATTTATAAGATTCCACCCAAAAATACTTTTGGGTGATACTTTTTGAAAATATTTCAAAGTAATAATCTTATTCTATACTATAAATCTAAAATCTTAATGTCACAAACCATCGATTTCGTAAGTTTAGAAAACAATACAAATTCATAGAGGTTTATGAGTTCAAAATAAAAGCGTAATCCAAAGTTGAATACATAACTCATGGAAGAAAAACAATAAGCATACAATAATCATAATAAGCACTTAACGATTATTGAGTACAAATTAGTTAGCAGGTTCTTAGCAGCTTCTAGGTCTTCATATCTGATTACTCGGTCTAGGTCATTGCATAACTTAGTTTTTGCAAAGTTTTGTCAAATCCACTCTCACCAGGTATCATCCTAACTATTTTAAGTTATTTACGAGAAAAGCCCTCTATCGTCTTTAATAAGTTGCTCATGGAAAAGGCCTATTACCAATTGTTTTAAGCTACTCACGAGATATGCATGATACTATATAGTTTAAAATACCTAGAACGACACCCGCATACCACTGGTTGGTCTTAAGATAATTCTTTTGTGAATTTCTTCACTTTGGTTCCGATGTGATCACTCATTTATTTAAGAGCTTATCTTATTCTTAACTTTTAGAATATTTTTACTCAACCTAGAGTACATTCACTTCCGATCCCTATGAGAAACTTGGTATCAAGTTCATATGCTTTTTTCTTTTAGTTCTTGAAACAATTTTAAGGTTTCACAAACAATATATCTTAAACCACTAAATATCCTCCTAGATTAAGTTAGATCTCTACTAATGATTGATAATCCAACCCATGTCCTTTTAATTAGAACTAAGTCAATCAACCAATCATAATTAACAAATAATATATAATAGTATAACTTACTAGCTAAGGATTTTTATAAATTTTAGAGTTTTTTTTTACTTGATTATTTCCATTGTTCAAACTTGTTTTCTAATTTATTGTCAAACACATATAGTCTTAACCAATCAAAACCAACAACACAATAACATACCACGTTCATCTTTAGATTAATGTCGTCTACATCATCCCAACCTCCTTTTCAACCATTTTTTTGGACATGAGGCAATCAAAACAAAGCAAACTAAGAAGCAAACAAACCAAAGAAAAACATAACAATAGAAAAAGTTTGAATAAAAATTTCAACCATTTTCATAGATATGAAGCCAACATATAAAAGTTTAAATAAATTTTCAAAACACAGGTCTATACACCTTTGTCATTCTCATTCTCTCTCAAAAATGAAACTTTATACTCAATTTTGAACTGAGCATAACACTTCCAAACACATAACTAACTCGTATATAATCAAATACAATAAGCATTTTCATCAAGTGCTTAAAATACCAATGAGAAGTGCTTAAAATGAGAACTCTCTAAATATGTAACAACATGATAAGAATTACAAGAATACATAAATAAATATTTAACAAAATCTATGTTTTAAATAAATTACATAGTTAACACTTTCAAATTATGAATAAATTTAAATCAATAAACTTTAATTTATGAAATCATATTAGTTTCGAGAGCTTAATTTATTAATTCAAATGCATTTTATCCATTATATATATGAATCAAATTTTTTCACTAACTATTCATACATTAGAAACACAATTAAATTAATTAAATATAATATAAACAGTTCAAAAATTTTGGGTTGTAACAATTATGACCACAAGAGATGCCACAATCCATAAGGAGGTAGAGAAATCACGTGTTAATCAACCAGAGGACTTCTTTATCATTTCCATATTGTGTAATATTTTTTTTTAATAAGGTGTTTATGATTCATTATATTAATGTTGATTGCTCTTGTTGAGAGTGCAAATACGTAAGGAAACAACATTTTTATTCACTTATTGTATAGTAGTGTGGTAACTTGGTTACGATACAAGTGTACAACCATACAAGTAAATAACGTATGAGCAACATATTTGTATTTGAGTTTTGCATTGCAATTTCAAAGATTGAAATATGAAATACGGTACCTTAATATAATTCTTCTCCAAAATATTGTTTTTTGCTAAAAATCTTAGGGAAATTACGAGTTTTAAAATTTTAAAATTAATTTATCTAAAACGACATAAATTTATTTTTATTGTTTAAAATATAGCTAGTGTTCTATTTAAAAATGAGATTATTAAAAAAAAAGAAAAAAAATATAGGGGCATAGTGATCCTATGTGAATGTGAGACATACGGGGATTGGGGAATAGTAGCGAGGAAGACTGGAAGGAACTCAAGGAAGTCTGTACCGCTAGCGAGTACGGAGTATCATTGTATCGATAATTCTCGCAGAATTTGAAAGTTGAAACAACAAAAAACAACAAAAACAAGCGCCATTCAATTCACTCCCAAAAGATGCGTGAAACAGTCCTCCTACTCTCAGACTCTGACGAAGACGACAACAATAGCAGCCGCAGCAGCAGCAACAACAACAACAACAACAACAGTGATTTGACAACTCCAGTTGCCAACAATCGCAAGAGACCCAGATACCTTCCCCGACAACCAATCCCATGTGGTGCCGTCATTAATCTTGTCGATGACCCTACTCCGCCGAAACTCCTTAAATCCGCATCTTCCGCTATATCGTTAGTACCCGAAACCCCGTTTTTCGGTTACCCAAAACTCGGTGACCCTCCTGTTGCCAGGTGTACCTCCAATTTGTCTATCCACATTTCATCAGGTAACTGTTTTTCCTTGGTTTTTGTGACAATTCTGTTTTAAATTTACGTGGGGTTTGATTATTGTGATGGGATTAAGCTTAATTGATTGCACCCCTTATTCCTATTTTTTGGGGTTGCCCTGATTTTATTTACCTGATTTTTGCTTGATTGTGTGGTGATTGATTATTTTAAGTTGAAAATGTGCTTAAAATGAGGTTTAATTTTGTGGGTCTGGTTGAATCTATAGCTAATTGAATGTCCCTTACTCCCTTGTTGTAGATTGTGTCCAGAACATGAATTTATGTGTTGTTAGCTTATAAGCAGTGGGTTTGTGCGGTTTAGGCTTTGTTTCGCGTTGCCAATTTTGGGCTGAAGTAAATTTGTTGTTTGTCTCTTGATTGTGCAAAATCTTCTAGAACTTATATTTTTATGATGCCCTTTGTATAGCTAATGCTTAGGTGATCAGACCAAACACTATTGATAATTGAAGCTTTGTAAAAAAACTATCAGTTATTTAACCTGCTCGTTTGACTTCAATTACTCAACCTGAGGATCAAGATTATTCTTCATGTTTGGCCGAATGGATATCCTGTACAAATACTCCACCCTTTTATTCTCCTGTTAAGGGGGCCTTTGTTTCGTGGAGTGGTATGGGTTTGGGATAAGGGATGAGGAATGGAACTAGAGCAATATGGGGTTGGAAGTTTGGAACTTGATATCTAATACTATTTGTTTGGTAGTTTAAGAACGAATATAATGTCTTTTATTTGATACCTAGAGATATGGTAAGAGCCCTAAAGTCGAAAACTACCTCCCCCTATTTATCTTAACCCCATATCTTGTGGGTTTGGTATAACCATAGATCCTTCATCAGCTGTTTTTCTTAAGTTAATTATGGAGTATGCAGTATACTTGATTTCAAATAGTGTCAAAAAAATTCCATACTACGGTCATACTAACAGTATTTAGGCTATTAATTATAAATGAACCTTTTGATGTGTTTCATATTACTTGTATTGGGTCTTGCAATTTGTAGGTGATGACGGGTTCATTGGTGTGGTATCTGATGATGAGGCTGAGGAAAGGAGATGTTTAAATAATGCAGGAGCATGTGCAGGTTTTGATGTAGGAATTGGATCGAAAAGAAGCCCTAAATGTACTGTGAAGGAGACTAAATCAGAGAATGAAAATTTGGTACCTGATATTGATCTAGAAAGTTGGTTAGACATTGACTCAACCTTTTGTCTTTATAAAAGAGTGGAATCCAATGTTCCGGTGGAGGGTGTAGGCCTTGGTATTTTGAAAAGTTCGATGAAGGATGGGAAAGTATTGGCTGATCTTTCTGTTGAAGAGGACTCGGGAAAGAGACGTAAATTTGTAGCAAAGGAGAATTGTCAATCTCATGAAAAAAATGATGCTAGTGTCAGTTTGGAGTGCTTGGAAAAACATCTATCTTTAGGTAATTTAACATGGAGTGCCTGATCATGTTTTACTGCTCTAGTTTGACATATGCCATTTTTAGTATTATAAGCACAGGTCATGTAAAGTTCTATCTACACTTCGAGTTAGAATGTTACTGAATGTCCCAGTCTAAGATGTCCTGTAACTTTGACAATCACTTGTATCAGGGAACCTAACGTCAACAATGACTTACAGCCATATGCATAAGGAGGATGATACTGATCCCATACAACATACTCTAGTAAGACAATTATGGCTTTTTATTGCTTCTTGATCTACCGACAATATTCGTTGTTTTTTACTTCTAACATGTCTCCCCTCTCCCTTGTCAATCAAGATAAGTTACTGTTATAAATTACTATTTGATATAGCTTGCACATTCTCTGTGGCCCTAAAGCTGATTGAGCAAGTGTAGGTTGGTGAGCTGCGTGCTTTTCTGTCTCTTTCACTTGAAAACTTTTATCTGAAGTGGAAAGGTGACTATATTGAAGAACACTTTGTCAAGTTCCTCCTTTCGCAGCTATGCCTATGTTTACCATTTCAATTAGACTTGCTAGTTACTTAAAGAAAGTTGTACTTGTTACCTTTGTATATCTTGTATTATGTACTAGTTAACTCATCCTAGAATGTGGCTGCCTTGGAGAGGGGTAGAGAGGGGCAATAGGAAGTATTCAGCTCAGATTGGATTCATACAAATAAGACATTGGGACGTTGGATGTATTCTCTTGGCTTTAGGTGACTGGTTGATTGTTAGTGATTATTTTTCAGGTTCATGATTGTGAAAAAGAAAATGTAAGACTGGAAGGAGGTGCAATCCCTGAACTTAGTAGTGGAGATGATGCTAATACAGAGAAGAAACAGAACAGAGCTAAACAAGCAGCAGAAAGGAAGAAATTAGTGGAGGAAAAGAAGCTCAGGAAGGAGGTCAGTCTCTAGTTGGAAAAATTAAATTTAGCAGACCATCTGAAGACGAGAGCTTATTGATTCTGCTGCTTATCCTAGCAAGAGAAGCAACACAAAGCATATTTGAAGGCTGAAGCTGCTAAGATGAAACAATTGGACAAAGAGATGAAGAAATTGGAGAGATACAAGTTTAGTGAGAAAGACATTGAGACTAAGATTGATCCGAAGGTTCTGTCAAGTTCACTTGGAGGTAGGTCTTTTAGGGGTATACCTGCTACACTTCATCATTGAATTACATTAAGTGTTATCTACTTCCAGTCTAACTTATACTTTTTGTAATTATAGGATCTTTGCTTACAATGTTCAACCAGAAAAATCTCAGATTTGTTATCAGTCCAAACGTCTTTGAAAAATCAATTGTTTGGAGAATGATTCTTCCAGAAGGACTTTCTCAGGTAAACAAATCTGTTTATTCATATATTCTTGCAATTTTTCTGTCAATCTCCGGACGGAGAAAACTTATGTGCATTTAATTGGAAGATGCAAATTGACTGACTCTTTTCCTTCCTATGATTTAAAGTCTTTTCTTTTCCTTTTCCATTAAGTGAATCTGTTCTTTCTCTGATGCACTATCCCCCTAGTCTCTTATTTGATTTTCTGCCTGATTATTCTAGTAAAATGTGTTACAAGGGTTCTGAGAGTGGGTAATGGTAAGAGGTGTGTTTGGGAGAATCGTTTATTTGCTTATTTTTGGATGTTTTCTCTTGAAAGTATGCCGGGTACTTCATATATATGTGTGTGTGTGTGTGTTATAGATATATATATGTTACAGCAATTGTTTCTCTGTGGATATAGCTGTTGATGTCTTTAAAGAAGCTATGCTACCTTTTACTTAAAGGTGTCACAATTTCTAATTATTCTTCCGATCTTTAAGCATATGTTGCTTTGTGTTAACATTAATAATCTTGTCCTTGATACTTTCTTCTTGCAAAATAAAATCAAGAAGGATTATATAATGAATTGGCCTGATGGAGGGGTACTATAGGATTTTTCCTTATGATTAGATTAGATTTGTCTTCTTCAGATGATTTGTGCAGGCTAATCTATGCATCTGAACTCGGTACCTATGAGAAAATTTCTAAAATATCCCGCAATATTTTGATTATTCTTGTTTTACGTACAGCTGAAGGCTATTATGTCATTCTTATACTTCACCAAAAAATTCTATTAGAAAGAAAAGCTGCTCATTTACAATTTCACAAGAGATATATTCTTGGATCATGCAGCCGACCCCATCCTTTTGTGTCTAAAGCTTTGTTTTGTTATTGTATCTTATTTTTTTTAGTTCCCAAACTGAAATTAAGAGTAGAATTTAAAATTCCCAACTTTTACTTGTTTAATGTGTCTTTATACCAGTGGATTAGCTCGAAACTGATGAATGAAGGGGATTGTTTGCAGAATTCTACAGCACAAACAGATATTAGATATATATTGCTCATTTATGATGATGCAGAGGAATTTTGCAATCATGCTAGTGATGGATCTCTTATTGATCATATTTCTTCTGTGCGAAAGGAGTATCCATATTACACAATCTGTTGTCTCACAAATAAGTTGATGTCTTTTATCAATAAAAGGTGAGATTGTAAGTATATGGTTTTCCTCATTGAACTGTGTGTACCTTATAATTTCTTGATTCAGTGAAGGATATACTTTTTAATTTTTTTTATTTACTTTTTATGGCCCTATTTTGGATTGCTATATTTCTTATGATTTTTTGAAGATCTTATTGGTTGCTGTGGGGCACTAATGATACTAGATTCTTGATCATCCTATTTTGAGAAAACATGGCTGGTGGAATTAGGTTTTGAATTTAGATAAAAGGTTGTGTGTGCACGGGATACAATAAGGTTGTTCCGTAACCAACAAAAATTACCCCTCAATACAATAAACGTTACCCCTATAACAAAAAAAAAAATTATGATTTCAATTGATAAAGATTGAGATATGTTCCAAAACAAAATAATGAGTATATTATACAATAAAAGTCACCCTTTAACCTAACAAAAATGACTTATCTTGTACAATAAAAGTCACCCTTTGACTTGTACAATAAAAGTCACCCTTTAACTTGTACAATAAAAGTGACCCTTTAACTTGTACAATAAATGTAACCTTTTAACTTGTACAATAAAAGTCGTTTTTGTTGTATAAGATACCCATTATTTTCTTTTATTGTACAATTGTTAAGTTAAAGGGTGACTTTTTTGTTGTATAAGATACCCATTATTTTCTTTTATTGTACAATTGTTAAGTTAAAGGGTGACTTATCTTGTACAATAAAAGTCAATTGATAAAGATTGAGATATCTTTCAAAAGAAAATAATGGGTATATTGTACAATAAAAGTCACCCTTTTACTTAACAAAAACGACTTTATAAAGATCTGCCATTTAATATGGTTTATGTTTTTCCACTTTACTTTAGTTTTGTATTGAATTTGAACGTGGTGCTAGATGAAAGCATTTTTTGTGCTATTATCTTTGTAAATCATATGAAGGAGTTGGTAATGGTAGGAATATGTTTTTGTGGGCTGTTTGCTTGGCTATCCCTTGTTTCTGTAGATGGAAAGGAAGTGGTTTAATTTTTTGGGGTAGAACTTCTCTCTTGCTGCTTGATTGTGCTGTGCAAGCTCTTCTCTTTCTCTCTTTTTTTTTCTTTTTTTTTTTTTTTTTATGTAAAACCCTGCAACTTCATCTTACTATGGATTCATTTCTTTCATGTCTTCTCTACTATATTAGTTTTAGTGAGAAAGAAAATTCGCTTTTCTTTCTTCGTAGCTAAAATTTGTCTTGGATTAAATTTGTAACTCGTTGGGGCTTTGTTGTCCTGGCAGGGAGCAGCAAAAGTATAAAAACCTGAATGGTGCCAGTGACTGGAAGCGCCCACCAGTGGAAGAGGCAAGACATCAAGTTTTAGCTCGTCTAATATTTCAAATTTCTTTGTTCTTCTTGTTTAGACTTCTGGATTAACTTAATGTTTTTCCTCAGCTGTTTGCTAAGTTAACTACTCAGTTTGCCAATGTTCATTCAAGACAATGTGCTGATGAGGCTGAAGTAGCTGAACATGTTGTTGGCTTGACTATCAACCTTGCCAAGTGTCATTCTCGGTAACTCTACAATTTTTTCAAAACATATACAAACTGTAACCCACATATCAATCATGCTTGAGCTTATTATCCTGCTTTCATATGTTTTTTCATCACTAGTTTACAGTGATTGGCTTATATCAATTATAACCTCACTAACTCTTCCTGGATGCAATTAACATGTCATAAAGTAATGCTTCGTGATAGTTTGAAGCATTTGAATTTGCTTTTGCTTGCAGCTAGATTTTTGTGGGCAGTAATTCCCTCTCTGGCATCCTATTAAAAATCATGCAATTTTTATATATTAAAAAAAAGTGAGGGCAGGGTTGCAATGTGGCTTGTGGCTTGTTTATATATTGGTTACTAGTTTTGGGCCCAGATGATGTTTAAGTAGTTGAAAGGATGAAAATCATTTTGAAAGGCACAAAATATTTTGAAAATTGATGATTGAATCATTTACTGTTATATATTTTCCTCACTCGTGATAATTTATTTTAGTAGATAACATTGGATGATTAACAAGATACATAATTTATATTCGACTAAGGGAATGAATGGAGCATTGTTATCACCCAAAGTGCATAGTTGGGCATGTGAGCCTTCTTATTTGAGAGGATGGCACCATATTTTTTTGACTTTTCAATCATTAGTGTATATTCGAATAGGATGAAATGTATGTGATACAATTAAATACAATTATGATTGCATGATTTGGAAGCTATAGTAGGTTTTGAAAATAGAATTGTGGTAGAATTCGATTTAGAACACCGATTAATACAAAAGAATCTTCATCGTGGTATGATATGGAAATAAAATTATGAATAAGATTCAATTGGCTGGTTTCCTAATCTAAGTTAAATTGCGTATTTAGATGAAGGAAATCATAGATACGTGTAAATATTTTGACATCACTGATACGTAACATCAATATTAGGTTAAACAACAATGTGAATCTCTTACAATAATCTCACCCATTCCTGAATGATTTACCTATATTTTAAAACAGGTATATTTTAAATATTTTTCACATTGGGAATCTACCTTTTATAGAACTATTTTTCCCCCAAATTTCCTCATCAAGGTATTGTACTTCCACAATTATCCTTAGTTTTGCTCATATTAGTATGTCTCACCCACTTGCATTAACTCCTTTTTCACTTGCTTTTAAATAAAATTACTTTAATACCCCCCCTTACACCAACTACAATTAATTTAAATATAGTTTCACTTCTACATTCCATAAACTTTTACAAATGGGTGACTTTTCTTGAAATTCCCTCTGATACCAATTGAGAAGAACAAAAGGAATGCACTGATTCCTATTGTAGTTAATAATTTTTTGCTTTAACAGAAAATATAAATCTTGTTTTAATGTACTTATCTAGACTAATTTAGCTATATGAAAGCTAGATTTTTATGCTAGCAGTTGCAAAAAAAAAAAAAAGATTAGTTTTATTTATGCTAAATGTTTGTATATAATTAATATCTAAATTTTTCTTAATTCGAGTTTAATTTGTTTGTTTCTTAGTCTAAATTGAATTGTGTAACTTGTATTTCCTAACCATAGTTGGTTTGTATGTTTTATTTCTTATTAAAAAGTTTCCTATTTGTCTTCCTAAGTGACATAGCATGTGTCAAACAACAGTGATGTCAAGTGGTGCGCTCTTAGATTGAGAAATAACTCTTCTTTAAATTAAGTGAATAGATATTTTGGGGTGGACTTGACTTTACAGCTACATATTAATTAATATAAAATATAAAGAATTGTGTGCTCCTAATGTTTAGCCAGTGACCAATATTACACTCAATTACTTCTGGTCAGTTGTAACCCTGAAGAACAGTTCTATCTCAACTGGCATAAAAAGGTTAAACAAAGTAGCTACAGTATATGCATTTTTTCATTACTGCATTTTCCTCTCCCAACTAAAATTTATTCTCCATGTGCTCTTTTTCCTTCATTCTCTGATTGAATATGAGAATTCTTGGATGTCATCAGGTTAAGTCCTAAAATATTCTGTATTTTCTGGCAGCAAAAAGCTGACACAGTTAGCTGTGAATGCCAATGGATGTAATGTTCCTAGGGATTGTGCTGCAGGAGGCGTGAACATGAAGAATCCATGGTTTGTAATTTTTTGGTACACCTATATTTATATCTCCGTCACTATGGTTAATAGCATAGTAACATGTCTTTAGTGGCTGTTGGACTTAATGCACTCAAAATCTGTTGGAAACTAAAATTTTCTTGTTTTGTTAAGATTATAAATATTATTATATGTCAAGAGTTTGGCATCTGAAATGAGGATCGTAAATCCGTTACCACCAATGTCTTGGCTTACTGTTACTACCTCTTTCATAACCCTAAAAGTGTTGGCTACTAAGTGCTAGATTGTGTGTGTGAATTGTGCAGGACCTCTTAAAAGGCACTTAATATATGCTTCCACTGCATGAACTGTTCTCACCCTTGTACCAAAAAGTCTGTATTTATTGTTTGCCTCCAACCTTGCACTGAAAAGGCCTTTGTAAAATAATTTTTTGCTCCAACTATTCCGAATACAAATTGCTCATTTACTATTTTTTTTAACTCCTCAAACATTGGTTACGCATTTTTTTAGCATTTAGGGAAGGTGCGATATGTGTGGTTTGTGGGTCCAACCTTGCCATAATGTGATAATGCTTCCAAAATCTGGGTCCATTTTTTCCGCATGCTTATGTATGATATTCTTAAAATGATTTTAGGAAATTGAGTTGGTGATTATGTATCATGTTTGCATATGTTCTAGTTCTGAAACAATGTTGCATTTATCTTGCATTGTAGTCTGTTGTTTGACTTTACCCTTATCAACCATTTTTTCCGCATGCTTATGTATGATATGTCTTAAATGATTTTTGGAAATTGAGTTGGTGATTGTGTATCATGTTTTCTTATGCTCCTGTTCTGAAACAACGTTGCATTTATCTTGCATTGTAGTCTATATGGAAGGTGTGGATGTTGTTTGACTTTACCCTTATCTACCATTGTGGTAATTCTGACTGCACATCATATAAACCATTTTACCTAATCCCCCTTTCAACTGTATTGGTACCCAACTGGCACAGGTTTCTTGCCTATTTTGATATAGGATGACAATGGCATTTCCAAACTTATCAGACGTGGACACATTTCCGACATCATTCAATTCAATTTGTAGCATTTATTGAATAAATGTAACCTGGATAGCTTTTTATAAATACCTTCTGTTTTCAATGTCCTTAACCTTAAACAAGTTTCTAGTTAAGTATTATAAAAAAAAAATATAAGGGAGCAAACATATTCAACATACTGCTGTGACAAAATAACTTGCATGGCTTGGTGACTGAAACATGCATGCCCAAGCTGCGTCAGTATTTAATACTGATGAAAAGAGGTTTTTACATTATTATTGTTTTTTTTAAGTGACTTGGATAGTCAAGCTATCCTGACACTACTCTATTGTTATTTCTGACACATCGAGTGAGATGCCTGTCCCTTTTCTGTTAACTTGATCTACTTCTAGTCCCCTCACAGAATGTTTTTTTTTACTTTATTATTTCGTATCAGAAGTCTTTTCCATTGCGTTGTTATTTTTTCCACTATTTTCTCTTCTCATTAAATTTTTATATGGTTAGTCTCATCACTGTGAATTTTTTTTATGGTTGTATAATACATGACATGACTTCAACAAGATCTAATTATTGAAATGGGACCTTCATGGTAAATCATGGCATGACTTTACCAAGATCTAATTATGGAAATGGACCTTCATGGTAAATCATGAGTCTCATTGACAGTTAAGACTTCAATACACTAATCTGGATGCTGTAATTGCTCTTTTTTTAGTTTACTACTCACAAAAATGATTATAGTGCTCACTTTTCTTTGGTATCCCAGGTTAAAGGCATTGGTTTCTATCCCAAAAGTGCAACCTCGATTTGCGATTGCTATATGGAAGAAGTATCCAACTATGAAGTCTCTCTTGTGTGTCTACATGGATCCATCTATAACTGTGAGTCTTTCATTCATAAACTGGGAATCCCATTTTTCTACAAATTATTTGCTAAATTTGTTGGATATGCTTCTTATTTACTTTTCTGATTTGTTTTCTGATTTGAAAGTTAGGAATCTAAAACTTTCCACTAAACCCTATTTAGGCTTTGTAGAATATTATGATTCTCACATAGTATATCTGTTGTTTATGCGAAAAAACTAAATCTAGAAATAAATTACCGGTTTTCCTCCCATTCAGAAATCAATATGAAAGAGAGATAAGAATTCAGATATGCTTCTGCTTTGTGATGAATTAGACACAGAAATTGTTCAATTTTCTGTATGTCATAACAATATTGCTGACTTTTCGGAATCATTTTTTTTGTCTGAGGTCAGCTTCCTGAAATATCTTATTTCCTCTAATTTTATCCTTTGGAAGTCTAACTATTGTTCAGTGTCTTTGAGTTAGCCCTCAATATTTTTATGTAAGTTTCATTCCACCTTTTGGGGTATCAAATATATGCAATTTACTATAACATTCCTATTTGTGCAAATATTTATTTCTGAATTTCTTGGTACCTACTGATTGAGCTTCTGATTCTGCAACATTATAGACCTTAAATCTCTCCTATTGTACTCCCTTTTCATGTTTGTGCTACCTTCTCACTTCAAAGGGGTTCCCTTGTGCCAGCAAATATTTCATCTCTGTTTTTCACTTGAGTTGGTAAGTGACCGCAGGAAGAACAGAGATATGTTATCTTGTACTCCCTCTATCCCTTAATGTTTGCCCCATTTGATCATTTTTTGTGAGAGCTTTTTGGTCAAAATGGGGCAAACATTAAGGAACATAGGGAGTAGTACTTATCTACCACTCACAGTTCTTGATAGGAAATTATCTTTAGGATAAGTGCTCAACACTATTAATAAAGGGTATTTTCTGGTTCTTAATATGGAACTATAGGCAGTTTGGAACTCCCTCCTGCATATTTTGTGTTTTTACATGTAGTTGTGTGTATTGTGCCGGTCATATCTGTTTCTACCAGTGCATTTTAATGCTCCTCGATTCCATTTTCCTTGAACTTTTTGATAGGTTTGAGTGTTTGACAGCTATTTGCTCCTAGTACACATGGATCCGCTAGGTTACTTATTGTAATCTGTGTTTCATTTTCTTGATTGTTAAACTGCATGCTCTCTTGGTCCTTTCCAATCTTGGTCCTCTGATCGAGTATGTTGATTAATTAAGCGGTCTTTGTGTTGTGTGTGTCTGAGATCGACCCATGTATAGTGGTTTGCTTAAACTCAACTGTTGCAACCAATAGATTTTGACTACTTTCAGTTCTACTTTATTCTCTTCATTTGACACTTTTCGAATTAACATCTTTGGCAAATTATTCTGTTTGCTGCTTTGCTTAGTTGCTTTTGAAATACATTTTTGTTCAAATGTGTCTCATTCAGTAGATTTATGCGAAGTATATCTTTTTTTACTTTTTTGTTTAAGGGAATGGATGTGGAGGAACCCTTTGTACCATTTGCTATTAAATGTGAGCGACATTAGAACCACTAGTTCCAAGACCTGGACAGAAATTCTGTGATATCTTTTTGAGCTACATTTTTATTCAACACTGTAAATCATGTATCCTTATTTCATTCTAGATAGCCAAATGAAGTGTGAACTGATTATTTTGTTTGATCTGTTACAAATTTCTGGACTCAAAAGGAAAACCTGGTTGATCTACCTTCATTATTTGTCGCTGCTAATTAGTTCTATGAGTACGTGAAAGTATACCATGATAATTTCTCTCTCTCCTGAATTGAACTTAGTAGGGGAAAGGTACTTTAGGCAATGTATCAGTTAGCTTGGGGAAGGGGGCACTACTGCACTAGTGATCTATATAAGGGAGGGGAATCAGTTAGAGAGGGGAATGTTGATTGATGATACTTGTTAGGGGATTAGTTTAGTCTTGGAATTGAACAAACCCTCGAAAGTTTGTATATCAGCTACCTTATTTAAGTAATTTTCGGTTTATTAGTGTAATCCATCCTTCTTCCATTAATATTCTGCCCAAATTATCAGTTGATTGCATCTCCCTTCTTCCTGAAAACATTAGGTGGATAAGGAATTATTACTCAAAGATCTGCCACTGGAAGGTGTACTCGGCAATCAGAAAACACTAGGTGAGAAATGTTCAAAGAGAGTGTTCAGAGTATTGATGGCCCAAAATGGAAGCATCAAGACCGATGATGTTGAAGATGGTGCTGATTATTTTTCCAGTCAGTAATAAAATGTTTTGCTTGAAATTAAGGATGGAACAATCGAATGCATGTTTCTTCCTTATTTCATTTGATTCATATGAACTGTCTCCCCTTTCTTAGAATATTCCAAAGTAGTCATCTGTTTCTCACTTCTGCACCAGGGATTAACTTCCATTTACAGAGAAAGTGGACAGTGTATTATGATTACACTAACCAAACATCAACCTTTTACATTGGTTCTGGTCTGATATATGAGCCGTCTTGTCAGGCCCACAAGGCCACAACTATAAATAAAGCAACAATAGCTCCCTACTTTATTATGAAGATTAAAGCATACACCAAACAAACGGGTCCATGTATCCATATTAATGAGTGGCTTGTGGGGCTTGAACCAGCCTGCTGCTCCAATCTGTCGTATCCCATAACACTACTTTCCTTTCCGCCTCTAAAATGATGGTTGTCTTCGCATTTTGCCCCCATCTCTTTTCGGACGCCCTTATGCATCATTTATTGATCTTTGCTTGCCTTGTCCAGTATTTGGTGAATAGGTTTCTGTTTCGTCATTTTGGATTTTATCTTTCATGGTGATTTTCAAGAGACAAACAATTACTATCTCAATCCCTTTATTTTTTTTCCCAAATTTATTTATTGGGTTTGAGACTGCAAATTTCGATCATGATATAAAAAATTTAATATTTAAGTCAGATCTTATTAGAAATAAAAAAATTTACATCATGTTTTAAAAACTATAAAAAGTTAAATAAGGTAGAAAAATAAGAAATGGATAGAGTATTATTTTGTCATTTTAATTTCTCTCGGTTAGCCTCTACCCTATTTAGTTGCCACACGCAAGTGTCAATGAGTTTGGGAATTGGTTTACTCATCTCCGTAAAAAAGCAAATTGTGGTCAGTAAGGGTTCTTATGAGCCGAGTCGAGCTCGAGTTTGGCTAAGCTTGAGAATTAAGACTTGAGCTCGATAAATAAAACTCTAGCTCGAAAGCTCGTAAGCTAAAAAGCCAAAACATAAGCTCGACTCAAAAACTCAATTCTCGAGATCGACTTAACTCGAGCTCGATTAAAGCTCGTTTTCAGCTCAATTAAAGCTCATTTCAAGCTCGATTAAAGCTCATTTCAAGCTTGACTCGAGCTCGAGCTTGGTTAAAACTCATTTCAACCTCGACTCGAGCTCGAGCTTGATTAAAGCTCATCTCAAACTCAACACAAACTCGAGCTCGAGCCCGACTCATTTTCAGCTCGATTAAAAGCTCAATAAGCCTAAGTACTTGTATCCAAATTGGGCTAACAAGAAAGCTAAGTTTTAGCTTTAATAAGCTTAATTTGGTTTTAAGTGGAAAATACAATTGGATTTATATATACTAATTGCTTCAAACCATCTATTATTTTTTTTCAATGTAAGACTTTGAGTTTATATATAAAACTCTCTCTAACTATCTTTCATTTTAATCCAATGTGGGACTTTTGGTTTATATATCAAACCATGTTTTATTTTATTTCAATTTTATATCTTAAGTATATTATTCTATAAATATATATTATAAATAAAAATTCGAGTTTCTCACTAGTTTTTCGAGTCGAGCTTTGATTTGCTCGACTTGGCTCGGTAACTGAGTCGAGCTTTGATCGAGTTTTGACTGAGTCGAGTTTAGATTACTCACGAGTAGCTCAACTCAATAAGCACCCCTGTTTATTGCTTACCCATCACGTACAAGATGTTAAGATATAAGATCTGCCCCACGTGCTCCTTACCCACCAGTAAAACATCTGTTCAATGGATTGATATGTTTCTATAATACCAATGATCTCTTTTCATTAAACCACGCGTAAGGCGTAACCCTTCCCCAACTTTTTCCTCGGTATATTCTACAGTGCCCTTGCTTTAATGCTTTCTCGTATCTGTGCTCTATTTATACATCTGTGAAGTTGGGGACAAGTACTCATTCCTACCCCTAAGAGATTGGAGCAGGTTTTCAGAGATGGAGAAGTGTAAATCAATGCCTGAATACTCTTCCTATGTGAAAGCTAATTATGCATTAGAAGAAGGTCCAAGAGCTTACTCCTTCAACGGTCCGAGCAACAATGGGGATGAGTTTGGAGGGTCTGGGAATCCCGAGGTGAAGAGGAAGAAGAGAGTGGCATCCTACAACATGTATGCCATGGAGGGTAAGCTCAAATCGACCTTTCGCAACAGTTTCAAGTGGGTCAAGACTAAATTTTGTGATGATTATTTTGATGTGTGAACTCAACAACACTGTTCCGTAGTATCGTTCTCCCATCTCATTGAATATTATGTTTTTGTACAGTTTTATAGAGTTTAGTGTGGTTTGGCATTTCTGGAATTTGCAATTTGCAATAGCCGCCAAAGTGGTAACTTAGGCTTTATATATTGGCGGTTTAGTAGAGGTATCTTGACTTGGCATATTATTGGAAATCTTTCAATGATTTTGCTTAATACTTCTAAAATAAAAAAAGAAGATGTCTTTTTTCTTGGACATCTTCAGTGGTTTTTATTCTTTTGAATCATTTTGGCCACATTCAGTTTGTTGTTACTCCGTATTTTAGTTGGAGATATTGGTAGTATAAATTGTGGGTTTACCTAATAGTATAACTCTCAAGCACATATAGCTCTAGAGCTACCAATATCGAATTTGTATTTTGCACAATTATTTTTTTCAACTTTTGACAAGTTTTTTTTTTTGACGTACAAATACGAATAAGAAATAAATTACATTATAGAAGGAAGAATATTGGTTGATCTAGAACGAGCATGAGCATTCCTGACTTTTGTCCAGTCCACCCAGAAAATAGAACAAACCTAGAATCGATCAACAATATTCTTAATTCGAAATATCATATTAGCTACTTGCAAAATTTGACGGGAACTACTACGGAGGAGTGAGATTAGAGTCATAGAATCTGTCAAGATTCTAACTAAAGACAACTCCTCCAAAACACATCAGATAAGCGCCTCAAGACACGCCAGAGGCTTCACATCTTCACATGAAGAGCAGAGGAAACATAGCTTTAGGTGGAACTCTCAAAACCGACCCTTCTCGTGGCAGAAGTTGTATCAACTTCCTAACCAAAACCTACTCTACCCAAATATTTGGACCAAGTTCTATCAACTTGCATGACCACCTCAACCCAACCCCAAACCATTTTACCCAATAAAACCATGTCAAAACCTAGAGAGGGACCCTAAACTTCATCTAATAGGTGTAGGAATCGTAACCCCCCCCTCTTTTCTCTTACAAAGTTTGCATGGTTCGCAATAAACTCTTGACAAGCTATGCTTGAAGACCTGTATGAATACAATCATTATTTTATGGATTCCATAATCTAACAAAATATATAAAAGATAATTTTTTTGAAAATATAGGGAGTGCATGTGAAAAAAGTATCTAATTATTATTTTTACTCATTGTAATTATTCAAGAAAAAGGTAAAAACTAACATGTCATATTAAAAAATAAAACTGCGGAGTGTGTGTGCGCATGTGTGTATTATGACTTTCACAAATAGTATTATAATATGTATATTATTAGTGGTGTTAAAAGATTAATTCATGGTACTAGGTATATTTCAAAAAAATTCAAAAATTCCCTACTGTATTATGAAAATTTGTGTGTATAATTTAATTAAGACTCATTACTTAAAAATTAACTATATGGTGAGTTTTATATTATCATTAATTAAGTTGAGAACTAGGTTATTGTATGGTGAGTTTTATATCATCCTTAATTAAGTTGAAATTTAGGTAGTAACTCAGATTGTGAGAATCGGAATCCTACTTTAAGTTGATGAGAGGAGAATAAAAATCTATTGACATAATCAGATTATAAGATCGTGAAATCATACAAATTTTAGAAAATGGTGAAAAACACATACGAAATACTTCGTTCTACTGAATTAGGTTCGGTATTAAAAAATTGAGACCATGATATGGATATTCCACGCTTATGTAATCCATTTACATGAAAAATATTATATCAAACATTTTTCCTTTTTTCTTTCAAATTTTTATATCGAGTCAAACTAAAGGCATCACTGGAGATAAATTTTTTTGAAACTAAACTAAAGGTATTGCATATACCTTATCAAATACCTTAAGGATGAGCTATTATAACACAATTGTAAGAGTCTTGATAGTCAATTAAATTGGATCTTTTGACTCAAAATAGATTATTTCAATCATTCTTGCACCTAATATGACCTTTTAGACCCATTACTCATATTATGCGTGTGAAAGTGTTTCCTCATTAAGTTTGAAACTTTTAAAAATGACTAGTTTTGAGTTATTATCTACTGTTATTAAAAATATTTTTAAAACTGAAATAAAGGTATTAAATGTTTCTTATGATTATATAAAGAGGTTTGAAACCAATTAATATCTTATATTTGGTCTCCAAATCCCTAAATACAAGTTTAGGACCCAATTGTAGAAATTTTGAAAATCGGCTGAAATGGGTGTTTAGAGTCAAAAAGTAAATAATTTAATCACTTCTAAAGAATAATATGGTCCTATAAGACCCATGTTAATCATATTAAGGTATTCCCTCAACAGGTTTAAAATGGTCCAAAATAAACAAATTTTTAAGGATATATATTGTTTTTAAGAATTTTCAAGATATTTCTAAAAATCAAAATAAAGTTATTAAATGTATCCTAAAGTCATATGAGAAGGTCTCCAAAGACCCTAAAAATGAGTTTATGCTCCAAATGTAAGAGTTTTGAAAATCGGTTGAAATGAGTTTTTAGAGTAAAAGTAGATAAATCAAATCACTCTTAGGGTCTAATACGATCTTATAAGACCCATAATATGCATGTTAGTATGTTCTCTCATCTGTCTAAAATTTTTCAAAATGACATTTAAAGGTTTTATACACTATTTTGAGATAGTTTCGAAAAAAAATTCAAACTAAATAAAGGTATTGAATGATTCATAGGGTCATATGAGGAGGTCTAGAACCATTCAATACTTTATATTTTGTCTCCAAAAGCCCTAAATACAAGTTTAAACTAAATCATAAGAGTTTTGGAAATCAGCTGAAATGGGTGTCAAAATAGATGATTTCAATAACACATAATGCATAATACGACTTTATAACACCCATTGTAAGCATATCAAGGATTTTTTTTTTTCATCTAGATCGAAATTGACTAAAATGATTAAATTTTTAGAGGTTATATTACTATGCTTTTGAAATCATGTTAGATTTTTTTTTTTTGAAACTGTCCTAATAATATTTGGTTGGTTATAATACTATCCTTTTGAATCATGTTAGAATTTTTTTTGAAATTGTCCTAATGATATTGGGTACCTCATAAGTTATATATGGTGGTTGGAACCATATATTACATTTTATTTAGTTTTAGAAGTCCTAAAAACAAGTTTAAGGGCTCAATAGTAGGATTGTTAGGAATTGTGAAATAGGTGTACAGAGTTAAAATAAGTAAATATATTAAGTCACTTTTACTACCTAATTTGATCTTAGAAGAACCATGCTAAACATATCATGGTATTTCTTCATCGGGTTTGAAATTGTTCAAAATGAATGAACTTTGAAGGTTATAATTCCTTCTACTCCAAATTTACACATTTTCTATAAAATGGGTGTAACAACATAATTTCTTCACTCATACGACAATAACCATAATCCAAAAATCAAACAGTAATTCGTGATTATAGCTCTAGGCATGCAACAACGTGTATATGACAATAACCATAATCCAAAAATCAACTAGAGCCAACAGAGTCAAAAGATAAAGATTATGTAACTCATGATCCAAAAAAGTATGTAACATGATACTTACTCCCAGAAGTATTAACTAAAATTACATATACGATAAATATTTTATCTTCATAATTTTAGTTTAAGAATTTCATAAGGTCAAAAATTGAGGTTTAACAACTGTCTTGGACATCATCCATGTGTAAAACAATTTGATTTACAAATTTCATAATATAAAATATGGTATTTGATCTGTATATATTTTAATTGAGATAAAACACTTAATTTTTACCATTATTGAAGCTTATAGCCTATCTACATATAACGGACAAAAAAATCAAATTGTGAAATGGCTCATCTGGTTAACAATATGATTGATTTAGTAATTAAATTACAAAATTCAATTACTTAATCTTTTTCATGCATTAATTATTTCATTAATCGAGTAGAAGTGTAGAACTCTATCCTAATATTTGTTAATTTTTTTTTGAAATCCTTGATTTCTAGAGTTTAATGCAGTCTCAAGACAACTATACTAAGATAAAATAGCTTGGAATTATGTAATATGCAAACTACCTAAGCTGTTACAAAAGTTTGGATTGAACCTAATTGATTTTGACTCCTAATCATAAGCTTGATAAAACTGTAATCTACACATCCACATACGAAAAGTTTCCTAAAGTGAGTATTTGGAAGTGATGATATCGACCTGCAGATGATAAAGACTCGGCTCACGCGAGAGTGATCATTGACATTTAGATTTATGAACGACCAGAAGTCCCTTGGCCAACATGCAATTTCCTCCGGTAATGGATTTCATGAGGGTTTAAGTTTGGCATAGTGTCGCACATCTTGATCTTTCATGATATCATGCATATACAATTGTTATTTGAGGATGGGATATAACCATATAGGAACTTGGGAGTTGGTATTATTCAACTTTTTTAAGGCTAGGTGTTTGGCCCCACTTGCTATTGCAAAATGTACAAGAAAAATCGTAATCAAAAAATGAATAAGACGTAATTCTAAACAAAAGATCTTGTTAATGAAGGAATTACGAGATAAGATCAGAGGAAGAGTCCAAGTTACAACAAACTATACAAAGATAATAACAAAGAAGATAAGCTTAGGTTAGGATAAAGTTGTACATAAGATAAAACTTATCATAATACTTAGAGTTTGTATAGGATTATGCCACCGTTAAGCTTGTATAAATATATCACATGTACACTCGGTTTAATAATATAATAATAATAAAAAAATAGAATTTCAATCTTTGATCTCTCTTTTAAGCTTGATATCAGAGCAAATAATATTCTACAGTCTAAATCAGACCCAAGGAGCAATTTGCTTCATCATCTACCAAGTCCTTCTTACTTGAAACCATGGAACCACCCTCAAACCCACCCGTTACCATGACTCAACTGCTTTAAGTGTTACAATAGATGAATACAAGCAAACAGGGCTATGAAACTAGTGGTGTTTCGTTGCAAATCACAGAAAAACTCAATGATCATAATTATTCTAAATGGGCCAGGCTGATGCATCTAGCAATCGGTGGAAGGGGACGTCTCAATCACATCATTGTCGAACCCCCTTCCTAGACTTCCCAAGAGTACAACCATTAGACCTAGAAAGATTCAACAGTAATATCGTGGATCTTAGAGAATATCAGACCTGATATTGTTAACCAATTCCTTGACTTTCCCACCGCAACAGACCTATGGCAAGGAATCAAAGTTATTTACGGTGGAAGCCAAGACAGATTACAGATCTTTGACTTAATAGTCAAAGACAACCAAATTAAATAAGGTACGGATTCTCCAGAAACATATTTTTGCATATTAAATGTCGTGTGGAAGGAGATCGACCGCCAAACATCAAACCCGATGGAATGCTCGGCGGACAAAAGTGTGTTTAACCAAATTACCAAACAAAATAGGCTATATCAGTTTCTAAGGGGACTGAATGATAGCCTGGACAAAAATCGACGGAGTCTTATTAACCAAGACCCGTTGCCGTCAATCGAGAAGGTTTACAACACCATCAAGAGAGAAGTAACGAGAAATGCCATAATGAAGGGACAACCAGATAACTTACCTATATTTTCTGAGAGCAACAACATGAACGATGGAATTGGAAGGGGACTCACCACCCAGAGCCAGTCAAGAGCATCATCCCGGCGAGATGGAGACAAGGCAAATCTGAGATGCACCCAGTGTGGAGGGTCATGCCATACCAAAGACGGATGTTTCATGTTAATTGGCTACCTAGAGTGGTGGCATGACTTGAAGAAGGAAGGGGGAAAAGGAGAAGACCGAGGAGAAAGGAGGAGAAGTGTAGACATGGCAAAGGAAGTCATAGAGACAAAGAAAGAGGAAAGCACGAGTGAAGAGCTGAAAACGGCCGAGAGAAAGGAAGGAGGTAAAAAAGGGATTTGTTATGTGAATACTAACCCTAACCCTAGTGTTTTGTGTGTTATGCCGTGTGTAAATCCATGTTCAAAGACAAGGCCCATTAGGCCCAAGACCGTGGCAATTGCTTCATCTCCATCAAACAACCCAAAAAATACCATGACCATGATGTATGATGAAGAAACGAGGAATAGATGGATTTTTTATTACGGGGCAACCCATACCATGACGTATGACAGAGATGATTTTTTAACTTCCATCAAACCACAATTTTTTTTATCCAGGCAGCAAATGGAGAAAAAATGGATGTTTGTGGAATTGGGAAAGTGAAAATCGGATCTCAATTATTTATTAATAATTGTCTTTATATACCGACTCTGTCATATAAGTTGCTATCTGTCAGTCAACTTACAAAAGAGTTAAATTGTACCGTCATACTAAAATCTGATTATTGTACTGTACAAGATGCTCAGACGAGGAAGATCATTGGACATGGTATTGAGAAAGATGGATTGTACTATGTGGATAAGGTGACTCGCTTAGGAGACGCAGCTCTGGTGCAAGGATCAGTAGAGGCCCAACTTCGAATGTGGCATCGCCAGTTAGGTCATCCTTCCATAGGGTATTTAGAACTTTTTTTTCCATCTCTTGCTAAACAAAGATAGTTTTGAACTGTGAGTCTTGTTATCTCGCTAAAAGCCATAAACATAGTTATACAAATAGTACTAGGCATGCAGATAAACCATTTTATTTGATTCATTCTGATGTTTGGGGCCTATCCTAGAACTTGGTAAACATAATTTGCAGTATTATGTTTTGTTCATTAATGACTGTACTAGGATGAGTTGGATTTATTTTATGAAACAAAAATATGAGGTTTATGATATCTTTTTCCCATTTTATCAAATGATCATTACTCAATTTCACACCAGAATCAACATCCTTAGATTCGATAATAGTGGGGAATATGTCAATCAGAATATGAAAACCTTCTTCCAGGCCCATGGCCTTATTCATCAAACCACGTGCCATGATACTCTACAGCAAAATGGAGTTGCGGAACGGTAGAATCGTACTTTACTTGAGATTACCCGGGCAATGATGATAGAATCATCTACACCTACCTCTTTTTAGCCCGAAGCAATAGCCACATCAAATTACCTTACTAACAACATATTACCAACCAAGAAACTCAGATATAAGACCCCTTTAGATGTCGTATTCTCATATACTAGGTTTTTCTACTCATTCTCTACCCCCTGAGTATTTAGCTGTGTTGTTTACGCTCATCTTCCTAAACGAAATAGACATAAGTTGGAGCCTAAAGCAGTTAAATGTGTCTTTGTGAGATATGGGGTATCACAAAAGGGGGTATAGGGTCTTAGACCCCATAGCAAATCAGCTACACATCACCATGGACTGTGAATTTTATTAAAAATGTATTTTTTAACCCCCAACATCGATCTCAGGGGGAGAAGCTGATAGACAATCTCAGTTGGCTAACATGGTCTACACCCATGGGACATTCTATAATATCAACACCATCCTTGGTGACTCCTTCTGAAGATCTTGAGGATGAGGTAAGTTCTCAACAGCCTATTGAGCACTTATTAAATTCTAATAGTATAACAAGTATGACTAACAATGGAGCTTCACAGGAGAATGAGGCCCTACAAGAGGGAGGAGTACAAGATAACGAACAGAATAATGCTACATGAGAGGATGATGTTAGGAGATATCAGTTGCCTCCTAGAACCACTAGAGGTGTTCCCCCTCGAAGGTATGATCCAGATTATGAGTCTCAAAGATTGTGATATCCAATCAACGGATTATCTAATATAGTTATATATTATAAAAATACACCCTCGTCTGTTGATGAAGCATTACAGATTAGAGAAGAGCGATGAAGGAATAGATTGATGCTCTTATTAAAAACGAAACTTGGGAGCAATGTGCCATTCTAGAGGGAAAGAAATTAGTAGGTTGCATATGGGTTTTTACTATCAAGTATAAGGAAGATAGAAGTATTAAACAATACAAGGCAAGACTAGTAGCGAAAGGATACACTTAGGTTTATGGAATAGACTACTCCAAGACTTTCTCTCCAATAGCCAAAATTGATACAATTAGAGTACATGGCAAATAAAGAGTGGCCTTTATACCAGTTTGATGTAAAAAATGTGTTTTTACATGGCAAGATCCTTGAAGAAGTATACATGGAAGTTCCACGAGGTTTCTCATAGGGTTTCTCAGCAGGTGAGGGGTGCAAACTAAAAAAGGCGCTATATGGACTCAAACAATCTCCAAGAGCAAGGTTTGGGAGATTTACATTGGCAATGAAGAAGTTTGGGTATAAGCAAAGCAATGCAGATCATACGCTGTTCTTGAAAAAGAGAGGGTCTTTAATAACCTGTCTAATTATCTATGTTGATGATATGATTAGCACGGGAGATGATTAAGAAGAGATGGACTTGCTGAGATCAAAGTTTTTCTATGAATTTGAGATGAAGGATCTAGGACAGCTCAAGTATTTCTTGGGAATTGAAGTATCCAGAAATGACACTGGAATCTTCATTTCTCAACAGAAATATATCCTAGACCTTTTAGCTAAATTTGGAATGGTTGATTGTAAACCTGCAGAAACACCAATAGTGGTGAATCATGGTCTTTGTCTAGATGAGACTGCTCAGCTTACAGATCAGACCCATTATCAAAGACTTGTAGGGAAATTGATCTATCTGTCAAATAATCGTCCTGATATTGCACCTGATATTGCATATGCAGTTGGAGTAGGCCGATTTATGCATAAACATCAAGTCATCACATGGAAGCTGTGTTCAGGATTCTGAGGTATCTTAAGGGAACTTCAGGGAACTTCAGGAAGAGGAGTTATGTTTAGAAGAAACGGTCATCTAGAACTTCAGGTTTACACAGATGCTGATTGGGTAGGAGACAAAGATAGCAGAAAATCTACTTTTGGCTATTTTACTCTTGTAGGAGGAAATATAGTGACATGGAGAAGTAAGAAACAAAAGGTTTTTGCAATATTCAGTGCTGAGGCTGAGTTTCGAGGAATCGCAAAAGGAATTGCAAAAGCTCCCTGGTTGAAGAAACTTCTGACAGAATTTGGTGTATATGTGGAAAAGGGATGTGAACTCTTTTGTGATAATAAAGCAGCAATCAATATCTCAAAAAACCCAATACATCACGACCGAACAAAGTATGTTGAAGTTGATCGATATTTCATAAAGGATAATTTGGACACTAAAACTGTTAGTCTCAAGTTCGTTCGTTCAGAAGATCAGTTGGCAGATATCCTTACAAAAAGAGTTAATGCTAGAGTATTTGATAAGTTATTAAGCAAGTTAGGCCTTGAGGACTTAACTTGAGGGGGAGTGAAGGTATTACGAAATCAAATCAGAGGAAGAGTCCAAGTTACATCAAACTATACAAATATAATATCAAAGAAGATAAGCTTAGGTTAGGATAAAGATGTACATAAGATAAAATTGATCATAATACTTAGAGAGTTTGTATAAGATTATGCCACCGTTAAGCTTGTATAAATACATCACATGTACACTCAATTTAGTAATAATATAATAATAATTAAATAATAGAAATTCAACCTTTGATCTCTCTTTTAAGCTGTTAACACCCGAGATATAAAAAGGTTATTATATCCTAATAAAATTTACTCTTTATTATAACAAAAATTACCCTCAATACAATATATTTAAGTTTTTATCAACTTTAAATGATAACTTTTGTAATATTAAAGAGTTATTTTTATTGAGATACAATAATCTTTATTGTATTCCGTGTGCATATAAGGTCATGAGAACTCTAAAATATCATGCACAACATTTTCTTAATTTCTTTGTTCATCACAAATTAATAACCACAACCACATCTATAATTCACCCCCTAAAAAAAGAGAAGAATATTCTAAAGTATCATTTTCTCCAAATTGAACCATCAAAATACCAACCAATAAATAAAAGTCAAGAATTAAAGGTGATTGGTCCAACTCCAGCAACAAGCTGTGTTACATTGATGAAAGGATTATGCAATTTAACTACAACCACATGCAGGTGTTCTATGTCTATAAAACTCTGAACATGAAAATGACCAACTATTAGATCTGTACAATTTCATTCACAGCTATTGACCCATCAGAAGACACAAGTCACACAACGCAGATCAAATTCATGGCTGCAAGGTGCCTGTGGGCCTTTGTTGTCTACTGAAAGGACCTAATTAAGTGCAGTACAGGCTAAAACAACTACGCAGAACAGCTTCATGTCAACTAGAAAATTCCGCTTCTAACTGATGATATTAAATGAATGATAAACCACATACTCAACTTCTACCAACCTAAAGCATCAAAAGATCAAAGTTGCAATCTGACAAGCCCCTGATGCTTATACTGTCTTTGAAAAAATCCGGTGAATCCAGAAGCATCCAAGGATCCAAGTAGCTATCTGACAAATCACCCAATGCTTATGCTGTCATCTTTTGTGATCTGCCTCGATGCTAATAGAAGATCAAAGGGTCCCAAAGAATCATTCTGAAATCAATCACGAAATGACAAATCATATGAGCAACAAGAGAACTGAAAATACAATGAATATCCTCAAAAAAGAATAAGGATATTATTATATATACCCATCTGAGGCTGGATAAACCAATACTGTTTTCATTGTTGTATACTCCTAGAGAAAAAGAAAGCGGTTCTGTTTTGGGTTCCTGATCATTGCTGCTTCCATCTACACTTTGTGCATTGACCTACCCAAAACAGATTATGTTAAAGAAACCGTTAATACAAAATTGTCTACGAGAGCTTCAAATGTTTCCTTAACAAACAAATTTCAGCCCATAGTTAATGTGGAGAACAAGAACTGCAGAAAGACAGATACCTGCCAAACCTGGAATTACATAGGACCCTTACTAGATTTAAATTAGGAAATGTTTCTAAAAGAACCTGTTTAGACCATAACAGGGTAAGAGTTGCTGCTCTGGTTACTAAATTTTTTGGACATAGAACTAAATGCATACACATTCTGAACTACTTATCTGAAGTTATATTAACTGAAGCTAGTAATTCTAATTGATTCTATAACTTCCGTGCGTTTTATTTTAAGGTACTATGTTAGTTATGGTTGGATGTGTATTATGTGGGAGCCAAACCTATGAAAGTACAAAAATAATTGCCTATGGTTTAGGAACAGAAAGTAAATACACTTGTTAGCAACAAATCTGAGTCCCCTTCCAAACTTTCAAAAACCAGTTATGATCAGGTCCGATTCCAGTTCTGATTCCATAAAACGGAATCAACTTGTCCTGAGATCAACTACAAGAAATTGACCCCCAGTTCCTAGCTAGTATCTAGAAATGCAACTAAATACCTGGTCTTACTCGCTTCATATCATAACAGAAAAACTACATCCTTGTGAAACACATACCTATATTCATCTCAGGTGTTGGAGCTTGCACAGAGCAACAAAAAACTAGGGAGTGAACTAACCTCAGACTTGGGAGACTTAAATGATTCAGAAGCAGTATTGTGGTCAAATGACAACCCAGAGAAGGCCCTTTTCCTAAGAGCTGGTAAGTCTTTGCTGGACGATGACAATTTTGAAAAAGAAAATGAATGGCATGTGCTTTCAGCATCCAGAATAGAGGAAGGCATATCAGGAGATATAGTAGTTGAAGCTTGAGGGTATTTAAATTGGTCAATGAACGCATCTAGTGAGTCAGCCACAGTAGGCTGAGATACCAATCTACTTCTGCCTGATCTTGGATCTTCAGAGTTAAATCTACCCTGCAGTGACGCTTCAGAAAGAAGACCTCCTATGCTTATATTACTTAAATCAGAAAACAGCAGTGATGTCATAGAAATGGCGGTATCAACCCTTGGCTCCTACAGAAAAAGATATAAAAAGCAACTTTAGAAAACTTAAATTCAAAACAAGACAAATAAAAACATTATACTTGTTAGAAAAGTGAAGATAGCACAACCAGAAAACCATCAACTAACAATCTTCAACCGTTAGTCCAATTAACTATTGTAAGAACCATGTACCATATATGCACTATTACATTGTGAACCAAGTAACAGAGCACAGAAATTTAGGTTGGAACAATCACATTTAAACTCTACATAACAAACTTTGGAAAGATGATTAGGAGCTTCACCCTTAAAATTTATACTAGATGACATAAAGGCACAGATCTTGAACTCCCTGAATTAAACAAAAAAGTGGAGATCTTTCTGCCATGTCACAGGTTTACAGATCAAATAGTTACGTTTTCTGTTTCAGTACTAGGGAACAACTAATAAGAGTCAGCTAGGGGTCAATTAAAAAAAGTTACGATACGAGGTAATGAAGCAATCGAAGCCAAGAATCTTAGGATAATTATCCCCACCCAGAATGATGATCAGCAAAAAAAAAAGTGAAGCCAGGGAAAACCTCATGTTTGAATAGTTCAGCTGAGGGGTCTTCTTCAACTGCAGTATTATTTTCTATTTTGCTGGACCTGCTTAGCTCATAGTCTCCAGTTTTCATTTCATCTTTATTCTTATGAGCTACCTGATGCAGTGGTTCAGAGGGAACTGGCTGCCTCTCTGCCAAATCTGTAAACTTATGCTCATTGCATGTTTCCCCCTCTTTGCTTGTCCCATCTGCCTCATTCCGTGAACTAAAAGCACACTCCTTGTTACGGAAACAAACATTCTCTGCCTGATCAGGCATGGTATAATGTGAAGTCGAGGTGTTGGGTTGGAAGGAAATCCAGCCATAGCTTCAACAGAAGAAAAAGTCAGTAAGCTGATCTAGGTTTTCAAATAATACATGAATAAAATATCCATTAAAAAAAAAGACCTCAAGCGAAAGATTTCAGGGTTCCCAAGCACTGCATGAACATCTCCTGCAGTAATGCCAGTGTCACTTGAGGTCCACCTTCTACACCTAGGCAGATTTTCTGCTGCAATGTTGAAAGGAAAAAGCACCAGCTCGCCCAGTGCAATGGTTGAACCACCCCATTTATTCAAAAGGTGTTTAAGCACAGAGGATATTTTCTTCTTAGTACTAAGAGTTAGCTCCAAGAATGGATTATGGCCATCCTGGAAATACAGAAAACTCCCAATATTAGACACCATATCAAACAGGAATCGACAGCCAAAAGTTCAAATCTAATAAGCAGTTTTCATAGCTTGAAGTGTTCACCTTTTCTAATCCCACCCGAATGTTTTCATTTATCGGGAAAAGCTGCAATTTGATTTTTGGATAAGAATGCGGCATCTTATCATTTGCTACCTTGGAGTTTGAAGGCATTTGATCAGCTGTTCCGGGACTCAAGCCTTCACCTTTACTGCGATCACCACCTTGAGGAAGAACTTTACATAGAGTGGAGACTACACTGTTTCCAACTGGCACAGCCATCATTACCAATATACAGAAGACGAAATATCAATAAGATGAAGATAAACATCAGACATACACCTTAAGGAAATCCAACAAATATAGTATACAGACAATGACTATTGCTACCATAAATCTTCGGAAAAAAATTGGTGCTTGAATCTTGATAAGCTAGAAGATGCAAAAAAAACTGTTGTCCTGCGCTTAAAAGACTGCTTTAGAATAATTCACTTAATTTAGAGTCTAAACTTGAGATTCGAGGCCACGAGATTACATACATATAAGGCTCATTGAACTAGATTTTACCCTTTATAGAACTTCATAATTGTTTGTTGAGTACAAATTTTTGTCTATATTTGTCTACATCTCGAAAAAAAGGAGAAAGTATGCAAAGGATGAACAAATTTACCTGATCTCTTTTGATACTTCCCTACAGGACTCTTAATAGATTTGTTGCCAGCAGTGAGGCTCCTACTAATGTTTCCCTGTATGGAACCCTCTTGTCTTCCCTTCTCTTTCGGCTGTTTGAAGCATTTCATATCGACAATCGACTTCAATTCCCTCAAAATCAAAACCCCTATCTTTTTAATTCAACACATATAATCAGCAACTGTCATTTTTACAAAATAACGGATAAATTTGACCAATTTTAATTCCGCCGTAACGTTCTACTTCAAATCAATGTGAGTGCGATTTGTCATTACAAAATCATGTTACATTTTAAACAATTTAGAGAGAACGAAAAATGATAACTTGTATCTCGAGCGCAATCTTGTGTCATGAATTAAGCTTACCAAAGTTCTCAGAAACGGTAAGGGAATGTAGAACGACGACGAATTATGCAATCAAAACCCTAATTTCAATTCTGAATCGCTTGAACTGTAAAAGTTGTTGCAATTTGAATGAAATTGAGTAGCACTGAATACTAAACACATCCAGAACATCGCAAATCGTATTCTAATAAGACAAAAAAATTGGGTTTCTACGATTAAAGATAATGCGATTCGAACAATCATCCTCAAAAAAAATTATATGATTCTTTTACTTTAATTCTAAAACTGAATAGAATCATGAATTCGCAATAAAAGGAAACGTGGTACCTTGAAATCGAAGCTAGAGTTACGGAGACGTTAGGATTCGGCAGCGATGGATAGAGATTTGAGAGGTTGAAATTTTTGAGGACTGACTATGGCGGGAGGAAAGGAGGGAGACTCAAAATTTCATATTAGTATGGCGGTTCTGTGTCCACATTTTAAGTTTGCTGGGCTTTTCTGGGCCTTATTGACATGGCTTGCGAAGGCTGGCCCCTAATTGAAAGTATGATGTAAATATTTTCATTATTAGACTAAGCCCAAAGAAAAGTTGTCCATTGTTAACGGCATAATAAGCTAGGGGGAGTAGGTTTTGCTCGACTTTGGTGCATCATGAATTCACATTCACGATAGGATTTGGTGTATTAGTGCTCGTATAATCGCACCCGCTGCCTCATGAACCGTATTGTTATAGATTTTAATTTCTCGTTTCTTTTAATTTATTACTCCCTTCGTTTCTTTGTATTTTTCTCATTTGAAATCTATAAATTTTAGTTTCAAACTTTGACTATGAAATTTTTCTAATGTATATAAAAATAAACATATTCATATGGGGTTTTAAAAGATTTGTCTCTTTATATTTTAAGAATATCAACTTTTTACAAACACACAGTTAAAAATAATTAAAATTTAAATTTGCTTTTTAATATAAGCAAAAACAAATGAAATAAACGAAGAGAGTACTTCTTCCTTATCGCTATGTCACTTGCGCTTTCTTAGAGGTCTTTCTCATTGCAAAATCATAATTTTCAACTGCTAACGCCTAAAATACTTAAGAAGCTTCCTTATTCGGTTAAGCTAGGCCCAAATTATAGGCATTCAAAAATTTTGGTTAAAAATTGGTTAAGTTAGCACTGAGGTTTCCAAATTTGACCCAGCTCAAAATTATTTTTCCACATAAAGTTATCATAAATAATTAAATACCCCTTCATCACCAAACTTTAGACGTTAAAAAGCTTATAATTGTAATACGATGCAAGTGATGCTAGGCTGCTATCTTTTTTGTCGTGCTCTGCACCAAACAAAACAAGCTGCTGTTCGATCGTCAACGATGAATTTTAGTAGTCGAAGCCGACGCTCAAAAACAAGGGTGCATGATATTATCATATTAATTTATGTAACAGCACAAATTAAATTCCTTTGACCGCTTCTGTAAAATTATTGAAAATGGCATGTGAAGAATATTGTATGAGATATTGGGTAGACTTTTTCCAATAACTTAGATGGTTCGCTCCTTAGTAGTGAGTAGTGACTTCCATGCATAGTTGTCTGAGGTTTTTGTTGCCCTTTCCGACACAAATTACATGATCTACTTGTTCTATTTTTTTTTTTTTTTTTTTTTTTTTTTTGGCAATTAGTTGTTTTAGTTTTTACTTCCTATATTTGAAGTAAATTTGATTCACGCTTACCATATTTCCATGTCATTTATAGGTTATGTAATAGACTGAACGTCTTATCTATTATACTTCTCGACTGTTAATAAAGGACATTAATCCTCAGTGAAAAATATTTAAAAAAAAAACAACCAAAAAAATTAACTTAAAATTACAAGCACGGCCATATATATATAACTCCCTAACACTTCTTGAATATCCATGATCAGTCTCCAGCTTTAGAAAAGAAAATTACAAAATAAATTGATCAATCAACCTAACAATAACTTGAAAACATAATTAATGAAAAGTATAAATCAACTTCTTCTCCTAAAAATCCCCCCTATAAGCCTCCTCTGTAACAGGTTAAAAAAACAAAATTATCGATATTGAACATACACTATTTAACTCAAAAATACTTTTTAGTGGTACTTTTTATAGATACTTCACAAGTTCTACGAGATAAGCAAAAAGTTTTTCAATGAACAATTCCAACTCAATATCAAGTCCATATACCCAACTGAAACTCAAACTTATAAGTAAATCATTTATAAGTCACATAAAACACATTTCCAATCAAGTGGATGAACAATGTGTAATTTCTCTAGTTAATACTCTTTCTCTATAGTCTTGATGGGTTGTGTTCATGAATTTAAATTATGCATTAGTAAATAATCACAATATTAAATAACTTAGGAATTCATTGATATACATTTAGTTTTGAAATCTGATTGTATTTCACATAATCTGAATATATTAGAAATAGTTTATTAAACTGATTTAGCATATTGTAAATAATACAATACTCCCTGAAAAAGGTAATAATATCATTTTATACATCCAAAACAAGTACCAACTACTAGGTATGAATTAAAATCATCAATGATCCAATTTTAGTAGTTTTAAACTTAAAAATTATCAGATATCTCACAATTGGAAATCAGTTTCTAAGGAGTAACATAATTCGATTAAGAGTAAGATGAATTCATGAACAAAATTATTGAATCAAGAATAATAGGAGAAGAGAGAGAAAGGGGGCATTGGCTAGGTGGCGGCTAGTAGCCCGTTGTGAGGGGAGATGCAGCACGAGTGAGAGGAAAAGCACGTTTGAGTGAAGTGATTGGCTAGCGATTGATGTTCTTGTCATTGTGGGGTGGTTCTGTTCCTGGGTCGTTCTTAGGGTGGGTCAAGTGGGGCAATTGTCTAGGGCTAACCGAAAAATACTCGATTTTTAATGTTAAGATAAAGATAAAAGGAATATAAGTGTAATTTGTATAATTTTTCATATTATTGAATTTAGTCAATGGTAAAATTCCTTACTTGAATGATGATTTTAATGCAAGTTGACATGGTTTTATTCTCTTTATTTACGTGATTGTTGTTTTGTTTCCAATACAATTATTATTCCTCTTTTTCTAAGATAATTTTGCATATATTCAATTCATAACAAATTTGAATGCATATTTTATTGTACTTATCCAATTATTAACCCTTAGCTAAATTAGCTACTTCACTAAATTTCCACTAATATGAAATACATTTAAGAAATTTAATCAATTATTTTGTATATTAGTTGTGCATAATTTATTGTATTTAGAATATAAACTAATATTTTGTATTTAGACTATAGTTATTATTATGTGAAGAGAACTATTCATGATATTCATGATAATACAACAACTTGATAAATGAAAACTTCTATAAAGTAGATTATTTATGATACTGTTTAAATTAAATTTTATTCATGATTAATATTTTTTAACACTATTAATAATTTATGTGATTACAATGCATAGTATTATTTTTAATCAAGTATTTTAATAATTTATTTATTTTGTAAAACAAGAAAATAAAATTATACGAATTATACTATTAAATTATAGAGCCTAAATTTTTTTATTTCGTCTTAACTAGGCCTCTAAGTCTGTTTAATTCGAAGGAGGAGAGAGAGGGAGGAGGTGATGGCTAGGTGATGTTGGCAAAGGTGAGCGAGGGCTCACAGCGGTGTCAGACCTGTCAGTATTGCTGCCGTCTTGTGGGGATGTGAGGTGAGAAAAAGAGGACCGCGTTTGGAAAATTTGCTTTGGTGAGAAGTGAATGAAAAAGCAAAATTAAGGTTGCATGGTAATTTAATTAGATAGAAAACTTTGATTCTACATATATAATATTAGTATAAATATGTACATACAACAAAATACTTTCTACTTATATTATAAATAATTTTAATATTTTCTATAGAATGATAGCTAGGGTTTACAACTAATAAATAAAATACAATATGAGAATATTATAAAATATGTAAATATATAAGTAGATAGAAATATACTTTTTAAAGATTAACAATTAGTTTATACCTTTGGATTATAATTCAAGTGAAGTCAAAAGATACTTAATTTGTCAATTATTTTGACTTCAAAAACATACCTTTTAAATGAAGTATTTAAAAATTGAAAAAAAAATTGAAATTGATTGATTTGTTTCAATCTACTATTTCCATTTATCATACGCTTTAAAATTTTTTCCAACACAAAATTGAAATTTTTTTAGTTTAAACCTTGCCTTAAGATCAAGAAAATAATAGAGGGAGTATATAAAATATATTTTAGTACTAATTAGTATCCTATATGGTGCATGATAATTAATTATTCAATTATTTTATTAGGAAATATGGGTTAATGTAATTACCTAGACATTTTAGAGGGACAACTTTTTTTTTTAGTCCAAGCTTTGGCATTCATTTGGCATCAATTTGGAGGTTAGTGTGGCAATTGGTATTTGGAATGGTAAAATTAACCAGGAGATCATAAGAAAGCTAGATTAGCTTACGAGATAAGGAGAGCTGGATTGGGAAGGAGGTTCGGGTCTTGGAGAAACAATCACTACATATAATTTATATGTCAAAACTCAACCTAAATACTTTGTATCCTGTATGATATGTAGAAAAATAACATATATAAACATATCGAATACTGAACCATCGTTAAGCGTATTGGTACAATTTTGATTGCTAAACTCATTCATTTCCAGTATGTACTTACTACTTAGTAACTTCCAATTCTGTATGAGGAAACTATGGTGAACGAATTTTGTAAGATATATGAAATAAATGTTCGTGAAACTAATTAGGTAACATTCAAATCACCAAATGAACAAATACCTTTCTAACTCACCAAAACTTTGATAAAATTGACAAGCAATACCACTAGTTGCATGAGTGTTTGCCTCGTTATGATTGTGGAATTTAAGTTGCCAGCTTCCTTATTTTCTCTTAATTGGTGGAAATAGATCAAGTAATTTTGGGTGAAATAACTCAAAGTCAATGACCATTCAAAGCATGTGTGAGCTTGCACATATGCATCCATGTGATAGAGGTTGGCAGTGAGGAGATGATTGTATGTAAATTAAATTATGTGTGCATAAACATGCAAGTTAGGACACAACTAGTGGTTAGAACTTAGAAGATTGTAAGCATTAAAAAGTCAATCATTTTGGGGGTGAATTCCTTACAAATTTTGAGTATGTTACCAAAAACATCTACTCCTACATTATTCAAAATCATGTTCCATTACATGTTAAAATTGTCAACATCCAACCAAAAAAGCTCATAAAAGTTTCACTTTTGTTGAAATTCAACCTTCTAAAATCCATGCCAACAACAATCTAAATAAACACACACTAGAAACATTATGGAATAGATGTTGCCTCACTTAAATTAGGCACATCCATTATATTGTGGCAACTCCACAAACCCAGCATACTTCTCATCACAAGACCATATATGATTAATCAAGAGTTTCAAGAAACATAAACTTGCACTATAAGCCTTTCCTTTGTGCTATAATTCACATGGTAATTTGACTTAAATCTTGTAGCCAATAATGAAAGCAAAGGGGTAGACTTTTTTTTTTCTAAAACCCCACCCTAAAACTTGCCACAACTTTTGGCTTAATGAATTAAATTAAGCACTTAGAATTCCAACTTTTAAAACGAATTCTAAGACCTAATACAGTATTACATTACTACTAATCTATAACAATTTAATTCCTTCCTATATTTTAATTTTGTTTGGTTTACTCCCATTAAATCCCTAATACTTATCAATTACTTCACACATTTCAAATTACAAGAGCCTCCTTTGCTAGTATACTACAATTTCACCCCTACCCAAATTATCATTCTTTTTTATTTATCCTAAACTCAATCCTATTCTTAATCCTAATCCTAATCCTAATCCTAATCCTAATCTAATTAAATTTCTCACATATTATTCATACAGAACATAAAAACTGTGTAAATATTTTTTTTTTTAAAAGTAGAAATTAAAATTAAACAAAAAAAGCATGAAAACACAAAACTTGTGCATATTCGCATTCTCTCTCTCTTCCTATATACGTCTCTTTCTGTCCCACTTTAATGGCGATTACGAAACCCCTAATTCCCTTATATAATTCACTCACTTTCTCAATTCTCTCTGTTTTCGGCGCTATTTTAATTTCTTTCTTCTTCAATATTATATCACTCAACTCTACTTATTTTGCTCCTTCTTTCTCCTACTCTTTTAGCCCATATTCTCAATTTTTGGTCCATATTTTTCCTGCAATCAAAGGCACGATCTTCGTCTTTTTCCTGCAATTTTTAACTTTATATTTCTGGGTTTTGCTGTTTATGTGTTTCTAATTTCTGGGTTTTGTTTATTTATTGTTTTAATCTCTGGGTTTTGTTGAATTTTGCTTTTTTTAATTCAGGGTTTGGTTAATGTTAAATTTTGAATTTCTGGTTGTTTTTTTAGTTTAGATGGCAATGATAAATGTGGGTTAATGTGTAGTAATCATTTTTATTTTAAATGTATGAAATATGGAAAATTTATGGCTACTATTATGAAGCTGGGTTGAATTTTGGTATTGTTAGAAGTTTCCTTATGTTTTAATTTGAATGAATTAATGAAAAAGAGTAAGGACAAAGTTGATATTGTATTTTTGTGTTTCCAGCATGATGATTGAAAACCAGTAGTGTATTTGGTTTGTCCGGTTGTGCCATGTTATGGTGAATTATATATTATAATCTGTGATGACATGGAAAGATAAAGGCCTGTTACTTGTGAAAATATTCCTCTATATGGTAAGGAATCTTTGGTTGATTATATTGTATAGTTTTAATATAAATTATTGACGTAAGATCCAGTTTGCTGAATAATATATTTGGTGCATTACCATATGTTGTATATCAACATGTTGGAGGGCCCTTTTTGTCATAGAGACCTCAAGAGGAGGAAGACTTGGTTTTTATTTATTGTTCTTAGCTTGAATAGTTTGATGAATACTTCATCGTCATCGATTGCAGATTGCTGATACTAATTCAAAGGTTGTTGCCTTTTGACTAGTCAACCGTTGTCAACGTGTTTTTCATCATGTTGAATTGCTTTTGCATTATGATCTAACAAATCTGTGAGTTGTGAGCGTGTTTACTCGTTTTCTAGTCTGATTTTGATGTGTGATATTGAAATTGTCTTGCAAAACTTGTGATTATAATTTTGATGTCGATTTCAAGCTATACAGATCTTGCAAAGTTTTTTTTTTATTTTTTTTATCTAATGCTGGAATAGTATACAGGAAGACTTGCAGCAAGCATCTGGATTAGTTCTCTGGGCTGTTCATCAACGGCTCTTAGGTGGCAACAAAGTTCCGATTGCTGTAATTTCCGACGATGACGTCCTCGAGTAAGGGTGAAAAGAAAGGTGCTCTTGATGCAGGGGCATGGTTGTTTAATATCGTCACTTCTGTGGGGATCATCATTGTTAACAAGGCCTTGATGGCAAATTATGGTTTTACTTTTGGTGAGGCTTCAGATTTTACTTTTCTTTTCTATAATTTCCTTCCTGGCGTATTTTCTCCATCTTATCTAATGATCCTTTAAACAGTTTATATCTAGTTTTCCGCTGAATATTTTTCGTACATTAGCTGATAGTTGAGTTTGAATTTCTTCAAACGTGATCATCACTCGGCAAAACTTCTTCAGTTACATTTGATATTGATTCATTGACTGGAATATAGATGGAAAACCTACACATTATTGTTTCTTAGTTTGTGTTGAAATTCCGGCGTCTTGCAATAAAAAATGTTAGGGGTTTCAAATGTAGATAGCTTCCACTTTAGAGACCATGAATATTGAGATCTGAAATAATGTATCTTACATGGAGGGAATTTCTTAGCTATTGACACTGAAAAGGCATGTATAAATATATTTACCCAATCCTACTCTTTTTTTTCTTCACTAGTAATTAAGAAACTCAGACTAGATATCTGTTTTGCAAAGACTTGGGTGCTAAACCAATAATCATGGTAGGGAGTAGAGATTAAATGTTGCTGGAGAAGGTAGTGGAGGTCTGAGTGATGGGGGCAAGATGGTGCTGATCGTAGTGATGTGATGAGCCACCTTTACTGTGGAGTTGGGAGCTGGACTTTTTATGATAACTGTGCATAACCGAGCACTTGAAAGTTACATCTTTAAAGGACGATCTTACATTAGGCTGTCAATTATAAATAGTGCGTAATCCCTACAAAATGTGATCAGTGTCTTTATCCTACAGGCTCCGGGCATCAAATCTTCTAGTGAACTGGTCTTTTATTTGGCACAGCTGTAAAAGTCTTGAACTTTAAAGCAGCATGTTGTTTGTCAGCACTTTAACGAACTTGAAAGCTCTGATGTCTCACTTGGTGAAATCTAATAATCCTTAAACTTGATGGTCAGACTTCAAATTAGCTAAATGGTGGTAGCTTACTCTGCCTGTTATTAATACGACCAATGATGGGGATCCCTTTGTCAAAGTGAGGTTCAGGGACTAGACCTAATTCTGTGGGGAAAAAAAGATTTGGCCAATTTTTTGCTTCCTTAACTTGTCTTCTAGTTTGGCATGTAAGTTGAATTTATGTGCTTTGGTGTCACAAGAGCCTTAAATTTCAATTTACAAATGATCTTTTCCTTTATTATTGTAAGGGATGCACATTGTAGAGGGTGAGTTGGGGTTTGGCAATGAACTTATATTCTGGCTGATGGATAGTTGCGCGTTTGAGAGAATTTCTAAAACAAAAAAAAAAAGCATATTGGATGGAGTGGATAAACTTCTCTGAACAATTAGCATATTGAACTTCTAAAAATTCATAATTAATTAGTAATATTGTGTTGGATCAAACATTTTTAACCGGTCAAGCAACCCCATGGTTGGTAAAAAATAAGAGGTCTGCTGAAGCTCAAGCAGAACTGAGAGTGGGCCTGAGGAATTGGAAAATAAGAGTGGAGGTAGAAGGAGCTACGTCTGACGTGTGATGAGGAGAATATAGGGACGTTTAGTAAGCCAAAGATAAGACTGAGAAGAAGTGTGATTAAAAAAGGGATGGAAATACGGAAATGGGGCAGAAGGTACAAAGTTTTGTTCTTAGGTCCTTCCCAACAGCACTGTAGCCCTTTGGACATGCTCATTGAGTGAGGATAAACCCTTGTGCAAGAGTAGTTTGTGGTTACTTCAGTAAAGATAATTTTAACTTTGTAATGCCGGTTAATGAGTCCACCTATTGCCATACTATTTTAGAAATATAAGATCGAGACCTAACTTGGGTCTCTAAGTGGTGAAACTCTTCTCTTGCATTGTCATAGCCTAAACCTTAACTTCCAAGCTTATACAATTTCATACTTCACTTTTGGTTTGATGTTGCTGTTGAATTCATAATTTTCCCTCAGTATGTAAATGTTTTCCCTACCATGTAAGTGGTGTGAGACTGTAAGATGTCCTAGTGACATTCTGCAACTTTTTTCTAATATGCTCTTCTGGTGGACTTTTTCTTCTTTGCAGCTACAACATTGACGGGTCTCCATTTTTTAACAACCACTCTCATGACTTCAACGTTCCGTTGGATGGGTTACATCCAACCTACACAACTGCCGTTTTCAGATATTCTAAAGTTTGTTCTTTTTGCTAACTTCTCCATTGTTGGAATGAACGTGAGTCTGATGTGGAATTCTGTGGGATTTTATCAGGTTAGTCAAATTTTCCCTCAAAGCAAATAGATAAAATGATGTTTCAAACTTAGTATCCTAAAGCAATGTGTTTGCATCATCTGTCTCTCAGATTGCAAAGCTGAGTATGATCCCAGTGTCATGTTTTCTTGAAGTGGCATTGGACAAGATGCGGTACTCCAGGGATACCAAACTTAGTATTGTTCTAGTCCTGTTGGGGGTTGGAGTCTGCACTGTCACAGATGTTAGTGTCAATGCCAAGGGTTTCATTGCTGCTTTTGTGGCTGTTTGGAGTACTTCTCTGCAGCAATATGTAAGCTCTAGAAACTCCAGATATTCTGTTTTTTTTTTTTAATGAATTAGTGTAGTTGACTTTTATTGAATGTCACTGCCATGCCAATTTTTCTCTGAGATTGCAGATAATGTATGCAGAAGTTTGGAAGGGACATATACATATACTTGTCAGTTAGTTTTGAAGATTGATAGCCTCTCGAACCAATGTTTTGGTTCTTAAAAGCTTGTTTTTTTTTCTCCAGTAACCTTAAATCTTGTTAAACTTGCAATGATGCTGACCTGGCAAGTCTTATTCCCTTTTGGATGGGTTATTTTCAGTATTTGGTTGCCGTCCAATTCCTTGATGAAATTGCATTCATAGGAAAATATGTCATCAGTTATTTAATTCAGTAATTGAATTGATGATAGTTTACGCAATTCTTTTTGCTGACTGTTTTTGATGATATACTTTTGTGAGTAACTCTTGGCTATTTGCTCAAGTGTTTATAGTTGTTTATCTTTTAGAAATATATTATTGCAAGTGCAACTCATATCAACCTAATTGGCCTATCCTGTCTTTCTAGTAAGTTCTTCATTCATGATTTTGGATCACTTTTCCTCGATCCTTTTGTCCTTGATTCCACTCCATATTTGTTTTGTCTCCTTTGGTTCTTTTACCATCTTTCCACTTGAACTGCTACTGCTGCACTGGGAACTGTCACACATTGTCCTGTTCTTACAATCTTTCTTATGATCTTTTGCAGTATGTTCATCATCTACAACGCAAGTATTCTATCAGCTCTTTCAACTTATTGGGCCGTACTGCTCCAGTGCAGGCTGCTTCACTGCTGATTGTAGGGCCTTTTCTTGACAAATGGCTCACTGGCCAGAGAATTGATGCTTATACCTTCACTTCAGTTTCCGTGGTATGTACTGCATGGCAGTTTCATTGCATTTTTGCAACTTTTTCCCCATTATGATGGATCTGTTAAAAGATTGGAATTTCGATCTGGCTGACATAAATCACATAAAATATGTTATTCTCTAAATATTAGGTCTCATGTGACTCATGTCTCTTATGCTTGTGTCTCACAGTCTCAAGTCATATCCCTTGTTTTCCTCATTGTTTATATATTACTTGTTGCTGAACAAGTTGTCAAAACAGATACTAATTTGAGCATTCAAATACTATGGAGTATTTTCCTTTCGTTTGTTGAAAAATATTACTGAAGGACTTAGTGGTTATCACAAATTCACAATAGAACAGATAGTAATTTGAGCATCCAAAAATTACGAGCATTTTCATGTTCAAAAGCATGTACAATTGCTTTTTGGGAGCTACTGCTCGTCTGTACACCGATTCTCTACAATGCTCTCCTAATTAAGTTAATTGTTTGATTCCTCAGTTCTTTATAATTCTCTCATGCACCATTGCAATTGGCACCAACCTCAGCCAGTTCATCTGCATTGGTAGATTTTCAGCTGTGACCTTCCAAGTTCTCGGTCATATGAAGACTATCTTTGTGTTGGTCATGGGATTCACTTTCTTCGGGAAAGAGGGTCTCAACTGGCACGTTGTTTTGGGCATGTTCATTGCAATCTTGGGAATGCTATGGTATTCCAGTGCTTCATCCAAACCTGGAGGAAAGGAACGCTGGTCCCCTCCAGTCTCTGATGTAGAGTCGCAAGATCTTGACAAATTGTTAGGGGCTGAATCTAATGCGCCCAATGGGAAGGTATAGATTGTCACTGAGTCACTAATAATGTGGCACACTATACGAAATGGCTGATAAGAACAAGTCTTCAAGATTTTCTCATACCTCTTTGACAGTTTTCATGTTATAGTTCTTAATTTTATTTTGTCCTTAATGTTTATTATAGATTATAGAGTGACAATCAGATATATAGCATCACACATCCATTGTTTTGACTATTGAAATTCGATTTCTTGAACAGATTACCATCTCAAAACTAATCAGAAGTTCTTTGATTTATCTTGAATCCTAGTGAAATACTTATCTGTGGCGGCGGCTGTGGCTGTGTGTTCTATGGACTATGGGTAATGGAGCTACAAATTTGCAAATTTGGTCGAAGGGTTATAATGGACTAAATAAAAAATATGAACTGTTGAACTATCTAAAAATTTGCTAAGATAGGCGTTGGGTTCGATCAAAACTCAATAAATATCAAAAGAAGATCTTGTACGTAAACGGGATACAGTAAGGTTATTTCAATAACATTATTGTATATCGTGTACCTACAAAATGGATTGCAAATATCTAAGCTGTGCAACTTAGGCAATGTGGAAATAGTAGTAGCGTAATGCTGATGATGCAAACGGAATATGTAAGTTGTGGTGTATCCACGGATATGCGGATAGAGATTACGGAATTTTCTTATAATAAAGTATAGTCCATAAGAAAAGAACCCTGGAGGAATGTGCATTAATGAGGAAACTCGTATGTACATGACCATGGCATTCTCAATTAAATATGGTAGGGTATGAAAATACTAGTGCTACTAATAGGGGATGGACCAGCCATTGTCAAAGCAGTAAATGCAAGAGTATGCAGTGGGCAGTGGGCAGTGGGCAGTGGGCAGTGGGTGAGGGAAATGTCGTTTACATAAAAAAAATATATAGAGTAATGCCTATCAGATAAATAGAAAATATTAGTGGTCCATTTACCTGTTTAAATTTTCACATTTAATAGTTGATCAAATTCAGTATCACTGCAACTGCTACTGCAACCTATCCAACTCAATATTTTGTTTTAGATTGTGTTATTGGTTCATTTGTATTATGACTCGGATTTATTAATTTTTATTTTTCCTTTTGCCCTATTTTATGTTACACTTGGGATTATTGTGAATGGGTTTGATTACATTCCCATTTCTTTGGTCTATCTGTTATGGCTAATGCTGAAGAGATCAATACTTAAAAAGTCAGTACTTTTCCTCAGATTTTAGAAATTTACAATGGATTTTGTAATGTCGCAATATTAACAGAAATGGCTCGGGACAATTATTCCATCAACTTATGTCCCAAAACCCTGCTTATATCAATGTCATGCTTCCTCCTATGGAGTCCTACTTTCTTTGTATCTGCTGTAGGTTCTCACTTCTCTATAGACTATACTATATATTCACCCGACTTTATTTTATAGTGTCTATATGCTTTTAAACTTATTTCTGTTCTATTATTTTATATATCCCATATGTAACTAGTCATATTCCAGGATCTATCTGAAAATTAAGTAGTTATTTTTACAATTTTATACTAATTATAGACTTATATCACAGCCCTTTTATACGCTTATAATAAAATATCCAATGAGGAAAAAAAAACAAGAAATTGTTAGGAGGTTTGAAGTGTGTTTTGTTGGACAAATAAAACTTAGCTTTGAACATGTAAGACACCCAGGAGCACACTTTAAATAACCTTCCACCAAATCTAAGTATATAAGAAGCGTAATGTAGGATATTATTTAATTTTTATTTTTATTTATTTAAAAAATTAAAACTAACATGTTATATTCGCCTTAAAATACTTAAGATGGTGTTGTATGTATATATAACTAAATATTATTATAACTTTTACGATTAATATCATAAATTTATAATTTTAGATTTGTGTTGTGTAGCATTATAAAACGAGATCACTTTATTATAGTTTTGACATACTTTGAAAAATTCCTACTACACTATAAAAAATACTCAGTCTACTATCTTTTGTTACTCTTATTTAGAATCTTAATACTATTTAAAATTAGATAGAATTTCTATAAGTAGTGTGAATATATTGAACAACCCGTGTAAGGAACGAGCCTTAACAATTAGTATCTTATGAGGCTGATAATAATTATACTTCGTAATAATAACTACTTTGTAATAAATAAATAAATAAATAAATAAAAATTAATATCATTTTAAAGATAATTACAACGGTTTAACTTTTGCACTATTTATATTCAAATTATGACCTATATAAAATATCAAATAAAATAAAATATAATTAATTTTATATTACAGTTTCAGGATATCAATTATTTATTAATGAAGGAATATTAAATTTATTAAAAGTCGAAGTCATAGAATGTTAACCAAAATCAAATTATTACAATGATTTTAGAAAGGGGTGTATTAAGTAAGCCGTAATTATAACACTTAAAATATGGTGGTAGACCCAACAATGACATGAGTTGGTTGTGGGAGTTGGGGAAGATGAATGGAAAAAACATTGATGGGTAAAAAGCATAGCCAAAAGGCCCAAATTATGTGCAAGCTAAAGGGCAAACTTCTTCTTGCCTAATTTCATACGTAAAATAGTTTATAGATTGGTAGGGGCGGAGCTTCCTCTAAATGTCTAATGACATCTCTCCTGTGGCGTCATTGATTTTGGTTCATTGCTCATTCTAAAATATTTGTACTTGGCTTTGCTAAAAACAAAGATGACCAAATGAAAGCCCTCTTACCCCCACCCCACCCATCACCCCCATTATTTTCCACCACCAAAATTCATCAATTTTGAAATTGTACCTAATTAATTAGAAAAAGGAATATACTCAGAAAAAAGTATATATTAACTAAATTAACTCGTCAAAATTACTTGTTCCGTGAAGTATGCAAAATTTGGTTCAAATTCTTTCTTCTTCTGTTTTTTGTCCTCTGGGAGAATTCTTTAATTAGCCAACTAATGTCAATTAGTCCACTGCTCTATTGGTTTCTCTATAGCAATGGTGAATCTCAATGTTCCACTTGTCTTGATTAATCAATACTCTGCAACAACGAAAGATATGAAAATAAAGAGAGGAGGAGTCGTTATCTTCTAAAAGAAATTTAAATACAACCTCTGAATCAACAACCAATTGAACTCTACGATGACCTGCTTCCCTTGCAATAGTAGTCCTCTCAAAACTCCTATCATTTCTGCCTTTATACACGTACAAAACTCCATAATTTATAGCAAACATTTCATATTTTCATGTACTTCTCCTTGAAAACCCCTAATGATACATCCAACTCCTACATAAGGAAGAAAAAAGTGAAATCAAACTCCAAAATTCAGTGCAAACAATTAATGTACTTTTCCTTTGTAAGCATACAAATTCTTTATAAACTATTGCCCTTTAATTTCATGACTGCATATATGTATACCCGAAAAAAATGCAAAATCAAAACTCTAATCACAAAAGTAATATTACAAATACGATGAATGTTCCATTAAGGTCACTTTCGCAAGGACATTTTACATGTGAAAACAAGGTGATTTGGATCAAGGCCTTAATTAAGATTAAGAGTAACTCAATACAAGATATCAAACTTTTCTTCATTGAATGTGTCCCCCCCTCCCAAAACCTTAATCACAAAAGTAATATTACAAATACGATGAATGTTCCATTAAAGTCACTTTCGCAAGGACGTTTTACATGTGAAAACAAGGTGATTTGGATCAAGACCTTAATTAAGATTAAGAGTAACTCAATACAAGATATCAAACTTTTCTTCATTGCCCCCCCCCCCCCCCCCCCCCCCCCCCCCACAAAAAAAAAAAAAAAAACATTATCAATCATGCGTAATAAGTACAATATGTAAATGTGCAAAAAGAAGAATTTGCTCCTTATTTTTTACCATTTCAAGTAACTTAGTACTCCTTCGATTGACATGGTAATTAAATTTCCATATGGTAAGTTATTTTCCTCACTCAATTCCTAGGACTTGGTTGAAACTTGTTTGATTGACATCATGAGAATATGAAATTCCAATTAATTTGAATAACTAGGTAATTCCAATGAGGAGGAGGAGGAGGTAATTTATTTCTCATGTTTTGTAGGAAGCCAAAATTCCCATGAATTTCAACTTCCTCCGTTTACAATACTTATGTCTATCATATAAATGTCCAACCTTCTAATTCCTATAAATTTTCACTTCCCCCATTTTTTATTGTCAGTCAAATAAGTACTTAAAGTTCTTCTAAAAGAGGAGTAGGGATTCAGGTAAAGAACTCTGACCATTTCAATAATGATAATGTGAATTTATTTCTCTGTTCACTGTAGAATGTGCAATTATTTTTTTAGTGATTATATTTGTTTGGTAAAGGGGGTTGGTTAGCTAGCAACATCTGTTTCTCCTATGGATGCTTGATATAAAATGTTCTTGCAAAAATAAGTTCGAGTACAACTACCACTATTCTTCGATCTAATATCCACAATTTATATACTGACATATTTCAAAAGTTGTGCTTAAGATCACCTTTAATGTGGTTAAGAACTTAAGGGACTTAAATGAAAAAAGAGTATGGTTAAAATTGAATCTTTCATTGCATAAGTTTTTTTTTTTTTATCAAAAGTTATCATATTTGAAAAAAGAGTAGTAATTTTTTTTTGAGATGGAGCTAGTGATCGTTGGTGTTCTAATATATATATATATATATATATAAAGTAAAAGTATTCCGTCAGTTAGACTAAAACTGTCCTATTTTTATTTATAGAGTTAAAGTTTAAAAAATTTGACCACAAATTCTCATCATGTTATAAGAAATAATATATTTAAGTGAGATCTTATTAAATGCATTTTAATGTAAATTTTTAAAATATTTTCTTGTCTTATAAATTTAAAAATAAAAACATTTAAAATCATATCTTAAAGATCGCGAAAAGTTAAATGGGATAAACTTAGTGGGACGGAGGAAGTAAAAACTTGTTGAATTTGATGATATTCTAGTTTTCACATCAAGAAATTAAAATTGTTCGATTTCAACAAAATAAAGCCCAAAAATTTCGTTGATTGAATGTAGACGGAAATTATTCACTAAAAAAATACAAGAACATGGTGATGCCATAAGCCATTATCTATTAAAAACTCCGGGTCATAATACAATGTGTCCCTTACTTGTCCACCACCTTCCCTAACAAACTCCGCTTATAAAAAAAATTGGAAGAGAAGAAGGTACGTAGGCCGTATTAATGAAGTAATTACTATTTGTTCCAAAATTATTCAACTATATTCTGTAAAGTCCACACTTTAATCTCCCCTCTTCCAACCCAAATTAATTCTCTTCCTAATATTTGCTTCTTTATGTTAGTGCACGTGTGATGTGTTATTTAGAGCCCATCTCCTTTCTTTTCATCCCCACTCCCTTTTCACTTTCTTGCACTTTGGAATTCTTTGGTGGTGAAACTTTTTGTGAGCTTATCATCCAGATATTGTGGTTTCCGCGTGACAGCTGACATCCCTAGGGTTAATTAATAGTCCAGTTTTCATAATTAAGATAGTTTCACCATAAAATCATATGGCAATAAGGAGAGTTATCTCTCAACCTTATATAGTATACATTTCTCTATTAATTGTCGACGTAGAATATTCACATGTAATATTTTATGGGGTTTTATAGCTTCCACACCCAGGCCATCAAAATAAATCAATATTGTTGATAAAGTTTATATATGGATGTCCAGTATCGTATTTGATTAAGTCCCGGAGATATATATTATAGTATTATTGATAAATTTTGTGTTTTATAGTCTAATCTTAAGTTTAGACATCGAAAGTCTTCTATCATGGTCGTTAGACTATTTTATACACTAAAAATGATTCATGATATTAGGCTAACATACGTAGGTGAAGTACTCCCTTCTTTACTAAATACTAAAAATGATTCATGATATTAGGCTAACATATGTAGGTGAAGTACTCGGTTCTTTACTAAATGATTTTTTTTCACTTGTATTTTAAGTATTCTTTTTATTTAGAATATTTTCCATTTACATAACATTTTATTTCCAAATTACCTCATTATAAAATGATATTTTCATAATTGTCCTTGTTTTTAATTACTCAAAAGATTTTTATGCATAACCACTTGCATTTTATCATTTTTCACGATTACGTCTAATAATATTATTTTAATACTCACTCACATCTAATAAGATTACTTTAATACACTCACTTATACTCCGTATCAAATAGAAGTAATTTAATACCCCCAACCCAATTTCACTAAATAAGATTAACTTGACATGATCTCGCTTGCTAGATTACATAAGATATTGTAAGTAGATAACTTTTCTTAAAACTCCCATCGATTTTAAGTGGAGTTGCCATTAATTAGTCGAAACAACACTTGAAATTAACGATTTAATACAAATCGAAGTACTTATCAAATAATATGATCAAATTCTATTCACATACCTTTTGTGTGGAAGATAATTACATCTATTCATTAACTTAACTAGGTTCGATACCCGCTACTAATTAATATATTAAAAAAAAAAAAAAAAACTAAAGACGAATGATTTGAATTCCACTACCATTGACCTGTGCTAGCAATGAAGACTTATGAGGGTTTGGTGAGCCTTCAAATCAAGCAAAGGGGGATTAGTACAAGTAATAAGAGAAATGAATGCGGAACAGTTTTGTGAATAAATGCGGAAATAGTTAATACATCCCCCAATTTAATTTCCCATAATGTTTGATTAGCTGATTACTGAAAAACCTTGCACGTGTAGGATATAATTTGTCAAACTTAGGCAGCATTTTTATATTCTGGCTTGCAAAATACACTGCAGCACAATTCAGCCATCTCGCTAACCGATGTTGATTATGTGATGTGAAATCTTTGGCCACTTTGGGTTTAGGTGTTTCATGCATGTTTACTTCACTATCATTAGTGATTTTGTTACAATAATAGCCCTTCCAAAAATAACAATGCTTATGTTTGTATGTGCACTTAAAAATGATTCTTTATATAACAAAAGTTACACCTCAATAACATATATGTTAATTTTTATCAACTTTAAAAAATAACTTTTATTATATTGAGTGATTACTTTTTACTATTACATCCCGTGTGTAGAGTAGAGAATACTGTGTTTTATGTAATGCATGAACCTCGTAAAAATACTCCATAAAGAGAACAAAGAAACCAAAAATTTAACTAGTCAACTCTTTTTCGTGGTTTAGGTTTAATCGCTTTAGTAGTTCTCTCTTTGCTCTAAGCCTTTAAATTATAATCTTCTATCAATAATTACTGACACCTCTTTAAAATGTTGACACTATTAACATATCATATTATTTTCCTTCGAATATTTCTCTTTGTCTGGAATGTTTTAGATTTAACATAGATTTTCTCCTATATATAAGAAAAAATATATGTAATAACTTGAGATATTAATAAATTCATCTTAACATAGTTTTCAAATATCAACTGTTTATGAATTTTGCAAACACATATTTGGAAGCTATTAATTTTGAAATTATCTTGAAATCTATCCAAAAAGAAAAAAAAAAAAGAAGAACACAAATTAACCAAAAAAAAGTATAACGATGTGAGTGGGTGCATGTTCAATGTTTTATTTTAAATGTTCATCTTGATATTTAGGTTTTTATTTGGGTTGATTAATGTTATAGTAAGGCAACTGGTTGAGTTCTCTTTCTAATAAAAAAGAGAACGATGATGATATGGAGAAATGATTTTAAGTCTGATGATTTCCATAAATAAGTAGTCACTAACCTCTACTACCAATTTGGTGGTAAGTTAGCCTATTTAATATTGGGAGAGATCGAGAGGGAAGTGAAAATATTGGATGAGTAACTCACACTGACAAATTGGTGTGACATCATATAACTAACACAATTTCAAATGCTCCTCAAGCCCCTGTTTTTTTCCCAACCTTGCTTAGCCTCATTCTCCCACCTATTTGCACGAATAATACTTCCGAATTTTACATAATGGGCTGGGAATATTTGGAGAAATGTGGCATTCATGCATAAATGGATCAATAACGGTTGTATTATGTGAAGCACACAAATCATTTAGACAATTGCTCATAATTTTTTCCTACAGATGAGCATTGTTCGTTCTTGTTTTGTTTGTTTTGCAGTAAGTATGAGCTCACATCCCAAAGGATTTTGGTGCTATAACCTTAATTCTTGTTATGATCGGTTCTTCATTCCTGGTGATAATAAAACCCTGCAAATAAAACATTTAGATCACATTCCAACTTATTAACTCAATTTTGTGTCAAGAATTAAAGGTATCGGGTATTGAATTTATTATCTCAGTTATATAAATAAAGGTCTCAGGTATACAAATTAAATCAAAGTCTCAGATATACAAAGAAAGATCTCAATTATACAAATAAAGGTATCAGGTATACAAATAAATGTCTCACGTATACAAATAAAGATCTCGGATATACAAATAAAAATATCATGTATACAAATAAAGATATTAAATATACAAATAAAGGTCTCATGTATACAACTAAAGGTCTCATGTATATAAATAAAGATCTTAGTATAGCATTATAATTTAAAATATAGACATTTTAATATCAGACAAAAAAATTATAATATCAGATTTACAAAAATAACTCTTATGTATCCTAATGCATATGTAAGATATATAATTATTTACAAGTTTTTGTCACACCAATAAAATGGTGTGACTAGTTGTCACATCCAATACCATGGGGAGTGGGAAAGTTGAGATCAAAAAGTGAAAACATTGGGCGAGTGTGGACTTGCAAGACAAAAGATTTGCCCATGAGCTTCTTCGACATTTTAGCAGAAAATATATACATAAATTTTTGTTAATTTAAAAAAATTTCAAGTTGATAAAATATCTTAATTTTTGTCTTATTTGACTTTTCACAATTTTCAAAATTAACTTAAAACGTTTTAAAAATGGGGCAACTATAAAAGGATAGATAGAGTTTCAAGTAATGCTATAAGGTCATATATTCAACGGAGGAATATAAAACTGAAATAGCTCCACTAAAAACAGTGAAATAACTGCTGAAAAACAGGGTAATATGATAATTGATATGAAGAAAAAAAATGAAAGTATGTAGGTTGTAATGTAGTACTCCGTACTCTCAAGTTTGTTTCACAAAAATTTGTAGTACACAAACGTAGCTGTCGGTGTGCGTGTGGTTAGGATCAAAGGAGCAGTCAAACAAGAAGAGATAGATAGATAGAGAAAGTGGAAACAGCTCAGAGCCCAACTCCAGGAGGCCCAATGGGTTCACTTTGTCCATGTCATCTCTAACAGACAATTGCACGTGCTCTTAGCAGATAGTGTGCCCCACTTTTAACTTCAATTCCATCAACAAAAGGAAAAGCGTTTGGAGTATTCGTATAAGCATTTGGAAAAGCATAAGATGTGATCAATTGTGTGGGATTGAAATTTTTTTTTTTTTGGCTATGTTGGAAATGTAAAATATGTTTTAAAAAATATATAGATAATATCTCTATCTTTGTGAGTGATTTGCAATTGGGTGAAAAAAATTGTAAGTTTGAGTTAAGGCCTTAACAATTAAAAATCTTTATTAAAGATAATGATTTTATTTTTGTGAAAAATGGTATTCATGATAATGATTTTCAGTTGTTATACATCTACCCCAAATTAATAAGTAAATTGTTATTTGATAGGATTATTTATATTAAGTTATCTTTATGATATTTTATTATGATAGTATATCTTTTAAAAAGATTATTTTTTATCTTATGAGCGTAAGTTTTCTATAAATATTCTACCTATTGATCAATATTAATCAAGTCATAATATTAAAACCCTTTATCCTAAATTTGTTATTGTCAAAGACAACATTTTATTTAAGAAAACTATTGTCAAAGACAATTTTATACCAAATTTGAACAAAAGGTTATTTTTTGAAATATTTTAATCCATGATTTATTTTTCATTTTTTTTCCATGATATAGGTTTAAAATAATAATTCTCATAAACAAATAATAAGAAATATCAAACTCAATAACCAAGTTATTAAAACTTGTGGAATGTAACCTTTTCTTGTCAAAATCTTACCTAAGTGTACACACCATAAACTAATAGCTCATTTATATAGCATATACTTGAGAAAATGACTAAATTGTATAAAGTTCATAATCCCATCATTAAAAACTTGTCTTCCATCGCAATGGAAGTAAATAACAATTCTACGTTAGACAAAGCCAATATCAATTACAACTATCTAACTCGCTAAATAATGAATTTAATAACTCATAAATTATTAGAATAATCTTAGAAATGATTCAACATATTTCCTTAAATCAATTAAAACTCACGGCACCCCTATGGTACAACCAATTGATTTTCAGACTATTGTTACAATAATCTTAGAAAAGACTATTGTTTGCTAGAATATTTCATACTAGTACTCTTCAGACGATACCGAAGTATAAGATAAGAAATTTACTTTTTATTTTTCACGGGATCGGAGTAGCAAATAACTATTTCTTCTATTTTTTTTATTTATTCTATTTGGAATATCTATTTAAAGAGTGTGAAACTTAAATATGATTTTCTTTGATATATATAAGTTAGAACATATTCATGCTGGATCTTGTTAGATTCGTTTCGAAATATATTTTAATATGTAAATTTATAGATAATATAGCTCTAATATGCGTAATTGGAAATTATGTAAAAAACAAAGATGACAAATAAAAGAGAATGCGGACAATACTTTGATATTTTTTAATATTCATTTATTATTTGGAGCCATTAATTAGTAAGACTTCTCGAAAACAACGAGTATTAGAAGGGATGACTCAAAGTTAAATGAATATGCCGAAAATTCGGTCCTACCATAAAAGCTTTGAAAGGGATTTACTACTATCACTAGCCGTGTAACCTCGAGTTACTTTGTCGTGTGAAATTTCCTCTTCTCTTTACTCTACTTGAAAAGGTTTATTTGATGAGTATGCTTATTTGTTCACGAAAAGGTTTTGGTACACATCTACGAAGTGCGATTTCTCCTTCAATGCTAACAATGAGATTATAATTTCAACCATAGATTAAATAACATTAGCGTTTAATTAATCTACATTAATCAGAAGTTCCATTAGGCCTATTTAAGTTAACGTACTTCATTCAACTCAATGCATTTTCTATCATTACTATAATTACTCCGCACAAGCAAATTTTAGAATCAAGCATTGAATATTTTAGGAATTCTAAGAGGAAAATTTACTTAAATGATGGACGGTTTGGAAATAAAACACTATTCTCCGCAACTTGTACAGAATAATGAACTTAAGATGACAAAAAAAAAAAGGGAGGAAATATTTTTGCAAGATCAAAGAGAATTATAAGCTAGGGTAAATACAAGACGTATTGAAATCCTTTTTGTTAAACAGATTGATCACAATTCTCATCTATCTATTTTATCTTTATATGTTATTTTCTTACATTAATCATTAGTGTCACGTAGAGAATCTAAAAATTTGATGGCATATATGGAGGGGACAACTATATGTACTAGCTATGGGATAGCATCATAGGAGTATGAATTAGGGTCGATAATATAAATTTTTGTAGCACATACTTTTATTCTATTCAAACATTTGTCACCTGAGATTTGATAGATAACCAAATCAATCAATGTAGTTAGCTACGAATAGCTTTGTTATAGTGGCTAAGCTTACAAAAAAAATGCCTAGACTTGAATTGGAAGCTATTGCTCGAATTTCAAATATTATTATTCACTTAGAGCCAAAGCAAACGAACTGTTATTTTGCTTAATAAATTTAATGGTCAAGCTATTGAATAAGTAATACGTTGTAGCACATGCATGACGATGAGGTTGATTTTAGTCAATGAAAACCGGCCAAATGGTAAAACAAGCAAATTAATTAACTAGGGTTTAACATGAAAATGTGTTAAAAGACTATGGAAAATACCCATTTAAATAAGATTAAGAGCAATAATCACAAATAATAGAGATTATTGGAGCATGCATAAGCCTTCATGTTACTAGCTAGCTACTTGAAGATCGAAATGAATGAAGCGTATGACGTATCGATCGATGAACGCTAGCTTGTAAGTTACGTTGTTACCGGAGATTATTAATAATGGAAATGTTATACTCTATCAGAAATTGAAATTGAAAGATAAGTGAAATTTTAAAAAGTTTCTCAATACAGACAAAAAAAAAAGTTGCTGGCTATTACGCTACATCGTATTTTAGTATATTTCATGAAGATGTTAGAGGTGTCTCAAACCATGATATATATATATATATATATATATATATATATATATATATATATATATATATATATATATATATATATATATATATATATATATATATATATATATATATATATTTTGCTTATTTAATAAAAAAACAAAATTTTTAACTAAATTAAAATTAACTCTTTAATTAAAAGTTAAGAAAATTCTATTTTAAAGATTAAAATGGGTTAACAATATAATCGTCTATAAATACATAGTAATAATTATGCACTATGTAATGAAACACAAAATACAAGATGGAACTAAATTTGGCGGTATTTGGCAATTAACTGATGGATTGTATCGATTATTTTTGTTGGTTGTTGAAACTGGTTGCTCAAGTTGATTATTTGACTACTAATTACTCAAAATATGTTGGTAAATTTGTTGTTGGCTACTTGGCGGTTGGTTTTTTCATGCATTATTTTATTAATCATTATTCTATATTTTGTTAATCTATTCTATTTTTATTATTATTGTTGTTGTTGTTATTTGTTAATACTAAGAAAAAAGAAAGGGAATAGAGAAAGGTATATTTAAGAATATAATGGTAATCAAAATAATAAAACGTCAAAATATAATGTGGAAAATCTAGTTTTACTGGTTTGTCATTTTTGTACTTAATTAAAAATTAAGTAAAAAAATCAGTAAACAAACATTTTATAAAAAAAATAAATTGACTAATTTTAAAATTCAATAGCCAAAAATGAAAGAAAAAAAATAAGTGAGCAAACGTACTTAAATCAAAGGGAAGACTGAAGAGGCCCAACAGTTTTGGCATATACTTGATTCTTGCTTTTAATGAGGCCCTACAGTCTTACCCTCTACAAAGTGTGCTACTTTGCATTTTAAGTAGGAGTTTAAACCCAAAAAGACTGACAATTGTAACTGAAAATAAAAACAAAAACAAATATTCCGTAGGTAAATACAGTAATAAATCAACAAAGAGAAAGAGATGGAGTGAGTGAGTGAAGCAAAAAAGAAAAAGATAGTAACGTATCTTGTTGCTTTTCACAGTCCTACGGAACAAATCACAATAATCGGAGATAAAAAGTGTTGTTTAATCACATACTTAAACCAAAAAAAAAAATCACAATTATTTACTCCATTATCTTTCTACTTTGTGAATTACCTTAGATTAAATCCCGTTTACATCAATTGTTGCCTTATCGCTTATTAGTTACGACTCCCTTTATCTAGAAAAATTATCTCCCTACTTCTCTAGTCCTAGTCGGGCCCCCCCTTACCCAAGCCTATGCCCGACCCTCCTTTTATTTTAATCTTGTAATTACTACTAATCTAGAATCTCTCCCCCCTCTGGCCCTCCCACCTCAATAATAAATACTTAATTAATTTTTTATACTATTAGACAATTATGTATTCGTCTAACCTCCCTAATCTCACGCACGCGGAAACTTATCAGTGACACAAACGGATCCTTAATTTGCTATTGATATTCATACTATAAACTTCATCTTACAAAATACACTCTTCAATAAGCTATTTATCAGCTCCCTTTAGAGATTTGTAGCACTCTATGCATGGCACGTCATGCATGCGTGTATTTTCAAAAGTCACTGTGATTATACGCACTGTTGATGATACTATACATTGCTAAATCCATATTTAGATATTTTACTATTTCAAATGTTATATATTGTACTGTTAATAACACAAATTTGGTTTATCTTTATCACGTACGGAGTAAGTAAGTATATGACCTATCTCGTGAGACATGAGACCACGTTAAAAAAAAAACCATTAAAATGAGAGATTTTCATGAATTTGTGTTCATATTTTTCTAATACTCATTCTATAACTATTCTACGTGTTGAATATATATGAAGTGTCATGCTAGGATTGCTAGACTTGGGTGTGCCAAGCAAAGAGCCAAAACACGTGTCCCGGGCACGAACACTACCCAACAACTTAAAACTCAAATGTAAGCCAGTAAAGCTTTCTTATAATTCTCAAAAGATCAATTATAAAATGAGATTATTGAAAGATTATCAAGTACTCGTATCACAAATTCGTTTAATTATCTCATTTTTTGTGAAATCACATTTTATAATCTCAATTTTGATGATTAAATGCTAGATTACTACTAGTACTCCGTATGAAATTAAGATTCATTAGATATTAGAGTTCATTTATTATTTTCATTCATAAAATTAAATAAATGTAACCTATTAAAATGTAAACTTAGAAGTTACAATATAGGACTGATATGATCATATGATAAGGAAAGAAAATGATAATTCATAACCGAACAAACATGTACAGTGCCTAGATTTTTCAAGCTTTTGGTATTTACAGTTAAAAAAAAAATTAATGAAGTTCATACAAACTAATATTTATTTGGTACAAAATTTAATTTATCATTATATTCAACTAACAAGAAGAACATTCTTATTCTAACTTATTCATATGAATTAATTTATGAAAATATTTCTATCATTAACCAAGCCTCTAATTACATAGGTTGGTGTTTAGTTCACCTGAATTTTATTCCCCTCAAATTAGAATGAACCCTAAAAGTTGATTGAAAAAAGACATCAGAATTAAAAATGACAAGTCCACAAGGGGGTGAAACTCAAATGGCATGCATGGGTAGGTTTAAGAAGGGACCTTTCCATTTCCCGGGGGGTGGAAGATGGTGACATGTGTGCTATTGGATTGCACAAGGAATGGACGGATCCATGTTTACTCACACGAACACAACGCAAAGAAAAAATAAACCCTTGATAGACAAGACAAATGAAGAAACAAAGCAGCCCAAATATTTATAATTGCAATTAGCACAAAGAGCATAGAATAATCAAGTAGAGCCTTCCCTCCCTCCAATTACCCTACATTTTTGACAGTTTAGAGAGAGGAGTAGCAGATTTGTGGAGTGAGAGTGTCACATGGCATGTGAGCACCAGCTGTTACCTCAACTCCTCCTCAAGTCTTCTTCCTTTCATTCCTTTGTTAATATATACTCCTCTCTTCTTTCTTAATCCAGTCTTTTACCTCTCTTCCCTCTCCTCCCCTGCCTCCTTTCTTCATCCCTCAAGCTTCCACTCTTCCCATTCATGGCGGACTCTGAGTACCTGACCCTGTAAAGCCCACTTCTTCAACAAGCTTCATGAAACAATACCCACAAAATATGTACTTGCTTTTGGCCCCATTTTTGCTCATCTTTAGTGTCCTGTTTTCCCCTGTTTCCCCTGCTTCTCCCCCTCCTAATGGCAAACTTCGGGACACCCAGAAATTGTTGAGCTTCAAATCTACTCTTCTTCACCCTAATACCCTCCAAAACTGGCTAGATAACTCTGACCCGTGTCATTTCTCTGGTGTTTTCTGCAGCAATTCCAACTCCAGAGTCACTTCTTTGGATCTCTCAACTCTTCCTCTCTCCTCTGATTTCTCCTCTGTTTCGACCCATCTCTTTTCCATTGAGTTCCTCACTTCCGTCAAGCTCTCTTCATGCAACATCACTGGGTCTGTCCAACCCTTCCCTCTTTGCTCCTCCTCTCTCTCAGATGTTGACCTCTCACACAACTCCATTTCTGGGTCCTTCTCCGATTTGACAAGGTTGTCCTCCTGTTCTTCACTCTCAAACTTGAATCTTTCCTTTAATCTTCTGGACTCTTCCAAGGATTTGAAGGGTGCTGCTCACTTTGGGCTGTCCCTCAAAAGTTTGGATGTTTCTGGGAATCAGCTATCAGGGGACCAGGTTCTTCCTTGGGTGTTGTCTCAAGGTTGTGAGAAGCTGAGTCACTTGGCTTTGAAGGGTAACAAGATTGATGGGAGTTTCTCTATATCTAAATGCTCTAATTTGGAGTTTTTGGATCTTTCTTCCAATAATATCTCAACCCCAATTCCTGATTTTGGGGGAAATTGCCCTACTTTGAAGCATCTTGATTTGTCCTCCAATAAGTTTACCGGGAAGATTGAGAATGCATTTACTGAGTGTGGTAGTTTGAGCTTCTTGAATGTATCTAATAATCAGTTGAGTGGTGGGTTCCCCTCACTGCCTAGCTCTTCAAGTGTGGGGTATCTGTACTTGAGCAGCAACAAGTTTCAAGGGTTGATTCCTGAGGGTTTTGCGGATGATTTCTGCTCTAATTTGGTGGAGTTGGATCTCTCCTTCAATAACTATTCTGGTATGATCCCCACTGGCTTTGAATCCTGCAACTTGTTGGAAACTTTCGATGTTTCTAGCAACAATTTCACTGGGGATTTGCCTGTTGATATGTTGTTGAAAATGGGGAGGTTGAAGAACTTAAACCTGGCTTTTAACAACTTTGGGAGTGTATTGCCTGATACCATCTCTGTGCTTGGTAGCTTAGAGTCATTGGATTTGAGCTCTAACAAAATTACTGGCAACATCCCACCTGGGATTTGTCAGAACCCTGAGGGGAAACCCAGTAATTTGAAAGAGATTTACCTTCAAAACAATTTGCTGAATGGCCCAATACCACCTACTATTGGAAATTGTTCTCAGCTTGTTTCCCTTGATCTTAGCTTCAATTACCTCACTGGGAGTATCCCACCTAGCTTGGGTTCTCTCACCAAGCTTAAAGACTTGATTATGTGGATGAACAAGCTTGAGGGGGATATCCCTCCCGAGCTTACGAACATCCAAGCACTCGAAAATCTGATTCTAGACTACAATGAGTTGACTGGTAGCATCCCTTCTGGCTTGATGAACTGCACTAAATTGAACTGGATTTCGTTGTCAAGCAACAAGTTGAGTGGAAGGATACCATCTTGGATTGGTAGCTTGAATAATCTAGCCATCCTCAAGCTCTCAAACAACTCATTTTATGGCGAAATCCCACCTGAGTTGGGGGATTGCAAGAGCTTGTTATGGTTGGATTTGAATAGCAATTATTTGAATGGGAGTATTCCTCCTTCTCTGGCCGAACAGTCGGGAAAGATGGTTGTTGGGCTTGTTGTTGGTAAGAAGTATGTGTACTTGAGGAACTTTGGAGGTACAGGGTGCCATGGTACCGGGAATTTGCTTGAATTTGCCGGGATTAGGTCGGATGCTGTCAATAGAATCCCTACCATGTGCAAATTTCAGCAAGTCTATCAAGGTCATACTCAGCCAATTTTTAGTTTCAACGGCTCCATGATTTTCCTGGACCTGTCTTACAACACTCTCCAAGGTGGTATCCCCAAGGAGCTCGGCACAATGTTCTACATGTCCATTATGAATTTGGGTCATAACAACCTCTCTGGTCCGATCCCTGAAGAACTAGCTGGGATGAAAAGCATCGGCATTCTGGATCTTTCTCACAACCATCTCTCTGGGTTGATTCCGTCATCTTTGGGAGGTCTTTCTTTCTTGACAGAGATTGATTTGTCGAACAATGAGCTATCGGGTATGATTCCTGAATCAGCACAGTTCGAGACGTTCCCAGCTTCTAGATTCTACAACAACACTGGCCTCTGTGGGTACCCCCTGCCACCTTGTGATAATAAAACGGCTGCAAATTCATCTTCACATGGAAAGCGTGGGAAGCAGACTTCTCTTGTAGGGAGTGTGGCATTGGGGTTGCTGGTCTCTTTGTTCATTATCTTTGTGTTGATCATTGTGGGTCATGCGCTGAAGAGGAGGCGGAAGAAGAAGGAATCTTTGCAGGATATTTACATGGATGGTAACTCACAATCGGGCAACAACACAGCTTCTGCTTGGAAATTTACCAGCAATCGTGAGGCATTGAGCATCAACCTCGCAACATTCGAGAAGCCCCTTCGGAAGCTCACTTTTGCTGATCTTCTGGAAGCCACAAATGGGTTCCATGACGACAGTATGATAGGCAAAGGTGGGTTTGGTGACGTCTACAAAGCTCAACTCAAGGATGGGAGTGTGGTTGCTATCAAGAAGCTGATACATATAAGTGGGCAGGGAGATAGGGAGTTCACTGCCGAAATGGAAACCATTGGGAAAATCAAGCACCGCAACCTTGTGCCTCTCTTGGGATACTGCAAAGTCGGGGAAGAGCGACTGTTGGTCTACGAATACATGAAATATGGATCCCTTGAAGATGTCCTACATGATCGAAGGAAGGCTGGGATCAAGCTCAATTGGAATGCAAGGAGGAAAATCGCGATTGGGGCAGCTCGAGGCTTAGCTTTCCTTCATCATAATTGCATCCCCCACATAATTCACCGAGACATGAAATCTAGTAATGTTCTGCTCGATGAAAACTTGGAAGCCCGGGTGTCTGATTTCGGAATGGCTAGGCTCATGAGTGCAATGGATACTCATTTGAGTGTGAGCACATTGGCCGGCACTCCGGGTTATGTTCCACCAGAATACTACCAAAGTTTTAGATGTTCGACCAAGGGGGATGTGTATAGCTATGGTGTGGTCTTGCTCGAGTTGCTGACAGGGAAACAACCAACAGATTCAGCCGATTTTGGTGACAACAATCTGGTGGGATGGGTGAAAATGCATGCAAAATTGAAAATAAGCGATGTATTCGATCTAGAGTTAATAAAGGAGGATCCAAATTTAGAAATAGAGCTCTTGCAGCATCTAAAAGTCGCATGTGCTTGCTTGGATGATCGACCTTGGAAACGGCCTACAATGATCCAAGTCATGGCAATGTTCAAAGAAATACAAGCAGGTTCAGGGCTTGATTCAGCATCCACCATTAGCGGAGATGACGGAAGTTTTACAACCATGGGAGGAAGCTTCAGCTCCACAATTGATGTCTTAGATATGAGCATTAAAGAAGTCCCAGAAGGCAACTTCAAATAATATAGCATCAATTCTTTGCGACTTCACCCAAGGATCACAACAACATCAGCATCAACATTATCATCATCATCAACATGCAGGTGCTGTGTTCAAACTTGAAAGCTTCACTATATTTTCGGAATGGTAGCAAACAAAAATTTTCTCTATCCTGTAACAAATTAATGTATGTATCATCAAAGAAGCCTCTTTTTATTTAATTTTTTTCACGTTTTTATACATAGGTGGTTTTGCATAACCTCTTTTTTTTATTTTTTAATTTTTCCTTCTTTTTTGGGGTCACATTGTAGTCTGTACATAATGTAGTAGAAGTGCTAGCAGTTTTTTTTTTTTTTCTTTGAATATAATTTGCTTGTGGCATGAGCAAATGAACATTCAAGCAGTTTGTTAAGTAAGTGTTGGTAGTAGATCCGTGACCTCAGTTTGATAGTGACCAAGTGTAGCAGCCTGTTTTGCCCATTTTCTTTCGATGCACCTTGTTTGTTTTCTTGCCCTTTTTTCTTAACTGGTATTCCCAATGCTAGGCAGTAGGCAGGTAGGCACTAGCTTTGAAATCTCGTAACTCAATGATCCGCCAGTCTACCACTTCACAAGTCCACAATAAATAGCATCTACATTCATGTGTTTGTGTTTTATTAAATTGGTCACTCCCATAAATTCTCTTCTTTTCATACAGTAGCAGTTAGTTTATTTATTTACTGTAATGCTGCTAACTGTTGAATTTCCTAGAAAATAATAACTAAAGGGATGGTCACTTATCAGTCTAACAGAGGCCTACTACGTACGTAGGTTGAGGTATCTCGTTATGCTGCTGTCAAATAAAACAAGAAAGTTTGTGTTTCTCACTTTCACGGCTTCACCCTCACTTGAATCAATCAAATCTTAAACAATAAAACAAATACCTTTTCATGAAGTTGCCCTTTGCTCTGACACTACAACATCTTTCCTTGAGCCATTATTGTATACGGATTCTTGCTTAGATTTGATAGTGGGATTGACGGGTCGGATTCATTAAGCTAGTTCATGTTTGCTTTCAATACCATATGCTATTGCCTATTGGTACGTTTATCCGTTGTTTCCTTACTTGGTTAGTAAAGTGACATTTTCGTGGTTGAAACAATACTTGTCTAGTGACCAAAAGCACTCTCCAATCTCCACGCACGCAATTATCTATGTTATCAATGCATCTAATTAATTGCCCAAGTAATTTTGTAAGCCATCACTCTATTTGCTTTAGTTTTTGTATTGTGGTCTGTGGAGTGGGATTCTTGACTTTGAAGATTGAACATTAAACACCTAGACCTAGCTTTACCAAATAAGAGGGGGCGGAAGACAGTTGTGAGCAATGAGCGTATATAATTGATGCACAATTATAAGACGACCTGGCCTAAACTAGCTTATTGGACGTGTAATTGTTAAATTCGGCGCTTTCTTAATAAGTCGTAGACTAACAACTTCCCCCAACACGCATCCCAAGAACATTGAGACTTTTTATCATACATTATGAATTATATTATTATACAGTGGGTGCATGGGAGAGTTGGTAATATTTTGCCAGCTAAACTCCCTAAATTTCACCAACCATAGGAAGAAAGTTTGTCCACGGCTGTCCGTTGTGTGAAGAGATTTTGTAGTTAATGATCTGGATTTCAATCTCCTATTTTTCTTCATTTTGAAAGCTGCCTTCTGTCTCATTCCAATCTGCAAATCTAGCTTTCATTTCTTCTAAAACTTTGAAATTTACTTACAATGTCTGCATATATTGGCTCATACTACTAACTCTAATAGTCTTTTACATATGTAGGGCCTAACTTGTACTTACTATAAATAATCTATAGTTAGGCTCATGCAGTCATATACTGTTTGCCTACTTAACATTGGTAATTTATTTGGTATACTTCTGCTAGATTATTGAAGATTTCACCCTTCCCCCTCTTCCTCTCCCTGTCGCCCTGTGTATTCAGTTCAAACCTCTACTGAAATTGGATTAAACAAAGTATATATGCTCAGTATATACTATATACATATAATGAATCATCTAATTATTAGCGATATACATGTACTTAATATTCGTAGGAGACGTTTTCACGTATCCAATCCTTTACGTTTATAGTTACAACACTCAAAACCCTCTTCAAATTTTCGTTTATAAAAAACTTCTTATATAGTTAAGATGCTTTAAGAATCCCAAAAATTACCCCTTTGTTTTTTTACAAAGAATTTATCAAGATGGTAAAAACGCTGGGAATGTTAGGGTTTATCAAGATGTATAATAGTACAAAAGATAATAAATTAAAAATAATAATTAGAAGGGGCCTAAGGGGGTGAGAAGGGAAAGAGTTGTAGTGTAGTTTTCTCACAATGTGGGGTAAATCTATGGCCCAATGGCAAGCTGGTATTGTCTGTGGGACTTGCAAGTAATAACTTCCTCCTCCCTTCCAATAAATCATCATATAATTAGCTACGTCGCTTTCCTAAGCGACTTCCCCATGAAAGATAAAAGACCCACTTAAAGTCTTCTCTATATTTCCGCACCCTATCACGTACGTGCCAGTCTTGTGAATGAATATAATAGTCCATTTCTAGTTAACTCTATAGTGTCTATCTCTATTTATTTGCTATATGGTTTGTGTAATTATCGCTATTCTTCAATCCTTTTTATTATTATACTATCTATTTACATATTTGATATGAATGGTCCTTTCAGATAAATTGAACTTTTTATTTTAAAAAAAAGATGGATGTAGGAAGCTTGTGCACAAATTTTCAATCACTTGAACAAATAAACTTTGGAGTTTTTTTTTTTTATTTTGCGAAGAAATGATAATCCATATCTATTAGGATTATTAAGTTAGATTCAGATCAGACTCAACACGAGTCATATAAATATTTAGGATCATATTAGAGCGGGAAATTTAATTTGTTACACGATTCGCTAATTAATTTGCTATTCCTCGTCAAATGTGTTAAAATTTTATAGCTAGTACAGTACAAAAGAAGACCAAATATATAAATTAGACATAGAATGGAATACGCCAAGGAAGAAAAAAATCCATCCCCAAGTCCAGTCCTCAAAAACCTACACATAAAATCATAGTACTTCTAAAGCAATATAATACTCATCAATTATCCACTATGCAACTCAATAATAACAACACACAACATGACAAGCATATAACATACACCTTTACACGGATATTATGATATTTATGATTCACAATAATCGCCGTTGATTTGGATGGACGCACAAGATCAATTCAAGGCCCTTCATGCATGCATGGTCAAACAGTTGACCAACTGTCTTGTTTCATTAATTACTACTCAATTACTTAATTAAACATAACTAATTTTCCTTGCATTGCATGCACGACTTCAGCTAATACTCCATTATGACAGCTATCAAATTATAAAATCCAAAACTTATGAACCCAAATTATTTAATGTATAAAGTGCAAGTTGATGTCAATATTTTTAAAAAAATAGAAACAGATCATGTCTCCTAAGATAAACAGTTGTATAACCAAACAAAAATTATAAACAAAGCACAAGACAAACTGATATCATAAGAAAATGTTCCCTCTTTATAGGGACAACGTATATTTTTTTAATTATTGAACTTCGGTTTTAATTAATTATATAATTTGTATGATTTACGATTATATACTAAATAATAATAATATAAGATTAAAAAAAAAGGTGATACATTGAGCCTTAAAACAGGCTCAATTTAAGCCCAAAAAACAATACCCGAAAAAGTAAGTGAAAAAATAAAGAAAAAGAAGTGCACAAAAGACGCAAAACCTCAAGTTTTTGTTGGGAAATGGAAAACATTTACATAGTAATCTGGTGAGTGGGGCTAATTGCGCGCTCCCACTGCTTATGCACAAAACATGCACACACGTTTGCATTAATACGTGCATGAGATTTTGACTTGACTTCTTTTTTCGCAAGTTCTACTTTTGTTTGGTAGAGTACCATAAATTGTTATTTTTCATTATTCATTACCAAGTTAAGTACATACTCCCTCTAATTTGGGTGCTACTATAATCCTCTCATATTGTTTTTTAACTTAGACTTTAATCTTTATATTTTTCTAATACGGGTTGTTGAAATTATTAGTATATTGTGGCGTATTACTAATGCTGATTTGTTTGGAAAATGGGGAAAATTAAGTTAATACATTTGAATTACTGCCTACATATATAAGCTAATAGTGGTATTCCTAATTAATCAGGGAACAATAATTGAATAATAAACTAATGATTTTTCTCTAAAATTCCAAAATAAATAAATGTTTTGTATTATAGTTACTCCCTCCGTTTATTTTTATTCTTTTCCTTTAGAATCTATAGATTTTAGAGCCAAAATTTGACCATTAATTTTTCTAATCTAAAAGAAGAAAAAAATATTAGTCTCAAAGTATAATTTTTAAATATTAACTTTTTATAATTTTTGTAAATATATAATTAAATATATTTAAAATTTAAGTTTGCTTTGGGATTTGCATAAAAATAAACGAGAATAATAATAATAATAAAGGGATTAGTATAGTGTCATCGTTAATATGTAAAATCATGTACTTTATGGTTTTTATAGGCTTATGGATTACTTTAAGAAAATGATATCGAAAATATCATAAAGGTACGGATATATACAATACAACACAAATCAGGAAATTTAGGCATGGCGTGGCTTCAAAATCTAGCTTAACTGAGAGAACATAGGTTAATAGGATACGTATATTATTTTTATTAACAAATATTACGTCCTACTACGTTCGAGTAAAGAATAAAGGTACTCTGCCTAAACATCCAACTGCAAGATTCATATGGTACTCCACCACTTGTCCAAATTGTCTCCCAAAATTGCTAAATTCCCCTCGGTTTTGCTCAATGCCCCAATCTATGTGATTACTACAATATTACTTTTGCAAATATGAAGTTCAAAGCTATTTCCAACATTCTATGATTTCCTGAGCAGCAAAGGATAACACGCACCGTACGTAGTGCTCCTTCATTTCTAATTTCTCAATTATCATATATATGTACGAAAGGGCACATGCATTATATATTGATACATCCAATGTCCGGCCATGTACTCATGTAGTCTATCATCCCTCCACGATGGCTAAAGCCATGAGACATGTTATATTATTGGTGGTTGTGGGATATTGAACTGTGTAGCGAACAACCTGAACTTTTCTTGGAGCATATGACCCATCTTCTCCTCCATCTCCTTCATCGTCTGAGCTCAAACTCACTGCTCAGTCTCTCTCACAGCGTTCTCAATTCGCGCTTCCATGTCTGCTGCCCTTTTCACGATCGAGCTCCTCTTCTCAGACCCATACACAGTTTTTTTTGCCCTACGCCAATTTCGTAATCGACAACCCGACCCATTCACATCGATCATCTCTCTCTTCGCGAATTTCTTACTCCAAAAATCGATTTAATCCGAAATAAAGTCAGCCATGACCCGACCTACTCTGACTTTAATATAACCCGATGCAAATGACCAGGGTCGCTAACAATTCAACCTGATAGTAAATTGATTAGTAACAACATGAACATGATTCAACACGACAATAGACCGACAAGGCCTAGTTGATAGTGACCCTTAATTCAATTTAAGACGACATGTTCAAATCCAAACTATAGTTGATAAGATTGAGAGTTAGAAGTCCTAAATACACTATTATGCAAGATAACACGAATTTACAATTTGATCTGACCTAACAATCATATCCTACCAAGCCATTTCTATCAAAATAAAATCATAATCATAACAACACTGATCTTGTCAAGAATTGACAAATTTATAATAGCAACTAAAGAATCACGACCTTAAATTAAATTGTAAATGTGATTTACAAAATAATTGTAAAATGTAAAATAATTATTAAACGAACTGGATTGTTTTGAAATGACCCGAAATAGATTGTATTAATCCATCCAAATTAGACTCACCCAAAGTCGAGCTAAATCTGAAATAAACTGTCTGAACACGTTTAAACCTGAGCCGTTTAAAATTGAACCATGCGAATCCGAATTGAACCCAATTCGGGCCGATTAAGTAAATAATTGATTGAACCCGATCTGATTATTAACCTGAAACTAAATCGACCCAAGAATAGTTAGCATTGTGTTTCAACCCGACTAGATAGTACTGAATTTGTTAGTGTCGGATCGAACCCGTACCAATATCTCGAATTAACACTCTAGTTTAAATGGTAAGTTCCATTTTAGTTACCAATTCAAAAGTAGGATCCGACTCGTTACTATTCCCGGCGGGTTGGAAAATCTTACTCCTTAGAAACCCAAGTTTGTCAACCCAATATAAACAAATATGATACTCCGTAGTCCGTAGTCCGTACCCCGTAATCCGTAATAGTCCTTATCTTAAAACCAGGAAGTGAACGTGGGGGTCACGAAGACCACGTGGTGGGATCAGTGGTCCCAGAGTAATATATATTTTTTTTTTTGGCTGAGGTCCTACAGTAACTATTCCATTGAAGGCAAAACTTCCTTTGCTGCTTTACGAGGCAGACCAAACCATCCCTTCATTTACCGATAAAAATTTTACTCCACGGTCTACAACAGTAGTAGACTATATTTATTCTGTTCGTAAATTATAACTATTTATTCTATTTTTATAAAATTACTTTATTAATTTTAGTTAGATGAATTAATTTGAGAAATCTTTAATGAGACAAAATATTGTTGCTGTGAGAATAAAATTGGTTTGTAAGTGATACCGTATAATACAAAAAATAAAACAATCTTTTGAAAAAAAAATATATAGAATAATTTAAAAAAAAAATAAAGAGTAATTATTTGATCTCAGTAGTCGGTTGATCAATCTTTGTTTTATCCAAATTTGATATCCTCGTAAGTCTCCTCATCTTCGCTCTACTACTCTTGTGCTAGCTCCATCTATGGAGGGTATCGACCTTAATTTAATCTATCTAATTTTGAAAATGTAACCAATTTATCGACAATCACCTCGCAATATTTGGATTATGGACACCGACTTGGGTATGCGAGTATTTACTATTCACATTGTACTACTATATCTCTTTACATGTCCTTAAAATCCAAGGCATAGTTTTCTTGGAAGGATCGATGTTAACATATATTACAAGACTAATAATTGTTCACTCTACTAATAAATGTTCATGAAATTACAGCACTATCCCCTCTCTTACTCTGTCAGATCATACAAACAACAAACCCAAAATTTACTAGTGGAGCCCAAAAACCTACAGCATACTCTATGTAATGTTGAAGAAATTATCTGCTAGGGGTAGTTTTACACAAAAGAAATTCTACGCGAGAAAAAAAATTGTTGGTGAAGGTGTCTCAAACAGTGAAACGTATGAGTATAGCAGGAGCAATAAGAGTTGAGTGCATTTATTTATGTGGGATAATATTTAGTAGGGTTCACGTGCTACTGCTTTTCTACACCCAGGCATTCCTTTCAAGGAATGCTTACTAATTTGGACTCACTAGCACTATGATCTTAATTTAATGTTGTGTCCTGATTTAATATTACTTACTATTGCTAAATTGTTGTGTCCTGATTTAATATGTTTTGCCCTAAGTAATAGGTACCCTTGGCTAAAATGAATACCAAAACATATTACACACAGTTTATGAACTTGTATTGGGTAGTATGAAGATGCTTAAATTTTTATACTCTTGAGGAAATAAAATATACTTCATCTAAAATACATTATAATCGGATCACGAACTATATGTGCAAAATATAGTATAATGTCCGTGTCATTCAAGACAATTGAAATTATCCACGAAATAAAGACTATAATTGTATTTCATGCTAAAAATTGCGCAAAGTTTGATCTTTTAATTTAGATTAGATACTTGCTCAAAAGTAATAATAAGGAAGAATTAATTAATCAGACAAATCAAAAACATGAATAGTACTGCGTATTACACAAGTACGAGACTTGGAGGAATCGTCCTCTAGACAAGGATCCGCTCTAGTTGGAAATCCAACTTTAGGGATCTATTTTATTTTAATAATAAAAAAAAAGAAACAATTAATTGTTATACATGAAAAAGATATATTTACCACGCATGTATTTAGCTGGGTTCGATATTCTAATATAATCAAAATAAGGAAAAATGCATACAAAAAGTAGGGCCTTTTTCATATATAATGGTGTCAGCTCAAGAGATTTCACAATGGATTATTGTATAGACTTTAGTCTCATTCTGTGGTTAATATAATGTATCAATATCTTAAAAATATACATTATAAATATCCTGAATAAAAAGAGTTCAATGGAGTAACGTATATTAGTCGTTAATATACAATATAAAAGTGTTGGTTGTATAATGAACCGAATGTAGGAATGGGATCCTGTTTTGACTTTTGATATGTCTGAATGAGTTCATTGAATTAAGCTAATTAATCCGTAGTTAGTAGGCAGATATAAGATATGTGTTGAATGAATTTGCACTACTGCAACAAAGTGCTCAAGCCAGAGAATGAGAGAACTCGTTTGAGTACTGAATTTTAACTTTTGTAAACATCAGATCCATTTCAGAAAAGCCCGGTCTTTCTATTGTGGACTCGCACATGCCAGCCCCGTTCAAACCACCCACCCAAACGCACAGCTTCTTTGCTCTTTCTTTTTTTTTTTTTTTTTGGCTCTGATTTTCTCTCTCCTATCTTCGATTTTTTTTTTTGCTCTTATTTTGCCCTTACCAAAATTTGTCCGATCTGCTTCTATTTTCTGCGGAAATGTAATGGCGGTAGCTTCGAATCGTATTAAGACGACTACATTTCCAGTTTTAGCTGCAAATCGAGGTTTTTTTTTTTGTCCATCAGTTCGTAATTTGACCTATTTTTTGGTTTGATGGCAAGCGTTTGTTTTGGCTGTGTCTTTGGAACTTGTACACATTCCAAGAATTCGAACACTGAATCCACCATTAAATTTCAAATTCCAGCTGTTAATCGAGGTGTTTTTTTGCTTAGGCTACTTCTAATCGTACATTACAACTTGATGAAGGTAATTTTTATGTTTAATTTTTCTCGTATTTTACTTGTTTTAATTTTTATATTTTTTCCCCAATTTTTCATGATTTTAGTTTCATTTTTTTGAATAAATGGATTTCTAGAGTTTGTATGTTATTTGCCGTTTGTTTTTTTTTTTTTGGGCTATTTTGATCTATTCTTAGCTTACTTTATGTTCATTGATTTATTGTAAAAGTTGATTATTTATTGTTTTGTTACTGGAATTGTTACCTTTTTCTACTGTTGCTCGTGTTGTTGGAAATTCAAAGTTGAGTAGGAGAGGTTTAGCTCCTTAAGTTCATAAAAAACGTGGTTATTAAATTTTAGCATTTAGATTTAATTATCAAGGTAGTTAACAGGAAGGTTCATAAAGAGTGCTTAGATATGTGTAAATAAGGAACAGTTTTGGGGGCTTGTTTAGATGCATTGTCAAGGGTCATTTTGTGCCTCGTAAGGAGTCACTTTATTCCTCGTTAGGGGTCTCTTTGTTCTTGATTAGGGGCGTCATTACTCATTATATTAGTTCCTGGTTAGGAATCAATTGGCCCTTTTATGCATCATTGTTATACTATGATTGAGGTCACTTTGGTGCTTGGTGGGTCTACTTTGATGTTGGGCTAGAGTCGCTTGTCCTTTGTATGGATTACTGTCTTACTAGGTTTACAGTGATGGCTTTGAGGATGAAAGCTGAATTTGACTTATATCTTGCTCATACAACTAATCCTATTGTAACAGATTCTGTCCTAATTGTTTTGGATGATTTAAATAGGAGTGGTGTTTTAGGAGATGTTCGCTGAATTTGGGTGGTCAAGGTTATGATCAAGGACATGTAGAGAATCCTAACCAAGGTGATGGACAAGTTGGAAACCGATTTGATAAGCAAAGTGTGGAGGAAGGTGATACGCAAGTGAATAATATAAAATCTGAAGGGGATGTCCCTTGCTGTTTGATCTTTGGATTGTAGTATAGAGAATGTGAACATATACGCCACACGACGAGTATGCCTCAATTGTGGTTGGAAGTTTGTGAGTACAGCTCGTTGGAGGACCCTGCATGTGTTGCCAAGTTAAGTTTTATGTTTTCATGTAACATGTCTTTTCTTTTTCTCCTGTTATTTGTTTCTATTTTCTGACTTTTGAATAACTTCTGTTTTGTTAGTAAGGCTCTTGTCTCCTTTGGGGATGTTACTCGTGGGTATTTCATTTTGAGAAATGATATAGAGTACCGTATTGCTTTGAAGAAGATGAGCTGGGATATCATTGATGCCTAGTCTCTGTATCTCAATGAGTTACATGGGATTGATGATAGCTCGATTCAGAGATTCTTTTTTGGTTCCATGGCATCTGTAAGTCTTGTTGTGTCACGTTGTACTATTTTTTTCCTTACTCAGTTAGTACTCACTGTAAGTTTTACTTCAATTTTTTCTATTTGGTGTAGTATTATCTTTTGGAAATTCTGGACAAGCAGGATGAAAACAATGTCCAAGCTTGTAATAGGTTGCAGTTGGCCATGTCAACGTTGGGTTGATAAAGCTAATAGTGGCTGTGATGTCATGACCGCGAATATGGTATTTTTCTACTTTTACTTTTTGTTTATAGTATTATGCATTGATGCGTACAATGCTGTCTTATTTAAGTACCATGTGAATTTTAATGCTTAAGTTTACGAACTTAGTTTTGTGCATACGATATGTTTATGTTGCATCATATTAGTTCTATATCTTTCGTGCACAAAATGGATAACTTAAGTGATTGCTCTATTAGATGGAGTAACTTTACATCAGAAGCATGTTACTTTGTTGTTTATATTGGGTAACTTTATTGTGTCTCAATACGCACTGTTAATTCCTTTAATGCAGATATTTCTTAGGCAGTAGGGATTATTGTATATTTGTACTAATTTTAGAGTACTAGCCTTACCTTATGTGTAAAAGAGTTGTGTTTTTGAGGGCTTTTTAGTGCATCATGAACTAAGAAGTTTGGCATATGAATCTGGTAAATGGTTTCAAATTACTCTGAGGGCTTTTTGATGTTGAAGTGTAGATGTTGATGTATAAGCTGTTAGATAGGCTTTGTGCTGTTGTATAATCCTATGATAGCCTCTGATAAGAATTTTTGCCATGAAATCTAAATTACCCAGAGTATGCACTAAAGTGACCCTCACTATGCACTAAACTAACCAAGAAAGCTCACTGTTTATTCCCTTTTATGCTGATATTTGTCGTCTTGATTGTTATTGATCATGGCAAGGAAGTTGTCCACTATTTGGGATTATAAAGGAATTCAATCTTTCAAGAACCTGTCTTTTCATGTGGTAAAATTCTCTTTCTTTTTTTCCCTTTCATTAAAATTATTCAAAATGCTTTTTGTTAAAATATTGGATGTGTCTAGAGAATAATCAATTGCGGGACTTTCTTGGAGCAAGGGGGCATCCAAAGGCAGATATGGTTGCCATTTTACGAGTTTCAAGCTCAAGACTTTCTGTATGATGATGGAACACTTACAAAAGGGGGGTTAATTGGAAATAGAGCAAGTGTTTTGAATTTCATGGAATTTAAAGGACCTTGTAAAAATGATGGAAATTTCTTGTATCCATCAATAAGAAGAACCATCATCCACTAGAAATTTCAACTCAATTTTATTGAATGAGGCAATTCCTAATATTACAACCTATTTGGAACCGACTCCATCTGAGTTCCCTTGCTATGATTCCCTCTAATCACAATACTCAAATCTCTCTTATTCTTAATCTAATTCTCTCTCAAGACTTAACTCTAAGTTTGCATAAAGGATCACTCAACCCTTTCCCAAAGTACAATTCTTGAATACATATGTATACTTGATAACTCTAGCAGATTGTAACAAGGAACTTTTTTTTTTGATTAAACTGACTTAAGAAATATTTGCTTTAAAACCCTTTTTTTACTTGTCTGTTCTATGTTTAAAGCAAAACAAAACACTTTTTTTAAAACTCCAAGCACGTAAGAAAGCACACATTCGTTCTTAAGTCAAGGGAGGTGCTCCTAGAATTTAGGCAACTACCTTGATTTTGTCAAACAAGGAAAATGTAGGCTAGTGTCCTTGATCAGCATGTGTTATAAAATGGAATCTTTAAAGAGATTGTTTAGGAACCACTAAGCATATTTAGGTAGTTAATAAGACTTTTAAAGCTAAAATTCAAGGATTTATTTTATAAAACATTTTTCTCAAAAATAAATTCCTAAATAATCTTCAATAAAATCGTTTTCGATTGTAAGGGATTTTGTTCTGCTTAAGTCAATATTAGATTCCTTCTTGTTTCATACTACTAAAGACACTCAAATACTTGCATAAATACTAAAATAAACTCATATTTTAGTCTTCATACCTTCTTATCTTGAAGCTTTAACTCACCAGCAACTTTCTCTGTTTGTCCTGGAACTTGATGGGTTCATGCTATAGGAACTTGATTAGATATTCCTATATGAGAGTTGAAATGCAACACTTCAATAATTGCTTCACTTGAACATTACTTCTTGTTGACTTCTGCTTGACTTAGCATACATTGATTGCAATAACACTCCATGTTTCATCTCCGGAACTTGCTCTTTGTCCTACACAAACTAAGTGAACAAACATCAAATAAGTTTTCTTATAATCACCAAAACTCATAAGGTCAACAATATTCCTCTTTTTGGTGATAAGAAGTTGGCAGACTTAAAAAAGAACAAAAATCTAATGCAATGAAGAAAACTAAAGCTAAATTAAAAGTACAAAAACATAAAACTTAATTGCAATATGTACTTGTGAACTAAAACTACCTGATAGGCACTAGTTCATTGACGAACGAAACTCGATGGCATTTAACTTCAAAATTTACTCTTTTCTTTCCCCCTTTTGGCCTCAACAAAAAGACAATAGCGTGACAAACTATTCGCAACATAACATAAATTGAGATTCAACTAGAGCATAATAAGCAAAGTACCAACAATACGTAGTCTTAACACAACACAATATGTACAAAAACAGTCAAGGTAGTTAAAACTAGATTCATTAGTAGATAAGCCCAAAAAAAATTAGTTTATCCAAGTTATATCACAAACCAAAATAAGTAAAAGAAGATAAAAATGTTATTTTGAACACTTACAAGGGGGGGGGGGGGGGGGGGGGGGGTGAATCGATAGTGTAAGATTATCAGTACTTTTTGCAGACTTCCAATCGGAACTTGTAAATGAAAGGAACACAAGAGATTTTTCACGTGGAAACCCTTTGTGCCCAACTCAAAGGAAAAACCACGACCCACTCAGGATTTTAACTCTCTTTCACTAATAGGGAAAACCTCAATTACAAACTATTGTAGCACTCTACTCAAGTTCCACTCAGAACTGGAGTTTCTTTCTCCATCTCTCTTGCTCTCTTCTCTTTCTCTTCTCCCTTCTCTCTCAAGATTTAACTCTTAAGTCTTTTATAAGATCACTCAATCTTGCCTCCCTAGTACAACTCTGTACTATACTCAAAGATTACAAAATCAACTAAGTATCGTGACTTTGGAACTAAGCTGAAAGGAACTTGCGAGGTAAAGCCTTGAATACTGACCAAATGATTTTTCTATCTTTTAGAAATATTTAAGTACGTAGTGTGTTGTGTAATGTTTTGTGAATAATCAAAGTCCTTTTTATAGAGCTATGTACATGCCCCATTATCTCCATGCTTTCCTTAAAATAAGGAAGTTCATGTCCACTAAGTGATGTTGTGGTTTGATCTTTTCATGTAGCTTAGTGCCGTGCAAAACGAGAGTGGATAAAGAATGTGCATGCCTAATTTAGCCAACTACTCAGTAGATTAAATAAAGTAGTTTTAACAAAGTCAGTTGATGCAAATCTTCAACGTGCATAAGTAAAACGGTATGGGGATAAGATTAGAAAACGTCAACAAGTAGTGTAGTAATTTTAGGAGTCTAGTAAACTGATTTTTCAGATTTTTGTTTTTAAACAAATAAAATAATTTATTTAAACTAGAAGAATCCTTTATTAACCAACCTTTTGAAAATAAGTTAGAGTAAAAGTAGGAAGATTAATTTTCATAAAACCACTAAATTAGTTTGCTGAAATTTTCCTATTGTACGTTAAATTTCACAAAGGAACTTTGATTTAAAATACTTAGGCTTATCATTAATCGCTTGTTCCAATTGGCTTTTGTTCCTAATCACTTGTATAAAACCTAAGTACTTCCTACTTAGCTTTTATGTCCTCTCATCTTGAAGCTACCTCGGTGTTGCTTCAATAAAATTTCCTACTCCGGAACTTGATGGTCAGCATTTACTTCTTAATCCGTGACTTGATTTATGGCTTTGGTACTTGTTGATTTTGAGCTCCTCTTTGTTTCTACTCCGAAATATACATCAAAACCTTCACATACTAAAACACACATCAAATAAGTTTGCAAACTATGTCATCACCAAAACCGAACAACATTCAAGCTCATTCTTGACGACCTTAAAAGCAAACTCGTCATTTCGTTGCCTAGTGGTCTCTTGACCTTGAGTTGTCGATGCTTGTTTCATGTGATCATTTACAACCACCTCCAAAGTAGTTAAGTGCACCTATGGTATTGCCTTAGGGAACTACACGTGGTTTGTAAAGTGAGCAGCCGTTTCCTCGTCACCCTCTATGGCCAATGATCCTTCTTCCAAGTCATGCTCCATATTCCTTGTTTTCACCTGTACCTCCTTATCATTCCTAGTCATGTCCATGAAGATAGGAGCACGTGTGACTTTTGGAACTTGCATAGCCACACACTTGCTTCTTCCTTTTGAATTGACCGCCACCTTCTTCTTCTCCTCTGCCTTATTTTCAATGACTCCCTTTCATTTCTTTTTCTTGTGCTCTTCTTCTTCCTCAAATCTCTTCCTCTTCAATCCCGTACTTCTTAACATCTCCTTTGTCTTTTTCAACTTCCTTTTCTTCTTCTAGCTCTTCCTCCTCTTCTCCCTTTTCTTGCAAAAGGAGTGGGTCTTTACCTTCAGTAGTTTGAGCTTCCAACTTGACATTGAAGACTCTTAAAGGTATTGATATGCCCCTAAACCAAGAGGACCATACCCATTCGAATTCACACCAAAGCATGTGAACAATGACCTGTAGCCAACTATCCATGTGGGAAGACAGTGTCCAAATATTGGCTCATCAAAAGATGGAATGAAATATTGAGGCAGAATCAAGGTCAGCCTCGTTATGTTTTTGGTTCCGGGGAATTATTCCTCTTTACGCAAGGTTGAAATTATCAACTAGGGATTGAAATTTGACAATCTTGGTTGCTGTTGACACCTTTCACATAATGTGTTGTTGTGATGCTTAAGGTCCTGTATTGATGATTTCTAGCTGAGGTTTTTTTTTTTTGTTTTGTTTTGAAGGCTTTCACAATGAGGTTTATTCATGCAAATGTTTGCCCCACACTAGTTCTGTGGGATATGAACAAGTCAAGGCCCGCCATACTTGAAGAAACGGCTAAACTCACTGAGAAGTGGAATCAGTCATATATCAAAGACTTTGGGGTCGAGGAAGAAGATTAAGAAGCTTCAAGAGGATAAGAAGCTTCAAGAGGATAATAAGCCTCAGCCTAAAGTAGTGAAGGAAACCAAGGTAGAGAGGACTGTCAAATCAAAGAACATCACACCTTCAACTGAATGTATCATGGTGTATTCTCTGTAGTTTTTGCTTAATTCAGTGCTAGGAAAGATTTGTTTAGATATTAAATCATTTTGGATTTGATGCTAGAAAAGATTAATTTAGATATTAAATCATTTTGGATTTTTTGCCATATGATTTGTCTGGTAGGTTGTACATACATTGGTTATCATATTGTCGTTGTACAGGTGCGCTTAGATAAGTGATGGTGATCAAATTTTGTGTTGCTTTTTGTATTTATCATTAATATATTTCTCCATATTCAGTATAAATTTGTCGATATCTTCATCAATTGTTTACCCGTACCGTAGTTGATGCAGTTAATGTAACAACTTCATACAAACTACAGTGTTTATTTATTGTAAGATAAGTTTTATCCCAGTAATTACAATGACATCTTCTTCGACATATTAACCCAAAATATTCATTACCATTTGTTACTGTGTTGGGTAAATTATGAAGGAAAACGACACAGTGGAGAAGGCAAACATTGCATTTTCCTTCGGTGTGGAACTTTCTTGCAAATTTCCGAATGAACTCCTCATCACTATTGTGTTTGTTTTAGATTCTTAATGCCATCGTATGCACATCAGCACATATATAACTTCATGTTCTTCATACGAAGCAATGTAGGACATACTTCACATCAATTCATCCGTTTAATTGTCAAAGACTCAGAGAATAATGGAAAAGACAGCATTTAACTGTTTAAACCACTTCACTTATATCAAGAAACTACAGCAAAAACGCTAAAATTTTACAATGGCTTTACAACTTTATTATTTTTAACATAATAGACGACCCACATGGCCACATACGAGACATGCAAAAGCGAGCAAATTTTACGTACTACTCCGTAGACATTTACATCAACACTACTATATGCTTTCAGATTACAAAACTAGATGATTTGGATTTGGCATGGCATATAAAAACAGCACCAGCAGTTCAATACGTATGCGTACACATCGTCGATGATTAGTGTCGCTACTAAGCTAATTAACGGACTAATCAATAATACCACAAAGCAAAGAAAAGGTTAACTAATCATATACTGTAATATATATATATATATATATATATATATATATATATATATATATATATATATATATATATATATATATATATATATGATCACCAGAAGAAATTATTAAGCTGGGGTTGGCCGCCTTGCGATTCATCGAGGTCGTTGGAGGGAGAATGTACGTGTCTACCTTCATAAGTTGTGATGACCATTCTTGGATCTTCAGCTAATCTCTCCACTCTCTTCTTCACTCTGCAGTTGTCCTGTGTGCAGCGGTAGTAACTCCTGCCACATTTATACATCAGTTCAGTAAAACAACCACCGTTTTAACATTGCTGGATACAGTATTGCACCTAGAACTTCTAGTAATAATTTCTTAAGTCGCAAACAGCAGAAGACTACATTACGAGCAAAAAGCTAATATATCATCATTCCGCATACAATAGCCAACTAATTAAGCTTGACACGAACCAAGTTTGGTACGAAGTCAAGTCGATTAGGTTTGATCTAATGCTCTCAACTCAGATAGTTATATCGTCAAGATGCATCAGCTACTACTTTTTAATAATCTGCTTTTTTGATTTGTCGTTGAAGAGGAATTTTTAGTCCATGTATCATGATGAAGATTTAATCTAATGATTGTTTTCTGTATATTATTCATAAGTAATGAGTTCGATCTGTATAGTGGAAAAGTGCTTGTTTAACCAGAAACTGAGGTTATCCTTCATGTGCCAATATACATAATCTTGTATATATGTAAAAACTTAAAAGACGGGATAAGGCGCAGCTTTGCACTTCAAAAGCTTAAATTAGACTTCATAAAGGGATACAGGGCACACTTATAAATAGGGTAAATACACGTAATTCATAAAAGGGGATGATGAACAACAGTTATGAGCTGAGGAAGATCTTCCATATGTTCATTGGTATTAAATATATATGTAAGTAAAACAACATACGTATAATAGACATAGGACACAAGAGAATGAAACCATAGATGAATTCCAGAGCGAGTAAACAAGATTGGTGATAAGAGTTTTGTAATTCAATTGCTTAGCATGAATGCAAGTTTAACTGCATGTATAACGTGGCGTACTTCTCTTTGAGCCAAGTACTACTAATTGATTGATTAATCCAAAAAAGATGTACAGTGCCTAGAAAAAGAGTACTAGATTCTCATAGTTCTTTCAAATTATAAATATGTAATGCTTTTGATCTGGTCATAAATTATGCATACTTTTTTCGTATGATGGCTTAAAATGTAGCATGATTAGCTAAGGTCCACCCCTTATTACTTTTACCCTTCAGCAAAATGTTCCCAATACTACTATTTTTTTGGCTTAATGAGGGGGAATCATTGTATAATTGTTACTCTACATAATTTTTTTGGATCTATCAAACAATGAGTATTATAGATCATGTCTTTCCATATCCATAATTAAATCTTTTTACTTTCACCGATCGTCTCAAGATGTATGTATCTGGCTAGGATTATGAATAGTAGCCTAATCATTTATTAATACTAAGATCCAATAATAGTTTTGTAGTTCGATCTTCAAACAAGCATCTGTTTATGATCATACCAAAGCTACAACGTAACACTAATGACAATAACGAGACACGACCATTTCATGATGAGCATGCATGCATAATATTATGTTTACTAAACTATACAATTGATGATTAAGTACTAATTAATTAGTAATACGAGACAGAAAGCTAAGAACATGAAGATAGATGTAGGAAATGATGTATGTTTAGGAATAACAAGTATACCTAGGATGAAGGGTGTTCTTGACAACTTTCTGGCCGTACTTCCTCCATTTATAACCATCATCCAAGACATCCACATCACTCAGAGTTTTGAAGCAAAATCTTGGCTCCCTCACCTTCCTTCTTGCTTTAATCTTCTTCATTTTCATAGCCGATACCCCAAGAAGCTGATCATCTCTAGTACAACTTCTCTTGCTCCCTCCTAATTGGAATTCCTTTTCTTCTCCCCAAGCCGCCCTAGAAAATAAAGATCCAACAAGCAAATCAAAAAATTGATCAGGGAATTGACAATCAAATTCAATCTGACAAAACACGTAAGAATCGCAGGTTGTGGCTCTGGTATCATGTTATACATATGCACGTACTACTGATACATATAAAAGCGCTTACCATAGGTTATAATTTGGAGTAGGTCTTGGGAGAGAGTAGAGTGGAGGTAAGTTAGTGAAAGATGGGGATAAGTAATCTTCTTCTCTAGTCTTTGGAGAAGCAGAAGAAAAAAGGGTTTGAGTAAGAGTAGATGTTACATGATCTAAAGCAAAGGAAGAAGGTATAAAATTATTGAAGGGTTTAAGATCATCAGACGATTGTTGTTGTTGTTGTTGATGATGATGATGATGATGATTAGTAAGAGCCAGTGGAGCAGAAAAGTTGGTTAAACTAGTGGAGTTTAGATAAAACCCCATTTGAGAGCTCGACAATCCTACTTGATGATGATCATCCATTAAACCTTGGTTCAACATAGAAAGAGACATCAAACTATTTTTGAAGAAGAAGAATGGAGAAAATGGAGAAGATAAGCTTAGCTATATAGGTAGGTTTTTATTCTTTGAAAACGTTACTATTTGAGAATTTTCATCATTTTTTTTTCTGCTCAAGAATGATCTTAACTTTATTTTTATCAGATCTATAAAAGACTAAAAGTATCTTTAAAAAAAAAATTGTAAGAAGACAAATGAAAATGGGGTTGCAGATTTGATAGGTTACCATCGGATAAAAGAGCAGATATTAGCTAGCTAGCTAGTTGTGCCATCCACTTTCCCTTTTTCTTTTATTTTTTCTTTTTCAGTTATTTCAATCTTAGTAAACAGAAAAAAGTAGATATATAGTGGGAGCGTTGAAATTGCTTACAGGTGATAACAGTGCCCTACCTGAGAGTTGACGAGCATAAGCGACGAATAGAAGATAACATCACATATGGAATGAACTACTCCTACTAGCATTACTTGAGTAAGATTTTCTGGATGCACTTTCACTATTCATTTCATATCATATGATTTTCTTTTAATTTTGATAGACCAAAATATTAACTGAATTTTTTTTTCTTAAATAATATATGTATGTAATCATGAATGCATGCCGTACACAATAATGAAATATTTTCTAGCTGGGATTTGAGAAAATGAGATTGTATTTGTGAACCCATCACTTTGTTGGGGGTTACAAAACTACATCAATGTGCATGAGTAATTATATATGGGCTTAATTAAGAAGCTTCTATTTAAGTTGGTAAGGCCAATTCAATTATATATGTATCTCCTGTTTTAATTATATTGTTTATCTCCTAACATAAACCTTTAAAACCGTCATTATATTTGAGGAGTAAAAAACGTAAATCGTATATTGATCTTATAAAATAAGAAATAATACGGAGTTCATCTTTCTGATATATGTTTTGTAGGGTGGGATTTAGACACTCATACTGAATAATTTTATGGATCTCATTCTTAAGTGTGAGATCAGTTACAATCGAAAGAATGCAAGAAACGAAGTGCGAAAACAACCAATCGACACTCCTCTGATTGGTTTAGGATCGATTAATAAAAGGGCAAACCAAAATTCTAAAAAGATTGAAAATAAATAAACCTTGCACGAGTTAGCATAGCTAGGGCCAAGCAAGCTAAGGAGACAAGCTAGAGTTAAAACTCCATGACAAAGCTGACTGAGAGGATAAAATTGCATACATACGTACTGCAAGCTAGCTATGTCCAATTAACGTAGGAATTACCCACTCGAGTTATTAACCGATCAAGGTTATTGATGACCTAACACAAACTCGCACTATTGTTATTAGCTAATTACGTGAACTAATAGTAACAGGTCATACTAAGTACTGTCCACTCACTTCTGTACTCCCATGACTATATCGTGATTCATGAAGGTGCCATAGCAAAAATAAGTTTCCTAATCTCAAATACTCCCTCCGTTTCTATTTTTTTTTTAGTCAAAGTTAAAAAAGCTTGATCACAAATTTTCATCATGTTATAAGAAATATTATATTCAAGTGGGATCTTATTGTATGTATTTCAATGTAAACTTTTAGAATATCAAACTTTTATAATTTAATTTAAAGATAAAAACATTTAAAATCATGTCCTAAAAACCCTCAAATGAGTTTTTTTTTTTTTTTTTTTAATGGACAGGGGAGTATAATAAAATTAAACAAGGACATGAACCTCATACACATAGCCACAGAGGTCTGAGCTTAAAAGAGAATGTCCAATTATGTGAACGAGGCTGAATAGTTCCGTTCAGGCTTGGCCTTAGGTATTTTAGACTATAATAAGGAATGAATAATAAAAAGACATTTCCCACTTCCCAATCCCATACACGCAGTTATCAAAATGGCAGTGTCACTACATGTGGACAATATAGTTATGCAGAAAACATATGATGGGTTTCAGGTCGCAAAACTCATGGTGCTAATTAAGACCTCATCATGTGCGTCGTGAAATTCTCTCTTTACAGGCAGTATTTATTTGCAGATTTGATTTAACAACAAACATATAGATGCATGGTGCAAAATTTGTTTGCTGATCATTGCTGCTTTCTATAATTTCTTCTATTCGCACCGTGCAGGCATCCACTAAACCGCTTCCCCTCAACTTTCCATCGGAAATTAGTTGTGTGGGAGTATAACATAAACTGCATTTGAAAATTTCAGAATTGCTACGTGACAACTGTATTTTTTAATTGGATTATGAGTCATTTAAAGAAGAAGAATTATCATATAAATGTCTTACTTTTTATTTACTTTTTTTTTTCACGTAGGAATGACAATAGATTCATTACCCTACTCAAATTGGTCGGAATCCTACTCTACTATAATGGTATAAATCTTTGTTTTTTAGATCTTATTTGTTATTTGATAGGATATGAATCAGGAAACTATGTCTTCTTACTCAAATCCTACACACAAACCTATTAAATTTAATCCCTACCTAGAACCTAATCATAAACCCACCAAAATAGGTGCATCAATAATAGTTCGTTAACAATATAATTGTCCTCATCCACTCTCTTGTACAGTAATTCTATATATATTAATTCTTTTTCTTTTTACAGATAGGTGCATAACTAGATAAACAATGGAGATGAACAAAGAAATTAGCAATACACTTAATTCATGAAAGAGCTAGAACCAATGCATAACTAGTTATATTTTTTGATTCATAATGGTGAAGGATCACAAAACCTCTGGTAGTGGTTCTTTATGTTGATCTAGATCATGAAGAAAATGCATGTGTGCAAGTCATCGCCATCTCTTCTTAGTCTTAGGGAATTGGACACATTTTTAGAGCTAGATTTAGAAAATATATATCTTGGGTAGATGATGAAAATTTGATTTTATTTCAATTATTGAAGAGCCATAAGGCATAAAAACAATACTTATATGCAACGCCAAAATTTGTGATTTTTCAATGTAAAAAATATACAAGTAGAAAAAAAGAAAAAGGAGCAATGATTGTAAATCTAAGACACAAATCTCTTGATGTTCATGAAAGAGTGAATCTAGGGCCTATTATTGACTTTTTTGTATAAGAGAAAAAGTTCCCAATCTTTCCACCTTTGTGATATCCCCGTTGCCCATATTTGGTTTTCAATAAATTAAAATCATCAAACCTCAAATATCTTCTACACCCACCACTTCTAATTTGTGTAAATTAATTCAATTTTCTTAGATCCATCGCTTTTAAAGGACATCAGCTGTTTTCATATCTTTAAGTACTTAAAACCTCAAAATTATCAATACCAATATTTACAAACATGTATAACATGCATGCTCTATGTTTATAGTACTTGGGTGTCCCCAGCATATTGAGTGAGATAATAAACTTTTGAACTTTATTAGTATAATAGATTGACTTTAATTAATTAATTAATTAATTAATTAGTATCCCTATATTATAATCTCCTCACATCTAGAAGCACTTGATTAATAGTTCGTTGTCCTCTTATATGGGTGGCATATCTAAATAACAAATCTTCAAACATTTTATTATGAAATGAGAAGATTAATAATATTTTTATTATTATTTTTATTATTATTATTATTATTATTATTATTTTTACTCAATCATATAATTCATATGAGTAATATGTAAGTGTACGCAAGTAATTAGTCATATTGGAGTAATATTTTATGTAAATTGTTCTATAATCACATATTGGTGATATAGAGTAGTGTAGAATTGTAGTAATAAGAAATACGTAAACATATTGGAGTTTAGTGTGATGATGACCCGATTGTATACTGACAAACAAATTACCTCGGGAAGCGGGGAGTATATTCTAAATTTCCAATACTACATTGCTCTCATGTTAAGTGTTAACTATGCCTAGTTTAATTTAATTTGTCCTTTTCAGATATAGTATTAACTACACTCTGTGGCGACTTAAAGATATTTTTCTTTGACTACTCCGTATTTTTTATGGATACTAATTCATTTACACCTAATCGGTACAGTATACGAATTTAGGTAACTATTAAGTAATTAAATATATAGTAACTTGTTTGGTTTGGGGAATTGGGGGTGAGCATTAAGACTCTTTGTTTATTAGGGTTGACTTACTTAATACGGAAATTACAATTAATATGAAACTAATAAGATTTTTACTTCAAATTTTAAACCTCATTCACATATATTTATATGAAAATAATAATGATTTTGGGTATAATTTTATGTTTTTACCATGAAAATAATTAAAACTTTACATGTCACACTTCCACGGCGATGTATTTCACTCGATTGTTTTTTTGTTTGTAAGTTAGCGTCGCCCCTTCTGTAATTCCATTTAGTTTCTTACCAAAAAAAGAGGGCAATTTATAAGAAATTACCACGTAAAAATATTATCTTACGAAAAATACCATAAAAAACCAATTTTGTCAAAAACTATTATATTAAAAAAATTCGATTACACGAGACTATCATATGGTGATTTTATGGGTGTTAACCTGATTTTCGGTGTTGACTGGGCATGTGAGAGACACGTGTGGTCCGCTGATTTTTTTTTTTCTTCTTCTTTTCCTTTTATTTTCCCCTTCATTTTGTGCAGAGTTTTTACGTGAAAGTGTCTTACAAATTACCCGAAAATAGACGAATGACATTGAAGATTTATAAAAATAAAAGTGTAACTTGCGGGTGAAGTTGTATAATCATAAGCATAATTGATCCGGAGTATACAACTTTCATTTCTTGATAAGGAGTAACAAAGTCATTATCACATCGACCTATCAATTCGACCACTAAAGTACTAAACATAATTCCTCCATTTCTCCTACTCTGATCCTACAATCCTACTCATATCAATTTGAAAAAGTAGAGCATTTTATTCCTTGTTTATATTACTACAGAGCTCAGTAGTTTTCAACAGAAGCGTGGTGCTAACGTTGGGGTGATGTCATAATCGTACGTACCAAGGAAATGATAACTTACATCATAGATTATAGGAATATAATTGAAATTAATTAATTAAAAAAAAGATCTTAGTAATGATAATAGTATTTTAATTTTACATATTAAAAAGGAAAGAAATGTTAGTTGCTTTTAGTATTTAGTTGAAGGTAGTGACTAGTCTGACTAATGAGACAGAGGGCGTGGGGAGTGGCAACTGGCAAACGACATCATTTTCTTTCCCCTTCTCCGCTCTTGCTGTTGTTGTTGTTGTTGATAGGTGGCCATCATTTGCCAAAGTTTGATGTGCTCTTCTCCTGTTTGCTGTGCACCTAATTCTTTCTTTACTCTTCCTTTTATTTATTTTGCTCTACTTTCTTTCGTTTTTTTTTTTCTCATTTCACACGCTATTCACTTGGGAAATTTACAGCGACTTTTTACATTATTATAATGACTTTTTTTTTTTTTTTTACGTATAATCTCATATATTTTATCTTTATCACTTAAAAGACTAGTATCCCTGCTTATAATACTCATAATTAGTTATTTTATATAGGTAATAAATTACTCTCTATGCCTTTTTCAAATGTAGCAAAGTATTAGTGAATTACCTCACACGGAGTACTACGTATATTCGTTCTCCTTGAAGACAAGACATGGGAATTGAATCCCGATAGTACCGTAGTACATCCCTCGAGATATTTGCTTTTACAATATAATTGCAGACTTGCACACACATATTTGACCTTTACATAACCTCTGTCACATGTTAGCTGTATCACTGTATGTGTATTGATTTCGGATGGACTCGATGAAGCTAATATTATGTGCATTCACGGAGGACGGATCTGGACACTCAAACTTTCTGCTGTGTGGTACGCCGTACGCTACTGTTGTTCTTTTTTAAGGACAATATGTCTCATAAAAAAAACGTAGCAAAATCTCCAAGCCTATTTGTTCTATCAAGAAAAATGATTACACACCCACTAGCAAAACTGCCCCCCCAAATTCCAATATCAATCAGCTGTGGATTTTGTAGCTGGATGTGGCGAGGCAGAAAGAATAAGGGGAGGGATATTAGGGCATGCCCGTTGTCCCAAATTAAAAATAAGACTACATTATTGACACGTAATAAAAAATAAAATAAAATTGACAAGACGTTGCGTCCTATTGTCCCTTAAATTTGGCATCTTATAAATGAGTAAAGTGAGGGACTGAGTCTGAGGGTGCAATTTACAATTTGACAAGCACAGATGACTGCAAGCCCGACCCACTCTATTTTATACGTAGTATGAGTTTCAGGCTTAGCTAATTAGGAGAATATACAACAACTGACTTATCTGCTAATCTGCAATCCATCCCCTTCTCCTTGATTTAGACAATAGCCATTATAGTTTACGCCTGGTTCTTTTCTCATCTTTTTCCAGTGAAATTACTTCTATCATTCTATCAATCAAAATCTTGAAGAACACAATGCAATATGTGTGGGCCGTTAATACGTGGTACTTTGTATGTTATTAGGTGCGATAAGTTCAGCTTAAATAATGGATATGCAATACGGAGTACTTCGTATGTTATCGTGTTAGATTTGTTAAAGAGCGCCAACAATCTAATGAAATTGTATTGGCCTATATAAATTCTCACTATATCATATTATATCTCTACTAGATAAGGTAAGGTTTCCTAAATTTAGGTGAGATATATACAAATTTCCGTCAAGTATCACGCCACTTATAATGCAACAAATATATGACACATATGATACTATACAAGTGAAATTAGATTTAAAAAATTAGGATATGAAGTTTATAGAGTTTTTTTCACGATCAATTTCAATTTAATCATATTCAAAAAACCAATAACTTCTAATACAAATCTTATAAAATTACAATTTATATCATATCAAATTTGTATCAAAACCTATTTTTAAACTGGATTCATTCATCTTATATTTCAATACAGTCAACTTTTAATAGATTCGAAAATAGAAAATCCAAAAAATAAAGAAGAATAAAAGTGTTTCACAACCAAATTTGTATGGATTATTAATTTGTGTATTCATATAAAATAAGATTCACTTATATATAAAATTATAATATACATATAAAGTGAAAATTATTATGCAGGTTCATTTAAAAATTTTGAGATATTTTTTTTAACTATTCAATGCAACATCCATAATACATACTAGTAATTCATACAAATTCGAGATATATATATATTTGATAGAAAGTATTATCGGATAGTTAGTCTTATTATTTGAAAAAAATAGTAACTTAGCCACACTTAGTATTTGGGGTAAGAATCCAATCTAGGAATATGTCTCACTATACCAAAAAAAAAAAAAAAAAACTTTTTTTGAATCTTGAGTTAATGATGATCACCATGTCCGGTGATAAGAAATCAATGCATCATAACCCAAATTAAAATCACATGCACGAGTTAAAGAGTACATAAAAATCGACAAATATAATTAGTTTCACTACGTGAGGCCAATTTGATTGATAGATTCTTTGTAATAATTGACACATTAAGATAGATGCATACAATTACAGCCAGCTTATCACCGAGCTGTTAAAGTTCGTTCCAATCAAATATCAAATTTTTAAAGTGAGCCCCAAAACAAACAAGCTAGGTACGAGTAAAAATAAAAGTACCTATGAACTAAAGTTTTTTACACCAAATTATTATTATAATAATAATAATAATAATAATTATTATTATTATTATTATTTTGAATAAAAGATTATCATGGATGCATACCAAAAGGTGGTGAACTTTTGTAGATGTGTGATAGCGTCTGTCACCGACCTTTGTAAGATATTGGATATAGGGCTTTAGGCAATCATCAATTGTGGATGCATCAAATCTATTTTACTGTCTCCTCTTTGTTGTAATCATTTCTTATTTACAGATGCACCCCAAGATTCGCACCTTTTTTTTTTTTTTTGGTTTTTGTCTAAGGAAATTACGGTACTACGGAGTAGTTAGTAATTAAATGAATAAAATTCTCATGGAATTACTGTTATCGTTTAGTGTGTTTTGAAGGTTCCTTTGCAAGGGCAATTATTGGTTTGGACGACCCTCCTTTCCCTCTGGGGGAAGGATGTTCTTTACTGGCCGTTTCATCTTTTTGGTAATTCAACAATGAAATCTTATTATGCCTTTTTTCAAACTAGTAAGGACTCTCTTAATTCTATGCCTCCTATGATATAATCTCATGTTTTTTTTCGTCTCCTTTGGCATGTTGCTGTGAGACCTTATGTGAAAAAAATCTCTTATATATGAAGCATTGCTAGATATGCAATGCTTCAGCTACACAAATGTGCTCTAGATAGTAGTGTTCATCTTCATTTTTTCGAGTGTGGTTCGTAGATTGAGGATGTCAATTCAGGTATGGGGGAATAATCTGTTGGTAATTCCCTCGAATCTTAATGAACACTAGTCTATTCGGGATTAACTTGTTTAGGTGTCAAGCCTTTGTGAATCTAGGGAAGATATTTCTAAAATTTTGAATGTACTTTGTCATATTACGGATCTTGCTTCCCAATGTCGGGTTTGTTTTGTGCACAAGGTGGAACGTTCTTGGATTCACCAAGCACATGTTCGAGCGAATTATGTAGTGGCGTCATTTTCTGCTTAGTTTAGTCTTTTTTTTTTCTTTCAATATATTTTTGGATGTCAAAAAAATACACAAATATTGTTTGTACATAGCTATTTGCATCCCACAAAGTCACAATTAATAAGTATATGATCTTTTTCTTTTGTGTTCTTTTTTCGTGTGAGTGTGGACGTGTGGGGTGTGTTAGTGTGGCTCTAATATGAGGTGTAGTTTAGTATAACACTACTTAATAGTTTATTCACATTATAAAAGAAATACTCTCTCCGATCTTTTTTGTTCTTCCCATTTAAAATCAGGGAAGAAACCAAAACGCGAGTAAATATGGGTAAAATTCCTTAAAATAAATTTAAAATAATTTGAAAAGAAAATTAAATTTCCTTGAAAAAAGCTATAAATGGGACATGCATTAAATTTTCATGGGAATCTGTAACTGAGTTATTTTAGGAGTAAATGTTGGTGAAAACTTTTAGGGTTAGTAGGGGTATTTCTAGTAGTTCAGGTGAATACTAATGTTATTTTCGTCAATAATTTTATTAAATCAAAGTTATTTTAGTTCTAAAATAAGTTTAATTAATTTTATTTAGGTGTAATATAATCAAATTAATTCAATTCAAATTCAGATGTTTTAAGGTAAAGAAAGTAATCCTCAATTCGCCATACCCAATCTTTCTTATGCAAGAAAAATAAAAGCAAAGAGAGGAATGATAGGGGATCTCAATTGGGCCCTTGTATGGGCTACAAGTAAAAAAAAAAAAAAGTGGGAGGATAGGTTGAAGGAAGGTAAGTTTAGGTTAGTGGCATTTGAAAAGAAACTTTCACCTACAAAACCATGACATAATTCACCTTGAATTGGTTTACATCACCGTTAACGGTGTAGCTAATTATAAGCTGTTCGCTAGTACTTGAAAAAGTTGAAACCAATTATAAATTTAAAGTACTTATTTGATCAATGTATCATAGTTAGTTGTTGCCAAAATCATATGGTATTCTCTCTAATTGGGTTCGATACTTAAACAAAAATTTATCATTTAAAATAACGTGTCTGTTGACAAATTTCAAATTGTCAATAGTTATATGAAATGGAGGAAGTAATAAACATATAGCTTATTTGATGATGTTACTTGAACATTTGTCGTACATGAATGAGTCGGTTCATCACTATCCTTACCCCTATCTCAGAATTAGGCTCCAAAGTTTACAAGAGTCACTTTTACTTCCTCCTAAAAATACCAATGAAAAACCAAGCGACATGGTTTTACAACTCTTCACAAACTCTATTTATTAAGATATTAATATTAACACTAATATTATTTTATAGCCAACAACACTTAACGGCCACACTCCGACTTAAACGATCGATCAAGTATTGATTACACTTCAATATTAACGGCCAAAAGAAATATAATAAACTTTGCACTTTGTTGGCGGCTGGTTGGAATTCGGTTGGTACGTTATTTCTCTCCTTACCCTTTATCATGAGTATATTTTTATTTATTTTTTCAAAAAAAAAAAATAGCTTTCATAAGTCAAAATAATTACACAACAATTGAAAGTAGGAAAACCAACTAGGGGAGGTAGAGCCGTAGAGGGGTCCGCAAAAATGTTACTAGCAAATGATTGGGGACAACAATGAAATCCAACCCCTTTCAATAATGTCACAATGTTTTTGGACATAATTAGGGTTATAAGATTGTTGGACCCTACTATCTATATTCTTACAACGCCTTGAAAAGTCATTGCCAACATTGTTTGCCATTATGACTTACAACAACATGATTTCCATTTCTAACTAGAGGTAATTATTTCATATTTTTATAAGCTTTGACATTTGCATATACTTCCAAACTCATTTTATTCCGTGATATCTTTTTTCCCTCTTTATTATTTTAGTATCCCTTTCTTCATTTTTCCCTGTGTTTTTGTAAACTAATTGTCAAATGGTATGATTATGATAGGAAACTCTACTCATCTTGTGGTCTTTTCATATATTTTTTGTTCGAGGTTTAGAACTTAGTAACTTTGTTTTGCTGTAAAATTAGGTAAGTCTCGTGTGATGCATGTTTTGATAATAAATCGATTTGTTAAATATTTCATTTATTGGTGAAAATTTATAGTTTTTATTTTTATTGAATTAGATGTAATATTTCATATCTTTCAAGGTAAGGTAGAAAATTTTAATTGGGATACTACTTTTATCATATTATAGAAAAAAAGAAAACCATAACATAAAGTTAGAGAAATAAATGTTATTTTAAATAATTTATGAATTTGTTTAGTCAAACAATATTTACATATGATATTTTTCAATATAATGTTAATGTGAAGTATGGAAAAAAGTAAATGATATCATCTATATAAAAGATAATTTTTTTTAATAATAGTTTGACATACGTTTAGCATGATATTAACCAGAATTTTGCTTTAACAATACTTATTATTATTACATATACATAAATAGATTGGTTCATAATCAAAGGCCTCATTTTTATGTTTTTATCCATAACTCTATGAGAGATGTTGCAGAGGGCTGCTATAAGTCCAGGCCAAGCCCATATTAGGGTAGAAATATTTAGTGGACTAAACGAATAAACAATACTAAAACAGACCAAACAATCATAAGACTCACAACTTGTATTCTTCGCATCACTTGAATGTTAAAACATTCTCAACTTTGGCCATTCTTCTTTAAACACAATATATGACCTGACGAACTATCTCAACCTTGGAAGGTATAGTATTTCTATCATTTTGTTTATCACAATACGCACAAGTAGTATGAATTATAAGTATAAATAGTATAACTTGTATGAATTGCATAATAAAATCGTCAAATTAGTTTTCTTTATTTAGTTTGTAGTATAGTATTTCATGATCATTACTCGCCAAATTCTGTTTATATACGTTTAATGTCAAATTCAAAGTAATACTCCATAACTCACAACAAAGTACGTTATAAGACAATCAAAACAAATACAAAGTATTCCGTAACTTACTAAGTAATACATATAAGACAATTAAAACCATTACTCAATACTTTATCCATCCCCCAAATATTGCTCCAGGTATGAAAAGTAGCTTTTTTAAGACACAATGAAAAATATTTGGGAGGACAACCAAAATTGAAAAATCTTTAATGGAATAAAATAATTTTTGAGGACAACAAAAAATGAAAAATAAAGCAATATTTTGTATAATCCGGTCATACCGTTAAACAGGAATGGGCCAAGTAGTCTCTTAGCTTGAACCACACATTCATTGATCGGTATTAGCGTAGAAACCAGGCGAACACCTACACAGACACTGTAGTAATCACTAGTTGGTACCAAAGATTAGAGGAAAAATCAAATTCAATGCACCTGCAAGGAATCCTTGCAAACTCCACAATCTCATCCCTCCGCCCAATTTACAACCTTAATTGCTTATCTATTAATCCTCGCATCTCTGTAGCTCTCTTCCTCTCTCTCTCACTCTCATCTGCCTTCACTAGGCGAACCAAAACCACCATGATTACCTCCTCCATCAGCGGCGACGCCGCCGGAGCTTTCACCACACTCGCGGAGAGAGTCACATACGAGAAAGAAATAAAAAAAAGCAAATTCATCGCTATTGCCACTCCCGTTTACAGCGAACAATCCGCCCACTCCTTCCTATCCGAGGTTCCTTCCTCTACAATTCTAGGCTTTCATCACTTGTATTAATTTTTTTATTTATTTTGATTTTAATGCTGCGTAGGTCCGAGATAATCGCGCTACGCACAATTGCTGGGCGTATAAGGTACCACATTTCCTTAATTACGCTATTAATTTGCACATTTCAAAACCTAAATTTTGCGTCGTAATTTGGTGTGAATTTGTTAGATTGGGGACCAGTTTCGATCGAATGATGATGGTGAACCGTCTGGCACTGCTGGAAAACCTATTTATTCGGCAATTGATTCGTCGGGTATTGATAGAGTCATGGTTGTTGTGATCCGGTAATTATTCAAGAATGCAATTGTGTGTTGCTGTCTGTTGGATAATGTGTTATACTGCTATTTTTTGGGTTCTAGCTTTGACTTTGTTTAACAGGTATTTTGGCGGAATTAAGCTAGGTACGGGAGGGCTTGTTAGAGCGTATGGTGGTGTTACGTCTGAATGCTTGAAGAATGCGCCGACCTGTTTAGTCAAATCCAAAGTAATGTGCTCCTTTGTTTTCATACTTGTAAGAGACGGGGTGAATTCTGTAGGGAACTAGTTTCAGATATACAGTGGCATCTCTCACAAATGATTTATTTAATTGATGAAGTATTTGATTGTAGGTTCCTATGGGTGTGGAGGTTTCCTATGATCTTTTGGGGCTTCTGTACCATCAGGTGACTTTTTGTTTTGGTGACTTTGCTCCATCTTCATTAGCATTTTATTGGAAGCTTAAAAGAATGTGAATTTAATGGGTTTTGTTTGTTTAATATATCTCATTTAATAGGTTAGTTACAGGGGATGTCATAAAATTGTGTAATTAACCTTTGTAAAAGGGATGCATGAATGGTTTAGGTACGTGAATGTAAACTACCTTAACATGAAAGGATCACAGCTAATTGAGTTTTGTGGTGTAAGCGAGCTTGTGGGTCTGATAGAGAAGACTAAGAAACTGAGGGAGAGTGCTCTCTGTCAGTGAGGTGTTAAGAGAGAGAATGATCATATTAGAGGGATCATTTTTATGTTGTTATAATCGTTGCCTAGAGCTCTTGATCTTGGTTATTGTAAAGGGTAGATGGGTGATCCAATTAACGGGATGTGCTAATCTTGTCATGCAGAGATTACAATATCAAGCAAGATTAATTGTCTATCCATTAGGGGATTGACTTGTATGAAGCATGTGAGCAATCATATCTGTTCAGATCTTGTATGAGATGTTGCAATGAGATGATGTTAATGATGAATGACTTGTGGTTTTCCCTTTATCTTGAGGAGATTTTCCATATAACATTCTGGGCATGCTGTATTTTGTTGTAATTTTTATATTTCTCTATACTAAAGTGAACTTTTGGCTCTGTTTTCTTGTTCATTTTTGGGCACCATTTTATGGGAAAACCATTGTTTGGTTCATTCTTTCTTTTACAGCTCCAATCTTTTCAAGCAGAAGATGTGAAGCAAGATTATGAAACTGGTAAAGATGATACAACAATGGTGACTTTTAAGGTCGATTTTGACAAAGTCAACAGTCTAGAAGATGCTATCAAAGGTAGTTGTGGTAGAGACATTGTATTTATCAAGCACTGAAATGGAAAGGTTGACAATTGCACTGGCATACTATGCCAGACGAGAGCAATTGCTTGTTTTATCACAAATCCACTATGAGTTGCAAAACAGCTGTCAAGAATTGATGAAGTTCTGATTTTCCATGAACATCTGCAAGTTGGTATGTATTATCTTTCTATATATGTGGTATCTCCATGCTTCTATTATAATTTTGCTTAGACAAGGTGAACCAAACTATGACCAAACAAAACAAAGAAGAAGCATTGCAAGCTGCTAACAGCTTTTCTCTGTCTTCTTGTTCCGAATTTGAAAGAAATGGTAATTTGATCAATCATTGGGTTATGACTTTCCTCAACGACTTATAGATTTACACTTTACTCAGAGCTGTTGCCAAAAAATAAAAATTATTTTTTGTAGAATGATTTGTATAATCAACAATTGAGAATGAAATCAGTACTTTGTTAAAGGGTAGTTTTAACAAACTTCTCATGAAGATCTATTGACCTGGCCTTTGAAGTTCCCACCCTTACACCAAACATACTGGAAAATCCATATCAAAGTTACATGTATAAGCTGCTAGAGAATTCTTTTTGCTGGGTTTGCCAATGCAGACTATAATTACACCAGATTCAAGATCTAGCTGTGTGTGAAGGCTATTCTCAAAAGACCTGTTCCTGTCAGGCTGTCACTGATGAAAAAATATCAAAAAATAATTCACTGGAAGGTCTTTGTACCACACAAGTAGCCTGTTTTGTTCGCTAGAGTTTATGTTGTCTGTGTGGATCATGCTGAAATTATCCGTGTTATATCCATTTTAAAAAGTTGTATTGCCATGCCTTGGAGCAGCTTTAGTAGGGATCCATTGGATTTTTGTTGACTGAGTTGCATGTACCTTGTAGCCTCATCACTTGTGAAAGAACTCTTTGTGGCAAAGATCTGTTTCCATTCTTAATTTTCATTTTTCTTTTCTGTTTCTTTATCGGTAATTATAATTAAATTTTGTTTAGGTTTTATTGCCTTTTGGAATTAGATGCATTTTGGTTGATTGAATCTAATGATTATACAGCAAATCATGAAATAATATAAACTCCCTTCTTCCTCTAAGAAATGAAGTATTAGAATGTGGCACAGACCCATGTTGTAAAGAGATAGTGAGAGAAGAAAATATTTGCCCATGTGGTTAGGGGAGAGATAGAGAGAGACTACAATCGCTGAAAGGCATGTTCTGTTTCTTTCAAATCACCCACTAAAGGGAAGTGTATCACTTATTGGTGGATAGGCATTAGAGGGAGTATTTTTTTTGTTAGTACAATTGATTTTATGAACAAAAACATGTGAGGGTCTGAATTCAGCTTCTAGGTGCATCTCTCTTTCAACTACTGCAGATAGATCATCTGCCATGGCGACTTCTGAATTTCTGAACTAAAATCAAACAACTAAGAACTAGAAATAAAATAGAAGACATGATAGAATGAATCCTTAATAGTTGAGTAATATGGTTTAGGTTGTCACAGACTTAAAAGTTACTTGGATGGAGGTTCTGCAATGGAAAGGATTTTAGGAATGGTGATTGTGAGTAATAGGTGTAGACGTGAGAGGAAATTATGTGACTTTTGGGGAAGAGAGTATGGAGGCCAGTAGTGGTAAAGTGACCTTAGGCAGATCAGGGAAAGCTGGTAGGAGTGGTAGAGTTATGGCTTTGACAGGCTCGGGGCAACTTGCAATGTAGGCTGAAGATTGACTGGCAGTGAAGGCAGGACTACGGGATTGGGCAGGTTAGAAAAAATTTCTGGCAAAGGTGGCAAAGTTGTTTGTGGCAGCTTTGGGATTGTTGTCAGCACTGGAATGTTCATAGGCTTAGATAACGTGGCAATGCAGGCAGAGGATTGTTGGGCTGTGTAGGCAAGGTTACAAGTTTAGCTGGCTAGAAAATACTGCTGGAAATGATGGCAAAGTTGTTTGTGGTAGCTTTGGGATTGTTGGCAGCAGGGTTCTCATAGTCTTTGGCAATGGTGGCAATGTAGGCAACAGATTGATGGTTGGTATTGGCTGGGTTATAGGCTTGGACAAGCTAGGAAAATTGCTGGAAATGATGGCAAAGTTATATATGGGAGCTTTGTGATTGGTGGCAACAGTGGAGTGCTCAAAGGATTATGCAATGGTGGCAACGTAGCCAGAAGATTGGTGGCAGTGGTGGAAGGATCATATGCTTAGGCAGGTTAGAAAAAAATTTCAGCTATGGTGGCGCCCTTATTTTTGTTAGTTTGGGATAGGTGGCATTCATAGGCTTAGGTCATGGAGGTAATGTAGTTTGAGGTAAGGATGGAACTGGTATCAGAGGAAGTCCATGTAGAAGATGCCAGCCTGCTAAGCTCTTATGGGGGTTTGAGATTGACAAAGCTAAAATCAGAGATAAAATGAAGCTGAGTCTTTTATCTTCCATGTTTGGAACTATTGGAAGAGATCAAGTAGAGGTGCTGACAACTGTATCTCTGGTTTGTTTTCTGGATGGTGATATTAGTGGGGGGTTTATTTGTTGCTGTCCAACATCTGGTTTTGGTGGATATATATAAGGAATTAAGAAGGAAGTAGGTACTTATTACTTTATAAGTGGTAGCGTCATTATGTCATGTGGCTGGCAAAAATGTAAAAATACTAATAATATAATTTTTAGTTAGATCTAATGCAAATTTTCTTTTTGGGTTATTTCTGATTCCATTTCGTTTCTGGTTTTTTCTTTTCAAGATTCAATATTGATTTAACTGTTCTTGATGCTGAGTATTTGGAGAAGACGGTGTACATGATACTTCATGACAAAGTATTTGGAGAAGATGGTGTACATGATACTTCATGACAAATTCCATGTCATTACTGTGCCAATTTTATTATAATTAAAGAGATAAACATTTATTTCAAATACATCTTGAGAGAATTACTTTAGGTTGAATTTGAAGCTGTATTCTTTTGCAAACTTGCTTGGGTTCCTAATTTTTAGCAATAAAGATTTCTTGCTCCTTAACCCTTGTAATATTGCTGAATGTTAATTTGTTTATTCATCAGGTGGTGCTAAATGTACTTTTTCTTTATCTGGATATGGATTTTTTTGTTCCTTATATTTTGGTTTACCGAATGATAGTTAATTTTGTTTTCTTATTATCTAAAATATGCTGCAAGGAACCTGACCATCTATCTGTGAAACATGATGCCCTGTGTAGTAGCCTGAAGTGACAAAACCAAATGACTTTGTCCTTGTCTGTGTTGTTTTTATTGGTTTCCAGCCTAAAACTAGAAGTGAAACGGACAATCAGTGATTTTCAATTTTAAATTTTATATATGCTGTAAGACATAGGGAGATTTACGTGTGAAACATAATATGCTACCAGGACATGAGACTACCTGCTCGTAGAACCACAATGGCTGTCATTTCCGTTTGTTGAGGCTGTTTTTTTTATCAGCTTCAGCCTACTATTAGGAGCACATTGACAAATTTCTTAAATATATGTTATACTCTTTCGTTTTAATCGATGTGGGGTGAATACTGGAGGAAGGGATTATGATGGTTGCTAACCGTGCCCCCTAAATTATGCCTGTACTTGAAACACAAACTGCTATTGTATATTTTCAGGTCAGTTAACTAGATTCTAGTAAAGTGCTAGTCATACGATGTTTAGAAAGAGAAGAACGAAAAATTTACTTATTGATACAAACTTTTACAAATATGTTGTATCTAAACAACAGAGACCATAACTATGAAATAAACAGTCTCACTCTTTGGTACGGAAAGTGCTCAGCAAGTCATCCAACTAGCTGCAACCCTTAATTTTAAGAAAAAACTGAAGAAAGGAAAAGTATAGTAATGAAATATCAATTACAAAACGTACGATGAAAAAGTAAGAAAATAGAAATAGCTGACTATTGTGTTGTATGGAGGGTTTTCATGCAATTTTAGTAAATTACTGGGATGGTGGTGGAGTGAGAAGCGAAGTTGGGATGGCAGTCGGAACAATAGGCATGTCTGGAAGTTGAGGTAAAGTCAGCTTTGGAGCTGAAGCCATAGATGGCAGTGGTGGAAAAGAGGCCTTTGGCAGCCCAGGAGTAGCTGGCAGAGGTGGTATAACTGTAGGTTTTGGCAGGGTCACAGCAGCAGGCATCGTGGGCAGTGGATTGGCTGGCATTGATGGCAAAGTTGCTTGTGGCAGCTTAGGAATTGCTGGCATTGGTGGAATACTTGGCTTGGGTAGTGGTGACAGTGCAGCGGGTTGAGGCAGGGCAGGGGCTGCTGGCATCGGGGGCCATGCTCAGTTTGGGCAACGATGGAAGAGGCAGAATTGTTTGCGGACGATGCCGTGCAGCAAATCTCATTTCAAAGCTCGAGACTGATAGAGAAAAAAATTAAAGATAAGATGAAGTAGTGCCTTGGGCTTGCCATTTGGCGCAGGAGGAGAAGGGCAGATATGCTAAGAGACTGTTGATTTGTAAGTGACTTTTGTATTTGTGGTTAATTATTATTTTGAATTTGGTGTGACATATGGACACTATTGTTGTTGGGAATTTTGTAGGTAGAATTTGGACGGCTAAATATCGGTGTTTCGATGAATCATGAGATGTAGTTGGCCAATATTCGGAGTAGTGCAGGTTCGTTCACCTTCAGTGACTGTTGATGTGTTATGCTTCGAAGGAATGGTTGTTAAAGTCATGAGTCAGCATTAGCGTATGCAATCTAAAACTTAAGGTCAAACTTCATGATCATTGAAATAAAAAAAACAAAAAAAAAAAAATCTTTATGTTGCAAAATGATTCATGCCAAAATATACTTAGAACCCTAGGTGATCGGAGATGGCGTGTTAGTGTCAACAAGTAACACAACTGCCATGGCTGATCCAGTTTTTCTTTCTTCTATTTAAAAGGATTGTAATCGGGGTTGTTATTTTCCGCCACGAAATTATTCGAGTCACTTCTTCTCTTCTCTTCACCCTCATTCACTTTCCATCTTCACCTAACAATTTCTAAATTAACATTAATTAATTGACCATGCAACTTATAATAATTAACACTAATTAACATGATTAAAACAAAATAATATGATTTTAATTAATCAACACTAATTTATTGACAATAATTAACGCTAATTTATTGACAATAATTAACGCTAATTTATTGACAATAATTAACGCTAATTAATTGACAATAATTAACGCTACTTAATTGACAATAATTAACGCTAATTAATTGAAAATAATTAATGCTACTTAGTTATGAATATTTTAAGTTAGGAAAATTAGAATTTAGGAATATTAACTTAAGTTATTAAATATAAATTTTAAAAATAATATATTATGAAATGAATAATGAAATTATCAAATTAATCGTAAATTATGAACATAATAACTTTTATATTATATAATTATAGTAAGATTCGTTTTTGATTTGTTTTTATGAGAAAGTGAAGTGGGAAATAAGAATTAAAATATTATATGTTTGATTTTACTTAAAATGTATCAAAGGGCAAAATCGTCAATTAAAAGTGTCGTTCGATACTCAGGGAGTCTTGTTTGTCTATCAAATCCTCAAACTTTTGGCTGATAGGCGCCACCCTTAACCACTAGCGCAACTCTTCATTTTTTTTTGTTTTGGATACGTTTATACCTTGTCCTCGTGTCATTGTAGTGAAATTTTGTCTTTTTGTAGTGATATTTCATTTGATGGCGTTAATTGGACAAAATAAATTTGTAAGCATCTTGTTGGAGTTATAAAGAGGTTGTAAAAACTATTTGACAAAAGCGTTGATAAATTCTCAAAAATAGGGAAAAAATATATTTTACATCATTTAAAATAATTTTAAAGTTGAAACATTCATCTGAACCAACTTAATATTCAAGTTGTTTATTTCTCCTCTTAATATAAGAGTTGATGGTTCTTTGTGATTTCAAATTGCATTATATGATCTTATGAGACATTTTCCATGAATTTTCAAGAAATTTCACCAAAAAAGTTTGAAATTGTATATTATATAGGGATGGCAGTGGGTGGGGTATTGGTTGAAATATGTCAGCCCAAACCCAACCTGTTTAATAAGTAAAAGCTATTTGAGTTTTTAATTTTTCAAGTTTTTAGCAGTGTAAAATAAAAATCTCAAATCTTAATATAGTCTTAATACAACCAAATTAAAAAGTTTGACCATATGTTAAGAAGAGGTAGAGAGCACTGTCAAACGAAGAAAAAGACACGAAGAGATGAAAAAATTGAAGACTAAGAGTGAAGAGGCAGAGTAACATAATGCAAATAGAATGTAGAAACAAGGTTTGGCTGGTGGTACTTATGACTTGAGTTTATGAATCACATTAATTAAACTCGGTCTATATATAAAATTCAAACCTAATAATAAATAGGTCGGGTCGAGTCGGGTTGAAATCGGGTTTGAAATTTCAACATGACCCAACCTGTTTATTAATTGGGTTAGGTTAACCTATTTAATTAATCTGATTAAAAATTTTAACCCAACCCTTTATAAACGGGTTGGGTTCGGGTCAAGTTGGCGGGTTGGGTCAGTTTTAACCCCCCCTAATATTATACCCTTTAAATATAAGAGAGTTTTTACCATTTTGATCATGGACAAATAACACCTCATCTCCTAAAGGTTATAAGAGACTTTAAGAGACCTTAGAAATCCTTTTAATCATTTTCAAATTGTCATTTTAATCATATTTCAAGGTGCCTAATTTGAGCCTAAATATGTTTCATGGCCTTTAAAAATCGATAATTATTGTATGGCTTCAAACCTTCTCATATAAACTTAGGAGGCACCCTACAACTTTGTTTCATATTTGAAGAATTTAAAATTTATCTCAAAATTAGTGTAGTACATTTAAAATTTAGTTATTTTAGATGATTTTTGGGGTCATATTAGGCCATAAGAGCGATTGAAACCTGTTATATTGACTATATACATTTATTTTAGAAACTTCTACCATCAAATCATAAATTTGTTTTTTAGGCCTTTAAAGATTGAAGAAAAGCGATGATTAATTCCATTCCTTATAAGACCGTAAAAGGTACCATGAACTTTTTCAATTTTGAAATTTTTTGAAAAAGTTTCAAAATCGGTGTATAATAACCTTTAAAATTTGTATCGAAGCTTATGGTGAGTATATTTTAATTAATGGGTAAAAGTGGCTTTTGTGTCACTTTGATCATGTTTAATAACACACGGGTTCATTTGCTAGTTATTAATGCTTTGTAGGCTAAGAAGGAAGAACTCAGAGAGTTCTTAACCTTCATTAGATTCTTTTTTCCATGGAACTATTTAAGTAGGTCTTACAGTGCTTGTTATTTCATGGTTTGGGAAGAAGATTTGCATCTATGCAATAACAGCCTGTTTACAAGATTTTGCATGCAAGGATTCGCTTTGGAATATGATAACCTCTTTAGTTTCTGCTTGTCTCAAGGAAATTATACATGAAGTGAAATATAGAAAAAGCAATATTATGCTAAAGAAGATTTCAATTGCAGATAGAAGCTGGTTTGAGAATCTAGGAACTTGGGTTTTTTTTAGTTTTCTCCGTTTTTCTGTTTACCCTTGTTTTTTAGTCGAATTAGAGTTAGGGCATACCTTGTGTACCCATGTACTTTGTTTGATCATTAATGAAAGTTACCTTTTACCAAAAAAATAATAAAAACAAATAGGTCATTTCGAACAATTGTGAAACCAATGAGAAAACTTCTTTATATGCCTATCATAAGTAAGGGTAATATTAGACCGACCCTAAAAGTGATTGGAACCAACTTTTTTAATTATAAATATCCATTTTCATCAATTTCATAAACTTTTACTAAGGGCTCCTAAGCTTATTTTCACTGTATAAAAGACAATGATTAATTTTAAACCTCTTTATATGAGTCTAAAAGACGATTTATACCTTTAAAAATTAGATATTTGTTTCAGCTTGTGCTCTACAAAGTTCGTTCAATTTGAAGCTTTTTATTCCTAATGAGGAAACACATTTATATGCTTATCATATGTTTTATCGGGTCATATTAAGCGAAATGAATGATTGAGCCCATCTATTTTATCTATATATACATCCATTTCGATAGACTTCATAAACTTCTTGAATTGGATCATAAACTTGTTTTTAGACCTTTTGTAGGTTGAATTAAGGACAATGATTGATTTCAAATCTTCTTATATGACCTTAGAAAACATTCTAATCCTTTATTTCAAAATCAACGTATTTTTACTTTAAAATTTTATTATTTTGGAAAATTTTGGATTCAATGAAAAAACTCATTCATATGCTTATCATGAGTCTTTTAGGATAATATTAGACCCTAAGTGATTGAAATAATCTATTTTAACTATAAACATAAATTTTAATTAATTTTATAAACTTCTAATAATGGGTCATAAACTTGTTTCAGGCCTTTTTGACTAAATAAACCGATGATAAATTTCAAACCTCTTTATATGACCGAGGAGGCATCACGTACTCATATTCCAATTTTGGAGATTCTTCAAATTATCTCAAATTTGGTTTACAAACTTTTAAAATTTGGTCACTTTTGACAATTTCAGAACCAATAAGGAAACTTTTTAATAGGTATACCATGGGTATATAGGGTCATATTAAACCCAAGGAGTTATCGAAATCATCTATTATGATCATTCACATTCACTTCAATGGATTTCATAAACAAATATAATTGAGTCATAAACTTATTTTTAGGTAGATCAAATTAAAGGCAATAATTAATTTCAAACCTCCATATGTGATCCTTAGAGGAACTTTGTACCTCATTCAAATTTGGAGATTTTGAAAAACTGTCAAAATAGGTGTGTATTAATCTTTAAAATTTGACCTTTTGGGACAATTTTAAACTCAATGAGAAATTTCATTTATATGCTTATCATGATTCTTATAGGTTCATATTATGCCCAAAGTAATTAAAACCATCTACTTTGACGATAAATATTCATTTTCACATTCTTATAAACTTCTACTAATGGATCCTAAACTTGTTTTTAGACGTACATTGCAAAAAAAATATTTTAATTTATTTCAAACCTCCTTATAGACACGAGAAAGCACGTTGTATATCTTTTTTTCAATTTTAGAGTGTTTTATAATATCTCGAATTCGTTATATAATAATAACCTTTAACATTTTGTTATTTTTAATAATTTTAAACATGACGAGAAACTTATATGCTTATTATGAGTCTTATAAAATCATATTAAACTTTATGAGTGTTCGAAACCATCTACTTACATTATTTTCATCCATTTCAATCGATTTTGTTAACTTTTTTCAATTGTGTCATAAACTTGTTTGTTAGGCCTTTATAGATATAATTTAAGGCAAACATTGGTTTCAAACTTCCATACATGACCTTACTTACGAGGAGGGGGGGAGGGACCTTTATTTCAATTTTGGATATTTCAAAAAAAATTCTCAAAATCGACGTATAACCTTCAAAATTTGGTCATTTTAGCTACTTTCGGACCTGATGTGAAAACACCCTTCATTTGCTTTTCGTAATTTTACGAAGTCATATTAGCCTAAGAATGATTGAGATGAACCATCTACTTTGACTATAAATATCTATATCAATCGATTTCATAAACTTTTACAATTGGGTTATAAACTTGGTTTAAAATCTATGTACATCCAATAAAAGGCAACATTTGATTCTAAACCTTTTTATATGACTATTAGAGACTCCCGTTATCTTTATTTCTATTTTGGATTTTTTCGAAAATATCTACAAAATTTCGCCATTTTGGTCAATATCCATCCTGGTGAGAAATTACCATGAATCTTTATACGAGTTGTTGAAACAATCTACTTAAACTATATACATTTAGAGACGTCGAAAGTTGACCCAACCTGAAAAATTGACTCAAAACCCTCTTGAGAAAAATGGCTTTTAACAATATTTTATGACTCAAAAGTCTAAACCTTAAATTATTTCAATAATAATTGATTTAGAACATCCTTATATTACAGGAAAAGGCACCTTGTACCTTTATTTCAATTTGAATATATTTCGAAAATATCACAAAGTTGGTGTATTTTTCAAAATTTGGTCATATTCTACAATTTAGAACCCATTAATGATTTCTTTGTATGCATGCCCTGGTACTTATAGGGTCATATAAGTTTCTATAAATAATTGAAACCATCTAATTTAATAATTAGCTTTTATTTCAATCATTTTCATAAATATTTTTAATTAAATCCTAAAATCAGGGCTTTATAGTCTAAATAAAAGTCTATAATTGATATCAAACCTCCTTAAAGACCTTATAAGGCTGCCCGTTCTCTAACTTTAATTTTGAAAATTTCCTGAAAATATTTTTAAATCGGTTTACTTTTTCGGTCATTTTTTATAGTTTCGAACCCTGTGAAAAAATACTTTCATATGCTAATCATGAGTTTTACAGAAACTATATCCCGTTTCATTGGCAGGATTTTTGGCTTGATTGTCGTCTATAGATCATAATCTACGGCAGTATGGATTCCAGATCCTAGGAGGCCTTTTAAATATAATTCAATAATCTCACAATCTTTATTTGGGTTCTTCAAGTTGAGCCTTGCAATTGTTACGTAAATTTTGCTCCTATTTCATATTGTTTGATCATTTAACTTACTATTCTCGTTTAATAATTCCTGCCATTATATAATGCCCTAACATTTGTTTTTTGTAGAACACTATTGCACATATTTGTCAATTTTAATTGCCATAAGGACAAACTCTTCCAATTTAAAAAAATATCGCGAATATTGTCTGTACTTTGGTTAGCAACAACATGATGCCTTGACATCGTTACTTCCGTCATACTTACACGGTTACGGCCGACGTTATCCTTGAGAGCTGAACGCATGGTGACAAGTCTAGCCTCGTTAGGAATGGGACATAATCTAGCCTCATAGGGAAGGGGATAAGCTATCTCGCGCATGTATCCAACTTATTGAACATATCCGTGATTGTTAAAATGTAATCTTTATCCGTCGTTATTTGAAGTACGAAGTATGGTATACATGTTTGATTTTAGATATGCATACATACATACACCTTTACTTGAATCTCACTGAAATGAATATAGGCATGCATCATACACAGAATATATCATGGGAGTCTCATTGAAATGGTTATAAGAAGAACGAGACTGATGTACAACATTGAACATTTCCAAATAAGTAAACATGTAATCAAGTACTCACTTCTGCTCTTCCAACACGCAGAAGAATTAAAATACAACAGCAAACAACTGTATTAGAAACGATACATATATATGTTTTAACGGAACAACTCTTTAGGCAAGTATAAAATCTGAAACATGGGTATAATACTGATTCATTTAGTAAATATCACTCACAAAAACTCAAAGATGCAAAATATAGTCGCTAAAAATATATGAGGCTGCAGGAGCCTGGGAAGAAATACTTAATTTGAAGGAGGTGGGGAAAGGAAAGGAATGGAAGGGATCGAAGTTGGAAAGTTGGGAATGGTAGTGGGAAGGTTTGGCAAGGGTGGGATTGCCATGGTTGGAATGGTGGTGGGAAGGTTTGGCAAGGGTGGGATTGACATGGTTGGAATGGCGGGCATGTTTGGCAAGGATGGGATTTGGGTGCTTGGCATAGGTGGAATATTAGGTATAGGCAGAGCTGTAGGCTGTGGAAGACTAGCTGGAATATTGGGCAGTGGGGGAAGGGCAGTGGTCGGATTGGGCAAGGTTGGCACCGTCTGCAACAGATGGCGTGCTGCGAGGCTCAGGTTGATGCTTGACATTGACATGGCCATAAGTAGACAGATCATGAGCATGCACCTTGATGAAGCCATCTTTTGGAATAGAGGAGATAGCCTGATGAGATATGCCTAAGGTTTCTTTGGTGAAATGACTTGTTTACTTTTTCTTTTGTGTTGAGTTGAAATAGGGAGCTTGTTTAAGCCAATTTATAGATGATGATCGGAACCAAAAGCAACTTAAGAATGTTTGATGAGATGTGGTTGAGGGAGTTAGAGTTTGGAAGAGCTAGTTGACCTGTCCACTTTCTCAAATTGTCATGGTCTCTAATTTTAGTTGGATTGACATATCTAATCCTCTTGACTTTAATCAAAGTATAAAACCTATGGCTGGGGGCCTGCAGCATTGGAATACTGAGGAATTTAGGAAAGTGAACTCTTTTCATTCTTGTCCACAATGCATGAGTGCATGAGTGCATGACCATTGATCAGCGAGGGCTTTGGAGTTGATAAGAAATTTATATCTTAGACAGAGGCGGTAATGTTGGTTAAAAAATAGTTTGGGTTGGATTCGGTTCATATTATATTTGGGTACGTGATTAAGATTGGATAATATAGAACGCATAAATTTTTCCTACCCTACTCAAGAGTAATTTGACAAAATGACCGATCTAAAGTTCAAATTAGACGTTACTACAACTTGGGATTAATTTCTAACTTTGTTAATCTCTATCCTGATTATGCCGAATGCCTTATTTAGTAGGAACTAATTTCTGAGTTTTCCATTAGCTATAGCTGGCCCATTGTCACATGTTTTTAAATTACTATGAGGAGATATAGCATAGGAGTTTTGTTTTAACCTAATATTTATTAGGGAGTACTTGTAACCTTTCGCATTTATATACTCAAATATTACCCATATTAAGGACTTAAGGTTCGAAAAAATGAGTAGCAACAAACAACAAAAACCACTAGTTATTGCCATATTAACGGTCTTTGTTATCAGATTCACAGAATATCACAACTAACTTGCAATATCATCATAGTCATAAAAGAGTTACTAAGTAGCACTGGCTGCCTAATTCTACATATAGTAGTGTAGTGCGTATATAATACAACTTTATCTTTCTTTAATTGGCAGTTAGAAAAACAGAGTGCATATCTTTGTTAGGATTTTCCAACTGTATACCTAAGTATCAGAGTAAACCTTCATATGACAGACCCAGCAATCAACTTGCAGCCCAACTCGGTTATCCTTTAATATGGTCGGTACATCCTCAGCCCATGGCCCAATCCAGAAGAAGAAGAGGGAGGCTTGTCCACCACCACTTTCAAAGCTCGCTTCAGCAACCCCTCGGGCCCACCACCACCAACACCTCTGACCCACAAGATACTCTTGGTCCGGCCTCCTACTGTAGCCATCTCCGCCTTCACAACCTTGCCTTTAACTGACCTTAATGCCCTTGTCAAGTCCACAATGAGATCTGGTCTATCCTCACAACACAGGGTAGCAATGAGGGTAGTATTGTCACTTTCACTGCGCAGAAGGTTAACCTCGTCCGTGTCCCCTGGGAGCAAACAGGCATTGCACCCATCAGAGGGGTCGTGTCCCTCCGCGGTCAGTTCCGAGGTGGCCTTTTTTAGCTCCCTAACTCGCCGGACCACCTCTGCCAACACCGATGCTTTGTCCGTCTGTACAAAATTTTGCGGATGTGACTCCAAATTAGTACGTATGTACGTACTCTATGTCACGTCAAGATCACATATGATACGTATGTATTTTTCTAATTATGCCAATGAGAATATAGTGACATTACTATTATAGTCTACAATATCTAGTTGAAAAGGAAAGATCGTTGAAGGATTTTACGATATGCATGTTTTGCATCCATTCTATTTGGCTCCACAACATTCTATATGCTGAATTACTGATATGCACAATTTCTCTACTTGTCTGTACATGCCAACAACTTGCAATAAAAGACAAGTTAAACGAACAAAAGAAAATTAACTATAGTACAGCAATGAACCCAGCACAATCTTTGGACAATAATTGGGCTAACCCCCCTGAACTTTTAGAGAATTGTTCTTTATACGGAGTCCCTATCGATAAATAAAAAATAAATAATTATCAACAGAGAGTACGTCCCTTGATAATTTTACCAGCATATGTAGATAATTTTTAAATATTCGAAGATAAAGGCCTTGTGGAAAAGAATTTTACCATTTCACTAGTCCTTATTGACATTTTATTTATGTTAATACTACTTGCATGTTTATAAATTTACCCTTTTTCATGGCCTTGAAATGGAAAAAAATGACCCTCCACCAACACTACTTCGAATAATTTCTATAGATCGTGTATATAAAAGTTATCTTTTAACGAAATATATAGTCCCTACGTATTAAATCCTACAATATGATATATTACAAAAGACACGAAATCGTTTAGAAGCTTGTTGTAAAACGATTGATGGATCGGACTTGGTAACGTTTATAAAGATTAGGATAAAAGAATTGCATACTTTGACGAGGTTGGGGACAACGGAGCGAAGAGTTGCAAAGTGACCGTTGATACGCTTGCGACGCCGCCTCTCGGCCTCCTTGTGACTCTTGCAAGCTGCTAGAGCTTTAGCCTCAGGAGATAGTCCGGTCTTTGATGAAGGGCACAGCACTAAGGGAGAAACATTGGTTGCACTTCCTATTAGGGTGTCATTCGATGTGTTTTCATGAAGTGCTGACCTCGGGAGAAAGTTAGTACTTGGATGAATAATGTTTGATGAGGTTCCCATTTCATACAAGCTTGCCATTGTATTCACAAACATCTGCAAGACAGTGTAGGAGGAAGCAATGAAATAAAAAGACATGAAGTAATAACAAAAACAAAAAGATATATGAAGATAATACTCTAATTAAGGCTTAGTAAAGGGGGTATAAAGAATAATCAAAGCAGAATAAACGTGAATCTTACAGAATGGCATTTTTATACGCTAAGATAAGAATATGGATTTATGAAAATTATACCTTATTGAATGAAGAATCTTTAAGGAGCTGATATGTTGCTTGTAGTCTATGCTAATTTTGCATAGGAAGAGGGGTGAGGACTGGTGTGCCTATAATGTGCAAAGTCCTACTTATAGAGCATTATAAAAGTAGTGTCCTACTATTTGTAGAAATCCCATTTATTGGTATTTTAATTGGGTTATTATTCTTCCTATATCGTACTATCATGTTTTTTGGACTGAATCTTCCTTTTTTCCCCTTTCTTGTCTTTTTCCGTTTTACCATTCAACCACCAATTCAGTATATGAGAATAGATATTTACTCCTTTTGGTATAGGTTAATAATAATAAAAAATACAAGTATGCATTTCAAAAAAAATACTGGTAAAGTAAATGTATATATATATATTTCAAGGTATTATCTAATCAAAATAAAAATATCTAAAATTCCCAAATTTTAAAGATAAATACACTTGTTTTTGAAATATTTTCAATATTGAAAAAGTATTGAATATTTTGTATAGTTATTTGAGGAGATTTTAAATCATTTGGTACCTTTATTTGGTCCCTAGAGGCCTCTAAAATGAGTTAGGACCTGATTGTATGAGTTAGGCCTATTACAACTATCTTAAACCTATGATACGTATATCAAGTTATTTTCTCAATGGATTTGAAATAGTTTTAAGGATATTATATATTATTTTTGAGATATTTTTAAAAAACATAAAAATTAAAATGAAGGGTAGTATGCTTTATAAGGTCTTATGAGGAGTTTGGGAGCCATTTACTATCTTATACTATATTGTCTCCAAATATCTTAAAATGAGTTTATGACCTAATTGTGAGAGCTTTGAAAGCGGTCAAAAGGCGTGTTCAAAGTCCAATTGTAAAGTTCAAATCACTTATAAAAAAAAGCTTGACGGACCTTTATAATAAATAAGCAATTTTGATTTATTAATTACAGTAATTATTTCAACTTTTATAAATTCTTAGAACTTCAAAATAATTTCCCTCCAAAATCATTTAAGCTAACTTGACTAATTAAATAATTAAAAAAGACTTTAGAAAGTACATACTTTATGAAATAAATATGTTAGAAATACTTTTCTAAATTCTTTGAAAGTATGGGGTATTACGGTTGAAATAGATGTTTAGAGTCAAAAAAGTTAGTTCCAACTGCTCAAAGGATTAAAATGATCCTATAAGACCCATAACAAGCATATCAAGTTATTTTTCCATTGGGTTCAAAATTGTCCAAATGACTAAATTTGAAAGGTATAATACACTATTTTTGTGATATTTTCAAAAATTTCTGAAAAAGGTATTGAATTATTTCTAGGTCATATAAAGAGAACTTTATCGGTTTTCAAAGGGAAAAGACCCTAAAAATAAGTTGAGGACATAGTAGTAGGAGTTTTGGAAATTGATGGAAATACGTGTTAGGAATCAAAGTAGATGGTTTTAATCACTCCAATCTATTATGATTTTATGGGACCTATGGTAAGTATAGCAATATGTTCTTTCATTAGGTCTAGAATCATCAAATTAAAATGACCGAATTTTAAAGGCCATTATACGTTAGTTTTTAGTTATTTTAAAAAAAATAGAATAAGAAATTGTATATTTTCTAGGGTATTATGAGGAGATTGGAAACCATTCAACAACTTACATTTTTCAAATGCCCAAATAACTAGTTTAGGACGTAATTGAAAGAATTATTAAAATTGGTAGAAATTAATGCTTAGAGTTAGCTTATATGATACTAACCACTTTTAGAGCCTAAATAACCCCACAAAACTCATGATAAACATATCTAGATTTTTCACGAAGTCCGAAATTGTCAAAAATGATCAAATTTTGAAGGTTATACACTATTTTTTAAGATAATTTAAAAACAATTCCAGAAATTAAAATGAGGATACTAAATGCTTCTTAGAATCATATGAGAAGTTTTAGAACCATCTAAATTTACTTGAAATATTTATTACAATAATTTATAATTTCAGTAAAATTGGATCCAAAATTCGTGTTTTGGAGCCTTTGGAAGTCCAACATGTTTGTCCGAAATATCTTTATACGAACCTATGGGACTCCCACTTAATTTATTTTTATTTTTGAAAATTTACCAATCTTCAAAATTACATCATTTAAGATATTTTAAAAGTCGGTCGCAGAATTTCTTTAAATTTTTACCCAAGTTATAACATGATCATATTAGCCCACAAGGGTCATTAGAACCATCTAATTTGACTTAAAAAATAAATTACAATCGTTTCCAATATACCTATAATTGGATTCTAAATATCTTTTTGAATCCTTTAGATTTCTAGAATAATAAAATTTTTGTTCTAAACCTCTTTAAATGACCACAGGGGGCAACCACTGAAATTATTTCACTTTTTGAAAATCTATCGGAATTACCTGAAATCGGTGTATTATAAACCTTAAAAATTTCATCATTTCTGACATTTATAAACTTGGTTGTAGAACTCCTTTAAATATTTACCCTAAATTTAACATGATCAAATTAGGCCACAAGAGTCATTAGAACCATCTAATTTGACTTAAAATATCAATTATAACAGTTTATAATTTACGTATAATTAAATCCAAAATACGTATTTGGGGACTTTGGAGGACCAACATAAATAAAATGTTTGTCCGAAACCTCTTTATATGAACCTAAAGGACTCTCAATTAAATTATTTTTATTTTTGAAAATTTGCAAAATTACCAGAAATCGGTGTATTATAATTTCCAAAATTACATCATTTCAGATGTTTTTGAAGTCGGTCATATAACTCTTTTAAATTTTTACCGACATTATAACAGAGTAATATTAGCCCACAAAAGTCCTTAGAACCCTTTCATTTGACTTTAACATCAATTACAATCGTTTCTAATATAACTACAATTGAATTTTAAATACCTTTTTTAAATCCTTTAGAGGTCTAGGTATAATAAATTGTTTATTCTAAACCTCTTTAAATGACCACAGGGGACATCCACTGAAATTATTTCAAATTTATAAAATCTATTGAAATTACTCGAAATTGGTGTATTAACCTTTAAAATTTCATTATTCTGAGTTTATTGAACTCAGTCTTATAACTCATTTAAAATTTTACCCTAGTTTTAACAGGATCAAATTAAGTCACATGAGTCACTAGAACCATTTAATTTGACTTGAAACATCTATTACAACAGTTTATAATTTACGTACAATTGGATCCAAACTACGTGTTTGGGGCTTTTGAAGGTCCAAGATAAATAAAATGTTTGTCCAAAACCTTTTTATATGACCCTAAGAAACTCCCAATGAATTTTTTTAAAAAATATTTCAAAAATTACGAGAAATCGGTGTATTATAATGTTCAAAATTACGTCATTTTTATGTTTTTGAAGTCAATCACGAAAAAATCACGAAAAGTTTTAAATTTTTACCCAAGTTTTTACATGGACATATTAGTTTACATAAGTCATTATAACCTTATAATTTGATTTGAAACATCAATTACAACCATTTCTAATATACTTAACATTGGATTCTAAAGATGTTTTTAAAGCCTTTTGAGGTCTAGAATAAATAAATAGTTTATTTTAAACCTCTTTAAATGACCACAGGGGACAAGCACTGAAATTTTTTGGACGTTTCAAAAATCTACCGGAATTATCCAGAATCGGTGTTTTATAAACCTTCAAAATTTAGTCATTTTAACATGATAAAATTTGGTCATTGGCCTTACTAGAACAACTATCTAATTTGACTTGAAACATCTATTGCAATAGTTTATAATTTACATACAATTGTATCCAAAATAGGTGTTTGGGCCAATGGAGGTCCTAGATAAATAAAATGTTCATCCAAAACCTCTTTATATGATCCTATGAGACTCCCATTGAAATTATTTTTATTTTTGAAAATTTTCAAGAATTAGCAGAAATCGGTGTATTACAATCTCTAAAATTACGTCATTTCACATGTTTGATGACTTTGGAGGACCAACATAAATAAATTGATTGTCAGAAACCTCTTTATATGACCTTAGGGGACTCCCACTTTAATTCTTTTTATTTTTGAAAATTTTAAAGAATTGTGAGAAATCGGTGTATTTTAATTAGTGATGGAAACGGACCGAATCTGGACCGGATCCTTATGGATCCATATCCAGATCTGTTTTTTGAAGATGGATCCAGATTTAGATCCGCCGGGTATGGAAAGTAAGGATTCATATACAGATTCAATGGATCTAGGTCCAAACGGGTCCAAAACGTGCCTATATTTTTTTACGACAATAATTAGTTTCAAATTTATAAATCTGCATTTTACATCTATGACAATAGTCCGACGAAGGATGTAAGTTTAATAATTGAATATAATTTATATAACTACTCAAATATTACAAAACAATAAAGTACAAATGAAAAAAATCAATTTTTTACATTTCTAGAGAATAACAATACACACAATTACAAATGAGCAAATGAAAAAATGGGTAACGGATCTAGTCTGGGTATTATGGTTAGACACGTACCTGGATCCTTTTTCAATCAAAGAACCCGGATCCGACTCGGATCCATCGGGTCAAAATTTTGAAGACCCGTATCCGCGGATCCAGGTCGGGTCCAATATCCATTTTCATCCCTAATTTTAATCTTCAAAATTTCATTTTAGATGTTTTTGAAGTCGGTCGCGAAACTCCTTTAAATTTTTACCCAAATTATAATAGGGTCACATTAGCGCGCAAAAGTATTTAAAACAATCTAATTTGACTTTAAACATCAATTACAACCGTTTCTTAATATACGTACAATTGAATTCTAAATACCTTTTTGAAGCCTTATTTGGAGGTCTAGTATAATAAATTGTTTGTTCCAAACCTCTTTAAATGACCACAGGGGGACATCCATTGAAACTATTTCAAATTTTGAAAATCTACTGAAATTACTCAAAATTGGTGTATTATATATAACCTTTAAAATTTCATTATTTCAGACTTCTTTAAACTCGGTCTTTGAACTCATTTAAATTTTTACCCTAGATTTAACAGGATCAAATTAAGCCACATGAGTCACTAGAACCATCTAATTTGACGAGAAACATTTGTTAAAATAGTTTATAATTTACGTATAATTGGATCCAAACTACGTGTTTGAGGCATTTGGAGGACCAAGATATACAAAATGTTTGGCTGAAACCTTTTTATATGACCCTAAATAACTTCCACTGAATTATTTTTTATGAAATTTTTTCAAGAATTACTGGAAATCGGTGTATTATAATTTTAAAATTACATCATTTTTTTTTCAAAATTTCTACCCGAGTTTTAACATGGTCTTGTTAGCCGGCATGAGTCATCATAACCCTCTAATTTGATTTAAAACATATATTATAACCGTTTCTAATATACTTACAATTGGATTTTAAAGATGTTTTTAAAGCTTTTGGAGGTCTAGGATAAATAAATAGTTTGTTTTAAACCTCTTTAATTAAATGACTATTTCTTTAAGCCTTAGGAGGTCAATTTTCATGAAGACTATGAAGTTTATTTAAAAATATTTATTAATTTTAATTTGTGATTTGTAATTAGTTAAGACTTTATTTTGGTATGTAATAGTTAATTAGACAGTTAAATTTGTTAGACTTTATTTGATTTTCTTTAAAACTTAAAGTTTGAAAATTGTGTTTGAAAAAATTAGGTTAAAAAAATAGGTTAACTGTTAAATATTCATTAAAAAATTAGGTTGTTTAGGTAAAAAAAGGTCAAATCAGGTCATTTTTGTGTTGATCCCAACCCAAAAATATCAGGTTCGGGTTGGGGTTTTCAACCCAAAAATTTAAATGGATCAGATTCGGGTTGGGGGATAGCTAAAATCGAATATAGGTGATCCAAACATGAACCCGACCCGACCTGATCCGTTTGCCACCCCTAACCACATGGGACAAGCACTGAAATTTTTTTGGACGTTTTAAAAATCTACCAAAATTGGTATTTTAGTAACCTTCAAAATTTAGTCATTTTGGACATTTTTAAACTTGATCGTAGAAATCTTTTAAAATTTTATACTACTTTTAAAATGATCAAATTTGGTCACATGAGTTATTAGAACCATCTAATTTGACTTGAAACATTTATTGCAATAATTTATAATTTACGTACAATTGTATCCAAAATAGGTGTTTGGGGCCTTTAATGTTTGTCCAAAACCTAGTTATATGATCCATGGGGACTCCCACTAAAATTATTTTTATTTTTGAAAATTTTCAAGAATTATTGGAAATCGATGTATATTATCTTCATAATTACATCATTTCAGATGTTTAGAAGTCGGTCACAAATTCCCTTTAAATATTTACACAAGTTATAACAAGGTCATATTAGCTCGTAGGAGTCATTAGAACTATATAATTTGACTCGAAACATCAATTACAACCGTTTTTGATATACGTACAATTGGATTCTAAATACCTTTTTGAAATCTTTGGAGGTCTTGGATAAATAAATTATTTATTCTAAACCTCTTTAAATGATTAGAAGGGACTCCCACTAAAATTATTTTAATTTTTGAAAATCTACCAGAATTACCCGAAATCGATGTATAATACCTTCAAAATTTCGTCATTTTGGATGTTTTTAAACTCGATTGTAGAACTCCTTTTAATTTTTACCCTATCTTCAATAGGATTAGATTAGGCAACATGAATCATTATAACCATCTAAATTTACTTGAAACATTTATTACAACAATTTAAAATTTACGTACAATTGGATCCAAAATACGTGTTTGGAGCCTTTCAAAGTCCAACATAAATAAAATGTTTGTCCAAAATATCTTTATATGACATAGGGGACTCCCATTTAATTTATTTTTATTTTTGAGAATTTTCAAGAATTACCAGAAATCGGTGTATTATAATCTTCAAAATTACATCATTTAAGATGTTTTAAAAGTCGCGGAATTCCTTTAAATTTTTCCCAAGTTATAACAGGGTTATATTAACCCGCAGGAGTCATTAGAACCATCTAATTTGACTTTAAACATCAACTACAACCCTTTCAAATATACCTACAATTGGATTCGAAGTATCTTTTTAATGCTTTTAGATTTATATGAATAATAAATTCTTTGTTCTTAACTTCTTTAAATGACTACAGGGGTCACCCATTGAAATTATTTCAATTTTTTGAAAATATACCAGAATTACTCGAAATCAGTGTATTATAACTTTCAAAATTTTGTCAATTTAGACATTTTTAAATTCGGTCGTAGAACTCATTTAAATTTTTACCCTAACTTTAACAAGATCAAATTAGGCCACATGAGTTATTAGAACCTTTTAATTTGACTTGAAATATCTATTATATCAGTTTATAATTTAGATATAATTTGATCCAAAATACGAGTTTGAGACCTTTGGAGGTCCAACATAAATAAAATGTTTGTCTAAAACTTATTAATATTACCCTAAGGGACTCCCACTAAAAAAAATTTATTTTTGAAAGTTTTTCATCATTTTAGACATTTTTTTAATTCACTCGCATAATTCCATTAAATTTTTGCACTAATTTTAATAGGGTTGTATTAGCATTCAGGAGTCATTGGAACTATATAATTTGAATTGAAACATCAATTATAATAGTTTCTAATATAGCTACAATTAGATTCTAAACCTCTATAGATGACCTTAGGAGACACCCATAGAAATTATTTCAATTTTTGAAAATATATTGGAACTACTAGAAATCGGTGTTTTGTAATCTTTAGAATTTCGTCATTTCAGACCTTTTAGAACTCGGTCACAAAATTCATTTAATTAAATTTTTACCCTAGTTTTAATAGGATCAGATTAGGTCACAAGAGTTATTAGAACCATCTAATTTGACTTGAATCTGTTTCTAATATACCTACAATTGGATCCTAAATATGTGTTTAAGGCCTTTAGATAGGGGTGTCCATAAATGGTAAGTCGTATCGTTAAGCCATAATGGTACGATTAACCATTATAACGGTTATTGAAAAAGAGTAACCGTAACCGTACCGTTAATTAACTGTATAGTAACCAATAAATGGGTTAATCGATATTTAACGGTACGATTAACAGTTAACCGCTAACTGTTTTATTTCATTTTTATGCACTTGTGCACCTACTATTGTGAAATTACTTGTATGATTCCTTAGCTCATTTGAGTCTTTTACAACAGTAATAACACATATTTACACAAGGTTTGATCATGGATAAAAAAAACTTAAGACATTTATTCATGTTTTAACTTTTTAGGTTTAAGTTTTTTTTTAAATCATAATATCGATTAATCGATGGTTAACCGTTACAAAAATTTTATAACTGTAACTGTAATCGTTAATTCTTAAAGGTTCGGTAAAATAACCATTAATATGAACCAGTTATACATGGTTAACGGTTACGATTATTTTGCATACCCTTAGTTTCAACCACTCATAAGACTTGATATGACCCTACAAGATACATGGTAAGTATATTAAGGTGCATGTTCTATCACTAAGTTTGGAGTTTTTTTTTTTAAATTGGACAAGTTTCGACTTTTTTTTTTTGAGATATTTTCAAAAAATTTACAAAATTTAAATAAAGGTATAGAATGCTTCATACGATTATAGGTGGAGGATTAAAACCATTCAATAACTTATATTTTGTCTTGAAATGCCTTAAAAATGAGTTTGGGACTTAATTGTAGGAGTATTGGTATATGTTTGAAATGAATTTTTAGAATAAAAGTAGATAATTTCGAGCACATCTAGACCTATTATGACTATATAGGACCCATGGTAAGCTTGTCAATGTATTTGCTCAATGTGTTTGAAATCGTCCAAAATAACCAAATTTTAAAGGTTATTATACATTACTTTCAAGATATTTTTGAAATATTTTAAAATCAAAATAATTAAAGATATTGCATGCTTATTAGGCTCTTATAACAAGGTTGAAACAATTAAATACATTATATACAATTTCCAAATGCAAGAATAATGAGAAGTTTTGAAAATCAGTTGAAATGAATGTTTAGTGAAAGTAGATGGTTCCAATCATTCTTAGGCCTAATATGACCCTATAAGAGTCATGGTAATCACACCAAATGTGTTCTTTTAACGAGTTTAAAATTACACAAAATTTTTAATTTTTTTTACTATACATTGTTTTTGAGATATTTGTTAATTTTTTTTCAAATTGAATTAAACTTACTTGACATATTTTAAGGTCATATGGGTAGGTTTAGAATCATTTAATACCTTAATTATATTCGGTCTTCAATGACCCAAAAATTGAGTTTAGGGCCATTACACTTAATTAGAAACTACTATGTGCTCGTGCAATAACACATTATTAAATTTGGTTAAAGAAACTGATTATGCCCTGTCTTATCAAAATACTATTTTTTTAATTTAAAAAATAGAATTTCTGAATAGTTAGATAACTGTCTGCAAAATAGAGGAATCAAGAGATAGAGAAAAAAATGGGTGGAATTTGTTTCGAATTGTATTTCGTGCATTACTCTTGCGCTAAATTGAAAAAGGGTTTTCCAAGGCATTTAATTAATGGACCCCTTTTTAGACTTAGTTGATATTGCTTAAACCCATTTACGATTTTTTTGTTACTATTCACTTCATACCACAAACTGTACCTTTTTAGCAAGAAATTAAATCATAATAATATCACAATTACTCTAAAATTCTTCCATAATTACTCTAAGATTCATATCCTATATATTATTTATGAGCATGAATTATCACCAAGCCTCCAAATTGCAAACGGATCATTTTCGTTGCTTCAGGTGAAAAAAAAAATGTTGTTTCGTTTACATAATTAATCATAGGTTTGGATGAATATAAATTTAAAACTTATAGCTTCAGGATATTAAAAATATATAGGGAAAAATATAGTAAAAAATAAAGTTTTGTTAATTTTTCTCTTTTATCTTAATAAACTCTACAAATTATAGACTTACATTATAATAGTTACTAAAATAATATCATAAGAGACGCCACATAGTGACATATTTTGTTGATTAGTATTCCTTAGTTGTTGTATTTGGTTACTTCAATATTAGAGTGATACCAAAGAACAAAACCATCTCACAGTGAGAGAGATTATATTCGATGCGTGTATTTTGGTTTGGAGTGGTAATGCTTAGTTTTCTTAGCGTCGGAGTTTTTCTTTTAAATATCTCCCTTACCCAAAATCATAATATTGAAGGGGCTGATAAGGGTTACTCTTCCTCGTCCAAGACTGCCAACTCCGACGTTGCTGGTGACCATATGCAAACATCTACATCAATCTCCAACAACGATGCCGCCGATGAAGTTCAGACTTTCACCACAAACTCCGTCAACAATGTCACTGATGACGATTTTTGTTGGAGACACTTAGAACAATGGTGATATTATCCTAAATCACATAAGTTGAGATATTATCCTAAATCACGTAGAGAACATAATGCACTAAACTTGGGCCTTTTTTTTTTGTTATTAATTTTTTTTTAAGGTTTGTAAACAGTTATGCATCTTTATCCTCTTTTTTTTTATATTTTTTTAATATCTCGAATCTATCATTTTTAAATATATTTTCATCCAAACTTACGATTAATTAGGTAACCGAAGCAATATTTTTAATTTTTTTCACCCGAAACAACGACAAACCTTCATTTTACTTTTAAAAGCCTCACATTCATTGTGTTTCTAAAATAATAATATAAGATTTTTGAAAAGTGATACAATGTACATACTTCTATCTTATAAAAACACTTTTTAAAAGCCCAAATTTTTATTTGCATATTTATAGCATTTTGCTTTTTTTATAAATAGATTTGAAACTACAATTACTTTAGTTAACTAAAACATGCATTATTAATCCATAGTACAATTTAGGCCAAACTATTCCAACCAACGTGTTAAGCTTTTTTCTTACGACGAGTAGTTATATGAAATCCTTTTTTATTTCACTTGAAATATGTCTTAGTGACTGCTAAAAGTTTAATGGAGGTATAAAACAATTATTTAGGATGGAGGATATAGTATGTTAAAAAACGAGAGAAATTTCTGCAGGGACATAGACAAGCGGAACAGTAAATGAGGCAAGAGGAATATTCCTGCAAGCAATGTGTTTGGTTCAGCTGTGACAATGCCGGGACTAAGTAAAAACAGAAAGGGCAATCATTTTCTTACACTGCCCAGCAAGCAGTAATTTTTTATTTTGTTGGTGAAAAAAAATTTTAACACACAACATCCTGTCCTCTGCAATTGATTTTACAGACAATAGTACATAATTGACTCTGTCTTAGATTCTTAGTAGCATAGAAATTGGCCTCAAAGAGTGCTTAACATCTGCTTATAGCTTTACCTTTTCCATTAACTATAAAAATAAAAATAATATAGGAGTAGAACTTACCATACTTTAGAAGTTTACTTTGGCTTAAGGTCGTCTTACACAGTTATACACTTAACTTTCTGAACTCTGGAAACACTTTTGCACATTATCTTCACACTTGTACCTAAAAAAGCAACCTACTTTTAGAAACAACTTGTCGTTTCTTTTGTGCAGCCTAATGATTTAGTTACTTAGCTAAGCAGATTTGTGGTTTTGACTGAGCTTGAAGCCTCAAAACCTGTACGATCTCCTTCAGTTTTATGCAGCCCTAATACAATCCTTTTAAGTTTAGTAAATGTGTAATTGACAGGGTAATACTCGTAATCATATGTTGCATGCAGACTTGCAGATTGCCTTAGCTTGCAAGACATGGACAGGGGATACATTTGAAGTTTTAGCATATAGCTTGCAAGACATGGACATGGATAGGGTAATACTCTTGTTAGTATATGCGTACGGAGTACAGTGGTAGAAAATGTATTTGTTTAGGTGTTCAATTCCTAAACTTATGATTGGATGAAGTCTACTGGATGTGTTTGTTTAGGTGTTCAGTTCCTCAACTTATGACTGCATGAATTCTACCAGGCATGCTATAGAAGTTGGCCAAGGGGTTGGCTTTACGGAGTATGGTATAGGTTATTTCACAATGACTACTATAACAGGTGGATCGTGCATGTACTTCTCAAGTTCTCACGCAACCGTAGATAGATTGGTTCATGCACCAATGTTTACCCTACTAGATAAAAACATTCACACATTTAATTATGGAGTATACAGTAAATAATTAGACTAGATTTGGTGAAGTTTGTTAAAATTATAGATCAAGATATCACTATAATATTAGAAGATAAGAATTTGTATCCGCTAACTTTTAAGATGACGTGATACTTTTACATCATGAACAACTCATTACACATACTCCATTATTATGATGTACTCTATATATGAGTACATTCAGACATGGCCTAATACTTTGAAATAGGTGTAATGACTAGTAGACCCCTAAAAATAACTCAATAGCAAAAGAAAACAAGCTCCTATATTCCCATTATAACCCTATTATTTCAAAAAATGAATACGAAAAGAACAGAATCTGAAAATTCTGATAAAATACTCTGTCAAGCAGGGAACATTAAAATAAGCTGGCCCCTAAATGTAACAGTTTTTGGTAGCAGACATTCCTCCTTCACTTTATCCAGCAAGCACAGAAGATAATTGAGTATATTTTGTTAGGTTTCCTGCCTTTTCTTTTCTTTTTCCTACTTTTTCGGTGAAACTCAAGAACAAGTCTAGACATAGACATACTCGTTCACTTTATTAACATCAATGACATACAAGTTTACCAAAAGTTGAAGAGGAATTCAAAGGAGGGAAAACTATTGGATAATCACGGACTAAGTGATTATACGGAGTAATTTATTAGCAATCACATAGGCGTTCTCCCTCATAAAATAGGACTTCTTCAATCCCACTAAGTTCGTCCATTTGACTTTTTGTGATATTTAAGATATGACTTTAAATATATTTATTTCAAAGTTCGTAAGACAAAAAATTATGAAAATTTTACATTCTAAAAATTTACATTGAGATGCATTCAACAACATCACATTTGAATATATTATTTATTATAAAATGATGAAAATTTATGGTCAAATTTTTTGAACTTTGACTATATAAATAAAATGGGTAGTAGTAGGATGGAGAAATATAAAACTACATTTGGATTTCTAAAAAGAAAATATAATTTTCCCGGAAATTAGCAAAGTTTCCAAGTTGGAAAAATATGAACTCATTGAGGGACCAAATCATTAGCATAAAGAGCAGAATAGTAGGTGTTTGGTGTAAATAGCCCTGATTTCTGAGTTCTGAGTTCTGACTATGATAAGTGACGATTGACCTGAGGGGAATATCTTTAGCTTTGCCTTTATCCTTTGTTCGTCGTTATTCTCTCAAATTCAATCACCAAAATAGTTCGTTCCACTTCTCCATACAAAAAAATATATGAAGCTCTCTGCTTTAGGTAATCATATCTTAGGACTTTCTGTCTTTAATGTTGAGTTTACCAAAACATTTGAGGCCTTTATGGACCCATATTATTGAGAATGTTTGTATACTCCTAATCTGGTCTTTCATTTTTTTTTTTTTTAATTCTTTGGAGTATTTTACGGCTTATTTTTGTTTGTAGATTCGGAGTACTAAATAATGACATTTTATTGTCCATAATTGTTGTGTGTGTGTGAATATTTCGCTTAAACAAAATCAGCAAACAGAAACAAAGTTCAAGACTAGGATTTCTCTCTACGAAAATGAAAAACATTATTCTCCCAAATCCTCAAATTGTTACACTTACACATAAATATAGGTTTATTAGAGGGTATAGAATTGTTGGTTCATTTGAACCTTCCTCATATTCCACTACTATTCTCCAACATGTTTACAGAGCGAGACGATGCTGTGCTATGCATGCCTGTTGACCTTATATGATTGCTTACGCATCATATGGAGGCATGGACTCATCCATGGGCGGAGTAAAGGCAGCAGACAAAGGTAGATATGGATCTTGACATTTCAAGTTGTCGACTCTTACGTATGAGATTTCATGTTAAAAATAGAGTGACTATAACTAAAAAAAGGATTACTATATGGAAATATATATTATTTTTAATCCCTAACTCCAAGTTATTTTGGCATATGCTAGATGGATCAAATGTAAATAAAATTTTCACTAGGGCCGCTGTTGTTTTAGCAATTTTTAGGTATGAATGATCCATGAACATGTGCTCCGGAGTACATAATTTCATATCAGGTAAACTTCTAATCTAACTCCTGGTCTATGTTACTATTGTGTATCTTCATTTGAGATGACGGAGACAGTGAAATGAAAGAGATAGATGTGTGAAAAGGGCCCAAGCTTTTCTTTGACAGAGTGCTAGTCTTGCTCACCAACTTTTGACCACATCGATTTTGAATTTTTCGAACAAGGATAAGTAGTTACTCAGTCTAATTTGGTGCATAGTCATGTGAAATGACTCAAGTGGGTAATGCTAATTATGTTAGTACTACATACTCCGCATTTGCTGAACCGGCATGTAAATCGGCCACTTAACCAGTACATGGATTGGTTTATACTCTAAAATCTGGCCAAACCCTAACAACCTAGTGCTGGCATGGTCCTCCGCTATTTCTAGTAAGAGTAGTTACAATCAACACAATAGGCATAACCGAGAACCGTGTCCTTAAACCAATGTAACTAGTACCCCAAAGGTGCCCTAATCTAGTTATTAGCTCAGCTGGTAGCTTGGTCCGATAACTTCAGACCCTTTTTAAAAAGAGTGGTCCATTACACCTTAAAGGGTCTGATCAGTCAAATTACTCATTAACTTAAATATGAACCAATGATATGATTTCAATTGCTCTTATTTTTTTTTTTTAAAATAAAAAGAACAAAAATAATGTTTCAAGTATAATCTATCAAAGTTCTGGGCCAGTTTGATAAATGGGCATGCATCTCTTGTGCAGACTTTGGGCTCAGATGAGACTGACTACAGTGTCGGCAATGGCTAAAGAAATTACATAGCTGGATTAGGAAAACTAATTAGAGGCTGATTGGGCTGCACGCTGGTGTCCTCTTTAACCTGGTTCCTGCTTACCTTCAGGACTGTGCAACATTGTTGGATTTTCTGCTGACCTGGTTCCTGCTTAAAGTAGTACACAGACTAAAGCTAGCTGCCAGGGCTAATTTCACAAAATTTTACGTGGAAGCTTATGCATATAACTACTTCATAGATAGTTTTCACAAAATAGTTACATTAATGTCATATCCACAGCCCAAATACTTAATATGTGTTATCTATGATTAGATAATGTTTAGTGTTTCTACTCTTAAGTAATAGATGTTATCAATGATTAGACAACGCTAAGTGTTTCTAATCTAAGCAGGCCTCAAATGACTAACACTTAATGCGGAAAACTGTAAAGAATCTAAACATGATACCAATATTAGCACAAATAAAACCATAAGCATCGAAATTTCTACAGAACACCATTTGATACTGCATACTACGTGTAATGTTATGATGTATTTGGTATTCTAACAGAACTCAAACAAAATGTAAAGACGAATGAAGTATAGGTCACCTCTAGTCTAGAATTGATAAAAAGAACGTATTACCCTGGTTTTATACAATGCCGCTTTTAATGAAATACCAAGTAAAAACGGTCCAGCTCCAAGCAAAATAAGAACTGCAGCGACTATGCATGATTAAATTGATAACATGACAATTAGGAAGTAATGAGCACAGTATGTGCATGCCTTATGAACCATATAATCACTTCTTATTAAATACATGAAAAAGTGTAGGAACAAGGTTACACAACAACCAGAGTGCAGCGGTATGTGACAACTTCAATTCAGTAAAGAGAACATAATTACGATTTGTTTAGTACTCCAAAATTATCTACAGTCAACATGCTAATCTCGTAGAAACTCCAAACTACAGCAGAAACTATGAATGGAAATCCACACATACCTCCAGCTCAAAATTATTAATGCCTTATGCTGAAGATCTAAACCATCAAATAGGATGTAGGCAACCATTCACGCTTAAAAACATAAGCATGCTGCACCCAGCTCCCAAGTGAGTGTCAGCAACACCCTCATTCTCCACTTTCACTTCATCATTCGAGGCTTCCTCCACATCTTCTCACAATTTTAAAACTTAATCTCTGATTTTTATTTTCCAACGGTATCAATAGGGTAACATGACGATATATTTTTTTTTCCCTGATGATGGGATTTTGTCGCTTTCATAATAATGACATAGTAATAATAGTATTGGATTAAGAATTTGTATCGTTTTTTAGTAATCCCCGTGAATCAAGCAACAAACTCGTTTAATGTCAATCCATTAATGATAGTAGTCTAAGTAAAGGAAGTTTAAAATTTTATTTATGGTTTTAAAACTTAGTATTTTTATTAGAAAGTTGAAACATGAAATGTATGTGTTTGATTGTTCTTGCATGTAACAATATTTATTTTTGAATGATGCATGTTAAGTTTGCATTCTTAACATATATATATTCAACTTTGTTGATTGTGTGTACTTTCTTTTTTTAGTATCACCTATTTCTTAATTGACCCTGTGATGTGATAACCAAACTCTACATTTGTAATGTTAGTGAATAGTGGTCAACGATTTGCAGGTCTACAATTGCCATATTCAAATGAGGATTTGAATGGATAGTTTTACTTCGTTGAAATAGGTTTTGAATACTTTCGTTGGAGTATTTATTCCATTGAATTTTCATTATGGGTTTTGGATTTTTATTGTGTTATTTTTTGAGGATTGCACTTCGTATATCATTGTGAAATATTTGAAAGGATTTTGAATACTTTTGAAAGTTGCTTTATCAAGAGTAGTAACTAAAATTTTCACTATAAAATTCTAAAGAGTCCATCAAACCGTTTTTATGGAGAGATAATGTTCTAACAATTCTCTTTATTAGGTTTATTTATTCAATAAAATAATTTATAAAAGTTAAAAAAATTATGAGGATGGTACATGTAAATGATTAAATGTATACTTAAACTTTAACTCGATAAGCAAAAGGATAGAAAGGGTAAAGCCTAAGAGAAAGACACATATGTTATCATCTTAGATTTAGACTATGTTCTTCTCAACTTGTTTTCATAAATTATTACTTATTTTTACTAGAATTAGATTAGATCAAACCAGACTTGTATATCCATTTGCTTAATGAAAAATATCTCTAATTTTATGTTCATAAAAATTATGAAAATTATATATTTAAAAGCACATACAACGATTTCAACATGATCCCACCTAATCATGTTTTTTTTATTATAATTTTTAATATACAAATACAATCAAATATTAGTCAAACTAGAAAATCAATTCACAAGATCAAACCAGACTTTGACAAATTTATTACCAAATCAAACGAGGTGAAGAGAACATAGCTTGAAACTGAATGTTTACCTCTCAAACAAAAAAAAAAAAAGATGGATATTGGGGCCAATATGCTACAACGTGGGAGTTGCACTTTGGCATCCACTGTTTCCTTGTACACACCCTCCAAACTTTCACTCAGGAGCACACATGGAAAGATATAAAGCGATAGAGGAAATGCAAAACGACCACCAATTTTCTAAGGTATTCTATCATTCTTTGTATTGCAGAAGTTGAAATTATTTGCAGTACTTACATTCTTGCTAAATTACAACCATATAAAAGCTTAGGCAATGTACAACAATTTTTAAAAAAAAAAAGCTTAAGCGATGTAGTTGTTAGTATAGGGAAGGCAAAGCTTTACCTCTCTTTAGGGGCCGAATCAGTATAAAAGAAGCATAATCAAACTTGTTCCTTCGATTTGGGTATCATCATTTTCAGTCAGGGAAAAGAATTGTACCCTTGCAAGAGCTCCAAATTCATACAAGTTTAATCATACAATTTGTTTTGTGGCGTACAGGCCCCCTTCATATAGAAGTTTCTCCACGCATGTCCCACCCGAATATTGGAAAGTTCTTTCGTACCCAATGATATCGTCACCTGCTGAGAATGGATTGATGAATTTCGTTGGCTATCAATCGAAGAAATGGTTCATACTCCTCACAAATAAACAAGTTAATATCACTTTTACCTCTGGATTGCTTCAGTTTGGCCCTGGGAATTTAATATCTTCTTCGCACGCACTGTGTACACCAAGGATACGTAAACCACAGTTGCAGCCACGATGAATACACCAAGATATACACAAGCTGTTGTAGCTAATACATAAAGGTACCTGTGAACGCACACTGTCAATATCACAAGCTCAAAATCAAGTAACTTAACTCCATGCCTATAGTCAAGCAATACTACATGCATCAACAATTTTTATTATTCTGTACAAACCAATACAAGTCACTTCTGTACCTGAAAAATACGAAGTTCTTACTAATTCTTTTTTTTTTATTATTAAAAAAAAGGAAATTCCAACGTGTAGAGTCAAAGTTTCTGATTCCATAAAATATTGCTACTTAGACTTATGCTAGTATTTCACAGCGTATGACTCATCAAGGGATACTTACTTAGGAGAGAAGACACTCCAAACAAATAAATGATTCCTCATTTGGAGCAATATGATAGTGTACGCAACTAAGAGAACAGAATTAATGGCCAGTGGAACAACAAATGGAATGGCAAGCACCGACTTCAGTAGTTGCCCAAAATCCATGATACGGTCAATCTCAAAATAACTCTTATCCTTCAAAGAGATGGACATCATCAAAGAAAGAAGCACCAAAATCGGTGATGCATAAGTGATACAAAACATCAGTAAACCAGAAAGTAAGGTCGAGTGGCTTGAGATGCCCTGGAAATTTACAATCATTGTAGCAGTGTTAACAGTAATTACATTGATAAAGAACAAAAAAAAATGAAGGGTGCAGGCTCATGTTTTATCAGCTGACTTACAATGAAAGATCCGGCAACATCAATGGTGGCAAGAGTGTTGGTATTTCCCAGACCAAAATGGCCAGCCATCCCCATAAAATACAATGCTGCAACCTAATAGAAGTTATAGAACAATATCATTCTCATGAATAAGCACCTGTAATTTAGAACATTTTACCTTATCAAATATACTCAGGCTAAAAGCACTGATGAGAAACCAAAGGTTAAAAGAATTTGAACTCTAGATAAAATTATACTTGAAGTTACCTCAATCCATGGCTTTTGACATGCTTCACCATTGGAGAAGTACATCATAACTGCAAGGATCTGCAGCAGCAGCAAAAAAACAGGCATTGAATTCACTGGTTGCTGCAACAAAAGCTGCAATAGTGACCAGGAAATCATGTATGCCAAACCAGTCAAATAGGTAGACTCTCTGAAACCTTCAGACAGATAGATCATCTCATTCTCAACTGATTGAGAATTAGATAACTGGCTATTGGATGATGGTTCCTTGCAAATGGAGATGGGAGAAAACCATGGAGATGCTAATACAGTAAAGCCTGTAGCAATGCTCAGAACAGCATAGATAACTTGAGCCATAAAGGTAGCACCACGACCAGATGCCAGCAATACCTTATCTTGGTATATCACAATATGTTGCAAAACCAAGTATCCTGATAGGAGAAAGGAGCACAGGAGAAAGTTGCGGAAAAACCTATTTAACCTCGACCTAGAAAAAGCAAATAAGCTCAAGCTGGTCACTAAGATTCCTGATACCACATTGATTGCGTTCTTTTTATTGCTTCCTCCTTGGTCAAGCCATTTTGATATGTCAGGTAGATGCGTCCAGTTCACACCACCTTGATGCCAGGCTCTTATGATCCTTCCACAAATGAGGATTACAAAGACTGAACACAATTGTAAGGATCTAGAGCCATAGTTGCTTTTATTAAGTCTGTCTCGATTTCCTAGAGGGAGAGACTTAATCGTTTTACGCATTAGAACCCAGAATAATGATGATGTCAGAAAATGCCAAATATATTGCTCTTCTTCTACCATAGAACTAGATCCCATGCTCACAACAAGAATGACAATCACAGTCACAACAAAAATTTCCTCTAGACTCCAGTTCCACGTACTATTTTCTTCAAGGTATATGTCTCTTCTCAAACAGAACAGAAGTCTCAAAAATACCAAAGAAGAAAGTACCATTGCCAAAATACCAAAAGCAAGTTGAACAAAAGGTTTCTGAAAGTGATAAAACAGTTCATCAAAAACAGGAACATAAAAGAAATAATGAGACTAGTGTTTTCTTTTTTTTTTTTTGGAAGATAAAAAAAGGCAATTGATTAAAATTGCTCTTTTGGCAGACACACTTTAGAGCCCATTCATAACTTAAAGGGCTCAAGGAGGGTCCAACCATAAAAAGAACAGCCCCCCCTGTTTTTAGGCATATACACAAAATGAAAACTGAAACAGCAGTGCAAAGTTAGGACATACATCAGTGACTTTGTGAGTTAACCACTCACTTGCAGTCATTAGGAAGTCGTGATATGCACTGACTGTGGGATTGAATTGCTGACCACCATTGGAACTGCTGGGAGAATTTGGTATAGAAAGAAAAAAAAAATCAGAAGGCTCCTGCTTTAGTAACCAAAACATCTCTAGAAATACAAATCAGAAAAGTTCCTGCAAAAATAAACCAAATTTTACTCTCTTTACAGTAGCTTTGGACCAACCTTGAAATATTAGACTTCCAGAAGCTGTGAAGGTCAGAAGCTTTAGAGTATAGGCAACAAAATATCTCTTCAACTGAACCACAGCATTTACTCACTTTGGACCATCTAGTACCACCAAGGTATCCAGAATCTGAAACCCCACAAGACAGACCAGGCAAATGGGATTTAAGCAACCTCAGTAGTTGCCATGAATTCAATTCAAGTGCCCTCAGCAATCTGTCATCTGGTCAGCAATACAAGGTCTAAGGTGCATGAACATGAAAAAATTATCCTCAAACTAAAATAATCTCCCTATAAAGAGACATATTGCAATAAATCCCAGCAAGATGAAGTAACCAGAGGTTCCTGACAAATTTGTTGCAAGAACTACCTGATAAAGACAGCAAACAGTCCACAGCGGTAACTCCAACATTGTTCTTGGGCATTGGCACACCAAAAAGAAGAGCTAGTGTAGGAGCAAGGTCAACCTAGAATGCCATGCATGTGATAGTTAGATACTACTGTACTCTTATCTAGCAGCCATAACCACAAATGGAAGAAGCGTGAAACTCTCTAGCACCTGTCAAAAAAAAAAAAACAAAAACAAATAGGATGAGATAGGAAGTTCAAAATTTTCCAATCAAACTTAGAAAAATTATAATTTTTTCACCAACTGAAACAGACAGAGAGCTGCTTTATATCTTTACATATATTGTTCACCAATATGATATCCATCAGGACAGGACATGATGTTGATGAGACTCATCACCTGATTTATTGTGTCTTGGAATGCTGGCACGTCATCCCGAAGAACTTTAGAGTTAGGACCAATAAAAAGTGCCAAAGAATCAGTCTCTTCATATGAAGAACCACCGTGATTCCCACTCTCAGTCATGCCATGATCACTGACCACAAGCTGCAAATTCAACAGATCTGTCAGAAGTATCAATATTTATTCAAAAAGAATTATTGCCACTGTGCTTGACAGCTAACAAAGATTTAAGGAAAATAGGATCATTGAGATAATTCAAGAATGGCTGCTCTAGAACAGTTCATATCTTCATGTACAAGAATAAGAATGTAGCATTGTAAATTGAGGTACACCAATCTAAATAGGATCATTGAGATCATTCAAGAATGGAAATGTCATGTAGGCAAAACCATAATCATTTTTATCATTGCAATGATTGAAAAAAGAGTCCAAAACTAACATGGCCTACTAAAATTAATATATTATATTTGCTTAAAAAGTTGCCATATACTTCATATGTCAATTAACTGCTGAATATAACTCAACTTTTACCACTACATAGTACATTATAAATTATAATATTTATAACATTAAATTTGTATTGATAAACACGTGAAAATAGATTATACTTATGATATGTTTTAATAAACTAAAATGCTAATTCATCTCTCTTGCCACTACCAAAAAGTTGTGGTTCCCTATCCTCTCATATCAGGCATTTCAGTGATTGGAACCATCTAATTCAACTCTAAACAACCATTTTAACTAATTTTTTATCAGGTCCTAAAGTTGGTCTTATGCCATCCTAGGCCAAAGGCATCCGGTACCATTATTTCAATTTCAAATATTATTTTTGACAATATATCTTAAAAACAACGTATTATAACCTTTAAAATTCAGTTTATGGTAACACCTTTATTTGCTTACATAGGGTCTTATAAGATTATATCAGGCCTTACATGTGATTTGACTATTATTTGACTCTTAACAGCCATTATAATTGATTTTAAAAATTTTGCAATTATGTTCGTAACTTAGTCCTAAGCCTTAATATTTTGAACTTTAGATAGTAAAAACTTTTAAACCTCTTCATATAACCCAAAGAGGTATCCATTACCATTAGTTTAATTTCAGATATTTTTCCCAAAAATCTCAAAAGTAGTGTAGTAACATTTAAAATTTAGTCGTTTTGGACAATTCTAGAGAGGGAACACTTTAATATGCATCTTAATTAATGTCATATTAAGCTCTTTGCGTGACCAAAACTATACAAACACTAAACAACCACTTTAACCAAATATTTAAAACTCCCACAATAAGGTCCTAAACTTGATTCCTAGCCCTTTGAAGATCAAACTTACGGTAGTGAATGGTTGCAAGCTTCCACATATTACTCTAAAAGGTATCCGGTACTATTTTGCATATTTTTCGAACGTATCAAAAAGGAAGTACTACCTTCAAAGTGATGTTATTTGGGAAACACCTTCATTTCTTATCAAGGGGCTTTTAAGTTCATATTAGGCCGTAAGTATAACTGGAACCATCGAATGACTCAAAACCTTCTCATATGGCTAAGGCATCTAGTATCATTAGTTTAATTTCAAATATTTTTTCAAAAATATCTAAAAAACTGTATATTTTATAACCTTCAAAGTTCAATTATTTTGGACCAACCTCTATATACTTGTCATGGGTTTTATAAGGTCATATAAGGGCTTACATGTGATTAGAACCATTAAATATGACTCTAAACAACTACTTTAACCTAGTTCTAAAACTCTCACAGTTAGGTACAAACAAGGTATCGAGTAATTGAAGATTGAATTGAGGCAACGAATAATTTCAAACCTCTTAATAGAACCCTGTGAGGCATAAGTACCATTAGTATATTATCATAAATTTGTTAGAAGATATTTCAAAAAAGTGTATTATTTAAAATTCAATAAAAATTTGACAATTTCGGACACTATGAGAGAACATCTCGATAAGCTTCTTATGGGTCTTATAGGTCAAAATAGGCCCTTTGAGTAACTGCATTCATTTACTTCGATATTAAATAGCCAATTTAAGCAATTTATGAAATCTTACAATAGGTCATCATAAACTTGATACCAACCCTTTGTAAAGATTGAATATAACACTATGAATGGATCTAAAACTCCTCATACAACACTTTTAGGCACGGAGTACCATCATTTTAGTTTTAGAATTAATTTCGAGAATATCTCAAAAAAAGATGTATAATAAACTTCAAAATTCAGTCGTTTTGAACAATTTCAAACCGAGTGACGGTACATCTTTATATGTTTTTCTTGGATATAATAGAGTCATATTAAGCCCTATGAGCATGTACTTTGACTCAAACTGCCATTTCAATCAACTTGTGAAATTCTTATTATTAATTCATTATAAACTCGGTCCTAAGCCTTTGGAGACAAAATATAAAGCAATAATTGGTTCCAAACCTCTTGTAAAACCCTAACAATTATACTATACCATCATTTAAGTTTTAGACATTTATGGACCCAGTGTTACTTAACATTTTTCTCATTGATAGTAAGCTAAACACACTGTGCACCATGTCTTAACCTATATTGTTAGGGTCTACACCGACGATAAGTTTTGGCCCTTTTGCCTTGGGTATGTAGCCATCTTTTGAAACTATATTATGTTAGCCTCCAAGTACAAAATTTAGGTTTTTGAATGATCTGAAAGAGGAGAGGAGGGACAAATCAAAGTGACACAGCAAGGTCAGTAGCGTATTTAAGTCATCCGCAAACAGTAGGAATTGTACTCAAGGACAACCTCGCAGTTATCCATAGTGCAGGCTTAGCATACAACCCATGCCCATGGGATGGGGGCCGAAGCCCCTACCATAGTGAGTATTAGCGGATGATTGATTTTAATTCTAATGAAGGGGAAAAATCCGGGAACTCATGCAATACACGGACCTCAAAAACTAGTAAACAATAATCATGCATAAAATTCAGATTTTCAATTAGGAATCAAGCAGATTTATAGTAACAGTGATTATGGACAAAAAGAATTGCTTTAGTTTCTAAGGCTACAGTATACATTGGATCCATTGAACAGGAGAAGAATAAAATCCTAGAAAAGGGCGTTAACCCTAATCTTCTATTTTCATCATGAGCCCTATGGATGAAATTTATGACATGGGTGAGACCCATGGATAATCAACAGTTTTGTGGAAAAGAAGCATTTCAATTTTACAGATCACATTAGAGTATGACAACCCTGAAAATAATTAGAATTAAGCATTTACTAGGCAGCAATTAATTGAGACAAGGCAGGACTCAAGAAGCAAGATCAAGTATGAACAAACCAGAAGGGTATCTCCTTGCTTGTCGTCACTCGAAAGAACGCTACTAAAATGTATCATCTTTATCACGTCATCCATTTCCCTAAGTTTTTTGGGCATTAAGGCACTGAAATTATTTGAAAAAAATAATTCAGAACCAAACAATTTAGCACTTACACATTAAACTCAGAAATTGAGAAAAAGAAATACCTTTTCCGTCCACCAATATGTCCAATATGATCCAGTCCTAGATAATGAAGGATCTAGAAATATGTTGTAAACAAACTAGTATCAAGTTCTTTACTTGGCAAATTGGAATAAGCATCTTATTCAAGAAAAAAGCAACGGGTCATAATGTAATCACAAAAGGTCCAACTAGATCCATGGAAACATTGTTCCTTTTCATCCTTTTTCTAAATGACCAAATAAAATTCAGGAAAAAGAGAGACTTGGATTCACCAGTCAATTAACAATACCTAGAGAAGACAAAACAACTTGGCACCAACATCAATATTCTGAAGGATGATGTCGACAATCAAAACCACAAATGATATGGAAGATTTTGTTTTTCCCCCCTAAAATTTTTATCCAAAATGCAAATACCCCAAGACAAATAGTTTATACATTTTGATTTAGTCTATGTAAACTAAAGCCAAACATTTGTGAAACTTTTGGCTTCAATGGAAATGGATAAGCAAATAGATGATGTGCTAACCCTAGTACTAGTTTACAAAAAGCATTGAAAGAGTTAAAACAATATGAACAAAGGCATTACTGAAGCACACCAAATAAACCAGTGAACAACAGTTATGTCTAAGAGAAAGGCAAGGAAATTGCAAGGATCGGAGATGGAAGTTTCAGTTGAAGCATCCTAGTTCCATACTGTAAGGGGGCCTATGCAAAAATGAAGATCTAAAAATACTTAATCTAAATATATTCACGAAGGTACTCTTCATGGACTGAATGCCTTCATATATTCTAGACAGTACTCTTAATTATACCTTTATATCCATGTCTTCCTTCGACTTAATCATACCCTTCAATATTACATTTCCGTGAAATATATACATAAATTTGAGTTATACATGTATATGAGTTATATTTGAATTAGGATGTGGATGAAGACCTAACACCACAAGTCACAACTCACACAGTGCAACCACATCTTAGTAACAGCTAACAAGAAGTTATGTTTCCATAAAAAAAGATGATAGTAAGACCTTAGCCATCTAAATTGCCAAGCAATGAAGTTCAACTCTGGCTATTTCGAAATGAACAGAGACTATCAGGACGTGAAGAGCTTGTAAGTTACCATAAGATGCCAATCTTCCTGATTAAGTTCTTCAGGCAAATGTCGAGACACATTGAGATCCACTACCACAGTGTCCTTTACCTAGCCAGCCAGAGACCCAAAACACGGGGAAAAGATGAGAAATTACACCATCAGAAATTTCTAATTTCATTTTTTATGATTCAAACTAGACAGATTTCCAAATACAGAGTAATAGAGGAAAGAGTGCAATTCACACTTTCACTAGAGAATACAGACACACAGCTATTTTCAAATGAAACCAGACAAATTCACGAACAAAAGGCACGCTGAACTAGCTTGAACACCAACTAGGTACTTGGTTACGATAAATGTCAAGGGAGAGACTTACAAAGAAGCTACTGACACCATCATGCCGATTGAATAACTTTGGGAACAACTTTAGCCAAGTTTCATCGCCAAACAAGGTCATTTTCCAGCCAATCCTAAAAAACTGGTCTGCAAGAAGAAAAAATGGGTCAGGCAAGAATAGGTCAACCAAAATGCTTCTCTGTCTCATAATAACGCAGTTAAAAGCCACAAGGTCATGCAAACTAACCTAAAAGATTGTCATCTAAAAATGCCTGTGTATGAAAATTCAATGCCACATCCAGGAATCCCCCAATAGCACCAGAAAGCATAGCCTGTTGAATCAGCACAAAGATGAGCAAAAAACTAACCTAGAAGGGAGCTACCGAACAACTATCAAGCAAATTAAACAATACAAATTGACCTTCAAACGAGGCATCGTAACAGTTGGCGGTGCAGCCTTGGCATGATAACCAACTGCCCTTCCATTCGCTAGTAACGATTGAGTGTAGGGCATCGCATCAATAAAAGCTTTATTAGGAGGTTTACCATCTCTCCCGAGCACAAATTCTGCTGGAAGACCATCAACAACCTAAAAACATAATACATTTCACCCTCAATACTCCACACATAAAACATTTCTAAGAATACAAATAAATGTATAGGAAGGTACCATGAATATCAAACGGTGATACAATGGAGGGACTTGAGAGAGCTCCTACACCATAAAATGAAATTTGATCAATTCAATAAATAAAAAAATTCAAAATTTCTGATAATAAGATACAATTCCCCTTTCAACTACCATTAGAACCACATTTTTTTACACCAATTTAATTCAAGTTTATTCTAAACAATTAGGAAATCAAATTATTTTCCAAATACGAAGAAATAGCAAGTATTCGAAACTTCGAACTTTGAGGGGTGTGTTCTGTTCAACTTATTTCCGAACGGTTCCAATAAAATTCTGACAAATTGAAATAAATATAATGAAATAAACTATCAACGCTAACATCAATAAAATCAACAAAAAAATAGTAATAACGAAGAAAGAATAAAACCAGATAAAGGGATCGGAGATCGTCGGAATTGGTTGAGGAGATATTGAATTCGTCAAGCGAGTGATTTCCAGGATGCAGAAAACTCTCAGGGCCGCTGATTTCCAAGAAAAGCACTACAATCACGAGAAAGAAAGAGAGGGATTGAGAGATAGAGAGTGAAAAGAGAAGAACCTGAAGCCGGAGAGAGCAGGCTTCACGGGGAAGAAACCCACTACGAACATATATACACCTGCTATTTGCATTGTTATGCCTAAGATTGCCCATAGTGTCAGCTTTGTGCATGATTTCCACGACATTTGGGATGAACTCTAAGTAATCTCGTCCTTCAGGTTGCTACTAGCCTACTACCGGCGTTCATTCACTTCAATACTTCCATCTTGTTTCTGTTAACTACTCCAGATTCACAATACTAGAAAAGGGCGTGTTTTTTTTCCTTTTGTTTTTTTTAGATGTCGAGTGAATGAAGAAATTACAAATTGTAGTTAAGGGTAACGAGGTCCCTTGACTCCCTTCTACACTTGTTAGCCGGTTCGTGACCTTGGTGGACTTGGTTAGGGTTTTTATAATGGTTCAACTTCTGAAGTGTTTTCCCAAATCTATAATACGTGCAATTTTATTCAAGATTTCCACTTGCATAGTTGTACTGCTGCGTTTTGCCTTAAGGTGCAGACAAGGTTAAAGGATTTCGAAAGAAAGATAACACGCTAGAGGTTGAGAGATGACTCATTCCATGCCAATAGATTTGTCTTATAGAGCTAAGCCAGTTAGGATTGGGTCCTCCTTGAGAGGCACCTAAATCCATGTTATTGTAAACATATCAACTTATACCAGTCGTCATGTTTTCCTAGCACCATGACCCATCAACTTGGCTTAGAATAGGGCTACCACATCCTTCTAGTTGTCTAATTGAAGCATTGAAAAATCACGGGGATGCATAGTTGTTGTTGGTTTGGGATGGTGACTGGTCTAATGTTGTCCTCACTATATTCTGAAATTGTTTGTGTTGTGACATTGCTTCGTCTACTTGGTACTCGAAGTTTACTATCTCCCTATTCTTGTATTAAAAATGGAGCTATTTTTCCAAAAAAAAAAACGTCGAGTCTTTTGGAAAATTCTAAAGATGTGGCTAGAGATTTTCTCACTTCGTTCGCAAAAAGAACATTAACAACTTAAGTCTAGGCCTCTTCTAATCCTTATTTTTTTGTAGCTAATCCATTGTACCAAACTTTCCACCTAAAAGTCTTCCATATTGATGGATATCAAGACTCCATATTAGCTTAAAGAAGATGGAATATGCGTCTCACCTACTTTTTCTTATATTATAAAGCCTGTTATTACTTGGTCTTTGAGTCACTCATATTTTTTTTTATTTTTGGATCGCGCAAGAATCAACACATAGGTCAGCAAAACCAATAAAAGCAAATGAAGACGGTCCAGTTATAAAGGAGAGAGATTGGGTTTGAGGAATTAGGTTTTCCCTCATACCTAATCTCTTAGTTACATCTCTTGTGAGCAATGGCGATTGTTCCTCCATTCTTGCTTCTCCCTTCTTCGTCTTCCCCTGTTATAGTGTCATGGCTAGTTGTTTTCACAAGGTTGGCCTTCACTTTTTTCTTGTTATCGGACCACCTATGTAGTGTTCCTCCACGGTGAATGCACTTAAGGTTTGTCTTCTCATCCTCTCACCGAAATTGTCCTACGCCTCTTGATATCAATCTGCTTCCAATACCGGAACTACTAGCTTTTGGTTTGTCGTCGGATTCTTGTACTTCTTGGTTTAAAATGATTATGTTGGCTATCTCCCTTCGTATCATAGCATAAACTTTGTCAACTGCTGGTAAAAGCCCCTGATTTAATAAATCTCTTCGACCCTAGTCTAAGCATTCATTCATTCAAAAATTGATAAAAGTCGGTCTCTTTTGGATATAATACCATTGTATATGGTAATATCTTCAGAGTCCATCGAGTTTGGTACCCTCTGATCGATTTCTTTCCATATTGTGACTAACTTGCTGTAAAATGTTTCCATGGAATTTGTCCTTTACTTTATGTTGTTTACCTTGACTGTAAGGTCAAACATTTGAAGGTCGTCACAGTCGTTGTTGTACATTGCCTCGATGGCTTGCCACAAATCCCTAATAGTTGCTTTGGCTCAATATTCATGATAATCCACATATAGCTATTGAGTCTCGTTGGATCTATTGTGAATATTTTGGGTCGATTTTTAAAGGGGAGAAGACAATGATGTGATTGAGTCTTCCCCTTCCGCCAATTACTAGATGCATTAGTCTTGACTACTTGGTATAATTTAGGTTATTAAGCTTCTCATTGATGGTTAATGTCGTTGGATTTACAGGATCATGGGTGGCTTGTTGGAGTTTAACTGCTGAAGCAGTTGCAACAGTTGCCCCATGGTCACTGTTTAATCAATAGTTTGGTCAATGGAAGACAAATTAGCTCATCATATCCCATGATTAGTGTTTTCTATATGTGATGAGCCTTTATAATACTCCTACTCTGATATCATATAAAAAACGGATTTGGATCATACATGTTTATAAGGATAGCACACTTCACAAAATTAAGAGTATTTCACCTTAAAATCATATTGAAATAAGGGAGTAGTACGTCCTTCAACCTTATATAGTGTATATTTCTTTCTCAATTTATCAATATGGGATACTCATATGTAATATTTTATGAATTTAGAGTATCAACACTCCTCCTTATATGTAAGATTTTTTTATTCAAGATAATCATATATGATGTGTCATGGGGTAGAACATTTTGCTCCTCTCACATAGAGATCCATTTTTATTAGGCCCAGAGTCTAATAATGGCCTAATGATTACTAATTGTCTGATTGATGCTTGATATATGATATTTAAATTGCTTGATTAGGTTTGATCTTGCATTTGATTATTTTACACACTTCCTTAGGAACATGAATGTCCGTCATCTTTTTGCTAGTATTCATGACCCTTTCAGCAGCTTTTGTATAATTCTCATCGACATGAATTACGTCCATTCAAGAAAACTTAATTTCCACCTCCTTCTTTGTTGGGTTCCTTGAGCTCTAAGCAATCTCAAGGACCGAGTTGTCGAGCCGTGGGGCCCTAGCATGGAAGGCCGGAATTGGACTTGACATCCCATCGTTCTCCATGAAAGGTACGCGAACTTAACGGAAATAAGTTCCGTTATGTTCTAGAGTTTCACACACACAATTATCATCAAAAGTATTGTGGCTAGGAGGGTAAAACGGAGCATATGGGTCTGCATCAAACTAAACAAAATCTTTCAGTGTAACTTCATTGGCGGGTGGGAAAGGTCTTTACCCCTACCTTTATCTCTCTTAATATCCAATTGCTTGTGATTAGACTTGTTCAAATGAGAGGGCTCTATTAAAGATCCTTAACCAATCCGTTTATAAAATAATCTAATTAATTATAGTTTACAAGACTTTTAAACACTATCAGGTATGAATTATGTCTACTTACTTGCCCATGGTCCACTCCCAACGATTAAAGGCGATACAAGCAAACTATCACAGATAAAAAATATAATCTTTTTGGATGACCCGACTTGACTCGGCCTGTTTTGTATCTTCTCTGGCCCGGCCCGACTCAACCTATTTTGTATTTTTTTTGACCCGATCCAATGCAGTCCAACCCATTTTACATGTGATCCATCCTATCTGATATATGACCAAATGCACATGTCTCTTATGATGTTGCTGCCAGTGTGATTGCCGTCTACCACTTCCTCTACTGGACTTTGGGATTCGGAAGAAAAGCTTTCCTGGGCTGATTGGTAGTCAAAAATATCTTGATCAGAGCTCGTGCTTTGATCTTGGGTATATGCTGCCCTTTGACGTAGTCCATCGAAAGCCATGCAGAATTTGCTGTGTTGGTCTTGGTATTAGTCCGAATCTCTGAAGTTCATCTAAAATTCCTTCAACTCCAGATGTGTGGGGACGGGCAATTGGTGTAATATGGGGCTAATGTTGGGCCATACCTAACATTGAGACCACAGTCTTCCAAACTCTATAACCTGGTCTACAATCTCCTTCTAGCCTCGAACTTTGTTAGACCACAGTGCCCAGTATAATAGCCAGCACAATCACAATTTTTACAAAATCTGTAAAGACCTTCATATCTGAATAAATTCAAATGATTGAGCCTCTTTCCAAAGGTAACAAGCAGCCAGGAACTAAGGTTTGGGAGAGGTCTAGCACGATTCGAACTCTGAATTATGGGACATTAGGTAGAGTGAGGCCATCATGAATGATGTAGGAGTTCAACAAATGCTATATGCTTTAGGAAATTTAGTGCCCAATCCGGATCATGATAGCCTAAAGGCATTCCAGTTACACGAACCCAAATACGAGCAATGTCAAAATTTATATGCTAATGGGTTCTCTAGAAGATTAGAATGTATTTTTTCTTTTCGGGAAAAAATTGTAAATTAGATCCAACATTCGGTATAGATAAAATAATTTTTTATATATATATAGAATATATAGATAAATAACTACATATCAACACATTTTTCTTAAAGTATGGTTTCACATTCTTTTATTTTGCTCTCATTTTACACAAGTACTAAATGCCGTAAAAAATTGATTCATAATGAGTGTTTAGACTTTTCTCAGGGCTCCTTATTAAAATTCTCAATTAATGATGCATTGATAACATGATGAGCATCTCGCGACAAGATGTAAGTTGTAATTGACGATACTTTAGAGTGCATTCATGTGCGGACGGTTTAGCAAGTAGGAGCTTGTGTAAGGACTTTATAGTAATTTAATCCCAAAAAATTTCTTCCTAAACCAAATAACTGAAACAGAGCAAAGGTAAGAGAAAAATGATAATGAATAATGTTAACATCGTAACGAACATGGTTCAATCTTAGTTATGGGGGATTTCATTGTCAATGAAGAATCGTAGAAAATTTACACATAACGTAGTTGTCAAAAAAAAGAAATCCCCTGAATATTATACACACAAAAACACAAGCATTAGAAAGAGTTTTTCATCAAAATTAAGAACAGGACTAATAATACATACAACATAAAAAAAACTAATGGAATAGCATTTGCATGTACTCATTACTTAACATCCTTCAAAACCCCTCCTTTTTCCAACTCACTAACAAGATCTCTCAGGGCTGGAACTTTCATTGCTAGAGTTCTATACAGTCGAGAATACCGAGCTCTTGTGCCATCAGCAGTTCTGGCTAAGGCAAGCAAACTAAGAGCCTCTGGAAGTTCAGAGAATACATGCTTCATCTCCTCCAAAGTCATATTTTCTAGAACTGTTGGTCTTGGAACAACTCTCACAATTTCACCACCTTTAGGTTCCTGAACCTTTGCATCTGCTTTAACCACCAGTTCCGATTTTGAGTTGGCTCCACATTTTATTATAAACGGGGTTGCGGAGCCTGTGTTGAATTGTAGAACATTCCACTGTGATACATCAGTTTCAGCAGCATAACCAAAACCTGCCGAAGGATTATGAGCATTGGAAGTTTGGAAACGGTCATCTTCTTCAGCCGCAGACTGAACAACATTTGCCATCATTTCTTATGTCAGTTTCTAGTAATTCATAGATCAATACAATCAATAAATAGCCAACTACAACACCCATAGAACGGAACCCCACCAACCCAACCTCCCATCAAAAATAAATATATGGTTGAAGTCATCATATGGTTTTCTTATCAGACTTGAAAGCAAGATTATTACAACTAAATTCATGCCATCTTACCCTGTACTCAACCTAGCAGACATCTGAGTCAACATAAAACAGTAAATTCAATCTAAGAACAATACAAGGCCATTGGAATATCACACTTCCTCTACTGCGACATTGATTTTTTTCCTTTGGGGAGAGGGGGGGGGGGGGGGGGGGGGGGCAAGACCGATGTGATGATGGACAGAGAGATACGTAAAGTAGGCCATGTGTGATGAGAGGGGGAGGAGGTGACCATGGGTCTCAAAAAGGTATGTTGCAACTAAAATTAGAGGAATTACATAATAAATCATGGACCCAACAAACAGAAACAGAACAAGGCGAAGAAAGACTTGGATTGTGAAAAAGAGCAAATCTTCCAAAATGTAGCAAAGAGAACCACTACCTCTACAACTGAGCGAGCCTCAGCAATTTGCCTCTGTGCACACGGATGATCAATCTCAAGGAGTGAGGGCATTTGTTCAGCAAGTTCATCCAGGGAAGTAAGCATGGCTCTTTTCTTGTTTTTACTCAAGGAGTTTATGGTGGCTTGTCTTGTAATATCCTATCAATGACATTTATGCTCACTCGTTATTTATCTGTAGGCAACCAAATTATCAATAATAAACAAATAAGAACAAAATCAACCTTGACTTGCGTCAATATGCCATCAAGGGAAATGAGAGATGCAAGTCTGGCATCTTCAGCTGCAGTAGAAGGATTAGGTATTGGCAAGCCACCACCTTCCAATGTCAGTAGAGCTGATTCCCCTTTCATTTGTTGCAATATCTGGACATGGCATGGGAAATCAAATAATTATTGTCTCATTCACAAAAGCAGGAGTTTTATTGGAAAAAAGAGTTAGAAGACTTCTGAACCCTGTATTCTCATAGTATTTAGTCATCAATATCATACTATTCTTTTGACAAGATTAGTTATTACTGCTTGACATAGAAACATAGGAAAAACCCTTTCTACTTTCTAGCCCCAACACAACAAAAACAAGAGACAACCTTGACTTTACTAGCAGAAAAATTATCCACAGATTATATTGCACAAGAAAAGTGAAGGAATCGAAATCCAGCAAACAACGCTAACACCAATAACTCCACCAGTAAGTAATTTCGTGCTTCAAACATTAAATCATTACCAGCTCTTGAAACACCATTCATGCAAAAATCTAATAGAGCTAAATCATGATAGTTATTTAACAAAGGATTGTACCTTCCGCCTCTTATGATCAACAGACTCAAGAGCAGAACGTAGTTTTGCCACTGTAGCTGGATCTTCTGCCGCTTCCATAGCCAATGTGCCAGCAATATCCTGATAAAGAGAATTACACAATTTCATATTGTTTTCTGTATGTGTTATCAGACTCTAACATTAGCCTAATACATAAATATATTGTATGGGAAGAGTTTCCCTATCTGCAGTATATACCTTCAAATGCTGCAGCTGAGATGTGTAAACCCGTTTTGTATACTCGGATAGAAGTTGGCCGAGAGCATCAGTACTGGGTGGCAGAGCAGCACCCAGTCCAGCCATCCAACCATCCATGATTGCAGTTGAGAGGAGCTCCAACTGGCCAGTTGCACCACCTATAGCATCATCACCTGTGACTGAAAGAAACTCAAAGTTTTCAGCCAGCCATGATCTAATTTGACGCTGTAGCTCTCCAGCTGGCGTATGAACAAAGAGAGCAGCAAGAGCCTTATTCCCAACAGCAAAGCTTTTGGCCTCCTCTGTTATCTCCCTGAGTTTTCCACCAGTTACATGTTGTCTCCAAGTTTCCTGCAAAACCGTAATGGAATCAACATACTTCATGGAACAACTTCCATAGAAAAATAAATAATAGCAGCAGCATTTTATTACAGGCTGAAGCAGTACAGTAGACATGCAAAATAAGACCAAAGAGTGATGCAAAGAAACACACAAATACACATTGCTGAGCATCAAAAATTGCCAAGAAGAAGCTTGCAACACATTTATTGAAAGAATGCACAAACTATCAGCAGCCAAATAGCCTACACATATCAAATGAGCATGACTACCTCATCAATGCCCCGCAGCTTCAAAACCACAGAAGAAAACTTGGACTTCTTTTCCTGCTTTATATTCACTCTGAAGCCTTGAATTTGCCCCTCCACCAGAGAATTTCTAGGGCTCAAATCATAAGCAGGAGACCTTCCAGGGCTGTTTCCACGACTGGAGCTCCTACTTCTTCCATTATTTGCTCTTTCTAGGAATCGATCAACTGGAGCAACCTAAAAAAGAAATATACTCGTTAGCCACATTAGCTTCTTATAGATCATTGCAAAAATATTTAAGGAGGAAAAAAATCTAAAGTACACTAGTAATTTATATTTTACAAATTACAATCTAAAAAAGGCCATGTTCTTCCTTTTTGCTTCAGACAATATTACCTTGATAGATTGCAGCTCTGGAGATCTAGCAATCAAAGATCTTATATACAAAATCCTTACACGAGATACAAGCATGGTATCCATCACCCTCCTAGGCTCCATTTTGCGGATGAATGAGAAGACAGCATCTCTAATTTCTGCAAGTATTTCATGCTCTCTAGAGGCACCAGCTTTTATAACAGCTGCAAGAACCTGAAATGTTGCAGACAGTTTTAATTGCTTGGTTCTAAATTTATGGATTTCCCTCACACACATCTGTGTGAAAAAGAGTAGTTATCAACTCCTTACAGAGATTGAACATCAGTAAGCATAAGTTACGAAGGATACAAAACTATGAAATGTTTAGAACAGACACCTAAATAAATTATAAAACCCCAACATTGATACTCAACGAACTTCTAAGACCAAATATAGCATCCTTCCAAAATAAACATTCCAAGTACAGAGTATCATATGCAAAAAACAGAGAGCAGCATCAAAGTTTAAAGTCAAGGGAGGGGATAAATCTAGGTACTTCATGGAGATGGCAAAGGTGCCTATGTCTATTGTCTGGGTTGCAGCAAAAGTAATCTGTAAAGGACTGACACATAAACAACTCTAAAAGAAGTTAAGCCAATGTAGAAAAACTTCTTTGAGCATACCAACATCAGAAGTTTATTTGCACCATCCGAAATAGCAGCAAGGCCGTCATACTGATCAGGATCAAAGTCATTCAAGGCAGCAGTGAGGTATTCTCCAGCTGGGGTGGTTTTTGCTAACTCATTCCCAGGCTTGACCAAAGCAACTGCCATTTCCCCCTTACCACCAGCTGCCGACCCAGAAACCACTTGAGCAGAATGTCCTGAACCGTTACTGGTTATGCTTCTGGCCACATAAGTATGCATTAGAATCATTTTACTCATAAGTGACAAAGTAAGCAAGGCTAATTCATGATGAAAAAACAAGTCAGAAAACCATCACCTGTAAACTCTCTCTATGCCACCAAAGAGAACTCACATACAAAGTTACAGAACAAAAAAACAAACCAAACTAGAAGGAAAAAAAAGACCACAAAAAGGTAAGAAAAGTACCTGGCCAAGTCTTGAGTCTGGACATTTGAATACCGACTAGACAATGGACTAGACACCTGGAGTAGCCCAGAATAGGGGTCAATAATGCCAACGAACAAGCAGTTATACCAAATGCAGTAGTCACAAGGAAAAAAGAACTCAAAAAGCTTGACAGAGAACAAGCAGGAAAGCAAAAATAATTAACGTTTAACGTTATTTCTTCAAGTAAAACACGAATGATAGTCCATGAATATATATCATTGCAACACATTAACACCTCTTTACGACAAGTCAACCCCAATCCACCAATAACTATCACCAAAAGGAACAAACATACTTTACATCCAAAATATATTGATAGATTTATATTCAAATTTCCTATTCCAGTCACCATGAAACAACCCACCCCCCCTCCCAAAAAAAAAAAAGAAAAATAAAAGGCAAGCATAAAAGAATATTAATTATAATTCAGTTGGCTTGTCTTAATTCCGAAATGTTATTATGACTCCCCCTGTGCCTCGTGGATTGCCCATTTATTATGCACATCTATTTAGAACTCATTTTGTAGCCTATGTTGAAGGTAAAGGATATGCATCATCTTTACTATGGAGAGATATAGTGAGTTGTTAAATGGGGTGGGGAAGAGAGAAAAGAAGAATAATAAGGGAGAAGAGAAAGAGTAATGTGTTTTTAGTATTTAGACCCATACCAAAAAGGTAATGGGCAATGTAATTGGAAGAAACTAATTTGGAAAAATAAGCAATTCTTGGAGGGAACGGAATTTTTATCACTTAAAATATTCTATTGTTAAACTACAATTTCCAAAGAAAAATTAATTTCTCTAAAATTCCCTAAAAATACTCTAAACACTTTGGGTAATGGACAAAAAGTTTACCTAAGTGGTCTTCTATGTCAAAAATAATCTTAGAATATTTTTAAAATATGACAACACAGATGGGAGTATGAGACAGAGAGCAGTAGAGAAACAAAATGAAGTAAGTCTTCCAGATTGTAGCAGAGAAAACTTGACATTCTTCCAGCAAATAGGGAATCATGAAATAATATATTTTTAAAAAAGGAAAAAGAAAAGAAATTGAGACCATAAACTTACAAGCATGATTGATGTGAGTATGGATGTGTAAATATTGACAACAAATTTTCAATTGATTTACCTGAGAGGATCCAACAGAAGCTGCTTTTCCAGTTAATTTATCAAATAATTTCTCATTTTCTTCATGCAACCTCTGCAATGGAAACACTAATATTCATATCAAAGGCAAATAGAAGGTTAAAACTTAAGCAGTAAATTTAAAGCAAAATACACTCTCCAGTTAACTTCTCGGGCAAGATACATAATCCCTTACAGCAAAGACTTGAGGGAGGTCTATTTACTTTCAAAGCAACAGAAAGATAAGGAGACAGATTTGGTCAATAATCATAACAAAAAATGGGTCACTTTGTATTCTATATCACTCGTTTATATCCGAGCTTCTTCAATTATTATAAGGAAGATGCTACTGGCAATGGTATCCAACTGACAAATGGCAGTAATCAGAGAGAGAAACCAAAATTTTCAAGAACTTTCAGTTGCTGGGACAACTTGATTAGATACTTCACATACTATAATCTGCTGGTACATCCTTATATTACAGATTTCAAATAAGGAAAATTCGGAAAGATATACATGAGATAACTTTCCAAATGCAAATGAAAATACCCAACAAAGACACATATCTGACAATTACTATATTCTAACTGCAATCAACTTTCAGAGAAGAAGAGTCAATGGGAAAACTAGAAGCACATGATACTTTTTAAATAGATACTTCAAATAAAACAACAGGAAATGCAACAGACCTCAATCAAGGCATCCCGTTTCTGAAGTTCTTCTTCAAGCTTCTTTGTAACAGCTGAAGAATCTACATTATCATCGGCAACCTTAATATTTGATTCAGGTACACTCCCTGATCTACTCTCGGCAGAATGAAGGGCCTCATTGAGTCGTTCTAAATTTTCAACTTTGGCCTACAGAAGAAAAATAAAGTTGGAATTAAATTTTAACAAAGATCAGGAGACGCAATTAACACAAGCAACATGGACTAAGAAATTTTGGAAACTTCTTCTCAGGCCATAGCAATCGAAGAGGCACAGCAATGATCACTAAGAAATGCAATTCAGCAAGGAACAAAGATGGTGAAATAGGATCAACACTAGAATAGAGTATATCTTATCGATAAAAATTCTCAGCAGAAACAGTATGTTTATCTACCCTAGAGCTGTCTCCAGGATTTTAAGAGAGGAAACGGAAAGCTCAGCCACAAAGATTTCATGTTCCACTTTGCCTCATAACTCAAAATTTCCCACCCTGTATGTCAGTAAATCACATCATGAGACAGCTAGTATTCCAGGACTCTTTGGGTGTTGTAGTGAGAACAAACATATAAGCATCATTTCAAACAGGAGTGGGGAAGCTCGTAAATGAAAGTACCACCAGCACACACCTGTAAGTTCTGAATGGTTGAATCTCTTTCTTGTATTTGTAACTTTTGTTCTTGCTCTACTTGAAGTAATTGAGCAATTTGACTCCTTAGCTGCGTGTTCTGTTCTTTTTCTATCTTATGCTTGTCAGCAAGCATAATATTTTCTGACTGCAATATAGAATTCGCAATAAAAAATCGGAGAATGTAGGAAAGAGATCATAAGCTCAAAGAAATCAATACAATATCTAATCTTTCATGCAACCTTTTCACACCCCTCCAATTAAAGCACTGCCACTTATAAGTTATGGCAAAAGCACTCACAAGTCTTAATCAGTGAAAAGTTGCAAACATAAGAGAACAGGAAGCATCCAAACAATACAGCAATTAAAAGAATGCTGCCATAGAGACACTTTTAAAGGTAACAAACAAACTTACAACCTATAGCTAGGAAAATAGCCAAGTGTTTAAGAAGATGGTAAAGCTAGTTGACTAGCAGAAGCCTTAAATAAAAACATGAACTAGAGTCAATGGAACTTCAATTCTCATATAACTCACACTAGCTGATGACCGTCAAAGAAAGTCCCATCCAAATATGTTAACCCTTGCAACCAGAAACTAGAAAGGCATAGCAATTAGCAAAAAATTACGTAAAGAAAATTAAGAACAAGTGTCATTCGCGGTCTACCAATTAACCATGTCTAGCTGCATTTGACTGATATATGATTTCATACAATACTAGATAAATAAATTTTGCCTGATTTTTTTTTTTAGATTAAAGTATTATTTAGTATATGCCTTGGAAAGAATAGTTCCTTACTGAATACTGATGTAACACTAAGAGAAAGAGAGAGAGAGAGAGAGAGAGAATATTCACCAGAAGTAAGCAACAAAAAAAGACACCATAAGATGAGCCAAAAACATCTTTAATTAGGGATGCGTTTACAATTGATCATGCTTCAATAGAATACAACACAAACATTCTAAATTTTTTTTAAATAGCTTCAAGGCCAATGAAAACTACAACTATTAGTAAGATCAATACATATCAATACAATAACTAAAATGCAGAATCAAATAGAAAAATTTCATCAGTGCTGCAAGAAATCCTGCATCGATAAGCAATTATAAACCAAAAAGAGAATTTAAATCAAAAGGGTTCTGGAGAAGAGACCTTCAAATCTGACTGTAAGGTAAATGACACTTTCCAAGCCTTCTGAACTTCATTAAACAAGAGAATACACTGATCATTTGCTTCTTTGAGTGTTTGCTGTAAACCCATAACCTCTTGCTTCAGATCAAGAATCTCCTTTTCTTTTTCATAGAGCTCTTTACGTGCATCGTTTGCCTGCAAGCAGTGCATAAACCACACATTACAAGGAGAAAACTGGTTAAAACAAACTCTTACTAGGAAGAGCTCGCATAAGTTAAAACAGAAACCAAAAATTGCATAATCCAAATAGCAGTAGCACTTATTGATCATCAAACAATGGCTAATAAAACTAATACAAATGAACTCACAATATCTTTCCATTTCTTTATGGTATCTCTATTTCCAAGGCTCAAAACAGCACTTCGGGCTCTGGAAGAAAAATTGAGGGATGACAAAGTTTCCGCCAAATTAGAAACATCTGGACATATATTGACAATCATTAAGGTTTTGGAGCTTCCACCTACAGAAAATTGAATGTAAACCATTACAATCAAATGAATTAAACGCAAACTTCAGTATAAAACAAAAGTTTCAATAAATGAAAATGGCAATCATATCTATCAGGGTCAAATTCTGAAATAAATGCACTATAACTCCAGGAAAATACAGCAATCATAGGGAACGTAAAAGTTCCATTAGATTGGATTGGGTTATTGGAAAACTCAATTGGTTGCTCTCATTTCCTTCGCCCACCGACCACCTCTGACTTTCCACTATACAAAACAAGGCATATGTATATTATCTTACCAGATTTTAAATTACTCCGCCCATCCCAATGTAATGGTCAAACATCTTTGACAATACTTAGTCACTGTTAAAATTAGAATATTCTTCCCCATATATACAAGTTCAAAACTCACAAAGTCACAATTAAAGTTCAATGTACATCTGAACCGGAAATTAGTCATATTTCTATTTGAAAAGATCAAAAGGACTGTATGGAACAGAGGGAGCAATTGGAGTAAATGTCAGAGGCACATCACAAAACTAATTTGACAACATTTTACTATTGTGAAAATGTAGTTACCAGTTACCAGAATATATAAGAAAAAATTAAAAGCTTTTCGGATATCCCAAAAGTATAAGAGAAGTAGTATGCCACTTACAGATGGAAAAAGACAGGGTGATATACAGCCAGGAATAAGCAAATTTAAAGATCAAACCAACAATAGTATTATCCATTCAATTTGAATTAAATATACTCCAACCCTCCCAATCTCACCTATTGAGTCAGCAAGGAGTTTGGTAAGAAGAGAATTTTCATATGGGACATCATCTTTCTTTGATGTCACAGATGACAAAGCATCTCCCAATCTGCAAAGTAAACATCAATCAGCAATAATTATGATGCTGACAGAACTCCTATTGCCTCAGCTCCATTAAACTTTAAGATAAAGTAGTTCAAAAAAGTAAGACTAAAAGCATAACCTTACTCCCCAATCCACATCCAAGACTGGACATTTCATTACAATTGATACATAAGCTAAAATAAATATTTTGAGGAAAAGAGAATTCGAAACTAGTCCAAGAAAAGGGATGAGGTGATATAACTAAAACATCTTTTTCCATAGTTGAAGATGATACAAAAAATTATCCTGAAAAAATCCTGTAAGAGTCCATTAAGATTTAAGACAATGGCTTTTAAGCAAAAGAATATCTGAAGTATCTTACAAAATACACCCATTCATTACAGAATAAGGAAGCATAATAGGAATTAAAAATTCGAAAATAGCACACGAATTTTAGTGATTGAATAAGACCAACAAAGCAATTTATATATTAATTCTCACAATTCAACATTCTGCAATCTGCAATATTATTAAAGAAACCACCAATCTCTGCATTTTAGAGTTCAGAGGTCAAAATACACCCATTACAAGTAACTTGTGAATGTGAAACTACCAAAGTGAATAAAATGTTCAAGTTTCAACATATCAAGTTTATATGTGACACTAGTAAACGTTTACATCATGACAAAACAGGGAAGTTAAAGTAGCCAGCAGGGAAACAACTCACGCTGAAAGTGATTGCATGACATGCAATCGTTCGGTAACACGCTCGCCAGACTCGTTGTCTGTAATCAAGCACTCACTTCCAGCTAAATCAACCAGTGAAAGTTTGCTGTATAAGTTCTCTCCAGTAATAGCATTGTTATAATATATATGTATGGTTACAATCCTGGTAATGACCAACAAGAAATATAGAGACTATGATCAAATGGTATACACACAAACAATCAGATTTAAACGACAGTTATAATAGACATATTTGAACTATGAACCATACAGATGAGAAACATTGAACTTCAGGGAATCGGGACCCCGACTCTGCAACGCTGCTTTTAGTACTCTGGAGAACTCCAGTGGATTGTCGACTTTCTCTGACACGAGTTCTATAAACGAACCAGGTAATCCCATGCGAATTTTCATTGAACTATTTCCTGACGCAGCAAGCAAATCCTTAACCTACGATTCCCATGAAACAAAGGGATTTATCCTTCTAAAAGCTCAAGACAAAAAATTCAAAAGACAAACATCAGAAAGCCACAAACACATACCTGCTCATTATAAAGCTCAAAAACAGTGATGGAAAAACTGAATCGTGAAGTAGTAGTGCTCTCCGAGTTAGATAAATCAAATAACTCCTCGAAACACCGAGCATATAAACCGCGATCATGGATAGATCCTTCCTGTGACATATGAAAACATTGTCAAATCGGATACCACTAGTAGCATATATTTAGAACTCGGGATGATACTAGAAAAATGCATATTGCAGATTGTACACATTTTATTAGGAGAGTGAGCAGAGAAATAATGGCCCGTAATTACTCTTGGAGGTGCAGCACATGTATAAAAAGGCGCACCTAAGTTCTGAGGAACCAGGTGATAGGGGTGAAGTGCCTTTTATGCCAAGCGAGGTGATTAAAAGAGGCACACTTGAGTCAAAGTTTTCCAAGTTTAGAATCTTCATATATTGCGCCTCACTTAGTGAGGTACGCCAGACCCTTTCCCCTCAGTGTACCTTTAGCCTATTTACAATTTTACACATCGGGTTCAAGTTTTAAGACCTCTTTGTTTCAGTCATATTGTTGCTGAAAATTTTATTTTGCTAGAAGAATTAGAGGTTTAAGATATCTAATATCTGACTAAGCTATGCCAACAAAAAGTACTTTAGGTGTTAGTGCAAGTTCCAATCCTTCAATTATGTTACACTAGAACAAGGAAGAATCTTTCCGAGGATTCACTAAAATTGCTAAAATGGATATAATGGACTTAAATTGAGATGTTAATTTGAGTACCACCTCAAATTTCAAGACCTTAAATTTACATAAGGATTTTCCCAGATCATACAACTGACAGGATGCACACTAAGTAGGGAATCACAGTCGATCTGTGACGACAATTGACATTTGGAAACAAAAACCGTAGCAATCAAAGATTCTCGAAGACTAATGCATCAGAATAACTTTGTTTCAGCTTTTCTTTGTGTAAATAAATGAGCACAAGTTTACATAAATGAGATAAGCAAAAGGTAATTGAATTTGCTTTAATCTAAGCAATGCAGAAAAGAAAGAAATAAAAATTTTAGAGTTAAAGTTGCAAATGCAGTAAGCCAGTATAACACAGTCAGAATAGTATTGCTCAAAATTGAATTGTGTGTTGCTCAAAATAGTTTCATTACACAGTTACAACTCATGAAGTGTATGCTAACAGCATGAATATTATTTTCCATAGAAAGAAAAAACAAAATTAGAAATATTTAACATTCAACAATGAATGTAGACAAATTGGGAAATATGAGACAAACCATTGTATAAGTCTTTCCGGAATGAGTTTGCCCATAAGCAAAAACAGATACATTATAGCCATCCAACGCAGACTGTACATATGGTTGAGCATCAGAGAATACTTCAGCTGCACCAAAAAATTTGCATCAGATACTTAAAAACATCCAACTGACTAATTCTTGCCAAACAAGTGAATATCTAGCATACATTGTCCAATATGAGGTCCATACACCCGGTCAAGTTCAAAATCCTTTTTAGGATTGGTCAACGTCTCGTCCTCAGTGTTAACACGGACAGTGCATTCATCAGGAAATTCAACAATAGACGAGCCTTCATTTTCAAATAGTGGTCTCGTACGACAAAATAACTTTATATTTCCTGCATGTCACAGCTCCTATTAATAACAAGCTGAAAGAAATCAATGATAGCCTACACAATATTTCCAATATACTAACATGCCTAATCAAGTGACCATAAACTTTGAAAGAAATCATGATTCTGGCAAGTATAACACAAGAGAATGCTCAGGGAGGGACATGTCAGTGATGGATAACTCACAGAGATTATGAATACCTTTGGCTGTCAATAAGTCATTGAACAACCTTTTCTTTTCACTTATCAAAGGGGAAATTCTTGCCTCGGCTTCAAGGGCAGCCTGATCTGAGGGAGGGAAAAAGCTTAAAGTTATTCAACTCAGCTAGTTCTTGTATATAACTTCACATAAAATAAAATAACTCAGCAATCATATAGCCAGCATCCTAAAAGAAATGAAATAACTCGTGAAGGCTAAAGTGCAAATTTGAAAACATCCTTTAATCATAGAAACAAAATTACATAAAGCGTGCGTGATCACCAAAGAGAAGTCAGAAAAAAAAAAAAAACAAATCTGCTAGCTCAAAGTCATCAAAAGTTATGATTGCTAAAAGTTTACTCACCCAGTTTACGGGTTCTATCAGCAAGAGCTCCCACATAGCGCGTTATTCGATCAAGCTTCGCATTAGAATACTCTTGGAGATCACTAGCCTCCTGTCTCAAGACTGCATAATCTTCTTTTGCAAACTGCCACCATAAGGTAATAGTTCAGTGAGCACAGAAAATGATGTTATGACAGAATAATTAGTCACTTTGACACTTCATTCAGCCAAATTGATGAATCATTGCCTAATTGTTCGAATTCTTTCTACTTCCGAAAATCATCTTGATTACAATATTCAAACATCCTTTTGCAACTACTCGACATTTTGAAGTAACTGAAAACGTCAAACATCACTATACAATTTCACAATTTCTCGTCTCTCCGAATATCCATTCTTCGTCTCATTACATTAAAATATTCACTAATTAATCAACAATACCAAAATTCACACAAAACTCATCCGCAATAAAACCGGAATCGTTTATTCCTTTGCACGAACAAATCACACAAAACTTTATTCTGCTAAATGCTAATATCACTTACACTACATTGAATTCCACTCAGTGGCTATATCTCACTAAAACTTTTTTCCATGATTAAAAAAAAAAAGCAGAATATCAGAAATATCAGTCCAACATTTAGAGCATTGGCAAAGAAAATAAACCAAAATTAATAAATTGCAAATAATAATAAAATAGAGAGAGAGTTTGAATGAGAAGAACCTTGAGCTTATCTTCGAGTTTCCGAACTTTAGACAACAAAGCGTGCTTAGAAAGCTCAGAAGGCGGTAAAATCGAGGAAGAAATGGAGTATCTTCTGGCTAACGGCGCCGGCTTAGTGAGATGATCGGAGACCTCATACGACGTGGTCTTCTTGGGCTCAAAACCTTTGACATCCCAACTCCAACGATTTCTATCCGTCATTGAAGGTCGAAACCCTAGAATTGAATGAGCAGGATGGGTTTCTCTCTCTTGAATGAGCTTGCGGGTTCAGAGAGAGGGAGAGGGAGAGAGAAAGAGAGAGAGAAGGCAAGAGTTATTAGATTTATTAATAAAAATTGAATTATAATTTAGCCTGTTTTTGGAGAAAGCAGAACCAGGGAAATGAGAAATTCAATTTTCAAAAATAAAGAGGGGGTGGGGACTGGGGAGTGGAACGGCGTCGTGTAACGTGGATTTTTGTCTTTCATGAGAAATGTATGCGCTTCTTATGAGCTCACGCTTCGCTATCAATTCTATCACTTGATTTTCTTGTACTCGTATTAAAAAAAAAAGGGCAGAGATACAGATAAGATGGCACGTGACGTGAACGTGAGTGGTTTCAGAGAGTTGGCTGTTTAAATGTCGGAACTCGGTGTTAGGCTTGGGTTCTAGTGGCCCAATATGTTGTTGTACTTTTCTAGTCACTCAATATTCCTTTCTTTGGGTTTGGAGTACTACCAGTATCAGTATAGTGTATAGGCAGGCGTATAGCCCAATAATTTCCAGTTGAAGATAAAAATGAAAAGGATTCCCTTTCAATCTTTCATACCATGATTTCAAACAGTACATGCTCGGTTTCAAATCGTATTCTATATATCTGATTGAACATGGTTTTTTTGTGACTTGGGCCCTCCAACAAGAGCTTTAACCTAAGACCAACCGTCTTCTTTTTCTTTTGGTTGACTATTACTATTTGGCTTTATACCAGTGCTCCATTTTCTCGTATACAAAGGTTCTTTTAGTTACCACTTCATAGGTGGAGCGAAATTTAGTGTCCTTCCTCAACCATAAGAAGCCCAACTGAAATAGTTCAGTACCAAGATTCAGTGTACAAAGAAAATAAAAACTATACAATTCTATTATAAATTAAACTACTCACTCCATTCCCTTTTATTTGTCCTTTTTTTATATATTTTATTTAAGAATTGAGAAATATAAATATGATTTTTCGTTGATATATATAAATCTTATTACATTTGTCTTGCAGTATATTTTTTAATATGCAAATTTTTATATTTTTATAATACGTATTCATAGATATTATATCCATAATATGTGCTTTAAAAATTGTATAAAAATCAAATGTGACAAATAAAAGGGAATTGAGGAAGTAGTTAATTAGTAAATTTTTATTACTAATTTAAGGTGTAGAGAAATTGGGAATATTAATTTTCACGAGCAAGTTATTTCTATTTTTTATTCAAATCCTTCACATATGCTCCCCCTGCAAGGATGTTCGTTTCTACTAACAGAAGCTACGAGTTAGCAACGCATTACTTTGGAAACAATAAAAATCCAATAAATTTGACAGCACTAGCCATAGATGTATATTAGGGTTGTAGTACTACAAAGTCCTCCTTGGCTTACTAGCAAGTAGCAAGCAATGCTCGGAGAAGTAAAATGGCATTAAGCTCCTAGCTTCCGTGTACAACAAACAAAAATACAAATTCCTGTTAAGCGTGACAGACGTCCAGAAAAATCAGAACATCAAACCAAGGACACTGCAATTGGACACAGGTCCTGTTAAGCGTGAATTGCTTCCATGTTAATCTTTTTTGGATCTAGAAAGGACTTTCTTCCGCTGCCCAAGCATGTAGTTGTACATGTGTGGACTTCCTGCAATTGTTCAAGCTAACTCCATTAGAAGCCAAAGAAAAGAAGCACAACACCGCCAATGAATGAACAAATATCAAACACTCACCTGGAACGTATATTGCTAAAGTAAGCAGCGCACCATAGTAATAGTCAAAAGAGGAGTTCCATTTGTTGGGCATCCTCAAACAGTACTTCTCTGAACTCTGTTGCAGCAGAGAAATAGCTATTAAATTAGCTGAAGTTGGAGTAATAAGAAAATATGAAGCATTATTTTACTTGGGGCTGGCACAAAGATCAACATGCCTCGTTCAGTTTTCATTTCCCTTCACTGTGAGAAATAACATACACTTTAATTTTCACCAAGCTTTATTAGCGAAACCAAGTCCTAATGAACCCTCTAGACTATTGTATCAAGAAGTCAAACTGTCAGAAATGGAAAATAAATTCTAAGATATATAGCACAGAATTTAAGCAAGAACTACAAAAATTCTTTAGTTAGGGTCAAGCAGCATGGCAGATTGACATCTGAAAGGAAAGAGCGTAATCTCTAAGCTTAATGACATTGCTAGTTTCTATTATAATAATTTAACAAAACAGAAACATATTTTTGGCCTGGTGGAGGGAATTGAAAGAGTATTAAGGATAGTAAGATATCTCACCTTCATATATGGTAAAGCAATGTATATTAAACCAACTTCACTTGTAATGCCAGTGGGATACAACAGCATAAAGGTACTGTACCTGCCCAATGCAATCTAAATTCATGACAGAAGCAAAAAAAAAAAATAATTTCTGGATAGTGGATAGAGGACATATTGAACTGCTGGTACCTCAGCCACTGTAGCCATGATGGTGCAGATCCAAATACTTCTTTCACACCGAAGAAAGAATACCTAATAATCTGAAACAAGCCATAAGGAATATCATGTTTTTCTTTCCAGCTAAGCTAAAAGAATCAGCAGGAACTTCTTAAACAAATGAAAAGTTTGCTAGATGCACACTATCCGATTAATCTTTACATTTGATCCTTTGTCGGTAAACTAAGGATTGAGATTACCCCATCTTACTTTGATAGGTTAATAATCCATACAAAAATAGTCAAATGAAGAGAGTCGAAGACAACCCTCAGATCCACTTCATTTTGGTACAGAGACAATGAAAAGCAATGTAAAATCAAACCTAAAAGAAATCTCTAACCAAAATGAAGCATATGACTACCATGTTATGAAATTATAAAAGATATAGAAATGTAGGAGAATATTATGGCAGAGGAAACTTAAATTCTTTGATTCTTATTTACCAATATTACAACAACCTTTATATGCTTAATAATATCAAGTAAATGGAGTGCATATTTCCAAGGATTATTTATTTCTATACCAACATCTAGAAATAACGTTAAGCCTCTGATTATTTAGAATGTAATTAACTATTTCCAACATTGGCTCCCTTAAACTGATGTTTATCAAATATTAGTTAACTCCATCAGTGTCCAATGAATGAGCACCCGTCAACTCTCTGAATTCTACAAACAAATCTCTTTTAGGAGCTTTTGTCAATATATCTATGTTGGTCTCCGCTTTTGCAATGCATAAAATCAATTGTCCATCATTGCCTAGGTCCCTCAAGAAATAGTAATTAACATCAATGTTCTTACTTCTTCTGTGGAGCACTAAGCTTGTTTGAACATTAGTTCTTCTAACATTCTTCTCACTTATATGGCTTGACAAGCACAAGCCGTAGCTGCAACAAATTCATCTTCTGTACTAGATAAGGTAACAATGGGTTGCTTTTGAGATGACCACGATATGGGACTTGTTCTGAGCATAAAGACATAACCAGAAGTACTTTTTCTATCATCTTGATTTCCTACATAATCACTAGCAGTATATCAAATTTTCATCCTTTTTGTAAAATAATCCAAAATTTTGAGTTCTTGGCAAATAACGAAGCATTCTCTTGGGAGATGGCAAATGTAACTCTAACTCTGTATCATCTTGATTCGTGTTCGAGGCCATTGGATAATATATATTAAATAAAGAAATAATAATTGTTACATCACTTTTCTCTCTTTCTCCTTTTTTTTAACTCACGCTCCCTATTATTTTTGTGTAATTTGAACGGGAAAGAACTTGGCACCACTGTCATAAAAATTATAAAAGATATAGAAAATGTAGGAGAACATTATGGTGGAGGAAACTTTAATCTTTAATTCTCATTACAAAATTACAACCTTTTATATGCTTACCTATTTCCAAGGTTTCTGGGTTTCTAAACCAACAACTAGAAATAACATTAAGCCTCTAATTATTTAGAACATAATTAAATAATTTCAACAAATTTAAAGGTCACCACATATCCCTGAAAATCCTTTCAAATTAACCTATTTATGCCCTTCAATTTATCCTTTGATTTGCCAAAATCCTTATTAGTTTTCCCAATTGAACATTCCCTTAATAAAGGTATCTTCTAGTTCTCATATTCACAAGAAACTCTCCACAAAGAGTTCATAACACAAAGAGTTCTCCACAAGTATCAAGCCTATGACGTGTGTGCATACCTGAAAGTTCACATACCTTATCCTTTGCATAGAAAATATAATACCATCATTCGGGAAGCATGAAATGAATATATTCCCTACAAGGATATTCTAACAAGCATACGTGTACTCTCATCTCACTCATTTAGCTACAAATTGAACATTAATCCTGATTCCTGACTCCCTTGATATATTATGAATTTATGATTATCCTATCACAATTCAAAAATTCTTAATTGCATTCTCTTATTAAAAATCCAACAAAATAAAACACACACATCAATTTGAAATATAATCTCTACATGCAGAATTTTAATTGAAAGCCTACTCATACATTATTGATTTCAAAAGATAGAATAAAAGGGACTATAAGACACTAACCTCAGTAACAGCCCAGCTGATTACCAAAGAGCTAACAAGGAAATGTGTTCGTGTCTGCGAAAATAGAAATGTATCAACACAACCATCTCCGATCATTCTCTTGGTACCAAACAAACTACAGAAACGTCATCGAATCACAGACCTCTGGAAAGCTATACAATATACCCCAAGTCACATACAGCCTTGAACCGATCTGAGGGAGTGTTGCACTCACAGGAGATCTCACCAAACCTTATAAATTCACAAAATTGAGCTTAGTTAACAAGTTATCAATCACCCAACCACATCTTTTTCGCGAAATTATATGCAACTACCAAAATTTGACTCACCAACCAAACCATGAAGTATCTGCTCGACGAAATGCCCCAATGAAAGATCAAACGGAAAATCAGAAACCCAGAAAAATAAACAAAACCCAGAAACAGTAATCCATGAAAATGAATAAGGAGAATAAGGTGGACCTCCAAAATGGCGGCGGTTTGAGCAAGAAGAAGCGGCTTCTCAACCGCATCGTATACATGCTCATAGCTTGACTCTTTTAAGGTTTTGACAGCAAAGTACAGCACTTGCACCCATCCAAAGCAGACAGTCCAATTGTAGACGGACAGGTACGCGCGTCGTAGAAGAGAGAGAAAGCCCGCCATTTTTGTTGGTTTCTGAACCCGAAAAAAATGGGGGTGACGAGGTTGGGATGAGAGGAATTAATGGAGGTGAGTGTGAGAGCGATGGAGGTTGGGGATATTAAATGGAGGGGGGGAAACAGGTGGGCAGATCAACTGCTAATGTCTACAGTGTAGAATGCATAACTGACATCGGAAATCCCATAAAACAGATCAACTACTTGATGGACTTCTACAGTTGTACAGTTGTACAGCTGTACAGTTGTAAAGATCTGACGTGGATCCGAATTCGTATCATTGTATGATCCCTTGTGAAATTTTATTGTGGTGTAATTTGGATCTCATTGTTTTTAACGATTACTCAATCTCTTTCTAATTGTTTATTCCATGTACTTAAAATATTTGTCATTAAAAGATTGTTCCATTACCCGTTATCAAGCTAGTAGAACTGGCCTCGTGAATGGCGGCAGATAGTAAAAAACTCTACCGAGTACTGAGTTGAAGGGACTCTCTTACCCAAAAAATATAATTCATTATTCATAATAGTGTTGCACTGGCTAGGTGAAGGGTGGCAGAGGGCAGACGAGAGACGACCAAAACATTGCGCCAAGTAGTTTTACGTCTCAAAAGGCCAATGTTGCACTAGCCATGGGAACAGCGATAGATAGTTGAAAACTTTATTGGAGTGAAGGGAATATATGTTTCAAAAATAATCAATTATCATATTAGTGGTGCACTGCCATGGTAAAGACCAAAGTGCTGCGCAAATTAGTTGTTTATCTCAAAAACGCAACTCATCAAAATTAATCATCTGTTTTTAAATCTTATGCTATATTTAGTTAAGTTATTAATTTTAGTTTGAATATTAGTTGTACATCCTGGGTTTAGCTCATTCTAAAAAGTTCTTTTATATAATAATTAAGATCATATTATTAAAGGTTAATATACTGTAGTGTAATAATAATGTATTTTAAGAAACTATTCTTAAAAATTTATAATAGAGTTTCAAGTTTAAACATAAATCATGTTGAAAGTTAATTGGAAAAAAACTCTTAATATTAGAAGTCTAATTAAAATAAAACTATAATCTTGAGATAATAATCCAATTCAAACTTATTTAACAAACTTGTCCTACGTCCTTGCACAACCCTAATTTGGTGTGAAAAGAATCTGTACAAATAAATAGTTCAATTTAGCCTAATTAAATTTGATCCATTTTAAAGGATAAATTAACTTGACATGGCCCCAAACCAAACTTGAGCCCTCTAAACCCGACTTGAATAAATGAATTGACAACTCTACTTTTTTATTTTATTTTTATATTTTTAATGCTAATGAGGATTAACCAATACTAAATGACATCTCTAGTTGCTCTAGTTCAGAGAGAACGATCCAAAGTTGGAACCTTGGAGGCAACTGAAGTCTTGTGCTCCTTAATGATACACCTTGGATCTTTTTTGGGTGTCTTTGCCGCAAGCCCATAAAACATAAAACCAGTGGAAAAGCCCAAAGGAAAACTAACTGCCTAACTGGGCACGTGGGAAAGTGGTATCAGTAGTATGACAGGTGCTGGTAGTGCTGCCTAGTTCCCAGCATTTATATCAAGAACTACCATAATGGTACTTACTATGAACTTGGGCTGGGTATCTAAACGGGTCATTGTATTATTTTCACTTGAAATAAATGTGATGTTGATCGGTATTTTCAAATGAATTCCACAAACACTAGAATAAACAGATATCATGCTCTCACGTATATATAGATCATGATCTATATTCAATATGTTCAATTTTAGATGTATATGATGCCCACCAAACCAATGTCGAAAATAAGAATAAGAGAGGCCTCATTGGACACCCATAAGAATAAATAACAAGACCTTGATGAATGAAGAGACTAGAATCTTAAATCGGATTTTTTATCAAGGTATTAAGTATCACAAGATTTTCTTCATTTTTTCCATAAGGAGACAAGCAAACATGCATGCAGGTTTAATGGCTTGAGCTTCCTCTTCTTCAATATCAGACTTTATAAATAATTGCCTTTTGTCCAAATAAAAAGGCGAATCTAACATAAGCAGCGAATGCGGAAGTGAAGTGCCAAAAATCACAAGGAACTTATGAGGACATGCAAGGGATGCTGTCTTAGTTTGTACTGTATCATGTAGACCGTATTGGAATATTTTGTGTTTTATTCAACCATCAAGCGTAAAGTCATTAGCAGTATCAACAACAGAATTTGCATGACAAGGATTATGCAATTCCGTTATGCTGAAAAGTGCCAACTGCGCCAAGTATAAATTCCTGCTATAAGTCAATCACCCCAATACTTGGTATATCCCTTGCTTTCGGTTTCTCATACATACGGATAAAAAATAAAAGAAAATGGAGTCAGAAAAAAGTATGGTAAAGATAGGAATAATAATCATAATGGGAGTAGTGGGGATGCTGGTAACAGTGAGAGGCATAAGAGCTCCAGTGCTGCATGAGGTTGGAGGAAATAGGTTTGGTTGGAAGCTTGGTGTTAACTTTTCTGATTGGGCTGCTAATCAGCATTTCTATGTTGGTGATTGGCTTTGTGCGTACATTATCTTCTCATAGCCTTGCCTATCATCTATATCTTCACGACTTTTTATTTCATGAATTATGAAATATTAATCCTTTGTTTAGTTTTGAACCCATAAATATTAAGTAAGCTTCCTAGCTAGTTAATTACTGTAAACGTAGTGTTTCATGTAACATGCATCTGATCTGACCAATCGAAACTCAAGTTGTGACAAACTAACAATTAAGATTCTCTGTTTATTCTTTGTTCTACAACTTATTATATGATTACAGCTGCCTAGCTGATTAGTACTAGTTACTGATTATTTGAAGCGACTTTTTGACAGATTTTGGATTTGACAAGCAGATAATGAGTGTGCTAGAGGTGAACCAAACAGGGTACGAAAATTGCACAGAGAATAACTACATAACCAACATAACAAGAGGAGGAAGAGATGTTTTCAATCTAACGGTTGCCAGGCCTTACTACTTCATCAGTGGTCGAGGTTACTGCTTTCGTGGGATCAAACTTGCTATCACCGTCCAAGATGCACCTCTACATCACGCCCTTCCACCTGATTTTTTCAAAAGGACAACCCCTAATGACAGTCTCATCACTTCTCATGCTACCACTTATTTCCAGCGGTTTGATCATTTTTTTATGGTTATCGTAAGTTATGTAGCTCATTGGTCCTTTGATAACTAGTTTTTCTTCGGAATGGATTGTCACTTTGACACTATTATTAGAACTGGTTTCGGGACAATTAGATCCAAGCAAGAATAGTCATAATTAATATCATGTCGATCTATTAGATATTCAAAAATTTTTTAGTAGGGTAGTCTAGATTTGCTTGTTTGGTCTTGTATTTCTATCTAATTAATGTAAGGAATATATATATGTGGTCATTCATTGGAATAGGGTGGTGCAACAAATTTCATATGTAATGTCGTACTGGCCAAAAATATTGATTAATCACATCTTTGTACGACAACTGTGACTTGCTATTTGGTATGATTCATATATTTACCAATCCCCTTCCCCCACATCCCACCCAAAAAAAAGGTATGCAATTGTCATCATTATAGCATCTATAATCTTAGTCATTAACTTTTTTCTTTTTCAAGTTTTATTACTTTTAATCACTTATTAATTTTGTATTGAGGCGGCTTTAGGCGTCGCCTCTTTCAAAGGGTGGCGGATAATTAATCTTATGCCCCCAATCCTAAAAAGAATTTCATGTCATGGATGACTTTATAGAATAATTATTATTATTATTTTAATAATAATAATAATAATAATAATAATGAGTTACAATAAATACAAGACAGGTGCCAATTACAATCCTCCAAATTGTTAAATTTTAATTTCTTCAAGTCCTATATATAATTTTTATATAGGGGGGCCAAAACAAATAAACAAAATTTCTCTCTCACTTTTCATTTCATTTAGCGATTAGTCAATTGTAAAATGGCAAGGACGTAAGCAAAACAAATTTGTCAACAACTCTTACACTTATGTGTCAGATATAAGTAGGTTGTTACTTGTAAAAGTTGTAAGGTCACTAACTTGTAATTCATTCAAATGGCTAGAGTAGAAATAAGTTATGTTTAGTATTTTGATCATCCTAATACAATAATGTTTCGTAATAATGCTCTATAAATTATGCTCCTTATGATGCATGATATATCCTAATTGATGACTAATGAGACTATTCACCAATTAATTTCACATATAAACTCTTCACCTAAAATGTGAAAGAATATCATATCTACCTATCAAAAGATATCTACATCTTTCCAATGGATTAGTTCTATGCTATTAACAAAGAAATATAAAATATAAAAGATTGATGAGTTCGATCTACTACTAACAAACTCTATTATTTTTTTTATAAGAACAAACTATATTATTTATGTGGATATTTATTAAACATCTCATAAATGTTGTACTCCGTATGTAAACGGATAGCTATATCTACTAACCACTAATATTAATATTAAGACACTGATAATTATTGAGTTAGATTTCACTACCGTCAACTTTAATATTTTGTCGATGGATCAACAAATTCTTTTTACCCGTATATGAGTTTTAATTCCAAAGAAAATTTTAGGCAAATTAACTAGAAAGATTAACAACAGAGCTAAAGCCGCAAGTTAGCACCCAACGCCTTAAGCCTCGATGAGTACTCAGTACACAGTACACAGTACACAAACTACACCGTTAATCCGTTATATGCCCTCCGCAATCCGCATGCATAGCGAGAGGTGAGTTAAAAGAAGAAGAAGAAGAAGAAGGAAGGTGTTGGAGACTTGGAGTTGTGCTAAAGTGTCGGTGACACTAGCATAATACACTTATACACTACACTAGACAGTAGACACCCAAGTACCCAACTGTCCTGCACTCCTGCTCTGTGTGTGCAATAATGATTCATAACATGGAAATAAAATTAACACATTTTTAATTCATCTTTTTCGGGGAACCTTTTTGCTCCTACCAATAAAAGCCAAATTCCTTGACCAAATTAATCACTCATTACACAAACTCTCTTTTATTTTTTATCTTTTGAGGTGTCCTCTGGATTCCAATTTTTTTTTTTTTTTTTTTTTGCCTTTTTAGTATATTGTTTTAAAGAGAAAAGTGTTTAAAACGAAAATAATATGAAGAGATTTAATTTTAAAGTGGTAATATTTAAATGCCATAAAAAGGTTACGATAACAATTATAAAGAAAAGGACGTGATCATTTTTATTTCATTTTAGTCAATCAAATAGTAAAATTTAATATATGAGATTTTACGTACAAAAAATGACAATATAATACTAAAAATAAGCTTATATGTGAGAAAAAATAAATCACTATATGTTAAAAAATAAGTGACTATATATACGTAAATATTGTATATTAGATTTAAGATACTTCCTTGAAATTCTTCTCATTTATATATATATGGGGAGGTAAAAGCCACTTCTATTCTTGCAATAATTTTTTGCCTCTTTAGACTCCAACACTGGTAAGACATATAGTGTACCAGTGAAAATTACAGGAAGGGGTCATCAATTCAGTACTAGGCTGCTAGCTGTTCTTTAATTGCATTAACTATTCCAATTTCCAACCTTTCTTCCTTTCTTTGTGTACCATGTGATTTGGGTCTCTGAATTTTGTCGTTAAAGTCCTTCGTTTTTAATACACGGTATACACCCCTCTCTCTTCCTATTATCAGTGTATCACTATCAATTTATAAAACAACCCTCTTTTAGAAGGAAAACTTACCAAAGATGAAGTGAAGTTTATTTCTTGAGTTAGGGTTCATCTTCTACTTTTCTTCTAAAATTTTCTGGGTTTGATTATCATTGAACTTTACAAGTTGAATATAGAGTAATGAAATTTAGAAGTAAAGGAGAAGTGGGTATCTTCTTGTTGATGCTGCTTTTGCAAGTTTTCTTGGGTTCTGCTGATAATTCTCCCTACCTATTCTCTGTAAGTTACAATCTCCCTTCTCTATTTGATTTTTTAAGTATGAGTATTTGTTGATTTCTTGGTTAATTTTGATGAAAGTTGTTATCTTTGATGTGTTTTTGACAAAGTTTTTGACTTTCTTTATGTGAATTACTCTGACAAAGACTCTTAGATGTGAAGAACAAGAACATTTCATACTAATTTCAGAAATTATTGCCAATTCTTTGTTTCTCGTTGAATTTAATTGATTTGCTATGCAAATTGGGGAATATTGATGACATAATTGGTCAGAAATGCCAATCTTATTCAAGATAGATTGAGTAATTCATTTTTATGTATTATCTATGTTGCTATATTTAGTCAAGTAATTAGAATACCGTACTATAATTGTCATGTTATAAGGATTGTACTGTTAAGTTTAGGTGTCAAAGGCTGGAGAAATTATTAGCAGAATTTATGAGTAGTAGATTATTATTTATTATGATGTGGCTTCATATAATTAAGACAGCACCATTCTTGCTTGTTGACTTTGCTTAAGGTGTGTACCTCGGGCAGTAGCTATACTATAATTCCCTGCTTCAGCGTGTACTGGATTATTTTCAAACTCATTAGTTCTAAAATAATTCATGTGTCTATATGGAACATTTTTTGGGTTTGCTGATGTCATATCATGTAAATGATGATGTAAATGGAATTCTGGTGGTGATTGTTAAGGTAGCATAAGTGAGCCTCCTAATCATCCTGTTTGGTGGGAGCACTAGTATGCCGCAGTTGTTAGTTGTTTATGAGCTAATAGTAAGTTTGGATCGTTGTGATGACATATTCAAGTTAGTTTCAATGAATACGGATATGAAGTTAAGGTTTAGAGGCTGTTTGTTTTTTTAGTTTGGTGGTTCTTGCTTAAGATCATCCTATTGTTGACTTTTCAAGCAGCAGAATTTGATGTCGAACCAATAAACAAGTAAAGGTTGATTGCATTTATTTGCGGGTTTACGGTTTCTTGCTACTTACGCTATTTTATGATGGTTCACTCATAAACAAAGACCGCTTGAATTGAACATTACAACTTGTATTCGCAATTTTTAGCAAGTTTCTGAAATGATTTTACTTCTCTATTTTATCCCCTTCGCAAAAGGATCCTCTTTCTATAACTATAGGGTTCTATTACATATGGTTATGCGAGTAGTAATGTACGTTTACAGCAACTATGGTGTGTATTAGACGTTCTAATTCTAAATCTTTGCCCTGGCAGGAATGGATGTCTGTAAAACCTAGACACTTGAATCTCCTAAAAGATGCTCTAAGAAGCGAAAATGTGAGAAAAATTTATTGTACACTGTCTCATTTGATACTCATTCTTCCATCACACTTTAATTATTCACACCATGACTTTTTATGACATTGTTTTCCACCATCTAGTCTGATGACGAGCCTTCCGAGCTTTGGTCCCCGTTACCAGATCAAGGATGGAGACCATGTGGAATTAATGCTAAACCTGGTGAGGACTGTTTTCTAATGATAATAAATAGAATTTGTGTATTTCCTTTGTCAGAAAGGAACAATGAAATATCTGCTTTTCTCAAACGTTGGTGAAAAAGACTCTAATTAGCCTTTCGTTATTCATGCAGAAAAGCCAGCTAACTCATCTGGATACCTCCAAGTATTTCTTGATGGAGGTCTGAACCAGCAACGCATGGGGGTAGGCACAAGAGATTTGAGATTGCCAGCTTTTATTTTCTTTTGCTTTTATTCATATAAGAAGATGTTGGAACTGAAATTTTTTTGCTACTAGATTTGTGACGCTGTTGCGGTTGCTAAGATTCTGAACGCGACTTTGGTGATTCCCCTACTTGAAGTTAATCCTGTTTGGAAGGACTCTAGGTAATTATGGAGCAAAACATATTCTTTTGGGTCTAAATTTTGTTTATGAATCCAAACTCTGAAGTTGCATTAAAATTCCTTTTGGCAGCTCATTTGAAGAAATTTTTGATGTGGACCACTTTATTGATGTCTTGAAGGATGACATTAACATAGTTAAAGAGCTACCATTTGAGTATGCATGGAGCACTAGGGAGTTCTATTCTACTGCTATTCGTGAAACAAGAGTTAAAAATGCACCTGTGCATGCTTCAGTTCATTGGTATTCTGAGAATGTTTTGCCTGTACTTCAAAGGTGGGTAGTCAACTTATCGTATTTTAAGCATTATGTTACCCAAAGATATAATTTTAAAGGATTTTTAGACTCACAGTGGTGAACGTGATGGTGGACAACTGTACATCATATCATGTAATTAAGATGCTGTTTCATGTTAGATCAACACGTCACCTTGGTTATAAGACTGCAAAATCTGCAGTTGTGTTTTGTTTTCTATGTAAGATGGAAATGGAATTATCAACTTCCAAAGATTATGGTAATTGTCGGCTAGTTTCTCTTTGCAAGTTCTAATGCTGTTTCTTTGTTCATGTGTTTTAGCTATGGGATTTCTGCAATATCTCCTTTTTCTCATCGTCTAGCTTTTGATAACATGCCTGAAGACCTCCAACGCCTACGCTGTAAAGTTAATTTTCAGGCACTGACATTTGTCCCACACATTAGAGCACTTGGTGATGCCCTTGTGACTAGACTCCGATACCCATCTTTGAGAAGTGAACCTGAGCACAGGCTGCTTCAACAATTTACTTACAGAGAAGGATCCAGAGAGCCACAAAAGTTTGTTGTTCTTCACCTGCGATTTGATAAAGTATGGTGTTTTAGACTTAAACAACCGTGTTGGCTTTATATGTTGCATTCATTCTAATTTTATTTGTTTTTTTGCACAATTCCTTTGTCCAGGACATGGCTGCCCATTCAGCCTGTGATTTTGGAGGTGGTAAAGCTGAAAAGTTAGCTCTAGCAAGATATAGGCAGGCAATGTGGCAAGGAAGAGTTCTGAACTCTCAGTTCACTGATGAGGAGTTGAGAAGTCAAGGACGTTGCCCAATGACCCCTGAAGAAGTTGGACTACTTTTAGCTGCTCTGGGGTTTGATAACAATACACGTTTATATCTTGCCTCGCACAAGGTAGTCGTCGACTTCTTGTCTCATTTTAAACCCAAAAAAATAATGAAATTGAATTTAAAAGTGACAAAATCGTGACGTGTATTATTATCTATTTTCAGGTATATGGTGGAAAAGCTAGGCTGGAGACTTTACGGAGACTATTTCCGCTTATGGAAGATAAAAAGAGCCTTGCTTCCCCAGATGAGCGTGCACGGATCAAGGGGAAGGCTTCCTTGCTTGCTGCTCTAGACTATTATGTCAGCATGCATAGTGACATCTTCATTTCTGCTTCTCCTGGAAACATGCATAATGCCCTGGTAAACACTGTTTATGGAGAAAGATTTGGTTATCATATTGCACATTCCTTCAGACAATTTATCAGTTTTACTCCCTATATATCACCAGTTCACCATAATAATTTAATGCATGGTAGTATCTCAACTCTACTGTGTATATTTAAAATTCTTTTATAACTACTGATCAAAAACTTCTACAGAGTCATGCATGACTATATTTTTTTTCCATTTCGAAATTGATATATTGGCAAATGCAGCAGCTATGTTGCTTAAAGTTTGTGTTATGCATGACTAGAACTTCCTTGTCTTGAATATTAACTAGAGACATTGTTCTAAATGCTAACAGGTTGGACATCGTACATATGAAAGTTTGAAGACTATAAGGCCAAACATGGGAATGTTGGGTCACCTCTTCCTGGATAAAAACATGAGTTGGGTAGACTTCAGACAAGCAGTAGCTGAGGGACACCATTACAGACATGGTCAGCTACGATTACGCAAACCAAAGCAATCTATCTACACCTACCCTGCTCCAGATTGTATGTGCCGTGCTTGACCTTTGTGAATAAACAGTCTCTAGGAGTTTGATTACTACATATATGATTTTTGTAGTCATTATAGTTATATAAGGGTTTTTGTAAGCATCCTAATAAAATTCAAGCCCATTCGCTTTACTTGTAAATGTCGCATATATTGAACACCTTCCGGTCAGAACCTCAGGAGGCCAGAGTAGATGTATGGGTTGAGAGGCCTGATTTATCATTTTGGAATGTTGATATAGGAGTTATTTATGTTTGAATCAACCATCCTACAAAGGATTGCCTTTTCTCAACAGAATTCCTACGCTGTGCGATGCCTTTGTATAAACTGAACCGCTTAGGTGAGGTTCCTTTTGATAGATGTTTATGCCAATTGGTCGCAATTGATAGTTAACAATTTAGAGGTTTAAGGAGGATTTTCGTGCAAAATTCTCGTCCCAATTGAAGTTTATGGGCAATGGCTAAAATTTTCATGTCTTGTAGTAAGTACATTTCATTTTTCTATTCATATACATTTACCTCCATATTTTGTCTGAAGCTAGGATAAGTAGGAGGATGGGGTACCAACGATTCAATGAATGTTCAAGATCATTCACATTAATATTGAGAGGTTTCTCACAAAATTCACTGTGAACTTATGACTAGGGACGTGAACTACCTCACGATCCTCACCCCTTATAACTGAATGTTTGGAATCCATATTAGGTGACCACCAATCCCACATGCTGTAGAAATAAGAATGTAGAGACAGACAAGCTGTTAAAGATAATAATGGGGTGTGTACACATTACCATTATTTTCAGCCGAACAATTGACGTAGGAACATTTTCCTCTCGGCACAGAGTATATAGAAACTGCCTAGGATCAGAAAGCTGTCGTACTCTAGAACTCATCCCGTATTCCCTAATGTGACTATGGTGTGTCAATTCATGTTAGGATGCAGACCTCAACAGTACCCGATACTTCATATCCTTCGATCTTTGTTTGAATCTGTTCATCCACTACAAATGGTCGTGTGGCATGGATCATTGAACTTGACAATAAATTTGTAAATATCTGCAGATCAGTAACATAAGAGACGGGTACTTCCACAGCTAATACAAGGATTCAGTATACACGTGATGAAAACTAAAACAAGATTTTGCGCGATAAATCTGCCAAACAGCACTATAGCAAGTAGCAACATACCTCAGACCAGAAGGCCTCAAGCAGTCAGCCACTTCTGGGTTCAGAAACCCAACAGCTCCGTGAACAATAAAACAGCCGCAACCCAGACTGCAGATTATACAGCTTTTCCAGCAAATTGAAAACCCATATGTCAAGAGATACGTGAGTTTCCATCTACAAAACATTGGCAATATCAGCAGGGTGATATGTCAACATTTAAAAATAATCCAAAAGTCTCACAATTACCAGTTTAACCAGGAAGTCCAATATTAGGCGAAAATTGATTAGCAGTGCAACTGTATTCTGTATATTTTACTTCTTGCCATAATCTTGGCACTCTGTTTCCTCTTGCTAAGCCACCATAGTTGAATTTTTTCATGAGAATTGCAGGTCTCAAAAATGAGTGTTACATGCATTTTGGTGGACAGAGGATTGAACCTAGAGGCATTACAAATTTACAAACTTCTCTCGGAAAAATCCCTTGACATGAATGGCAGAAATTGAGGAGTGTTATTTCTCTGCTACTCCGTCTTGGTGAAATAAACTTTCTTCTTTTGCACTCATCATTGGTGAGTAATTTAACCTGCATTTACCAATGAGGTAACTTCTTGTACCTTGTTGCTGTAATATGATTGACAAAATTAACAATCTATTCCCATTTATGGAAATTTGATGAATTGATCCATGGCATTAAAATGAAGTTTGAGTATGTAAATCAATAAAAATTGTTTGTACAATGATGACCTCGAGTGAGGGGAAAAGAATAGAGACTAAGAACAGAAAAACTAGTGAAAGCATATAGTGCACACTTGCATTTCATATTTCCCCATTATATGAAATAAAAAAATTTGTCTGGAGTGGTGACTTGAAGAAATGCTCCTTTACAAGACTAACGAATGCAGTGGTTGCTCTCTTCTAGATTACCTCCTAGTTAAGCTCTCTGAATGGCGATCTTTCCTCGATAATGGTTTCGCTCGTCTTTCTCAAGTGAGAATGTTGCTGACTAACATTCTCTTTTGAGGCACAAACTTCAAGATCGATCCTTGTTCTTTCATGCTTTTGTGCCGGCCCCAAAGTCTCCTTCATTACATGATCAAATGTGTAGTTTTTCTCCTCCATTATATGTCCAACTATGGCTTCATCTAGCTCTTCTGTCAGTAATTCCAGTTGTACCTGTTCGTCATCCATCTGAACCCTTGGTGATACTCTTACATCTTCTTCTTCTTGCAGACTCGGTGATACTTTTTCATCCTCTTCTGTGGTATCATCTTCTTCAACCCTGATCTCTTGGTCCATCAAATATATCTGCTGCTCAAGATTACTTATTCTTCTGTCCTTCTCTTCTGTATCTCGCCTGAGCATTTCCTCCACTTCTGCCTGTTCAAGCAAGGATAATTCTAACTCTATGCGCATTGCCTGGCTTCTTGTAGCCTGCATTTCAAGTTGCGCTGCGATTGATATCCAATTTCTTAACTCATATTCAAGCTCACTTTTCTCATTAGCTTGATCTGTCAACTCAGAATCAATTACTTGTAGAGCATCATGCAATTCTTCTAGCTCCTCTCTTAGTTTGTCTAGATCTCCCTGCATTCCAAACTTCTCCTGACGCTCCTTCTCTAGCTGCTCCATCAATTGTCCTGCACCACCCTGTCTGCCTTCTTCTAGCTCCTCTCTTAGTTGGTCTAGGTCTCCCTGCATTCCAAGCTTCTCCTGACGTTCCTTCTCTAGCTGCTCCATCAATTGTCCTGCACCACCCTGTCTGCCTTCTGAATTAACAGCGTCTAGGGCATCATGCAAATTTTCTAGCTCTACTCTTAGTTTGTCAAGATCCTCCTGTATTCCAAGCTTCTCCTGACGTTCCTTCTCTAGCTGCTCCATCAACTGGGCTACACTACCCTCTATGTCTTCTGCGCCTTCTGATCGCATCAACTGCAACATTAAAGACAGCTCCTCATTTTGCATCTTCAACTGAGTTAATGAAGAATTGCAGCCTTCTAGCTCCTTGTTCAGCTCTTCTATGACTTGATCTTTAATCTTTAAGTTCGAGCTACATCGTATAAGCTCCTGATTCATTCTATCTGTCTTGGAATTCCATTCAACTTCCTTTGCCCTGAGATTAGCCGAACATTCTTTGTGATTCTGCTCCAATGATTTGAGCCTGGTTTTGAGCTTAGCCCATGAGGACGGAGTCGGAACTGCTCTCGGAATATGAGCTTCTTGGAGTTCTCTAATAGAAGTCAGGAGTTCCTGATTCTCCCTCTCCAGTTTCCTTGCCTTGTATTCCATATCCTTGTAATCCATCTCCAGCACACGTAGCGAATGCTTCAGATTAGCAATTTCCTCCACCCCTCCTTCTGCAGCTAAGTATTCTCCCTCCATCTTACCTCCAAATCCCTCGTGCGACTCATTTTCCAATAATGATTTCATTTCAGAAACTTGCTCTTCAAGCCTTATCCTCCGGCTTTCTTCATTCTCCAAGGCCTGCCTGCACATTGCTAATTGAGTTTTGAATCCTTCTGCTGTCCTGTTGCCATCATCAAGGCTATCCTGCAGCTTCGATATCTCATCAACCAACAATGATTTCTCAGTATCCCATTCGGTTCTACTCGCACGAAACTGATCTCGAAGCTTCTCATGTGCTTCTTCAAGATGCTTAAACTGCTCCACCTTCCATTTAAGCTGGTCTTCCACCTTTCTCTGCCTATCCACTAACTCTTCTAGCACATCACCTCTCTGACAGCCATCTGACTTGACGCCATTTTCCGCTTCTAAGATTTTGTTCTGCAGCTCAGAAATAAGAGCTTTAAGGGTTTCAGTCTCACCCCATTGTGATTTGATGATGTAATCTTTATCATCCAAGCTGCATTTCAGCCTCTCGATCTCCGCTTTCGCCTTTTGTAGCTCTTTATCCATCAATGGAACAAATCCCTGCTGTTCTAATTTGAGAACCTGACCTGAGAACAATTATACAACCCACTTTTCACATTCAAAACCTCATCCTCTAAACTCTACCATAACAGTTTCAACCAAAACATACACAAACTAAATCTGCAAAAAGTTCCCCACAATCTTTTTTGATTAGATTGTCAGGTGAATTCGTCCAATATAATCAATCATGCATTCAATTTATGGTAGATGTCCATATACGCAATATCAAAAACAACATAACTAAATAAACTCTTACGACGGATTTAAATCGAAAGGAAATTGAAATAAGAGGACGATGTTACGAACCTGAAGGTTTGATTATTCAACAATGTCAACACAATGCAATTCTTTCCTTTATTGTATTATCTTCGTCCTCTTTTGTTTCTTGTTGATTGCTTTTTCCTTATGTTCGAAGTAAATCAGGTTATTTTCTGGGGACAAATTGACTCAAATAATGAGAGAATAGGAGAAAATTATGATATATCAGAAGGAGGATAGACTCTAAGGAATCAAGTCGTTAAAAATAGCCGTTAGATGATGGAGGAAGAGGCCCCGGTGGGTTTTTAAAAATCTGTTGCTTTTTGTTGGGATCCGTTGGAAGTGGGCAATGCTAGCCGTTAGTTGTTGGGAGGGCCCGAGTGAAATTTGGTATGGGCTTCGAGGTGTCCGAGCATCCGAGGATGCTGAATTTGTTGTCGTGGGCCATTTGGTCCTTTTGTTAATTAACCAGAGATGGGCCTGAATTATGTTTTGCCGCAAATTTTATAGTCACGGAATCACCTTAACTAATAACGTGACACCTTGATTTAATAAATAGGTGCACACAAGATATTGTATATATAATATATACGAAATACGATAAAATTATTAAATTTTTAGTAAAAATGATAACTTAATCAAATAAAAGTTATTTCGGATAACTTTTGTTATATTGCAAGGTCACTTTTATTGAGAACACAATAACTTTAGAGCATTGTGTCTCGTGTATATACAACGTTTTTTGATAATAACTTTATTGTGGCTCATATATTTCTACATTCAGTTTCTATGTTATGTCTCAACTACAACATAGAGGTTAACACCTCCAAATTACAAACATAATAACAATAATAATCATAATAGTAATTTTAGTGATTTAGGGGTATTACCGTCATGTGTCACCACGGTTCGGTTGTGCTAACTAATTACTATTTTGTAGCCTAAGAAAAACTTGATTTATTTATTAAAAAAAATAATTTTGATTATCTAAAGTTACAAAAGTTGAATAAAAAAATTAAGAAAATTCTTAGCTAGTATGGGCCCTTTTATGTAATACTACCATGCACATTTATTCCTGCAAACCTACTCATCTAAATAATAAGTAGGGCGAACAAAAATCAAATAGGAAAATACGCGTTAGTGTAAAAACACTGTGTACATATACATGCTAAAAGAAATAATTTGTCTTTTAAATTCCTTTATTTCGAACTTGCCTTCTTATATCAATAAAATTTAAATCTTAGCTTTCTTTATAATAATCCAATACAAATGGAATTATTAAAACACTTAATTTAACAATTTTCTCTTTTTATATCCCCTCATTGATCACAAGTGTACACACACCCCAAGTTAGTAATCTCATCACGTATATATCCTTGGAGTTTCCTTTTTATTTGTCAACGAGTGAACTTTAAAATACGAACCCTTCTTGATTATAAAAATCAAACGGTAATGTATAATAATAACAACTCTCCTTTTATAACTCCTTTAATAAATTCTTTAAATAAAAATACCTTGCTTTAGTTATTAAATCTCATTGAAAATGATTAAATTTCAAATGTCATTCAGCCCTTTTAAAACATGATATATATTAAATAAAAAGGTAAATGTATATCATCCTTTTTTATAATCAGAATCTTAAATTCCAATTGCTATTACTTTAGCAAATTATGTATATAATATATTTAAAATTTACAAACCTTTCTAAAAATAATATTTGTAGCTTAACACAATATAATTCACAAAATTTCACAACAAAATATTCAATTGCGCATACAAAGATTTAACACATATACGTACCTTAAATTATAGTACTTCCTACTAAACTTCAAGTTGATATTCCTCTCAACTAAAATAAACTAATCAACATAGTGTAATATAATAATTATGCATAAAATATTGAAAATTTAATTAAATTTAGAAATAGTTTTAAGAATTAAATAATTTGAAAAACAATTAAAATAATTAAATAGTTAAGGGAAATAAGAGACTCACGGTGGCTGGTAGTTGTTGATGGCACAAAATGGCCGGGGAGATGGAGAGAGTAGGAGAGGGAAAAAGTTTGAGAGAAGTAGAAAGTGCTTAATGATTTTTGTGTAAAGAATTAGGTAAGGTCTATGGTCTATTTATAGTAAAAATTTGGATAAATTTTAGGGTTTAAATATTAAAAGATAAGTATGAATTTTAAATGATATTAATCTTTTAAATTTTTAGAAAAATATTTTTTTATACTAATTTAATTATTAGATAATTTAACCAATTAAAATCAGTTAATTTATAATAAACTGATTAGAATTAGTTAACAAAGATAAGTTATATATATATATAAGTATTTTATTTTAAAATACTAATCGTGGCAACCGACATTAGATAAGTTTGAGAATTTTTTTTGTAAATATATCCCATTTTTAATAAAAATCACTTTTAAATTAAAATAACTTTTATTAATATCTTAAAATGATTTTTTGTAAATACATCCAATTATTAACAAAATCAGTTTTTAACTAAAGTAATCTTAATAAATATTTTAAACTGGTTTTTTTTTTGCTAAGAATAATATCTTAAAAGCTTCTAGAATATTCTAGAATGAAATTGGATACTCGAAATATTTTTCAGGATATTTTGGAGGGTTTTTTTTGAGAATTTAATGGAATAGTTGAGGAATTGAATATTTATTTATGAAATTAAATTATTTTCTTCATAAAATTATAAAATAAATATATAAATGACGGTCTATAATTATAATTGGGCCAAAATACTTTTTAAATTATTTAATTATACTAAACATTCTTAAAATTGTTTTATTTAAAATGCTAAATATAATGTATATTTAACTTTAATTACACCTTAGCATATAAACACTTTAATATAATGTCTAAAATATGGTTATTACAAGAGGAATGACGAAAATCCAAGTTCACTGTAGTGAATGTGGGCTTGATGTCGAAAATGTAAGTCACATTTTTTGATTTTTGTCTCTTGGCAATTAGGGTTTGGAAGAGTGGATCATTAGATATCTACTCAAATGTTAATGGAAGCCAATCCTTTTCAACTTGGCTTTCCTACCATATCCAGTGTCTTCATAGCATGGATGGATTCAGAAGAAACCACTTGTCGATCTTTATAGCAACTCTATGGGTACAATGGACAACAAGAAATAAAAGAGTATACAATAATCAAATGATAGAAGTGCAACAATGTGTTGAGCTAATCACAAGATTAGTTGTTGATCATGAGGAATGGATAAAAGGTCGACAAAATGACTACGTTTTTTGCATCCACCAGAAGATCCATGCAAGATTTCTCCAGGATTTGACAAAGTATCACTGGGTAAGGAAGAGGCAGCAGAGGCAGAAATTAGAATCCAATCTGATGGGGTTTGGAACAAAAAAAAATAATTCCTCTGGCTCGGGATGAGAAATTGTTAAAGCTAATGATACTTCCTTAATAGGTGTAGGAGGGGAACAAGGGGGCAATGCCTCTTTTTCAAATATGGTAGAAGCTATAGCGTGTTTATTTTCTCTAGAATGGAGCGCTCCATATAACCTATCATCGGTGTCAATCCTGACTAATTCAAGTGTTTTACTCTCCCCACTCCGAGCCACGAGAGAGATCCCCTTGAAAATTAAAAACACTATCCGCCATATAAAAGAGAAGGGCTTCACTTTCAAACACTGTAATAATTTGAAAGTGGGAAGAGATCAAGTGGAAAAGGCGCATGATCGAGCAGCTATGGCACGCATCGCCTCAAAATCCTTTTGTGTTAAAAGTAAGCTCTTGTTTTTAGTTTTATTTTTGTATTAATGTTCATTTCTGAAATGTCAAAAAATAAATCATGGTAGGATCTCAGTCTTCCTTCTAAATTATGTCTAATTTTTAAGATTCATTGGATACACTCAAGTATAGAATTTTCTATCCATAAATCATATTGTATAAGCACAATTCACATAATTATCTCACATTTCAATTTCTATGTGAATATTAATTTAATCTATCCATACATAGTACATCTATTTGGAAAGAAAATATAATGCCATACGTTTGGTCCATACAACTATCCCTCCTTTATATTTCCAAATGATCCTAGTCCTTGAGGAGGTATGGTTCGGGTACCTCCTCCTTTGGATGGGTAGGGATGAAAATGACAAATTCTCAATAACCAAAACTAAACAAACTGCCACTACAAATCTATTGTCCTACTGTTAAGTAGATTACTATATACCAAAAGTCCATAATCTTTAAACATCCTTGCCAATTCTGCTCTTGTGGAATTCTTATTCAATTGGGGGCAACTTTGAAAATATTTTCAGTCATATATATTTTGTAATTTTCCCTTATCCCACACTGAATTTTTTTTTTTTTTTTTTATGAAACGGTCTTAGGAGAGAATCAAATTATATATGTAAAGTCATTTCTAGCAAAATTGAGGCAGTGAGTGGGTTATCCTATATAAAATTTAGGGCTTAAATTCGTCAAAATGACAAAATTCACTAAAAATAAGAATACACTCAATTTTTTTAGTGTGTGTGTGTGTATATTATACACACACTAAAAAAAGTTACCCGACGGTAAGGTGGTAGCTGCGGCTCCATAGGTTTCTTCCCGGGCGACGAGACATTGGCGTCGGTGGGGCGACGATTCGGTGGGAAAGAGAGAGAATGTAGTGAGAGACTAAAGATGAAAAAGTGGAAGGAGAGCTAAGAAAGTGGGGGTTTATTGTAAAAAGAGGGGTAAAACAATAATTTATAAAAGCAATTTGAGCGATTTTGGACAAGACTGAATTCCATATTAAAGTTTTCGTTTTTCATTTTATTACTTTTACCGACCATTACTATGCACTAGTCAAAATTATTAGGGTTGTTATTCTTAGCCCGCAAATTACTCATTAACTCCCGCAAATTATTTAAGGTTTTACCATTGTTTTAATTTTCATTCTTTTTACTACCTCACTTTCTCTCTCTAAAACCGCCTTGGCCGTTTTTACTTAACATCAATTCCGAACATGTCGACGACTTTGATTAACGTTAAATTCACAGTCATCGGATCTATTTATTATGATAAAAAAAATTTAATGCTGAAACAAGCTAAAACGCCCAAAATGGAGCGGTTTAACCATGGTAAAAACCCATTTTGGACGTTTTGACTTGTTTTAGTGTCAAAAAGTTTTTTTTCCATAATATATGAATTAGAGGAATCGAAGAAGTCAATATGTTCAGGATCAATATTTTTTGACAAGAACAACAAAGGCGTTTTAAAGAGAAAAAATGAGTGAAAATTAAAATAATGACAAAATTAAAAATAATTTCCAAACGTTAATAATAAATTTGCGAATAAAAAAAAAGATGACCTAGGAGACTAAAAAGGAGTAATTTAAGGCTACAACTTTCGCCCTCACACTACCAGAATTTGTCAGTTGACATCCTTCGTTTGTGGGGAGGAGAGAGATTGCGATAGATACAGGAGAGGAAGAGTGGATGAATGTGGGGTTTGATTATTCTGAACTTAGGTTCTCTAATTTCGAAATCACCTCTTTTCCTGATTCGCAACAAATCTTCTACATTTTCTGGGGTTTAAATTTCTTATTTTAGGTTTTCTTCAATAATACTTCACCCTTTTATTATGTTCAAATTTCTGGGTTCACCCAATTTTTAACCTGAAATTCTCCAATCTTTCATTCTTTCAGTGATGGGATTTTTCTCTTTTGTTTAAAGATTGTGAATTGTAATTGTATTTAACTTGTCAGTTTTTTTATTTTATCTAAATTTGGCGACTTTTTTGTTCGTACAATCATTGTTGTGAATTATTGATATGGTATTGCCATAATTAGAAATCTTTGTTTGTTAAAACCAAAATAAGAAAGGGTGTGTTAGTTGCCCAGTATGAATTATTGGACTAGTTTTCAGTTTTTAGCTGAGATTATTATGCTTTGCCTCATCCTATAAAGGATTATGATTTTATACTTGGATGTTGTGGCTTTTCACTATTTTGTGGTAAAAAATTAACCTGTATGTTTGGGTACTGTTTCTTTTGTTGAAGTGATTTTGTGAGAATTCATAAGAAATTTCAGGTGAAAGCTAGACTGATGGGTATTTTCCTCACCATTTCTTTGAATTTCCTGTTTTGGGGGTTTGAATTGTAAGAAAGACTTCAACTTTAAGTTTCCCATCTCGCAAATTCCAATAACTTTTCCCTGGGTGTTGGGTCCGTTTCTCAAATGACATTTCCTAGGTTTCAGTTGTGGGGTTTGCCTTTGTGGGTTGGAAAGGAGGAAGAAAGGAGGGAGAATTCTTCAGCTAATTATGGTTTTGGAATAAGGGAAATTGAGAGTGCGAAGTTCACATTAAAGGGGACAAGGATGTCATCCTCTTCATCTTCTTCTCCTAGGAAGATCAAGAAGAAGTGGTGTAGCAGAGAAGAGAGGAAGATTGAGAGGGAGCATGATGTTGTTTTGGTTCCAAGTGATGGGGTTTGCTTATCTGGGTCTGAATCTGAGGATTCTGATTGGTCCATTGGGTGGTTGGAGCCTCATGGCCCTGATTTTCTGAGTGATGATGAAACTGATGATAGTTTTGCCGTGTTAGTTCCTTGTTATAGAAGGGGGCCAGTTGAGGGGCCAAATACTCAGTTTCTGAATACTATCAAGAATCTCACTAATGAGCCCTTCTATGGTAACAATTCTTCTTCCACTAGTTACTGTTTTATTGTCTTTGCTGTTATTCTGTTAAGTAATTATATTAATAGTATGGAGTTTTAAGTGATTGGTTCATGTTTTTAACTGATGCTGACACATGAGTCATGCTTAGAATTGACAAAGTGTCAAGTGTCAACTGCTTGTTAGTGAGTTATGCTATAATCTGAAGGCTTATGCTCTTTGTGGATTAGAAAATGCAGGACATTGATCGTTCTAACTGTTCATTTTGTTGTATAGTTTGTGCACGTTCTGTGGAGGTGGGGTTGGGAGGATTCTTTTTACTAGTCCCTTCACCTAGCCATGTACAAAGTTTTTAGGATTATCATGGAGTTTTGTGTCTGGTCGAACCTTATTGGTTGTTGACTTGTTGCTGGTGTAACTGCTTTCATTTAGTGAGTTCATGAGTGAATGTGATTGTTTCCACAGGATATTAGTTCTTTGATTGCTCTGTCCTCCATAACAAGGTTAACATAGGCTATCAAAGTGTCTGAAAGACCTTAATATACATGACTATGATCATTCTCCACAGGCAAAGTTCTCCTTTTGGAGCTACCTCACTTTGTTTCTCTACCAGGAATGAACAAAGTGTATCTGAGAATGTTGGTACTGTGATTGTCTGGCATCCATAATGATGTTGTATAAGGTTTCATGCTGTGAAAATTTGCTGTATATTGTGTAAATAGGTAGCATTGAAATGTTGCTGGTAACTTGAATCATTGTTCAATTGGTCGGAATTTTCAGCTGTTGATATTTATGAATGGTAATCACTTTTAAGGACCTCTTAGAGGATGCTGTCTGGACTCTGGCCCCTCCTGAGTAACTTCGTATAAGTTATGAGTAATCATTGTATATTGAAAATGGTGGTCATATCCCTTCTCAGATTGGTGTTTATTATTGACTCTGGGAGAAGACTATTCTTACTGGTGCTGTCCAATCTTGGACTGTACAAGTTAATACTCACTTTATCCCCCAGTGACTGTCTATTTGCCTTTTACCAATATTTAGATATGTAAATAATGACTTTTACCAATGTTTAGTGAGATTTGTGTAAGATGATTGAATGAATATGGATTTTTGTGCGGAACTGCCACAGAGGATGATAAATGAGACAAAGTGGTAAAACTAAATCTCAGAGGAAAGTTATTTTGGGTTGAGGTTGTGAATGTCCTTTTTTTGACATGGGACTGCGGTAGGAGACAGGGATTGGATTTTTCATGTCTCTGCCTTTCTTGAGTTTGGATTTGGAAGTTTACTATGTAACTTTATATCTGGGTGTCAGACCCTGATTGCCCCGGATTGAAAAATGAGTCAATGTTTCTGAATGGGATATGATTGTCTTTGTTCATCATTAATATAGGATCATTAACTGTGGCCAACTGGGCACTATTAAGTTCATAATGATGTTAATTTTTGCGGTGAGTTGAGAAGTGGATAGTATGTATTCTCAAGGATGTTAGAGTGAAGTTTTTGATGTGGTTCTTAGAGAATCTGAAAAAGTTGAAATCTGGTTTGTCTTGAAAAAAGATCTGTTAGAAATTAACACCTCTTTGAATCAAGCATCTAGAAGTAACTTTTTGAATCTGAGAGGGATAAGAGTTGTAAATAGACAGTAGTAACCGCCCCCACAGTTTTTTTAAGAAGTGATCTAGTTCCTTTAGCTTTCTCTGATCTACTTGGTTATAGTTACTGATTTACCACACAACCTTCTTAGCTAGACCAACCCTAGACTTGTCTCAGCAATTGTTAGTATTCTGAACTCTTTGAGCTGTTGGTTATTGTTTTCCCCCTAGAAGAGTAAGCTGTTGGAATTCCACAAGATACTACTTCACCTGATTTCATTCATGTAATTTTCCTTCTGTATCTGAAGCTTTCTTCTGTCTGGTATATGAAATTTATGTAAGATTTTTAACTGCCTTACTTTGTCCCATTCCTTGTTAAGAGGTTTAAGCTACCATTTGAATGATTTGATTCTGCATTGTTCACAAAAGCATGTAAAAGAGGGGGTGTTGTGACAGTGTTAGGTCGTTTATTAGAGAAACTGGCTGTTTGCTGCATTGCAAGAGGGTGGCTTTTATGAATGTTTGATGAAGTTTTGTTACTTTTAATTGTCCTTTTATCTTTACTTGTTTTCTTTTTGGCGTTTAAATCTGACACTTTAACTATGCTATGAAATCTTGCAGAAGGGAAGAACCTGATGGACCAGTGGCTCTCTTCTCTACAAAACTTCTAAAGGCTCACCATTATTGATTGTTAATAAATAAGGTGAAATTTGTTGAGTGTGTTGAGTTTGAAGCTATTGGCTATTATATTTATGATAAGTCGAAGGTTTGGGGAAAATGGAAGAATCGATTAGTGTCCAGAAGACCAGGAGCCAAGATGATCTGATATGATAAAAATCCGGACACAATGAAGATCTGCTAGCAACTGTTTTTGATATTGGTGATCTTGTCGATGCTGCTACTATGTGTGTTCCTGACCACTATTAGGGCAAACCGAAATGGGCTGCTGAATCTATTGCTTAGAATTCTGAGTCATTGTAAATACCATTAGAATGTAAATATTTGTGATTTAATTGTGCTTGATCCCTCTGCCGCCATTCTGAAGTATGTAAATATTTCAGCTTTCATGTAGAACGTTGCTCTTCTAACAAACGAGTATCTATCATATGATTTATACTAGGAATTGTTGCATAATGCAAGAATTTCTGATGCTTTGTGGTGCACTATGAAAGGTTGTTGATCACGGTCGAGTGATTCATTAGTTAAATCAGGAATTTACAGCAGAATTTGGTGGCATCTCCAGCACATTGGAGGCTGTTATATGGTACTTGACCAATGACCATATTGCTGTATTTCCTTTTGCCTAGTGCAGACGTGCAGCTGATCTGGTTTCAGTCTGGAGGTCAACTTTTTAACGTGCACACTATTACATTTAGCAACTACCAAAACCATTTCTCAATTTTTTCTTGGTGTTTTTGGTCAGATGATTCAGTCAAGTAATTTAATTACATATCAATAACAGAGTTCGTTTTATATTGAATGTGTAGGGTACTTAAATATATGCATTATTCTGAATCAAATCATTACCTTTTCTTTTCTTTGTAAAAGTTAATGGCTAATGCGATTCTTATAGTGTGTTTTAGGCAACTGCATATGTCATGATATGAACAGTGTCACAATGATGTGTGATATTACTATTTAAGATAAGATAATCACTATATGATGATGTGATTAATAATAATGATGATAATAATTGCTCTCAAGTAAGAGAAAGGAAGGGCACAAGCTTGGCAACACTAGAGTGAAGAAGTTTTACTATAATATTTTGTGCATCTTAAAATGAAGAATTGCACTTGTGTTTATATTATGAATATAAGTCTAATATCAACAATTATCAAATATAGGTAATTTAGTTAATAGATACGAAAAGTAACTACATGTGTAGTGATAAATATAGGATAGTATTTAGTTAACAAAAGGGGACGTTCACCTATATTCATGTATGTAACTTGTTTCATAACAATAATAATATAAAACGCAATTATCATTAATTTTAAAAATTTACTTCAAGCGATTTTATTTTGAATGTAAATAGTAATTAAATTGATTAAATAATGTATATACATTTATATTAGCCAAGAGGTCTTATAGATCTTAAAAGGCCCAAGGGACCCTCTCAATCACCTCTAAAGTGTCATTTTATCCATACTATTTCAAAATGCCTACAACCTAGATATGTTTTTTGATCTTTGGAAACTCATAATTAACCATTAAAAGATTTCAAATCTTCTAGTGTGACCCTATCCTTCAAATTTGGTTATTTTAGGCAATTATAGACCGTGTGAGAGAACAAATTGTTAAACTTCTCATTAGTCTTATAGGTCGTAGTAAGCATTGAGGAGATTAAAATAATTTATTTTAATTCTAAACACTCATTTCAATTGATTTTCAAAACTCCTAAATTAGGTCATAAACTCATTTTAGGACATTTTAAAACCGAATATAAGATATTGAATGGTTCTAAACTTTACCATATAACCTTATAAAAAATTTAATACCTTGGATAAGGCATGTGAAGTACCCTCATTTAAATTTCAGGTGTTGTCTTTAGGTTAAATCAATATAAAATATTATAAGAAAAAAAAATTTGCTTAAATATATTATTCTATTGTACTATTTGGACTGAGTTAACACAGAATACTAGTAGAATTGTCTCAATTTTTTAATAACAATCCTATTTGAGTATAGTGGAGTAATCTGTATATTACCTTTTTTCAAATTTATATGATCTTATGATCAAAAATTTTTGATTGGTTTATAACCCCCCTCCTCATTGACTTAAAATAGGAACTCAATCCTCACAAAACCTTAGCTACAACATAAGTCTCAACTTAATACAATAAAATCATAAATGGATCTTCATGAAGGAATTTTCAACACAAATCTAACATTGTTAGTTGTAAAATTCACAATATTATACACTTAATAATTTTTTCATACATGTATGAATAAGTATGACATGTTGAGGTTTTTTTAAAGGTAAATACGACATATTAATTTAGTTATTCTTTTTAATAATTATAATAAATAAAAGTGAGAATGCTTTCTTTTCTTACGAGGTGCTCCCTGTACTCTCAAAAAATTACTCTCTCATATATATAGTTAGATTAATATGTGACAAAGCAAGTATTCATTAACTAAGGCATATACCATTACCGACAAATTAAAGAAAGATCTCGTGGAGTTCACCTCTATCTAGTTTGCCTACACACACTTCCCTTCTTCCTTTCTATAACACATATCATTTTTCTGAATCATATATGTAACTTAAGATAAAACTTTTATTTTCCACCAAATAATCTTTATCAAGTAGGGCCTTAGGTCTTAGTTTATTCATAAACAAACAGATGGGGCTCCTTTTTGAAATAATATCACCTTAGATTTCTAATTTTGACAATTTTGAGTGATCAATATTCAACATATATAGAATGAACGTACATAACCCAACCATAGCTACCAAAATTATACTGTACTTAGTTGAGAAAAACAACTCGACCACAAAGAATATGATGAAAGGGAGCCCCTAAAGCTGCATTGCCTGTATGATAAGGTTTCTAAAGAAACAAGCAACTCTGTCATCATATGGGTAGACACATGGAGCTAACTCATTGCAAGAATTCCTACCATTTTTACTGCCTTTTTTTCTTTTCTTTTTTCCCTTAGTTTTTGATTAATTAAGAGGAGAAAGCAGAACATTATTTAAAGGGATATGTAGTATTGGGTACTATATTTGACAACTATTCTAATATTTCTAACCGAAGTTTCCTCCACACCACAACCCTACATTCAGGGGGTGTAGTCTTTTGCACATTCCCTTGACTTTTTTTTTTTTTCTTGCGCAAAGTATATTTCTTTCTCTCCCATAATCAAAGCACATTGTGTATTCATGAAACTCTTTAATTTTGGTTGATTGACTCCCACGTTCTGCTCATCATATTGAGAATGAGAGATGAGATGAAGGAAGCTCAGAGATCGAGTCAACTTTAGAGAATGTACAAAGATAAACTATTGTCAGTCATTTATTTGTCTTTGATACGATTCAGGAATAATCCGAAGAAGAAATCATCAAGAAGCTAAGTATTCAAAGATAATCCAAGCCAAACTTGGAAATGTTGCAGAGGGCAGCAAGCAATGCATATTCTTGGTGGTATGCAAGCCATGTCAGGACTAAACAATCCAAATGGCTTGAACAAAGCCTTCATGGTATGTTTTAACGTACGATGGTCGTCATTTTTTATTTATTTATTTATTTTTCCTTAGACATTTGCATAATGTTTTTGATAATATAAGATCTCTACTAATTCAGACATTTATCAGCAAAGGTTGAAGGAGTAAAAGAGATCACGACGATAAGAAACGATTTTGTTTAACCGGAATAAGATGTAATCAAATAGGATTAATTATGGGAACAATGCAAGATATTGATCAACTTTAAAGGGAATATTTGATCATACAATAAATTTAGCAATTATATAATCGTGTGAAGAGGGTAATTGGTGAAGCAAGAATATCACATGCATGTATTGTCTTTTGTCATCCAAAATTGTCGTATTTTTCTTCATCAAAATCAAGCTATATACCTTATACAGAGATCACACACAAAAAATACAAGGGCATCAGATACATGATGGATGATTCTCTGGAATTTTTTTTTTATTTTTTAACCTTTTTTTTAAAAAAAAAAATCGAAATATAACCCTTACACTAAAGTATTTTAAAATATGACCCTACATTAGCATACTTACATTAGTATACTTAAACTCGTAGCAAAAGAAAGCATCTTAGAACTTGTTTTGGCTTTCACACATGCAACTTTTCAGGCACTCTTTGTTTCGGGGTTAGTTTCAGGCAAAGTAGTACAGTTAATGCTATGGCTCTATTAGTTGACTCTATCTAGAACTGCTAAAGCTAGCATAAGTATGAATCTATTATCGTGATACGTATAGACAGGAGAAATTGCCCTTTCATTTTGTTCGCTTGGCACAATCGGGGTGATGAAAAATTGAAAATGAAGTTGTATGTAACTCTGCTAGGAAATCCCCGAGTCAAAGTCTATGGTAAATTGGTAATACAAATTCTTGTTCTCTTGTCTGATTTGAATCATAGCTTTCATTGCCACTTAATATTACAAGCGAATAGTAATGAAAGAGCCTAATAAAACACATTTTTGAGAAAAAAGTTGCATCACATGCAATTGACGTAATACATTTCTAATAAGATTATCCATAAATTTGTAAACAATACCACCTTGTGCTTTTGCTATTAATTTCATAAACTTAGAAGAGATGATCTCACTAAGTTTTTTTAATTTATAATTTACTTGGATTGTGCAAATGTAGATTAATATTTAATGAAAAAGCTTGCATAAGCAAGCTAATGCATACAGTTCCTAGCCATTTACCAAAGATTTGGTGATATATTGCAGATATGGGAGATAAGGTGGATGCTGTGCTTAAACTCATTGAAGAAGATGGAGATTCCTTTGCTAAGAGAGCGGAAATGTACTACAAAAAAAGGCCAGAGTTGATAAATTTTGTGGAGGAATCCTACCGGGCTTACAGATCCTTAGCAGAAAGATATGACCACCTTTCGAAAGAACTACAAAATGCAAACAACACACTCGCATCTGCTTTCCCAGATCAGTACCAGTTTCCGATTGATGATGATGATGATGATACTTCCTCGAATATGCCTAGAAAATTTCAAGACAGATCATCCAACCCAAACATCCCACAAGCTCCGGCAAAATTTCCTACCAAAAATATCAAAACTATCATTGCATTAACATCAAAGTTGAAGAATTCCCCACCTCCCAGGACTATTCCTAAATCTGGAGATAATGCTAACAGATTTCCGAAATCTGGTCTGACAATAACTGAGGCCATCAACGAGATTGACAAGCTTCAGAAGCAGATTCTGACTCTCCAAACAGAGAAGGAATTCGCAAAGAGCTCTTATGAGAACGGGTATGCCAAGTACTGGGAAATAGAGGAGCATATAAGTGGAAAACAAGAAAAAATATCAAAGTTGCAAGATGAATTTGAGGTAGCCCAGGTTATCGAGGATGATGAAGCTCGGACTTTAATTGCTGGAGCGGCTATTAAATCATGCAACGACACCTTGGCTCAGCTCCAGGAGAAGCAGGATAGAGCTGCAGTAGAAGCAAAAGAAGAGCACCAGAGGATTAAGGATGCCCGTGACAAATTGAACTCTCTAAAGGGTGAGTCTCTTGGAAATCAGACAGATGGCTCTGAAATTCGTGATCCCTTAAAAGCAGAAGATCGGACTAGCTTTGATGATGAAGAAGCAGGAGGTTCGACAGAATCAAAGAATCTAGAAATAATTCGGGACAAGATAAAGGAGCACTTTGATGTAGATGAAACTGCACCGCTCACTGTGTTAGAAATGGCTGAAAAGATCGATGAGCTCGTGAATAAAGTGATAAACCTGGAATCTGACATGTCTTCTCAGACTGCTCTAATACACAGATTGAGGTTAGAGACTGACGAGCTACAGTTGCAGATTAAGAGCCTTGAAGACGACAAGGCAAACCTTATTGCTGGGAAAACCACTTTGACTGACAAGCTGGGTGAGATGGAGAATAAGTTGAGAGGACTTCAGGATCTAAATGGTGGCGTTGATTACCAAAATAACAGCTTCCAAAGTCCTTTTACTGAAGCACACCCTTCTCTAGATATCATCTCGAAGAAAATGCAAGATATGAAGCCAGATAAAGACGAAGTTGAGGGTTCACCTAAGGGTCAACAAAGTGAAGGGTCCACAGCAAATGAAGAGGTAAGTGATATGAGTACCTCCAGTATTACTCAAGCTGGTGAAGAGGAAGTCAGGAAAACTGCTCCACTTGAGTCAAAGGATGGATCCTCAGTTCCTTCCAAGACACGTGATACTCAACCACCTTCTTCAGTTCCTTCCAAGACATACGATACTCAAGTTCAAGAATCTGAGCCAAGCACCATTGATTGTGATCAACCAAAAGCAACTTCAAACAAGATAGAAGAGGAAGTAGCTGACTCTCAATCAACACACATACAGCAGCCTGCATTCCAGCCAACAGATCCACCAAGTAATTCTCAAGAGGTTGAACCAAGGGAACTGGTAAGCATGTCCAAAGATGAGCCACATTTGCCTTTATTGGGGAAACCACCGACAGAGAGAAGACAAGAAGAAGATGAGCCAGATTGGCAGCAATTATTCACGAATGGTTTGGAGGGAAAAGAAAAAGTTCTTTTAGCAGAGTATACAACTACTCTTCGAAACTACAAACAAACCAAGAAGAAACTTTGTGAAGTTGAGAGGAATAGTGAAGATAATTTATCAGATATGAAGAATTCTCTTGCCTCAAAGGAAGAAGAGATCTACGCCTTACGTCAGAAATTGAGTATTCTGCAAAATAGGTTGGAAAAAAATGTGGAGCCTGCTGAAGAGCCATCACCTCCCTTGGCAGATGACGATGATATAAAATTTATAGCTCCTAGTAAAGAACAAGAAATCTCACCAGTTGAACAGAAACTACGGGCAGAAATGGATCAGATTCTTGAGGAAAATCTGGATTTTTGGATGAGATTCAGTGCTTCATTTGGGCAAGTCCAGAAGTTCCAGAATGGAGTCCAAGATTTGCAAGCAGAATTAGCGAAGCTTGAGAATAAACATGAAAATAAGAAAGAAGGGAGTAGTCATGAAGAAACTAACACAAATTCATTATTGAAATCAGATGTCAGGCCAATATACAAGCACCTGAGAGAGATACAAACAGATTTAACTGTCTGGTTGGAGCAAAGTGAATATCTGAAAGAAGAGCTACAGAGAAGATTTTCACAGTTGTGCCACATTCAAGAAGAAATAAAGCTCGCTCTAAGTGCCGGTGCTGAAGATGATGACATGAAATTTACGAGTTTTCAAGCTGCAAAATTCCAAGGAGAGGTAGCAAACATGCAACAAGAGAATAACAAGGTTGCTGATGAATTGCAAGCCGGTATGGATCATATAACCAGTCTCCAACTTGAAATAGAGCGTACCATAACCAAGTTGAATGAAGATTTGGGATTTTCTACCTCACGAAGCTCAAATGAAAATGAGAGGTCCGAAAGCCGGGTTCGAGTGCCATTAAGATCTTTCATTTTTGGGGTTAAACCACAGAAGAAAAAGCAATCAATATTTTCCTGCATGCACCCAGGAATGATGAATCGAAGATACCATCATCTAAGAGATGAAAAGTCACCTTAAAATTTATTAAGACATTCTGTGTTCTTGACAGAGTGTATCGAAGTTTTATTGTGTTGCTGATGATACTAGATAGAGGTTATAGGATCATCTATTTATTTTTTCTATCAGCTTTGAGGAGAGATTCTTCAGATGGTATACAAGAGTTTTAATTGGAGTTTGATGATTCTGAACATGCAATAGAGCTTTGCTCCATGCCTCCATCGACAATCTCCTAAGCAAACAACCTGCTCAGTTATTTTACCCATCTCTACTAAGGACACAGTTGACAACTGGTAATTTGTTTTCACGTCCTACGTCAAATTATAACCAAGTTCCACCAAGAACTACATGGCAGTGGATTAGATTTAATCAATAAAACTTAGATCTATCCTTTCATAACAAACACTTCCCATATTATTTACAATCCAATGAGAGAGCTCATGAAATAAACTTAACAATAGATCCATTTTCTGCATGTTTTGTACAGTCTCTCAAAGGAATCGCCCCATGAAGTGAATAACGTTCTTTTAGAAACCAAAAGATAAACTTAAAAAGAAAAATCGCCGGTTTTAAGAAGCAATGACCAAGTTAAAATCAGAACAAAATACATATAAGTCCTCAAAAAGAGTTCAATTTAGGCCTAGAAAATTTTGTTAAACACAAGAAATTCGTGAACCTGCAGCAACCCGGACATAAGTCTCACAGTTGTGTGGTGAATGAAACCTCTGATACCACTTTGGCTCCTCTTCCCTGAGCAATGTACAGGCCTATATGCTGCATCAAATCCTGCAATGAGAGGGAAAAAATCAGTAACCTCTCTCACTGCAACAAAGCAATCACCCAACCCAAGAAAAAGGCCACATCGTAGAATTATTTTTAGAAAGTTCTTGCAAATCTGCTTGATTAACCTACAAACTGGCTATTAGAATATAAGTAGACCTCAGGCCTCAAGAAGGTTACCCTCCACAGTCTCCAGCAATGCCAGTGGCATGAATGTTCCCAAATAGTCAGCCACTACATCTCCTCACTCCTAACGTCAAACATATCCATTAATTAAAAGCAAACAACCTTTCATCAGCACTTTCAACAAAATATTCATACACCACAACATCAGCTTAGCCATAGACAGGGAGAATCCTTTCGATCTGATATTACAAGTACTTAAATAGTCCTTGATATTCATCTATGCGCGTAATAAATAGAAAGTTATTACCTGTGGGTGTGCTATTGCGTCTTTGATGGTTTCTGCAACATGCAGCGGAAGGTCATACGTAGCACAGGCTCGAGAGTACACTATCACGTCTTGAAGAGGAGCAAGGATGCCCCGATTTCTAGCAGACAGAGCAGAGGAAACGAAATCGAGCACACATATATCGGTACATATACCTACAACCAACACCTTCAACAAAAGTATAAAAAAAATGTGAATCAACATGACACACTTCGTATAAGATAGCGATAACAAAGTGAAATTCCAAATAAGATGTGTGACGCGTAGAAATTCGACGAGACTATGAGAATATTCAAACAAGGGTTTACTATGGTCCTTGGTAATGGAATGGAAGGAGAACCGAACATAGAAGTGTTGAGCAAACTTACAGCTTTGAGGTTCTTCGTTTTAACCCAATCGACAAACACATTGGATCCATTTTTCTCTATCGAACCGATAAGGCCATCAATGCAATCTTTGAGCCTAATTGTTACATTAGCTTCACCTTCCAACCACTCCAATTCTATGATACACAAATTACGAAGCTTCATCAACATAATGCACCAACTCACTTACTAGTAGAAATTAATTTCATCTTTTTGATTTTTTTTTTACGGATTTCATCGCCGTAATTGAAATACGAAATTTACTGATTGAAACAACAGTGCATTAACCTAAAGCTTCTTTAAGAAGCTTCCCTATGGAATAGAATGTAAGAAAAAACCTGGAACAAGTTTGGACTCGAGAGTGCCTGCAAAACAATGAGGAGGATATGGAGGTTCAGGAATATCAGGATGATGCGAATCACAGAATGCAAATACAGGCCATTTTTTATCGCAGAAAACCCTAGCTAGTCTGGCTGCCTCTTTCACCATCTCAGTGATTTGCTCATTCGGCGCAGCCGGAGCCTGAACCAATCAAAGTCAATTCAATCTTCAACAAAATTTAGACATCGAGAGAGAAAGGGAAGGAGAAGGAGAAGTACGAGGTTGCCCGCCCCGACAGTGCAGAAGCCATTGACGATGTCAACGAGGACAAGGCCGATTGAGTTGTCGTCGGACAAAAACAGAGTGCCCTGTTTCAGAGGGAGTTCCTTCTGCACTTGATCTATGCTTCGTGACGCTGATGATGCCATTCTCACTGCTTTCGGATTAGAGAAACCAATTTTAAAACGGAGGATTCGGAGATGGACGGTTTTCACCTATTTTTTAAAGTTGAAATAAAGAATGGTTGACAGCGTTCTGCTCGGGACCGTCATGGCGTCATCGATCGCATATCTCTTTTTTCAAATCCCTTTTAAAAGGTGCAATATAACTTCATCCTCGTAATCTTCTTACTTTTCTTTGCCTTGGAACAAGTAGAGGTAGAGTGGCCAATGCGTGTGGGCTGACCCCGCTTGATCCGTTAGACCAAACACGATCTAGTCCGCTAGCCACCTCTAAGCAGAAGTAAGATATATAATACAAAGAAAAAGTATATTAAAATGTCTTGTATAAATAATAAAAATTAATATTGGTATACTCTTATTTAAAAGCATTTTTATAAAGTGTGTGAGTTTTACGAATTTCGTCTATATATGTGTTAATTGCTTTCACTATGATCTATTATTTTAAAGTCATGATTATATGATATATGATTGAATTGGAATAGAATCACTTATAAATGGATTATGACTCAAGTCTAATAATATATTTCTCATCCCCGCATTCACTTTATTTTAAGAACAGTTACAAAGACATTTATGAATATTTTCTTTAAAGATTTATTGGCAACTCTTACTTTATCCCGACTGAGTTTTTTAAAGAATCAATGACAAAAGTCCCGTTGCCAAGCATACAACGTGGGATTATAATTTCCAATTTATTTTCTATCTCAAATGCTCAAATTTTTATTCCACTTACCAAGCGCGACCTTAGGAAAATTGAACTAAAGAAATCAAGAAAGAGTTCGAAGTTCACACATCACGCCTACTTATTGTTTTTCAATTTTTCATCACTTTCTGGCCCTCACGGCCCCACGGCTCCCCTCCACCTCAAATAACATGTCCTATTTATTCTGACAAAAATAACAAAAAATATATATTTTTAAAAAGGATAAAGATGTGTTATAATCGTGAAGAAGAATGGCGAAGAGAAGGCGACCATCAAACGCCACCGCCATCGGCGGCTAGAAGAAACGCCGCTCTAGCCACCGCATCAAGATCGGCTGCTGTCGTCGAGAATTTGAGAGAACGGCTAGCTGAGACTGAGTTGAGACTGGAACGAGCCAGAGCAAGGGAAGCCGAGCTTAGCCGGCAGCTCCTAGAAATGAAGCGCTTCGTTTCAGTGATGGAGGTCCTTGAATCCTACCTTAAACGACGCTTCCAAGAGAAACAAGAAGTCCTCTCTCGCCTCCTCTCCTCTTGACCCCACTTATCAAGCTATAAATCTCTCATCGTTTGCTTCTTCTTGTAAATATCGTATTTAGTTGTTAAAATTGTGAATTGAGTAATAATTAGGGTTCATACTGTTTGATCCAGGTACTACCTCTGTACAATCTCAATTCAAAAGTGCATTCGATTGCTTGGATTTGTTTATGGAATTTGGGGATCTATTCTTAATTTCTAATGTGAGTTACTTGTATTGGTTAAGATTGGGTCTATTCTTAATTTCTGTCTTATTTTAGTTACTTGCGCTTGTTTCGTACTCTGGGGGTCTACTTTTACACAGCTTGATTTTACTTAATATGATTCTTTATCAAGGAGACTTTAAATTATTAATGACCACCAAGTTATCTCCCTATTGCTAGATTTTCTACTCTGCCCGGAGAATGGAGCAGTTTTACTCCTGCTGCACGAAGAACACCTCCATTGTCCCTCATAATAAAACTAGTTCTAGGCTGGTTATTTTTAGATTTTGCTCCATCAATGGTTAACTTTAGATAGCCTCAGGATGGGCGCCTGGTCGGATGGATGTACCCTTGTGATATTCTTCCTGTATGGGTTTGCCTACTAAGGCCTAAGGGTATTCACTTTGCTCAAATAATTTTCATCGTCTAATTCTAACCTATTCTAGTTGTCATATGATTGTTGTCAAACTGGAAGTATGGGATGAACTCCTTATTTTCCAATTTGAGAAAAATATCTCAAAAGAGCATGATATGAGTAAGTGGCTAGTGTCGTTTATTTGGTGATTAGTATGATTACAAAATTGACAGTGGAGAGGCAATTTTACTTTGCTTCTCAAAAGTATTTCCTTCGTAGGCAATGCATCTATGCAAACTTGCAAAGCTTCCACGTAAAATTCTTTATCTTTTGTATAGAACTTCTTATTTTGCCGCATCTTATGATCTTAGGTATATAACAATATAATTTAGATAAAGAAATTAAAACCTTGATTATAGATATTGATGTATTAAATATTTTAATATTGGATATAGATTTTCTAATCTCAGGTATTATGAGCAGTTTCGACATGTTCGAATATGGGCAGTCCCATTTGAGGGTTGAAAACCGAGCTGGGTTGGGGTAGGGTTACGCCAGCCCGGTTGACTAGTCACCTCTAGTCATACCCAAAACCAACTACTAATTATACGTTTCAAATTATTTTGTTTGATCTTAAAACTTTGTAGAACATTCCATTTCAGTAATATTCCAAAATTATAACAGTTGACCTCCCTTGACACTACGTATATGTAAGCCTTGTTTGATATGTAGAAATTGAATGAGATAAAATCGGAAATGATACCCTAGAGAAATGCAATTAGTTTCAAAATGTTGTTTGGTTATATAGAAGAATGAGTTTTAAATTATTTTAAATTGTTTGGTTAACACACTAATAAGATTCCGTTCTCTACTTATTTATCGATAAATTCGAAATTTAAAAAAAAAAAAATTGATCAAGGTGGCATGGGGACAACTATGATGTTTTTTTTTTAACAATATTTTGCGATGTTTAGTGAACAAAACAACCAGCTAACTTTTCAAACACAACGAGATTGTTCTATTGGAGCTCTCTTTCTCTATCCTCCCTAAGTCCCTATTTCACCAAACACCAAAAATCACATGCCGCCATTTTCTAATTATGCTCTCAGTTCACATCATTGACTCATTTTGCTTAGCTTTTACTCCTTCGAAATCATTCTTTCATGCACTATCTCTTCAAAACACATTTTCTCTTCTTTTAGTAGCAGCTGTACGAATACTAAACTTTTTAGCACAGTACCCCATTTCAAATCTTGAAGTGAATCTTGAAAATAAGCGGTACCCAGTTCAGAAAAACCAGTAATGGCAACTGGGTCAAATTCAAAAACCCTAGATAATTCTTACAAAGAAAGGGGCAGAGGTTCAAACCCTCCAAACAACAATAACAACAACAATATTGAGTCCTTTGTTCCAAAAAGAGACCATGACCCTAGAGACTTGAGATCTTGGGCTAAACGAACTGGGTTTGTATCACTTTTCTCAGGTGAATCAACGACATCAGCTTCAACTTCAAGTAATAGGAATTTGAGGAATGATAGAGGTGGGAATGGATTCGATTCCATTGATGAGAGAGGAAGCTCTGCCTCTCCAAAGAGTGAAATTGATCCGGTTCTGGGTAGGAATAGATTGGGAAGGGATGCCGAAATTCAGCCTCTTGGGAGTGGTAATAGAGATGGAGGAAGGAGGAGTTTTAATGAGAATACTAATGATTTGGGTTCTGTAAATGAGGAAAGGATAGGTGGAGTAGATGGGAATGGTAATAATGGAGGTGGAAATGTATTTCATGAAGGTAATATGGCTTCTCAGGTTGAAAGCGAGGAACTTGATAGACAGAATGAAGTGATTTTTTACAACAAATCCCCTAATCCGGAAGACCCAATCCTTGGAAGGCGTCCTAAGATTTTCAAAGTTAAAAGTGGGATTTTGGACAATCCTGGTTTTGGTGAGTATATTCTTTACTTTGTTTATTGTTATTTGTTGTAAACTATTCTGCCTCGTTGCTTCTATATAATTGATGTAATTTCTATAACCTCATTGAAACTTTTTGAAGAAGCTATTGCTCCAAATCTAGTGACCAATGAAAGGAATAGTCTTTGACATGAATTTGCATCATTATGCAATTTGTTGGGATCCCATTTACTGACATAGAAAAAATATAGGTCAGCATCAGTGCTATTGTAGATTTCAACTGTGGAGGGGAAATTTTAAGATTGAATCAAGTGTTTATGAGAGATAGAATACCTGAGGCACAATGTTCTGTTGGTCTTGGAACTTTATTATCTTTAGAAAGATTGTTCTATTGGAGCTTCTGTTAGAAAAGGCGAGCAATTTCGTATTAGACAAATGGAATGGCTGACATGAAAATATATATGCATGGAATGAGTTTACCTTTGCTATTCTGTTAGTTTAGCCATCTTTTAGTAATTAAGAATGAAACGATGAAGTTATTGAAATTAGCCATCTAGGTGTATCGTAGAATATCATCTATGTGGCATTGTAGTTGTGTGATGACTATCTGGTTTGTGTAGACAATTTCTCATATTTGGTTGGTTGAATGGCAGTCCCAGTAATTTATTATGGCCTCCAGCATTATTTCTCACTAGCTGGTTCACTTATTCTGATTCCTCTTATAATGGTCCCAATGATGGGCGGAACTGACGTAAGTATCATGTTGCTTCATCAATTATAAATGTATCGCTCTATAAAAGGGAGAGGAATGCCTTGATGAAATTTGTATCTGAATTCATTTTGTTCTTCTTGACACAGAGAGATACGGCAAATGTTTTGTCCACTATGTTGCTGGTGTCTGGCATCACAACACTGCTGCATTCATTCTTTGGGACTCGTCTTCCACTGGTTCAGGGAAGCTCATTTGTATATTTGGCTCCAGCACTTGTTATCATGAATGCGGAGGAGTTTCGCAACCTTACACAGCACGTAAGTTTTGTTGCCTGTTCCCGTAGACCAACAAAGTGTCTTACTCCAACATTCACATTTCTGTTTGTTTTCAATGTCGTAGGATACGAAGTATTATTTTGAGTAATTTTAGTAGTGTTTAATAGAATTTCTAGACCAACTGCAATGTGAACATTATTCCACGCAATATTGCTTATATGAGTTTTTCCTTGTCTGCCTCCTAAATATTTTGCCAAAGTCAACTTTATGATCCTAATGCTATGAAATCTGTTATTCTGAGTTTTGCTGCTATTGTTCATTTGTTATTGTTATAGCTGTTCCAATGACATTTTTTTTTTTTCTATTGTTATACTATTTAATGAACTACAGAAATTTAGGTACATAATGAGAGAACTACAAGGTGCAATAATGATTGGGTCACTATTTCAGAGCATATTAGGATTCAGCGGTCTCATGTCTTTGTTATTAAGGTAGGTTAAAAGGTCATTTACAAGAATAGCTTTTCGATAGTCTCATAGGCTACCATATGTCTGATAATGGATAGTTATTTTGAACTCCTTTGATGATGGTAACAAATTTTTATTTTTCTAGCAAAATGCTGAGTTTACTTCATATGTCTTTTATTTTATTTTATTTTTAATTTCAATTGCAGGTTGATTAATCCAGTTTCTGTTGCACCAACAATAGCTGCTGTAGGTTTAGCATTTTTCAGTTTTGGGTTTCCTCAAGCTGGTAGTTGTGTTGAAATAAGCATACCCCAAATATTGTTGCTTCTATTCTTCACCCTGGTAAGCAGTGTTATTACTAGGAGCAGCTGTTGTATTTTTCTAATTGAAATATTATTGGTCATTTGACCTAACCAGAAGTGTAGAAACTTCTATATCTGTTCAAGATTTTGACAGTTACTGGTTCTTTTTCTCTTTCTTTCCATGTTTTCAGTATCTTCGAGGAGTATCTATTTCAGGGCATCGAGTATTTCCAATTTTTGCGGTATGTATACAGTTTTCTGTCTGGCTTGTTACAAAAATTCTGGATGGTCGATTAATTGTGTTCTTATCTAGCTGCACGTGATGCATAATCTGTCTACATCAGGCCCTCTATGATCTGTACTCTTTACCTGTGTAGTCTGTTCTGTAATCTGTACCTGTGTATTCTCTTCTGTAATCTGTACCTCTGTAGTCTGTTCTGTAATCTGTACTGTTCAGTACATCCTGTTGTTTCAGACTCTTAGTCTGTTGTTGAGTTTAATGCTTAGCTTCCTTTTTTTTTAATTTTTTTTAAAAAAATATCTGTGTTGTTAGCTGCATGCCCGCATGTTAATCCCATCATTGCAAATGATTGCTTCCAAAATCAATGTATTTCTGGGCATCTTGCTATTCCATCTTGGGTGTGTTGTTCCAAGTTTCCAAGGTCTCTGGTTCTTTTGTCAAGCATCAAGAAATAGACTCTCTCTTACTATGCAAGGCTATTCATTTGATTACTGCTTCTTGTCTGGTAACTATTAAGGCCCATGTGTTGGTTGTTTGACATTTTCAACTTATGTGAATATATGTTTCAGCATCTGTTTAAAAGAACTAAGACATATGAACAACTGGTTTTTAGAGTGAAAGCTAAGAAAAGGACACATGATTTAGTAACTTTAATAAGTATTAATATTGTTGGGCTTGGAATATACTTTAGCTGTTAAAGTAAAGTAGTTCATATTTGACGTATGGAGTCGGGGGAGTTAGACATTTAATCTGCCACCCTCCCCTTCTTCCATGGTGGGTATGACTTTTGCACCCTTACCTATCCCACTACATGCCATACTTGTACCCTTGCCCCATTAGCCCCATTGTCATCCCTAAATTGATTTTTCCAAACAACTGTGTATTACCCTATGAAACATCTGATAGTTGTTCGGAAGATATATCACCGAAATGTTCGGAAGCCATAAGTATGATTGAATTGTGGTTGAACTGGATGTAAATCACCAACTAATTATATAGAATTTTCATTAAACTATGATATGGAAATCATAGTATGATTATTATATGGCTTACGTATTTGTTTCCAAATTCAAGTTGAAAATCATAGTATGATTATAATATGGCTTACTTATTTGTTTCCAAATTCAAGTTGAATTGTGTGCTTAGACTAAAGTAATTACTGTCATCCACATACCCCATCCGTTTCAAAAAAATTTCCCTACTTCTGGTTTGAGAGTGTTGCATAAAGTTCTTCCTTTTCTACTTTATTTCTTTTATGGTAACTAATATAATTATTTTATTATTACTCACTTTATCACCCTGAATTTATTTTATTATTTTAAAATATTTATATCTCTTCAGCTATTATTCTCTTTCTTGCAGTAATTTAATATTATCCCTTGGTTTTTATACCTACAGCAACAGGACCTTTGCAAAACAGAGGGAGTAATTTTTTTTATATCAATATATATCTCTATTAAACTAGATCAAGATATGAATCAAAATCCTAATTTCTTACCCTAACTTAGCAAAAACTACACAAAATAGTCTGATTTCGAACTAATTTCATAATGCACAATGATTCTTGATATAGTAATTATGAATGGAATTATGAACTAATTTTAAACTAAGATATGGAATTATGAATGAAACTTGTTTCCTTGTACTTTTTAGGGTAAATTCAATGAAATGAAAATTACAATTTTATTAAATTGGACACAAAAGTTAAGATATGACTTATGCGAAATGTTTGTATTTTACTAAACGTATTATTTCCTAAGAATTGTTTCCATCTTGAATTGTACGTAAGTAGATTTTTCCAAATTGGGATGGCGTAACATGTGTCAAACAATGATGACGCGAGATGGTGTACTCTTAGGCTGAGAAATAATTCCCCTTTAAATTTAGTTAATAGATAGATAAGTTAGATTAAAACTTTATTGTTCACGTGAATCTAGATTGTTACAGCTCCCCACCCCTTCGTGGTTTGCTTATTTTGCTGATAACGTTAATATTTTTCTTTTACAATATATAAATCTAAATCCCAAACAAGCTCTTTGATGCATCTTATTCGTTGTAATTTTGCATATTTAGTTCTTGAATCATAACTGAGGGCAGATATGTTTCAAATTTAGCGTGCTATATTTATTATCTTGACCATTGTAAACATGTGCAGGTGCCGCTTAGTATTGTGATTGTATGGGTATATGCTTTCTTTCTGACAGTTGGTGGAGTCTACAACTTCATGGGTTGCAGCCCCAATATCCCTAGTTCAAATATCTTGATTGATGCATGCATAAAGCATGCATATACCATGAAGCACTGCCGAACGGATGTTTCAGATGCATGGAGTACTTCTGCCTGGGTCCGGATTCCATACCCATTACAGTGGGGCATCCCTATTTTTCGATTCAGGACTTCTCTCATCATGGTCATTGTCTCACTAGTTTCATCTGTAGATTCGGTGAGTAGCTGGGTACCCTATAGGACGTTCATATAAAAAGAAAATGAAAAGATTTCATGCAATAATGGAGTTTTAATCCTGATTATTGTTATTTTCTGTTTTGAGGATTTTGATTCTGTTTTCCACGTTTGCAGTTCTTATAAATTGCTATCCCATATTCCCATGGAGAGCTGTAGTAGTTTATGGCAACACAGTTGACTTTCATGAGTTTCATCCTTGACTATTAACTAGAAACTGCATCAGTCAAAAATTAAACAAGCTCTTTTTATGATGGATTGACTAGAATTTTTTTTTCACCACTCAAACCATGAAATATACTATTCTGTGCACCAGTTGATCTTGATGATAACTTTTTAGTTAACCCTGAAGTAATTTATATAATCTTTGCAGGTTGCGACGTATTATTCTGCATCATTACGTGTCAACTCAAAACCTCCTACCCCTGAAATTGTGACCAGAGGAATTGGGATAGAAGGATTTTGCAGTTTACTGGCTGGACTATGGGGTACTGGCACTGGATCGACAACTGTAACGGAGAATGTGCATACAATTAGCATAACTGAGGTAGCAAATCGAAGGGGTATACAGCTTGGCGCTGTCCTTTTGATTTTGTTATCATTTGTAGGTAACTACAGCTTGCCGCTACCAATTAAAGTCAGACTTCTCCAGTTAATTTTCCCTTTATTTTTAAGTACAATTCAACTTAGTTTAAGAAGTTATGCCACTATATAATATCTTAATGTTTATATATATGTTTTGTGACTTCAGGAAAAGTAGGTGGTATCCTTGCTTCCATTCCACAAGCACTTGCTGCTTCTGTGTTGTGCTTTATTTGGGCCCTCACGGTAGCTCTCGGTCTCTTAAATTTGCAATTTACTCAAGCATCTAGTTTCCGAAACATGGGAATAGTTGGTGTTTCCTTATTTCTTGGATTGTCCATCCCTGCATACATTCAGCAGTTTGAACCTGAGATCAACCTAATTCTTCCCAGTCATCTGATTCCTTATGCAGCAGCATCAAATGGACCAGTTCATACTGGCAATAAACAAGTAAGTCATGCTTCTATTGGTAAAAGTAAGCTGGAAATTGTAATAAAACCAAATCTAGCCAAAAAAATTTATCTCAAGTATATGGTTTTTTGTGTTGTTGTGAATTAATGGATCTGTGCAGTAGTTGTTTCATTGTTTGTGCCTTACGATGCTGGACTTGAAATTTTCTTGCCCTTTTCTTTTTCTTTTGTTCCATTTCCGCAGACTTGATTCCTTCTTTCTCTATTTTGTACCAGTTTGATTTTGCAATGAATGGTCTATTATCTATGAACATGGTGGTGAGCTTCTTGATAGCATTTGTGCTTGACAACACTGTTCCTGGAAGCGAGCAAGAAAGAGGGGTATATAAGTGGTCGACTTCTGAAGATTTGGCCACCGATGCTGCTTCTCAAGCCAGTTATAGGTTGCCCAGTGGAATTGCTAATGCTTGTTGCTGGGCAAAGTGTCTAGGTGTATGATATAAGCAGATGGTTTTTGGCTTTTCCGTTGCTTCATTAAGGCCATCTTTCAGACTTTTGGTTTTGGGGTGTGGCTCAGCTGGGTGAAAATGTCCTACAGTTTATTCCCCTAATTTTGGGATCCATGTCCTAGGAATCCATTAGAGTGAAGGAAATTAAGCTTGCATAAACATTGTAGCCTTGTGGGAAACAAGTGAAGTCATATGCCTTACAAGAGTAGGGTGTGAAGCGTGAATTAGTTTACTGTGCATTTGTCTACTCAGCAACATTGTAACTCAGAAATAAATGAAATTATATTTTTCGTGTATTATTTTTTCCATTTTAATCCACTATCCTGCTACTTGTTTTCCAGCTGTTTAGCAACTACTAATTAGCCCTGGATACAAGCTTGTTGTCTTTCTATCAGGATTCACAAATTTCATCCAAGATGTAACCCACTACAAGATCATAAGTATAGAATGTAGAAGTATCATTTGCATTCAATGGTGCATCAATCTCAAACTGATGGATCAGATTAGGATTTGAGAGGAACAACCGGGCATTAGAATTCAGGTCAGCATCACCTTCAACCATATGGCATACATCCCAGATCTTTGGTGAACCCTCCACTAATCACAGAGGTTCCTTGATAAGTTGATATACTCTCTTGAGTTTCTCAGAAGCTCAGCTTCTTTCTCTGCAACTCCGTGGGTAAAAGTTCCTGCCTGAATATGAAGGTAACACAGTTTAAGCCCTTCTTATTTCTGCTGCTTATTAAGCCTCTACACCTCTGCTAAACCTAGGGCAAGCTGTTCAGAATCGTGGGCTTCTTGGTGGTACAATGTTCGGGATATTTTAACTCCAACTCTTTCTATCCCAATGGGTTTGATCACAGCACCGAGAATCTGCATCAGAAATCTCACCATTTGGAAAGGGACCCTCCTTACTCATCTGTACTGTCATTGATCCTGTCCTTCGAAACTGGCCAATGAGGTATCCATAGGCTCCATGAATCTAAACTCCATCAAAACCTGCCCGAACAGAATTTATGGCTGCTTGACTGTAGTGTCAATGATCTGGGGAATCTCTAAAGAAGCCAAAGCTTGGGGACTTGAATCAGATAGTGATCCTTCAGGCGAAAATATTTTCCACCTGCTTGATATGCTCTTGTTTGTGGATGACATGGGTGCTGCACGTCCTGGCTGGTATGCTATAGTATCACACAAGAATATCATCAGTTATTCTCACTTCACAAACTTATTTTTATGTTCTACTCGATTATTTCCTGATGGGGTCAAACGTTATTCGAACTTCTTGACTATCAGTGTCACGAAGGTTTCATTCTCCAAGGTGCTTATTTAAGAAAATAAACTACTCCCTCTTTCTAATATTTAGTTGTTACAGTTTCCTCGTCTGTCCAATAATCCATTCTGGAGGGACCCTCCATTCTCATATACCCATGAACACTGGGAGTGTCTTCAGAAATGAGCATGCCACCATGAGCAGCACTCTGAGAGTATTACATAACTGTGGCTTCATAAGGGATGACATCCAGTGCCCGACAAGTAATAGGCGCCATAACCACTAGGTGTGATAGGTGTAGCTCCATCACTTTCCCCATCTTGTATGAATTCAGTAGGTCATCCTTCCTTGCTGCTCTCTCCTTACAGGTTCTTCCTTAGTCTTCATTTAAAAGGACTACAAAAGAACAAATCCTACTGTCCTAATGGGTACCCATTAGATGACATGGAGGTTCAGTGATTTGACGTGATTTGAAGCTGACATGATAAACAAAATTCTAGCCCATAATGTACGAGTGTACGACTGCCAGACAATTGAGTGTGTGCCTGTGTGGTGCTAGTTGAACAAAATTCTTGCCCGTGATGTATTTCTCAACTGAGTGACATTTTGTTTTAATCTCCTCATGACAAAGATTAAGAATAAATGTCACTATATTTCTCAGCAAAAGTCGCGATAACTCTGAAGAGTTTAGATATATACAAAGTAGAAGACTGTAGCCTTTGCGGCTCAGCAAGCAATTCCAGTGTATGAGTTCAATATGAATTGCAAGCAGACACAAAGGGAAGAAATATAGATATGACAGTTAGCCATCCAATTAATGTGCTACTGCATACTCAGATCTCACTGAGAAAGAGCAGGCAGTACTCGGGCAACCCTATGAGTGGTGTACGATATAATTTGTTAGAATTTGCTTATAACCTTGGTTTGTTTTTTCCTCATGAGCAAGTTCATCTTCCCCTTAGTCTTTTTGGCATAGGTCAAAACAAGTATTGAATGGAGTATAAATGCCAATAATTTTACACAATGAGAGAAGAAATTGCACATAGAGAAGCAAATTCTTGTCTAAAACATCTTTTTAGACATACATATATGCGGGACACTGAGAGAATGCTTGTCCAGAAGAACAGATTCTCCACCACCTGAAGAATCCATATTTCCGAGTAGATACGTAAACTTACCTGTGAAAAGAAAGAAGTAAAAGAAAAAGATGTAGCTGGAATATTGTAATATTAAAATATTAATAGAAAAAAAATACCCTCCCTCCTATCAGTAAATAATAGACCTGCTTAAATTACACTTAATGATACTTAAACTAAAAACTCTAAACAAGACTATTGCGGTATGGTAAGATTGTAAAAAATTTAATAAAAAGGAAGCTTATGATATTATGATTCAAATAATCAGAAATGGCCTCCAGTAGTAATATCAGTGCGTTAGGATGTGCTATTACGCCAGTCTTGTATGAGAAAACGAAGATTCTTGTTAGGGGCAAGATGTTTGTGCTTTAGCTTCTGGTTGGTCACTGGAGAAGTGTCATGCCCGTTCTGCAACCATTCTTCTATGGCTTCTAACTCATATGAGTATCCATCCGCCGCTATATGGGGATTGTCCATCACAACCTACGCAAAATTTCAAGCACATTATAGTACAAGTAAAACAATGCTTGTCACATTAACCAAAAGTCTAAACTTTCATGAAAATTATGGAAAGCCATGCATGAGATGTAAATCGAGACAAACCTGAAGAATGGGGCAGAGAAAATTGCTAGGGACGTGAATACAGTATTTTCCGGAGGGTATATCATCTTCGCTTCCCATATGATATTCTCTCCTCTTTAACACATCATCACCCTTCTTCTTCAGCCTATTCAACTCTTCAGTCACTAAGGACATAAACACTCCCACAGGCTCCAAGCTTATGGACCTACATTTTGTTGCTAGCTCCACAACCTCCTCTACCACATCTAAAGGCCAATTACCTGCATTTTCATCCAGGGCTTCAAGGATGGCCTGCTTGTCAACAGTCATTGCTTCACCATCAAGCCCAGCCCAGTTTCTTCCCATAAGAAGCTGAAGTAGCAAGTCTCCGAAAGCACCCACATTAGCTTGCATATCAGACTTATCACAGCATGGTGCGAGTTCAAATGAATGGAGCTTGGCCACGAAATTCTGGTCCAGGAAGATGGTGGATGGATTAAGCTCACTACAGACTATGTGCGTGGGTTCCGTCACGTGGAGGAATCTAAGGCCGGAGCCCACTTGGGCTGCAATTTGGATCCTTTGTTGCCATTGGAGTGCCCTGGCTTTTGTCCTTGAGAATATGATGTCTCTGAGGCGACCATTGTGCATGTATTCAAAAACTAAGCATTTGAGTTCTGAGCAGAATCCGATAAATGCAGTGACATGGGGATGCCTGATGCCAGAGAGAAGATTAACCTGCTTCATAGTTCAAACTAGATTAGGGAGAAAAACATTGGCAGTGGAAAAAAGAAGGGGTATGTGGGTGTTTTTACCTTTTCTTGAAAGATATCTTGGCACATATCAACATTGTGATCGAGAATCTTAACTATAACAGACTGGCTATTGATCCGGCCTTTGTACACATTAGTCCAGTCCTGTCCAGAGATCAATCTCCTGTAAGTAGCAAAGTTATCGGTTGCTAACCTGATCTCATCAGCTCTGAACTCCCTGTAGCTGTAGCTCGGCTGATCACTCGTCCTGGTAGCCAACGCAATAGCATCCTTTTCTTTGCAGAACTCGATTCTTCGTTGAAAAACATCTCTTTGCTTCCTCAACTCCTCGATTTCTCTCACTAGCTCCGTTCTTTTGTTGGCTGCATTCTCTAGCTTTGCCTCTGCTCCCTCCTTTGCAACAGTAGAGACTTGGAGCTTGCTCGACAGCTCATAATGTAGCTCGACCAATGGCTTCAGTCTGTCCTTGCTCTCTTGCACATCAGCTAGAATTTCTTGTATTTGCTCTTTTGTGTAGGCTATGTCTTTGGTTAGGTCGGTTCGTGTTGAGATCTCTTCTGAGATATTAGATTGAAGTTGCTCAGCCTAACCAAATTAAAAGTGTTTATTTTCAGGTATACACATTCAGGGATTTGAAGAGAAGAACATATAGAATTATTGAGAAATTAAATTACTCGATGGTTGCACAAGCAAATAGCCCATGAAGCTTTGGCTTGCCTGTCGACTTCAGCCTTGGCTGCATTTTTATTCAACTCAATTAATGCGCGTGCTGATTGTATTTCACTTTTTAGAGCCTCAATCCTGTCACCAGGACCCTGTGATTTCAGAACAACAGTTTATAATTTTAGGTCACTCGAGATGCTTATGTATCCAAAAATGATTGCAATATGTACCACAAGTCTAACAAGTCTCCAACGTTGCAATATCAGCAACCCAATGCACAGATTGACACATTTTGTTCTCATCCTTTCCCCCTTACTAGCAACTAAAGCAATAGCCAAGACTTGTGTTCTAGACAATGGCATCCTTTCCTTTTATGTTGAGACTCTGTCAAAAAGTGATTTTTATTCACTAGATAAAACCACAAGTAGAGTTGTCCTTAAGGAAGCTAATATTAGGTCAATTTAGTTCAATTCAACTCGATTATGCTAAGAACAAATTATTTAATGAGCTTAGTAACTATGATTGCAAAATTAACAAGCCAAAACCAGTAATAATAAGACCTAGGACATTAATACATTTCCACTTAGATGCATTTTCTATCATCAAATACATCATCACCAATGATCAAATTAAATATCCCTTCAATTATCTTAATCCCAACTTTTACTTCTCTATTAATTACCAAGTACCATTAAGACAAAGGAATTATTTAATTTCAATTGTCGCTTCTTAACTAATTAAAACTAATAAATTTAACCTAATGGTCAATTTTAAAAACCTAATAGACCACCCTTAATTTGACATTGGGTGATATTAGAATCCGATTAATACATGCTAGGGTTCATATATTAACATCCTAGAAAAGAGACTACTCACACTCATAATTAAAGCCATAAGAGCAACAATAATATTGGATATGAACATGAGAATCATCAACTAAAAGAAACTTGAATTAAATAACAAATAAACATGAACAAGTAAGCAAAAACATATTCAACTAAAAGTAATTAGAGAAAACTTAATTGAAATTAAAATTGATGATTACAATTATTGTAAATATGGAGTCTTGAAGAACAAAATAATATTTGAGAGAAAAATACTCTCTACAAAACCACAAGCAAAACCTAGGCAAAGAACCTGCTGGAAAAGAAAACTGCTTGAAACTCAAAAAATTAGAAAAATAAATCCTAATACTAACTGAAAACTTTCCACTCTTTCTTTGCTTAGTCCATACCGTGAAGACTTCCACCTTTTCATTTTCATTTTTTTTCCTTTTCTTTTATAAACTTTGGCTAAATTCCTTCTTTCTTTTTTCTTGGCCCAATTTTCATCAACAAACTAATATTCCACCATACTAAATTCAACAATTATATGTTTACACCAAAAGTAATAAAAATTGGTAATAATTAATATGATTAAAGCTAAATTAACTATCATAAACTTATTGCATAGATGTGGACAAATAAGCTCGATATTACCTAAAACTTGTCCAAAAGGAGTTTGAAACAACACAAAAAAGTGCAAATGAGTGTACTTATCATCTGTGATATTTTGTTATAATCTTAAATACCCAAGATTATGAAATAGAGGGAATATTCAAGGTACCAAATAATAGTCACGCTATTTACTAGTAGAGGTGGGCTTTGAAAAAAATTATAATACTAATAGTAGTAATAATAATTATTATAACATCAATATAAATACTATTAAATAATAGTGAGTTTTGGGTTGTGTCTCATGCCGCAACAGTCATGCTTGTGCTACTGTGCCAAAAGGGTGTCGTGCTTGCTCGGGTTGTATGTCAACTTGACCATACATAGTAATAGTTTTATACTTTTGCATTATTGGAAAAGATGCTTGCCTACTTGCCTTGAAAATGCAGTGGTAAAAGAAGAAAAACTTGTGATTGACAAAATAAGTTTAGTTGTTTAAATGACCTTTTTGTTGTTTAAATAAAAATTACATTAAATGTTACAACATGATTGTCGAAAAGGGTCAATAAAATCAGTTTATGTTACCATTTGGGAGTTTTATACGCGATGTATCAAATTTAATTTGCAAAATGAACTGAACTTTAGTAGCATTTCTTCAGTTCTCTTTATTTTTCTCATTTGAAATTTAGATAATATTAGAAATTAGATAGAATCTTATAAATATTTCCCAATGTATAAGAAAAGGCATAGCAATGTAGAATATTTTTTGATTCATCTCAATGATTAATAAAATCAAACTTTTATCAATTTACAACTAAAGATATTAATAAAAAAAAATTATATTAACATACGTGTCAACTGTCAAGTTAAAACAAAAGGGGAAAAACAGAGAGAATGCTTCATTAAAAAGACATTTTATTTAATTTGGTAATTTACGAGCTCCCATAACTCCATATTATTAGGTGATGACCCCATCCAAAGACTCATCAACGGGTATATAAACAAAAATCAAAATGACTCAAAAATGGCACCCAACAATGGGAGAGGCTTACCTCTTAGACAAACACTACCATCGGGTTCCCATGCTTATAAAGAAATATGAATTGTCTCCAAAAAAAATAGGACTTCTTGCTCAAGAGGTTGGACAGTGCAACCGGGTGCACAGAGCTCACTGTGCACCCGGGTACAAAACGCACGCATTTTACATATAAAATGCAAGGATTTTTCCATGTCGGAAAAAGAAATGAACATCCTATAGTAAAGCAATGAATATTGTCAGTTTTAAAATTTCCTCCCATTAAGCGCAATGATTACGGTTGGATTTCCCACGCAACATGACTATTTTTATTTCCCACGCAACACGTTCCCCATTACTCAGTAATGGAAGTTTTTTTTTGCTTGTAATTTATGAAATTTGCTATTTTATGTATATTCGTTACTAATGTTCATTAGAGATAAAATAAATGTTCATTACAATTGAGTATATTGTTCATTCTGTTTATATGCAATGTTCATTATATGTGAAGTTTATTACGTAATTTTCAGTTCCTTTGAAGTGTATGTTTAGTGCCTTTGAACGTGATGTTCATTGCCTATGAACGTGATGTTCAGTGCCTTTAAACGTAATGTTCAGTGATTTTAAACGTAATGTTCAGTGATTTTAAACGTAATGTTCATTGGCTATGTATGTAATGTTCAGTGCCTTTGAACGTAATGTACATTGTCTTTGAACGTAATACTCATTATCTTTGAACGTAATGTTCATTGCCTTTGAAAGTGATGTTCATTGCAAATGAACGTAATGTTCAATGCCTTTGAACGTAATGTTTATTGCCTTTGAACGTAATATTTATTGCCTTTGAACGTAAAATTTAATGTTCATTTTAATAAATATGTGTACAGTACATGTACATTTCCAATGCAAAAGTTCATATTTAAAAATAATAATACAAATTTCCCTGTGCGTATTTTTTCTCAATGCGCAAATTACAAAGCACTGATTATGATTTCACCTGAGAAATAATGAATATTACGCATCCCAATGTTCATTGTCTTATAAAGAATGTTCATTTTGTTCAATTCATGTGAATATATGATAATGTTCATTCAAGTTGCATATAATGTTAATTTTTGCAATATTTTCTTCACGAATGTTTCATGTTCATTTTGATAATAACTAATGTTCATTGTTATTAATGTCCATTCGTATAATACAGAATGTTCATTATAGAATTACATAATGTTCATTTTAATAGTATGTGTATAATACGTGTTCAAATTTATTTTGATATATTATATTTATTGTTATAATATTTAACGTTCATTCCCCTAATATATAATGTTCATTTCAGAAATACAGAATGTTTTTTAATAGTATGTGTACAGTACGTGTACTATTCCAATGCAAAAAGATCATATTTAAAAAGAATAGTGCTCGTAATCATTTTAATCACTCATCATTACATCCATACTTTTGTCATTTTTCACCTGTTTTCCAACGTACTAAACCTTGTCATTTTTCCTCTACTTTTCTTTGCTTGCATGTACCAGCTAGGATTATGAGCACGTGAGTGCAATATCTAATTTGCGCTTCTTGCTCTGTTAATACAAATTTACTTGTACAGACTACTACACTTTTTCTCACCACCAATATTCTAATACTTCAAAGTCAAATAAAGAGAAAAGCATGAAGGGGGCCGCCAAAAAAAACAAAGAATTATTGGTACAACTAAACAACTTTAGACTAAGACCAAGAGTCCAAGACCAAGGCATAATCTTTTTGCAACTACTCTATTAACTCAGCCATTAGTATGACAATTGACAAATACATGTTCCTAGCGAAATATATATTCTTTTATTCCTAATTATTTGGCGAATATAATAAAAATAGATATATCTAAAAGATTGTCACATACCTTAAATAATTATAGGGGACAATACTTTTACTCTCGTATACATAATTTATAATTATCATAATTTTCTCTTTTATCAATTTTATTAAGCCAAAAATTAATAAAGTAAACATATAAAAATTGGACGAATTATTAGGAATAAAGGGGTAACAACAAACAAGTACATAAGTGGTACCTAAAAACATACCTGTATAGAATCAGCAAACATGTTTTGCTCAGTTGTAATATCCGTAATGCGTGATCCATTATGCTCTCTTGGAGTCGTCTCCAACTCCTGGAAATACTCTTCAATATCTTGTTCATATGATTCCCACTGACAATTGCTGTTATTCCTTGACAACAGGGAATCCGAATCCACGCTCGAACACCGAGGTGAGGGGCATGTTGAGGATATCTCTTGCTCATGGGATAACATTTTCACTAACCAACCCTTAAAATTAACCTTGTTCTTAAACTTAGTCACAAACACCCCTTCCTCATCCTCCATGTACCTTTCATTGTTTTCCTCCTTGAGCATCACCAATTTCCCTCTGTACAGTACGTATAATTCACAGAAATCCGGCTTCGTTCGATGAACATAGAACGTCCCACTAATCCCGTTCTTTGATCTCCTATATGGGTTGATTAAGCACAACAAAATTCCACTACTTTAACTCATTCATTCATTCATTCATTAAATAAGATAAAGAATTAGTCAACTACATATAGCATACCCAGATGATGATCTCATAGATGTCATTCCCATAACCAGTCTAGTAATTTTCCTTTCTATGATTAAGTCAACCACTGTCTTTTGAATTGGTTCATCATGTTTGCATATCCTATGTACCTCTGTTTTTACCTGATACAATCCATAAACTAGTGTAAGAAACCACTAGAAAAATATACACTTTCGCGTTGTGTATCCGGTGGTACATGTAAATTGAGATGGCCACGGGACCGGTCCGGGCAGGCTGGGTAAATGGGCACCGGGGTCAGATAGGTCCTTGGGGCGGGCCGGTTCAGTTCTGGGCTAGGCTTTGGGGGTTGATTCGTACCGAATTGAACCGAATCGAAAACCGAATAACGAATCGAATTCACGTATCGAATCGAATTCACGAACCGAATCAAATCGAATCAAAACGAATTTCACATATTGACATTAGAAATTAGAAGAAATGAATTATTTCAAAAGTAATTAAATGTTTAAATTCACAAATCACATAATATAATGACATTCGTTGTAAGCTTTTATATTCGACTAATCACATTCATCTTTCATTTCTTTTGTCGATATTTTTCATTTTTCATTACATATTTATATAAATTACATATATTATATATAATCACAAAAAAACATAATCATATTTGATTCATATATACTAAATTATATTCAGCTAAACTAACACTCATTATTGATTTATATAAACTAAAGTATATTAAACTAAACTTGCATTATTCATATAAACAGTATTCAACGAAATCAACATTTATTGATTTATATAAGAAATAAACTAAATTATATTCAACTAAACCAACATTCATTAATTTTTATACACCAAATTATGCTTAACTAACTAACATTCATATAAACTAAACTAAGATTCAATTAAACTAAAATTCACCTAAATTAAAATTCATTGATTCATCTAAATTAAACTATATTAAACTAAATTAACATTCATATAAACTAAATTATATTCAACTAACTATATTAAACTAAATAACATTCACTAATTCATATAAACTAAACTATATTCAACGAAACTGACATTCATTGATTCATATAAACTAAACTATATTCAACGAAACTAACATTCATTGATTCATATAAACTAAACTATATATAATTCAGCTAAACTAACATTTATTAATTTATATAAACTAAATTATATTCAACTAAATTAACATTCATGTAAACTAAACTATATTTAACTAAATTAATATTTATTAATTCATATAAACTAAACTATATTTAACTAAAATAACATTAATCAATTCATATAAACTAAAATAAATATAATTCAGCTAAACTGACATTTATTGATTCATATAAACTAAACTATATTCAACTAAACTAACATTGATATAAACTAAATTATACTCAATTAAACTAACATTCATATAACTAAACTAATATTTAATGAGTCATATAAACTAAATTAAATTTAACTATACTAACCTTTATTGTAACATATAAACTAAACTATATTCAACTAAACTAACATTAATTAATTTATAGGAATTAAATTAAAGTATATTCAAATAAACTAACATTCATATAAATTAAACTATATGCAAATCAATTAATATTCGTATAAATTAACAAGTCGAATCGAATCTAATGGGATCAGGGTTGAAAAAATGAAATTCGAATTCGGCCCACTTTTTAACGGGTTAAACGTTAGCGGGCTAGAAGTGGGCCGTGTTAGGGCTGGGCCAGGCCCAGTGGCCATTTCTACATGTAAACTATTCTAAAAAAAATATATACATACAATAGTATGAATATATATGAAATATACGATTTTTGATTTGAAGAAGACGAAGGAGCTTACTTTTCCACAAAAGGCAATGTAATTGGAAAGGAGTTGGTCAATTTTATCTTGTTCACGTTTCTTGAGAATCTGTATTTTATCATCACTCACAGAACTTGCTGGAAGCTTTCCAACTGTACAAGAAAACAATATTTTCATGAAACTATATGATCATACATTATAAATAAATCAATTACGAAAAAATAAATATAATGGTGGAATTGCTTACATGGGGTATCAACAAACTCCAAGGAAGAGGAAGGATTGATGAAGAGAATGATAATAGAGATTGGTTGATGATTAGCCCACTTATTAATTACCCAATTCAAAGTCAAACAACCTTCTTCTTCTGGCATTTCTTTGCAAAAAGCCACATATACTTTCTCATGAAGCTGCGCCATGTTCGTGTTTGTGTTTGTGTCTTTGTTCATACTTGTGACGACTCCAAATCATCAAGTGGGCAATCGAGATAGGAAGATGGAACTCATTAGCTGAAATGTTGGGGGTTGAGTGGTGGGTGAAGCGTGAATACGTGTAAAATGAAAGGAAACAGGGGAGGGGAGGAGAGAGAGAGAGAGAGAGACTACTAGAATTAGGATAGTCTGACTTGTCTCTGAAAGCGCTTTCCCATTAAGAGATTTGTCATTTCTACTATTCTACCGTCAAAATCCTGGTATGGTACGCGAACGTTATTTTGTTATCTATTAACTTAACGAGTATTAATCCCGTGCTATACACGATTTGATGATATTTATGGTATTTTGTTATCATTGTCCAATACACTTGAGGTCATTACAAATTTACAACGACCAACACTTAGTATTGAGTCCCATGCTATACGCAATTCGATGTCATTTGATTGTATTTTGTTATCAATATCCAACACTAAAAGCCTTTATAATAACTAACACTTGTGTTGTTCATCGGAAATCTATAAGCGTTTCTCAACGAACTTGTGTTAGTTAGAATACACTGGATGGATATAACAAATCACTCCTCCGTAGAGGAGTCTAGGCTCAAGGAGACCCTTAGAAGCTTTCATAATTTTTTCCCAAGTGCCTAGAATTGGTTTTAGTTGCATAAAGTTACTATCTTTGGGAAGGCCAAGCTTCGTCACATTGTTCAAATCTCTGAGGTCAAAAACATTGTCAAGATACATCTTGGTGAATTTAATTTGATGACATATCATATATCACTAATCTGCTTAAAAGATCTCTTCCTTACTCTTGGTGCTTCGAAATTACATTCCTAAGTGCAAAACATAATTAAACCAACCCATAATACCAAAGCATATTTGATTAACCCAAAAGACCGAAAATCAATCCAATTATTATATGAAATTAAGAAGGGTAAATAGAGCAATGTTAAGTATTTATGAGTAACAAAGATAAGCATATAATGATAGTTCTATCTCTATTTTAATGCCATTGTCTATGTTTTGACTGTTTTTTTTCCTACCTAGTCTCCTTTAACCTATATTTTTACTAAGTTGATGTTAGTATTTCTTTATCTTAACTTTTGTAGATATTGTAGTAGATAAGTACTTGTTAGATATCTACTTTTCCTGATCTGTTTGTGTTTTCTTAAGTGCTTGTTTTTGGAATGTTGATTGTGGACCTCGTATTTCTTTTCCTGCTCGCTTGTCGCTTGTCATTTATGGAAAGGAATAATCACATTCACTTATATACTACGACGAAAATTCAATTGTGTTACAACTATCAAGGTCATAGTGCTTTTTGTTGAGGAATCAGTAGCGGTGGGGGATTAGCTGAACTGTGGCGTATCATGTCGTGTTGGTAGTGGGTTGTATTGGCTCGTGTATAGCCTCTTTGTTGGTTGGGTTGAGCCGTATCTGGTTGTAATCACGTCGTGTCGTGTCGTGTCATGTCACACACTATTCCCTAATAGACAACCCATGGTTTGGTCATGGAAGATAATATTCCTAACTTCAACCTGAATAGTGTGTTGTGCCCATCTCTTGCCTTTATGGCTTCCTTGAAAGATCTTGTTAATACTCATAAACCTAGTATTATGGTCCTTATTGAAACCCACATGGGAGGTCATCAAGCAGAAAGAATTGCCTCTCTTCTAGGCTACTCTGGACACACTAGAGTAGATGCTCAGGGATTTAGTGATGGGATTTGGGTTTACTAGATGAAGGAGAAAATTAAAGTTAACCCCTTCCAAAGGAGTGGCCAGTACATCTCGATGGAGATTACTAGGGAAGGAGAGGAACCTTGGTATTTTACTACAATCTATGCCAACCCTGATTCTAGTAAGAGAGCCTCCCTTTGGCAAGAGATTAAAGCTTAAAGATTTTGCTCCCGCCAATGATAAACCTTGGCTCTTAGTAGGAGATTTCAATGAAACAAGATTTATTTGGGCAAGAAACACTTCTTGTTATGAAACCACAAGAAGATCAGAGCGTTTAATAATTGGATAATAATATTGATCTGATTGAGGTTGAATTTGTGGGTGCCTCACACACCTGGTCTCGAGGGCTATCAATGGAAACTAGAAGAAGTGTTAGACTGGTTAGAGCACTTTGTAATAACAACTAGGGATTTCGTTTTGAGCATGCCAAGGTAAGACATCTTCCTGCCTTTGCTTCAGATTACTCGCCCCTCTTAATATCCCCTAATGTCTTTGCTCCACTTAACCAAATTGCTAAACCTTATAAGTTTCAAGCTTCTTGGTTGACGCATGAATCCTTCAAAGATTTTGTTGATAGTAAATGGATTAAGTCAAAGTCTTTAGGAGATAACCTCTCTTCGTTAGCAACTAATCTCATGGATTGGAATAGGAATGTTTTTGGGAACATTTTTCATCAAAAAAAATCTTTGCTAGCTCATATTGCGGGTATATAAACAAAACTATCCACAAACCCCCATAGATGTCTCATTAAAATAGAATCCAAGTTGAGGAAGGAGCTTGAAAAGGTGTTGGAAAGGGAAGAGATTCATGGTATCAAAAATCTCGCACTGACTGGCTGCAAGATGGTGACAGAAATACGAGGTTTTTTCATATTAGCACTATAATTCAAAGATGGAGAAATAAAATAGTGGCTATTAAGAATAGTGAGGGAGTTTGGATTCATGACTGAGAATTGGTTAAAACAGATGTAGTGGAATATTTCTCTAAGTTGTTTAAAGAGGATGGTAATATGCCTTGTTCTCATGATCTCCTTGTGGATATCTTTCCTGAGCTTTCTGATGAGGACTGTAATGCTCTGTCAAGACCAATCACCAATAAAGAAATTAACGTGGTTATCAAGTATATGGGTTCTCTTAATGCTTCGGGGCCAGATGGTTTTCAAGCCCTCTTCTTCCAAAAAATTTGGGAGTTGGTCAAGGGGAATGTATATAATCTTGTCAAATCTATCTTTGAGGGAAAAGGTCTTCCAAAGGGGCTAAACGAAAAATTCAAAACTCTTATCCCAAAAGTTTATCAACCTGAAGTAGTTGCTCAGTTTAGACCTATTGGGTTGTGTAAGTGCATTGTAAACAGACTTAAACCCATGTTACCTCTGTTAATCTCGAATACGCAAGCCCATTTTGTACCTAAAAGGCAGACTATGGACAATATCATTATTGTCCAAGAAGTAATCCATACCATGAAACGTAAACAAGGAGCAAAATGGTACATGGTTTTGAAAATAGATTTTGAGAAGGATTATGATAGATTGAGATGAGATTTTATTCGAGATACTCTCTTTGAAATTAATCTGCCTCTTTTATTCATTAATTTCATTATGGAGTGTGTAAGTTTGGCTACATTACAAGTCCTTTGGAATGGAGACGCAACCGATAAATTAGAGCCGACTAGAGGAATAAGACAGAGATCATTTATCTCCTTTTTTGTTTGTGATGTGTATGGAGAGATTATATCAAGTTATAGAAGAGGTGATTTTACCCAAATGGTGGAAACCATTACAAACTAGTAGAAATGGCCCTTTGTTGTCTAATATGTTCTTCACTGACGTTATAATTCTATTTGATGAAGCAACTATTAAACAAGCTCAAGTCATGCAAGATTGTCTGAATAAATTCTGTGTGGCATCGGGACAGAAAATCATCTTGCCAAAATCACGAATTTATTTCTCTAATAATGTTTAAGCTAAAGATTGTAAGAGAATTAGTGACATGATGGATATTGAAGCCACGGATGATTTGGGGATGTATTTAGGAGTGCCTACATTCTGTCATAGGGTGTCTAAGGATACTTTTAGGCATATATGTGAACAAATTGATAGGAAACTAGCTGGATGGAAGACCAACTTCTTATCACTTTTTGGAAGAATTACACTAGCTAAGGCTTTGATTAGCTCAGTGGCTTCTTATTCCATCTAAACCACAAAACTTCTAGAAGTGTCTGTGATAAGGTGGACAAAAGAATCATGAGGTAGATTTATCTGGGGATGCACTTGATATCTTGAGAGACAATCCAAATGCCAATGGAGCAAGGTGGTTTGGGCATAAACTCGACAAGGGACAATAATGATGCCTTTCTCTCTAAATTAGGATGGCGTATGTTAACTACTCCTAATGCTCTTTGGGCTAGAGTTTTAAGGCACAAATACTGTCAATGGCGTAATGGGATAGATATGTTTATGCCCAGGAAGGGTAGTTCAAATACATGGAATGGCATTACTGAAAATACAAAGAATCCGTAGGAGGGACTAAGAATGGCGTTAGGAAATGGAAAAGGAACCAAGTTTTGGGAAGATAAATGGGTAGCGGATTTCACTCTGAGATCAGTTGCAAGGGAGCGAATTCCCCCTGAGTTAGCGGACTGTAAGGTGGAGGATTTTTGGAAAGTTGGGAATGGTTTGAAATGGGAAGAGTTTGCTCATCTAGTTGATGAATAAATTTTGCGCATGATACAATCCTATGAAGTACATGAGAATCCAAATAAGGCTGATCTCTTATTTTGGAATGGCACTCCTAAAAGGAAATTCTCTATTAAATCAGTTATGAGAATCATTAAAAAGCAAAGCTTTGAATTAGATGATGATATTTGGGAACTGGTTTGGAAAGCCCCGGTCCAATAGAGGATAAGAAATTTTCTTTGGTTAGCTTGCCATGATAGACTCATGACAAATGTTAATCGGTACAAGAGGAAAATGGAGTTAAATGTTCAATGTGTGTTATGCAGTTTGGAAAATGAAGATACTCTCCACGCGCTCAGAGATTTTCCAAAGGCTAAAGAAGTTTGGGAAATGTGGGAGGACAAGCAAGGCATTCAAATTTTTTCAGGCACAATTTTAGAAGCTGGTTCTCATATAATATTAATACTTCGAAGCAACAAGAAGCCAATCCATGGCCTTCTCTTTTCTATATTACTATGTGGTGGATTTGAAAGTGGAGTAATGAATCTCCTCCAAGTGACATTGCTGCGTTTCTCCACATTAGGTGTTATGAAATTCTAACTAACCTTGCATACAATCATAACAGAAGTCAGAATCATGTTCATAAAAGAAGAGAAGTGCTCATCTCTTGGTCAGCACCAAGTGATCCTTGGTATGTTTTTAATAACGATGGAGCTGTGAAGGGAAGTCCAGGGCCTGCAGTTGGAGGAGGGGTTATCAGAGATCAAAATGGGAATGTTATTTTAGCCTTTGCGATAAATCTCGGCATTTGTCGAGCTTTTAGAGCTGAATGTCTGGCTCTTCGTCAAGGTATTCTTCTTGCTCGTGAACTAAAGATTACCAAACTAAAGATTTAGTTGGATAGTCAAACTTATGTTCAAGCTTTGCAAAATAAGGGTGATATATGTGGAGATTGCGCATATATAGTGGAGCACTGCAAGGATGTTATGGAGATGCAAGATTGGGCAGTCAAAGTGGTGCATATTTAGAGGGAGGAAAATGAAGTGGCGGATTGACTTGTCAATCATGGTGTAAACCTTACACCTCAGTTTAAAATTCTAGAGCATCTACCTAGAGAGTTGCATCAGCTAATTATGGATGATCTGCGAGGTGTCCAAACAACCAAGCCCCTCGTCTAGGTCCTTCTACTTAATGGTTTGCTAACTGTTCGATAGTTTTTAGTTTGTTTTTTTTTTGTTAACTTGTTTTCCTTGTTCTCTAGTTGTTGTTTTTTTCTTTCTTTTGGTCTTGTACCTCCTCTAAATTAAAAAAATAATATTAAAATTAATGATAATAATAATAATAGTAATAATAAATAATATTAAATAATAACATTCTTTAATTGGGTCACTATGCCTCGTGTCAAATTAATGGGTTGCCTCGAGCTCGTGCCAAAAGAAATTTTTTAATGTATTGTAAGTAAAGTATTATAAACTGAAAAAATATACCAATTATGGTGAGTGCACGGGTGCTTGTGATTAATTAACTAAAACTAGGGGTGGCAAATGGATCAGGTGGGTCGAGTTCGTGTTCGGGTCACCTACTTTAGAGTTAGCTATATCCCAACCCAAACCTAATCCGTTTAAGTTTTCGGGTTGAAAACCCCAACCCGAACCTAACTCATTTAATTTCGGGTCGGTTTCGTGTCAACCCATTTAAGTTTTTGTGTCGAAAATATCAACCATACACGAAATTTTCGGGTCGGGTTTGGATCGGATTCGGGTCAATTTTTGCCACCCCTGACTAATACGTAGTAAAATTACGTATTAATTATTACACGGAGTTTATCCTAATGCTTAATGAAATGAATTTGTTTGAATGTGTATATACTCTTCATTGCCAAAAGAATCACTTCCGATGCTTCAAAAGGCAACGTACCTAAATTCTTTTGAAGTTGTAGGCATCGATTTGCCTATGTTTGATATTTGCATGTGTGAATATGTATTGGACATGAGAGTTTCGTGATTGACGGTTGAAAGAGACAATTTGAAGGGAAAAAGAGGAATATTAATTAGGTTTATGAATATTATGGGTATATTTCCGAAGTTAAGGACAGAGGAAACTTAGATGAAACTGTATCAGAGGAAACTTGAGGAGACAAAAAATTGGATTAAGATCATGAATGAAGGGTGTATCTTGCCAGACGTTGTCACTTAAACTGTCCTTATTGATGGGTATGGTCGCCTAGGATTACTAACACAAGCTTTTGGTGTGCTCGAGCTCATGATGGATTCTGACTGTCAACCTTCTGAGTTTACTTATTCCATTTTGATCAAGCATATAATGAATGAGAAGCGGCTAACTAGTGATGGAAAAGGAACTGGTACTGATGTGCTTCTAAATGCCATCTCCGCTGACGTAGTTTATGTTTGGAAGGTGGTGAACATTGAAACAGTTTTAGAATTCTTAAACAACATGACTAAACATGGCTGTGCACCTAGCATTGTCACCTATGATGCACGGGTACGTCGAACACACCGTACCTTCGTACCCAATACGGCTACGTATCGGGTATGACCCGGGTACGTATCCAAGACTCTGGGTAAGGGTGGTTACCTATGGGTACAGCTGGGTACGTATCGAGTACGACTGTGTACGTATCGGATACGAGTGAGTTATATTCAACCCGTATCCAATTAATTTGGGTTTTTTGCACAACCCATCAGCCAAAAAAACATAATTATCATATAAGCCTAAGCCCATTAAATTTCATATCTAAATTCATATCTATTTATTTAAAAGTAGTATTATAATGTTACTTAAATCTGAAAGTAATATCTATAACGTCTCATATAATCCCTCCAAAATTTCCCTCCAAATGTGTGCTCTTACTCATTCTCTATTGAGTTTTTAATTGACTATGCTTATTTTTTTTAAGGTAGTATTATAATGTTAGTATGGGATGTGCAAGTTATACATATAAACCCTCCAAATTCTCATATAAGCTCATCCCCTCCAAACGTTTGTTCTTCTTATTTTATAATTTATGTTTTATTTTTTTGCCGTATCCGTATCTATAAATTTTGATTTTGCAGTTTTTCATACCCGTATCCGTATTTGGATTTGTATCGTTGCAACATAGATTGTCACTTACAACACTCTCATTGATGGATTCTGCAAGCGAGGACGAATTAAGGAAGCTCATTGGTTGATTGATTTCATTAAACAAAGAGGATTTGACCTGATGAAAAGGTATCCATAACTCTGTCTTAAAATGCAGATGCATGCTAGAATTGTATGAAGAAGCTTTCCAGCTGATCAATAAAATGGTTTCGATTGGTGAATTACAAGACCTGGAGTCATATACATTGCTTATTTGGGGATTGTATGATATAGGGGATAAAGATCAAGCAGAGGCAGTATTTTGCAGTCTACTTTGCTGTAGGTATTAAAATGATGAGATAGCTTGGAAAATTTTAATTGATGGCTTGCTAAAGAGGGGTATTGTTGATAGTTGTTCTGAACTAGTCAGAGTTATGGAGAGCAATGGTTGCTACCCAAAACCTCACACTTATTCAATGTTGATTGAGGGTCTTCTGGTGGCTCAGAGGGAATAAACTCATGGCATTTTTGTTGCAGATATTTTGGTTTTGTTATTTTCGCTCCAGAACTTAGCCTATGACATTACTGGATTTGCTTTCAGTTTCCCATGTTACTGAAGCTTTATCAGAAACATTCTACCATTAGGCTTGAAACCCAGGACATTGAATGATAGATACTTCATGTGTCATGAGGGAGGTGAGTATTAATCTATATTTCATCACCAAAACCCCATTCCCTGATATTTCATTTGTTGGTTTTTGCTGATATTGAGCTTGATGCATGTGTTTCTCTATTTTTGACCTCTAAGCTCCTTTGTGTGAAATAATGGAACATTCTGGTGAATGTTGCTCTGGTATCTAGATAGGCTCTCTGGAGTTTTAAACCCAGGCTTATACACTTTTGCTGCTTCATAGCATTGCCAAGATGTTACCCTTTATTTGAAAGATTGTCCAGGAGTACTTTATTATATGTAAACGAGTTGTTTCTTTGAGTTTTGACGAGTTCTTAAATACAGTGCTCTTCTGTTGGATGAATGTGGGTCTGGTCTAGGATTTAGTTTTGTCCGTAGTGAATAGTCAGTTTCTTTCAATTGAGAACTGCTCAAATAATTACCCTTCAGAAGTTATTACTTGATCTAGATTGCAGCAAGTTACGTCTGGCACGTTATTGGATAATTCTGAATGACTTTGAGTCCTAACGTCAGACTGTTGCTGATTTCTCTATAGCTGGTCACCCTAGGGGAAATGAGTTATGAGCCTTCTTTAGTTGGCTTAGTTTCTGTGTTGATGTTGATTACTTGTTCTGACTTCTACACTCAAAACTGTTGTCAATGTTTTACTACTAAAAGGTGGCAACAGTTGATTTTTACTCCAAGAAACACTTCCGTTTCTAAATTGTACGGTTCTGCTGTCCTCTACATAAGTTGCTCACATGTTCCCTAATATCAGGTCTTCACACAATCACATTCAAGATGCACTAATCATTTATCGCTGATAAAAAAGCCCTCATTTTTGGTACAGGTTAGATCTCTCATGATTTTGCATCTCTTGCACTTGTTTCTTCAGAACATGCAACGTGTTTTCATATAAAATTGCGTGATATTCACTTTGAAATTTCAAGACTCAAACCAAAAGTTTCTCATATATTTAGTATTTCCAGGGACCAGGAAGCTAAATGTTTCATTTTCTAGCGTTGGCCAGTTATATTTGTCCGTTCACTGGGTCAAAAACAATCGTTAAGACAATACAGTAGTCTGCTGCTGACATGCAGTAAACTTGATTTAGATGAATGAAGAACTGACTGATATAAATAACTACACCTTAGGCTTGTGTCAGTGATTTAATGGGAATAGTTTGTTTGCTTTGTCTACAGTACAGGTCAGATGACAGAAAACTTACAAGGTACACAAAAAGAAACTTTGACAAATCATTTGTGTACTAGCTTGAGAAATTTTATTTCATTCTTCTGTATTTCTTAACCAGAAGGCGCGCAGGTGCTTACTGTGTTTCTACGATCACTACAAATGAACATTTGGTTATGTAAAACCAAATAAGCAGCAAAAACAACAGATAAGTCAAAAACCATTCCCAGGGCATTGTTCTCATCTTTAAATTTCTTGATCTTATATGCATAGTTGCATAGTCATTGATAACATCAATTTCCTTTTTGTTTTTGGAAACATCTCTATTACAAAGTAGAAAATCAACGCAGCAAACGGTACCTATTTACAATGAATGAATATAGTGGCAAGGGAGAATGGAAATCTCTAAACAGGTGTCGCTTCTTCCTAATAGAACCCCTTGGTAGATATACCAAAGAATCAGTGGCAAAGCTTATCCACAAGATTTTGATCTCCAAGTGCTTCTGAAATCTTTCCTTTGCCTCTCCCTTCCTCACAGTTTCACAGGAGCCATGGATAACAGGAAGGAGCTATCAAAGCACTTGGCTACAAAAGGGACATTGCACGTCATATGTGTCTACTCCACGAAATCTTGAGCGCCTTCTCCCTAAAATACCTCAGAACTTGGTTGGCTTTATCAAGCTAATTCGTCTTCCACTGCCTCGAGTCAAAAAGCTATCCCCAAATGCTGAGGCCACGACAGACGTACCCTTCGATGATGTAGACTTACTCAAGAAAGCCTATGACAGCCTAAACGAACCGATTGCAAGGTTTCTGGAAGCTGCTTCACCAGTTCACTGGATCATCTATAAACAACCTCAGCTACTGGCTACCTCAAATTGTCTGCAAAGCCTTCCTATCTTTAATGAATGGCTGGAGCTCTGCAACTTTTGGTCCATCATCAAATATGATCAAGGAAGACGCTGTGACATAGAGTAATCCTGAGAACCTGACTAATCCACTCGATTGGGTCCCATTCTGTTACAAATTTATCCACCAGCTCCACGAAGCAAAGAAGAGCACACAAAAATGCTTCTGGTGTTTCAGATATGTTCCATAGTGGATCTTCAGCGCGGGACTGTGATGTATTTTCCGTACGAAGCTGCAGGGAGCTTGATACTGAATAGCTGGAACTTGTAGAAAAGTTTCACAAAACGCCTGTGATTCCTGTAGGCTTGTTGCCAGCTTCAGTAGAAGAGGGCAACACGGGCTAAGGACGATACCTGGCAGTCAATTAAGGCTTGGCTGAGCTCGCATGCAAATGATTCAGTGGTTTATGTAATTCCTAGGGAGCGAGTTAGCACCAAGCCAAGATGAAATCAACGAATTGGCACTTGGATTGAAACTGTCCATGCTGCCCTTCTTCTGGGCTCTACGGAAACATACAGATGCTATGCTGAAGCTTCCGGATGGATTTGAGGAGCGACCAAGAGATCAGGGTGTGGTTTGGACAAAGTGGTACCTCAAAACCAAATACTGGCACATGACTCAGTAGGGGCTTTCTTAACTCATTGTGGCTAAAGTTCTATGATAGAGGGACTTCAGTTTGGGAGACCGTTAGTTATGCTACCATTTTGTCATGGATCAATGATTAAACGCAAGAGTTATGGAAAAGAAGAAAGTTGGGATAGAAATACCAAGAAACAATGAAGATGGATCATTTACTAAAACTTTAGTAGCACAATCACTGGTGATGTTTGAGGACATATTTGGAAAGATCTACAGACAAGAAAATGGCAGAAAAAAAACTTGCAACACCAATATATGGAGAGTTTCGAGGAGTACCTTACTACCTTTACAACAACAAACCCATGCATGAGACCAAGCGTTTTTATGGCTTAGCAGATGGTATCAAGTTTGTTACTAAGTCAAGAGCAACTATTCATTTCTCATGTCTTCATTTTTTATTTGGCTTCTCATGTGGGTGTTTGTGTCCTTGAATCCTCCGAATTTATTAGCAACCACCAATGTTTAATACGCTAAGACAGAATCCAGGATATTCACTAACACAGTAAGAAACAAAATATTGGTAAGGCGCTGGCTTCAGCTAACTAGGTCACACGAGACACGACTATCTCATAAATTTAGAGGTTTCAAATTAATTGCAATCATCAATTAGCAAGTCAGCTTTTTTCATGTTGCAAAATTCAGCCAATTCAATCAATAAGTTACCATAAATCTAGTCTACAGCTGTTAACTGCCATTCTACCACTAAGCTTGCCAGATCTCGCTCTCACTCATTCAGCTACTAACAAAAAAAAAGCTATCAGTTTCCTAAAATTTAAATTCTGAGATTATTTCATGGTATGATAGATATAGATGTTTCGTAACATGCAAAATTGATTTATATCTAAAATTTACAGCCGGTATTTATTATAAAGTATATGGCGGAATCCTGCAATGAAATGTGCATAAATGGCAAGAGATTTTCAGCTATTCGAGCAGAAGCACATATCAACTATATACATAGAACCTTCTAGGATCTGTCAAATCATTGTGTTGTGGCAGTTGAGACACGTAGTACCTAGTAACAAGCGTAATTGTGGATACAAGCCCAAGAATTTCATGTAAATGCATAGAGTTCTGCAAACAAACCCAACTACTTTGAAGGGGAAGTCAGCTTATTCTCATCTGGATTTTGCTTCGATGAGGAATCCCCACCCATCAATTCTTGGAAACCTTCGACTTTTACTGGTGGTGCCCTAACAGCCCCAATACTCCTGCATGAATAAATCAAGTTTAAGAAATCATTGTATTATTTCAGCAGAAATAAGCACAATCCACATCTTCACCAAATGTCTTACGGTGATTGTATCTGCGGTATCTGCATGGAAGCTGGTTGCCTCATTTGATTGCCAGCTGATCCCATAAACCTTTGAAGCTGTTGCCGCCATTGGATTTGTTGGGCTTGTCTGCTATTCATTGCATTAAACACATTATTCTCCAAAGGCAGATCAGGTGGGTTTTCTAGCTTCACTTCAACCATGGTACGATCTTTCTCCATGCTCATAACAGGACGGGGAGAAGACACATGTCGCCGTTGCATTCTCTCCAACTGTTGTTGTTGCTGTACGGTCATATTTTGGGGATGAACAACATGAGGCATTTGCGGGTTCATTTGTCGAGGTATCTGCATTTTCAACAAAAGTTCTTATCCATGATTTGCAAAAGACGTTTTCCCAATAATTAGTGCAATGCTGATAGAGAAGAGCTGATGAATAGGGAAAATCCGTAAGCTTCAGTCCTTTTATTTGAAAAACCAATCAAGTCAAATTGTAAAGGTGAAAAAATATGATATGCACAATTTCCTTCAAAGTTTAGCAAGAGAAGCTTTTGCCTCGCCGAAAACAAAATTGCCACTTAGTTCCATAAAATTAGGAGTTTCTTTCCTTGACACATAACTATCTAGGGATTACTAGCAAACAAAACAAGGAACTTCCAAGCTTTTAGCAGGCAACCTTGCATAATGTAAACCAGCATACCTGTTGAGGGAGCTGAAGCGCATTTTGCTGCGGCAAAGGATGCTGAGACTGCATGCCCTGAATCTGCGGTGGAGTTTGCTGCACAATGTTCCTAGTATTCTTCACATATTCTGCTAAACTAGCAAGGTTACTGCAGGAGAAAAGGCAAACATATTCAACATGGGTATACCAATATGCAGAGGTCATGCATCTACTGCCATCTCATCAGAAAAGAATCTTAGCATGGAAACTTCATTGAATCAACATAAGTTTGGAAAAAAAAAAAAAGCAACCACAGCTTCTTTCAACAAGATAGGATAGTGTCTGGTATTTAATTACAGTGCCAGGGAGGTATACTCGAGTTCAGGAAAAGGATGGAGAGCACAAAAAATCTTATATAAAAACATGAACACTAGTTTGTTGCACAATATTTCCATAACTCACCTATTTCCTGTTATGTGAAGGAACATTTTGAGCAGTTCCATCGCTGAACACTGCTTTTTGTAGCTATCAGCAAGGACTTTCAATATGCTACCGAGTTTAGACATATGGCAACTGAGAAACTGGGATAAGACTCGAACCGGAATTTCAGAGGAACCTTCAAATCCTACCTTTGTTAAAACGTGGCCGACCACCTTCTTAGACATCTGTATTGCTTGTTCATGACTCAGATGTCTATAGTTTCCATCCAACCCAACTTTTGAGCGGGATTGACCAGGTCCGTGTTCTAGATAGTCAGGCTTGATACCAAGCCTTTCAAGCATAATAGAACTCTTAGTTGTCACTTGGGGCAATTTATCAAGAACTCCGTAAAACTCCACTTTCTGCTTATCATCACATGATGTTCTTGGTGCCACAGCACTATCTGGTACGCAGCTCATTATAAACATCGTTTCTGGAAAAAAATTAGTGCTCTCATTACCAGACATATCTTCATCCGAAATTGCATTGGATTGCATGCTATTCCCAGGATTGGAAATGCCAAATCCTCCGTTTTCATCCTCCTTGAACACTATTCTCCTTCTCTTATGCCTCTCCATAAGTTTCAGGTAATTACACATCTCACTGGGGTTACGTTTGTCAGATTCTTGATTCAGAAACGATACCATGTAGGGTTTGCTCATCTTATAATTTTCAATAAACTGATGATACCACGTGTCTGGAAAATCTTCCTGTGTGAATCTCTGGGATTGAAGCTACATAGACCACAGTTAAAAGAAGTCAAGGAAAGAGTGATCTAAAACCCCTCATAAATGGACAAATACAACCTCCATTAATATTTCATTATACACAAAACAAGAGATGAAGATCGAGATTAAAAAGACAACGAGATATAAAAGAAATAACATCATAGTTTGAGAACAATTCCTCTACTTTCACCCACCTATCATTAGAAATCAAATAATTAATTTCAAAAAATACCATCTATTCTTCCTCAATATGACATGTTTACAGCAACTATTACAAAACAACAATGGAAGAAATGTGAAAACTTTATGAAGTATTCTGTCAACTTGCAAGAACAAAACATGGAAAAAGGGTAAAGTTTCCCTCTCATCGAGAGATCTGCAGCTATTTTTATGAAACTTCCAATAAAACACCCTAATCACACTTCTCATACTCATCAAATCTCTCACATTAGTAAACCCTAGTCAGATACACAATGCACTCAAATTATCAGAATTCAACTATTAATAAAAGGCCAGATTCAAACATTCAGCATTCCACCATTACTAAAAACCCTAATCATACACAAAATAATTAACATTCAGCATAATTAACTCAAACATTCAGCATTCCACCATACCCTAGTCATAAACATAATTAACTCAAACATCGGCAACCATATATCATTACCACATGCCCTAGTCATAAACATAATTAACTCAAACATTCAGCATTCCACCATTACTAAAAACCCTAATCATACACAAAATAAGGAAATCACAGTATCAATCGGCAATCAACCCTAATTAAATCAAATCCAGAACAGATCAATAAACCCTGAAATCGAAGAAATAACAAATAAGAAACACAAACCTTGGAATCTCGCTGAGGAACCCCATCCTCCAGAGTGAAGTAAACATCATCACCATGCAATTGCAAATCTTCCACAAATTCAATTCAATTAAAAAAAATGTATCAAACTCCAGAGTAATTCAATCGAACAGAAATGAGGTGGGGAAATCAACGGAAACACGACTCACAATAGGGATTGAGTTTGGAGACGGAAGAAGAAGAAGATGAAGACGGAGGAAGAAAGAGAGAGAAAGCGGCTTTGTCGAAGAGGAGAGCGCGAACACGAAGCTGAAGATGGATGTGGTAGGCCCTTGACTTTGACTTGGAGGGGTCGTCGGTGGAGGTGGGACCCATGAAAGATTGCCAAACGGAAGGTGATGAGAGAGAGTGGACAAAGGTTGAGTAGAGTGAGTCGCCCAGCCAAGTCCGCCACACGCCGCAGCTCTCGAGTTTCCGAGCAAGGTCGTAGCCTAGTCCATCCTCGCCTAACACTGCCGCCATTTGAATTCCCAGGGCTTTATTTTCTCTCTCTCTCTCTCTATGTCTGATCTACTTACTCCTCGCTCTCTGCTCAAACGCAGGCTCGCGTCACTCCACACAAAGGAACAGGTTCCTCAGATTTGTATGCAGTTTTTTTCTTTACAAGGTTCACTAGACCTGCGCATGTGCTGGTCCGGCTCGGCACGCTTTTGGCCCGACGCGATAAAATGAAGGTCGGGGCACAATACAGTATTCGTGGAGTGGGCCACAAGCTAAGCTACGGACAGCAAAAAAAATTTAGGCACGAAAGTCAGCCCGAAACACGCCATTATTTAGTATTATTTAATATTATAATTATTAAAAGTATTATTATTACCACTGCAACAAACCTTACTATTATTTTTAATATTATTATATTCTTATAATATAATTTAAATTGTCTAAAATTAATTTTTTTCCGATTATATTACATACTGCATTTTTATATTTATTAAAAAAAATAGGTCGGTACGAGGCACGCCACGCCATGCATGTGGGTCATGCCAGGCCATTAACTAAGTTTTAAGGAAAGGTACCACGACACGACAAGACACGATAAGAAGTTAGGTACGAGTTGGCACGATATATGGTAGGACACGACTTGTGCCCACCTCTACACTTCATCATATGGGAGTATAGGACACTTGTCTATACAACCACATTTGAGTATATAATTTATATACGTAGACATTTTGACATATTTTTCATCACATCTTAAACTTATAATATATAATAGCAAAATTTAAATTTTAAAAATAACCTTTGACCATTCTTGTTGATAAAGGTCAACCTTCGTTTTATTTCACAAAAATACAATATTTGGGGGGTCATTGTAATATAAAGAGCTAAATGCAAAAATTAACCAGCTAAATACAAGTAAAAATGCTAACGTGTCCAGTCATTTAACTCTCTAAAATACAATTATTTTTAAAGGTTGTATTTTTATGAATAAAACAAATATGGACCTTTATCAACAAGATAGGTCATAAAATTAGAGAGGGCATTGACGGTGCTTAATGGTAAAGTATTACTTCTGCTACTCTCTTATCCTGGATTCAAATATAGCAAGTAACAACAAAAGGTTATATATTATTTGCAACATTTCCTAATATATATACAACTCTTAACTAGCATTACTTCTCCTACTCTCTTGTCCTGGATTCGAATCTAGCAAGTAACAACAACACTCTTATTTTATTTTTCACCTCCACTGCTTTTGCTGCTCGTCGCCTCCACTACACGTCTGCACCCATCCACCACGGCGCAACCCAGTCACCGACACCCACGCAATTATTGTATTCCTAGGCAATGCTCTCTAGGCATATGGCGGAGCTGCAAGATAATCGAGCCTTGGTGTTTCTACTTTTGACAATCGCCCCAATAGCAGACAACAATTATTTGTGGTTGCTCTTTGAAAGTTAGCACATAAGACAAAGCGTGTTGACATGACTTTAGAACAGTTACCTTATAGTAATCTAAGAAATTTTATACTATTATATACATTGATTTTATTTGGTTAATTTCGAGTTCACAAAAACAAATCATGTCACCGCCACATAGTGGAAGACTGAACAAATCACATCGTGTATTGCAGTGAAATAAGGATGTGAAGATGACGTGTCCCAATAATTTTCTACTCCAATTTAGGATAAAATATTCCAAAATAACAAAATTAAGGCAAAAATGAAAAATTTAGGAGAGTGTATATTATATGAATGTGCTTCGATAAGAAAAAGGTCAAATTGTCGCCCATATGTTAAATTATATACCTAATTGTCACAATTGCTAATTTTTATACTATAACATCCAAAAAGTGTTAAGTTTTATCCTTATTTGGTCAATTGGCCAAAATAAACGACTCAGGGCCCAAATTATATAAACGCCACTAGTAGTTCAAATTCGGTTGATATGAAGATTTTAAAACTGTCACATATATTATAAGTAGATAACATGTACGACTGAATTTAACCTTAGAATGGAATGCATGCATTTCATGTAACAAGTGAAAAACCTTAGTAATGTAAAAATTGTTAGTACAACAGAAATTAAAGCAATAATTCCAAATAGATCTGACAAAGATGTTAGGTGGAAACAATTACAATACAGTTTTATGTAGTTATGTGTTGGAATTGAGGTTTATCAAACCACCGACTTTCATTAGTAAGTGCAATTAAGGTTGTCAACTGTTGCATGGAATGCTAGTTAATTGGAAGTTTGTACTACGTACAAGTTAAGGATCAAGTCTTTATCTTGAATATGTAAATAGATATTGAAAATTCAAACTCAGACCCTCATTTATTATGCTACAAGCTAGGAGGCCTTCTGGGTCTTGAGATATCATACTTAAGAACCCTCTCAATCGCCACCAAATTATCGCTTTAATTATATTGTTCCATAATATTTGGGATTCGAAAATGTTTTATGGCCTTTGTACATATATTATTAGGCATTGAATAACCTGCGAGATAATTTCAGACATTTTTTCAAAAATGACTTATAAATAATGTATTATAACCTTCAAAATCCAGTCATTTCGAACAACCATGGATCCGGTAAGATAAGACATTTATATGCTTTTCATTAGTATTATAGGGTCATAGTAAGCCCTATGAGTTATTAGAAATATCTTTTTTAATTCTAAACTCCCATTTTAACCAATTTGTAAAGATCTTGCATATGGGTCTTAGACTTATTTTCAGGACCTTTAAAGACCGAATACAAGATGTTATTGAATGTTCATATAACGTCCTCAAATGACCTAAGAAGAATTTAATACCTTAATTACAATTTTGAAATTTTTTCAAAAGTATTTTAAAACAGTGTAATTTTGACATTTTTGGATTCTATAAGAGAACACCTTAGTATGTTTATTGAGGGTATTTTAGGGTCAATATCAAGTAATAATAGGGAGTGATTAAAACCATCTACTTTAACTATATATATACATATTTTAATTGATTTTCAAAACTCCTATAATTGGGTTAAAAACTTATTTTTTTAGGTTATTTAGAGACTGAATATAAGGTATTGAATGATTTCAAACTTTATAAAGCATCAAGTACCTTTATTTCATTTTTTAAAAAAAATATCTCAGAAATAGTGCATAACAAATAACTTTGAGTAATGCAATCATTTTAGATTTGGTGAGAGAACATCTATATCGGTTGTATATGCTTAACGTAGGTCTTAAAGGAACATATTAAGTCCTAGCACTCTAGAAGTGATTGAGATTATCTAGTTTAAATCTAAATACCCCTTTCAAAAAAATTCCCAAAACTTCTATATATAGGTTATAAATTTGTTTTGGAGACCGAATGTAATGTATCGAAGAACAATCGATCCAGAACATCCTCATATAACCTTAGGAAGCATCAAGTAACTTTAATTTTTTAAAGTTTGTTAAACATATTATAAATTGTTCTTATTTTAAAATAGTTTTCAATATGAAACAATCAATATAAAAATTGAAAAAAATGATAAACTTTTTATATTACATATATAAAGTTTATTTCAAAATAATTGTGCCTCCACTTTTTGCTCATATGGTGACTTGACACATCTTTTTATTGATAATCAATATGAAAATGTTGTTATATAATACATTTTTGAATTAGTTTCATTGTGTATCTTCAAAACAATTTTTTATAATAATATTGAATATTTGATTATTGAATATATTAACGGTCAAATGAATAAGTTGAGAAACGTAAAACGTAAAGTATCGGTGCAATTACAGTACAAGTGTTCTCGTCTCTCAACCCTTTTCTGACAATATACCAAATGGTTTACGTTCAATGCCATATGTAGACATGTAGACGACGTAGTAGTGTAAGCTTGATGAAAGTGGTCGAGCATGCTTATTTTGGTGGTTACATCACACTTCCCAGAGACACAATTGTTATGTATAAAAGTAGTACATAACCATGAAAGAAAGGTAGCAAGTGGATATTTCTCTAGGTTGATGTTGGCCCATAAACCAAGGGATACTGCTTACTTACCGTGTTTAAGCCAGAGAAGATTCAACAGGTGAAAGCCAAAGACCAGAGTTCAGAGCTGATAATCTATTTTTATCCACAACCTAAACCAACCCACTAATCACTTAAATTTTGCCCTTAATCTCCAACCCCACCCCCCCTTTTCAAATACTTGTTAAATGATCTCACTCTATCTCAAAACACACGCATGGATTAGTTGCCTCACCATGGTTTAGATCACCCAAAATATTTGGTCAATTTGATGTTGTATTATAACAAGTATGAAAAATAAAAAAGCAAATTAAATCCTCCTTAAAAAATAACTAGGTTGACCATTTGTCTTCAAGCAAGTGGGATAATTGTACTTTAGATTTTAAGAGAGGCGTTAATTCTGTTATACTCACTTCTCTACATGGAAATGGAAGTGACTTTAGTGAAGTTGGTGTTCTTTAGTTTCCACCCTTGGGAAAAATCAATGTCTTTAGGAAAATTATTAAAAAAAAAAAAAAAAAGCAAAGGCAATATTAATTATTAACCGGATTAGCTTACCGACTCTTAGGGTTCAAGAAGTTCATGTCATAATCCTATAGCTTAGCGCCCCCAAAGCTCAACTAATACATCATGTTCCACTTCTTTAGACGAAGGGGATTCTTTACTGAAATTTCCCCCTACTAATCATTTTATAAATTATTTTAGGTATTTTAAGAGGGGAAAAATATAAATTGACCACTCAATTCTCATTGAAATACGATTTACACTCTCCCAATTTAGTAAGTCACTTCACATGGTACCTTGGAAGATTGGGAACTCCAACTTCCTATGAAATTCCAACTTTTCCCAATTTTTCTTAAAAAAATACTGGTCAAATAACTCACTTTTCTTCCACTTCTTAGAAATTCCAAGTTCTTATGCCAAAGTATGCCAATTATATAAACACATAATACTTTGAAAGTTAATATGACTTTGTGAATTCATTCCTTATAGCTTAGTAGCAGAGCAAAAGTAATAATAGCATATTATATATATATATATATATATATATATATATATATATATGGTTTTGTTTAACTTCTTAAAATTGAATATTCTATTCAATAAATTAAATATTCAATTTTTATTTGATAAAAAATTCATATTAGAATATTCACTTTATTTCCCAAAATATTAGAAAATTATTAAAATAAAGCTTAAACTTAATATCCCTTATATCGAGCATAACTATTATTTTATGTTATTATAATAAATATCTCCCGCCTCCACGTTCCACATTCTCGCGTGATATGTCCCCTGCATTGCTTTAATAGTGTTTCCATCAGTTAGTTGGTTCGTTAATTGCCTCCCGCTTTAGCTTTTGCACAGCGTTAGTTGCGGCTAAATTCACGAGCCAAAAGGCGCAATATCCTGTTGTTCTCACAAGCATGCGATTGATATTTCACACCCTCCCTATCATATTTAAGTTCTACATATTGCCAAGTGTAATAGACTTTAAAAAAAAATCAAATTTCCTTCCCACTACCTATTTTAAACAATAAAAAATTATCCTAATCAAAATCACTTAATTTGAAATGTGATTAACAAAAAAATTTGCATAAACAAGTATTCAATTAATATAATATAAAAATGGGTGAGAAAAATAGGAAAAAAAGAGCATTATAAAACTAATTAAAGTTATTTTTGTCAATAATTTAGACTATACGTGAAAAAAAAAAATTTAAGTAGAAATTTCTAAATAAGAAATATAAGAACAAAAAAAAAATAGAGAAAGACTTTCATTATTTTTACAGGAATAGCATTGTCATTTAACAATAGTTGAAAGGGAGACTAATCCAAAAACTAATCTTTTAAAATTGGCAATAAATAATGTGAAAATGGGTAATTTTTATTATAGTGACATATATATATAGAGAGAGAAAATAGGAGTGGGTGACATTTTTATTCAAGCTCAACAGTGGAAGACATTCTATTGTAGCAACCATATTTATCTTATTTTTTAAAAATAAGTAGGGCACCCATATCTCAAATGAACCCTGAAAAGAGTTAAAAAATGATGACTTCCCAAACAGAGTTATAAGGTACTCCGTAGATCCGTATATATATATATATATATATATATATAATATATATATATATATATATATATATATATATAGCAACGTATTCCAAAACATAATAAGCTAAAACAGTATCCCCTGCTATTCCCAAGAACATACCCTTCTCTCAAGCATCATTTAAGGAGGCCTCCATTTCCAAGGTCTCTCTTTACATTTTCCTGATTCATTTAGCAGGGAGAGGTCTTGGAATATCGAAGAAGAACCCACAATGACCGTCCCAGGTAAGAAAGCTTCCATCTTTATCACATATGTCAACAAAATTTAGCATATCAATTCATGAATTGGATGATTAAATTTTGTCAAGATAAACAGGGGTGCTCTGTTTCTGAAATTTCAAACTTTTTCCGAATTACAGCGGAAGAAATTCAGAAAACCCAGAAGAAACCACAAACAGATTTAGAAGATGCACTCGAAAAACTAAGAATCGAAACGACCAAATCATCTCCAAGAGGAGTGCTGGATATTCCTATTTCAGATGGTTCTTCTCTTTCTGATAGCCCTACAAGCAGCATCAGCAGCAGCAGTTGCAGTTCTTCTTCCAATGAGAAACCATCTTCCCCTCAAAAAGAAGGAGGAGGAGCTTTATTCAATCCATTGAATTATGGCGCTCAGGTCAAGGGGTTTTTTGATATAATGAAGAGAAAAACTGGGGTTAGGAGAATATCCACAACAACCATTAATCTTCTGAGTAACTATGATCTCTCAGCGAAGAACCTCCGTAAGAAATTGGCACGAATCCGCAGCGCTGAGGATAGTACTGACTGTGGCCTTCTATCGGCAGCCAGGCCTTCTTGGAGGAACTTCAAGTATTCAGAGCTTGCAGTTGCTACAGACAATTTTAGTCCTGGTAAGAAACTCATGAACACTTTAATATTGTTACTACCCTTAATTAATCCAAGTTTATGTGTCCTTAATCAATCTTTTTCGAGATAGTACATAGGATTGTTAAAGGAGTATTACCAAAAAACAAATTTGATATTTGGCTAATCTTCATATAATTAGGTGAAGATATTTGGCTAATAAGCAAATTTTTGAGCTAATATGGACTATATGATTGATTAGTGATTCTGGTTTGAGTTCATTTTAGAGGGAAAGTTTATTTTTTAATATAACCGCAAGTGTTGCAACAACTGATGGAAGTTGTGACTTGTGGTGTGCTAATGTGCCTAATTACTGATCCTGTCATTCTGGTTGACAAAAGTAAAAGGAAATGCGTACACTTTTGACCAGTATCTGTACTCATTAGCAGACTACGTTCGACCAAACAAATTAAAGCCGCCTGAAGTGTAGGCATTTTACCATTTTAAGCAGGGGTCATGCGTAGGGGTGCCAAATAGATTCGGTATAAGTTTGTGTTCGTGCTACCTATTTTGGGTCAGCTATTTCCCAATTCAATCTCATCCATTTAAGTCTTTATGTTGAAAACACCAACACAAACCCAAACCTAACCCATTTAATTTTGGGTCAGGTTCGTATCAATTCATTTAAGTTTTTGTGTCGAAAATATCAATCCTACCCTGTTATTTTCGGGTCAGGTTCAGATAAGTTTTTGTCACCCCTGAGATGTGGTTATTCAATAGAGTGGTTGAATAAAAAGAAAACTTTTATAGTTGAGATAAAACGACTAATAAGTTGACAGTAGTAGTTTGATTGTCTTTTAGGATTTTAATTTGAGCTTGGAGTTTGGGGTGAGTGGGTGACTTGCCCAGTAAATTCTTTTTAATCTACTTAATATAGTTTGGTTAAGGTCGGATTCAGGTTGACCCGACCTGATTTTGACTCGAAAATAATTTCGGATTATGTGTGTCATTTTCGGTTTAAAATTTCAACCTTAACTTAACCTATTTAATTTTGGGTTGGGTTCGTATCAATCCATTTAAGTTTTCGTATCGAAAATCTCAATCCTAACCCGTTATTTTCGTATCGAGTTAGTTTTTGCCACCCCAGTCATGCCGTTATTGATAGTGACGGAGGACAAAGGGTTGATACTTCGCTCAATAAATAGGTTTTACTAATTACAGAGTTTTACGGGGTTTATTTTCGATTGAGTCTCGTACTAAGTAGCCTTATTCAATATCAAACATTTTAAAAATAGAAAAATTAATGACAAATGTTCAATTATGGAATGATTATAGGTCCCAACTTTCAATTAATTACGAGCACTCCTAATTATTATACCTATTTTATAAGAAGGTCCTTAACCTATTTTAACCTGTTATACAGGTAAAGATAATTTTGTATTTTGATTGATTTTTTTTTTTTTAATTGTTCAATCCGACTTTCCTTTCTCTCTACATTTAGTCCAGCCAATAATAACCCACCGTTATTTGAAATATCATTTTTTTATATATTTTTTTAAATATTATTCTTTATTTTATATTTCAATTTTTTCCCCATCCTACCGCTTGCAGTTTAAAAGTAAGTTGGATAATGAAAAAATAAGATGGTTTTGATCCCAAATAGTTTGCTGATTGGAGTAGTAAAAAGATATATATGTATTCTAATGACCTTAGATATAAGGTTCTCATCTTTTCTTCCATAGAAGAAGAGAACAGTGGATGGAGAAGGATGTGAGACGAAAAAAGTTAACTAAAAATAATAAAAATAAAAATAAAAATAAAAATATTTGACTTGTTTTTAATATGGGATTGTTGTAGGGCAAATGGGAAATAGGTATAATAGTTGGGACTTGGGACCATATAGAGTTAATTGAAAGTTAGGACCTAATAAAGAAATGCACTTATTGTTAAGACAATAAGACCTAATAAAGAAATGCACTTAATGTTAGGACTTTTGTTATTATTTTAAACCTTTAAAAAAAACCATGACTTTCTTAAAATTTTGTAATTTTCAAAATGTCTGATGATTAGTAAGTTTAATGTTGGGAAAAGAAGTGTAATAGTATTGATCACTCATTCATCGTGATATACTCCCTCTTTTCTTAATTGATTATTCCCTTTTTAATACGGAGTACAAATAATAATCTTTTAGACGGCTGTCTAAATGAAAGTTATAACTAATTCAACCTCCCAACTAATCAACCAGTTAACAAAGAGGGATTCGAAAAGTTGCAGAGTAACATCTGGTTAAGAATTTTTGTAAATGGAAGAAAGAAACAAACTTAAGTGCAACATACAAAATCAGCATATTCATATTACATCAAATTCAGAAACATAAAACATAGGGAGAAGCAAACTAGTCAAGTTAGAGTAAGTTTTCATCCAAATTTAGCTTTATTTTTTTCACAGGACAACCCAATGCAGAACAGCAGAACAACTGGTATATGCGATTACAATTAATGAACTTTGACCATCAAACTTAATTGTGGTCTATTATTTTACAATAAAGGTTGTAAGTAGTAAAAGCATGCTTCAGAGCAGAACTTGTCCTTATGTCAGGGTTCCTTGTTATCCTGTGCTTGTTAAAGAGTAATGGAGTAGCAGCATGCTTTTTCTTATCTATTTAAAAGGGTCAATGGTAACCTGTATAAAGCGTCCTCTGTGGACCTCGTTCTCATCCCCATAAATAGCAGTTAGGAATTGTAAGAAATGTTCACCTACCTACCTGAGAAAGTTGACCCACAGCAGTCTACTCCTGCTATCTTGTAAAAAATTTTGTTTAATGTAAGGGGTGACACATCTTTCAAGCTTGGGTTATACTTGGATCAGACCTGTGCATTGAATCGGGTAAGGACCAAAATGTATCACAAGCAAAATAGGCCGGGTCAAAGAAGATCCAAATTGGGCCGGGTCGGGCCAAATGAGATATATAACGAGTCGAGTTGTCTAGAGAGAATATATTTTTTATTTATAGAGGAAGATAATTTCCATGTATAATCTTCAATATTTGGTAGTGGATCATTGACAAGTAAGTAAACATAATTCATTACCTGATAGTGTTTAAAAGTCTTGGAAATTATAGGCCCATTATTGACCCGACTTGACCCATTAAAAACTCAATAAAACATGACCCTTTAAGAAACCGACCCATTAAGCCCATTATTAATTAAGCCATTTTACAAATGAATCGGTCAAAAGGCCCTCGCCCATTTGAACATATCTAACTTGAACCTTACAATTTCAAGTCCAAATCTTACCTTACAACCACACACTAAAGATATACGTGTATAGGTTTAATCATCAAAGGTTGAGTGGGTCAATCTGCGTTGGAATCTTTCAGGTTGGTGTAAATTAAGTCTGATGGCTTTGAAAACCAATTTAACTTATGATTTCGTAACTTACTACTTTTTATTTCTTAATTTTGTGAATTACTACCTTATACACATACATGTTGATATTGCTATCTTGTTCTTGCTTTTAGTGTTGGAAAAATGATTGATTTTTTTTTTTTTGCCTTTTTTATTCTTTTATTTAATTGTATTTTATTCCAAAAGAAAATTTAACCCCCAAACACGATGTCATTTTCTGATCAAATTCTTCGTAAAGTAGTAGCAATATCATCAAGTGGTTTTTATAAGGTAGGAATTTACAAAATTGAAAAATAAAAGATAGTAATTTATAAAGTTGCAAGTGTTTTTTCCGTATATAGTAAAATGAGGTGGGGAAGATTACTATTATTAAGATACAACTAAAAAAAGCAGCCTCAACGTCCTCACGTTAGGTTGATTCTATGACTGAACCAATTATCAAGAGTACTATTCTGTGCAAGAAATAAACCTCAATAGGAAATGGATGCCAGAGCATTGATCACTCTAAGGGATCAAACCTTTTAGTCCCATGTCGGGGTAATTAGGGTAGTCTAGAGTTTATTCTAGGATTTTACTAACTGATTTGGAGGGTGAACATGGAATGAAAAAGCGCTGTCTCCTACTCTAAAGATGGAACTAAGAGTTCTTCTAATACTATGTATTTCATGAGTGCTGAGACAATGAAGATGTAAAAACTTTCCTAGGAAATTTCTGTGAACTGAATTCATAAGGTTAGATGAATGTTACTTCTCTACTGTAGCGATTTACTTTACTAAATGAATGCAGATGTTGATGTTATGATGCATAGCAAACATAATATACTAAAGTTTTATATGCTTCATTCTGAGATATCTGTAGGGAAATTGCTAGGGAAGGGGGGGCATGCAGATGTGTACGAAGGGTGTTTACCTGATAGTACAGTAGTAGCTGTGAAGAGACTAACAAAGAAGGGAGAAAAGGATGATGAGGAAAGAACTGCTGATTTCTTATCAGAACTAGGAATCATTGCCCACGTAGACCATCCAAATACTGCTAGACTCGTTGGATTTGGTGTCGAAGGCGGTCTTTACTTGGTCCTTCAATTCGCACCAAACGGTAGCGTTGAATCTTGTCTTCAAGGTACCATTACATCCATGTCTTTCATCTTCGTGAACGAAACATTACCTATTTCAGTATTTCAGTGCTACAGACTAGCTTTCGAGCATTGTGACAAAAAACAGTAATTAGACAGCAAAACCAATCTGTACAGGATCTTCCGGAGAAACAGGGGGTTTAGACTGGAAAACAAGGTTCAAGGTAGCTGTAGGAGTAGCAGAAGGATTGAGGTACCTCCATCATACTTGTCAGAGGAGAATAATTCACCGAGATATCAAAGCCTCAAATATACTCCTTGCTGAAGATTATGAGCCACTGGTGACCATTATTTCTAACACACCAACTCTTTTCAACTAACATATGTTTCATCTAAAATGATATTTTATGCATTTTGCTCAAAATTGAACACAGATATCTGATTTTGGGCTTGCAAAATGGCTCCCTGAAAAATGGCTTCACCATGTGGTGTATCCTATTGAGGGCACATTTGGGTAACCTAATAAATTCCCTCTTGTTTGATCGTTTCAAAAATATGATTCAGCAAGTATATTTGCTGCTCATTACTGGTTTTGGCTAATCTACTTTCTCCTGTTTCTTAATACATACAGCTATCTGGCTCCAGAGTATTTCATGCATGGGGTTGCTGACGAGAAGACAGATGTATTTGCATACGGTGTGCTATTACTGGAAATCATAACAGGACGTCACGCTGTTGCTGTTGACTCTAGTCGACAAAGCCTTGTGATGTGGGTATGTATTCAGAATCATTTTCTCTTACAGAAAGGATTGAAGCATGAAAACAGATGATTTACTACAGCAAATGACAACAACAATGTCTAAAACATCGTGCTTCTATATGTCACCAGAATTAAATTTGTGACCAGAAGTGTTCCAAAAGTTTCTGAGAGTTTATTTCTTTCTTCAGGCAAAACCTTTCCTAGATTCAAGTAACATGAAGGAGTTAGCAGACCCGAATTTGGGGGACAATTATGATCAAGAGGAAATGAAACGTGTAATGGTAATAGCATCCATGTGCATTCACCATACACCTAGCAAACGCCCCTTCATGAACGAAGTATCTGCCCTTTCCCCTATCCTTCCTTTTCTAAATTGTATACTACATCCTCTGTAATACAAAGCACTAAATATGTTGTTTTTGTTGGATTGTGATGGAGGTTGTGGAGCTACTTCAAGAAGAGCGTGGAGCAATTGAACAGATAAAGGAGAAGTCGTTTCCCCAAAGGTCGGTAATGTTGGACGCTTGTGACTTGGAAGATTACACTAGCTCAAACTATCTCCAGGATCTCAATCGCCACAAGGAACTAGTCATGGAGTAATGTGTCCCTCGTCTTTGTTTATCCCTCCCATTTTTCTACTTGTATGGGATTACACTGATGCCGCAAACAAGTGATTTGCTTGGCATTTAGGCTATATGTACCTATCGGTCCTAGGTTGTTGAGTGTAAAGATAAAAGTATCTCATCACCTTGAAGTGTATATATTACAAGTCTAGTGTTGCCGACTTGAGATTAAGTAGCAAGGTTCAAGGTCTCGGGTCTTCATTCAAAAAGAAAGAAATACTGGAATGGTTAGCTTGGGATTATATTGCTCTGTACAGTTCATTATTTCAACAGGTTATGATTTTTAAGTGAACATACCCATTCTATTTCCAAAGGTAAAGAAACCCAGTAGGTATCGATCAGTTCTATACCAAGTGATTCTGAATCCTGCCCTGGAAAGCAGTAATGACCTCAACTTGCAAATTCATGGGCACTTACAGAATTACTGTAGGATATGCAGCTCCTAAAAGTGCCAAACTACATGCATATACCAAAGAGAATCTATTAAACCAAACCGTCTGGACAGCCAGCATAACAAGTTCACTAGAGTCAGCTAGTTGACTAACTATTCTTTTGGCAAGTTTACCAATTACTTGAATCAAAATTTGATCCAGAAAATGTTGATGATCTCCAAAATGTAGCACTAGTTCTTTTTCTAAAATGGCATTCTAAAAGGCAAAAAAGTTCATGTACAAGGGAGGTTAACGTTTTTACAAGTAAATCAAGATCTTAGTATGGAGTAGATAATTCAGATCATCATTGTATAAATAAAACGCTTGTTAGTAGTACTAAGATGGATGCGATCATACCAGCACCAATACACCGGATCCCATCAAAACTCCGCAGTTAATTGTTGCAGCTTTTAAAATTATTCAAAAAAAAAAAACTAACGTTTATAAAAATGTAAACGTAGTATTGTCACCTAACGACAATTAGAATTTTGTGACTTTAATTAGGATCACAAGTTTAAATGACTTCAATTAGGATCGAACCTCACAAGTTTAATGAGCCGTTACTCGTTAACATTTTACAACCATAACAAGCTTTAGATACTTTGAAACATAACTAATTTTAATTAACAACATAAGAACATGATATTATATGAATAAATACACAAAAGGTGAACACTATTATATTAGTAGGCACTTGTTACATTACAAGTAACAAAGCGTAAGCTGCGTACTTTAGCCAAAATTTCCATCACGCAACCAGAAAACTTGATCCAAAAACAAAGATGCAAATATTATCATCGGAAACAGCGATTCAGCTAGCCTTCCTAGCCCTAACCCTAGCAATCTTCCTCGTCATCTACAATCTTCCTAAAAAGGCCTTCTCGAAGCTTCGATCCAACAGCCGCGCCAACTCTCAATCTAGCCGACACTTTCTCAGCGGCGCGCAACTCCTCAGCCGCGCAAGATCAGCGCGCAACCGCGCCACAGCGGAATCCTTAGCTAGAGAAGCCGTCGCTGAAGCTGATGCTGCTCTCTCTCTCCTCCCTCGCGACGCCGCCGCGCTGATCCTCAAAGCCCTAGCGCTCGACGTCCTCGGTCATCGGACTTCCGCGCTCCGGTCTCTCGACGCCGCGCTTTCGCCACCAGCGGCGAAGTCGCTTTCGGGAAAAGAGAGAGGGGATGCACTGGTGAAGCGAGCCGAGTTGCAGTTGGGAGTGAATCGGAGGAGGAGAGTTGACTCGGCGTTGTTGGACCTGAAGGAAGCAGTGAGTCTGAGTGGGGATAATCCAAAGGGGTTCTGTTTGTTGGGCCAGTGTTACGAGATTAAAGGGATGAAAGAAGAGGCGTGTGAGGCATTTCGCGAGGCCCTTAAGGTTGAGCCTGGGTCCACTTTCGCTTGTCAAGGTTTGGACCGGTTGAAGTCATGATCTGCTACTATCCTTAAGCATATTGCTACGCCCATCAATGACAATTTGTATCAAATTCGTGTTGATTGGCAATCTTGTTATAATTTTCGCTAGATGTTCCAGAATGTGATGTTTAACTAGCCTCAATAGTAATGAGACTGAGGATAAGACTCTCCCATAATCTTGAATACCACTTTATCTTAGTGTTTATTAGATTGCCAAAAACATACATGGATCGATTGTGGCAACCAATCCGGGCGTTGGGGTATATAGGTTGAAAATACGGAGAGTATGCGATAGACAATACGTTACTAGACAAAACAAAGCTTTTACCTTTTTTTCTTAGTCCGGAAGACATTTACGTAAATGTCGCCATTTAGCTATTGGATTAAAGCTATACATACACAAAATTTCCAGTATTTGCCTCTAAATTCTACCAACTCCCAGAACAAAACCCAAGATATCTACTGTCATCAGCCTTGTCAAAAGGTTAATCACTAGTTCCCTACACTAGGAGGCTAAATGGGTCAGATACTAATATCAAAAGACAATGTTGGGTCAGCTGAGAACAAACAATGCCCAATACCTGTTAATAGGAGAGACACCTCTGGGATTCAAAATTAGCTTTTTCTTTTATCAATAGCACTAATTTAAGCTGAACTAATACCTAAAGCCTAAAACCTTCTACACACTCAACCCCCCTTAGGCATTAGTGGATCACCTATTCCCCTTGTTAATATGTTTGATGAGGCCATATGTAAAACTCTGCAGCTGTCTGTGGCATCAGCGACATCACTGGAGCCACGGAACTCACCCCCATCCCTGAACCATAAGCTTCCATAACTGCTTGGTGGGCTCCACCATTGGAACTCAAATGATGAAACAGATTCTGATGGAAGATGGCGGTTGCAGTATCATATGGCACAGCACATGAGATGGGAGGGACTGATTGGATGGCAGCAAAGTTGATAGTGCTGCTTGTACCACCAATACCATTGCTAGCCTGCGACTGTTGGTCTAGGCTGAGTATCGGTTTCTGATCAGCCGCCTCTGTAGCAAGCTTCAAGCGCTTGGCAGCCCCACCAATAGGAAGGTTGCTCTTAAGGATGGCCTCCACATCATAGCGATTCATCTCGAAATTGGTGACTGCATTGACCCCCCTGAACTTGATGGCTGCTATGTCATATGCCTCAGCTGCTTCCTCTTCAGTCGCTGTTGATCATTATCACAACTTGAGATTCCAAGACAATAATCTAATAAAATGGATTGGCAGGTATTATAGGCAAAAAGAAGAATGATTACACACCAAATGTTCCAAGATACAAATCTTTGTTGCCAGCCACACGGCCTATCCTCGCTTGCCAACGCCCTTGCTGATGATGTCTGCATATCAAGACCATTTGCATCCTTTGTTAAGTTGTTGAGAACATACTCAAGCATAAAGAAACAAAAGCAGAAATGTTTGAACAGTGTACGTACCTTGTGACACCCCGATAAATAGATGCACCCCTAGAGAAACCACTACTTTTCCTGCAAACATACAACACAAAATCAAATCCGAAATGCTAGTTGTAAAAAAGCAGCACCAAGATTAAAAACAACAAATAAAATTGAATGAAAGGCCAACCTACGGAGTGAAGCAATGAATTCTTGCTTAGTCGCATGTTTCATATCCTCTAATTCTGTAGAGTAATTAGATATCTGCATGGACACACATAATTACACCAATTATTTTTTAGAAGTCAATTAATTTTCTAGTTCTTAAGTTTAATTAATACTTGTGACTTGAATTCAAAAAGGATAAGCTAATTACCGGAAAATTTGTAGTGGCAGTGGGACCCCAGTACTTCAGAGCTGCCAAGTCATAAGATCTAGCTGCCTTTTCTTCTTTATCATACCCACCTGGTTCATAATGCACAAATTTTTTTTTATTTCATTATTAAGCTCATCTTAATGTATATATATTGTCCTTTATTACATTTTTAATCCAATACTTTAGACTGCAGAAGTAAACAGAGAGTCAAAGAGAGCTTCTGATAAATAACTCACCTAAGTAGACTGCAATAGGTAAGCGGGCCACCAAAAGTTGAGTGAACCATGTCAAAAAGAGAAAACAAAATGTTAAGACCTGAAGAATTTAAACTTAGGCAAGCACATAATTCGTATAAATGACATAATTCCCCAACAAGATCAATCCATAAGCAAGGTAAACACGACCAATGTTGGAAATTTCAAATAATACTGATAGATTACAGCATTTGTATGGTATTTTCCTTCGTCATGCAACAGGAACTGTAATATTGTATACTCGTGCATTTGTAAGTGAGATTACAGCATTCATGGCATGTACTACCATTCCCGGCTAAAGTGTCTCAACCAACACAGACCAAGCTCAGCAATCAAGGAAATCGACACAGTTTAACCACCCCACCAAAGTACTGCAAAGTAAAATATTGTACACAGTGTATAAACTGCACAAAAGTCGCGGCCTGATTAGAGGACTAGAGTTTTTAGTGCAGGAAATGAAGCCAATTTGGTGGCTTGGTCAAACCTATAGATTGGACTGCTTATATCCAAACGATGCCATGATAATTCATAAAGTGAAAAGGTAAAAAAAAAAAAAAAAAGCAAAAGCAAATAAGTGGAGGAAAGGGAAGGAGATGCAATTATAGCAGTATATGTTCAGACTCTGGTTTAAGAAAGTGAATGACAAAAGTTCCACAACTTGACTGGCCTTGTAAAAACTTTTGCCACCAAAACTAATTTTTGTTTCTCCTTTCTTTACATGTGGAATCTCTTAGGTCACATCACGATCCAGTGACAATTTTTTTGAAATATCAGATTAGAACTAAATCAAACTCATACTCACATGTCTCAGTAAGTACAGTGTATGGTAATGCAGACATTGACTATTGTAAGCATATCTTATCCCCTTAACTGCGTTAGGACTTAGGAGGAGGTTGTCTGAAGAGAGTATCTCACGTATTCCTCATACGTTCTTAGAAAGCTAGTGAAGAAGTTACGTTTTCAGATAAACTTACCTTAAAATATTAGTACTTGTTTGTTTTAAATAGTGTATTAATAAAATGAAAATACAACTTCCTCCACCAGTTGAACAATCAAAACAATATTTCACCAGAAACTATGGTGGGAGCTGTGAATTATCAGTTTTATCACGAGTCCTCAAATATCCCGATCACAATTTCCGAGTGAGAGAGAACAAGTTATGGGTTTTACTAGTGTCATCGCTGATAAATGACATTAAATATTTTAGGAAGGAACTGAACAAGTAGACTGGAGCCTTTGTGTTGCACAACGGTACAAGTAAGCAATGTGCATACAATATGGCAGCTGGTACGTTTAGAACTTTAGGTTACTACTTTCACTTTCAGCATGAATCAAAAACACCAACCATAATAAAAAAGAAAAGACAGAAATGAAAGAAAGCAAAGCCAAGATAAAAAAAAAAAAAAAAAAAAGAAAAAGAAAAAGCAGATGGAGCGTAGCAAAATGGCGGCATATTTCTGACTGACGAATTCAACCGTGAAATGAAAGAAGTGAAAGCAAGGGCTCAGTACGTCCTCAGTATTTTTGGGAGAAATAGCAGTAGACTCAGTAGACTGTAGCAGTTGTACAACAACATTATTTACTGTAATTTAGAAAAGGTACCTTACTAACCTATCTCTTACATCAAACCAATCATACATTTACTGTAACTTAAAAAAGGAACTAACCTTTAGTTTTGATTGATTTTACTTACTACCACTACTAATAATTTAAATTATTCAAATATTACATTCAATTTTATTATTATTATGGCATGCAACTATCTACTCGTACACAATTATTTTTTCACTTTTTGAGAATTCATTTCCTAGAGTGTTATTCTCTCGTAATGTATACAAGTAATATTGTTTGTCACCTCAATATATCAATATAATACTATTAGTACAATTTCACTGGTCAGCTTGGAATACCTAAGCACTGAGTACTGACTAACTGAGTACCATATTATGCTTGCTATCATGCTATGTGTGCATAACTTGTAAAACTAATAAGGCAATATTTAGTAACGGAGGAAAGATTACCCTTAGCACAGTACATAATTAAGAAAAAATTAAAAATTAAATTAAATTAAAGATTAAAAAAGGCGTGATTTTATCATGCAAATCAAATTAATTGTGTCTACAAAAACTGAGAACACTTAATTATAAGCCTAGGAACTGTATATTAAATTATCTTTTAATTAAAAATCAACGGCTCCTAAATAGAGTACGTAGTAAACAAACATGTCATCGAATCATGATAAATAGGTAATTAATTAAATGAGAAGAGGTAACTAATTAATTAATTACCTTGACGCCCTTTCCTTGCTTGGCCTTCTCTTCTGCAGCTGTTATCCCATAGATGTGCTTCATATCTTCCAGTCCATCTATGCCTGTATTCAACAATAAGTCAATTTTTTATTCAAGTTAATAAAAACAAGTATAATTTTTTCAAAAAAAACTGAAGAAATTACCTAGTAACACCTCTGTAAATGGAGGTCCTCTGACCAAAAGTATCAGATATCTTCTTATTACTGCTATCAGAGTCACCGCCAACAGCCACTATTGATTTCTCAACACTTTGCGGGACTACAGAAAGCGACAAACTCCCACCATTGTTGTTGTTGTTAGTAGTAGTGGTGTAACCTGGGACCAAATCGGAGTGAGTCGACTCAATAGACTGACCCACATACTCACCCCCACTTGCACCGCAACCTAGATGAGTTGCTGCAGAGTCATCCACCTCAGAGCCTGAGTTAGCGGAAAACGCGGCTTGAAACCCGGCTGACGTGGCCATAGCTGCTTTTAGATCTTGATGCTGATGCTGATGCTGTTGTTGCTGGTGGTGGGAGGTGAAGTAGTTCGAGGCGGGGTGTGACTCGTAGAGGTGAGTCAACTGGGAGGACGAGTCCTGAGTAGTGGAGTCGTTCTGGCTGTTGTACGACGCCGTGTTGTTGTTTGTTTGATGATGATGATGATCACCGCCAAAGAAATCCTCCAACTTAGGCACCGTAGACGAAGCAGGGTGATGGGTATCCTCTATCTGCTGGTCCACGACGTAGTCGGTGTACATTCCCATTCCGGCCGCCTTCTGATTCCCCCAATCTGTCCATGATACACCAAATAAAATCAGACCCATGGATCCAAAAAGAAAAGAAAAGCATGACATGTAGAAATAAAAACGAAAAAGACATACCATTAGAGTAAAAGGGGTCAAGGAAGTAATGAGAAGAAGAATTGGAAATAGGAGAGGGAATAATCTGAGGAGTTTGACGATCGGAAGATGCCAACATTTCCATGGGGGAGAGGGAAAATGAGAGCCAATTAGTAGGTGCAGCGGCTGGAGCCATTAAAATGGTGTTTAGAAAGACGAGAGGGAATGGAATGAAGTTCAAAAAAGAGTTAGACTAGAAAAACCATTAGCTAGATTAAAGAGTAAAATGAAGCTAGGCAATATAGTTTGTTAAGTAGGTATGTGGTGTATATAAGTCTGAGAATGCGATACTCACGAAGGAAGGGAGACAATAAATGAATGAAACATGCATGAATTGATGAATATGAATATAGCTGAGGCGAAAGCGATAAGTTAAAGAGAGAAAGGAAAAGAGAGAGGGGGAGATGTGGAGGTATATAAGGGGCTGAAGGGGCGGTTCGAGGTTTGAGGTTTGAGGTTTCAAGTGCCAACCGGCGTGAGAGCTGATAGACAGAGATCCATACGCACATACGTTGCATATAATAACACCACCCACTACCTCATTCAGGGAATTGTCAAGGGTTTTGTTTCTTCTGCTTATAAAGTTAATGTATTTGCGTTAGGCTGGGAATAGGCTGCCCTTTCGGGCTAGTCTGAATACATCAATACAAACAAGGTCCCGAAACATCCGCCCCTCTGGCGGTAATCGGAGACTTTGTTTGCTTTCCCTTCCCTTCCCTTCCATTTTTTATACGATATTCCATCCTATTTATTTGTTACGTGATTCTCTACTATTTCGAAAATGCAATTCTACAAATCTATACCGTATTTTTAGGTGTAAATAGCATAGAGTGTAGTAGTGGTGTACTCAGATACCTTGGAAAATATTAATGTTTTACAAAATCATTAGTTGATAGATGTGTTGGAAAACACCGTCTTACTAATGCTAAATACCAAGCTTTTGTGTTTGAAAACATATTCACTACTTATTGGTATATTAAAAGAGACTTCATATGCAACATATGAGAAATAGTTAACACCACAAATAATTATGGTAGTGGTAGATAGTATAAGTATTGGAATCAATTTCGTAAGGTTATACTTATACACCCTCATTCTATTATATGCACATTGTACAAATCAATTAATTAAGCATGTTCCCAAAAATATACTCCGTATGTGAGAATTGTCTGTCAGCTCTTTCTTTTTATAGTACCCCGTGGTTATTCAATACTCCATATCTTTAGTAACAATAGTTTTAGAGAAATTCAATTTACGCAATACCTAAGTTGTTAGGGAGTAACAACCATGCTTTCAAATTTTTTTTTTTTAAAAGGTTTAACCTTGTGTTAACCTACTACTAAATGTTTTGAAGGATTAAAAAAATTAATTTTGAACATATAATTACTACGCACCTTATCAAATAAGCTAGAAGAGCTACATTTTTTATAGAACTATATCATATGTAGTACCACCTCATTCCCTTAAAGATTGTCTCATTTCTATTTATATAGTCAAAGTTCAAAACGTTTGACCACGAATTATTATCATGTTATAAGAAATATTATATTCAAGTCGGATCTTGTTGAATGTATCTCAATGTAAATTTTTATAATATCAAATTTCTCATAATTTTTTGCCTTACATATTTGGAGATAAAGATGTTTAAAGTCGTGTTATGAAGACCGCGATTCTTTAATACATGTTGGTGTCTTGGTCCAGTTGCTAGCTAGTTAAATGACGAAGATATCCTCCTTAGGGTATAAAAAACTTGGAATTGAATATATTGCATAGCTATTACGAGTTGGGAGTAAAGTTGACAAAACGTAGATGAAAGAATCCGGGGGGGGGGGGGGGGGGGGGTAGCTTAGTTTGGGGATAATTTAATAAGAAAAACACACTTGTCTGTCATGCATAGCGTACCCCTGGCCTCCATCGTGTCTCTGTTGATCTTATCTCCACTGTGCCCATAAAGTGCATAGCATTGATCCTCAAAAGTCAAGACTCATCCATTTCTTTTGTTGCTTTCTCCTACGTTCCCATTTTCATGTTATGTAAAATCTCCAACTGCTTAGCAACTAAATTAATTAATTGTATTACTTCTGTAATGATAATATACTCGTATTATACACAACTATTACTCCACTCCTTATTCGAATTTTATATTATTGTATACACTATTCTCAAATCTCAATTAAAAGGACGGTATTAATTCCTTGTACTAATAATATCTCGATCTACCGACCTTCTTCACAAGTCCAAACATAAAATTTACATAAGCATGGAAAAAGGACAATAATTTAGTTTGTGAACCAACATGTTAACTATTCTAAGCAGTGTAGACCAGTCAACGCAATTTTAAATAGTAAGTATAGCTTAGCCTTTTAGTTTTAACCCTCTCCTCCTTTTTCGCTTTTCTATTTTCTTATTTGATTTCTTACTTTACCCATTTCTAAAGTCGTTTATCCATGCGTATCATATCCCTCCCCTTTTTCTACCAGCTCCGCAACAGCTTTTAGAGTCCAACCGGGCCCAAAATAGTCATTTTATCTAAGATAATTTTGAATGAGAAATATTTATTTATATCTCATATATAAATATATTGGAGTTATTTTTGTGATTTTTATTTCTATCTCTGATATCATAATATTTATATCTGATATATATATTTTTTTGTATTTTTATATATGATATAACAATATTTATATCTAATATCTCAATATTATGATATAATTTAAAATGATCACTCGGCCTATCTAGCTTGAAGATCGATACTCCTAATTTATTTTCTGGTAAGTATATTACTACACATATACTGGTGATGTTTGTCGAAATTATCTTACTATCATTAATTACATATATGAGTTGCAACATCTTTTATCCTCAATCATATACACTATTTACATAAGATATGCTGATATAACAAACTATTCCCTAATAATATGTAAATTTGGCCTTCTAGCTACAAGGTAATCACAAAGTTATTGTATTTTATTTAAATTTATATTATTTTGTTTGAATTTATTTTCCCAAAAAAATTGAAATTAAACGTGAGAGAAAAGTATATAACAAACCATATACGTTGCTAGAACCTCACACTTCTACGGTACAACTTCATATATGATCGAATAATTAGCAAACAACTTTGCCATGTTTTAATTTCTTGCAATGCATAGTACAAGTATTGGTTAGGTAATTCTCTAAAAGTTATATTATGACTCTTAAGGTTATTTATAAATCTAATCAATCATCGCAGAATTTACATATATCATAATAAATACTCAGTAATTTTTTCATCCCAATCAAACAATTCATAGACATGATCACAAAAATCAATTTTTTTTTTATCAAGAAAAAACATACCATATTATATGTACTTAAAATAAAAGATATGACATAATTTTCCCAATTTTACATAGTGACATAAATACATACGGAGTACGTACACCATGCACTTGATTGTAAAGGTACAACCTCAACATAGAGCAACAGTCATTATTGCCAAAAAAAAAAAAAAAAAAGAGCAACAGAGAGCGAAAAATCCGGGGAAACAGTGGAGGCTGATCATGAGCATGAGGAAGATACAGCAGAATAGTGAAGCTCAGAGGCTTAGATTTCATTCATAATCATATTACCTTTCTAATGCTATAAACTCCCACTTTTAGGGCGAGTGATGGCAAAATGCATTCCATGCAGAAGTACCTGTATTATAATTATTAAAAATGGAGTACTAAAACATACCCTTATTTTACTCAATTTTGCTCCCCCTACTTTTATCGTTTAAAGTGATTGGCCAGCTATTCCTTTTTCTTTCTTTTAATGCATTCAAATTTGCCCATTTACTTTGTATTGCTTCGCTTGTCCGTTTGGAAATTTTCTTGTGAAAGGGTTTCTCAATTTACCCTCACAAATTGGAGTTCAATAACAAAATAGAACACATGATACTCTTCAAACACCCCCGTGCAGCCATGCTCTGTCATTTACTTTATTACCAAGGTCATTCAATTGGCCGGGAATATTATGACTTTAATTTCTTCAAGAAACTCTCATATGATTACTCAACCTTTCATATGGTTCTAATGCAACACTTTTTGTATAAGATTTTTAGTAAAAAATATATATATAAATATAAACTGGGTCGGATCATGGGCCGATTTTTGAACTATCCGATATACCGGATATCCAGTTATGAACACCCCCTACTACTAGATAGGCTTAGTTTCGCTCTTACAGGAATCCAAAAAAATAAAAAAAAGCAATTTAAAACAATGATATAGTGTTGGGGATTCTTTTAAATGAATGTATTACTGTATTAATTATGTTTTTAGAAAATTTTTGCGTGCTATAACATTAACACTGATTTAAATGTTGGTAGCCAGCTAACTTAATGCAGTAGTGTTGTACACATGAGGAGTATCAATGAACGTATTATGTTTTTAAACTTAGTAAGAAATTCCCCGTTTAAAAAAAAAAGTAGTAGTAGTAATAAGGATTTAAGGCATTTGGTTACCTTATAGACTAACATACTCGCTCCCAAGCATATTTACTGATGGATACAAACATTTACAATATCCAGATAATGAATGGGGTTGGGGACGATTTTGTGTTTGTATTTCTATTATTTTTACGCCTCATAAATTTACACATATACAAAGTATGCTGCATTTTGTAATAATAATCAATGTAATATTAATTGTATATAACTTATGCGGCAAGGTGCACGGATCATGGATGAATCGGCTCAGATCCAATAAGATCATAGACATTAGTCTGCAGCAACTCAGCAAAACCAGAGAGAGTCCCACAATAATGAGCCGGTCACATGGGCTAGCTTAGCTCATAGCATAATATGTCAACTGATTTGCATGATGTAATCCTAAATAACGTATCGGATAAACTTGAGAGGATTAGGTATTTTCCAAATCCTAGTCATTATGATCTACGAAATTTAAAATAACTCATATCATAGCTTCTTAGCTAAGGTGTGATGGGGATGTAAATACCAATCCAAATCCAAGAGTGAGTGAGTGAGTGAGTGAGTGTTCACTATTATAAATTGGATTCAAGTATCGTATCAAAACCTAACTTTTGCAATAATAATAATACATGCATGTCGCTCATATCATTTAACACTTTTATAAATTGCCGGACGGGAATCTAAGTTTTTAGTTGTGGAGTAGGTCGTTAGCAAGGCTGTATGTCCTTACACGTGGTCTTTCCGAAGGAAGGAGATGATGGGTAGTGTTAATGTTAATTTAATATTTTTTCATTTAGGAATATATGTCATATTGGCCTAATTATATGAACTGGTCGATTTACATGTCGCTTTGGGAGAACAAGGTAGCTGATAATTTGGTATCTTTTTACCTACACCATACAATCACCAAATTCAACGGAGGAAGTTGAGTGAAAAAAAAATGATAAAACTGACACACTTTTTTAATTTTAAAAAAATTGACACACGTTTTCCCGTTTTCAGAAATATACTGAGACAAAATCATTTTTTGAAAATTTCAAGAAAAAAATTATACTTTTTGACGTCATTTCAATTGTACTTTCTCCAAAACATTTGTTCTAAATTTCTGTTTTATTATTCTAAATGTCTGATCTATTGTTCTAAACTTATGTTATAATATTCTACATTTTTGTTCTAATGTGTTAAACTTCTGTTTTATTATTCTAAAGATCTGTTTCGTTGTTTTAAACTTCTGTTCTATTTTTCTAATGTTCTAAACTTCTGTTCTAATGTTCTAAACTCCTGTTCTATTATTCTAAATTATTGTTCTAATATTTTAAACTTCTGTTATATTGTTACTAATATTCTAAACTTCTGTTCTATTATTCTAAATTATTATTTTATTGTTTTAAACTAATATTCTAGTGTTCTAAGCTTCTAATCTATTGTTCTAAACTATTGTTCTAATGTTCTAAACTTTCTAACTATTGTTCTAAACTTGCATGTAATTGTTCAAAATTTCTATTCTATTGTTCTAAAGATTGACACGTATGTTTTAAATATTTATTCTATTGTCTAATGTCTAATATTGATGCTCTAAAGTTCAATACTAGTGTTCTAAGGTCTAATCATGGTGTTTTGAACATTAGAATAAAAGTTTAGAACAATATAACATAATTTTAGAACAAATAGAACAGAAGTTTAGAATATTATGACAATAGTGTAGAACAATAGTTTAGAATATAGAATTTTGGAATAATAGAATAGAAGTTTAGAGCATTATTAGAATAATAGTACAGAAGTTTAGAACATTAGAATAATATAACAGTTGTTTAGAACAATAGAACAGAAGTTTGGAACAATAGAACAGAATTTTAGAATATTATGACAATAGTTCATAATACAGAAGTTTAGAATATTAGAACAAAAGTTTAGAATATTATAATAGAAGTTTAGAACAATAGGTAGAAATTTAGAACATTAGAACATAAGTTTAGAACGATATAACAGATTTATATAACAATAAAACAGAAGTTTAGAACATTAGAACAAAAGTTTAGAACATTACAATAGAAGTTTAGAACAATAGGGAGAAATTTAAAACATTAGAATTATCGTTTAAAATAATAAGACAGAAGTTTTAGAACATCAGTACTAAATTTTAGAAAACCAGTACTAAATTTTAGAACAACATAATAAATGTTTGGAACAATCTGTACTAATTTTTAGAACAATAGAATAAATAATCAAAAAATGAAAAGTTTTTAATATCACGAAAAACGAGTTACTGTACATACATCATAACTTTTGAAAAGTTAGGGGAAAGTTGTTGTACATTGACAGTGGGAATACAAAAAAGTTCTAATAAGTTACACTTTTGCCTTAAAAAAGCTAAAATATTTTGAGCCATCAAGATGAGATCTCATATTCTAAAATGTTCTTATATAAGGAAAAATTCTCACGTGATTATACATATAAATCATATTTTCAGCTTGTTCATAATAGAGGTAAGAAAAAAAGTGTTAGGTAATGATACATAGTAAGTTAGAAAAAGAAATTAAATATTATATGGAGTAAAATAATTATATTTACTTTGTAATATTTTATTTAAACATAATATCTTATAGACACACGAGATACAATAAGTTTTTTTTTTGTGGTAATGGATATAATAAGGTTATTGTATTGTATTATCCCAATAAAACTACTTCTTAAATTAAATTGATAAATATTGAGATATGTTGTTGTGTTGAGGGTAACTTTTGTTATTGTATGATATAAAATATTTTGTATTTTAAATGTGTTTTTTTAAGAGTTACGCTCGCTATGTTAATGAATCATTAATTATCTAAAAGCGTGCTTTCTACCCTTATTCCCTTTACCTTTTGTGTTTGAGTTTGGTTTGAATATTATCATGAATTTCATTATACAATTATTACAATAATAATTGTAATAAGAAGTATTACAATATGCAAATTTACCGTAAAATGTGATTTATTAAAAAGTATTACAATTATGTCCTATTCTATCCTAAAATAAGATTAAAATATATATAAATCAAAATGAAAGTTTAATTTAATGGTTACACAAAATTTACATACTTCTAACATTATTGCTACTTATGACTATATGAGACGCTGTACTCCTAGCTATTCGACCCAATGTTTAAGCCTATGATCACGAAGAGCTACCGTAGCTTATTGAAGCCAAAACCCTCTCCAGTGGTCAACTACATTTTAAAAAACATGTTTAATTAGTTGATGGATTGGATGGAGCATCTCTCGTTATCTAAATGATCTTCCATTCACTTTTTTCCTATATTTAGTTTGTGTATATACCCCTTTGAATTTGGCGACCGAAGATCTATCAGAGGATCAGGTGTGATTGTATATATCAGATCATTGTCATTCCTATAAATAGAAACAGGTGTTGATCATGTGAAAACGTAAGTGCATGCTATGTAAATCTATAAAATATGAGTCTCTTTATGGGATGCAAAAGAAAACTGCACCTGGCCTCTTGTGGAAGGATGATGAGAATCTTTTAACTTTGGAGTTTAGAACAAAAGGAATAATGAAGCCAAATCACATGGTTTTATTCATAATATAATATTATACGTAATCAACTTGTTTGACATCTTGCCTAGTGATAATCCTTAATCATATTTTTATTCTCACTTTTTACTTCTAACTTAACATTTAGACCCATAATTTGAGAATGTTATTAGACACTATAAATAGACAATTCAATCAAAATAATCTAAACCATAACAATCTAACCCCTTCCTTTGATTGGTGTTTACGTTTTTTTTTATCTAATTTGTTCGGTTACGTTCTCCATTTTCTTTTTTGAATTGTGTATTAAGATAGTAAGTCGCAAGTAATAAGCGAAAGAAGAAATACATACATACATACATATATACACCAGCCGTATATCTATTCTACTATTTACTACATAGCAGAAAGCATTTAACTCGTTCCAATGAACAGTAAACCACAAACCTAGAGAATAGAGGAACACTACTAATCGAAGAAAAACACTTTCTTGTTTAGTAATTATTGTTCATACACGACATAAAATCAATATGAAATCAAAAATATCATATGATCAAAAGAAACTGCTATGAGCAATATATTTCTATAAGAAGGGAAAAAGATGTGATCATAGAAGGAATAGTTTAAAAGAAAAAGAAAGAACCGTGTACTAATAATTTGTAATCACACCCTAAAATTGGGCCACTTTGGTTTGCTTTAGAAACTTTGACCTTTGACTGAGAGGCACGTGCGCGGCATCTTTTGACCACCCCCAAATATCTCTTAAGTGAAACGAGAGGATTCCGGTGAACACACGTGCACCACCTCCCCGACACATTACTCATTCCCGCACTGTCATTAATTTTTACTTGTTAGTGGTAATTATTTTAATCTTAGGTTTAAATTGTTATTAACTTATAAATCTACTGCTAGGCTCTTAGGCTCGTAGATTAGTAGCGTAGTACAAAAAGTTACGTTCTTTGGATTCTTTTAAAAAAAACAAAAGAAAAGAAGAGTTTCGAAAGATTACAAAGGGCCGAATCCAATGGGATTTGGGAGGGTACGGTGGGTTTAATTTAGGCAGAGACCAAAGACCATGCCGTTATTTCCTTCACTTATGTTCCCATTTCATTTAAAGCCTTTTTTGTCTCGCTTCTTTCCCAAATCTCTCTCTCTCTCTCTCTCTCTCTCTCTCTTTCTTTTCTTTATCTTTCCCCATTTTATTTCATTTTAAAGGCTTCCTTCTATTCTTTGAATATTCACTTCTCATTCTAAATGGAATTCCCTTTTCTTTAGAATTATTACAACCATAGCTTATAATAATCATGTACTTATAATATGCTCCCTTGGATGTTTATTAGAATAGATTCCCATTTAGTTGGGATTTATATGAACTTGTAAAGGAGAAAATATCATGGACTAAATCGGGATATAATTTGTATTCTCTGCTACACGACTCAACTAATCTCCTACATGCGCATGAAAGACCCTCCTATCATTCAAATAGCTAATGCAATTATCAGAATCAAAAGCATAGGAGAGTCTTTCCAATCCTATTTTATTTTCAAAGTAAATTGGGATATGGTTAAAAAGCTCATGAAAGAGCTGATTCAACTTGACAACAACATTACTTTCATTAAGTTTACTACTTTTTAATATGTCAAAATTTTTTTTCCCTATGGAGGTCGTTGAAGCATTAATAAATTAAGGCTTGGTAACGCGAGGATGCTTCAATGTTAAGAGTTTTTCATTTTGTGGGGTGTCTTGTAATTGGGATACATTTGTATTTTGGGAGTCTTTTTAGTGTGTGTCTTCCAAATTACATGATCGTGTGCATTTTCCCACTTCCTATCTACACAAAGGTGGTGGTTTTTTTTTTTTTTTAAATTCACTGCTGTGTTTTTTTTTTTCTTCAAGAAAACCTGTACGCATTTTTTTAAAGTGCCTATGATATGATATCATATTATCACGAAGAGAGTATGCGCCACAAAAAAAAAAAAAAAAAAAAAAATATCTCGAAGAAAGTTATACACAGATGAAGGACGTGGATGTGAGTACATATTAAGAGAGCTAGGAGGCAAGGAGAGCATGCTTAGATGATTTTGTTGCACTTGAACAACTATGAAATTGGGCCCAAAATAGTAAAGTTCAATTTCTTCAAAAAGGCCTTGTAAATGGGATAAGCACAAGGTCCATCATCTCAGGCTCTCCTAGGCCTACTAATCTACGAGCACCGCCTACTGCACACATATAATGAGCAACAATAAAATGGAGAATTACCATTGTATGTTGAGAATATGATCCTCTATTTCCTTCAAATTCTAACACACTTACATGCTTATACCGCGAAACAGAACCATTGCACGATCTTAGAATCCTCCAAAAGTCCTAAGTACAATAGAACTACAACTGAACATGACTAACAGCATCCCAAGTTCGATAATTTAACACAAGGTTTATGTACCAGAGTAATTTTTTAACACATCATGGCTGAGGTGATATGCCACCACCATATAAAAATTGACACAAATTCCCCTTTCTACCTTGGCACACATAATAGATCCGGTGACTTCATAACACCGATACGTCTCAAATTCAATAATTTTGATGATTGATTGGGCTTACGCCATATATGCCGCTCTTTCTTCTCGTACGAGTTTCTTGATGGTTCTATCACCTGTTACGTGCCACCTACAACCAAGTAAGATTGACTAGTGGTACGTTGTATGCTTGTCTCGTGGTTCATGAATACGATTGATTCGGAGGTAAAATTTATACTTTCTAATTATGATGATACAAAATGTTTATGAGATGATTTGCGTGATGATTTTAAGTAGGGAACGATCCTTGTATTCAACATTTGAAAGAACATATTAATCAATGTGTAATCTAAGATCATCTGTTATTTATTTTAGCAAATTAAAGTTTCTTTGGGATGATCTTGATAAGCTTGAACCTCTAATTATTTGTAAATGTGGAAATGCACTTGTGATGTTGGTCATCAACACGAAAAGCGATGTAAGGATGACCGATTGCAACAATTTTTGGTAGGATTTTGCTCTGAATATTATGCTCAAACAAGATCTAATATTATATCCCAAGATATTCTACTAATATATCACTAAATATTATCCTAATTAGAGGAGGCCAGTTTGTTGGACCGAGCTGGGCTAGCTTGGCCCGGTACCGGACCGATGATAGACTGGGCGGGCCCGTTTGTCAAAAAGACATAGAGTAGTTAGTTGCAACCGAGCATTGTGGCAGAGAGAGAAAGAGATGGTTGGTATGAAATTCTTGAGAGCTCTGCAAACCAACGCTTTGAATCACAGACACTTGCTCATCAAAACAGCAACAACATCAACTACCCAACACCGAAGACAGTTACACATTCATTTCACAAACTTCAATGAAGCCTCAGAATTCTACATCTCTCTCATCCAACAATCCAAATCCACTGAACAACTCAGAAACATTCATACCCACATGAAAAATCATGGCTTTCCTCACTTAAGGTTAGGGAATAAGCTCATGAATGCGTATCTAAGACTTGGCAGCCTTGATTATGCGCACCAACTGTTCGATGAATTGCCTCATAGAGAGGTTGTTGCTTGGAATGCTATCATTTCTTGCTACATTAAGCAAGGGAAGAGTTTTGAAGCAGTGGGTTTGTACAAAAGGATGGCGTTGGAGGGAGTTTGTGCGGATGATTTTACGCTGTCTTGTGTTCTGAAAGCATTTTCTGATCTGGGTCTTGTCTGTGATGGCCAAAGGGCTCATGGGAAAGCGGTTGTTTTGGGGTTGGAGGTCTCAAATGTGTTTGTTGGAACTTCCCTTGTTGATATGTATGCCAAGCTTGGTCTAATGAGGAAGGCTCGCTTGGTAGCGGGTCGAGTTGTGGAGAAAGATGTTGTCTTGTTTACTACTTTGGTTGCTGGGTATGTTCGAAATGGTGAAGATTGTGAAGCAATGCAGACTTTTAGTGAGATGAGTAAGGAAGGGGTTAAGGCGAACGAGTACACTTTTACTAGCTTATTGGTGAGTTGTGGAAACCTGGAGGATTTATGTCTTGGCAAGTTTATCCATGGCCTTATCATCAAATGCGGTTATGATTCTGGTATTTCTCCTCAGACTTCACTTTTGACGATGTACTCGAAATGTGGTATGGTTGATGATTCACTTAACATTTTTGAGCATCTCGTTAACCCAAGCTTGGTGACTTGGACTTCTCTTATTGTTGGTCTTGCACAGAAAGGTAGAGATGAAGTTGCTTTATCGAAATTTTGTCAAATGATGCGTAGCTCAGTACTTCCAAACTGTTTGACCTTATCTGGGGCTCTAGCTGCTTGCTCCAACCTTGCAGTGCTTGACCAAGGGCTACAAATCCACACCATCATACTAAAATTAGGCTTTCAATCGGATAAGTTTATTGGAGCTGCCCTAATTGATTTGTATGGGAAGTGTGGTTGTGTGGACCTTGCGAAGCTGGTTTATGATGGCTTGTTCGACCGTGATTTGGTGGTTGTGAACTCAATGATGTACGCTTATGCTCAGAATGGTTTTGAACAAAAAACTCTAGAATTATTTCAAAGAATGAAAGACATAGGGCTTGAACCCAATGATGTAACTTTGGTTAGTGTTCTGTTGGCATGCGACAATGCAGGGCTAGTTGATGAAGGCCGTCACATCTTGGACTCTTTTATGGGCAATTGTAACATTCGGATAACTAAAGATCACTATGCTTGCATGGTTGATATATATGGACGTGCTGGAAGGCTTCAGGAGGCGGAATTACTTATAAATCAAGTAGACAATCCAGATATTGTTTTGTGGAGGACTCTACTGAGTGCGTGTAGGCTCCATGGAGACATTACCATGGCAGGGAGGATCCTTAACAAAGTAATCGAGATTTCACCTAGTGATGAGGGAAGCTTAGTTCTATCTTCCAATCTTTATGCATCAAAAGGTAACTGGAGTCAGGTTATTGGTGTCAAGTCTCTAATGAGGGAGAATAGACTGAAAAAGAATCCTGCTATGAGCTGGGTTATCATAGGTGGAGAGGTTCACACTTTCATGGCAGGAGTTTGCTCCCACCCAAGATTTGAAGAGATAGATCACATATTAAAGGAACTGATGAAGAAAGTTAATGAGTTGGGGTATGTTCCAGCTACTAAGTTTGTGTTACAGGATCTGGATGAGAAGGAAAAGGAGAGGTCCTTATGCTACCACAGTGAAAAACTAGCCATAGCCTTTTCTCTATGGAAGAGCTCTGGGAAGAGCAGCTGCATCAGGATTTACAAGAATTTGAAGGTTTGTGGGGATTGTCATGCCTGGATAAAGTTTGTTTCAAAAGTTGTAGGGAGAGAGATAGTTGCCAGAGATACTAAGAGATTTCACCATTTTAAGGATGGGACTTGCTCATGTAGAGATTATTGGTGAATGGTGGTCCAATTATGGTTTTTTTGGTTGGTGGAGTTTAGCAAAGTGCTTTGTTGTCTCACAAGTTGCATGGATACCTGCTAATTGATTTACTCCATTTACTTGTTGCAGTGCTGAATGAAAACCTTTGAACCATGGTACTTGGGCAAGGGCTCCAAATAAGGTGAATGTGGTCTCTCTGTGCTTTGGTGTATTTTAATTCTACCTTGCTTGTTCTGTTTTTTTTATTTTTTGTTTTTTCCTTTGAGGGTCTTTTGGAATTGTGATTTGGTTAAACCTAAATCCACCTCATTTTCATGGGGGCAGGAAAGCAGCAGTGGGGATTCATTGTGCTTAAATTTCCAGTTTAAAGGAATGTGAGCAAGTTGATCCACTTCAATGGTAGCTATCTTTTATCCCTTTCTTTGTTTTATCTTCTATCTTGAACTCTTTTCCTTCTACCAACTCACTAACATAAATTGCCGAAGGTAGTTATTCTAGATAGAAGTGGTGAATAAATAAGGAGTGTGATGTCAAATGGGATACAAAGGACCAGACCTCTTTCTTATCTGTCTTTGTTTGCCAATCTTATGGTCGGATGGTCATAGTTAGAATGTAATCATAGACAGTGTCCCCTGCCTTCACTTGGAACTATACTCCTAGCCAAAGCACCGTTGGAGAAAATTGCGTCTCCTTATATATGTAACTGTGAAAAAATCTGTTGAAAGACAACTGATGGCTGCATAATCGCGCTATTTTTTTTGCTAGTTTCAAGGGAGAAACTTTTTTTTGGGGGGGAGATGATCTACTAATGGATACAATAGTCAATTTTTCTTTTGATACATGATTAGTACTTTGTATGATACATGTCTTGTTTATCCTGAGAGGGCATAACCACTCTGGACTACAGGCAAATGTGGTTAACTTTTTCTAAAAAGGCCTCTCTCAGTATATCATAACAAATCCGCCTATGTATCTGGATAACATTTGAAGGAAACTTGTTTCTGCACTCCTATTTCCTGGGCCTAAAGGGTAAGAGCTTCTTCTTGTTTTCCCAGCATAGACAGCACTGATGCTGCTATATGTTTCGAAGTCAATCCTGCTTCTTCCAGCTGATCTTCGTAGTCTCCGTTATCAATGTATCTATCAGGAAGGATGATAGTTCTTAACTGCGTAGAAACTAAAGGGGTGAGTCTAAAGATTGAAAAATATAAGTGGGAATCAATTTTCAGAATTTGGCTGAAAAATTACCTTGAGAGATCCATCCATAATACCATTCAGACATAGGAAGTGTGAAACATGAGATGCAAAACCTCCTATAGAACCCTCTTCAACAATTATGAGTATTTCATGTTCGGTCGCCAGGTTCTTAATGAGATTCCCATCAAGAGGTTTGCAGAACCTTGCATCAGCTACTGTAACAGAGATGTCCCATGATTTTAGCAAAGCCGAGGCTTCTAGGCACTTTTGGACGATAGAACCATATCCCAACAGCGCGACCCTGCTCCCTTCTATCATTATTCTTCCCTTTCCAACCTGTTCATGTATCAAACATGGATGAAATTAATTACTAGCAGTACCAAAAAAGTGCATGTAATGTTCTGAATGGAATAATTCTATACTTATACATCCTTGTTCTCACAGATTTTTGAACTGTTTTATTTTGGTGCTAACCTCAAGTGGTGTTCCTTTGTAGTCAGGTGGAAGGGCAACTCCTGTACCATTTCCCCTTGGATACCTGAAGCAGCTTGGTCTATCATCAATAGCTGCTGCAGTTGCAACCATGTGCATCAGCTCTGCTTCATCTGATGGAGCCATGACAACCATATTAGGTAAACATGCCATGTAGGTGACATCAAATGCACCACAATGGGTTGGTCCATCTCCACCCACTAACCCTGCTCTGTCCATTGCAAATCTGACAGGCAGTTTCTGAAGATCTACATCGTGTACTACCTGCATATTTGCTACAAGCTATAAGCAGCAGAGCTGCAAAAGAAAGGTTAATTTGAATATTTCTGACCAATACGGTGTTTCACCTGATCATATCCTCGTTGTAGAAATGTTGAGTAGATGGTGCAAAAAGGCTTGAGGCCTTCCGCAGCCAAACCTGCTGCAAATGTTACTGCATGTTGTTCTGCTATCCCCACGTCAAAGCAGCGATCTGGAAATTTCTTCTGGAAATAATTTAGGCCTGTTCCTCCCCCCATTGCAGCATGAATAGCCACAATTTTTGCATCTACTTCAGCTTCTTTTATCAATGACTCGGCAAAGTACCTTGTATATGAAAGTGTTGGGGATTTGGACTTGAACTGCTCCCCAGATCTAGGGTCAAACTTTACAACCCCTGAAAGATTGGTTGTAAGAGAGTTGGAATATTGATCCAGTTAATCAAATGCAGTTCACCTTTTCTTAATGTCATAAGATAACATTTCAATTTGCAGTCTTACCATGCATTTTATCAGATGCTGCCTCTGCTGGTGGATATCCCTTTCCTTTCTCGGTTATTACGTGAATTAGAACCGGTCCTGGTGCTGGAATTTCTTTGACTTGCTTTAAAATGGTAATCAGGTCTTCCAGGTTATGCCCATTTACTGGTCCTATGTAGTATAGACCAAGTTCCTCAAAGAAAGTCGATCCAGCACTACTGGTCATGCCTCTTTCGTACTCATCGACTTTAGCAGCAATAATGTGTGTTTCCCCTCCAATTTGCTTCGTGATGCTCTTAAAACAAGGAATAAATAAGTTTTCAATCACCACAAATGGAAGAAAAGATTGATAACTCATTGAAGATTTTACTGGGCTTTGCGTCTACCTTGGCTGCATCACCTAATTTCTGGCAATCTGGGGATGCTTGGAGTTTTGCTAGTGCTCTACTGAGTGCTCCGACAGGATTTGCAGGACCATCAAGTGTTGCAGTGGGTAATGATACTTGGTTATTGTCATTCAGTATGACAATCAGGTTTGTGTCGAGATACCCTGCATTATTTAAAGCCTCATATGCCTGTCCTGCAGTCATTGCTCCGTCCCCAATCACTGAGATCACATTGTTCTTTTTACCTAAAAGATCTCTTGCAACTGCTATGCCTGCAAATTGTTATATTTCCTTTAATGAAGTAACATGCTTTGATTGTTTCTGATGAGATATAAAGTTCTTATTTAAGAAACATACCAAGACCTGCCGATATGCTTGTTGAACTATGCCCTGCACCAAAAGTATCATAGATACTCTCCTCTCTTTTAGGAAACCCTGCAATCCCTGAGGTCTTCCTTATTGTGTGCATCTTAGATCTTCTTCCTGTCAGAATTTTATGTGCGTATGCCTGCAAGTTCATTACACTTTTGATTTTTCTTAAACTTTGCCTTCAATAGAAAGAGATTGATTTTTTTTTTTTTTTTTATCATTAAACATTTGAAATTTATAGCCGTTTGATTTGAGGCTGCGTTTGGAGAAACTCACTTTCCAGGAAAAATCGATTTCCCATTTTTCTCCATTTGGTTTGTAAAGGGGTATAATTATTTTCTTAGGTTGAAACTAGTTTTTCCAAAGGGTGGAACTCTTTTCCTCTAAGGAAGAAATGCCACAATTTTCTCCCCTGGCCCTCCCTCACCTTCCTCAATCCTCTCTTCGAAATCCCATATCCCTTTCTAAATTTTCTACCATTGAACCCAAACAGAGATTTTGAAGTTTGAAATCTGAATTCCATTGAAATAAATTTCAGTTGAAAATGTTTTCCTTTGAACCAAACACAGCCTTACAGTTTACCTCAAAAAAAAGAAAAACTCACAGCCTGACAGGCAACCAGAAATGTTTGGAAGCATATCTTTATATTCCATGTTTAAGTTTTTCTCACCTGATGACCAACATCCCATATAATCTTGTCTCCAGGAGTGTTAAAGACGTGATGAAGAGCCACTGTCAAATCCACCACCCCTAAGCTAGCACTCAGGTGTCCACCTGTCTTTGCCACTGAATACACTAGTTCAGCTCTTATCTCTGCGCTGAGTTGTTCAAGTTCCTGAACAAGAAGCAGTGCATTTAGGCAAAGGGAGGAGAGGGACTTAAATAATAAATCTTATTGTAGCCAAGCTCACTCCGTTGGGCATGAAGAACGAATATAAGAAACTAAGAAATCATGCATCTCTAGCCTATTGCATTAGTTTCGGAGTCCCTGTCGGTTACAGGAAGCGGTGAGAATTAATAGAAGCAGAAAGCCAGAAACTAGAATGTTTGTCTTACTTGAGAAGATAGGTTTTTCATGTGCACTGGGTAATTGACAGTATCTAACAATGGCGTGGGTGGTTTTTCTCCGGTGAAATCAATTTTCCACTCATGTGTTTCTTTTCTTATTGACTTGTTACATTGATCCTTCTTATCCGAGCTGCTGGCTGAAGCTTTCACAGAAATCTGCAAAATTATACAACCATTTAAACATATACACAGTCTATATGTTAGCATACTATCTTAGCGGAGTATCTAGCAACCTCAAACCCAATGTATAAATCATGACATTCAAGAGTATATACAACCTGCATCTTTTTATTGTAACATCTTTTATTGTAACGACTACGATAAAACTGTTTATATTCAATATGATCCTGAACAAAATCATGTTTTTGGTGGACAGGAGTTCAAGTAGTAGCAAAACCTTTCTTGGTTGAGTTTTGCTTACGAACGGTGGCGTTAAAGCTGGTAGAGGTGACTTCAGAGTCATGACAGCTCCTCTTACCGCCATTGCAGCTGCTAAGCTTATTTTATCTCACAAGTGAGATGAATTTAAGCAATCTTTGATATGTTTTTGGCTCAGTGAGGGACTACTACTCATGCTTTAGCGAAGTGGGAATTTATAGAATCCATGCGAAGGAGAGAACTGTATTATGCATATTTTTCCTGGGAATTCAATGGTGAAAGTGACATACGAAGACTAGTTTCATTTTACATTCGAACTTAGCATTACATTTTTCAAGTACAGCTCTCTTTTTTCATAAAAAGGAAAAACTTTTCTGAGCAATAGCATTGCTACTTTCATTAGAATTGTTCAACGTGATAAATCTGAAAGTGCATCAGAAGTACGTTGTACGTTTGGTGGAAAAGAAACAATAATAATTCGCAAGTTGGCGGCGTATATATGGACGGAATGCATATGCGATGTAATCAACGTGGACCGGTGGGCCGTGGCTATATAGTCATTACCTAAGTTTGGACTAGACAGTACGAGTTGCTTGTAGGATTTTTGGATTCTATATCAGCCATGTATTCTTTATCTCCGTACTGCTTATTTGCATAACAATTCACAATTTTTATACTCGTATTTCTGAGAGGGTTGTATCAGTAAATGTTGTATACGTAGTAGTAAATCTCTGCATCATACTTGGAAATAAAAACTGAGGAAATCTTAGCATTATTATCCTTAGCCGATTTTTTTTATGAACATCAAATCAACATTTATTATATGTATCTCACTTCTAACTCTTGCATTTCTTTTTGTTATCAAATTGTATTACTTTGTGGCGTATTCCATGTCTCCATACCATACACAGAGAACCTCAATTTTAGTAGCAAGTGTTCTTGCAGTAGGGGAAAAAGATAGGTTGCAATAGGCGTTCTATCAATACGATGATAATTCAGTGATAAATATCCTCATTGTCAAAAAATAAATAAATAAATTATTACCTAACTTTGAGGATCTATTTATTTTTTTATTTTTAAAAAAGAGTAGTTTTGGAGCTATGCCCAGGGTGCTGTTGTTTCAATTTTCTTCTGTGGTAATCTCACTTGGTTTCGCAACTAACATATGATTTTTTTTTTTTTTTTTTTGGCTCGTATTAGTCGTATACAGTGACCACACTGACTCGTGTATGTGTTAGGGTGTTGGCCTGTTGGGTGGTTCCGTGGTTGCATAGCACATTCCCTTTGCGTGTCACATTGTCAAGCCCAAGAAATTTAAGCCGCATTTCGAAGAATTTCGCTTCACAAAAATAAATTTTCCGATTTTTATTTATTTCATTTTTATTTATAAAGTTTAAAATTTAAATATTTTGTCTATAAATTTTTGTTATATTATGAGATCTTATTAGATGCATATTAATATAAATTTTTAAAATATTATGTTTTCATAAATTTTGTTGTACGAATTTGATGATTAAAAATGTTTTAAGTTTTGTCTTGAAAATTGTAAAAAGTCAAATGAGCAAAAAATTAAGAATGAATGTAATAGTGTTTATCGTTTTTTTGTTAAATTAGTCACACCCCCACACGTTTTTGTACTCTCATCAACACAAATTGTTTTGGGTAGATATCCAACTTAAGAATCAAAATGTCGTATGAGAACAACAAGCAACCAAAGAAACTTTACATAGATGACAAACCGTCTCTAACTAGTAACAGCCCCACACATTCAAACAAAACATTTTTATGACAAGTCCCTTGCTAAGTAAATCTTAATTTCACTTAGATTTAAACAAAATATAGAAAGAAAAGTCCCTAACTTAGTAATCTCAATTCTTCGAATACAAGCAAATGATCAATAGGATAGGAACCATCCTCACATCCACAACAAATCATTCGACCGTCTCTCTATAAAGTCTACATGTTCCAATGATAGGTGCAAGAGATGCAAGTACAAGATATATTCAATGATTGTATTTTTTGATGAGGGAAACCTTTATTTGATCTAATTGTTATGTGTTTATTTAAATTTAGAAATCTCTTGTAATTGTCGAATGACTTTTCATTAATGAATTGATTTGCTACTTAAAAGGGTAACAATGAAAGATAAAGAAATATATATCACATTTTTTTATAGGAATACTTCACATAGTTTTGGTCACAATAAAATAAAATTTGTTTAATTTTGACCTCACATAATGATAAATTAAAAATAATGGGTTGTTTGATTTTTTCTCGCTATATATGGATATTTCAATTCAAATATGACCCTAAAAAGTATCCAATACCATTATTTCAATTTTGAAAAATTTTAAAACTATCTCAAAAACAATAACATTCAAAATTCTGACATTTTGTACAAATTTTGGATCTCGTGATATAAGATCTTAATATGATTATTATGGGTCTTATACAGTTATATATAGGGTCATATTAGAAAATATATTTGATCGAAACTAATTATTTTGACTCTAAAAACATATTTTAGTCGATAACAATACTCTCAAATACATTTGTGTCTTAAACTTGTGTTCAAAGCCTTCGAAAACCAAGTATAAGTTATTGAATAGTTTTAAACCTCATCAGATGACCCTAGAAAGCATATAGTACTAATAACTCAACTTTGAAATTTTTTGAACAAATTCAAAAAATAGTTTATAATAACCTTTAAAAATTGGTCTTCTTAGACGATTTTGAACCCATTGAAAGAACAATTACATATGCTTATTATGGTTATTCTAAGATCATATTAAGCCTAAGAAATGAGTAGAACTATATCTACTTTGATTATGAACATCCATTATATTTTATCTGATATCTAAAATTCCTACAATTGGATTACTAACACGAATTTAGGGATTTAGAAGACTGAATATAAAATATTAAATAGTTTAAAATCTCATGAGATTATTTTAAAAGGCATTCAATACTATTAATGAAAATTGTTGGGATTTTAGAGACGAATATAAGATACGAAACTAACACTGTCTTCTTTTCTTACGTAGTGCTCCCAATACTATTAAAAATTCAACTTTTATATAGTTGGGAATCCGTGGGTGTCTCGTACTCGGTATGATGAAATGGTAGGAGTAACATCTCAAGTTAATAACTCAATTCTAAAGGAGTGAAGCTGTGAAGGTGTCAAGCAGATCTTCCCTGACCAATATCGTCAACACTATGAAAATGCTAGAAATCCTGGTGGCTACTTTCCTAGCTTTTATTCAATGTCTTGGGATGATCCTAATCTTCTAACCAAGACGCCATTTTGTCATCCAAACCCACAGACATCCTAGTTTTCTGATAGTCAACAGTACCGTAGCCCATTCACCCACACTTTTGCACAATCCATTGCTTGATGCCTCAAAATGATACAGTGCATTTTTTGTCAATACTTTGTGTTAAGCAACTTATAGGAGAGAACAACTGAACAAGTCCACCGCCGACGAAGATGCCGTCAAGCCGCTTCTCTTCCTCCTTTGCTCCGATCTCGTTTGAAATTGATTTCTGTAAATTGTTATGACAATCAGACAATCATGCGATGCTTACTGATTCACATGCGAATTCATAGCTAGATGAGATGGAGAAGCGATTGATGGATATGGGGGATCATCGGAGGAAGCTGCTGCTTTGCGTGGAGATTCAAAATTGATTGAAATTAAGAGGGGATGACAGAGGAGAGAGAAGAGAAGGGTGAAGACAGGGTATGAACGAGAAATTTATAATTTTTATCATATATAAATATATTAGGATATTTTTTAATTTTTATTTTGATATTGAGATTATAATATTTATATTTAATATATATTTTTCTTTGTTTTATATTTTTATGTTTTTATATATATGATATAACAATAACTATATTTAATATAATAATATATTTTCTTCGATATTTTTTGTTATTCTCATTTAGAATTAGGGAAACCAATACATGAATAAATATGGGTAAGAATATTTAAAATAAATTTAAAATAATATGAAAAGAAAATCAAATTCACTTGAAAAGAAGCTATAAGAGGAACATGCATTAAATACTCATAGAAATCTGTAACTAAGTTATTTTAGGAGTAAATATTGGTGAAAAGTTTTAGGGTTAGTGGGGGTATTTCTAGTAGTTCACATGGATACTAAAGTTATTTTTGTCGATAATTTTTTTTAAACGAGGTTATTATAGTCCTAATAAATTAAAAAAATTGAATGATTCTATATGGGAAGATTTTTTGAAATTTTCAAATGGGGAATACGGAAAGAACAAAAAAGAACGGAGGGAGTATATCTAATATTTTAATATATTGATATAATTTATATTTATATAATCTATATATTATTTACGATTATGAATGAATGTGGAGCCTCCAAATTGTAAATGGAGCATTTTCGTTGCTTCAGGTGAAAAACATTAATTTTTTTGGCTTCGGTTGCCTAATTAATCGTAGGTTTGGATGAAAATAAATTTAAAAGTTATAGCTTCGAAATATTAAAGATAACAAAAAAAAATAGAAGATAAAGATAGATAAATATTTACAAACCTTTTAAAAAATTAAGAAAAAAGACGGTTAATAATAAAAAAATAGAAGATATAGATGAGATTTTTTGTTGCTAAAATTACGTTAACAACGGTTGAGATTTGTCTTACGTTGATTAATTCATGAAGTTTGATCAAGTGTAATAAGTTATTATTTATCAAGCTAATGCCAATTTTAACCTTTTATGTATGGTATTATGTATATAATAAGATTTGTCTTACGTTGCTTAATTCATGAGGTTTGATCAAGTGTTCTAAGTTATTATTTATCATGCTAATGTCAATTTTAACCTTTTTATGGTTTTTATGTATATAATATAACCTTCTTAGTAGTGTCGATTGTCGAAGAATTAAAAAAAGATAATCAAAGTGTTATTGCGAGTTTTTAACCACTACAACTTCCAGAAGTTATCATTTTATAAATATTTCACCCATTTTAAAATAGCTACAACACTTTTACTTTTATAGTTTTCAATGTCTTACTTTGACTATTAGTATTTATAATTATCCATTAATAAATACTATGATAAAATATTTAATAGAAAATATACACTAAAATCAATCTATAATTTTTCTATTTAATAAAAAAATTCTTTTTTAATAGAGTAAAAAAATTGGTCAAAATTATCATATAAAGAATGCTTAAATCAAAAGTGTTGCATTTTTATTGAAACAGAAAGTATATACGTAATACTGATTTAAACTAGGTATAACAAGGCGTTGTAAATCACTAATCAAATCATTTGATTGCAATGGACATTCAATGCATAGTGCTTTGAGTTCTTATATTTTTTCTCATTTTTGTTCCTTCCTAGCTATGACCCAAGGCAACAATTGGATACAACAAAGCAACAAAATGTATTACGCTATTTGGCAAAGAGGTAGAGATTGTTATGAGTAGCTTTATATATCAAAACTTTTACTGATAATATAAGTCTACAATTTCTAACGTTTATTAAGATAAATATGTATAAAAACTAACTAAAATTTATTTAATTCTTAGGAATATGGAGACGTTTTCATAGAAGAAGAAGCACAAAATCGTCTAATAACTTTGTTCACATTCATAGTACATGCTTCAACTGGAGAGAATGAAAATATAAAAGTTGCAGTAATTCTTTAGAACACACGAGAGGATGGATATTTTTTTTTCTTAAGCAAGATATGAAAAACTAAAAATCATCAAATTAAACATTTGTTATGTTTATAATTCATTCGAAATTTTATATTAAGAATTAAACATCTTCAGTTTGGTTTCCCAAATTTAATACCGTGCTATTGCACCGAAGACAAACACTAGTTTATATTAATCATGAATTAGGAAAAACTGTATATGAATTCAACGCATTTCAAGGAGCATTCAATTTATCTAAACCGTCTTCCCCATTTTCCGTGCTCCAAGTAAAGTAGCGCCTTATGCATGCATGATCGAGGTCAAATAATACCACACTGCCCACGCGTCGAGTCGCATCATATCATGCATGCATGCATTGGCGCATTGCAAGGTATGCCATATATTGTGGTTAGCTTATATTATTATATCATATAGTCCTCTATTTCATATTAGTTACAACATTTTTATTTTTAGAGTTAAGATTTAAAAATTTAACTATAAATTCCAATTATATTATGACAAATAATATATTTTTAAAATATTAAGTTTTCATAATTTTTGTCTTACGAATTTTGAGGAAAAATATTTTAAGTTGTGTATTGAAAACCGTAAAAGGTCAAATATAACAAATAAAATGGGACGGATAGGAGTATTATTTTAGTGTTGTTAGAAATTACATGGATAAGCAAGCATTTTTCACACACTTCACATTTATAAAAATAAATAGACTTTAGGGCCGGTAAGTGAAGTCATTATGAGCTAGTTTACATAAAATTCCATGAAGGTTAGTTGAGAGATTATCGATCATGTGATGAGAATCTTCACAATCTTGTACAAGGGTTCTAGATTACGGAGTACTTAATAGTCAAACATATTTAACAATCGAGTCCATGTTTTAAACCCATGTACTGAATATAGTCATTAGAATAAGCTTTCTAATCTTGTAGTCATATATGGTGTTTCACCCCCCCGCAAATTCCACATATCTAGAGTCTAAAGAAAGCAGCTCTCACCCGCTCAGCATCTATAAAGACTAGACAAGAAAAAGTACTCCAAAGAGTTTAAATACAAGCATGCCATAGAGAGTACAATCTACCATTATTTTTCTTATACCTAGTTTTAAAACACAAAAAGAACATTGATCATATAGGGGAGAAATGTCAAATTTATATTCGACGTATATAAATAGTAACACATATGATGCTAAAATTAAAGGAAAACGTTAAAAATTACCAAAAGTTAACTGACTAGCCTCATAAAAAACGGTGAGTATTTGTAAAATTTTATATATAATTGTACAATCTTATGATTTCTAATAGTTTATAATTTCAATTATAAGTAGTAAAATTTATGAAAAATATAATTAAAATACTCATTTTAGCCTTAATATATTAATAGTAATTTATATCAAACGCCCTCCTAATTAGCCGGTAAGAGTTTAAGAACTAAGAAGGAAAAATTAACCTGTTGTTTAATTTAAATACTATACTCCATCCCTTTCATATAAGAAACAACTACGTACTGCACTCAAGAACTTTTCTTAAAAGAGGTTAGTTTTAGACTTCGAACATGTAACACTTTTTTTTTATTAGTATATCTGGAAAAACATTAACAACTAAAGCTCGACTTTGAACAATATGGGCGTCTTCAAACCTGAAACAGATTAAGCAACTGATTACTGTATTTTGAGGGTGTCAAGAAAGCGGATCTTCCCTTGACCAATATCATTAGCAGATAAGAAATCCAAGAAATCCCTAAAGCTACTCCCCTTGTACGCCTTGGGATGATCGTCATCTATCAGCTCGGAAGCAGGCTCCATTTTCTTATCCAACCCCAAACTATGGAGGCTTGCAATGGATATCCTAGTCTTCTGAGAATTAAGGATAGCCCTGTGCACCACACTTTTGTACAAACCATTGCTTAATACCTCAAAATGATCTCCTATGTGGACTAGCAGGGTACCTTTAGTATTGGGTACGAGTTTCCAATCAGAGACACTGTCTTGCATGTCAATGACTTCGAGCCCTGGGGAGCCCTGAAGGAGGATTGTCAAGCAGCTGTAATCCGAATGTGGAGGCAACCCGAGCGTCATATGAGGTTGAGGGCAAGGCGGGTAACAGTTCGAGGTAATCACTTGCATGCCTTCTTCCATCTTATCACTCAGATAATTGGGACCCAACCCAAGACTCTCCGTTACCGCGCCTCCTAATTCCACTGCTAGTTTTTGAACTTTTGAAGAGTATGCTCCCATATCTTCCCTGTCAATCATGAAAACTTTTACAATAGCCACAGTCCTTTTGTAGTCACTGAAGTAAAAGAACTTATACTCTTGATCTCACTGTAACTCTTTTCTATCAACGATACGTTTAGATCTTATATATGTACTAATGCAATGGATACAGTAAATTCTTTTGTATAAGCTTCTTTTGATTAATCATTTGCAAATTAATGAATTCTTGAACAAAAGGATCATATCATCAATTCTGAAGGCTATTCACTACATACACTGATTATCATGACAATTCCAAGCAATAATCACTTTGTTTTGTTTAAATAAATTTTCGGGCTAAACTAAATTATGTTCAATGCCTCTCAAAAAAAAAAGAGAAGGTAGATTTATCAAAAATAAATTTAGTAAAGAGGAGAACTAAGCTAAGCCTTCCACTTTTGATTTTTCTACTCTTAACTTAACCACCTTTCTCAATCTTGGTTAGGAGTATAATGCAGAAAAAAGTCAAATAAAAATGTAGCCTTCATATTGTTAACTCTAAATTCTTGCCAGAAAGATACTTCAGGGGTGTATGTATACACGCTAGCTATTGCAAAAAATAAGCTCTTGAAGATATTGTTTTTATTATCATCATCATATTTGAGGTCAGTCCTAAAATCAGGTTCAAGTATAGAGAATTACGTACATGCATCTCTAAATTTGTTGCTTACAACTCACATAACAATCTTCTTTTTTTTTATTTTTTTTTTATTTTGATAAGATGACGAAGTAGATGCATAAGCGTACACTGTAATTCATATGCTTGTTTTGTTTATATTGGTATTAGAATAAGGGAAGGTTATTTTGGTTTTATGGCTTGAAATAGGCTTCTTTAATTTTCCCACTGGGGAATTCATATTCATGAAATTCAGTGCATATATATGAAGGAGCTGAGCATTTATTTTCATTTTTTGCATCCAAACCTTGCGTTTTATATACACCAACGACCAACTAACCTAATCCTCGGACAAATACGTGAGGTCACGAATACCACTCGAGGTAGAACGAAGAATCACATACGTTGAAGGTATATGTAGGTAGCTTGCTTCGGAGCCAACAGAAACATACATGGGTTGCGGGCTATGCCATTTTTCTCATTCTTTATTCCCAAAATCCCAAGCACATATTTTTAAGGCCTCTATAACTATTTAACTAATATTACGAGTATATCTTTCACAAGAGCATGAATGTGCAACGTCTCTAATTTGTTGGTTTATAAGAAACAAGAGTGATTGCATCACGGCATTCATCGTAGAAATGAAACGCTCATTAAGCATTACAGAGTACGTACTTAACATTAGTGTATCTTACATATTAAGAAATTCTAGTGTTTTCGGTTGTGTGAGAGCAGCATAAGCAATTACTGAGATGCATTCCTATTTCATTTCATAATTAAAAAAAGGTAATTTAAGCAGATTCAGTTGCATGCATGCATGGTAGATCTCATAAACAACAGGTAATATATATATATTTCAGATAATGTACCTGTAAGTGGGAGGGTTCTCCGGCCAAGACTGAATCCAGTCGTTCAAGGGATTTGCATAATGTTTAAGAAAAACCCTCCAATATTGAATCTTATCAACACCATCCTTGAGGCTTGTCCCATACCTCACTGGTTTGTGAACATCCTTCGACATAAACTTCATTTTCTCACCAGCAGGCAAACGAAAAAACTCACTTGCAGCATCAAGTGCTTTGTCGAGTACTGGTTGGTCTATGCCATGATTAACAATCTGCAACACAATAGAGTAATGAATAAACGCAAATATATATACTATAAACATTCTAGTTAAAGAGCTAAGTTGTTCATGATAGTATTGTTGGCAAACCTAAGTTATACGCCTATACATCATATTTTTCTAGAAAATAAGATGTAACTAGTTTACTTGGAAAATGCCGAAGCGTTGGCTTGCTTGACGAATATTTTCAATGACAGCAGAGCGATGAGTGGGGCCCATTCGTAAACCAGTCAGGTCAATGACAGGAATCTTAGCATCAGGAGAATTCAAGCTGGGACGTTGAGAGGGGGGAACCTCATAGCACTCTGGAACATGTGCCAAACCCCTCTCTTGTGCACTTTGTCCAGTGCTAATGCATTGAGTACACTTGTCATTTTCCATGTAGGAATAAAAACCAAGAGATCGAAAACATACACTCACACAAACAAGATTGTTTGATGAATAACAATGAGCAAAGGAATGAAAAACTGAGTTCAAATATGATGGAACTATTTATAGAGTGGTCATCGCAAGTGATGTTTGATGATCAATCTATCTATGTGTGTAAAGAGAAGAATACAAGCCGCCCTGACCGTGCATGCATGTTTGACATTTCCATGCTTTACCTTTTTATGATGTGCTTTACGTTGTTAATTGATTAGAGTATTATGCAACTTGACTGTAAGATGGTCGATTTGCACCTGGTCAGGGAGTATGGGTGGCTGGGTACTCTAGATATAGCTACTGACAACACCAGTACGTGACAAACCTCACCTTTTTCTTACAATTAAGTGTGGCCGGATATCAAGGGAATGTGAGCAATGAATCTAGGTAGCTACCTACAACAGTTTTTTTTTATAGAAAGTTATTGGGTTGAAAAGACGAGAAGTTGTACAATTTTATTTTTTAATAGTACAACTTTCCTTTATATTAATTAAATCAATGTCATTTTTAAATAAAACAATTTTAATTTTAAATAGTTCAACTTATATCACAACTTAATTATTTCGAATATATTTTTAACATTTTTCATAAGTGACAAACCTAACAAAACTTCGTATCAATTAATTACCAGTCCCTTTCTCCCTTAATTGGAAAAGGGTAATGATTTGATTATGTAATAAACACGTTACGGTGAAGCCAAATGATTTCAGGTACACTGCACAGCAAAGTTTTTTCTATTAGAAGAATCGAACATTTGAACCTATCTCCAATTCCTAAACCGCCGCATTTCGACCCTCCCATCATTCATTCCCTTCTCTCTGATAAAGATCTAGCAGAATTCCTGTGCTTAAAATCGAAAGATATACATCAGCTGACTGCTGACAAAGCATGTATTTATAATATAAGTCATGTTGTTCTCGTTAAACCAGGGTTTGCATAGTTGCATATGTAAGTCCTTTTTCCTAAATTGAGACGGATAGTCCTATTTCTAGACCCCTGAATATACTATTCATAATTGACGGGGCTTCATTCTCTTCCTCTCACTACTCACTATGCTCATCATTCTCTACGTATTATGGTTTACAAGAGAAAAAATGAAAATGTAGCTGCCATTTAGGGTGTCAATTCTGATATACGATTGAAGTTCGAGTTAAACATTTTAAGATCGGGTTGTATTGGGAGAGGAGAGAGTCAATTGAATTTACCTTTTTACCCACTTCGAATTGGTTCGGGTTAATTTGGGTTCACGTTAAGTTCGAGGCCTATTCAAGATAAGGATTGATAAGGTCAAATTTTGTTCGGATCATGGGTCGGATTGTATTAGGCCAAAGGATGTACAATAGAACAAATGATTGCTAATTTGATAATACCAAAAGTCATATACCAATTAGTCAACTATCATATAGCTAAGAACACGATTGCTTACTGTGCAACTCCATTGTCTTCACAAAAACTCTAGTACTATATGTCTCAATGAGTTTTGTAAGTTAATTAACTTATGACAATAAAAATATATGAGATGTTTATCACTTAGTAAGATATATTGTATTCTTACATATTCGATTTCACAATCCATATCACAAAAGTCCATTAATTTAAGCTGACAGCGTCATAGAGCATGATAGTATAATTTAATCATAACTCATAAGTCACTTGATATTAAGTAACATAAGCAATAACATAACTTTATAACAAGTTAATAGGGTTGAGTACGTCCTGTCTAATTGGTTCTTATTTGGATCAAGTAGGTTTCCAGTAGATTTCAGGTTGAATATAAATCTATTTGGATATTAGAATATCAGGTCAAATCGGGTTCATGTTAATTTCGAATTGGGTTTTTATTGGGTTGAATTGACTTTTTGGGTTCAAATTGGTTTTGAATTAACTTCACATCGAATGTATGTAGATCGTGTTTGGACCTTAAATTTTTTAGCCCAAACCGGGTAGGGCAGTGTTCGACTTTGGGTGAATTTTTGGGTCTAATAAGCTCTTGACATCCCAACTGTCATAGCTTTATTTCCCTTAAACACTATATAAAGTTGGAATTGTAACACAAAGAGCTAATATTTTCAGCTCTTTTCCTTAATTAATGAAAATACATATTTTTTTAATAATTGCCAAATAGACTTCAAACTTAAATATTTTGAAATCTAAGCTTCTATTAGGATTGAATAAAATCATTGTCTTAAATAGAGGTTTTACTAAACTAAAAACACTATCTCAAATAAGGATGTAGATTTAATAAGTAATTGGGTAGATGAGTTGGTCCAGATAACACAACCAAGTATAATTGATGTCTTAGACAAAGGTTTTAATAAAGTGAAAATTATTGTATGAGATAACGATTCTCTTTTATATATGAACTCCATCCAATTTTACCTAATATTGAATCATTGTCTGATTTTACCTCGACATTTTTCCAAAGTCAATTAGCATCATCAACGTACTCAAAATTATCATATTTACTACATAAAAACATCCACAATCCTAACCCAACCTTCACACCAATCAATTACCATTTACAAAACTTCTAAACAATCACCATATATCACAATTAATCTAACCAAATACATTCAAACCACATCAACTTTTATAATAATGAATATACGTAAACTATATAATTACCTACATACCATTTATAAAAGCGTTTACAACTTATTCACTAATAAATTACATAAAATCTAAATCAAAGTAAAAAAATAGGAACCTAGAGTGTCACCCTCAAAAATAGCATCTAAGTGAAAGATAGGTGTACCTGACTACATTAGGTATATATTCCACCAACTAGTTCCAGGTGTAAATCCAAATAAAGCTCTAGACAACACTAGGCCTGTGTATTGGGTCGGGTTAGAGATGGAATGAGTCACAAGAAAAACGAGTAGGGCCAAAGGAGATCTATAACGGGTTGAGTCGAACTGAGCCGTCCAAAGAATTTATAGTTTTTATCTATAGAGGATGATAGTTTATATGTGTTACCTCCAATCTTTGATAATGGACCATCGGCAAGTAAGTGGAAATAATTCATTACCTAATATTATTTAAAAGTTTTGAAAACTATAGGCCCATTATTAATCCGACTTGACCCATTAAAAATCTAATAAAACATGACCCTATAAAAGACCGACTCATTAGACCCATTATTGATTATACCTTTTTACAAACGATCGGTCAATGACTTTTAACAGACCCCACCCATTTAAACATTTAACGTCTCACTCTAGGATACAGTCTTTACCTTTATTTTACTCAGATTCTATTTTTTCTGAAGCACACGTGTTGGATATTCAGTCAAACACTTCGTTTTGAACCAAATGCAAGTTTGTAATAAGATGTCCTGAGTCTCAAGCGTGGACACATTCCCGTTCCTGATACTTCTACCCGAGTCTGATAAAAATATTTAACAATTCCAATTCCTCCAACAGTGATCAGAACATACAGATACAGAGTTACAGAAGTAGAAACCATAGATTCATATAATTATCAATTGCCACTAAAACTGATGAATGCAAAAGAGCAGAAAAATCTCATTGTTTGAAAAACTTGAAACGATTTCTGAGAAGAATTATCATTATATCGCATGCAGGGTAACAAAATTCTTTGGATTTTACGAGCTGTACGAGCAACAAGTGCGAACACAAGCCGAGGAGGTTACAATTTGAAAGTATAATGTCATGAACTTCAAAATTTTCACATATCCTACATCATCTTCAGACGGTCATAGTGGAAAGAGTAATGTACAACAAAACAGTGATCATAATTTACAGAACTACAGAATTGGCAGCTACTCAGCTAGGCATCACTTTCCTTTGATCTTTGGGCCTGGTCTGGAAATGTTAAGTGTACAAAAACGAGATAGAAGCAAAACTCGGAACTCTACAACAAATACAGAAGCTCAGTATTTGATCACATGGTGCCGCAGCCAGAGTTCATACATAACCATATGGAAAGCATCATACTTGATAGGAGGGGTGTTCCATTGAAAATGCTTTTGTACCTGATACAAAAGGCATAAAACAGGATTTCAAATGCAAGCCATAGTGAGATACCTACCTGATTATCTAGGAACTCAAACCATTATAATCAGTTGATCACAAAGGTTCTCATAATATTTACTGATCCTTATGAGTCAGGGAAAAATTCTGACACACTTTTTTTCCAACAGCATGAAAACTCGTAAAAAATAGAAATCCAACAATCATCCCCACCCCACCCCACTATTTCACTTTCATTGCCAACAACATGAAACCATTGTACTCAACCATAAAGCCTAATTTTACCCAACCCTGTTCCATGACCATCACACGTTCAGGAGGAGAAACATCTAGGGTATAAAAATTGAAAATTTCAACTAAAGCTATGTAATGAAAGCAAATGTCTTCAGAAAGATCCACTCTCAGAGAACATAATGTTTACTCAGGGAGAAGTGAACAATGAGAAAGTGTTTAGGAGATACTAAGACTGTCAGTCCATTGTAAAAATGCCAGAAGGCCCAGAATAAAACCATTACCTTGACCATATTCCTATGAAGCCGTGCAAATTCTGTGTCTGGTATGTCCTTGAGAATTTGCTTGAGCTGGTAGACATCCTTCTCCCTCAGCACAATGGCAAATTTTCGCCAATCAACAATGTCATTGAAAGGCAGATCGTAGTAATCAGAGATAATTACTGCAGAAAAGAGAAACAAAATACAACAGTCAAACTTCTAAAGCCAGATTTCTGCATAAGATGCAGTAAAGCTCAAGCAAAACCATCATCGGAAACCTGAGATGATATGGAGAACTCCATGTCACGAATATTAGCAATCCAGGTCACATCGCAATAATTTTTAAAGAATGATGTGAATGTGCACAAGATTAGTCCTTCCTACAATCCCATGTACAGTTGAAAGACAAAAAAACTCACCCGGTACACATCCATAATGGATAGAATCTGTTATACGAGCACTGTTAACTTGAGAGCCACCAGGGCAAATGCAAAATTTATTCCTGAAGAACTTCTTCTGATATACCAAAGGTCCAATGGCCCTATTTATTCTGTTGTTTGAAATATCAAGTTCTGTGTCATTCTCCCATACTCTTGCCAATATAACTCTAATTTTGGAGTTACGATGGCCAGCCCAAAATCCAAGGTTTGTCCTGAAAAGTGTAGATTCTGTTAGTTTCAGACGACCTACATAAGAATGACTGCAATAACAATACATTAGTAATAATAGCCTGCTAGAATACCACCATAGGCAGGTTTTTCTCAAGGTCCTAATTAACGCAATCTTATCCAAGCCATCAAATATTTACCCCCTAACGGCTCCAATGATATGTATATGGACCCACACAAATTAGCAACACTAAATTACATCCATTTCAATTTCACTAGTACATGCCTATGCCTGGACGGGAAAAACTCGACTGAGGATATGAGGAACTTCAGAAGCAATTATTCCACAAATATCTCAGCCCTACCCCTCCTCAATTTTCACTGGAAGCTGTCTTCCTTTCTTTTCAATTGTATTCCAACTAAAACTTTCAGCACTTGAATAAAAGTTTGATCTTCCCATAAATGTATATATAGTCTCAGAAAAAACACATCTCATACAAATATAAATCACATAGAGAAGCAATAGAAGTTTTTGGCAGTGACTCCTTGTAACATTTTACATGTCATCAAACAAGCATAAAACTGGATAAGGATTGGCCTCTATTCACTGTCCAGCCCCATAGAGAATTTTTCTAGTTTACTTTTCCAATGTGCTAACCTTAAAGGGCACTCATATATGAGGGGTGTTGACTCCCATATAAACATTGTGCATACTTAATTAATCCCACATTAGAGAATAAGAGAGCAAATAAAAACATTAAAATTAATCCTCCCATTGCCAATAAGTTTTGGATTACTTGGACTATTTAGTAGTTCAACTCTCCTCTTTCATGAAAGTTGCACAGTCTAAACTAAACAACCTCAGCCCAATGCAAGAAATATCACTATACAAGTTTTATACCATCTTTCCTCAACTACTGTCATGATGAATATTTCATATCATTAAAAATTTCATATCATTTTCTTCCACATCATGGATATATCAATATGCAACTTTTTCTATAACCATGGGAGCATAACTTGAGTCACTGCCAGAAACTAACTCTTCCCAAAAATCTTCTCCCAGACCAGCAGCCGTTGATAAATTTTTTCCAAAGTTGATCTAGATTACCGAAAATTTTTAACTAATTTGAATAATTTTACAATATCATTACACCCTCAATATTGTTTGGTATGAATAAAGACTGTTTAATCTGCATGGATCAGACTCCCAATGTCATTAACTTCCACTTCCAAATTTGAAAACCTAAAACATCAATTACAATCAACAATATGAATAAAGACTTAACCACAACGTAATCCTATAGAGCAAGAGTAGCAGGTGGTAACCAGTACTAACAGAACATAAAAAGAGTACACTTCTTCAAGTTTGGAGCAAGGCTAGCATAAACAAGTTGATCGAAAAGATAAAAGAAAAAAATAAAAAAAGGGCGCAACACTCACAACAACAAATAAACAGAGAAATTCACAAGCAGAGTTCGATGTACCTGTTTCCTACATCGTTACCTCCAGCAGGAAGAGCAAAGGGCTGTAATACTTGGGGCAAAGCAACATCTTTGTGCGGGATGAACCCTACATCATAGCTCGGGGAGCAAACCACTCGAATAGAATTCTTGATAAGAAATGGCAACCCCTCAAATGCCCTGACTCCAACATCATGACAAGTGACCAAAAAGTGATCAGCTCCCAACGTTCTATTCCAGTAAGGATACTTGGCTATCAAATTCTCAACATAGTCCTTCACAATTATAGTCATGTTTTCGTACGATGTCCCCTGCATTATGTAATGCACCCATCATTGACTCGGTTTTAGGCATCACAATGGTTCATACTATCATACTATCATAAGAGGAACATTCATAAAACTATTAACTCAAACTTGAATCGTACTCAGCTTTTAAATACCTTTTAAAATATAATCATACTCATAGTACAAAATCACTCAATTGATCTAAATTATTAGCGATGAATTTTAGAAATTTAGAGGAGGGGAGAAGAATACCTTGCCGCGCATCTTATGGCAGGAGATAGGGATGAAGAACATATGTGCTTCATCAGGATCTTCAGTACGGAACCGACTTTCTCGAATATTCTGGAAGAAGTAACCTTCACTCGAGTACTTTCCAGTGAGCTTCCTCGGAGTTTGATAGAAGGTATTCGGATCGCCGTCAGGGTATATATACACCTTGAATTTCCTCTCCATCTCCACGTAATTCAACCGGAAGATCTCCGGCGAGTGATACACTTCCGACATCTCTTCTCCCTCGCCATTTTTCTCTAGCACTGCTTCCTGCTTTACCACCTTCAGAACTGTGGTGGGAGCGGAGGAGGAGGAGGAGGGGGGAGAGTGGAGAGATTTGAGGGAGAGAAAGGTGAAGGAGATGAGAGTGAGGACTGCTAGGGTTAGGAGAGATCCTCGGATTGTGACCATTGAAGGAGATGATGGTGATAGTTGCGGCGGTTTCGCCGCCGACATGGATGGCGCGTTGGTGGAAGTGAGATTTAGTTGGACGTTATGGGTTTGGGACCTTTGAGTGAAGCCAGCTTTGTGTGAGAGAAGATGGGCGCCTTGTCACGCGGTTTTTGCAGGCGCGTGATAAAAAAATTAATTAAATTATGCCCCCTCTTTGTAACTAGCGGGTCGGGTTTTGTATTGGGTTTGGGCATTAAAGCTATATCTATTTCTAATCTGATACTGCCCTAAATTAGTAATACATCAAAGTGATCTAACAAAGGGAGTACATACAAACATACATACTCCGTATACGTTATATTTATAATAATTTTGAAATGGGAGAAATTTATGATTAGACGTATCTACAAATTAAGTATAGTTGAGAAATCTACCAGAATAGAGGGCCAATTGCATTTCTATATATTTATTTGAAACCTAAAGTAAAAACTCACCACTTTTATCTTTGAATGTCAATTGAAAGGTGGTTTGGCATGGCTTCTACAACAATTTCTCAACAACTCCCTATACGCTTTTCCTTGCCTTTTTTATTATCTCACGTACTTTTCCTATAACATCAATATCAAACTTTCTTTTCCATCTTTATTAGATCCTTAGGATGCATGTTCTTTTTTGGTTAAAATATAATTAATTAATTGTTTTTTCTTACATGACACTGCCTATACTCTCCAAAATATTTTTTTTTATATGTATAGATAGAATATTTAAGAATGATGATTAATTTCTTTTCTTACGGTCTGCTCTTATACTTTCAATTTTTTTTTTTACTTAGGTAGATTGTATTCATTCCTAATTATGATCAAACCCTAAGTTTAAAAATGATCTTGTATTCTATAATATAAGCACACTTTCTTTCCAATATCCGTTGACGCTGAGAACTATAAAATTAGAAATGCATGCGACATTATATTTTCATATTCTGAATAATGTTAGTCTGAAACTTTACTCACTAAATTAGGCCAAACATGAGTGAATTTTAGGAGCCAATGTACATCAAAAAAAAAAATTATAATGTGACAACCTAAAGTAATTTAAAACATAAAATAGCAAATGCTACTCAACATGATCACGGAAATCAAATTTTGAAGCTAGTGTAGCTCTTGCTGATCAAACAAGTTCCTGCCCTTTTTCAATTTTTTTTTTTTTTAAATTTCTAATTTATACCAGGTATAAATATATTATAGGATATTTTCATTATTTTATTTTTATATCTGAGATCATAGTGTATATACCTAATATGAGTTTTTTTTAATTATCTTTATATTTTCTATTTCTATATCTGATATAACAATATCTATATCTGATATAATTATAATATGACATAACAAAGACTTTATTTGATATTTTATTATCCTGATATTTATACTAGGTATGATTTACGAAAGTCTTTTTTTTCCCATTATTTAGAGAAGCCATAATAGTAATTATTCTCCAATACGTTACTTTAGTGACATCCAACTTTCACTAGCAATGTTTTACCATAGATTCGAAATAGAGGAAGTATAACATTTTGCTTCTGAGCATTAGAGTTAAAATATTACTAAGGAAATGAGTGTAATAACATTTGCGTACACTCTATTGACAACGATGAAGCTTATTCAATGACATTAAACTCAAATACAATACTGAAAATAAGTATGACATTAAACTCAAATACAATACTGAAAATAAGTGACTCCCAGCAATAGTTGAACATGCATTTAATTGGGGGTGTGCTTCCACAGTTCCACTAACCCTTGCAGCACAAGGCAAATTACAGACTTAGACATCATTGAGGACAACCACCTCATTACCAGAGCCAGAAAGCTCACACCTGCAACCATTACCACACTCGAAGAAGACTTTTCCAGCATCAGGTCCTGCTGTTTTTGTGAAGGTACAAGCATACCCTTCCCCACATACACAATACCCTCCCTCAGTTTCCAGTTTCTTGGACTCATCCCTGCAATTTTCAATTTGTCTTTGTCAATATAACTTCATTCTATATATATAATGAGTTTTTCTACGTGTATCGTCATGTAGAATGGTGCAATAATTCCTCCTAGTATAGGGTTGCCGTTTCCTGTTAATCTCTCTCATTATAAATACAAAACAAAGTCCATATATATTAATATATTCAATCACATCATTAAATTTAAACAAATTAGGTTCATTAATAAAATCGTTTTCATTAGCATCAAGCTAGAAAGTCACGAAGATCAAATGATCGAATAACCCATACCCTTTTACATAAGCTTAATAATTAAATTGTTATTCTTCCTTCTCAAACTCATTTTTTTGGGCGGAGTTTATACGTTGGAGTTACTATTGAAAAGGGTGCGAAATTTAGAGTAAATTAGGTCAGACGAGTAATACGAAATTGGCCTTAAACACGAAGTGAAGTGGAGTATGAAAAATTAGTAATTACTTACGTGATGCAGACACAGCTTTCGCTGCAGTTGGTGAAAGGCTTCGCATCAGGTATTGGGTCTTCAATTTTTTTTATGACACAAGTCCACCCTGGCCCACACTTGCAGCATGCTTTGCTGTCGAAACAACATATTATGAAATTAAACACACTAACTTAGTCTTTCAATTCTGAGCTAACAAAATTAGTCCAAGTATAGTAATATAAATTTCAAAATATTAAGTTTTTGATGGAATACCTGCTAGCTTCACCAGGTGGGCAGCAACTCTTGGACCCCTCCATGGTTCTTTCTCTCAATTTTCTTAAAACACCTCGCTAACTCTCTCTCCCTAGCTCTTTGATATTAGATTGGTTGAATTGCTTGGGATGAGAAAAATGAAAATGGTTCTCAGCTCCTTTTATAGAAGTTCAACCCTAGTTTATTTTTCAAATAAATTATTACAGTGAAGAAAAGATTTTTGACTTCTGTTTCAGTTTTTCCCCCCTAGATTCAGATGTCCTAGTCAAATGAAATAAAAATATTCATATTCGAGCTGATCGATCATTAGGTTTTATCTCGTTTCCTATTACATGTTGAACGAATAGTTTGGCTACAGAAACTATATAATATGATAATTATATGTAATCCAAGATTAATTATACCGAATTGAGTTAACTTATTAACATCTGATAGCTATCTTTCACTATTGAGAATGTCAATTCTTGGTCTTTTGAGTTGCAATACTTTCACAACTTCTCTTGAGGTACCCTCGTTACGTGCTTGGGGAGCCTCCTTGAACTAGTTCTTCCTAGCATAATTGGGGAATCACTCTTATTTAAAATGTACCTTAGAATAGCATACTAGACTTAACTTTTTATTTTGATAGAGCCAATTTAACCCTTATATTGTATAGTAAGATCATGCCAAATGAATGGTTGCACGTAGCAGAATAGCATATGGCCGCCACCTGCCGGGTAACTACAACTCTAACAAAAAACATTATTTATATACCGGATACAGTAAAGTTATTATCTCCCTAATAAAAGCAATTCGAAAGGCATAATTTTATTTGTTTCTTTAATGCATGAGAAGCCGAGAACCTATATTCTTGAAAAGCACGGAATCTTCATAGCCAATTTTCCATTTTGGAATTCTTGAATATGCTAATCTACAAGTGACCTAGTAATTTGCAAAAATGTACCCCTTCATTAAAGGCTCTAACTCAAGTTTGGGTCGATTTTTGTTTGTCCAAACCAATAGTTTTAGGCTTAAAAACTTGGTTTTTTCAAATCGGAACTTAATTTTTATCTAAAATGTTGGCTTTGGATTTACCCAAAACCCTACTAGTAAACAAAACTAGTTTAACTCAAAAAATCAAGTCCAAAATTTTCACCCAAAATAGCTTAATTTTTGGACCGAATTGGGTCACTTTAATCAGCTCTAAAATAGATGAATTATGAGTCGGCCTTGTACCCAAAAATATAAGCCTTCAACATGAATTCTACGTCATTGAAGATTGAAATTTGAGGGCTAGGATTGAGAGATGGTGGTCGCAATTTCTAGGCATGCGTTCACGAATAACTCATGGTAAGCTGGCAACAATTTTAAGGAAGGTTAATCACTTACGTAATAATAAGTAGAGGATCAAGTTTAAAATTTGCATGATTAATAAGGTCAGATGAATCTCCATGAGATATGGAAACGTATTCGAGTACCAAAAGAAACGTTTCACCATTATTATAAATGAACGTTTCACCATTATTATAAATGAACGTTTCACCATTTTAAAGCATTCTTAAAATTGGAGATAAACCTGGACTGCTGGACAACTGGACAAGCATTATTTTCTTATGGACCAAAAAAGGGAATCTAAACCATATTCAACAATGTCATTAAAAAATAGAATTTGGAAGATTGGTACCAATTAAGCTAAGAAAAGCAAGAATGCTATCTCTTTCTTAATTTAGCATTGTAAAATACGGAGTATATCATCTATCTATGTTACATATATTGTAATGAAGAAGTTTTGATCATATAACTAAAGTTTGACAAGGACAAGTTGTCAATACTATTTTTAAAGCCCACTTATAATATCGTATTTTCTTAATCCTTTTTTTTTTACCCATTTTCATTTTAGTCGGTCTCTCAAATATTATCTAATTTTAAAAAAAAAACATTTTGGATTATTTTCAAAGATTTTACATTATATTTAAAAAAAAAAGTAAAAATTTGTATTTGGGGAAAAAAATGAAATAGAGGGAGTATGTGTAATTTGAGGGTCATCCAACCCTTGAAAAAGTAATAGTGTTTAATGTTTGGAAAATCTCAACCACACACGAAGGCACATTTTTCACCAGCCAAAATTAAAGCAAAGTACTCCGTATTTAGAATTATTTAGTCTAGCTTCTTTATATAGTGGACTAGGCACTATTGGAATATTCCTCTTTTAACTCTTAAGCATCGATGTATGTGACCCTTGAGCAAAATACGTTTCGCTGCTTCATTTCGTTTTTAGGAAGGTAAAACGTTTTCCTAAGTAATTGATGGACACATTGCACATTTTGCTGTTCAAATCTTCAAACTCATTTTATAAATGTACTTTGAATAATGAAGACAAAGTTGTCGAATCCACAAACGGACACCAAAACATGAATAAAACAAATGTTAGTCATGGCTGTTTCATCAACAGAAAGGGCAGATGTAAAGGCCTAAAATAAACTTACAAACAATTATTATATTATGATTAATATATAAAATAAATAAATTTAAGCTTTTATTTTAAAAATATAAGGTTAGTTATATGAACGAAAAAGTTATCTCCCGTGATCATTTACAAAAATTTTCTTTCTTCATTCTATCCGATTTAAAGTCGTATGTTCTTCTAAATCCATTTTCTTCATATCTTACTATACCCTCTCCATCTTTAACATTTTTCATCTGTCTCGATCACATTAAAGGTCTCCATTATGTTAATTCTCCACCTACCTTACTGTTGTATCTTCGGTGTCTAATATGTCCAAACCAAAGTAATCAATTATTCCTAATCTTTTATCTTAAATATTCACTACTCCAACTTTCTTTTAAATATCCGACTTTTTAATTTTATCCTTTAGGATATTCCCACACATCCACTTTAACAAATACATCTCTACTATGCTTATCTTCTTAAAAGACCAACACTCTAACCTGCACAATGAAATTTAATTTGTCTAATTGTCGTCCTATAATTTTTTTTCTTTTAACCTTAAAGTATATTATGATCACACAATACTCATGTTACTACTCTCCATTTGATTCACCCATATTTTATTTTATGGATGACATCCGAAATCAATTATTTGGAGATCTGATCCTACGTATTTATAACATTAATTCACAAATAATTCCTTGCCATGCAAGATCACACTATTTTCACTTGGCATTTTCTAAATGCTAAAATGACACTTTATTTACTTTTTTTTACTACTAATATCTTTAAAACCTCTTAATTACTATATTTGTCTGCATTGCTCTAACTTAGTATTCATGTACCTTTACTCAATCTCACCCATTAGAGGAATATCATCAACAAAAAGCAGAACCACGATATCTTATCTTACATTAACTTTGTTACTTTGTCAATGACTATAGCGAAAAGGAAATGGCTTAGGACAAATTCTTCATGTTACCCAATTGTAATAGAAAAATAATTTATCACTCTATTATAATTTCTAACATTTGTTGTAACATCCTGATACATACTCTTAACTAGGTTGATGACTAATGTGGTATGCCCTTCTTAGTCATTCCCACCAAAGTAATTCTCTTGGTACCTTGTTATACAGCTTTTCCGAACTAATGAATACAATGTATATATAAATCTTTCTTCTTTGTACGATAATGCTCTATCATTAGCCTAAGAATAAGATGGATACCTTTATTGGTAGATCAAATTGGCATAAACCAAATTGATTTCTTGAAAGACAAATACACTTCCTCAACCTTTGTTCAATCACTCTCTCCCACAATTTCATGGTGCGACTCATAATCTTTATTCTATGATAGGTTGAACAATCTTGAGCATCTCCTTTGTTTTTATACATAGACACTAAAGTGTTTCTCCTCCAATCTTGTGGCATCTTACTTTTTCTTCAATTCTTGTTGAAGAAATCCATTTACCACTCGTTACAAATTTTTCCTAGGTATTTCCAAATCTCCATATCATCTTGCCCAATATCCTTCCTTAATTTCATCCTCTTCAATGCCTCCTTTACTTCTACTTTTTGTATCCTCCTGATCATTTACTCTCAATTAATTTTATTATCCTCAATAGTGGTGTTTTCTATACGTACTCCCCACTTGACTTCCATTGAACAACTCATCAAATACTCATTCTACCTGCCTTTGATCTCGTCATTATGGGATAAGAATTCTTTGGTTTTTATCCTTCACACACTTAACCATACAAAGTTTTTTGGCAAACATTTGTCTTTTCTTGCTATCCTATATTTCTATTTTTCCCCTTCCTTAGAATTCAATTTATCGTAAACATCCTTATACACTTATCACTAGCCTCTCAAACCAATTTTCCTTGTCTTGACTTTAGCTTCCATGTACCTTGCAATTGTTTCTTCATCTCTAGATTGTTCCGTGTCCAATTAGCGTTCTCTCTTCTTCTTAATTGTTAATTTAACGTCCTCATTCCACCATGATGTATCCTTGTGCAGCATTCGTTTTTCACTTGACTCTTTTAGTACCTCCTTTGCTATGTTATAATTACGTGTCTCCATCTTTAGCCAAGTAGAGTCAGGGTCCTTTTTCAAAGCCCAATTGCTTTTTTTTAAACCAATCTTTCTACCACAACCTTTACATTGGCATCCTTTAAGATCTACCATCTAATCATCTTCTCTTTTGATTGTCTACTCTTCTTAAGACTTGATTTGATACAAATATGCAAGACCAGTAGTCTATTTTGAGTGATTATACTCTCCCTTGGGAATTTAGGATCACCTCTCAATCCAAACAACTATTCTTGTCTAACCTCCTTGCCAACACATAATCTATTTGGGTTGCATTGACCTTGCAACTTAATATTGTTTCGAGAGACTCTTGATCATCACTTACTAGTTACTTAGACTTTTTGAAACATTTGAATATCAACATAGCATCAAGTTGTCTTGTAAAAATGCAAACTGTGACCATCACTCAAAATTTTCAATTTCTTTTTGTCTTGATGATCTTACTAACACAATAGTCACAAATCCTCGTGTTTATTACGAATATGTATTAATCAAAAAAACGAACTTTGGTCACACCAATTAGTACATGTGAGTTACATTTGATATTATTTTAAATACTTTGATTTTTTTGTAAGGAAAGATTTTTAAGCTAAATTTTCTTTAATGGATCAACTCTTTTAGATTAGATCTCTAGAATCTCATGGTATACAATTTTCTGAAATTTATGTCGTGTTTTTTGGTGATATGATAACCATATCTTTCTTTGCTAGTCAGGTAAAGAAACGTTTCACTCCAAGGACTCTGGCCCAATAACTAAAAGAGTGATGATTACCCCCGCATGTTACATGATCTCAATTCTCAAAGCAAAAACCATTAAGTGACAAAGTCCTAGTACTCTGCCACTTTCGAGAATCAAGGAAGAAACGTTTCTTTATTGAAATTGTCCAATTCTATTGTGGAGACGTTACTAGTGGATTTCGAAACTCTTATGATCTTGTCCATAAGCTAGAAAAGCGTTGTAGAATTGTAGTGATAAGTGGAGCTCACGTTAGGTTTCTCAAAACAATAGCCAGTAGTAAGTAGCCAAGTAGTAACTGCCTACTTGTAGATTTTACCAGGTTATCAAGAGCATGTAGCTCTTTAGACTAATTGAAAGATTTTTTTTTTTTTTTTTTTATAATCAATTTTTGTCTACTACTAATATAAATAGCATGAATGAATTGAGCAGTTATAGACCTTAAGCAATTTCGTGCAACATACTGTGTACTTCTATACTTTATTTTCATCGATCTTTAATACAAGTACATAGATTTGGGGCCAAACTTTTTATATCTCTCAATCCTTTCGGTTTCTGTTTCTGTTTCTATAAATAAATTGATTGAAAAGTAAACATTAATAGGTCAGTATTACCTAAATTAGATTACTAAATTACAATATGAAGAGGACAAAATATATAAACTTATATCAAAGGGTCCACTTTCAATTGGTGGGATAACTCTCACAGTCTCACTACATTTAGGGATAAAATATTATTTTTCTATATTTTAATGCTTGGAAGGGAGGTGGCAGGAAGGAGGGTTCATCTCTAGCTTTGCATCTATAAGAAAGAGTAGGAACTTGTACCCTTCCAATCATCCTCAGATTACTACTTGCATAGTTGCCATTACCAAAGACTAGTCAATCATTTTATGGAAGGAAAAGAAACCAAAAGCTGCTGCCCAGCTGGTAGTGGCAAATCTTGTGGGTATGTTATTTTCTTCTTCTTCATCTTCATCTTCTTCTTTTATCTCATGTATATGCATATATTTCTGCTTCTTTCTGATATGTTTTTAAGGTGAATAGTTTTTATTTGTTTTGTCCGTCTCCTCAAGAAATAGTCTCAAGTATTATTAGCTTGTTTATATGTAGCTTACAAAATGAATTGGTGGTGATGCTGATTTATCAGGACTAGCAATGTTCCTTCAAATGACAAAGCATACTGCAAATGTGGACAAGGATGGACTTGTGTCATCCGAAAAATTGAGGAACCTCAAGCCGATGCCAAGCCGTTCTACAACTGCTTTGATGAAAGCTGTGTTTGCATCACGTAAATGTTTAAGCATAATGTTTCACTACTACATTATTTTCACAATCAATATATCATATGTCAAGTGTCAACATGTCATAGTGTTAATAAAAATCTTTTATCTACATACGCGAGTGAGCATGCGACATATTCCATCAATTTTAATATATACTGGTTTTCCGTTTTCATGTTAGATTAATATAATTTATAACAATACCTCGTTATATTCATTGTCTGAATCTACCAAAAAAAAAAAATTTGAGAAAATATAACAAAAGGACTTGGATTTCATTTATAAAAAAAAAGATTACAATTTAACTCTTTTTGGCCAAAAAATTTGCTTCTACAGGGAAGACACAAAAAAGGGAGACGGCTCAGGTGAAAAACAGACAGTAGAGACTGCAGGGGCATATTGCTATTGTGGGGAAGGGTATGCTTGCACCATCACCAAAACTGAAGGCTCTGATGCCGGGAAAGTGTTCTTTGAGTGTGGCAATGGCTGCAAATGTGAGGTTCCTGCTTCCGGATCTGAAGTTGTAGTTCTTAGGGATGCCTGAAAGTTGCTTAATTAGTCTGTGTTGAGGGGGGGGGTTGATGGAGTTCATTCGCAGCACAATATTTTGTCTGTAGTTTATATTATTGGTTTCAGTTTCGCAAGTATAAGACTAGTTTACCTTTGCTGTCAATAAAACTATGAAGCTTGTGTTTGTAAACAGTAAGATTTGCCTTCGTTTAAGGAAGGGGACTCCCAACCCCAAAATCACCTTTGTCACACTACGCTTATTTGTACTGTCTCTGTCAGAAGAAGACTGTTCATATCATAATTTTTTTACAGGCTTATAATCTTATATCCTCCAGAGCCTAAAGCAAGCTTGAGTTGTGGCCTTGTTGGTAGTGTGGTCCTACAGTATTATCGCTAATGTTCTGGACTAAAGTTTTACACTGTTACTAACGATACTGCTGAATCCTGATTATCGACTGAAAATAAGCTATTCGAGGTCTTTTAACTGAAAAAGATATGGAAACTGGAAAAAAAGCTAATTATCTGTCAAAACCATTAACTTCACTCTGGATACTCTTCATGGTAACTGACTGTTACAGACAAATTTATTAAAAATTGAGACATCAAAACAGCATCATTACACAGAAGCTAAGAACCATGAATTATGTTGCCTTTCTTCAGCTTGAGACACATCGATTTCTAAACATTTTGCGTGGTTGTTCTTTATTGTTAGGCCACTTAGAGAAATATGAGGCTGAAAAGAAAAGGGTTCCATAAATGTTGATCCAGTTTCTTAATCAGCTAAATAAATGAAGCAAAGTTTTTGCTGGAGAAGATGCTCTGCCACAAGCAAGTACTACTGATATTAGTGATTTTAAACAAGCTAATACTTGCAGAATTAGGATTTCTAGGAATGATAGATTTTCGAAAGGTGCTACTCTTACAGTTGATGCAGCTATCAAGCCCAACAAATATTAAGTTCTTACTAGGATTAGATAACTTCTTCCTAAAATATTAGTTATGGACCTTGACTGAAATGGATGTAACATAGTACTCCGTGTGCAGTTGTTCTTAATCTTGTATACTCCTTTGATACTTGTACTTACATTTATTAACCATTCCTTTGATTTTCTTTTGACATTCTATATATTGGATCCCATAGTTTATAAAACGTGGAATGCTGTAGCTTAGCATCGATCAAATTTTAAAATTGAAAATGATAAAAATAGTAAATTTGGTATAATTGTTTTTTCTATTCATTACCTTTCAATATTAATCCCAAATTCATTTTACATCTCCTAAATTAAGTAAAAATAGAATAAAAATTAATTTTATAATGAGACATTCTTATGTGGACGCTCTCAATGTTCACGATAAATTCCCCTTTATATATGTATATTAAATTATAGATTATGTACATGCAACGAGAAAATATCAAATAATCAACGCAATACGCAAACCTTAAAAACTAGTTATCAAAAATTTGAGAATTTTTTAAAAATGGATTTTATAGGGTAAATTCAATACTAAATTGGAGCGGTTGTATTTCAGACCAAGTTGCATATACATCTAACGCGTTTCCAAACCTTAATACGTGGCTATCGTAAAACTCCGTATGCAAATAACAGGGAAACGTTTCATCATTTCTCTAAGGTTTCAGAATTTGCTAGAATAAAGTGGAGGTGTAGTCATCACAGAATTTGCTAGAATAAAGTGGAGGTGTAGTCATCAATTCATCGGCGACACATTGTCTACGGCTAAACGCCACACATTGTCTACGGCTAAACGCCACTAAAACATTGTTTGATCATTTTATATAGCTTCCAAGTTCAAATTTTAATCATTATCATTTATTTATTTTTTGGAATTACAAAATAATAAGGTATTGTTTGATCAACCTCAGGATTAAATTTACATACGAATGAAACTCATCTATAGAAAGTCAGCAACAAACATATAGTAAAACTATTTGAATGGGACTCCCATCCCATGCTCTTGAATTAGATTATACAATGTACCAAAAAATATGAAGAGAAGACTAACAAGCAGCATAACCATATTCGCCAGAATATGTTCAAAAATCAATTTGTACAGAGGCCCTATGACTCGGTGGATGCAATGTGCTCTTGCTTGTCAAAGCTTCTCGATCTGGAATTCTCTACTTTGGGAGCTCAAAAAAACACGCGATATCTTGTTCACGTCAATGAATGAATTGCTTCAACTCCAACACATATACAAGCTACGAGAGACCGACCCCGACAGTAGCAAGAAAATAATCAATCCAGATCATTGGAACAAAATCAACTCGCTCGTTAATAAATTTTCCAGGTATAAGAGGATGTAGGCGGTAGCCCAAGAGTCCTTGGTAACCCAATAGAGTCGGTACCCAAGCTGCGTCCTCTCTCAATCGTCTCAGCTCCAAGAGGTAATTCGTCCAATGTCTACAAAGTAAGCAACCAACACCATTGAGATATCTACCCAGAGAATATTGCTTTTAATTATTAATCAAGTAAAGCTTAATTAGTGTACTGAAATTGTCAAAGATCTAGAGATGAGGATAATTTTTTTAAGTTACTAGTAAAAGGGGTAGCTTTGCACGTGTAAGTGCCATATCTAACAGAGCTTTAGCTAAACACCAACATAGCCAACATGCCCAACAAGTCTATGGAAAAGCGCAAGTTTACATAAATGAAAATGAAAACCTGTGTTCCATGACATTGTCCTCTAACAGCACTAAAAGGTGACTTGTGCCAATTTCATTCATTAACTTCACGCACATAGAATGCTACAGATTAATTCACCTGAAAAGCCTGTAGGAGAACTTAGTCTCTCGAGCATGCTTTCTCTTAGCTGACACTTCCCCGGGTTCTTGCAGCATCTCTACAAATAGCTTTTCTCTGCAACAACCAAGAAATTGTAACTTTGGCAAGCTAATAGAGGATAGCAATCATCGCTATGAGAAGGCTTGCAAAAGAGGAGCACATTGGTGTTTTATGAATAAATGCATAAACAGCTGAACAGTTTATATACCTGTAAAGTTTTTGAATTAAAACATTGTGTAGTTTGCGTTTTGTGTGGTTGACCTGATATAGATAAACAGAAAATGTCCCAAATGAGAATAAAATCGTAAAAGTGTAGTACCAGCTATGTCATCCTTCAAAATATGATTACTGTTACTAGCATAATTGAAGGTATGGTTCGTTAGCACTAACCAAAAAGTACATGATAGCCTTGGGTACTGAATCCTCGATAATTTTCCTCACAATGTCAAAGTAAGACGATAATAGCAATTTCGTAGCAGCTAATTCTGTAGCTTCTTGCTCTGAAAGCGTCTCTGAAGATCTCAATATTGTAGGAGGCTATCGTAAAGTACAGAGCAGAATCAAAGTTATAAGACATAATTCCATGCTCTTTTATAAAAATGTAAACAATTTTACAAGATACAATAGCCATGAATAGGCACCTCTCGCAAATGAATGGTATAAACAGCTTCACCAATATTGTGTGCAATACTTTTAGGAGCCTCACGAACAGAGGTATGGTCATCAGTCCCATGGAAGACGGATGAAATACCCCATATGGAGCTACCTGCAATGGCACATGTAAGATTAGAGAGGTATTACCAGTTGGTCGATTTCTTTCTGCTTCTGCATTTGCTCAAACTCCCTACTCGTTAAAACAGAAAAAGAAAGGTCAAAAGTGTATTCCATACTTAGAATCACGATAGGAATAACAAAAATCCAACTTCAGCTTGTTGCACACATACATAAAGAAACATGAACTGTGCACCAAAAAATCAAAAGAAACATGAGCTTCTTCCCCATGCTTATGCAAAGACGCAAGGCAAAACTATTAGCATTGAAAAGTTATAAACAAAACACAATTACACCTGATCCAAAATGACTCCATTAGCTGGTGATCTGACAATTGCTCTAGATCTTGAACTCCTTTCAGATGTAAGTGTCATATCAGATTCACCACCATCCTGGTCCAGAATGCCAACAATCATAATAATGAATAATAAGCAGAAATTTTTTACAAAGGACGGAGGGCTTCTGTCTTAGAATGTAAGAGGGAAATTAATACCCTTGGTCAAGACACTGGTACAATAACCATTGATGACCTTATTTGCTGCTGGGCCATTTCTAGTAATCTGATTCCACCAATAAAGTTTGGATGGGAAGTGTTAATGTAATCCATCTGCAAGACATTAGAATTTGGATGTAAGCATTTCTATTATCACAACTTAAAATGCTGAATTTTCCAAAAACATATTAAAAATAATAATAACAATTCAGCTAGGGGATCCAATGCCATCAAGGTTGGCATCAAATCATGTAAACACTGAAGTTATCTCACAAAATGATACGGAGAAGAATAAGAGTCAGCAAAAACACTGAGTGAACACCAATCAACCATAACTTCAAGATTTTCAAATGTGTGACATTATACATCCGTAAGAATCAGTGTGAAAGCAAAAAAGATAAACTGGCTAACTAATGCTTTTTAAAAGAGACATCTACCCTACACCTTGAGTAGACGAAATCCTCCCAGCTAAAACATCAGGCATCAAACAAATTGCTTAGAATTCCAGGGATGCGAACCAAATGGATTGATCTATATGTAAAACACTTACAAAACAGCATGAATCAACCAAAGCCACAGGCGCTACTCCCTCCATCAAAGTACATGGAGTACAACAATTTCATAATTCCCAGTTAAAATTTCACTTTTTCAACTTTAAAGTGAAGGTATATACTTTGATATTTAACCATGTAAAGAGCAGCATTTTTCCTTCAGTCTTCACTTGTTGGTTAACACTCATACCAACAGAAATGAAATTACCGGATCCCACAGATTTATCTGACAAGTCTAATTCTATAAACTGTCTTAAAGGGAATGCACTGGGATTCAACTTTAGGAAGTATAAAATAAGATATAAGTTAAAAAAATAAACAATATAAAGTTACAAAGAATCCTGAATAGTAATTCATATGATGAAGTAAAGATTAATATATAACACCCCACACCCTTTTCCTCTCTTATCTGTTAACATACCTCCATTTCGATGAGATGTCTTATAATGCTCTCCACAGCATTAAGGTTTTCCCGCAAGAATCTACCAACAACTTCATCAACCCGTCTTCTGAGGACAGGATAACGTTGCAGCTCATTAATGACAGACGAGTGGCTCATCTGAAATATCCCACCAGAATAATGCCTGCTAGAGTTAGACTGGCAGAAATGCATAAAGGAACAGATATGCAGAAATGCATAAAGGAACAGATATAGTAGTATCTGAGACAACAACAAAGTGATAAATACCTTTACTAATTCATTGTATATAAACTGCGCACACTGTATGCTAGGGACTGATAAGCGTGGTATTTGTCTTCGAACAAGAACTTCAAAAGGCATCTGTAATTCATACTAAGCAATCAAAGAGCAGAACAGCTGTAAAGGAAACCATAAGTAACATATTTAATACAGGGAAGGTTGGATGCAACATTCCCAACATCCATTAATATAGTAAAAATAAAAATGAATACATCTCAAATTACTTTTCACATTTACCTATGCAAGCCATTACAAACCTTAACCTAAGGGGTAGGAGAGGAGAGATGTAGTGCCTTCTAATTCCAACCAAAATATAATAGCTTTGAGGATATATTCGTGTGTTCAAAACTGGCAAAGAGCTATAGTGATACAAGAAAACAGTTTGCAAGTTTTGTAAATAGTTTGACAAGAGTACTGAAGGTGGTGAGCAATTGTTAGACAGGAAAAGAGGAGATCCACCTCTGCAGCAAAGACAGCGGACCTTGGACCCCTTGCATTCTGAATCGTAATCCGGATATCTTTGTCTGACAATCCATCACATGGATCAACATCCTACATTGTTATTCTGTAACATTAGACCTTACAAGGGAAAACATTGATATGCTGTGAAAACATCATTGCAGAAGGACCTAGCTAAATACAGTCAAATTCGGATCATAGATTTCATTGCCTGAAAAAATTTACAGACAGTACACACAAATGGAAAGAGTGCATACCTCTAGACTCTTTACAAAGATAGACTGGAAAATATGATGAATTCTTGCACCACCAGACAGCTTAGATGTTGAAATTTCTTCACTTTTTCCCTCCACCAAAGAAGAAAATGCTGTCATAAACAAAACAATGTTTGTGATTCTCTGAAGCGGTAACCACAGTTCAAAGACATGAGACATGAATTTCAGCACTCACTAACCAACCTCCAGAGAGCAGGGGAAGATAGCAGTGATGCCGTGAACAATAAAACCGAACATTCAAATTATAACAAACTATTTCTTTTTATGATAAAAAAAGTCAATCCAAACCTAGAGAATATTTGGACAGGATATTTAATAGGAGAGTTCCTTGGCCAGCCTGCAGTACAGGGCAACATAGAGATAATTATGAAAGGAAAATTACTGAGATAACAGGTTTCCAGTATGTTCTGAAAAGCAACTAAAAGATAATGTTATGTAAACTATAATCAGCACAGTTATTCTGCTAATGACACTAAAACTTTGCAAAAAGCAAACAAAAAAAAAGGTAGATGATCCCACCCCCATCAAATTCTGCTTTCCAAAAAATAAAATAAAGAAATGAACTGGAAAAAAACCATCTATATCATCAAATAAGATTTGATTTAACTGTTAGTTCTATGTAAATTCATTATTAGATTTGACTATTTCAGATTTTCAGTAATAGTTGTGTCTGATTTCACATCATCAAGGGTCTACAATAAAAAAGGATACTTTCTTTGCAAATGCAGGATGAGGCTAGAAAATTGTAGAGGAAAGGCTTGTATACAACTCACCCTGCACCACAAAGTCGTGTTGGAGCCTCATTCAAGGCATTAAGTTAATGGTATGACAAGATGTATCTCTTAAACTGAAACTACAAAGGAGAATATGAGTATAAACAACACACGCACCTTATAAACTATTCACAAAGGTCATTTTTCCAACTGATTGGGACAAGAAATCTACGTACGATTTAATAATTAACGCTCAATATGAAGGTGACGATTCTATGTTTTGATTGGATGATAAAGATTTTTCCTTTTCTGTTAAGAAGTTCAGTGACATGCAAAGAGGTGGAAATGTTTTTTGATTGGCAAAGGGGACCCTACAGGCTTTTTCCAAAGACAAAATTCAATATTCACTAAATAATGGAGCTTTCGTCAAATATAATTTGGTGATCTCTTATCTGTCCCTGGTTGTTCAAGAACGTAATGTCAACAACTTAGAACCAAAATACAGAATGCCGGAGTATGAATGGTTTGTTGAACTGTCAAAGTTGATTCCTCAAACTATTTGGTGGCATATATGGTAAGAAGGATAATGAAGAATTTTAGAAGGCTTTGTGTTGTCATTGTAATTCTATCGTAAGAGGATTTTGTAGTTGAAGCCCATGCGCCTCATTACAGCCATCATGACCTGTTTGGATTCTGTAAATAAGATAAATTGATTATTTAACTTAGGCTCTCTATTTTCTGGAGATTTCTACACGTTTAAGGGCTTGACAATTTAGTCCTCTTTTAGGTTTGACACCACCTTTATCTCCATTCAACTGAATTCTTTGAACTAAACAAACTAAAAAAAAAAACAAAGAACCGCCAAAATAAGAGCCCTTACTTTTCTATCAGGAGTTTCTCCATAGCTTGCATACTCCTTCGTCACAGTTACCAAATGTGAGCTTATCGCTGACTTTAATGCTAGGAGACATTCTCTGATATGTTGGACCAAAATCTACAGATAAAAATAGTCAGCAAAGTTCATCACAAAGAGACTAAACCAGAAAATCAGGCTGGGACCTGGTTCAACTTCTTTGCCAACTGCAGAACACCACAATGATCAGCTAGATTAATATATTCCTGCATTAGAATAATAAGTGTGATACTCTGATCCAGACAACAGAAAAATCGGGAAAATATTGATGCAATTAGGAATCAAACAAACTCTAGAACTAATGAAATGAGCTGCAAAACTCTAAACATACAGGACGGTAACGGAAAAATCTCTCTTCGGCTGCTAAGGCATCCTTTATGCTGTGACTTAGCATAATGTCCTGCTCATGAAAGAAAAACGTGACCTACAACTTCTAAATGGCACCAAAGAACCCTTAAATCATCATATCTATGCAAATTGCAAGGTTAATTCTCAAATTAAAAAAGCATTACCTCTTGGCTGCGATGAACCACTCCTACATAACCAAGCTGAAGAGGAATAACTTTTCCAAGCAACAAATTACAGGTAGCAGTACCCTATCCATGATATCCAACTGAAACCCAAGGGTAGGAAATGTTAAATACTTCCACTTTGTAACACTAGAAATAATGCAAGGATAGATCAGTTAGACCTTTGTAATAACACCGATAGTCCGCTTTCCTGGGAACAAGGAGAAAATGAAATAGCTAAGAAAAACGTAGGAAGAACGACAAAGAAAAAATGGGCAAGGAAACATAAAAGTGACAATTGATCATAATACATCTATTGTCATTTATCAGGCAAAGGCCCCTTAAAAAAGAAATGGAAAGGTCATACAAACAAAAAAGCTTACCATTAGGGTCAGCATTCCCTGCTATCTGAAGAGCATCAGAATTGGGTATATCAGAATTTGCTGGAGTAACAGCTAATATCAGGCAGCTGGGACGGCATATATATTTCATTATCATTGTACGGATCCGTGCCTCGATATCAGAAGGCTGGTCACCGACTGGAACTCTAGTTATTCCAGGCAGATCTATTAAAGTGATGTCCAGAACATTGGGAGAGTAGATTTTTAAACGAATTGTCTTCTCTGATACACCCCTATTGGCTCCTGCTTCCCTTTCAGTTTCAGCCTTGAAGTGATGGAACACATCAATTAGTCCACAGCCAGGGATAAATATTAAGCCATAGGAAGAAATTGGTGTACAACAACTAGGCAAATATAAGTTGCATACTGTATTAACAAGTTCATAAAATATTGGTCATGAAAAACTAATAGTCCAGCAGAACAACTGAACACTGAATAAATAAATTACATAACATAAAATATTAAGCACTTAAACATCCTAAGACCTGCACGGTAGATCCTTTGCATGTAAAATTTTTAACCAAACAACAGCAACTCAACATCTAGGTTATCAACAGGAGCAAGCTATGAATTTGCTCCCACAAAGAAAGATGGAATAAACAAGATAATAAAGGAAAATCACATTACAAGCACCTGTATCAAAAACATGTAGCTTGTCCAAATGCCACATCAAAAACCTGAATTAACCTCACATTTCTTTCACCTGTGAGGCTGTTAGTATGCTTGGAAAAGTATAGCTTTCACGCTTAGTTGCAAGTAAAACTTTACAGGAAAGATGCTCAAGAAGCATGGAAGCTACGATACAAAAGAGAGAAGAAATATCAAGTTATTCTAGCTAATTTTGCTGCACTAATTGACCAACTGCGGAGGACTGGATATCTTGTATTTTGGGAAGAGAACTTGTCGATGAATACTTTATTTTTTGGTATGTAGCAATAAAATTTTCTTAATTGCTAAAAAAAGTCAAAAAAAACACCACTAACTACTATATGAAATCATTTTGGTGACTTCGAGTCCCTAGTTTATTTGGTGACTTCGAGTCCCTAGTTTAAACTTGTTACAGGAACATTCAGACTATCTCACCTGAGGCATCAGTGGGGTCTCAGAACAGAGGTACGAGGTACATGGGTAAATAAAGTAGAGTTGGGCATGGGTAGGGCCAGCACAAGGGCCAAGATGACACGACAGGCTTTATGGCATGGGATGGCACGGCACGAGCACGACAATGGCCTAGTTTTGGGAAAGATAGTACGGCACGACCACAGCCACACACGGCACATCCTAGCCCACCGAGAGGCTAGACACGATCTAGCACGGCCCTCGGCACGGTTCGTACCCACCTCTAAAATAAAGGCTAAAATAAAGTCATTAAGAGGTTTCTAACCATAACATAGCTTGTTGTATGATAAATCTATTCACCTCTACAATGTCATCATATAGAGCTACAGAAGAGAAGACTCGTTCAAATGGGAGTGGCCGCAGTATCTTGGCTAGCCGTTTTATAAAATGATCTAGTCAATTATAGGCTTAAATGGGTCGAGCTTTTAAGAGTCATTAACTGGGTTTTAGAAGGATAAAGATGGTTCAATAACTGGTCAAGATTAAAAACTTAATGGATTGGTCACAATACATTAAAGGGTCATGTCCTAATTACCACTGATAGATGTAATGGCTTATTTGAGATGACGATTATGAGAAACAAGGGAGACGACTAACAAAAGTGAAGAGAGAGAAAATTAAGTCACACTTGAACTTGTTCCAGGACCTTATAGACATGTCGACAGATTGATACTTACCTAAATACTTTGGATACTATTTTAGGAAGGTTTGTTCTTCATTTTACATTTGATTTTATTGATTAATTTGTATACCTTTTGATTTATGGGTTTAAATTTTATTATTTTCTAAAATTTCATTTATTAGAGGAGATTGTAAAGGTTTATTTGTTTAAGTTTTGTTCGTTCTGGTAAACTTTATGAGTTGTGTTGACAATTTGAAGAAATTTTGTCTTTTTTCAACGTTTTGGGTTTTGTTTCATTGAACTCAACGAAAATGGTGTTGCTTTCTGCTAAGCTGGAGATGAGTTGGTTGTCTTTATGTTGTTCAGAGGGGAGAATGGCGTGGAATATAGATGGAGGTTGGGATTTGCTAACAAACCATGTTGCATATTTGTTCTTTTTGGAGCAATGTTAAATCCCTCATTTATGTCGACTATTTGAAGAAACTATATGTCTCTTGGGTTTGGTTTCAAGTTTCCTAGAATTCAATGGAAATGGAGTTGGTTTCTACACAACTGGAGAAAAAGTTGTGTTTAATTGTAGGTTTGAGATTGAATGGGATGCCACTATTTCGTTGTGAGATAGAGATAGAGATTGAGATTGAGATTAGTTATTTAGTTAACTATCCATATTGAAGGTCTAGTCAATCATGTTCAAATGGGTTGGGTCACATTGACCCGACTCGGCCCGTTTTGTAAATGCTCTGACCCAACCCAATCCTTAACTACTTTTACTTCCAACACGGTTTCCGAAAATAAAAGTTATTAAAAAGGAAAGAAAAAATAAACAAAAACCTAAAGTATCACACTTTGCATTACATAGTTACTCTTATTTCCACCAAAAGATTGTTTAAGATTTGATTTGCAAAGATTTCCTTCCTATTAGACCCTTGACCAAAAGATAACTGATTGGCGTACTATTTTACAGCAATCCAGAAAGATGGCAGATCAGGGAGGCATTTCCACAAAAATCAAAAGCTGAAAATTGCATATGATTACTGCTATCTTCAAGGCTCTAGGCACAACAGACGAAACTCTCTTACTAGGTCGAGATTGAGCAAACAAAAGACGGAACAGACAAACGAAGAGTGTTCAATGAAATCAAAGAGATAATATCCTGAATTAGGCTTCACTGTGAGGACAGCGGGTAACAAATACAATAATTTCTCTAAAAAAGAATAAATAAGTTTCACAATATGATGAGGATAACCAATATGGGATACTGGAGCTGACGCCTTCTCTACTAATCGTCCGTCCCAAATACTCTCTCCCTCGGTCCCTCCCCTCAAAATTCTCAATTTACCAGCCTAAGAACTTCCTCCTTTCCTCGGGATAGGAAAGAAAGGAAATAAAGCAGCATTGCTACCTATATTAATGATAATAAGAGCGTGAAAATCACCAGTCTTCTAACAAAATCAAGCATTGATTACGAGCAATTCGGACAAATTCTTCCATACAAGACCTACTATTATGTTACAACATATTCAATTCAGACATCAATATTTACAGCATTGATCAATCCCTTTGCTACTATTTATCCAATTAGGTAGGCAAACAATTCAACAACACCATATTAAAAATCGAGAATGCAAACACGAAAGTACCTGAATTTCGTAGCGAATTTCGGAGAAATCGTAGAACTTCCGGCCAGGAAAATGCAAGAACTCGCCATACTCCACACCAGGAACATAAACACCGCCATTATTGCTATTTACCTTGGTTTGAATGAGCTGCAACATAAGAGGTCACCGCGAGGGAGAAAATCACGGCCAACGAGAGCTTCAATGACGCTCAATTTGCCGCTACTCTGGCTTCCGACAACAGCAACTTGCGGAAAATCGATCGGAATCAAAACGCCGGACTGTGAGCATATGTCTTGCAGATTGTTTACGTCTGGAATCAGTGTTTGCCCGAACGACGACGCCTTTTGAGGCTGCGATAGCTGTTGTTTGTCTTCTTCCGCCATTGTTGAACAGGATTCCGATTGAGTTGAAAGTAAAAAAACCAAGAAAGTGCGTAGAGGTGTGAGTCAGAGGAGAGAGAGTGGCATTTAGGGGATATTGATTTCGTGCTCAACAAAGAGTGGTGTTTGATTCGCAGGTTAACCGTAAAGAGTTGGGCTATGGATCAATTTGTGTTTTCGTTTAAATAGGTTTTCTTTCCATTGCATTTCCCCATTTTCGCAAGAAATTTATTTTTCGCCTAATTTGTGAGGAACAAATAAAAACTATATAAAATTAACGTTCATAGCTTGGCTAATAAGATTTCAAAGCAAAAGTTAATGAGATTAAAAGAGTATTTTTTGTAAGTTGTTTAAAGTATAAACTTATTAATTACATTGTAAAAAGTTTTATAATTGACATTAATACAACATTACTAATAAATTAAGTTTGAGAAAACCAACAATCAATATAAATTTTCAATATATAGTATTAATGTAGCCATATGAAGATCATGAATAAATTAAAATGATAAAATGAGTATGTGTATACTTTGAGTTTATATATATATATATATATATATATATATATATATATATATATATATATATATATATATATATATATATATATATATATATAAATTAAACTATAAGTGAAAAAAATTATTTGGTCACTATGTATACGTAAAATATCATCAGTTGAATTTATGAGATGAAGAGCCAAACTGTCTTCTCATCTTTCTCATTTTAACTTTTATATAATACATTCATAATCCAATTTATGAAAATTTCTGAATTTTTTTTTATAAATTTTAAAAAGAAAACCCCTTTATTTTGCCATGAACCGTAAAAAATGGTTATACACAAAAAGACCAGGTACGAGATATTTCAATTCAATTTACCCACCAATCGGATCCACTATTAGAAATTTAGAATCCACAATCTATTTCATTCCATCAACTCATTCGCAATCAAGATATCATATTACTCATTATTTTTCTAAAAATCTAATTCTTGATTTCAATCAATACTCAAATTCTGATATCATAAATTTCTTCATAACATACAATTATACCTCGCTCGTAAAGAGAAGAATGAGAAAAATTTATGCTCATTAATAATCACAAATTTACAAATCTCCAACATCTTAAAATGGGGGATATAAAAGCAAATAGAGAAGTGACGAGTTTTTGTTCTACAATGTCTTATCTAATTCGGAAAAAGTGCTTTGGCTACATTACAATAAACAAGACTTCAAACGCCAAAATCAGCCATTCCAACAAGGCATCGACTGATAGTTTGCCAAAATCTACTCTCACTATACATGGCACAAAATGTAGCAAACTTAGTGGCACGGAAGTACATTGTAAAAAGCAAGTGAAATAATCTTAAGACGAGAATGGAAATTTAGGCTTCATGCAAACTCATCATCCAAACCATGAAAGTAAGCTACAATGAGAATGCACTCTGGCAGTCAACTGCTTAGAACACAACAAAGCCAATTCATTGGCATTACAGAACACGTAACATTGAAATTGCAAAGAAATCTTTATTCAACAATGCTTCATGAAGTCTCAAACTTTCACCGAATAATTGTTGCCACAGACATAATTAGCTGTTTAAACGAGTGGCAATACATTAGGCAGCATCCCACCAATGTTACAAATAAAAACCACCAGTTTAGGAGATTTGAGCTTTAATAGTCTCAAGAATTTGTTCATTAAAGCAACCTAAAAACAACTTTAAGCATTAATAGAACCAGAGTTCTTGCGGCATTCACTTAACATATCAAGGTAGAATTGGCATCTACTGATGTCGCTTCCATAGTTGTTCAGGCACTGCAACGACAAAAAACCAAGAATGAGATCCAAAAGTCCAGACACTTCACGTACACAGTCCACTTTTACCATTTACAGATAAGTTGTGACCAGCTTTTAAAAGTAAACAAACCATCTGGCAAGGAGGAGGGTGTATCTTGAACTGGATGGGATCACTCTATGATTTAATTCAATCAACAATACTACTTCAGGTTGAATAAGTTGGGGGTAGGGGATTGAAAGGGTAGTCTGGCCTCACCTGGTTTTCTTCCTTTAACTTGTCGTAAACAGAAGTAACTATTGAGAAGGACATGATCTTCACATATTCATCTATCAAGAGCATGCAACTTGCAAAAACAATTTTTTCTCCAGGGATAAAATAAATCCCAAAACTAGTAAGGGGATTGTCAAATTATGACAGCTATTCTACCGGTTTTCATTCCAACTAAACCCAAAGCATACTTTTTTCTGAACAATGCCGATGAATAGCAGAGAAACAAAACATAGCTACAACTCCATCATAACCCTTTAAAATCAAACTTTGAAACACAAAGAAGAAATCACATACATCTTGGAAGGCCTTGTTGTGGATTCCACAAGCATCACCGACAGTGTTGTTAACGGGAGCTGCAGAAGCACCAGCAGCTTCAGTAACAACAGATTCATGTTGGATTGTTCGAGGACCCATAATAGCATCCACAGCCCTGTGTGCCACTGCACTTCCAGTTCCAAAAGCAACACCTGCAGAAGCAAGTAAAAGAAAACAAATAAGCAATATGAAGCACAGTGAACTTGTAAATTGTTCAAGCAACCATCTTTGAAATAACTTGCATACCTTGAGCTATAGTGGCGCCCAGACCCCCAAGCATAGATCCACCACTGGAAGCTTGAGCTGGGGCTGGTGGAGGAGCATGTTGAACTGAAAAATTTTACACATGTGAGCAGTGCAAACAAGGGTGTACGAACTACATGTACAACATCAAAATCTAGTATAGGGAACTTACACTAGTAGAACTAAAATTTACATCTTTCTATAATTCAATAGGGGGGAGGAAAAGCAAGCCGAGCAATGGGTAAGGGATAAAAATATGAAGCCCAAAGAAATATCATTTGAAGGCAGAAACCAAAGTCAATTAATACATGAATGGTGCATTAAAACTAAGTATGGTGCATTAAAACTAAGTACTATGTCCAATGCATAGTTGTACTTCATCAAAAGATCAGAAAAGAAGACCTGGTTGAGGAGGATTACGAACAGGGCGAGCAGCAGGGCGTGGGGCAGATCTTCCTGAACCATAAAAAAAGAATTAAGAAACTACATTCAATTCCAGCCACACAAAATAATCAATCCAACCACACAAAAACCAATACTTCACAACGACCATGCATAGGTTCAACAATTTCCAGCTACCATTAGGTTAATCCAAAAAGCAAGTTAGCAAACTAGCAAATTCACAATGAAAGAGGCTAGTGATTACAATAACAAACTGACAATAAAATTCAATCTACCCCGGATAAGTCACTGAATACAAAATTCCCTCTCTCTAAATAAACATTTCGAAAGCTATTGGACTTTGAAGTTGACGATCTCGAACTCTTTCTCAGAAAGAACGGAATCCTGAACTTGCCTTAGAATACTCAATAACGAATTCTAGTAAACGCTTTTCTTACCAAACTTCCCTTGGCTCAAATCCACCTTGATGAGGAGAGAAAACTAACCGATAAATAAACATTTCGAAAGCAATTGGACTTCGAAAGTTCGGCAGTTAACTAAGACATTTCTAGCATAACCGTAGAGTTACGAAAATTTAGGTATGGAGGGAATATAATTAACAAACATTTCATTTCAATGACTATTTGATGAATCAAATAAAAATTAATTGAAACTTGTTGCATAATCAACTGAGATCAGATGAACCCTAGATAAGCCCTTCTTAGATATAATCCTCTGAAATATATACTATTAATCAACATTCGACATATCCGACTTTATTCTATACTAACAAATATCTATCCAAATCTCGAGTAATTCCGAAGAAAAGATTGAAAAATTTAGGCCTCAGATTCAACGTTTCATTGCTATTATCATCAAAGAGTTAGACAAATTTAGAAGAACAACCTAAAAAAAGTCAAATATAAAAAGTCAGAAGAAAAACCAAAAACCCTAATTAGCGACAAAGTAATCAATTAGAGGCAAAAAAAATCACAGAAATTAAAGTAAAAAAAGAGAAGAGAAAGTAACCTCCGGATCGGCGAGGCATGATTTAGATGAAGAAATGAAGATTGAAGATGGTTCTAGAGAGCTACAGGTAGGCGCTGAGATTATGGTTGAGGTTTTCTTGCGGAGAAGGCTAGATATAAATATACAGTACGAGGGTCAGGACTCGGAGTTTCGACTTGGGCCCTGCGTTTTGCGCTTCATCCCTCCAACGGCCCACTTCAGCTGCTGAATATATCTTCTTTTTTTTTTAAATTAAGTTTATCTTATTGTACAAGAAACTTACGTTGACCAAAACCCTAACTGCAGACAGCCTCCCAATTCTAGAATCATGGCTGGTATCATATGGTATGTCCGTATGTGTACGCATGCAACATTTTGCTATCCTTGTGCGAAGTTTTCGGAATACATCCGATACTCCTAATGTTTAAAATTTTGTTTTATTTTAATGAATTATTTGTACTTTTGGCATTTTTTTTATAACTCATGCAAACAGAATTTTATGTATCCGTAAAATTTGAAATTATAAATCAATTGACATAGTGTTAATTACTGATCATTGTTGTGTTATTGTTGTTTTAAGAGAATAAGTTGATGATGATGGACATGTTCCATGCAATTTATAGCCATCCATGCTACAAGGAAACTTTTATAATTTAATTAGTTTAATGATAATATCAAACTTGTTACTCGGTAGTTTTTACAGTTTTACTGTATTCCATGCAGTGCGTGGGAAAGTCACGGTAGTGTTGATGGTGCTCTAGGGAGAATATGGGCGAGTGTTTAAACTTTTGTGCTAAAAATCAAATTTGTTTGAAACTAAATTTAATGTTATTTTACTACTATTAGTTATTATGAAAATTTTATTATTTTTTGGGTTTAAAGATGGCTATATCTCTATATTAACCTTATAAAAGTTATAGCTAGGCATGTCCAACTCAGATATCCAATCAGATCTGATATTTCAAATCGGCAAAATCGGATCTATATTAGATTTGTACTAACCGTATCAAATCTCTAAATATGCAATTCGAAATAATTAGATTGGATCACTTGATATCAGATTCGAAAATTCCCATTTAAAAATAAGCCAAAATAATCATATTATTCAATTAGAAATTTTTGAATATTTTCTAATATTCGAAATATATATAAATGGCGTTAGTCCAAAAGCTCCAAATGTAATTAAAAAAATGGATATCCAATGATCAAGACTCTCATGCTGCCCCATATAGGAATGACAATAGATCGGAGTCGAGGCGAACCCAACAAAATTCGAATATGATCCAATAAGTTTGCGGACCTTAATTTAGGATTCGAATCTATGAAGTCCGACCTGATTAGAGATTTTGGACATCCGAATTCATATGTCGAACCTCCATCATGATTCGAAATTTAATATACTACGTATTTTAAATTTTGTACTTTTCTTACCTTTCTTTTTTGTTGATTTCATTACTCATACTATAATTCATTTATAATATATACATTAAATTAAAAAAATTATACAATACAAGTATAATAACATTGGTGCAAGAGTTTGACTTTGTTTGGTCTTGACGCTAGCCATTCGGATCAAACTTAAATTATATTCGGGTCGGATGTAATACAATATCCAAATTCAACCCATCTTCTATTCGAAGTCGGAGTTTTTTTTATCGGATATAAAGTCAAAATTTTTTAAAACAGATTTGAATTAAAATTTTTCCTCCGAATCGGATCGAAATCCGTTTGAATTCGAATTGACGGCCCATATCATCAAAATCACAATTCAATTCGTTCACCCTCTAAAAAGATAGATACGTGTAATCTTTTGGTTTGGCTGTCATATAATTAGCACCACCACCTCGTAACGTCGAATCTTCGTTCTCCAACGGTCGAAATTGCAAAATTTGAACACCCTTCGCACTAAAAAGGAAACCCCCCCAAAAAGACGCTCACTTTCATATACATCTCACAATTTCACTATTCTTTCAAAAAAATTGCATTGAATTTCAAAGACCCATTCATTTTTTTCTCAATGGAAACTTCCAGAGTCGACGAATTAACCCCGATAGAACAGACCCTAATTCCGGAAATTTCATTATCTGAAATGGATCCACCAAATTTCATGGAAGAAAGAACCCTAATTGAGGAATTCAAAGATAACCAGACGAATGATTTTCAAGAAAATGCTGGGGATTTGATGGTATGCGACTCGAATTCCAGGCTTGTTCCAACTGATTTTTCAAGATTGTATTGTACAGGTTAGAATTCTTCCTCTTTCCCCCATTTTTATTAATTCAAATACTGGGGATTTTGATTTGATTTCGGGTATTGGGTATTGCTTATTATTGCAAATGTTCTTTTTAATTATAAAATTAGGGTTTTAGGGTTTAAGCTGCGATCCAATTCCACTTGATGTAATCATGCAGTATATTCATCAATTAGTTGTATTTTAAAATTTGATAATTTAAGATCCAATTACCATGGGTTTCCTAGTACTAGGTTATGTAGTAGTTATGCTGATTTAAAATGTTGTTTGGAAGTTAGGTTTAAGAGAATAACCCCCTGATGGGTATTTGTTAACTGTGAGTAGAGGATATAGTCACATTTGTGAATGCTGGGAGTGAGGGTTCAAGTCAAGCAGAATCAGGTGTAGTATTTTCGGCGGATGATAAGTATCAAGGCGGGGAAGTTATACGAACTGATGAGCGCATAACTGAGGGTGGTGATTACCCCTTTGTGTATCAATCGGCACGAGTCGGGGACTTTAGCTATCAGTTCGACAATCTTCCTCCTGGAGATTACTTTGTTGAACTTCACTTTGCTGAGATCATGTACACCTATGGACCCAAAGGGATTAGAGTATTCAACGTCTTGATACAGGATGACAAGGCAAGTATTCAACTTTTTATGCTCAACAATTGTAGTATGTTCGTAATGGGCCTCTAAAGTTTATAACACTGGCAGGTCTTGTCTGATTTTGATATTTTTGCTGTGGTTGGAGCAAACAAGCCACTTCGGCTTGTTGACTGTAGAGTCACTGTTAAGGAGGATGGTATCATCCTGATAAGGTTTGAAGGTGTCCATGGAAAACCAGTAGTAAGTGGTATTTGCGTTCGCAAAGCACCTATAGTGGCAGGTAATTTCCTCCTACCATATTTGACTATCTCGAATCTGAATTTTACAAGTTTTCTCAACTGATTGGCTTGGTTCTAACTTCTATAACTTCATTTACATATTGGTTATAGATTCTCAGGTGATGCATGAAGTATTTAGGTGTCAGAGTTGTGCTGCTGAAATACAAGTTCCTCTAGCTCAGGTTAATAGTCAACACGGTGCAGTTTTGGATACTTCCTCTGTTGAGAAATTATTGCCATAGTTGGCTATTCTCATCAACTTTGACCTTATTTTTTCACTAATAAAAAAGCACAAGTCACTAATTTATATATATATATATATATATATATATATATATATATATATATATATATATATATATATATATATATATATATATATATATATAATTGGTCAAAGTTTTGCAAAAAAGTCAAGCATCACAAGAATTGAGAAATGAGGTATAAGATGTTGAAATTGTATTGCTATTTCTGATTTGTGTAATTGCACTTGGTATCAGGAAAAAGGCATGCGACCAAAATCAACAGCTAAGTATGAGAAAAAGATAGAAGAACTGAGTCAGCAGTGCCAGCGTAAAACAGACGAATGCTATCAAGCCTGGATGTCCTTGACATCAGCGAACGAACAGTTGGAGAAGGTTAGAATGGAGCTTGACAACAGGTTGTTCCAGTCTTATTCTCTAGGTAGGTTGAGAAATCTTTCAATGCAGTAAGCACTTTGTAAAGCCCTTAATTGTGTGGAGCTTCCTTATGCACGGACATTACGAATATACACACATCTATATTTCTGTTCCACCCTGATATTTTTTTTTCTTTCCTACAGACCAGACTCTGGAGAAACAAGCTGAGAAGTTGAAAACTGTATCTAGTAAGTATGAGCATGATAAGAAGTTCTGGATGATGGCAATTTCTGGGTTAGAAGAAAAGATTAAGGTATTCCTTTTATTTGTTTGGTGCTTTACTTTCCGTTTTCTGATTTGCTTCTGCAAGTAGCTTTATCATGCAAATGACTAGCTGCAAACTTTCCCAGAATATGAAAGAAGAACATGCCCAGCTTGCTCACGATGCACATGAGTGTGCTGATTCAATTCCCGAGTTGACTAATATGGTTTCATCGGTTCAGATGTTAGGTAGGTTAGGAGTGAAGCCAAATTTCATCGTTCTATTATTCATGATCTCATGGAAGCTAATGAATGTGCTCCTGCATGATTTTTTCTCAGTTGCTCAGTGCGAGGAATTCAAACAGAAGTATATTGAAGAACAAAAGAAGAGAAAGAAGCTTTTTAATGAAGTTCAAGAGGCCAAAGGCATGTTCTTAATACATTGTATTTTGAAGCTCATGCAGCACTGAATCTCCTGATATTAACCACCATATCGTTTATTTATTTCAAGGTGAAATTTTAACTTGAAAGATTCTGACAATAACTCTTTATATCAGGGAATATCAGGGTCTTCTGCCGCTGCCGCCCTCTCAGTAAAACGGAGCAATCAGCTGGTTATGCAACAGTAGTTGACTTTGATGGAAGCAAAGATGGGGAACTTGCACTTTTGAATGGAGGATCAAATAAGAAGATATTTAAATTTGACAGAGTTTACACCCCAAAAGATGATCAAGGTACACTGTTGATGCTTTGTGCTGGAGTACTGAGTGTTTACTCATGCTCTATGCCTAGGATTTTGACTAATTTCTGTTTCACTTATCCAGTTGATGTGTTTTTGGATGCTTCCCCGATGGCAACATCGGTTTTGGATGGATATAATGTTTGCATATTTGCTTATGGTCAAACTGGAACTGGGAAGACCTTCACTATGGAGGGTACAGAGCAAAACCGGGGTGTGAACTATAGAACTCTCAATAAGTTGTTTCAAATTGCTCAGGAAAGGAGTGATACCTTCACTTATGACCTGTCAGTTAGTGTCCTTGAAGTCTATAATGAGCAGATCAGGGATCTCTTGGATACCTCACCAACACCGAAAAAGTATGTGCTGTTCTCTATCCTGTCGTTATGCGTTACACTTTAACCTTTAGAATCAGTAGATTGCATATGGTAATAACGAAGTGCATGTTTGTTCCGATTTCTCTTGAGTTTTTTCCTGGTAAAAACAGCTTATCGACATGTGCTCTTCTTCCCTGTCGGTGTCAGATTAGAGATAAAACAGGCCTCTGAAGGATTGCACCATGTTCCTGGAATTATTGAAGCAAAAGTGAAGAATATAAAGCAAGTGTGGGAAGTACTGCAGGCTGGGAGTAATGCAAGGGCTGTTGGGTCTAATAACGTAAATGAGCATAGCAGCCGTTCTCACTGGTTAGTCAGAAGCTGTAATGTGGTTATGCTTTTTTTCATCAGTAACAGTATTTGTAGCATCCTGCATATCTTCTGCCTGATTTCAGGGTTTTAAATATGCTGCTTTTATGAACCCAAAAGAATGGTACTTTTATGCAGCATGCTTTCAGTCATGGTAAAAGCAAAGAATTTGATGAATGGGGAATGCACAAAAAGTAAGCTTTGGCTAGTAGATTTGGCTGGCAGTGAGAGGCTTGCAAAGACGGACGTGCAGGGAGAGAGGCTGAAAGAAGCTCAGAATATCAATAGGTCATTATCAGCTTTAGGAGATGTGATATCAGCTTTGGCGAATAAAAGTAGCCACATCCCCTACAGGTCGGTTTTTTTAGTTTTTTATTTTATTTTTTTTATACTGGATTGTAACACAAAAGAGCATTTTTCTGACCTTTGTTCACACCATGGTGTCAGGAATTCGAAACTTACGCATCTCCTGCAGGATTCTTTAGGTTATCTTCGATTTAATGTCCTAAAATAGATCCTTTTCAAATTTATTAAATATTTTCCGAGTACTTTGGCTTCCTAATTTTGTATTATTTATTTGCAGGAGGTGATTCTAAGACATTAATGTTTGTACAAATTAGCCCATCAGAGCATGACTTGGGTGAGACTTTAAGCTCACTAAATTTTGCCAGTCGAGTCCGTGGGGTTGAACTGGCCCCAGCGAGAAGACAGATAGATACAAGTGAACTTCAGAAGACAAAGATGCTGGTAACCTCTCGTTTTTTCAGTGTTTCTATGTATTACTTGTCATTTCAAGAAACTTTTGACATATACCCAATTGCGTCTCTAACACAATGCACCAGCTTGATAAGGCAAGGCAAGAGTCCAAATCCAAGGAGGACTCCATAAGAAAGCTAGAAGAGATCCTACTGAACTTCGAAAATAAGGCTAGGAGCAAAGATCAGACTTATAAGAATCAGCAGGAAAAGATTAGGGACCTTGAAGAACAACTCGGGGTGAAGGCAGCTTCACATAGCCAGTCAGAGAAGCAACTTCACCAAATTCAAGAAAGATTGAAGGGAAGGGAAGAGGCTTGCTCTATTTTGCAAATTAAGGTTTAGCATTGCTTTATTATGAATGAATATATGATATTTTCTTCTACTTAATTCCTCACCCCTGATCGGTGGTTAACGCTGTAAACTGTCATCTGGTTATTGTGTAGGTAAAAGAGCTAGAGGACAAGCTCAGAGAGCAACAGGAGAATGATTCTTCATTCCTAGAGCAGGTATCTTTGATAGTGAGATCTACTATCTTTTTTTCTCCAAATTCTGCTTTATTCTTACTATCCTACTTGTTTCCAATTGTGGGATTTTGTCAATACAGATCAGGGATCTTGAGAAGAAGCTAAAAGAGCAATTGCAAGAATCTGAAATTCATTCTTTAGCTCTTCAACAAAAGGTCTGGTTACAGTTGCAGTGCGCTTTTATCTTGTTGTACTTCGTCAACTGGTCCAATAACATTGATTTGAATAATTATACTCTTCCCAACCTGGTTTGCAGATCAAAGATTTGGAGCAAAAAATAGAGCAGGAAAGCAGTATGGAGTCTTCCTCGCTTCATCAAAAGGTCTCTTTCTATATCAGGGTTGTTCAATCAAGCGTCCAAACTTAATGATTTTCATGTCATTTTTTTGAAATTTATGTTCAATTATTGTCATTTGATTCATGTGGCAGATCAAGGAGCTAGAACAGAAGTTAAAGGATCAAGAAAGGAAGTTAGAGCACAGGATACTGCAACCTCTGGATTATGTAGAAGCAGCTGGTGCCACTCCCATTGTAGGACGTCCTTCTTTAAGAGATGAAACTATGAGCGAGGTGGATCCGTTTGTATTAAGAAGCTCCAACTCATCAAATAGGATGAGCCATGGCTCCACTGTGTCAAGAAGAAGTGAGGTTCCGATTGAGACCAGAAGGAAACGAGGTTTCAGAAGTGGTGAGATGGAGAACCAAATGCCCGCTCCAGCTTCTTTCCATGACAAAAGGATCAGGAAATCGGACCCTCCCAAGCCATTACCTCGCGTCACAAAGTCCACAAGACCCGTATCTATTCCCCCTCAAAGGCCCCTTGCTCATAGTAGAATTACCAAAGAAAAGGATACCAGGGAAAAGGTTGCTAAGAAAAGGATATGGTCGTGAATTCCTGATACATTCTTAGATTAGAACACAGCTTACAACTAAGTAAGGCAACTATCATATGTTGTCTTCTTTGTGTTGAGAAACTCACTGTGTTTAGATTCATTTTTTCCACCGTCTCGCTTTCTCTTACTACTTTCCAAGTTTGTCCACATTTCATTTTTCACTCGATGATACTATGAGCAAAAACATGGTATAGTCCCAAAAAATTCATCAATAGTTCATACTATGCGCCAAGGTTGATAAGAGCAAGGTAACTCAATTAGTGGAATATTTGAAGAATTAGAACGGTGTATATATAGTATAATAGTATATTATATATGCCAAGTTTCTATCTCATGTTGTTATGAAACTGATTAGAAGAATCTGACAAAAATTGGAAGTTTGAGCATATGCATCTTTCACATTTCCACCGTTGTAAATTCAGTCATTACAAGATTACAACATGCCAAATTTATCCAACAAATATTTGTTTTTGTCTCTTGATTATGGTTATGATGGTGACATCCTTCGTTGTACCTATCCTTTTGCTTTCACATTTTATAATTTGTGTCCTATACTATTAATGATATTCACCCGTTATATATGATATCAGCAACGCTAATATAACAATCTATTTGATCAATAATGTACATAGAAATTTTCATGAGAAAGTTTATAAGGGTTTGAATCATTATTTATATTCCATTATTCATTGTTGGATATTACTTGTCAAGTCTTATTGATTAGACTTTATAACATTTCGTACTAAACAAAATCATCAAACTATTTGCATGGATTGTCATAATTGAATATTGAATAAAAATATATATGTGAAAAAGTACACTCGAACTGCTATTGTGAGGTACAACAATAGTAAATCTTGTGATGCAAATCATAAAAGAGCCATGGATTAGCTTCATTAATTTATTTCTACAGCTAATCGTCGCATACTACCTACCTTCTCCCCCTACGTAAAACAAGGTGTGTGGGCTCGTATAATGTAGTTAGGAGTAGCAGTTAGTAACTCGATCCGTATATCTCTGATATATTGGATGTGTGTATTAGATGCTGAAATCACATTAGGTGTAATAATTGTAAAACGTACAACTAGAAAATAGGGAGTAATACAAGTCATGAGCTTCTTGCGTGTTGTGTAGTACTTAGGGATTGACGGTTTTGACAAAGACAACATCACCACATATAAACTAGATGTAGGCTGATGTATGATGATCTCAAATTGATTTCTAACTGCCAAAAAGTTATTCATTCAAGTTGTGAATCTCTCACGTTCATCATGCTCTTCCATAGCTTCTTGTTCCATCTGTCCATCCCCATTTCTCACCAGCATGTTATTTCTAGTTTCAATCCTCCAACTAGGGGTGGATATGAGCCGAGCTAACTCGCGAGGTACTCGGGATCGGATCGGCTCGAGCTCGGAATTAGCTGAGCCCGAGCTTTACAAAAGCGATCCCGAGCTTGAGCTCAAACAATTCAGGCTCGAGAGTTCGACGAGCCTAAACGAGCCGAGCTTAATTAAGGGAGTAATTGAAACTTATCTTTAAATAGAATCGAACTTAATTACTCGAATAAGCATTAGAAAAATTTGAGTTAAGTGACGAGCTTTTGTCGAGCCGAGCCCGAGCTCAAATTTTAAAACTCGGCAAGTCACGAGCTCGAGCCTGAGCTTTATGAGTCTCACACGAGCTTTTCGAGCTCGGGCACGGCTCGGCTCGTTTCCAGCCCTACCTCCAACAATTCATAGTTCGTATGGAGACTTTTTTTATAAAATATTTTTAAAAATAAAATATTTTCAAAAATAGGTTCCGAACAAAAATATTTTTAAAAATAAACTTATCTAATTTTGAATGAAATTCGCTGCCCGAGAGACTATTCTTCTATCGGGGAGTGTAGTATTTTTTTTTAATTTATAAGCTTTTTTTAAAAAAATAAAATAAAAAATAAGCTACCTTAGAAAGTAATTTCAAAAATAAGCTAATTTAGCCTCGGAGTGAAAATGTTCGGGCAACGTTTTAGCATAAGCAAAATCGTTGCCTCAGGCAACATTTTGCATGAAGTTGAAAATAGAAGGGTGAAACTGGGGCAGAGAAAAACGTTGCCTCAAGCAACGCTTTCGGTCAGTAAAAAAACATTGCATGAGGCAACATTTTTGGTTTTTTTTTATTTTTTATTTTTTTAAAATTTCACTAACCGAAAACGTTGCCTCGGGCAATGTTTTTTACTGACCCAATTTCACCCCCATATTTCCAACTTCATGCAAAACGTTGCCTCGGGCAACAATTTTGCTTATGCTAAAACGTTGCCTCGAGCAACGTTTTCAATCCGAAGCAAAATTAGCTTATTTTTAAAGTTACTTTCAAACATGGCTTATTTTTTTTTAAAAAAAAAATAAGCTTATAAATAAAAAAAAATTTGGATACGCCCACATAGGAATATTGTAAATATGTCATGACATATTGACATAATGACATGACATATGAGGTGCACACACACTCGCACAGTCGCATGCAGATCCCCAACTGTGCTAGGAGTAATCGAGTAATATTTTCAAGTCCTGCTGTAGTATACTCCGAAACTCATAAATTATTTCGCATGTTAAGTTAGTTGTATATATGTTATAATGTAATTTCTTATAATGAGAATCAGATTCAATACCCAAAAAATCTAGAAATGCTAATGATTGAAGTATGTGTTATTAGCATTGTTTTTTTTTTTTTTGTGTGTATAACATTTTGGTTGATCACCTTATTAGTAAGTTTACTACTATCGTCATTCGTAATATGTATTCATTCTTTAAACAAATACTCTCACCAACTTCGCAATTTAATTAAGGTCAAAATGGAATCAAATTGACATGAAAAGGTTTAATAAAAAGGTTTGCACATTAATGATGATTAATTAGTTTGAAGTTAGTTATAAAAATATACGGACTACTTCTTAATTTTTACTATCATCACATAAAATGTTGGAGTTTATAATAATTGGTTACATTGAACTGGTCTTTTTTAATCAAAACTCTAAAAATTGCGAAGCAACTTAATTTTATTTACCAGCATCAACTATCACTGAATAGTGGTATTTTCCTTTTTTTTTTTTTAAAAAAAAAAGGAAATCGTCAATTATATAATCTTTTTATTTCTTTCCTTTTATTTTTGCGCAATTCTTAAAAACAAACTTAGAATTTAATCATTTTCAATTGTATATTTGTAAAATATTTGGAAAAAAGACACCGAGGCGAATCTATTAAAATTTTACATAATTATAAATTTTTCTTATAAATTAGTAAAAATTCATAATTAAAATTTAATTTTAAAATAAAAAAATTCTAAAAAACGAAAAAAATACTACGTAAAGAATACGTTTAACTCATGTTGGTCATAACCGGAAACACATTCTATTCCATCGATCAACTTATTTTTACTTTTTATGTAGGTTTAATTATTTTTCATTTTGTTGTCAAAAAATATATAGTTCTCGTCAAATTACATTACCAAAACCCTCTAAAATATTCAGCATTATCTTACTAACTAAGTGTTTATAAGAAATCATGCAATTATTCAAAAGTTTATTTCTTCGAGAGTTTAGTCCAATAGAACAGATCCCAACGTTTATTACAAACGAAAGTACTACAGAAGATTATGAGAGTATTCCATAACATTATACATTGCTGATAATTTGGAAGAAGAAAAAAAAAAAGAAGCTGTCTGACAACAAATCACCTCGTAATAATTGATCAATTGTTAGCCATAATCTTTTAACATCCCAACCAGCTGTTAGTTAGTTAGTTAGTTAGTTCCCTTAGCCTAATAAGTCCAGATCGAAAAAAGACATAAACTTCCCTTCCCCTTTAGTTAGGTCTTGCCAGACCACTTGCCCCTTCATTTGGTGCTTTAATTTTTCAATTATCTCCTGTGATGTAACAGAAGGTTGGAACCATACCTAGGTATTATTATGGGAGGGAAATGTAAAGGTATCATCTAAAATCAGGAGAGGAACCTACCAAAACATTTTAAAGGATTATGTGTGATCTTAAGGAAAGTTTTGCATGCATGCATGTGATATGTCTATGTCATATGTGAATATATACTATGATGAAGAATACTAAATCAAGTCTTTAGTTATACAATTATTATCACCTTTTTTTTTTTCTTTTGAAATCCCGCATGGCAGAGATCAGAGTATAGAGTGGATTGTGAATTTGTTCAGTTTTATCATGTACATTGCTAAGTTTTAATAAAGTGAGGTCCTTACTCCTAACCCTAATTCTTTGAAATAAATGGTGTAAGTTAAGATTTAAAAGCAAAAGGCAGAGAGATGGCAAATGCAAAAAGGCCTAATCTTAAAAGCTTTCTCTATCTGAATTCTAAACTCAAAAAAAAAAAATTCTAATTCCTTTTTCTCCTTCTCAATGTTTCTCAAGACATGTTCAATCAACAAAATTAAGAATCAGCAGAATAAAATGCTAGCTGCTGCTTTAGATGCTCATGGTTCATTCTTCAAGACTCTGCAAAAGCTAGCTTAGCCCAAAATATCTGACTCCATATGTTTTATTTTACTTTCCAAATTCTTATGTACTTGTACTTATATATCATTGAATCTTATGCTATGCATGCATGTCTTAATTCAAGAATATAAAAATCACTCAAAAACAGTCTGTTAAGCTGATAGATAATACGAACTGATCGAAAGGAATATTATAAAAGAAAACCTAACATCCCAATCTATAAATAATCTAACTCTCTTACATGTCTATCAGCATACGCGCAGTAATAGTCAGATGTTGACAGTGCTTGTATTAACTCAATGGAAGCCTCCTCTTTGAGAGACACCACCAAAAATTCGAAACAGTTATAAAAATTAACGCTGCAACTAAAAACTATAAAGTGAACCCCAATGCATTGTGCATAAAAGTTATAGAGATGGAGGAAGGGCTAGGATTGAGCTACTCTGCTGGTGAATGGGAAGTGAATGAATGACTGGGCTTCAAAGTAGCTAATAAAGGGGTGTAAATGTGATAGTACTGTTATCTGCTTGACTTCTGTCTGAACACAGAATCTTACTAATTCAGACTTACGGAGCACTAGACTTAATTACTAGACTGGCTGCACTCTGCAATGTTTCTATTTCCAGTTTGAGTTAGAGAGACTAAAGGTAGAGGATATAGAACTACGGAGTGATTCAATGCATCTTACAGACTAATGTACAATAGAACACTCCGTAAATACAAACAGCAAACTAGTCATGACTCATGAAAAAGATATGGCTGGCCTCCTTAATAAAATCCTAAGCTTGAGGCTCAAGCTAGATATTTATTTTACCAACAGGCTGGATATGGCCTTTTACAACACCCAATGCAATTCTTTACTTATATCCCAGAAAAAAGAGTTTTAGAGTAAGCATCATTGGATATTGGGCATGCATAGTGTGGTTAATTGGTTATTGATATTCCTTATGCCCTCTGTGGAACATTAATTGTTATATTGATGATGTAATTTGAATTAGTAACCTTACAATTTGATTCAAATATCAATGGAACAATATGTTTTATATGCATATGATAAACCAATAACACTTCTTTAATGTTTAGTCAATGCAATAGAGAATATATTAGTAGTATATATATATATATATATATATATATATATATATATATATATATATATATATTTGGTAATCAATTAAGCATTAATATACTAAAATAAACACTAGGATCAAAATTTATTTCCCCCAACTTCCTAATAAATTTTTTCAAACTACATACCTCATTGAACAAAAACAAATTAGAGGCTGACTAGCTATGAAATCAAAAGGTCAATTAAAAAGTAAAATATGAGCAGAATTTTTGTTCTTAAGATAAATAAATCTATGACAGTGAATTTTGATTATACCACCATAATTAAGCAAAGGTTTACAAAAGGTCGCTTTGATTTTACTTACAAACACAAACTAGTTTATCAAGCTTTGATAAAAATTAACTACTCTTAAAATTTATATAAATCACTTCACTTTTTCTCCATAATATATATATATATATATATATATATATATATATATATATATATATATATATATATATATATATATATATATATATATATATATATATATATATATATATATATATATATATATTGAATGACACCTTGCTGACCTGTTAACAACAACACTCTCATTTTCTCTACAATCACCTGCTACCTGTTCAGATAATATCTACTGCAGTCCGTTAAACTGATGATGTTGATGATGATGTAACTCCGCCGTTGTCCAAACCCCATTAAAATCTTCGCGATTATTATCCTTGCAGCTAGTTGTAGTAGTAGCACCCGCACTTGTGGTACGATAATAATTATTATTACTATTATCAACAGATGAAGAATTTGTCTGAAGCTGATCAAATAACCATTCTGTAGGGGTTGGACCACCAACATCTGCTAGTTTGCTATTATTCCTTGTACTTTCCATGTTCTTAAACAAACTAATCCCTCCTCCTACTCCAAGCCCCTTTTCTTGATAATTATTGTTGTTATTATAATCTTCATCATTTGTTGGCTGTCCATATATCATGGATAGCCGTTGCTGCTGTAACTTCCAGTGCATCTCTTGGTTGATCGAGCTTAACGACTCGATAGACGTGATTGAGATGGGTTGATCACCTCCACCCGCTAGAGATAGCGAAGACGAGGATGGTGAGGAAGAGCTCCCCGAGTTTGGAATTGTCGGATAGTTTTCTAGACCCAACAAGTCCAAACTAAAACACCCCCCAGTTCCGGCACCCCCTGTAGGTTGAAGGTGGGCGCCGGAACTGGCTATAAATTGGGTGTAGACCCCCGCCGTAGCTGGGTGGAGCCTAGGAAGGGAGAGCCCACCCAGCTGGAAATCCATGGCGGGGGCTACAGAAGGCGGGGCTACAAAGGAAACTCCTCCTGGCCCGGCCGACAGGTCGAAGCGTGTAGGTAGGGATGTTGTTGGACATGAAGAAAGAGAGGGTTTGTGTTTCTTGGTTTTACGGCAACCGCCTCCGATGGGGATGTTTCGGAGGGCCCCACCTTTGGTCCAGTACCTTCTGCAGGTCTTACAGAAGTGCCTGGGTTGGGTTAAGCTGTAGTTGTTGTAGTAGCAGAATTTGGTGTTGGAGGAATCACAACGAGGGCACTTGAGTGAAGGTGGTTGCTCTTGTGGTTTTTGGGCGGATGATTTTCGAGCAGCGGTGTTGCTGCAGCGGTTGTGGTTGTGATCAAGGTCTGGTGGGTGTGACGGCGGAGGGATGTTCTCCGATGACATAATTTTAGGGCCGGTGTGAAAAGGGAAGGAAGTGGTGGAGTGATTGGTTTGTTGAGACTTGAGAAAGGGTGGTGTGTTGCAGTGTAGGGGTGTTATCACTGTTATGGGATAGGAGTGGGTGATCTTGTGAGTTTCTTCAAGTAATGAGGTGAGGTGTTATGGGAGGAAAGGGATTTGCTAATAATGGGGTATATATATATATATATATATATATATAAAATTTATGAGAAATGTGACACCAAATTAAAAAGATAAATAAAACTTTGATCAAGTTCTCCAATGTATTTCTTAGCTATATTCCCAAACGTACTCTCAAAATTTTCCTATATGTCAACTTTATACATTCTACGTTTATTCAAGAATTAATAAGAATCTCGTTGAACGAACCAACAACTTCATCCGATCACTTTAAGCATTCTCTGATAACTCTTATCTCTATTACTGATCTAATGAATTCTAAAACTGCCAGTTTTCATTTGCACTCAAGATGACTTGTCAGACAAATGTAAAATTTGTAGGATAATAATTTACTTAAGTGATATAAGAAATTCAGCCAAAATGATAAGTACTTGTACAATTTTGAAATCATGTATATATGAACCACAATAGCACAAGTGCAATGAATACAAATAGAGTTTTTAGGATCGGAAATCAAACAAAACATAGGGCTTTGCAGAAAATTTACTTTCATACTCTCTTTATCCTTTAATATTTGGCCTATTTTAACCCAAAAGATCTTACAAAAAATTATAAAACGAGACAAATATTAAGAGATAAAGGGAGTACTTGTGATTGCCATAAAACTTTAAATCAGCTAACAAGTACAAGGGTAAAAAAAAGTACATGGGTAGATTCAGAAAATCAACACTTAGTGTTAAACGTTCGTGCTTAACGTTTGATGTGAGTGAATAGCTAGGAAAGAAAGTAGGAATAGTATCCGAACTAAACTAAAAAATAGAGTAAAGAGGATTAACAATGTATGAGCTCTCGATTAGTCCCAAATCCCAACTATGACGTTGAGGATTTCATTCTCATTATTTTCAACTTACTAAGAATTCCATTCTTATTATTAGCCAAAACTATAGACATTTAAATAATTATTATATGCCTCGTTATTATCATGATATATAAAAGTTATTTTAGTCTTGTAATTAATGTACGTTATGTCATGTTCAATTATAAAGAGTACCAAAATAACTACTTGTATCAGAAGTCTATAGAATGTTACTGTATACATATTTATACACATGCATAGTATATATAACTAGCAAGTTCGTTGTCTAACACTTCGTATAATGACCAAACTACTCTTACATAATCTGTACGAAATTAGAAAAATTAAATTAAGAGTCAGATTAAGATGCTGGACAATGTGCAATTTTACCATTTCTTGTAAATTGTAATGGTAGGTGAACCGTGTACCTCTGAACAGTCTAATGCATGGTTAAGTGAATTGAATTTCTCCGCCAAAATGAATAAGATGATTGAAACTATAACGAGGAGTGCAGAGTGCAGACTGTAGACGACAGACTGTGGTGACAGATATAGTTCAAATAGTAGAAACATTAAAACATACTTCAAAAAAATACAGCAACAGCATACATAAGTAGCATATAATGGCAATATGAGTTTATAGTGTGCTTCATATGTATCAATACCAGAGACTAACAAAGCTAGCTAGAGAAGACGGGCAGACGACAAGGACGGGATGTGGCTGTACTGTACGTAACGTAGTAAACGGTTTGAATACCAATAGCTAGCATTTAGGCTTGAGTAAAGATTAGAGAATAGGTCTGCCCACGCCACTGCAGCATTGTCTACATTTTACTATGAACTGTCAATTTTAACCCCTCTCCCCATATCCAGCTACCTGCCACTGCCATCTCTACGACCGTAAGCTTTTACTTGTCCCTTCTCTCTTTCAGAACATCCTATTATAAAGCACGTACATACCATTGAAAAAGAATTATGTTATAGCCCTGTGGGAAGCATGGAAATGGGTTTCAATGCAAATTAATTTATTTACTACTGTGTTTTTTATCTCTGTAAAAAAAACTAATAAGATAATGGACTTATTTTAAAATTTAACTATGTTATAATGCTTGATTAGCTAAGGGGAACACCCTTGAAATAACATGATTAAGCCATTTCATAGTGAAGCTTATTATATATGTTATTCACTAAGTAGAAGTTAAAAGTTCGCTAGATAAGGGTGGTATTCTCTCAACAAGATTAAAAACATAATACAATTACAAAGTACTTCAATCAACAACAACAAAAAAAATAGGATTTTTGTCACAATATATATATTTAACAAAGTATGAATGAATTATAATCATACAAAAAAGCTGATCAGTCCAATCTTTTACTCCGTATTGAGAAAAAATTAGGTAGAGAAATCGAATTAACGCGTCAATAAATGGTAACCTTTATGGAGAAAGTTGAGCTCAGATGGGGGAACAAAGCTCGCCTTCAGTCCTCCAAGCGTGAGATCGAGGACGGACATGCAGCCATGCAGGCACATGACCGCAAAAAATGGGTACATAAATCTCTAGAAAAACTGAAAGGGAGTAAATGCTGTAAAAAAAAAAAAACTTAGCTTCATTCCTCATGATCATAAATGAAGGCTTTTGATTCTTTGATATAGGAAGCAGCAGATGACAGGACCCGAAGCAAGCACTAAGACCGTTGATTAACTACTTTGTCTCATATCAGTCAAACTTAATTCATTTACATTATTGTGATGAAATTTATTACTAGGGAATACTCTCTATTTTACTGTCTCCTTCCTCCTTTTTACCTGCCAGTTGATTAAATGCTTGATTTAGTTTTACTTTTCTTCCTCAGCTTTTTGTAGATTATTCCTCAGCTTACTTCTTTTTTAATTCCTGGTTTCCTACCTTTCCTCCAAACAACATAGTGATCTTGAGCCAAATTTAAAACTTATTTCGTTTATTTTTTTTTTTCCAATTTTATCTATGGAATTAAAGTTTAAAAAGTTTGACATGATATATATCATAAAAATAATATATTTAAGTGAGATTTAATTTGATATATCTCAATATGAATTTTTTGAATATCAAATTTTCATAATTTTTTGTTTTACACATTTGAAGATATAGCGTTATAAGTCGTATCTAAAAGTCAAACGGGTCAAAAATAAAAGAGAAAAGACTAGCAAATTGGGTAGAAATGTTGTTGGATTGTTCCTTGTAACAATTTTCAATCACTATTAGGCATGTACAAATATATATTTATAATAACTTTTGGAGGAATTAAGAAAAAAAAAAAAAGGAAACACACATAATTGCTTTAATTACTAAACATCTACTTGTTGCGCAGTGACAATAACCATTGACATTTTTTGCCAAAACTCTCCACGCAAGTTTTAGAAATCGTCAATTCAATAAAGAGGATTCGAGAATGTGATCATATATTTCGCATATTCTCTTTTAGTGAGGAATAGTCAAGTACTCCGCATCTATTAACTATTTAAACTGGCTAACCTCATACAAAACTAAACTGGTCAATCTTTTTACCTCAACTATTTCCACTTAAAAAAGTCCTTTTTTTTTATTATTATTATTATTTCCAGAAGAAGCCAAAGAAAAAAGAAAGTCTCCTGAAAATGTGGGCATTAAATAATTGAAGCTGGATGACTAAAATTCACAGCACAAGAAAGTTCAATTGTTCTGGTGAAGAAGTGAGGATAAGACATCAGCACATAACCGCCCAAAGATGTTGTTATGAGTAGCACTTAATGATTTTCAATGACAAACAAATGAAACCAACAACAAGAATGGGAAGAGAGAAACGTGGGAAGCGCCGTTAGATTTAGAACAGATAGATCAGAACCAGCTAAGACTCACCCAGATTTATCGAACTACTTACATTTAGTGTTATTATGAATTAGTATTATTAATGTTCCTATGTACGATAGACAACTGTTGTGTGTTGATGTTTATGTGAAAGATGTAGAGTGGAGCTCGTGAAGAAGGGGGGGTTGTTTGGCCGGATTCCCGTGAAACCCCCACAAACCCCAGAAGAAACTGAAGGTAACTTACAACACACACCATAACTGATTTTATCAACTGATGAACAAACCATTGAGTGGTAGCACTGCACCATAATTTATTGACATCTTCTACTTATCATGCTATGCAATCTGTCTCCATTTCCCATCTTGTGCATGCATGTAATACTCATCTATTATTACTTGCTAGACGTTACACATCTCTATGGTGATTGGTGAGTAGGGTTTTATTTGGTTCCATAATTTACACCTTACAACTTGTATAATACATAATCTAGAATAATATGTAACATTTTCATATACATGACCTATCTTTAAAATTCAACAGTATTACTCTTTTTATTTGGTAATTGTGGTATTAAGCACTTTTTTTATGGTCTTTAATCAAATATGGCCAATTCAATGACTTGTTTATGTTGGTACTAAATAAATTTTTTTATATTAATTAGATTTGTTGGTTGAAGTTTTAAGTAATAATACTTTCGACCTAAAATTGAATTACGTTTATATCATTTATCGGCTTGTCGCTTACAACTATTTTCACAGCAAAAAAAAATATACTAAAGTTTGTACATCAACCTATATATTTAAGTATTTTTAGGAGATACTCCGATCCGTATAATATAGTAAAGAAAATTGCTGCCAAAAAAAATATATAAAGAAAATAAAAACTTAACAGTATAATTCTAAAGGGCGATTTAGGCCAACAAACATACTGCGTTTTACAGAGTAATAGTATTGCACGATGCCTGCAGAATAAAGAGAGTTTATACGAAGAGAGTTTATATGAAGTAATGTACCGTCACTATCAAATCAATCCAAAACATTAAGGGGACAAATTTTATCAGATGCATCCAAACCGTACGGCGATAAATTTTATTTATTTATTGATCTTATCCTAGTACAATTTTGGACATAGTTTTTGTACGATGAGTAAAACTGCGTGTACTTAGAATTTTAATTAAACTCCTTTTCATAAACTGTGATTTCAATTAAATGTAGTGTTGTACAATTGTACATATATTTTAGTACTTCTGTAGAAGTACACGTCCTTTTTTTCTGATGTTAACCAGTGAATATAATGTAACCATGTTAAGGTATTGCCCCTTTGGAAGTGGACGTTCCATTGACGAGGAATCGAGGATGATGGTGTAAAGTGTAAATGTTTAATGGTGAATTAGTGGGACCTGTTGTCGTAAGATACTAATGTTTGGAATAATCGGACCTTTGTTCAATTCATTGCAAAAAGACACGACTTTTTATTTTCAATTTAAGTACTCCGTTATACAAAGTAAGCTTTTGGAATCTACGGGAATGCTCCGTTGGTTGTTCTTTTTTTTTTTTTTCCTTTTGTTAACCGAAAATATAGGAAAGAAACTAAAAACTCATTCTGACTGCGACAACCAGTTTATGAGCAGAGTTTATAAGAAATCTAGAAATTTTAAAGCACGAAAATAAGTTAAGTTGTTGAGCTTCCTCCTTGATTAAGAACTGTAGTTCTTTCGATGACTTTGATGGGTTACTGATAAGTCTTTCTGATCCTTTAATATATGAGTAAAATCATAATTTAATACTCACGATATAATAACTCAAATTTTTAACTAATTTAATTAAATAATAATAATATTTGATTAATTGACTCCGTATCTAAAATATCATTATGAAAGAGATTTTAATTTTAAAATTTTATAAGTAAAATACTTACAATTGAAAGGTTAAAAATTTGAAACTAAGGTGATCTAGTAAATTTGATTCTTATTTTCAATATTATATGTATTTAAATGTTTAACAAATCAAATTTGCTTATTATTGTTGTTAATTACGGAAATTTTCTAAATGACTTGTGACCCAAAAACCAATTCATAAGCAAGTTTTATTAAAAGTTAATTAACACTATTAACTTTATTGCATTTTAGTTACTTCTTGTAATTTGCATTTCTAAATGATTTTGTGACCCAAAAGCCAATTCATAAGCACATTTTACTGGGAGCTAACTAACACTATTAACTTTAATGCATTTTAATTACTCATAGTAAAATGCCCATAATACTCCATATTGAGCAAAGTTAACCACCTCATCCTTCACTTCATTGTGTCTTCTTCCCACCCCACTTCCTTGTGTCTCCTACTTAAAGTGCTCACACCATATCATACCCTTCCTCTCCTCTTCCTTCCTTACGCCTTTTCCCTCAACTCCATGCCATCTCTTACTCATTCTCTTCACTTCCTCTTCTCCCTCACCCTACCATCAACTATAGGACTATTAGGTGCGATTAACAAAATTTTAGAAATATTTTCAAACACCTAATCACAGGTAATTCATACATATAATACAAATCATATATTAAGGAGTAAGATATATCTTTAATACATGCTTCAACTATCGAACAAAATAGAGATAAAGAACTAAAAATGTAATTCCTCTAATTAGTCAACAAACACACTAGGATCACAACGTATTATAATATGCTATTTTGATTCTTTTTCTAGGATGGCTAGGATTTGAGTATGTTTAAGGTTTTGTAAAAATGATATGACCTGATTGATTTCATATATATATATATCAAGCAAATAAACCCTAATCCTACTCTTATTAGGCCATCCTACCCATTGAATAAATAAATGGGTTAGGAGAAAATCGATTCATCTGCGTTTATTGAGTGTCCTTATAAGATCCAATGAGATTAGTTGTGAGACTAATCATATTAAACCCACGTATCATACTTGATTTCTAGCAAAACATTACAATATTAAAATAACCAAATTTATTATCTCTATGCCGATCATAGATATTTATTAATTGCATAAGGTTGACGACACTTCCTTCATCAATAACCCATTTTTCTCTCTCCTCGCCACGTTGTCCGCCACACTAGATTCGACACTACCGGTGTGCGGACAACACCACTCACTTTTTTTCGGTCTTTGTTTCCCGCATTTGCCTCCTCTTTTCTCGCCGTGCTTAGCCGCTCCTCAATGGTGATGAGCCGTAAATTCGAAGGTGCACCCGGGTGCACCATGCTCATGGTGCACCCGCTCCAAAAAAATGTACATCACGTACATGGAAAATGTACATTACGTATATGAAAAATGTACATTGTACACATGTGAGTTATGTGGAATGTACATCACGTATATGGAAAATGTACATCACATACAAGGAAAATGTACATCACGTACATGAAAAATGTACATTACATACATAAAAAATGTACATAGTACACATGTGAATTATGTGGAATGTATATAACTCGCATGTGTACTATGTACATTTTTCATGTGCGTAATGTACATTTTCCATGTACGTGATGTACATTTTTTTCTGGAGCGGGTGCACCATACTCATGGTGCACCCGGGTGCACTGTCCACCCATTGGTGATGAGCACCCCACTCTCTCTCTCTTTGTTTTAATTTCATATTATATAGGTTTATTCCCTAACCTATTACTTTTGATTTAATTTTCTGATTTAGGAATTCAATTGAAAACAATGTTTGTAACTTAGGATTATAATTGAAATTAGCTGAAATGTCATTAGTTAGTTCTATTTTCAGATTTAACATAATATCTAATAGAAGCATAGGAACCTATTATTTTAGTTGTTAGTACTAGTTTTGGGTTTTATAATCATATACGAAGTATAAAATAACAGTGAATGAAGTTTAGAAAATCATTTTATAATCGAGGACACTTTTATAATATAAGCTTAATTTTACATTGTTTAATTTGAGTTGTTTATACCACATTCATCCTTTGGAATGAAACCATAGTATTTTGAGGAAACAATAATAAAGATAAATAACGTAAAAAAGAGCCTATTTAATCTCTAATTTGACCTAACTCCATAATTAAACTAAAAACTTCACAAGTAGTCCTAATCCTAACCAACTAAGCATCAGGTTATATTTGCTTGTTCCCCCACAAGTCATGTTTCAACAACTTAAAGAAAAATTTCAAGAAAATATAAAGAACAAGTGTCAACATATAAGACAACTTGTTTAATTAGCTAATGTTAAACAAAATAAAAAATGACAGATAAAGTAAGGCATGAGAGTGAATCGGAACAACCCGATCAAATAATATGAACATTAAAACTCCTTTGTCATGGAGGACAAGAGCACATTCTCTTTCATATACCGGAGTGCACTATCTAATTTGCGATGATCACTAGTAGACCATTATTTAAAAAGCTAACATAGTAAGAAAGACTTATGCTATGCATAATCTCTCAAGTCATCTAAAAAGCAAAGAGATAAAACTTAAGGAATAATAAGGGTTTTAGCAATGTCAATTACAAAACGATACTTAACATCACCCCTCGCAAGACGTTCCATAGCCTTGTTTACGTAATCTATAGGAATGACTTCAACATCTGCTGTAATTTTATGTTTTGCTGCAAAATCAATCATCTCTTGGGTTTCTTTCATCCCTCCGGCTCCACTTCCCCCAATAAGCTTCCTCTCTGCATCAATGTACGTAAGACTTTTTTTAGTGTAATTGTTTCTTCTGTTAATCTTGTTTAACTTTTAAAGATTTACTCCATACTATACTATAAAGCAACAAAATGTCGTAGTTATTTACTTGCCTCCAACTTATCGAAGTATGATTTTCCCTCTATTATAAAATTTGACCGTTTATTAAGGTTTTGCATATCTTTATGCTTGTTACTTTTAATAGGAAACATCAAATTAGATGCATATGTAATAAGTAATAGATCGATATGCATAAGTTTAACCGGTCTTCTATACTGTATTTATTTATAAAGGGAATTCTAAACAAAATTGTCCGTATTATCTACCATACTCTCATTTCTAGAAGTTTTCATGAAAATTTTCTAATCTATACCTGATATAAATATATTATGGTTATTTTTGTAATTTTATTTCTATACATAATACTTTAGTTTCTATTCTTAAAATACTTTTTTTGTATTTTTATATATTTGATATAATAATATATATAGTTATATCTAATATAACAACGGCTACAAGTTTCCATATAAGGAATGGCATCATCTACATATAACGGATATGCATGACTAAGAAGTTGGCTTACCCATAAGCAAGGGGAAGACCGGTAACTCAGGATTTTTCAGCGGAGCGCCTAACAATACCAATTTTCCATTGACTTTTAGTAGATCCACTAGTGGAGTTATTGAGTGATCACCAGACACTGTGTCTATGATTCCATCCATAGTGGCCTTGGCATACTAACAAGTACCCAGAAACAACAAACGAGCATTAACTGAGCATCCAAATCATACATACGAAGAACGGGGAACTAAATATCATATCATGAGAATATTTTACTTATATTTCAATCCGTATAAACTAGTAACGATAGTCGCATGCATAGATAAATACTAGTAAATTAGCAAAAATAATTTTTATTAATGAGAATTATTATTAATCATTAAAATTAATAGTATTCCCAGATTTGGTACTCAAGTCTTAATTCTTGGTTGTTGATGATGCTTATTTGGATTGCAATGTGGATAAGCCGCCATGTTGATTGGAGCAAGTTCTGGCTTATACGAGGCTGTGAAGCTACGTTGAGGGGCAAGGACTTGTGTGAATATGATGGGTTTCCAACTTTGGATAATCCTTATGTTTTTATGTTGATTTACGTAAACGGATAAACCTAATTTTCATGAGCTGCCCCCTTCATTTTGCACTGTGATTAGATTAGTATTTTGTAGGCTTGAAACAATTGTTATTAGCCAATCACATTGCTTACATTAGTTGTTTGTGGGTAGTGCTAATCAATGTTCATTAGCTATAAAAATACTTCTCCTTTTGTGAGGAACTTTTCTCACTTGAAAGAAATGATCTCTTCTCCCGTCTTTCAAGTGATTATCCTTGTGTTTTATTGTCTATGACCATAGATTGAATGGAATATAGTGAAATCAGGTTGTTAATGAAAATTTGTGTAGGATCCCAATAGATATCATTTTTTTTAATACAATCCTATAATCAAACATAAACCTACCTTGCAGTTATAATAAACCGTAACGAAGAAATTTATATTGCATAGACGCTCTGTAGCGTAAAATTCATAGTTTATAATGAAGGAAAACTTTATGTGATTTTATGTTTTATGTATTTTTTAAATTTAAATTGTTATTGTAGATGTCAGTATGACTTCTTTTTAATTAATGAATTGATTTTACTTTAAATAAATATACTAATATTTGTTGCAAATATCTAAAAAAAAATTTACCTGAAGTTGTTGTGGGTCATGGCTAATCAGAAAAGAATCAGCACCAAGGTGGCCCATTGCTTCGTCTCTCTTCGTAAGAGAAGTGCTAATAACTGTGACTTTCAAGCCTAAAGCTTTAGCAAATTTAACAGCAACGTGGCCCAGCCCACCAAGACCAACAACACCAACATGCATTCCAGGCTTATTAAGCCCGTAGTACATGATTGGGCTGTACACAGTAACTCCTGCACAGAGCAAAGGGGCGGTTCCATCTAATGGCATGTCATCTGGGATCCGAACAGCAAAATGCTCATCAACCACAATTTTATCGGAGTATCCACCATATGTAACGGGTGACCCGGGTCGAAGACCGTTGGCATTGTAGGTCATAACTGAAGATTGACAGTAATTTTCCAAATCTTGAGAGCAATATTCACATGTTCTGCAGGATCCAACCCAACAACCCACACCGGCCTTATCACCCATATTGAATTTGGATACCTTGGCTCCGGCACTGATCACTTCTCCTACAATCTCATGCCTACAGTTAAAGGAAGTGTTAGATGCAGTATATTGACATTGATATGCTACTTTTAAAACCACCAAAGAAATAGAAATAAACTTATGAAAAATAAAAAGAGATGTTTAAATCACGATGCATGCATAAGATCCTGTAGCCATCGTATGAAAATTTTGAATTTCAAATACATAGAGACCATTATTACTCATAAAGACAATCTTTATGGAACTTGACAAGTTGACAATAAGATGTTTGTACTTGATTACATAATATAAAACAAACTTTAACCAACATAAATGGTATCAGTGGGTCTATATGGATGCAACAATTATACCCGGGGATAAGTGGGTAGTTCGACATTCCATGATCATCTTTAGCAAAATGGAGATCAGAGTGACATATTCCGCAGTACAATATTTTAATTGTGATATCACTTTCTCCATTGGCCCTGCACCGCAACATTGATAATAAGTTATTAAGTTGCAGTTAAGTATATGTATACATCTTGAACAAATAACGCTACTGTACAAAGAAAATTTAACAAGAAAAAAAAAATGTGGAGAAACCCAATCAATGAAATGGGCACCTTCGAGAAAAGTTGAAGGGAGATAAGATTCCTGATGAATCTCGGGCTGCCCATCCAAATGCCTGCTGTTGCTGCTGATCAACTTCAACTTCAGATATGTTAGCCATTATAAGAATGTGCTTTGATTGTACTACTCTTCAAATAATCTTGTTGGTTGCTCAAAATGTTAATAAAAATCTGGATCAATGAAAATTATTTGACGTTGCAGTGTGACAATTCATGGGAGGTTATGTAACCCTTATTTATAGAAGAAATACGATGTGATTAAGTGATGAACAAGTTCAATAATTTTCCATAGTCGTAGTACGTCGTAGCAGCAGTTTAGTACTAATCAAACGAAAGAAAAGTTTCATGATAGTGAAGTAAGTGATGACGTTTTGATCTCCGTTTTGATCTCCGTTTGAATAATACAGTAAAAAGAAATGTCATTGATGACAAAGGTTACTAGTTTGGAACTATAACTCAGGCACACGGGCAAGCAGGCCCAACACGAAACAGGCATGGCTTGGCTTGACATGAAGACCATATTTTGGCCGTATGTCGTATTGTAGTACCCTATATTTTTAGATAATCTAAAAAAAATTTTAATATATTTTCTTAAGTAAATATGTAATTTTAAAATATTATATTATTTAAGTGATCTTTTATGAAACGAAATAATTTAAATGGCTTATGGAATGAAACAATGATCAATAGATAGACTATATCTAATTACTCATTGCAAATTATTATGCATCAAATTGAAATGACAGAAGTTATTTGATATTATGTATAAAATATACAAGTTCTATGTTAACAATAATCTTGTAAAACAACTCAAATAATGATCAAAATGTAAAATTATTCACCTAATTCGTCCACATGATTGACAACGAGGTAGAGCGTTTTGTTAACTACGTACTATATCGCACCTGCCAAAAGTTATCGACTACATCACCTACTCCATTATCTTTGGCGGGTACATATTTCACAACCGGCCCCGTATCCATGTGTTACTTTAAGCATATATTCATTCTACCAACTTACAACAGTCTATACCCACTTTCATCCACCTTATACCTACCATCAAAATAAAGAAAAATATATGCTAAAAGCACTCTTATAAATGAGTATTTATGCCAACATAATGTTACAAAAATTAATAATAGATAAATTTATACTTTATTATCAAATAAAACTAATACCACAAATCCAAATACATAAAAATATTTAAATGAAAGCAATACATCAATTTAATCACAAGTCAAATAATTAAAAAGCTACTCCACATCTTATCTTGGATCACATTCCTCCCTCATAAATTTTGGATAACTTTGGAATTTGTTTGAGGTAGAAATCTAGAAATATGCATATCAACTTTTGTTGTGGATAAGAGGTGAGGTGAGTATGGAGTGGTTGGAAATAAAATTTATCATCCATTCCATAACCTATTTATTTTTGTACATCCATCAATTGCCAAACTCATATACATACCAGCCCATAATAAAATTGGGAGGAACAGGTGTCTTATTCAACATGTACCAGTGTCATCCTTAAATAAAACCCTATTTAAGCTATAGTTTTGTTTTGTTTTGTTTATATTACATGGTTTCGTTTAATGTTTTTTTGGGTCAAAATAAAAATAAAACCCGCGTTGAGACGGATGACCCGCCTGGGTTTGGTCCTTCCAAATTCTAATCCCGCCAGGAAACCCTAAACTGAGAGAAAAGGTAAAAGGTCGGACAACTCTTGGGTTGCAACTCCGCTGACTAGTGGCTAACCCAGGTGATCTATCATGGCTACAACCACCAAACCTCGAACCAGTAGCTTCTCTCGCAATCCATCAGCGGGTCCCACTTCTCAAATCCCTGGCCTGAAGCCCGGACCCAACGGCGCCGTCTTCCTCTCTTCCGGCATTCCTGACCTTGACAGTATGCATTCCAACTTTCATCTTTTTTTCTCTTCTCTCTCAAAATTAGGGTTCTTTTATGTTTTTAGATTAAGGGTGTTCATTAAAATGTGATCTTTTGTTGTATAATCATATATTCTGATGTTAATTGTCGATTTAATAAAGTTTTGTGAGGTGGGGTTTATGAATTAGGAGATAATTTTAGAAATTCAATTCCTTGTTATTTTGCATTTGTTGTTTGTTCATCAAATTTTGATTTTTCTGTTTAATTAATAATGTTACGAAAATGTGAATGCCCCATTAAAAATATACAGGGATTTTGGGTGGTGGGTTCAGTCTGGGGAGCTTAATTATGGTAATGGAGGATTCGGAAGCGCCTCATCACATGTTATTGTTGAGGAATTTTATGGCGCAAGGATTAGTTCATAATCAGCCACTTCTATATGCCAGTCCTTCCAAAGACCCTAAGGGGTTTTTGGGTACTTTGCCTAACCCTATGTCCCCTAAAGACGAGAAGCCCCGTGATCATGGTACTGAACAGGTATCCAATGCTTGTTATCTCTTGGATTGTCATCTGTAGATTTTATCGGATCACACAATTATCATGTGTTTGGTTGAATTGAATTGTAGGATAAGGATTTGAGGATTGCTTGGCAGTATAAAAAATACTCCCGGGAAAATCAACCAGGTCACGATATTAGAGGTATAGTGAAGTAGCTTTTCTTTCCTGTTAATGTCATTTCATGATCTTATGCTGTTAGGTTTAAGGGCATTGGGTAATGTTGTAACGTGCAATTTGTGGGATTATAGAGGGAAGATGTAAATAAGGGGACTGATTTTGTCAATTGAAAAACACTTCAAATAGCATGATTGCAAACTGATGTGTAGTGGAAGAGAATGAGGAAATTTGTTTGGTGGTTTATGGTTAAGCAGACTCCATAATTGAATACTGCAACAATTTCGATTTGCGGAAACCTTTGGAGAGACAACATTTTGTAGGACAGCTCATTGACTGTGTGAGCACTCAAGATTTGACTTTGGACATACTTAATCAGCGTTGTTCCACATTTCTAGCACAAAATTTAAGGTATGCCATTTTGATTATATTGGTGAGGCAATCTTGCATTTGTGAGGGTTATTGTCAGGTTTCTTTTTCCTTCTCTTTTACTGATTTATTGCTTCTGGTATGAGGTCATGTAAGCAACTTAAGCCATCATGTTTTTGCCTTTTCCATTGACAGTACACTTGTCTTGTTTGCAGAAGTGGTAGTAGCATTTCTTGTGGCGGTCGCATTGCTATTCAGTCATTTTGTGCTCCTCAATGTGGATACTTAGACAAGGTGTTGATTCTGTTTTTAAGATTGAACTTTGTAGATTGCAATAATCTGCCTTCACCTAAACAACACACACAAACACACCACACACAAATATAGGAGAGAAAGAAGAATTCAAGGTAAAGATTGAGGAAGGTATTGTTGATTAATTGCTAAAGAAAAAAAAGTAAATACAAGACATTTGAGAGGTCCTTGGCTCTCAAAATACACCACACATACTACACAATTTTCAATAATGATTCATTCCCCTCCTTCCCTTATTTTACCCATAATCACATCACGCATATTACACCTGATTATTCCTCTGCCATATCACACTCTTTTCACTTTGCCTTTGCCTTTGTTTCTCCTCTTGCAAGAGCTATCTATTCGGTTTGGATCCATCAAACAATGACATGTCATAGCTTCCACCACCGGAGCCTCTGATTCCATAACTTTCATCGCAATAATAGCCTCTCCATCCACTAGAGATCCCCTTCCATCTCCAAACCCCTCCAAACATGAAACCACTATGGTTTTCCATTGGATTCATAGCTTTTGGTGGTGGTGAAGATGACTTCACCATGACCGGAAGCTCCGATGAAAACTTTTCATGCATCCTTTGCCCATCGGAGGTCCATCTGGTGGTGGTCGATGCGACCCCCTCTAGGATTGCGGGACTTGCTTTTTCACCACCTCTGTGCACGGAACGTAGCCAAGGTAATTACCAAGCCACATGTGGTGTTGACTTACGCTAGAAGAAAGCAAGGCCAAGGGAGAAGAGCAGAGGAAACAGAGGCATAAAGTATAAGGCTAAGAACCGGTGCACATGGAGTGTTATACATAATTATGTAAATATGAGTTATGTAAATAAAGTAGCATGAAGGAATATTATTCTGTTAGAAAGAAAAGAGAATGCTTATCTGTATTTAAGGGGAAGGGGACTGAATGTAGAGGCACCGAAAATTATTGTTACACTGTCTGACATTGGAGAGTGCCTTTTCTCTCAAACCAAAAGGAATTCTATTATACAAATATAGTAACTATCCCTATTTCTATTTCTTTGTCTTGATTATCTCGATCTCTTGTGCTCTTGATCATCCAAATCCTCGCAAAACTTCTCCGGTCTCTAGCAAACCTGGTATTAGAGCTGCACGATCCGAGAAGGGAGATGCCGCCAATGACCAACTCACAGAGGATGGAGAACGAAATTTCCGCGCTAGATGGGAAGATAACGCAAGCCGCTATTGCAACGTTGGGACTGATGGAGCAAAGCTTTATGTAACAAACCAACAAAGTTTTGGAGAAGTCCATCCAATAGATACGCACTGAACTGAGGTCACAGCCTTACCCAAGAAGATTGAGGCTCATACACTGGAGCAAGGGGAAAACCACCACCAATGTATGGAGAGAGTATATTGGGCGAGTCTCACATACCTCATTCTGGCAAGGCGTGGGAAAAGGGTGGAGAAGGCCTAGAGAAGGGGATGGTGGAGCGAATTATAGGATGAAAAAACTAGCTCTCCCTTTGAAGGAGTCAATCCTGATGGATGGATTTTGAGAGCAGAAAGATACTTCCATTTCTACCGTTTGAGCGAAGAGGATTGTCTTGAGGCGGCTATTGTAGCCTTAAATGGAGATGCCTTGTTGTGGTTTCAAGGGGAAGACCGTAGGAAGAGGATTACGAGATGGAAGGAGCTTAAAGGGCTCTTGCTACGCAAGTTTCGGCCGGATTCATTAGGCACTATACACAAACAGTGGTTAGCCCATCAACAACGGGTGATGTCAGAGGTAGTTTACCGGAGAAGGTTCGTTTAGCTTATGGCGCTCTTAGTCGAAGTAACGGAGGAGATTGCCATGGGACAATATATGAATGGGTTGAGAGCGGAAGTGAGGGCTGAGGTGAGGATGTTACGACCACGATCTCTTGATGACGCCATGGATTTATCCCTCAAAGCAGAAGATAAGTTGAAGATTGAGTCCAAGCAACGCATGGACAGTCGGGCCAAGGGGGATGGAGAAACAATGTGAGCCCAAGTTATAAGCAGCATCTTACCCATATAATGACTAGCCCACCTACGCATAACCCACAACCTTTCCCATTGTCTTCATTCAACACCCCAAAGACCATGATGAACCAACAATCAAATGGGATAAAGAGGCTCAACGAGAAGGAGCTATTGTACAAGAGGGAGCATGGGTTGTGTTTTAGATGCGACGAGAAATGGAACAATTGCCATAGGTGCAAGAAGAGAGAGTCGAGTGTGTTAATACCCTTTGAGGAAGGTGAGGGGGAAAAGGAAGGAGAGGAGCAGGGGATATCCCACCCGAATCTCCTTTGTCCATGCCCATGATTTCCCTCAATTCGGTTTTGGGGTTTACCGGTACTAGGACAATGAAGCTATAGGGTACAATACAAGGAAAGGAGGTAATTGTAATGATCGATCCCGGGGTTACTCACAATTTCTTATTGAAGAATGCGACAATGGGGAAGCTGTTCAAGGGAAGGGTGAGTGTTTGGGGGTGGTGTTGCAATTACTGGAAAAAACAGTGGTTGAGGATTTTTTGGTGTTGCCTTTGGGAAACTCTGATATCATTCTAGGGATTCAGTGGCTTGAGAAGCTAGGAACAATTTCCACACATTGGAAGACTTAGGTTATGCGCTTTCAGGTGGATGACATAAAAGTAACTCTAAAGGGGGATCCTTCTTTGGGAAGGACCAATATCTCCTTGAAGGCGATGCTGCCAACGTTACGCAAAGAAGGCAATGGATATTTGGTGGAGTTGAACGTGATGATGGGAAAAGTGGCGAAGTAAGATCCTGTATAAAACATTCCACCCGCAATACAAAACATTTTGCAAGAAATACCAAACTGTGTTTAACATGCCACCGAACCTCCCACCCAAGAGGGAGATTGAACATGCTATTATCCTTAAGGAGGGCACTGATCCGGTTAGTTTTCTGCCATACCGCTACCCACAGAGACAGAAGAATGAAATCGAGTGATTGGTCGGGGACATGTTGCACGCTGTGCTCCTGGTTAAGAAGAAAGATGGATCGTGGCGATTTTGCGTGGACTACAGAGCTTTAAACAAAGGTATTGTCCTGAGAAGTATCCCATTCCAGTAATAGATGAATTACTTGATGAATTGCACGGAGCTTATGTATTTTCTAGATTGGATTTAAAATCTGGATATCACCAGATTAGAGTTAAAGAGGGAGATGTTGCTAAAACAACCTTTCGTACCCATAATGGTCATTATGAATTTTTAGTCATGCCATTTGGCCTGAGTAATGCTCCTTCCACATTTCAATCCCTTATGAACTCGGTCTTTAGGCCCTACTTGCGGAGATTCGTGCGGGTGTTTTTTGATGATGTCCTAGTTTATAGTGGTAATAGGAAATTTGACGGTGGTGCTGAGGTTGTTACAGGCTCATAAATTATATGCCTATTAAGGGGAGTATGAATTCGGGCTCTTGAGAATAGCATATTTAGGGGATATAATTTCGGGAGATGGTGTAGAGGTTGATCAGACAAAAATCCAAGCGATGCAAGAATGACCAAAGCCTACTAATTTGAGGGAGCTAAGGGGATTTATGGGATTAACTTGGTACTATAGAAAATTTATTAAGAATTATGCCCATATAGCGCACCCCTTAACGAAGCAATTGAAAACAGACAATTTTGGGTGGAGTGTAGCGCCTACAGGGGCTTTCAAGCTCCTCAAGAAAGCCATGATAGAAGCCCCAGTTTTGATGATGCCCAACTTTGAGGAAGCTTTTGTGATTGATGCTGATGCTTGCGGACACAGGGTAAGGGCTGTCTTGCACCAACAGGGGCATCCAATCACCTTCTTTAGTAAGATGTTAGGAAGTAAAGCACGGGATAAAGCCATATGCGAGAAGGAACTTATGGCTATAGTTATATCAGTGGAAAAATGGCGTCATTACTTATTGGGACGTGAGTCCATTGTTCGCACTGATCAAAAAAGTCTCAAGTACTTGTTAGAACAATGGAAAGTAGGCTAAGAATATCAAAAGTGGGTGGGGAAGCTTATGGGTTATGTTTTCGAGATCCAGTACATGCCACGTAGAACATTGTAGCGGACGCTCTGTCACGTGAATATATTCCCAATATCGGCTGTTCCACCTTGGTTTCTGCCTGTGGTATCCCGTGGGCAAAGGTGCAGGAGATGATCTTGCAAGATAAGTTGATTCTGAAATTAATTGATGATATTAAGCAAGGCCACAAGGTCCCTAAATGGTTTACACTTAAGAATGGGGTTTTGAAGTTCAAGGGTAGGATAGTAATTCCTAGAAACTCCACTTTATCTGCTGCCTTATTGCGTGAGTTCCATGACTCACCTATAGGAGGCCATGCTGTGGATTTCAAGACCTATCAGAGGATAGCCATGGAAAGGTATTGGCAAGGGATGAAGAGGGACATCCCTAGATATGTACAGAGCTACACTACTTGCCAACAGAACAAAGCTGATACCGTCAGTCCAATGGGGCTTCTCCAACCGCTTCCTATCCCTGACTGAGTGTGGAAGGATATCTCAATTGACTTCATTGAGGGTCTTCCGAAATCTGAAGGCTGGGACAGCATCTTGGTGGTGATAGATCGACTGTCCAAGTATGCCCATTTTGTTCTCTTGAAGCATCCTTTTACTGCTCCCTTGGTAGCTGAAGCATTCCTCAGAGAAATAGTGAGTTCCTTCCACAATAGCTTAGAGTATTTCTCAGTGGGTTTTGGAAAGAACTATTCTGATTGCAGGGAACCCAATTGGCAAGGAGCATGGCACCATCCGCCATCTGATGGACAAACGGAAGTGCTCAATAAGGGGATTGAAGCTTATCTCAGATGCTTTGTCAATGGGAAGCCAAAAACTTGGTTTAAATGGTTATCTTGGGCAGAATACTGGTATAATACCGCTTATCACACTTCCACGCATTATACTCCTTTTAAAATCCTGTATGGCAGGGAGCTACCTCACTTAATTAGATTTGTCCAAGGTGCAACAACGGTTTCTTCAGTGGAGGAGGAACTTATGGAGAGGGATGCAGTATTAGATGGTTTAAAGTTCAACCTCCTCAAAGCTCAAGAGTATATGAAAGCTTATGAGGATAAGAAAAGAAGAGATGGGGAATTTGAAGTGGGTGACTGGGTGTTTTTGAAGTTACTGCCTTATAGACAACACTCCATCTCTAACAGAACATCCAAGAAGCTTTCCCAAGATATTATGGTCCTTATAAGGTAATTCAAAGGGTGGGTGCTGTCGCTTACAAACTCCAATGTATTCCACATTTCTCAATTGAAGAAAGTTGTGGGTACTCATTTTACTTCAACCCCTCTGCCAGAATCACTCTCAGCTGATTTGGTACTTGAAGTGATACCTGAAGCAGTGCTGCCAGTTCGAAACAGACAAGTAGGAGAGCAGCTATTGGTTGAAGTTCTCATTAAGTGGATGAATCTCCCTGAATTTGAGGCCACGTGGGAAACATTTTCAGAGATTAATACGTGTTTTCCTGAATTCCACCCGGAGGACAAGGTGAATCTTGTTGTGGGGAGTAATGCAGGGAACGTAGCCAAGGGAATTACCAAGCCACCTGTGGTGTTGACTTACGCTAGAAGAAAGCAAGGCCAAGGGAGAAGAGCAGAGGAAACAGAGGCATAAAGTATAAGGCAAAGAACCGGTGCACATGGAGTGTTATACATAATTATGTAAATATGAGTTATGTAAATAAAGTAGCATGAAGGAATATTATTCTGTTAGAAAGAAAAGAGAATGCTTATCTGTATTTAAGGGGAAGGGGACTGAATGTAGAGGCACCGAAAATTATTGTTACACTGTCTGACATTGGAGAGTGCCTTTTCTCTCAGAACCAAAAGGAATTCTATTATACAGATATAGTAACTATCCCTATTTCTATTTCTCTGTCTTGATTATCTCGATCTCTTGTGCTCTTGATCATCCAAATCCTCGCAAAACTTCTCTGATCTCCAGCACTCTGTTAGTTGTTTCTCCGCCTCCGACTGATGGTCTTGGATCTGCTCGACCTCTGTCTTCAACTCCGTGTAGGCGTTGAACTTAGCCATCGCCAATGACATGCTCAATGGAGCCATCCATCCACCTTCTCAAGCCACTTCGTGTAGGCGTTGAACTTAGCCATCGCCAGTGACATGCTCAATGGAGCCATCCATCCACCTTCTCAAGCCATGACAGATGACTGTAACCCAGCCATCATATTCTCTAACTGCTCTACCCTGAGCATTACCACCCGTTCTGTGACCGTCATAGCTCTGATACCACTTTCTGCCTTCACCTGAATAGCACACACAACCATACCGAGAGCACAAAGCACGCAAATGCAAAAGATAAAGAATTTCAGAGAAAGATTTAGGAAGGTTATTGTTGATTAATTGCAAAAGAAGAACTTAGCTCTTCCAATACACCATATACTATACACACTACATACTTTTCAGTAATTATCCTTCCCCTATTTAACCCACTCACATCACACATATTCCCTTACACCTGATTATTCCTGTGCCACATCAGCCTATTTTGTAACTGCCTCCTCCCTTATTCCCAATTTGCTCTTGTTTCTCCTGCTGTAAGTTTGGATCACAGTTCAGGGTAAATTCATAGCAAAGTTTTTCGCAAAACCATTCTTGTTGATGTTGCTTTTGTGAAATATTACTCTCCTTAACTCCCTCTGTATTGCACTTTGTCTCTCTATTGTTAATTATCAACATTTCTTTTCCATTATCCAGTAGTATAATGTTTGGGATTTTTTTGCCTTTTCATGTTTCAGGACTGGCTTATGCTTGCTTTTATAAAGTCATTGAAAGGCATGGTTAGGGCTTCAAATGCAGTTGCTATCATAACCTTTCCACATTCACTTCTATCATCATCCTTCTGTAAAAGATGGCAGCATTTGGCTGATACCCTGCTTTCTGTCAAAGCAATACCAGGCATGTCAATGGACTCTAAAATTGCCAGATGAACATGGTTCTTTTTCTCGTATCTAAAGTAACTATGTTGTATATTTTATCCAGACGAGGACAAGGAGTTAGCGCAGCTACTTACTGGATATCAAGAAATGGTTGGTTTTCTCAGCATTCACAAAGTGGCCAGGATCAACACCCAGGTAAGGTTAAATACTCTAGTGAACCATTATTATGAATGCGTTTGAAATTAGAATGCAGGGTGGGGAAATAGTTCTGCCCATTGTCCAACTATACAAATTTCTGTAAAGCTCCATTTGAGAATGTAGGAGCTGGATTTAGTTTCCATTCATTTGATATTGTGTTTTCTTAACTTGTAAATCCTTAAATAGGTACCTTTGGTTTTGGAGGCTTCTACATACTCAATCAAGCTTCATAAACGAAGATCATTGGTTTTAGAATGCCTAAATCAAGCTCCCATTGATGGTTCAAGTGGAGCCTCATATGGCACATCTAGTAGTTGTTCTGCGTCCACTAAACAAGGTTCTCTTGACTTCTAGATGACTAATTTGATCCTGAAAGTTTGGATATTTTCTTATGCTTTACTGCAGGCATTACTGGCCTTGTTTGTCAAACGCATGCGCAAATGCCTGTTTAAAAAAGGGTAAGAATCCATAAAGCAGTGTTTTTGCCTCCTTGTTCTTCAAACTTGCTAGATTCAGTGAAGTCTAGGTGTTTTGTTCTAATATCATTCATTTTAATGCTGGCAATAGTTTAATAAGAGTGCATTGCTGGAGGTTTAGTTGTGGCTCAATTTGAAAAGTCATATGGCAGAGTCGGTTGTCTGGTAGTTGATGTTTACCTGGTGTTGTTTTTTCGTAGTGCTGTCAGTAGGAAGCTAGGCCAATACCAGATATAGAAGTGACGTTCATTTTTGAGGAAAACGTGCACTTTTGCATCATGTATGATTTTGTACGGAGCATAGAATTTTATGATTTTGTACGGAGCATATAATTTTGTATGATTTCACACGCTGCAGATTATATACATGTTATGGCACATGATGAGTCATACGTGCTTTAGCTGTTGGAGTTGAATAGGTTATTTGAGAACTACATTGAATGTTGAATTACACGTTTACACTTCAGTGTTAATAAAGCAGTATTATATAACTGAGTATTTTCGAAGTTGGTCAACCAGTATCTTGATGGTTTGGTTTGGAATTGGGGATTCTGCAATATTAAGCATATCATTTTCAGTTTTAAGAATCAGCCTGCCAACTTAAAGAGTACGGAATCTCTTAAATATTAACATCTTAAGTATAATAGCAGATCATATCATTGATATCCTATACTTCGCATGTGAGATACACTCAAATTAGTCATTCCACCATATGGACCACAGGAAAATTAATAGACATTATTTGAATCTAAAAAGGCTTGTGATTGAAAGCTGCAGCTTATCATAATATCAAGAAGGATCTATCCTCATTCAGTCTTCAGTGTGTTGCCAACGTCGAGTACAAAACGGTACCTAACATCTCCTTTGAGTAGACGTTCCATGGCTGTGTTCACATAATCCACTGGCACTACCTCAATATCCGTTTTAATGTCATGTTTGGCTGCGAAATCGATCATCTCCTGTGTCTCTTCCATGCCTCCAATGCAACTTCCAGCTACAAACTTCCTACCTGTTTTATTTTCCAGTACAGTTCATTGGATGTACAAAATCTTCATCAGCTCAGACATAAACAAACAAGTTTACTCTTCGATTGGGGGAGCGAGTTTGCTTACCCATAAGGAGAGGGAAGATTGGCAACTCAAGAGGTTTTTCTGGAGCACCAACCATGATCAACTTTCCATGAGTTTTTAGTAGTGAGATCAATGGTAAGAGAGGATGAACTGCCGAGACCGTATCGATAATGCCATCCATCGTCCCCACAGCAGCCTAGACAAATGCAAGCGACTCATAATTTTTACCACAATGGACAATGAGTTAAGTATGGACATGTAAAAACACTCTGAGTCTCGGGTTCAAACAGGCCAGTCAATTATCATCACCCCTTTATCAACAATTCTAGTTAGTGTTTCCTAATGATTTGGTTCCACCATTCCACCAACGATGATATAAGCATATATAACAACCCTAAGAAGTAGAGAAATTGTCAAAAATTTTATTTTGAATTTTAGGCTGTCATTCAGGTGAATATTCTTGCAGATTTTCAAGGAAAATACCAAATAGACATCATGTTACAGAAAATCTAATCCATAAGGGGTAAGATATTAGCTATTCAAAAAGCTACCTGCAATTCCTGAGGGTCACGGCTGACTAAAAAGCTATCAGCACCTAGACGGTTGATAGCTTCCTCCTTCTTGTTAGGTGAGGTACTGATAACTGTGACATTAGCACCAAAAGCCTTGGCAAATTTCACAGCCATGTGTCCTAGACCACCAAGGCCAACAACACCGACACGGAGTCCAGGTTTGTCGAGCTTAAAGTGTTTCAAAGGGCTGTAGACTGTGATACCAGCACATAGAAGAGGTGCAGTGGCATCGAGTGGCATATTCTCAGGAATACGAACAGCGAAATACTCGTCAACCACCATGGTATTAGAGTAGCCACCATATGTAGGGGTGCCATCGTAGTAAGTGGATCCATAGGTTACCAACATCTTGGGGCAGTAATTCTCAAGATGCTTGCCACAACTATCACATGAACGGCAGGCTCCAACCATGCATCCTACCCCAACTCTGTCTCCTACTTTGAAGTTTTGCACCTTGATTCCTACCTCTGTAACCACACCTACAATCTCGTGCCTACAGAATAAAATGCAACTGAGACTGCTACCTATGTCATTGAATAGACCCAAGAAATATTTGAAAAGAAAATTAGAGTTAATTACCCAGGAATAGCTGGGTAAGAGGCATTCCCCCATTCATTCTTGATGTAGTGAAGATCAGAGTGGCAAATGCCACAATACAACACTTTGAAAGTCACATCCTGATCTCCTGTTGCTCTGTACATCAATACCCTCTCGTTTAATCAGTAAACAAAGTATTCATACAAAACAAATAACATAACAATTCTGTATCAGGTAGCTGTATCTCGTAAAATCTTTTGATTTGGAATGGCATTGTCCTACTTCTACCACCATCCTAGGCTACTAGGCTCCGACCTTATCACATCTTCCATTACACCTACCTATTCAATCTCCTACGTATAACTATTCTTTTAACGTCTAACTCCTACGTAATGACCCACCAAACCATTCTTTTAGATCTAGAAAACTCAAAAACACTACATTATTAATGAAACAAATCAAAACCTGGGTAGTGCAAAATCGCATCACTTAGATCATACCCTTGAGGCCTTGAGAGCATGTGTCACAACAAATAAAGAAATTATATGACAACGTTCAGTGAAAAAATAAATGATGATACCTCCTCGAGAAATTAAAGGGGGAGAGGATTCCAGAACAATCTCTAGCAGCCCATCCAAATGCCTTTTGTGGGTGTAGATCCTCAGGTGCTCCTGCCATATTTTTTTGGTTCCTATTCTTCACAAAACCGATTATTTAGTTTGCTGAAAATAGAGGGACAAGGTATTGCGGGGACGAAATGTAGCATTAACAACTCACAAGGGTGGGGTTTTATACGAGCAACACTGACGTAGTAGGTGACCTATGATTATGTGACGACCTCTGTGATTGGTGAACAAGGATAACACTCATGAGTTTGAGATTTGACTGTGATACGAGGGCTTCATCTTGTCGTCTCTAGTTTGCCACGTTGCAATCGAGTGTATTCCTATTATCGATGTAGACGACCCATAAGCCACTCGAGACTCGAGAGCACAACTTTTGCATAAGTGACATAGCCAATGACCTAAGCTTTTCTGAGTTTCTGGTCTGTGATAGTCTTCTAGACAGTCGATTTAACCAGCTTAATTTTCTACTTACACGTACAATACACTACGATCAACTGATGCGAATTGCATGTTTAAACTTTGCGTTTATTAATTCTGCAGTGCGTTAAATTTTTAGAGCAGCTTCTGCGGTAGTAGTGTCACTTATTCCTTGGTTTTACGTAGTCTACCCCGACATATGATTAACAATTTCATTTAAGACTTGTTTTGGTGAATACCTACACAAAGAGAACAACTAGTATCGAGGGTTGTGTCTAAAAAAACTCGGTTTAATACTTAAGTCTATTAATGCTACTTAAAGATCAAAAAAAATCTCTAAGACAAAGTATTTGTGTTTATTCAATTAACAAAAGCATACCTTTTCCCATTCATATAAATGTTGTATTTTTAGTTGATGAGTAGACAAAAAAGTGATAAATTTATATGTGTCATAATATTTATTAGGTGTGTCGGGACTTAGAGTTATTGAGCCTAATCTAATTACTCATTCCTTTAATATATTTTGGACAAATTTCTTAGATGGGTTGCAAACCATGGGTTCTTAAATTGGCCCATATGATCTTTAACCTATGGTCTAGTAATAATTTACAGACACTATCCTATAAGTTAGACAATACATATATATTGCCTTCAATACATTTTGAAGTACATGCATGAGCTATCAAGTCTTTGTATTTTAGGTATAACATAATTGAAGTGCGGATCAGTATTGATTACAGTTTACACAATTACACATCATACCAACCACACACAAGCAAAGAGTGCAAACATATGTTGATGAACCCCACACACACAAGCAAAGAGTGCAAACATATGTTGATGAACCCCTGAACCATTATTTAATTGATTACACATCACAGCAACCCTTACATTTAAGCAAAGAGTACAAACATTCAGTGGACAATCAAGAGTACAAATTGCAAAGTCATTAATTCATCCTCCCAAGCAAGTTCTCAGGCGAACAATGACAAGTCTAATGACTCTCACTTGACTCGTGAAGTGATCAAACTCAATCTCTTGCAGCTTTCAGTGTGTTGCCAATGTCAATGACAAAACGGTACCTAACGTCTGCTTTGTGTAGACGCTCCATGGCTGTGTTCACATAATCCATCGGAATAACCTCAATGTCTGCCTTAATATCATGCTTAGCCGCAAAATCAATCATTTCTTGGGTCTCCTTCATGCCTCCAATACCGCTTCCACCCACCATCTTTCTCCCTGTCACATTTCCTTAAAAACATTAATCTCATGTACAATGAAATATGTCCCGTTGATTGAGAGGGCTAGGGGGTACATACCCATAATCAGAGGGAAGACAGGTAACTCAAGTGGTTTGTCTGGTGCACCAACCGTGATCAGTTTTCCCTGAGTTTTCAGCAGACTGATCAATGGTAATAGAGAATGAGCTGCCGAGACTGTATCGATTAAGCCATCCATTGTCCCTGCAGCTGCCTGCACAAATGCAAGCAATATCACCCAATTAAAGGACTTTACTCGATTAAAAGGCACTGTCCCTGAGGAAAAATTTCTTAAGGAAATAGAGTCCTATACTCCTAATAAATTAAGTAATTGACCTATACTCCTTATAAATTAAGTAATTGACTACATTTCCCAGGCAAGTACTGTATTTAGAAAAACCAAATTTATTTATAGTCAGAATACATGCGGTTTGAAAGCTACCTGCAGTTGCTCAGGGTCACGACTGACCAAAAAAGAATCCGCACCTAGACGGTTAACAGCTTCATCCTTCTTATTAGGGGAGGTACTGATAACTGTGACCTTAGCACCAAAAGCCTTGGCAAATTTCACAGCCATGTGTCCTAGACCACCAAGACCAACAACACCAACATGGAGTCCAGCTTTGTCAAGCCCATAGTATCTCAAAGGGCTGTACACAGTGATTCCAGCACAGAGAAGCGGGGCAGTAGCATCGAGTGCCATGTTGTCAGGAATGAGAACAGCATAATGCTCATCAACCACCATAATATCTGAGTAACCTCCATATGTTGGGGTGCCATCATAGTAAGTGGATCCATAGGTAAGCAACATCTTGGGACAGTAATTCTCAAGATTCCTGCTGCAATTATCACATGAACGACATGACCCAACCATGCATCCTACACCAACTTTGTCCCCTACTTTGAACTTCTGCACCTTTTTCCCTACTTCTGTCACCTCCCCTACAACCTCATGCCTGGAAAAACCATATGTTTTTATCTTTATATGTTGTAGGAAGTACGGAGTATTACATATCAAATATCCGTGCATTATAAAGAACTATATCATATCGATCAATCTTAAAACAACTATTATTAAAAAATCAAATTACCCTGGAACAGCAGGGTAAGAGGCATCGATGAAATCACTACTACTCCATTCATTCTTAATGAAGTGAAGATCGGAGTGACAAATTCCAACAAACAACACTTTGAATGTCACATCCAGCTCTCCTGTTGCCCTGCACGTTAAAAGTCGTACATTTTGTTAGAATTACACTAATTTACATACAACATTGTATAGTAAATCCCTTTGCACCTCCTGGAGAAGTTGAAAGGGGAGAGGACTCCAGAAGAGTCTCTAGCAGCCCATCCAAATGCCTTTTGTGGGTGAAGATCTTCAGGTGCTCCTACCATTTTTGTTCCAACTTTTCTCTGTTTTTTCTAGCTTTCTTGGTTTTTTGTATGACCAAAGAAATGCAAAAGTTGATGGATAATAGGGAGACGGCCCCGAAGTGAACTTATATACACTCGAGAGAGGAGCATAAGTGACATAGTCAATGACCTAAGCTTTATTAACACTTGACTTATCATTGGATGTAAAATTGGATCCATTCCATACTTTGACGTGAGAGATGATGGATAAGCAGCGCTTCTTGTAACCAACAACCTGTTAATTACGGATTTGGATCACACTTGACTAAAAGAGAGAGTCTACGTCATAAGATTAAGAGAGTTACACTATAAACACTATAACAATAAACGAGTAGTCCCTCAGTTTTATACACCGAATATTTTTCTATTAATATATTAATATGACATATTTACATGCAATATTTTTTGTGCTCAGATCTTCAACACAATCAGCTTAACTTTGACAGTAGCGTACCTCGTCACATACTCCATACCAAGCTTTTTGAGTTTTTCGTATGTACACTCGTGTAATGGAAATCTAGTTAAGTAAGTCTTTTACTTGTACATAATGAAAAATATGTTTATAATGCCGTTTATATAATATTTGTATATATTTTATAATTTTTTTTTTTATAACTTGTGAGTTATCTCTTATCTGGGGGAAAAAAAACCCAAGTACGAGGCTGCTAACCACAGTGGCCATATCCGCCTTGTCCGGGTTTATTAATTCGAGGTAGCCTAAGTGGGTGATGAATGACGAGTACCCTTATGTCAGGGCTAATAGGACTTAGTGACCTTCTTGAGTCATATTCGACCTTTGTCATTAATTTAGTAGTAGTCGGTTAGGTTTATTTATTTATTTATTTATTTATTTTTATAAAATAGTTGGTTAGTAGGTTAGACTTTTAGTGCTAGTTCTTTAGTGTTAACCTTTTTCTTTAAAAAAAATAGGGAAACTCTACAACATACTCTTATATTACTGCGTTTTCTACATTATGTCCAGTGATTTTGAAAAGTCTACGTTTTACCCTTGAGATACGTTTAGTAAACACATTATACCCTTTGCTGGATAACTTTAACGGACGGAGTGAAGCTCCGTTAACGAACGTTTAAAAATACTAATGCAAAGCTTGATCGTTACTCTAAAGAAATCTACGCTTGTAAGCACCTTTAAAAATACTATGAAATAAGAAATTAAGAATTGTAAGTATTAGGCCCCAGTATGAGTACATACTATTGTAAACACCTTTAATTCGGCGGACTTCTTTAATAAATGCATTATCTTATCCTCAAAATTTATTGTTGATTACTTCTAGCTATAATGAAGTAGAATAATAATCATTTTGTTCATTAGTGGATATAACTAATGAAGTAGAATAATAATCTTTCTATTGTGATGAGTACTTTGTTCATTATAATTTATGGTTCATCTTTGTCTTATACTTTTAGGCTCCATTTAATAAGGTGTAAAACGTTTTCAACTAAAAATGGTTTCCCATGGAAAACCTTTTATGGTGGAAAACTCATTTTCATGAAACTTTTTCGTCGTTTGATTGCATGGAAAATGCTTCTACATTTAAATATTTTCCATTATTTGGTTGAACTGAAAATCAATTACTCAAATTAAATTTTCTAGTTATATTCTCTTGTCATTTTTTAACTCTTTTTTTCGTCATATTTTTTAGTTGTTTTTCATTAGCTAAATTTGTTATGCTATAATAAATAATTTTTTTTATAAAATCTACAATACATTTCTCTAATCTATTAATAACGTATTATATTATAAATAATATCGCCATAAAACCATAGAACCCTAAAAATTTGGTTCAACATTATAAAAAGACCTTAAGCTAACTATAAAGGAGTATTCATAATCGAATAAGCAAATAAATTAAATAGAAACCCGATCAATTGGTTGTAATGTAATAATTTGTACTTTTACATTTTAAATTTCTAATATAAAGAAAATTTCCACTCTAATTTTAAATAAATTGTTGATTGCCCATATTTCATGAGAAACTTACATGATTCAATCGAATCGGGGGTAAATCTAGGGTTTTTTTTTTCTATTTTCGATGAAAATGGATAAAATAGTTCAAATTCATGATATAGTTCGATAATTTAATAATCAAAACATGAGTTTCGAAGAAAACGTACTAAATTGATGATATTCGAAGAAGATGAAAAGAAATTATGGATTTTCCCCAATGTTTAAGAGAGAGAAAGTATGGAGTAGAGAGAGAAGATGAGAAAAGAAAAATATTTGAGTAGAGTTGGGCATGAGACGAACTGAGCATGCACACTTTTTGCACAATACAATACAATCAAAGTTGTGGTACGACATGATACACTATCCATGGAGTGGACCGTAGACAACAAAAAAATTTAGGCACGAGCACGCGAGCGGCACGCCAATTTGGCACGAGGTATGGCCAATGCACGCTAGTATTTAGTATTATTTAATACAATTAATATTACTATTATTTTTAATATTATTTTATTATTATAATATAATTTATATTATCTAAAATTATTTTTTTCAATTCAATTGTATACTTTATTTATTTTTTTGTTAAAAAAATTAGGTCAGCACGAGGCAAGACACGACACGCCGAGCACGTAGGCCGTGCTAAGCCATTGGTCGAGTTTTAGGGAAAAGTAGCATGACACAACTGTCGGCACGACCATAATTAGACACGACATGATAAGATGCCAGACACGAGTTGACACAATCCATAACGAGCACTGCACAACCCGTGTCCACCTCTATGCATGAGTTGGTAATGCATGAGTTGTTTGTTAGTTGGTGTTTTTTTTAGAGCAAATGGATGTAAAATTGTTTTACTCCCAATTTTAAAGGAAAATGTTTTCAATAGAGTGTAAAATAAATTTACACTCCAAGTTTTACATCCTATATTTTACTCCAAACTAAATAATGTAAAATGGGAAAATAGTATACTAGGAAAATAGCTTTCAGGAAAAATATTTTACACCCTACTATACAAAGCTTAAGTGTAAATTAGAGAAAGCTCTTGTTTCTATATAAGAAAATCAACACTAGTGCACTACAACACATCAAGGGTATTCCTGTAAAATAAGAAGCAACCTTAACCTTGTCAAACTAGGTAAACTAGTAGTAGTAGTCTCCTTGCTGTGCATGTTGATTAAAAGTAGTTAGGAGATATTATAGGAGTCACTACTCCCATATAATTAGGAAACAAGTTTAAATCAAAAACCATCTTTACATATTCTGCATATTTTTAGGAGATAAATCATTAGAACTAAAAATAGCATTTTTTATAAAAATATTTTCGAAAACACTTAAGAATAAACACTAGGAAAACCAACTCTTTATATATAAAGGAACTTTGAAATATTTAATAAACTTATCATCCTTGGTTGTTCCACATTACTAAGAATCTCTATACTTATATGAAACCTAATGAATACTCCTTATTTAGCTTTCATGCTCTTCATTGGTAAAACTTTTCCTCGGATGCTCTATCTTAAATTCTAACTCTGGAACTCAAACGCTCAATTTACTAGAACTCATACTTTAGTTCCTATAGATGACTAACTTTAACCGTTCAATTTTAGTACCTAATTTTAGAACTTGAGAAACAATATTTGCATATTAAATCCACGTGCCTTGATGCATTTTGATATCTTATAGGCTTCATATGATGACTTATAAGTTTGTAGTTTTATTGTCATCAATAGTCAACAACAACAATTCTTAATATGTTTGACTAATAAATAAAATTGTACTAGTATATGCCCGTACTAATGCACGGTAAGTAAGTAAAAATATGAATTTAATAAATTTTTATTATCTATTTTGGAAAAATGTTGATAATTGACATTAACATAATGCCCGTACATAAACTGCATTCTAGACAAACCTATAGCACGAATAGAAAAAGTTGATGATGATTAACATAATTTTCAATGAATGACACTAATTAGTAAAGTAGAAGAGAATATGATGATTAATAAAAAAATTATGGTATATACAATGCATGCATAACATTTAAATTTTTGCAAATCTATATAAGATATTAATTAAAAAAGGTTTAAGTTTTTTATAAATATAATTGATTAATATGATTGTGAGGGAGGAAGTTATGGGGGTAACTACCGGATTGGCGGTCTTGTGGTCCTTGCGGAAAGTTTCGACTATTCAGTATTTAAGGATTCTATTAAGCGTGTATTTCAGTTTGGGGAAAACGATCTTAGACTAGCATTAAAGTAAGGGTAAGCTTAAAATCATTCTTGTACTACTTGTCATGTTTTAACTTTTAGCAGTTGGGATATTTTCATTATACTTTTTAATTATTTAGTGTTTACTATTTGGTTGGAGTTATTTTTGGTGAATCATACGATTTGATAATACCTCACTTATAAAATATTTAGATTTGAAATTATTATCAATAAAAACCTTATAACCTCTCTTTTTGATGTATTATCTTGTCTTTTGCAGTAGTTTTCTTTTTTCTTTAGATCAATAACTGACCCTTGCATTTGAAGCTTATCCTAGAGGGAAGTCAACAATAACAAAAGCATATTGTATCAATTCAACAAAATTCGAAACAACTAATCTCATTCTATACTTGTGAATCATACCCCCGAGAAGGGAATTTATAGCCTAATACATTCCTTAGTTCCATATTTCCATTCATAAATGATACAATTTGGCACACAACCCAAACCTTTAAAAACTCAATTTTTTCATCATAACTCCGAGTTGAAGTCCCAATAACTTATCAAATTGTTCAACATTCACATACTTTTTTATAGCACTTAACAACGTCGTATAAATCACACCTAATTTTACAATTTAAAGAGAAAAATCCCTATTTATTTTAAAATCAACGCGAAATTGAGCGATATTAAGAAAGATATGTACCGTCACAGCAAAGCGAATCAAAGTCAAAAACCAGAGATTGCAGTGGATTCTTCAATGAAATTTCCTCAACGCGATGGATGTACTCTAGAGTGGACCCGTCTACTAATTGTGCAGGGAGACATTGGATGGAGGCTGCTGGGCCAGGGATGAGGATGTCGATGGTAATGTTAATGTTTGAGAGGAATGGTAATAATTGTGATGATAAGTATAGCAGGGTAAATAGACAGTTTTAACAGTGGAAGGTAGTTAAAGGAAATGTTTATCTGTTTTTTAACCCAAGCTACAATTATCTATATATTTATTTTTTTAAAGTATTATTTCAAATATAGTTATGAAATGTTTATCTATTTTTTTAAACCCAAAGCTACTTTTTTTTTTAAAAAAAATCCCACATGAACCTATGATTAATTAGTTACCGAACCAACATTTTTTAATTTTTTAAATTATTTTCACCCGAAGCAACGACAAACCTCAAATTGGCTTTTGGAGACCTCAAATTCATTTTTTCCGTTTTTTAAATTTATCGTACTTTTATTTTTGCACTATTTATAAGTTTGATTTTAATTTTTTGGTGACTTATCTTTAAGAAAAAATATAATTATGTGGAATCTTGTTAGATTTGTCTCAATATATAAGTTAGCTATATCAATTTTTTTTTATAGTTTTTACCTATATCTAATTAAAGATATTAAAGGTTAAAAATGTGCATTGACAAACATGTTTTGAAAAGATTTGCAAGTAAAAGAAATAGAGAAAGTATATATTTGGATAAAATCCCGAATGATTGTTAATTAATTTAGTGCGTAACTTTTAATTAAGCGGAAAGTACATAATATAAAATTATACACTAAGTACGTCAGTCACAAAAACAATGGAAAAAGCATATGGACACCGTATGGAATCAATCAGTTGTTTCTTTAGAAAAGTTAAGCATTTGCTTTCAATGCATTTGCTTGTTAATTAATAAGCGTGACTTTTAAATTTATCAAAAATTAGCAAAATTAAAGGTATACCGCACAGACAACGATAACACCTCATGTTATTAAAAAGCAGTACCCTTTAACCATTCAATCAAAATCAAAATTCAGATGTTGTCCAAACACAATTCATTTCCTTTATTCTTAACACAAAGCAGATCCTATATTAAAAAACTGTAAAATTGAAACGCACGGAATACGAATTGAATATCAAACTTCATATTATACAAAAAACTGAGAAATGAAAAATAGAGAAGAGAAACCTGAAAACGGGAGAGTTGGGGTTCCATTGTTGTATGGAGGTTAGGGAAAGCAGGAGGAGACGCAAATGACGTGTGCGACGGTTTATTAGAATGTGTGCGTCCATTTTAAAGGGTATGTGATTTTAATTTTTGTTTCAACCAAACCTAGAATGAAGTAGTTATTTAAAACTAATTTTTTAAATTTTTTTTTTATATTTTTCACTTCAAGCAACGACAAACCTCCGTTTGGCTTTAGGAGGCTCCACATTAACTCATGCTCGTAAATAATATAATAAGATGTGATTTTAAATTTTGTTTTAACCAAACCTAAAATGAAATAGTTACCCAAAACTAATTTTTTTTATTTTTATCTGAAACAACGACAAACTTCCGTTTGGCTTTTAAAGGCTCCACATTAACTCATGCTCGTAAATAATATAATAAGATTAATCTTTTCTTTCTTTTGGTACGCTTATGTATAAGAAAATAATAATTATTTGAAGAATATGACAATTGCGATAACCTATAATTTCTTCAATCTTTTACTAATCACATGAGATTGTAAGAAAGTGGATAGACAATTAGTAAAAGTCAGTCAGTCACACTAAAAAGTAAAACAACTTTTCCTTGGCAAAGGTCTTTTGTGTGATGGGGCTGATTCATCTTATAGTTAATGTGCACAGTGATAAAACTAGATTTGTATATTATTGTATGTTAAATGGCATCTAAAATAGTCAAATTAGTTTAAGCTTTAGTTTAAACATGACCTAATAAGTTACTGTATTTAAGTAATTAAGACGTTCTTAAAAAGTAAATTAAAGTATCACAAAGTAAATTCTTATGATAAAACTATAAAAGCCTACTCGACTTGACAAAGTTCTTCTACTGAAAATCTGACAATGGTTTTAAAGACTATAATTTGTCATTGATGTTTGCTGCTTATATATGAAACTTTACTTTTCTTAGAAAACATTCAAATTTTTTTTGGCTTATACATATTAAAAGTAGATAGAAATACAATTAAAGTAGATTAGTTATACTCAAAAGTAAATCATGCAATCACATTCGAGTAGATTATTTTATTTATTAGAGTTTGCTGGAATTGTATATCACAATGATTTTGTCATATTAAGGGGAGATACTATGTCATTTTCATAATAATTGACCCATACATATATGATAATGGAGTTAAATATTACATTTATTACTAGGTATGCTAGAACCTATTAGCTCAAATGGTTGACCACTATGTTAATGCATAGAAATGTGCATTCGAGTACTACATAGGTTGTTTCAAAGGAGGTCTTGCATGGTAATAGGAGGTGTGGAAACGTCAGGAGGTTTTCATTAGATGGCTGATCCCAAATATTGGGTGGGTCTCACTTCTTACAAATGGAGTGGCCAAAGGTAACTCGGGCCCAGTTGAGTAGGAGGAATTATCAGAGGTTGTCAAGGGAAAGTTCACGAGATGTTTGTGTTGAATTGTGGTATATGTTCATCAACGAAGGCTAAGCTTTTAGGGGTCCTTAAGTGATTCTCTATTGCATGGGATGTCGGGCATCGGAGGATTCAATTATCTGTTGATTCGGAAGTGGTTGTAAAGCTACTTTTGAACGAGAATAAATCTTCCTCTCCTTTTATTCATATCATTTGCCGCCGTAGAGCTTTGATTTCTTGAGTAGAGTGGGCTATCAAAATTAGTCATTGCTACAAGGAAGCGAATAGAGCAGCAAACTAGTTAGGTAACCAAGGGCTGATTCAGACTGAGAAATTTATCTTTTCGAGGCGACTTGAGTGGGCCTCGAGCTATTTTGTTGGAGGATTTAAGTAGGGTCGTTTAGGCAAGATCGATTCCTGGTGAAGATGCTTAGTTTTCTATTTGTTTTCCTTTGTGTTTCCTTGTTTTTCTGTTTCATTTTTCTTTTCTTTTTGCTTTTTTGTTCCGGCCTTGTTGGGTTTTCCCTCTCTTGCACAAAAAAGGTGTATGTATAAAGGTAAACGAGACAAAAACATACACCAACGGAGACGATATGAGCATAAGCATTCATATGGAAACAAAATATGACTTCTTGATTTCTTTGCTGTTATATAGATTTGAAGATGTGCATAGTTTGTCTTTCGGTCAATTTAAAAGTAGATAAATATGCTAAAAGTAAATAAAACTGATCTATAGTACTTTTTCCAAACTATGAACGAAAAATCCTCTTAATCGCCTAAGAGTAGCTTTAGTGCTAGCCTAGGCCCTAGCATGGAAGACCTCTTAGGCCTATGGGCTTTGGCCCATTCTCTTATTTACTTGCAAGCATTGTGCTAATGAGTGTGTGTGTGTCTATATATGAGAATCTTTTGTCAAATAAGAACAAATCTTACACCATACAATCTCCAAATCTAACGGATAAGATTGAGTAAAAAATAATGGCAAAAGCGTAAATAAGGACAAAACTGACACACTTCTTTAATTTTTTTTAAAAATGACACACGTTTCCCCTTTTTCAGAAATATACTAAGACAAAATCACTTTTTGCAAAACCCCAAGAAAAAATTAAACTTTCTGACATCATTTCAGTTGTACTCTCTCTAAAATATTTGTTTAAAACATTTGTTCTATTGTTCTAAATGTCTGTTATATTGTTTTAAACTTCTGTTCTAATGTTCTATACTTTTGTTCTAATGTTTTAAACTTTTGTTTTTTTGTTCTAAAGATCTATTTCGTTGTTCTAAACTTCTGTTCTATTTTTCTAATGTTCTAAACTTCTGTTCAATTGTTCCAAACTATTGTTTTATTCTTCTAAGCTTTTGTTCTATTATTCTAAACTATTGTTCTAATGTTCTAAACTTCTATTCTATTATTCTAAACTATTGTTCTATTGTTTTAAACTATTGTTCTAATATTCTAAGCTTCTATTCTATTGTTCTAATGTTCTAAGTTTATGTTCTATTATTCTAAACTATTGTTCTAATGTTCTAAGTTTCTGTTCTATTGTTCTAAGTTATTGTTCTAATGTTCTAAACTTTTATTCTATTGTTCTAAACTTTTATTCTATTGTTCTAAACTTTTATTCTATTTTTATAAAAATTGACACATATGTTCATATTTATTCTATTGTCTAAGGTCTAATACTGATGTCCTAAAGTTTAATACTAGTATTCTAAGGTCTAATCCCGATATTTTGAACATTAGAACAAAAGTTTAGAATAATAGAACAAAATTTAGAACAATAGAACAAAAAAAGTTTAAAACATTAAGACAATAGTTTAGAACAATAGTTTAGAACAATAGTCTAGAATAATAGTTTAGAACTGTAGAACTTTAGAATAATAGAACGGAAGTTTAGAATATTAGAATAATAGAAGTTTTATACATTAGAATAATTGTTTAGAATAATAGAACAAAAGTTTAGAACAATAGAATAGAAGTTTAAAATGATATGACAATAGAACAGATGTTTGGAACAATGGAACATAATTTTAGAACATTAGGACAATTTTTTATAACAATAGAACAAAAGTTTAGAATATTAGAACAAAAATTTAGAACATTATAATAGTAGTTTAGAACAATAGGCAGAAGTTTAGAACATTTGAACAATAGTTTAGAACAATATAAAAGAAGTTTAGAACGATAGAACAGATCTGTATAACAATAGAACAAAAGTTTAGAACATTAGAATAAAAGTTTAGAACATTAGAATAGAAGTTTAGAATAATAGCCAGAAGTTTAGAACATTAGAATAATTGTTTAAAATAATATAAAAGAAGTTTTAGAACATCAGTACTAAATTTTAGAACAACATAATACATATTTTGAACAATTTATACTAACTTTTAGAATAATAAAATAAATAATCAATAGATAAAAAGTTTCCAATATCACAAAAAACGAGATATTGTACGTACATCATGACTTTTGAAAAGTTTGGGGAAAGGTGTTGTACATTGATAGTGGGAATACAAAAAAGTTCTAATAAATTACACTTTTGCCATTAAAAACTAAAATATTTTGAGTCATCAAATCTTTCTATTAATAGTGGGAGATGTGTTCTCATATTTTAAAAGTTTCTCATATAAGGGGGCGCGCGCGCGCACACACACACAGATATATATATATATATATATATATATATATATATATATATATATATATATATATATATATATATATATATATATATATATATATATATATATATATAATAGCTCATTTGCCTATGTTCATTTAGAGCGATTCATTTTGAAAACAAATTAAATTAAGGTTTTCACCTGAAATTTATATCTTAAAACTAAAATAAATAATACTCCGTAGAACTATTTAAATGACAAATTTTTTAGGATTTGTGTTAATATATATCTCTGTCTAACTACCGTAAAAAAATTCTCATAATTGTTTCGATTTTATAATGTAACCATCGACAAATAGTTACAGGACAAATAGTTACAGTAGACTCATTTTCGCACTTAATCTTTTTAGTTAGTTGAAATGAGATTGAGATAGACATGTAAATGAAAATTCAAGAAAAAAAGAATATCAAATGACACATATTCTTTATAGAAAGTTTTTTTTTTAAATATTATTAATCCATATGCATAATATTGTAATTTGTTTTCCAAAGTAACAAAATGAGTTGTGAACTATTTGGCTTATAAAATATTGTAATTGGCATACATCCATAAAATAACAGTGGGGCTTGGGTTTTTTTTAGTAATTTAAAAGCAAAAAGAAAATACATTGGGTTGGTTTTGAAAAAAATAAATAACGCTAAATGATCTACAAGTTGGAGTCTTGGATTTATGGATGACAACGAATCCAAGACCCGATTCAGACCCTATCAGATTCGACCCATTTTTAGGGTTTGAGTCTAATTTTTTTAGACCCATTATATCTGAGTCCATAAAATTTTGACCCAAATTTGACCCAGATCCGACCCACAAACCTGATCATTTTAAATAAATAAAACTAAAACTTAATTTCCATTTAGTTAAAAAAACTAAAAGTTTCAATCACATTGTCCCGCCGTCTTCCTCTTCTAATCTTCTTCTCTCCATCCTCCATTTTCCACTCTCAATCTACTGCAAACCTCCAACTCTTTCTTGTCGCCACTTGTCAGGTAACATATTCAAATAAATTTGATGTATACTTTCTTTTATGGTGATCATTCGTGCTTTGTGATTACTAGCTTCTCGTTGCCATGCCCCTGCAAATATATTCAAATGAGTTTGAGATTACTAGATTATGTGTGATTTTAAAACTAGCAAGTAGCAATGCAATTAATCTTAAAAATATTATAACAGAGTACTGTTGAGTTTCAGATTTTTGATTGATTATTGGATTTTAACTCTACTGGTTACTTATTTTCCACTCACTTAACTAAAGATTGTTTTGCAAGTATTTCAACAATACAAATTATGTGCTTAAGAAAAGATTGATTAATTTCTTTCATTAGACATAATAATGCAATTTATGGTCTATTATAACACATAGTCGATAAACAATTCTAAGGTATGAAATGCAAAAATATATTCAATTATAAAACATGTGAATAATAAGCACAAAGAAATAAATCCGTAAATATTGTAAATATGGTTATCGACATGTAAATGGAAATTTGAAAAAAGAGTATCAAATGACACATATCCTTTATAGGAAGTTTTTTTTTTTTAACATTATTGATCCTTAATATTGTAATTTGTTTTCATAAGGATGAAAGGCTTATAAAATGTTCTAATTGACATATATCCATAAAATAGCATTTAGGCTTGCCTTTTTCCGTAATTTAAAAGGATAAGGCAAAAAATTGGAGCAATATTCGCCGCCACCATTTTACTCCAACCGCCCCCTAAATGACGCTTTTGACTCTAAACTAAAATTAATAAAATTCAACATATTTATAGAGTTAGACTTAATCACTTCGCACTCCCGTCAATCCCCTGCCAACCGCCAACCCCATTCTCTAACCACTGTGTTTTCGGCCAATCAATTCTTCGGAATCCAGTCAACCACCACACAAATATCGACTACCGCATCGAAAGTCGTCGTTAATGACGCCGGAAACCACCAACGCTATGGAAGCTGTCAACGTCGCCGTCGCGGGTAAATACTGCTCGTTGGAGTTCGGTTGTCTAATAAATCTGGCAACCCCTATGACGAGCCGTCCTAAAAAAGGCTGGCCCTAAGGTTGATCGTTTTTTTGGATAGCTTGTCCTGGTGGAAGTCGAACTTTTTAGATGACTACCCATTCAATTTTTTTTATAAAATTAGATTAATAAAAAATTAATTATATTTTTTTTAATATATTCGGATAGAAAATTTTAATGGCGATTATATCAATTATTACCCTCGTTTAACCCGGTTGGGTTTTGAAGAAATAGACAACGCAAATGATCTATATGGAGTCTTGGATTTGACATAGCTTCAAACTTAAGAGGTAGTCATTGGGCAGTCCAGTACATTATATTGGGCAGTTGTCCAACTAGATCTGCTATTGTCAGATAGCTATGAGCCGATGATTGGTAGGTCAAGACAGTCCATGATTTTCACTACGAGTGATTGTCAATATGAGTTAGGTGAAACAAACTCCTCTTTGGAATAAGCTTGAGATGTAGTTTGGTATGATTGATGCGTGTGGTGCAAATATTTCCTTGCTTTTGCCTCTTTCCTTGACTATTTTTTCTTCTTTATTATTTAGATTTATTTCTATTAGAGGAGGGAAGACTTTTACATTATGTAATTTCACATACTAGCACCAACTTACTAATCTTCATGGATTACTGGTTAACCCTATATCAATACATATCATTCTTATATTACGGTATAGATATATTTAATTTGACAATATTACGGTAATAAAATGAATTTAAACTCACCATGCTAAAACTCGAGAAATTTTGCAAATGTATCATTATTTGTGAATAATGCATGTACTAATGATATTATTTGTAATTTATTAGTAAGTTGAAAAGATAATATTTCATCTTAATGTATTTTACAAAAAAAAAATCCTCTTTCCCTCCAAAATACCTATGAGTACCTATCAATTTATTTAAAATTACACAAAAAATGAAACCATTAATTAATATTTATAAAAAAATTTATAGTCCTTTTATGTTTAGATTTTTTTCTTATTTGACTTTTTACTATTTTTAAAACTCAACTTAAAATATTTTGATCTTTAAATTTATAAAATAAAAAATTATAAAAATTTAATATTATAGAAATAAATATATAATTTTTAAAAAATTTAACTATATAAATAAAAATTCACCTACCCTAAAACCGAAAGACCATAACCGTCAAATACAAACAAAAGAAATACGGAGTACCAAAAAGGACCCCACATTGACACCGTCTTTGCTAAGTAAGTCAGTAACAAACAGACACTCTTCCCACAATTCCACTCATTCACTGTCTTCTTCAATCTTCATCGTCCCTTCCAATTAAACCTACTCACAATCCGAAAACACTGTAAATCGTCAATTCCGAATTCCAATTTCTAAGGTTTCCGATTCCTCAAAATTCAATCAATCATAATGCTGTCTCTCTCCTCAATTCCCTTAGTTTTCCTCCAAATTTCCGGAATTTATCTGCAACTCTGCAACGCGCACGTGTACACATTCGAAATGCATCACAGATATTCCGAGCAAGTGAAGGTTTGGTCGCAGCAAAATGACCATCTTCACCCTGATAGCCACCACCAGCAACCTGAGTATTACCATCACCTCCATCATCGTTGGCCCAAGAAAGGGTCGTTTGAGTATTACTCTGATTTAGCGCTGCGTGATCGGGTTCTTCGGGGCCGGAAGATCTCTGAACTTCATCAGCAGGCTGAAGAGCCTCTCACTTTCTCTGATGGCAATTCCACTTTCCGGATTAGTTCTCTAGGATTGTAAGATTCTTTCTCTTTTTAGTCTCATTCTTTGCTATATTTGGGTGGTGTGAAGAGGATCAATTGTTTCCGAAAACAGAAATAAACTGAAGGTTTGTTGATGGCTTGACTGTTTGTTTGGTGACAATTCGTTTCTTTTTAAATTTAGTGTGATTCTTTCCGAAATAGAAATTAAATTAGGGTTTGTTGATCACGAGTTTTGATGATCTTGGGCGGAGTTCTTTCATTGATTAATTGAATTCTGAGAAGATATGTATGTTTTTTGAATTAAAAGATAATTAAGGTTTTTATTATGACAGCCTTTTTGATAAGTCGAGATAGTGTAATTTTCTTAGATAATTTTGGTGATTCGTGTGATTCATTCATTGTTTGATTGGTTTCTGGAAAGTTGTGTGTGTGTTTTGATTTGCTCCCTAATTGGGGTGAGTGATAATTTAAAGATGGTATTTGGTGATTTTGGGCAGTTTGCATTACACGACAGTGACATTGGGGACCCCGGGGGTGAAGTTCTTGGTGGCGTTGGATACGGGGAGTGATTTGTTTTGGGTGCCTTGTGATTGTTCAAGGTGTGCTCCCATTGAAGGTGCAAGTTATGCTTATGGCGCTGTAAGCTTTTTACTTCACTGCTCTTATTATCTCTGTTCATTTCTTTTTGGGGATTTTTTTTTTCAAATAAAGGTTCATATTGAAAATTCCGACCTATGAGATGGATGGAAATGCATAAAAGAGCAATGCTACAGTTGCATTTCTCGACTTGATTGCAATTTGAATCTAAAGTCCAAGTGACCTCATGGAGCTGAATCAGTGTTGTAAGATTTGATATAAAGTAGCTTATGCTTGAAGTATAAAGAACAATGGGTTTTCTGTTATCGACAGAGTTGCTAGTTTCAATTGTGGCTGCAAGTTTGTGTAGCTTTTCCATTCTGTACTTTCTAAATATGTGACAAACCCTCTTCCTTATTTATATGTGTGAACACAGGATTTTGAGCTTAGCATATACAACCCAAAAGCGTCATCTACTAGCTCGAAAGTCTCATGCAACAACACAATGTGTCTACATCGAAATAAATGCATAGGATCATTCAGTCATTGCCCTTACGTAATATCGTATGTCTCCGCTGAGACATCAACCTCAGGGATATTAGTGGAGGATGTCATGCACTTGAAAACAGAAGATCATCATCCGGAATCAATTGAGGCTTTCATCACGTTTGGGTGAGTTTTGATTAGTGGAATCCATTTTCTCATGTGAGTTGTATGAGTGCATGTATCTGAATGGCACACTAATTCCATCACAAGCTAAACTTTTAATCATCCTTTATTGGTTGTGGGCATGTTTATTTATCACTTTGACATATGTTGGCTCCTTAAGTTGGCAACTGTTAGATTGATTAGTTGGGCCTCAGTTAAGGTTGAGCTTTTACTGTTGAAAATATGACTCAGCTAAGATAATCCTTTGCTGGGTGCTTACACAGTGGGCTGTGAGTTGTTAGTTTTTTGCAGCTATATCTTTCCTGAAATTTAAGTGAATTGGCATGCTAATGAATTATTAATTACTTTATCAACCGAAAGATAGGCTTGAGTTGAACATGTTAAGCTTCAGAAATTGAGCTTGTGCAGGCCTTGACTGAGAAGTGACTGGTGGACCTCCTCAATTTTATGCTAGTGCTTGAAAGTCCCTATTCTGGATTCTGTGAACTAATATAGGGTTTTGCAGCTGTGGACAAGTTCAGACTGGTTCATTTCTAGATGTGGCTGCTCCCAATGGTTTGTTTGGACTTGGTATGGAGAACATATCAGTACCCAGCATATTATCTAGGGAAGGATTTATTGCAGATTCTTTCTCCATGTGTTTTGGGCGTGATGGAGTTGGAAGGATTAGCTTTGGTGACAAAGGCAGCCCTGACCAGAAGGAAACTCCATTTAATGTGAATCCATTACAGTAAGTGGTAATTTCCCATATACTTATAGCTGTTTTTTTCTTTCTGTGCCTGACTGAAATGTGTGTTATCTGACTTTTTTTTCCTTCTTTATCAGCCCTAGCTATAACGTGACAATGACTCAAATTCAAGTAGGAACAGTCCTCAATGATGTGGAATTCACTGCTCTTTTTGATTCTGGGACATCGTTTACATACCTGGTTGATCCTTTTTATACGATGCTTGCCGGCAATGTAAGCATTTAATAGACATCATGTACTCTGTATAGAACTCAGTGCCTTGTCATTCTCTCTGAATCTGTTGTTACCTTTCCTCCTCCACTCCTCAGTTTGATTTACAAGTTAAAGATAAGAGACGTACTGCTGATTCAAGAATCCCTTTTGAGTTTTGCTATGATATGAGGTTATATTCTAGATGCTTCAGCTTTTTCCAAACTTCCTCAACATATCTAAGGTTCTGACATTCTGGTATTCTCCTACACAATCTGCAGACCTGATGCAAATACAAGTTTAGTACCCACTGTGAGTATTTCTATGAAAGGAGGTGGCCAGTTTAGGGTATATGATCCCATCATTGTCATTTCAACTGAGGTGGGAAGATAATCTCAACTTTATGAATCATACATGAAGATAAATAAACTCTCTCATTGACTAATCTGCTAATACTTATGCTTTTGAATGCAGAGTGAATTTGTATATTGTCTTGCTGTGGTCAGGAGTTCAGAGCTCAGTATTATTGGGCGTAAGTCATTTATTTACCGCTAATGGTTTTGATTGCCTTTTTGATTAAAAGCATTTGCAGACCATTTTTGACTAGCCAGGAAGTGCATGGAAATTATCTGAATCCATCAAACTTAACAAATAAACAAAGTCATGCCTTAATCCCAAAAAAATTATGTCGTCTACATAAACTAAGGGTCTATCAATTCTGAAACCATCAGAATGAGAACGCAATTTCTCTGGGTCATAGACCAAGAGGAGCCCTATGAAGCACGGGTACGGCTGTAGCCCACTGTTTCCTGTACCTCTTCATACTTTAATTTGATCTCTGAACCCAGATCAAATCCGGGGGTTTTGGAATAACCGCTGTGATATTCTTGCATGCTCGTCGCTCGCTGACTCGAGTCACACTTCTCTCTTGATCTCCTATCTTCTTCTTCATTCATTCAATGGAAAGGAAAGGAAAGGAAAGATAAGATGCAGTACAACAACAATGGCAGTCGCAGGAGGTGGGCCAACTCTCTTACAGAGCTTGGGTTAGCTTCAAGAATCAACTTGATGCGAAGGAAGTCAAGTCCATCCTTCTATGTTGCCACGATCACTGTGTTAACTTCTTTGACAATGCCGTGGTGTAAGCGCAATTGCAGAGCGGAGGAGATTAGGGGTCTTGCCATTAGAGAGCTGGATTGGAAAAGAGCTGACTTTGTCATTTCAACCAAGATATTCTTGGGTGGTGCGGGCCCCAATGACAAGGGTCTCTCTTGGAAACACATCATTAAAGACACCAAAGCATCTCTGAAGAGTCCCTATATATTATTTTTAATGGTTTAAGACATTAAATTATGTTATACTTTAATTTCTAATAGTCACCTTTGAATGATTTTTAACTTTCTGTGATTTTCTTTTTTTCCCCCTACCCATGCCTTACTCATTTTTAGAAATCAAGATTTTGTTGTTGTTCGTCCCCTTATCCTTACATGCTATGTATGAGAAGCCTAGTCTTCTTCTTGGCTACTCTATTTTGTCAGAAGTGGTCCATGTTCTAATTTGATTTTAAATTTGGGGGTAGAGTCAGATTGTGCTATTGGACACAGATTTTAAGTCAAATTGGGAAGATATATTAGTTATGATCCCAATCCTGCTGGTGTGGGAATTGCTTTATTTGTTTAAATAGGGTTGTAATTCACTTCCAAGGACTGTAAATCTGATGCTCAAGCTCTCTGTCTCTTGTTCTATTGATATTTGTGCAGAAAACTTCATGACTGGCTATCGTATGGTATTTGACAGAGAGGAATTAAGCTTGGGCTGGGAGAAATCTGACTGTAAGTCCTACATTTAGTTGTATGGTATATATCACTTGAACAAACTTACGTAAGCATCATCCTTCTGCAGGTTATGACATTCAGGTCTTTAAACCTTCTGTAGAAGGTAATGACACCACCGTTCCTGCTGCAGTTGCTGCACAACCGGATAATTCAACACTTGGTGTAACTGGGAGTACATCTCATGGCTCAGCAACTTCACCTACTGGCCCCTCGCATTTTTCTGTAGCATTTACTTTGATTTTTTTGTATGATTTTCTTAATTCACTAACAGTGTAGAAGTTCCACATGTGAATTCTTTCTCTTCCTATTTCTTTTAGTTATATAGGGTCTCCATTCTTAGAAGATCAGGTGCGTAATGAGTACAGCGTAGTTTTTCTGCACTATATTATTGATGGTAACGGGCTAGGCTGATATATTATTGCTTTATAGTAATAAACACAATTTTGAAAATCTAGTCAATTACGCACTCTGGAGTCTGGAGTCTGGAGTCTCTACTCTGTATGTTTCAGTGACTACCAGAAGTAAATACTTCCCAGTACGGCCGTGCCCTCTTGACGTCGAGCCGTGCCACCCATCGGCGGACCTAGCTTGTGGTCCAAAAAAATAAAATTTGATGCATTTTTTAGTATTATTATTTAGTTGTTTGGTAAAAGAAAATTTATTATATATTTGATTATCGATTGTGACTAGGGGTGGCAAATGGATCAGGTTGGGTCGGATTCGAGTTCACATCACCTACTTTTGGGTCAACTGTCCACAACCCGAATCTGATCCATTTAAGTTTTTGAGTTGAAAACTTCAATCTAAACCTCACCTATTTTATTTTGGGTTGGGTTCGTGTCAACCCATTTAAGTTTTTGTGTTGAAAATTTCAACTCTAGCTCACTATTTTCAGGTCGGGTTATCGGGTTAGGTCAGTTTTTGTCACCCCTGAGATGTGGTTATTCAATAGAATGACTGGAAAAAAAAGAAGACTTTTAGGTATAGGTAAAACGACTGACAAATTGACAGTAGTAGTTTAATTGTCTTTTATGGTTTTAATTTGGGCTTGAGGTTTGGGTTGAATGGGTTACTGACAAGTAATTTTTTTTTAATTTACTTAATATAGTTTGGTTATAAGGTCGGGTTCGGGTTGACTCGACCTAATTTTGACCCAAAAATAATTTCGAGTTATGTGGCTCATTTTCGGCTTGGAATTTTCAACCTTAACCTAACACATTTAATTTTGGGTCAGGTTTGTGTCAACCCATTTAAGTTTTCGTGTCGAAAATCTCAACCCTAACCCGCTATTTTTGGGTCAAGTTTAAGTCGGGTTTTCGTGTCGGGTTAATTTTTGTCACCCCTAAATGTGACTTACCAGACGAAAAATCTTGAATCCGCCACTGGTGCCACCCTTCAAAAAACTTGCCCAAGTATAGCAGATTTCTCCTTTCTTGTTCTCTTTCTCTTTTTTGCGTGTGTGGCGAACCGGCGATGTCTTGTAAGACTATAAGATTAGGAGTGTATGACTCACTTGGAGGTGATGGGAAGTGAGTGAAAATTAGAAAAGACATCCTAGTCAGCTTGGTTGAATTCAAACCTATAACTATGGAATACAACTATACAAGTATCGGTAGTCATAGGGTTGAGCTGGGCTAAGGGAATGGGCTGGTCGGGCTGGAGCTAAGGCAGGCTAGGGTTGGGGGTTAGGCTGTATTTTTTATTCGTAATCGGCCTATATTTTAAGTGAACCGAGTTGGTTTTGAGCATCTCTAGATATAAGTGGAGGGAGCTTATGGATTTGCTTTGCAAGTTTCATTTCTATTGTACAACATAACTGACTTTCTCATTGCTTATATCCTACTTTTTGCGGTGATGTTAAAACTTAAAAGGAGTATGATGTTTCATTAGCATATTTTTTAAGTATTTATGAATCCATTTTGATTCCCAAATCTCTTATGTAATTCCTTGAATTTTCACCAACAAGCCATACATAAAAGCTATGTTTAACACCGTTGAAAACACTTTCTATTCCATTTGCCATGGCTTGAACTTGATCAATCATTATTATTTACATATACAATTCATCCAATAACTTTAAAAACGTATTGAATAACTATATAAATGATTATGGTATTTCATTCTTAAGAGCCATGAATATTTATCCCTATAAATGGTGCACAAATGAGATCATAAGTATTTGTACGATAATTTTTGTATAAGATGACATTAGCAAATGTCTCATATGATCCTCTTTCATTTGTTTATCTCTCCAAAAGAAACTAATGATAGAGGAATCCAAATTTATCTCCATATCTCAATAGAAATAATCTTCATTAACTTCTCTTTTCCTACATATATCTATTAAAGTATTTGTATCACAACTATCTAGTTTCTTTACTGTTTCTTCTATCACTGCATCATATGTATCCTTTAAATTAAAACCTAAAGAATATGAAGCTCCAACTTCTTCCTTTAAGCATTTGTGCCCATCAACAACTCCAACCTTTTTTTGTTTCAAATGAGTAAGGTATTTTATCCCTTATTTTGATATTAAACATTAAGAATAGATATGGTGTAAAAGATATAGTTGACAAAAGCAATGGTTATGTGTCATTTCATGTTTCACATCAATTCAGCCACCATTGTTTTCCATTTATTTAACAAATCTTTGCTTTGTAATTCGTTATCCGAACCATCTTCTTATATTTCCTTTCCGCTTTCACCCATTTAAAACCTTTTGATTGCAACAAAATTTTTAACCTTTAACTTCTCTATTATTATGCCTTAGTCTTAGAGTGTCCAATGCCAAATACAATCTTGAAAGCATATAATTGTGAAGTCATGCGACTTTTGTAGACTTGAAACTTTTGCCTAGAATATCTTAATCTTTAGCTTATTTGAAATTAACATTATTGTCCTTTCGCACCTCCTCATTGTGAACTATAACAAGAATAATAACTATTAAAAGACATTAAAACTCAACTAAGATTATTTATTTGTTGCATAAGTTGCACAATTATGCCAAATAAGCCTATCAAATGAGATTGTTCATTTGTTTATTTAATAAACTGTTTTTACTCCTTTGTCTAATGTACTAGAATGCTAAAATAATTATGTGCATAACATAACTAAGCAAATGATTAAAATGAACAAAATATGGCACAAATGAGCAAAACTCAATAATAAAGCAAACATAACCAACCAAACTAAATAAGCACGGATACGTGCATGGACATCGAGGGTAACTATAATTTTTGGCTTTTATATGAGTTGTGTATGGAATTATAATTTGATAAAACCCTAGAAATTGACTATAAATCGATCAGAAATTTTAAATCACGCCATATTTTTATGCAAATTTGTGGAGAGAGACTGCGAGATGGATTTGTGTTGTGTGCAAGAGAACCCAAGTGATAGAGAGAGGAGAATGGAGTTGTGTAAAAGGGGCATGGAAATTACCAATTTAACATCAAAAGAGGCTTGAAATTACTATTTTGCTCAAAGGTGCACGATTCTTTTATGTAGTCTAGAAAGTAACTTGGTTAGGGAACCTCTAGCTAAGGATACAAGTGGAGGGAGCTTGTGGATTTGTTTCTCATATTTTTTTGTACAACACAAGGGACATCCTCATTGTTATGTCCTAAATTACAATGTTCAAAGCTCGATCTAATTGACATAACTTGGTTCAAGTCTGAAGAGTAAAACTAAATAAGATAAATGAAAATGTAAGAAAAAAGTATTAAAGAAAGTATTTTGTGCTAAAATTTTCACAGTTTTAAATCTACATGAACAACTTTCATAAGGTTGTAACTATTGTACATGTAAACACTTTCTATGTGAAAATTCAAGACATCCTCTCGGACTATAACATTGATTTTGATAATAAAAAAATGTTTAGAATTTTACATATCATACGAGTATATTTAACTAGTTTTAAATAAGAATGAATTTTCATTTAAAAAATTACAAGTTAAAAGAAAAATTAACAATTCACTTACATAATTTCATGGAAATTTCCTTCCATGAAATTATACGGTGACTTCAGAAACCCAACGTGACCACTTTGATAAAAATTAGATTACTCGTCATTTGATTAGAAAAAAAAAAAAAAAGCTTAATAAAAAGAAAAGGAAAAAAAATCAAAAACCCTAAAAGAAGTTGGGCATAAGACGCAGTCACAACAACAGCAGCAGCAGCAACAGCACAGAGCACTATTCCTCCCAGACTCTCCTGATCCTCAAATCTGTTGCTCAGCTCACAAAATGACGAAGAAGGGCAACCAAACACCGACAGTAAAGGATGCTGATTTCTTGGTATGTTAGTTTGTTTATATGTTTGTATTGTATGTATGTATGTATGTTGTTGATGTCAACTCTCTAATCAATTGAGTGAATTAATTTGTGGAATGCTAGCCGCTAGAAGGTGGTCCGCCTCGTAAGCTACACAAAGGAACAGGAGACGAGTCTGATGTTAACAAAGCTACTGTTTTGTATATTGGTCGTATCCCTCATGGCTTCTATGAGGATCAAATGGAAGGTCTCCGCTTTTTTCTTTTTCTCTTCTTTTTTTTTGGTATTATCTTTTCTAATACCCTTTTCATATTTCTTTTTGTTAATTTTTTTGATGAATATTGCGGTAATTGTTTTAGGGTTTTTTCAACAATTTGGCACCATTAAGAGATTGAAGATTGCTCGAAGCCGAAAGGTTTGATTTTTTTTTTGTTTGATGTTAATTGTTTGGATTTAACTGTGTATTTGGTTAAAGTGGGGCATCTTTCTTGAACTCATGTCTTATGTGCTGATTGCTATGAATTGTCTTCATTAAGGTGCAGTCCCCTTTGCATTTGAGGAGAGGAGTTTAATGATGGTGAAGAAATCCATCTAGAACTCAAGTGCAGGGTTGAACATTGGATTTGTAGGTTTAATTGTGACAAGCCTACCATTAGACCATGCTAGATTCATTGCTAAGAGTGATTCATTTATCATTTTGCAAAACCAAGTAGCGTAACGCCACCACCGCAATAATCACATCCTTCTCCCCACAAAGTCCGTTATGTAACTGTGGCTCACTGTGTTATACCGTTCTTTCATCAAAATTCGTCAAATATAATTTATAAATCTGTTATGTAATTATAAAACATGATATTTTAAGTAATTATTAGTTTAGAAACTATATAACACTCATATCATGACTAAATAGGTTATACTATGTTGAAAGAATACTTTTGAAACCGAAAAAATGTAAATGATTCTTAAACTCATTAAAATGAATATTTTGAAAAAGTTGCTCACCACATAGGCCGCAATCTGTTATTTACATCCGTTACATGCTGCATCCACGATAATGCGTCTGTGATTTTTTTTTCTATGCTTGCTGTGAAGTCATTTGGGTAAATGTTTGTGTATTTTCTGATTTCATGCTTTATGCATGCCATTACACTCCATGGTGGAGAATTGAAGGGATACTGATCCTATTATTGCTTGTCCCTTGCTTAATGTATCTTTTATGTATATGTTTGCTTTGCAGACCGGGAAATCCAAGCATCACGGTTTCATCGAATTCGAGTATCCAGAGGTTGTTTTATTTTAATACCATGAATCACATTTGGAGCCTGTCACCATATTCTAATCTTTCCGCTCTATGTTTACAGGTTGCCAAAATTGTTGCTGAGTGTATGCATAACTACCTACTATTTGAGCACATGCTGCAAGTACATCTTATTCCTCCAGAGCGTGTACATCCTCAACTGTAAGCCTATCTTGTATCCTGCTTGAAATGAATGCAGTTAAATTTTCGATCAGGAGCCATATGACTTAATTATTTTGATGTGATCCTTAAACAGTGGAACTGCTTCAAGTATTTATTGAATAAACTAGGCACCTGGAATTGCGTCCTGGACTCATGATGTTATATTTTCACTTCTTTGTGGTACTCGTGTTTTCTTAGAGATTTCTGATTTTTGGTTTTTTTCCATCTTGCAAATATAGCTGGAAAGGCATAAACCGCAGACAAAAGACACCAGTTAATTATGTTCAAATTGAGAGGATAAAGCATAATAAGGTACAAGCAAAAAGAGAGTGTCTTAGATTTATTTAGAGGTTTGTGAATATGTTACTAATATTCAGCTGTGCAGGATAGGACACTTGAGGAGCACAAGAAATTGCTGAAAACAATTTTGAAGAAGGACAGAAAACGAAGAAGTAAAATTGAGGCTGCTGGAATTGATTATGAATGTCCTGAAATTGTAAGATCTTTTAACTTTGCTTACATTGGGTTGAACTTTATATGCCACAGTATTGGGTGTATTTGTCTGTGAAAGGGATTTATGGTGTTACTTTCCTTCAATGTTGAAATTTTGTGGTATGAAAAGGTAGACTAGGTTCACAGGGGTAGGATGAGCATGTCAAGAATTGGTAATAGAGCTGCCCCTCATGTTTGAGGGATGATCCTCTAGAAATTCTGCAGTTGTCCCCAGTCCAAGGATGCCTCTCTAGCAATGTGAATCCCGCTATCCTTTGTTAGTTGGAACCAGTACTCCGTAACATCTTGGTAATTTCATTTCTAGGTGGTCCATATTGTGATTACTGAGTTCATATAAGTCTTTGCTACATTTGATCACAAGCTGCACTGTTTTCTAAAATAAGTTTGGTTTCAACCCTTTCACATCCCTTTCGACTATCTATTCTCCTTCTTTCCTTCCTCAAGCACCTTCATTACTAGTTTAGTATGTTTCTCCATCTTTCCAGTTAATTTCTCCATCTTGTAGTCTATTTATGGCCTTGCAGCTCTTGCTGTACTACCAGGAAGGATTAGGTGTTAGCAGGCTCAATTGTGCAGTTGCAATTAGAACCCCTGATAACACTAGGCTAGTTGAAAAGACCAATTTATTGGGTGCATGCATAGCTGCAAGTTTGCAGCCTTTTGTTGCTCAAAATATGTACTGAATGGATATTTAAGTGTAATATCACAATTGTGACTTCGTGGATGTTTCATTCATAAAAAGGATATTATGTTCCTGGATTAATTGCTGAACACAAAGTTCTGTAGGTCAATAGCCTAGGAAAACCCTGATCGATGTCAATCATCCTTTTAGCTGTATTTGGTTGTGATGGCATTTTATTGACTAGGTTACGAGTTTGGGGAATGTGAATGGTTGGGATTAGGAAGGTTTTAGGGGCATTGGGTTGGTCCTTGAGGACATTAAAGCTCAATGTTGGCTCTTTTAAATCAGTGCCTGGGGGTTTCTTTTAAATCATTTTTTGTTTCTATGTTAAAAGGCATTTAGTGTCTTCACTTTAGAGAACCATCAACTGACACAGGTAGGATAGCTCTGAGTGGTACCATATATATCAAAATTATCAGGTTGTTCAGTTATCCAGCATCTTTGTTTCTTTCTCTATTTTGATACATTCTTTTATTTGTGAAATGATGCATGCATTGGCTCTTGGCTATATAGCATTTCTGTTTCTTCTCGATTTTGGATACATTCTTTTATTTGTGACATAGTGTATGAATTGGTTTTTGGCTATATGTATTCTGAATTCTTTCAGTTCATTGTGTTAGTGTAGGATTGAGGTTTTATTCTTATAATTTGTTATTTTTATTAGGTGGGTGCTAACTTACCTGCACCAAAGAAGATAAGGTTTGACGATTAGTCTTTTATATCATAAAGGTAATGTTTCATTAGTAGCAGCGTTTTTAATTCTCTTTTGATAGGCAATGTGCTTAGTCTAACCTATTAACATTTACGCACGGTTGTCTTTTGAGTAAACAGCTAAATGGTCGGCAGAGAAGTGAGCACCTGTGAAATTCAGAGCTAGGAAGCATCATTGTGCTATTTAGGGGCAACATTTTGTATTGGTGAAAGCATATACTCATAATTAGATGCCTAGTATGTTGTACCCATCACTTGAACACCTGTTGGAATGACTTGTATGATTTATCTATGGTTTCTGTCGTAGGCTTGCGTTATGCTCTGACTTACATACGTGTTCCTTTTCTCATTTTTTACTTTTAGGATTCTGCTTTGTAATTTTGACACTAAGATGCTAGTTTAGGATTCTTCTTAAATTGTCATCTCCTTGCTTTGGTGTATGTAAGTATTTTGAGGAATATTTAAGAGTCCCCTTTATGAGATGTTTCAAATAGCTAATACTCTTGTGATTTAAAGGCTTCGTTTGCTTGTAACCGAGCAAACCTAGCATACGGCCGAATTTTTCTTTTTTTTTGGCCCATTGGACTTTCTCTTGTCGGTGTGACTATGTTCAAGTTATTTTCTTTAGGGGTTTTATATCAATAATATAAAACCAAACTTAGTTGGTGGGGCAGTGCAACACCATATCTTAAGTATGAAGTTAGGGGTTTGATTCCTCTATTGTGAATGGAGCAAATTATTTGGTCAGATTCCTATCACAGTCGGTTGGAGAAATACCTTGTGATACAAAAAAAAATTCAATAATATAGGAGGTTGACCTACCCAAACATTTAGGTTTTGTTTTCTAATTTGTCATTTATAATAGCGTTTATCGAATTTGAATATATTGTTATCTAAATGGTTACATATCAATTCGGGCACTTTACTAAAACTTCTTCAGGTCTCGTCAGGTCATGTGTCACATATCCACGTGGCATAAGACGTATCTCTCGTCAACTTCTACAAGGCCAGCAATCTGCACCGCAATATTAGGCGTAGTTCATGCTTTGTCTAGTCTCATATAGCATGTTACCGTAAACATGCTAGAGTTGTGTCACAACTCACAGTAATATGCATAGGATATTAGTGGTAGAGTGCACTCCACCTCTCAGTACATGGATCCAGATTTTGAGCCTTATATTTTGTGGGAGATCACAAGTTTGAGTCCCATCATTTGCATTTAACTCTTGTGGAAGTAAGGGTTCTTTTACTTTTAACCCTTGCTCCTGCAGGGTTTGGGTTGGAGTACCTTAGTAATATGGACTAGTCAGAGGCCCTATTCCCTCAACTATAGAATCAAAAAAATTGTAAGAGCCCCGTACTGAATCAATTATTGAAGTAGTAGGGTCTAGACGTCTAGTAATGAAGTTCCTCTACTTACTGCTAGTGATGGAATTCTGGTTCTTCCCAACCCATCACCTGATTCTAATCTACAGACTGCCTCTTCGTAACGTAGCATAAAAGAGATTTTTGATAAGCCTCAGCAGCAAAAACTGTGATGGGTGGGGGGGGGGGGGGGGGGGGGGGGGGGGGTCCAGTAGCACATGACAATATTATCGTCAACCCGAATTCCCCTAGGTTTGCGCGAGTTGTAGCAGAGTAGGCTCCTCCAAACCAGCTTCCTGAAGTGCAAGGTAAGCCTTCTTCACGAACACTTGTCCATTTGCATGACCGTACCACTTTCGAATCTTGGTCTGATGGGTACATGTTTAAAGGTTCCTAAATGGCAAAGGGCGAGGACAAGGAAGATAGAACCAAAATCAACGTTTCTGTCGTAGGGCTCCTGATGCCATTCAGGCTTTGTCTATGCTTGTGCCCGTCTGTCCTTCCTGTGAGGTTGGCGTCATCAGAAGTTGTTCGCGTTTTACCATAATCTTGTCAGCCTATTCTGGTTTTTCAAACCTCTAAAGTCTTCAACTTTATTTTGTTGACAAGGGTCCGCGATAAAGGGTTGTGCTTAAAGATCAGCAATTGCGAATGCTATTTATCAATTCAGTATTCAAACGGGGTGGAAACCGACTTCTTTTAGAGGAGATGTCTCACTCTAGTATCTTTACTTTAATGTATTTCTCTCTCTTTCTTTTACATAATCAACTGGGTCAAATGTTCAATTTTCACCTTTTTCAAATTTGAGCAACTAATTCATATACTGCGATTATAAAACAACGGAGAAAGTGTTAATTCATAATGCAAACACTCTCATAAACTTAATACCATGTTAATGAATATAATAAAGAACAAAAGCGTAGAAATGAACAGGATTACAGAATTGTGACATTTATTTAGGCAATGATGCTTGCATACCCACCGTGGGAATCCATTAATGTGCTAATACGAAGTCTATGACTTTCGTTGTCGTTACATGACTTTATATTCTAGTTACGTTTCTTTCTCCTTTGACTTTTTTTGTTGGAATTCAGATAAATGTAAAAAGAATGAGACTTTTCTGTTTGACAGGTTGTCCGTACATGTTGCAGACTGCATAACCTCTCATTGGATGTTGCAGACTGCATAAATTAGACGGGTCCATCATATTTATGGTACACCTTTTTAAAAAAAATATACATTACATACATAGAAAATGTACATTACGTACATGAAAAATGCGCATAATACACCATATAACTTATATGTATACTATGTACATTTTTCATGTACGTAATGTACATTTTTTTGGAACGGGTGTACCATACTCATGGTATATACGGGTGTAATGTCCACCCACTTTTGAAGTTCATGCACACCAATGTTGAGAAGTTCTAATGGATCCTTTGATTGCTGTTTTTACACCTCTTTGAGATTGAGCTACCAGTTAAAAAACCATATAAATGTATATAGAAGTAAGCGTACGTTACACAAATCATAACCACTTTCTTGAAAACTGTGAAACAAATAGTTTTAAGACAATTTCTCTTAATCTTTTTCGGTCAAAATTGTTAACATTTCAATCCAACTATTAGTTCTTGTCGCCTTTTAGACATCTTTTACCACAAATTTTTTTACGGTTACATATGGTATTTGTTCTTGTCACTTTAAGAAGGCAAAATGCATTAAGATAATATAAGTTGAGATAAGTAGTTTCATCTTCATTTAAATTGAGAATAAATTCAGGTAAGTCTTGGCTCGAGAAATTGTTTTATACTTTAATGAAGAGTGAAAGAGACGGAGATGCCAAATCAGCTTAATTTCCTCTTAAAAACATTAATCAAACTGGAATAAGCTACATCATTACGACTTTCAGACATTGACTTTGAATTATTGTAATAACTTGCTTACACATAATATTTTGTCATTATTTAAGTCACCACCATCATTTTCTTAATGGCTTGATCACCAACTTGTAATGATTTAATTTTTCTCAGAATGTCTGAATTTCATAAAATTTTGGTCTTGAGCATTAATTAAAACTCCATAGTAAGATACTAAGATGTGGGACAAGTTATCATATGGATTTTTAGTGTTAGTTTTGATTTTGAGTTGTACATGTCAAAGCTGTGATGGATCTGCGGCATTTGGATTTGACATTCTTCATAGATTCTCCGATCCTGTCAAGGCAATATTCAACAAGGATTATGAGTTTCCAGAGAAGGGAACTGTTAGTTACTACGCTGCAATGGTTCATCGTGATCGTGTCTTCCATGGCCGGAGATTAGCAGGCGAAAGAGTTGGTGACACCCCCCTCACCTTTGCTGCTGGGAACACCACTTTTCACATCGCTACACTTGGATTGTATGCTCTCTTCTCCATTAAAATCTTTTGTTCAAAGAAGCAGTCTTGGCTGTTTTTATTATCTAAGATGGAAAAATGAAGTCAATGGACTTTCTGAAGCTGAACTTTTTCATCAAGTTAGAGCTCATATTTGTTCAGTCATAAGCTTTCTTAGACTCGCATGATTTCTTTTTTCTTGTCCGCTATTTTCTTTTACATCCTTTTATTTGGGGTCTTTTTCAGTTTATACTACGCAAACGTGTCTATAGGGACACCAGAATCATGGTATTTAGTAGCTCTTGATACAGGCAGCCACCTCTTCTGGTTACCGTGTGACTGCGTACCTAACTGTGCAACACGAATAGAGCTCAGTACAAATGAGGTAAGCTCTGTGCTGACTCCCATCATTCTGCTGTCAGATTCTGATTTGTGTCATTGTGTGTGACATTGGCGTGCTCACTTAGCAATTCACAATGCAAAAACAGATTACAAACTCATCTTTTCTTTCATCTTAATGTTAATTTCTATTCCTTCTATCTGAGCAAATATCCTCAATCTTTAAAGCTTTGAGGCCTTGAAGTTTAACTTAATAACAAGGTCACCCACAGGAAAAAATATTCACCAGTGTTTTTTCACAAGGTAAATGTATTGCTTTTTTACCTCTTGTGTACACTACTCTAATTACACTGCTTTTTTTTTTTTTCATTTTGGACTTCAGGTTATGGACTTCAACATATACAGCTTACGTAATTCATCCACAGGAACCCAGCTCTCATGCACTAGTCCTTTCTGTGGAAACAGCATAAGCTGCGGTCGGTCACAGGTCCACTGTCCCTACAGAGTTGCTTATCTCCAAGCAAATACATCATCTACTGGTTACTTGGTAGAGGATGTATTGCATCTTTCGACGAACTCCAATTCTTCTGCACTCATCAATGCCAGGATTCCTTTCGGGTAAGCCTTCCCTTCTTCTCGAACAAAAGATAGATACTACTTAAGAGTTAATAAGATGAAAGGTGAAAGCTATTCAGGTAGCTGAATCTGTATAAACAAAAATGCTAGGCAAAACTAGCTGTTAGGTGCAAAGGAAACTTTTAACTGATGTTCAGTGTTTCAATTATTCAGTACCACATTGGAAAAAAGAGAAGGTAATTGCATAATTTTTTTTCAGCCTTTTCCTTCACTACCCAAGTACCCCATACCCTCACTCAAATAATTTTTCTCAAACTTTTAAAGTGCCTGATTAATTTACCATAATCAAAGTATTTGTGCCGTGCAGTTGCGGTGTCCGTCAGACTGGTTCTTTCTTGACAACTGCAGCTCCAAACGGCCTTCTTGGACTTACTATGGATCCCATTTCACTACCTAGTGTGTTAGCAAGTCAAAACCTTACCTCCAATTCTTACTCCATGTGTTTCACTGGAGATGGCCTTGGTAAAATCATATTTGGAGATAGAGACAGCAATGAGCAAGGTGAAACACCACTCAATCTCGATGACCCATTGAAGTAAGTCATTGTCTTTCTGTATACTTCTGCCTAAAGGATTGGGATATTTTATTCACATTATCATACTGCCATTTTTCAACAGTTTATATAATGTGACCATAACTCATATTGCTATGGGAACAAATGTCTCTGCTACGAACTTTACTGTGATTGTCGATACTGGCACTTCATTTACTCAATTGACTGATCCTGCTTATAGTCTTCTTTCGGAAAAGGCAAGTTGTTTGAGAGTTTGCCTTTTTTTTTTTTTCCTGTTGAGGATGAAGTACTTACGTTTACAGTCCGTGTTTCAGTTCAATTCCCAGATAAATGATCAAAGACTAGAAGTGGATCCTGAAAATCCTTTTGAATTCTGCTATTTATCAAAGTAAGTACCAGTTTTACTGACAAATGAAAGTAAAGATTACGATTCGAGCACTGAAAATTTCCTCGATGGTGCAGTTTAAGCATCGAAGAATTGTCAATTCCAAGCATTAATTTGACAGTTAGAGGTGGAAACATATTCACTGTCATAGCTCCAGGCATTGTTTTCAGTTTCGAGGTACATTTCTAAAAGATATAGTACCAACTCTCCCATGCCTCTTCACATTAAGACATTTAACTGTTCTTGTTAATCTTCAAGGATGGTAGGTATGGATACTGTTTAGGTGTGTTCAAATCTGACAGTGACGGGGATAATATAAACATAATTGGAGGTAAGTACTAATGTCTTTAGCATATGAGGGAATAAGAATCGAAATATAATTCTTAAGAGTTGGCTATTGTTTTCCAGAGAACTTCATGACTGGCTATCGCATTGTTTTTGATCACGATAGAATGATACTTGGTTGGAAGGCACATGACTGTAAGTACTCTTCCTCAGTGTTAAGCTGCGAAAAGTAGCTTGTTTCAGTAGCTCTCCACTCTCCCAACTTTCTCGCTCCCTGCAGAGTTTGTTTGAGGATAACCTGCTACTTGGCGATGTAACAGGTGGTGAAGTTGTGCCAGTCAGCCCAAGATCTCCATTTTACAGGCCACCCATAACACGCACACGTTCACAGTCTTCGCCCAGATCAGGCGTACCATCAGCCTTAGAACACAGCTACTTGTTTATCTGCATTCTTTTGGTTCAGATTCTATCTATTCGATTTACAATTTAGACAGAAGGCCACGCTTTCAATATTCATACATGGATAGCACATACTATAAATTGAATTTCGACCCTTTTCTTGTACATATGGCTTACAACGTATATTGAATTTTGCATACAGTGTAAATAGATTGGAGATTGTCCAATTTTTTATACTAGTTCTGAGATTTCTGACCTTATTCTCATTTCTTTTCCCAAAATGATGTTTGTACTTTATTTTTTTTGAGAAACATAGCCACAAAACAAACTCAGAATGGAGTCACAAAGCGAAAACTTCTGTATTGGATAATGTAATTATCATTCCTCGTCATTTTCTCTAAGTTTACTAATAACACGATTTTATTCTTGGTTTTAATGTCTTAGATCTCTTTTTATCACATTTTCTTCATATTTTCCTCTTATGAGTCTTATTTCATATATTTCGATACAGCTCTTCTCGAGTATGTTTTTCTTTGTTCTGTAAGATTTTAACGTAATAAGAGCTCTCTTGACATCGCAATCCTCCTAACTCGTGTTGGATTTGCTCTCTTGACATCATAAGCCTATCGCTCGACTCACTAACAAGGAAAGAAAATATTAGGTATTGTAAAGAGTGCATATTTCCTTTTGACCATTATAGTATAATTATTTAGGGTAGAGATTTATCTTATATTAATTTATATTAATGAGAATACCTAATCCTAGATGTCTTTAGTTTGTACTTAACTAGTTAGTAGTAGTATAATCATTTTCTTTCTTTCTATTCTTCTAGGTTTACTAGTATTAAAGTTGATTAAATTGGACCATTGTTTCACTATAGGATCGACCCTAACTTACCCTACTACATAATTAGAAGGGTTAGTTAAGTTTTCATTTTTGTTAGGTACGCGACACGCTTATCACTTACTCTATTAAATAATGTAATATGAGAGCTCTACCAAGAACAGAGCCAAAAATTACCAATCCCATAGTTCGTATCTAATTGAAAAAGAATATCAACCAGAATCAACTCATGATTTATACAAAAGATCAACTTATCAAAATTCTGTATTGGTGAAGTGACTTCATCTTATTCTACACTCTGACCTTTTTCTTCAATTTGTGATCCAAGGCTTCAAGCTTATGCTTCTTTTTCTTCATGGTTGATCCATGTTCCGTCATGTTCTTATTAATTTTGACACTAGATGGGTTAGAAAGCTGCTTAGACCTCATCTTGACGGACTTGACCATTGAGGAAATCTCAAACTTCTCCTTTTGGGATGTATCTACAGAATTCTCGTCCTTTCCCTTACTAGAGCCATTAGAAGTTGGTCTGGACTGATACACTGGTTCTGTTGCTGCATTCTTATGTCCATCATTCTGTTGCCGTAGAGCTAATTGCCGAAAATAAGTTGCACTCCTGCAATAAAACCAGCGTCATACTTCAGCAAAAAATTTATGGATGCAAAAACCAATTATGCAGGTCATCATTTTCAAAGCAACCAATCCAGAATAAAAATTCGAATTTATCAAGTCAGTCAAGCAATATATTAAACGGAAGTTACCTTTTAAATTGAGGGTCCGTGGGATCCAAAGCAAATGCAGGATTACTGAATACAGCTGAGAAACGTGGGTCATCATAGTCAACTGTTGGTAATTTATCTTCATCGGGAGCCTCTTTACCCTTCTTTCCCTTGCCCTTTTCATGTTTAATTTTGTAACCCTTCAGTTTAGTATCTGTTCCTTTCTCATCTGCAAGCAATAGCTCCAGCTCTGCCGTGGTTGCTACTGTTTCTTCTTCCAAAGGTCTCTTCTCCATTTTCTTACCAGTAATCTTCTTGATTTTAACAACTGAAGGATCTTCAAAAAAGTCATCTGGTTGTCCTAAAGGCTCTTGATCGCTCCCATCACTCTCTTCGTCAGATGAATTCTTTGACCTATACTTCCTAGCCTTCTTTTTCTCTTTCTTCTTTCTCAAATATGCCTCCCAAACACTTTCTGATCCTTTATCCTTCTTTTCAAGAATCTTTTTGCTAATATCTTCAAGACCAGTGTTGAAAGTAACTTCCATATCTTGGCCTTCATCTTCATCTTCCTCTGAACCATCCCCAGACTGGACCAAGGCACGGTACATATCCTTCTTGGCTATCCTTGCCTTAATCTTTGTCTTTTCATTATTTTCTTCATCAGATGAATCTTTGTTATCATCCTCACTCTCGTTTTCGTCCTCATCACTACCACTCTCATCAGAAGCCAAAAATTCTTTCAATTCCAACTCAGCTAGCTACATCAGCAAAACAAAGTGTTACATTTGGAAATAGCTGTACTATTTCCTAAATTTACAACATATTAGGCAACATAATAATAAACAAACCCCTCCAACAGTGGTTAGGAGTCATTTCAAGCCAGAATGTTAAAATGAAGATTGGTTCAATATGGAATTTCCTTATGACCTGTTTGTATACCATCATTTCATTTCAAATTCTGTAATCGGGTCAAATCCATTGTTTGAGGAGCTAAAAATTTGAAATGATTGAATTGGCCCAAATACTTAGGTAATCGAAAAAAGTCTATGGAAGGGAAATCTAAGAAATGACAAACTATGTCTTGTCATTTGAAATTACCAATGGCCCAACCTCTAAGACCATACCCCCTGTAACCTCTAAGACCATACCCCCTGTAACCTCTAAGACCATACCCCCTGTAACCTCTAAGACCATACCCCCTCGGCTCTCTTTCCTCACCTCCACCGCCAAGGGACCAACAATGTCCCACCAACCCCACCAATGAGGTACTATTAATTTGGAGACAGTTTTGGAAGCAGAAATATAATATACTATATACTCAGTGAGTTACCATGAAATCTTGAAATTGGAGATCAAGGTGAGAAATTTAAGGAGGAAAAGGGATCCAGGACCACATCTCAGCTACATCAAAACTGTATGTTGCTGAAAAATATTTTTAAGATTCTAGAGTTAGGATTTGATTTCTCAATTGAAATACTCAGATGACTTCATTTTCATGAGGATCCAAGATTTAAAAGGAGATATATTTGGTTAATGTACATGATTAGATGTGCTTTTTTGCAAAAAATCGTTTGAAAAATTGCAACTGGGGAATTGAAATACAAAAATATTTCCGAAGAATACCGCGAATTAAAATTTTAGTGTTTGAAGTCCCACAGTTTTCCAAACACCATAATTTGGAATCAAAAGTTAGAATTTCGATTTCAAGAATCAGAATCCAGAATTTGAAAAGAAATATTCCAAGAGAATTAAAATTTTAGAATTTGAAGTCCTATAGTTTTCTGAACACCATAATTGGAATTAAAAGTTAGAATTTTGATTTCAAGAATCATAATCTAGAATTTGAAAAGAAATGGATTTCCAAACACTACCTTCAAATATTTAAAAAAATTCCTATTCTCAACCAGAAATAACATATTGAAAATACAACTGTTCACACAAAATACAACTGTATAAACCAGAATTGCCTTACTGCCTCATAGAAGGATAATAGATATGAATATGCATAATTCAAAATTATGAAGAAAACATCTTTATGAAAATCTTGATACTACCCTGAGAATATATGATTGAACCAGGACCAAGGGAAAGAAAACTGAAAACAAAGTTCATAGTAAAAATATAATCTACCATAGGAAAAGAAAAAAGGTGTATAATTGACCTGCTTTTCATTGAAATTTCGCCTCAGTGTCTTCACGCGATGTGGTTCATCATCATCCCAAGAAAGTGTAACATTGCTTTGCTGCAAAGCCCGAGTTTGAAAGTCTAAACCCTCATAATCAGCTGGTGCCTGATATCATTTAATAAAAGCAAAAGAAAGAATGGATATAATAGCCATGAAAAACACAACCCAAATACAAACCCAATTTTCAACTTTAATGATTCTATTATCTGTTGGAGACTAAACTAATCCTGATGCCAGAGAAAGTGTCAAGAAAGCCAGAACGAATTTTTTATTTAATTATTTTGTTCAAAATGTTGTACAAGCAATAACATCTTTGACTAAGGCTTCGTTTAATATGGTGTAAAACATTTTCCCAGAAAACTGTTTTCTCATTTTACATTATTTAGTTTGAAGTAAAATATAGGATGTAAAACTTGGAATGTAAATAAAACTGGATATAAAACAATTTTACATCCATTAACTCTAAAAAAAATACCAACTAACAAACAACTTACGCATTACCAAATCATGCATAGAGGTGGTCATGGATCGTGTCGTGCTTGTCATGGACCGTGTCAACTTGTGTCTGGCCTCTTGTCGTGCCTAATTGTAGTCGTGTCGCACTGTGTCATGCTACATTTCCCTAAAACACGGCCATATCCTAGCACGACCCACGTGCTTGGCGTGCCGTGTCTTGCCTCATGCTGGCCTAATTTTTTTAACAAAAAATAAAAATAAAGTATATAATATAATTAAAAAAAACAATTTTAAATAATATAAATTATATTATAAGAATATAATAATATTAAAAATAATAGTAATATTAATTGTATTAAATAATACTAAATAATAGTGTGTTTTGGGCCGTGACTCGTGCCAAATTGGCGTGCCGCTCGCGCGTTAGTGCCTAAATTTTTTTGTTGTCCACAAACTGTCGTGTCGTGCCGTGCCACGACTTTGCTTGTGTCGTACTGTGCCCAAAGCGTGCCTGCTCGGCTCGGCCGATGGCCAATGCCCAACTATACTCAAGCATTTTTCATTTCTCATATTTTCGGTAGCCTCTCTCTCTGTTCCACACTCTCTCTCTTAAGAATTGGGGAAAAATCTATAATTTCTTTTCATCTTCTTTGAATATCATTAATTCAGTACGTTTTCTTCGAATCTCATGTTTTGATTATTAAATTATCGAACTATATCATGAATTTGAACTAATTTTATCCATTTTCGTCGAATATAAAAAAATAACCCTAGATTTTCCCCAATTCGATTAAATCATGTAAGTTTCTCATGAAATGTGGGCAATCAACAGTTTATTAATAAACAAATGTTTTCTGTTAGAATTTAAAATGTAAAATTACAAACTATTACATTACAACTATTTGATTGGTAATGCGAATACTCCTTTATAGTTAGCTTAAGATATTTTTATAATGTTGAACCACATTTTTAGGATTATTTGGTTTTATAGCGATATTTTATATAATGTAATATATTATTAATAGATTTGAGAAACATATTGTAGACTTTATAAAAAAATATTTATTATAGCATAAAAAATTTAGCTAATGACAAACAACTAGAAAATATAATGAAAAACCGAGTTTAAAATGACAAGATAATCCAATTGATTTTCAGTTCAACGAAACAATGGAAAATTTTAAATGTAAAATCATTTTCCATGCAACCAAACAACGGAAAAGTTTCATGAAAATGAGTTTTCCACCATAAAAGGTTTTCTATGGAAAACCATTTTCTTTTAAAAATGTTTTACGCCCTACTAAACGGAGTGTGAATGAGAAACCTTGCAAACAATAATTTATGTTGAATTACCTCCTTCACAATATCCCGTGGTGGATGAGGAAATTCCATAGAATCAGGTATGAATCTGAGGTCCAGCTCATTAGATGATCTTTCAAACTCAACCCCGTCACAAGCTTTGTAGAGATAATCTCCAGTAGCAATAGAGTCACACTCCACTACGGCATAGTAATATCTGTAAGAACAAAGTAAACCTATCACGCTTTGAGTAAAGCAAAAGAACAACGCAGCTTTAAGGATTTCGAGTTCCTGTTTCTCAAACAATACAGAATAACATGACTTTACAGCTATATGAAGCTAACAAACAAGAAATCTGACTTAAGCCACATAAAAAATAAATGGGAAAGAACATGTTGCAAAGAGAGAAGAAAAGCAGAATCAGCAATCTCCAAAAAGGAAGACAGCATTTAGCGACCATATTCTTCAACCAAAACTTGTGCTGGGTATAGCATAGCGAGCTTCTAGCCTTTTACGAATTCTGTCACGCTTCTCATCTGTTTTGAAATATTAGTTCTCTCAATTAATGAGCTACTAATAGTGTATATCCGTGGGACAGACAATTGGTAAGCTGTTTCATGAACATGTAATATTATGCAAAAGTGTATATCAGGATCATATAAAACAGACCTCAGCACAGAAACATTCAGAATTAATCACCTTAGCCTGCTCTTTTCATAGGCACGCAGCTTTTCCGTATCTATTTCGTCGTCATCTTCATCATCAATACCTTCATAATCCTTTTTCTTCTCATCTCCCAACAAGGCCACCGGACCACGAACTGCCTCTTCTTCCATACGCTTAAGCCCAAATTCTGAAGGGTAGACCGTCACAGACTTAATTTCTCCTTCTTTAGGCAGGAATGATCTCAACATCATAAATATGTCAACAGCCTATAGGATGGCATAACATTGCAGAAGGTAATTAAACGTAATAAAGTAACGCAGAGACATCAAATTCTATTCTTCTCTAAAGAACTCCACATATGGTAAATATTCCGGTACAAGTGATCATGAATTGTAAACATCGCAAAGACCAAACGGATTAAAACTGTTTCAAAATGAATACTGAAATAAGGCGATACCAACAACAATATATACACTAGCACGCATATACTAGATTCAATCGAGTCATTCTAATCAAAATTCCAGAGCATACCTTCACTTGATTCCAATCCATGTTCACAACAGCCAATCTATGCGTTTCCTTATCAATTACAGGTACATTCTCCACCTGTTTCAAACACGAATCAGACAAATTTGAATCACTCAAAAGCAGATGAAGCCAAGTCCAGATACAACAATTCACAAAAGCAATGACCTCAATTGCGTCATCGTTCTCGTCATCTTCTGAAACATCAACATCACTCTCACTTGTCGAACTCGAATCATCACTCTCCGATTCGGACTCAGACGATACACCACTCGACTCGCTGCCACTCGACTCGCTGCTGTCCCCCTCACGCTCACACTCATCCTCCTCCACCTTCTTAACACACTTCTTCCTCTTCTTCATAGCTTCATCGTCTTCTTCATCCTCTTCTAAGTGATAATACCGGAGTAAGGGATTCTCCGACTGCTTCCTAGGTTTCCCGCGCTTATCGACCTTCGCCGAGGAGCTCGCGAAGCGCTTGTCAGAGAGAATTTCCTTAAATCTTGAGTCGATTTTGACCTTATCCGTCTTCCTAGGAACTTTCTGGAACCTCGGATCAGTGTGAATCTTCGAAAATCGAGGATCTTCGATTAGTTTAGTCTCCTTCTTGCCGGCTAAATCACCGGCGCCGGAGTTTTTGGCATTCTGTTTCTTGTTTCCCATTCTGTGAGTTGGATTGTGCTACAGATTTGATGCGAATAAGGAATTGTGTCGTTGGAGGATAGCGAAGGTTCAGTTAGGGTTTTGCGGAGTTTGCTTAAACCCTAGGCCTCACAAATCACTCTACCTGGATAGGATGTGTAAAATATAGAAGCAATTGTTTTCACTCTTGTAGTTGTAGGTTATTGTAAAGAGACGGAAACCATGCGGGCCGGGCCGACTTTGTGTCGTGTTGGGTTTGTCGGGTTGGTGAACCTATTTTGAGTAATTTTTTTAATTTGGTTTTAAAAAATTGAATTAGAGGTATTACATACTTTATATGGTTATGTGAGGAGGTTTGAAATTAAGACCTTATTAATAATCTTTAAATACCTTAAAAACAATTGGAAGGATTTTAAAATTTAGTTGAAATGAGTATTTATAGTCAAGTAAATAGTTTCAATTATTCTTAAGTTATAATATGACTTTAAATCAAAGTGTTTTCAGATTCTATAGGTTATTATATATTATTTTTTAAAAATATTTTTCAAATTTTTTTTGAAATTAAAATTAAAATATTAAATAGTTCCTTATATCATGTTAAAATTTAAATATTTATAAGAAGAGGAAAAAATCAAATATTTTTTACAAAGCACAAATCTTAAAAACTAGTTAAAATCAAAATATTCATAAGTAAATGGAAAAAAAAAAAAAAGTGTGCAACACAAGAGCCTTACAAAATTTGTCACAAAAAATCATAAGAATTTGGTGAGAATTAAACCTAGCAAAACAAATACAACTTCTATCTATCAGGAAATGAAGGGAATATTTGTTGTTCTATAGTAAACAAATCGCTTTTCCTTATTTCTCAGCCAAGTGTACAAGAAAAAGCAGTATCAGGATGCCACTTTGATGTTTCTACATTGTACAAACAGAAGATGCTTCAACATTAATCTATCAACTATTAGGCTGAACTAATTTTATATGGCTAACCAACATAATGTGTCAAATTACCCAACTCTGTTACTCTGTCACTCTCCATCAGTCCCCTCAATCTGCTCTCACTCTATGATCTCCTGCTCGATAGACCTATAAATACCCATTTCATATCCTTTTCAACTTCAACAACAAACCAACAAAAACAACAATACATCAGAAAAATAATATGGCTAGTGCTGCTGCAGTCGTCTTCAGTTCACTACTCATCTTCTCAGTATTTCCCCTAGGAGATGCATTAAGCTTAAATCACTACGATAAGACGTGCCCTGATGTCGAATATATCATCTCAAATGCAGTCAAAGAAGCTTTCCAGAAAGATAAAACAGTCCCAGCTGCTTTGCTTCGCTTGCATTTCCATGACTGTTTCATAAGGGTATTACTTAAAATTTAAAATTACCAACATACTTTTCCCTTTCTGTGAATTTCATGTTTGTAACTTTGTATGTACATATCCAATTGAGAGCACGTTCCTCTGTTTTGCAGGGATGTGATGCTTCTGTGCTGCTAGACAAAGATGGAAACAACAAAGTAGAGAAATCCGGACCTCCAAACCTTTCACTGCATGCATTTTTTGTTATCGATAATGCAAAGAAGGCGGTTGAAGCTGCCTGCCCTGGAATGGTTTCGTGTGCTGATGTATTGGCCCTAGCTGCAAGGGATGCCGTAGTTGTTGTAAGTGAACAGTAATCATATCACACTATCTGGATACTGAGAAAACCAGCAGAAGAGATATTGATAAAAAAAATAAATAAATAAGACTATTAACAATCAGACAAGAAAGGCATGCCATTATTGGAACGTGCAATCTCGTATGACCATAACCACTAGGCAGTTTCTGTGTGTGATCATGGAAACTTTCACTAGATGCATGTAAAGTCGTACGCATAAACCATTCACACCATAGCATAGCCCATCACACAAACATTTTCAATGTGACATTCTATGACTTCTGTCATTTGCTATTAATGTATTGTCTACGGATTATGTTTGAATAATAACCATGTATTTCTCATAAAGGCTGGTGGACCTACTTGGGATGTGCCCAAAGGAAGGAAGGATGGGAGAAAATCGCTTGCTAGTGAAACAATACAGCTTCCAGCACCAACCTTCAACTTATCTCAACTCCAACAAAGTTTTGCACAGAGAGGCCTCAACCTCGGGGATTTGGTGGCACTTTCAGGTAAAGAAGAACAAAGACAAAAAACATGAAAAAATTTGAGCCAAATATCAGGCCCTGTAACACCACCTAAATACTATGCTACAAACTTGAGATATTAACTAACTGATCTCATCTGCAAGATTGAACAAAACTAATAAAGTAGGCCCTCCTATGCAGGCGGACACAGCCTAGGGTTCTCCCACTGCTCATCATTCAAAAACCGATTGCACAACTTTGATACAACACACGACGTTGATCCCTCAATAAATCCTTCTTTTGCTGCAAGCCTGACTAAAGTCTGTCCAGCAAACAACAAAGTGAAAAACACGGGTTCAAACATGGATCCTTCCCCAACATTGTTTGACAACACATACTACAAGCTAATTCTTCAAGGAAAGAGTCTGTTTTCTTCGGACCAAGCTTTATTCACAGCTCCGAGTACTAAACATTTGGTCTACAAATATGCTGGTTCCAAGGAAGCTTTTTATAAAGCATTCGTCAAGTCTATGATCAAAATGAGCAGCATCACAGGAGGACAGGAGATCCGAAAGAGTTGTAGAAAGGTCAATTCATAAAAGCTTGTTTATGTTAAATGTGTGACAATTAAATTTATTGTCAAATCGATCAAGCAGCCTTAATATCATTGAAACCAATCTTATTTGCATCCAGTTCCAGAACATAAAGCAAATAGCTTTGTTGTAACAGAACAGAGGAAAATGAAGTTAATTGTTTTATTCTGAGTAAACATCAGCATGCATTGTTCTGAATGAAATATCTTTGTTCAAAATGGCGATCTCACCAAATTCCTAAGAAATTTCTTTGTAATTGAATACACACTATAAAGAAGATCAGCTAAGCAAATGAACAATGCTGCTGCTAAAAAAAACATAACTAATTACAAATACTCCGTATTCTAAGGAAAAAGAGTACTCTTGTCATGGGCTCATGGCGGAGTGTTCATCATACACACAGGTGCAGCTAGTTGGGCTAGTTGCACCAATAACCCTGGCAGAACCTCCCTCTCACACCGTCAAATGTCACGACCATGTTTAACGGTAGTGATTACATACACAAAAACACCACCTAATAATTATACCAGCTCCTCCTATGTTTGCTTCTTGTTCTCCTACGTACATGTTCGAGTTCTGTACAAAAAGTTCTATGTTTGAGTCATACTTGAAATAGAAAATTTTTATTTATATATTATCAGGGGCATTTTTATAATTTTATTTTTATACATGAGGATATAATGTTTATACTTAATATACGTTTTTATATATTGTATAACTTTTATATTTCTATATCTAATATAACAAGACCTATATCTAATATGACAATAGTTATATCTGATATAACTATTTATTTACATGTGAGCTCATTATCTTGATATAATTTATAATAGGTATAAATTACGAAAGCCTTTACTTGAAATCATGGAAACAAGTTACAGGGGTAATATCAAACAATGGTTGGACAATGGACCTAGGTGCACAGTGCTCATCGTGCACCCGGCGCAAAACACATGAATGAAACAAACAAAACGCAAGAAATTATACACGTCAACGAACGAAATAACATTTTGTACAAAAGCAATGAACATTGGAATTTTGAACGCTTCCCCCCATAAACCACAATGATTGCGGTTGAGAAACACAACATAATTCTTTGGATTTCCTGCGCTCTTTAGATTTCTTGCGCTCTTTGGATTTCCACGCAAAAGTTCAGATTTAAATAGAATATTAGAAAGTTATGTACATATCTTATTCCCAATGCAAAAATAATATAATCTCATAAAGTATTAATGACACAAATTACGAAGTATTAATGATGACTTCTACTAGGAAATAATGAATAGAACTGAAACTAATGCTCATTGTCTTTGTACAGAATGTTCATTCATGTGATGAATGTTCATTTTCGTAATACATAATGTTCATTGTATGAATACATAATGTTTCATTATAAAAAAATCTTTCTCCACGAATTTTCTATGTTCATTTTAATAATAACTAATGTTCATTTTAATAATATAAAATACAAAATGTTCATTTTAATAAATAATGTACATTATATGGTTTTACGTATTTTCCAATGAACATATGTGGACGTGTATTATTCCCAATGCAAGAGTTTAGATTTAAAAAGAATATTAGAAAGTTCTATACGTATCTTATTCCCAATGCAAAAATAATAGAATCCCAACAACATTAATAACACAAATTATAAAGCATTGATGATGATTTATGCTGTGAAATAATGAATAGAATTGAAACTAATATTCATTACTTTTGTACAGAATGTTCATTTCGTTTATCCACGTGTGCAATCTCTTGCATTTTATTTGTTTCTTTCCTGCGTTTTGCACTGGGTGCACAGTGAGCACTGTACACCCGGATGCATAGTCCTATTTGCGAATATCAAATCATCTTAAGGAGAAGACAATATAATTAGAGAGGATGGAGATAAGGAGATGGACGGTTGGAGCCAGGTAGGTGGTGCTTGTTACCTTACCTCAAACCTTTCTTTGGATGTGACGATATGAGATGCGCAAATAAGACCATGGACCTGGGTGCACAGTGAGCATCGTGCACCCGGGCCAAAACGCAAGGCCATTTAACAACTGTGCACCCGGGCCAAAATGCAAAGCCATTTAACATAAAATGCTGCACTACGCAGCAATGTGATAGATGAGGGCATTGAATGAACATTCTTAAGCAGACAATAAACATGGTGATTTGTGATTTTCATTATTCCCCATGCATGTTACTTGGTAATTGGGAAAATCAAAAGTTTTTTTTTTGGCAGAGTAGGAATAGTCACGTAATGTACAATGAGACATTTTCCAAGGCTTTTTTAAAATGTGATTTTTTTGCATCGGGAATCGTCATGTGCTGTACAGAAATAATGCATGGAAAAATTATACATTATATGAATGAACATTGTATATTATTGCACTGAACATCATATATGAAAACAATGAACATTGTATATTATTGCACTGAACATCATATATGAAAACAATGAACATTTTATATTAAAATGATTTGTTGAACTATTTTTTAGTTGAAAATGAACATACTCTATTTAAGTACTGAACATCCTATATAAAACTACTGAACATTATGTGTTAGAAGAATGAATATTTGTATTATGAAAATGAAGCTAGAACATTCGTCCAATAATTTTTTTGACAATAAGCATTATATATTCAGACAATAAACATTTAGTATTATTGCAATGAATATTTAGTATTATTACAATGAACATATTATATTACCTGAGTGAATCAGTTCAAAAAGAATGCATTGGAATAGAACATTCATTTGTAATGATGATGTATTGGAATTCTAATGCTTTTATTTAATATTGCAACGATTTCAATGATTGTTACGTAGAGGTAAAAGAGATATTTGCAAAAATTTAAAATCTTATTGCATTGGGAATGTAAATGCACCGTACACATTTTAGGCTAATGAACATTATGTTGTAAATAAATGAACATTAAGTATTCATATAACGAACACCACATATTGCTTGAATGAACATTAGCATAAGGTGTTTTTGCATTAACATTATGTATCAGTACAAAAATGTGAGATTGCATTGGGATAGAACATTATTTTGTAATGATAATGCATGAGGATTTTATTTTATTTATTTAATATTACAATGATAGCAACGACCATTGTACAGAGAACTTTTCAAGATTTACTTTACAATTTGAAATTTTACAACATGACTTTTGGCATTTTTAATTTTTTTATTTTATCGCTAGTTTTTGTAGAAAGACATTCCCTTTTCATATTTTCGAATTTTGAAAGTGACTTTTTTGTGAATGAACTATAATGGTTGCAATTCCTTTGGGTGAACACATTGATGATTTAAGCATTCGTTATGTTGAGGAAGGTCAAAGTTCTAATACCAAATTCTATTTAATCAAGAATGCTTGGGAGAGAATGGAGTAAGGTCAAACGCAACGAACAATACATTTAGAGGCACCGGTTATTATATTAATAAGCACTGAACATTAAGTAAACTTGGACTGAATTTTAAATTTAATGCACTTAACATTTTGTTCAAATGCACTTAACATTTTGTTCAAATGCAGTGAACATTTTGTTCAGTGGGACTAAACATTAGGTTTAGAGGCACTAAACATCAAGTTGAAAGGCACTGAACATCAAGTTTAGAGGCACTGAACATTTTGGTAAACACAATAAACATTACATTTAGTGGCAACGAGCATGGTATTAATAAGCACTAAATAATGAAAAGGTATTTTTTTTCTTATGGTGAAATGATGATTTGTGCTGTGCGAGTTGCATGGGAAATACAATAGACGTATTCCATAAAATAAGGCAGGTCCAATCATTTCACAAAATAACGGTTTATGTATTGAATTTTTTTAAACTGAAAATGTTCATTGGCTTTCAATAAAATTTCCAGTGGCTTCGCTAACGTGTACACAAGGCTGCGTTTATATTAAATGGCCATGCATTTTATACCGGGTGCACGATGTTCATTGTGCACCCGGGTGCAGGGTCCAATAACTGTATGAGATGTATTATTTATATTACCCTCCTTAACGTTTTAGTTTTCAACTTGGATTTTTTTAAAAAAAATTTTAAAAAAAATCGAAAAAATAATCTCGGTGACAAAGTATTTTGAAAAATGACTTTCTTATTTAACTCGTATATAAACCACTGTAATTAACTGCGGTTTACATTAGTGTATGAGTTGGGCCAGATTTGGCCCAAATAAAACCGTTGCCACTATGAAGAGGAGAGAATTAGGGCAGAATGAATGAGGTTGAATTTGGAAAAAAAAACTCGTGTTTTTACCACCCCAAAACCACTATCCGTGGTAACAATTTTACTTTGCCCATTACTCCTGGATTAGGTCCAATTGAAACATTTGTTCGATTTACATACAAGCCAGATCAGAAGATCATTTTTCAAAATACTTTGCTAATGAGATTATTTTTCGATTTAAATTAAAGTTAAAAAAAAGTTTTCAACTTGCTTTATTTGATCATAGAAGAGGAGGGTCAAATACTCAAAATCATCTGTTACATCATTGATAATTTTTTAAGCAGGGCATAGAATGTGGAGAATTGAGTACTGAATAGATAACTAGATTAGTAGATAAGATAGGAGATGGAGAGGGGTGACGAAGACACTATGAATCCATGATTAAATTAGATGACTAAAATCCACAATCACTCACTTTGGATTTTCTCTAACCTAGTCCAAGCCTTGCTTGCATGATCCTGACCCATTGTGGTGAACCTCTCCTTGTCTTCGTGTATTCAAGTAGTTCTTCAGCCTAGTTTCAACGATAAGGTCGATTCCCAATAATAAAAATAATGTACAAGTGTTAGGTTCTCAAGGTTAACCCCTTTTTACTTTAATATCCTTGTGTTGAACTAGATCTACTTAAGAATATTTGTAGTTCTCTTGGGGTAATAAATGTCTTCTCCCATCTAAAAATAATACTCCTTTTATATATCCTCTAAAAAATTCCTTCGGATAAATAATTTTAGGAGAGTTTATGGTGGGGTTTTGTTAACCAAAAATATAAGAATGAAAATAATTTATGGTTTTTTCAATTTAGACGAGAAAATATTCTTTAAAGACTGGAGAAAAAATAACCATAAAATGGAGTAAAAGAATGAATAATGTAACAACATTTTATTATATTGATCTCGTATTCCTATTTAAAAGAGAAAATGAGAAGTTAAACTCTAAAATAGAATTAATTGACCGCATTAATCTAACATTTGCCCGATTTATGGGTATTAATACAACCTTTTGTTTATTTCTGATTGAACCCACCTTTAACTGATTTTTGCTTCCACTAAATCTTGTCTAGTTGTTACCTGGTGTAGCCAGTCACTAATAGGTTACTCTCTTTTAAAATTATATTCAACTCCTAAACTGTTGCCAGTTCACTTCGCTCTTCACTTCACTTGCTTCACTCTTCGCTCCTCACTGTCCATCCTTCTCTTCGTGCTTGCTTCTCTTCTCCATCCTTCTTGCTTTGAGCTGGGTTTCTCTTCGTCACTGTCCATCTTCCCTTCGTGCTTGCTATGGCTGGTGGGAAATCCTCATGTGCGTCGTCCTCCTCGAATTCAAGGAAGTCAATTTATCCTAGGGTTGCATGTGTGTGTGGGAGGGATGTTGTGGTGCGGACCGTCAGAAATGGGGAAAACGTTGGGCATAAGTTATATGGATGTTCATTATGGCCTGTAAGTTATTGTTATCTCAATTAATTTGTGGGAATTGAATTGAAATAATTTTTCTTGAATTTGTTCATTTTTCATCAGGTTGAATTTTGTGGAGTTGTGTTGAATTTTTTTGTATTGTGTTACTAGGATACAAAATATGACATGTTCCGGTGGGTTGATGATAAGGAAGATTTACAATTTCAACTATTAGAGAAGGACACAAGAATATTGGAATTAGAGTATGAAAATAAATTAATGGAAGACAAAGTAAAGAAGATCTCTACGAAGAAGGAGAATTTAGAGGAAGATGTTCAAGAGATGAAGAACGAAATTGTTGAGATGCGTATCGAGTTGATGAGAAGCTCAAAGAATGAGAAGAATCTGACTGTGGCTTTAATATTTTAGTGGATATTAGTAGTGATTGTATTGTTCTATTATAAGTAGTAGTAGTTGGATGAATTATAGCATAAGTAGAATAACTAGTAATGTCTTTTGCTATGATTAACTATGAATGCATTTTGCTACATATAACACTAGTTGGTGAGTGTGCAACCTGTTTGTAATATGAATGGATGGTTGTATGGATGTTATTTTTCTATTTTCTATCAATGACAATGATTATGGCCCATGGATGTTACATTGAACATGAATACAATCCTTAGTACAATTAGTTACATTAGAAGTTGTAGCAAAAGTAGTACAATGTAATACATTTGATCACTAACAAAGTTTCATCTGAACTATTCTAAGGCATATCATGCAAAAAAGATGATAATATATGACAAAGTTCAATTTAATACATTAACGTTGTTCTTGTTGGCTACTTTGAGGTTGTTGTTGTTGGTGGTGACTAACATAGGCTGAACTAGCTTGTGTTGAAGTGGCACCAGATACCTCTAATTTGCAAAAATGGATTAGCATAGAAATCATGGGTACATTCAAAAAGTAGAGCAAGAGAACACTTACATCCAACATTGGAGTCTCATCATCACTGAATTGCACTCCTACTCCCAGTGGCACCTGTGCAAAGAAAATAATAGGTTTTCTGTCAGTTTGTTAAACATATGTAAGGTCAAATATATATTAAATGTTGGTAGTTTGTCATACCCTTCTTCTTCCTCTTGCTTTCCCTCTAGACCTCCCCCTGCTGGCACTTTGACCATCGGTGCTCTCTGCAGCATTAGTTGCTGCCCTTTCTTTTCATTTGTTTGCAATTTGGCTTCTACCTCTGGCTCCTCTTCCACCAAGAACCATCCTCTCACCTCTACCAAGCTGGGTTGGTTGTGCTATTGTGGAGTGGTGCAAACTTGTTGAGGAACTGTGAAATCTGCCTGAGTGTCCTTTGCTACTGAATCTGAGGGGGTGAAAGTCTTCTTAGGCCTTCCTCTTGCCCTCTTAGGCTCTGGCTCTCTCTGAGTAGCATTATCCTTGTTTGGACATGTTCTTTTATTATGACCTTTAGTCATACAAATGCGACAAGTCATCTCCATTCATGTTCTAAGCAAGGTGCCTTGTTTTTTGGGATTCTCAGTGGGCTCTTTTATCCTATTCTTCCTAGGCCTACCAGGACCAATCTTAATTGGTGGAGGGTCAATAACACATTCTACCCTAGGCCAATGCCTTTCTCCCTCAATTGGTGGTATAGAACCAGCATACACATTCAAATACAACTCTCTTTTGTAGCAATCATCCACAAATGACTCAGCTTCTTTGTTCTGGAAGTAAATACAAGCTATGGCATGGCAACGTGGTATCCCTAACATGTCCCACTTCCTACAAGTGCAAGTCCTAGACCCTAAATTCACACATAGCTGGTCTAGATAATGCATAACATTGAACAAATTATCAGTAGATGGCACAACATCACACTGAGCTGCCTTCTCCTTCTCCTTATTCAAAATGGCTTGGATTTTAGGAAAAAGCAATGAATTGGCTGCATTTCAGTTCTTTTACTAACCACCCTTTGCATTAAAGCAACTCTAATTTCCTCAAACATATGTATAAAGTGTTTTGTCCTAGCACTAATGATGTATCTATTGAAGGTCTCAGCCATGTTGTTTGTTATAACATCAGTTTTGATGGAACTATCAAAGAAAGCTCTACAAAAAAGGGAAGGGTTGTACTTTTTAAATGCTAATGTTGTGTCCGGATTCACTTGATGCAACTCATCTAAAGCCTCATTGTAGTCGGCCTCATTGTAGGACTTAGCTATCTTCTAGAAGAGGAGTTTCATTTCATACCCTTTGTATGCCCTATGCCATAATGCGAAGATATGCCTAGCACAATGCCTATGCTTAGCCCTTGGCAATACTATTGCAACAACATGCAATATAGCACAGATACAAGAAGGTAGGGAACAATGTAAAATTAATGTAAAAGCATAGACATTAAAATACAACAAAGTAGTTTATGAAATTAAATACCTGGTATTCATCAGAAATCACAGCAATGCCAGCCCCATCTCCTAATTCAAGGCACTTCTGGAGGTGAGTGAAAAACCATTCCCAAGATGAACTATTCTCTCCCTCAACTGCAGCCCAGGCAATAGGATACATCTGGTCATTGTCATCTCTTCCCACTGCACTCATCAGCTGCCCCCCTAGAAATGTTTTCAAGAAAGCAGCATCTACACATATGACCTTCCTATACCCCTGCATCCAGCCTTTCCTCAAACCATTGAAGCACATAAACAACCTCTGGAAAACAGGTGTAGTACTCTCACCATTAGCTTGGACAACTAAATCCATGACATTTTCAGGACAAGATTTTTTCACAGCTTCAATGTACCTACCCACCTTCAAATAATGCTCCTTCATTGACCCATGGAGCAGCTTATGAGCATGGTATTTCACTTTGTAAGCAAAGTCTTTCTTTACCAATGCCTTGTATGCCCTCTTCATTGTATCTCTTATGTCCTTAGCTGGCCAACGAGGCCTTGCTTTGAATACATCTAGCATCTCCCTTGCAACCCATACTGACTTCAATTGCCTATTCCTCTTCATGTTCCTATGGCAAGTGTGCTCCCCTTTCACTTTCTTGACTATGAAAGTGGCAAGGCCTGAATGCCAAGAAGAATACAAGTAAAAGGGACAACCACTCACACACCTAACTCCTAACCTTTGTTGTCTTCTCCTGTCACTAACTACAAAACTGAGATCTCTCCCTTGCATGACTACATACTTCGAAACACCATCTTTAAAATCCTTCCTATTTGAGAATCTATAACCTACTTTTCACTTGAATTTCCTAAAATCAGTGTCTGCTTTCACTAAGATCTCCCTCTTAGAGCAACTCCCTTCTCCAAACTCATCTCCACTTCCTTTAGGAGTGTGAATCTCATCCTCACTTGTTTCATACTCACTCTCATTCTCATTCCCATGCTTATTCTCATTCTCATTATCTTCAACATCCCTTTCTAGTGCTTCAGTTTCCCTCCTTCCTGAAGACTGTCTAATATGTTGACCTTGTAGTTTTCCCTCACTAGCCTCACTTTGAAGTTGCTTGGCTAAATCAGCCAACGTGATATTAATAGATCTGACTCTATCCAATGTCGATCTAATCTTATCATCACTACCACCTGAAAAAGACTCAAGTCCTTCCTCTTTAGTATCTACACTAACTTCACTGACACTTTCATCATCCTCTCCCTTCTCAGCAGAGTAATGTGAGTCTTCCTCATCAGAAAATATATCATGCTTAGCAATATGCCCAGAAAATGTATCAGGCTTGTACAAAAGATCACTAATATTTTCACTGCTCTCACTAAACAAGTCACTGTACTTCAGTGGGCTTTTAGGTCTATTATCCATCCAATCATAGTCAGCTTTAGATGCAGCTTCAGTGTCTCCTTGAAGGTTTAATGCCTTCCTTTTCTTTTTAGATGGGGATGCAATGACTGGGGAAGCTCTCTTAGATGTGGCGGCCAATTCTTTATAAGAAGGTGTAGGTATTTTTTTGGTGGAAGTAGGAGTGGTGACAGTGTTTTGGGGGGCCTTAGAAGATTCTTGTAATTGTCTCCTTGGACTACTCCTAGTAGGAAACATTAATTTCTTGAGTGGACCCTTTTTGGGAGTTAACTTTTTGGGTCTTTTAGGGGGGGTTACATGTAAGGCTTCATTTATTGGTTTTTCATTAACTGCCAAAGAAACATTTACTGTTTTTTCATTAAGGGCATTGGGCACATAAGCTTCTACTGTTTCTTCATTAAGGCCACCACTAACATCAGCAATCCCCCCTGTTTCTTCACTAATGCCACCACTAACATCAGCAATCCCTCCTGTTTCTTCATTAAGGCCACCACTAACATCAGCAATCCCCCCTGTTTCTTCATTAATAACATTCGAGGAAGATGGCACATCAGCATCTATTGTATCTTCACTAGGGGTAGTTTCTTGAGTAGGGCCACTATCTGTAGAAGACACATCATGCTCCTCATCTTCATGCACTACATATACATTAAGTTCTTTGTGCTGCAACACTAACTTCCCCATTTCTAACACTTCACTATCACCCAATATCTTTCTTAGCCCATTCACCAATTTCTGCTTTGGAACTAAGTAAAAAAGACCAAGAATGGTATTATAATTACCACAATTCTTAGCAAACTGAAGAAGATTCCAATAACAGAGCTCATCAGGATCCATTGTAAGAGTTTTACATTCTCCATCAACGTACATTAGCTGCCCATTATTAACAGTCTTGAACTCTCCACCATGCCAAAATATCAATTTCACATAATCAAACCCACTCCCCATTGTAACCCTAACAAACACACTAAATAATGATCAAGATTTGCTGCTAAGTTTCCAACATCGATTCACACACACGAAAACAATTGAACATTTACACATAACAACTTCAATTTCGACCCAAATGCTTGAATTAAACATATTTACACACATTGCAACCAAAATTTCAGCACACATCATTTACAATTTCATCATTGAATTACTAAATTTTGACACCCAAACAGACAAGGTATAGTAAAATTCGAATATGCATAACATTAAATTTTCCATGAATTTTGCCATGAATGTTGACATACCTTTAGTTAACCCAACAACCACAAGCACAAGCACCGGCTATTCCAAACAGGAAATCCTCTTCCACCACGCACTGTAGTAAGCAACACCACGCACGCCAAACCCATACCCCGGCAAACCCACGCACGCAAGAACCCAGCAATCTCGCACAAACCGGAAAACGTTAGGTTAGAATTTTCAGGAGTTGTCGTTCGGTGGGGGTTCGAATGAAGGATGTTGGGGTTCGAATGAATTATGGAGGAGTTATGTTGGTTGGGGTGTAACCGAGGTATAGTAAAAAGGGTAATTAATTAGGAAGTTTGGTTTCGGACATAGTTTACGAAATTAGGACAGCGTGGCCAAAATTTGCGTGGGAAATTAAACTGCTGCTGCCACGTCAGATAATTCTCACTAGTTCTTTCGGTCACCCGTAACAAGTTTTAGTGGAAGCAAAAATCAGTTAAAGGTAGGTTCAATCATAAATAAACAAAAGGTTGTATTAATATCCGCAAATCGGGCAAAGGTTAGATTAATGCGGTCAATTAATCCTAATAAATATAAGATACTTAAGTTTTTTGAAGACATGGAAATCTGCACCTCGTGTTGTGTTTGTGCACCCGATTCCCTCCTATTTCCGATCAAATTTGGAGAGTGTGCTTTGTGTATAAGAATAAGATCATTACGTAAGAGATTAACGGACCAACACCCTTAGCTTGCCAAGAATACCGACACTGACTTGGTAAAGTCGTGCAAATAATGCAAGTCACCGATGATGAGAGCCAGTCAACTCAGTGCAGTGGTTAGAGCACACTACACACTACCGACTACGTAACAGAGCACTGTCCAGCTCATTATGCTACTTTTGGATCCGGTCTTGAAGATAGGCATTAGATCCAAATCCAACGGTTTAAGACCTATCGTAAAATGTGATCTTAAAACTTTCCAAACGCCAGTTTCGGTTAAAGAATAAGTAATGATTATTATAGTTAATAGTTTTCATTTATCTTCTTCACTTTTTAACGTTATGTTAACTAAGACTAATGCTTTTTTATTTTAAAAATAAGATTAAAGAGTTAATTGTACATTAATTTAAGATTTTAAAAGCAAATCTTTTATCTCCCTCTTTTTTATAACTCTCTGTTTTATATGTCAATTCGTTTTAGTGTTTACTATATAGACTTAGGCAATTGCTTATACCATATTATTTTCAATCACATTTACACATTCACAAAATTGCAACAGTGTGTTTTCAATTCTTTGATTGTTTTATCATTAGCTTTAAAAGAATAACAATTATGTTATTTATCTAATTGTAATTTGTTATAAGTGTTTTTTGGTTACTTTTGTGCATGTTCATTAATTTTTATATTTAATTTAATGTTTGTAAGAATATTTGTCAATTGATTTTGTTAGATGTTCAAAAAGAAATTAAAAATCTAATGGAGGGAATGATGAACCTTAGCATTAGGTTTTTCATGTGTTTTAAACCCTCATTTATTTGTACATTAGTACCACCAAAAATAAATATTCAAAATTATTATTTTATATTGGGTCTTTTTCTAAAATTTCATCTAGGGCCTCTAAAATGTCACAGTAATGAATTCTTTATTGTTGCTCCTATATTGTGAAATCTTATCACCTGATTTATACTATCTTTTGTTAACTTATGTCCTGCATTATTTGTCCATAATAATAATTTTATGCCTTCAAAAACAAGCTACACTGACAAAACAGTGGTTAACGGAGTTGATAGCTCAACTCGAACCAAGATTTCCCTGTCAGTCCCATTCCCTCGAAGTAACATTTTCTTTCTGACATGGCACAAAGAACAAACAAAATTACAAGTCTCAAACCAATCAGATAATCACATAAGAGTTAAGTCATATCATATTACTTTACATAGCCTGTCATATGAAGTCAGTACAAAGAATAGTGTGACCTCTCTTGCTCCAACTCTCCGTTCATTTTGCCATACACAACAAACAGATGTCCAACACTTCAATTACAACAAGGATAGCTAGCTACACATCGTTACATCTTTGTTGGAAAATTAAAACACATGGGAAACTTGTGAGTTCTGAAGGGTTTGAATAACTAAAAAGTAGCACAGCCTAAAAGCCATGACTATTTATATTGAACTTGGAATCACAGTTACATACCCAGCTTCATGTAATGAGGTGAGGGGCTCTAAGCCTGTAATGGTTTTCAAAGGCACACAAGAAAAACAACATATGCAGACCAAGTGAAGTTGTGTGTGAACAAGGTTGCAAGAAAAAGAACAGATAATTATTTACACTTTAAGAACAATAGATTGGCACTTAGATTGCCAGAATGAAAGGGGGGTGGGGGGAATCTAAGCACTTCAAGCGCCAGAAATGAGATATATCAACTGGTTTCGGGGCATGTTCCTATTCAAAGAATCATTACTACCTAATGGGTGGACAAGGTCAAACTCAACCACTATTAAATCACATGCATAAGGTTCACGGGAGAATGAGAGCAACAAAGTTAAACAGTAAACACTTGATAAAAGAAAAGTATGAACAGCACATTCTTCTACTGATAAGGATGCTTAAACAATACTCATCATCTATTAGGCTGAACTAATTCACCGGTAAACCAACATTCAAAATCTGTCACATAACCAACTCTGTTATTCTGTCACTCTCCATGTCAGTCTCTCTCACTCACTCTCACTCGCCGTCTCATCTCTCTCGATGTTCCTATAAAAACTCCTTAATATCCTTTTCACTGTCAACAATTAACTAAGAGTAAATAAGAGTTCAGAGTATTTGCACCATGGCAATTGCAGTTGCAGTCTTCAGCTCCCTTCTCATTTGCTCAGCATTATCTCTGGGTGATGCTTTGAGCTCAAATTACTACGATAAGACATGTCCTTTGGTGGAGATTATAGTCTCTAATATAGTAAAAGAAGCATTTACAGAGGATAAAACAGTCCCGGCTGCCCTGCTTCGCATGCATTTCCACGACTGCTTCATAAGGGTACAAATCTAGCTGTCTTAATTTTGCCAGCTTAATTAAAATTTGTGTTATGTATGATTTCCATGTTTGTGTATATTCAACCGACTGGAATTCCTCTTTCTCCTTTAGGGGTGTGATGCTTCTGTGCTATTAGACAAAGATGGGAACAGCAAAGTGGAGAAATCTGGTCCTCCAAACCTTTCACTGCATGCATTCTTTGTCATTGACAACGCAAAAAAGGCGGTAGAAGCCGCATGTCCTGGAGTTGTATCATGCGCTGACATATTGGCTTTAGCTGCAAGGGATGCAGTAGTCCTTGTAAGTAAACAAAAGGCATAGGCTTATAGCACATTTATATTGAAACTAAGAAAATATTTCCAATCGAAAGCTCCAAGTTTTCAACAATATCACGAAGACTCATGTCTTTGTATTTAGTTTCAAAGCCTTGAAATATTACTAATATCTAACAACCTCGGAATAGTCAAAAGTGATCCTCAACCTATGATTCTCAAACATCTATAATTCTCTCAAAACACATTGACTAAATAGAAAAATCAGAAAACTTCCACAACACGGCAAAAGTTTCCTGCCATCGTCTTTAACTCTTTGTGTATATTCTAATGCTTACAGGCCGGTGGTCCCACTTGGTATGTGCCTAAAGGAAGGAAAGATGGGAGAACATCACTTGCCAGTGAAACAAGACAACTTCCAGCACCCACATTCAATTTATCTCAGCTCCAACAAAATTTCGCTCAGAGAGGCCTGAACCTTGGAGATCTAGTAGCTCTTTCAGGTAAAGAAAACAAGGGAAGTAAAATCAACAGTAGACAATCACAAAAAAATGGCTCAACTAACCTTTTCCCTTCTGCAGGTGGACACAGTCTAGGATTCTCCCACTGCTCTTCATTCCAAAACCGATTACACAACTTCGACACAACTCATGACATTGACCCCTCAATCAATCCTACTTTTGCTGCCAGCCTAAAAAGAGTGTGTCCTGCACACAACCAAGTGAAAAATGCTGGTTCAAACATGGATCCTTCCCCAGCATTGTTTGACAACACATATTACAAGCTAATTCTTCAAGGAAAGAGCCTGTTTTCTTCGGACCAAGCCTTGCTCACATCTCCAAGCACCAGAAATTTGGTTTCCCAATTTGCTAGTTCCAAGAAAGCTTTCTATGAGGCATTTTCTAAGTCTATGATTAAGATGAGTAGAATCACAGGAGGGCAAGAAGTACGAAAGAATTGCCGAGTGGTCAATTGATGCCTATTGACCACTAGAATTTCTAAGTTAACTGTATACCTAAAAAAGTTAAATCATGGCAATCAAAGACAATAGATTGCCATTGTGTCATTTGTGTGAAGTACGTAGCCTTTTATTACCCCTATATCATAAGATCAAACTAGGATAAATTTCTGAAGATGGCCCATATGAAAACATCCTTCCAGAGAAAGCAAAAGCTAGATGGTTTATTGTTGAGATCCCCGGTCAAGAGCAAAGTTATCAAGATTTAGTCCTGCACTCCTGCAGTACGCTGCATTTGCCTTTGCATGAATTGTAACTTGATTGCTTCAGTGTGACAAAGCAGATAGCAGTATTGTAATATGGTACTGGAATAGTGAATATAAACTTCAAATCTTAAATTGTAAATGACCTTTAGTCTTCCAATGAAAAAGAAAACATATCACCAAAATAATATATATATATATATATATATATATATATATATATATATATATATAGATAGATAGATAGATAGATAGATAGATAGATAGATAGAGAGAGAGAGAGAGAGAGAGAGAGAGAGAATCTTTTGATTTTTACAAGTTACAATAAAGACTTAGGCTATCTCTCAAAAGAGTTGTTAGTCTTCACGATAAAAATTAGAGATATAAACTTTAATCTGTTAAACTAGGACAAGATGGAGTAAGCCATAAGTTAAAGATTTAGAAATCAGAACCAAAATGTCACTGCCTCTCAAATTTATAAGGCACCGACATGGCAAAAGTGACTCGTGGAGAAACATTCTATTTAGCTGACATATGAGAAAATTTATCACAACTATTCAACAACATTCACAGAAAAAACAAGTTTATCAAACAACTGAAGGTGCTTTTACCATAAGACTCATCATCTATTTTGTTCAGATTTCCCATAAACAGCAGCAACTTACCCTTCATAATTTGATATATGACACCCGGAAGACAGATTGTAGCAAATTATTCTAGGAATAAGCATTTCTTTTCCAGCATAAAAATACTATTCTGAAGTAGATTTCAAGGCATTGGTTTTTTGCTCTTTGGGCTTAGGATACTAGCCAAGCATTGCTATCTCACTTAACTAAAGCAATATTCAAGCTGAGTTTTTTGTTCCATTAAAAAGATGAAAGCAATAGGTAATCATTAGCCGTCTTTGGAGCAAGAAGTCCCTGTAACAAAGACAGCCAACCAATAAAATAAGAGATACAAGCAAACATGTTAGAACCACCACGACGTATCAGCCAAAATCAACTTACCCTGTTGGCTAACCAATACAATTTCAGCTAATTGAATACTACCGCCAAGTCCTAAAGCTTTATCAGATGGCATAAATGAGAAGGCATCCAAGAGCTTTACGCATTTTAATCCCCACTTGACCATCAGAAATTCAATAAGACGATGTCCACTGCATATTATTAAGAATAAGAAAGACGAGACAGCATAATAATATATTGGAATTTATTGGATGAGATGCAGCATCATGAATAGATGCAAACCTTCGATTATGATAAGTGGTTACAAAAACTGATCCTGGAGTGCTTTGAAGCAAGAATGCCACAGTGCTGAAGAGGTCGTCAAAGGCTAACTTAGACAAAGCAGATATAGGGTCAGATTATCTTTTATAATTCAAAGGCACAATAAGGAAAAGAAATAATTTGTAGGTTGTCCATACCACTAGCATCATACAATACGTCGGCCCCAAGTAATATTTGGGGATGCAAGTCGAATATTTGTGCATCCCAGATCCCCCATGTGAGTCCCATCACCTACATCATTAAGTATGTCAACTGGCAAAGATATAAAAAAGTTAAGGATGGTAGAAAATGACTTGTGGGAACAGATTAGATCAAAGTAGCTAATCACAAACAAGAGATCAAATAGGACATTTGAGTTTATCTTTCTGAATATCATTATACTAACCACTAAACCCTTCCCTTCCATTACAAGTATCACTTGGCAAGACAATTTCCTTTCTCATTTTACACTACTTACAAAACATGCTCTCTAGATGTACACTGAAACTCTATATAATCACCACTCGCAGGTATGTCGCAAATAACTTCAAACACACCCAGATCAAAAAGCAAGTAGTTTCAAGAACAATCACTATCTTTCACAGTCGAGCAAAATGAGAAATGGATCAGGCATTATTACCTTACAGCTCAACTTATTCAAGTCACAAACTCTCCTAATATTCTCCAGCACCTGCAACCCAGCAAATAACTCATGAGCTAAAACCCACACAACAATACATAAGAATAAGAAACTTTCATTATGCTAAAGAGATAAAATTCAACCTCTACTCGTAAAGAATCATCCGTCAAAGTAACATCTGCTCCTACTTTCGCAGCCACCAATCCTGGCAAGGAAGTTCCTGCCCCCAACTGCAATAACATTTCCAAATAAACCCATCTCAGCACATACTAACTATCGTAACGTTAACTTCAAAGATTGGTAATGTTTGCCCCAACTGCAGAATTCCTTGTGTAAATATTTCCACCCAACTAATTACTCTTAGAATCACTTTTCAATATTGATACGATAGTCTACTTTAAGTACCAATACATCAACTAACATACGAAATTGCACACAATGTAAATGTAGCAATAATCATGAAATAACACAAAGTTAAAACTTATGGAAAAGCAATAAATAAATAAATCAGAATAAAATGAAGATGTAACCTCCATAACAGAAATTCCAGGAAAGCGGCATCGTTGTTGCCAAACGTATTCAGCAAGAACGACGCTACATGGCCATACGAACAAACCATACTCCTCTCTCATATTCTAAGCATATAATATATCACAATGATCAGCGTAAATACTTAAATTATTGTTAAAGACCAAAAAAATTTTAAGGTTTGCAAATGAGTGGAGAAGTACCTCAATGATTTGAATAGTGAAGCTAGGTTTATCATCGCCAGAATCCCCAAAAGAGTACTGAGAAAGAGTCGTCGTTGGGTAGACGTCCGGTGAGACGGTGGGTTTTGCGACTGCGTAGACTCCGCGATGCTCCTGTTTCGGCGGCATGCCTACCGGTGAGAATGACGTTTCGGAATAGGATATATCCACGATTTCACAAAAATTAAGTTCGGATTTGATTGGAAAACTTATTTTTATAAATAATTAATATATTTTCATTGTTAATACTCCATACTATGTTACTACTACTCCTACTACTACTACTACTACTATTATTATTATTATTATTATTATTATTATTATTATTATTATTATAATAGCATTGTATTCATCTTTATAATATAAATTTTTATTAAATTATCTTAACTTTTCTAAAATTGTCTAAAATTCACAATAGCGAAACTTATATATAGTACAAATCATTGTGGCGTATTTTCTTTATCGTCAAATACTTTAGTTTGTTTGAACTTATTTTATTTTATTTTATTTTACTTAAACTTATTGTTTATGAAATACAAGGTAAAAAATGTGTTGAAATCTTATACCCCATAACATAGGAAAGAATCATATGCATACTATAATTTCTTAAAAACTGAAAACAAAAACAAAGAAAAAAATCATTTGTAATTATTTATCAAAAACACTAGAGAAAATGGATATATTTTACAAATTAACAGAAATTGTTAAGGGAAATATAGCAAAAGGAGCTTCAAAAACTATATAAAAATAAAGAAAGATTCACACAAAAGTGAAACACTAGCTATTATCAAATGTCTTTCGAAAAGTATATTAAAAAGGTTGAATCATTGTCAAAATATTTTTATATGTACAATAAGATTAATATTTTGTATGGGGCATTAGATATTTTTCATCTTTGGTAAGCATTATTCCATTTATTTTGTTATTACATTGAAGATGTTAATTGTTTTACTAATATAATTTGCAATTATTTATACATAAAATGGTTAAGTAGTACATGAGATATTTTGATAATTATCTTAATAAATATTATAAAATATATAGTATACGCCATCTGTTTTTATTTTGTTATTTAAAATTTATAGATTTTAGAATCAAATTTTGACCATAAATTATTCTTAATATATAAGAAAAAACATAATCATATGGGGTCTTAAAAGATTCGTATCAATGTATATTTTTTAAATATTAACTTTTATAATTTCTGCAAAAATACAATTGAAAATATTTAAAGTTTAATTTTGTTTTAAGATCTGTAAAAAGTAGAAAGGATAAAAATGAAATGAGGTAGTATATGATATATTACTCGTAAATAATAATTATTGTTTATCTTGTACAATAAATTAAAAAATAAAAATTATTTAATTACTCTAAATATTTGTCTACACGAAGATGGCTAGCAATTTGAATAAATTATCTTTTTGATTTCTAGAAAGGTAAATGAAAAGTATATAAAACTGGAAGGGTAAAAAAAAGTGAGTAATTTTGAAGTTGGTAATATGAATTTGGGCGAGTTTACAAAAAAGGGTGCTTTCTGGAGTGACCTCAATACTCAAGACTTGACTGACAATCATCTCTATCTGGAAGTACCTGAAACCTCCGGCCTTCTCCTATGGCGTCCCTCCACTCCCTTGTCGTAGCTCCTTTGTCACGATCCTCTACCACTTCCAGAACTCCATCTTCTTCTCTATCTCGCATACTTTCTCCAAATCTCACCTCATCCTCCGTATGCAAACCTCCCTATCTCTCTTGCGTCTTCCCTTCTAGAACACTCGCTCAACCCGGTAACTCTCCCTTCTCTCTCTCACCTGCAGTTGATTAAACGAATTCATCCTTATTTTGCATGAGATGTCAAATTGTTTGATTTATGCTCTTGCAAATTGCAATTAATTTTGTTTTTGATTAATCTTGATATTTGACCTGGTTTTTGACGTTCTCAATGTGTTTTACAATTCGAACAACTATTCCCAATTGCAATTTGAATATCAGTTAGGTTTGATTTTTAATTGGAGAATCCTATTCCTGACTTGGTATATGCGGAGTAATTCATTTATATAATTATTAGGGTTTTACAACGAATGCGAGATATGGTGACATTATTTCATTAACTTCACCGGTTCGTTGTCGTCGTCACTGTCGATTTGTGTATTATGTGGCCTTCTTAGAAGGCTAGATGTGATGGTGTACAATTTGAATTCCTTGTAATTATGTTAGTGTGAGTGGTGGTGCTTTTTATTCACACTAAGTAATTAGAACGTTTGAACAATTTGAGGAATGTAACCTCCATGATGCGGTTTTAGGACTAAAGTACTTGTAGGTGTGATTCTGTGCATTCGATATAAATTCTGTAATATGCTTTTGTTTTAGGCTTTGATTGGTGCTGAAGGACCACTTGGAAATCACCGGAAATTGAGGGCAAGGTGTAGAGAGGTGTTTGTTAGTACTTGTGCCAAAAAGTCTACTGGTCGTATACTGTCTTTTCTTCACTATGGACATTTTACGGTCTTCAAAAGTGTATCAATGACATTGTCCGTGAACATATTGAATACTTTCATGTTCTTCATAGAATGATACATCTATGGAAATTTGTGTTTAGGGAAGAGGTGGTTCATGAGCTTTGAGTACCAAACATAAACGTTTACTCTATTTTCCTCATCAGACCTAGTTTCCCACACACAATGTAAACGTTTTGAAAAGTTGGCTTCAGTTTTGATGGAAAGATGATGTGTCTTATTCAACTTTTCTTTTTTTGGATCAAAGAAGATGACTTGACATTGGTATGCTTAGGTCACTTTCTTATAGACCTCTATTATATGAGACATGAGGTGTAGGGCCTATTTTTAGTAGTAGACACTATGAATATACCTGTGTTATAACCCTTGCCTCAAATTTGTTGAGGAAGTGGACTTGTATCCATGTAAGCTTGGTGATTTTTGGAATCTAAACATGTGGCGTAACCTAGAGAGAGAAGTACTTCAACCTTCCCGCACTAAATTTTGCATTCTTCATTTTACGGTGTCCCCACAATTAAGTTAATCCTTTCTAATGAGTTTTTCTTCTGTAAATTATTTTGAAAGTTGGTCCATTCACCCACCCTATTACCATTTTTTTTTCCTTTTATTTTGACTCTCCTTATCTCCATGCAAGTAGTTGATGGTAAATAATTGTTGAAAGGAGGAAGTAGAATTTAATTAGGCTTAGGTACTCTCGATCTAATGATCATTGGACCATTTAATGCATAGTGAGTCCATTTTAGACTGGTAGCATCTTCAGTGGCTTATAGCTTTGTTGATAATATCCTTACGAGTCTTTAGTTGTAGATTTTTAATATTCAATGTGCTGGGATTTTGACTTAGTTCCTCTGTAATGGATGTTTGCAGTTAAGACTAAAGCTAAAGAATCTGAAGTCAGTGTAGCTGCTGACACCTTTGCTCATTTCAGACATCTGCTTCTACCCATCACTGACAGAAATCCATATCTCTCAGAGGGAACAAGACAGGTATAATAATAAGTCAGTGACCTCTAGATATCTAGGTTATGTAAGTGTATCCATTATGCCATTCTTCTATCCTTTTGGTGCAATATTGAATGATAGATCTTGATAAATGTTTTTTATGACATCATGTTCAAAATATCATGATCCATATCTTAGATCACTCCATCCTCTTGAGTTCCCTCTCCCTTTTGATGGTGCAACCTGTAACTCACGTAAAAAATGCTTTTCCTTATTATGTGGATGCTTGAGCTATATCCATGAACTGATTCTTGCCATTGGTAAATATTTATGTGTAGTTGAGTTACCTTTCGAGGTTATTTCGATGATGAGTTGGCAAACTTGACTCAATGTGTCATTTTCTAAATCCCTTAACAATTTCCTGCCAGGCTGCTGCAACTACTGCTGTTTTGGCAAAGAAGTATGGAGCAGATATAACAGTTGTAGGTATGTATTCTGACCCTTTTTTATGACACGATTAAAATGTGGGGCTTTGTGAGTCAACTTAAAACAACTTGTAGTGGGATAATCTTGTTGAAATATTGATTTGTGGTGGTGTTGCTGTATGCAAATGTAATACTTAATAAAGAATGACTGGGGTGTAGAGGAACCTTAGAGAAACCATTTTCTCTGTCAAAGGCTTGTAGAGGAACCAAACTTTATGCTCATTGCAGTTATTGATGACAAGCCAAAAGAGTCGCATCCTGAGCATGATACACAACTGGCTAGCATTCGCTGGCATTTGTCAGAAGGTATGTAGATCTCTATCCTTTTCTCCCTTCACTAAGTACCCCCCCTACCCACTTTTTGTTTGTCTTATTCACTTAGCTTGCTGAACTTGAGGTTTTATATATGAAGTGGGACTTTGTAGGATGGAAAATTTATCATGTTTGATATAGGATTTTTCTTTTTTCCACACCTTGAAGAAGAGTCTAGGATGTAACCGTTGTGCATACTTAATTTAAGTGTTATGTGGATTTAGGGATAAGGACAGGGTCTGATATGAATTTGGAGGGTTTGTTTTTGCTTTTTTTAAGCAAGTCCATCTCTTTTGGGGTGATGAAGATGTAACCGTTGTGCATACTTAATTTAAGTGTTATGTGGATTTAGGGATAAGGACAGGGTCTGACATGAATTTGGAGGGTTTGTTTTTGCTTTTTTTAAGCAAGTCCATCTCTTTTGGGGTGATGAAGAATCCAAATATTGCAGTTTGTTTCTGAACTCAAGCCCATGTGATGACTAGATTAAATTATATTAATAATTTGCAAATTTGATCCAGCAAGTCTCTTGCCTCCTGTCTGTTACAAGTATTTGGAGACAAGTAATTTATATTGAAACATATTTATCCCAATTCAATCCCTTCATTACAATAGACAAATAGTGCATAGTGTCTGCCAGTCTGTCTGTGTATTTTACAAGTGTTCACAGGAGCTGATTTAGGCATCCTTTTTATTGAATTATGACAGGGGGTTTTCAGGAATTCAGATTGCTAGAGAAACTTGGGGAAGGAAGTAAACCTACAGCCATAATAGGTGAGGTTGCTGATGATTTGAGTTTGGATTTGGTTGTTTTAAGCATGGAAGCGATACATTCCAAGCACATTGATGCAAATCTCCTGGCAGAGTTTATTCCCTGCCCCGTGTTACTCTTGCCCCTGTAGCTGTTAAAAGATGACTGAATTTGACGACCTTTCTTGAAGTACCCCTGGTGATTGTATCGAATTAATGTGATTCGTCTACTGTTTTCTTCTTTGGGGCTGTTCTTGTGGACCTGTAGCATCCAAGTGAATCAAGAATACTGGATTGCACTTAATTTTATACAGAAACCTGTGCTCTTCGCAACTGTTTTTGCAAGTTGATCAGTCTAAGTCACTTGATCAAATCATCCCCCACCCCCCAAAACAATAACCGTATATTGCTCCACTTCGTCTAAAAGTTATTACGGCTCCACTTTTGTAGGACAAAATTGGGATCAACTTCGTACCTAATGGTAGGGATAAACATCTTGGTCTCAGGGCCCTTAGTATTGATACTTGGTTAGTCACGTAATTTTGCTTGATATGGGTCATAACATTGAAGGACGCCCTGCTCAATGGTCGTGTTTCACCAAACGTGTCATAACATTATATTGTTGGTTTGGTGACATTTGAATCCCGGTGATTGGAAAAGGTTGATGGAGTTGGTTGTTTACAGGCTTACAGCTAATTATGACACGACTTTCTCGTGGAAGAATTGAAACAACTCTTACTTTCTGCATATTTGGTGATGGGGATGCTGCTTCTTGAGTTAGGTAAAACTTGAAATGTAGCATCAATTTCAGAGAAAGGATGAACCGTTCATAGGAATTGTCACAACGCCCCCTTTTAAAAATTTCACCGTACATTTTTAACGTTGTTGCCATGGTCTTATAGGAGTCAATAAAGCTAAACAAGAATTAAACAATGATAATATTTTGAATGCAAAATGTATTATTCAGAAAATAAATGTGCATAATTCTGCCGAACAATGATATATTTATTTCCTAGAACTTGATACCCTAGCCACACTGGGCCACAGGCCTCTTCTTCTCAAAAAAGGAAGGAATTTTCTCTTTATTCCCACTGAATAGAACAGTTGTAGCTCCTTGTGTAAAGCATCCTCATAAATAAATGGAAGAAATTGCCTCAATGGATCTTTTCCTTCTCCCAAACATAGAAAAGATCAGGGGACAAGGAACCCATTTCATTAGTGAAAAGAAGAATATCTATTGATTTTATCTTCTCATAAGTGGAAGGGAATTTAATGGTACCATTGAGTGAATGTCGCACAAATATATTATCAGTCAAATATGACTCAAGTTCCGTCGATATTACATCACACAAGATACTCTCACTATTACTGATATAACCACTTTACATAACTTGTTTTTAATTTTAGCTTACTTTACATGCTTTGAGTATTCATATTAACAATCATCAATAGCACCACCACATTCTAGTTTAAGTGGGACAAATGATACCATTACTTTCATAAGGGACCATACCAATGTTTTTAATTAGCTATGTCAATCAGTTTACTCCATATGACTACTCCTTGAACAAAAATGAGGACCTTTATAAAATTGTGGACGTAACGGTTGACTGAATTACCCTCGAAAAGACATTATACGAAAACAAAGAAAAATAATATATATTATATATTAATTTTGAAAATACTAAAGAATTTTAACATTCCAATTAAATTTCAAGTTGGGGATGATATCACATTAATTAAGCATGGGAAAATAATAGGGAAATTTGATTTTAAAAACGAGATATTTTATAGTTGGAATGCGGTAAGTAGAATTGAAAATCTAGGAAGGGGAATATATACTTTGACCTACCTTATAGGCACAGAGAAAGTATTCGTAGTAACCATACAATTAGGAAACGCTTGTCCAACAATAACCCGGAATCTCTACGTTTACGAGGAAACACTCACACACACACAAAGAAACATTTTGAGAGAGAGACTGAGGAGTAAAGAAGAAGAAGAGCCCTCTCTCCCCTCTTGTTTTCAATGCGTTTGTAGAGAGAAGAAAAGAAAAAAAAAAAAACAAAATTTTATATTATAAAAAAACGTTTCTTCCTTATTCTACCTTCGATCGGATCCCCTATTCCTTGATTCAATCGACTAATCTTTGGAAGTTTTATAGAAACCCTGATTTATCACTTGCTGTTATCTCTCTACTCTTCAATTTTTCATTTGATCGGCTGAGTTAACTCGCTCCGAGTGACACCGATTTTAAAAACCCTAATTCCAATATGATAGCAGCGTCTGCTACCAACAATCCTCCTTCTCCTCCCTCCTCCTCCTCCTCCTCCGCCGCCGCAGCCAACGTCAGCGCTGCGGCGTTGTCTCCTCGGGCCGGGTCGTCTCCTTGGTCTCAGATCGTTAAAGGGCCGGAATCCGAAGTGACTTTTACTCCGATAACGCAATCGGGTCCGGTTGAGAGGAGTGATTCGCCGGTGATGGAGATTACAGTGGAGAACGCCGAAAATGGAGGCAATGCAGGCACGAAGAAGCCGGTTTGGAATAAGAAGCCAGCTAATAGACCCGTTGAGAATGGTGGGGCTGGCCCAGTTTTGATGGGCCCGGCTGAAGCTTGGCCTGCTTTGTCGGAGTCTACCAAAGCTTCTCCTAAGCTTTCGTCTTCTGATTCGTCCAAAAGTCTCCCTGATTTTGGATCGGTCTCTCCTCTTCAGGTTCGTTACCCTAATTAATTTGTTCCGTAGATCACGTTTCTCAAAGTTTGAATTTTTGTTTATCTATTCGTTTTTAAGATTATGTGAATTTGGATTGTTTTTGTGAATTGGATCATAGTATTGTATTGATTGCATAAATTGACGTGAATGTGACATCGATTTTAATAGTACATGATGAGTGATGTCTAAATAATCAAGATTTGATGTATTGATGGTGTAAAGGATTTGAATTTCTTACTTTTCTCTGTTTTGAGGTGAGTTATAGTATTATATTATGGATAGGCTCGTGTTTTGTGGTGATGATGTTTATGGTATATAGTAGTTTGCGCGATTTTAAAAGTGTTACAACTATGGAAGAACTAAAAATGTAAGGTTTACAATGTATGCTAGTGATCAATTATATATGTGTTGCTTGTGTAGTGGTAGATTATAATTGTATATGTGATGATATGGTTCCCTGTAGGTGACTGGAATTGAATCATCGGTGCCATCTTTAGCTTCGCCAGTTCAGTCATTGCCGCAATCATCTACACCTTCTCCAAAAACTACAACTAGTAATTTGAACCATGGGCGGCCAGCACGCCAAAAGTCAATGAAGCGTGAAGGTGGGGGAAATCTACAGGCTAATGGTGGTTCTTCTCATCAATCTTCATCTCCTGCAGAAGGTTCTGGTAGTGGTTCTGATAGTTATGGCAGAGACAACATCCAAAACCATGGTCATCGAGAGCATGGGTCACGTAACGCTTCCGGGGATCATCCTCAACCACGTAACTCATTCAGAAGGGGTGGTGGTGGCTCCCATTCACGTGGTGATGGATCACATCAGAATTATGGGGGGAGACGCGGCGATCAGGATCGTGGAAATCATGATTGGAATCATCAGAGGAGTTTTAATGGGAGAGATTCCTCTATGCAACCTAGGGTTTCTCCTAGAGGATTTGTGAGAGCTCCAACTGTTTCTGCTCCTTATGTCCATCCTGTATCTATGCGGGTGCCTTATGTGAATCATATGGGGGTGCCTGGTAAGCTGCATGATAGCTTGCTTACTTCAGGGCTTTTGTATCAATGCATATCTAATTTATTTGAATGTTTCAGAGGTGTCTATGTTTTATGTTCCCGGTGGTGTCCCTTTTGTTCCTGCACCGGTTCCTGCACCTGTATTTATTCAACCTGGAGTTGATTCTCAGTTGCATGCTAAGATAGTGAATCAGATAGATTATTACTTCAGGTATTTAGGAGTTTGTCTCTAAGGATTGTTCTGAATTAAATGACTATCTGATCATCTATCTAATTATTTTTGCTATTTTTGTGTTGTGGAAGCAATGAAAATTTGATCAAAGACACTTATTTGCGGAAGAACATGGATGACCAAGGTTGGGTTCCAGTTACTCTGATTGCAAACTTCAAAAAGGTCTGTGTTTGTTGAGATAAATTCTTGTTTGATGCTTGTTTTGTCTGGAATACTTTCTTGCTATTTAATGTAATCTTTTCCCCCGCTTATTGCAACTTAAGATTTAGATGCAGTTTGCTCCTTTCTATAATTGGTTTCTTCCTCTCACTGTGTAAACTTTTTCTTCTTGTGGTGCTTCATAGTAGCCCAACACCCACCCCCTATGTCTGATGATTCTGATACTACCACAATTCCTTTTACCTACTCAAATTTTCATCTTCTTCAAACTTTGCGAAGGTATTATGCTTTAAATACGACATGTTTATCCGTGGTGGCTGTACAGTAGTACATGTAGCTGTTTTTTAAAACAATTTTTTTCTAAAATTCTGTGTTTGGTAACCTAAAGAATGTATTTTGTCACGTAGCTTGCAACTTACATGTTTGTAATTTCATCTAGAAGAGATGTTTTGCCTCTTCCATATCTTTCATGTAAGGCTTTTTCATCGTACATTCTGAATATGGCACTGTTTCTATCATGTAAACTTTTTCTTCATTCCTTTATTTGGACTATTGTTCTACTGAGTTGAAATCCGTAATATTATTTCTTCACCTGCTGGATAAATGGTCTGTTCTTTTTCCCTTGTTGTTTCTTTTTTGATGTGGCACATAAACCTTACTGAACTACCCTTAGGAGAGGCAATGCTGGAAATGCACATTTTAAATGGGAGTCCATGGGCTTACATTTTTTGACTCGGAACTTTTCTCTCTTTAAAAAATATTATTTGTTCAACAATGAGTTATCAGTTTGATATTTTATTTGGTGTTTTATCCTTTCTAAATTCAATTGCCCAAGTAATTAATTGTTTTGGACTAATAGAGGCACACATTATTATTTGAATTTTAGTTGCTTTCGATAAAGTTACAAATTGTTTGATGTTTATGTAATTTTGTTTATATATTATTTATGCAATGGATTTTTGAAATATTATTTTCAAATTTAGTTATGGGTTTCATTGGTTCTTTATGGATGTTGTTGGTTATAAACCAACAAATAGCTTTAGGAACACTCTTCAGCAACCCAAAATTGTACTAACTTCGGTCCCTGGTCACTACTCATTTTTTCATTTGACTTGGATATAAAGCTGTCTTAAGAACAAAAGAGCAATCTCGAGTTCCTTAAAACTCACAAATGTCCGCACAACCCATATTATGCTACATTGGGTGTGGTAAAATATACCTTCTCCATACTGTTTTAAACATGACGTGGGATATACAATTTATTTTAAGGAGAGAGATCAATAGAGGTGAAAAAAGGAGTCAACTTGACGAGAAGAGCAGTAGAGAGAGGCATAGGCCAAATTAAATAATGTTGCAATTTATCGGCAACTTCCAATAAAGGAGTGCGTTGCGATTGAAAGTCAATGGAGGAAGTAACAACACTTTTCCTTACATGGTTGCCATAAAGTTGCACAACAACCCCTCATGTTTGTGCAGCCTATCACCCGCAACTTTTATTCCTTAATTGGCAGTACAAATTCTGCTCAAAAAGAACTAGGAAGCTAATTTTTTAGTGAGATAACAATGTACCCTTAATGTATGTTTAAGCATCATTTCCTAAGTAATAGTCCTTGGTTAACTCAGAATTTGACAAAACAAGCTAAGCTAGGTCCACACCACACACTTTGCTGCTAAATCCACTTGCAAAGGATGCAAGTCACCAAAGCCACCAAGGCAACCTTACCTTATAAAGCTTCTCAAAAGATAGGTTGCTGCAACTTTACTTGGCCCGTATGGGCCACTTTTGCTGCCCAGATCTTAACCCAAAGCATCAGCCGACTTTAGTTGACAACTTGACACAACCTCTAATAGGCTGCAGCCTCGTATTTCCCATAGCCATCCTTCTTTAAGAAATGTCATTTTTCTGGTCTAGGATGGTGGATGGTCCTAGGTTTATGAATGAGATAACAAGTCAGCAAAATTATTAGCATCTAACGTACCCTTCGAACTGCATCATGCTCACAAAACTTGCACAGATTATGATGAAAATTTTATTTGGGTTTCTCAATGTGCTCAATGTTGTTATCTGCTTGTCTTTTTCTTCTCTAGTTTCGAATTTTAGAACCAATTAGAGCTTTTCTGATTGATACTTTCATTGATGGTACGATGTCCAAGTGGAGCTTTTTCATCCTCCGTAATTCCCAGTTTTTGAGTAAAGCATTTGTATCCTTCACCAAGCATCTTCAGACAAACGTTTGGTTCTTCTCCCAACCGTAAGACCCTTTATGAGTTATATGTTATCTTCTGTTGATCCAAACAGACCCTTTGCAGGATCCAAAGTCTCCAGCTTCTTCACATTTTCCATCTATATGTTATGTCAATAACTTCATAAGAGTATGGGCTACCCATTGGTCGTTGTATAAGGCACACTCGTTCTTTTGAACTCTAAGGTCTTGCGGGCAAGAGTTGCTTTATCCCACCCCGTGCTCCTCATTTCCCTTTCATATGGTTTTTTTGCAAGTAACGTCGTTTTCTTTCCTTTTATGAAGGGAGCTTTCTTCTCTGTTGTTCCATATTCATTATTCCTCAAGTATCTTGCTTATAAAGATGATTGGTCAGGTGGTGTAAACCTAGATGAGGCTAAGGGTAGAAAATAAAAAGTTGATGCAGGGAAGGAGGATCAGATGTTACAAAAAAAGTGGAGGGGAGGAGGAAAGATTTGTCAACTGTAGCCCATCATTCTTTCTTGTTTGTTTTGTCAATTATGGTTTTTTCAGTGAATGAAAATTGCTTGCATCTTTTCGTTTAGACTGGGCAATAACCCATAAGTGAAGGTGATCTTTGCATTCACGGGCAAGTTCTGTGGTGTTTTATGGTTGGAGAAATGTTAGAGAAGTATTTATGTCCTGTATTAAGCATTTAATTCTTGGTTTACTGACTTTATTAAGATTTCAATTTCTGGGCTTTGCATTTCATGATGATGGCACAATGTTGGTACATTGTTTTGTTTGAATACTTCTTGTATGGATGTCTGAGCTGTACTATTTCTTTATAGGGTTCAAGCTTTTGCTTCTTGATATAGAGAGAGTGCCACATTGCAAGCTCATTACATCTTTTTGTCATTAACTCTTGTGGGGATGATATCATTGTTTGAAATGTATAAACAAATTTTTAACTTTCATGTACATCCTGAAACTTTAGATAACTTGTTTGTCTACAATGTCTAGTCTACTTTATTTGCATCTTTTCGACTTTCCAATTATATTGATTGATTAACCTTATAGTTTCATAACTTGGGGAAGTTCTATAGATTTTCATGTTTGAGACAGCGAGATATGGAGATAGACATTCAAACTGGAAATGATATTTGCAGTGATCTAAATTGTAGCTTTAACTTTTCTATGAAAAGATTTTGGAATTTGGTCAGAAACTATTTTGCTTTTTTATCCACCGATCAGGACTTTTGTTCTTGCTATTTGTTTTATCTTGTCTTCGTCTTGTCTATCATGCTTTGTAGAGATCTTTTTAATACATTGATATGTTTTTATGTTGGGCTTTTGGCCATTTGACATTGTTGTTCAAAAGCATGTTTTGTACTTTAGTAAAGAGATACAGTATTCTGAATTTTCATTGCTAGGGAAGATATGTCTCCCTTTCTGGTTCAACCCTCCAAGATAGGATTCCACTGCTTTAGTAGTATTCCCTATATGTCAAAGTTATTGCCCTCCTTTCCAATTTTCCATTTCAGATTTTTCATTTTGACCGTCCTAAGTATGCATTCTCTTTATGCGTCTGATACGAATACTCTATACAATCAACACGTATCTGTATTGGTACTTTTCTGCTTTCTTTAATTTGCATGTATAGTCATTTGAGACAGAACTCTGAGGCGGAGGGGGTAAGACATAAGTAAATTTCTCTAGCTGCCTGTGATTTATATATGTATATGTTCTCTCTTCATCCCTATTCAATCTTCTCATTTGCGATATTTGGATGTCCTAAATTCATCTTCCGGTTTGCTATTTTGGGATGTCCCTAATTCATTTTCCCATTCCCTTTTTAAGTTGAAGTTTCTGTTTCCCTCCACCACATCAATAAACTTTTTTTCCTCGATTCCATTAAATTCTTTTGTTGTTTTTCTCATATGGAAAGAGATTGAACTTGCTTTATTATTCTGTGCTGTGACAATTTACGATAAAAATTTATTTTTGGTTTTCAGTCTTATTAGAATTTGAAACCTGTGACAGTCTTGTAAATGTAGATTATGTAGTGTTCCATGAGCTGTTGCTAATGAGGAAAGAAGGTACTGGAAAAGTGTTTTTTTTTTTTTTGTGATTTTCACTGTTCTATTCATCTCTTGAAATGATATTTGATTCCTCTTCAGTGAGCTTTGCTTACTTGGTGTTCTCTGTTCCTCAAATTATATACTGTGTAATAAACAGTGTCTTTTGGTTAATTTTACATTGAAACTTGATTTCAGGTCATGCAATTGACCGAGAACATTCAACAAATATTGGAGGCTTTGAGGTCTTCTACTGTTGTTGAAGTCCAGGTGATTTACATGCTTGATCATTTTTAACTCCTGTTATCCAACTCTGATGTGTATAGTAGACCAAGGTTTTTGAAACAGTAGGAAGAGTTATTTTGTTTGTGATCCTTGTTATTTTTTGTTGCAGGGTGATAAAATCAGGAAACGTGATGAGTGGGAAAAATGGATAATGCCACCTTCTGTTCAGTATTTTACTGCTTCAGGTTTACAATCTCCCAAGTCTCCGACTATTGCTACACTGACCACTCATTTTCAAAATGTTAAAGTAGATGAAAAAAGTATTGATCGAAATCATCCCGAGGGTCTGTTAAATGATAATGCTGACACTATCATTAGATCATCCTCTGGGGATTTGCCTTGCTCGTTACAGACTGGTAAGGATGGGGAAATTTCAAGTGGGTGTTGATCACCTGGATCTAGCATCTGTATGCAAGGATCATGCTGATTACATTCAATCAGCAGTCATCATTCATCATAATGGAATGTTAGTACAGGGAATGTCCTTGGTGAGTATAAAATGTTTATCCAAGACCATGACTTGCAGAATGAAGCACCATATTTTGCAAAGCAGATATATTAAGTTACACATCAAAAAAAATTAAAAAAACTTAAAAAAAAAATTAAAAAAAAGATTGTGAGATATAACTGAAAAGACAGACAGCGGAAAGGAGAATCCTAAAAATTTTGTTATATTTTTTTGAAATATCTTGACCTTATGGCAGAAGTTTCTGAGTCTTTTTGTTTGTTTTGGGTCCTGCTGAATTGCTGATTATGGTGAAATGAGTCCTGTTCTGTGTTAATTCTGGTGCCTCAGTACTTTGTTTGGGGAATTTTGCTTTCATGTCCCTGCTCTGCCCCTCAGCCTGTTTTTATCATAATCTTTGGGGCTATTGAGAAGCGAACTGCTGAAATGTCATCCAATGAATATGCCCTGTAAATTATCAAGGATGACAGAGGTGGTTAGTCTGAAGCTGCTAGTTGTGCATCACTTCTGGCCACTTGATTTAACTTTCGCTTGTTTTGTAATTCTCTTTTCTCCTATCTATACTGTGTCATATTAGCTGTATACTGTGCAGTTTGACACTGCGAAGGCATGCACTCTCGTGGTGAGAGAAGTGTATTAGGTTAGAGTATGGTATGTTTATGAATTTTATTTGAAAGTAGATGTTAGAAACCTATTACTTTGGATGTTGGATAGACTTGAATGTTTTTCTTTTGTTTCTTTAATTGATAAGTAGATTGGTAGCAAATTTGTGTTATGACGACTTGGCTGAGGGCTTGAGGCCTTTTTGGGATCAATTGGCATCCAATTTTTGTCTACAGGGAGAGACGCCTTGGCCTTGGCCTTGGCTTTGGCTTTGGCTACAAGGAAATGCGTGCTTAGCAAGTATGAACTTGGACGTGCTTTAAATTAGAAGTAGCCGTTGGTTTACTTGATAATTTGATACGCTAAGCCACTTTCCAGAATAATTGGGTGCATTGACTTTTATTGCTTAACCATTGCCTGCGTTTGAATGAATATTGTTAACTACACACGACTACTTCATGAAGATGTTGATACCAGTTTTGAAAGTGATTAAATTATGGTTAGATTGGAAGAATAAGAAGCCATTAATCCTACAAGCTCAACGCCTCAGCCTTCTGGATGGTTGGTTCTGGTTTTGGTCGAAATGCCTGCTTTAGATGTTGTAGCTTACATCAAAACAGATCCATAACAATGAACAAGGTCAAGTCTCAGCTTGCTACAAACCTACAAGTGCATTGTTTTTATGGTCTTAGGTATTACTACATTTTTAGTTCCTTGTTCGCGTCCGCTTACCTCTCTTCTTTCCAACGTTGACTATTTTTATTGTTAGGGAATTCTTTGGCATTATTTTTCTGCTTTTGATTCCATTTGATTAAGTGTTACACCCTACTTCTTGGGGTTTTACTATACCACTACCACTAATTAAACTTGTCATTTTATTTTGTTGAAAATGAGGTATAACCTTAATATACGATAGATAAGTTAGGCATTGTTTTCTTAACTTAGGCTTTATTCAGTTCACGTAATTTTTTATGATATAATCTTTTTTTTTTTTACTTAACTTTATTTTTACATTAATTTATAAGAGAAAATATGGTCAAATGAGATGTTTGATTTTTATTAATATGTACAACGTAAAGATATTATATGGTCTAATCTTATCATTTCTAAAATAAGCAAATATTATATTTTTGATTAACTTATTTCACTTTTGTTCAACTTATCTTATTTTTGGTAAACTTTTTCTTTTCTAGATTCATCATTTGATAAACATAGCATATTTTGTTGATATTAAAGATATTCCAACCATTGATGATAGATTTTGGCATTGATTAACATTTGAAATGTACGTGCCCAAAATCATAATTATAAGACTTTCTACTGCAGTTACTAAGCAACTCCACCTAATTTTGATAAATTAATTCTTATTGACCCCCACTAAATCAATAGAAGAAAAAAAAATTATTTATGAATTAAGGAGCTAAGCATGTGTTTTTCACATGCTAATTAATACCGAAAATATTTGATCGATAAAGAAATCTAAACAAAGGTCATATTTCACAAATTGAATGGTTTATAAGATCATCTTTCGCCACTTCTTTTTATAAAGTCATTTATCATAAAATGTCAATTTCATAAAGTCATTTCTAAATAATATTCCTATATTTAACGCTAATTATGGGATTGCGTAGTAAATGCCTACCAACCAACGCCGTGCAGCCAAAGTCCATGCTTTTTTTGTCTCAAGGTTTTGGAAATTCTTCATCATATTCCAAATAGTAACTTTCTTTTTACCCATAATACGAACAAATGTCTCAATCTTTTTACCATCTGCAGTTACTTATTTTTGTGATAAGAACCTTTCTTACTTTATTTTTTATTTATTATTTTTGGAAAAAAAATAACTTTTCCATGTTTACATAAAAATAACAATCTCTTCGCGTGTTCTCTTCAATTGAATTTCCCTTGTAAAAAAAATTATTGATCCTAAAAAAAAATTTATTAAACCCAAACAAAAGCCTTAACATGTTAATTTATTAAACCCAAACAAAAACCAAATACTTAAATTTTTTTTAAAAAAAAAAATACTTAAAAAAAAATTTGGCCTTGACGAATGACTTGATTCACCGTACACAAGGGGTAGGTCCCGGAGGAGCTAATGGCTATACATCAGTCAGGTAGAAGTTGAGAGCATAGATACAGGTAATACGGAGTAGCAGCTACGAGCCTACGAGTGGCGGCATGCTTAGTTCTGTACATACCACCACTGTAGGAGTCAGAATTGATATTCGTACTAGTACTATTACTACTAGGTTTACCACTACTAAGGTCTGAGCTACTCTACAGTTAACCAGATTTGTGTAGTTTCCAGCACCTGTAAGGCTGTAAGATCATAATATTTCCTCTTACAGTCTGTACTTGAACAAATCAGTCAACTCAATTCAACAATGCTGCCTACCTCTGTTGCTTTCTTCCATGGCTCAAAAAAAGTGGCCCAGGCCAAGTGGCCAACCATTCAACTTCTCTCCACTTGTTTCCTCTTGTTCCTTTTGTGGGGGTCACTGAGCTGCCTTTCAAGTGATGGTAACTTTTGAATAAAAACAATGTTAGGCTTAGTAAGTCTCAACATTTACAAGCTAAAGACTCTCCTAGCTAAGGTGAGTATCATTTGCTCTCCCATTTTTGTATTTTAAATCTATTTGGAGCATTTTTATATCCTATAAGCCATATTTGCTCTATAGAGCCAATTTTTTTATCCTTAGCAATTTTTTTTTCTTATATAATGTTAGAGCAAGTTGCTAAAAATCTAGCAGGAGAATGGAAGAATTAAAATTGCTCTAAGGAGTACTGGCAAAGATCCAAGCTAAGTCACAGTATAACTTTTTGGCCCCACCAAAGTTTTATTCACAAATTTCATTTCCTTTTATATAAAAATAGTACCCTTTAATGTTTCCTATTGAGAAAAAGGGGTTTTAAAATAATTTCAGTATTGACGCTTGATTTCGTTTTTAGAATTTGTAGGTATCATTAAATATTTTATATTCAGTTTGCAAAACCTAAAAATAAGTTAAAGATCCAATTGTAAGAGTTTTGAAAATCAATTGAATAGGTGTTGAGAGTCAAAGTAGATGATTACAATCCTCCTAATGCATAGTATGACCATATAGGACCAATGATAAGGAAATTATGGTTTTTTTCACCGTGTTTGAAATTGTCCAAAACGATCAGATTTCATAGTTTATTATACAAAATTTTTACATTTTTCAAAAAAATTATATTAAAAGGAGCATAATTTATCATTAGGTCGTTTGAAAAAGTTTGAAACCATTAAATGCCTTATACGCAGTCGTCAAATGTTGCATAAACAAGATTACAGAGTATAATCCAAAAGTAAGTGTTTTAAAAATCAACTACAAGTGTGTAGTTAGAATCAAAATATATGGTTTCAATAACACATATTACCTAATATGACCGTATAAAATTATAAGCATATTAAGGTATAAATTGTAACAACCATTTTTAAGAAAAACTCAATTTAATAATAATAATCTTTAATTAATTAAATTTAATTTTAAAGTATGATTAATTAGTGAGAAATTTAAAGACAATCCACGTCCAACTCACCACAAATAAGACTATGGACCCGGGTGCATAGTGAGCATTGTGCACGCGGGCCAAAACACACAGACATTACAAAATAAAACTCACCACAAACTAATGAAATTAATGAACATTCTTTTACCAGGCAATGAACATTGGGATATGCAATGTTCATTATTCCCCATGTAAGTGCTTTTGTAATTGGGAAAAGTATAATTATTTTTGCAGTAAAAGTAGTACAAGTTCAAAGTTCATTAAAAATCCGATCTTTTTGTATTGGGAATAGGTCACATATTATATACAAACTATGAAAATGAACATTATTTATTATACTACTGAACATCATATATTATTTCACAGAACATCGTATATTATAACAATGAATATGTTATATCAAGCTAGATATGAACGTTTTGCATTGTGAATAGTAGATGTTTTGTTCACATATGTGAAAAATGAACATTTTGTATTTAAATAATGAACATTCAATATTAATCTTGTGAACATTAAGTGTTATGACAATATATATTAGTTATTATGAAAATGAACCCACTATGTACACAACTATTAGAATGAACATTATGTACTTCTGTAATGAACATCATATATTATGCGAATAAACATTAAGTATTATAATAATGAGCATTAATTATTATCAAAATAAACATGAAACATTTGTGAAGAAAATATTGCAAAAATAAACATTATTTATTGCGAAAATAAACATTATATACACCTTGAATGAACATTTTGTACAAAGGCAATGAAAATCAACATATTACACAAGAATTAAACAGAATGAACATTATTTACAAGGCAATGAACATATGGATGCGTAATATTTATTATTTCCCATGTGAAATCATCGTCAGTGCTTCGTAATTTGCACATTGGGAAAAGAAACACACAGATAACTTTGTAATATTATTTTTAAATCTGAACTTTTGCATTGGGAATGTGCACGCATTGTACACATATTTATGAAAAGGAATATTAAACATTACATTTAAAGGCAATGAACATTACTTTCAAAGGCAATGAATATTACGTTCAAAGGCAATAAACATCACGTTCAAAGGCAATAAACATCACGTTCAAAAGCAATAGAATTTATGTTCACATGCAATGAACATCATTTTCAAAAGCACTAAACATTACGTTCAAATATAATGGACCTTACGTTCACATACACTTCAAAGGCAAATTTTTTATTATTATTATTGAGTATTGGGGAACGTGTTACATGGAAAATCGAAATAGTCATGTTGCGTGAGAAATCCAACCGTAATTGCACTTAGTGGGGAGAAATTTTTGAAACTAGCAATGTTTATTGTCTTATACCCGAATGTTTATTGCTTATGCTGACGCGTTAATTTGCCTATGTTTTATGTGTAATGTTCGAGTGTTTTGTACCGAATGTACGATATTCACTATACACCCGGGTATATAGTCCAATTAATGTCAACTCACACCACACTCACCGGTCTTCGTCCCACTCATCCGGTCTTCAGCAACGCCCCTCTCCCCCGACCCATCACTATGTATCACATGCAGATCACATGACATACAAATATAGAGAATAATGACACAATAACACAGTACACTTAAGCTTACTTTCCCGACTCTAACCTCTGCAGTCTGCACACAAATCCCCTCTTTTTACTTGTTATTCTGCTACACATACTACAACATACAACATACGCAGTCCGGAGTAAGGAGTACCTCAGTTCTTTCTCTCCTATTCATTCTATCATACCTTACAATACAGTTCCCACTCACTTTTTCTTCCAATCCCCTTCAAATGTTGGCATCAACGTCTAGTCACTCGACAGTCGTCATTACTCTCCCCTTCTTCCTCATATTCATACTCTTCAGCTTCTTCAATAATCCACAACATCAGCTTTCACAAAGCCCACAAAACTATGGAGGAGGTTTGGAAAGATATCACCACCACTTCACTCCCAAACACCCCAATTCCTCCTCCTTCACAAACCAAACCCACTTCTCAACCCCAGGAATTTCAGTTCTTTGGTAATGAATTGATAAATTCTCAAACTCACAACTTCCAAACACAGGGAAATTCCTCTGTCCCTAGCTTGATTGATGGTGCTGCTGCTTTTGATCTTGCTTCCTCCTCCGTCTTACTCACCTTTGGTGGTGGTTGTGGCGACAGCGGCGGTTCTCATAATAAGAAGAGGGTCTATGAGGGTCCAGTCGATCGGAGGCATAAGCGTATGGTCAAAAACAGAGAATCCGCTGCCCGTTCAAGGGCTCGAAAGCAGGTTATTTATAATATTCCTGTATTATGCTATTTTTTATGCACTTTTATTCTTCCTTTTTGGATCCAATCATGGGACGCAGAATATGACAATTAAATGAATTTATTTCGTAGGTTACTACTTGTTGTTGCTAATTGGCGTGTCATGCAGAATATGACTCTAGAATGCACCACAATAACCTACCAAGTTATTTATGCACCCTACTAATCATGACCTCTGGGACTTCATTACCATTTTGAGATAGGTGATTCCCAAGTCTCAACAAGTTTTATGCTATCCATTTGCAATTGTTTAGGAGAGTATTGGTAAATGACTAATGAGCCTGTGTGTCATTTTCATATTTTTACTTGTCTTATTCGGTAAACGCATGTAATATCTTAGTGTACAACAGTAAAAACTTTGAGTAATTTCTTTTCTTCAAGAGCAAATCTTCGGCCCACATAGCTGTTTTTAAGGATCAATGATTGATTGTGGTAATAATAGGTTTATTTATAAAACAGGCATATGTAGTAGAGCTAGAGCAGGAGGTTGACAACCTAAAGGTGGAGAACGAGCTGTTGAGAAGGCAACAAAAACAGGTGAAGATAATCTATATATCTCCACTCTTATTTGGAAGCAAATAGTTGTTCATTTAAAGTTAATTATGTTCATCATTTCTTTGTTTGACTGTAGTTATCATTTAATCAATGAAAGCTAAACCAAGCTTGTGACGGATTGATCCAAGCACAAGTCATTGCATCCTATGAACAGTCTCATGTGAATCTAAAATTTACAGTTGAAAATGATAAATTCATGACATTGTCTATAAGCTAACTCGAAATTGGAAGTGGGTCTAGAAATTTTAGAATAAGGGTATGCTTAATGCCAAGTGATAATCGTAAAGTTCCATCTTAAAATTTTCATCTTTATTCTCTGTACTCTGTTTTTTTGAGCTCGATCAAGAAGACGAAAAATTAAATGCACTTTTCTTCTAGAAAATTTTGTTTGGGGACAATGCATGCTAGAAAGGTTAGTTCCATACTACTCCCTCCTCTCTCTATATTTGATGTAAGTGAAATTTTATTGGATGCAATTTAATGTAAATTTTTATAATTTTTTAGTTCAAGCAAAAATTTAGATACAGCTGAGATGGATGTAGTACTTCATATGGTATTAGTTCATAATGGAGTATAAGATTGAAAAGAAAAAGTTTTCTTATTAGAAACATTAAACTTTCTTATAAAACAAGCAACAATTCTGCATACCATATTTGTCACAGAAAAAAAGTTCTGCATATCGTTGAAGTCAAACCTACAATAGTAAAAGTAGTATTTAGATAATGGAATGCATTTGACAGGTCATAATTTTGACCCTTGAAAAGCATTCTAAAATTCTATCCTGCTATTGTATTAGGCAACATTTCGTATACCTTACTTGATGGGGCTGTAATTATTTGCAGTTATTGGAAGCTCAGTCTGCTCAGCAACTCTCCAAAAAGCATGGTCTCCATCGAACATCAACAGCTCCATTTTGAGACCCAATTTTATGGGTTTTTTTTTTTTTTTTTGCTGGCATTACTAATGCTAGGGTAGCTTTGTAGTACTCCTATATTGCAAGTGGGCAATGGACAAATGCAACAACATATGCTTTTGGACAAGTGCCCTTTACTAATTGGTAGAATCCTTTTTAAGGTATTCGATCGGTACTAAGTAGTCTTTAAAGGTTGATGAATGTGATTAGGTGAATTATTAATCTGTTAGTACGATAATGCAATTTGAATAGGCTGAAAAGATGACATGAGAAGGGACAATACATGTTCTATAAAATGGTGGTATTCAGCTACCATCATAATTTATGGTCCGTGTCTTAAAGTTCTTAACCATCGTTATCAAATGAAGTATCTCTATCATGCATCAATGGACAAAAAAATAGTCTCTGTTTTCTTGAAGCTCATAATCCCCACTCTTCAATCTCCGTTTATATGTGGGTGTGATGGGAGGTTTTTCTTATATTCCGTAGTTGCAAAGTAGAAAATGATGTCTCCCTCGTGGTACTCAATTTGACAAAGTGACACAATAGGTTGTGCCCCTTGGAAGGGTACATTTTTGAAGAATCTAAGTGTCAAATCACTCGTAAAGATGGTGGATCTGTGGTGCTAGCTTTCTCTCTTTGATTTGCAGATTCTTTTCACTCCAATACCCCATGTCCCCATCTTACCCACATTGTTTTGAGGGTTGGACGGGTGGTATCATTTTGATTATTTTCTGTATAAGAGTTTTTTGGTTAAAATGGATCACGGTTCCGGTTCAGGGATGGAGTAATATGTTCAAGCAATTTGTTATTGATGTGCTGCTCTCAAAGTTGATCTAAGTCTATGATATGTTCTCCAATCATATCATAGGGGGAATTGGTCATTCCACAAAAAGTGGAGGGAATTAGGTCTTTAATAACTATAGATGGGAAAACATGTATTGTTATAAAAATATGAATAAATATTAAATATATAATCATTAGATTATAATATATTGTCACTAGATTATGATATACAATTAATAAATGCCTAAATGGAATGATATTATCACTAAGGGTGTGCAAAATAATCAAAACCGTTAATCGTATACAACCGGTTTATATTAGCGGTTACTTTACCGAACCGTTAACCTTAACGGTTATGGTTGCGGTAATAAAATTTTTGTAATAGTTAATTGTCGGTTAACTGATATTAGTTTTTTTTTAAAAAAAATTAAACCTAAAAGGCTAAAACATGAATAAATGAATGAATGACACAAGTTTTTTTAATGTATGATTAAACCTTGTATAAATATGTGTTATTCTTGTTGTAAAAGACTCAAATGAGCTAAGGAATCATACAAGTAGATTTACAATATTAGGAATACAAGTGCATAAAAATGAAATGAAATGATTAGCAGTTAACCATTAATCGTACCGTTAAATACCGATTAATCGTTTATTGGTTATTGTTACTTAACTATACGGTTAAGGTTAGCCTTTTCCAATAATCGTTATAACGGTAAATCATTCCATTAAAACTTAACGGTATTGTTTACCATTTATTTCAAGTCAAATTAGATGATTCTTTTATCTTTTGTGGCCTATCTGATTCTGTTAAAATAAGGGTAAAAATTTAAATGAATTTTATGATCGAGTTCAAAAAGGTTCGAAATGATGAAATTCTAAAGGTTACAAAACACCGATTTCCGGTAATTCTATTAGATTTTTAAAAATTGAAATAATTTTCATGGATGTCCCCTGGGGTCATCTAAATAAGTTTAAAATAAATATTTTATTTATCTTGGACCTTCAATGGCTTCAAAATTGTATTTAGAATCCAATTGTATGTATATTAGAAACGATTGTAATTGATATTTTAAGAAAAATTAGATGGTTTTAATGAATCCTAATGGGCTAACAGCCTAACATGAATATCTTATAACTTGGTAAAAATGTAAAGGAAATCCAAAATCGACTTCAAAAACATCCAAAATGATGTAATTTTGAAGATTTCTAGTGATTCTTAAAAAGTTTCAAAAATAAAAATAATTTAAGGGGGATTCCCCTAGGTAGGAGTGTATAAAATAACTGTAACCGTTAACCGTGTATAACCAATTCATATTAATGATTATTTTTTCGAACCGTTAAGAATTATGTATTAAATGGTACGGTTACGTTAACCATAATAAAAATTTTATAACGGTTAACCGATATGATTATTTAAAAAAAAAACTAAACCTATAAGGCTAAAACATGAATAAATGTCACAAGCTTTTTTTTATGCAAGATCAAACCTTGTATAAATATATGTTATTATTGTTGTAATATTCCAAATGAACTAAGGAATCATACAAGTAGTTTTACAATATTAGGTGTACAAGTGTAGAAATGGAATGAAATGACTAGCGGTTAACCGTTAATTGTACCGTTAAATACAAGTTAACCGTTTATCGATTATCGTTACTTAATGGAACTGTTACAGTTGGGCTTTTCCAATAACCGTTATAACGGTTAGCCGTACCATTAATGCTTAACAGTATGGTTAACCGTTTATGAACGCCATTACCCCTAGGGTAATATAACGAGGTTTCAGAAAAAAATTTTATTTATGTTGTACCTCCAAATATCTCAAACATATTTTGGATCAAATTGTACGTAAATTACTAATTGTTGTAATAGATGTTTCAAATCAAATTAGATGGTTCTAATTACTCTTGTATAGGGGTGTTTATTAAATTGAGCTACTCTTGATCTACTCGGACTCGACTCGGTCAAAACTCGGTCAAAATTCGACTCGATTGAACTCGACTCGATAAGTTAACGAGCCAAGTCGAGGAAATCAAAGCTCAACTCGAAAAGCTCGTGAGAAACTCGAATTTTTATTTATAGTATATATTTATTTAAAAGTATACTTAAAATATAAAATTAAAATAAATAAAAGATGGTTTGATATAAATCAAAAGTCCCACATTGGATTAAAATAAAATATGGTTTGAGAGAGTTTTATATATAAAATCAAAATCTCAGATTGAAAAAATGATACATTGTTTGAATAATTTAGTATATATAAACCCAATAGTGTTTTCCACCTAAAACTAAATTAAGCTTATTAAAGCTAAAATTTAGCCTTCTTTTTGGCCCAATTTGGATATAAGTACTTAGGCCTAAAGAGCTTTTAATCAAGCTGAAAACGAGTCAAGCTCGAGCATGAAAAGGGCTCGAGTTTGAGTCGAGCTTGAAACGAGCTTTAATCGAGTTTGAGAATTGAGTTTTAAAATCAAGCACGAGCTTCAATATTTTAACTCACGAGCTTTCAACCTGTGTCGAGCTTGAGTTTGAGTTGTCAAGCTTAGCCAAACTCGAGCTCGACTCGGCTCATAAGCACCCCTACTCATGTGACTTAATTTTGATTTTGTTCAAGGTAAGGAAAATTTTTATAGGAGTTCTTTGACCGAGTTTAAAAATGTTCAAAATGACGAAATTTTGAAAGTTATATTAATACACCGATTTCGGATAGTTTCGATAGATTTTCAAAATTATAAATAATTTCAATGGGTGTCTTATATGGTCATTCAAAGAGATTTTGAACAAATAATTTATTATTCCTAGACCTCCAAATTTTTAAAAAGATATTTAGAATCCAATTGTTGGTATATTAGAAATGTTTGTAATTGATATTTCAACTCCAATTAGATAGTTTTATTGACTCTTGTGGGCTGATATCACTCTGTTGAAACTTGGGTAAAAATTTAAAAGAATTCTGCGATCGACATCAAAAACATAAAAAATGACGCAATTTTGAAGATTATAATACATCGATTTTTGGTAAATCTTGAAACTTTTCAAAAACAAAAATAACTTCATTGGGAATCTCATAGGATCATATAAAGAGGTTTCAGACAAACATTTTATTTATATTGGACCTCTAGAGGCCCCAAACACCTATTTTGGATTCAATTATATATAAATTATAAACTATTATAATAGATGTTTTAAGTCAAATTAGATGGTTATAATGACGACCTATATCCTAATTTGATTACTTATAAAAATAGAGTAAAAATTAAAAGGAGTTCTATGACCGAGTTTGAAAACGTCCGAAATCACAAAATTTTGAAGAAAATACACCGATTTCGAATAATTCCTATATGTTTTCAAATTTTATAATAATTTAAGTGGGTGTTCCCTATTTTCATTTAAAAGGGTTTAGTATAAACTATTTATTTATCATAGATCTACAAAGAATTCAAATAAGTAAATTAGAATTCAATTGTATGTATATTTGAAACGGTTGTACGTAATTGTTTTTCAAGCCAAATTAGATGGTTCTAATGACTTAAGCACACTAATATTTTGAGTGACATAAAAACCTCAAACATGTATTCTGATATGACATAAATATTTTGAGTTTATAATACAATGATTTTGGGTTGAAAAGGTTTAGAACAAACGGTTTATTTATCCTAGACCTCTAAAGCCTTCATTGACGTATTTAGAATCCAATTGTGGGTATATTAAAAATGATTGTAATTGATGTTTCAAATCAAATTAGATGGTTCTAATAACTATTGCGGTCTAACATTACCCTGTTAAAACTTGGGTAAAAATTGCAAGGGATTTCACAATCTACTTCAAAACATCAAAATGACGTAATCTTGAAGATTATAATACACCGATTTTTAATAATTATTGAAAATTTTCAAAAATTAAAATGATTTCAATGGGAATCTCCTAGCGTCATAGAAAGAGGTTTTGGACAAACATTTTATTTACGTTGGACATCCTAAGGCCCCAAACTCCTATTTTGAATCCAATTGAATGTAAATTATAAACTGTTGTAATAGATATTTAAGGTCAACCTAGATGGTTCTGATGACTTTTGTGGCTTAGTTTAAGCTAGGGTAAAAATTAAAAATGAGTTATATGTCCAAGTTTAAAAACGTCCGAAATAACGAAATTTTGAAGGTTATTATAATAAACCGATTTCGGGTGATTCTTGAAGATATTAAAAAACTGAAATAATTTCAGTGGGTGTCACTTGTGGACTGTAGTCATTTAAAGAGCTTTAGAACAAACATTTAATTTATCCTAAACCTCCAAAGACTTAAAAGATGAATTTAGAATCCAATTGTAGGTAAATTAAAATCGGTTGTAATTGTTGTTTCAAATCAAACTAGATGGCTTTAATGCTACCTGCAGGCTAATATCACCATGTTAAAACTTGGGTAATAATTTAAAGGGATTTTTCGACCGACTTCAAAAACATCTGAAATGAGGTAATTTTGAAAATTATAATACACATATTTCTAGTAATTCTTGAAAATTTACAAAAATAAAAATAGTTTGAGTTGGATTCCCCTAGGGTCATAGAAAGAGATTTTGGACAAATAATTTATTTATGTTGGACCTCTAAAGACCTCGAACACGTATTTCGAATTCAATTGAATGTAAATTATAAACTGTTCTAAAAAATATTTCAAGTCAAAATAAACGATTTTAATGATTCTTGTGGTCTATTTTTATCTTGTTAAAGTTTGGGTAAAAATTTAAAAGATTTATATGATTGAGCGAATTTAAAAACGTCAAAAAATGACGAACTTTTGAAGGTTGTAATATGCCTATTTCGGGTGATAGCAGTAGATATTCAATAATTGAAATAATATCAATGGATGTCCCCTGTGGTCATTTAAAAAGGCTTAGAAAAAACAATTTATTTATCCTTGACCTCCTAAGGCTTCAACGACGTATTTAGAATCCAATTGTAGGTATATTAAAAATTATTGTAATTGATATTTAAAATCAAATTAGATTATTCTATTGATTCTTACGGGTTAATATCACCTTATTAAAACTTGTGTAAAAAATTAAAGTAATTCCGCATTAGATTTCTAAAACATCTAAAATGACGTAATTTATAAGATTATACCCTGATTTCTGGTAAATCTCGAAAAAATTTTAAAATAAAAATTATTTCAATGGGATTCTCGTAGGGCCGTATAAAAAGGTTTCGGACAAACATATTACTTATTTTGGACCTCCAAAGGCCCCAAACACCTTTTTTGGATTCAATTGTATGTAAATTATATACTATTGTAAAAGATATTTCAAGTCAAATTAGATTGTTCTAATGACACCTGTGTCGTCTAATTTGATCATGTTAAAGTTAGGGTAAAAATTTAAAGGAGTTTTACGACCGAGTTTAAAAACATCCGAAATGACAAAATTTCAAAGGTTATAAATACATTGATTTCGAATAATTCTGATAGATTTTTAAAAATTGAAGTAATTTCAGTACGTGTTCTCTATGATCATTGAAAGAGGTTTAAAACAAATAATTTATTTATCATAGACCTCCAAAGGCTTCAAAAACATATTTGGAATCCAATTGTTGGTAGTTTAGAAACGGTTGTAATTGATGTTTCAGGTCAAATTAGATGGTTCTAATGACTTACATGAGTTAATATGACCATGTTATAACTTGGGTAAAAATTTAAAGGAATTCCGCGATCGACTTCAAAAACATAAAATAAATACACTGATTTTTGGTAATTCTTAAAATTTTTAAAAAATAAAATTTATTTCAGTGGGAGTTCTCTAGGGTCATATAAAGAGATTTCGGACAAATATTTTATTTATGTTGGATTTTCAAGGCCTCAAACACATATTTTGGATCAAATTGTACGTAGATTATTAATTGTTGTAATCGATGTTTCAAGTCAAACTAGATGATTCTAATGACTCCTATGGCATAACTTGATTCCGTTAAAGCTAGGGTAACAATTTAAAGAAGTTATACGACCGAGTTTAAAAAGGTCCAAAATGACGAAAATTTGAAGGTATAATACTCCGAATTTGGGTAATTTAGGTAAATTTTCAAAAATTGAAATAATTTCAGTGGTTGTTCACTGTGGTCATTTAAAGAGGTTTCGAACAACAATTATTTATCCTAGAACTCCAAAAAAATTTAAAAGGTATTTTGAATCCTATTGTAGATATATTAGAAACGATTGTAATTAAATGTTTTCAGTCAAATTAGATGGTTCTAATGACTCATGCGGGCGAATATAACCCTGTTATAACTTGGGTAAAAATTTAAAGGAATTCCGTGACCCACTTCAAAAACATCTAGAATGACGTAATTTTGAAAATTATACACCGATTTCTAGTAATTCTTAAAAAAATTCAAAAATAAAATTAATTTCAATGGGATTCCTCTAGGTAGGGATGTGCAAAATAGTCATATCCGTGTATAGCCGGTTCATATTAATGGTTATTTTTTCCGAACAGTTAAGAATTAACAGTTACGGAACTGTTTACTTTAACAATTGACAATTACAGTAATAAAACTTTTGTAACGATTAACCGTCGTTTAACCGATATGACTTTTTTTTAAAAAAAAAATTCAATCTAAAAGGCTAAAACATGAATGAATGTCACACGTTTTTTATGCATGATAAAACCTTGTGTTAATATGTATTATTATTATTATCGTACAAGATCAAAATGTGTTAAGGAATCATACAAGAAGTTTCACAATATATGAGGTGTACAAGTGCATAAAAATGGAATAAAATGGTTAAGTTGTTAACTGCTAACCGTTAATCGTACCGTTAAATATTTGTTAATCGTTTATCGGTTACCATTATTTAACGTTAAGATTACGGTTAGCCTTTTCCAATAACCATTATAACGGTTTAACGATACAATAAACCGTTTATGAACACTCCTAATTATCACGCTATTGAGATTTATGCAACACGCATCAACTGAGATGAATTGACTTTTCCTACCTTTATTTTTTCTTTTATTACTTTTAAACTTTTTTTATAATTAATATACAAAATAAGCATATCAATTTGATAAATTGGTAATCCCTTAGTAAAGGATTGAATACCATTTAACAGCAATGTAAAAAATAGCATAATTTAGTCTCATTCATTTACAAAAGATGGAAAATAGTCTCATAATTGAATCGAGTATGGATCTAGTTGTAGTCATAAAAGAATTTAGTAACTATCCCATACTTCTCAAAAATAGGAAAATAACCCGTATTTGTTATCCGATCCGAATTCCAATTTATTGACCCGAATTGGACCCTTAAGAATACATCTATGCAAGTTGTGGATTACAAATAAATATTGTCCCTTAGTGCACATTTCTTCACAGGCCTTTAATGGGAGCTACATACATCAATGGGCTTTCTTCTTAGTTTGTCGAATAGGCTCGATTCACCTACCTGTAGAAGTGTAGGGGTACAGAGATTTTGTTCAAATCAACCCATTAGAAAAGAGGCCAGCCCAAAAGAAAAAGCCCAAACAAAATTGTCCGGCCTTCATTTCAATTACAGAAAAATGAGCAAAATTTTCATAATTATGTTCTTCAATAATTATGGTATTTTTAATAAAGCGTTTGGTAATATTTGTAAACCAACCAAAAAAAGACACGTCAATAAAGGATGCCAGCACGGTTTCCGAGTCTGGACTTCTCCTGTAGTCCTTATCCAATCATCCATACATAAATATAATTTGGTACACCGTCAGAAGAAAAACCTAATTAAAGAAAAAAAAAAAAAAACACCCCCAACTTTCTCTCTCCTATTTCGAAAATCAATGGCGTCGACGAAGAAGATAACGCTGAAGAGCTCTGACGGCGAGACGTTCGAGGTGGAGGAGACGGTGGCTCTGGAATCCCAGACGATTAAGCACATGATTGAAGACGACTGCGCTGACAACGTCATCCCGCTGCCTAATGTTACTAGCAAGATCCTTGCTAAGGTGATCGAGTACTGCAAAAAGCACGTGGATTCTCCTAAGCCGTCCGATACTACCAACAACTCCAGTACCACAGATCGTCAAGGTGATGATGATCTTAAGAGTTGGGATGCTGATTTCGTCAAAGTTGACCAGGCTACCCTCTTTGATCTCATCCTTGTATCTATCTTTTTCTCTCCTCTCTCCTCTCTATTTCGTTTGTTTGATTGTTTGGATTTTGGGGTTTGATGTGATTTGTTATCGACTAATGTTTTTGATTAGGGTTTGAAATTGAATTTTGAGAGAGTATGTAGCAGTTTCGTAAGGTATATATGAATTTTGTGTGTGTGTGTGTGTGTGTGTGTGTGTGTGTGTGTGTGTGTTGGGGGGGGGGGGGGGGTGTGTGATTACCCTGTTGGGTTTGTTAGGGTTGGAAGATTGGATGTATGATATGGTTAGTTTCTCTTTCTTGTGATTCTTTGCTGGATTATGTTTTGATTGAGGAATTCCTAAGTTTAGGGGTGTGAGGTGTGTCTTTGTAGTGAATTTTTTTTGGGATGAGCTGCGTTATGACTATTTGTTTGCCATGGGACTATCCAGTGCTTAGATAACCTTTAGGATATGAGGTGTTTGTTGAGTTTGGATTCTCAAAACACTTCTGTCAAGTTGCTTTGACCAACTCTTCTTTCTTTGCTTTGATTTTTTTTAGTGCTTTCTAGAATTATGGTGCGATTGAAGAGCATTGAACTTGATCTGTGTAACCTCTAATTTATCACTTACCATTAGTGCTTCTTTGCTTGGCATGGGGACTAAATTCCCATAGGAATTTGTTTGGTTGACATATTTTGACATGGGAATCTTGAGCTTGTAGGAAGTGCTTGTGTGGGTGTTGTTTGGTTTGCATGAAAATGAAATTTGGGGGAAGTTGGAATTTCTTTGGTTGTTGGAATTCCTATTGAGCATGGGCAATGACTTATCTAGGAGGAGGTGATTTAATTACAATTTTTGTCCTCCAAATTTGCTTGAAATAAAAATAAGAAATAGGGAGTCATAAAAAAGTAGTTCAAGTAGGGTCCAAACATGGGAGCTAGATCAAGTGAACCAAACAAAGCATGAGAATTTACTTCCTAGGAAATCCAAATCTTAAAGTGTGAACCACACAAATTATGGCTATTATCTAGGAATTTCATATGAATTGGGCATTTCAATGGGAATTAAATTCCTATATGACCCAAATGACCACCTTAGTGTACCTGATTAGAAGAACCAATGTGATAATTTCTGTATCTATTGCATAATAACATTCGTAGGAAGATGATGTTAGTTCCTGTTTTCTTCTGATAGATGCTTATTCTGTATCTTGGTTTATGTGGTTGTACTGTTAAATTAAAGCTTCAGCAAGTGTATATTCTCTTTTGGTTTGATAAAAAAATCTTGGAGAATGGTGTGCCCAGTCATATGCGAAGACTTGTAGTTGTTTGAGGGAAGGAGCTCAGGAAATAAAGAAACTAGTTTTTATAAGCTTACTTGTCTTTTCTGGCTGTATGTGAGCAGTCTTCCTTAGTTGACTGAGTTTTGGTCCTTTTTTCATTAATTCCTTTAGGTGTAATCTGTAACATGATTTTTGGTTGATGTTATCAATCAAGTATCGAACAGTTGTTTTGTGAATTTGAACAATAATTGATTGTTTTGTTCAAATTATAGGCAGCAAATTACCTGAATATCAAGAGCTTGCTAGACTTGACTTGTCAAACTGTTGCTGACATGATCAAGGGAAAGACACCCGAGGAGATAAGAAAGACATTCAACATCAAGAATGATTTCACTCCGGAGGAAGAAGAGGAGGTTCGCAGGGAGAATCAGTGGGCTTTTGAATGATCTACATGGCACAGAAGGAATACAATGGAACTTGTGGGGAGGATGTGTTTCGCTATAAATGATCATAATATATATATATATATATATATATATATATATATATATATATATATATAAATATATATATATATATATATATATATATATAAATATTTAGGTGTTTTTTATGTGTCTTGTAGTTGATATTGTTGTCCTGACTTGATCTCATCTTTATTCTTCTGTCTTAAGAATGCAATCCTCATCGGTGAGGCAAAGATGGATTGTAAATAATGTAGTAGCCTCCATTTTGGGGTTGTTGCTAGTGGGTGACTGGGTGCCTTCTCCTGGTGGTAGTCCCTAATTTCTGTAATCATACCTTCCATCTTTTTATTCATGTATTTCAATTGTGGCCTTTGAAACTCGTTTCTGATTTCTGAGAGATTTCGCTATATATTGTATTTATGCTGCAAGTTGAGCCTGCTTGGTTCATTTTCAGGGTACGAAATGGAAATGAATAAGATAACAGATGACTGTACATCGAAGACATGCCATTGTCAGTAATAAGGGTGTGAAATCTGGGAGGAAAAAGTAAGGGTTTTTAGTTGACTACTTTCCTGCATTGGGGTGATGTATTACAGTATTACCCTTAAAATAGGGGTAATTGTTACCAAGACCACGTCTAGTGTAACTTTGTAACTTGTAACTTGACAATTGCGCTCATTCTTGCTCTTGTTTGTCATCTAAATACATCTTAACCTCCATCTCACCTCTTCATCATTTTGATATCCTTCACCTTCTCTATCCCTTTTTCTTTCTCCTTGATAACAACCTTACATGTCGGCGACCACCAACACCATCTCGATGATCACCTTACATATCGCCGACCACCAACCCCGTCTCTCACGTCCACTGTCTTATTCTCCCCCCATAAAAGTTAATTGTTATTTCTCTCTCTCTCCCCCTGCAATATCTCACAAGCTTCGAGCATCGACCTTTTTATGTGGCAGCTAGGTTTGTGGTAGTTTCGTGCGTGTGGGATTATGGCGTGTTGGAGGGATTTGGGGTTCTGTATCTGGGACTTGAATCTGTAACTATTAACCTGATGTCAAAATGGAGATATCATTTTATCCCCTTATCAAATCCTCCTCTATATTTTACCCAAGTAGTTTTTACTCCCTTATTTTGTATTGGGAATCCAAATATGCCCTAACACGAATCAAATCACCTATTTCTTATATATGCAAGTTATCATATATTATCACCAAGTATAAAGAAATATGTCCAATATTAAATTATTGCATTGTAAAACTTTGATATGATTCAAGGTGATGTCTTTGAAGATTTGATTAAAGCTACTAAGAAAGATGCAACTATGGCTGTTGTGATCTCATATGTATCATATATTTTGGTGTAAGCATAAGTTTATCAGATAATTTCAAAGTCGATAACAGCCTAATATGAATGGGATTTAGATTTTTTGCTAGTATTAGATTATGCAGGCAACATTGCAACACAAACTATTCTAAAAGTAAAAATATGAAAGTGATCTGTCCAAAAAGTTTGAAATTTGAAGGCTAATATTTACAATGTTTTTGAGGTATTTTTTATTTTTTTTTAAAATTAAAAAGAGGTGTTGGATGGTTCCTAATGTCATATAAGGAGTTCATTAACACATTATATTCCCAGAAATTCAAAGAAATAGAAGTAAAAGGACGCGAATTCTAAAGTACACTTGGGGTGTACTACCTAAAAAACAAAAAATCACTAGAGAGATGACTGGTTTCCGTAGCAGCGCATGACAGGCGTGCATCCGTGCAGAGGTGTAGTGTATGCTATGTAGATGTGCTGCTAAATTTAAGGATGGTCGCACTGCCAGGGCGAGAGAATTCAGATCAAGGATGACAGGGCAGTCATTAAATAACCTAAAGAAGCCAAAATCAATTCCCCAAGTATGATCCGAGGTAAAATCACTAATCAGACGTCAAATTTTCCAGCAAGGTAACAAAAGGAGCTATTGTTTACAAAACAAATCCCATGCATCAACTACCAACACAGCACCTCATATTCATGAAGAAGCTGAAAATCTCAGGCGACATGCAAATTCAATTTACATGAACACATCTAACCACATAAGAAAAAAAAGCAAAGAAGAGAAGAGGATTCCATTTAATTCTAATAATTTTCACACAGTAAGAATTGAAAAGCCTCTATGTTGACATCATGAATGTCATTTAGTACAGAAAGCTTTACATAAAGTCACAGTCATATAACGCTTTTGAGTACATATATCTACTTACAGCAGAGGCAAAATGGTCGTATTACCTGTGGCACGCTTGTACTTCCGCCTACCACTAAATCTATGATCCACATCTCATGATTCCATGAATTGGGAAGTCGGCGGGCTTGTTTTTGTCTTTTCATGACCTGTGAGTCGTTGGCACTTGTGAGAAATTGACATTATAAGGAAAAGAGGACTAGACAAAAAAACATTAAGCATTGACCCTTATAGGCTCATAGTTCAAGTTCAGAAAAAGGCAGACATTCTTTGTTGTAGTATTTCCTATATTATTTTCTTAACTCTCTTAAATGAAGCACCCCAGGAACAAATAAGACTAATCTAAGCACTAAATCAAACAAAAGATTTCTTCCTCATTCTCAGGGACGAATGACTGATAGTAAAGCCGGAATCACCTACCATAAACACCACGTATTTCAACTTCACGCCATTCTTGTACAAGGGCACAGCAGCAACACATGAAATGTGAGAGGAAGTCGTCAAAAACACCTCCCTGCAAGACAAAGTGCATATTAAACTTCAGCAGCTTCTTTCTGAATATATCGAACAGGACAACACTAGATATGCTTGGCAAAGAACAGTTAAATTCCCATTTAAATAACCACTCAGAGAAATAGAAATGGAATTTGACTGCATTAGACGAAGCTCATCATATCATACATATAAAAAAGCTAGAACTTACATCAATGTTCAGCATCTTGCGCAGCTTTCCCCTTATGCAACAGGTGTAGCAACAGCAGGAGAGTATCAAAGAATACGCCACCAAGTCATTACAGGCTTCAGTAGATGCTGGTATGAAACAGACCAACTTCTTAAAAGCTTCAAGATAGATGAAAATTCATAACAGAATTCCTTGTATCTTTTTTTCTTATAGCAATTCAAGATGAAATTCTTACATATGTGCAAATGATAGATAAGTATCACAACAGACAATCAAGCTTCTAACAACAATTAGGGCATTCTCAACTTATGTCCAGGTCAAAATTATTGGTTGCAACAATTATGAAAGCTATATAGCAGTGTAATTTTAAGAAACTGTACTTTTCAAAACAGTGTATTGGCATCATCTTTATAAAACGAAACAGTGAACTTGTGACCATAAGTTGGACTAGCAGGTACATTGTCTCCTGAGATTTCCTATTGACTCTTTGACTCACATATTTGAAATGATACTTACACATGTGTTTATTATTTGCCACAGAGGAGATTTTTGCAAATGTACCACAGGGATAGAAGAACGTCTTTAGACCTGCAAAAGATAATGCTGTCAGTTGAACTGGTCAAGGAAAGCGTAACAATAGACATGACTACGAAAAAGGTTCAATATGCATTTTTATAGAGCTGGAAATATGCAGGTAGCAGTTACGATCACCCATACTAAAAGCAACAGAGACACGCGATACGTACAGAGACAAGGTTCTGAACAACAGTCCAGCAAATCAGTATGCCATTCTTCATGTCGAAATGAACCTTTGTTTGACAGAAGATCACGCCGTGACGAAACTGTAGAGGCACTCCTGGATAGGGGAAAAACATCAGACACCTCCAACTTCATTGCCTGAAGAGTAAACGTATGTGCAAGTGCAACCATAGCATAACCATGCTGGTAACTAGTTTGTCAAAAACCATCCTGGCTAAATTTCCCAGTTATCCCCTACGTTAAATCATTCTAGAATAACTTCACTCCATTTTAAATGCCAGGATTTCACTAAGCTACATATAAAGTAAACCCTTGGCAAGGAAATCATAATATGAGGAAAGAAGCATTATATCCAAATCAAACCACATGCAATTAAATCTAAATCTTCAGTTGACAAAAGCAATTTTAAGCTGCTATTTCCTATTAAGTTCATTTGAAAGCAAAAACAAGAAGGAAAAAGTGGCAAAATCTACAATTTCATACAACTATCATCAACTTAAAAGTGAACACACTTTCATGTCATCAGCTTTGATGACTGCTGAAGCCTTCAAACATCCAACAATAAGTGCAATCAAACAAATGTATGATAGATAAGCAGAAGGTTACAATGTTGAAGATAAAAAAAGTATAGGTGCTGGTATTTCTTGAAGATTTGGTCATAAAGTGTTGATAAAGGATGTCTAGTTTCTTTAAATCATACTTAGCAACCATCATAAAAGTGCCTATCTCTTATGACTGTCATGTACGATTTACCTGGAAGTTCCAATTTTCTTGGGGGAGTAGTCATCACATGAGTAATTTTCATCAGTGTAAGGTGTCTGGGTTGTTGTTGAACATTTCACTGATGCACTCTTCTCTGTTTCACAAACCACAGTGGCAGTTTGAGTAACATCCAGCAGGCGTTGGATGACTTCACATTGAGTCACATCCAAATTAGCTTGTGAGCGTTGGAGTTCCAATCGAAGCTTTTCATTCTCTTTTCTAAGTGCTTCATCAAAGGAACACTTTGGGTATGAACAAGAGAGAGTCTTCTTTAGCACCACAGTATCAGTCACACACGGTTCTGGTTTCAGAATCACTTGCTGCACCTTTTGATCCTCTTCATCCAAAGTATACTCATGTTGATCCATTTCAATATATTCAAGTTTTTCCTGCCACATATGTAGTCAATACATTAACTTGCATGATTAAAAACATTAGAATGATTGGATAAGGCATAGGCAATTTCAAGAAGCAGCAGCAGCAAGCTTGTCCAGCTGTCTGATAAATATGTTAAAAAGATTTTATCTAATAATTGGCACGATGAGTGAATGATTTTGCTCACAAAGTAGTGAGAACAAGCAATTGTAATATATCAGAATAACTATCTAAGCCAAATATATTTCAACCAATCATTTGCAGACAGCTCTTTTTCTGCTTGCACAGACTATTAAACCAGAGATTAGAAACACAGCATGTATCAAAGCACTTTTTACCGAAAATATTGGCATGAACTACGTAGAACTATTCAAGAATGAAGTCAGCAGATAAGATGTTACCCGAGGTCGATTGCAAAGGCTCCCAACAAAAGAAGCTGAGGATTGAAATGCTCATTCGAAAACTTAATATTGTGTCAAATGTTCACTTTGATAACTGGCTTTCTAGATATGAAGTCCATTAAAACATCAAATAATTTTGAACTAACATGCAGATTACAATGGCAAGCTCCAAATTACAGCCGCTCATTTCGGGGCAAATTCAATTAAAATAAACCTCTGTAAAATTATAATAGAAGGTAGCTTATGAATAGCACAAGTCGTGATATTCTACACACTTCCTCCTTAAAGAAGAGCTTCTCACAATCATCACAAAACCTTATCTTGGAAAGTGATTATCTTCGAGATCATAAGACCCATTTGAACAAAATAAATCTTAGATGAATATCAATGGGGAAAGTTTGATTTTCAAATTGTAAAAAAAAGTCCGTTTTGTATGATACACATACAAAATATCAAAAAGTTGATGGCTTAGTTTTCTAGAAGTCGATACTTCATATTTATGATTGCTTACAAACACATCGATTCATGCTACAAGAATTCTGAGACAAAGCTTTTCATGCTAAGGCAAAGCCTCAGTCGAGGCAACCATCTCAAAGCCTGCACAATGTTACCGGGATAAAATCCATTTAAGTACTTGGCGTATAAGACTAGATAGACTATAAATTAATCAAGGAATTGTATACTTGATCAGCAGCACAGTAGCCTTCGCCGCCATTGACATGGAATTTCAAAAATAAGCCTTCCATCTAGGTGATAACTGACAAGACAACACATGATTAGGACACTTAGGCAGACACGATAATATACCATGTTATGAAGAAAAAAAAATCCCCTAAATGCACTAAAATGACACGCCAACCTCATGCGAGTCCAAAAGAACTCAAAATTATCACCCAAAAGAACAATTTATCAAATCTTAACTACATTAAGCTGTCACTGACATGTTACAATCAAGAATCATTCCAACTAACTCATTTCAATCTCAAACAACAATCTTTCATACCTTATTGTTTGTTCACATGCCAACACCTTGAGAAACGATTAACAAAACTTCTTAAATGAGAATCTTTACCCTGACTCTAGCATTGTCGACGAGAGTAATGAGGGGGACGAGCTTCAAATACCGATCGATCTCGTTTTGAGCCTTCCTAAACTGGTAGACAATATTCCATCCCATAGCAAGCAAGTAGAGATAACTTTTATCCTGGCAACTATGGACCAAAATATAAGACCTCCTAAGTGCTTCCTCAAGTTGCTCAAGAGGCTCCCGTGTTTCTGGGTACCTCTTGAGCTCCGAGATCTTGAGCTGCTCCAACAGGTTGCCAATCAACTTCAAGTGATTGGCAAATTGCCGGCAGTTCTTCCGGTGCATTCGGGCGGTATTCGCCGCCTTCACTATTAACCCAATTAACTTAACTGCATCAAGCCCAGTGAGCTGAGCAATTGTTGCTACTTCACCTAGTCCCATGTTATCCATCTCCACCTAATCTTATGAACTCTAACACAGTATGTGAAACTCCCTCCTCTTTAGTTCTTCAATCAGCCAAAAAAAAAAAACAAAGAAATCTAAACTTCCTGGATATCAACCCTCAATGTCAATCAAAATCAACAATCCCAAAACAACCCCATTTCTTGAACATTCTCAACCCCATTTAAATTATGGCAAAAATTGAGAAATAGTCAAATGGGGTTCACAAAATTGATCTTAAATTACTCGTGCATTTTACCCATCAAGCAAAGGATAGATCTCCTTTAGCCACAAATTCACACACTTGGCAGTAAATAACCTGAAATAGCAACAAAAATTGTCAATGACTGTAATTTTAGGAGAGAAGAATAAAAACCCACCATTAATATACATCTTATATTGTGAAAAACCAAGCAGTAAATTTCATGAAAATGATGCACTGGAAAAAATAATTTGCACCGAATAAAACTGTCACAAAAATTATAAATATAAGATAAATTCCAGGTTCTGCACCGCAGTCTTAAAACATTCGGATTAATAAAATTAAAATGTATGTTTAAATTATATTAATCATCTGAATTAGTTCTTAAAAAAAATAATTAGCAGTATTTTTATAGAGCTTAATAAAATAATATTCTAAAAAAAAGTGAAAAGAGAATTGGCATTGGAATTTGTGAGTGGAAAGATGAGAAAAGCTTGGTCGCAGAAATAGGAGAGAGATTGAATTCAGAGTAAAAGGAAGTAACTGGAAAGTCGTGGCCCAAGTTTGATGCAGTGGTGGCCTGAAATTCACATTTGATGTAGTGGGTTCTTCTTCATCTTTTGCTGCTTCTGTTTTGCAGATTTTGCAGAGCTTTACTTTTGTTTTGTTTTGGAGGTGAGAGACAGAGAGTAGTGGCAATGTGGTAGTGTTGTACTGTAGTATTGTGGCTTTGTAGGATGTGGTGTTGGAGTTTGTGTTGTGCTATAAACTCAACACTCCATGCCAGATAAGAGCTAGGGACTATGGACGTAGGGAGTACAATTTTTGGTGGATTTTACAATGGCTGTGACTGTCAATCTGTTTCACTACTGATTTTCTATTTTACTCATATGCCTTCTTAGGTTTTATTCACCAAATCACTTATAAAATTACTCTCAGTCCCGATTAATCTTTTTTTCAGTTAAAATGAGACAAATATTAAAAAATAAAGGAAATATATTTTAGGGATCACCTTTCTAAGGTCATACACCGATACAATACATAAACCTTGATAATGTTACAATGTGCTTCACAATTCTTGATTTTTTTTTTATTTTTTTTTTATCGAAGATATGAAAGTTGACAAAAATTCATTTTCCTTACACTCATATGTTTGTTTTGAAGTCAATATGTTATTTACAACTTATAAGTAGATATCTTTTTGAGGTTAGATATGACAGTTGTACCTTGACTTGCTATAGCAACATTTTCTTAACTAATTGTATATTACTGAGTTACAACAACTCATGTATTCCATCGTTGGAATGATCTCACAGACTTTAAACTTTTATTTCACTTTAATTTGAGACAACTTAACCCACATTGTTTTTGATAGACTACTCCCATGATAAAAACCTAATTTTCGTTCTTCGATTTAGTTGGGACATTATAATTTATAATTTATAAGTTATATTTTCGTTGAATTTATATGGCCACCGTTTAAGTTGTCTTGACTCCAACAGTTCTATACTTCTATTATGCTTATGCCCATCATAAACTTCTATTACATGACAACATCAATTATGATTGTTGAGGGATAAAAGACACTTTTATTTACAATCAAATAATTGATTTAAAGCCATGACCCGACGATAAAGTAAATACGGAGCTATTATGAGGTTGTTCTATGTAAAAAGGTTCACCACTCTATTTCCAAAGTTGTCATTTATTAACATCTCGTTGTGAGCTTGTGAGAGTTGTGGCTCTACAAGCCAATAATATCCTATTAGATTTATACTGAAATGAGTATCTTGAAAAGTATGAGTTTTTGTTGAGAAGCAAAATTAATGTCGTGGTTTGTTCCAGTACGACTTATTTAAACAAAAATCCAGTCTTCCAAATTTCCAAATAGCGATAGGCTAGCCAGCTTGCTGGCTATACATACCATTCAATTTATAGGATGTAGAAGTGCGTATTACACTATTACATACAAATTTAGAATAAAGGTTTTAATACCAATTGAGGATAAGGGTTTTAAGAATATGACTTGATTATTATATTGATCAATAGGTAGAGTATATATACAAAACTTACGCTTATAAGATATAAAACAATATTTTTAAAAGATATATTATCATAATAAAATATTCTAAAGATAATAACTTAACATAAATAATCCTAAAAATATTATTCTCTTACTAATATCAATACGGAAAATATATCACATATGTTTTCCGATAATATTGATTATCTCATATCTCTATCACCCTTTCGCAATCGTAACGACAGTAACACGAACGTTACGATTGTAAATTCCTCTCTTAATTTGTTGAAGTCGATATGCACTACTTTTGTGATGTCGCCTTCAATATTTTTATGATGAGAACATTTATTTTTTTTGAACCCATCAATCATCAATCAAATAGGAACGTTACATTTTTTTCGAACCTGCAAATATAACATTACAATGAGAACATCTCTTCTTCTCGAACTCATCGTATTTTGGTTTTTCCTGAGCAAAACCGTGTTCCATTCAAATATTGGTTTTTTTTGGCAAACCACACTCAAATAAAAAAAAAAGAACTTTGTCTCACGACACAAGGAGACCAATATTACTTCTTTCACGACAGAAGGAGAGCCGAAAACATCATATTATATTCATAGCGGAACTAGATTGAAGATAAAAATTTTGGCAATTTTGACTGAAGGTTCATCCTACCGGTGGGTTTAATTTTCTAACCCACTGGTAGAAGAAATTTTTGTGAACTCTCCCAAGATCTACTCTACTCTTGATACCATGACAAATTTAGGATAAATGTTTTAAGAATATAACTTGATTATTATAAATCAATAAATATAGTATTTATACAAAACTTACGCTCATAAGATAGAAAATAATTTTTTTAAAAATATATACTATCATAATAAAATATTCTAAAGATAATAACTTAACATAAATAATCTTAAAAATATTATTCTCTTACTAATATCAATATGATAACATTGATTATCTCATATATCTTTAAGCGTGGCATCTGAATATGGAAGTAGGATGAACAATTTGCTTGGCGGGGCGACCTTAATCATATATTTCTAGAGTCCTACGGAGACGATGTGCACATGCAGACGATGCAGTAACGATTGCGGCCAGTTGACGACAATCACCAACATAGACAGGTACTAATGTGCCATACCTGTAGTCTATTGTTTCTATGGATGTACGGATGAACCATTGTTAAGTCAAATTTTCTCGAATCCATACTATCCGACGCAGTTTCATCTTAATTTTGATTCTCTAGTCGACGAATAGAAAGGACTAAATATATTTCATAACATGACCTTAATAAGCCTTCAACTGGAATATTATTTACAAGATACTTTGTGTTGTTTAAGGGCTAAAGCAAAATTGACTGCGGATATAACTGATACTCAAGCTAATTAAGACGATTGTGGTCTGGCCACAACTTTAATCTCTTACAAAAGGACCACAACACAAAGAACAAAAGACAATTGAGAAACTCACCAATAAATAATATAATGTCATCTATGATTGTCTTACTAATGGACTACCCCAGAAAAATGCTTATACTAAAAGATACCCCTAAGTCCGTCATCCGGCATGCATTCAACTCAACTCATGGGTGTCACCTCGGTTTCTTTCTTTTATTTTTTATTTATTTATAATGACATATGCTACACTTACCAGAGAAAACCTCAATTATTTATTTATAACTAGAAGGATGCTTCGGATTATGATAAATCCCTATATAATAATGATCATATGATTGATCATGCAATGTATGCAACACACACAACATAAATATATATATATGTGTAATAAATTGTTTAGTAAACTGTATTAGTATAGAGGGACTCATGTGCTAGTACTCCGTATGAAATAGTGCGTTGTTGCCATATTGGTAAGTGCCGTAGGTCTGGTATAATAGACTGTCAAGTCTCAACTCAAAAAGGGCCTTTACAATACCAACTTTATCATTAGTGGGTCACTTCAGCAGTTGGAATCTATGTGTATATCATACCTTTTGGTTGTTGCATTTATTTTTCACACCCAACAACACCTGTGACAGCTGACCAGCAAGAACGCCCACAACTTACATGTTCTTAGCACCTCAGATAGCGTAATTGACTATTGGCTCCAAACTCACAAAAGCTTATTCGTATTTACTAGGCACATTTCCTATGATACAAATTTGAATGATAATTATTTATATATTATCAAAAATTATAAAAAAAATTAATATTTTAAGAGTATATGTTAAAACTAAGCTAACAACATTTGTTGTTTATATATTAATAACAAGATGTAGTCAAACTCAACATATAAATAAATAGTATAAAAAGTCAAAATGAATAATACTTTTTGTAATAAGGGAATGAAAAAATAATTCTAGGCGGTCGTGTAAAAAGCAAGTAACAGCGTTACTAAACATGCTTGCTACTTTGCTTTGGTACTAGTAGACTACTAGTGTAGTAGTACGTATACAACCACTTACTAGTTACGGCTATCTACCAATGACTGGAAATAAGTTGCCCAACATGATGAATTCGGATGTGCCTCGACTAGATGTGGCCTCTAGCTATGGAACGGACCGCCCAACTTTCTCAAGTGAAGGCCAACCCAATATTGATTATGGATCACTCTTGGTCTCTTGGAACATATCTCATTGACTTTTTACTTTTTAGGTTTTGATCATTGGTTAGCAGTTTGAGTTAGGTCTGGAAACGAGCCGAGTTGAGCCCGAGCTTGATAAGCTCATGGATCGGCTCGTCTGAAACTCATAATGATCGGGCGTGTGACTCACCGAGTTTTAAAATTCTAGTTCGGACTCGACTCGGTATAAGCTTGCCACTTGGCTCAGATTCACTGAAGGCTTACTCGAATAATTAAGCTCGATTAGGCTTGTTGAGCCCTTGAGCCTGAATTTTTTAAGCTCAAGCTCGGGCTCGCTTTTGTAAAGCTCGGCTCGGCTTGGGCTCGCCTAATTATCAGTTCGAGTCGAGCTTTGGACGATCCAATTTCGAGTAGCTCACGAGCTAGCTTGACTCATATCTAGCCATAGTTTGAGTAGAGTTGGGCCTGGATCGAGCCGGCACGCAGGCCGAGTAGGCATGACACGCTTTTAGAACGGTACGACATGAGCACAATTGTGGCATGACATGACATGACACACTGTCCGTGGAATGGGTCGTAGGCCAGGCCGCGGACTGCAAAAAAAATTTAGGCATGAGCACGACATGACCACACGAGCAGCACGTCAATTTGGCACAGGACACAGCCCGAAGCACGTCATTATTTAGTATTATTTAATACTATTACTATTAGTAATAATATTATTATTACTAGTACAATTTATATTAGTATTATTTTTTTAATATTATTATATTCTTATTATATAATTTAGATTAACTAAAATTATTTTTTCAATTATATTATGTACTTTATTTTTATTTTTGTTAAAAAAATTAGGTCATCACGAGGTACGACACGGCATGGCACGTCAGGAACGTGGGTCGTGCTAGGCCATGAGCCGAGTTTTAGCGAAAGGTAGCACAACACGGCACGACACAACCATATTTAGGCACGCAACGACAAGAGGTCATGCACGAGCTGACACGGTCCATGATGGACACGACACGGCTCGTGCCCACCTCTAAGTTTGAGGCATCTATAAGCTTACAGAGGGGCAAAACAATTAGATGAAACACAAAACGGGTATTGTATCCTCCATCCAGATTATTATAGAACACGGCTTAGTCGACTAGTTATTCAAACTTCTAAATTACATAAAAGTCAATCGTTCACTAAATTTTGCAAAAATACACATTCGTGTACATCAAACCCTAAATACGGAAGGCTTTAGTAAGGTTAGGGGCATTATTTACTCATACAACCTCGTTCCTAATAATTTTTCCCATTTTCATATGTTCACTTGATTAAGTTTTATTTTGATAAAGTTAATGAGAGAGAAAGTTAATGATACCAATAATTATATATGTGAGTCTAAAAGTATAGTCCCCTATAATCATTTAAGATATGAGGCTATCTTTTATAGATATTTAAGATATGAGGCTACCTTTTATAGACATTTATTTTTTGTTTGTATAGAAAATAATTAGAGTAAATGGGTATATAATCGAGGGCACATGGTGATTACAAATCAGTGAATCACAATAAAATCCCAAAATGTACGGGCCATATATATTGTTAGAAAGTCTCGACAGATTTGACAGCGGCCACAACGGTCCTGCATCAGGTCTGAAGGTGGACGTTTGAGAATTTTCCAGTGTTCTAAATCAATCTTTTAATGGTCTCCCTAGCTCATTGTCTGTCATGCAAATATTCTGAAAAACACTGGAACGGATTCAAAGGTACTGTGTAACAGCAGAAAAACATGTTGATTATTATGATCGAAAGAGGGACATACCGTCATCCTCAAGTGTTCTCCTTAAGAGTTTCTAATCCTTAGAAACAATTTCTTTTCTAGAAAACTTCAAAGCCAAGTAAAGAGTTCTACAACAATGAAGAAAATAATGGTCTTAGCATTTCACATAATAAATAAGAACTCGTCCGAGTTCTAGACTAGAAATTTCGGCCCCATAGCAGGGTACTACATATATTCATGAATCTTGATGGCACACATGATCAATTCCTTTAGCCATCCTCGAAGATATTCAAAGGCTCCATAATCCGGTCATCGATTTCAAGTACTCAAATATCACAGCAATGTGTGGAAACTCCCTTAATTCCAATAAGAGACAGGAAACCTATAGTACCAGCCACATGAATAGCGTGGACCAGAGAGTAAGGGCTAACGCAGACATAGCATACGTCCAGAGCATAACCACTGAGCATTCACCCTCACCTGCCTCGAAGAGTTGGCTTATTGTACCTGTTTGATGCACTTATATTAGTTTTTCTTCTTTTTGTTGTAGTATACTATTGGAGTATTATGTTATACTATTACATATTTAATGAAATGTTAGGCCTTGTTCACTTGTCTGACTATTAGTGAAACTAATACGAAATATAAGTTAGAGATCATTGTGCAAACAAGCAGAAAGTAGCAGCATAATTTAACTTGGTTCTGAGAAACAAACCTATAGACATTGCTGGTGGCAGAGCAAACTGAAGCATAAGAACAAACTGATACAAAGGGTTGGATCCAACCAAACCGAAGTGGATAGCAGCTTTAACAACGACGATACCAATTAACGGCAATGCTATGTACCGCACCACAATGATCCCTATGATTAGTAACGAGCTTATTCCTGATCTTCTTAACCCTGAAGAAAAAAAAAAGAGAGCAAAAAATCAGAATTTGTACCTGAAACAATTTGAATGACAGAGCTAAACAAACACTAATATGAAGTTCTTAGAAGTCAGATAATTACCCCTTAGAAGGTTTGCTCCGACTATTAGTGTCACACAGGGTACTGTTGCTCCCCTAAAGACCCCAAACAAAAAACAACAATATGAGAAAGAGAAGTAAAGTAATAATTTGTTGATGCAAAGTGCATAGTTGGGCCATATTAATGTGACAGAAGTTGGTTAGCAAGACTTCATACCCCAATATTTCAGATGCACTGTATATAATACGAAGCGGAGCACTGTTACCAACCAGCAACATCTTTAGTAGAGGGACTACTCCAACGATAAATCCGATGACCTACATGCAAAGATTGTTAGGGGGAAGAGTATTGCTTATGTCAAAATCACACAATATTGGCCTAGGATTATATCCTGTCCAAGCCTCCAAGGATAGCTTTAGAAATTTAAAATATAGCTGGCCAAAATTAAGTACTCCATCAAGTATAAAAATTTTGATTATAAATTCTAATTTTCTTATAATAAATAATATATTTAAGTTGAATCTTATTAGATACATCTCGATTTAAATTTTTAGAATATCAAATTTTCTCGATTTTTTTTCTCATATTTGGAGAAAAAACGATTTGAGTTGTGTCTTGAAAAACCGTGAAAAATCAAATATAGCAAATACGGATATAATATATGATATTATATCCAGAAAAAAAAAATCATTAATGGCTTAAAATGTTCTAACTAAGTCCATAGATGCACGAACATGTTTGTACAAGGGACTGGAAACTTTAGTAAGATTTTAGAAAATTTACAGATCCAATAGTTGTAGGTGCGAACAACATCTGTAAATTGATACTTCTGATTCTTCTGACACAACCAAAGGCACCCTTCTTGATCTTTTCCATCATAGGCACAGCTCCTCCTACCTGGAGACCGTTGCGTAAACCGATTTAATTATGACAATTTAATTTCTCAATTTCACATTAACAAAATAATAAGGTGTGGGAGTATAAGGTTAGTGATCAAGTTATTACTAAATATTACTTAGTATTTGCCACATATACAATGACCATAATTTACCTTGGAGATCAGTAATGGTTCTTTACTTTCTGAATTTACCACAGAAGACCTTATACTCACTGCCGAATGATGGGTATCTATTCTCTCGCCATGGTTGCTCTTCTCTGCTGATACTTTCATGATAACATACACATAAGACCATATGTAGATGGCTCCTACCTGACAAATCATGCACAATATATATCCTTACAAGATGTACAAAGTAACCCCATCGTATTGTCACTCGATTCAAAGATATATGGAGAAGTAAAATAGAGGTAATATATACCGCCATTGAAACCGAAACATAAGCCGCTCCATCGGCCATGCAAACTGAGTATTCACCAAAGGGGTTGTTAGGCTCTTTGCATATCGCTGGGATGACTATGAGAAGCAAGTTCCCCAAGTTCCCTGTTCATTAAATTTTGCATAAACAATCTAAGTGAAAAGTATTGATGTAGATCTTCTATACGACGATGTTTAAACATTAGACAAATAGCATTACAGCGTGTAAAAATATACCTGCAGCACAACAGCCAATGACAAGGCCTTGCAAATTATGGGGTGCTTTAGAGATCTTGACAAGTATCCATCCAAGTGCTGATCCGATTACAAACGTGATTAAGATGTTAAGTGGCATGAACCACCTAGATTTACATGTACGTTTAATTAATACAGATTATCATATACATGGTCTACTGGAATAAGTGGGATATATATGAAATGGGGACACTTACATGTTGATCATAACATCAAGGGTTACTGTTTTTGCTAGATAGGCACCCATAAGACAAGGAGTGAATACATAAAATACCATCTGTTATCATACAAAAATTCTTCAAATCAGTCAGTTATATTTACGAGAGTAAAAGAACAAGAAATTTCTAATTTATAAAAGATATAAAAGGAAATATTTTTATAATTTTATTTTTATACTTGAGTTTATAATGTATATATATGATATAATAATAGTTATATCTGGTATAAAAATACTCATATATGAGATTTTAATATTCTAATATAATTTATATTAAGTATGAATTAGAAAAGTCTTATAATAGAATTGAGATGGTTTTTTTTTTTTTTTTCAATGGAAGAAACACCCTATAGGCCTACAGTCTAATAGTCTATGGCTTAGGTTGATCTTGAAATCATAAAATGCTTGAGAAATATGTTAATGAGCACAAAGCCAAGATGATCGAACAGAACTAAATAAGTTAGTCGTTATTAATATCAATCAATAATTAAATGATCCAAAATGAAATTTCCTCCGAAATATAATGAAGGTTGGGTATTTTTTATACACATTGCCTTGCCTTAGGCCAAGTCCTAAGACAGGCGGTTTAATTTGTTGGCATAATTATTGCAATTCTAAATCCTCAAATCAGTATCCCGAATCACACCTAATTAAATATAAGAACCTGATGTTTGATAATCCTCACAAGAACATATAAGACATCAAACACAAATGTAAACTATTCACATAGTAACATTATTGAATCTCATATGGATCACCATTCACCACACTTGTAATTGTGACTAGGCGTGAAAGCTTTTCAACAACATATAATCTTACGTATATTATAAATAGGGTTTTTTTTTTTTTTTTTTATAATTTTGTTAATCAACTATCAATACCTAAAAGAAAAACATATCAACTGAAAATTTAAATTGCAGAATTATTATGCATTTAGTTGTATATGCATGGACATACTTACATTGTTTAAATGGTGTCTGGCTGTTGAACCCAGTAGATCAATGCGATCTACTGCAAGAACTAGACCAACTGCTGTTAACAGCAATGTCTTCAACACCGGCATTAGAGCCACCATGAACAATTCTAGGAATCCCATTGTTAATCACCAATTTTTTTAATTTTTTTTTTTAATTTTTGAACACAAAAGAAATCAGCTAAAAATTCAACCTGAAACTGAATAATAGCTAATCTTATTCTTCTTCTACTTTTATAGAGCTTATATATTAAAATTCTGGTTGGGCAAGGACGAATTCTTCATCTTTGCTTGTTCAAAGCTTATGTGGTGTCTATTCATTGTCACTAAAAGCATTGGCCTGGCCTGTGTTTATCTAAATTAGCTAGTCATAAAACTGAAAACCATAGAAAGCTAAAAAAAAAGTAGAACAATCACGCTTACAAATTAATATTTTACAATAAAAAGGAGTTGAATAAAATAGCCATTGATATTTTTTTGTTCAGAAAAGACATTTTTCCATACAAATGCAAGTACATAGTACATTCTAGCATAAAACATTAATTATTGCCTCATCATCTTTAATGGTACCCATACATTGAAAGAATTGTTTGTATATTTTATTTATAGACAGTGAAAGAATTGTTAGTTAATGTACAATTAAACTCTATCCCTGATAGTGCAAGATCTATCAACAATTACGAATTTTGATGAAGGATGTCTTTATTCGATTCAATTTGTTAAATTTTGAAAACTTTTGTACACGTCGTATTATATGATATTTATTGATTAATTGATTCGACCATTCGAAAAAAACATGTAAATAGACTATATTATTTGAACTTTATTGAGCCTCAGGAATAACTTATATTAGATTACTGACACTCAATATTTTATTTTCGCGCTCAAAACATAAAATGTCAAAATAACCTAGTTTAACACTTCGGCAAATACATATGTCCACCACAAGTATATAAGTTTGAGTAGCATAGTTCTGACAAATATATGAAAATTAAAAAGTTTATAGGAAAAATCAAATCATTTAAATAAGATCACAAATATATAAATATCTCTTTTACCGGGACTTTATTTTCATGTCAAAAATAACCTAATTCAGCATATCGGCAGATATCAAAAGTATATAAAGCATAATTCAACAGAAAAATATATGAATTGAAAATAGAAAAGTTGGTAGGACAAATCAAATTATATAAATAGGAGTACACATACATAAATATCTGTTTGACCTCTCAAAATGATAGAAAAGTTGATTGGTATTGAAAAAGAGACTATATCAACAATTGATATCCAAATGCAATAACACAATAATGATTAATTAGCCAAAAGACGAGGGCATATTATTCCACAAGATTACTTTTAATTAGCTTAAGGAAATAAGGCCCCTTCACTAAGCATTAAGGGGCAGGACATGTTACGTTCATAAAAAGGTAAATGAAGGAGGATTAAGTCAGAGTAAAGAACAAGTTTCGCACCATTTCCTTGTCAAACGCCTTAAAAAAGAAAGAATAAGAAAGTCGCCAAGCAAGATGTGTGACAGTCTAAATTTATGATGTCTGATCTTGCGAAGATGAGCTTTGCATTGGCCGCTGACTATTCTGAGATCAATCTACCACCCTGATTCAAGGGGTGCCGTATTCCCCTCAAAAAGGGACAATAGACTAAAAGAGTGGCTATTTTTGTTGGTATGAAAATTATCAATCAATGCTTTATTTAATTTGGTACTTTGGTTCAACGTTAGTAAGGGATGGCAAGAGAAAGAAAAATAGAGTTTGACATCGTTTAATTCTCTCTTCCCTTCTAAATTCCTTCGAATTTGGGGAGGAATATGAAGTGCTTATTTTGTGAACAAGTTTAATTTTCTTTCATATTCGTTTTTTTTTCCTAACAAATCCTATAAGATATTTGAACCAAACACTCAAAATAGTATATTTTTCTTCATTTCTATTCCTTCCAACTAGGGATGGTAACGGATCAGATCCTTATGGATCCATATCCAAATCCGTCGGGTATGGAAGGTAAGGAACCATATCCATATCTAACGGATCTGGGTCCAAACGAGTCCAAAATGGAACCTACATATTTTGCCTATTTTTTTGCGACTATAATAAGTTTCAAATTTATAAATCTACATTTTGCATCTACGACAACAGTCCAACGAAGGATGTAAGTTCAATACTTGAATACAATTCATATAACTACTCAAATATTATAAAACAGCAAAATCAAATTTTTACCTGTCTTCTAAATAACAATACAAACAAATACAAACGAGTCAATGAAAAAACGGGTAACGGATCCGGGTCCAGGTATATAGTTAGACTCGTATAGGGATCCATTTTTTAGTCACGGCCTCACGGGACCTGGATTCGACCTGGATTTGTCGGGTCTAAATTTTGAAGACAAAAGCGGATATGGATCCATGGACCCGAGTCGGGTCCAATATCCGTTGCCAACCTACTTCCAATCTAAAAGGGCCTAAGCAAAATTCATGTTCATTCTATTTTAAAACTATTGCATGAGCAACCTTGACAGTTGCGTACTATCTACTACAACTTGATACCCCCAATCAGCCACAATGATGACAATTCCAAAGCCTTGTGTGAAGTACTTGCATAACTTGACTCCGGTCACAAATGTACGTGGCTCCTCGATCTAATGCCTTCGTGCATGGGGGAATATAATTTGCAAGTTGTAGCCAGTGGAAGAAAGACCAAGCATGCAAATTCATTCATTGAGAAACGAGCAAAGTGCTCCAACATGCATGCAACCTTTGCAATGGCTAAACACAATTATTTTGTTTTGTAAAAATAACATAATTAATAGCAATAATATCAATAGATTTATTTTATTTTTTTCTACCATAATTCGGTAAGATATTTGTTAGTTGTTAAAATTAGTAATTAGGTAGGAGATAGAATTTGATATGGAGTGTATTCAAAAAGAAGGAGAGAGAACAAGCGATAACCAAAGATTAAGATTGTGAAAGAAAAGAGATAGTCAAGTTAGTAAAAAAGGAGGTGGAAAAAAAATAAAAGATGAGAGAGTTCAAATATGGTATGCAGATGGTATGCTAAAAGTTTATCGAGAGATTATATCAACTTTTATTATTCACGATGATTATAATTTAATGTATATATAATTAATTACACAACAAGAATTAACCAAATTTCCGACGAAAAATACGTCCATCAGACAAATTCCGTCGAAAAAAGGCATATTTTCCGAGGGAAAAGAATCCGTCAGAAAATTGGGGAATTTCCAACGGATTTATACAATTTCCGACGGAAATATTTGTCGAAAAATTTCCGACGGATTGAAACCGTCGGAGACAACAAATTCCGACGGAAAATGCCGTCGGAAAATTGTTTAACGTTGGATACCATTTACCAACGGAGTTCCGATGGATTTCAGACGAAATTTTTCGTCGGAAAATGGGTTTCTGACGGAAATTGCGACGAAAAAGTCCGTCGAAAAGTTTTCGGATCTAAATTCCGAACTACATCGTCGTCTTCGTCATTTCTTCCTTCCTTCGTCTTCGTCACCACCACTCCACTTCTTCTTTTCTTCATTTCGACCCACCCCCGCCGCCGTCATCCCCCACCCTCGCCGTCAACCTAAGCATACTAAATTCGGTTAGTTTTGTTAATGTTAATGTTTATGTTTATGTTAATTTATTAGTTTAATTTTTAATATGTAATGTTAATGTTAATGTTAATATAATGTTTATGTTAGTTTATTAGTTTAATTTTTAATATAATGTAGGTTGATTATTGATATGTTAATTATGTTTTTATGTTAGTTTAATTAGTTTAGTTTATTAGTATAATGTATATGTTAGTTTAGTTTAATTTAGTTTAGTTTAGTTTAGTTTAATTTAGTATAATGTATATGTTAAATTAGTATAATTTTGTATAATGTATATGTTTAGTTTTTATGTCTATGTTAGTTTAGTATAATGTATATTAGTTTAGTATAATGTATGTTAGTTTAGTTTAGTTTAGTTTATATTAGTATAATGTATGTTATTAGTTTAGTATAATATACGTTAGTTTAGTTTAGTATAATGTACGTTAGTTTAGTTTAGTATCATGTACGTTAGTTTAGTTTAGTTTATTGTAATGTATGTTAGTTTAGTTTGGTATAATGTATGTATGTATGTTAGTTAGTTTAGTTTAGTTTAGTATAATATATGTTAGTTTAGTTTGGTATAATGTATGTATGTTAGTTTAGTTTCATTTAGTTTAGTATAATGTATGTTAGTTAAGTTTAGTATAATATATGTTAGCTTAGTTTAGTATAATGTATGTATGTATGTTAGTTTAGTTTAGTATAATATATGTTAGCTTAGTTTAGTATAATGTATGTATGTTAGTTTAGTTTAGTATAATGTATATATGTTAGTTTAGTATTTCAATCTTCTAAAAATGTTTGAAATGAATAATTTTCATAATCATACGCTTAGATATATACCCGTTGAAGTTAGAATCATGAAACGAAGAGAGCGAAGCTGGATGTATGATAGATTGGACGAGCATTCTATTAAGCCTGAGTTCTTGAAAGGGGTAGAGGAATTCATACAGTTTTGCGAAGATCATCGTGAGACTACAAAGAATGAATATAGGTGTCCTTGTGTTAAATGCAATAACAGACGTTTTCAGGATCCGGACACAGTAAGAATTCATTTGTACAGCAAGGGATTTACTCCTCGTTATTGGGAGTGGCTGTGTCAAGGGGAAGGGTTACCTGAATCCTCAGTAGAAGGCCAATCAAATGAATATCGTGATATGGTTATGGATGTTGTTGGTCATAATTATGATCGATCGGGTAATGAAGATGTAGAGGAGGAGCCTAACGCTGAAGTAAAGCACTTTCTTGATTTGTTGAAGGCGTCTGAACATCCATTGTATGAAGGGAGTTCGATGTCGGTTTAGGAGGTGGCGGCAAGAATTACTAGCTTAAAGTGTGAGTACAATTTGCCGCACAGGTGTGTTGATGGGTTCGTTTCATTGTTGACAGAAGCGATCCCTGGCAACAGCCGTTTGGGTGAGACATTCTACGATGTTAAGAAGGTTGTTAAGGGGTTGGAGCTCCCGCATGAAAAGATTCATGCATGCCCCACGAGATGTATGTTGTTTTGGAAAGAGGATGTTGAGCTTCCTACATGTAGAGTGTGTGGCAGTGATCGATACAAAAGAACTTTCAAAGGCAGCTTGGTTCCAAATAATGCGCTATTTTATTTCCGATCACACCTAGGTTGCAAAGGATGTTTGCAACGAAGAACATTTTAGAGGAAATGAGTTGGCATGCAAATAATCCTCGTGTCAAAGGCACGATGGCACACCCTAGTGACATTGAAGCTTGGAGAGAGCTTGATACCTGCTTCCCAGAGTTTGCCTCGGATCCGCGAAATGTTCGACTAGGGCTGTGTACAGATGGTTTTGCTCCTCATGGTAAGTTCGGGGGTCAGTACTCTTGTCGGCCCGTGATTTTGACCCCATACAATTTGCCTCCCTCAATGTGTATGAAAAGGCAGTTCATGTTCTTGTCACTGATAGTCCCTAGTCCCAAAAACCCAAAGGGAAATTTAGATGTGTACATGCAACCACTGATACAAGAGCTGAAACAGTTGTGGGAAGTTGGCGCAAGTACCTATGATATATCAAGGAAACAAAATTTAAGCCTTCGAGCAGCCATCCTATGGACCATTAGTGACTTCCCATTAGTGACAAAATTTCAACCTTCGAGCAGCCATCCTATGTTAGTTCAAGTTATAGGTTAGTTTGATAAGAAATTTGAAAAATAGGCAAGGTAGAACCCTTTTCGGCCCCCTTTCCCTTGGAAATCACGAATATCGTCCCAAAACTTAGTGAAATGCTTCTAAGGCTCGTTTTCAATGCATAAACACTTGTAACTAGGCTATATTGGTATGTTAGTGCAAGTTACAGGTTAGTTTGATAAGAAATATAATGTGAAAATAGGCGAGGTAGAACCCTTTTAGGCCCCCTTTCCCTAAAAAATCACGAACATCGTCCCAAAACTTAGTGAAATGCTTCTAAGGCTCGTTTTCAATACATGAACACTTGTAACTAGGCTATATTGGTATGTTAGTGGAAGTTATAGGTTAGTTTGATAAGAAATGTGGAAAATAGGCGAGGTAGAACCCTTTTCGGCCCTCTTTCCCTTGAAATCACGAACATCGTCCCAAAAATTAGTGAAATGCTTCTAAGGCTCGTTTTCAATGCATGAATACTTGTAACTAGGCTATATTGGTATGTGAGTGCAAGTTATAGGCTAGTTTGATAAGAAATTTGAAAAATAGGCGAGGTAGAACCCTTTTCGGCCCCTTTTCCCTTGAAAATCATGAACATCTGGGTTCTCTCAGCAGCATCAGCCGCCGCCGTCTGTTGTGGCTGAGATCGAGGCTAGGGTGCAAGCTAAATTGCAGGCCCAGGTACAGGCTCCAGTGCAGGCTCAGATGGCGGAACTTGAGTGGAGGAACAAAGAGATGGTGGATGAGATGTTGAGTCGCATGACCGGGCTCAACACTCCATTCACATGTTCCATGATGCCGCCGCAGCAGCCGCGAGACCCTTGGGACGACGACCCCGGTTGTGGGGGAGGCCCGACTTCTTTTCCCATCGTGTAGATTTTTGTTTCTTTTGAGATACAATTTAGGTTATCCAAACTGAATGTAATAATTATAATTATTAATTTATATTGATTGATTTATTTTCAAATAAAATTTTATTGTGTTTTAAACAGATTGCACTAGCGAATAACAGGTCAATGTATTTTCAATTTGGTCCGTCGGAGAATTCCGTCGGAACAATCACCATTTACCGACGGATTTTTTCTGTCGGAAATTGCCCATTTTCCTACGGATTACCCAGTTCGTCGGAAATTTCCGATAGACATTTCCACCCCCCAGCCACCAATCTCTGACGTATTTATTCTGCTGGAGATTCTGTCGGAAAATACCATTTTCCGACGAGGGTTTTTCTGACAGACATTTTTCGACGGAATTCCGACGGAAATTCACTATTTTCCGATGGATAATTTCCGTCAGAAATAAGCTTAATTCTTGTTGTGTTACTATATATCACAATTCATTATTCAAAATTCACAATGTTTTAGTTTAGACAAGACAAAAATACAAAGTATGAAGTATATGTCTATGGACATATGGATAGATTGTGTTAGTTGGTGAAAAACAGGAGCAAAGCCTTAGGAAAAAAGGAAAAAAGAACCATAACAAACAAACTTACGAAGAAAAGAAAACAAGTGAGAGCAATATGAAACTAATGAAAGCATTCAAAAACAGAATTTTCTATGTCCAATAAAGTCCAACAACAGATTGAATGATCAGGCCACACTGCTCAATCCTCAATAAAATGGTTCGAAGATCCTCTGAAATTGCAGAATGCATATAGGAAAAGAAATACCCTCAACCACAAGCCACATGAACAGTGTGGACCAAAGGGTTACAGCTAATGCAGCAATAGCATATGTCCATAGAATTATCACCGAGCAGTCACCTTCCCCTGTCTCCAGTAGTTGACTCATGGTACCTGTTTTTTGAAAGAAATTAAGAATAGTAGTTAAATTTTTTACATGTATTCCTAAATGTCTTAAGTGAGACTGTTGTAAATTAGAAGAAAACAAAACTAGCGCCCTTGTGAATTTGATAATACTCTCTCGGAAGTTATGTGTGACCAATATGGAATGCTATTTTGTTTCTCTTACCCACACACATCTTCCCAAAATTGCAATGTAGAACGGATGATCTAGCTAATAAATAATGGAAGTACCAGCTAGTATTCTTCTCATTCATGCATCCTATGACTCTATCTTACTAGCCATATGCTAGCTGTTAATATGGTCACCTACTTGCATAATACGTTGCCCGGAAAAACTCTTCAATATGTATTGCCTGTCGAAGTTCTCTATCGTCGGCTCCCCACTTACGCTCATTTGCGGGTTTTTTGGTGTGTTTGTTATCCCAATCTCACCTTTACCACCAACCATAAGTTAGAACCTTGTTCTACTCTGTGTGTCTTCTTGGATTACCCTTTAAGAAATCGACGGTATATATGTTTGATCTCTCTTATGTAACAGTGTTAAATGATCATATAACGTCATGTCACATTTGATGAGACTACCAAACCGAGGCCCACCGCACCGTCCTGAATGCAGCCCATCATCTCCCAAGAGGTCGGCTTGCATCCTCATCTCCATCTCGTGCTCCATCTATGGTCACCACTAGTCCTCAGCAGTCCATAAATCCTTCTTCGGCTTTGAATTCACTCATACCCAATACTCTCTTCTCTTTTCCTTTGGACAGGCGAGCCTATGTCCAACTTAGGACCAGTTCACTTGTCTCCATTTTTCTTCTCTACATGAACTTGAACACTCCCCTCAGTCCAGGCTCGCCTACACCTTCAACACAGACGCAGCCTACCAGCTCCCCTTGAACATAATGTTATAGCCCAATGAGCCCCAACTCTCACGCACTCTCCTATTTCAGAAACCTATCCCACTGCCTAACCCACCACGGCCACCAGGTACACCCCAGTACCCCACTATCTTTTCAAGGGGTTGAACCCATAACTCCAACCTAATTGCCACCCTTTTCACCCCTGATGCCGACCCGGGACTCCGGGAGAGGGGAGAGCCACGGCATATTTAAGCCTAATCCAAAATATGTCTTGCTCAATCCACTTTGGCTCACCCTTCACCTAAAAAGTCCCCTTAGCAGTGGCGGATTCACTTAATGGTGGAGTTAAATGACTCGTCGGTGGCCCAAAAAAAATTAATTTACTAAAAAAATTCTCACCTCTCTCAATTCTCACGCTCCACATTTGTTCCTCACTTCTCACGCTCTGTCCCTCACTCCCTCTCACGATTTCACTCACTTGGTGCTTTCTTTTAAAGTTGTGCTTCAGAATTTTGTCATCCTTGTTGGGTTTGTCTCTCTCTATCTCTTTCATTCTTTTTCTTGTACTCTACATTTTCTAGGAAAAGCCTGGAATTTGCTATGTTATTAAAAGATTCAATCTTTAACATGTTTTTGCTTATTTAGTTCATGTGTTTTTGTTGAATTGTGTGAATTTGGAGTGTGGAGCTTTCTATTGATTAATTGTATGGATTTTTGGTAACCCAATTGATTGTTTTGTTGAAAGATGCAAACTTTAGCCTAACTTTGCTTATTTATTTTATGGATTTTTTGTGAAAATATATGAATTTGGAGTTTGAAGGTATTTATTGAATTTGATTGTACGAAATGTTGGCAACCTTAATTGGTTTTTGTCGAAAGATTCCATCTTTAGTTCATAAGCTTTTGTGAAACTTTGTAAATTTAAAGTGAATATTATACTTATAAATTTTATTGTGTAATTTTTTGGCAACCCTATTGTAAATTTTGTTGAAAGTATCTATCTCGGCTTATTTTTTTCAGAGTCATGGGATTTCTGTTTCATTGTTATGTCCCGTGCATCAGGTTGAAATTTCAATGTACTTGTCGTTTACAAATGTTAATTAATTTATTTCAATGTACTTGATTTTTTGGTAAAAATAAAATTATTGATTGTGGCTCACTAAGCAGAAAATTCTAGATAAGCCACTAAAGTCACCCTAACTAGTACGGCCATGGAAGCTAAATTTGGTGCTCTTTTTGAAAATGGGATTTGAAACACTATATGGATTATTCGTCATAAAAATGATTATGATGGCCCCTTTCAAAGACACAAAGTTTATCTTATTTGTGATGGGCAGATCTTAGGAGGTTGGGATTAATTATGAACTTGTGATGACTTTTAATCTGGTTGTCAAATTGGTTATTATTCGATGAGTTCTCAATTTGTTTATGGGTATGTAAAAGATGGTTCATTCACCAACTTGATGTTTAGAATGTTTTTTTTTTTGGAAATTTTTAAAAGTGTCTATGTGCATCAACCGCCAAATTTTGTTGATCATAGGTAGGGTGGCAAAAATTGACCCGACCTGAAAACCCGACACGAACCCGACCCAAAAATAGTGGGTTAGGGTTGAGATTTTTGACACGAAAACTTAAATGGGTTGACACGAACCCGACCCGAAATTAAATGGGTTAGGTTAAGGTTGAAATTTCCAACCTGAAAATGACCCACGTAACCCGAAACTATTTTCGGGTCAAAATCAGGTCGGGTCAACCCGAACCCAACCTTATAACCAAACTATATTAAGTAGATTAAAAAAAATTTACTTGACCAGTCACCCATTCTGCCTAAAATTCAAGCCCAAATTAAAATGCTAAAAGAAAATTAAACTACTAATGTCAACTTGTTAGCTGTTTCATCTCAATTCTAAAAGTTTTCTTTTTCTTCGGCCACTCTATTGAATAACCACATATCAGGGGTGACAAAAACTGACCCGAACCCGACCCAGAAATAGCGGGTAGGGTTGAAATTTTTGACACAAAAACTTAAATGGGTTGACACGAACCCGACTCGAAATTAAATGGGTTAGGTTCGGGTTGGAGTTTTCAACCCAAAAACTTAAATGGATCAGGTTTGGGTTGGGAGATAGCTGACTCGAAAATAGGTGACCCAAACACGAACTCGACCCGACCTGATCCATTTGCCACCCCTAATCATAGGGTTGGGAGTCATGTGTATTTGCTTCGAAAGGTTCAACTACAATATATGTATATGTATTTATTATTTGTTATCTTTGTAAAGTATTAACTAAATCTTATTCTAATCACTTAAGTTTAGCCTAGCATATTATCTTACTAACTAATTAGAGATGTAATCTCCTCCGATGATCGTGTTGTACTCTTGTATATATGTTATGTCAATATTAATAAAGAGGTCAAGCATTTCCATTCTATCATCCTCCCTAATACCGAACCCATAGCCTTCTTTTCTCTTCCGCTGTAATGTCTACTCCCCCTAAATTTCATCCTACCTTGATTGTCTCCATTGTCAAGTCTCTCGTTTTGGTCGAGTTGGACACCGATGGGATGTATCATTCCTGGACTGCTTTGTTTAAAGTTCTTGTTAGGGTCCATGATGTATATGAACACATAATCCCTCCTACAGATCCCGTGGAGGCTGCCGCTTATGAGAGGTCGAAGGTAGTAGACTTACCTCTATGGAAGCACTTGGATGCGGCGGTTCTTCAATGGATGTATGGCACCATCTCCAACAATCTCCTCCTTGCTATTCTCCTCAAAGATGACACGACATAAACGGCTTTGTCGCATCTCGAGTCCATATTCCAAGACAACAAAGCCTCAAGAGTAACTCATCTTGAAGAGGAATTGTCAAACCTTAACTTTGAGAATTTTTCATCCATAGACATACTGCAATCACACTAAATCTCTAGCTGACCGACTTGTTTATGTTGATGCTTCAATCCCTAACAGCAGACTTGTTCTCAAACTCACAGTTGGCCTTCCTGAGGCGTACTCTGACACAATTGATTTCATATAGAATCAGGAGTCACTTCATTTGAAAGTTGTCGATCTTGCCTAAAACTTGCAAAGCGGACCATTAAAAATCGCTTGAAAAAGAAAAAAGGGGTCAGTAATCAGGCTTCGACAGCATTAGTCACGACTACCGGCAGTCAATAGAACAGTGACGACAATAATGGCTCTGCTTCCTCTTGGTTCAACTCCAAGCACAATTACGACACTTCTAATAATTTTAGGTCCAAGAAGCAAGGACACAAAAATTCTAGTAAAGGAAAAAGTGGACAGGCCCACTCGCATGGAAGGTCCAGCACACCTTGGCAAAATCAGCCGTGGACTGCTTGGACTCAATGGATGTCTTAGTGTCCCATGCCATCTCCTTATCCATATCCTGGTACATCGTGGATTCTGGGGCCTACTGCTGTAAATATGGGCCCCCAACTTTCTAGATATGGCATTCTAGGCCCACGACCTCATCAAGCCTACATTGCAATGGGTCCGACCCATTCCTACACTCTGATGGATATTGAGGCAGCTATGCACGCTCTCTCATTTCCTCAACCGGATAGAAATTATTATATGGACACCGGTGCAACATCTCATATGACTGCGGATCAAGGTATTCTTTCCCCTTATTTTAATTTGAGCATTAAAAATTCTAACATTGTTGTTGGTAGTGGTCATTTGATTCCTATTATTAGTCACATTACTGCTACTTTGCCTTCTCTCTTTTCCTCCTTTCACCTTGAACAATGTTTTGCATGCTCCCAAATTGATTAAAAACCTTATTTTTGTCCATAAATTCACCATTGACAATTTAGTTTCCATTACCTTCGATCCTTATGGCTTTTCTATCAATGATTTACAGACAGGAACCATATTCTTAATGTAACAGTTCTGGTGACCTTTATCCTCTATTTTACAATAATCAAGCCAAATCTTCATTCAGTAATTTTACACTCATTGCAATATCTTCTGATCTTTGGCATAATTGCTTAGGTCATCCTGGTAATGCTATTATGAGATCTATTTATGAATACAATTTCATTAAATGTAATAAGGCTTGTGATCTTTGGATTTCTCCTATTTTTATTTCATTTGGCCATATGAACTAATAATAAGAGAAATCCAAAGATCACTATGAATCATATCAAAAGGAAGAGTAGTGTGTGACACAAAATCATGAAAAGGTAATTTAGCATGTTTGCCAAGAAATAGTTAAATTACCTTTTCATGACTCTGTGTCAGAGTCACACAATGTTCTTCCTTTTGATATAATTCATAATGATCTTGGACTTCTCATATTATTAGTTCATCTGACCATTGTTATTATGTTTTATTTCTTGACGATTATAGCTAATTTTTATGGACATTTCTTATGTCCGAAAAAGTCTCAAGTTAAACACATTCAAATCTTTCCATACCCTTGTCCATATTCAATTTGAACGTAACATTAAGACTTTTTAATGTGACAATGGCCCCTTTAAAGAGTATTTTGACCGCCATGGCATGCTTTTCCGTCTATCTTATCCTCATTCTTCCCCTCAAAATGGAAAAGCAGAATGACAAATAAAATCCATAAACAATATTATTCGAACCTTACTTGCTCATGCCTCTTTCTTTTTGGCATCATGCCTTTGACATGAGAACATATCTTCTAAATATTTTACCAACCAAAGTACTAGGATTTAAGTCTCTCACTCAAATTCTATATCATTGTGATCCCTCATACTCGAAATTACTTATTTTTTATTGTCTATGTTTATCCTTTTTTCCCTTCTAATACTATACACAAATTATAAGAAAGGTCCACCCCTTGTGTTTATCTTGGCCTTGCTGCAAATCATCGTGGCTCTAAGTGTTACTGTCAAATGGAAAAATCATCATTTGTCGTCATGTGAAATTTATCGAAATCGAATTCCCGTTTTCTAAACTTTACAAACCTCATAAAGATGATTATAAACTTTTGGATTATAACCCAATACTCCACCATTTGCATCACCAAAATAGCACCCATCCTCCTCGGCCCACAGCCGGTCCCTTTCCTCCTCACCCATATCTAATCACCACTCATGGCTCGGTTTCCTCCCACCCACCTGATTCCTCTTCAACTCCTTTTGCTGGACCACTTTCTTCTGCCCTAAATCTTCCTTCCCTTTCCTCTCTGCAACCTAGTCCTATGACCCTCACTCCTCCCTTGGTTCGGACTTGACCTACCTTCCCTCTAGCCCAAACTCCACCTCTCATTCCATACACATTCCTCCTTCCTTTTCTATTATCAATTCCTACTCTATGACCACTAGATAAAAAAGGCATTTATAAACTCAACTCCAAATACTTTCATAATTTGGCCACCATGACTACCTCTAATATCTCTCCTATACCCATGGATCCCGTTAGTGCTATTCGTGACTCAAATTGGAAAAACACAATGTTAGATAAATTTAATGCTTTGATTAAAAATAACACTTGGAAATCGGTACCTAGGTCAAAGGATGTGAATGTCATTAGGTCTATGTGGATTTTTTGTCATAAGAGATAATATGACGGTTCTTTTAAGAGGTATGAAGCTTGTCTTGTAGGTGATGGCAAAACTCAGCATTAGGGTATTAATTATGATGAGACATTTAGTCCATTTGTGAAACCGGCCACTATCCTTACTTTTCTTAGCATTGCTCTTTCCAGATCTTGGCCTATTCATCAATTTGATGTCAAAAATGCTTTCTTACATAGTTATCTCAATGAAACTGTCTATATGCATCAACCCAAGGGGTTCTGTGATAAAAAGTCGACCTGATCATGTGTGCTTAATAAAGAAGTCTCTTTACGGTCTTAAGTAGGCTCCTCGAGCTTGGTATCAGCGTTTTGCAGATTTCGTGACCACTATTGGCTTCCCTCATAGTAAATCAAATCACTCTTTGTTTATTTATAAAAAGACAGTGCAGACATGTCTTATATTCTATTATATGTTGATGATATCATTCTTACAGCATCATCTAACCATCTTCGAAAGCATTTTATTACTCTTTTGGGTGCTGAATTTACTATGAAAGACTTTGGTCCTTTGAGCTATTTTTTGGGAATTGTCGTGACTCGTCATGCTAATGGAATGTTTTTGTCTCAAAAATAGTATGCATCCGAGATTATCAACAGAATTGGCATGTCTAACTGCAACCCTTGCCACACGCCTGTAGACACTAAACCGAAACTTAATGCTTCTAAGGACACTCCTTATGAGGACCCTACTAAGTATCGCAGTCTGGCCGGTGCTCTACAATATCTTACCTTCACTAGACCTAATATTTCTTATGCAGTTCAGCAGGTGTGTCTTCACATGCATGATCCTAGGGTTGAGCATATGACTGTTCTCAAGCATATACTCTGCTACTTGTAGGGTACTCTATCATTTGGTCTACATTTATATCCATCCTCTTTTGATAAGCTCATTTCTTATACTGATGCTGATTGGGGTGGATGCCCAGTTACCAGAAGATCCTCTTCTAGTTACTGTGTTTTTCTTGGTGACAATTTGATATCTTGGTCATCGAAACGACAACCAACTTTGTTCCGTTCTAGTGCTGAAGCTAAGTACCGCGGCGTTGCAAACGTTGTATCTGATTCTTGTTGGCTTTAGAATCTATTACTTGAGTTGCATTATCCCATTCGTAAAGCTACCTTGGTCTATTGTGATAATGTGAGTGCCATCTATTTATCAGAAAGTCGATCATGTGCAACATCAACGTACCAAGTACATTGAGATGGACATTCATTTTGTTCGTGAGAAATTAGCAAAAGATGAGGTTCGAGTTCTTCATGTTCCCTCCCGATATCAAATTGCAGATATTATTTTCACGAAAGGACTTTCCCGTATACTTTTTGATGACTTGTGTTCCAGTCTTAACATTCGTGAATCTCCAGCTACAACTAAGGGGGTGTGTTAGAATATATGTATATCTTTGTAAAGTATTGACTAAATCTTATTCTAATCCCTTAAGTTTAGCCTAGAATATTATCTTACTAACTAATCAGTGATGTAATCTCCTCTGATCGTGTTGTACTCTTGTATATATTCTGTCAATATCAATGAAGAGGTCAAGCATTTCCATTCTATAAGGCTCTTTGCGGTTTTTAGCAAGCTCCAAGGGCTTGGAATCAATATTTTGCGAATTTGTCTTATATAAGAGTTTTGCCATTATCGCGATGACACTAATGTCATATCTTTTATTATATAGTGATGAGCTGATGACATTATTTTGGCTACGTAGAGCGTTGAGTGAAAGGATGATCTTGCAGTTGCAGGGTGATTTTTCTATGTACGATTTAGGGCCGAAATTTGAGTTATTTCTTGGGTATTTTTGTCACGCACACCTTCTTTTCTACTTCTTCCTTTGCAAACTATGTACGTGATATTTTAGGTCGTTGTATGGTTCATGTACCTGCTGCCCCTCTTGTTGACGCTAAATCCAAACTTAGTGCAGAGTCGGGACCTCGGGTTCAAGATTTCACGATGTACCCGCAACTTAGTAGGTGTTCTATATTACCTCACTTTCACTTGCCCTTATATTGGTTATGCGGTATAGTAGATTTCTCTTTTATGTACGATCCTAGGGAGCCACACTTTAATGCATTACAGCACATTCTTCCTCAAGACTTTGTTTTCGTTGTGTTCGCGGGGGAAAAGCTTGCTTTGGGTTAGGTACAGTTTGACATTTTCGCAAAAGGCCTTCATCAAGACTTGTTTTTGTATCTTAGACGATCTTAGTGTATGACCTCCTCTCACTACGATTGTCGGGGTGTGGTAGATATTATATTATACTCCCTCTATCTTTTTTTATTTGCTATATTTTCATTTTGGGAGTCATAATTTATAAACTTTGACCATAAATTCTAATTATTTTATAATAAATCATATATTCAAGTGGAATCTTATTTGATGCATTTCAATGTAAATTTTTATAATATCAAGTCTTATAATATTTTATCTTACAAATTTAGAGAAAATCGTTTAAACTTGTGTTTCGGAGACCGTGCAGAGTTAAATGTAGCAATTAAAAAGAGATGGAGGGAATATATAATATCATCATAGGTTTAAATTATATTTTTTATATATATATTTGCATATAACGCTACATTTCCTAACACAGTAAAGACCAGCAAGATATATACACACACGTACCACAGAGTTTAACACAATCGAAAAGTTGGAAGCATACCTATTAGCATTGCTGGTGGCATGGCAAACTGGAGCATGAGGATAAACTGATAAAAGGGTTTTTGTCCTACCAAGCCAAAATGATGGAATTTTTTTTTATTTTTGAGCCAAAAAAATTAAAAAATTCGAAAAATAAGCTACTGTTTTAAATAATTTCAAAAATAAGTCAATTTAGGTTCGGAAATAAAACGCTACCCAAGGCAGCGTTTTAGCTTGAAAAAAAACGCTACCCAAGGCAGCGTTTTGCATGGGGCTGGATTTTAGGGTGAATTCTGGCTCAGTTTTTTTTTTTTTTTAGTTTTTTATTTAAGAAAAACGCTGTCCTGGGCAGCGTTTTTACTGAGACTCAGTTTTTTTTTGTTTTTTTATTTTTTTTTAAGAAAAAACGTTGTCCCTAAAGAAAAACGTTGTCCAGGGCAGCATTTTTTTCTAACCTATAACGCTGTCTAAGGCAGCGTTTTCATATGACCCAAAATTTCCATCAAAGTTCAGCCTCATGCAAAACGCTGCCCAGTGCAGCGTTTTTTTATTATGTATAACGCTGTCCGAGGCAGCGTTTTTAGTCCGACCCTAAATTCGGCTTATTTTTTAAAATAGTTTGAAAAGTAGCTTATTTTTCAAATTTTTTTTAAAAAAAGCTTAAAAATAAAAAAAATTCAAAATGATGAGCAGCTTTCCCGACGAGGATGCCTATTAAAGGCAATACTAAGAAACGGACTATTATTACTCCTACGACCAGCAATACACTTAATCCTGATCTTCTCAACCCTATATATTGCCAATATTAGGAACTGCTAGTTAGAAAGAACATACGATCGAAGTATAACTATTTAACAATGTGATGCTTTAAGAACTCAAAGAGAACGTAGTTAATTACCTCTGAGAAGGTTTGCTCCAAGTATTAGCGTCACACAAGGCACTGTTGCTCCCCTAACAGCCCCCCAAACAATGAACATCAAGTATTATTAATTGATCCTGATTTAATTTGTAATTAATAATCGATCACGTTGGCAAGTAATACCCAGTAAAAATAAAGACTACGAGAGCTTTTGATGCATAAAAATTCTCATAATGGGATCATGTAGACACTTGGATATATACTTGGAGGAAGTATTTCTCAATAATACATACCCTATGATCTCAGAAACGCTGTACATTACACGAAGAGGAGCATCACCCCCAATAAACAACTTCTTTAGCATAGGGCTACTCCGATGACTAGTCCAATGATCTATACTAACAAAGGATATAAGTTAGTGAACTAAAGTTCTTGAGTTATCAATACACATACTGACATACATGTTTATTTTCGTATGCAATATATGAAATGACATATACAATAAAAATTTTGAATTTAGATTTTGCCATAGCTAAGACATACAGTAGTATACTAGTATATTGTGGGGTGAGGGTTAGGTGGGTAGGTGGGTGGGAACGGCTGCTACAATCACTTATAATTAGGAATTACCGATCCAATGTTAATCGGTGCAAACAACATCTGTGGATTAATAATCGCTCGGAGTCTACTGACAAACCCAAATGCTCCATTCCTGATATTTTCCAACATGGACACAAGTCCCCCTACCTGCAGTAAGAACAAAATGAAAGAAAACGTACAGTAGGGTTTAGTAATGAAATCTTGCATATTGCAATGACATTATTTCTTAACAAGCTAAGACCAATTGCACACATATGTCAGCTATTAGTTATTTAGGTAATGAAAAATAGGAAGTATATAATTGAATATCTGAGCCAAGTGAATCGACGTACCTTGGAAATAAGTAATGGTTCTGTTATTCCAGATGATGCACTAGAAGACCTTACACTCACCACCGAGTGCTGGACATCTATCTGTCCACTATTTCTCTTCTCAGAAAATATTTATATGATGGCATAAACATAAGACCAAGTATATATGCCTGCTGCCTGCAACCAATGGTGCAACAAGTTTCGTCATGGCCAAAATTCTTACTGGACCCGCCTTCATTATCAAGTTTCATATATTAGTAATTTAGATCAAATTGTGAAGCGAAGGAGAAGAAACAACCATTGAAACGGAAACATAACCCGCTCCATCAGTCATGCAAATGGAGTAATCTCCAAAGGGGCTTTTCGGCTCATTGCAAATCGCTGGTATGAGTATGAGAGGCAAGTTCCTTAGGTTTCCTGTTCAGTTCAGATCATTAGAGGAACTGCATGCGAGAATTAATTTAGTTGGGCTGTTTTTAGATCTGTTATACACACACACACAAAAAAAAAAAATATTTGAAGCATATGTACGAATGTCGAATGGATTGCGGATTATGTTACATACCTATCACAAGGCCTTGCAAATGTTGGGGTGCTTTGGTAATTTTCATTAGTACCCATCCTAATGCTGATCCGATTATAAAGGCGATCAAGATGTTAATTAGCATTGTTTAACCAGCCATAAAATAATTGTTAATGCTTTACATTATACATGACTTCAGTTTGTTAGAGTTATCTATAGTACATGAAATTTCTAATTAATATTTTATATGAACATTTATTGTTCATATCATTATTGTATAATTAGTACAAAATGTTGTATATTGAATACTAAAATATTTTCCATGTTCATATCTAATACAAAATGTTGCATTTTGAACTATGAAATACAAAATTTGTAGACTAATTACATTCAATATACAGAATTATATATATATATATATATATATATATATATATATATATATATATATATATATATATATATATATATATATATATATATATATATATATATATATATATATATATATATATATATATATATATATATATATATATATATATATATATATATATATATAACCTGGACAACCTTTTTATATTCATACAAATATCACACTGAAGTTAAGGAACTTACATTTCAATCATACCGACAAGAGTAATTGTTTTTGCTGGGTAGGCAGCCATAAGACAAGGATTGAATACGTAAAATACAAGCTGTTGGCACATCAAATTTCTTCAGTCAAGTCGCATAAGAAAACAGTGGCAGATATTATGAGCATATGACTTATTTATGGATGACATTTTATTTTTTGGAGAACATTAAAATGTTAAAAGTATGTAGCCTAAACCTGAAGGCTATGTATAATGTTAAAAGTATGTAGCCTTAATCTGAAGGATATGTATAAGAAGTTAAAATTAATCTATAAAAAAATATAACAAAAAGAAGCTCAAAGTAAAGATGAAATCATTGTTTTTTCGCTTGATAAATAGGAAACTACAGATGATAAGATGAACTGAAACCCCCTAAATACGCAAAGTTGAGTGCTGGCTCGTTAGTATGTGTTCCTATAATTAAAAATATTGAAAATGAAATAATGCAGATAAATAGAGGGAAAATTTGGAAATATTATTCTCAAATTTTTAAATTTATTTCTTGAGTTGTACTTGCTAGTAATATGGAAACCTGTACTCTAAAAACATGACAAGAGTCACAATGATTGAGGTTAAAATGGGTTAATTTGGTCTTTTTGGGTTGGGTTGGATTAGGTCAGGTTGGGTCATTATCAGCTTAGGTTAAATATGTTATTTTATTTCTCGAGTTCAATCTGGGTTCGGGTCGAGTCGTATGTTATTTGGTCCATGTTCACTTTGGGTCAATTCGGGGCCTAGACGGGTACCAGTAGGTTATTTCGGGGTCAGATAGATTTTGGGTTCGGATCATGTTTAGTTCGGATTTATCCAAATAGGTTCTTGGACGGAATATAGCAGGTTATTTTTTGTTGAAGTAGATTTCGGGTTTGGTTCAATTTGAATCAGTTCTTGAATAAGTTATTGATTTGAGAAGGTTTCGGTTCAAGTCACTTATGATAATGGGTCATTTATGTTTCAGTTGAAATTTGTGCCAGGTCTTAGCAAGCTCAAATAGGCCATTCATGATAATCTATTATTATCATTTTATAATTCTATTTTTTTTATTATTTTGTTGTATTTATCTCGGATCATACCGGGTAATCTCGTGTCAAATCATTCGATCACTTATTTTTATATGATGGTCAATTTATAAATTGGACAATGATGATGACCCTAAGTCATTGCAAAATAAAATATTTACGAGGTACTAATTGAAAAATATTTATCTAGCACTATCAATTTGAAGTGACAATAGCATCAAGTAGCCAATCAATAGAAATGAGGTAGTTTATTATTACATAGTATTTTATATTGATAACTTAGCACTGTATTGGTTATATTATTACAAGTATTTTATATTATTACAAGTTATATCAACAAAGAAAAAAGAACTATAATCACAAAAAATTGAACAATTGCAGCATATTTAGCCTTAATAATGAATTTGAACCACAACGAATATATGAACTTAAGAATAAAGATTTAGATATAATTTCAAAAAAAGTATCTAATGCTTGATGATAAAGTGATAATATTACTAAGTAATACAATACTTAAATATTTAGGAAATCTTTTAAAAAGTTATGAGTTTAGTTCCATAATATATACATTTTACAATTAATATGAAAGTTTAGTTTCAAGGTTATTTTAAATCGGGTCATAAACAAGTCGAGTAAAATAAGGTCACAAATAATCAACTTATGAAGAGGCCAGGATAACTTGGGTCTCAATTTTTTATTAGCCAAGTCATATCAGTCATTTGTCAGATTATATCGATTTAGGTTGTCTCAGGTCAAGACGGGTCTTTAGCAGGTCTGTTTACATTCAAGTCGAATGCAGATCACGTTCGGGGAATAAAATACTGGGTCTAATCGATTTTAGGTTGACTTCAGGTCGGGTTGAGTCATTTTACGGGTCTCACTTCTCGTGTCATAATCAGCTCAAGTGCAAACCGGATTTCAAGCAGTTTTCGGGGCCAAGTCATATTTTGTCGTCCCTAAGGATATCACTTTTTTTGAAACTTATTTGGGATATCATCTTGTGATTGATCGTGCAAAGTGTCACACAAAGGACTAGGGAGCTGAATTTCCTTCAGGAAAATATCTATTACATACCCAATAGAAATTGTTAGAGAATTGTTAAAGATCACGACTAAACAAAATTGCATCCATACATCAATATCACAATTAGCTATTGGTGTTCTTCATCATGAAACAACTAATTAAGGGTATGACTCCTATGACAAAAAGTCTTATTTAAATTCAATAAACGTATGAATAGTTGAATATAAACCCTGAAGGAATATAGAAAGTATACTTACTTTGTTCAAGTGAGGCCTTACGGTTGGACCAAGTAGATTTACGTGATCTTGGGCAAGAACTACACCAACTGTTGCTAACAACAATGTCATCAATACTGGTATCAAAGCCACCGTGAAGAAAGTTAAGAATCCCATCGCCTCCGGCCGGAAAATTTGAATAAAATCAGCTATGTATAAACCTCAACCTGAAAATTAAATGGTGTAAAGCTTTTGATCTCGATATTACTTGGTGTCTTTTAACATACTGTGTGATTGTGGCACGAATGTTTTAATTATAATATCATCACTTATATCCATTAGAATATAAAGTACTCCATAACGTATAGGACATGTTCCTCATCTTCCCAATTCAAAGGCTATCTATGAGTGTATGACAAGCATGTAAGGAGAAAATAGGGACATGTTCATACTAACCAAAAGCATAAATTTGATACGAGTTATTTTTGTGTGCAATAGATCTTATATTTTAAATTAATCCTTAAATTGAAAGTTTCATATACCTTTTCTTTGCCTTTTTTGGAAAAGGTTCATGCTACGTGTCTCTAGAAAAGAGAAATTCCTAATTTATACCTAATATAAATATATTATAGGATATTTCTATAATTTTATATCTATATATGAAATCATAATGTCTATATATGATAAAACAATACTTATATTAAAGATCTTATTATCCTGATATAATTTATATTAGGTATAAATTAGGAAAGCCTCCCTATAAAGTACAAACAATCTTGTGGGCTGTGGCCAAAATAAATACAAAAATGCACAAAAATATGAGTATAAATATTTGTTTTAAAATTATATTTCCTCTGAATAAATCAGACGAAGATGATAATGTATCTAGACAAAGGGAAAGTGCAGATTCACTCAATGACTACATATGTGCGTTGCATTTTTTAATATTCCAATGGGATAGATGCGATTTAGTCTAAATAATGAACAAGCAATTTTTAATTTTAAAGCAAGGAAAATCTTTATAGCGCAATTGTTAGAAAAAAAAAAGAGTGATATTATCTACTGTCTATATTTCCTGTTAGAAAAAATCTACACGTTTAAGAAATAAAATCACGTACAATTTGCTTATTAAAGATAAAGAGAGCGACAGATAAAATTTATGAAATACAAGTATCCTCTAGGGACAATGTTACTTAGCTATTGGAACAAATAGAATTTACATAATGACTACTTCATTCTAATCAAATAGAATCGATATTTAAAAATCACTTGAAATTAAGGTTTTAAGTCAATAGATGGTTTTAATTACTCTTTAAGTCTAATATGACTCGATCTATTTATCTACTAGACCCATATAAGTAGATGAAGTTATCCCTCTATGGGTCCAAAATGATCCAAAATAACCGGTTTTTAAAAGCTGTAAATTTTTTCTAAGATATTATCAAAAAAATTCAAAATTGAAATAAAAGGTACAAAATGTCTCTTAGACTCATATGAGAAGGTTTAAACCATTCAACACTGTCTACTCGGTCTCATTGAACCATAAACAATCATGCCTACAAAAAAATTTAAATAGACAAATAATATGTGGAACATTGCATTTTTTATTGAGGGGATTACAACTCTCATAACTCTCTTGATTCAGAAGGTCATATGAGGAGTTTTAAAACCATTATATTCAACCTCTAAAGGAATTAAAGACGAGTTCATGATCCAGTTGTAAGAGTTTTATAAATAAGTTAAACATTGATTTTCGGAGAAAAAGTACATGGTTTTAATAACTCTTAGAGTCTTAATATGACCTTATGTCCATAGTAAAAAACATATCAGGATTTTCTCTTACTAGGTTTGTAATTTTCCAATATAACCAAAATTTGAAGGTTATAATTAATGTGATGTTTTTGAGATATTTCTAATATAACCAAAATTTAAAGGTTGCAATAAATAAAGGTAGTTGATGCTTTCTAGGAAAATACAAGGAGGTTTGAAATTTTGAATGGTTTACATAGGTCTCAAAAGATTTTTAAAACAGTATATGACTCGATTGTATTGTAAGACTTTTGGATTTGGTTAGGAGTTTTGAAAGTCGGTAAAAATGGATGTTTAGTGTCAAAGTAGATCGTTTCAACAACTCTTATATCTTAATAAGAGCATATAAGATCTATGATAAGCATATCAAGATCGATGTTCACTCACCAAGTCAGGAATTATCCAAATATGACCAATTTTTAAAGATTATAATATAATGTTTTTGAGATATTTTTTTGAATTTTTATTTAAATTAAAATAAGGTACTAGATTGCTTCTGGAGGTCACATGAAATATTTAAAATCATTTAATAACTTATATTCGACCATCAAAAGTCCCAAAAATAAGCAGTTTAGGATCCAATTATATATATGAGTTTTGAAATTCTATTCAAATGAGTGTTAAATTTAAAGTAGACAGTTTCAATCACTCATAGAGTTTAATAGGACCTTATAAGACTCATAATAAGTATAACAAGATGTTGTCTCACCGGATATAAAATATTTCAAGATAACCGATTCAAAAGTTGAATATATAAAGGTGATGAAAGTGTCCTATATGTAGTTGTATGAAGAGGTATGGAACCATTGAGTACATTGTGAAAAATAAATTTTAAGGTGATTTTAGAAATTAGGGTTTTAAATAAATAGAAAATTTATGGACTATGTTGAATGAATTACTTCTTGATGAACTACTGTTTGAATTCTATTTTTTCGATGGTACCAATGTCACTTTTATTTTCCAATAATTTTCTTAGAGACAGTGTGATATCACAATCTATTTTATTATGTATTAAAAGTCGATCGATGAGAGAAAAGTTTTCCCTATAAAAGTCCTTCCCTTTATTCCTTTATTTCATTGAAAAAATATCCTATATATGTTCATTATAATTTATGAAAGAATTACATGTGATAATATTTTAATTTTTTAGGAAAATATCCTTCGTTACACATTATTGATATAGCATATAGATAGATCTATCTATCTATCTATACACACACACACAAACACATAAATAAGACTCTATTTCAATAAAATCATACCTTTTTTTATTACATATTTATTATGTTGTTTTCACCTAGTTTTATATTAATAATCATAAATGAGAAAAGTAATATCTTTATTACGTGACAAATAAGATTCATAACTAGCGGTACGATTTTGTTTTGTGAATATGTAAGTCATCAATGAAGTACGCATAGATTGGAATTTTAAAATGGATGACAATCATGAATTAAATGACATTGGGGTTCTATATTTGGGAATAATTTTAAAACTTTTTACTTTTTAAGAAAAGGCTTAACCTCGTGTTTGGATCGGGTCGGCTTATTTTCCACTCATTTTTTCGGATTATTTTGGTTCGGAAAGGTCATAAAATATTGTCGAAAAGATGCATGCATGCTTTCATTTGTCGAGAATTAAAACACAGCCAAGCTCTTACCAAGCCAATAAAGTTTAATTTACTGCATGGCTTAGCTTGTTTTAGTTTAATTAAGGAGCTAGTGCTTAATTAAAAGTTGACCTAAGTCGTCATGCATGACATCTAAGCATTTGGCTTAACATAAACCTTTTACGAACTATATTCTTCTTCTCTCACGAAGACCAAACATAACCAATGTATTCAGCTCGATTAGTAAATACTCCGTGCCATAAGGTAAAAAATTTGGAGATTGTCTGAAATTTTTTTTATTGTTAAATCTAGTAATATATTTATTGACCATTGTACTTCGATTATTTCGACAATAATATAGGAAAAAACTGAGACATTGCTATAGGCTAACACTAGCTAATATGGAATACAACGTATATAATTAATGATTGACATCAACTACATACATTCTTTAGGCATTTTGAATATTACAAAGCGAAAAGTTAAAATTAGATCAGTGAAATCAATTGACGATCCTCCTATAATTTACAAATTATTGGTGATTAATTACTATATATACTGATACTACTCGCTAAAAACCCTCAATCATCCTACTAATCCATATTACATTGACATATAGAGCCAATCCATGCTTGGCACGTAGTTAGTCTCATCAGGGGAGTAAAACATGCCGTCAAAACATCCAACCATTCCAAATTGCTCCTCGAGAAGCTGAGGATGTATCATATTTGGATGATGATCCATTGTAAGAGATGAGCTGGGACTGTTGCTTGATATGTCTGTAGATGATGAAGCTGCTGCTGATCTCTCTAGCCGCAGTTTTTGAATTTCCTTCTTTGCGTCAGTAAGCTCATCCTTGAGGCTTAATACCTGCCCGTCAATGAGATTTAGAATATTTAATTTATAGAATACTTTTATATATACATAACATTTATCAAGTTACTTTTACATGCCATAATACATCGATACATGTAAAATCGATTTGCTGTTAGAAATTGTAGAAAGTTGTCATATGATATTATTGCATGATTTGCAGACTTCTCGATGTCTTCTTTACTTAAGCAATTTAATGGGGGCCAAAATAAAAAGTAGGAAAAATGACATTGCACAAGAAGTTAAAATACAGGCATTTGTTTAGATGGAAGTAGTACAACTTAATTTGTACTTATAAGTCTTTATATAATGTGATACTCTGTATATCATTTGCCTAGATGTTTCGTGATTATAATAACTTTATTAAGAAACTATTTCGTATGGAATGCTTTGTAGGGGGACACGTGGTAGATGTCACATGTATAGCCAAAAGCAAGCTCATATGCTCCAGCACAGTCCAATGAGTAGTAGTGTAGTACTACGCCAACCTTAATTATATCTAAGTTTTATGTACGGACTCTTTCCTCTAATATCTATCCCCTGTGCACTATGTTTTTTGTTATGCATTTTGGTGGCAATGGCATGATAGTCCCCGACTCCCCGTATATATTGTTTTCAGTTTTATTTGCTCACTTTCTCGTAAGAATAGGCATATCTATTTCTTTTTATAAAGTGATTAAGACAAGAGTAAACAATTTTATTCGCCATACTCAGTGTGTGGATAAAAGCATCACATACACCAATGAGAAAATGAAAAACTATTACTATTTGGTAATTAGGTGAATTATATATGTTTTAAATGCAAATTAAATTTTGGTGACATATAAATCTCATACGTGAGAAAGCCTAAATGAGTTTATTTCATGAAAGATTTGTCGTTTAATGATATGATATTTTGTCATTTAATGATATGATATTCAATTCAAATGTTACACATATAAATATATATTGTTAAGTAAAAAAAAAATCGGAGGGAGTGCAATACGCTAAAGTATTCATATGTATACCTCAGTTTCAAGACGACACTTCTCTACCACAGCCTTCTCGTGTTCATTTCTCAACTTAGAGTACTCTTGCTCTAACTTCTTGTTCTTCCAGCGGGCCCTTCGGTTTTGAAACCAAACCGCGACTTGCCTCGGATCCAAACCTAGCTCCGAAGCAAGCCGGTCCTTTCGTTCGGACTCTAGTTTGTGCTCACAACCAAAGCTCATCTCCAACATAGTCACTTGCTCATCACTTAGCTTTCTCTTCTTTGCAGCTGAACCACTCCCTTCACTCTTACTCTTCCTCCTCCTACGCCGTTTTGGCTGATCTCCTACAATTTTATGCCAAGCATAATGTTATCATTAATTAGTCACTTGAATTCCTAAGAAAAAAGTATAAAAGAACTTGAAGGGTGTGCACAAAATTGAAAACAATGCAAGAAATAAACTTTGAATGGTTAAGAATATATATATATATAAAAATAAGAGTTGCATATATAAGCAAGAAATGATAGAGTAAAATATACTGTGTAGAGGAGCTTGGGTGTATAAGCCGGAGTAGAGTTGAGGGATTGAGTCTCCATTTTGCATGGTTTTCGCTAGCAGTATGCTTAGTGGCTTCTTATTGGTCTTTGAGCTTTGCCTGCTCGATTTCTTAGTTGTTTTGGAAGAGTAATATATATTTGAGTGGAAGGAAGGAAAATAGAATGAAAGAGGCAAAGAGGCAGTGCATGTGGATAAAGGAGAGGAGGGGATGAGTTCTTTATAAAGGGTGGACCGAGGGTAAAAAGGGAATTTATGAGCATTGGTACTATACTATTAACAATTACAGATTATATCTTAATTGGCTGATTGCAATTCATTATTTTTTGGGGGCTCATGTGCTTATAGTTCTAGAACTAAATATGCGTATTACGGTATTAGGGCTTGAAGTTGAAGAAATTAACATTTTTACCAGTGTATACATTTTAAAAACTAGGGTACATGAACATGATATATGGCAATGAACTAATTTCCTTAATTGGTGAGTCGTGACCTTATGGTTAACGAGTTCGGAGTTACTGAGAAAGGGATGTTATGAATATGGACACATACTGATACTGTCTTGCACAATCCTTAAATAATAAAAATCTGGTTTAATTACTTTTTTTTTTTTTTTTTTGGGGGGGGGGGGGGGGGGGGTTCAAAATTAAAGTTTTAGAAACCACAAACTTTATGCTTTCTAGATGACAGTGAAAGAATTTGTATCGCCATTTTATTTATATTTTTGCCTACATTTTAAAAAAAAAAAAAAAAAAAAGAGAGAGAGAGAGAAAAAAAAGGTTTCTTAGTTTTGTAACTTAATTATATTTCCCCTTCTCCTTAGTTAAGTCTTCTTAGGTATTGATGACCAACAAAGATTAGTACTACAAAAAAAAAACGGTAACAGTTGCGGAATAGATGAGACAAAACGAAAGACATCCATTAGTTTCAAAAAAACAAAAGAAGAGACATAATAACTCATAAATTCATAATACACCATGTACTCATATGTTACCATTTTAAAATAATTTCTAATTAGGGTTAAAATTTTTGCACTGTCACCTTTCCTAATCTAATGGTAACCCTAATTGTATTTTACATAAAGGTAACTACTATGATATTTAAGGCAAGCTTATCTATCTTACACGTCAATTAGAATAGATCAGCATTTTCATTAGCGTTGTAGGATTGGGATCATTGCATGAACACCACCTTCCATGCAAAATATTTATGGAGCTTTTAAATTTCAACTTAGTTCATTGATTTCTCATGTATATATTCACTAAGCTTTAATACCATGTGAATCTAATGATACAACTACATGGATGCTCTACTATTGTTGTAGATGCATAACTAATTTGTATCTAATAAATTTCAAAAAAAAAAAAAAAAAAAAATCTAAACATTGATCAGTTGATCACTAATATAATAGAGTTTATTTACTATTGAAAGTGCGGTGCACCTTCCTAACTTCCTTGATGCAAAATTGATCGAGATTCAAATGATCAAGGGCGTGAAAGAAAGACACTATTGGCATGGTATGTATTAATGTATATATGCTGATCAAGGAGTCAAGGGAGTTGTTTTCACTGATCTAAAATTTAGTTTGGCACTCCTCCGTGCTACTTATTTACGAAATAAAGCTAGTGCTCATGAAATGAGTGTTAAAAATAAATTTTGGTGCGATTAATTAATTCTAGAACTTTCATCACTGGAACAAACAAAATCTCTATATAATAACATCATATTAAGGCTAGTTCTAAAACACTAAATACTTAGGGTATGTAAGAGGATATATATATATATATGGGTGTAAAATGGATATTTCAATTTATTTTCCATGAAATTATACTATTTATAATAAAAGTTTTATTATTTATAAATAAAGTTATATTTATATAATATGATGTACAATTAGAAAATAAGGTTATACACGTTCTCACCCATTATACGTTGGCCTCAATTGATTGACTTTTCTTTCTTAACTTTTTTTGTTTTATTTTAAAATATAATATATATCACTATTCTCATACATATATCAAATATAAATTAGGCATCTCTATAGGAAAAGACAAAGTCAATGTGTAGTACAAGTAACCTACAGAATACGGGAAGTAGGACGTTTGAACCTTGTTTTACAAATAGGATAAGGTCATTCAGTAGTTAAACCAAATTGACACTCATTCCACAAAGGGGAAGATAGGTACATTTTTGCTTGCCTAATTGGGTAATTATAAACCGAAGATAAGGTTCATCTGGATAACTCGTAAGGACCATTTTGGTTATTAGCATAGACGATTACAGAAAAAAAAAAAAAAAAAAAAGGAAAGTCTAACATCTTTTAAAAGGTTTTAGGATCCCAAACCCTGACCACATAGGGTTTAGCAAAAAAAAAAAAAAATTAAGGATTTTTTGGTTTGGTATGCTCCATTGCTTTTTGCTGTGTAATTGGGTGGAATTTTTCCACTTTTTTTGGCTTCCAATACCATTTCAATAGCCTTTTTTTTCAGCCAAAGGGTCCTTTCTAAGGAAATTTGCTGGGCGCGTGGCTCGAGATTTAATTGGAAGATATGGTTTATATTATTAATTAGGATTAGTGCTTTTAATGTTTATTTGGTAGGATTACGTTGCTCGTGAAATTGTGGACAAGTAGGCGAATTGTTCGTATTCTTAGGGAAATAAGAAGAAACGTTTCTATTCCTCATGTACTTCTTAGGTTTAATGATTAATTATTAAACATGGATGTTATGTGACATCATGAGGTGAGTAACGAGAGCATATTACATAGTGTTAGAATTAATTATATCACCTTCCCTTTTATAAAACTGTCTTACCATCTAAAATTAAACGTGGCATTATCATAAATATCTATAATTTTAGATATGAGACTCTCTTAACAAAATAACACATTAATTATTGTTTGGCTTAGACATTTCCCCGAATAACTACTTATTTTTAAAAAAATTTAAAAAATTCAATTTAAGAAATCATTCATGCTTTGGCAAAAAATTGATTTCCATCAATACATTGATTGGAACTTTTTATTTTTTGATAAAACCCATATTGTAGTGTATGAATTAAATAGGAAACAACGTCGTACAATTGTACCGTTGTTTAATGTCAACATATATTGGAGAAACTTTGGGCTAATAATTGTAGAAATATATAATTTCATTGTAGAAGGGCACGAAAGTAATCGGTGTAAAGGGAACAATAAAAGGACAATATTGTAAACAATTAATGGATAAATGATCCTTTAAATTCGTACAAACTCTAGTATGCGATGACATGTTCACATATATAAAATTTGAGACGATGATGACGTGTAACTTGTTTGAGAATATATCATGTTTATCTTAACGTATACGGAGTAGAAGAGAGTATATGGGGGCACAACAAAGCATGAGCATGGCTATTCACAAACTTACTTTCCACTATTGTTTTCAACAGTTTTTGTTTATAATTTTATCGTTTTCCACAAAGTTGCATTGAAAATTGTGCATCAATACTTTGCACCCTGCTGATTGGACAACGTGGCCTAGATTCTTACAATATAACTATGAGAGACGAGCTTTATTGGTCATATTTTGTTTAATGCTAACCAAATTTGAGGAACAAATACGATTTGACCATTATCATCTTAGAGTAACAATTGGCGTTAATATTCACCTACCAATTGGATTTGCTATGCGTTAACTACTATGACCATCTTCTTCTCCCCAATCAGATTCAATGCTCAACCATTCAACTGATTTTTTTTTTTTTTTTTTTATTGCATTTTTGAATTTGAGCTGGTCAATTTATCATGTTCAACTAGTTAATAGGATCACATTTCTTGGGTTTTTTTAGCTGATGATTCGTTGTATGAATTAAATATGGAACTATGGTTAATATGAACTATATTTGAAAATATATAACATTAATCAATCAACACGTAGATGTTACGTCATTTTGTAATTATACATCTTAGTCTTTTTTATGACATATTCCAAAAGTTAAGGTTCAAAAAACCCTAAATTCTATTAGTGCATTTTCTCAATTAACAATTAAAGGTAACAAGCTATAAGCCACAAAACAAACATATCTATATTATTTTGTAAGCTAAAACATAAACATGTACTAATTTTTTTAGGAGAGAAATATGTGTACTAACTTTGGAGCCTCTATTTAAAAGAACACTACATTCTTTTCTTTTCTTTTCTTTTCTTTTTTTTTTTTTTTTTTTTTTTTTGAAGAAGAAGAAGATCACTACATTCTTCATTCTTGTTTATTTAAATAAGATAGTAATAACTGTTTTAAATGAATGCATTTTCTCTCTGACAAAAACTCTTATTGATATTCGATATTAAAAATTTTAAATTTGCATAGTTAAAAATGATAATTCCTCCCTTATTAGGCCCCTTATTGTAATATTTATGATATGATGAAATTTGAAAAGAAGTACATACCCAAAAAATAGAATTTCTCTCTAATAATCGTAAACATTAACTTGTCTATTGCAATCATAAATATGAGACAATACTTTGTATTTTATATATATATATATATATATATATATATATATATATATATATATATATATATATATATATATAATGCTGATAATTAAATAAATATTATAAAAACCTTAAATTTTATATATTTATTTATTATTATTATTTACATCTACTAGAACCTAAAAACTTGGGCACAAAGATATAATTCGAAAGAGAGGCATTGCATATTTGCATATACTCGGGTTGCATACAGACTAGGGCTGGAAACGAGCCGAGTCGTGGCTCGGCTCGCCTAAGACTCTGAAAGCCCGGGCTCGTGGCTCGCCGAGTTTTAATATTCGTGGCTCGGGCTCGGCTCGACAAAAGCTCGTGGCTTGGTATAAACTCGTTACTTAACTCAAATTTATCTTATGCTTATTCGAGTAATTAAGCTCAATTCTATTTAAAGATTTATTTCAACTACGCCCTTAATTAAGCTCGGCTCGTTTAGGCTCGTCGAGCCCTCGAGCCTGAATTGTTTGAGCTCGAGCTCGTTTTTGTAAAGTTTGGGCTCGCCTAATTCCGAGCTCGAGCTGAGCTTTAGGCGATCCGATTCCGAGTAGCTCGCGAGCTAGCTCGAGGCTCATATCTAGCCCTACGTTTGACGGACAAAAGGAGAGTTTAGTTGGCAAGTAAAATCACATGGGGAGCAACAAAGACATGCTACACGTGTCAAATCCCCTTGGATTTAAAAAGTTGCAGAGGGATGGACCACTGATCTACGTGTTTGCTCCTTACTATTTTTGTACTACTATACGACCTGAGGAATCTATTTTCGCTGTTCTGGGGATTCGAACCCTGACCATTCTCCACCAATCACATTCGTTCAACTCCAACTCTTTTGTAGACCTCACACTCTATCTTCTTCATGTTTCAGGCTTTTACCAGAAACAGTATATATGCCGCCAGTGATACCACGCACCGTCAGTCTCACGGTAGGTATTCGTGTTGCCAAAAGCCATGCTCCATGCCAACCGCATTTTTATGGTTTTCTTAAATATTTCCTGACTACGTGCTTATATCAAAAATTAAAGGAAGATATATATATATATATATATATATATATATATATATATATATATGGGAGGACATAATTTGAATTTAAGAACTTATAGCCAAATATTGTAATTTTGCAATACTTAGCTTCATACTTTGAACCCTATTTATGTCATGTGTATCCTCCCTCTATAACAAATATGTATTACTTTATAATTATGGTTATGTTAATACATACACATGGCTTTAGAAGTAAGCCACAAATTAAAATTTACATTGATATTCAAAATAGACAATAAACAATGCATTTGTTTTTTTTTTTTAATATATTAATGACAGTTAGTTTAAGGTAATGCGTGTATGTGTATGTTGAATACACGACTTGTAAAAATAAATGAACAAGTTTTAATTAATTTTACATGCAATGAAGAAGGAGAGTTATTGAATTTGCAAACTACTCACAATACATCATAGTAAACTGATCTAAGTGGAGGAACTTTTGTCGATTTACACTCGTAGAGATAGTACGTGCAATTTTCTCAGCTTCTAGCGAGTTTTTTTTTTTTTGTTTGGCATATGCTTATAGTGAGTCATGAGGACAGGGATGACTATACTTTGTTTATCAGTATATGCATGAAACAGAATAATCTAAACAACCAATATGAATAGGGCCAGGTGAAATAATTAGTCATTTAGTCCTTCCATCTAAATCCACTTTCATTTTACTTCGATTCTTCATATTCACGGGTTTATTTATATAACTAAGACGCCCTTTTATTATATACTCAAAGGTTATCCCCTTCACATTTTATCCTAGGCAGTCCTTTTTAGTGGAGTATATTTTATGAGAGCATAATTCAATTACAATATATATATATATATATATATATATATATATATATATATATATATATATATATATATATCAAAAGCCTTGGGATTTATATTTACAAATAAAGACAATGAGAGTTTTTATCTAAAATTCCAGAAATAAAAACTATCGACGATCACTCTATTCTGTCCAGGGAGTATTCCATCACAACATAATCGACACATCATACATGGATATATAAGAATGTGCAAGGAAAGCTTACAAGTCTGTTCGTTTAACATAGCCGCCTATTCTTACTTTTATACGTAACCAATTTGATTGGCTAAGACTTTAGGATATTTTTTTCTCAAATTGACAAAGGAAGCCTTGTTTTATTGTCATCATTTATTTTTTCACACAACAAACGGTGAAAGTAGAAACTATGAGTAGGAAGAGAGGATAAAAGTAGGGTAGGACGGAGTTGCATGCATGGGTGGTGGTTTATCTTGTTGAAGGTCCAATGCAAGGACCATTTAAGGCTGCAGCCTAATCTTCGGATTGGTGGGGTATTGACTGCCTTTCTCTCATTGGCCTGCTATTGGCTTAGCTTTTTAGTAGCCGTGTTGCACTTTGTTTGGTCATATTGAGTGGATAAATTGACAACCCTAAATTTGAGCATGAAATAGCAGCTTTTTTATCTCAATAGTGCGAATTCTTCTTTTCACCCCTTTCCACTTCATGATATTCAACTACTTCAATCTTTCTAATAAATGGCAAGTTTTGATCAGGTGAAGATATTTTTACTACAAGAAGTTTACGACATGTACACCACTTTAAGTTATCTTGCAAATCAAACTTAATGGATTCAGTATATTATTAACTAATAGGAGAGTTTAATTTTCAGGAATTTTCTTATAAAATAACTATATATATATGTACGATCAACCTAGAAAAATACGATAAAAGTATCATAATTTCACAACTTCTTGATACATAAGCATAACATAAACGCATGAAAGATATAAATCACCCCCTACAAAAAAGGTTTAACTTTACTACTTATAAATACAAATTAAAGGATATTTAATTTGATCTTACTAAGTAAAACAAAATCAACATCAATTACTACACTCGGAAAAAGTCATTGTATCTCTTTTATTTCTTAGTGTTGTCTAATCAGACTCTCTTATCTTCATTGGTTCGAGGCAATATCAAATAATGAAATTTCCAATGAACCTATAAGGGGAGACTGAGAAGGCCATTTGTAAACTCAAATACAATGGTGACACCTTACAATCCATTGGTAATAATTGATTAATTGATCAACCTTGCATTGGATAGGGGTTTTCCCCATTCATAGGGTTTTCTTGCCTGCAATCTGCCAAGTTATTTTGTATCCTTCTTAAACTCAGAGTTACCTTTTTTATGAAAACAAAACAAAACAAAAAAAAAATTTAAAAAAAATAGGGCATTATTGTTCTCCTCTTACTTTTCATAACTGGACAAATCACATTTAATCTGGTATCGCATCGATCAGGCCGCCCGTAGAGGGTAATTTTTCATCCCAATCTATTGAAATTTGATTGGTGATGAAGCTAAGAAAAAAGTTTTTGAGGGTGTAGTGAATCCCAGTACTAAATCTCCTGATTACCCTCTATCTGTTTACAAGAAACCTCCTTAATATGATGTACAAGTGTAAATCTCCTTAATTATAACCCTACATAACTTGTAAATTTGTCAAATTAACTCAAACTTTTCTCATAGTTATGTTAAGTAAAATTGTAAAGGCCAATGTGGATTGGAAAAGGGGGTGTACTACACTAGTCTAAAACTAATATTAGAATCAAGTAGTACGTTGCAATATGATAATAAAAAATCTTTATAAGAATTTGAACCCTATCACCAATTCAAGTTAATGAATCCAAACAATAATCAATTGTCATATGTTTCGAACGTATTATGGAAGAAGATGTACATTAGGGGAGTTTCCTGTCCTAGACTTATTTCTTCTTAGTGGTAGGGTGTTTGTGTAGGGTTCTTGAGTGTCTTTGTTATTGTTTCAGTTGGCTTTACCTCATTCAAAAATAAAAATATATGCATATATATCGGCATAAGATTGGGTTTGAACTCGATACTCAAAATATGTAAATTTTTGGGACTAAGATCGATCCAATTTGAAGTAAAATATGCACAACTCTAGGCCCTAGAACACATCTTGCACCAGTCGTTACAGGAGGTTGGGGGATGGGTCATGGGGGAGTAGGAACTAGGAACTATTGCCGCTTGCTCAGTTGCTCCCTTGATAATTACACTAGCTAGCAAAGGAAGTTTATTAGGGTAAATTTTTGTTATAGTAACGTTAAAGTTTGGTACGAGGATAAGGATGAACAATTTTATTTAAATTTATTAAACTAAGGGATTTTTATTTTTATTTTTTACTTTTTTGAGGGAGGCGGTGGACTGGGGGTTCCTGGTATTTTCCTAAGAGATACCTTTCCAAGTTGGCACACTTAATTAGCTTAGTTGTACCTTTTTTTAATGGTTATTAATTGTGTAATCAGTAAAGATTTGTGGAAGATGATGCGCATGTTGATATGTTGTAGTGAGATTCCCTCGTTATGCTTTTGAAATATTTAAACTTGTATTCCAAAACTTTATATTGATTGAAGTACTAATAACAATTAAATTTTCTTAGTGATAATGTTATTTTAAATCAAAGTATGAACCATTAAACTATTGGTGTGCACGTTGATTCCGACAATAGCCATTGTTGTTCCCCATCTTCCATCTTTCTAATTTTGGTGATTAACAGCTAATTATATGAACCTAATTCAAAGATTAAATAGGTTAATACTTAAGTATTTTCTTGTTTTAGCTATAAGATTGAAGGATAAGCATCTAGAGTTGCTAGCACAAATGTTGTCAGCCATGTGCATATATACCAAAAAATTTGAACATAACAATTAATACATGTGCATTCATCCAAATCTTAAGCTCTTCTTCTCAAGTGAAGAATTTAATCTAGTTTCTCAGGTAACGACGTCGAATCGTATTGGAGTTTTGATCATGTGATGTATACATGCATGTGGAATGAAAGTTGGACAATAGGTATTATTATTTCATATTTTGATGTACTTGTCAGAGTTTATCATCTTGATTGCTTCGGTGTTCATATCGACCAAAACATTGCTTGAACTCTGCTCGAGTTATCAACAAATAGTAATCATCAGACTAGCAAGCTAGTTTCATTTAATAATAATAATAAAAAAATTAAGGATATGATACAATTTATTATCCTATATATTAACTTTTTTATAAATTATAAAATAGTTGGATGAATCACATACTATCCCAGCCAATTGATCAATCTTAATAGCTTAACATGGTATTGCAAACAACTTTAATGTTAATTAATTGACAAATATTCAAATAGTACATACTCTTTCCATTTCACTTAGTTTTTTTCATAATCTATTTGATCATAAAATTGACAATTGTAGGTTAAATTAAAAAATATTATCACATGGGACCTTGTTAAATTTACTACAATTTAAAGTTTATTATATTATTTTTATTAGTATAAAATTAGAAATATTAATAGTTAAAAAAAATCATTGAAGATAGCATAAAATACAAATAGGAAAAAGTTCGTAAAATGGAGGGAGTATGTGTTACGAAGAGACTATAAACTCAAATTCCCATTCCCAATTTTTTTTTATTGTATTAAGTATTAAGTATATTAGTTAGTAAGGAGGCAAAGGAGAGAACAATGAAGGATTCGTTAAATTTTACCGATTTCTCCGAAATAAACATACAGAAGGAATAATCAAGAGAAGGATCTACAATCCAGAGTTAATAAATCAAGCATATACTCCACCCACCCGTGGCAATTAAGCCAAGAAATTTTATGATAAGTAAAAACTTTTATTAATATAATACCACAATCACACAGCCAAGAGGAGACATAAACCGGCCGTCAGGCTCAAAATTCAACCAAAACAAACTGTAGTTAGTTGTCTTTATTGTATGTTAGCTATGAGTATCAGATTTTGTGATTTAATACATCACGGAATACATATACGGTTAAAGTTTGATTCCCTTGAAACCAACAATAGTTGTCTCATTAATTAAATTTGTGAAGCTAACAAGCTAAGTGACTTGAATTTATTATAAAATACGTAGGTGAAACGAGACACGCCATAAAAAATACACAGCCCAACTACTCAATTATACATATTACCAATGGCCAAGTATGCCATGGTTTCAAATACACAGCCTATTGGGAGCATGTAGGAACACTTGAATAGGGCACCGGGCGTTGATGAAATTCAAGCATTACAACAACCTTAAAAAAGAAAAAAAGAAAAAAAGAAAAAAAAAAAAACAATTTCATTTCACTGTGTAATCTAGAAATTAAATAATATGTAAGTAATTGGGAAGTATGTGTTCCCCCATAATTATTGCCCTAATTAACTGATGAAAATGACATCAGTAAATTTGTATTTTGCACTAAACCAATCCAATTAAGTTGAGTGATTATGTAGCCTAAGTCACACACAGTTGCCTTCCTTGTTTCCCTCATCGCATGCTAATCTCTTTTTTTAGGTCTTGCCTTTAAGTACGTGCCTACATTAATTAAGTATGATTGTGCATACATGCTTTATAGGAGTAAAACAAAACGTTACCATTGAATGAATATATAGTTGGATAAAGTTTGTCTCAAAGGCTCCGTTTAGTAGGGCGTAGGATGTTTTCAACTGAAAATAATTTTCCATGGAAAATCTTTTACGGTGGATAACTCATTTTCATGAAACTTTTCCATTGTTTAGTTGCATGGAAAATAATTTTACATTTAAATATTTTTCGTTGTTTGATTGAACTGAAAATCAATTACTTCTATTAACTTTCATGGTTCAATCGAATCGGGGGAAAATCTAAGTTTTTTATTTTCAACTAAAATGGATAAAATTTGTTTGAATTCATGATATAGTACGATAATTTAATAATCAAGATATGAGATTTGAAGAAAACGTACTGAATTGATGATATTAAAAGAAGATGAAAAGAAATTATGTATTTTTTCCCAAATTTTTAAGAGAGAGAAGTATGGAGTAGAGAGAGAGGCTATCGAGAAGATAAGAAATGAAAAATGCGTGAGTAGAACTAGGCATGGGCCGGATCGGTACATGAGCCGAGCAGACACTCTTTTAGCACAATACGACACAAGTAGGGGTGTTCAAAACTATCTGACCCAATTACCCGATGATTTGAAAATAAATAGTTGGTTTTTTAAAAAAAATTTGATTTTTCGGGTCGAGTACCCGACCCGATAAAAAATCGGGTACTCGGGTCGTGTTGGATAAAAAATGTAACTGGGTACTCGAATACCCGAATTAATTTTTTTAAAATATGGTTTTGCTGTTTTAGTAGGGTTTCAGTCGGGTAACCTGTGACTCGACTCGATTTAAGTTGGTACCCGCTAAGCGAGTACTCTATTTAAGCGGGTACTCTATGACTCGACCCAGTTTAAGCAGGTACCTTAGTGAGAATGAAAAGAGTTCAGGAAATAAACAAGGTACCCTGTGACCCAACTCGGTTAAGGCGGGTACCCTTTAAGTGGGTACCTGCTTAAACCGGGTCGGGTCATGGGCCGATTTTCAAACTAACGGAAAAAAGTGGGTACCCAATCTACCAGGGTAGCCGAAAACCTAAGTACCCGGTTATGAACACCCCTAGACACAAGTACGGTTGTGGTACGCTATCCGCGGAGTGGGCCACAAGACAAGGCGCAGACATCAAAAATAAATTTAGCCACGAGCACGCGAGCTGCATACCAATTTGGCACGAGGCACGACCCGAAGCATGCTGTTATTTAGTATTATTTAATATTATTATTGGTAATATTATTATTACTACTACAATTTATATTACTATTATTTTTAAAATTATTATATTCTTACAATATAATTTAAATTATCTAAAATTATTTTTTTCAATTCTATTATATATTTTTTTTGTTAAAAAAATTAGGCTAGCACGAGGCACGATACAACACGTTACGCTAAGCGCGAGGGTCGTGCTAGGCCATGAATTGAGTTTTAGGGAAATGAAGCACAACACGACCACAATTAGGCATGATACGGCACGACATGACAAGAAGCCAAGTAAGAGCTGGCACGGTCCATGGCGGGCATGGCACGACCAATTCCCACATCTATGCATGATTTGGTAATGCGTGAATTGTTTGTTAGTTGATAATTTTTTTTGAAGTGAATGGATGTAAAATTGTTTTACTCCTAGTTTTGGGGGAAAATGTTTTCAATAGGGTGTAAAATGAATTTACATTCCAAGTTTTACATCCTATATTTTGCTCCAAACCAAACAATGTAAAATGGGGAAAACAGTTTTTAGGGAAACTGTTTTACACCCTACTAAACGGAGCCACAATGTAAAAATCAAATCTAAAACTACCGTGAGATAGTCAGAAATTTATAGGATTTAGACTACATTTAACATATATAAACCCCCCCCCCCCCCCCCCCCCCCCCCCCCCACAAATCACGCCTTAATTTTGCCCTAATTTTGTGTGGTTATGACTTTAGTGCATTTTGCTCAAATTTCAAGGCTAACTACTATTAATAGTCTAAGACCCAACCATAAAGGGTGACCTTTAAAAATGAACCATGCCATAGGAGTAACCAGCAGTGTTTAGTTGTATTGTACGAGGTCTTTCGTTGAAATTAACTTCATAAACGAAGCATTTTTGCATACTCTACTATCCTATGATTTACTCCATAAAGCTTTAATGTTAGTTCAATATATCAACTTTTAATATTTTATCCTTGCTCCCTTCATCCTATAAATTAAAATAAATCGATAATATTGTTGTGAGGGAAGATCACATCAATAAGAAACAATAATTTTGATGAGCCCCATTTAGTTCACTTGATTTTTACTGAAATAAAATTACTTTTTACTTGTTAGAATTGAATTTTTCTTATCCAAATCGATTTTAATACGTACTTGAAATTTATTTTTATTATAAATGTATTTTTATTGATTTTATAGATTTTATTTTATTGTTAACAACTGATTCTTGCCTACTAAATATTTCTATAAGGTAAATCAGAGAAGGTCTAAGTTTAATTGGCTAAAGAATAATTAAATAAGGTCGAAGCAATAAAATTGGACTTCATCATAAATCATATAAGCATTGGTGTCGCACGTGTGTGAGTGCGTCTTAGGTATGAGATTCCATTTCTATTAGGCGTTGAGAGAACCATAACTCTAAATTAATTAGAGGCAATAAACTAAATAAGAATTGATCTTAAAACTTTGATATATACTGATATTTCATGAAGTTTAAACCGAAGTCAGCATATATAAAAGAACAAGTGGAATTATATTCAACCCATCAGTTGAATTTTACTACAATCCGAATAAACTAGCTTAATGATCTGATCAAGAACTTAATTACCTACCAAATGATATAGTCAAATCATGTTTAAGAAACGAAGAGAAGGGCTGCCTAAGTTATGTTGTACGACTACTTAATTTCATCTTACTCCATTGACGAACACAATCGTTTCAGAGTCAATGCTTGAAAAACAAGCCCACAAGAGTGATTAGTTATATCATACTGTATTTTACTATAATTTAGTCCCTTTAATTATGGTTTTCAATAAAGTTGATCGTCCACGTCAAATCTCATGGAACCCCAAAAGTTATAATTATAATTATTCGCTTGCTTAGTTTGATCAACATTGTTAATGTTAATAATTAATTAATTAATCTAATACGAAGTAGTACCAGCTAAGAAGGATCCTCTAGCTGCCACTTTACAATCCCAAGATTCTATGCATAGGCCAAATCTATGACAAATCCACAAATTATAATTATTAAAATTTTGAAACCCTTAAGACGTGGGCTAGTCCTACTAATTGTGGTTGTTCAAGGTAGATGATAGATGTGTTGTACAGTGTTATAACTGTTTTTTTTTTTCTTAATTGTCCCGATTTACTATAAGAATCTTTCCTTAAAGCTAATCATGATTTTTTTTAATTCGGGTATGGTTTTATTTAGAGCCCCATTTGACTTTTCACTGTTTATAATACACGATTTAAAATGTTTTATTTTTAAATTTAAGACAAAAAAATTATAAAAATTTAATATTCATAAAACTTACGTTATAATTTATCCAATAAAATTTCATTTAAATATATAATTTCTTATTCAAAGTTTGACTCTAAATACGGAGGGAGGGCATGCGGCCTATCAATTATACTCGTATGACATGAAAGAATAGCAGAAGTTAAGGTAAAACTTAAAAAAGGCAGCAAACTTTAGCTTTAGGCACATGATGGGATTGATGGGCATCAACACCTCATTCTTTGGGCTTTGGGGCTTCCCTAGTTTGTTTTATTAAACAAGTGTAGGTTGATAGCGACCAACTACGTGTTGCTTTCTTATAGTGGCGTGACTAGCGTCAGAATCCTTTTATCCCTTTTCTTATTTTTGGAATGAATTTTCAAGTGATTATATGAAATTTTCTCTCTTTATTATTTAAAAAAGTTAGGAAATGTCTAAATATAATGAGTCATGAGAGTCTAGTAGAGACGTAGAGTCCCTATTAGCAAATCAGATGTCGTTCATCCAAAGACAGTGGTGTCTGAGAAATGAGAACCCCCGCTTTAGGCTTTAGAGTGTACCATACCATCTTTAGGAAAGGCATCCTTTTTTTTTTGTGTTCCTTTGGATCCCTAAATTCAGAAACTTTTTTATCTTCCACACATTCATTTGGTATCAAATTTATTGGGGGTATGGTGGCATTCTATTTGGTCCTGTTTTTACTTTAATAATGCCAACTAAATATAAAGGACATAGATAGAAAAATAAAAGAAAATTTGTATTTGAAATTAAAATATTTGGTTTATATATATATATATATATGCACGCGCGTAATAGTTCTAATTTTATATATATTTATTGATGTCAATCATAATAGAAAAACAAATAAAAGATTAGGACAAACAATGATTATGTATGGATACTCCGATCCATTAGCTTAACTATAGAGAACAATTATTTTGTTTATTTGTCGTTATGGAAATACGATATGAAATAGTTAATCTGTTTTTCTAAAGTTTTTCATAATTTTATATATTATGGTATGTAATACAGTTAATAGTTATTATAAATGTCAAAATCTATATTATTCAATCACTTTAAAATGAATACCTTTTTAAATCTTTTATTTCTTATATATTAAATCATAAACTAGTTATAATCAAAGTTAAACTTGGACCGAATAGTGAATGGCAATCATGCAGATCTTTATGGAATTGAGAAACTACAAATTTGTACAATAAATGGACAATGTATATTATAGTTTAACCAAAGGGGCGATGTAGACAACCACCTTAAAATTGGAAAAAAGCTACATAAAAATATTTACGCATCTTACAAAAGAATTTTAAGAACAGTTAATTACATGTAGATGCAATGCTACGTCAACAGTTGCAGACATATTTTAAAGCACACTTCCTCCATGGCTCCATTGCATGAATGCAGACTCGAGTAATGAACTAATAGGTTGAGGGTGGATTGCACGCAGGCTAAGGAAGAGAGCTGAGCTGTAACTAATCATCAGATGGTCAAAGCAAGCTATAACTTACCAAGTCAGCAAAATAAATATCTCGTTATACAACAGACAAATCGAACAAAATATCTAGTTGACTGAACCATGACGCAAATATTTACAACAGACAAATCGCCTAAGTTACATTGTACCGGGTGCACAATGTCCACTGTATACCCGTGTGTCGGGTTCAATTACTGGAACCATGATAGTGAACTAACTTATCAATGTACTTCGCATAGGATAATATAGATTATGTAAATTTGCACTGCAAAGAAATGTATGCTTCGAATAGGTTAAAATAGAATATGTTTGTTAATAATGAAATTGTAGTAATATCTAATATGAAAAGAGTATAGGAGCAATGCCAAGTAATTATAAATCAATATCACTTATTAGTTATTACTCTGTAGTTTTGTTCATTTTGTGTTAGGAATGATTAGCTAATATGGAGTATGCCTATTTTTGTCGTTCCCTAAAAAAAAGTCTATTGATGTATTATTTGTTGGGTTTAGTATTTACCTCCAACGACTCTAACTAAGAGCGCGCAGTTCGGTTGGTAGAAATCATATTCTCAATCTTTGTTATTTTTAGATCAAAAAATCTTCCCATTCTATGTTTAAGTTGTTTGTCTTACAAAAAAAAAAACTTTCAATCTATAAAAGTGTTCTACTTAATACTCTCTCCGTCCCATTTTATGTACTACAATTTCTATTTTAATACGTTTCAAATTATTTGCTACATATCCGAAATAGTAATAATTAAATTACTAATCTACCCTTATTTTTGTCCCCATCCAACCCAAACCCATACTAACCTACCCTAAAATTTACCCTGATCTCTCTGCTTCTCTGCCTTTCCCTGCCTCTCTCTGTCTCCATTGCTTTCTCTCTTGAAATCGACTCTCCTATTTTATGTGCTCTCTAATCCCTCCATTTTCCACCTGATCAATAACCTCTGCATATCGACGGTTCTTTTGATACCCGAATCTCGCGTTTTTATTCCAACCAAAATTTGAGGGTTTTTGCAATTGGGGTTGAAGGTTCGATTTCATGGAGAAGGGGAGTGGATCTGCTAAACCTAAACCAACCTACTTCAGTTTTGAAGAGGATCCTTTACTACCTAGTGAGATGCTTCATCTTCAATGGATTCTCCGCGAATTAGCTGTGGAATCCTCTAAGAAACTGGTGGTTGCTCCACCTGAGTCACCTCTCAACACCACTCCAAAACCACCCCCCTTGGGCTTTGCTACTTGGTCGGCATACTCCTACTGGTTCTCCAATAAACATGAGTAACCTCTAACTCACTTCACTTATGCTCTAGTTTGTGATGTGATGTGCCTTAATACATTTCGTTTGGGATTATATTTTTTTGTAGCATGTTTGAGTGTTTTACATTCCATTTTTTCCGGCTTTTTCGTTCTTCACCCATTTTGTATGTGGATTTGTGAATCTTCTGATTTTTTGTTGTTTTTCACCGATTTTGTATGTTGATCTGTAAATCTTTTTGTTTTTTTTAGATCTTTTTTGTTCCAGATTTGTTTTCATTTGACTCTTTGGGTGTTTTGTTGTTACTGGTTCTTCATGTTGGCTCTTTGGGCGTTTTGTTGTTACTGATTCTTCATGTTGGCTCTTATGGGTTTTTTATCGGCTCTTGAATTTTATGGTTGTTTCTAGCTCTTAGTGGGGCTATGTTGATGGTTTGTGTTTCTAGTTGGTCTTAGCGTGCCTATGCCTTTGTTTCGTGGCTGTTGCTGCTCTTAGTGTGCCTCTGCCTTTGCTTCATGTCTGTTGCTGCTCTTAGTGTTCCTCTACATTTTCTTCGTGTCTGTTGGTGCTTTGTGTCTGTTGTTGGTCTTAGTGTGGCTCTGTTGGTGCTCTTAGTATGGTTTTGTAGGTGCTCTCAGTGTGGCTTTCTCGGTACTCTTATTCAGGCTATGTTTGTGTTTGTTTATGTATGTTAATTTAGTTTTCTACAGCCTAGGCTTGTGCATGAGGATTCTCCAACCTAGGTTGATGTTTGAGGCTTCTCCCGCCTAGGCTAATGTTTGATGCTTCTCCAGCCTAGGCTGATGTTTAATGCTTCTCTAGCCTAGGCTGATGTTTGATGCTTCTCCATCCTAGCCTGATGTTTGTGGTTTATATGAGGCTTAGCAAATTTTTGTGGTTATCTGAGGCTTAGGGTAATGATTTTGGTTTAGCTGAGGCTGAGGCTTAGGCTGATGTTGAAGCTAACTCACATGTTTCTGTTTACTTACTTGTTTTTAAGTATGTGATGTTCTTTGTTGCATCATAAACTTGTTGTTCTTTTACACAAAACATGCTTATGCACCATGAAAATATATCATTGCACAAAAAGTCACATGTTTGCTGTTCAACTTTAGTTACAAAACACTTAGCCAAGTAGCTTTACCTATAGTACTTGGTGTTTTTTACACAAAACATGATTCTGCTTTACATATGTTGTTGTGGTACTCCATCATTTGATTGAACACAATTTGCTTCTTCTGTCATTTTATGCTTGTGTCCTTCTTCCACCCAATGTTGACAATCTTCAACAAGTTCCTTAGAGACATGTATTGCACTAGGTAACTCACCTCTTTTCTCTAGTAATTGTTTATTCATATGTGGGATACGGTAGTTGTTATTTCCTTTTACCTTTAGTATCTCTCCCATGCATTGTTGTAGAATCAAGAATACGTGATTAATGAGCTCCGAATTGTAATCATTATAAGCCTTTTTCACTATCTTTACTAGTTGTTCTATTATATTAGGTGTTGTTTGCTCCTTCAGTGACTGTATTGCTCTGAAAAACCCTAAATCATTTGCATTTAGATCAGGACTTTGGGATGGTTGGTTCAATAACTATATGTTGAAACCATCCTTAGTTGCTTCTTTCATAAACTGTGTATCATTTCTTGTTATATGTGGCTTTGCATTGTCCTAAACTAGAAAGAGTTGTTTGCAACCCCAAGGGGGCCACTTAGCCCTAATGGCAGGTAGTATGCCATATATGATCTTTGATTTGATGACTTCCTTAGTGACACTTGTTATTGGCTTGAGCTCAAGTGTACCTGTTGGTCTATTCTTGTTTGTTCTTTGTGTTGGGAGTAATTATGTGATTGGGAAAATGCCTATTTTTCCATCATAAGCTACCTCACATTAAGGGGTGATATGTGGCCTTGCCACTGTCACAATAAACATAACCTTAGTAATGAATCCCTTACTTTTGTATGATCTATATGGATCTTTCTCATCTAATGCAATGTAGTACCTTTGTGAAGTTATTGACGTGTAAAACCATTTCTCGTTTAAATGTATGACATTATACATGTTAGCAAACCTCGGGTATGTTGTGATGGTTTCTGGTACAATTGCATTCAAACACCATTTAACTCTTGCAATCTTGTATGACAAAGTGAGTTTCGGTTTGATTGCGTTTGTATGCTTCTTTATGCATCCTCTTTTCACAAGCATATGTGTTGATGATTTACTAATTCCAAGTATGGCAGCTGCTGCTTTTACACTTGTTCTTCTCCTTAGTGGAATCTGTTTGATGTCATTTGGGTTGAATGATACCCTTTTTCTGCCTACTCTCCCTGTTTTCATGTTTTCAACATTGATTGATGAGTTTGATGTGATTTGTGAACTAACTCTATGCCATATACGACTAATTGTCCACCTTGAGACCTTGTACTTTGTTGCTAGTTTGTTCATACAACCTGCTGGTAGTTTTTTCTGATTTGTGTATGGCATGTCATTAGTTTCACAATTCTCTAGTAATTTTTGAACAACACTAGCTCTCTCAACATTGGTAAGCACACGACAACTTATTTCCTTGTCCACAGCCTCTATCAGCTCCTCTTCTTTTGATACTAACTCCTTCATATCTGTCATTGAGTGATCAGTGAAGAAGTATTCCACTTCTTCACATTATGTTGGTTCATTAAGGTCTATTAATGAGCTTAGTACTAGTTCACTCTCTATAGCAGCTTGCATGGGTTTTAGGCTTGATGAGGAACATGTTGGCTTACTCTTAGATGCTATGTCAGCCACATTGTGTGTTGACATGATGTGACTTAGAGTTTTCCAATAAATTCCTCAGAGAAGTCTCAATTACCAAGGTAAGTAATCACCCAATGATGAAGCTCTTTATGCTATATTGAGGGTGATTTTTCTTTGCCCCTATGTTGGTCCTTTGCTTCACTGATCTGTCTCCCTATATTTGTAGCTGTTTACTGGCCCTTTGTTCCCTATACTGGCCCTCTGTCTTCACTGGTTGATGACCCTCTATTTTTGGTTCTTTACTGGCCCTCTGTCTTCACTGGTTGATGACCCTCTATTTTTGGTTGTTTATTGGCCCTCTGTCCCTCTAGTGGCCTTTGTGGCTTGTTACTGTCCCTCTCTGCTGTTTACTGGCCCTTATGCTTTACTGTCCCACTGGTGGCCCTCAGCTTCAATGGATGTGTTGGGTTTTTTTTTATTATGTTAAAGCTCTATTAATTGCAGGAATGAGTTAGTTGATTCATTAATGAGATTGTATATATAAGGCCCTATATCTTCACTAAATGTTGTCAAAATCTTGAAGGCAAATTTTTGGAGCCAAAGTTTGGCTTTCTTTGAATATTCACATAGGATGAAATGTAGCCAAAGTTTGGCTTTCTTTGAATATTCACATAGGATGAAATGTAGCCAAAGTTTGGCTTTCTCGCGTGGGATGAAATATTTTAGAGCCAAAATTGTTTAAATGTGGGGCCAATAAAGTGGGGCCAAAACTTTCCCACCTAAAATTAACTTTCTCTAGTTCTATTTCATTACTTTTTCATTTGTACTAATTAAAGGTGGTCCACCACCACTTAATTACAAACCTTAAAATCCGTAAAATGTGCTACGTAGCACATAAATTGGGACGGAGGGAGTATAAAATACCGTCTCATCTTTCACTTTTTATGTGACGAAAAAGAGTATTATTAGAGGGGATTCAGGGGATGGTCTTAGTTTTAGGGGAGTGCACGGGTCGTGCCGTTCCCGTCATGGACCGTGTCATCTCGTGTCTAGCCTCTTATCATGTCATGTCTAATTGTGATCATATCATGCTATATTTCCCTAAAACTCGGCCAATGGCCTAACACGACCCACGTGCTTGGTGTGTCGTGCCTCGTGCGTGCCTAATTTTTTTTAACAAACAATAAAAATAAATTATATAATAGAATTGAAAAAAATAATTTTAGATAATAAAAATTATAATATAACATAAGAATATAAAAATAATAGTAATATTGATTATATTAAATGATACTAAATAATAGCGTGCTTCGGGCCATGCCTAGTGCCAAATCGGCATGTCGCTCATGTGTTAGTCCTTAAATTTTTTTTGTTGTTGTCTATGACCTGGTTGCGGCTCACTCCATGAATAGCATGTTGCATCGTGCCACAACTGTGTTAAACTGTGCCAGAAGCGTGCCGGCCCGGCCATGCCCAACACTACTCACACATTCTTCAATTTTCAACTTCTCAATAGCCTCTTTCTCTGCTCCCACTTTTTCTCTATAAAAAATTGGGGGATAAATCCACATTTTCTTTTCATCTTATTTGAGTATCATCAATTCAATACATTTATTCGAATCTCATATCTTGATTATTAAGTTATCGTACTATATAATGAATTTGAACAAGTTTTAGTCAAACTAGACTTCCCTTCGATTTGATTAAACCATGAAAGCTTCTTATGAAATGTGGGCAATCAATAGTTTATTTGGAATTAGAGTATAAAATTTCTTTCTGTTAGAATTTAAAATTTAAAAGTACAAACTATTGCATTATAACCAATTGATTGGTTTACGTGTTTGATTGCGAATACATTTACCTATTCGATTGGTTTTCTTATTCGAATGCGAATACTCCTTTATAATTTGCTCAAGGTATTTTTTTTATAATATTGAACTAGATTTTTAAGGATTCTCTTGTTTTATGGAGATATTATGTACAATATAATATGCTATTAATAGATCAGAAAAATATATTGCATATTTTATAAAAAAAATAATATTTGTTATAGCATAACAAATTTAGCTAATGACAAACAACTATAAAATACAACGGAAAAACAAGAATTAAAAATGACAAGAGAATACAATTAGAAAAATTAATAGGAGTAATTGACAATTTAACCAAACAAAGGAAAATGTTTAAATGTAAAATCATTTTCCATGCAACCGAACAACGGAAAAGTTCAATGAAAACAAGTTTTCTAACGGATATGACAACTTTCAAGAATTCAAAAAATCGTGGCTAGGCAGCAAATAAATCGATTAATTTGCAACTGTTGTAATCGCTGCAGATTAAACATTTATTTCCGGCTTTTTTTCTTTACTAAACGATGCAAATCAATGTATTCATCAGCAGCTTGTATATATATATATATATATATATATATATATATATATATATATATATATATATATATATATATATATACATATACTAGCCACAAATAAATATCATAATATATGAAAACCCATTCACTAGCAGCGTTTTTTTTTTTTAATTTTTTTTTTTTTTGACATACTAGCCGAAAATGGACAGAATTTTTTCAAAAATAAAAAATCAACATGCATTAGCAGGAAGCACGCTGCTGCTGTAACATCAAATTCTCATCCTCAAAATCCAATTTCTCATCTTCATAAATAAATAATATATTGATACAACATATGAAAAACTGTTTGCAAGAAATACTAGAACGTAGCCAACAATAACATAGTCAAAACACGAACACATGTAGCTAACATACGAAGTATGTGTTAGGAAGTTATGGTGAAGATTATCACTTGAGAAAATCAAATCGACATCGTAAGCAATCCGGTTAATAGGACCATTGTCAATCTGGAAATTAGCATTACTTCCCTCAAACTTGCAGTTACGGGCCAGCATCAGTAATACTTGTACACCACCAGCCAATGCAACCTCTATGCCACGCTTGTCATCAGCTGCCAAATAAGCCAAAGCACCAGCAGTTCGTCCCTAAGCATAGAGATAACAATTACTATGTATAAAGCACAACAAAGAAGTAAATCCGTCTAAATTCAATTGAATATAAATAAGTTAGAATACTAACTATCTAGACCATATCAGTGGAAGTACGAACCAGAACATCATCACTGCCAGTTGATTATTTGAAGATCAGACCAGCTAAAGCGTTAACACCTCCTGCGGTCCTGCCTTTACAATGGCACCCTGAACAATAGAAGGCTACAAATCTATAAAAATAACTCATGCAAAAGTACATATGCTCTTCTCCAATTGATAATTTCCATAATCCACTAGCAGCCTCCTCCGCAACTAGCCTATTCATTTGCTAGCTATAAGAACATTAGCATATACAAAAAATTCGCTTTTGCATGTACAAGGAGACAATGGCTACCACTCACAAAATCATGGTACAGCATAGAAACTGGAATCCAAAAGGCCATGAGAACAGAGAAGAACAGAGCAGGATATTCATACCTTGACTGAGTTTCCAATCCTTCTTGCCATGAACTGGCAATATGAAGGAGAAGCTGCACAACCTCCACTCACAACTGCTTCCGGATAACAGCTTACCTCTATTACTACTCCCATTGCTACTTGTCACAAAGTTGGCATCTTCCTCAACATAAACAATTGAAAGCACACAGCACACTTGGAACTCTGACAAGAAAACAACATACTCACAATGTTATACTCCATATATTTGTTAGAATTCAACTCTTTTGTAGATGTCATAATATTTTTTAGCTTTGTACTCCATGCAAGTACCATTGTAACAAGATATGCAAAGCAGTGGCAATAGTCAACTTCTGACAACGTAAGAAATATTGTACAATGCTCCCTCACAATTCTTTGATAAGTCTTGCTATAGAGACACAGAATTATGTACAAGAACCAAGGTTAATGGAAAAACACAAGGGGGGAAAAACTGTGCAAGTTAACAATTTTTTTTTTTTGACATAGAAGAAATCAAATTACGTTAAAGTAGTAGAAGCTGTAGGATCATTCGTGCACAGCTTAGCTATGTTGGGGGCAAGTTGGACCTGCTCCCTATCAACTTTGATAATCCTGCAAAACAAGAACTTTAAGCCTTCAGCTTTTATTTCTTCGACTTGCGAAGGACAACCATCCAAAAGTGGCTCAACCATCCTTGCCTCCTCGACTCTCCACACTGAAGCCCCAGCTAGATTAGGTGCTAAAAAATGGACGATTTCTCAAGGCTTTAGGGACATTACCCAGCTCTCAGACTCCATTACCTCGTTCAGATCCTCCAGAGGGATCTCCACCCAAACATTAGCAAGTTAACAAATTTTTGATACAAACTATGTCAACTTTTACCAAGTACTCCATACATGACAATTGTATAAAAAATCTAAATGTCAACAGAATAAATGATTTTCAAACACATTAAAACATACACAAATCCTCTTTCAAGCAAGGCTATGAAGTATCATACGCTGATATGCCTTAGCCTGACTTCCAATCCTAGAAATACGACAAATTGAAGTTTTGGATGGAAAGAAATTTTACGCTCCAGCAAGAGCCACATCTTCAACGTCAAATAAATTCAAAATGTGCGCCAATAGGCCCAATAATAATACGCTCTTCCAAGGTTTCCTATTGACTTGTGATGCAAATAGTTAATGGGGGCAGCAGCTGTTGCTACAGCTAATTATTATATACAGCAAAAATTACAACAAAATCAAAAGAAGCAAATTAATCAGCATACAAAAGATGAGATGTTCTTCACCAGGGAAGCTTACATCACAGGGCCATCCCCATGGATGAAGAGGGCAGATTAATCTACATACAAAAGATGGGGTGTTCTTAAACATGAGAAGAATTCCTTCATGAGGCCATAAAGATAGACACTAAAGTCTCGTTCTTTGTCAGAATCGATCACTTCCTCAAATTTATAATAAGGATTGGCCTGGTCAGAAGATTTTATCATAAAAATCATTAAAAAGAGAAAAATGACAGGACCAAACATAGCAAAAACACCAATAAGCCAAACGTACAAAAATCAGAAAGGGAAGTGGTTCTGAAAAAAGGACCATAGAAGCCGTGCAGTATTGCATTTACACATAAAAACAATGTGTAATAAAATGCCGCAGGATAGGTAGTTATACACTATATCACCCTGACATAAAAAAAACCGGTACATCAATTTTGCTTCTCATCTGTAAAACAAGTGTTACCTTTGGTCTAGGAAATACTGCTTCAAAGCAATGGAATATTGGAGTGCCAAAATTTGAAGGTTCCAGCACAATATATGCTCCTTTATTTTTAAACCTCTCTTCTGTTGCCTGCAATAGAAGAACTTTGTAAAGATTTGTAAAACTGGACATTTAGTCCCTGGTATGACCCGGGTCTAGCCGTGCAAGGACACAGAGAAATTAAGAGGAAATGCAAGGGAAATTAGGGAAAAGAAGAACAGAAAACGAATACCCACAGTTCGAGATGTAGGAGAATCTCCCAAGATAGCTTTCTATTGTATTTTCTTTTTGTGCCTCACATGGCTTTACATTCTGATATTTGTAATACTCCTCTCGTAACAACTTTGTAACAAACTGACCGACTATAATACTATATATTAATTACATATAGCTCTCTAACTGAATGTAAAGAATATTATTATTCCCTTACTAAATATTCCTTAATAAGATTCTGTGCATGCTCTCTGCTGTTGCCTCACTCCCCCTTGCTCAATTCTGCTCATACAGTTATGTCTCTCTATTTTCCTTGTTCTTCTGACTAGCTGCTCTTCTTCTATAAGTGATGGTTATGGGAGGCCTGGCCTGATTACTATCATTACCCCGGGCCAAAAAACTCACCTTGTCCTTAAGGTGAAACGAGGGAAACCTGAGGTCATTGGTATTGTAGTCTTCCCAAGTGGCCTCAAAGTCAGGCAACCCTTTCCACTTAAGCAAGACCTCCAACTCTGTATTAGTTGCTGCTCCTTGTCTGACTGCTAGTAATGCCTCCGGTTCAACTTCCAATTCCAAGTCAGGGGTGATTAAGGGAGGTAAACTGGGGTTTACGGGTGCTGCTCCAACGAATTTCTTAAGCTGTGAGACATGGAACACAGGGTGAATCCTAGCTGTGGGAGGGAGTGACAGTTTGTAGGCCACTTTCCCTATCCTTTGGATCACCATAAAAGGCCCATAGTACCGAGGAGCTAGCTTCTCATAGGGTCTTTTTGCCAGTGATTTTTGTCTAAAAGGCTGGAGTTTGAGGTAGACCATGTCTCCTTCTTGATAAGTGACATCCCTTCTATGTTTATTGGCCTGAACTGACATTGCCTGCTGCACCTTGAACAGATTAGCTTTCAGATCATCAAGTATAGCGTCTCTTTCCAATAATTGTAGTGCTGCCCCTCTCATACTTCAAAACAGTTGGAGGATCCCTCCCATAAACCGCCTTGAATGGTGAACACCCCAAAGCAGAATGTGGGGAAGTGTTATAGCATAATTCCGCCCAAGGGAGCCACTAAGCCCAAGACCGGGGTGCCCCATTAATGAAACATCTCAAGTATGATTCCAATCCCCTGTTAACAACTTTAGTCTGTCCATCCGATTGTGGATGGTAGGTTGTGCTCTTGTTCAGGCTAGTATTCTGCAGCTTAAAAAGTTCATTCCAGAACACGCTCATGAAGACTCTGTCTCTGTCAGATACAATGGTTGAGGGAAAACCATGGAGTCGAACTATCTCCCTTATAAACAGTCCGGCGACAGACTTGGCAGAATAAGGGTGTTTCATCCCCAAAAAATGAGCATACTTCGACAAACGATCCACTACCACCAACACCACATTAAGGCCCATAGAGCGTGGTAGTCCTTCAACAAAGTCCAAGGACAGATCCTCCCAAACTTGGGTAGGTATCGGTAAAGGCTGGAGAAGACTTGCCGGAGATAACGTGGAATACTTATTGTGCTGACATACTTCACATACTCGAATATACTCAGTGGCAGTCTCCCGCATCCCCTGCCAATACCATTCGGTGGCCAACTTCTTATAGGTCTTATGATCCCCTAAGTGGCCTCCTAAAGGGGAATCATGGTATTCAGATAATAACTCTCTTACCAAAATGGAGTTAGCAGGAATCACCAAATGCCCGTTATACCATAGAATTCCATGGTCCACTGTGTAGCCCTGTGGTACTGTTTCATCGGCCGCAATGCTATTCTTCACTTGTGTTATGAACTGATCTTGATCAATGGTTTTATGTACTTCTTCCCAATCCACCCCCCGTGAGCTTATTAAAGCTCCCAGTTCCACCTGGTGGGAGAATTCCCTTGATAGCGCATCGGCTACCCGATTAGAAGGCCCTGGCTTATAACAGATTTCGAAGTCATAGCCCAATAGTTTGCTGACCCACCTTAGGTACTCAGCCCCCACTTCTCGTTGCTGCATCAAGAAGCGTAAACTCTGTTGATCAGTTCTCACCATAAATCTTCGTCCCAAAAGATAATGCCTCCACTTAAGGACTGCCAAACTATGGCCATTAGCTCCTTTTCATATATGGGTTTGCTCCTAGCTCTTATCCCCAATACTTTGCTAAATTAGGCTACCAGATGTTCCTCTTGTAATAAGACAGCCCCAAGACCCGTGTTGCTAGCATTTGTCTCCACCACAAATGCTAAACTAAAATCCGGTAGAGCTAGTATTGGAGCTTTAGTCATTGCCTCCTTTAGGGTCATAAACGCCTGCATTGCCTCCTCTGTCCAACCAAAACTATCTTTCTTGAGTTGTTGTGTCAAGGGTGCTGCTATGGTTGCATATTTCGCGATGAATTTACGACAATAGCCTGTTAAGCCTAAGAACCCACATAGCCCTTTGTTGTGTCAAGGGCTTGTATTTTAGCCTGATCCACTCCTACTCCATCTTTGGAGATTTCATGCCCAAGGTAAGTGATTGTTTTCCTCCCAAACTCACATTTGCTCTTATTAGCAAAGAACTTTTTCTGCCATAATGTCTCAAGCACAGCAGATAGGTGCCGTTTGTGTTCTTCCTCTCCTCTACTATATATGAGTATGTCATCAAAAAAACAAGCACAAATTTACGCAAATAAGGTTTGAACACCTCGTTCATAAGGGCCTGAAATGTTGCCGGCGCGTTAGTGAGGCCAAAAGGCATGACGAGAAACTCGTAGTGCCCTTCGTGGGTTCGAAATGTTGTCTTGGGTACGTCCTCCTTCTTGACTCGGATTTGGTGATATCGGATTTCAAGTCCAGTTTGGAAAAAATCATGGCGCCCCGAAGTTCATCTAACAACTCATCGATTATCGGAATTGGAAATTTGTCTGGCAGTAACTTTATTTAGTGCCCTGTAGTCTACACAAAAACGCCATGAACCGTCTTTCTTTTTCACCAGGAGGACAAGACTTGAGAAAGGGCTGGTAGAGACTCGTATGATGCCTGCCTTGAGCATATCCTTGATCAACTGCTCGATTTCATTTTTTTGTATCTGCGGGTACCTATAGGGTCTTACACTCACTGGGATTGAGCCTTCTTTCAGATTGATCGCGTGTTCGTGTGTTCGAACCGGGGGGAGCCCCACTGACATTTCAAAGATTGCTTAGTACTTATGCATTGTCTCCTTTAGGAATTCCGATGTTCCCTCCTTCAATCCTGCCTCTAGGTATCCCTGCCCTTCTTTTCTCAACACTTTAACCATGGCTTTCAGTGATATCTTGGTTCTGCCCAAGGAAGGATCTCCTTGTAGGGAGACCATTTTACCTCTTACCCTAAACTTGAGGGTTTGTGTCTTCCAGTTCGTCGTCATTGTACCCAACACTTAATACATTGTTTAATTCATCAAAGAAAAAAAGGTCATTACTTCAATACTAAATAACAATAAGGAGTCCTTCCCCCACCCACTTAACCGAAAAGAAGAAACAAAAGCCCACAAAAGATGGACACTACACATTAAACAATATGCACATTTTCATTTTGAAAGAACTTTTTACCAAACCCTCCCTGTTTACATGATCTTTTATTAGTTTCATCGACAATAGTAAAGATTTACTCTGACATACACAATTTAGCATGGGATTGGTGAAAGCTCCATATCTATATACAACGAACTAAGAAAATTCTAGCATATGATATGCACAATTAAACATCAATGTAGTTTTTTTTAAAGGCTTGCGGCTATCATTACTTGTTATAAAGAACAAGGACAAAAATATGTGCAAAAAAAATACTCTATTTGCACAAGATTCTTCATTAAATGCGAGAAAAACAATTGCAAGTTTCATAGGAATGAAGTTCCAAATTACATTGAAATGTACAAAGTAAAACAAAAAAAATAAATTTGAAAAATCAAAGAAATTGATTTATCTTGCTAGAAAACCAGAGCTAAAATGAATGTGGCTTAGTATTTTAAAAAAGGAGTATATTACTCAAGATATTGGTCTAAAACTAATTAGAAAGCAAAGTAACTATCTGAAACTTCCCTTATCACTCCAATAAAAAAGAATTCCATAATTTCTTTGACCATAGTTCGACAACTTCAGCCATAACAAGCAGAAGAAATTTCACAAATATATACACCAAGGATCGTCAATTTTGAATGAAAAAGAATATATAGCAAGTCCAAAGGAATTAGTAGCAAACAGGTGATATGATGCATGCTTATGCTGATCAGTAGGACACAAAACGAATACTACCTACTGACACAAGAGCACATGCAGGGCAGAGCAGGGGTCCATAGATATCAATAAAGCATGGCACCAACGGTCCAATTCCACCAAGAAATGATGATGGCACATTGGCACATGATGGGGATATCACATAATACAAATACCACAAACACATGGAACAATGTATTTTTTTTAAAAAGGTCTTACTTACGAAAGCTTATTCCTAGACTAACTTCCCAAAAAGGAACATCAACCATGAGAAGATCTATCCCAAGGGACAAAGTTACAAACTATAACATTTCAAAACATACAAAACATGCAGACAAATAAATAGATTTGATTTTCAGAAAAGGCTGGATATGTAAGGAAGGAAAACAACCTGGAACTGTGGGTAGTCTGGAGCACTAAATAAAGTGATTAGTTTCCCAGATTGCACAACATGGCCAATTGGTAGCCTTGGACCATTCCTTAAGACCCGGCCTTTTTTTCTTTGGCATAAGGGCCTTCAGGTGATCTAATAATCATCTGTAACCCCCCCCCCCCCCCCCCCCCCCCCCCCCAAAAAAAAAAAAAAAAGAATAATAGGGCAAGCATATATTCAAATTCAATACTAGCACTATAGAAAAAAAATTAGCTGTAAGAACATATTGGGTGAAAGATAAAGTAGAGGGCATAGCAAAAAGAAATTAAATAAATAAATAAATAAATCTTGCGCCCAACTGGATAAGCAATGGCCAAAGATTACCATCATACTTCTTCCATCAAAAGTGCTAAAAATGGAATTTATCATAAAGTGTGATCAGTTAAATCTGATTATTCACTTGTCATTATAGAAGAAGCTGAATGAAGTACATGTCGCCACTCATCATGGATATAGGAGGTCATCTTACAAGATGCTAGGGTAGACCTCTGTATTGGGTCGAGCTAGGGCTGAGATAAGTCACATGCAAAATGGGTCAGGCCAAAGAAGAAACAAAACGGGCCGGGTTGATCCATGCCAAAGGAGATACAAAATGAGCCGAGTCGGGCTGGACTGGCCAAAGAGAGTATAGTTTTTATTTATAGAGGGTAATAGTTTACATGTATAGTCTCCAATCTTTGGTAGTAGACCATCAACAAGTACGTAGAAATAATTCATTATCTAATAGTATTTAAAAGTTTTGGAAACTATTGACCCGACTTGACCCATTAAAGACTCAATAAAACATGACCTTTTAAGAGACCAACCATTAGGCCCATTATTGATTAGGCCCTTTTACAAACAGGTCGGTCAAGGGCCCTTAACGGGGCTTCTCCCGTTTACAACATAAACATTGACAGTTAACCAGTAGAGAAAAATTCCAATAGACCCACAGAAAAGTCAAAGTTCTGGTAAACAGGTTAAGGACCATAATATAACATGGTTATGTCATGATACTAGATACTGGCTGTCATGTTATCACAGAGTCCATCACATTACCTACTGGCCTAAACACTTGCGGTAAACATGCTTCCCTTTACCACCATTACTTGGACATAACTTCTTTTTCAAAACCATAAACACCAGTTCAATATTCGAATTGTGATTCCACTGAGAAAATAAACTCTATTGGGCAAATAAAACTAGAAAAGGAATATGCTGTTAGACAAGAATGCTCAGAATTATGATTCAATACGAAGAAAACAGGAAGTAGAATTGCTATGCTATAGAATTATCCCCCACATTTGAAAGTTAGATCTCTGAGAAATATTAAGATACCAAAACTTAGTCCAGCAGCTCAGTAATAACAGTCAGTAAAATCTTAGAACAGCATATGTTATCCATGTATAATTATATTTCCATTTACCACACAATTAAGAAGCTACTCTAGTCAAGGTGAAGGAAGATTTAGATATATGCTTCCCTTAAAGACAGACAAGAGTATGTGTCGTCTACATTAATAAGCTATAAGCTAAATAAAAGAAACATAAGCTCAGCCAAACAATGTCCCATTGAAGGTCCAATTTTAACCATCAAAAGAGATAAGTGATTATCTTAGGCCACCAATATGTAGTATGTAATATACACTTAAACACAATGGAGTCTTAGGTTACACATACATTCCGTCCTAATCTCCTAAATATGTAAAGTTTATTAACAAACTATTTCAAATTGAGTGGGAAAACTCAACCATTAGAATACGAACATGAATCAGATCAACTATAACTGTAATACACAGCAATTTAACCCCATACTTCCTAAATTCCACTATACTAACCCTGCAAATGACAAAAGTTCAAAAAATAAAATAAAATTGAAAGGATAAAAAATACACTACCGTGAATAGACCCTTCCAAGCGAGGAGCAACAAGAAGGTTTCGAGTCCCCAAGCGCCTCCATCCACGTAATCGCCATTGAAGGAGGGAGGACACCAGATTTAGGACCCATTCTAGAGTAAGGGTTCCGTCTTCAGGCCATAGGATTGGGGGGGTGGGGGGGCTGAGGGATGGGGTTGGATGCAGGTGAGTGGTGATTGGGTGTTCGGGAGTGGGGTGTTTGAGATAAGCGTGTTGAAGAAGCTGACACCGGATTGCATGGTGAGGTGAGTTTGGGGTTAGCGGCCGAGTGCGCACAACTTGAGAGCAGTTGAGCTTATGAACTACGGACGTGGCTATTGGATGCTGAGGTGGAGGCTGATAGATGTCCAACTGCCCATGAAATAACCGGGCTTTGAGGTGGATACGGGTACCACGTCGTGATCTAGTCTGCCTTTGGCTTGGGTTTAGGGTTAACAGACTTCTGAGTAATTGAAAATATTGGGCCTTTGTGTAAGACCATGAATGATTAAATGGGATGATTTGATTTCATATTTTAAATAATAATTCAAAAATTTTAACTAATTAAATTAGTTAATATTCGATATAATAATTTTATATTATTGGATAGTATGTTAAATACTTTGTATTAACCAATTTGAAGGTTTCAAATTATTTGATTGGTTAATTTTATTTGTAGTTTGGTTCATTTTCAAAAGTTTTTTATTTTAGTAAAAATCTAGATTTATGTTGACTATTTTGCTTCGAATCTTTGCATTTTCAAAATGGATATACTCCGATGATTTTTAGCTCAGGGGTTGGCCTAAGCTATCATATAGGACCTTCACAAAAATTTATTAAGTTTGACCTATTTAACTAAAGTTTAAGACGATAACTTAGGGTTTATGAAGCACGGTCCACTTTCAGCCCGACATGGCCATGCCCACCGCTAAGTCTCAAATTTCTTTTTTCTTTTCCCCTAATACTACGACGCTAGTGTTATATTTAGCCCTTTTCTGACGTTAACCAGATCAAACCGTCGGCAATTTTAAAAAAAAAAAAATATAAATGCTTATTTATGATTTACCGTCCGATAAAATATACGTATGGAATGGATGATTGGCTGCTTAGTTTAATTTATTCAAATACTCCTAAATCTCGTAAGCAGGTCGGTTTAATTTTATTGCGTTAACGAGCTGTAGGCTACATTTAGTTAATACATTATGAATCTGCCCTTACCTCATACTTTGTATAAGGTTAGGTGTACTCCACGAATGTTCGTTAAAGCGAACTAGTCAAAATGCTTACCGGATATTAATTTAGAAACTTGCATTTTATTAATAATACTTATGAATGAATGTGGTTTACACAATTCTGAACTGTATATGCACCACTGACAAAAGTCAGGTGTTAAAAATCAAGTGAAAGAACATATATAAATATATTATAACTTATAAGTTTATAGCCTGTATCTCATTTGTAAAGGATGAGACGAATCTGATCTATAATCTGTGTTTTCAAAGCTGATGAAAGTATGAAAGTTAGGCCACTTTTGAGGGATGATAGATTAAACACATAGCTTTCTTGGTAAAAATATCAAGGAGTATTACATTCTTAAGAAGCTAAGTATTTATACCTTGTCTATAATACCATATATATTAACCTCTTCTTTTAAATTTATATCTCCGCTATATACCTCCACATATGTATTCTTTAGAACTTTTTGTTCAAGTATGATTCAAACCATAATCTGTTTTTCATATCCTAACGTACATCTTTGTAGTATTAGCTGGTGTGATCGACTACTCCTTGTGTTTTTAAATGTTCTATCTAAATTGATACTCTAATGACATGCTTGGAATGATAGTAATATATTACTAGGATAATAAAAGTCAAATATAAGAAAATGAATGTGAATTCAAGGAAAAATGAGAGTTGTTGTGTGATTAGAAATAAATTATATAGTGATGGTGTGTTGAGAAGTAAATAAATAGAAACTATTATCCTTATTTTGGGGGAAATAGTTATAATAGAGGGAGGGTGAGTGACTATTATCCCAAAATGAGGATAATAGTTCCTTTTTTTCTACCTCCCACCAAACCATTAATATTTAATCAACTTGCAGATACATTATCACTTTTTTATTTTTTCTTAGATTCACATTCATGTTTTTAAGTTTTACTTTTATTACCATAATAATATATTACCATAATCCCAAACATGCCCTAAGTGGGAACAAATACGCTAGTACAATTATAGCTCGATAGACTAGCAATTACTTATTATTATGCCTTGATTGTATTTGCAGAGAATGCTATTTTTTACAAATTAGCTTACTGAATAAGACAGGGTACATTTTATACCAAATTTGAGTGGCTAAGGGTTGTATGACTTGTATATTTCCATCTTATTCAAAGAAGTCGAGCTTCGTAAGCTGTCGTCACTGCAAGGATTTTTCAGAAATAGGTTTGATGTTCTAATTGCCTCCTCCCAAATTAATTATGGGCTAATAAAATAGATGAATAGAAGTGAAATATATATAGCTAATATTTGTCGTGTCAATCGAAGTGTCCTCAAACAAAATATAGATGTGAATGGAGCTTGTTCAACTGATCACAAATTATTAACTCAGAGTAAATGTTTGAACTTGAGACATCTCATGAAGAGCGTAAGAATTAAAATCACTGCTCTAAAGCCTCTAACTACACTTTTATGTTATTATAGAAAACTAATCTAAACCTATTTGCACATGTCCGAAACTAGCTTTGTATAAGTCTAGCTATGTAGGAGTGGGAGACCAGGAATCTCTACCCAAAAACAGGCGATTAATAACAATGGGTGGACAGTGCACCCGGGTGAACCAATGCTCATGATATATCCGCTCCAAAAAAATGTACATTACGTACATGAAAAATGTATCTTACGTAAATGGAAAATGTACATAATACACATGTTAATTATGTGGAATGTAAAATAGTACACCCGGGTGCACCTTATAATTTGTGGATTAATAAGACTGAATCGCCAACTAAGCAGAGAAACGTAATGGAAGTACGTACACACAATATACGGATGTTGGTTTTGAGTTGAAGAACACGTACAGTATAAAACTACAACTAAAACTACAACATGTTGAATGAGCAGGCTGGTAAATGATGTTTGTCTTGTTCTCTTGATCTTCTTGATATATGTTTGTTCTGTCCCCTCCCCTCGCCCCATATATATGTTTATATTTTTCCTCGATTTTCTAATGGATTTTTTGTCAGATTTTTTTTCCCAGATATGTTACAATTAGGACGAGAAAGTACCCTAAAGCACAAAATTAAATTAGAGCAATCTTGCTTGCACGTGAAATCAGTCTCATTCGAACCTATATCTCTTTCAAGATGGACCAGACAATTATGCTCCGACAAAATTGGTTGATCAGTAACGCTCTTTTGTGTTTTGGGGAATAGTAAAAGATATTTCAACCAGCATATATATGAGTATTTTATTTATAGTAGAAAATATAATAACACTAGTTTGATCGGTAGTTTTTAGTACTTTTCTGGTTTTTTTAAAAAAAAATCTTATTAGATTCGTTTTAATATATTAGTTTTTTTTAATTTTACTTTGTATAATTAAAAATATTAACATTTAAAAATATGCATTGATAAGTGTGTTTTGAAAAGTGTTGCAAGTGAAAAAAATAGAAGTATATAATTAAAAAATTCATGAAAAAAACATAATTTTAAGTCCAAATTTGGTCTGGTGGTAGGAGTTCATAAAAATTTAATTATCGTTATTGTGGATTGTTAGTTTAAGGGAGAGAAGGAGAACGATGGACGAGAAAATGTCATTTTTATTTGGTTAGTATATTGCTTCTTTTTCCCTTCATATGAACCCGATATATTTTTTGACTAAATTAAACATTGAAAGGTCAAAGTTTTAATTGTTTTGTCTTTCTTTCTAAATTCTCAATTGTCTAAAATAATTAAATTAACGCATGTGAAATAGATGGAGTTTTATCTTTGATTATTAATACTCGAGGCAAGATTAGGGATGTGGAGTGGGTAAGCTAACTCTTTTGTGGACAAACAAAATTACTGCGCACAAATGCACACTACACATTCACCTTATCCAAATTCACAGTCACTAACCTCTAGTCAAGATTAAAGTTGGTAAAATTCACTATTAATATAATTAATCTAATAACTACATGATTAGCAAATGCGATAAACAAATAATTAAACAAAAGGCAGTCAGTAAACACGGTGTAATCAGTAAATGTTTTGTGCTTAGTGAACAACCCTAGAAAGTCCCCCTCTTTCAAAAGCTTTCAAAAGCTTCCAAAAATATCCTACCAAATTTCCAAGCCTTTTTCTATTTTCCCTCTCTCCTTCACTCCTTAAAAAGTCAAGATCAAACACACTCTTCTCTACCTCTGTTTGGAAAACCCAACATAACAACAAAACACAAGTTTTTCAAAAATGAGCAACAGTAATAATCATGATACAGGTTACAACTACAAGAGAGTAATTGGTGGTACAACAACAAGATGTAACAACGGTTTTCGAGGTTTTCGTCTCAACATAAGGAAGTTGTCAATCCAAAGGCTCAGAGTGAGATTCATGCATTTCTTCAGGGGGTTGTTCAAGTGGAGGAAATCGTACGAGGGCGTCGTTAAGTCATTCAAGAAAGGAATATATGGTGGAAGAAGAAGCTGCTTCAGTAACAATAATGATGCTAATAATGGTAGTCATGGTAAGAGTCGATTAATATCAGACTATCAAAGGAAGACAGACTGTAGATTAAGGTCTTTGGGTCGGACCAACTCATTCTATACTGAAGCAATTGCTGATTGTTTGGAGTTTATTAAGCGTAATTCTTACTCTGCTGACGAGAATGAAGCTGCTCCTATTGTTGCTGCTCTTAGATAATTTCTCCATCTTATATATATTTTCCAACTTTATTTACTTTTTTATTTTTAATATTTTTTATCATTTGGGTTGATTATGAACAATTTCTGTAGATATGTTTTGATTTTTGGCTTAATGTGCTAGATGTCTGTGATGAAATTAGTTTTTGATCAAAACAAATATATATTAATATAATCTTATTATATACCGTGTATATACACAATTATTTTAAAATCTTAAAAGGGATCGTTTTTGCATTTTGATAAAAGTTTTATCCATTTTTTATTTACTCCTTAAAGATACAGTAGCTCCATAGTAGATATGTTATTTCACATATGAACAAAGGTTTGCAAGTGAGTCATTGCGGATAGTTTACCAGTTTACACCAAACTCCTTACCTTGTTTGTAGACATCGTAATATATAAACTAATTATATTGTTCAGCGCATCACTCCAATATATATTCACTCTTCACTTCTTATTCTACTTCTCCTCTCCTTCAATTCTGCAACGAGATAGTGTAATAATTGGCCGGATAGAATCCCCTCCAACCACAAATATAGTCAATTGACTTTTTTTATTCACCTATATTTTGGGTGATCATTTTAAAGTATCTATTATATTTCTTTCATTGTTTTTCAAACTTTATTCACCAACCTATGTTCACCAATAGTCTAGCGCACTTAATCATTGCAAGAGTACATACACGATAGAAGGAAAATTTTCATATAAATTATGTAGAAAAAATGATGATTGATGAATTATGTAAACATAGGTTGGATGTATCGGGTGCTGCATATGCATTATGCATCAACCTGAGGAAGCAGCGCCTCCGGAGTTTAAGGGAGGTTCTGGGTTGGTGCGAACGGTGGGGAATCAAATAAAGTTATTTAGCCACCTAATTTGGTTGAATTATTTGACTAACCTATATTAAAATTAAAGGATGTTAGTAATAAATTATGTATGTATGACTTTTTTGAGACACATAAAAATTCAAAAGATCAAAAGGATGCGGAGGAACTTCTTTTTGAAATTGATTGAAGATTGTTAAAAATCAAACTAGGAATTATCTTTTACCTTTTGAATAGGACCATCATCTTAAAGCATGCTATAAATTATATGGCATATGAATGATTGCCTTTGGCCCTTTGCGGCTTTGAATATTACATTTACTCATTCAAATGACCTAGTATTAACTATCGGTTAAAATCATGCGTAAGAGTAAGATATTTATCGTTTAACCATGCATAACATTGCATGAAGTAAATTTTTTTTTAAAAAGAAATAACAAGTGATCAAAGGGAATATTAACCTTATTTTGCATGAACATGTAAAAAGCATAATGCCATTTATTAAGCTTATACGCAGGCTTATGTATTGGGTTAGGGCCGGGATGGGTCACATGCAAAACGGGTCGGGCCGGGCCGTCTAAAGTGAGTATAGTTTTCATCTATAGAGGGTGATAGTTTACATGTATCGCCTTCAATTTTTTGTAGTGAGTCATCGGTAAATATGTGGAAATAATTCATTACCTGATAATGTTTAAAAGCCTTGGAAACTATTAGTCTATTATTGACCCGACTTGACCCATTAAAGACCCAATAAAATATGACCTTTTAAGAGACCGACTCATTAGATTCATTATTGATTAGACACTTTTTACAAATGGGTCAGTCAAGGACCCTTTACGGGACCCCTTCCATTTGAACACCTCTACTTATATAGTTATATGGTGTAAGTATGGTGTGTTTCACCCCAAAAGAAAAAAAAAAAAGCTTTAAACAATTGGTAATAAATCCTAAATAATTATTAGAAATAGTTTAGATGATGATGTTTACTAATTCATCAATTGCTTAATCATCAATAACAGCTAATTACATTAAACACAAGTGACCTATTGTTTACTGTTATAACTTTTAATATCATCACTACTTGCTCTTCTAAAATCATCCATTGGGTCACTTTCTTGATGTAACATCCCTGCTACCTCGAAATATTATTGACGGGTACTTAATCTTTGAAGTGTAATAAAATTTATACCAGGAATTCGCACGATACAATTTTCTATAAAAAGGGGGAAAAAAAGGAATTAGCACGATACAAGAAAATTCATGATACACGTTGAACCTCTCACATCCTCAAGCTCAGCTCGTTCCTTACGGCGTTTGCATTATTGGGTCATGAGGACAGACCAAAAATACGGTAATCATCAATATGCAAGCCACCGCAATTCTATTATTTTGATTTACCTTTGGGTATGTTCGAAGTACTCTCTTCGACCCTTAATGATTGCTCCATTTGACTTTTACGTATTTAATACACGATTATAAACATTTTTATCTTCAAATTTATAAGGTAAAAAAGTATGAAATTTTGATATTTTAAAAATTTACATTGAGATGCATCAAATAAGATCCACTTGAATATATTATTTGTTATAACATAATGAGAATTTATGGTCAAACTTTTGAAACTTTGACTTTATAAATAAAAATAGGACAATTTGTTAGAGACGGAAAGAGTACCCATTTTTTCCGCTTACAGTACATAGGTTATAAGGATCAAGTGAGTAAAAAATCAATTTGCAATCGACCTGACTAACGTAAAAGTAGATCAAATCGAAATATACTTATGTAACCTAGAGAGGATATAGCTACATTTGCTTCTGTTTCCACGTGATTCAGCTAATTCGTAAAATTTTATTAATTGATTTCAACATTTTCGGAACCGTACAAGTTAAGTCATACGTGATTGCTTATTTTGTAATAAGCATGATTTTAAAAGTGTGTAATACAAATACAACTTTTTCTAAGTTCACATTATTAATGTGTTTGAATATAATGCTACAACACCTTGTAACATTTTTGTTATAGAAATGACACGTGATATAACTTAATTTGTGTTTGTTATTATCTCAATAACAAAAAAAAAAAAAAAAATATTCATCGAACAAGAAGAAAACATGTTCTATTTTTTACTTTATCCGAGATCGTCAATGATATATAATTCCAACAAAATATATGTCTATGTATGTGAGTATTGTTACGTGTATCTAGTGGATAATATACCCATGTAATATAGACAAATTTATGAAGAAAATTTAATCCTTAATTTTATGAGTATTGATATACACGACATGATATTAACTCATTGGTGTCATTTTTTTCCAATTCATTTTGCAGATCAATTCCATCAATTGATCGACTTTATATGAACTTATTGACTTTGTCATAAATTATACATGTATATATAATCTCTTTACATAACTTGCTAATTCTTTATTGGCCAGAACCATGACCTATCTAAATTTTTTTGACAAATATAACTCTAAACCAATTTTTTCAAATCACATTTCCCTATAGATACGAAAAATAAGGTGATAAGGCCATATTAATTAGTAAACCCAGATACACCTTTCTCTATATCCACCATCTCACATTTTTATTCCACTCAGTTTGGCGCTTGCACATTCCTATATAAACATGAGAGTGTTTTCAAAATTGGATAGAGACAATAGAGAGTAGTTGCTAATCATAAATGAATGGACATTTTTAAGAATGCGCAAGTCATACGTTATGGGACTAAATTTCTTTAACCTTTTTTTAAAATATAATTCAAAAATAATCATCGCCCAAAAGTATTTCAAAATATGATCTTCATGTCAGATTTGGGTGTAAATCGTTGTTACGTACTGACATCAATTTTAAGTCAGTCAATGTATTGTTTTTTTAAGAGTTGAATTTATCCAACGTAAAACCACTATAAAGACAAAGGTTTTACATTGGGTACAATTAATTTCCAGATGTCATATCCCCATTTACCACCGTGTTTCCTTGACGGTTGTTTCTCACCTTATCTAGTGGAATGATTTCTAGATTGCTTTTTATTTGCTTTTTACCTTGAGTGACATTATGTTTTGTGCCTCTGCTATTCGTAGAATACTAATCTGTTTGCACTTCTTGTTTGATCTTTGTACATGACTCTCCTGCAGATTGATAGTAGGAGGGCTTACAAAAGTGAAAATTCCCCTTCCTGATTTAATGGGGTAAGGCCACGATTAATAGAGTGTTGGGTTTGGTGATGAGTTCAAAATGTAGAGAAGTTATTGTTTGCTGAGCTTTCTGTTTATTTGAACTCAGTCCTTCAGTAGTAATCAGGGAATCTAATCTCGGTCACGGCTAGTCGGCTACGATTGTGTTTACAGTTTCTGAACCATTTTGGCAGGGAATGCATAGTTTGACATTGTTGTGGGCTACTGGGACAGTCATAGTTTGACAGAAGAGGAGAGCAGAGGAGAGGAGAGCAGAGGAGAGGAGGGCATGGGAGGCGAAAATACAAAGTGAAACACGCGGAGGAAAAGGGAGGAAATGAGCCATGGTTTTACTTTTAAGTGAAATCGTTATCTTAGGCAGCGGTTTACACTGGGTAAATTCAACTCCCAAAAAGTCAATATATTACACTCGAAACTGATAGGAGGTCATATTTCAAAACACTCTGATAAGATGGTTATTTTTTGAATTATTTTTACAAAAAAAGGTTAAAAAAAAATTAACTAAGGAAACTTTGGTCATTTCCCGGGCTGGATAACTATAAATAATGGGAAGAAGCCTTTTCGATACTTTAATACGTAGAATTTGTCTCCAAAATGTAAAGAAGACGTAAAAGCTAGCAGAATGGATATCAATGATATTGGTACTAATATGTACTGTGTGGTTCATAACCTTAGAAGACTAGACTTTGAACAAAGAGGGATTCCAGGATGTTCAAGTTGTACCTCATAAGGCTAAGACCAGGATGGATGAATCTCAAACTGCTCTTTATAATATTCCGACTTAGCAGAGGTGAAAATTAAGAAAAGCTTGTCCAGTGACTAAAACTGGTTATTAACCGTCGTTTAAGGGCCTGCCCTTAGTGACCAAATAGCTCAAATTTGATTGACTTCATCTATTCACTGAAATAGATGCCAAAGATGCAGTTTTTTAAAAAAAAAATTCCTCGAGACAAATCTCCGGGACCTGATGGCTATAGCCAATTTTACAAGGACTCGTGGAACGTAGTTGATAAGGATGTGACAAGAGTTGTTCTATCTTTCTTTCCAACTTAGAAATAGTTCAAAGAGGTTAATATTATCACTAGTAATCTCATTCGTAAAGGTAAGTGCCCTGACATTGTGAGTAATTTCTCTTGCTGTAATATCCTGTATAAATGTATCTCTAAGCTGTCGTGTGATAGACTTAAGTTGTTCAGCCGGAGTAGGTGGCTGAAAATCAAGGTGATTTGTGCAAGGCCGATCTATATTGCATTATTGCGCACAAAATTATGGTTTTCAAAGACCTTGTTAGACACTCTGGAAGAAACAAGAACGAATAGTCCTCCTAGTTGCCTCATAATATTAAATCACAAAAGGCTATGAACAATCAATTAGGGTTTTTTAGAGGAAATACTAAGGGATCTGAAATTTTTGGAGACGTTAGTTTCTAAAGATATATGGTGATGATCTGTGTGACTACCCAGAAATGTTCTCTCAAAGTCAATGGCAAGATGCATGGGTTTAACTCGATCTTCTAGGAGGGGACTAAGGCTAAGTAATCCCTTATCACCCCTACTTGACTACTTTTTGTGCTTTGTTCGGAATAAATGTCAAGGATTATGAGGGTTGATGGAAGAACAGGAAAGTTTCAGATTTCACCCTTGACGCAGAAGCATGAGAATGACTCACATATATTTTGCAGATTTTGTGGTTAATGTACATAGCTTAGTACTTGCTTACCGAAAAAAGACCAAAATCATGAGAGCTTTTTTTTTTGGGATCTAAAATGATGCACTTTATCCTTAAGTACTCCTAAAACATGGTAATTAGCACTTTCGCCATTCCTTTATTTTTATCCCATTTCTATTACAAAATCAAAATTTAAAAAGTTCAACCATAAATTCTCATTATGTTTTAATAAATAATATGTTTAAATAGAATATTGTTGGATGCATCTCAATATAAATTTTTTAAATATCAAGTTTTTATAATTTTTTGGCTTATGAATTTAGTGATAAAAATATTTTAAATCATGTCTCACTAGTAAAATAACAAAGATTTACGGCTAAAGAATTGGGGCGTAATAATAGAAAAGCCGCAAATTAATTAAATCTTACTCAATATGCGACGTCACTAAACTAGACCCGCCGCATATTTATAGCAATTCGATTAATATGCGGCGTCACCACCTATAACCCGCTGCAAATTAATAGGAAATTGACTAATATGCGGCTTATATTACTGACACCCGCCGCATATTAGTTTGACCTTAATAAAAAAAAACCGGCATTTTCATCAGTAGTTCAGTTTACTTTGTAGTTCGCATTTCCTTACTTTGCATCTTCCTCTCTTCGTGTTCTTGCGCCCCTGTTAAAACACTCGCGTATTCTTGCCAACCCACCTTCGAACTAACCCCTCACGTTGGGTCGAGCATTTGGGTCGTTTTGGGTAGTCGTTCATTGTCGCCTCACCCTCTCCTCTGGCCACCGCCTTTTTCAAAGATATTGATTGATTTCTTCTTTTTATTTGTGTATTTCATTTTCTATATATGAATATGATTATTTTAGGTGTTTAGGGTTAGTGGAATGGGTTTATTTGACTTAGGGTTAGTTGGGGTTAGTTCACATTAGTGTTAGGGGAAGGGGTTTCGAAGGTGGGTTAGGGGAAGGGGTTGAATTTGAATTAGGGTTAGGGGTTAGTAACAAAAGATGACAGATTCAGTCTTGGGTTTCCATCTAGCATGAGCTCGTTATTTATTATCTGATAAGATGCGTCTTTTGGTATTGATTTCTCGGGAATTTTATACCTTCGCAAATAAATGACAAATTAAATGTTCAGAAAAAGCCAAAAACTTGGTGCTCTGTGTTATGAAGTATATGCAACTATGAAAATCATTGCTTAGATTAAAAGAAAGAAAATTTGGGTACATATTTGTAATTAGTGATGAAGTTAGTAAGAGACATTGAATACAAGTCCATAACCCTTTTCAAGAAGAATTGAAAGACATAAAAAAGAAATTGTGTCTACACCAAAATAATACACCTAAGTTAGCTTTTGTATATTAGTTTGAATTGATTTAGTTAACGCATATGGATTAGTACGTATATGAATTAGTAGAAATTGATTTGGCAATGTATATGAATTAGTAAATGACATTGTGTGTTGGTTGTGGTTGTATATAAATTCATATAAACAGGTTTGAAAATTTATTTTCAAAATTGGGAAATGTTGGATTTACAAAGGAAACTCTACCAAATTTTTTGTAGAATTTGTAGTGATTTACAAAGCATAGAACAGAGTTAATATCACTAAAAGAATTTAGTAACTTAAACTATAGAGCGAGTGTTTGTGGGTCATTGTGGAGTTTGCTTAACCATATTTTCGGTAAGCTACTTGAGGACCCTTTAGGTGCAATTATATATATAACTATGCGTAAATTGAGTATGGATTAGATTGTTATTTAATCTCTTACATGTTAAATAGGGCATAACACAAATTATGGAGCAAAAATGGATGTATGGTAATCATGCTTCGTTAGAGTTCATGAATGGAGTTGAGGAGTTTTGTAGATAAGTGTTGAAACACCTAAATAACATTGGAGATGATGAGGTGTGTTGCCCTTGTGTTGATTGCAATAATGTGAATACGGTTAGTGGTATAAGAGAGTTGAGGGACCATGTGATCCGGCGTGAGTTTAGGCAACAATACCACGTATGGGTATGGCATGGTGAGGTTCCTGCTTCTAATGACATGGGGTCGTGTTCTAACGAAATTCCCATTCATCAAGTTGAGCTAGAGCATCATGGCCAATTAGAATCTGATGACGTTGAAGATGTTAATGCCGAGAAGGAAGATGATGGGGAGGATGAATTGGAGGATAATGACCCTAGTGATGAATTGGAGGATGAAATGCTTAAAGGGGTTGGGGATCAAATTGGTAGTCAATCTCGTACTTTTGAGCGTTTGTGGGAGGCTTTTGAGAAACTGTTGTATCCTGAAAGTTGTCTGCCACATCAATGTTGTTAACTTGAAAGCGAAATATGGTTGGACTGATACTAGTTTCACAGCCTTATTGAAAATATTAGGGGACATGTTTCTAGAGGGTAATGATTTGCCTATATCCACGTACTATGCGAAGAAGTTAATGTGTCCCCTTGGGTTAGAGTATAATAAGATTGATGCCTGTCTGAATGATTGCATATTGTATCAAAATGAGTATGCAGAGTTCATTCAATGTCCTAAATGTGGGCAGTCACGTTACAAACTCTCACATGGGATAGAGCCTGTAGTGGGGATTAAAGGTCATAGTGTAAAGGTATTGTGGTACCTTCCCATAATACCAAGGTTCAAGCGTTTGTTTTCAATTAAGAGCGATGCAAAGAATTTGAGATGGCATGCAGATATGAGGAAGAAAGATGGGATGATTCGATATCCTGCGGATTCTCCCCAGTGGAAAACAATTGATGAATCTTTCAAGGCTTTTGGCGGGGAAGATAGGAACCTAAGACTTGGTCTCTGCACGGATGTAATGAATCCTTTTGGTACCTTAAGTAGTCAACATAGTACATGACCAGTTTTGTTAGTGATATATAATTTACCCCCTTGGTTATGCATGAAGCTTAAATATGTTATGTTATCGCTTCTAATATCAGGGCCCAATCAACCTGGGAATGACATTGATGTTTATCTTGCTCCCCTTATTCAAGATTTGCAGTTAATGTGGGATAAAGGTATATCAGTGTATGATGCATATGCTGAAGAGACTTTTACACTCCGTGTCATCCTATTATGTACCATTAATGACTTTCCAGCCTATGAAAACTTGTCGGGGTATAAGGTGAAGGGAAAGAAAGCATGTCCTATTTTTGTGGATGATATGGACTCAACTTATTTGCCTCATTGTGGGAAACATGTGTATCTCATGCATCAGAGGTTCTTGAATAGGTTTCATCCTTATCGTAAGAGAAAGATCTCATTTGATGGTAAAGTTGAGCAACGTAGAGCCCCTATACCGTTGACTGGCACGGAGGTTTATGACATTGTGAAAGGAATAAATAATGTGTTTGGGAAAACTGTGAAACACAGAGATGTTCAGGAGTTATGGAAGAAACAATCCATATTTTGGCAACTTCAGTATTGAAAGTATTTACCCGTTAGACATTGTCTTGATGTTATGTACATAAAGAAGAATGTTTGTGATGCCATCTTAGGGACGTTGTTGAATATACCTAGTAAGACTAAGGATGGTCCTAATGTTAGGAGAGATATGCAGATGATGAAGATTCGATCCAAGTTGTGGCCTGAAGACAGAACGCCTAAGAATGGAAAAGGTAAATCCACATACCTTACTTCGGCTTGTTACACTTTGTCCCGAGCAGAGAATAGGATATTTTGTGAGTGTCTATATGGGATCAAGGTTCCTATTGGGTATTTGTCTAATTTGAAGAACTTCGTATCAATGAAAGATCTAAAATTAGTGGGTATAAAGTCCCATGATTGTCATGTTATGATGCAAGTGTTTCTACAAATTGCCGTCCGCCATATTTTGCCCAAGCATGTTAGGGATTCTGGCCAAGTATTGGACATATAACTTTTTTTATATTATGTACATTACCTTATTCTTGTGTATTTTGTAGTTTTTATACGTCAACTGCATTAATTGGATTGTATTTTTTTATGTCAATTAATGGTTGTTTTTACGACCCTATTATTACACATAAATGAAAGATGGTTCATGTGTATATATGTATCTTGGGTTGCAGAAATTGCAAATGTAATATAGCAGGTTTTGATATCTCATTTGGGCGTAGTAGGAATCAGTTTAATGTGTTTTAAAAAAAACAACTTATATGCGGCGGGTGTCCCCAAGACCCGCCGCATATTACTCAATTATAGGTCAAATTTTCAATCTGGTTAATTACCATATGCGGCGGTTCTAGGTCATATACGCCGCATATTATTAACTAATATGCGGCGGTTCTAGGCTAAGTGACGCCGCATATTAATTAATAATATGCGACGTCACTAGCTAGAACCGCCGCATATTATTTAATAATAAGCGGCGTATTTTTTACGCCGCAAATTAAATAGATTAATTTGCTGCTATCTGTATTGCTGCTAGTCTTTTGACGCCGCATATTTATCATTTTCTACTAGTGTCTTAAAAACCATAAAAAGTCAAATGAGTGAAAAAAATTAAAAATAAATAGAGTAATCCTATATTATTATTTAAGAGTCAAAGTGAATGTGAGACCTCTAAATTACAATCTTAGGCTTTTTGTTGCTTCAGATGGAAAAAATTAAAAAAAAATTAAAAAATGTAGGTTTGGATAACTAATGATTCGTAGATTTGGGTAGAAAACAAAATAAAAATGCAGCTTTTGTTTTTTTAAAAAAAAACAAATAAATATTATCAAACATTAACTACCCACTTATAATCATTACCAAGCAACAAAAAAAATTAAACATTACCAAGCAACAAAAAAAAAATTACTCATTACCAAGCAATAACTTCTCATGATGAACCATTGCCTTAATTGCATATCCACACCACTATACTTCACAAATACAATTAAAGAGATCATAGTTGGTTATAGAAAATTTCACAAATACAATTAAAGAAATTCACAATCATACTATATATGCTGGAGGACGAAATCAACGATGGTCACCAGCTGCTTGCCAAAGCACACTTACACATAGGTATTATCTTTGTTTCCAATTCTTTACTGAACAATCATGTTGTACAACATATATCATACCATATTAAACTGATGAATAGATTAACACAAAATCAATCCCAAGTTTAATTTACTTCAATTAATTAATAACAAACATAATGTACAATAGGCAACCTAGTTCAATCTATCTCAAACACTAATATACTTTTTTTAAAAAAAATTGTCCAAATATGAAAATGATGAAATTAAACCAAATTGAAGTCATTTTGAGAGGAGTTCTATCACTAAAAAAATGTCCAAATATGAAAATAAAGAAATGAAACCTGAGGAAGATTTGAAGTATATTACATAAGAAAGGGGGGAATTTGAAGAAATGGCGGGCACATGAAAATTGGATAAAGGATAAGAGATAAATGGGATTATTTGATTTTATGGGAAGAAGAACAACAATGAGTAGTGAGTGAGAGGAGATAAGTACGAAATTTGGAGTATATAATAATACTTTTTACTCCATATTTGAAAAGTCTCAATTATAAGTGACAACAGTTTTGTTTTCTTTATAATATTTGATGATATGATATAGATAGAAAAGAGTATGTTTAGCATTGAATAAGACATATTTTAATATTAGATTTTCTTTTATTAATTGCTATATTTTTTCAACTTTATCGAATAGTATTATAGGTTGTTCAAAACATAATATAATTCAAATATTAATCATCAAATTTTTTCATAAAATAGTTAATAAAATGTATTAAATTTAGAGTTTTATAAGATTCTCATAAGAAATAAGGTCCCTGGTTAAGTAATTATTCATCTTAGGTGGAAATCATAATGTCTTGTCTCAAAATGAAATAGAAAAAGGCCGATGCTAATCGTAGGAAGCCAATAAGAGAATGTAAAGGAAACCGAGGCCAAAAGAAAGAATCCAATTCCAAAACTTGACTTTCCACCCACCCCACGTCGGCAAATATTAGTCCAAAGTCCATCCTCAAGTCTGAACAGTCCCAATTTCCAAATGTGAAAACATACGTTTCGCGCCTAAAGAAACGCGCTCACCTTTTGAAAAATAGTGATCGTCATAAATCATAATTCATAACCCAAATGTGTCCTTGGCTTAAACTCCGCAACGTCATCAAAAAATCCTTAAAACTGTTGCCTCCCCTCTCCAAGCGCTCACCCTCCGCCGCGAATTCTCTCTCCTCTAACCCTATGTCCACCGCCGTTATGGATGACTTCAAGCAGGCTCTCCGCACGCGTCTCTGTATCATCGGGAGTGGGCCAGCTGCCCACACCGCTGCCATCTACGCTGCGCGGGCCGAACTCAAGCCCATCCTCTTTGAAGGATGGATGGCCAACGGTATCGCCCCTGGTGGACAGCTCACTACCACTACCGACGTCGAGAATTTCCCGGGATTTCCTGATGGAATCACCGGCCTGGATCTCACCGATAAGTTTCGTCTGCAGTCGTTGCGTTTCGGAACCGAAATCTTCTCCGAAACGGTTACATCTGTTGATTTCTCAACGACACCGTTTAAGATCTTCTCCGCCGAGTCTAAGACTGTGCTCGCTGACTCGGTCATTGTTGCGACCGGTGCAGTGGCGAAGAGGCTGGACTTTCCAGGATCTGGTGAAGAAGGAGGGTTCTGGAATAAGGGGATATCGGCTTGCGCCGTATGCGACGGGGCCGCGCCGATTTTCAGGAACAAGCCGTTGGCGGTGATTGGAGGAGGTGATTCGGCGATGGAGGAGGCGAATTTCTTGACCAAATACGGGTCCAAGGTGTATATAATTCACAGGAGGGGGGAGTTTAGGGCGTCGAAGATAATGCAGAAGAGGGCAATTGAAAACCCTAAAATCGAGGTTTTGTGGAATTCGACGGTGGTAGAGGCATTTGGGGATGCGGAGAAGGAGAATAGGGTTTTGGGAGGGTTGAAGGTTAAGAATTTGGTGAGTGGTGAGGTTAGGGATGTGCCAGTTTCCGGATTGTTTTTCGCGATTGGTCATGAACCTGCGACTAAGTTTTTGGGTTCGCAGTTGGAGTTGGATGCAGATGGGTATGTAAAGACTACGCCTGGGACGACGAAGACGAGTGTCAATGGTGTTTTTGCTGCTGGTGACGTTCAGGATAAGAAGTATAGGCAGGCTGTCACGGCTGCCGGGACTGGTGAGGGTTTTTATTTTTAGCTGTTTAGTGTTATTTGCGTTGTTGTTATGGTATTGGATCTGAATTCTCATGCAATTACGTGTATGTTCTCCATTTGCATTTGATTTGATAGCCTTGCTTCTTTGTTACTGCCGGATTTGCCTAGGGATCAGTTGTTTGCATTTTGCATTTTGGGTGTCCAGGGAAGGATGCGAAGAAGTTATGATGTTTCCTATGTATTTCTTGCCGATGCCTTTCTTGTGCTGCTGGTAACCTGGTATGCTGCAAGTGAGAGGCTGCCGGCATATTTTCATTCTAGCTTTTTCCAGTTGTTAACGCCTGAGATTCACTATAGGATTCACTTTTTTTTTTATGATGATGGAGGATGTGTTTTTAAGATATGTGATCCCCTGAATCACCTGCAAGAGCCAAGTATTATTGGTTTAGCACATTAGCTTGCATATCTCTCATGTTATTCACTCGTAGATACAATCACTTGCAAGAGCCTAGTATTACTGATTTAGCACTTAGCTTGCATATCTCTCTTGTTATTCACTTGTAGAACTCACCCTTCTCGCGATATGGGGGTTCACATTTGTCGGTTCCTTCTTACCAGATAATTAGAATCTCCTGTATTAGTGGTGTGGCTCTCCTGCCCCCTCTATTTAGTACTCCAAAATCCTCAGCATAAGCCGCACTAAGTTCAACTCTTACTGTTTTTTAGAACCAACGAATTCATTTATTGACCAATAATATTTCATCTATTATCATCAGAGATCGTGAATTTTGATAAGGTGTGAGAATATCTGCAGAGAGATGGTGCGTTTATCTCCTGAAAAGGCTCTGGGTAGGTCACCAAGTCCCTCATGGGTTCTATGGCTAACAGCAACTTTGGTCCATTTGGGGTGTCAACTAATTGAGCTTTCACTAAGTCAAGCTCATACTTTTTTGAATATGTGCAGCTTGACCAGATATTACAAGGACTAATATTGCGCTCCTCTTTAAGTTCTGACTGCTGAACTTGTGCCATGTTACACCCTAGGATTTCCCTGATATGTATATACTATCCATTTTCAATCTTTGATGTTAATTGCCAAATGTTGCTGGTTCTTTTCTAAAGCCCCCAATGAGAATATAGGACTTGTGAGCTTCACTCCTTTCTGTGTCACATTTGTTTGACTTCTTAATTCTCAGCTGTATGTAGAGTTCCATTTCCTTGTAATTTTGTCTGTGCTGATATTCTATGTAGTGAGTCATTTATCTGATGTAGCTGGTAGGTTCAGTTAGATCTAAATTCAGGAACTAAGGATGGGGGGACTCTAATAAAATATGTGCTTTGTTTTGATTCATGAAATATGCTTAGTTTCCGAATTCTGACTATGATGATGCAGGTTGCATGGCTGCCTTGGATGCGGAACATTACTTGCAAGAAATTGGTGCTCAAGAAGGTAAGAGTGATTGAATACTGAAGCACACGACTAGCGTCCCAAGAGAAATTATTTCCAAGATTTAGCCCCTGATTAGGCTCCAATTATTCATGATATCTAAAATTCTGTTTGATAGACTACGTATTATTAGATCTGTTGTGCTCTTGGAGGCAACAGTTCAGTTCTTAATGCAAATTAGTAATTTCTCATATATCTTCAGTATTTCCTGTTGCTTTGATTTATGCATGATGTATTGTCCTGGTTGGCTGGTTAATGGTTATCACCAAAATGAAAGATTAGAAAATCTCCCCCCTAAAAATAATAAAATAAATAAGGATCTCGACTTGCAATTGATCCTATTCTTTTTCTTTAGTCATTTTGATTGCATAAAATCATATAGGCTAGTTGTACACTATCCTAAAAGCTTACTTTCCTAGCTTCTGCTAAAAACTAATGTAAAAGAAGGGGAGATTGCAAGAATATTTATAATTTTTTTGTCCATTGAACTTCCTAAATTAGAAGGCAAAAATATGCAAACGTGGAAATTGTAATTTATTCAGCATATCTTCTAAATTTCTAATTATTCGCACATCCAGATAACATATTGAATTACATCTACCACTGTCCAATGAGTAAAATGATTAGAAAAGCAAAGCTCGAGTGGATATTCTTGATGTACAGGCTTTGACGTTGTTAGTTATTTAAATTGGCCCATTTAGACAACTACGTGGTTCCGGCATAGTCCTTTAAAAAATAAAACAAAAAAAGTTATTGGAGATAGGATTTTCTGGGTGGATAGTGACTACCTCCTATTTTGGTCAATTGATGTAGGATGAAAATTAGGACATGGCTGATAATATCCTAGCAACATATTCCTGTTTTTAGTTGCAACAACTTCATATCATATCTCTATTAAAGCCAGACATCCTTGCACGAAATAACTACACCTATTGACACAAATATGTGATAAGTGTCGGCTTGTCATGCAAGATGCCCCAACATCTATAATTGACTACTATAGTTTTATTTTGTATGGACTTTCATATGCATAAAATGGTCTAATAGGCATGTGGATTTGCAAGTCTACATATTTATTCAGACTTCAGCAGTAAAATGGTCTTTCTTTTGTAATTGTTACAATACATTATACATACACATTAATTCAGATTTTGTGATCATAGTTATAAAGGAGAGGGCAATAGAACAGCATATATATGGGCACAACTGCAGAATTACCCCACATCTAATTAGTTAATGATTATTACCTCTCTGTCCATGCTTTCATTTCTCCCACTACGTAAAGTACACGAGTGATAATAATTTAGTACAATAAATATTGTCCGAAAGGGATTCCACCATTGCTCACCTCCCGGATCAACTTTTTTATGACACGGGCGGGTAAGAAACAAAACGGATACATTATCCTCCTCCAAAAGATAATAGTCCATAAGAAGAGCGTAAAAAAACCTAGATTCTAGAAAATCCATTGCTCAAATACACATCAGATTTGGGATAAAGAAAAATCCTCTTAATTTGCTTCATGAATCACATATAGATCTCATCTTCTAAATGATTGGAAAGCAGCCGAACACATAGTATCAGATATTATGGATATTATTGTCACCACCAACGTCTAATCGTCTAGAAATGTGAAGAAGGGTGTTGGCATTTTTATGAAACTGAGGAAGTATCTTATTTCAATAAATCCAATCAAGTGCAATTCAGTGTTTGACCATGGTTAAATAGGCCCGTCTTACAAATTAGGTTTATTTTCCGATTATCTTTGTACAAAGAGGGCTTTCTTTCTCTTAGGTTTGCATGGTAATTAAATTTTGGTACTTGGGTAGCCACTTTCTAATCTCACTCTTTTTCTTTTATTTCATGCCTCCCTCACCTAACAAACAAATGAATCGAACTCAAAAAACACATTGAAAAAAGAACAAGACAAAACAATGCTTCCAATGTTAAAGAGATGCACAATTGAACACAGATTCTTAGAAGAAAAAAAAAAGAAGATTTCAAAGAAGCATAGGATGGGAAAGATTCTTTGAAAATTACTCAAGGCTTCCTTTTATATTCCTCAAAATCAATGTTCATTTAAGGAGGAAAAAAACCATGAAAAGGAAGAAAAAAGAAAGCCTAAAAAATAAAGAAATGGAATAAAAGCTAGCAAACATGCCCTCACTAGGTTACATGAACCTGAGGCAGCCTGTCCAGTTAAGAAAAAATGGAAGGCCACATGAAAATGATGCCTTTATCATCGTCAATTTGCCTGTCTACCAAACACGAAAGTGCATCAAGTGCAGTTGATAAAGATATGAAGCAACCACACAAACTATACATGTAAAATGATTCAGATGCAAAGCTCCTCTCTCAGGTTCAATGGTAAGTATACCAATTTAGATTGAACCCGACAAACACAAATAAAATCAGAGGTTGAAAAAAGCAACGATGAAAACAAGTAATAACTGCAAACAACTTTGAACCTCTAGCATATTAGCAGATTGTTTATCCAGTACAATATCAAATGCAATCTTCCAAGATGATCACCAAAATGTTCAAAAGATTAGACTCAAAAAGAAAGGAATACAGCATTATACCTCTAAAAGCATTGGTAAGAGGCAGTGATACTGGTGTTATGAAAATCTACCCCCATGTAGAGCTGACAACATATGTACACCACCAAATGAGAATCAAAACCCAAGCCGATATCTCCCCAGAATAAATTATGAAAGCCAGATTCATTTTTTCATGTGAGTCAAAATCCTACTGATAAGAGCTTCCTTCTTTCCAGTTACAGGAAGTTTGTGGGCTGTTAGGTAGTATTTAAGGTCTACCACTGTCAAATCTTTCAACTGCCACGCACAAGACAGAAGAAACAAGCAAGAAATAGAGAATGAAATCAGAAAAAGGAGAAAACAAAGAGATACAGAGATCGTCTGAAAAAAGACAATCTAAGAAAGTAAACATAGCGCAAACCTTTAAGATGAAAAAATGGAAATCTAATCAAATCTCACCTTCCCATTTTCAGCAAGATCTTCCCAGTCATAGTTAGCAGACTCTTGAACTGCCTTGTCAGCGATTGCTTTACGTTTTCTTGTAGCTTCAGTAACAGTACTTTTGCCTTCTTCGTACTTGTCCCCATAGACAGACAACTTGAATTCTTCTACTGCATTAACAATACCAGGCCTGTTGTGGATATGACATAGCAGGATTGTCAGGTTACAGAATACAAATAAAACACAAGTTGTTAGGCTCGCTTTCTTCTTGGGATGACCAGAAAAAGAAAAGGACAAATAAAGAAAATATAATAAGAACAGATTTTTTTTTTTTTTAAATCCAGGGAGTTGGAAGAAAAATATCATTTTATATATGCTTCAGCTTTCAAGTGTGGAGAGCAGCCTAGGAACACAAGATCTTCACATAACCTAGAAACAGAACCATTTCAGCGCACTACCTAGCCATGCCCTCTTCATCTGGAAGAGTTTCGTCATTGATTTCTGGTATTTCATCTTCTTCCAGAGCCAAGGCCTGTAGTACAGCATAGTGCTTCTGCAAGGCTGCAAAAATAAACAACAATATTCTGAGATCCATTTACTTGAAGCTGGACCAGCAACAATTTCTCAATGGTTAACAAATGTGATTGCCAAGAAATGACTGGATGGACAGCAGGAAATAACATGCAGCAAAAAAAAATATGGAATGTGATTCGATGCTAAGAGATGATGAATTGAGATGAAATAACAACTTCTCTAGAGATTTTAAATTAAGAAGCAAAAACTTTTATCAAATCTTTTGAACAACAATAAGATTGTAAGCTAACACTTACAGCAGCATTGTTGTTCTATGTAACTATTTTCTAACACAAGAGCCCCAGTGACAAGATTGTGAGTTTTCCAAATAAGAATACAGTACAATGAAATAATAAATATATGGAAGCATTTTACTTACTCGGATTAGAAAACTGGCATACTGAAAAATCTCTCAAATCTACACGTCTCATAAGAGCAGCTGCCTTCTGAATTTCTTCATTTGACGCCCGAGGGGTTGAGAAGGTGACATCCATAAGAAGCTGTGAAAGATTGGATAAGATTTGCCAAGGATCAATTAAGCAGAATAATAGTGAGAAAATAACAAGCAAACAACAACAAAAAAACCAAAAATAAAAAAAAAACTTCTTGCCTCTTCTGTGTTTCTTATGTCATCACAATATGGTAGGTATATCATATGCATTCCAGGAGGCTCAACCTGACCACCGGAACTAATTATCTCATCCTGCATTCAACAAGGAAAGAAAATCACACCAGAACTATTTTTGTTTGACATACAAAAAAATGAAAGATGTTTTGTTGGGGGGTTGGGGTGGGGGCGAAGGGGAGGATGAGAGCATAAAAAGAAAAGAAATTGAAAAGGCAGAGTGGTATTAAGTTGAGTTGTACAGACTGACAAAGCACAGTTATCTTAAAATTTATAAATTTCTTTCTTTTTTTATTTTTTTTATGGAACACACATGTATTTTAGTTGTCTAATAGAATACAGCATAACCAAAATGCACAGTGTCATAGTTAAATACAGCAAGCACTGGTCTGGAAGATGATCTCTGAGGAAAATATGAAGCATTTCTTTTGGTTGCAGAAAACGAAGCTTATTGTAATACTCTGTCAACTGAGAGATCTGCCATTTACGGCTTCACTCCTTCGACTTTATTTTCAGTATAACAGAATGGGCGCCGAAATCAGGCAGAAATGATCCAACCTGACACAGAAAAATATCTATTTCACAAAGGATTGCAACCCCCAAAGGATTTCTGTAAAGGTCCACTTAAGAACAGAAAAGCCTTGATCCCCTCACTTGAACAGAACCGTTGTAAAGGAAAATTAACAAGGAATTCCCTCCATATTTAATACTTCCTCCTTTCTAAAAATATTAAAACATCTAGAGTTTTCTTCCCAATGCACAACTTTAAACAACTTCATCTCTGATTCTCAATAAGATTATTAAAAGTTTGTATCTTGAAATTATTAATCAAGACAAATTTAACAAGATGCCACTTAACTATATTTTACTTTGCATAGAATCACAATAGATGGTCAAAGGATAGTGTGTGAAATAAAGTAAATGTCAACATGTTGCAATATTTCAAGAATAGAGGAAGTGTGTCTTTTGACTAAGGATTAAAACATAATCTCAAACCTTAGGATTTGATAAAAAAAAATAAAAAAAATTAGTTCACCACATAAACCTCGAATCTACCTTGCAAATTTTTTTTTTTTTAAATAATATAAAGTAAATAAAACTTACTTGAGCAATTAGTGCAACCAACTGAGGATGTGCTGAACCTCCAAAATATGCAACGGCAAAGCTGCATTGTCAAGACTAAAAGCTGAAATGACATCTAACAAGCCAGAAACTGAAGTGACATAAGCAATATGAGACTCAGATTGTACCATGCAATGACATGTAGCAGTAGCAGAGAACTTAACAAGTATATTTTTCTTCACAAAAGCAAAAAGTCAGCAGGTAAAATGCAAATGAAGACAAGTGGATAGGCTTTTTTTACCTTAGACTGTGTTATTACATTATCAACGTATACATCATAAAGTAAAACCTGAACAGACTAATGAAATTCAAATGACTTCCTTGAGTTTTTCTTCAAGAAATACTTCTTAAAGAAATAGACCATGGTGTGGACTATCTAAAAAACAAGAAGACTGGTCAATAATTTGGGTTTTTTTCTTTTCCCTTCTTATCATGCACAATGAGATTGCACTCTATAACGCAGAACTAATCTGGAGCCAAAAATAAGAACGTTTCCTGTTTCAAAACTAAAAAACCCAGCAATTGGATGAAGAGATGCTTCCAGATCAATATAGATAAACCAAATCTTTGATTGGCTACTGACACATTTGAAATTTACTGGAAGGATACTTATCTCTCATGGGAGTTGAAATCTTTTGGAGTCAATATCAAGGTGTCAACCGTCAAACAAACACTATCCATTTATGTGTCATGTCATTGTCCAATTAGACAAAAACAAGTACAGGAAATAAAAAAAGGAAAACCAGCCTCAGGTTCAAACCAAGATAAGTATCTTGAGGCTTTTCCATCTGAGGAAATGCCAAATAGTTAACAGGCCAAAACTTTATTATATGTCGCTTTTCTATAAAAGGTTCGGAATTGTATGATCAGGATGAAATTAGGACTGAAAAACAATATATATCACTGGGAGCTTAGTCATACATTCACATGTGAAGCATTAGAGTATGTGTATGTGTGTCCAAAACCTACTGGCAAGCTCGATGTTGATTGCACAAAGATCTGGAGATAGATTATAAAGATTGAGGAGCAGGTTACTGACCGGTTAAGCCGCAACATAGATCTATGCAGAGCAACGAAAATCTTAGTGCTGCCAATCATTTCCTGCAATGCATACCACGTAGTTAATAAAGTTTTCTCAGAAACTTCCAAAAATAAAACAAGAATCAGAAAAGGACCGACAAGAAATTAAACTGATGACAAGTAAACAGAGCCCTCCTTTAACATTAATTATTCATCACTTTCCTTAACTTTCATATAAACTGAATTGATGATTCATAATGTTGGGTTGGGTTGGGTTGGGTTGGGGGGGGGGGGGGGGGGGGGGGGGGACATAACATATACAGATTAAAATGTCCCTCCTGATGATCTAGCATAACACGTCAAAGTGAGAATTTTGAGAGTTATACTTGCATGAATAAAACATCCAAGTAATGAGAAGATTTCCCACAACTGAGTGTAATACCGCAGTATAGAATGCCCACAACGCTTGAAGCCAGAGAGAAAGAAAATACTTCTAAGAAGAAGAAAAAGATTTGAAAATTACATAATTTTCTGAATGATATATCATCGGTGAAAAAAGGAGAATGTGAAAAGAGACTACAGGCATCAAGAAGCCAGGAAGACCGTAAAACAGCATTCATATCTTCAACATTGAAAATTCCAGGGACAATCCAATGAGCACAAGTCTATAGAAAACACAGAATTAAGTACTCCTCACCAAATAGAAACTAAATTAGACACCATCTTCAACTGTTTTGGCCACTCCTCCCAATCAAACAACCCACGTGACAACAAATATAACAGTGTGCCACAACACCTTCGGCCCTTACTACTCCCATCCCCCACCCAAAAGTTCACAATCTTATCTGACAGAAGATACACCCAGTAGACACCCTACCATAAAAGAGAGATGGTTCATTAAGAATAAACCACCTTGCAATGCAGAAAGAGAGGTAACAGCATAACGTAAGCATTGGGTCATCGCTAACAACATAACGTAATCATTGAGTTTATCCAAAAACGGTTTGACTTATTCCAGGACCTTTACCTACCAAGCAAAATGGCAATGGGAAATGGTTTTATCTGAAGGCTAGAAGATATTACTCCACTAGAAGCTGATAGCTATACGTGTTTAATTAAGAAACTGAGTAGGAATTTGGCTACAGGAGAATCAAAACCTAACATTGGCCCCACCTACCATCCAATTACTAGATATGAAGCTTTAAGTACAGATAACAATGGTAGAGATGAGAGGAGATAAAAAGAGGTTGTTTCCTCCCCTTACCTTTTCCTAAAAAACCACAGTACCCAACAAACACGTCTTAGCCTTTCCATCGAAACATTATCCACAATTACTCACTATGTACCATAAGAAGGTAAAATCCATTAGATATCACCAAAGCAACAAGAATTCAAAAAGCATCCCTTATCTTGATCAAAAAAATTAAAGCATATTAAATTGGTAGCAGCCATGCTTAAAAATAAAAGGGACTTGGCAAAATATGTGAAATAGTCCCTCCTGAAAAGATTCATCCAGAATAAATGAGCAATAGTTAGGAGAGGTGAGCAAGCAGCAACTAGAAAGAATTTCTGACGCCACATCACCAAAAACTAGACCACCCTCTTCTCTCGGCATAAGGACATTATACCACAATCCTACCTCATAAACAATATTCTACTCCTCGTCGGTATTTGTTAACAACCAACCAAATACATATTTCTCATTGTCTCCATCATCTTAAACACACCAAGGGCTTACAGGAGACCCAAAAAAATTTACAGGGACAAGACAGGATTAGTATGATATGTCCCCAAGAGGATTACTAACGTAGTATTTTTTCGGGGTAAAAATTAACCTATTACCAAACGTCAAATATCTCAAAAAACTTTCATACCAATTAGATTTGAAATGACACTCCTCAGCTTCCCACACAAACCCTGTCACCCCAAGGTACTATTGAGGAAGAAACTTAAAAAACAGACAATTGTAGATGAATCCTTATCAATTAATGTGATAAGGAATTAGTAAGCTTTATATTTGCATGAGTAGAGCTTAAAAACTTTCAGAACTCAAGTACAACAAATTTCTATATTTCTAGAATTTCTATATTTCTAGAATAGCATTGATCATAATAAAAATAAACATCAGCACACCAATGGACACGAGAAAAACAGAACCCAAAAAGAGCACCAGACTGAAAAGTTTACAGTAAGGAAATTACAACAATGGAAATAATATTACAAAATACGCAGCAGCAAAGATCAGCCATCAACATATAATGTAAAGGTACCAAGCTACCTCATCGGTAGGAAACAAAAATGTTGACGGCTTCAGATTATGATAATCCTTCAAGCAACTCAATGGCTTGAATCCAAGAAGACAAAGTTGTGTTATAGAGACTCTTTTTATCTGAGATATCTCCTCCCTGGAAAATGTTATTTCCCGACTGCAGGGAAATTCAAAACATACAATCAATAATTGAATATAATACAACTGTATCAGAAAATGAAAGAATAAACTGTGAAACCATAATTGATAAGGTATGGAAGTGTCAACCAATAGCCACAACCCATCAGAAACACTGAATCAACCCTGGTTCAGTGGCTCAAAATGTAAATAGTGAAAACTCATAATCAACTTAAGTCAACCTAGCTAACCCTTGGACTTACAGATATACCCCACGTGTAGAAGTCCACCACAAGAGAACTGTAATACTAAGCATAGAGGGCTCAAAAATATCAACGGCAGACCCGATAACACACTAACCCATCTATTTGTCCATAAACCAACTCTTTCAAACTACAATCACTTTAAAACTGCCTGGTTGAATCCTGCATACTCTTCCTTGCTTAACAATTTGGGAGTCAAAAGCTTTAGCCCCTTCCCAACCAGAGGATTACACATTGTAAATTTACAGCTATTAAGTGATTAGCTTCACTGAGAAACAGCTACCACCTAAGCCCAAGACAAATTTCGCAAAAATAATTAAGCTCCCCGGCAAAAGATCTTGAATAATACTCAACCCCATTTGAGCCAATGCAGTTCTATTGCTGTAATTCATGAACACAAAGGAAGTAGATGTCATCAAGAAACGAAATATTACAAAAACAACCGTCAACCAGTCTTCAAGCTAAAAGTACTAACAGGTAGGACTCTAAGAGTATTAAATTAGAGATAGTAAGAAACTTACTCCCTGTAAGTTAGAAACTGCTTGGGAGCTTCTTGCATTAGTGCACCAGTGTCGGCGCATATTAAGGACCTTTCAGTCTGCACAATGTCCGAATACAAAACATGAGTAAACACTACAGATTCCAGTGGCGGACATTGAATTTCCTTAATAAATCCAATAACATTACAATTACAATGGTTTACGTTCTTCAACTTTTTTGAAGTTATGAGGTTACTAATTGGATGTCCTAACAACACGATTTGCTAGGTCAAACTTTGAATTTCAAAAGGAATGATCCGACAAATGAAGAGGAGAAGACCATGTTCAATACTATAAACTTCAGAATTCAAATGACAAAGAAGATATATCATAAAACCCAAACAATACTTAAATTGGACTAATCTTAAAATTGAAAACAAGCAAAGGCTAATATCTTGTTTTACTCAACTAAGCTACTTTTACTAAATCCCTAGCTCAACCAGGTAGTCAAAGAATTGATCCAAATAATACAACACTTATTTCTCAAATCGACATAATAAGCTATTAGAAAATTATAACTTGGAACAAGACTAAATATTCCCAAGGTTTCCATACTATCTTTCACTGAAGGGAACAATTTTTCCATTTATAAAATCATTTTTAAGGGACTCATTCATATTTCTTCTCAAACCACATTAGAGAGATGACTAGACTCTAGAGCCAACGACTTCAGATCCAAAAGAATTGGAATTTCGTGTCCTGCTGTATTCATTCCATTTTATGCTTATTCATGCTCATTCTTGTATCCAACCACCTCTCCACAGAAACAACAAGGATTATAATGTCAGAATCTATTTGGGCCGGCAGTCATCAACTCCCAAATCCAACATTTCATAAAGCTTAAAAATATAGCTTTAGAATTGAGGTATGCTAAAAGCAATGAGGTTATATAGTATCAGGGAAGCAAAAACTACCTTGAGAGGAAGATTGGATGTAGAATCCAGCCAGATTATATTTCCTAAAAACACAAGGCAAAGAGGACCATGTTATGGGCTAACTAAAAAAAGGAGGTAAAACAGTACAAAAGGATACTTGGAGATTATGTTGACAGACAAACCTGGATGAGTAGGTCGAAGCAGAGCATATGCACTCAGTTGTATAGATATGCCACTCGCAATAGACAATGCATATGTTCTATATCTGCGTTTCTTGAACATACGCTTTCTCAGCTGGTTCTTCATGTCTTGAAATCTGCATATTCATGAATACATGAGAACTTATCAACCACATTTCGAGTCAATTTTCTGTACAACTCATCAAAGTGAGTTTAGGATGGCAAAAGCTCCCAAGGTAGATGCATGATGGCATGAGAGTAAAATATGACCAATCTGACTATCTCAATCAACTAGATTCCCTATAGGTCATAAAGCAAATCATAGAAGAATTAGGAATAAAAATTTTTGATCTCAAACCTCTCTATAGACGAGGGAATGAAATCAGAAAGAGCATCACCCTCCAATCCAAGCATGTCCTAAACCAATTGTAACTTTAATGTAATTTATGGAAGGAAAAAGAAAAAACGAGAATTATATGAATAACAATAGAAGAGGAGACATTCACATACAGCATAGAAAAGAGACATGTTGAAGTCCCTATCAGAATTACTTAGAGGAAGAAGTTCAATAGAGATACCAAGATCTTGTGCATCCTATTAAAATACAAAACAGTATCAAACCAGAGTAACATATCAGTTCAACAAGATACAACTGAATAGATCTTGAAGATTCTTACTTTAGCTCGTTGCAAAGTAGTCCTTGTCATGTCTAGCTTTGTTACTCCCTTCAAATTCCCAAATGGATCATCCTCATTTGAAAACAGAAGCATACGCTTGTTGGCTGTCTTTGCAGATCTAAAGAGAAGCCCTTTAGTCACATTTTCAGGTCAAGAAAAGTGGTTTCACATACTGTAATGAATTAAGTCCTGAAGCTTATTAAGAACATATAGCAACAACAATAAAATTTTGTTCAAAAGATCAGATTACCCTTTGCGAAGAAGGGCTTGAGCAACCCAAAGAGCATTGTAGAGAGAGTTTTCCCGAGATCCAGAAACAATGCCATACTGACTTCCTATCTTTTTCATGAAAGATTCTGCATGAACAGATTGAACACAAAAACCATGTCAGGCAAATGGGCTGATCAAAGAGACCACAGACTAAATAACTGCTCTACAACAGCCACTCTGCATCCATCCATCCCGCACATTTCTTTTCCCATATCACTGTCCCATTTGTCCATATCAACCCCCCTTCCATCTCCATACCAGTGCGCCTTTATTCTTTATTCTATTTTGTCAGGTCTTAGTTATCAATAAAGAAATGCATTGACAATATTACTCGTTAAGAAGATTAAAGATTAAAGTGCATATATGATCCAAGAAATAAGTTAACTTTGACCTGTAGAAACAATCTTTCCTCAAGTGAAAAAGAAACATCCTTAGAATACAATTCAGAACCAAAAATCATAACCAGCTCGATAAAAATAGAAAGAAAGAAGTACCAAACAAAGCCCAAATTTAAATTCATTCAAATTCTCAGCATTAATATCCCATATACTCTTTGTATCATTCCAACACTTTGCCTATAAGACACATTGAGTATATTTAATTTAACGATGTGTATTCAAGTTTCTTTACAAGCTCAAATTTTCTTCCCCTGATAATTATGTCAAGGAAAGCAATGGAAACTTGTCATCCTTTTTTCAAGATAAACTATCGTTAGCAACTTTCTTCAAATACTTGTGATGACGATTAAATTGGATATGAGACGAGCCAACAGTCCTCCTAAGTGCTATCATAGGGAGTAATAACTCATTCACACAAGTTAGACAAAAGTACCTCAGCCTCACACTAGAGGGAAGCACCACCGAGCAAAGAGAAAAGGCAGAAATTTTATACTATGAAGTATTTCTATTTGTATTATCATAATAATACACGAAAACATAAACCCCAAGTTAAAAATCACTTCCTAGCAGTAAAAGTCAGCCTGCTATAAAGCCACCACGAAACATCCAGTAATCTGGGCACACTATATACTCAATTTAAAGTAAACAACTCAAACTAGATGTCCCAAGTTAGACAACAATAAATGAGTTCCTTCAAACCTATTCCATTGAGTTTGACAATTGCAAAATTGTAATACAGCATTCTATAAATGATTCTCCACTCATACTGTTTTTTCTTCTTTAAAGAACCAGAGAAAATGTGGAGAACATTATACCAGTGAAAAACCACAAAACTATTGGATAAGAGCGTGTCAAATCAATGTAGAGGACAAAAGGGCATACCCTCAATATGATCGAATTCTTTTATTAGCCTTGCTGTAGGCCTTGATAGACCATCTTCATCAGCAACACTAAATACAAATACACCATTTATATCCTGCAAGTTCTTTTTTTCTCGCTGCAGACAATGTAAACCAAAATTTTTATATAAAAAAAAATCCCCACTTCCAAAAAGAATATTCTTCATGATGCAGCACATTTTGAAAACGAATTAAACATGTTTTAAGAGCAGCAACCTACAACAACATGTTCCCAACCTTTTATAGAAGGCATAGCTAGTAAGTAACATGTGTTGCAAAGCATTGGCAAATGCAAGAAATTGTACTTCAACAGACACGCATGAAATCTTAAACACCGAATATCAAATAGCATATTGTCATACAGTGTTGAAAAAGCAAATTGCAACTTCGTCATACGAAGTATTAATGATACAGTTCTTCAAGGAGTCGGAAATACAGCTGATAGCCATTTGAAAATGAGTCTGGTCACTCCGATCTTCCTGCAAAAACAAAAACAGATGTTATACCAACAACTGAAAATGTGCAAGTATAAGCTATAAACCTGCAATTTCATATTGGTTATAATATGTATAATGCACATTAAATAATGGTTACAGAAATGAAGAAGAGGGGTACCCCAGGGCAGGAAGTGGAGAACATTTTGGGGGAAGCATCGACAAGGTATACCACATACTCCTTGCTCGATTCACTCTCCTACACAGTCACAACACCCATAAGTCTGGGGGAAATGTGATATTTGATAACGCTGTGTAAAAAGAAGGAAAGAGAAAAGGTAGACCTGAAGGTTTGGCTGAGATTCGTCTTCATCGTCGCGGAAGACTTCATCTGGATCCAACTCCATCTTCTTCTACGACTGATTTTGCGCTACCTGTTGAGTGTTCAACTTCAGGGAACTGCCTCGGGACTCGGGAGTAGAGAGGCGGGGGTTTTTTCTTTTTATTTTTGAAACTATTTATACCAACCCGCAAAGCGTATTGTAGAAGATTCGCGACTTTTTGTTAGTGAGCAACTGAGCACATAAGCTTTTCTCACAAAAAAAAAAAAGTGAGGACAGAAAGTCAGAAACTTAAGTTTGCTCCGTATTTTTAATACTATTCGTGCCAAATATCAGATAAAATATGGACTACAGAATCACAATCACAAAGGATGAGAAGATGCCGTATAGTTAGCTAAAAAGATGTGAAAATATTGGTTGAGACCGTCATATTAGGAGAGTGGCGTGACATTGATAAAGTATAAAGGGTTATCCTACGCTCATTTCAAATTAGATATATTTTGGTTATAGAATAAATGTCTCATGTATTGAATTAATTATCTAAGATATATAAATAAATGTCTCAGGTATTGAATTTATTATCTCATATATATAAATAAAGATCTCAGGTGTTGTATTTATTATCTCATGTATACAAATAAATGTCCCAGGTATTGAATTTATTTATCTTAGATATACAAATAAAAATCTCAGGTATTAAATTATGTCCTGATCCTTCGTATAAAAGTTATGATTTCAGTTATAGAATTAAAGGTTTCATGTATTCAATTTATTATCTCAGTTGTACAAATAAATGTCTCAGTTATTGAATTTATTATCTCAAATATACAAATAAATATCTCAGGTATTAAATTTATTATCTCAGTTATACAAATAAAGGTTTTGGGTGTTGAATTTATTATCTCAGATATACAAATAAATTTCTCAAGTATTGATCGTTTGGATTTTTTATACAATGTTGCATTTGGCATAGTATTGATGGTTTCATTGCTTGTATATTGATGCAGGGATGTGAAATTGGAATATAATAAGTTAAGGGAGAAGATGAGATAGTACAACACGAAGAATGCCTCACTTTGTGGAAAAATTTGTTATAGATGTAAGTTCAAAACAAGCCTATGTACTAATTTTTCTTGAACCTGATATATTTAGACATTACAGATAGACACTTAACCTATGATAATACACCATTCCTAACATTCCTAACAATCTTAGAAGTAACGTAAACATCAAACATTTATAACGATCGCTAAACTAAAATATGAAATTGTATTGGTGGTTGAAGATGGTGTGGATATTATACTGTGATGGTCGTTGTGAAGGTGGACAAGGAGGTGGCTATGGTGGAGACGGGTGACAGTGTGATGGTGAAACTTGGAAGTTGGGGTGGGAATAAAAGAAATAAGGTTGAAACTTGTGACACTAATGAGATAGTGTGAGATGTTTCATCTAATACCAACTAATGGTGAAACACATAAATGAGTCAAAGTTATCAAAATTTCACCTATTATAGTTAGGGAAAAAATAAATCTGATATTATAGACACTGTGAATTTAAATTGTGTGCTTCTCTAATTTAGTAGGACATGGTTAAGAACATCATTTTGTAATAGTGATATCAAAATGTCAGATGTTAGACAAGGGGTGAAACATGATACAAAGTTACAAGAAAATTTGTTATATCTCAATTTGTTCTCAATATCTTGCTCCTTTAGACTTTTAAAAATATTATTGGCAATGTCTCTTCCATTACAACTTTACTCGGAGTCGAAAAGGAATAATATGGACAAAGTTGGTCACTTGTTGCATTTCCATCTTCGATCAATAAAATGATTCGTACGAATCATGTAAATAATTTGTTGACGTTCTAAACGCCAAAGATTAGAAGACAAAAAAAAAACTTATATCAATAAAGTTTTTGATTTATTTTTTTTTCCGTCTCATAAACTTTGAAAGAATCATTTCTTATATTATGACACGACACACTAGCCCATTGTGGTATTCCCCTCTCTAAAATTAAGTTAGATTCTTCTTCATCGACTATAAAAGAGGCATGTTCATGCAAGAGAGTCAAATGTGATATTCCTTACCTCTAGGTCAACATGTAAAATTTACCACCATGTAATACACCAACAAATTCATTACTTGGCATACCCTCACTTGAATACGAAGGCAAAAAGGTGAGCATTTTTGTTTTGATAAAACACAAGCCTTTTTGAGGATAAGAATATACATGTGTGTTTCAAGTGAATTAGTACCATATTTTGAAAATTAAAAAACGTATGACAACTTTACTTCTAGTCTTTATCTTTGCTCCAACACACTTAAGTTGCTCTATGTCTAACCTATATGCTTCGTCAATAGTGGGGGCATCCCTCGCATTATCTTGCTCACCTATTTCATCTATATCGTCACCCTAGTCTTCTACATTTTGATATTGCACATGATCATTTGGATGTACATTGAACTCTTATAGTGTATGTATAGAGGAAGTAGAGCCAATGAGGTGTGTAGAACATGAGTTATGAATCACTAGACATATCTAACAAATATCCAAGAACAATAACATTTTAGTAATTAACACTTATCTCAAAAAATAGTTGCAAAACAAAAAAAAAAACATAAACATTGTATATATATCATAACTATTTCATGAACCTTAGTTCTTTAGTGAATTTAGAATCAATATAAAGCTAAAACATATTAGAGAGCATTATATAATGTCCAAGAAATAAGTTAACGCAGAATAAGATAATGCATAAGTAAGTCATGCAACATCTAAGACAATGACATTATTTATATCATGATGGCAGACGAAACAAGTTAATATCATTAACGACCAATTCATAATGTAAAAAAGCAAAAGTGAATCTTACATGTACAAATCAAATTTAATAGAACATACCTGCTCCCAAGGAGGCGAGAGGTTGGCGATTTGTGCAATGAGAGGTTGTTGGAGAGTGAGAAAACTACTAATTGATGAGAGAGACAACTGACTCTTAAGGAACAAATGAGAGATTTTGGAGAAGGTAAGAATGAAGCTGAGAAGATTATATTTGCTGAAGGTCGAAAAAGTAAAGGCACAAATAAAGATGAGGACAATAATTGAAGTGATGTGACTTGTAAGACAAATTTGAAAATAAAAAGAAATTTGATAATGTACATTTAGGCTCTTGAGACAAACTATATAGTTGAGACAAACCTCAATTCTCTTTTATATATGTAGTTGAGAAGGTTTATGTGTCTAAGGTCTAACATATTACGTGCCAATTTTATTTGACGGAATTGGAGCGGCTTGCTTGTTTCATCGTTTAAAGCATGATACGTCACAGTTTTCCAACCTCCCTATCTGTTTTTTTACGCAAATAAGATCATGGACCGGGTGCACGATGCGCATCGTGCACCCGGAACAATTTCACTAACCATTTAGTAAAGCTCACTAAATATTTTCCCTATTTCACTGACCATTTACAAAACTTCACTAACCATTTGCCCAATGAACATATCCTTTATTTCAACGACTATTTGCCCAATGAACATGTATTTCATTTCAATGACCATTTACTAAATCTCAGTGAACATTTGATAAATTTTACTGAACATTTAATTAAATCTACTAAATTGTGGTGCATAATATAATGCGCATCATACACCTGGGTCCAGGCGCGAAGCGCATCAACAACTCCACTCCAAGTAACTGGGATCAAATAACCCCCATTTATGTCCAACTCTCCGTCCTGTGTTCTTACAAATTTGATTATAGACCCCACCCATTCAACTCCAATTCTCCACCCTAATCTCTCTCCAAAATGGAGGAGTATCCGGAGGACCTCCGAACACCACCCGTACCATTAGTAGCATTAGTAGGTTGTCCGGAGCTCCATCCTACGATCTCCGCCTACCTCAACTCCGACAAACCGCCGATCAACACCCTCGCGTTGCCGGATTTCAACAAGATCTCCGTCTTTGCCCGATCTCAAGTCTCCGCCGATTCTTCTCCACCTTCTCCACCGGCCGGATTCCTCAAACGAGACTGGTTGCTCAAGCATCGCACCAAGATCCCTGCTGCCGCCGTCGCTTTGTTCTCCTCCGATCAGGTTTCCGGCGACCCTGCTCAGTGGCTTCACCTCTCTAATCTCATCGATCACCTCAAGTATTACGCCCTCTCTCTCTCTCTCAATCTCATTTTGTGCCTAGTGACGATTTGATGAAACCACTAATTTGATTAGGGGAACCTATTTGGCAATGTAATGCCAATGCATTGAGATTTAGGGTTCTGTTTAGTGATATCATGATTTTATTGATATTGTTGGTTGATTTTAATGGGTTGATGAGGTAGCAAATGAATGTCGCGGGCAACGAGTTTGGATAATACGTTGTGTAATCGTGTTTGAATTGTTATTCCAGTAGCTTGATGCTACTCGTGGCAGCTTTGGAGGAATGATAGGGTCTTACCATTTCTTAAGTGTCTTGTTTGGGTTGGACGAGTTATTTACTGATTGTAGTGAACTCTGAACCTCTAGCCACTTCGAGGAGCAATATGCTCAAATTAATCTGTTCTTTAGATATTAGCAAAAGCCGTATACCTGGTAATGACCTAGATTTTTTGTTTTTGCCAATATGAGCAGCTTATTCGTTTAGGATTTGTATCTTTTATGTGTGTACAATAGGACCTTTCTAGGGTTTGAAGGCAGTGCCTGACGTGATGGACAAGTGTGTACTTGTTATACGTTAGGTTATGGATTGAAACTCCAAAAACAACGTATTTATGAGAATAAGGGTAAGGCCGTGTACAATTGGACGTCCTTCCAAGGTATGATCAAACCCTGATATAATGGGAGTCTTGTGCACTTGGTACGACCTTTTATGTGTGTTGTGGGCTCCAAGTTTGTTATTGAATTATAGAGTAACTGCCTTAGGTTGTCAAGTATGAGTTTTGAGAGCGAATTGGGGAACTAGGAAGTGGTAGCAGGCATGTCCGTCTGCATTTTTTGTGGTTTTTTTAGTTAACAGCAGCTAGGTTGCAGCTTCCTTTTCCTTTAATTACTCATAACTCATTAGATTGATTATCTACAACTACTACGGGTCAGGTACCTTCTCTCTATTAGGAATTTATGGATAAACTTACACTATTGAAATAAAAAAAAAACAAGATGTTCATAAATCTGTTAAACATCACTTATTTTGGTGATGTTACTACGATAGGTAGCTTTAAATTTTTTATAATTTATATTTCTAACTTCGGACTTATTAACATTCACAGAACAGTTACCCGTACACGGAATACCAAACTGGTTTTGGTGGTAGTGCACTCATCTCCCGAAGGTAAATTCTGTGTGTTGAGGTGTTTTCCCTGAATCTTCTGTAATTGATTCTATACTATGATTAGTGTCTTAGAATTAGCGTTACCTAGGTTGCTGATTCTCCCAGAAAACTACAAATTGGCATGTTTGAATAGAAATGCGCGAATGGCTATGGTGGAACACTTTTGGGCTAATTTGACACAATTAGGTAGAAATTAGCATTTTCGTACCTGTTCTGCATATTCACAGTGTACTGCAAATTGCATAACACTGCTTGGAACTGAATGCATACTTGATTCAACAGCTGCACTTTAAACCATGCCCATTGGAACAATTCACGTGCTTTGAAATAGCTGTTTAGCCTAGGAAACAGAGTCTGATTTTTTCAAATTACATTTGGTAACTCTTGCAATACCTGCTCATGCAAGTGATGCAACAAGCTTCACACTGTTTTCTTCAATAGTTACTTTATAAGCCATCTAATCATCTAAGTAAAAGGGATGAAGGAAGGTGTTTCTCTACCTATTTTACTGTGTAGATGAACTAAATCAAAAGAGATGAAGATAAGCTCTGTAATCACATGGATCTTTGTAGGTACAGATATTCGAAGAAAGAAGAATAAGGGACTCTTTAGCTCTTTCTTTAGCACCTTATTTATTATAGCTTCGCACCTCAAGTGCTTAGCTTGCTTTTCCAAGTATTCTATTCGCAAAGTCTACTTAGTCCAGTGAATCAAATTAAATCCTGGAGCTCCCTCTTTAGCTTTTGACATAGGGCCTATCTCTCCTCCTATGAGTCCTTTGGCAGAAAATATTTTATTTATGAAGTAAAAGAACTTGGGAAACCAGGCTCAAGGTTAATGATTCTGCTCAAGAAAGGAATAATCGCCTTAATGCCTTTTGCTTGCTTATATGCGTCATATGCAAATCAGATTTTCCGAATCAAATTAATAAGTCTGAGTTGGTCCTTTCGGCTTGGTATTCACTCACAAAGAAGTGAATCCTTAAGTCTAGCCTTTTGGCTTAATTAAGAATTCTTCCTTAGTCTTGCAACTTAGCCTTCAAACCTTACGAGGAAGAAGATCCATTTCTTTTGCAATTGATCTCGTCCTTTTTTGAGTTTCCAATCATAGACAACACGGGAACAGATTGGTTGACATGGAATTCCTACTAAGACCCCCCCCCCCCCCCCCCTTCCCCCCCCTTTTATTTTCTCGATGAGTTGGATGATGCCCACTTTCCAAACTTTTGATACATGTGTCATTACCATGAAATCCTTGTTCTATCATTCTGAAGGATGGATCAGACTAGGGCAGTGTTCATCCTTGTTGTTACCCGCAAGCCAGAAAGATGAGGTTGAGAGTTTGATAGGAGACGTGCTCTGAGCAAGTATCATCCAACTCTCTACCAGTCCTTTTTCTAGTCCCATACTTTTGGTGAAAAAGGACGGGTCTTGGTTTAATTGTGTGGACTATAGAGCTCTCAACAAAGTCACAGTGCTGGACTGGTATCCCATTCCAATAACTAATGAATTTTTAGATGAATTGCACGGAGTTGCGTTGTTCTAAAAGTGGGCCTCAAATCCGTTATCACCAGATACATGTCAAGCAGGAGGATGTGGCCAAGATCACTTTTCGCACACACAAGGGCCACTGCGAGTTTCTAGTGATGGCCTTTAAGCTTACTTATGGTCCGGCCAGTTTCTAGGCACTCATGAATGATGTATTTTGGCCATACTCAATTTCGTATTCTTCGATGACATCCTAGTCTACTGTAGGACAAAAGAAGATCACTAGAAGCACCTGGCAGTAGTGTTGGATGTGTAAGCACAGCACAAATAATATGTAAATGAGGGTAAGTGTGAATTTGACCAGAAGAGAATTATGTATTTAGGCCATGTCATATTAGCTAAAGTGGTGGCTGTTGACCCTGCCAAGGTCCAAGCAAAGCTGCATTGGCCTTTACCCAAAACCTTGAAGGAACTGAGGGATTTTCTAGGTTTCAAGGGTATTGTCGAAAATTTGTGGCAAAGTATGGTGAAAGAGCCCTTCCCAGTTCAAGAGGGATAGTTTCCTTTAGACAAATGAGGCTACGGCTGTTTTTTCGAAGGCTGTAGGTTGGCTTTGACTACCCCTCATTCTTGCAATACCTGACTTTAGTGTTATATTTTTTTGTGAGGCTGATGCATCTGTATTTGGATTGGAGGTGATGGTGCTCAAAAAAGAACATCCTCTGACGTACTTCAGCAACTTTGGGATCCCTTGCTCTAATGACATCTATATAGGAGCTTATGGATATTGTGTTGGCCGTGATGAAGTGGCGACACTATTTGTTGGGTAGGAAGTTCATTATAAGTTTCAACAAAGCCTGAAGGACCTCATGGACCAGCGTGAAATGTGTTCAGATTCTCAGAAATGGATCAGCCAGATAATAGGGTTTAACTTTGAGATCCAATAGTACAAGCCTCTGATGCACTTTCGAGGCAAGTACATGAACAGATCAAACTGGGGTGTTTGATCTCTAGCAGGAGCATTCTAATTCTATGGGACCAGGACATTTTGAAGTACATTGGACCCATATTGTTTTATGCCGAAATGCTGCTCTGATTTTGAAACTTCTCTGGTAGTACCACTCACTGGTTTGAGGGCAACTGGGAGATTTCAAAACCTACCTCAGGCTGGCTAAGGAGGGTTTTGGCCGGGTATGAGGAGGCAAGTCACACGATATGTTCAAGCTTGCAATGTGTGTCAACAACATAAGACCTCAACCCTTAGCCTAGGGGTCTCCTACAACCATGTTGTATGACCTATGAGGTTTAGAAGGACATTTCTATGGTTTTCGTGGAAGGACTGCCAAAGTCCAAAGGGTGGATTCGGTTCTAGTGGTGGTGGATAGGCTCACAAGTATGCTCACTTTGTGGGCCTGAAACACCCTTTCTCGCCCCTCACAGTAATTGCTGTACTCATCAAGGAGATAGGCAGGTTGTATGGGTTTCCAAGCACTATTGTGGACAGAAACTAAATTTTCATGGGCCTGTTTCAGAATGAGCTTTTTAGGCTTCAGGTCTTCAGGGGACAGATCTGAATAGAATCACTGCTTATCATGGAGGTGGTGAATAGGAATTTGGAGTCCTACTTACACTGCTTCATCAATGGCAGACCGTCTAGCTGGGCTTCTTGGCTACCATGGGCTGAGTATTGGTACAATACTGCAGGAGACTCGGCTAAGTCACCCATCAAGACAACATATCAGAGGAGAAAGAGGGGCAAGCCAGCAAACAGTGAAGGAAGGAAGCGTTGCAGACAGGGGGTGAAGAAGGAAGCGTGGGAATGCATCACTGAGTTGTGCACAAACAGACAAGGAGCAGACAAAAGGAATATATGGCAGAAGGAATAATATTCTGTTAATTACTATTTACTATTATTCTGTTATTAGAGTAAAATACAAGGAATGTTGTAAATATAAGGGGTATGTGAGGGAATGGGGAGAAACATCTGATCATTGTAAGTACACTCTTGGGAGAGACCTTCCTCTCGAATGAAGGGCAAGTCTGATGCAATGTATGAAATACGTACAATATCTCTTTTATTATCATGTTACATTACACTCTATAATTCAGTTGCTTGCATTCCCTGTTATTGTGTTGAGTCTGACCACTGCCACAATCCAACTCTACATCATCCAGCTTGACCAATATCACCTGAGCACCTGCTAGCAGCCGATCCGCAGCAAATACTTGGACTCAGACCTTCACTCAATGTAAACCATTCAAAGAATTGTATGGTAGAGATCCTCCTCACCTGGTGTACTTTGGAGAGCGATGCCATACTTGAAGACCTCAAGACTCAGCTCTTTAAGGCTCAGCAATCAATGAGTCTTCATGCAATTCTCGTAGAAGGGATTGTTGTGTGGGATATGATTAGCTACATCCATATAGGCATCAGTCCTTGGCTAAGAGGCTGAATGAAAAGTTAGCCGCACAGATCTATGGACACAATGAGATAGTACAGTGTGTGGGCAAGGTGGCCTAAAAACTCCTTCTGCCCCCTTCCACTAAAATTTACCCGGTGTTTCATGTTCTGCAACTGCAGGCTGCTATGGGAACTGCTCCTGTCATTGTTGACATTCCAAGGCAGCTCTCACTTGACTTGGAAATGGAGGTAGAACCTGATGATATGCTCAATGTCAGAAATACTACTGATAGTTCTACTGCCACAACGGAGTTGCTGATCAAGTGGAAGGTACTTCCTGTGTTTGAAGCTATGTGGGAAGATTTCTCAGCCTTGTCTCAGAGATTTCCTGATTTTCTCCTTGAGGACAAGGTGGCTGTTTGGGCAAGGGATAATGATAAGCATCCACCCAAACCCCCCTATTATGATGTACTGTAGGAGGGTCACTAAGGTCACTTTAGTCTAATTCTGTTAGAGAAAGAATATTCCAGCAAGAGGATGTCAGAAGTTGTTAGGAAGGAGCATCAGCAGGAAGCCTTTTTGTTAGTAGGATGAATAAGAGAAATTGGGGGTGCATGGGAATTCATTTTGAAAAGCTGATTCTCATGAAGGCATTCCACACCTTGAACTGTGGAACTTGTATGATTTGGTTACTCAGATAATATTATACAAGAGTTTATCCTTTCCCTTTAGTTCCTCTGTTTTTCTCCCTTATTTTCTATTTTCTTCTGTTCTTCTACTTCTCATATCTTCTGTATTCAACTTGCAGTGTGTAAGAATTAGTTGATTCTTATCATATGTATACAAGTATAGTGGAATCTAGTATGCAACGAAGAACATGTAGCAAATGTATATGTATATGTAGGTCTACCTAGAAAATTAAGTTTAAAACCTTTGGAAAAAGAAAGAAATATTTTTACTGGTTCAAAAAGGACGTCTGAGATTTAATTGTACATAGGAGCTAAGTAAGGGGGCTGATTGGTTCCATATTAAAAGTTAAAGGGTTAAATGGCATAAGAAATTTAGGCAAGAATATATGGCCTTGTGAGGGTTTGTGTTTGACCAGTTAAGTAAAGTATTTATACAAGGAAATCCAACTGCAATGTGCTATGTCTTATCAAAAGTATACCAAATAAAGAAACTGTTCAATTAATATGAAATTTTCGGAAAATGAGCACAGTACTATATTTAGGAACATAGGGTGTGTTGGTTTCTTGATTGTGCCCTGAAAAGGGATGTGTGAATTTCTTCGATTATCATGATGGAGATGTTGAAGTCACACAATGTTTGTGACTAAGAAGACCAAGTTTTTTTGTAAGGTAGTGAGTGGGTATATTGATGACTGAGAAAGCATTCGTTGCTAGTAATGCAAAAGAAATGTTCCAGAAAATATAAATGGAGATTTCACCTGCTTTAGTTGTTTATATTGTTTTAGTCTATATATTTGGAAGCATTATTAGTTTGGATAATGGAGCTGTATCTTGAATCATGGAGTGTCTTATGAATGGTTACTTACCTGCTTTACATCAGATGATATGAATGAAGATCGTATGGGTGCCTTACGCAAACGTGTGGAACTGGATTCCAAGTACATTGCCAACTTTTCTGTGAGAGATTCATCCGAAGTGAAACAGTCCCTTAACAGGTATTATAGTCTTTGGGATTCTTTATCTTAGTCTGTCGAACATATTTTTTCGTGTTTGTGTGTATTCCTTTTCTCATATACTATTTATGCAGGTTAGGAAGTGTGTTGGCGGACTTAGTTCACATATATTACCGGGAAGAAGGAAGATGTGTCAAAACTCGGGTTGAAAAGAGAAATTTCAATTCCGCAGAATTGGGTGTTCGTTGTTGCTTTAAGGTGAATATACTTGTTTTTTATCATTCTGATTAAGTATGTGCATTTTTCTTTTAGCTATATTCTGTTGATGAACGATAAGGAACTTAAATGAACTCGGACATTGCAATTTTCCTTCTTGAACTGCGTTAATCAACCTTTCAATGTCTCTTTTGTTAGTTTATACTTTATGCAGTGTGAAGGTAAACCTTATTCTGAAAGTGTCATGTGAGGTTAGAACGTATAAGATTAAGATCCTATAAGTCTGAACATATCTGCTTAGTTCTGTTTCCTTTTATATTTATTTTTAAGAAAAAAGAGTAAATATGAAGTGATCATTTAGTCCTAGCCTTCCTACTATACAGGGTTGAGGTTGGCACCCCTTTGGTACCTTTTTTTTAAAATTTATAAAATAAACAACAGAGCGCGTTGCAATGTGTTGTTATGGCACCAACATGTTTTGTTGGATTAGGAGGCTTTTTCAATATAGGAGAATCTGCTGCAGTGTGTCATTGTGGCATTTATTGTTGATGAGTCTTTCAACTTTCCTGAGCAAAACAAATTATATCTTGTTAACGTGGTATGTATTTTGCAGGTTGCTGTTTATGCAGAGTTTCGTAGAGATTGGGTCGAAGCACTTAAGTTTTACGAGGACGCATATCATGCATTACGGGAGGTATGGGTCCATCTATGGGCACAGGATACTAGTGGTTGTATAGGGTGGATGGGAAGATTAGATACTGGAAAAAGGGAGGAAATATTCTTTTTTTGACAAGTGGATGTTATTAAGTTTATTTTCTTGTTTTATGTGTACCAATGAACACAATCATCATTCTAATAATGTCTAATGGGTCTGTTGGATGGAATTCTGCCATTCTGGTCATAATCTACATTTGGGTTTTCAGTTTATTGTGATAAATTGATAGCCAATTGACTGATTTTCGCAACTCTTGTTCAGATCTGTTGAATTGCAACTTAGGCTAGAATTCTAGAAAGAAACAGAAAGAAACTTATAGGTGTAAGTGTAACTTCTCTTCTGTGTATGGCATTGCCATTTTGCTTTAAACAATTTTCTTAGGAAAATCTTTATTTATATCAGAACCATTGTATTTAACTTCTCTACTGTATGCAGTGACCCTTGCACGAAAGCATTATGGCACACTTTGCTAGTATTATTGAATATAAGATGCCTAAGAAGCCTTATGCATGAACTTTTGTAGTTTGTACTAGAAATTTCAAGTTGAATGGTGATAAACCTTTTTCTTTCGAAGTGATGTTTATTTTGATATGCAGATAGTAGGAACATCTACCAGGCTGCCTGTAATACAGCGCTTAGTAGAGATAAAAACACTGGCCGAACAACTGCATTTCAAAATATCAACCTTGTTACTGCATGGTGGGAACATTGTAGAAGCAGTTTTATGGTTCCGTCAGCACTGTACTTCTTACAGTAAGCTTGTCGGACCAGCAGAAGGTACTTTTCTTCACTGGGAATGGCTAAGCAGACAGTTTTTGGTCTTTGCTGAACTACTAGAAATAAGTTCCAAAGGCACTCCAGGCTTTCCAGCCCCAGTTTTGGCCATCAAAGATAAGGTTCTGTGTGAGTGGGAACTTCAACCAGCCTATTACTATCAGGTGAGTATCTGCATGCTTTGTTTTGCTAGGTGCCATATTATGTACTCTGAACAGTGGTGGACCCAGGATTTTTTGCCTGGTGAGTCACAAAAACCTAAATCTGCCAAACATAAAACACCAATAGACCATTACTCAATCTGCCAAACATAAAACACCAATACACCTCAATCACGAAAAGCCACAGTCCACAAATTACCCAATGTCCCAATCACAAACTCTAAATTTTAAATTATTCTCAAGAATCTCAATAGAAAACATTGCAATTAATTGACAAAATTTGTAAAAAAAATAAATCCTAGAAAATTAAAAAATAATAATTATACAAATAATTGAAATAAAACCCTAGAAATTACCTTGTTGTGTGTTGTGTCCGTGGGTGACCTGGTGGATCTGTGGGTGAGTGGGTCGGCCGGTCGGTTGGTGGTTGTGGCTCAAGTAGTCAGGCTCAGACACGGCCACGCGGGGTGATGGGTGAGTCGTGAGTGGGTGCAGGGTCCTGCGGATCTGCCGAGTGCCGACGTTGGAGTGGCAGGAGTCCTGGTGTCCTGGTGGCTCGTGCAGGAGTGAGGGTGAGAGTAGAGGGGCGGAGGCTAGGGCAATAGGATTGAAGTGGTGAGTGTGTGAGAGAAAGGTGAGAGATTGAGAGTTTCTTTTAATAAATTAAATTTTTTTTTGGGTCAAGACTAAGCCCAGGTCCGCCAACGACTGTGAACCCTGCGCAACCACCCAATATAGCAAGTTTTTATTCTCTTTTAAGACCTATGAGATTTGGTATAAATCCATCTTTGTTTGGCTGACTCAGTTTGGCCCTCCTGCTTCATGTTGACAAGGAATAGGCTTGCGCGTTTGTAGGTTCTTATCTGTTATCTAAATTTTGATAATGTTAATGTCCCACCATTAGAATGCTGGTTTGGCTAATTTTAAAGATCATGATAGAAGGAGCCATTGACATAAGTACATAACCATAAGCATCTGCATGTTAGTGTCTGAAAGCAGCATTACTTTTTCCCTGGGAGATTTTATATGCTCCAAACAAAATTTATTTGAACCTGATCTCTTCGTTATAATTCCTTCCTGAGATAATTATTGCTGCTTTCCTTTTGTTCTCTTTTATGTATTTACTTTTTCTACCACGACTGTAGCTGCTTGGTATAACTTTGCCTCATAGTGAATGCATTTGTAGTTTTAAATCTTTGATGATATAAGTAGAATCTTGTTGAAAATAATGCTTGGAACAGATCTGTTTCGTTTTTCTTTTTGATCCTAGCATGCTGTTCAGAATGTTGTTTTGAAATATTTTTCTAGTGACTAACAGTATCTGCTATTTAGTTGCTGATTGTTTAATCATTAATCTTATTATATTTATTTCCTCCGGGCAGCTGGCATCTCGTTACTTGATGGAGAAGAGATCTTGCTTAGAACTTGCTCTTTCCATGTGGGAAGTTTTTGGTGAGAGTGATAGTGCTGCTGAATCAGTTATACCTTCTGATTATGTTGGGCAATTTGTTCGATTACTGGAACAAGGTTATGAGGAAGTAGCTTTGCAACCGTAAGTTGCACTTCTTGCTGACAGAGTCCTGTATATTTGTCTATTATCCATCATGCTAACATTGATTCTGCATCTGCAGTCTGACAGATGAAGAGTTCATTCGCTATTCTATTGCTGAAGGGAAGAGATTCCAGGATTCTTATGAAATCATCGCTCTTCTGAAAAAGTCCTATGAAGCATATACTGGCTTAAAAGCTCCAAGGATGGCATCATATTGCAGTTTCCAAATTGCTAAAGAATATTTTTCTCTTGTTGAAATAAATAGTGCAAAGCAATATTTTGATTCTGCTGTGAATTTATATAGAAGTGAAAGTTGGACAACCTTGCTGTGGGAAATATTGGGTTATTTGCGTGAGTGCGCTAGGCAGGATGGTTCTTTAAAGGAGTTTGTCGAGTATTCCTTTGAGATGGCTGCATTGCCAGTAACATCTGACGATTATTCCTTTAAAGAATGTGGCCCTGCTGGTCCTCCAAGTTTCCAACAGAGGGAGATCATTCACAAAGAGATTCTGGGCCTTGTTACTGGAGAATCAGAGTTTGTTTTGAAAGGCATTGATCAGAATCTAAGGGTGACTAAAGATTCTCCTCTTCATATTGAAATTGATCTTGTCAGCCCCCTGAGAGTAGTTCTACTTGCTTCGGTTGCATTTCATGAACAAGTCGTCAAGCCTGGCATGCCTACTCAAATTACATTGTCTCTCCTGTCGCAACTACCTCTTCCTTTTGAGATTGATGCATTAGATTTCCAATTCAATCAGTCAGAGTGTAATTTCTCCATCCAGAACTCTCTAAGAGCTCCATTACCCACTAATTTGACCAATCAAGTGGGTTATCGAGTTGATACTGCTCCAGATTTGTCTCTTTCTACAAATAAATGGTTAAGGTTGACCTATGATGTTAAACCTGGTAAGTATTGTTAGCATGTTTGCTTGTGATTCATTTCGGACCCCACTTTGTCCACATTGTGGTCATGTAATTAGTTTAAGATTCCTTCTTAATGTGACAAGGGGAAGTTAAAAGGACAAAATCGATAAAAAGATTGCATGAACTCAGGAGGTATATCACCTGAATCAGTATCATTGGAAAGCTAGCAGGTGCAGATGATGAAGCTTACTCTCTCTTATTGGTCCTTGAAGTGTTATGAGGCTTTGGATTAATTGCAGTTGCATATTTTGTATCTGAAATAATCTTATCTGTCGATGAACTTGATACCCAGAGCACGTTCACTTGCTGTGCAAACTACTTGAAAAAATTATCACTTGCTAAGCGTATTGTAGTAAATGTATGTTATAAGTAACCAATGCACATGCTTCACTGTTTAGATGAGGCTGATGTATTGTTTACATTCTTGTCTGCAGTTTCATTCTTCATCAGGTTTTGCAAATAATTTACTCTGTCCAAGATTGGTTAGTATTGTTTCCATTGTGTATGACCTCTTTGTTTTGTACAGATCGAAGTGGAAAGCTTGAATGCATATCCATCATTGTAAGAATTGGATCCCATTTCACTATCTGTTGCAGTGCTGAAAGTCCTGCTTCTATGGATGATCTACCACATTGGAAATTTGAGGAGTGTGTAGGGAGTTTTCCAACCAAAGATCCTGCTCAAGCATTCTCTGGTCAAAAGGTGATCCAAGTTGAAGAACCTGATGCTCAAGTTGACCTGAGTGTGGATGCCAAAGGTCCTGCATTGGTCGGTGAAACTTTCATTGTTCCAGTTACTATTTTGTCAAAGGGCCATTCTGTTTATTCTGGTGAGCTGAAAATAAACCTTGTAGACACCAGAGGGGGTGGACTGGTGAGTCCAAGGGAAATAGAGCCACATTCAACTGAGAGTCATCATGTTGAGCTTCTTGGAGTTTCTGGACCAGATGATGAAAATTCGCCTATGAGCTCCGACAACATCAGAAATATTCAGCATTCATTTGGATTGATATCTGTTCCTTTTCTTAATGGCGGAGAATCTTGGTCCTGTAATATAGAAATAAAATGGCACAGGCCCAAGCCGGTCATGTTATATGTTTCCTTGAGCTATTCGTCTCAGGGTCATGATGTTAATATGCAAAAAATTCATGTTCATAAGAGCTTGCAGATTGAAGGGCAGACTCCTGTATTGATTAGCCATCATATGATGCTGCCATTTCGACGTGATGCATTACTAACTTCTAGAATTAAGCCCCATGATAATGCTGAGAAGCTGTCATCTTTGCCACTGAACGAAACGAGCATACTTGTTGTCAATGCTAAAAATTGCACCGAGGTACCATTAAGGGTATTGTCAATGACTATTGAAATAGATGTGCTGGACAATTCTTGTACTGTACACCCAGCCATTAACCAACACATGGATGCTGCACAATCCTATATTGTTGTGCCAGGGGAGGTGTATAAGAAGGTCTTTTCTGTCATTCCTGTGGCTGATACCTCAAAAGCAACGATTGGTTCAGTGTGCCTCAAATGGATGAGAGATGCAGGGCCTCTAAGGCAAGGTATTTCTGGGGTTTTGACCAAATATAAACTCCCTGATGTGAATGTTGAACGATCTCCAGTGATTGTGAGCTTGAAATGCCCTCCTCATGCTGACCTTGGAGATCCCTTCACCTACTTCATCATTGTTCAGAATCAAACAGAGTTACTTCAGGAGTTAAAGTATTCATTACTGGATTCGCAAAGCTTTGTTTCATCTGGGTCTCACAATGATACGATCTTCGTCTTGCCCAAGTCTGAGTATGTTTTAAGGTACAAGCTTGTTCCATTGGCATCTGGTGCGCAGCAATTGCCCAGAGTTACTGTAATTTCCTCAAGATATGCAGCTACTTTCCAACCTTCGGTTCCTGCCTCGACTATTTTTGTGTTCCCTTTAAAGCCTCAGTTTGAGATTAAAACTGCGGAAAATAGTGTAGAACCTATGACGCTAGAATCTGTATAGATTTTGTATCATCACAGAAGTCATGCACATAACTTTTTACTTTGGATCCGTAAGTGCACGGTGGTCTATTTTTAATATTCCATTCCTTCTGTTCAGAGTCATGGGGATACCTTTAACATAACAGATTTCCAAAGGTTGAGTAGTCTGAAAATGGCTATTGCAAGAATAATTGAAGTCAATCAAGGAATCAACACCTTGAAGATGAGGTGCCACTCTGACCTTGATAGTGTCCCTTTGTTGCTTTATGGTGTTGTTGGGGAGTGTTTGCGGTGGGGTGTGATTCTTTGTTTGAATGTGAAAATACAAGACGAAATCATTATGCCAGATGGTACAGATTGGACCTCTATTTCTTCGAATTGACAGCATATGTACAACTTTGCTTGGAATGACGCTTTGAGACGGTGCGTTATCATGAGACTGGATTTCTTAAGTGAATTGTACGGACTTCAGAGGTTATCTGGATGGCATAGCGCGCTGCAACTATCTTGATTGGGCCACTGGCATACTCTGAATCACTGATTTTGCATCTTTAGAACCTAAGGCCTTTTAATAGTTGATCTTGTATCTGATTTTATTTTACTGGTGCATGTCGTGGTTTTGTAGTTTATTGGTCATTTGGTCAAATAATGCCCTGACGCCCTCTTTGTATAGAACAGAGGATATCAGCCTGTGAGCCTGGTCTTCTGATTAATTACTTGATTCCTTTCCTTTGAGATTTATATAAATATGGACTGGTGAAAGCGATGCCCATACCGGTTTCTACTACATTCAACGTTTGGGCTCTCTGTTGTGTGTTCCTGTCGGGGCTGGTGGTGTTGGTTTTGGAGTGGGCTTCCAAACCAGGATGTTATCCAAAAGAAACTATTAACTCTACAGGACGACCAAATTACTCTACAGGACGAATTACTCCGTATGTCGTTATGTTTTTCATTTTATTTTTTCTGACAACCAAATTTGTGTTTAGCTTCAAGGATATGGGGATAGGTTGAGAACCATAATTTGTGTTCAATATTAAACTGGTGAAAGTATATGCAAATTTTTAAAAAGTGAAAATGTTCAAATAGTTTATAAAGTGAAGTGTTAAATGCCGCCCCTAAATTACTCGAGTCGCCCCTTGTAATTATCAGTCTACCCTTTAAAACATTTTACTAAGTCGAACGTTTTATACTCCAATTCTTATTTTTCACTTTATACTCCCGTAAATACGAACTTACCACCATCCCCGAGTTCTACCACCACGTTTGGCCGTCGACCACCATGCCTCGCAGGAATCCGATAAACCACCACATGAAAGCTACCTTTCTTGACGCCGGAAACCACTGAAATTATGGACAAGCCGTCAACGTCAACGTTGCGAGTAAAATACGTTCACTGGAATGTCATCGACCATCATGCCCCGCTGGAATCCGATCAACCACCACACTAAAGTCGCCTTTCTTGATGCCGGAAACCACTGAAACTATGGAAAAGCTGTCAACGTCACGAGTAAAATACGTTCACCGAAACATAGCAGAAAAAAATTATTAAGTAATAATTACTTTTGTTTTAATAGGTTCCGACAGAAAATTTTGTCAATGACGATGTTAATTATCAAAATCAGGTGGGTGTTCCAATGGGTTATGGTGTTCCGGCGGGCAGCTGCTATCGGTGAAGGTGTTCCGGCGGTGGGTGTGGGTGTGGGTGTTCCAGCAGCGGGTGTCGGTGTTTTAAACGTGAAAGGGATGAGTTTGGGGGATAGGGGTAATATAGTAATTGCGAGGGGTAGGTCGAGTAATTGGAGGGCGTCGTTTAACAAATGTAACACCTCGGTAATTCCTTATTTCGAAAACCAAAATCTTAAGGAAACTACAAGTGTGCTACCGCCACGTATTCAAGCATTAAGGCTATATGATAGGCGTGTGGCGCACCTAACAAAAATAAACCTAACGAGACCACTACTACATAGAAGGGCAAGTAAGGGTCCAATCCCAAAAGACTAAAGTTCAACTAGTTAAATAGACTCGAGTAATAACTAACCAATTCAATGATGAAGAATCTAAACTATTAATTTCTAACTACGGAGTATTAAGCACAAAATAACACAAAAACAATTACGACTAAAAACACCTAGAACTTGGAACCCCACTAATATAAATCAATGCATCAAAATAACCCCTTTTTTCCACTCTCAAATCAATAAATATTCCCCAAGACGGATGCTCTCTAAAACAAATACTAAGAGTATCTCTCGATCAATTAATAGCTTTCCCAATATGTAATCATACCTATTCTCATGGAATCAAACATATTAAAGACATTAAGAACTACATCCTATAAGTCCTAGCAAGAACAACTAGCTATTCTCATGCATAATTACTCTTACTTTTGATTAGGGTTCTAAAATCAATTAGGAGTCAACTCTCGATGTAAACCTAATCACATTAAATAATACTATCTCTAGTTTTATTGATAATAACACCAACCCTAATAAAGAGGAATTATAAAATTGATTAATGAGGATATTGAGGATCAAACGATGCATTCGTTCATATTAGGGTTCAACCTAACACTAGGGTTATAAAACTACTCACACATGTTGATGAGATAAACGCGATGATTAATTAAAGAGAACATAATTACAATAACAATAAAAAATAAAGAGAAGAAGAAAATACTTGAATTAATGGAAACTTTGATAAATATTCAATGAAACAAGGTTGGAGGAGCTCTAGATAGCACAAGAACATAAATATCTCCAAAATATGATAAAAAAAAACTGATTGCTAATATCCCCCCTAATATATATTTAACCTAAGAGTCTGGTAGTTTTTGGACTCTAAACTAGTCATAGTTTTGGGCCTAAATCATGAAATTAGCCACCACCATGGGTGGGTTGTGGAGAGCAACTTTCGACCACAGACATACCATGGAGCTCACTGCCAAGCTTCGTCTTCATTCCTTGCGTAACAAAGGCCACCGCAGGTGAGATGTGGAGAAAATCATGTGTCCACAGGCAAGCCGTGGAGCTGGCTGCCGATGCCTCTTGTATCCTTGTATAATGAGTTGGCCACGGGATGGTTGTGGAGGGAGTCATACGTCCACAGGCAAGCCACGGAGCTGGCTGCCATGTCTCTATAATGCGTAAATTTGCTCCCTTTTAAAAGTCAAACCACGATCAAAGAAAATATCTAGTAAATCGAGCCTAATTCCTACAAAATCAAAAGAAAACAAACCAATAAGAGCAGTATCAAAATATAAAGAATAAGGGCTCTAAAAGGTTAGATGTATGGATAAAATATGATAAAAACCCGCAACTAATACATATAAAAATAACTATATAAACATGTTATCACTATGAAACAGAGTTTTGCAGCGGAACTCAAAAGATTTTTTGAAATAACATTAATCAACAAAACAAACTCCTAATAAATTACAAACTGAAATTGTTAAGGCTCTTACTATAAAATAACTAAATAATGTTCAATTCAAATCCAAAACCAACAGTCTAAAATCAATCCTAACAACCGCTCAAATAATATAAAATCTAAATTAAAGCAATACTCCACTCAACCCATCCATGCATGAATGTTAGACTGGATACTTGTCAGAAATATGCTCCCCAATAATACTAGTGTAAGTATTTGATCATCACAGTGTCATTTAAAGGCAAAAGATATGACCAAAAACACAAAAGAACGTAATCAACAAGTTGAGTACATATAGAGTTACAAAGTATAACAATTGAAATAACATTTAAATAGAGAATAAGTACATTATGAAAGAACATATTACGCAATATTTTACTCAATTAACATGACAAATTAATTAATTACTTAGATTAAGCAATAGACAAGGTTGTCTCCCCCATGTCCTGATTAGGACATCAAATAGATAAATAACTCATGCACTCCCGTTAAAGAGCATCAAAATACCGTATAAATCTAGATGGTAAACGGGCGCGACTCCGTCACCATAGCTAGATGAGATCTCAACTAACCCCAAATTAATTCAAAATGTTTTAAAAGAGAGACTCGTAGATCACATGGCCTCCAAGAAAAGCCACGGATAATACCCCCTGAAGCTCCAACTCCTGATTGTCAATACTCTAGACGTGCACTAGCCCAAAGTATTATTGCTTATCCTTCTTTCTCTTTACGTGATTTACAGTTTAAACTTGATTTCCATAATCATCACAACACACACATGAAAACATCATAATTACACAATAAATCTCTTTTATAATGTAATTTTAACCTTTTGATTTCCTTCTTAACTTTTTAACCTGTTGTACAGAGTCAATTACCCTCGTCACTAAGACTTAAAATTCTCCTTTACTCAATTCATACTATAGTGATTCATTAACCAAATATAATTACATCCCCAATCACTCATCAATCATCACACACCAATACCAAAATATAATACAATACAATCCAAGGTAAAGAGTCCAACTCGTTAGTGCATAATCAATAATACTCTAAGTTTCTTAGACGTGAAACCGAGCTTTCCATTTTCGATCCTAATTCATGCTTCTAGGTCAAGGCATTATAATCCATATGTACGTTGAGTAAACCAATCGAGTGACCACTTTTTCTATAACTATGCAGCTTCTACGAATTGATTTCCTACATCAAATAATACCACCTATATCAACACACCAATACCCAAAATTTACAGCAATCATACTAAGCTTTCTAAGGTTTTAAAACCATTCCAAAATATATTTTTAAGTTCTAATAAACATTATCTAGTAGCTCAAACATAATACTATAAATACTAGTTGAAAATTCATTAAAATACACACTTCCTTAATTAGTTTCAACTTAGTTAATAAAGTATAGCATGCTGGAAATTTTATTTTTTATTAGATTATGCCATTTTTGAAACTCCAATTTATAGCATTATACTACTAATCAATCTAAACATATTTATATACTTAAATCCTTCCATTTTAACACCTAAACTCATATGAAAAATTCATAGTGTACATAAGCTTGATTTTCATGTTCTATGCATGTATTATAGTGCTTACATTAGTATACTATAGAGTAAGCTTTGAAAATCCTTGTTTACACTAGTATACTACAGAATAAGCTACATTATAGTATTCATAGTTGTGTGTGTGTGTGTGTGTGTGGGGGGGGGGGGGGGGGGGGGTAGGATTTTCTGGTTTTTCTGAAGTGCTAGTCGCTAGATATAAGGGGTGGTATAATAGAAAATGATGTGTTTTAGACAACGTACGTATTTGAAAGTGTGGGAAAGATATGTGGTGTTAGACAATATATTTCCTATATATATTATAAGCTAAATATACATAAATATGTACAGGAAATATATTGTCTAACATGTGGCAATGTGTAGAAAACATAGAAGGCATCAAAGAAAGGCATTCTATAGCTACTTAGATTTTCTTTCCTGTATTGCTAGGATGGGCGAATCCCTTGGCTTGTATTCATGACTAAACAAGATTTATATACAAAGTATCATTAAAGCCCTAGATATAAATCCCACTAAACATATTTGTAACCTAAATAATAACAGGGCCTAATATGTCTGGATTTAAACTTTCAAAAAAAACAATAGGATGGTTGTTGAGGAACAAAGCATGGAGAAGGGAGAGGCCCATTGAATAGATGAAGAACAAAGTGGTAGTGATGCTATGGTGTAAGGGGAAATGTGGAGTGGAAATAGGGTTACTCGTGTTTGGTTGGAGGAAAATCTTGTTTCAATAATTCTTTACCTTTTTAATGCGACAATTACTATTTATCAAACAAATAAGTTCGTTAAAGTGACATATGTAAGAATGGTGGCCATGTTATATTTTCATTTCACTTAGGCCCGTTGAACAATATTTTCTGTCAAAACATTAGTTCGGCGTAAATCGTTTTCTCTGAAGATTGCATTATTTGACTTTTCGCGGTCTCCTAACTAGACACGACTTTAAACAATTTTATCTCTAAATCAATAAGGCAAAATTATGAAAACTTGATATTTTAAAAATTTACACTATTTCTTTTAATATAATGAGAATTTGTGGTCAAACTTTTCGAACTTTGACTTTATAAAAAAAAATGGGGCAATCTTTGGAAGACGAAGAGAGTATTTGTGCCTTTTTAGACTTTAGCTTACATTGAGGATGGAGATGGATGTAAGAGATCACATATCTTTGCCAAGAAGACCAAGACGCAACCGAGGTGGTTATACTCAGAGCGAGCCACCAACGAGGTTGTTCGAGGATCATCATAGAGCCAACTGATCACGGATGCTCTAGAAGTTTTGTTTCTAGGTGATCATATTCAAAGCCACCCACGCGAGTGTTCAAGGATCATCATAGAGCCTAATGATCATGGATGCTCTAGAAGTTTTGTTTCAAGGTTCCAGCATGCACCAAGAGGATGTTGCTGAATACTCTAAAACAATTTACACTAATCATTCCATGACAAGGGTGAGAACAAATAAAGATTGCAAGACCTAGTGAGAGCACTCTTAGAAATTACTCGGAAGAGGATAATAAGCATCTGGATGAACCATTTTCACGGCCATGTTTTCCTTAGGGAAGAGCATATCCTATGGTTCATTGTATAGTAGCTATGGAAGTAACCAAAAGCGCAGTTTATTCAAAAGTTCTACCTCTGTCTGGTTACTATTTCAGTTCAATTCATGCACGTATTACACACTATCAACTTGAGTACTTGACAATAGATCGATTTCAGTTGGTGGGATTAATTTTTGCTCATCCTTTTAAGACACACAGGACATCGAGGATGTGTTTATGGATCAGCCATTTTCACAATCAAATTTTCCTGAAAGAAGAGATCAGATATTGTCATACTCCATCATATGGTGATTGTTGTGAATGTACGTTGTAGACTTATATATAGTTTCACAAGTTTGTTTACATTATTAATTTATTTTTATATTCTTACCATCCCTTTCACCGACATCGGTACACGCATGCTTGCGATCGACTAATCTCATCGTGGCTGGAAACTTGTTAGTCTGTGCGTAAGAGCTTTCAGAAACTCTTGGGAAAAAGAATGGACAACTGGTTATCTAGCTAGTTTGTACTTGTATAATTTTATTGCAATAATTTTGAGTTTTTATTCAATTTTGTAAAGTTCGTGGATTGTGCTCCCTTTTTAAAAAAAAAAATATTGTGTACTCTACTGTGGAACACAGGAGGGTTATAAACTTATGAATTATAATGATCATATTGACCAAGTCATAGCCCTCAGTGAGGGCCCTTCGAAATGACCATGAATCCATGATGATATAATACAAAGTATCTTTTTAGAAGATGCTATATGAAATTTAACCTTTTCTTTCCTCATTGAAAGGTCATATCAAAGATTCTTATTTTATTGAGTCGTGACAAACTCTAAGGCCTACTCCCTATTATTTTCTGATCTTCCCCATTGCATGGAGAGCTGTTGAGGAATCAGATTTTGTAACCAAAATGTGGGTAGAGTAATTTGATTATTAAAGGTAAGTGTTTTTGACCGACTTATTTATAAAAAGGTCTAATTAATTACGACTTAATGATTCGGTTTTATTATATTTTAATTTGATAAAGTTGATAAAACAGATTATTAGTAGGATCACAACTTATATATGGAAGAGTGTAAGTGTGGTCCTCTAAAATTATATAATGTATGAGATAATTTCTTAGAATATCTATTTTTTATATATGGGACAAAAATAATTAGAGATATAAGGAGTATAATGTAAGGTTTATAGTTTAAAGAGTAATATAAAAAAGGAGAACCCAATTTTCCTCATCTATGACTTCAATATAAAACTTGTTAGTGTGTGAATTGTAAGAAAATATAAAAATACCATTTTATTGTAAATAGTATGTATAATAATAATAATAATAATTCTTATTGTTAGTATTATTATTATATATTTCATATTTTGTAATTTATTATAAAGTTTGGGGGTTAAATATTTCACCTTATTTTTAATAAAATCCCTCCATTATCTCCCAAAATTCCTAAAATATTCATTATATTGTTCAAAATTTACGCACAATATCACCGATATATTCATTATTCACAAATAACGATTACATATATAGAAACCATCTGAAATGGTCTTTGATTATAAAATTTAAAATGAAAGTAGTTATTCTTAGCTCTTAGTAAACAACGGAGTAGCTTCTAAAAGGCATGTTATATCCACAAACACTAGTATGTAGGGGTATGCAAAAAAACTGTAAATGTTAACCGTAATCGTTAACCATGAATAACCTAACGGTTAGTTTATCGAATCGTTAATAATTAATGGTTACGGTTATCAAACCGTTAACATTAACGATTAACAAATTTTTTTAACGGTTAGCCGTCGGTTAACCGATATTATTATTATTTTTTAAAAATCCCAATAAACTCCAAAATTCGAGTAAAAAAATGATTATATCAGATCAAACACAAACCTACGATCAATAATTCGCCTAAAAAAACTTAGACCATCTACAAATCCGCAGGTGAGCTTCTTTATTTTTTATTTCCTTTACATAAGAGGGCGAAACATATTTCCGGGTGCATATAAGAAATTCCAACAAAAATCCAAAACAACGATCGGATAATTATACCTCACAGTCTCGCAATCTTTTCGTTTCTAGCGTGATATCAGGCAGGCCGAGTAAGGCGAGGGGTACTATTTGGGGTGGAAGAATGTTTTTAGTATGGTTGGTTTTGTTGATTTTAATCTTTGATGTTTGTGTTGGAAGTATTGTACTATATATCACTATTGTGTTTCATTTGTCTGTGATCAATGCATGATTTTGATGAATTTGCTTGATTGTTCTAGATTTCCCATTTGCTTGAATGGAAAAATAAATTAAAACGGTTAGTGGTTAACCATTTTCAATAACCGTTATAACAGTTAACAGTACCGTTAATGAACACCTCTAGTATGTTCATTCAGGTACACCTTTCAAATTGCGAACAATGAATAGGTTATTGCATAATAATGTATAGGAAAGGTAGTAATGATGCCATTAAAGGAATAAAGTCAATGAAGAGGAAATTAGTTTTATCCAACTAGATGGAGCTTTAGGTTTTTGTAATACCTATAATTTTATAGTACTTATCCTTATGTAAGTAAAAAAAAGTGTTTAGTCTAAAAAAAAGTGAGATGCGAATAGACATGTACATTGGGTTGGGTTAGGGTTGGGATGGGTCACAAGCAAAATGAGTCGGATCAAAGAAGATGCAAAATAGGTTGGGTCGGGCCAAGCCAAAGGATACACATAATGGGCCGAGTCGGGCCGTCCAAAGAGAGTATATATATATATTTTTTTTATCTATAGAGGGTGATAGTTTACATGTATCACTTACAATCTTTGATAGTGGATCATCGGCAAGTAACTAAAATAATTCATTAACTGATAGTGTTTAAATGTTTTGAAACTATAAGCTCATTATTGACCCGACTTGACCTATTAAAGACCCAATAAAATACGACCTTTTAAGAGACCGACCCATTAGCTTGTTCCATTATTAATTAGACCCTTTTATAAATGGGCCGGTCAAGGGCCCTTGACATGCCCCCATTTGAACAGGTTTAGATGCGATAGGGATGACAATGGGCCGGATCTGGTCCAGATTCGTTTTTCAAGAATGGATCCATATCCAAATCCAGATCCGTTGGGTATAGAAAGTAAGATCCATATTCAGATTCAATATATCCGGGTCCAAAACGGATCCTACATATTTTGCGACAAAAATAAGTTTCAAATTTATAAATCTGCATTTTACATCAACGACAATAGTCTAAAGAAAGATGTAAATTCAATACTTGAATATAATTCATATAACTACTCAAATATAACACAACAACAATGTACAAATGAACAAAATCAAATTTTTACATGTCTTTTGAATAACAATACAAACAAGTACAAATGAGTAAATGAAAAAACGACTAATGAATCTAGATCCGGGTATTATGGTTAGACCCATACCCAGATTCGTTTTCAGTCACAGGACCCGGATCCGACCCGGATCCATCGAGTCTAAACTTTGAAGACCCATATCCCCAAAAACGAATATGGATCCACGGATCCGGATCGGGTCTAATATGCGTTGTCATCCCTAAGATGCGAATCCCTTTTTTGTCTATTAAATAGGAAGAGAGTTACCTTGACATATTTATTTTATAAACATGCATCAATGGATTATGTAACGAGATTATGAATGTTAAATGAGAATCCATAAAAATATCACGAAAAATTAATAAAAAATACTTTTAAACGAAAAATAAGAAGAACATTAAAACACAAAAAGTATGTGATTTCGAAGCCAAAGAGTATTTATGTGATTGACATCAAAACTAAAAATGAATGTAACATGAAAGGACCATAAAGTGCAACTTCTTTGTTGTCAAAATAACAAGTTAAGGCATGGACCTTTCATAGGAATTGTACCAAACAAAAACTTCTCATAAATTCCACTTGTCACATGTATATAATTTTCTCGACAATTTAGATATAAATGTCGGAGTAAATATCTTTTTAAGTTTATATCAACCTAAAACTAATATGGTACATTTTAATGATAATAATTATTAATAAGACAACAGTTACATCTACTCACTAAATAAAGTATCTACAAATCTTTCGCTAATTCTTGTAAACATTTTTAAAAAAATATTTAAAACCATTGAGTTGGGTCATCATCATTAATAAACGCTCTTACATACTCAATATAAAATATCTTCAAATAAGTATAAGAAAATAAAGTCTCTACAAATCTTTCACTAATTTTTGCAGTTAGTACATTTAATATTCAACCCAATAAGAAGTACAATATGCCCCTTAATGTTCGCCCCATTTGATTGTTTGAGGTATCCAATACATGATTTTAAAGGTTTTTATCTTCTAATAAATAAGCCAAAAATTTACATTGAAATGCATCAAACAAGATATCACTTGAATATATTATTTCTTATAACATAATGAGAATTTGTGGTCAAACTTTTTGAATTTTAACTATATACTTCCTTTGTCTTGTTTTTTTTTTTTTTTTTATGCTACATGGAGGCTATCACTATTTTTAAGAAATGTGATGATTACATGGAGACCACATGAACTTAATCAAAAGTTAGTTGACATAATAAAAAATTTGGAATGGAATTACAACTGAAATTTTTTGGAGGGAAAGAACATTTTACCGAAATTTGGCTCCCCACTTGTATATTTCCACATCTTTTGCCTCCAAAAATCTCCCAAAAATTTGAAAATTCAAAGTGAATTCAGAATTGAGCCAACGAAGAGGAGTATAAATACAACAACAATTGCGGTGGATAACCCCACATTTATTACATATTCGAATTTAGGGAACCTAAAAAAATCAGTAACTCCAACAAACACAACATTTATAGTGAATTGAAAAAGAAAAAGGTTTAAAAAGACTTAGCTATGCTTCTCTCGTTGATTAGAGTACCAATATGAGTACTCCGACCACGATCTAAACCCGACTGGTGGTGGATCTGGTGTTTTCCGAAGTGGCGGAGCAAAGGTCGAAGTGGAAGCCCTCACTTGCTGGTTTGAAGTGCTTAGAATCCTAGCCCAACGCCTCTCCACATCAATTTTAGCAATAATGGATTGTAAATGTCTCATTTAAAATGGTAGAAGGGGGTCTTCCTCAAACCCGAAGAATCTAGGTTTAGAAGGAGGAATACTCGAGATCTTTTCATCACCCATAGTAAGCAAATTGGGTATCAAAATGATCAGCGTTGAATGGATATAGTTAATCTAGTGAAAATTGTGAGAAACACGCAAAGTAACAGACGAGATATGAGAGTTAACAATGAAGAAAGCGTCGATTGAAGAGAACAGACTTGAAGACTCGAGAAATGTGAGGGAGTGATTAGATTAGGGTAGTTTTAGGATCTACAGTGGATAGGGTTTGTTTAAGGGAGTAAAGTAAGGGTATTTCAATCATTTCGTGACCAATAAGGGTATTTTAGTATTTTTTCACACCGTATGTAAAAACGTAGCAAATAAATCAAGACAACCGAATAAGAAAAATGTAGCAAAAAAAAATGAAAGGAGGAAAATAGAAATGAGACAAATATTAAAGAATGGAAGAAGTATTTAATTAAAGGTAGGACGAAACCCAACATAATGGCAAAAGAGTGTAAAAAAGTGGTACTTATAAGGTCTAAGAAACTTTGACATGGAGTAAACGGCAAGTGACCCAGTGGGTCCAGAATCTGTCAGACTGCACCCCCTCGGCTCTCCTTCTTCTATAAATACTACGGAGTACTGCTCATGCAAATCTCTATCCTTCGCTGAATGTAACGGTCGCTCTTTTCTGCCTCTCCGTTTTCAACTTCATCGCTCCTCTTTCTCTCCTACTGCAATTTGCATTGTCGAATTCTGGCTGTACGATGAGCGGATCACTCTGCAATTCCGTCAATTTTTCGGATTTCTAGGGTTTATAGAGCACTCAGTTTTTTCTCCGGTAATGTCATGTTTCTCGTTTCTTTTTTAGCTTCACGAAGAATTTTCCGCTATTTTTTGTATCTACATCAATGTATGTACTATTTTGTTTTTGTTGTATTTGTATGTTATTTTTGAAATTTTTTTTATTGATTTGTGTACCATTAAATCTTATATTATTATTTATTTTCTGTAGTTGTACTAGTTAACGATGATGTCTTTCTTTGCTTGCTGTGTTTTTTTTTTTTTTTTTTTTTTGTCTATATCTATAATATTCGAGTTGATCGTAGAATTTTATGCTACAAAGTTGGCTGAATTTCACGGTTTTCGTTTTAATTTAGTGAATTTACGTGAAACTCTGGCACTTTGCGGTTGTACTTGATTTGATCATAGAACTTTATGCTATATGAGTTGGCTGAATGTCGAGGTTATCGTTTCAACTGAGTGCAATTTGGTGAAATTCTCCTAGTTTGTGGTTGTTGTTGGTGATGGTGAACGGAGTGATGTGACGGAAAAACGGAGGAATATTGGAATGCAGTTTAATCAAGGATGCTCCGTGTGGTAGGTTTTCGCATTTAAAGCGTGGAATAGCGTAAAGAGTTATGTTGTGGTAATGTGGTTTCGTTAGGGGTCGTATAATTTAAACAGTTATAACTGGAAAAACATTGCCAAAAAAAAAAGTCCGAAAATTTGTTATTAAACTATTTAAATTCTACTCGACAACTCGTATATCAATGAGAGTTGAAAGTCCATTTGATGAGTAATGACATTATTATTGGTAATAATATTATAATTGGTGTTAGGTCTTAATTGTAATGGGAAATGATTATAGTACAATGGTTCAAACACATTACTTCTTACTTTGTTTAGAGTGATCGTACTTATTAACCAAATTCATTTTTTTTTCCGGTTAAATAAAGAAAACTCTTATCTTTAAATGCAATGTATAATGGTTAAGTGTGGTTAGTAAACCAATAAAATGATGCAGATCAAGTGTTAAATCCTTATGCTGCAAGTGAGGGGCGATGAGGCCAAATCTTGTTTGACTCATTTTTTGACTGTGATGTGTGAGATTTTGTGATTTTAAGATGTAATTGGAGTTGAATTTGTAATAAAGATGCAAAAGATTAAAGTTGAGAAAATCTAAGAGATGAAGAAATCCAGTAGTGATCAATGTGGTCCATCTCTTGTTCATTTTGCTATGTAATGTTTCTACGCCTTTTATGCATATTTTACCTACCCTTTCTCTCATTTTTCTGTCTATTACTGCTTAAGTATCTGCTCCTCTCTATCACGTGTTTGTTGAATTTATTTTTAGCTTATTTGTACCTTGAATTTCCTTTCTAGTAACTCTTGGCAGAAATCATGTCTTGGTGGTTCATGGTTCTGTTTTCCATTCATTATACTTATTATTACTATTGTTCCCTTTGCTAGATTCCAGAACGATGCCATTAAATTCCAAGTTTTCCTCCAAGAAAGGTTGGTCTTTTATGCGGATCATTGTTTAGTTGATTTTTAGGCTTTGAAATTACTACTAAATTTTGTAACTGTGGCTTTTGCAGATGCTTCATCGTGTTGCATAAGACTTCTGAAAGATAAAAAACTTATTTGTTTTGCCAAATGCGCGAATCCTCCCATTCAGCTGTATGTGCATTTTGTTTCTCACATGTTATGATGAGCTTAGTCTTCTTCCTATAGTGTTGCATAATAATTTGAGCCAAATTCTTTCCATTTTGTCAATATTGCTTCTTTTAAGTCATTGGATTAAAAGCTTCTTTCAAGACCCTACTTGTTTTTAGTTGTGTACCATCAATATTTCTTATTATCGTTTGTTTATTGGATATTGAATAGGCATGTGAAATTTGAGGTTTATATGATCCATTTTCAAAGTTTGTCAATTGAACTATTTTTTTTTTGTCAGAAAAACTCTTATATGTGTGTCCCTTGGAAAATACAGGATCATTCAATTCTACTTCCAAGTTTGTCCCTTGGCAAGTTTGTTATTAGGATAGGTGAATTGTTCTAAATTCGATTCATAGAAGTTGTAAAATTTTACCATGCATCTCCACTTCCAAAATTATACAGTTTATTATTTTGAATGATTTTGTGAACAATTATTGCTGGAATGTGATTGTAGGTTTTGCTATTTCTTCTCATATCAGCAGAAAGTTTTACCTTCGTTTCTCTTTGTGTAAAAGGAGACGTATTTATTTACTGTTCTTTCCTTCCTGTTCCTGGATTCTCTGCAGACAAATTCTGATACTTTTAAACGTGGGTTTGCTGGTAATTGCACTGATAAATTTTATAACTTGCAGGCCTACTTCTTGGAATTTGGATATAGTTAAGATGAGAACAGTAGAAGGTCTTCATGATTTGCCACACTTTTTTCTATTTCCATCATTTGTGGCATCAAGGGAGAAATCTGAGTCGGTCCAGCGATATGATTGGACCAACTTTTTGAATTTCCTTAACAAATTCAATAAAGTAAGCATTGCTTTCCAATCTTTTTTTTCTTAAGTTGTGCTGATGCTCTCTTCTTGTTTTTATTTTTTTTTAAGTTTTAAATCTTTTCGAGTGAGGCTGCTTAAATTTTTATCTGCCTATGTCTTTACTTTAAAATGGTGGCATGCTCTACAACAACCCCTTTTTTCCATCTAGGCCTAAATCTAAATTGTTTGCCAACAACTCATCTACTTCCTTACCCTCGGTGATCTTCTACCATGACTTTATGATGTGATTCATTAGTTTTGTACTTTCTCGATGGTTTGAACAGTATTGGACGGTCTCCTTTGTTATAAAAAATTGATACTAAAGTGATCCTTTTCCATTCCCCAACCACTCAACATAAATGATAGTAAAATATTCCTAGGAATGGAAGTTAAGAAAGAAAGAAAAAAGAACTTTTCCACAACCTCATTACTCACGCAATCACACCACCATTTCATCCTAGTTAATGTTCATTGTGCATCCCTATTGGGCCTTGTAAAGTTGTACACTACATACTTTTCACTGATTCTGTGAACATGTTCACCGACAAAGCCTTTCCTAGTAACTACACCGTGGACCACGTCATTTCTCTGTATTTTTCTTCCTAGGGCTCCTTATGGCTACTTTGGATGATGTAAGATTCTAAAAATATATTTACGTATCTCCTTACAGTTGTAGTTTTTAATCATTCAAGTAGAATTTTAATCTCTTGTTAGATGCATTATTCAGGGCATTAGCAACAAGTTCTTTTTTTTTTCTAATCATGGTATGAATGGTAAATTTAAGTAACTAAAAAATACTCATGCTAAATTTTCTTGGAGTAGTACATGCATGTTATTCCTAATATCAATATATTTAGTGGTGTGCTATCATGCTTAAAGGTTGCTACTGTAGAATTTGAAAATCTGAAGATTCATATATTCCCTCCTCCTGTTCACGAGTCTAGCAATACAACCAATGACGTGTATTTCTCCCATGCCGTGGTTGCTTATGAGTTACGGGAACTTTGTGATACCTCTGTGGTCCAAAGGCAGGCAACATCAGGTGAGTCCTCTCCTAAGTTCCAACATACACACCGTCAATTGATAAGACCAAATAGAGGAAACCTATGATAAAAAAAAAACTTCTCCTTCTTTGAGTTTGGATAAGACAATAACTATTTTTTTGTAATAAATAACAACCTTCAAGAATTTTAAATGGACATCGGATGTACTAGCTCAAGGTAAAATGCCTTGGAAAAATCATAAAATGAACTGATTCCTTTCTTTCCAATGAAAGAATCATCAAATTGCTTCCGGAACTGGGGCATGCTCTATTCCCTTTTAAAAGCAATGTTTGTAGGATTAACTTGACTTAGGTGTTGAAATCATTACTCTTTGCATTTTATGTTATTACACTGAATGTGATTTATTTGTATAATTTGGTTATGTTTATAGCTCAAGGTCATGGCAATTGTGCATTCTAATATGAGTTTATGGCCCTAACAGCTGAGCATGGAGCTACAAAGAAGGGAGTGTGCTCATTACCAATTAATATGTCTGTGCCTGATGATGAAGTTGAAAATATTCCAGGATTGCCCTACATTCCTTCAGATTTTTCAATGAAACATGTTGCATATGAGTCACATGCCTATGTTAAGGGAAGTAGTTCAGCAGAAAAGGGTACCTGCACCTCTATGACCAAGGGTCATGAGGCTAGGGAAGATGTTTCACTGGAAAGGAATTTTGTTCGTGCAGACCCGAGTTATTTGAAAACTCTTGGTCAGGTACACTCTGGCTGGATCTTTGGTGCAATTGCGGAGCTTATAGATAATTCGAGGGATGCAGGGGCATCAAGGTCTGTTGAAGTTCTGTCTTCAAGAACTTGTACCCTTTATTTTATCTTTTTTTGTTTTCTCCATGAACTTTAGATCTTGACTTGAACTGACTATGAAGTTTATGAATTTCATAAATTTCAAATCCCTTCCTAAAGTTCTTTAATTTAACACTCTAACTTGCATATAAGTGATTTTTTTTTTGTTTGAAACCTATCATGTGGCATGGTGGAAATATTACAACTTGCATAGAGGTCTCTTATGTTTGTTCAATGCAATTTTTTCAGAATTTCTCCATCATATGTGGCTGATAATTTGGAGTAGGGGGGAGCGCTATTTTGCATCCTATTATCCGCAAAGGTTAACATTTTTTATGAATTTTTAACAGGCTAGAGATTGCTATTGAGACTATATTTGATAAAACTGTGGGCTCTGAGATTCCTATGCTTTCTGTAATTGATGATGGTGTTGGAATGAACCACCAAGATATATTGAGGATGATTTCATTTGGGCACAAAGTACCAGATGAAGATAATCAGGACTGTATTGGAAGATTTGGTGTTGGCTTTAAGGTGTTTCTTTTTCTATTTAGTTTCTTCTCCTTGCCTCTTGCCATTTTTTTTTCTGTTTTATTATTATTGAAATAGTAATTGTGTGTTGAATATGAACATAGTACTAAACTAAGCCAATTGGGCAATGTGCAGTTGTCCACCATTTAAATTGTGAGAACTAGATATTAGATAAATGGCTTTTGAAAGGAAGAGAAAAAGTTGAAGGAAGCTAATAGAAAAGTTGAGACTTAAATGAGGAGGTAGCTATCAAATAGGGATCTCTTGGGCAAAAATGCATTTCCAAGATTTCTGGTCCGCATCATCAGCTTGCTCTTTAATCTGTATCTTCTTGGAATCTTAAGCTCTCTGACTTTGATAATGATAGAATGCCCTTGTAGAGTTGTAGGAAATGGCTATAATGTCCTGTGTGGATCAAATTGAAACAAAGTCTGCAACATTAATAAAGGGGTTGTGCCATGGGCTATACTCATGAATTTCTGAACCTTTTGAATTTCTTGCTTTTTTTAGAATGTAGACTTTGTATCACTGGATCATTCCTCTTCATTTAATGTGAGGTTTGTTTTGTTTTATCAGACAGGATCGATGAGACTGGGGAAAGATGCTCTAGTCCTAACACAGACAACCTATTCTCGTTCTGTTGCTTTTCTTTCTCAATCGTTAAATGAGGGAAAGGATGTAAGCCACCACTAACACAACCCTCCCCCCCCCCCCCCCCCCCAACCCCTTGTGTGTTTGTGTTTTTGAATCTAGTAAACATATATCAAAGTACAAGTTGAAAGAACAAGCTTCCTGTTACCATTACAAACTTTTGTTAGAGTTGTTACTACATTAGATTCTTGTAATAATTGTTAGAAATGTTATGAAATTAAACTCTACATGCATTATTAAGATGTATCAAAATATTCTATTAAGTGCATTTGAAAACTCATTAGTTTTTGAAGAACTCGATACAATAATGTTTTCTAAAGATTTCCAATTCACATTAAAATTACCTTAATGAGCAACACATACATTATATATGCTGACTTTGCAAACCTGCTGTCATTATTGCGATAATCACAACTTTCCTTTGGACTAGTTGATATATATATATATATATATATATATATATATATATATATATATATATATATATATATATATATATATATATATATATATATATATATATATATATATATATATATATATATATATATATTTGTGGGTTATGGATAGAAGCTAAAATTTCACACTTTCAAGTAATAAACTAGATTAAAATGATTAAAATTATATTAATTTTTGGTTAAACTAATGACTAACTAAGAATATGAGGTCATACACAAATTTTAAAGGTAAGGAAGCGCTAGGTAGGATCCAACACCAACTAAAATATGTGCTAGCAAGGAAGGGAGATAAGGGGGTAGTAATGGATCAAAGCAAAACTCCTAAACCATGTCTCCTTTTTTGAAAGAAACATGAATCCAGGCAATTCCTAAAGGGTATTGATAAACCCGTAGACAAGTATATATCAATCAGAAGGGGGTTTAACCTTGATTCGATCTTTTGACCCACTCTCAAGGAAGCATAAGTACTACAATTGGGATTCCTCACCTATTGTCCATCTAAAACAACTCAATCAACATAAAGCTAAGCCAAACAAAGAATTAAAAGCTCATTCTTGTCATAAAGATGGAAGACCACTGCTTTAGCATTATTTCTCCATGATTTGGTTAAGTAAGGTGTGGAGTTAAGAACCTATGATTTAGATTTTCACCTTTTCCCACCAAAAATAACATATTTGAATTCAAACCGACCCCAAATTCCTTCCTTTAAGCCTAATTCATGCTTGAGATTGAGTTTCATCCATCCATCTAGCTAAATCGATTACTCATGGCTCTCCATATCCAATTCCATTGAAGTTTTGGCACAAGCATTGAAAATTGAGACTCATAAAACTAGCAAAAACAATAATTGTGGGTCAATGATTATAATAAAGATTAATTCTAAGTGAAACGAGCTAAGCATGGAAGAAGAACATAGACGCAGAAAATGAATAAAGAAATTAAAATAGTACTAAAGCAATAACTAAAGGGAAGAAATAATGATAAGATATTACTCTTCAAATTTTATAAATGACTTTACTTGTCTTCATTGATTCTTCGCAAATTTTGCCTTTTCAACCCTAAACTTTTTAAAACAAAACCCTGCCTTCTTCCTTTTGAAATATAAAACTAAAGCTGCCCTTATATCCAGCCTCTTTTGCTTTTATACATCCCCAAATTACAACCCTAAAGAGAACGAGAAAGAGTGCTGAACTGGTAGATAATTGCTTTGAGTGGCCGTGTCGGAGGAAATATCAGCGGCCGCTATAATTATGTCATGCCTCTATGGTAGGAGAGTGTAACTGAGCTGCCGTTAGGCTCAAAAGTTGAGAGGCTGCTTAGAAGGAAAATTGACCTTCTAAATGGCCTCTCCATGCTCTCACAATTGTCTAAAAGTTAGCTGACATTGATTTGAGAGCCACCTGGTTGTTTTCTTTTAAGAGGCCTCTTGCATGCATTCTTAAATTTTTGCAGAAGAAGGAAATGCACTTATATATGAAGATAAGGGATGAGGTAAAATGATCAATACACCCTTAGAGTAATGCGCGAAAATATGCAGAAATGGTAAACAAAGGTGATAACCAAGGACTAAAAGAATGGGAAAACCCTCCTCAAAAAGGTGCAATAGAGTGGCATAAATGTCACTTAACATTTGTCTCTGTGGTTGAGTGAGCTGCATGCTCAGTTTCTGCAAATATGTATGTGTTATGCATTTATAAATGGCATGCGTTCTATGATCATGCAGAATGTAGAGATACCAGTAATTAGCTATCATCGACAATTTCAATTCATGGAGATTGATACAAGTGTACAATCTGAGGCATTGGCAAACTATAATTTGAGGGCTATAAAGGAGTTCTCTATGTTTAATGAATATCTGATTGGTGAAAAAGCTGCCCTGTTTGGTGGAAAAACTGGAACACAGATCTACATATGGAATTTGGATAAATGGGGCACGGATTACACTCTGGATTGGCAAGCAGGCATGTGCGGTGGGAGCTCATTTCACCAGGGTGACATATTTATACGTTCTAGACGTGTTAGAACTCGTCCTGGACAGACTAGTCGAAAGGTTGGAAGCACATTCCCTTGAAGTTTTCTCATTCTTGCAGTCTTATAATATCTTTTTGTTTGCTTTTTGTCTGCAATATTTTTGTCTGTCCTTCTCAGTATTTGAAATGTTTTTGATATTCACATTCAGCCATCATATGGTGGCTATGCTTTTCTTTGCCTTTTTTTTTCTGTTCCAGGTTTATATAGATTATTCACTTCGTTCTTATTTGGAAGTTATATTTTTAGAGCCTAGAATGAAGATATACGTTCAAGGCTCACTGGTAATTTCCAATTACTTTCTCATGCTATTTTGGTTTGTCAATGACCATTTGATAATTGGAACATGCAACTCTGTCGACAGGTTAAAAGTCGGCCATTGGCCAAAACCCTAAATAAAACTGCCGTGATAAACGAGGAAGTAATGGGCAAACAAGTTCAACTAACTCTTGGCCGTTGTCAGATTGAGTGGGATGAGGCAAACAGTGGAATATTCTTGTATTGGCATGGCCGTCTAATTGAGGTCAGCATGATTTGATTCGTCTAAATATGGGTAGATGAGGCTTTTTAAAATGTTATGTTTATTGCATGGCTCTTGGACTCCTTATAACTTGCATGCAATTCAACGGGTATATGATGTGTTGGTTGTTCATCCGAAAAAACTCTGGCTGTTGATGCACGGAGAAAGTAATGGGTATGGAATTGCATATTTGGTTTGAAGGAACCAAATGATTGAATTATTCTTTGTGATTCGGTCGTTATATCTTGTAGTTTTTTGTATATAGAACTTGTAAGATGTTATATAGGAGAAGTTGATAGAGTCAGTGTGGTTCTTCTTCACTATATCAGGTAATTCCAGAGGATTATGTAAATAGTCTCTTTTGAATTATGTCAGTTAAAAGAGTCAGTGTTGTTCCTTTTACTGATTGGACTAGTCACTATATCAGGTGTTTTCAGAAAATTATGTATAGTCTCTGTTGCCGTACAGATTTTTTCTTAGTCATCTAATCTCTTTACTACTTGTCTCCTCAATGGTTTGAATTTAAGCTTAATGATGAAATTTTGCAACAAAGTTTATTTGACTTTGCTTGTTTGGGAAATCTGTGTTGCATTGATATAGGTTGTTGGAATACCAGCACTGTTGTACCTTAAGCAATAATCTGTTACCCCTTCTAGTACTGTAATTTTATTTTGGAAAAATCATTTCAACACAAGAATCATGCCTATCCTATCATGAGATAGTGGTCGATGGTTTAGAATATTGATCTGCATAATAGCTAATGTAATCTCCAAGTTTCTATTTGCCAACTATCTTCTTTAATTCCCTTCTCCTCAATGACCCCCCCCCCCCCCCCCCCCCCCCCAAAAAAAAAAAAAAAAGTAAAACCACCAGAAAATGCTACCTTATTTCTCTCTTACTTTCTCTCTTCCAGGCGTACAAGAGAGTGGGTGGCATGATTCACAGTTCTGATATGGGTCGAGGTGTAATTGGTGTTGTTGATGTAACTGAATTGATGGTGAGTTTTTTTCTTTTATAATTCATAGGATAACACCAATGTTTCTGGTGGGGCTCTTGCCTAGTGTTGAATGGGGGGCAAGTATAAAACCTCTCCCTTGTAATTGAAAATGAGTTCATTATGAAACTATTTCTGTTACACCCTTGGCCACAAAAGCTATTGAATGGGCTTTGTGGCCTTCTACTTCATAAATAAGAAGTCTATGGCAGTTTAGCTTATTTATTTGTTAAGATCTGCAGTAATCCCCCCCCCCCCCCCCCCCCCCCCCCCCCCCCCAAAAAAAAAATAATGTTTCTCTGGGTAATGACAATCAAGCAATTATACAAGTCTATAATGTTGTACATGTTATCATGTTTGCAGTCAGTGTTCCTCAGCTGCCTCTTTTGCTTGTTGCTAATTTTGAATACTGCACAACTATACCATCTTTTATTTCCTCTTGGACTCAGAATGACGGGAATGGTGGTGTTTGGGTTCATAACAACAAGCAAGGATTCCAAGATTGTGAGCCATATGCGATTCTTGAGGAATGGCTGGGAAAGAAGGCAGATGAATATTGGGATACGTTTTTTGATGTTGTACGGCTGGTATGTTGTTTATTCAATACTCTTATCCGTGTATGATTTTCTCTTTGCTAACCCTTGTATTCCTGAGTCAACAGTGTTATAGCAAACTTTATCTCCAAATTTGGATCAAAGTGACTACATTTGATTATATTGTTTATTCACTTTAGTGTTAAATTTTTTTTTGTAATCAGTAAGTGAAGTATGTGTGCGAATTTATTAGGCTTACTTGAGACATGGGACCTAGCCCTTGGACTAATTATATTAACTATTAACAAGCTCAGTTTACTAATTATGTTAACTTTCTATTGGGTTGGTTTGCTCATTTTACAGCTGGCTCCTTGCAAGTCTGTATATTATCATGTTTTGAGCAACGTTATTGTTTTTGTATGTGTTAGAAAAAGGGCAAAGTTCGATACAAGCCTGATCACGAATGGGTGCAGTGTGACAAGTGTAGAAAGTGGAGATTGTTAAATGCTAGCTTTGACAGCAAGAATCTACCCAAGGACTGGTATTTGAAATTTTCTTACTAATCTTATCTCCTACTACCTCTGGCCATGCTTATGGCCAAAGTTTCTGAATTAAGGTTTTTGATAATTTGGTGATAGTTGTGTGAGAATTATGGAATAATGACATTTATGTGAGTTGTGAACATAATTTTTAACAATGAAATAATTTTACAGATGAAGGTCTCTTATTATTATGTTGTATTATTCCATAATTGTTGCCAACTTTTTGTAGTTTGGAACGAGGGAGTATCTCATGAGGCATTATCTCTTCTTGGATAGCGTTGAATATTAATTTTCATTTGTATTCTGTGCTTTCTAAATTACAAATACCAAAGATTGGAATAGTTGGCTCCAAATATGAAGTAATTTCAAGATGGATAATAAATTTACTCTCACACATGTAGAGGATTCTAATATATGCTAATGGTATGAATATGATTCGTTCGCTTGAAATCCTTTATTGTGATTGGGACAGTTCTCTTTCTCTAGAATATTGGGAAAGACAGTCTTGTATATAGTTCACAATGTGGCTCTTTAAGTGATTGAAGTATTCTGAACAAAGATGACAGAGGAAAAGAGGACTAGACTGTAGACACTGTTTGATCATCACAAGGTCTAGCAGTGTTGTCTGATTTGCACTCTGTTGATATGGAGCCTAGCGGTTTGCTCTTTTCCTGTTCTACCCATTTTGGCATTAGCCCCATTTATATGATACATTATATATGTAGAATTTTGACTGAGATTTGTCGGACCCTTTTAGCAAAACTGTGTCATTTCAAACTAATGGTATGTAACAACTCTTATCTATCCCTCAGTGTCGAAAGCGGGACTATTGCGAAAATGATATTATGTTTTCTTACTAAGTTTGTTTTTCCACTTTAATGTTTTCCACTTTGGTTTATTTCAACAGGTTCTGTTACATGGAACCTTTCAATGGTACATGTGAAATTCCTGAACAGAACCCTGGCCATGGAGTTATCACAGTAGGGCTGAAAAGAACATCGGGTCATGATCCTAACATAGTTGCTGAATGTGAAGGCATACAGAATGATTGCAAGAGTCCTATAGCACGAGGTATCTACTTAGCCTTTTTTTTTCTTAGTCATTTTTCTTTTATAATGAAGGCACTTGAATTGGTGGCCTAGTTTCCCGTAAATGTGAAATCCAAGTTATGATTTGATGCTGAAAAAATGTCACTAACTTGAACTTTCACTCTTCTCCATTGACTGCCCTGTCTCTTTCATTTGGATGAGGTTCCAATATCTTGAGGGTCAGGGTATTGGATCTGTATAACTTTCAGTGTGTTGGAGAGAGGGGGTGCCTTCAAGGTCTGCCTTTTCCCTGTCTATTGAGTTTTGAGTCCAATATCTCTGTCGTGACATCCATTAGGCCATCAATTATTTTGTTGCCACTCATTTGCATTTGATATTAATGGATATGCTGTTAACATCTGTGTGCATTTGTTGCTAAGCATGCACAATTAGTGATGAGAAGTTTTCTGAAGAAAAACAATTCAATCCTTGTTATGTTATTAGAAAATATTAAACCACTGAAACTGATGGGGCTGGCCAGTGTGACAGGCTTTCAAGATCCTTGTATTGCATTCCTATGCTTGCGTCCGTGCGTTTTGGGCAATCTACCATCTAAACCAGAATTTTTCAATTAAATCAAACTGACTGTTTGAGCCAACATATTTACTTGCTCTCCATTTGACATGGCTAATCTGACATCTGTGACTGATGTTGTTTGATGCCTTCTTAGAATATGTTTTGTTTGACATTCAAAACCATGTGAAATTGAAATTTCTAAGAAATGGGTGAAGTTCAATTCTTTGTTCCTCATGAAATGGAGGAAGTTGCTACTATAGGTATATGGATCTTCCCATTGGAAGTAAAACTTATTACTGCACTACCACACAACATTTGGAATTTCCTATGAAATGAAACTACATGGGATTGACTACTTTCTTGGCAAATTTGCTTGTGCTAAACTGAAGAATCATCAAGATATGGCCAATACGTGCTTCATTAAATTTTTATTCTAGAGTCGTCCATTTTAGCAGGAAGTTTCTTGTAGAGCATGCCTTTTTACTGTAATCATTATTTTCTTGCACGCCCACTAGTAATTTTTCATTATTTGTATTTTGTCTTCTTGGATGAATGAACCCTTCCAGTGGAGGAAGATGAAGAGACTCCAGTCCTTAAAAGGCATAAAAGTAACAAACATTTTCACTAAAACAATCGTACTTCCTTACACATCCACTCTTAATTTATCATTTATCTGTATATTGTCATTAGGAAAGAGTTCAGATGAGTCTACGCAAGCAACAACAGTTGATGAGGACATGGCTATCATTAAAAGGGATAGAAGAGGTGTGGGTACTGTAAGGAAGTACGTACTGGATTCGTGAGTTTTAGCTCTTTTGTTAACTTATTGGTACCAATGGCCTCTCAAACCGTTACAATGGGCTGGTAGATGTTAGTTCTTGCCATTTTGTTTTGTATATACGGCACCGTGCATGGAAATATTTTGCGTAGGTCGGCTACTTCCATGAATCATGACCATTAAATCAGATTTAACCCTATATATTTCATTTGCTGTTACTAAATTTGATTTCCTAAATTCTTTTTACTACAAAGTACGGAATACATGCTTGCGAAATGATTCGTCTTTCTAGGATTTTGTACTCCGTTTTGACTAGGATTCCTGTAAGCTTACTAAGGTAAATAATTCAATAGAAAACTATCCTAGGTGCATGAGGGTAAATAATTCATTGGTCTTATAATTTATAACTCTGGGTCAATGTAAAGCTCACTATGGCTGTAGTTGTGACGTGCTGTTTATCCTGTATGCTTAGTAGTCCTTGTACTAGTTTAAGCATTATCCCTTTGCTTGTCATAGGTAGTAGGGGTGTAAAAAGTGGTAAATCGATACATCGTAATAGTTCTTTTTGAAACCCTTATTAATTAAAGGTAGTATTTTACTCAAAAAGCATACTCAATATTATGCTTATGCTATACAAATACATCTATAATGGATGGATAACTAAATGTGCAAACTACCATGAGAGTATAGCTTAAGCGGTTTAATTGACACAAGAGTGGTTTGTTATCAAGAAAATTTGTAGTTGTATGTAGACTGATTCAAATGGGAGAAGTTTTGTTAAGGGCTTTTTGTTGACCCATTTGTATAAGAGTTTAATCAATAATGATCCTAATTGATCAATTTTTTAAATATCATATTTTATTGGGTTTTTATGGATTTAATTGGGTTTATAATTGACTAATAATTTTCAAGATTTTTAAACAATATCATATAATGAACTATTTCTAAACTATCATCCTTTGTAATAAAAACTATAATATCTTTAGACAACTTGATTCAACTCAACCCACTGTGTATCTTCTTTGATCTAACAGAGTTCGCTTTACAAATAATTCATTTCAACTCTAACCCACCTGTAGGATGTTAATAACGACATTTCATAAACAAAATTTGGCATCACTTTTTGTTTTTTCTATTCTTAAGGTAAGACTCAATTTATGAGAAACTTTGTCAAAAAATTAGGTTAGAATTAAAAAGGTTTCGAATTTGAAAATTTTTAAAATTTTCCTAATGTAAAATACAAAATAAAAGAAATGTATTTCATATGTTATGAGTTCATTTGCCCCATTAAACCCAGAACACTGCTAAGTAACTCATATATCATTAAAAGAACAAATTATAAATATTTATTAGTATTCATTTAGTAAATGAATATTATTAGTAATTTATAGAATGAATACTAACTACTGTGGAGTATGGAGAGAATTCATTAATAAAAAATAAAAAACCAGGAATATTACTTAGTACGGAGTAAGCCAACTGGTTCAAATCAGGTCAATTTCAAATTCAATTGTCCAAATTCAAAAAGCCAAGGTACTGGATTCAAGCCGAATCAAATACAATCCAACCATCCAAGTTCTCATAGATTCATCTTCAAATGGAGCAGAAAATGCAATACTTAGAAACTTGAAACTTTCGCAAAATAGATTGTAAAGCAAGTGAAAGAAAATGTAGGACCCAAATGGAGCAGATGTGAGCATAGCAAGGAACAACATCTGTAACGATGAGACCCCATAAAATTAGTTTTCCAGACTCGTAACTGTATCAGCCACTTGATTTTCATCACAATTCTGATACTTGACTTATGTCTGGCCTTCAATTTTTGCATATTAAATCAACTCCGTAACCCAGAAATTATCAAACACAATACATCTCTAAAGTAAAAAGAAATTACCAAAACCCGGAAAGGAATTTTTTAACGTAATATGGTGGAAAAAATCCTAAAAGAGGGCAAAGTAAGCTGGGAGGTGCAGGGAAGAGTTTCAAACATTTAAAATTTCTTCAAATTTCCGAAAATTAGAAATAAAAAAAGAGTGTATCGGATCGGGACAAAGGTGGGTTGTTAGATAAGAAAAACAAACACCTAGTCAGATGATCGGAGTATTGATATGGCTGGTCTCAGGAAGCATCGTATCATGATTAATCTAGATGCCGCTTTTCCAGCTACTTTCATTTCCAAACATAATTTTATACAATTCAATGAAACTAAGGTAGTAGAAAATCGTGAAGAAGTTTGAAGGGAATTTGCAGATTGATGCTGTTTTTGTGTTGGACAAGAATTCCTGATTCCTTATTATATATTAGGATAGAGATAGAGGCGGAGCTGCGTATGAGGGGCTTAGGGTTTTCTGAGGGTTTAGATCTTTATCGATTTTTGGCCTGATTTTGGGTTTCTTATTAGTCCATCTTCATTCTTTCATGGGCCGTCTTTAAGTATTTCTGGAGCTTGATCTTGTTTCCTCAAAGAGTCCAGGTCATGTACTTGTGTAAACATGCTTTTATTCTTATACTGCTAGATCAACACATTTGGATATGTACTGATGTACACGGTCTCCATCGTGTTGTACAGTATACGATTGCTAGAATTTCTTATATACATCTTAAATGTAAAGTGTTGTGGTGTACTCTTTCATATAACAAAAGTTCACGTATCCATAAGGTATACCTACAAAATAGGTGCATTTGATGCATATTAAACGATCTAGTCCCAATAGATTATTTATCTCGTGAATTAATACATGAAAATCTTTAAAATCTTATAATTTGTGGACCTTAATAGCCATCAAATAAAAAAATAATAATAATGATTAAGACATTTGTACGAGATTATTATCTTGTGAAAAGGGGGTATGTACTCAATTTTATGTACACCGTTTTGATAACAATCGCATGTGCCACTGCTTTGATTTCATCGATAATCCTACTGAAAATCAAAGCAATATTGGATAACTAATGAAGGTGTTTGGATACGTAGAATCGCAAAAATATAAAATAAATAAAATTACTTAGCCACTAAGGAGAACACCATTGCACCACCACTTGCATTGATCTTGACTTAGTGATTTATTAGTCCCCATCATCAACTTGCATAATCCTTTTCCGATAAAATTTGATCCAATCAAACACAATTAGATGCGTCGTTATCTTTGATTATGGGAGGAGAATATTGCATTAGTTAGACTTTGCCAACGTAAACTAGATTTTAGACCAGTTGGTCAGTTGTCGAAGGAGGAAAGACATCGATAAACAATTCAAAATTAGCGACTTAGTCGAAGCATTGCATTCAACATATCTATTTCATGAGAATCATACCTTCATAAGCATACATTTTATGTACAAATCACCACTTAGCTTTATTCAAATCTACTATAGCTATAAATATTGCATGGCGCATACGTTTGTTGATTGAAGATTGCATGACGAATGCATTATTTTATTCTATTACTTTACTCCACCAAATAAGGTTTACACCCTATACGAATGTAATAATCAAAGTTTATTGCGTAATTTAATTATCTCTTCGATCTTGACAACATTCAAGTCTTTTAAACTCTAGCTCGTCGGATCTCTTGTTATCCAACTAAAGGTTCTAGTAATTTCTGGGGGTTGCCATCAATATTTAGTACTGTCCTCTTCGATTGATTCATATATAGGGTTTAAAATAAGCTGCTACATCTATTTAATGTCCTATACAATAATAAGTTTATACGAATAATGTTCAATTTATGTGTGATTGTGTACGTGATGAGAATTTTTTTTTTTTTTCCGAATGTCGTACTGTCCATGAATCATTTGTTCTTCTCATCTATAATAAGATATTCTTTTTACGTTTATTTTTATTACTAGAGTATGTTTCGGACAATAGTTCGATTCATTACTTGTAATGCTATCTAGTAGTATCTCTACACTACGTATTACGGAGTATCACTTTTTTTTTTTTTTTTTTTTTCTTATGAAGAACTTTGAAGCCTTGACGAGACTTTTGGTTTTTCCATCTTTTCCCAATTATACAACATACTTAGTGTATAAGTATATTAGTGAAAGTGTACGTTTACGAGGAGTTTGAAATAATCATAAGAAATAAATGGCTTTGTTGGTAAAATGCCTAACTATAATCTAGTTAGTCCCAGATTTTTGTCTAGCAATGAACATTTTTAGTATATAGTCCTTTGTGATGATGTAACATGTTACTTATTATTATTATGAAAGAGTTTCATATTATACAAATACTTTTATTAGAAAGTAGAAACTTGATGTGAAATCAAAAGGGTTAGCTTGCAAAGGCCTTTGCATTGTGAAAAATATACAAAGTTTAATCATTCAGCAAAGTATACCCAATGCAAGAAGGAACCCATAGATTTCATGTGTCAGTGTGACAGTATGATCCAAGTTAAATGCTTCAAATGCATAAGTCGTGTGTTACCGTATAACCAGTAACTACTACTGTCAATTTGTAAGTGTCGTATCTCCTATTTATACAACATACAAGATATAACTACACCTATTCAAATGGGAGAAGCCTTGTTAAATTCCCTTAATCAATCCGTTTGTAAAAGGGCTTAATTAATGATGCGTTTAATGGATCACTCTCTTAAAAGGTCATGTTTTATTGGGGCTTTAACGGTTCAGGTCAAGTCAATAATGGGGTCAATAATTTCCAAAAGTTTTAAACACTATTAGGTAATGAATAATTTGCACTTACTTTCTGATGATTCACTATCAAAGATTGGAGGTGATACATGTAAACTATCACCCTGTATAGATAAGAACGATACTATATTTGGACGATCCGATCCGTTATATATCTCTTTTGGCTTGGTCCGAGCTGACTAGTTTTCCATCTTCTTTGACTCGGTCCATTGACCCATGGCCACAATGCCCAGGGTGTGCGCTGTGTTGTTTATAACAGAGAGTTTGATTTATCAATGGAGCGATTATTTAGGAAGTGCACGTGATGGTGCATGAGATGAGATGCAGGGGAAAATGATATGGGTAACGGTTACACGGGTGGCAGTAGAGTTGCCAGCTGGATTACAGTTGGATTTTGGCTCTATCATCTGGCCCATCGCCAATATCGGCACCTGTGCCAACACACTAATCTTACCAAGTCGTATTTAAAGTCATACTTTTAACAATCAATTATCAAATGTCTAAGTTAAATCTATAGACTATGTAGGGGTAGTTATGTCCTTACAACTTACAACTTACAACTTACTAGGTACTTAATTTGGGTCTGAAGAATAGATATAGATCATAGATGTACTACTGATTATCCAAAAGATCCCTAAAGGCTCCCGCCCTATTATAACAATTTTGCAATTTGGGACAACATCAATTCCCTCCCTTTTTTAATTATTGTAATTTAAGTATGTTAAGAATCTAATTTTTAAATTAATAATATTATTATTTTACCATTTTTCTACCTGCTATATCATCATCCATTCATCCATAGACCATATTCCATACGACAATATGACAAATTTTTTTTTATTGACCTTTAGAACTTCACTTTCCAATATTCCCTCTCTTTGTTAGTCAGAGATCATATCAAACTGAAAACACATGCACGCCATCAATCTAGCAGTCTAGCCCAGCCACAATTTTTAATCAACTCAAGACGTCTAAAAGAATATCTTATGTGCGATCTGGCCGATCCACTGTTAAATTTTTAATCTACTTTTTCTTTGTGAGGATTTGATTTTTATCGGTATATAACTAGTTTACCTCTTCATTTTATAAACTATACAACCAACAATTTAAGATTAAAAACTTGACTAAAGGGAAAAACAACCATAGTTTTATACTTACTCGGTTAAACTTCATTTTTTGTAGTTTATATTGTTTTCTTTCCCCTATTTTATGAATGTATTAGAATTTTCTAAAATGCATTACTTCTTATTTTTTTATCTAATAAAAGTTATCTATCAAAACTGATAAAGTTTGAAATATGTTGTGTTATTGTATCTCGTAATCATTTTTTGTTTGTTTTTATGGTAAAATTTGTTAGTCAAACAACCATTTAGTAGCCATTTAGACCATGGTCCATAGACTCCTTCATGTGTATAGTCGACTGAAATCATGACCAACACAACTCCACAGTTTACGTCTTATGGATTACTTTCTTTATACTTAATATTTTGTCTTATTTGATTTTTAATGGTTTATAAGACAAGTTTTAAAACGCTTTTTACTCTAAATTCATAAAAAAAATATAAAAACTTTAAAATATAACAAATAAGATCTCTTTCAAATATTTTATTTTTATAATATAAAAAAAAATTAATCAAATTTTAAAAATTTTAACATCGTAAATAAAAATGTGAAAAAAATAAAGTGTACACGATCTCAAAAGTGTAGCGTAATTCGGCACTGTGAGTATTAGTACCTAAACTAGTGCATGACCACCTATCTATAATCTATCTACTTAGGTATTTATCTTTATTGCGTGATCTAAGAAGAGAAGGGTGAGTAGAATAGTAGGTGGGTTGGATGCGCATACGTGTATAAAGTGGTATTTGCACAGGTAATCCAGCTGTTAAGGAGAGGGATGAGGTGTGACGGGTCCACGTTGGCTGAACTGATGTGGTGGGTTTGGGTCCCATTCTTTGCCCATAATCCTCGTGATTTTCTTGCCCTTTTCTATGGATCATGCATTTATTGTTCCACCCCCCCCTCCTTCTACACTTTTCCGGGTCTTTCCTCTTCTGCCCCCATGCTTTCTACTTCGTCGACACTTTTTCAAGAACTGCAAGTTTGTCAAAACCCTAATAATTTTTTATTTTGTAAGAATTACCTTATAAAAAAAACTATTATGAAAAAAATACCTCATGTTTTTTGCTAATTCAAATTTTTTGAATTTTCTAACATTGACCTTAGTTTTTAGCCGTTTTCCTTAAATTTTTATTAAGAAATTTTATCTCGTAATTCTAAATTAATATCTATAATTTAATTATGTGTTTTTCATTGAAATTAACTTTTTAATTTTTTATACATATCTTTTGGTCAAAAAATTGTTTGATCCAAAAACATGATTATATATCTGTATGAATTGGGTCGAAAAATTCAAAATTATTTATCTAATCTGAATCAATTTTTGCACATTTCTAGGTCAATAGTAAAAAAATAAGCAGTCTTTTATCAAGATACATAAGAATATAGGATAGAGTAGTCATTTTATTTTGTACCTAATATCACTTAGGAATATTTTATGAGATAGGTAAGGAGAAAACCCTTTATACGAAATTTAATTCAAAATCTCCTACTTTTATATTTAGCTCAAATTTAATTACTAAATGCGTCAAATAAGTGTATAAAAACTTATTTTTAAGGGTGATTTTGGATAAGGGTAAACCATAACTTTGATTTTCCAATTAATGAGCTCTTGCACACATGAGCGACACCTTTAAGCTTTATTTTGCTCTATTCTATTCGACTTATTTTTTAAAACTTGTTTATACGAGCTTATTTTATTTCATTTGAATTTAATTTGTCCAAATTTGTATGAAATTATTTTGTCATAACTTATATGATTTGCTTGAACTTATATTATTTGAAAAAAATCAAAAAACATATTTTGTATGAATTTTGTGTTCGATGAATGAAACAACGGCTAGTGATGAATTCTATCACATAGAGCTCTATTTGTGCATCGCCAAAATATAAAACAAAGTACTACAAAATAAAATATCTGTATATGTACACCAAAAATAAGAATCGTATTTGTGTGACAAGACTCAAAGAAAATCTCACTCGAAAAAAAAAAATATAGTTGACATTTTTTTTTTTCCGTCTAAACATTCACTAAGATTTTGTTTATCTTGAGCTTATTTATGTTGAACTTGACTTATATTTGCAAATTTTATTTTATTTTTGTTAAACGTGACTTATATTTGCTAATTTTATTGAATAGAACTAAATTTATTTTATTGAAATTTATACAAACAAGTTGATGAATATATAGCCTAATACTCTAGTTTTATGCCACAAAGAAAATTCAATTCCTTTTTTTTAATTAAATATCCATTTTAAAAAATTAGTTATTCTCCACATTATAGCCCACTAATATATTGGTTAATTGTTAAAAAAAAAATACTCTGTATTTGATAATTATGCATTTATAAAGTGAATTTTTTTAAGGAACATACTAAAGACGAAGTAACTCACGTATCAACCCTTAATAAAAAAATCCTTCATTCCAAATTTGGATTTTGAAATAAAGGAGTTCCATACAAACAAACTACCTTGATTAACCAATTAACTTTACTTGTACAAATACTATACAAAGTACAAAATACATACTCCGTATGTAATAAAGTTATAAAAAAAAAAACATTTATTGAGATAAATCTAACCTTAATCCCCTCACAAACTCACCGTAAATATATGTCAGAAAACGAACAAAGAAATGACCTAACTAAGCAAATCCATGACATGCTTGTCTGCTTGATGCTTCCATCAATAATTTTAAGTTATAACTCTCTTATTTGCGGAAATTATAAATTTAGCTCATATCCTCCAAACTTCTAATATTATTCCAACTGAATTACAGTTCCTTCTTCTTCTTCTTCTTCTTCTTCCCCACTTTCGTCTTCTTCTCCATCTACTGGAATCTGGAATTCCATCCCATATCATCCCAGCTTCGATTCTCGAGCTGCAATAATTAATAAATAAATAAATAATTAATTATATTATCTGATCCTGTTTCTCAAATCCCGATTTGTCGTCTTCTCAGCTCTCACCTCTAAAATTTTCTGTTATCATCTTCTGCAGCTCCATTCTCTCCCTCCATTCCCTTAAATTTATGCATTTTCTGGATTCTTCCCTTCTTTATTGTTCATTGGTTTTTCCTTCGGATTTCGTAATTCATATCTTACCATGTAAGCTTCACCAAGTACTGCAATGGAAAAATTAGCTTCCTTTTTCTATTTCTAGAAGCTTCTTGAGTAAGGAAGCATCTGGGTTTGTTTCCTTTTTTTATTTTACGATCTGGGTATAATAGGTTATGATGGATGGATTAACGGCGGCGGCGAAGACGGTGGATGGGGTGGTGGGGGAGATTATGAGGATGCATAAATCACTCCCACCACGTCCAGACATTGAGGAAGTTGAAGCTGCCAGGACTCTGATTAGGAACATTGAGAGAGAAGATCAGCTGAAATTGGAAGCCATCGCTAAGCAAACCAAGGGGAAGGGAGTACCTGAGGAGCTGTTCTTTCTCTTCCAGGAGATGCAGAAGGCGTTGGTTCACTTCCAGAGCAAGGAACAGAAGAGGGAGGCCTTCAAACTGCTTGATCTTGAGAATACACACAATGTGTTCGACGAAATGATTCAGAGAGTTTCTCAGTGTATTTCTCCTACCTCTGATTCTGGGTCGTCTTCTTCTTCACTAAAGAAGAAAGATTTGACTCATTTGAGTATTGGGCCAGCTGGGTATGTGCCAAAGTCCAAGGATTTGGATTCTTCGGTTGCTTCTACTAGTTATTATAATTTGGAGAACAGGGATGCTGCGAAGAGTGAGCTGTATACTAGGGATGATAGTTATGTCAAGAAATCCAAAGCTGTTGGTTCTACTTTCCATGTTGATGGGTTTAAGAGCGCTGCTGCTCCCCAAATATTTGATTCTACTCTCAAGATATCCAATCATTCAGGTAAAAATAAAGATGTTACCTTTGTTTCCTTTTTTTTTTTTGTTTGCTATTAATTATTGTATTATTGTAGTTTTCTTGAGTGGGTTATGATATGTTAGCTGACTTTGAAGAAAGGTTGGTTGGATTTCATGGTAAAGTGTAAATTTTTATTGCAATGAAAAAGATGGTGCTTGTTGCTTCTTGGGGATTGGGAGATTGGTTATCTGACTTTATAGGTTGTTTTCTAGAATTGCGTATATATCTAATTTTTCTCCCTGTTTGTAGCTCAAGATGGTGAAAAGTTGAGTTTAATTAAGCTAGCTAGCTTGATTGAAGTGTCTGCAAAGAAGGGTACTAAAGAGCTGATTCTACAAAACAAGTTGTCGGATCAAGTTGAATGGTTGCCTGATTCTATCGGGAAGCTATCAGGTCTAGAGACTCTTGATTTGTCAGAGAATAGGATTGTGGTTTTACCTGTAACCGTTGGAGGGCTTTCCTCGCTGTCGAAATTGGATTTGCATTCAAACAGAATTGCTGAGCTTCCAGAGGCAATTGGGGATCTCTTAAATCTTGTTTATTTGGATCTCAGGGGAAACTACTTAGCTAAACTCCCTCCAAGTGTTGGTAGGTTGGTCCGTCTTGAGGAGCTCGATTTGAGTTCGAATAGGTTATCTATGCTCCCTGATAACATTGGGTCTTTGATTAGCCTTAAGAAGCTGAATGTGGAAACCAATGAGCTTGATGAACTCCCTCATACAATTGGTCAGTGCTTGTCTCTTGAGGAGCTTCGAGTGGACTATAACCGGATCAAAGCCCTCCCTGAAGCTGTGGGAAAGATTGAGTCCCTGGAAGTGCTTTCTGTGCGGTACAATAATATTAGACAGCTGCCTACCACAATGTCATCCCTAGCAAGGTTGAGGGAGCTTGATGTGAGCTTTAATGAGCTTGAAGCTGTGCCTGAAAGCTTGTGTTTCGCCACTTCACTTGTCAAGCTGAATGTCAGTAACAACTTTGCTGATCTACGGTCTCTTCCAAGGTCCATTGGGAACCTTGAGATGCTTGAAGTGTTGGATATTAGTAACAACCAAATCCGTAATCTGCCTGAATCATTCAGATTGTTAACCCGATTGAGAGTACTTCGTACTGATCAAAATCCTCTCGAAGTGCCTCCTAGACATATTGCTGAGAAAGGTGCACAGGTGTGTGCAAATTTCTCCTCTCCTCCCTCTCTTAGTTTTTGGTGAAAAGGTGAGCAAATGTGTTTTATCTAAATTAGTACTAATAATAATATGTTATGTTCTTCAGGCAGTTGTTCAGCACATGGCTCATCTTTTTGCAAATAAGGATGTCAAGGTGCAACCCTCTAAGCAGAAGAAGTCCTGGGCACAAATATGCTTCTTTTCTCGGTCTAACAAAAGGAAGCGCGGTGGTGCAGATTATGTTAAGACATGAATCATGGTAACTGCTGGGTATGTAAGTTTATAACTTTATACTATGTTCATAAATTTCAATGCTTCCTTAATTCACTTTCTGAATTTATACCCATCTCCTAGTCTTCAATCTGTATGTAAAACACGATATTAGGCCTGCCCATAATCTAGATTATTTTGTGCACTTTCTTGAGTCGAGCTTATTTGCTGCACTGGATTAATACTTGATTACATAAGATCATTTTACGCCTGTCATTCATTTGTTTATTACGAATAGTTATATATTTGTTCGGGGATTGAAAATCAGATTCTTTGGTGCACTTTTTGAGATGCACCAACAGGCCGACACTTAGGGGGTTTGAAGGGGTGAGGTTTTGTTAAATTGGACAATGGTGTATTTGAAGCAAAGCTCATGTGCTTTTGCTTGCTCATGGACAGGGAAGCTGAGCTGTTGTTGAGTCACATGGAAGGAAGTTGGGGGGCTCTTGCTATTACCAACACTTTTACAATCTCACAATTGAACGAATTAATTCAGTTCCCTTCACAGCCTTGCCAATGCTGCTGTAAACGTGCCCTTGTCTCACTTTGTAGATCTTTCTTTCATTTTATTTTCTTTCTGTTATAATTCAATTGTATTTCTGGAGATATACAAGATTGTAAAGTTCTTATATTATAAGAAAAACCAGAAAAGTAGTTGTAATTAAAAACTTCACGTTTGTTATCATTGAAAGGAAAGTGTATCTCTGTTCACGTTTGGTTGAATGGTTCATATGCGTTAGTTTGCTGGCTATTATTATGTAATGAAAGATGCTTGAAACTATGTAGTATACTGTTTATTTGTCAAATTAGATGATGTTAGTATAAGAAATAGATTTTGGTTCCCATATCATGAAAGGGATAGTTTGTTTCCAAGTAGAGTGCTTGACCTTTCTACTTTATTTGTTGTAATATTGAATGCTATAGTACTAATCCTCAATTGTTGTTGACTATTCTATATTCCTACTAGTACGACCTAGTTCTTTCATGTTTGGTTGTGTTTCTTGCTTTGTGTTGGCCTCTTTTACTTCGTGTTCCGTAGTCCTCACTAAATCTTCCGCAAGAAAATAGAAATAAAAAATTTGAACTTTAACGAAGGATAGATAGATAGATAGACAGCGGGTGATACTCGGCCTAATTAGAGCATGACCCACTTGCATTAACTCCGTGTTAAGCCTAATTAGAGCATGACTCACTTGCATTAACTCCGTGTTAAAACTTGAAGTGTTTTTTTTTTTCTTCCAAAATTTAGATGATTGTGGATTCTTTGTTAATACTTTGGGAGTCATTATCCCAAATCAATGGCTTCAAAAAGACAGTAGAAATAGTACTTTGATGTCTCTTGTCAATTGCTTGAATCAGTGAAGTAAAGTTGCCAGGTTTTGGAGACTTAATGTACCATTATGGAGATTGGAGAATATATATTCTATGTGATTTACGAAGAGAATCTTCTTGGATTTGAGGACCCATCTTAATGTTTTTCAATTAGATAACGGGAAAATGCAAAATAGGATTCCTCTTATTTAAATGAGATTGTTTCTAATTCAATATTCTCAATCTGGGGATAGTAAAGTAAAATACATCGATCGTACTTTTTCTATGGCCTATTCTCTCCTCTCACCTCAGTTTTCATTCACAATAGCTCCTAAACCTAGACAGTTAATCTAGCTTTTCTACTACTCGAGTGCTAATTCTCCGACAATTAAATATGCTCAGATATCTAAAGAAGATGATTACAAAGATATTTCAGTGTTTAGGAGCGCTGTACTTTTTTCAATATAAAACAGCAAAACAGGTAGGGTAGCATACATGTGTGGGATTGTCCATCTTGCGAGACACACAGTGTGAGTTGTGAGGATTGCTCAATTATGACAGAAATATTGTCTTCCTCCTCCCTTTTTTTTATTTATTTTTATTTTTTTAGAAATAATTTTGCATACTAATCCTTAGCAACTTTTGTACATAATTTATGTTAAATTCTTTGGGTAAACTAAAAGCTTGTAGATTGTGGTTGTATACTTATATTCAATGATTTTCGGGTAGCATAAAGCTTATGGAAAATATGGTTCTCTCAAGTGGAAGCTTCCTTATGTAAACAGCAGAAGTGCATCTCATCTGAGAACTGAAAAAGCCCTTAATTCTTTCAACATAGTAGTCAAGAAAGACAAGATCCTTTGCTCTGAGTTATCCTGCGCCATAGAGTAATCGTAATGTATTTATTGCAACATTCGGAGTAAATATATAGTAAACACATGCTAATATAAGTAGAATATTACCATTTCCCAGCAAAAACTTCCCAAATATTTATATTAGCACCAAGAGAACTTGAGCCCAAATTATTGGGAATGTGCAAGAATATAACAAGATAACGATTGTTAAGTAGTTTGTGCCTTTGGGGACAATAAATCAGCTCATGCAACTACGATGTTCTGATGTGAAACAAAAATTTCTTGTTGATAACAAAAAAGACAAAATCATGATGCTGCTTCCACTCCTGCATTAGAGCGTAGACCTCCCACTAGTTGGTCTGCAAGGAATAACATCATCTATCAGTACATTCGGTAGTATGCGTCGCGACACAGCTGTATGTTAACAGATTAGCATCGCGACATAGCTGTATGTTAACAGATTTTTGTCTCAATAACTGAAACATACAAGAAGGCTGATGCAACTGAAGATTGATAGCCTTATTCATGAACGGACTAGGAAATAGTGTGGAACTACCACAATCTTGGCCCCAAATTTCGCTGCATCATAAGAAAACTGCAGCGCTTTAAGTGTATCGGTGGGTGGCAGAATTCAGCACTATTGCACTTCCAGTAAGGCAAACAATGGAGAATTTGTTGAACTGATCAAGCTTTCATAAGTTTCATTATACAAAATAAAAACTTCTGATGAATGCAAAGATTACCAAAAAATGGGAAATAAGATAAATGATACTTCCTCAGTCCCTCAATGATAGGCCACATCTGATTAAGGGTCGTTTTCAAGGAATTGAATCATTTGCCATTTGAATATTAACATCACAAACTATGACTTAGGATAGTCTTTCTTCCAAATCTTAGTGGCAATATTAAGGATATCATAGGAACCACAATGGCTAGTTGGCAACGCTACTTATTTGAACAAATCTAATCTGAATATTGGCTAGTGGTGGCAGGTCACTAAATGGATTCCATACAGACATGGGATCATGGGCTTTATGGCTAAAAAAAAAAGCATTATGATGCAAATTGCATAATATTTAAGGATTATATTTCATGGAAGGATGGCATAGAAAGTGGAGGGTCAGATTTACTATATCAGCAATTATAGAAGAGTACTTATAGCCTACTTAGGATTTTTATGGAATCTTAGAGGAACCACTACAAGGTTACTACTGGTCCAATTAGTATAATCCTTTTGGAACGGCTTACTGTGAATAAGTTTGCAAGTCTAATTTTCTTTATGGTCTGCAAATCAGGAAAAATGCCATCACCTGTGTGAACCAAAGCAAGCAAATATGTCTAACCAGTCTCGTGGTGTTAAGACATGAAAATATTATCAGCTGGATTTGATACAAGACTACCAACTGCTCCTTCTGTATATCCTGCTATACAAGTTGCACTGAGTTGCCTAGCTTTAAAACAATCTTCTTTTCCCTTTTTGAGAACGTTGGAATACAAAAATCCACGTTATGGTCAAGCGTCGAGAACGTCACCGTAGAGACTGCAGATAAAAACCAACATATTACTTCATTCAGACATACTAGATAAAAAAGGTCATATCCAGTGCTCAAGGCTCCTACTACAGGCCTACCGCAGGATTTGGAAAACCTCCATTTGTACTATATGGGTTTACAATAAAAGTTTTGTACGCACTTTATGCCATAAACCAGGGTGGAAGGTAAATCAGAAAGTTGCACATCTCCAACTTGCAACATACATCATCAACTTCTACTCCCTCCATCTGGAAAAAGCCACATAATCTTGACGTAATCTGTTAGACCAATTTATTCATTTATAGCTAACTGAATACAGCCTCCGTTGATCCCTTTCCAGCATGGCCATCCAAAACTATATTTAATTTTATCATTCAGAACCCAATTAATTAAATGGTTGAGTTCTTATTATCATCACCATCATTATTTCCTGCAGCAACACAAATTTCTGCAAGTGGTTTGCATTAATATCGACTAGGCTCTACTTGAAACATTTCACAGCGTTTGCTTGCTTACAGTACTTGATGAACGGACTGGACAATCTGCTCGTTTCTGTCTCCAACCCAACTTCACTTGGAGTTAAGACAAAAGTTGAGTTTACAGTATTCAGAGGTAAAGGGCATTTGAGAATGTTGTGAAAACTAATAATAGCGCTATATTTGAAAATGCGACTTTTTCCCCAGACATCCCAACATTGTAAGAGCGACTATATTCCAAATCAAGGGAATACAGACTACAGAAGTCACTCAAATGATCCTTAATAGAGAGAACCCTACTTCCCTATGTTAGAAACAATTTACAGAAAAGCAGAATTCACATGGAAGGTTTCAACTCCACTGTGGAACAAGCCCTTAGTAAAAACTGCAAATTGAAATGTAAAAAGAAAAATCCAACAGACGAAAAATTCACACAACCAATTATCCAATTATCATGTAGTAAGTGTGGTGGTTAGATTGTTACCAATAGAGACCCTCTGATGCATATAGCTTAGGGAATCCATCAAGCAACCCTTTGCCAAAAGTCGGTTGTGCTTGCACCCGGACTTGATGGCTTCAAAAGGACAGAACACAATGAATTTGGTAGGCCACTCTCGCCAAAGCACTGAAGGCCCTTGTTCTATTAGTAAAGTAGATAAACATCATGTAATGCTGTAGTACTTGACAGGATTCACCTATGAACAAAAAGTATTCATCCAAGTTAAAGAGATATCTTATTAATTAGCTCCAACATAGTTATATAGATAAGATAGCTGCTTCATTAATAGCTTGTTGACTGGAAACTGAAGACTCTAATTGTCTAAAATCTAAATCACTATACCAGCATTCAGCAACTACTCGTTGATGCATGGATACAAAATTCGGATACCTTTGTTCTTAAGCATGGTGAAATTCATCAATCAGTAATAATGAATACCTGGCAAAACACATTGTAATAACCTGATTAGGAAAGACACTACAACAAACAAGATAGATATGTTCGACTATAACCCGAGTCGTGAAACTATGGCTGATATTGATTCATCTTCCATAAAAACCAGATGACAATAGACTTGATTTTAACATGACCTGACTCAAACTGGTGAATATGACCTGAAAACTGAACCTAACCGAACGCGTTGTGTTTCCCTCCATCTTAACTCTTACAACTAATTAGCATATATTTTTATTTTATGTAAAGAAGGCCGCAAGCTGCAAGACGATAACTGATGTAGACGGGATTTGATTCCAAATCTTGGATATCATCCTCCAAAACTTTTACCAATTAAGCTAGTTGGCATCCATATTATCATACTTCAATATATATACCCTAGAACAACTATTTTATCCATTTATTTTTAAGCTTCTAAAGAATCCAACTTTACTTTCATCATTTATTCTAATTCAAACTCAAAATCAACTCAATCCAAATCAATACTATTGCTTTTTAATACTCTAATCACAAAGCTCTTTCCCAATCCCTCAATCTCATTCATAACTCCAAATTTCATTTACTAATTTTAACCTCAAAACTTTCAATAAACAACAACAACAACAAAAATCCCAAGGATATTTTCTCTCACTATATGCACCCAAGTCCACAACAGACTCGGCATACAATCACGAGGTTGCTCAGATACCATATGTAAAAAACAACCCATGAGTAAAATCATGTCTAATAAATATGAAGTGTAACATCTACTTGCATTGTTACAATATATTTAGCTGATTGCCTGATTATAACAATTACAACCAGTCATTAATGTCTAATATATGACTTTGATAAATTATAATAGTTAGCAACAAAATGTCTAGATACGTTTTTATAAACATGCTGATACATATGAAATGAATTGAGGTTGACATTAAAATGATTAGTCGGGCTAATCACACTTGATTTCTAAGGATTATTCACCAATGTGTTTTTACATTAATTTACCAATGTGATACACTCTGTTAAAATATTGCTATGCTTAATGGTATAATATGTTTCTAATTAGCAAATTTTATAAAAACATAGCTTAATACGTTTAATAAACAGAAAATCATAATTATAAGTAAAATAATCAATTATTATTCAAAGAAGAAATTTAAAATAAATAACCTAATTAATTAATACAATATTAGTATAATAAAAATTAATCTGGAGTCTCCAAAATCCCAACGGAGTGTAATTGTCATCATTTAAAAAAAAAAATTCATTCTCTCAAATGAAAAGTTAGGATGTATAATGCATGGTCAACACAAAACATGGTGAAATTAGATAATTTCATATCTTTCTTTTAATTGGACAGGAATTTCCATTCATTCCACGAATGATACACAATAAGAGAAGTGATTGTTGCATAATACTCAAATATTTAATCATCCATTATTCAAGATGTCGACGTCGATTGCAATAAGTGCAGAATTTATCTGAATTATCCACTCTTTGCCCACCTATACTGTGGTATGTATTCACCTTGAAGGCTTGAAGGCCATGGCTGCCTCGGTGCGAGGATGTGAGAGTACTTTGCCCCCACCAATACGTTCCGCCTGAACGATCTGTTGATAGGCTTTGTTCACTCCGGGTAGCGGTTCTTGAGCCAATAGGTGGCACGGATAAGACCAAACTTGTCATCCAAGCCCAAAAGAAAACGATGAACGTGATCATTCTCACGTAATATTTCAATCTGTGATGCAATATTGCAGTCACAACGGCCACAAGAGCATACAGGCACTCTCATATACGAATGGAGTTCTTCCCAAATCTTGGACAACCATACAAAATAGGATGAGACAGGCTCCGATTTCTCCTGTCTACACAAACCAAGAGAAAGTTTTAGTTGGCAAATACGAGTTCCATTGACGACGCAAAACCTATCCTTCAAGCCTGACCATAGGCTGAACGCATCATCATAGTTTCCAAACGTGGAGCGAATCGTGGCGTCAAGAGTGTTCGTGATCCATGATACTAGCATCAACTGGACCGCAATCCAGCCATTTATCTTTGGAGAGTCGGTTGCCGGTTTGGTAATAAACCCGTCCACGAAACCAAACTTTCGTTTGGTCATCAGCGAGCGACGAACAACATGTGCCCACTCGTCATAATTATCCCCATGCAATTGAATGGGTGTTATAATATTTCCTGGATGATCACTGGAGCCCAAGTAGTAAGTAAGATCCACCAGGGATGCCATGATAGATTAGAGATGGAGAAGCTACGAGAAGGGCAGAAAAAAAAGGAAAAAAAAATTATTTAGTTTCTAAAACCTAGCTGTGATACCATGCTAAATTGATAAGTGTTTCTCATGGTTTTATCGATCAAGATTGAAGAGTATATATACAAGAACCTAAATGAGAGAACTATACCCAAACTCTATCTCTACGTAAAGATATCTTTTCTAACACTTAGGAAAAATAATGCAGATAAGATAGATAGAACTATACCCAAACTCTATCTCTACGTAAATATATCTTTTCCTAACAATTAGGAAAGATAATGCAAGATAAGATAATAATCTCAATAATTATGTTATAGGCATTGCACTGTGAACATGACTATCAATTGCCGAAGTAGCTTTTTGAATCTTCAAAAAGTACTTTTGGGCATGGCTTGAGACTTGAGTGCATGTTTTAGTTATCACACAAAACCTTGAAATGCTTTTCCAATCTCCCTTTCCATACTTCTCTAAACCCACTAGGAAAGCCCTGCATTCACATATGTATTTGCGCTGTAAAACCAAATAATTCAACGACTACTCTTTTCCCTTAATCAGTTGATTTTATGAATATTAGGGGTAGGGCGGACCAAGTATTTTTTTTTTCTTATATAAAAGAGTTTGAAAGAAACACGTTGAAAGCACATACGAGTACATGAAAAATAGGTCTTCTTTACAGACTTTACTACAGAAGTATAGGGCCACGTCACATCCATATCATAAACAACCAATGAACCAAGCAACATATAACCTAACATTGCATATAAACCATTATATAAAGAAAAATTATTTAAATCTAAGTATTAGTGCGACATGGACATAGTTAGGGGTAAAAATTATTTGGACAAAAGTCGAAAATTTAGTCTAAACTGAATCAATTAACAATTAAGGTTGGATTGTTTTATAATTTGATTCGAATCAAATTGGATTTTTTTTTTAAATTGAATTTTTAGATTGGATTGATTTGAGTAGGTTTGGATTCAAATAAATAAATAAAAAAATAAAACTAATTTATAGGGATGTACTATACTCTCGGATAACTTTGAAATAAATAAATAAAAATTGCTAACTAACTTGATTTATTTTTAAATTTTTTTAAGGAATTGTATTGAAATACTCTAGTGGCATGTAATATTTTAAGCTATTTTATTTTGATTGCGGACTACTTAAAAACCCTTTTCAACTTATTAAAATATTAATTTCAAGCCCAAAATATTTCGATTTTTGATTTGGATCAAAACAAGTTAAAATTATTTCGAATTAGTTCGGATTACCGAATTATTTCAGATCTAAACCAAATACCAGACTTTCACCCTTAGCCGTAATATAAAGTGAATATCATTTAGAAATGAAATCAATAATATTGTCGAATTATAACCTCTACAAACAATGAATACACTTGTTGACTTGCACAAATAATTAGTTTTAAATAGATATTATATGCAATGATCAATAAAATCAGTTCGGATCAATTGACTACAGATTATGAATACACCTGCATTAATAATGCTCTTAATAAACAGCACATATTCCGTATCATTAGGCATCTTTAATGAAATCTGTTCAAATGAATTGACTACAACTCACTGGTGTTCTTCATCAGTCCAATGTATGTGCTTCCTCTGTACTCGATGAGGTCGTACATTAGTAGACTTGGGCGTCACATGGGATTGGGATGAGGTGGAAGCATCACCGTAGATGTCAAGTGCTTTGTCGAAATGACCTGATTCAACCAGCTCAATGTCTTCCACCAATGCATCGTAATGTGCTTGGACCTGCTCAGCTGACTTTCCTGAAAATCTTGAGGCAATCTGCTGGACCAAATTTGGGCATTCACGCCCCAATTCTGCTACAGCATTTTCAAATGTCTTGTTCTCTTCAACGCTCCAATCCATCACTTTTGAGTTTTGACTTGTGTTTGGTGCTTTCATTTACCTAAGCTAGCTACTTATATATAAGTGCCTTCCGAATTATTATGATATCCAAATCTAATGCAATCTAGGAGGGTTTGATTTGGTTTCCTTAAGAGATTTTTTTTTATTTTTTATTTTTGGATTTAAGGTCTATTTTATTTTTGATTGAGGAAAAATATATAATTATAATTTAAATGAAATCCGGCGTTTTTTTTTTCTTGTACGTTAATCTTTTAACGAGATAATTACAAGATATGGGTGTGAAATTACTTTCCAAAAACGCTGAGAAAGATCAAATTATTTTCCAAAAACGCTGAGAAAGACCAAACTATTTTCCAAAATTTTAGATACTCCAACTTTTACAAATAACTCGTAACAAATCACAAGCTACATTCGATGATGATAAGGTCCTATATATACCTTCTATGGATATTTAAGAAGGGTGTTTCCTTCTATTTGGGCCCTGTATTGAGGTAGAGAACCCAAGTAGAAGGGCCTGATCCAAAAGGCTATTTTATTACTCAAAAAAAAAAAAAACAAACAAAATACATTATAAGCAAGTGTTAAAGTGAGGTCACAAGTGTGGTGCATTTACGTAGTAGTATACGCACCAATTTAGGCAATTACTACAAACTAGTCTTGACCATTAACATCAACGAAAATGTGAGAAAGTTCTAGAGGGGAATCTTCTGTACGTGCTCCATGGTACCTTACTACCTTAATACTAATGCAGGCATGCAGGGCCTTTTGGTGCAGTGCTTTATGTGCTTGCATCAGTTAGCTAGCATCTGATCGTGTATTTGAAATCTTTATATTTGTATTCTTCATTTGTCAAGAATACATATAGTGATGCTTTTTCAAGTTTTGATTTCATGATTATTTCTTTATTGTCATGTAGGTGAGTTTGCGTTGATTGTAGAAGGACTAGGAACTGGAGATGATACATCCATTGAGGAGTATGTGATGGACTCAGCAAATGATGAGGAAGCCACCATAGATAAGGATCAAATCAAACTTTACGGTGCTGAGCAGGGCCAGTACGTCTTGGCTTGCCAAGCCAGTTACAGGACAAAGCATATGCTTTCTTGTTATGGAAGCATGACTCACCAGGGAAACATGTCAACATGATCGATCCTCTCCTGACTTTGTTTGGAAGTGTTCACGAGAAGCTGCCCCAGACAGGGAGCATGAGGAGTGCAATATTCCCAAACTTTGGCCAGGAAGCATGTTCAATGCTGTGCTAAGCATGAGAACTGGGAGGTTGAGGATACCTCTTCTGATGTACTGTTGGGCATGACGACTTTGATGATAATCCTGTGCTTCGAAATCTTCCCTACTCGAGTCCGTGGGCTTTGCATTGCCATTTGCTCTCTCTTACCTTCTGGATTGGAGACATTGTGGTCACATACTCTCTCCCAGCTTTTCCTCTATAGGCCTTGCAGGAGTCTTTGGCATATATGCTGTGGTTTGCATAATCTCTTGGTTCTTTGTTTACTTGAAGGTAACCGAAACAAATCGTATGTCCCTTGAAGTTATCAGTGAGTTCTTTAACGTGGGTGCGACGCAAGCTGAATGTGAGAAAAATATGTGAGCGTCTGTTTTGAAATATTCAAAACTTTAATTTGTTCATTGCTTAAGGCCTCTAAGTAGACGCCTAAGTGAAGTCAATGATGTGAAGAGAGGAGACCTTGGCATTCTATTTAGTACAAATTAGATGATGCTGCATCAGTTGAGCAGTGGAAATAAATTAAACGAAGAGATTTTGTAAGAAGAAATGGTTACTGTGGGGAACTGCAGTCCTCCAATAACGAGCCCCATTCTCAACAATACAAGAGTGGTTCTCTGTGGTCTAATTTATATAGGTTGAGCCACGTAATCATCTTCTTCATGTTGATTAGCATCTTCACACAGTGATGACTTGGGTTGTCATCTTCTTTAGTTGATCATATTCAGGATAATCTAATTTGGATGATCATTTGAATAGTCATATTTATAGAAATGTAGATATATAAAGCGAAATTTCAAGAAACATTATCTTGCATCTACAATAAGATCTTATGCACATTTCAATACGAATTATAGGAAAAGAATTTCAAACCCTTGAAGCGTGATTTCCACCAAGCAAAAAGCAAAAAGCAATTCACACTTCAATATGGAGATCCTTAGAACACCAAATGTTGTTCCTCTAGTGTTGGTCCACAAGCAACGATTGTATCCCTACGATTGAGAAAGAGTTTTTAGAGAATATGGCTAAGTATGAGTGGTGTATTCCTTTCTCCTAACCTTTGTTTATTTATAAGTAACATCTTTATGTTACAAAATAAACTCTTTAGTCCATACTTCACAAAAACATAACCATTTAGCTTCTTAACCACTTTTGCACTTTAATCCAATCATATACTTATATGTATGACCTCATAAGACCAGTTTATTATTAGTCGTGCACTAATCAAATTAGTTTACAAATCATAGTCGGTTTCTAGCAAAACACTATGATCACCTAAAATAACCGATTATTGTTATCTCCATAAATTTGTCCATGTTATACTTAATTGTTACACTTGATCAAAGGACATTTTCCTTCAATATTCAGCATCAGTTGGATTATCATTTTCAGCATCAATTGGATTATCATCCTCGCCATTAATTGGTTTTTAATCATCAGACTCGGTTAAATTTCGTACGAGTAAACTATGAAATACAAAAACCATACTTAACAATGACAAAGTATATACTTATATTGCCTAAATTTTGACATTTAAGTCCGAAAGAATCAACAAACCTTTACGATAAGGGAATTTGCTTCTTTCGCCCATCCACCGTGACCTCTATGGCCTTCAGAAGAAACGACTTAGCTTGTTTGGCACCACCATCAGATGGGACGTGCCCTCTTCCACAACCATTAACATCTCCACCTCACCGCCTCTAGTGCAAACCATTGAGTACTTGACTATAAGAATTTAGAGAGAAATCGAAATGCGAGAGGAAAAATAGCAATTGAGAGTGAAAATTAAACAAGGCAAAGATAATTTAAAGCAAAAAATCGCTAAAGACTTTGAGAGCAGAGAGAGAGAGAAACTACTGGTTGAAAAATGAATGAAAATACTGAGTAGGTAATTGTTATCCTTTAAATTTAATACATTTTCTTCGCAAGTGAGAAATGCTTGAATTAAATTAGTTCACAATAAAGTTAATAAAAATTAAGTTTATTTAAGAACTTTACATATTTAGGTAAGGTATCTTATAGGGGTTAAATACTACCATGAGGGACCAATTGGCTATAGGGACTATACTATAGCATGTCCGTATCTTTTGATTTTGGACACATATTGTCAAGCCCAATACATGTTGTTCATGACATTATTGACATAATTATATACATAATGATATACGGAGAAGGTATAGTAAATCTGTAATTTGAAGAGGAGAAGGATATCTGTAACTCTATATATAAATTGAACCCTAAAATCAATTCACTCCATACACATTCACTTCAAACCATACCAATAAACTTCTCTTCCCATCGCTTCTCCCTCGTTCAGTCGTTCTCATCTATGGAAGCTCAAACCCTAGTCTCCTACCAGGATGACACCGACCAATCCCAAACCCTAGCTCCGGCACCGCCCAACGATCAACCTCCCAATCATCAAATCCTTGATTCGCTCCAGCATCAAAACGAAAACAACAACAACCACGAGAACGGCAACGCTGCGAGCGAATCGCTTCTGAAGACCCAAAGTGGGACCACTACGACCGACCCCCGAGAACACCAATCCGGCGGCGAGGAGGAGACCACGAGCCGTAGAAAGCGTCGGAGCAGATGGGACCCACAGCCGAATACGGAGGATGCTTCTAGTACTGGAGAAGGTACTGGAAGGAAGAGGAAGTCGCGATGGGCGGACGACGAGCCCAAGCCGGCGTTCCAGCTGCCGGATTTCATGGGAGGTATTGAATTCGATCCTGAAGTTCAGACTCTTAATAGTAGACTTCTTGAAATTAGCAGGAAATTGCAATCGGGTCTGCCATTAGATGATAGACCGGAGGGCGCTCGATCGCCGTCCCCTGAACCCGTGTATGATAACATGGGGATTAGGATTAATACTAGGGAGTATCGTGCTCGTGAGAAATTGAATAGGGAGAGACAGGAGATTATATCACAGATTATCAAGAAAAACCCGGCTTTTAAGCCCCCGGCTGATTACCGCCCTCCTAAGCTTCATAAGAAGCTTTACATTCCTCAGAAGGAGTTCCCGGGTTATAATTTTATAGGGTTGATTATCGGACCCAGGGGGAATACTCAGAAACGGATGGAGAAGGAGACTGGGGCGAAGATCGTGATTCGCGGTAAAGGTTCTGTTAAGGAAGGGAGGTTGCAACAGAAGCAGAATTTGAAACCTGATCCTTCTGAAAATGAGGATTTACATGTTTTGGTTGAGGCTGATACACCCGAGTCGCTCGAGGCTGCTGCTGCTATGGTGGAGAAGCTATTGCAGCCAGTGGATGAGGTTCTGAATGAGCATAAGAGGCAGCAGCTTAGGGAGCTTGCTGCTTTGAATGGTACTATAAGAGATGAGGAGTTTTGTAGGCTTTGTGGCGAGCCAGGGCATAGACAGTATGCTTGTCCTTCGAGGACTACAACGTTTAAGAGTGATGTATTGTGTAAGATTTGTGGTGATGGTGGACATCCAACAATCGATTGTCCGGTTAAGGGGACTACTGGGAAGAAGATGGATGATGAGTACCGGAACTTTTTGGCAGAGTTAGGAGGTACAGTCCCTGATTCTTTGGCCAAAGATGAGGATTCCTCTGCTTCTGCTGGGTCTGGTGGCGCTGGAAGCAATCCACCTTGGCAGAGTGGCAGCAACGCCAGCAGTGCTCATCCGGGTTTGGGTTCTACTCTCAGTAAACCTAAGGATTATGATGATACCAACCTGTATATTGGCTACTTACCACCTACTCTTGAAGACGATGGCTTGATACGCCTTTTTAGCCCTTTTGGGGAAATTGTGATGGCCAAGGTTATCAAAGACAGAGTTTCTCAGTTGAGCAAAGGGTATGGTTTTGTGAAGTATTCGAGTATTGATCAGGCCAATGCTGCCATCACTAGTATGAATGGGTATCGTTTAGATGGCAGAACTATTGCTGTTAGAGTTGCTGGGAAACCTCCTCAACCTACTGCTCCTCAGCCTCCTGCTGCTCCGGCTATGCCACCATATCCAGCTGCAAATCAACCTCCACCTGCCTATCCATCCCAGCAATTTACAACTGGTGGACCTCTAGGTAGCACCGGAAGCTATGGTACTCCTGTTCCTTGGGGACCACCAGTCCCTCCCCCTCCTTATGCTGCTTATCCTCCTCCTCCACCTGGATCAAGTTACTATCCTCCTGTTCAGAATCAGTCTGTACCTCCTTACGGTGTTCATTATCCTCCTCCCGTCCCAAGTAGCGCTTCCCCACAGACTGTGCCTCCTGGTGACGTCCAACACAATTTCCCGCCTGGTGTGCAATCTCAGAGTGGCACCTCTGCTCAACCCCCTGCTTCTGGCGTATATGGTTCAGCAACTACAATGGCACCGCCTGCACCACCTTCATACTTGCCCTCTTCCTATGGATATTCACCTTATTATGGAGTACCTCCTCCTCCTCCTCCTTCTGATCAGCCACAGAGTATGCAGAATGTTCCTTGGGCTTCAAATCCTCCACCGCCTCCTTTATCAGCTTCTGAACTGGCACCCCAGGGAGCAGATGCTGAGTATGAGAAGTTCATGGCAGAGATGAAATGATTTTGGTTTTGTCATATTGCTTCATTGCAAAGAGGTATTGATACTCGTCTCTATCTCTATTGACCACTGTACATCCGAATATGTTTTGTTGAGCATTCACTTATTATGTTGGGCTGACAACTGTAAAAATATTTCCTGATTACTCTAGTTTTCTTGCTGGTATAGCATTTCAGGAACTTTAGATATGTATGTAGATACGTTATATCCATAGTATAGTCATTGCAATTTAGCTTTGTGTTGGCAGTTTTGTATTGTGTTGGTAATCATTATGCTGTAACTTGGAATCAGGTTAAAGTTTTAACTAGGTCATTTCAAACCCTTCCATGTCAATTGGACAACTATCAAACTCCATTGCAGGAAATTAGGCTCTCTTTTGAGAGTTGTTTGAGGAGAGGGCTGTACAGGCCTTCACACCTTTATGAAGACTCTGGTTTTTTAAATGTATTTAGTAGACAGACAGTTAGGATGAGAGTCTCTATCTGTTGCAAGTACAGGCCAGAAAGGAATTTCAACTTGGAAGTTGTGACGTTATTAATTATTAGAAAGTGAATTGCATGTTGGTTTTTTCTAAATCATAAGTTTGATTTCCCTTAACTTTTGACATCTTATCTTTGTCCCATTTTTTTCACTATGGATCACTATGAAGCTTGTGTGCAGTTCTCAGCTTCTGCTGTCTGACTGTTGGTGTCCATTTCTGCTTCTGGTAGATCTATGACTTTTCTTTTGTACTTGTATATATATATTTAGAGGGATATATTTTCGGAGAATTTGTATCCTTGTTGCTTATGTTTTCCTGGTTGTTTTTATTTTTCATTTGCTAACCTTCTTCATTGTTATTGTTGTAATATCTTGACAGGCATCTTGTTTCTTGGAGCTCTTGTGAACCTGATTTCTTACCTATTGCCCTGACTTGTTGGAAGTTTAGGACTCACCTCTTTAACCTTGCTGTACTGTTATGACATTGCAGAGATGCGGAATTTAAGTTGAGCTCCTCCAGCGTCTATAATGATTGCAACTTTGAATTTTTTTTCTGTTTTTACTTTTTCTTATGCAGGATCTTCTCTGTACTGGGATTTCATGGCACTCATGGACCTGATTCTAATTATGTTTTGATATATTTTGTGCTGTCACGATAGTTATTATGTTGCCTGAATTAGACGTGCTGCTCCTTCTATGTATTTTATTTGTGAACTAAATAATTCATTTGCATGCATTTTCTTATTATCCTTGTCTTTTCAAGTGATTACCACATGTTCCTAACTGTGATGGAAGTTTGCTTGTTGACCTTGCCGCTCATTGATGGTATGTTTCGAACCTCCCATACCTTATCACGTAGTTGTTCCTACAGGATGGAGAAAGCTATTGTGAGGGGTTTTGATTTCTCCTATACCCAAGGCTCTGTTATTCTCTTATGCCAATATTCCTCATCCTTAAAGATGACATTGCTAATGTAATTGTTGAGCTGTTATTGGCAGGTCAAATAACAATTCCTTATGGTTGAATGCTTGGATTCAGCAAAGGAGAATGTTGCTACCTTTTGGCTCATCGAGTTGTGTTATTTTATAAATTTCTAATCCTAGCTATTTGTCGTTTCTTAGTCTGATTCCACGCCGATTGTAGATGTTTAGGATTACTCACAAATTATGCCATAGAAACAACTGACATGCTTCCTTGATTTTAGTATGAGTATCTGCAGAAGTTATATGTTTTGAGTTTGGACTGTGTGCTGGGATTTGTCCATGTCTATTTTGTACAAAGGTCCATGTATCCTGACAAGGCTAGGGTACGTCAAACAAAAGCATCTGTCTGTTGGATGCTTATGGAAAATGTCTTGTCCTGAATGAAATTTCTGAGGAATGTAGTCCATCTAGAATTAATGGTTGATGACTAATATGTCTTGATATTTGCTTAGGGAGCCTAAGGTGCTGGTATCAATTAGAGAAGATATCTATGTGGGAAAGGTAAGCTTAATGATGTTCAGAATAATTATGGTTTTGACTAGTGGTTGAGATTTAGTGAGGTATTAAGGATAGGTGTAATACACTGGTGATCAACGAAAAATGAGCATAAAAATGCAGAAAAATTGCTTTCTCAATATTCCTAGTCAGTTATGGATCATAATATATCACTCCGTCTTGTATATGGAGATTGAATTAGGGTTTTATAATAGTCAGGTAAATTTTAAATAGTTCTGAGGTTGTTTAAGCTTTCATTTTATAGAGGCTATTATGAGTCTACTTGCTAACATAGCATATATTGTGCTGTTGGATAGTCTCTGTTCACGATTTTATTGCCCTTGGTACTAATGATGATGCGATGCCTTTTATTTGCTCATGGATACATCATGTATGTGTTTGTCACCGAGTTGGGTTTTTGTCTCTTGAAGCCTAATTGGTCAAAGATGATTTAGATGGAATGTCCCATTTTGTAATCCTTCAATCACCTTATCTTGTATCCAAGTGTACATTTTGGGTGGGTTTGTTAATTGCTTTGATGTCGATGTGAGCCTTTGGTTCTGAGTTTTTAATGTTCATTTTGAATTCTCTGTTTAGTATTTAGGAACTGATCTTGTATTGTTTTTTTGCTACTTTTGTCTCTCCTTTGCTCATTGTAGCAATTCTTACCTTTATCTCAACATACCCTTCATGCTCGCCTATCATTTTCTTCTATCAGAGTTTTTGTGGATTTTGATATTTTCTTGTAATTATTTTATTGCCCTTGGTACTAATGCACGTAAGCAAACACACACGCACTTGCACAATTCAGTTAGAAATTCAAGAACTTTGTCTGAATTTTGCAATTTGTGCATAGTATAAGGCCTATAAATAATTAATAAATTGTTTAATCCGTTCATCTCTCCTTGACCTTGTTGCTCATCCTTATGTCACTTTGTTTTTGTGGTTGCACTGACGGTTTGTTTTTCTGGCGATTTATGTTCTTTGCACCAAGATATCTGACCTTTTGCATTTTTCATTGTTTGTGGTGGAACATTTAAACTCGTATACATGTTCTTATTAGTCTGGTATATTTTATGTTGTCTTATCAATACTGTCTAGTATTTTAAATGCTTGGAACTTGTAAATCATCTCTGAACAACCCCTTGCTCTCTCTTTGCTAACCAAATGTTTTTGAGTCCATATGTTCTTGATTTCTGTTATGGGCAGGTTTAATAAATTGGGCATCTATTCATCATTTCTGTATCTGTATTTTAGCATAGTGATTTTTTTTTCATTAATCTGCTGTTTATACTAGACTGTTTCCTTTTTCCCTGATTTCCTGGCTCATGATAACGTTAAACCTCATGTTTCCTGATAGATTTTTTAGTTTCAGAAAATCTCTGAAGATGACTTACTAATATTTGTCAACTATTGTCTTGTGTGTTAATCTTGTTTGAATAATTTAGTATGTCTGAGGGTACAGGGTAGAAAGACTTTCAAAGGAGTTGCTGTTGCTATTCTACTGGACATCGTCCTTGGAAGAAGTTGGTTTTCTCTTCTGATTGCAAGCGAGTTGATTTGGGTGGGTGAATTTGAAACTCCTAGGTATCTTATGAGAAGGCTTCTGGTTGATTCCTTTTTTTTTTTTATTTCACAAAAAAGGTGAGGGGTGGTTGTGTCGGTGATAATTCAGGATTCTACTATTAAATGTAGGCAGTAGATCATGTGGTCTCGTAGGGCTTGTTCTTCAGGGTTCTTTAATCGTGTAGAGATAACTGCTTTGTGCCTTGCTTTTGAAGTGAAGTGAATTCGTATCTCAGGAATTAATCTCTTAATTTTTCTAACATTTTTTTTTACAAAATAACCTTACAAGTCTCCCTTGAAACTCGAAAATAAAATTACAAAATGGACCAATAAATGAAAACTATCGCACATGAAAATTTCCTAGTAGGCGATATTTTCATGATATAAGAAGTTCATCGTCCAAAAGGGGTTTTCCATTGGATAATAGGAATTAAGACCTCGAACATACATACTTATTTGGTTTGGGATATCATTGCTCCTTCTAGAGTTAAGTTGTTATGCTAGTTTACTCATTGAGAGAGGATTGCAACTAATTAGACTCTTGCTACCAGATTTCTACGTATGAACCCAGACTTGCCATTTTGTCACAGCTACAAAGAGTCTTTTATTCATGTGCTAAGCAACTTTGGAACCTCTTCAATGTCTCGTTTGGCATTACCTTTGTAATATTGCTTTTGATTAGCCGTCCATAATCAAGAGTTATATTGGATGATTGAGAGGTTAGGTTGTCCAATCAACTTTAATTATGACCACTTGATACCCATGTCGTTACTTTAGCGCTAGTAGCATACGTTCCATAGAAGCGAATATAGCAATCTCTACCCCTACGGTCTATTCCGAGAGCCTATTATTCAATCACGGCGGAGGAACAAGTTTAAATAGAAACGCTCACATTAGAAACAAGAAACATAGAATATAAGAGGATTTCAAATGTTATAACTATGTAAACAAACGATTTAAGTTTACTCGATATAATAAGCAAGTAAACAACATGCGCTCTTAGTTTAGTTCCATAGAATGTGTGTATCTAAAATCCTGCATAGCATGATTCCTTCTTGTTAGGTTGAATTAGACTGAAATTAATTGAAAAATCTTTGAATTAAACCAAGTTTCCCCGCTCGGTCTCGGTAGGATGGTGGTAAGCTGAGATTCAAGCAGGCTGTAGCCGATGTCACAAAGTTTGAAGAGATACCTTGATGTCGTTTGCTTGACTAGTTCCAGCCAACCCGCCATTGGCAGTATAGTTAAAGCCGTGAGGTTTGGCCACAATCAGCATCTCTGACTCGGACCAAAAATTGAACCAGTGGAACCCCTTTGCGAACTCCCTTATGATCAACTTGGATGCTTCATTCCATACTCTAAACCTCTCTATTGATTAAGTTTATGTTTAAAACGAAAAAAATGAATAGTACGTGCTCAAAACAGGGGCAAGCTTCCTGAGGAATGACAATCTGACATAGCATACTCACAGTATTTGTTTGACTAAGGAGGACCAACTGTTTCTAAAATAAAAAGAGTACTTCGTTACAGCTGCAACTCTGCAAGTGTTCTAAATGGAATTGCCAAAAAAGTGTTCTAAATGGCATAGAAGATTCAGATTTTGTGGTTTAGTATGTCAAATCAAACTTTCCTGTTAAACATTCCTCACAAATTTCCCAGGTAAACAGAAGAAACCCAAAAACGAAAAGTGAGTATTTGCAACGAAATGCAGCTATTTACTGTCTCAATATGTAAGACTAAAGGTATAACATCTACAAGCAATGCTCTACTAGTATCCAAGTTGATCCTTTTGCCTTTCTGAACGTATCCTACACTCTAAGTTTTACTAACCACACTTTTGAGCTGTATATTTATATTCAACCTTAGTACTAGCAAACTAGCTAAATTAAGGATAAAAAGTTCAGTAATACCAGTTAGCCACCACCTACTGCAAGTTTGTGCTGAGCTTGCCTAACTTATCATCTTCCTGCGTGATTTTCTTCAGTGTTGACGATACACATTTCACTCTCCCCGAGATTATCGCCGATCCTAACTATCTCATCACCCTCATCATCAGACACATGTAGCTCCACATAGGATGGTAAACGAGTTGAGTGGCCTGTAGTCATGAAACGGTGTAAGGAGGGGCCAGATGAGTACCGCCTCAGTGAGTTCCTAGACCTCTTTGAGCTTCTTCCCGAGGTTTGGGTAGAGGGAGACTTCTCAGTCGAAGGAGATTTCTCTGTGTTCTCCTCTTGCTTCCTCTGAACTTCAAGGTTCCATTTTGTCAGGGCTTCAGATGTTTGCTCGTCAAAGATAGACTTCTTCATGTTTGATCCCATCTGCCAAAGATTTCATCACCCAGTTTCAGTCTTGAGCTCATTGAAAAACTAACATCAAACATGTTTCTCAGGACTTAGAGACAGCTACTAAGAATGAAAGGTACCGACTGTCTGGTCATAACATGAATGTTTGATGGGTGGACCATGATAGTTTGCAATTGAAATGTTGAAGAGTAACATAAGGTAGAATTCCTTAAACAGAGGTGGACAATGAATTGTTCGGATCATATTCGGGCAATCAATCATTTTGTGTTCTTTCAGATCCAGATAAAGCAATCAATCATAATAGACGCACTGTTTTCAGGTAGGTTTGGATGGAAGTAAAATCACAACAAAAGTTAGATGACTTAGAGCTTTGTTTTCTGGAGTTCAAAAGGAAGTCATCAGCTAAAAATAAGTAGACTAGTACCTGGGTCACAAGAGCATAAAGTGGTAGAGTGCTATAACTGCAAAGAACCATAGCACCAATCCTGCAATCCCGGATTATAACTACATTAATCAACGAGAGAAGATGACAGCAATCAAAAAGGCAAATGTCCATAACATGATTTCAACTTATACAAGATTGCCTAGCACCTACAAGGAAAGTAGAGATCTCACCCGATTACAATTTTGATTAGCACAAAGATGTGTCTATCATGGAAACATGACTTCAATCCGAATTCATACTACAACAAAAAAATATATAGTTCAGTAAGATCTTCCAAAATTTAGCATATAAATGTTAAGTAGTAATTCAAAGAAGTAACTTATTACCAGTATCCACAAGAAATATGTTATCTGGAAAGCATTCTGCACCACAAAAAAGCAAATACGTCCTCATAAGGTGTATTGTTTTCCATGTGAAAAAGAAAATGATCCACAATTATTTGACATTACAAAGTTGCAACAGATACGGAGACACCAGAGTAATGCACAAGCCTCTTGTCTAGACCAGGCACGAAATGCAACATGATAAAACCAAAACTTTTTATCTTGAAAGCCAATGAGAATTTAGAAAATGCCCATCAACCCCAAAAATGAGAGAGACCAACCCATACCCAATTCAACCTGCTAGCTTAAAAACTGCAGATAAACCAAATCGGCTCAAACCCTGCATTTTCTATGAGAATCAAGAAAATCCACTTGATATGTACAATAAAACCATCAATTCAGATTCACAGACCCATTTGACACACCTTGTCTCCAGCAATACTGAAAATTTGTACTTAACTATCAAATCAGAATCCACTCCCAAAATACTTAAAAACGAAAGATGGGAGTCCTTTGAACACTTATATCCTGAAGCCACGCCTAGGTCACCTACATTATCTTTCTTCTCCATTTTGAAATGTTGACTTATGGTCTTGTCATCATCAACAATTAAAAATTTCCATTACGTCTGAAAGCCTTGTAATAAAAGATGAAAGAGTTCCATTCACCAGCAAACTTAATCATAAGATATGTGGGATGTGATAAAGAAGATAGCAAGGTGTAGTTCATACCTGAAATAGAGCAAAGTGGAGGAGATTAAGAATGAAGTGAGGCCGAGAGAACCAAAAATAGTCATCTGAACCTTTCACAAGAGGAATTCCTTGAACCACAGCATGCCTCTCTGTGATTTCCAGAGCCATCCTAGTCAAAATAGCTTGCAGTTTTGTTCCAACAGCCAAAATAACCTAAAAGTAGTTGGTTACTGTTAGAAAGTTTTGCTGATGTAATCTGACAGTTCAAATTAGTTTGAAAATGAACAATGTATTACCATCAGCGGAAGAATTGATGCCCAGAAAAGTGTGTGCCATCCTGCAAATGTAACAGCACAAACGTGTAAGAATGTCAAGTTAATGAAATGAGGAAGCAGATGAAAAGTTAATACCGCCTACGTCCCTAGAACAGATAGTGCACACGACTTTTGTGGTCATTTGTGACCATTAATTTTATATTAATACGTTTGCAGAAAATTAAAAATATAAATATAAATTCTTACAAAAACATATTTTAAATAATAACTTCATGTCACAACTCAATCGAATAATGATAATTTACAGTCAAAGTATGGAGTAAATTATGAGTCTTCTGACCTTTAAACTTGCATGTGACCTCTCTCCAAATAGGATACATGGAGAGTTTCACTGCCAGAAAAAAGGATGTATGGAGAATTTAAAATAGGATTGTGGCTAACCTTTGACATTAAGAAGCAAGAAAACCACAAAAGACGCCCATAGAACTGGACTGCAAATAAAAAGTTGGAAAAGATACAAAGTTTGAAGTTAAATGACAAATGATGGAATGGATTTTTTAAAAGCATGCATGTCAACAAGTCTGTATTCGGAACCTCACCTAACACCCGCAATTACTTTAAAATCATCTTCCAATGATCTTTTGATATATTTTTGGAAGTTGAATTGGCTTCCTGGACCTATATGGGTCTTAAGCCAAATCAAGAGGATATTCGAGTTACACAATATGAATGACAGCAAAACAATTCTGATCAATTAGATATATATACAAGGGGCACTCACAATTATGAAGCCATTTCTTAATGTCAGATAGTCAGCCATAGTAACTGATCTAAAAAGTTGGCGGAAAAAACAACCCTATAAGAAAAGGAAAGAAGGAATTACAATGCTAGCAGAATGACCTCATGGTAGATAGTGGACAAATGTAGTAGTAAAAATACGAAGAAGAATAAAGCATAGCAGGTCCTCGACTTTAGGCCAAGCAAACAAACTGCTTGGTTTTGATCTTCCTTGTTTTGAGAACACAATCCTCAATAAGCTAGAGAACCAGAGGCTATCAGGCTACGGCATCTGGCCCCAAGAAAAGTTCTAAACTTTTCTGGCTCTTCTTCATATTCATACTTTCGAATTTTTTATTCTTTATTATACTGCACGCATAGAAGGCATACAGAAAAGACTAAATATCATTCATGAATGCTCTTAGAGAGTTACTACTGGCAGCTTGGAAGGTGAATTCATGATAGTGAAAACAAAGATAACAGTCTTCTTTAACTCATTTTTTCTATTTACTTCTCTCCCCCCCTCCATCATTCTACCCCAGCTCAAAATTATCCCTGAGCTGGGATGAAGAACGGAGTAATATATTTATAAATGCTACTGCGCAATGAAAAAAGGACAGAAACCATTCAGAGCTTTATTCTAGTGATAAATGGTAATCAGAATTGAATCAAAATGGCATGTCCAAAAACCTCCCCCCTGCATGCGAACGCGAAGATCAAAGGCAAAAATTTATTGTTCTTTAAGCTAAAATTAGACCTTCTACAAACACTTTCAACTAAGTTCTTACTACATAAAAGAAGAATGGGATCCTTGTCCAAAAGCTGTTGTGTGTTCTCACAAAAGTTGTCTGATGTGTGAGCCTGAATCTTGAAGGATCTGATACATAATGAAATTTACATTTTTAAAAAAAATCATCGGCATATAAATATGGAGAAAAACAAAGACAAAATCAAGAACAATGAATCCATTCCTTGGAGGCATGAAATATGTACCATTCCTTAACTCATAGTGTAGTGACGATGTCTCATGCTCCCATTCTTTCCAGCCTCTAATCTGCAGAAAAGAAGATTTAAACAGAGAGAATCGAAAAGTGACATATTTCAGCATGATCAGCTACCCATATATTCCCAAAGGAAATCAACAGATCAAAAGCCAGTCATGGCCTAACAAGCAATCATTTTAGAAGTCAAATAGAAGATTTGTTTCGCTATCTGGTTTACTACAGGAATGAAACAAACAGATAGGGAGATCTTGTGAAAAGTCTGAGAAACAGGATTCTCTGCTAATGAAAAGGGCCATATGAACCCTTAAAACTGTTGTCAGGCCATCATATAGACAACACTTGGTATCACGCATATTTTCATTCATGTTCAATAAGGCACTGACCTCACCACTGTTATCACAATGGCCATTCAAATTGCAAAATCAGCAGGTCAAACATGCTACAACAAGTGGATCTACAGGACTACCAACCATTTACATTTACAGTTGCTGCTCCAAGTTTTCAAATATTGTTACCCAAACTCCAATTCAAACATGCAAGCATGGAATCCTATGTACACATTGCCAACCATTTTCTAAATTGTATACCCTTCTATACTGCACCCCATATACATAATAAATGGGTAAGAGCAAAAGGAAATATTACCACCCCTCACTTTTCAATTTTCTTAAAATAACTAGAGCTGCATAGTAAGGAGTAATGAGGGGTTGAATACTTGTACTCTGATTGTTATTGTCATGATTGAAGGTTGATAATAACAGTTAGAAATGGATTCATGTATTGACTTAGACTTAGGATCATCTATCTTCATTATATGGGAACATTATTACTAGCTTGTTTTATTTCCTTTTCAATTTAAATTTCTTGATTCTGCCCTGCTAATCCTTGTTCTCACTAACAAAAAACAATAACACTAGCTTGGTGCAGAACTTTTAGTATTAGGAAACAAGGCCTCAAATATAATAAGTTTGCAGGCATTTTTGCAGTCAGAAATTGACCAATCACCCTCTACCCCCACCCCCCAAACAAAAAAGAAAAAGAAAAAGAAAAAAGAAAATCCTGGCAAGTGAATGCGATGCTATTACCTTCAGCTTTCCAAGCGTCATTGTTGCTGCACTGTAAAGGACATGAAAGATTGCTAAAAAGAATATGAGAATGTGTAGCTGATGAGCAGCATCAACTGTTATGAGTGGCTCACGATGCTGTTAGCAGGGGGGAAAAAGCACAGAGTTACTAAAAATTACCAAATGTTAAGAAGGAATGAGTGCAAAAATAAAGTGAAAGTAACATGCAAGATGACTTAAGGTTATTAAATATTGGTTATGGGTGCACCCAGAAAACCATTCAGCACTCAGGACTTCAGCAGACTGAAGCAATACATCTTAATATCTGATATGAAAATCCCAAAATACTACACTTCCACCATTTCATTTAAGTTGACACATTTCATTTAGGCATGTTTGCTAATGCAAGATTTCAAAAGTTAAAACCTTCAATTACTTTTGGAAAATATACATTGAGACGAACCAAACAAATATCCCATCCCCTCCCCCCTCCCCCCCCCCCTGAGTATGTTTTTCTCAAGTATAAATCACAATTGAACATCAAAGTAAAGTAGGTGAGTAATGGGTCAAAGTCAAAACGTGTAAACTAAAAAGAAACAGAGGGAGTATTAAATTATAATTTGGGATGTCTTCAGATTCTTCTGACCTTTAGTCTTATAATAAATTCTAGTCTCCCCATCTATTTCTTGAGTAGCGTGTTCCAAATTAGTTATTTAATCTCCTGTAGTCAATGACTGACAAAACTCAGAAGACCAACAAGTATAAGTTTCATTCAACTAGCTGAGCAAGTGAGCAGTGAGAATTACATTTCTTGAAAGAGTCCTTTGGAAATACTGCACAGAAAACATGAAACTAAACAATGGCTGCTGAACAAATAATATTCATAATGTATTATGTATATTTCTCTATCAAGGTAATGAAAGAAGCTTAGTCCTTGATAATAACATATGGGGGAAAAACAGATTGATGTGACCTTGATTGGTCACCCAGGTATGTACCCTCACACGAAACCCAGAGAAACCAGGATTTTGATAACCTGAAAGATGAAGTAAAAACTAAACCAAGGAACAATGCAACTATAATTTCTGGACAGCGAGAGATAAAATGTTAAGTAAACTTCACCACTTATTTGATTAAGAGCAGGAGTACATAACCTTGGTACTTAGAATTTCAACAAGTACAAATGTAGCAAAGCAGAATTCCAAACTGTAAATACCCAATTTGTTGAGTGTGCTTTACAATCCTCTACTGAACGGTTCATCAAGTTCATGTAAGAGAGCAAGGTGGAGGAAGTGTTTTATGGTGAAACAGGGGATGCATGCCTGTGCAGCAGCAGCACAGTGGAAGCAGTAGCTACTGATTCTTGGAATAAGTTTTGGCACGCCCATGCCAACTTCAGTTTTTCTTCTACACTTTTAAATCTTGTCCATCCATTGATGCTTGATTTAACCAAGTATATATATACTCTTGTAGCCGTCGTTGTTGATTAAGGGTGAAATGAGTCTCTTAAAGTTTTCCCAAGCTTTTGACATTGTTACTTGATGACTCTCTTCCTCCTTCATTGTATCTTCACTCCACAAATCATTAAATAAAATCCCAACCCCCACTGGAGGATGTAGTTCTTATTTCGTTGAACCAAATAAATCCTTGTGTTTGTTTTTCCTACCTTCTTTACACCCTTCTCAAATATCTTTGTGATTGATTTTTTCTTGTCATTTAAAACATTTTAATCAAATCTTATTGTATAACCCTCTTTATTCATAACACAATTGAACTTTGATACACATAAGAAATCATAGTAAATCATATAAAAAGGTCAGTTAACTACATTGGAACCCAAATTAGCAGACAAAGATAGCAAACTGAAAACAACTACAAAGTAACGCCTAGTTCCAGCACTCAAATTATCATTATGACCAATTCACCATATCTTCAATCTAAGCAAACCATAATCGCCATAAATAATAACCACAAAATCATTCTCTTTTCTTAAGAAACTACCATGAACGAATAATCTTTACCTCAGGACAGAAATTATGGGAGCTGCTAGAGACTAAAATCCGACGCTTGTTCCAGAGAAGCCTCCTTCGGTTTTCTTCACCCAAATCACGATCTTTAAGTTCACATGGCAACATGTGTTTTGCAAGCTCAGAAGGGATACATATCTTGGCCATGTAACCTTGACTAAACGTCAAAAGGAGTGAGATGAATCCCATAACCATTAACTCTGCAGATATTAAACAACTTTTGAATTAGATCCATAATAAAGAAACGTCAAGATTATAATAAAACTTCCACTATAATGCACTACAAATGTATTTCTGACCAAACTAGAAATTACCAAAAAAATGATAGAAAACCTTAACATTATCTTCTTACCCTCTTTAACCTTGTCCAAGGCCTCATAGAGTGCCCTCTTCTGCTTTCTTGTCAACCACTGAACAACCAAATACAACCATGATTTCAGCAATTCTAGTCACCTTAATTTTTGTAAACACAATCAGTGGACGTGCAAATAAGGCAATCCAACCTTTCACATATTATTTTTTTTTCAAAATCATAGCATAACCTACAGTAAAAATCCACTTTTAGAGAAGAAATCGTTCCATAACACCAGAAATCACACAAAAGTTACAAATATTAGGCTAATCGTAGCACCAAATGCAATCTAGTACACCAAACGACACAATTTGCATTTTGCAACACCCATTTTTATTTTTATCTTTATTTTTTAAAACAATTCGCAACACCCAAAATCTATACACACTCAGTTTTATTTTTATTTTAGTAATGAAAAATGAAACAGAAAATTTGCAGCCACTGGAACATAAAAGAGCAAGAACTGAGGAAAAAAGACAAACCCTTCCGATTCGTTGAAGACCCTTTTCGAGAATGAATGAAATGAGAATAATGACAGCACAAACTCCAGCAACAGCCCAAGTGGGTGTTTGATGAAGCATTCTCTCTCCCATATCCTTCCCACTTTCGCCACTTGGGCTACTACTACCGTGGCTTTCACCCTCCATTAACACTTGTTACTCACAAATTTTTCAACAAAAGATCAACACTTTATTACAAAAAATCAACACTTAATAATACAATATCAAACTTTATAACATCAGACAAAGAAAGAACAGAGCTTGCTGATTTTCTCTGCCACAATTTTCAAACTATTAATGAGGAGTAATTGGGTTAGTTGTGTAAAATCCAAGGTAATGTTGGGTCCACATCAAAATGCAATGAAGATTTGCTTGCCAAGACTAGGAAAGAGATGGGGGTGACAGTAGCACTTTTGTGCATACAACTATACAAGTGTAGTTCAAGTAAAATACAAGACAAGACTAGTTCAAGGGCTAGTAGAGTCGTAGAAATCTAGAGTAGAATGACCTTGAAAGAATTGGAATTTAATACAGAGGTGGAATTTTTTTATAATATGTGTTGAAATATTTTGACAAATGAAGATGACCGAATGTTGGGGAGGTTGCTTTAGCCATTCACGCCTTTGTCATTGGGTCTTTTTGTCTGCTTGTCTATTTGGAATTATTCTTCAAAAATATGGATTTCTATGACTTCTATCCTTTTTCAGACTCTCTTTCACATTAATATTTTTTTTTTTTACGTGAAAGAGCCAAAGAGGCATACAAGATACGGAGCACTCTGAATATATAACTGCTTGTAAATGTGTATGGTATAATTGAAACTTTTTTTTTTTAAATTGAATTAATGGGAAAAAGGGAGTGATCCTCTACTATGTGTATAATATAACTGGTGGTATACTTATATACTTTTATTATGGAGTTTTTTTTTGTTTTTGTTGTGTTTAATTTGATGGTGTTAAATTACACCAAAAGTTGCTTTCTTTAGAGAACCTAAAGTTTTGTTTTTTTTAATAATACATAGTAATGTTTAATCGATATTGATAAAAACAAGTTTAATCATCATCAATTCATGGATGTTTAGCAAATGAAGAATGTGGAACAACAGAAAACTGATTTATTTACTTCCTAAAAATTTCATATTTAACAAAAATGAAAATTCATTGATGAATTGTATGCATGATAGAGCATTTAATATATACACGTGGTACAAATTACCTAATTTTTAAGTCATTCTTTTTTTATTTTTCTACTCACATGCTCTATACATAAACATGTAAGTATTTGAGAAATTCTATATAAAAGTAGAGAATGTGACACGTCAAGTGTGATCATATAAATCATATTTTGGTAACGAAGTACATATAATTGACAAAGATTTTCCTTTAATTCGACTGAGTGTAAAAAGCAGTGAGATCATATAAATCATATTTTGGTAACGAAGTATATATAATTGACAAAGATTTTCCTTTAATTCGACTGAGTGTAAAAAGTAGTGATGCGTGGATGTTTTAAATTTTCAATTTTTTTTTGAAAGTCTTTCAAGATATTCTAGATGTAATTAGCTAGATAAACATAAATGGTGTAACATTATGTGTAAAATTGGAAAACATGAAATTTTACCAAAATATCATAAATGTTACCTTACACCCTTTCAAAGAGTTTGAACAATAAGTAGTGCATCAATGATGACAACATTATGTTTTTTTTTTTTTGGCAAAGGACAATATTATGTACTGTTGTATGTTATTATGTGTTAGGGTGCTACTTAGTATTTCCTAATACATATATGCTCGTGATAAACATAGTGACAATCAAAATTTAAAAAAAAAAAGATGGAAAATTTGCCAAAAAATTAATAATGTCTATTGTATAAGAGATTTGACAAATTACCATTTATCCAAGATCATTATAAACAATACTCTTATTTTCAAATCTCATAAATGATGTATTACGACAGGAAATATCAATTTTCTTTCTTTATTACAAGATAAGGTAAGTAATTGACTATTAACACCCAAGTGACCAACCCCCACATATCAAAACAAGTTGTATATGACAAGTTATAAACATTTTTACAAGATTTAGGAAGTTTAAATTACGCAAACACCCAAGTGCCCAACCCCCACTTTTCAAAACAAGTTGTCTATGACAAGTTATGAAGTTATAAACATTTTACTAAGTCCATTTTGAGGGAAACACTTAATCGATAGATAAACAATTAAAAGCAATTACTACTATAGTGCATTATTTTCGGATTTATCCCTCATTTGCACCAAAAAAATATTAATATAGGTAAGATGAATTTGACCACCATTATTTATTTATTTTTTTACTAAAAATGAGTAATTTATCTAATAAGTCGATAAAAAATTTCCTCACTTCGAGTCTGTTAGTCCAATTCACTTCCTAAATTAAGAAAATTTACCCCGTCAATTGTGCCCCTTGTGGGTACAACTCTACTACCCAAAAAAAATTGTGGGTATAGACGTATAGTCGTAGATTGTGGAGTACAAGGCTAAAACCCGAGACAACCCATTAAAAATGGAACAACTATCCACTCTCTTATTATTTGATATTAAATTGTTCATTGTCAGGGCACTTATGTGTGGGACAACTGTCATTGGCTCATTGTCTCTCTTATACATGAAAGGGATGCAACATGCTCATAGAGTCACAACCTCATAAGGCCATTAGACATCGTATAACTGACGAACAGAGCTTAAAGACCCAAAAATTTAATAATGGAATTGACTTTGGGCTTCAGCGGCTTTTAGATAGAGATGGTTAGTGGATCAGGCCACTAGGCCCTCATCTGGCCCATTTTTCTAGAGTTTTGGGCTGATCCAGCCCACATTTTTAAATGAGCTGATTAAGAATCAAGAAATCCTAGCCCTCTACCCCTCATGCTGGTCACAAGGCACACTAACTTGTTAGGCTCGATTCGTTGGCTACCTTTAGGTAATTCCAAGCCCTTTGGCGCCCTCGACTTTGATGCTCACTCCATCGATATACCTTAAGGACAAAATAACAAAAAAAAGTGTGAAATACGCCTTGCTTTTGCCACATTTAATGTTTTTGCTTATCTATTCGAGTTTTGTCGTAGTGATTTGGTTGATATTGGTAATAACCGCACAACAGCAAATGTGGTGCATAAGCAAGAAAGTCAACAACAGAGAATTACAAACATAATATTATAAGTTGTATTAGAAAAGTTACTTGAATGATGTGTAAATTCCAGCCAGTAATTAAAATATTTGTTATAACAAAATTCAAAAATTCTGTTATTTCTCTTGTTGTATAAATAGCACCTTACATTATGATGTAATTGATTGATTCAATACATGCAATAACTTTCTCTCTCTATACTCTCATTTTCTCACACTAAACCCTCTTTCTCTCCACATGTTTTCCTTCTATCTTCTATTTTCTCTGTTAGCTGTTGTGATCTCTTTGATCTTGTGCTTCAATCTGCATGTAATGATTTTCAGCATGCTGAGTTCAACATGGTATCAGAGAAGTAACATCGATCCTAGGGTACGCTTCTCCCTTTAATTTTGTATCGTTGCTATTTTCTTGTTTAAGTAGTCAATCGCTATAAAATTATGGCTGCAAATTCCTTTCCTGTTAATCAAGATCCTAGTTCTCCATATTTTATACATCCATTGGATGTAAATTCTATGCAACTGGTGTCTACAAAGTTCAATGGGAGTGGTTATGGAGACTGAAAAAGGAGCATGACCATAGCACTCTCAGCCAAGAGTAAGCTTGATTTTGTGATAGGAATCATACAAAAGCCTGATGTAGATGATGCTAACTTTAGACAATGGGAGAGATGTAATGATATGATCATAACTTGGATTCTACATAATCTTGATAGCACAATAGCACGTAGTGTGGTATTACAATACCGCAATTATATTGTATTAACTTTCTGAGACTAAATAGGGTAGTGATTCAGTGGCTGAGTTTTTCACGAAATGAACATGCTATGGGGCGAGATGAGTGCAGCAAGTCCTTTGCTAGTTTACACATGTAATCAGTTTACATGTAACCTCACACAAAAGATCTTTAAAATTCATCAAGATCAAAGGCTTATGCAATTTCTTATGAAGTTAAGTGAGAAATTTACGACTGTTCGTGGAATATACTAATGATGAATCAGTTACCAAACCTGAGTCAAGCTTACAAACTTCTTATTTAAGAAGAAAGGCATGAGGAGTTCAACAATATGCATGGAAATTCGAATGATGAAAATTATATGGCATTTACTAGTTTATAGAGGAGAAAAGCAAACTCAGCAATCTAGGCAGCAAGTGAACCTATTTTGTAACCATTGCAACAAGTCAGGTCATTTTATTGATTTATGTTGGAAAATACATATCTATCCTAACAATTGGAAGAGCAATGTATGACAGAAAGGCAAGACAACTCTGGCTGCAACTACACAAGATTTTACTTCTAATCTTGATAGCATGAAGGATGATCATACAAATCATGTGACTGCTCCAATGATATCTCTTGATGAGTACAGTAATTTGCTTGATCTTCTTGGGAGAGAACAACCAAAAGAGTCTCTGAACAAGCATACTTCAACTCTTAACAATCAAGCAAACTTAACAGGTAAATACTATTTTATCTCTTCCATGGATGCTAGATGGTTAATTGATAGTGGTGCAACAGACCACATATGTAGTGATTTGAACATGTTTGATGATGTTGAGTGTTTATCTAGCCATGACAATACCATCGCCATGCCAGACAGTTCAAAGGTGACAAATTTAACACATTGGTACAATAAAGCTGACTCACAACATATACTTACAAGATGTTCTTCATGTTCCATCTTTTAAGTTCAATCTTATCTCTATCCCAAAGTTGTGTAAGGATCTTAAAGTATATGTGATTTTCACTCATAACTCCTGTTATGTTCAGGATCATGCTCAGAAGGTCCAGCATCTTGGTAATCTCCTCAGGAGACTTTATTGTGTTCAAGATGAGAAGCAAGAATCAAACATCAATGCAATAAGATTGTGTAATCAGATAAATACAGCCATTGAGTCAGCTGAACTCTGGCATCTTAGGCTAGGCCATTTGCCTTTTCATTGCCTTAAAACTGTTTTTTCTTGTTATGACAAGGAATGTACAAAAAAAATCTTGTGCAAGATTTGTCATGTTGCTAAACAGACAAAGTCTTCTTTTACTAGCAATTCAATAAAAACTCAAAAACCTTTTGAGATGATTCATATTGATGTTTGGGGTCCTTATAAAGATCCTAATTATGATGGCTATAATCAATTCTTGACTATAGTTGATGACTATAGTAGATACAAATGGATTCATCTAATCAAATCAAAAGTTGGTTCAATAAAAGTGATGAGATCATTTGCTCATATATGTCAGCACTCAATTTAATTCGAAGATCTTATGTGTAAGATCCGATAATGCTCTGGAATTGACTGATGGACAAATGAAAGATTTCTACATATAAATGGAATCGTTCACCATACTAGTTGTGCATACACACCACAACAGAATGGTGTTGTGGAACGCAAACACAAGCATTGTTGGAGATTGGAAGAGCCTTGTGTTTTCAATCTAACATACCTCGAAGATATTGGGGAGAGAGTATTCTATGTGCTGCATATTTGATCAATCGAATGCCACTCGAGAGCATAATTTTCTGTACCTCATATTAGAAGTTATATGGTTCTCCTGCTAGAATTGATCATCTAAAGTCTTTTGGGTGTCTCTGCTATGCATCAACAACATCAGTGCATAGATCAAAGCTTGATCTTAGAGCCTTTCCTAGAGTTTTTATTGGATATCCTTTACATCAAAAGGGTTACAAGGTTTAAACTTGAAAACCCACATAATACATAACACTAGAGATGTTGTGTTCTATGAACACCATTTTCCATTTCATCATGATTCGAATTCTCATGCCACTACACCAAAGTTTTTTCTACCACAATATTCAGTCCTAGGTGATATGTCTTATGATACTCATGATATATATTCTCACAACAATGCTACCCTTGATCAAGTATCATTACAGTAGCAAATGACTCAACAATCCCCTAGATAGACAATCCCCGAGCCTATAAGGTCAACTAGAATGAGTAAAGCACCAGCATGGATGAATGATTATCAATCCAACACTGCTAATCATAGATGCAATGTTATTTCATTTGACTCTCTTCTTATTCATTAAAGGATTGCATTAGCATCAATTATGCAGCTGCATGAACCAAGTTCTTTTTTAGAAGCATCACAAGACAAGAATTGGAGAGAAGTCATGCAACAAGAGATTCTTGCATTAGAAAAGAATGATACATAGGATGTTGTTTCACTTCCGCCTTTAAAAAAGGTAATCGATTTAAATGGGTGTACAAGTTGAAGTTGAAATCGGATGGTACCTTAGAGAGGTACAAAGCAAGGTTGGTGGCCAAAAGTTTTACACAAAAATACGATGTAGACTTTGAGGAGACTTTTTCTCCTGTTGTGAAAATGTCTACTATACGATGCTTACTGTCCATTGTAGCACACAATAAATGGCATATTCATCAGCTCGACATTAACAATGCATTCCTCCATGGTGATTTAGACAAGGAGGTATACATGAAAATGCTAGAGGGTGCTCCTAATCCTAACAATAAGGTGTGCAAGCTAAAGAAGTCATTATATGGAATCAAACAAGCATCAGGACAATGGTTTTCGAAGTTGCATTCTGAGCTTCAACACTTGGGCTATGTCCATTCAAAGAACGATTACTCTCTTTTTATAAAAAGAGAAGATACACTCATAACAATTGTGGCAGTCTATGTGGATGATATAATTGTGACTATAATAATGATGCAATTTCACATCTTAAACATCATTTAGACAACACATTTAGCATAAAAAGATCTTGGCCATCTCAATTATTTTTTGGGCATTGAAGTTACACATCTGCCAAATGGGATTGTTCTTTCCTAAAGGGAGTTTACTAAAGAACTTCTTCCTTACTCAAGACTTGATGTTGCAAAAAGTACATCCACTCCTCTACCCATCAACATGAAGCTTCTTATTAAAGGTGATAGTCCTTATGATGATCCAGCGCAGTTAAACTTTTTAACACATACTTGGCCTGATTTGGCCTTTGCAGTGCAGACCCTCAGTTAGTTTATGCACCAACCTATGCATTGTCATTTTCAGGCATTGCATCATGTACTTAGATATGTGGCTGATACTATTGGTCAAGGAATTCTTCTTAAAGCTACTGACAACATCAACTTACAAGCATATTTAGACTCAGATTGGGCTAGCTGTCCCAATACTAGAAGGTCTATCACTAGATACATAATTTTTCTTAGAGACTCACCAATTTTGTGAAAATCAAAGAAACAGGGCACAGTCTCAAAGTCTTCCTCAGAAGCAAAGTTTAGGGTCATGTCTTCTATTGATGCTGAAGTAACATGGCTTGCCAATCTCCTTGAAGAACTTAGGGTTAGCAATCTCAAGCTTATTGCTTTACACTATGATAACCAATCAACTATTCACATTGCCAAGAATCATGTACATCATATGAGGACCAAGCATATAGAGATTGACATTCATTTCACAAGGGACAAAGTCCTTGATGGCTTACTTGCTCTTCACTACCTCCCAACAAAATAGCAAATTGCAGATGTATTTACCAAAGCAATCTCTGGTCCACAATTCAAAAATCTAACTGATGCCTCAGTCACCCCTAACTTGAGGGGGGGGGGGGGGGGGGGGGTTACCGTACAGCAACAAATGTGGTGCATAAGTAAGAAAGACAATAATAGAGAATTACAAACATAATATCGTGTAGTAGAAGAGTTATTTGAATGTTTGTTATAACAGAATTCAGAAATTATGTCATTCCTCTTGTTGTATAACCAGCACCTTACATTATGATGTCATTGATTGATTCAATACATGCAATTACTTTCTCTCTCTATATCCTCATTTTCTCACACTAAACCCTCTTTCTCTCTCATAAGTTTTTCCTTCTATTTTTTATTTTCTTTATTAGTTGTTGCGATCTCTTTGTCTTTTGCTTTAATCTGCATGTAAGGATCTTCAGTATGCTGAGTTCAACAATTGATTAAAAGGGAGAGTCAATTAGATGGTAGTAATGGATAAATACATGTCTTTTGCCGATCACATGCATTCACGCCAAGCACTTATTTGTGCATTCACAGGGTTATCTCTTTGTCCAAACTCCAAAAGATTAATATTTGTAGTCACTATATTAATCATGTTCAAGGTAACTTAAACCAATTATTCATAATTATCTTATTAATCGTAATAAATAAAAAGTAAGATACATAAATAATCATGTCTTGATTAATGAAACAAACAAAAAGTAAGATACACAAATAATAGTATACAATAAAAAATAATCAATAGATAATTAAATGTACTAAATCATGAAATAAAAAAAAAACATAAAATCCTACATAAATGGTACAAGGATAAATATAATAATATAAAAAAAGCCACTGTGGAAATTCATGTCAGATCAATAGTAGTGCTCATAGTCATATTAATTAATAAATAATAAAGAATGATTAATAATACACAAATATACAAATTAAGCATATTTACACAACTATACAATCAATAAACAGTTTGTAAACAATAAAGACATAGAATTAAATTAAATATAGACCATCAGATGTTAAAACCAATAAACGATAAATAAATAATAAAGAAGAGAATTAAATTAATTATGGACCCTCGGATGTTATACCTTGATTTTCTATGGCGTTTGAATTTAATATTAAACAGAGGAAGAGAATCAAGATTATTTACAACTTGTAGAGAATATAAAGTTTTAGAAATTGAAAAGATGAGAATTCGTGCTTAGGACAAACAACTGGATAAAGAGGTTTTGTGCAGCCCACAAACAAATTCCGTGAGACGCAAAGGTATTGCATAGCATGCGAACAATTGAGCATTTCGCATGACATGCAAAATCTTAGCATAGCACACGCAATCATGACTGTGAATACATTTTCACTATTTACATCATTGCATCATGAGCAAACTATTCCTAGGATAAAACTTTCATGCTTTTCCAAAATCTTCTATATTTTGAGTGCTAACGTGATTTGGATCTAATTTTTGGACTACTAACCTCAGATCAATCCCAATTACATAGCTTTGGCTTAATAATTGGGTCTAAGGCTTATCAATGGGTTGTAAGCAATTTTTCAATTCGTTTGGTTAATTCGAATCAAATAGACAATTCATATAGTTAAATCATTGATCTATAAAAAGCGATACCCGATTTAAGTGTCTACATTCAGGGACTTGGGAGCAAGTCATCCATAAGGGATGAGATTATATTGTGATAGTCAGACAACATTATACATTACACAAAATCTAGTTTTTTACGAACAAACAAAATATAATGAAGAGGATTCTCATTTTGTTAGAGGCAATTCAAGAAGATCTCTCTGTCGTATGTGTATACTAAAATACAATAGCTAGGGTTGAAATAATGTTCATTGATGTACATGGAAACAGTGTAAAAGGAAAAGGTCATATCTAGTAAATCGTCTATATTAGTATAAAAATAAGTTTTAGTCAAAGATTTTTAAGATTAATTTGGAGGGATATTAGTGGGACTTCTAAAAAAATAGTCATCCCTAAGGGAGAACCATCTAAAAAAGATAATCAATTTTGGGTCAAACGTCTTTCTTAGACGTCTTCTCCTAGGGGTAGACCATCTAACAAAGATGGTTGACCCCTTTTTTTGGATGGCTCACACATGGGTTGGTCATTTTTATGGATGGCTCCCCCATGTACAGGCCATCTAAATATTTATTATTAAAAAGGGAAACATCTAAATAAAATGGTCAACTCTTGAAGAAGCCATCTGGAAAAAAAATGGCCAACCTTAGGGTAAGACAACCAGCTTGGTCAACCATCTTTGTTAGACGGATAGTCTAGGTCAACCATCTTTGTTAGACGGGTGGCCCAAAGCTGACCATTTTTTAGATGGCTCCTCTGAAGGTTGGCTAGTTTTTTTAGAAGTCACATTAATTTTGCTAGAATTTTAAGGATGTTATCTGAGCCAATTGGTCCTCATCCATAATGACATTGAAGAATTGTCAGTGGAAATTCGCCATTGCTTGGTGATGTTGGGTGATGGGTGGTGGCAGCCAGAGATTGATCGTGGCGTGGTGGGGTAAAAGTGAGGGTTAAGGCGAGGAGAGGGGAAAGGCCGGGTGAAGATGTAAATCAAGAAATGACGGCATTGTAGTCATTTTTACGGGTGATTTGAGTGAATTTGGGGCGATAAATAACAATTCCCCAAACAAAATATTTAAGAAATTCAATTGTTAGGGTAGAAAAAACATATCATGATTTTTAATTAGAAGTAAAATTACCTCAATTGAAATTATTACAAGTGGCAATCATATATATAGGGTGGGTTTAGGTCGAGCACATTGATTCGGAATCAGTTATGTATTTTGCATGCATCCAAAGCTTGCAGGGTTGTGTGAGCAGAATCAAGTGAACGACGACATGGTGGATTGTTGGATACATTTACAACAGGATGTACTGTCATCGAGTTTTTACTTTGAACCATTTGTCTAGAATAAATTGTTTCCAGTTCAGTAATAATTCACTTAGAGGAGCCCCTTTCCTCTCCTTTCCCCTAAGACTGAGAGCTATAGAGAGCCGAGATCCTCACCATACTCAAATGGAGCCATCACATAAGGAGTAAAGATTTGGCTAATACTACATTATCATGCATTCAGTTCTCAGTATTTGCTTAATACAGAATACTATTAAGGCGGGTGGTCCATAAATTAGAAGACTAATGATACATATTGCAAAACCTTAGCTTTATGCTTTAAGCATAATTTCATCAAGAGATTCAGACTATAATTCAGACTACCAGTAGCTAACACAAAACCAGTAAGAAATTCACAATATACTCCATTTATGTTGCAAGCCCTCGCAGATTCTTGCTATACACCATGCAGCACTCATCGGATAACCTGAGACTGCAAATATAAGAAGCAAAATGTCAATAACACTAAATGGAAATCAATGGCCAAACAAAACCAGCTCCATCACTATTTTCCACATAAACTCCCCAAACTCAAAGAAAATGTCCATTCTCATTAAACAAAACATGGGAGAAAACTTGAACCCCCAAATTTCAGAGATAAGAAAATTTGAAGGTACTACCTATCCAATGCAAAACTTGCGTATTTTGGACCAAAAAGAAGAGAAAAGATAGTAAAGTAAAACAAAAGAGAAACAACAATCCACTTTCCCACCTCTACATACATACGAAGTACATCTACTCTCTCAAATGATAAATGAGAAACTGACAAAAAGTGCATAATTCAATGCCCTAAAAGTAGGTAATCAGATTTAGATGTTGAAAGTTGGTAATCAAAAAGTTAATCGCCGCTAGTCATAGTCATTCACAGAGGCTCTAATCTTTTATTTACAAAACCCACGACAACCCCACCCCAATCCATTAAGCGTCTATCACAAGGCATATATCACTGGGGTAGGTGTGTGCCCTCGACTCGATTTCGAAGAATAGGTTTAACACATTAACATGAAAAACCTAAGATGTCTTACAACAAAACCTACTTGTTAGCACATAAAGATTTCAGCCAACTACGATCTGCAAACCATCACTACAAAATAGTTGGCCCCATAGATCCTCTAGTCTCAGCCAATTGGCAAGGAAGAAACAATGCCATGAGGCCTCCACCAACTTTTATGATTGTTCATAGTTGTCTCCTACCTATAACTCTTATGATGGTTAGATGCTGTCCACTACAGTCCTACCTAGAAAGAACAGGCACTAGGCACCAAGGTGGCTGAAAATAAAGGAAGTGGGAGAGAAAAGTTGGGAAGGGGGATGAACGCTCTATAGTTGGAGAAGATATCATCTTAAGCCCTAAACTCTAGAGCATACATTCAAGTATTCAACACCTATGCTGATGCTACAATAGGTTATGTCATCAGATATTCAGATGAGCGTCATCTGCTTAATAGTAAAGCAATAAACTAAAAATAATTATGCACATTTCAGAAGTCTTCAACATAAATAATTATCCTGTCTGAAGTAATCCAAAAACATAAATAACTTTTGCCAAAACTTACTTGATATGTAGTCTTCAACATATTCATCATCAACCTTTCCATGAGCCATAGCACCAACCTTGAAGGAAAAAAAAGGATTATCTTGATCATACTCCGCAAAAAAAAATGAACCAAATCTAATAATACAGTAAGTCCATTCAAGTCTAACACATACCACAAAGACAAAATTGGAATCTTCTTTAACAGCATCCACATATTTCTGAATGTCCACTAATTTCTCAGAGCTGAATGAAAAACCTGATAATGAACAGCCAAATGTCACTGACCATGGATAAGGACATTGAAAGATAGAAGTGGTCTGATACGAATCAGATAGGATCACTAGTTAAGGTTAAACTTACCTATCTTTCGAGAATTAACGGGTAGATACTGAGTGACAGGATTCTTAATCACCCGAAAAAGTTTGTCCCGCTTGCCAGCAGCGGAAATGCTCAGCTTTTGTAGCAATTGCACTGCAGCATTAAGAAAAAAAGAGGGAGTGAAGAAGTAAGACAACCACACAACAGGCTCTGGTACCAAATCACACTTCTATAGAGATGCTATGCATGGAACTTGACAGACATGAAGATGCAAGACAGGATTATTACGACTCACACATGATGCCAGCGAAACGCTTGTATGTTCTAGGAATACGAACATGAGGTTTGACCTCAAAAAGTACACCTTTCTCGGTTATCACATACACAGCTCGAATCCTCCCAGCCTTATTAAGTGGGCTATCCAAAATCATTAGAAGTGCCTGAAAATCACAACAACCTCATTAAAAAAAAAAAAAGAAAAACACAAGACAGAAAGCATCATCCTTTTGCAGTTTTTTGATAAAGACAATCGAAGTCCTAAACTCATAAATATCCTCTTCATAGCGAAAATTGTGTCTTACAAAACCTGATGAACAATGTCCGGCCTGTAGTCTGCAGGGTTCTTATTGTGCTTCTTTAGAAAATTCGCATGGTCCTCCGAGTTCAAAATTTGGTAAGTCTACAATCACAAATGAATGTAATGAGATATCAGGATTTAGTAAATAACTGCTGAATTCATACCCAAACCCTATTATTTACTTGCATATAAAAAAAAACTCAAACAACCTAAACAGAAAAATTAAAACTTGATGATTTGATGATGATGGATATACCTTCCCAACTTTGGCAACCTCAAGGGACGCCTTTTCGAGGATAAAAATAGCCCCAGACCGGCTATTCTGTTCCGAAACAGTAATCGGAATACTGGGCATATCATCGATCGAATCTTCATCTACCTTCTCATCTACAGCAGCCGCATCAGTAGTGGCAGCTGGTAAATCCTCATTTACCATTTCAACTTCGTCCTCCTTATCATAGTTTTCCTCCCTCTTCTTCCTCTTCTTACCGGCTTTTACGGCGAATGGCCTCGTCATCTTCTACATAAAAACACCCAATTTCTTTCCAATTCAGGCTTATAAATAAACTTTACACTAAAAAAACTGAATAATCACAATTGGGTCCACTTATAATAAATAAATTATTCCATATTAGAGGGAAATATGAAAAAACTATGAAAATTAATCAAGTAATCAAGTTAAACAGGAGAACTAAGGGGAATACAAACGAACTGAAATTGAGCAATTAAAGTAACAGAGAGAGAGAGAGACGTACAGTAATCAAACGCGATTGCACAGTACTGGGAAGATAAAAATTTACAGATGTTAGAAATGGGGGGAAAAATTAGGGGTTTAGGGTTTATCTGGAGGAGTACCTGAAGCTTGGTGTTGGAGGATGACAAGACACGCGAGTGTTTAGGGCACTTATCTTTCTGTGTGAATATTTTTATTTTAAAAACTTTGTGAAGTTTAAATAATAGGGACTATGACAATTTGTTGTTGTTTTTATTATTATAGCTAGTGAACAAAATATATCTTAAATACAATAATGAATTGCCGCAATTTTTGCTAGTGATTCAATAATGAACAAAATATATCTTAAATACAAATCATTTTACTAATAATAATATAGAGTAAATTGTTTAATAATGTTTAACCAATTAAATTTTATTGATAACTAATAATGCATAAATGATATTGACACTTAAATTTTTAGCAAAAATAATTGTCATTATGATTTTAAAGGTTGTTGCTTCGATAATAGATAAGAGAAATTCATGTATGAGTGAATAAGCTATGAGTTTATAATAGTTAAATGAAATTCGTATTTATCAGCACTGTGTTGTTGAGATTATATATGCATATACTAGAGTTTCTTCTATACATGGAGTACTTGAATATAAATCCCTTTTGTGTTAGAAAATGTTTATAAGTTCTAACTTTTCCAAAGTGTATTATATGTTTCAAATATACTTACAATGTAGCCCTTGACTATAGTTACAATGATAATAATTTTCACATAAAATTAAAGACTTGTGTTGAATAAGTACTCAACAATATACAATGCAATCAATAGTGATTCAATAAAATAGTAACTGAGAAGAAGCCCATCTATTGGAAGAAAACGACACTATTACAATGCCCAAAATGGCAAGGAGGGATGGGTCTGAAAAATATGTCCCGCATCAATATCTCTATGCTCCTCAAGTAAGCGTGGAGACTTCAGAATCAACCACAAAGTCTTTGTGCACAGGTTATTACGGGTAGATACAAAGATCTCCCTTTGAATTTTGCTATCAAAGGGCGAAAGATCTCCTTGGCCTCATGGGCTTTCAGAAGTCTTGTTGCGGCTTCAAATGTTATGAAAGAAGGGGTTGGAAAAGTGGTCGGTAAGGGGGACTCCATTAGGATTGAGCAAGACAAATGACTCCCTCAGGGTGAAGCTACTTTATCGTCCTTAAAGTTGTTACCTGGGGAATTAAGACATAATGGGGTGGCTGAGCTCATGATACAGAAGGCTTGGGATGCAAGGAAAGTTTGTAGATTTGTTCAGTAAGGAAACTGCCTCTGACATTTTGAATATCCATATTAGTCCAAGGGAGATTCCTAACTCTATGATATGGAGAAGCTCAAAATCGGGAAATTTCACTGTCAAGTCTGTATGTCGTTTTCTGCATCACACTGATAGTTTGGATCCTTCTCGCCAACTCTACTTCGGAAGTCCTATGAATTTTTGGAAAGTTTTCTGAAAAATGAAAGTAATGCCAAGAATTCTTTTGTTTGGGTGGAAGCTACTTAATTGAGCGTTACCAGTAAAGATGGAATTACAATAACTCTTAAACATCTAATACAGGACTATGAGTTTTCCAAATGTATCTGACAAAGTTCCTCTCTAGGGATTACAGTCTCTAACCTAGAGTCGGGAATTATAGATTGGGTAAAGAGCTAGTTATCATTTCTGATCCAAGATAATGGTCAAACTCAATAGAGAGCAGCCAATTCATGATCCTTTGCTAGTGTATCTGGAAGCACAAGAATGAAGTCTGTTTCAATGGAAGCCTCCCTAATCCAAGTTTTGTTTTCGGAATGTTCACAAAATGGATGGTAAGGACTACTATTTTGAATGATCAGCAACAAAAGGTTATAAGCTGTAGGCTCCCACTCATTCACCCCTAATTCGTTGGGTCAAGGGAAATTCACTCCTCATTATAGAAGTGGACGGGGATTGGAAGAATATCAAAAAAAGCCCGACAACATCAACAGTTCTAGCAGGTATTGGTTGGATGATATGTACTAGTGATGGTCGAAATGAGGGAGGAGGAGAAAGGATTCGGGCTTCTAGCCCTCTTCAAATGGAGCTTTTCGCAATTTGGAGGGGGATCAAAGAAGCCACATCAAGAGGAAATCAGTGTGTGATTCGTTCTGACGGTTTAGAGGCAGTACGAGCAATTCTGAATCCTGTTATGGCCTTTAAGGAGCTCTGACCTTTGATCATGAATATTTGCCCAGAGGCTTCTTGTTTAGATTTTTTGCCTGTTTTAAAGTTTATCGGTCTTCTGTAAGTTTGGCCCATAACCTAGAAATCCAAGCTAGGGGCTATGAGTAGGGTCTTTTATGCTTCATTTTATCAGCTGCCAAAAAAAAAATAGTAATTGTTAGCTAATATATTCCTCTTTATTTTCTAAATTAGCAATTAGGTGAATTTTAATCAATATAGGGATTTGTAAACTAGCTATCCTAAACATGCACACATAAGAATGGGTATTCAAATTTCAAAGTCCATAAATACTTGCCTAAGATAATAATTAATCGATATAAAAAAAAGTAGCTCGAGGACCTAGTCAGCATAAATTAATCTTAAACCAAATCTCTAAGTGTTTGTATGTATCGAGTCACAAGATGTTTTGACACACGTTTATATTGACAAGCGACTCATATAATTTAATATAACGTATTGCCATGCGCGGGTTATTATCATATTTGTGAAGTTGGAGCGTTGGTTGGGAGGAAACAACAACTTACGCTTTAATTAATTTTCTTCTACATTATATCATTCCTTTTATTTTATTTAAAAATAACCAACTAATTATTTTCACCAATAGTAGAATGATTAAGATAACCTATTGTATTTGAAAGATTATATGGCCGTTTTACTAGATCTGATGTACTAAAGTCCCACGTAAGCTATAAACCTTTATTTGGCAAGCTCATCATGACGATCTTCCATTTTGTGACACCCTTACTTTGTACTTTCTGCAAACAAGTTCAACACTTAATCACCAGTTAAACAATGTGAATGGTTGGACACTAACCACGCTTTAATATCGTGGATGATATACTTTTGTATTGTGACATCATGATTGATATTTCTTTATGTTGTATGATTTCCTTGTTTTTGGCTCTATGGGAAGGATCCAACACTCTTGCATTTAAATATCAACCCTAAAATTCTATCATTTTCCAGTGTAGGTTTAGATACTAATCTTTTATATGATGATTCTCCCTCTACTTCTCCCACTCCACCTATCTCAAGTATGTTGTTGTGGCAACCCCTGACTGCTTTACGAGATCATCATGGTGACTTACCACCACATCTTATAATTTCGGTAAAAGCTATTATCTCCTTGCTAAGGCCCTGCCTTTTTATAAGAATATCCTTCTCGCTTTTTTAGAAAAATAAAGGTGATCTCTTGTATCAACTTATTAAAAGACATCTACTCTCCTTGGAAAATTGCTGCCATCATTTAAGAAATTCACAATCCTTACTCGATATTACCAAGAAGATAACCCTGCGGTGACAAGGTTGTTAATATTGGTTATCTCATTGTGACGCCTATAATAATAGATTGTTCCCTACTCTCAAATTTTTTGATATTATTTCTGGTTGTGCCGTGTCTGTCATGAACCGTGCTAGCTTGTGCCTGTCTTTTTGTTCTATTGTATCCTGTCATGCTACATTTTTTAAAAATTTGGCTCATGGCCTAGCACGGCCCATGTGCCTGATGTGTTGTGTCGTGTCATGCCTCGTGTTGGCCTAAAATTTTTAACAAAAATAAAAATATAGTACATAATAAAATTCAAAATAATAATTTTTGTTAAATTCAATTACATTATAAAAATATAATAATATTAAAATAATAGTAGTATTAATTTTAGTAGTAATAATAATATTATTATTAATAATAATAGTATTAAATAGTACTAAATAATAGCGTGTTCACGCCGTGCCTCGTGTCAAATTGGCGTGCACTTGTGTTATTGTGTCTAATTTTTGTTGTTGTTGTTGTATGCGGCCTAATTGTAGCCCACTCCAAGGACAGCGTGTTGTGCCACGATCGTGCTCGTGTCATGCCGTGTCAAAAGCGTGTCGTGCCTATTCAGACCGCGTGCCGATCAGACCTTTGCCCGACTCTAATTTCCGATGACAAATTAGGTAAAGGGTATAGCAATTCACATTAGGTAACAAGGTAAACCCTACGTAGAAGGGTTGCTACTTGCTAGCTTCACTTTTATACTAAACATGTGCATTGGGTCAGGTTAGGGTCGGGATGAGTTCCATGCAAAACGGGTCGGCCCGGGTCAAAGGAGACGCTAAACAGATTGGGTCGGGTCAAAGGAAATATATAATGGCCCGATACGGGTCGGGCTGTCCAAATAGAGTATAGTTTTTATCTAAGAGGGTGATAGTTTACTTATATTATTTACAATATTTGGTAGTGGACTATCGGTAAGTATGTAAAAATAATTCATTACCTAATAATATTTAAAAGTTTTGAAAACTATATACCTATTATTGACTCAATTTAACCAATTAGACTCATTATTACTTATGCTCTTTTTACAAACGGGCCGATCAACCCTTCTATTTGAACACTCCTTTTATACTCGGCGTTACCATTTAAAATATTAAATTATAAATAAAACCCGGGCCCGCGATAGCAAGAAGGGTAAAGCAGGCGGTCTCTGCAAAACCCTAAAACGTAAACGAATAAGCTTTGATCAAGAGACTGGAGAAGAATGGCAACTTATGGAGGGACACTGAAGTCGACCTCCATTAATGGCGTCAAAGTCTATTCTTTGACCGGCCATCAACGCTCCCTTGCCTCCGCGCTTAACCCCAAGAAGCAGCGCGCTCTCCGCAAAGACAAAGGTTTGAGTTCAACACTTTTTATCATCTGAATTTATCTTTACACTTTGAAAGCACAAACTTTATTCAATTAAAATCTGAAAGTTCTGTAATTTCAGCTTTACGCTGCTGGGTTTGCAGGGGGGGGGGTTGTTAATGCCCCACTAATTTTCATAGCCAAATGACTTAATTTGGTGGGGGCTTGTTGATGCTGCTTAGAAAGTTGGTGTCTTTCAGTATTTGATGAGGTCGGAACGTTTGTGTGGAATCCCTAGCTCCTTGTTCGAAAATGGGAGTTTTGGTTTGGACTAATTTAACAGGGTTAATTTGAGATTGGAAGGAAGATTTTTACTAGCGATTGTGTGATCGATATTGTTAATTTACGCTATGAAATTTTTTCTCCCTATGTTCATAGAGACTACCACATTTTTACTCGGAAGGTATATTAAGGATACGTTTTTGTGAGAAATAGGGAAAGTATAGTGAGTGGAAGGACAATAGAAGTGAAATTTGATTAGGTGTGATACTCAATGTGAATGGTCTAGAGATGCAACATGGTACCTTAATGCTAGCACCTTACAAATGGGGATGAGTGATGGTTAGGAGCCTAGTACTAGGATGGTGGTCTTCTGGGATTGGTTGAATACGGTCAGTTAGGTTAGGTAACCTGTCTGAGTTTTTGCTGGATGTGTTTTGTATCATTTGTAGTTACCACAAAGTAGTGTCTCACGAGAATGATGCTCCTATTGTGTCTTGCCTCTTCTTGAACGTTTTGGGGGTATATTTACGCTAGGTTCAGACAAGGTTCAGCTTTGTTGTTCATAAAACTTAAATGTTTTTGGTGGGTTCAACTGGGGCTAATCAATCTCTAGTCCAATATCCATGAAGTAATTATACTTATGGATCCAAAATGGCCTTAATATTTCTTGGAGAAGTATGCACTTTGTTTAAAAAAGTTGATAGCTTAATACACTTGAGATTCTTTACCACTCCATTTTCTGGCTAATATGACAACAATTAGGCAATCGTTCCATCCTCTGAGGTATATGTCATCCTCTGTAAATAAACTAAAGTAATCTTTGGTGTCATGTGGAATTTTTTGTTATTGTTCAGTCATTCCTCTTGGCCTTTTGCTTCTTAACCTGACACTCTGACTTTTCTTAATTACATGATTGCTTATGAGCTGGAAATTGTTGCCCCTTTCAGATTATACGCAAAGAGTAGAATTAATCCAGGACTTAAGGTTTGAAACTGCAACCACCAAAATCAAGGCCACGCCTGATGGTGAATTCCTTCTCGCTTCAGGTAATCTAGCGCTTGTTTGCACCGGCACATAATGGAAATCTATTCCTTGTTATGAATATTGCATTTCTGTTTATCCTGATGAACTAGACATTGATAGAGTTATTATTCTATTAATTCAGGTATTTACCCTCCACAAGTTAAGGTGTATGAGTTAAGGGAACTTTCCTTGAAGTTTGAAAGGCATTTGATTGCTGAAATAATTAATTTCCAGGTACTTCTGTTCCATATTGTTTGACATTTATACTTTTTTTGGTTTTCTACTGAATCTACAAAAAATACCCCTTTCAAAGGGGAAAAGAAAGACCCAATAGGCTAAACTTACATGTCAAGCTAGATAGACCTGTTTTTTTTAATAGGATTTATGAGGTTTGAGTTGCTAATTAAAGGCTGGCTCTAAAAAAGTTCATAGTTAATGAATGTCATTGTTTCAGATAATACATTTGTTAATTGGAAACATATTTGTGGCTATAACAGGTGCTGTCTGATGATTACTCAAAGATTGCATTTCTATGTGCTGATCGATCAGTCTGTCTACATGCTAAATATGGAAGTCACTATAGTGTGAGGATTCCTAGGTATGTGATCCCATACCAAAGACAGGTGTTTTTTGTTTTTAACATAAAGAGAGGATGAATTTATATTAGACCCTTCTACCCTTCAAAACTCAAAAGGGGACTAAAAGTAGTTCTATGTAGGCTGGGTCCGTAGGAAGGGAAGTACAAAGTTGGGATTGTTTCAGACCAGTGTTCTAGACTTATATTGGAATCTTAGACAATGCTACTGATATTTTTTTGTTTTTTAAAAACTGTTTATCATGTCTGGTTCTCAATGTAACAAAGCTGATCCCGCCCCTCTTCCCCCTCACTTGAAATGCTTGCTTTTAGTATTGTCCTGGTAGAAGTCTCCTCACTTCTATGTCATTCAATTATTAGCTTTACTTATAAACTGATTGTTGATTCTATCAAAAGCGCACAATATAAAATAAAAGTGGTGGCACTTTTGGCAAGGTTTATGAAAAGAGTCAAGTCTATAATTTTTCTTAAAGTAGTTGTAAAATCTAAGTGGACATATTTTTTTGGATGGAGTAACGTATCTGAAGCTTTTATTGCTTGTGTTAGTGTTGCTCTCATGATACTTTTTATTCTTTTAACAAATTGTTTTTCTCTATTTCTCTTTTGAGTAAAAAGTTTAAAGAACTTCCACTATGATTTAACCTTCATCTTCTGATCATATCTTGTAGTTCTATAATGGAATTTCACCTGAAAGTTCTGCTTTCATTTTCTCATGTAATCCTTAGAAACTTCTTATCACTTCTAGTACAAATGTCAAAACAAGTTGCAGTTACCTGATACTCTGACTTGTCATCTGCTGTGAAATTTTTTTCTTATGATTACGTGTTTTTTTGTTGGATATGATCTAAACCTTATCATGTCTTGTGAATAGGATGGGAAGGGATATCGCATATGATTCCTGGTCTTGCGATTTGCTCTGTGCTGCCTCCTCACCAGATCTTTACAGAATTAATTTAGCTCAGGTTTTCCCTGAAACCTCTTAGATAATATGGTGGTTTTTTGTTGTCTATTTGCTTCTTTATGTCTTGCTTCAACTTCGGGTACTGAATGCCTAATTACATTTCTAACTCATACAATGATGCTGAGCATATAACTAAGTTTTACCCCTGTGTGACTTTTCCGTATAGGGTCGATTTCTTGCCCCTCTTACTACTCGATCTCCTGGATTAAGTGTAGTATCTAGAAGGTAATGATTCTAGTCATGGTTGATCAATCTTTACTTTCCCCTCTCTCTTGAATTATTTTTTGTTCTAAAATTGTTTGATTTCTTAATTTTGGATCAGCAAGCTTCATGGTTTAGTTGCTTGTGGTGGTGAGGATGGGGCTGTCGAATGCTTTGATATGAGAGCAAGATCATCTGTTGGTAGAATTAATACTGTCTCGGCTTCTGTGGAGGATGGTCAGGTACTTATTTAATTAGCAAGATGTGATATGAAGACCATATTCTTGTATTGTTCTACACAATCAAGTTCTGAATTTTTTTTTGGGCTTAGTGCTTAAGGTTGAACTTTATTTCGAAAAGATCTCTTCTGCTTCTGATTGTAGATTGGTTTGTGGAAAGTTTGCTTATGATACTGTTGCTTGAAGTTGTAAAGTGAGATTCACTATATATCTGACATGCCTGAGTTGAAGAATGTGATATTTTATTATTTTCCTTTTCGTGAAGCAAAATGTTAATTTATCCTTTGTCTCTTCAAAATAGGCTCTGTTCAATTTGTCAAAACAAGTGTAATAAGCAAAGTCAGTTTTAATATCCAGAACTCAGTTTTGATCAGGAATAATCAGTTTCTTATCTCATAAAACCAAGTGAGGAGAACAGGAACTTAGTTGCTTAGATAAGGAATTTTCGCTAATTTATCTGCTGTTTTCTTGAAGGTAACTGCAATCGAGTTTGATGAGGAAGGAGGCTTCCAAATGGCTGTAGGAAGCAGTGATGGAAAGGTAACATGTGGTTATTATTAGCAATTTTACAATAGTTTTCCTCTGCACATTTTGTCTGGCATGGTTTTAGAAAATGAGATTGGGTGCTCCTATTGGTTTAGTCTTGGACGTAGTTGGCTGGGGAGCTTCTTGCAACATTAGTGCAAAAGTTAAAGTGTGATTGTGGATGCTCTTGACCTCTTCTTAGTACAGGTGCCGTATAGCATTCAAGACGTGTATTGTATACCAGCTGTTCAATTGAAGCCCTAGTCAAGTGCTGATTTAGTTGCCACATGACCCTTTTTTCATTCAAAACAAGTCAAACTTTGTCATTATGATGTAAATTTGATATTTTGTGGGAGAACTTTTTATTTCTATTTTTTTGTGGATATCAGGACAAAACGCACAAAATTTAGTTACATTGTATTACATCTGCATACATTACATATGTCAAATTCATATGGCATGTGAGAGTCCTTTTGCAGGTGTTTGAAAATATGATTTACATTTGTGTTATTCTATGATACAGGTACTGATTTATGATTTGCGATCTTCCCATCCTATCCGAGTAAAGGATCACATGTAAGCATGCTAATTTTATGGTGTTGCTTATTAATTATTTATTGGCAGGTTGATATTTTGTTCTGATGTTTACTCTCCCTGTATAACAGGTATGGATGCCCGATTTTGGATATCAAGTGGCATCGAACTTTAAATTCAGAACATCCCAAGTTAATCAGCACTGATAGTCACATTGTCAGGATTTGGGATCCTGAGACGGTGAGCTTACTTTATATGTGCCATTCTTAGTGAAGATTGGGAATTCCTTTCCCCCCCAAAATTTTCTTTGTGCTGTAAGTTGTAACAAAATGAGCTGGCCTGTCAGCAAGCTGAGATAATGAGCCTCAGAATTTAGCTTGATTAATGTTATAGAACTTGTGTTAAGCCCATTGCTTGACAAATCATTTGGGCAGCTTTGACCTTTGATTGTATCTCAAATTTTGTATAAACTTTTGCTTAAGCTGTCTAATCTTCCTTAAAATGATTCTCGTATATTGCAGGGTGAAGGGATGACCAGTATTGAACCAACTGGTGGTGCAATCAATGATATATGTGTGTTTCGTGAAAGTGGGCTGATGTCATTGGCTCTGGACTCAAGCCAGATACCCTCTTACTTCATTCCTGCTCTTGGTCCTGCCCCCAAGTGGTGCTCATACTTGGAAAATTTGACTGTAAGTTCTTGACCATAGTCGAGTATGCCTTGAATTATCTTGTGGTATTTTCTAACACTCTGCTGTGGTATCTTACTATATTTTGCCTTATCTTTGCAGGAAGAGCTGGAAGAGAATGCCCAGACAAGTATATATGATGATTACAAATTCTTGAAAAAAGAAGAACTCGAGAGACTTAATCTCTCCAATTTAATTGGAACTAATCTTGCTAAAGCGCATATGCATGGGTTCTTGATTGATTATCGGTTATATATGAAGGTAGATAGTTTGTTCTATTGCCAAGGCATTCTGATTCTTGAGTAATTTTGTTGAACATGTTGATAATTATGCATGGACTTGACATGTTTGAGTATGTGAGTCCGCAAGAGCTTCTGAGTAAGATTTGTGGGGAAGTTTAAGGTTATACAGAAAAAATTTGTCTCAAATCTCCTAGATTACTAAGACAAATTGAAAATTTTCAATTTACATTCCCTCTGTGATTCTCGCCTCTATGAAATTGTGACCATTGTACCAATCTACTGTTTTAGTTTTCCCATGTTTGGAATTGTAAATGCAATCCCATTCTTGTGCAACCAGAATTGTCATAGAGTTAAAAACAAATTACATGGAGGCTACATAGCTTTTGTCCATCAAGGTATTTTGCAATAGCCTAACTGACTAGAGTCATGCTTTCTAAGCATGACAAGATTTTGTGCATAATTCTGAGAGCAGGAGAAAGTAATCAACTGTGTTGTGTTTTTACACGCACTGGCACTGTTGTCTGCAATCTGTGGATTAATTATGTCTACAATCTGTGGTTTAATCATGTTTCATAGCTTGTACTGCTAATTGTTTTAGTGATATTTGCTTTTTAGCTAATGCATGGATGTATATTACTAAACCCATTTACCCCATCATTGACAGTGACCTTTTTGGCATCAGGATAGTAAAAAGGGGGGTAGTGTTGTCTGATGTATATGAATTATGGATACCCTTTGTCATATGGATATTTGATTGAAAAATATTTTGTTGTAATTGCAGGCAAAGGCAATGGCAGATCCTTCTGCTTATGATACCTTTATCGAGCAGCAAAAGAAGCAGAAATTGGAGTCAATGCATCGAGAACGCATAACGGTCAGTTTTGTCTTCTAAAGTAGAGTTGCTCCTATCTTTCTATTTCCTACCGGTTCGATAAAGAACTTTTGATGTAAGCTCAATTGGTTACGCTGGCATCTCTTGTGTTATTCCTTTTTATGGTGGCATATGATTTACGAAATTTGCATGTTATATCAATTTGATTTTGTTCTGGAAATCGAGGAACTGAGAATTGACAGTTTGTCGAATATTGTTTGGGCTGTGGGGGTGTCATTAACTTTACTGTTATCATGTAAATGATGTAATTTCACCTTCAAATGACCAATGTTCTCTGTGTTCTCGTGGCTATTGTCATTCACAGATTATAAGGAAGCTGCCCAAGGTTAATCGCCGTCTCGCAAGTACTCTTCATGAGGATGATGAAGCTGAAAATGAGAGGAAGGATAATGATGATGTTGGTAGAAAGAAAATCTCAAAGAAGAAGAAGGGATTGAGCAGTGACATACTGAAAGATGAGAGATTTGAGGACTTGTTTACAAATCCGGTATTGCCTAATTTTTCCATTAACTACTTATATGCCCCTATGCTGGATTATATTTTGTTCATGTATTATTATTGAGTTTTACAGTGGGCATTCAGTAATTATGCACTCGAGGATTGCCTAAATAAAGGCTACATTATAAAATTTTGTGATTCAGGGACCTTGCTTCTAGGGTTCTCCTATTCTGAACAGACAATTGCTCCACTTAATTTCATTGCATAACTTTTTTCTTCTAAAATTACTGTCCAGGAATTTGAGATTGATGAGAATTCTGCGGAATACATGGCTCTACATCCTATTGCTCCCCAGAAGCAGACAGCTTTGTTGGATGAACATTTTGAGCCTATCATGGAGAATGAGATGAGTTCAAGTGATGGTGACGCTTCCTTAGCTTCTGAAGATGAAGGCAGACTGGATAAGAAATTGTGGACTACAAGGTGAGATACTAATTGTTTTTTCCCCTTTGCCAGTGAGTCAAATAAAAGATATCCAACTGAATTCCTCTGTCAAATTTGTCAGGTTGTATGAAGTTAAGGATGAAAGGCATGCTCAAGCATACTTGGAAAATATCTCACTTGCCAATGAGGATGCTCTTCCTTTAGGAGAGAGAGTGGCAGCTTTGCAGGACGACCAAATAGCATCCCGTTTGCCTGGTGGTGTTAAGGTGGGACGAGGAGGGTCAAGAGAGATTTCCTTTGTTTCTAGAAGTAAAGTGAAGTACCAGGAAGATGACGACGATAAAGAATCACGACGTAATAAGAGGGGTGTTCAGTCATTAGGTCTAAAGCCTACAAATTATGAGAGGAGGAGCCGTGGAGGTAGAGGAAACCGAGGGAGAGGTAGAGGTAGAGGCCGAGGAAGAGGTCGACATTGAGGTTTACCTAGTTGCCTACAAATTATGAGAGGAGGAGCCGTGGAGGTAGAGGAAACCGAGGGAGAGGTAGAGGTAGAGGCCGAGGAAGAGGTCGACATTGAGGTTTACCTAGTTGATCAAGGTAGAAATTTTGCATTCTTCTGCCTTGCAATTGCGACAGTATATTGTGAGTCATTTTATCTACTATTATAGAATCTGTTAACAATATGATTCTTTTTTTTTTTTTTTTTTTTTTTTTTTTTTGAGGGGATTAACAATATGATTCTTTTTTATGCTAAAGCTTAATATTTTGCTTAAAAAGCTGAGATATCTTGGTCAACGTTTATAGTAGTACTCCTAGTGATGGTAATTTGTTATGACACTTTCGATGAATAGTAATGAAATGCCCATTTCTCTTGCCAAAAATATTTTGAGAAGACCATAAATTTCAGAGAGTAATGGATCAAATTACCCCCTTAATAAGTTGAATAAACATTGCTAGAACAATTAAAATATCCACCGCTATCTTGCACTTGTTAAAAAAATTCATCACTAACTATATCTACTTTTCAATTAAAAATTACTTACTAGTGATGTTAATCATAAAAACTCTATTTTTCATTTAGGGTTTACTAATGGGTCTAATGGCTTGAATTGGACTCATAGGCTTAAAAAAGAAAAAGAAATTCTTCTTGCCAAATCTCATGGTACCTCCACGCTATCAATAAAATAATAGTTGATAGTTAAACAATAACTTAATACCTAGGTTTATATGCATTTATAAAAATTAATATAGGACAAGGATTAGCAATAAAAGACCTATAATCCAGCTTTTCTGTTAAGATTAATTCTTCACTGAAAACTTTACCCTAAAATTATTCCGTATTACTTTTTATTTTAATTTTAACATACTTCGTAAATTTTGTTTTTCTTGTCATTTCTCCCTCTACTTTATTAATTTTTTTTTTCTTCCATCATACTATCTCCCAGATTTTTTTTTATTGTATCCTGTCCTAATTAAATTCATATTTTTTTTGATATATGGTTAAATTCATTTTTGCATTTAGTGATCAAGGAATAAAAGAATCCAAATACAATGTAGAATTGAAGGAAAAAAGAACTGAGATATTCAGCTCTCAACAATGATGAAATTGAAGAATATAGAGACTCGGTGAATGTCTTTTGGTTTGTATTGTTTTTGTTTCTTATGAATCTAATTTTTTTTTTTTTAACTATTTTGTCATAGTGGACATAATTTGATAAGTTTGGAGATTGAGTTCATGACATTTAATTTTAATCTTGAAAAATTGAAAGGAGAAGCAAAGATGGGAAGAACATGTTACCAAAATTACTCGATATAAAAATAATAATTTTGATTGGATTATTAGTTCTAATTTAAGGGAGCAATTGTTAAAAATGAAGTATATTATTAATCAATTATTTTAGAAAATTTGAAAACTGATGTGATAACTCATAGATATGCTTAGTGGGAATCTTATAGAGTCATAGTAGGTCTTAGAAGTGATTAAAATCATTTACTTTGAAACAAAACATTTATTTTAATTGATTTTTAAAACTTTTACGATTGTGTCATAAACTTGTTTTTAGGCCTTTAAAGATTGAATAAAAGATACTGATTGATATCAATCCTCCTTGATCCTTACACGACTCTATGAGGCACTTTATACCTTTTATTTCAAAATTTGAGTTTATTTGAAAATCAATGTATTATTTACCTTTAATATTCAGTTAATTTGGACAATTTTGAACTATGTGAGAAAATACTTTCATATTTTTACCCCGAGTCTTATAAGGTAAAGTAAATCCTAAGATTGATTGAAAACATCTACTATGACTAAACATAATTGCAATCGGGTTTTTAAATACTTCCTCCATTAAATCCTAAATTTATCTTTTGATTGAATAGGCAACTATTGGTACCAAACCTTCTTATCTAACTTTATGTGACACTGAATACTTTCAAATTTTAATATTTTAGACAATTTTAGATCCAATCAAGAAACACATTTCTATTTTTACCATAAGTCTTATAGGATCATATTAGACTCTAAGAGTGATTGAATCCATATACTTTAATCTAAACATCTATTTCAAATGATTTTTAACACTTCTACGAATAGGTCCTAAAGTCATTTTCAAGTCTTTGAAGACCAAATAATCGAAAATGATTGGTTCCAAGCCTTGTCATACTACCCTATGATTTATATTTTATTTCAAATTAGACTTTTCAAAAATATCTTAAAACTAAAATAACTTTCAATATCTTTATTTCATATAATTTAAACTTGGTAAGGAAGCACCTTCATATTCTTTTCGGATTTTATATGATAAAAAATAAAATATTCACCCTCAAAATACCTTTGCCGGAATTTGTTGAAATGACTTTGTAGCCACAAAAAAGCATGTCAATTCCGAAAAATACATGGGTAATTTACTCTAGTCCAAAGAACTTACTATGCCTTGCAAAAAACAAATAACTTCGATTTCATCAAGTTTACCGTCTATTCTCTTCATGGAGAATAACTCCATGATAATTGTTTTACATAACAGTACAAAGATTTCTTCCACTAATTTTATATGAAATTACTTTTTTTTTTTTGCCTTAATGGAATTTTTATTTTATTTTTTAATGACTATATTTGAGTAATCATGCCTCAATTATATTCATAAGATCATAATCAGCGTTCCTAAACAAACTGGAGAAAAAAAAATAGCATATTTATACCAAACTACCAGTTAAGGTTAAAGTGATTTTTTGGGTATCCTACTAGCAACATATACAAAACATGCCAGTATCACTAAAAGTCTAAAACACACTACGGAGTAAATTTTGCCAGCAATTGCTGCGCCTAAAAGGCTTGTAGTGACATTTTACTACCGAATATGGTGTATATAAAAATGGCACACACAAAAAAAAATCACAGCTGGGGTAAATTTTGCCAGCAATTACTACCGAATATCGTATGAATATCATTCACAACAGTTGAGATTTCTGACTCATTCTGTAAGTGTCAGTTGAAGTTTAGGTCTGTTTGGCTGGGGTTCTACCACCTCCAAATGAATTCTCACCATTTGCAGAACATTGTAACAGATACCACTATCTGCCTTTTTAACCTGCTGCTGCTGCTCATCCACCAGCCACTCACCACTCCCATTATCCCCTCTTCCAGTTAAATATACAGGACCCTCAATACCATACCTATAAATAAAACAGAAACATAAGATGTCATACTTCAAGGGTAGAGTCACAATCTTGCATGCTAATCATTTCACCAATTATGCAGGCATAGCGTTTATAAGTTTGATACAGAAAATATTTCATTTAAGTGCTCGTCTATTATTGACAGTTGTCTCCTGTCATTGACACAAACTAGAACCTAACCATTTATTTCAGATCATCCAGTTCAGATAGCAGAATACCAGCCCTGGTGTAAACGGGCCCACTCATTAACGAGCATCATTAAATTGTGACTATTGCTCCTACATGGAATGCCTAATTCCAAGTGGTCTTACAAATAAAGCAAGATATTCACTGACTCGAGACATTTAACTGGTAATAATTTGATGTTGACATTTTAATTTTATTACTGTGGTCTGTGGATTTGCAAGAAAGAAGTTACCCACTCCATGGACAGTTGGACACCCAAACATAGCCACTTGAACTGCAGTAGCCTCCAGATCATGAGACACTTGCCCAAAAAATTAGAGGTGATTCTGGGCAGGCAGGCTGGGTTTTGGCAAAACTACTACCCATTTCGGGCCCAAGTATCAGGCCAAGTATAAGCTCAAGCTGAAATGTGTACCAAAACCCGCATTTTCAAGCTTAAAGTAATAAATTTCTAGTTGCCTAACCCAAACTTTTTTAGAAAATTGACCCCAGTCAGGCCAAATTTTTGCCCAAACCAGCACTATTTCGGGATGGTGGGACCGTGGGACTATCTATGATCAGCTCTACAAAACTTTCAATTTATTTATCTGACGGTACATTTGACCTATCTACCAAGCTTGCAAATACTGATGCTGCAGTATGTGCACTCTACCAAGAAGCTTGCAAATTCTTCTACTCTGGGAAATGCTAGGTCTGTGAGCCTGAGGGATGGCTAGGCCTGGCTCACTTGCCATGGGCCAGGCTGCAAACTTCAAGGTTGACCCCAGTAAAGCCCATGGCAACGTGGCAGGCTGTGTTGTGCCTGGGCCAAATTTCAATTATTTTGATCAACTCTGTCAGACTGAGGCCAGGGTACAACCCACGGCCCAACAGGCACAGTATGCCGGGCTTTTTCCGTGCCGGCATGAGCCATGCCCAAGGTAGTTCCAATAAACACTTTGGTTAATAACTACATGACTAATCTAGCATATGCAAGCTTAGAGGAATACTGCAGAGTGCATACTACATTTTGACTCATATCATGCCATAAATAAGATCTAACTACTGAAGAAAAAGTAGAGCAGAGATCTGGTGTCAACTCTCTGTCAAGTAAATCTCAAAGCAACCAAAAATGCCAAGAAAACAGGACCAAAGGTGAAAATAAGGATACTAAAAAACATACTTGGGCACAAATACAATAAATCCATTGGATCTTATCTTCACTATTCTGGCCTCTGTATCAGTAGGCCTGCAAAGAGTAAAAGAGTTAATAATGTATAGAAATCTCATAACACATCTGCAACATGTACCCTAGTGGTGCAGAGGGAAGGATGAGGATGACATGTACCGTTTCCTGAAGTATATTAGGGTATGAAGCTCCACAGAGGCCCGGCTAGCCATTTGGGCATTTCTATGTCGGTAGTTCAAATCTGAAGGCAATTGAGATAGTGCAGACAATTAGCCATGAGTGTCAAGCATGTAACTAACAAGACGAGTTTGGGTGCACGTCTATCCAACATTCCAACAATAAGGAGCTTCCTATTTGAATCAGAAAATTATGAAAACCCGCATAATCCCGTTAGAACTCCACACGATTATACCTATTCAGCTATTCATACATGCACCGCATCTCAAAAATACCATCCCAAATTCTCTTTTTCCAGTTAGGTCAATGCCCCACACTAGTATTAACAAAAAAAAAAAGAACAATGAAAAGGATAGGGTTCACAACCTAAGTCATTTTGGCAAAAGAGAAGTTTTACTGGGAGTGCTTATGTTATTCAAATTTGACTAAAAGTATGCAACACAGCCCATACAGATATGTTCCCAAGTGTCAAACATGGCCAAAGTATTAAATTTTCATGATTTCAGTTCAAAATGAACTGTACAGGTATTTAAGGAAAAAAGAAGTTGGAGCGGTGTAGGGGAGTGCATAATGCAGATCGCAGATGATAGGCTAAAAATAATACAATGAGCAATTGCATACAGGAAACATAAAAAAAATGCTGCCAGAATATGACAGGAGACAGCATATATGAAACTGAAAACAAAGTCTATTCATCTCATAAATTACTTTTGAAGAATTATTGAAAAAATGACAGGAAAAAGAATTGTTAATTCTCTGCAATGCTGCATGAGGGTAAGTAGGGTTTTTAAATCAACAATGAGCTCAGGAAATAGGGAAGGAGAAGAAAAGAGACATGAAAACAGGAAAGATGTACTCCCTACAATCCATTTATTTGGTAAAATAGGAATTTGTGATTCACACAGTCACAAATTCCAGAGCTTCAAATAAAATGGACGGAGGGGGTACTGGGGTAGAAACATATAATAGATTGGATACAAGTCCTGTCCTAAAAAATAAAGAAACAACAATGATAAGATGAGACAAACAATTTAAGTAAGCCAGAAGAATAAACTGAAAATGACATAACAGCACTAATCAGAAGACCAAACCAATCCCCACCTGAACAATAATTGATAAACAAGGACAATCCAAGAAACAAGATATATATATGTAGCCTGTGTACTACATCTGCTCCTTGGAATGATCGCAAGTTTAGGATCACAAGTTTCATCCAAATCGTTCTTGGTAGGTTTTCACATTTCTCAGTTTACCTCCACCACTCAAACTATGTCCTAGGCATCTAGCTCCATTTGAAAGACTAATTGATCATGCATTCAATTATAGTATCCTCCATGATTAAACGTCATAGTGAATGCATACTTACTGTCAGCTATACTAGTAAGTTGAGGTCTATCCTGGAATACTACCGGAAGCTTTGATATCCCAATGGATGCTGCTAATAACCTGTGTACTACTACATCTGCAACATGAAGCATAGGAATTTGTAAATTGCAAGTAGAACAGACTACAATAATGCAGGTAATGCAGCTGCGTAAATAAACAATGAGAAGCTCAAACTCTTCACTAACCTGCATATCTTCGAATAGGAGAAGTAAAATGAGTGTACAAAGGTGCAGCAAGACCATAATGAAGATACTCTGGAGGGCTGAGATCCCCACTGCAGAAATATACAGCCTGAATTGTATGTGAAAAAAATTGCACGTCAAGGATTCGACCACCAAAGCATGACAAATTATATACTTCGCTTCTTTTTAGTTGACATGTTTTGACATTGGTCACTATTCACTTATTCTAATTTAACTATCATTTATGATTTACTTCTAAGAAAAAAAAACACAGTGAAGTGGGTCTTGTTAGATTCATCTCAATATATATATTCCAAATATTGAATTTTTCATAACTTTCTCTAATTGATAATTGAAGGTATTAACAATTCAAATCATCCATAGGCAAAAGTGCCTAAATGAAACGTGTCAACTAAAAAGAAACAGAGGAAGTACAAAATATCAGAACTCACCTGTGACATACATCTTGTTGCCAGAATCCGGATCAGTTTATTGAAATAAGGATCATTACCCTAAAAACCAAAAACCATGAAGGTCAGCAACAAAAACTTTTCCTCCTTGCTCGATTCAACGGGAAGCAGAATTAGACATATGCACAGGAAATTCACATTGGAGTCATTTAATGGAACTTTTCAGGAACCCCCCCTCATCTGTCACTTTTTTGTTTATGAGGGTAGATAAGAGGAGTTGGAAATATGCAGTAGCAATTCACTTACAACAGCCCGGTCAAGTGAATCAGCAAGTGCCTTTGATGATGAGACATCCAAATCAAGGCCAACAGCAGCAGCAGTACGTAGAAGAGGCTCAAGCATCTCTCTTGTTGGAGTAGGGTGACGCCTACAAGCATGTTCCAGAAAACAAAAAATCTAAAATTTCCATGACATGAAGACTATTGTCACAGTATTTTCACCAAACATCACTTTCTAACTGAACAAAGTAACTAGTAAATTCAAATGCACCCATAGTCTCTTCAACTCATATTCATTCTTTCAAAAAAGAAATTTGTCTTTCGTTATTTTACGGTTTGCCAGAATCAATTTAAGTTGAGGCTAATTTGAATTCATGATGCTATACTTGCCTGAATTAATTTAATATCATGGACACATGTCAATGCACAGACATGGCAGCTATCTTCACACTAATAAAAAAGACAGAATACAACCAACAAAATTTACCTTAATAGTGAACAAAATGGATAATGTTTCAACACTTTTTCTGCAACTGAAACATTGGCAGCAAGCATAAACTCCTCAACCATTTGGTTAGCTTCTCGAATTTGATACATTCCTGTAAAAACAATTTTCGAGCTTACACAAGAGGCCTTGATATTGCAAAAGCAACAATGGCAAGAAAGAGAGGAAAAAAAAAGTGATAGTTCACGTTAAGTTAAGAAGCCAGAAGTACTAATCAAATATCAGTATGCATCTATAATTGCATAAAGACTCAAAGAAAGGTAAGTAAACCATTTCATGGTTAGGCTAATGATTTTAGCATGTCTACTCATTAGATTCAAGCATCTCTCAATATGTGCAGCTAAAAGGAAACAAAAAACAGTGCAGCCTGGCAACAGCAGTGAAAATAAGAGCTCCAAATTTAAGAACATGTCAGCTCATTAATCATACTCAAGGGAACAATAAAACCTTGGTAAGATCTATTCTGCTTCATGTAGTTGACAGGTTTGTTAATTTTTGTTTATGCTTCTCCATTATTTAGATATACATTCGTGATGAAGTATCTCCAAAACAAACTTTTAAGTGCACGTAGACTTGAAAGTTTGCTATTTTTGGACAAAAATCATGTGTAATTCACACAATTGTGCTCTCACAAAGTGGATGCATGCAACACTGCTTTTTAGAAATGTAAATAAATTAGGGAATCAAATTCAGATTATACCAATACAAGAAGAGCACATTAAGTCTTAGGTCCTGAAAAGCCACTCTTATGTGCAAGTCAATAGGCGAAGGATAGTACATTACTCACATAAACTGCACCATTTTGCAAAAATCTGTATTAAGTACAGTGACTTTGTTATTTTGCATCTTTCTAAAGTAATCCAACGACAACTAACTTCAAGAGCAAGAGAAACAAAGAGTGAAGACTTTGAGAAGTATGAAGGTATAAATGGAAGAATGAAGGGGAGTTGCACATCACAAGCTTCCCATACATCTCATAGTTGCACCTCACAGCCACTGGTATACCTTGGGTGCGTCTCATTCTCCTAATTGTGCCTATGGTAGCTTGAGGCATGTGGCTAGCACTTAGGCATACTTCTTAAAAGTAGGATTGGTACCAAGTAAGAGATAGTATGGTGTAGCCCCTTAGTATTGCATCTAGAAGAAGTAAGTTCAAGTCATGATGTATTTTTTCTAGGACATTACCCCCTTTTCAGCATGGAGCTGTGGACACATAAAATTGAAAGCATAGAAAGATAATATATGTACCAATATCGAGAGGATCATGAGTCTCAGTATCAATCTGGAACTTGACCTCTGCAGAAGCAAGTGTCAAGGCTCCTCTATCAATACGCCTTTGCCTCATTACCTGCAAAAGATATTAGTAGAGCACTTATTAATCAGATTGGCATAAAATGACAAGCACCTAAATTATAGGAGCAGATTGGTATAATGTGGGAAGCTGATAATGCAAACCTTTGCTAAAGCATTCATATTTCTTAGATCAGTAGTTAGCGGATCGACCAGGCGACTGCAAGTTGAAAAATGGTATCAATTATAAACAGATATTAACGGTCATAAAGAAATCAGAACACAAAATAGTTACATAGTTTGCAAGGATTGAACGAAATGAATAGATGCTCATGACTTAAAGTCCAGGCTAACATTCATCAGACTTAGGGCTATTGAATTAATATTTATCAGCCTCATTCCTCAGTGATACCCAATATTTTTATCAAGGGCAAGAACTTAGGCAAGATGGGAAGTTTGGAACAAACTTCCCACATTGAGTTCAAATCTGCAGACTACACCAGAACCTTTAGAGCTAATTTAGATGAGATAAGAAAATCTCAGCAGAAACTCAACCAAATCAAGTGTAGAGACCACAAGTTGAAAGAAACAATATAGAGTTTGAAATGCTCTCATTGTCCACTTCAATGACATGTAGTCACAAACAAAATATCCAAATATTGGTCACTTTGTCACGCTCCTTAGTTCTAGGACAATTTGTAATTAGATTTAACACTCTGTGCTAGGCAATCAAACACCCAATTCAAAATCCAACAAAAGCTCAACGCATGCACTCCAGAGAGGAAAAGTTTCTCATCTTCATTCTGACAGTTATCATACAAAAGAAACAACAAAATTAAGACTGGAAGAAAATGAAATCTTGCCCAGACTATGACCATTATACTATAATCCCTCTACCATGCATTTATGCTCTGTTCTACTCAGCTTACTAAAGTAACTTTCAGCAAAAATAAGCAATATGTTCAGCAAAATAAGATAAGACCAGTAAATTAAGTTACGTTCAGCAAAAATAAGGTATTCCGTAAAAATAAATTAGCAACAATAAGCTGAAGAGAACAGATCCTTGGTTTTAGCTTCAAACCTTATTGAATAAAGATATACTATTACAAAATCATGTGGAACAAAAAACAGCAGGATTGCCCTTTTTCTTCACTGTCATTAGGTTTCAAAGAGGTAAAATTGCACCACAGGCTCCTAGAGCACCTCAGCTATACCTCTATAAAATAGCCTTGCCTAGGCCATAGAGGCAATTACCCACAAGCCTCTTCAGGCACATTGGCTCTCAGTACATTTCCAACCACTTTCATCTTTCAAGCACCTTAAGACATTTCAAAGAACTACTTTGGATAGATATTTCCTACGTTTCTAACTGAAACTGACAAAAAAAAAAGGTACTTCAGCCTCAGCTAGTGAGAAAAGGTCATAAAATGACCTGTTCAATAGAGTATTAGATTTCAGGAACATTGTTTCCATTATTACTAATTGCTTTAAAATCAAAAGCACAAAAGCCAGCTGCCAAAGTCAGGAGTAATTCATAATCTCATACAACATAAACAAAATATGACACAATTTCCCAGAGACAATGAACATGCAATAAATAAGAGACTGTACAAGAATAAACAGATGAGAGACAACCTATCATCCATCCTGGCTTGAGCTTCAACATAAGACATAGCTGCACATGACTTGATGACGCTTTTTGTAAACCTAGAAGATATAATATCTGCTTGTGGTGTCATTTCCTGGAATTAAAATTTACTGCATATTTAGTGGATGCAAGCGTAACCTGCACTTGGTTAAATGATGAGTATGGCAAAATGAAGGATGCATTGGAATGTCAGTGAGAGCGCAGAAAACAGAGATTATAGAAATTAACTATCATGGGAAAAAGGAGGACTTACCCAAATAACAGAAAAGGCCAATCTTTCGACATCAGACCTAAGAGAGCAAATATCTGCAAAAATCATAAAATGTAACCACAACTTTGAAACTCTATCAAATCATGAAGAAACTGCATACTACAAATCAATCATTGAACCTTCTGTCAAAGGCTTTGGAAGCATGTCAATTCGCTTCTCCACAAGATACACCGATGTCCCTCTCTTTGAAGCCTCGTCATCAAGAGGAGTTCCAGGATGGACAAAATTAGTTACATCAGCTATGTCTACAGAATTTATGGTCAAGGATTCCCAGTGAAGAAAGTGATCATGTACTCCACAAAATATGAACACTTAAACTAAACAGCTGCTAAGTGAGTAAGTGTTACTAAAGTAATGGGTAGCTAGAGCTCAAATATCAAAACACCAAATCAGTGAACTGCATAAGCTTGCAGCTTTGCACAAACAATTGACTGCACCTACACAAGGAAAAATTAAAAAAGGCATTGTGCAACCACAACCCAAATTCAGTAAATAAAGCCAAATATGAAGAACGCAAATTAGTCTGGAATACATCAAATTCCCTGGCAAATACATGATAATATATAAAAAGATAAGGAAACGATTTTAGAATGAATTAAGATTCCAGGATGAAGTAAAAATATGGAGATTCCATGTTTCATACTAAATACAAAATAACTAATACAATCAAAGTCTTTGTTCAACATGAATAAAAAAATACACATGAAAAAGGAAATAAAATATTTTGAAGGATTACTAAGATAGTCCCCTCACAGTTTTCTTTGACTTTTAAGTTGTTTGTAAATATTGCTTTTAAGAGTATTTTCCTAAAAACCACTTATAAATATATAAATACCATATATTATAAAAACATTGAGTCAAGGAGAAAATACAGACAGCCAAAATTGTGGGATTACATAATGAAATTCAACGGAAATATTATCATAATTGATAAATATAGAATAAATGAAAAAAAAAACATACAGAAATAATTCAATGGAAGGGAATAATACTAGGGAAAAAACATTTTGGATCTTGACAATCACTAAAATCTGCACAAATTGGTTTACAAAAACACAAGGGACCTCCAAGGATTCCAGAAATTGATGAATGCTAATGCTAATTTTATGATAGATGTATAGCAGATTCAGTTGAAGATTATATGCGTAGTGGAGATACAAACACATATATTGCCACGTTGAAGAAGACCGGCTAATATACTCAAGCTTCAATAAAAGCTGATATGAACTAAAACATCTGCATGTGGCAATCTCAAAATGACAATAAAAAGATACGGACTCCAACAGCAAAATTTCCATTAGGAAGAAGTGTACAATGGAGAGCATCATCAATGTCCCGGCAACCTATACCAACAGAAATGAAGAACATTAAGATGTTGGATAGATCACATATATGGTCCAAAAATTTTTCATAAAAGCAACACAAATGGTACCTGGAGGATCAACACTAAAGACCTGTAAATGTCTGAGATCCTCTCTATTGGGATCAGATAAATGTTCAGCAGACACTGACCATGGTAATGGTGGCAAGCAAGCCAGTACTTGAGAAGAAAATGGTCGATAATTAACATCATTCTCTATTAGTACCACCTGCATCATCCGCATTACTCAACAACGCCTCACAAAACAAGAGATTTCAAATATATACTTCCTTTGTTTTTTTACTGCACCACATGGCATGGGCACAAAATTTGAGAAAAATTGGGGGGGGGGGTGGGTTACCAAAAATCCCCATGGGATTACAAACAGAGAAAAGAAGGGGTTACAGTGTTGTATATTTTTATAAATAGAAGTAAATAAATTGTAGAGGAACAACTTCGGAATAAGGGAACAAAAACTTCTTATTTAGAAATTAGAGAACAGAAGCCATGCATGAAGCTTAATGAACTAAACATACCTCAGTTTCCGTTTCCCTATCACCAATTTTTCCAATGGTTCGGACATAGTGACCAGTGGGATAGCGAGATGAACAATCCCAAATGTCAACACCCACAATAATTCTCTTGTCCAATAGGTTTTCAAGCTGTCGAGTTTGAAAACGAATTTTAGGTATCCTTCTATCCTTAGAAAGAAATAAAGCATTAACAGCGCCACCACTACCAGCAGGCATAGGCATTGGCTCTATGGATCCACAATATCTACGCAAAAGAAAGTGAAATGTCAACACAGAAACATTCTCTTTAAACAGGATGTACAGAAGACAGACAGAATCGTATGTTGCTTAAGATTTCAAATAAAACTAAAACACCCTTTTATAGAAAACTCAAGCTGACCAATACATGTACGAGTAAGATCTCAGACCAAATTCAACCTATGACATAAATTTCATCAATTTTATTAACCCACAGCTTCTCTTGCTTCAAAGTACAGTTCCAATACAAGTATTTACAAGGTAATGTCGGTATATTATTCTACAGACAGATACTTGGAGGCTTGATAATACAAATGAAGAAAAGTTTGCAATTTAAACACCAAGAAGTGTATATTAAATAACAGTTTTTATCATATAAATCTCACTAAATTTGATACAACTAATAGTATAAAAGCCTAGAATTAATTCCTTCACCATTCTAACTGTATAAAAACTGTTCCCCTCAAGTCTTAAATCTTCATCCACAATGATCAACATGGAGGAAGATTAGATAACATCTAAAGCAGGAAAACACCACTCAGGTGAATGTTTGCATGGTTTGACAAAACATGCAAATTAAGAAGGAAATTCTGTGGAAACTACCTTATTTAAAAAAAAATTCTGTGAAATCACCTTATAAAATATATGTTGTGAAAAACTACCTTTTAAAGATAATTTTGTTGCAAAAAGGTACCTTTTGCCAAATTCTAGAGGGATTGACTTTTTCCGGAGTGACCTTTTCTGTTTTTGCCTTTCCTTTTCTCTCATTAAATCCAAAATTTCCAATATCCCTTTTTCTTCTTTTTCTCCTCTAATTTAAGTGGTTTTTCCTACCATAATTCTCCCAAAATATAAGCTATTAAATCATTTTTCAACTGAAAACATTCAATTAAACACATGTAAGTAGTATCTAAAATTCAGCACATTCCAACAATTATTTAACTTTTGAAAGCTAATTTTGCTGTGAAAAGGTACTATTGCCAAATTCTGGTGGGTTTGACTTTTTCCGGTTTGACCTTTTGAGTTTTTGCATTTCCTTTTCTATCATTAAATCCAAAATTTCCAATATCCCTCTTTCTTCTTGTGTTCCTCTTATTTACGTGGTTTTTCCTACCATAATTCTCCTAAAACATAAGCTAAAAAATCATTTTTCAACTGAATTAATAACATTCAATCAAACACATGTAAGTAGTGATCTAAAAGTCATCACATTCCAACAATTATCGAACCCTATAGAATAAAGAGAGAAAATAGAATAACAGGATAGGTGTTTTAATTGAAAACTTGAAGAAAACAAAGGGACAAAGGGTTAAAAAATGGTCAATGTGGGATACGTCAAACTCGAGAAAACCAACAAAAATTTAGCAATAAAAAAAAGTTTTAAAAGGTAATTTTTCACCACATTATTTGTATAAGGTAGTTTCTTACAAAAAGTTTTTAAAAGGCAGCTTTTGACAAATATTCCAATTAAGAATGTACTTAAGCAAAGCTTATTTGGCACTTTTCCCCCGCCATGTATACACACAACATTAAATTGTATTAATCATGAAATTTAGTTACCAAAGTACATAGAATAAGAAAATACTTTTCTCTGGTGGATAATAAGTGTAGAAATTACGAAAATCCCAAAATGGAGGAGGCATATAAAATTGGAGCAAGTCAGGAATACACAGCTCAAAGGAGATTTGTATCAGGCATGAAGCATCCAATTGGAAGCAAAAACACAATTGACTTACAATTGCCAGTTTCGCTTTATGATACCCACAACACGTCCAGATGGACGACCAGGAGTTGCATCTGCATTGGAGCCTTGGGCAATTGTAATTCTAGGCGCGTCATCAGCACTACTTGGAACAAGGTGCACACTTTCATCTTCCTCGTCCTCTGTGAGGAAGTAATCACAAATTGAATCTCATGTATGGAAAAACCAAAGGAAATATGATAGGACTGGATACACAGCTATTTCTATCGGTAAAGAAACACAAACACAGATAGATCAAGAACATTCTCAGTGAAATAGCTGGAACAAAAATGACAAAGAGCTATCAGCAGACAATTGACAAAAACAAGCAGTCAAAAGATCACCGAGCTTATTAGAAGTTTCACTATGACATCCTGACAGATATTTTTACATGTTGATTAACTCTATCAAGATTGCATATGCTAGGACTTAATACCTAGGCCTCTGAAAATTCTCTAGGTGACAATGGGAAAAGCATCTCCATCAAACAAGTCCACTTGCTGCTCTCCACTAACACCCTTGATAATTACTATTTTTTCTTTAAAACTGTCAGTTAATACTAAAAAGAAAACTAGAGTGAAAGATGAATAGCAAACCCATGCATGCTGATTGTGCAGTAATGAGTTTTCTTAGGTTCTCTAACTGATCTGCAGCAAGACTTGGGAGTTACCCGGTAATGATAAGTGGACATACTAAACACTCCCTCCGTTTCATTATATGGTTACACTTTTCAATTTTGGCAGTTTTAATATATTCGTTACACTTTTCTTTGTTCATTTTGGGCACATATCAACTTTGTTTAATTCATATTCCATCTACTTTTGCCCCGCTTAACTTAAAACATTCCTCTCAACCTATTTTGTTAGTTTTCCTGATCTTAACAACATTCCACTGAACCTATTTTGTTATTTTTCTTTTCATACAACACTCCACTCATCTCATTTTTTCTATTCCTTTACTCTCAACATTCACACTTTTCCATACCTCTCTTTGACTTTCCAATCATTTTTCTTACGCACTTGTGAAAAGCCCAAGTGTCAACCTTAAATTGAAACAGGTAGAGTGCTATTCTATTCTTTTTCGCTGTTTCAGTAGACCACATAAGGATAGAATAGCTTCCTTTTTCCTCTATTCTTCCAGCTAATTTTCTTTATTCTTTTTTTGCAGGGGAGGTAAGGCTGGGCATGCAGCAATAACCTCCGAGCCAGTATAAAATTTTGGCATCAGTATAACTACTAAGAAAATAACCCCTCGTGGCCCATTATGCTGTTCAAACCTCAAATCACGGCAGCAAGTACTCAAAAAGAAAGAAGGTTATGAATCATGATCTACCATTTTGACAATATTCTCATATGAAAGCATTCATTAAGACTGTAACAGAATTTGTAAGACTACATCAGCATATAAAACTCGCAACCCTACGTACACTAAAGTAAGCGCAAGGTCTGCATACATTACTTTCACCACGATTTGGTGACTTTGATTTAAATGTAAAGAATCCTCAAATGAAAAAGGGACTAAGAACAAAAGAAAAGACATATTCTACTGTCACTAGTTTCATGGTAAGTTGGTTAAAGGTTTGTTCATCTTCACTGAAAATTTCATCATATTTCGCAAAATATATTAAGGTTCATACCTCATTGGCATGCAAAGAGACAGCAAACGAAATGAGGGAGCTGATTACCCAGGGCTACACAAAAAATTCCTCACGGAAAAGAGGAGGGGGAAGAATCAAAATTAAAAATACCCCACCCAAGGCATCATCATTGCACTCCTGCCTACTTGAGGCAAGGAGAATTTGCATACCTTCATCTGCTATTCGGGAATTCTCTGCAGGCCACTTATCTTGAGGCAAAAGTTCCACAGCCACTATATCATTATCAAAAGCTCTGTTCATGTTTGTTCGTCCGCGTATGACTATCTCGTCACCAATGCTCTCACTTCCAACATATGCTTCAAATGGATTATAACGGTTAACACGGAATTTTCCTTGATGGTAAATGCCACGATGTAAACCAGTAGTGATCTCAGACATAGGTTTATGCTGTATAAAAAGAGAGGGCAAATTACGGAAAGAATCCAGGGATTAGAGATTTCCAGGGCAAATACTACAAAGATATCAGTGCTAGATTAAAAATGTCAGAGGTTTTACCTCACTGTAAATGACTTTCCTCTTGGAAGGTCTTAAGTCTTCAACACTATCCACCAACATGTCCTCGGATGTAGGCTGCGCAACCAGGTCGAGCAATGCTGGTTGACCCAGTGATCTAATATATGACTCAACTGAAGCATGATCGAACATCAAAGTTAGGTTTGAATATAACAAAGATGAAACAAAATATTGCTAGTGATTTAACAAAAATGGGATTTTGGCTCAAGTAACATCACTACTTTTCATCAGAGAGAAAAAAGGGGCACATTATTAAAAAAAAAACCTGTCTCAGCGGATATGCCTTCCTCATTTGCCTTTCTCTTGTTCTCCTTATCATTAGTAATCAGTAAGACCCGTACTGCAGGGCCAAGATGTTGCTGATACCATTGAGTAGCCACACGAATTGCTGTGAAGTCATCCATTAGATCTCAGAATTTGAGGTCCATAACTATAGAGAAATCTCTCAAAAAACAATAAGAAGTCTAACACAAATGTTTGATTTGACCAATCAACTGAATATACTTGGGCTTACATGAAACATGCAAGCACAACAGGAATTATGGAGTATATAGGAGTTCAGGAGGAATTACAGGCACCGAATTCCATGCTTACGTAGGAAGCATGCAAACCCTCAGTACACAATTTAAGGAAAGATGTCCTTAGAGCTTAGTTTCTTTTCCTCTTGTCACAGACTCATACATGGGTCAAATTTCAGATTTTAAACAAGTAGTTGCTTCCAATTGCTGCTTTCTATATTTTGCAAATCATATCAATGTTCCAACCTTGGAAGTTAGAACTCAAAGAATGACAGAGACGAGGAAATCAATTATAAACAGGAATCCACTCTGATCCATTTAATTACAACCAAACCATTGGTCCATCAACAACTCCTAAGCCATCCTTTTCCATCTAACAGTTTCTTATGTTGTATAAACAACTATTGTACTTCAAAATTGGGAATGAAGTGGATATGTTTAGGTATAGCATACAACATACCTCTATCATTTCGATCATTTGGACTTTCATTGACCATGGCTTGGACATAGGTCTCCCTGAAGACAACAAGACAAACTCATGGTCAAGAACATCAGTACCGATAAGGAGAACTGGAACTACATTCTTATAATACTAATATTATGCACTTCTTCTCTTCTCTCCTTCAAAAGATAATTCAACAGAACTCAGCGTGCACTTAACAATATCACCATGACATATACTTTCACAGTGTGTGGCAGAACTTCTATTCTCTGACTGCCAGTTCAGACCATAACAATAAGAGCATGCACAGCGACACTACCTCATAAGATAGCATCTAAACTACTAGAACACAGTAACATCTGATGGCAGCTTCGGAAAACTAGTTGCTCATTTCTCAACAATTATAGAAATAAAAGTAATCTAACATGCGAGATAATGTATACTATTAGTTACAACACTCAAACAGGACAAATAGGTATCAAATAGTATTCCTTTTGAGGCTGGCAGCATCGAGAAAAGCACGAAGACCAGAGTAGGCAAGACCGTAACTTACTTGTGATACTCATTCGAGAAAACATAGAACCTCCTTTGAGGATTGCTGCAAAGAGCTCTAAGCCTGTTGTGGACAGAAAGGTTCTTATTCTTAGCCTCATCTATCACCACTTTTAACACAATCACGTCATCGATCGCCGTATTCTCGAGCAAATCAATCTTCACTCAACCAAATAACACAATTAACAACTTCAATCAATCAATAAACATTCATAATAAAAACAGTAATAATAGTAACCTGATTAAGGACAACATTTGTATCAACAATGAGAATAGTGGAAGCACCAGCGCTTAGTTTAGCAGCTTCAGGTTTGCAAGTTGTACAGATTGCAGCTCCGCAGTAGATATCTTCTCGTAAATAATGCTCTCGAACAACCTGAATGAAGCGTAAAAATAACAAGATTAAGGAGGGAAGAGATTAGGGTTAGGGTTTAAGATGAAATTGGGGAAAAGGAGAGGAACCTTGACGACTTTGCCTCCCCTTGTCTTCTTGACGAAGGATTTACTCTGCAACATCCTTGAGCGCCAAATACCAAGTTTTATAACTCAAGCTTGATTTAGAAATCACAATGAGACTAATTCAAATGATTTCCAAGCACCCCGACTCCGTACAGATACTTGGCTTCACTCCCAGAAATTTGAAAGGGGTTTTAGGGTTTAGCGGTTTGCGCCACAACAAATAATTTTGGACTTCATTGTTTGGCACGTGAGAATTATTTAACGAGATGATTCCTAAAACAAAGATTTACGCCTTTGCGGAGACAACATTGGGCCAGTATTTACTTGTAATATTTTTTAGGATCATTACTTAATTATAAAGCAATTGGATTAGGGTATTCATGCTTAATTTTGTGAGCAGTAAGTTACAAGATTTGCCTTATGTATATTGTTTGACTGGGAATTATGTGATTTTATGTAGGGGTGAATATGTATGGCAAACCGTGACTTAAGAGGTTGATAAAGCGAATTCGTTATAAAATTTTGTTGTGATCATCGGAGGGGGGAGGGACTTGTGAAGTTGTGATTCATATGATTAGATCTTATTACTACTTGCAGGCCTCCTGTTAATTCTATTCAATCACTGTGAAGTGTGAACAGCTGAACTTATACCTGGAATTTGCTTATTGTTGGGCTGTGAAGGTTTTTATTTTTAATCTGTTGGGCTTCACTAAAAGGGTACAACAGCAATACCCAAAACCTTACCACCCATATCCACTTTTGGCTATCCGTACCCGCTTTCTAAAACCATATTGGGGATGTATCCTGGCCGTACCCTCCTGCATACCCGTGCTTTCTAATCAGGCACAGTAGTAAGTGAGTGTCTGGTACTATGGTTTGATATTGGTTTCACTTTCACCAAGAATTTGAACTTAACTGGTACTTGAGACTTGAGAGCTATTGCATAATACAACAAGCATTCTTCTGTCATTGGGCATATTTTGAATACCATCAATACATCGAAATTTCATCAGAAGAATATTGCAGTTTGGATGCATTAGGTCTTTAATGACACTGATTTCATCATGTTTTGCTTGACATATCTCTGTATAGTATTCTGGATTTTTGATGTAGGATTCTCTATCATGTGTTGTTTTCTACTTCAGGGAAGTGGTTCATGGTCCCTTTCGTCTGCATAAATTGGGACCTGATGCCACAAAATGTTTCAATAAACAAATAAAAAGCCCAATGTGCAGATATGTCTTCTTTAGGTCAAAGGTCATCATGCTACTGCCTACTGGTAAGTGGTAAGAAGTCTGTTCTGTTGCTCCTGTAGTCCTGTAGTATATGCACTGACTTCTACATTACACATTTCATTTATATTCAAAGGATTAATTTTTAATTTTTATTTTTCCATTTACTTTAATTAGAAGCCTTAAAGCCAACTGCTCAACTCTATTAATTTCAAGCTGGATTAGCTTATGCAGTCAAACAATTTTGTAACAATCTCAGCTAACTTGTCTGTACCCTCCTGTTTGTTCTCCTTCAGGCTTTGTGGCTGTGTTACTATAGATTTTCAAATTGCTGATCTCACTAGTGCTAAAGATTTCTTTTATATTGCAGCAAAGGCCCTAGTTACTTATTAGCATTTAGTTGAGCATCTGTACACGTGGGGATAATCATGGCCTCAGACTCTGTCACTTTACTTGTCCCTCAAACTTGAGTTACTGTAGTTTCTTGTAGCATAAGTTTGGCCTATTAAGCACTCTAAATTTCTTTAGTATGCTTATGTTACTCACAACTGTACTGGCTAATGCATAATGGCTTATTAAAAGGTCATGGAAGCTCCGGCTGGCAAGCTCCTGAACAGCTACTTCATGGACGCCAAACACGGGCTGTGGATATGTTCAGCTTGGGTTGTGTCCGCGTTTTCTGTGTTACTGGTGGCAGACATCCTTTTGGAGATAGATTTAAACAGGCGATGCCAATATAATCAGGAAACAAGTGGATCATTTTCTGGTGGAGAATATGCTAGAAGCACTAGATCTTCTTTCTTGTTTTCTGCAACCAGACCCCCAAATGAGGTGAGGTCATTATATTTCAACTAAGATCATCTTCCTTGGACTTGCTATTTAACGATCACCAAGACAAATCAAATTTGTTTGACAAAATTATGAAAACTTGATATTTAAAAATTTTAAATTGAGATGTATCCAACAAAATTTGAAATAATATAATGAGAACTTGCTTTTTAAACTTTGACTCCATAAATAGAAATGGAGCAAAAATAAAGCATAGAAAGTGGTACATATGTTTATGCGGTTTACAAGCTTTACTTGTTTCATCGAGTCTAATCTAATCTAATCTAATATGTAGGTATTGCCATCATCTTATAGTACATGTGAACATAATTATTCCCGTCTTTTTATTTTTGGACATCAGCACTCCCCTATCATATGCTAGGATCATAACTATTTCAATCTTGATCTATAAATGGAAAACCCTAACATTGCATTCTTGTTCAATGAACAAGAAAGATAAAATAAGTTAAGTTTAAGAAATAAAACAAAAAAGTAATCTCTTTTATTTCCATTAAAAGTTAAGTGCAAGAAAGAAAAGAAAAAAAGCAAACTCTTTTATTTCCATTTTACCCTAATTAGTTGCTTAGAAAGAACTAGAAAGCCAAACAGCCTAATTACTCTTTACAAATCAACTTCCATTTTGAGAATTGTATAGTTCTAGCACTTAATCCAACTTTGGCTCACTAGCCCCACCATATAACGGTCAAAGATATGGTCTTCCTCTGAATTTTGGTTGGCAGAAACAAGCCTTGCTAGTGTATGAAAGACTGAATGCACAAGGGTATTGTATTGTGTTCGTGAGCCCAACTAAGATATACACATTGCTTATATTCTTGCACAATTTCTTTCCCATTCAAAATTTTTATGTTTAATATTACACATTATTGGGATTTGGTAGTTGAACTTTCTAGATTAGGTAATAGGAAGATTTTTTATGGACATCCCAAAAAAGACTACAAGAAGATTATTCGTGGGATGGAGAGAATATACACAAAGCTCCAGCTTCTACTTTGGTAACTGACTTTTGCCAAACCATTCGCTTAGATAATACAAATATAAAGTAATACATGATCACGATTAGATCAAAGCTGAGGTGTAAGGGTCTCAATATATACACATATAGGTACTCGAATCTAGTTCTGCTGATGTCTTAGCCTTACCATTTGTCAACAGTTTTGGTTTCCTTCTTCCTTTTTTTTAAGAAATGTACAGAACGTCTTGAGACAGTTCGGCTGTGGCTGTGGCTGTGGCTGTGGCTGTGGCTGTGGTTGTGATTGTGGGGCATGATTACCATCGCTTTTGGATGACCAATGACGCATGAATTGCCTTACCGTAATAGCGACAAAACAAGCTAAACCAGAGAGGAGGAAGAGACCCCAGAAGCTCTTCAGCTCTAGCCTGTCTACTGTAAGCTTGGTATCTTGTGACCTGCAAGCCCTTTCCCCCAGCCACTTATCATGAATCCTCTGTAAGTCGCCATTCTCTGATAGTTTCAATATGGCCGTGGACATGTCTACTGCCAAGGGAGACCCTCGCGGAAATGCCTATGAGAGGACAGAGTAAAGCAAGTTCAGTTAAGACATTTAAGCACATCCAGGGAATGTGCAGATCAACTGATAGGATTAGTAACAAGCTGTTTTGACTACCATATACAGTACGTGTTTATAATTTTCTCCTTATCTTTTTGTTCGACATGCACATTTCTGAGGTGGAAGTTTAACTCAGCCCTCTGATGACTCAAGACTCATACAAGTCATCATACGTATTGATAAAAATTATATCATAAAAGAAAATAATATCATCAAAGTTCTATTTAGGATAGATCCATAATGGTTAACACCATAATTTAAGGGATAATACTGCAAATGGAGCGAGTATCATCGACATATGTGGGTATTTAATGTTATATGGTCATAGGAAAAGATACTTACAAATCCCCTTCCGTTTCTGGTGAACTGTTGACCTCTGATAAAGAATTCACATCTATTTGCGAGGAAGGTTTCTACGCGCATCATATCATCAACTATGGCAGCAACCCCACCGTGCTTGGGGCCCTTCTTGAGAGCTTTCTCATAATCATCTTCATTTTCTAGAGCTACTAGCTGAGACATGGGAAAGTGAAGCTCATCATGCATATAGCTCAGAGAAAATGAACCATTTTGATAACCAATGGGATCTTTGCTCCCCATTAAGCTCTCAATCCCTTTGATAGGGGAATAAAGTTGTTGCACTGTTTGTATGGAACTCAGGCTTGCAGTATAACCTGATTTGACGATTAAAATTACAAACATCCATATGAATAGCACAATTCGACCCAGCACACTTAAAGTAGATTCCCCTGCATAAGGTAAAATACAAACATTAATTCCTGTAAGTTTGGCTCTTATTGTAGTCAAAACTGAATGTACAGAACCCTTTTTTTTTTTTTTTTTTTTGGTACTTACTAGGAGAACCGAACCAAGTTGAACAGCTAAACCTGAAATTCAAAGCACTTCGGGTTACAAGTTCTGGCCAGATTACAGAAACAAGAATGCCACAAAGAACATGCCATTTTTCCCTTGTCTTTCATCTTCCCTAAGCGGATACAAAACATGCCAGTTTTCGACTGATAAATTGAAACTGAATTAACCACATCAATCATCAAAATTAACAAATACGTGTGAGGTTTGTGAAACACTAACCATAACACTGTTTTAATTTGAGCTTGGGGTGGGCCACGGAACTCATCGTTACATCTGTGTTCCAGAATCCATATGACAGCTCCCACAATAATGACAGATAAACCAGTAATACACCACAACATTGGAGTTAGCGGCTCCAAGAAAGCCCAGGCATCAGAGTCCTTGGTCTCAACAGGGGCTACAACAACAAGACCTGACTCGGTAAACGGCTGTGTAAAATCCACCATACTAGCTCGTTTGGTGGTAATTACAATGTCACCAACTACAGCATCAAACACCTACAGTACAGCATAGAAAAAGCTTAAACACCATGTATTTTCCTGTTTACTGGCAAATTTTTTGCTAGAAATCACTTATTCTGTACTTACTCCTCTAGCCAAATTTTCAATGAGCTCATCGATGTTTGGGTTAGTCTGCCCATCCCCAAAAGGTATCAGCTTATAAGGAATACCATATGGGAGCAAACTTAAAGCAGAATTGAATACATCAATGCTGTATCCCGAGAATGAATCCGAGCGTGCTGAATATGACACGAATTGGAGATAATTAACTCGGCGGGGAACTCCGATTCTGAGAAGCTTGCCATTACTTGGGTAAACCCATCCACGAGGCCTATCTTTGATATTCCCGGGCCAAATTGCACTTAAAAGCCTGTCACTCGAATCAGAAGGTTTAGAGTGCAGAAGTTCTGGTGGCTTAACTGATAGACCTGAATGGTTTGACCAATATCCTATGGTGTAAAGTCCTGTTCCAATAACATTGATGATATCAAAAGCAGGATTGATCAAGTTCCTGTCTTTATCAAACTGAATATGGCCTGTCAACCCTGTCATGTTGACTTGATAGATTTTGGAGAGTAGGAGTTCGCCTCCATCAAAACTGCTGATGGAATCAAGTTGCAAGTTGCTGGTGTTTTTCTGATGGTTGATGGTTGGAAATTTTGAGAATGTTATGTTTCCCCCTTGAGAAAAATATGCATCTAGAGCATAGGCAAGGATCCAAACTGTATCATAGGCGTAAAGACCATAAGTATTCATTCCAAACAAGTCATTCATGTGCTCTCTTCTGACCAAATTGCTCCACCGAGCCATGAAATTTTTCTTGGGCTGGGAATCGGGTGTGTGTGGCCTAAGGGTAAGTAATCCTTGAACATTCCTCTGTGCATCGGGTGAAAGAGGAGAATTCGTATCTATGACATCCGTGAGCCAGCGTGTAGCAATCCAAACAAAACCATTGTTTAACATCTCTAGAGACTGAGCCATCTCAAGTACTTTAAGGCCAAAATCATCGTAAGTATGAAGAACAAGTATCCTAGATTCTTCTGAAATTACCTTAAATAACACACTCCTTATCTCATCTCGGTTAGGCTTAGGGCTCATAGGCGCTTTATAGCTTATCCAACACTGCCTCTCAGCCAATTCGTCACCTAAAGACGCAATCCCATTCCTTCCATAGTTGTCATCAGTGTATATTGCTGTTACTTCCCGCCACCCAAAGTACCTTACAATGTCTGCTATAGCAGCCATTTGGAAAAGATCACTCTGGGTTGTAGGGACAACGAACGGATACTCGATAGATGTAAGAGTTGGGTCTGTGGCTGCAAAGGAGAGCAGAGGAACTTGGAGTCCCCTGGCTACCTCAGAAACAACATGAGCTATAACAGATGATTGACCTATGAGCGCCACTACATCACTTTCCATGAATGACATTGCTGAAAGAAACAGGAACAACGTAAGTAAGACCAAATGAAAGCTCAAAAAGGTCAAAATGAATCAATTTCCAAAAAAAAAACAGAAGGACTTTTACTCTGAATAATCCCTAAGAATCCACTCTGACCATCCTGCATTGAGATGTTGAGATTGGTTCCCTGAAGAACTTCTGAAGAAGAATTAACATCGTCCACAGCAGCTTGAATTGCAACTTTTGCAACTTTACCAATTGTAGAGTTGTAAGAAAAGATTGCCCCAATGTTCACTGTTCTTGATATTGTTGAACGATTAGTAACAGCCCCACTTGCAAATAATAACCCATTCTCTAATTTCGAAACCAATAGCAGCACCAACCACAGTACCCTCAGAATCATGTTGGGTTAGCAATAAAATTGAGACCTTTTTACACTTTGCTGCATAAATAATACACTAATCTCATAAAAATATATTTGTTAACCTGCAAAATTCAAGAACATTATTTTCAAACTTAAGATGAACTGCCACTATTCATTCTACAGACTTGAAGCATGCTCCAATATATTTTTGAGTCTAGACTAGACACAATTAAGGAAAAAAACTTCACCAAGAATGCATATTAAAGTACCCAAATCTTGAAAAAATACTGCTACCTCCTGTAGAATGAAAGACAAAAAGGCCAAATTTGGCTAAAGTGTTATTCTTAAATTATAAACAAGTAAAGCAAATTCTGAAATACATGTGCTTTCAAATTTGAAAGGAGATGATTGATGAAAGAAAGAAAAAAGAAAGGTGGGGGTGGGGGGAATGAAGGGAATTGAAGTGGGCCCAGTAGTGGAGAAAGTGTAAAATGCACAAAAGTTAGTTTTCTTGGAAGAAAGCCGCAACTCTCTGAATGTATAGAGGTTAGTTTTCATGAAATTTTGGGTTTCAAGACTCAAGCTTTAATTTGCAGCTTCCAAAATAGAGAAGAAAGGAAGCAGAGCAACCCCATGAAGCTTTTTCACTAATCTTTGGAAGAGCATCAGATGGGTTGATAGCAAGATAGTACTCCCCCTTGGAAATTGTGTGGAAAGTTGATGAATAAGGACTATGGAGTTTGTTTTCTAGACTGGATGACTACTGTTGACTAGTACAGTAGATACCGATATGTGGTGATATTCGGTAATTTTTTCTTCTTGGCAATGGATATTAGCCTATTAGGTGTTACTCCGTAACGTTCAAAATTTGGAGGTTTCCTGTTGTATCTGTAGCTATTTATCGGAAATTTTTTAGTTTTTTTTAACTGGAGTATTTTTATTTTTTATCTTTTGTATGGATTAAGGTTTTCATACCTAGATTTACATCAACTTTAGGTACTCTCGTTGAGAAGTCGTTGATACTCAAGCATAATGGGTTCAAGTAGTGAAGACATACCCGAGATGCCAGCAAGGTTTAAAAAGGGTTTGACTTTATAAGAAGCCAAAGTGTATGCATGGAGCGTGAATTGAAGAAACTCAAAGAATGAAAGGAGGAGTTGCTACAAATCGTGGGGAAGAAGGAGAAGCCTTAAGTAAAGATAAACTTTCTTTTTATAAATCAAACTCTAGCAATAGTAATGGAGAATCAAGTGTTAGGAGTTCAAAGAGGTCTAACAAGAGAGACTCATCATCTTCAAGTGAAGAGGAGTTCAATAAAGGACGAAAGAAGAGAGGTTCATGGGGACAAGAGGATCAATGCTTGAGAATTGAGATTCCCGAGTTTAATGACAACATGGATCCGGACAAGTTCCTGGATTGGGTGACACAATAAATATATAGTCTTCCATCCCACTTTTATTGCTATGTATCTATTTTTTAGAGTCAAAGTTTTAAACTTTGACTATAAATTTTAATTATATTATAACAAATAATATATTTAAGTGGTATATTATTAGAGGTATCTCGATGTAAATTTTTAAAATATCAAATTTTCATAATTTTTTATCTTACGAATTTAGAGGACAAAATATTTTAAATTGTCGTAAAAACCGTAAAAAGTCAAATATAGGAAACAAAATAGGACGGGGGAGTTTATATATATATAAAAATCACTGATTTTTATGGAACCAATATATCACCTTTTGATTAGTACGTGTGGAGTATCATTTGTCAAAACTTATCAAAGTCTGTTTCAGTCATTTCAAGTAAATCCTAGATCTAACTTCAACTGATTTTGTTCTACAGTGAGTCGTCTACTCCCTTCAAAGTAAACACACTAGTGAAAAATAAGGCACAAAGGCTTAATGAGAATCAATTTTTAAAGTTGTGGTATGGTGATTATTAAGTCAACAAATGTAAGAACTGTATGATGTAGTAAGAATCAAGAATAATCACTGTTTCTAAAATGTTTTTAAAAACATTGACTAGTAATTGTTGTATCAAATGGACATGTACAAGATAATCTGTATAAAGTTGATGAAGAACATCAGACGTTATCATCCAAATGTTGCCCCCAAAAAAATGAGTTTGCGGAGTCTACAAATAACTCATACAAAACCTATTTCAATGATATCGAGTGAGTTGAGTCTGCCTTCTAACGAGCACCCCTCAACTCTGTAAAGGATCCATTTTCTATTGTTGTTGACTTGTTGATGCAGTTAAAGTGTTAATGAATTGGCTGAGGCATTTCTGCTGTTGGTGTTACTGTTGATTTGTTTATAAAGTTCCTGCCAAAGCATCACTTTTTAAATTTATGTTTTTTTTATTGGTCATATGGCACAACAGATACTTCCAATCTTTTCAGTGTGTAAACTTTGAAGCTTTTCCAAAAGTTCGGCTACATAAAGATACGCATTATTTCTCTTAGTGAATATTGGTGAATTAAGTAAAGTAATGGATTTTTAATTAAAATACCCTTTGGCTTCTCAGAAGATAAACCTTGTCTAAATAAATAAATATATATTTCGTATAAGTGAAAATATTTGAAATTGTAATGATGTTATTGTGCATACCCTATCTAAAGGACAAGAAAAATGAGTTTATAACCATATTTAAAGTAGAAGTTCTAATCACTAATGTAGTTTAATATTACAATATTAGACTAATAGTAAACTTAATTATCTAAAATGATAAAAATTGAAAGGTAATACACTATTTTTGAGTTTTTGAAATTGAATTAAAAGTATTGAATGCTTCCTAAGGTCACATGAATAGGTTTTGAACCCATAAGAATCTTATATTCGGTTGAAATGCCTTAAAAAAGACTTTATAACCCAATTGTAAAAGTTTTGAAAATCGGTTGAAATGAATGTTTAGAGACAAATTAAACAGATGGTTTCACTTACTCTATAAGACTAATGGTAGGCATATTAAGGTAATTTCTCACTATGTTCAAAATTGTACAAAATGATAGAAATTTAAAGGTAGTACGCTATTATTGAGATAATTTCTAAAATTTGCCGAAATTGAAATAAGGTAGTGAAGTTTTCTTTGATCATATTAGGAGATTTGAAACCATTCTGTTGAGTCCCTTAGGTTTTGAGTGATGACAAACGGTTATAGGAAATAGGTTACAATAAGCATTGCGAATAGTTGGCTGGAAACCAGCTGGAATTGAACATTGTTTTCCTAGACAAGTTATTACTTATTTACGTTATTCATTTAACTAACTTGTCTATATGTAGGAAATGGTTGGATATAAATTGTTCCATGTACTGGTGGGGAACCAGTAGGAACTGTTTCCTGGACTGCTATACTAAAAAGCAGTCACATACTCTTTATTGTACATTAACCATGTTACATGTGCAGTAGTTAAGTTGATTCCAAGACTTGGAGCATGGAGGTCTTTCGAAGAAAGATACATTGCTCATAATGGAAGTATTCAAGGAAGATTCAAGTCTTGAAGATTACATGAAGAAAAGAAGATTTGTACTTTAATGCTTAATCTAGTTTTATCATGTAATGTGCTCCGTAGTATGACTTGCATGTTTGGGTAAAATAAGTGCTTATAAGTGTATTGAGTCATATTATGAATTCTAGTACAAAGCTGGAACAGAATTCATAACATACTCAATTCAGGGAACTAGGTTGAGGAACCAGGTTCACTGTACGGAATATCCGAGCTGCGTGTTTTGAGAAAAATAAAAGATTTTGTAAAAATACTTTTTCAAAGAATTATTTTGAGAATATCCTAAGCAGCTGGAGATTAAATGATAATATTGTGGTTACCTGAAAACTAGGAGTATCTATCTTATTTGATTTTATCTTTATGATTAAATCAAATAAGATAAATACTTTCCTAAAATCACGCTATTACTTGTTCATCAGGATTACGTGATTTAAGGAAACTAGGGTTTTTGTATCCAAGTATATAAACTCATCTAGTCTCTCATATTCAAGCAAGTCTCTCTAGAATTAAAAAGGAGTAAATTTTGAGAGCCATATACACTTAAGTACAAAAGCTTATTCATCGAGTCATATACAAGAGCACTCTTAAAGTTTAAACATTTTCTCTTAATTAGCTTTTAGAAGTGAGATTAAAAGAGAACATTTGATTTTGTCAAAGCCTTCAACAGAGGGGTTGAAAGGCTGGGTTAGTGTTTGTGAGTTCAAACACAAGGGGCTTACAAGTGTAAGTCGAGCGCACATTCGGAGTAGAGTGTGGGGTTTACTGGTTCCCGGAGTAGGGAAACAGTAGAGTGTCTATGTTCTTTTTTTCGGAGTAGATTAATAGAAAAACATAGGGTAAGAGGACGTAGGCCATAGTTGGCTGAACCTCGTTAAATCTTGTGTTTTCTTTATTGTCTTTCGTACATTCCGCTGCTTATAGGAACCAGCCCAACTGGTTCCTCTCATATATCGAAAAGAAAGAAAAATAGGCCAAGGCTTCTTAACACTCAATTCACCCCCCCCCCCCCCTGAGTGCTCTAAAACCTTCACATTCTATACCTTATATTCAATATCTAAAGGCTCTACAACGAGCTTAGGATCTAAATCTAATAGTTTTAGAAACCAGTTGATAGGGGTGTTTATAGTCAAAGAAGATGTTACAGTCACTCTTAGGGCCTAATATAACCTTATAAGACTCGATAATCATATTTTAATACACTATTTTTGAAGTAAATAATGTTTTATAGGGTAATGTAAGGAGGTTTAGAATCATTCAATATATTATATTTGCTCTCTAAAGACCAAAAAATTGAGTTTAAGAACAAATTGTTGGAGTTTAGTAAATAGCTTGAAAACTATTTTTAGAGTAAATGTAGATGGTCCCAATAACTCCTAGGTCTTTCTATGACCCTATAAGACTCATGAAAAGCATATCAAAGTGTTATCTCACTAGATCTATAATTGTCCGAAATATACAAATTTTGAATGTTGATAAACTATTTTTGGTGAACTATGAAAAATTATTTGAAGTTGTCCTAATGGTACTAAGTGCCTCATAAAATCATATGAGGAGGTTTGAACCATTCAATGTCTAATACTCCCTCTGTCCCAAAAGAAATCCCCAATTGACTTTTCGTGGTTTCCAAAATACAATTTTAAACGTTTTTATCTCTAACTTTATAAGGCAAAACATTATAAAAACTTGATATTCTAAAAGTTAACATTGAGATGAATCTAATAAAATCCTACTTAAATATATTATTTCCTATAACATGATGAGAATTTATGATCAAACGTTTCGAATCTTTGACTCGAAATAGCATAATGGAGCTTTCAAATAGGGACGGAGGGGTATAATAATAGATTGTGTTCCCTACTCTCAATATTTTTGATATTATTTCCGATGGCAAATTAGGTAAACCCTGGGTAGAAGGGTTGCTAGCTGAGGGAAGAGTCTAAGAAACATCAGTACAGAAAGTGATATGCATATATTTACCCAACTCTCATTTGCTGTTATCAATTTCTTGGTTATGTATCTACACTTCATTGATACCACCAGTACTTCGGACAGAGGAAAATTCCAAATGATTGATACTAGAGCCATTCATGGACAAATCCATTAAACTTAGATCCGATGCATAACCTGGAGTACTTCCGCTACTCGATCCCTTTTCCAATTGCCTTTTTTTAGAGCGCCTCTTGATTACCTCTTCCTTCTCGTCAATAAATGACAGGAATGTCTGAACATGAGAAGACTTTGACCTTGAGGTACTTCGGCCATTGTTTTCTTCCGCCTCAGGAGTGTGATGGCGGAGGAACTGCCTCACTGTAAGGGTAAAATATACAACCAAGGCAACTAAACAAGCAATGCCACAGACAAGGAAAAGGCCCCAGAAACTTTTCAGCTCAAGTTTGTCTACTTCAAGTTTTGTGTCCTGTGAGCTGCAAGCTTTTCTTGTAAGCCATTTGTCATGGATCCTCTGTAAGTCACCATTCTCTGAGAGCTTCAGTATGGCTGTTGACAAGTCTACCGCCAAGGGAGAGTCTCTGGGAAATGCCTGGGAGTAAGAGCATAGAAAGTTATGTAGGCAATTCTGGACAGCAATGTCAGGGTATTATAAAAAGGGCTCGAGCAAGGCTGGCAATCTAGTAAAGATGATATATATAATCATGAAAGCATCAATGTATCATGTGCTAGTACTAGATCTTGCATAGGCTTTGTCGTTTGATATGGCAGTTGACAGTTAAGATGTTAGTCCAGGTTGTAAGCAAGCCACATTGGCAGAATAGCAGGTATGACTGGCATATAGCATCAGAATAGGTCATTATATTGATAGAGATACTTAGCTGGGAATCTAGTAGAGATGATATATATAATCATGAAAGCATCAATGTATCATGTGCTAGTACTAGATCTTGCATAGGCTTTGTTGTTTGATATAGCAGTTAACAGTTAAGATGTTAGTCGAGGTTGTAAGCAAGCCACATTGGCAGAATAGCAGGTATGACTGGCATATAGCATCAGTATAGGTCATTATATCGATAGAGATACTTACATATCCCCAGCCATTTTTGGTGAATTCTTGGCCAACAATAGTGAATTCACACCTTGTTGAAAGGAAGAACTCCATGTATGCCCTATCATCAACAACTGCAGCAACCCCACCATTCTTGGGACCCTTACTAAGGGCTTTAGCATACTCATCCTCAGAGTTAAGAGGGACAAGAAGGGACATAGGAACATTGAGCTGCTCATTTAAATAATTTACAGCAAATGAACCTGCTTGGTATCCAATAGGTTCTTTGCTTTCAATCAAACTATCTATTCCTTTGATGTGTGAAGTAAGTTGCTGAACTGTTAGCATGGAGGTCAGACTCGCAGTGTAACTCGAATTGAAAATCAAAACTACGAACAGCCATATAATAAGCACAAGCCGACCCAATGAGCTCACTGTATTCTCCCCTGCGTTAGATGAGAGATTATAAATCAACAGAAACCTTAATCACATTGTAAGTAATTATTGCATTATTAATACGACTAACTTACTATGAGCAAAGAACCAAGTTGAACAGCTGAACCTGCAACCAGTAAGCATATGGACATATTTAATAATATTCAAAACACATAAAAATTAGGGTGATTAAAGAAGTCAGAAGCACTTGCCATAACATTGTTGCAACTTGCTTTCTCGGTGGACCACGGAAATCATCATTGAGTCGGTGCTCGAGAATCCAAACTACAGCCCCCACAGTGATGAAACACACACCAATAACACACCACATCATTGGAGTAAAAGGCCTTAAGAAAGCCCAGGCATTAGATTCCCTGGCCTTAACAGGGGCTACAACGACTAGACCTGACTCAATATATGGTTGTGTAAAATCTGCGTCCCTTGTTCTGTCGGTGGTTATTGAAATGTCACCAACAGCAGCATCAAATTCCTAGAATAATGGCAATAGAAAGCTTTATGAGTATAAAATATTTCACATGCTTCAGCAGTGAAAGTTAGGAGATGTAGAACATTCTTTACTTACTCCTGCGCTAATTTTCTCAACAAGCTCATTGCCGCTGGGGTTAACTTTCCCATGCCCAAAGGGGAAGAACTTATAAGGAACAGCATATGGAAGTAAATTGACAGCAGCAACGAACACATCGATACAGTAGCCAGAGAAAGAATCTGTGCTTGATGAATATGAAAGGATTTCACGGTAATTAACACGCCATGGAACTCCAATTCTTAGAAGACTCCCGTAGTTGGGGAAAACCCATCCACGAGGCTTCTCCGTAGTCATCCCGGGCCACATTACAACAGACAGCTTTTGACTTGAACTGGACTGATTAGGTGTTTCAGAGGACAGAAATTCTGGTGGCTTAAGTGATAAACCCGAGATGTTGGACCAATATCCTATAGTGTTATGACCTGTACCGACCACATTAATGATATCAAAGGCTGGATTAATCAAGTTCCTGTCCGAGTCAAATTGAATTCGACCAGTTAACCCATTCGTTCTGACTTGCCATATGTTGGACAGTAAGTTTCCTCCACCATCAAAGGTGCTCATGACATCAAGGTGCAAGTTTTTGTCTTTCAGCTGCCTTAACAAAGAGTTATTCGAGAATGATATATTTCCTCCTTGATCAAAGTACGCATCTAGAGCACGGGCAAGGATCCAAACAGTGTCATAGGCATAAAGACCATAAGTATTAAATCCAAATGAGCTGCTAACATTTTCTCTCCTAACCAAATCTGTCCAACGAGAAATGAAGTTTCTTTTGAGCTGTGAATTGGGAGTGTGCGCACGAAGGGTAAGTAGCCCTTGGACATCATTGAGTGTGACTGGAGAAAGAGGAGAATTTGTATCAATGACATCACTGAGCCAATTTGTAGCAATCCAAACATAACCTCTTTCCAACATTTGAAGAGAACGAGCAATCTCAAGCACCTCTAGGCCGTAAGTATTGTAAGTATGAAGAACAAGGATCCTCGATTCATGTAAGGCCACCTGAAACAAAACATTCCTTATGTCCTCTCGGTTGAACTTAGGGCTCATCCGAGCTTTATAGCTTATAGTACATTGCTTCTCAGCCATCTTATCGCCTAAAGCAGCAATCCCATTTCTCCCATAATCATCATCAGTGTAAATGGCAGTAACTTCCCGCCATCCATAGTAGCTCACAATGTCTGCTATTGCAGCCATTTGGAAAAGATCATTTTGGGATGTCCGAACAAAGAAAGGATACTCGAGGGAAGACAGGGTTGGGTCTGTGGCTGCAAAAGAGAGCAAAGGGACTTGGAGTCCCTTAGCCACTTGAGAGACTACATGAGCTATTACAGATGATTGAGGTCCTATTATTGCCACTACACCACTCTCTATAATGGTCATTGCTGAAAGCATCAAGGAATAACAAAACAAATATCAAAACTTGACAAATCAAAAAAATTAGCACCAAAACAGAAATAAAGTTGGGGTTTTAAATATATACCCTCAACAGCTCCAAGGAATCCATTGTCGTTGCTATCCTGCATTGAGATGTTGAGATTGGTTCCCTGAAGAACTTGTGGGGAGGAATTTACATCATTAATGGCAGCTTGGATTGCAAGTTTTGCAACCTTACCAATTGTAGAATTGAAGGATAAGATTGCTCCCATGTTGACAATTTTAGGCCTTGTTGAACGATTTGAATTAACACCATTTGCAAATAATTTCCCATCATCCAATATTATCAATCTAAAAAACAGCAAAACTCCAAGTACCCTTAAAATCATGGCGAATCAGCAGAAAATCTAACCACCTCCCTGCACATTCCAAAATAAGGGAAATTACTAAACCTGTAAAAACCCAGTTCTCATTTACATTAAACAAAGAACAAGCTGACATATTGGATGGTGAAGATAGCAGAGAAGCACATGGTTGAGTTAGATCATTTGAGTGTATCCAACCAACAGCAGAAATGCCTACAGTTAAAATTACTAATCAAGAAGAATAAACAACATAAATCAAACATTTATTTATAATATTAATCATAAAGTCAACAGAAGCATAAATTTCCAAGTTCGAAAAAAAACTTAACCTTATTCTGTCAAGAAAAAATGAATTTTTTTGTTTAAAAGGAAAATTACCTTACTCTGTCAAGAAACAATGAACTTTTTGTCAAAAAGGAAAATTCATTAGAGCGATAACGATACTGACATTATTGTATGAACGAGAATGTCGGGCTTTTAGTAAGGAGTATAATAAGAAGATGAATATTGCAAAAATGATGTTAAGATGGATATCGGTCAATACTTTGAGAAACAAAATAGAGAATAAGAGAGTTGAAATAGTGAATAATAAAGATAAGATAAGGTAAGAGAAATGATGGTTTGAGTATATAAGACGCTAAGCATTAAATACACCGGTTAAAAAGATAGAGGTTATAGTATTAGAGACGTCAAATGCGATGGAGTTAACAAAGATAAAAGAGAAAGTGAGTTTTCAAGAAGACATGGCTCTAATAAGAGGGAGTAGAAGAGGATTTTGTATTAGTTCATGTAGCAAACCCTATCATTTTGAGACTAAAACTAGGCTATTTTCTGTTGACTAAGTAGTTGTTATATACTCCCTTAGTATAAAGGAAAGAAAAAATACCATAACTTTGGAAGTAGCCCTATGGATGCTGAATCGAGATACACAGTAATGGCTTTCCAGCTTTCAAGTAATGTAGTATCTGTGATTAATGTCATAGCTCGAGATGAAATGAAAAGGAGAGGAGAGGAAAGGAAAAATAATAAAAGTTATAGTGAATATGAGGGATCATAGTACAAAATTTTGAAATTTGGAACTGTAGAAAGTGGGAGTCTTTGTCAAGTATAGTTCGGAACGAGGAAGGTATCATCTGACAGACAACAAAATCCAGTCTAAAAGGAGGAGAAAACTGTTGAGTTCAAAAAATGTGGATGCAAAATTGACATGACATGAAAAATAAAACAAGCATGGTAAGAGAAAGACAATAACAGAAGCTTAGAAAAATCAACAGTTTACGTAAAAACAAGATAAGATAAGCCAAGCCACCTCTACCACGAACACTGAGTCATAGACTCACAGTATTGTAACTTGTAAGTATATACAGTATGCGATAACTTGGCTCGGGATTGATATTTTTACAAGAGTTTATTCAACAGGTTAAGCAAAACAATCAAGTCGACAAAATATAGAGCAGCAATCAAATCATAAAGACAAGAAAAGCAAGTTGATGTTTGTTGCATCTAAAGTAGAAAAAATTGGTGAAGGTGCCTCTAAGTTGTTAGCAATCAAGGCACATTCTACCACATGTTTTTGATGGAATGGGAAGTAGTAGGGTTTGGAAGAAACGAATTATCCAAAGATATTGCTACGTTTTGCTCTTGGAAGACTTTGTTGGGCAGAGGTGGGAAATTTCCTAACCATCTTGTTAAAAAAGTGAATTGAAGCACTACATCATCTCCTCTCAAACAAACAGAAATACCACTCATGAAAGATTGAAAAGAGTAAGGAATAAGAAAATGGACACGCCATTGTCAAACTCCTGGAATAGCCCCACTTAGGAAAAGATAATGGACACCCATAGACCCATAGTTTAATGTCTAGGATAGCACTTCTTATTAAGAAAATTAAAATTGAAATAAAAAATACAATTTTTTATCCATCTTGTTGATAAAGGCTAATATTTGCTTTATTTCATAAAAGTACAAAAAATATAATATTTGGGGTCATTGTATTTTTTTACCTATAATTAAACAATTATTTTTTGTATTTAGCTCTTTTAAATACAATGACCTCCCAAATGTTGTATTTTTGTGAAATAAAGTAAAGGTCAAATTTCATCAACAACACGGATAAAGGGTTATATTTTTAATTTTAATTTTTCCAAAAGAAAATTGACTCCCATTCCTATTTATATAAACAAGACATTGGAGAATTTTTTATTGTCATCATTGACTTTTATTTCTATTCAAAAGATTTAAGCCCAAGTATATTCATTTTGTTCATACTCCGTATAAATGCAAATATGGTCTATTAAATTTCGTTTGAAATCTGTAAATAGCTCGTTGAAGGTAACGTATCGAGAAAAAGGTAAAATAAGTTTCTAGATATGATTGGCCTTGCATGGTACAAGTTTACAAAACTTACAATGTTGGCAGTCTTGGCACCCGTACATGATAACCATTTTATGGAGTATATTTTTAACTTTGGATTCGTTGCAAAAGATGGATTACAAGATTAACCCTATGCTAAATTTTCCTAATAAAAGCAATCAATTATGGTCCTATTTTACTCGTATCGTTTTACTTAAAACTTGCTATAAAGAGCTAAGAAATATAGCGTGCGAAATATTTGTATTATACAGTATTCAATATGTACCCCGAGTATATCTAAAATTTCTTGTTGCATTTCAAAATCATGATGCTCCATTCTAGCCATGATTTTAAGCCCAAAAAACTTGCTAGAAAACCATAAAAGGCTACGAAATATATCATACAAAGAACCTCGTATTGTTTAGCATCCATTATACATTTATACACCAGGTACACCTAAAATATTGATTGCGTAAATAATCGTATTAGACCATCTAGCCTTGATTTTGAGCCCAAAAACATGCTAGAAAACTATAGCGGGTCTATCATATATACCCCTCGGACAGAGCTGTCAAAAATTGAACCGACTTAAATTGCTGACCCAAACCTGTCATGATTTGAACTCGATCTGTACCCGTTTTAAATGTGATATTGGTAACATGTAACCCGACCTAAACCCGACTTGATATTAATCGACAACCGATTTTATCTTATATTATTTGACCCGAACCTAAACCTGCACCCGACTCGACATAAACCGATAACCGACAAGAACTAACTTAACTATGAAGCAAACCCAAAATGACACTTGACCTAATTATAACCCAAAATAGATTATAACCCTAGATAACTTGTTATAAACCCGACCTATTGTGACCCATGACCCGTTTTATTTTGATTCGTTGTTGCTTTGATCCGTTGTTAATTAAAGTTGTAATAACTTATAACCTAATTTTGGAGAAATTGCATTATCTCAAGTATGATTCAGATTATTAGATGTACATGCTTTCTCTAATTTATTTTTTCCAAAATAGAATAACCTGTTTTCTATAAAATACCCAAATTTGACTTACATAATATAACATCCCACTTAATAATTATTTGACCTAACTTTGATTAAATATTTTGTAATGTTTTGTTACTTTTGTAAGGGATATAATTTCTTCTAAAACTTAATATTTCATCATGTTAGTTATATGACCAAAATTATAAATGAACCCGAAATAGTTGATTAAACGTCTCAAATATTGAGTCAATCTCGGAATGCACTATTCGACTTGATAATTATCCAACCCAAACACGGCTAAAACCCTGAAATTTAACCGAACCCGACTTGACTAAATTTAACCCGACTTGTACCCGAATGGTAAATAATACGACATGATTTGATCCGAGCTAAACTTGAGTTAAGTCCGAACCTGATACACTAAAGACTTGACTCAATATAATCCGACCCTACTATGACCCAACACCCGACATAACCTAATTCGAACCCGACCAGAACATGTGCACGTAGAGGTACGTGCTTTCGGGAATAAAAGAGTAATTTCACTCTCCTATTTTTCTCTTTCATGCATCGCTTCTTTCTTTATGAATCAATCAGCTTTGACCTGCCATTGTCGTTGTCTGCCTCAAACTCCTCCCCGTTAAATAGTTGATCAAGTTGCTTGATATCCTAAAATATGCACATCGCTTTGCTATCTCCACCCCTTTGCATATTTAATGTGATTAAAATGAGAATTTATTGAAATTGGAATGATGAATTGATGGGTGCGGTTGGACTGACTTATATATGATGAATGAAGCGGATTTCCAACGTCTATGCTTAGATCTAATGGCGGGCTCGCGATTGTAGTCAACAGCACCGGGGACGATGGCTGATCCCGATGGATGTTATGGTGGCTCCGCCGTAATAAGGGGTGTCCATGTTTAAATTGGTTTGGGTTTTATTTTGAAAACTAATATGCTTTAGCTGATTGCGGGATGAAGGGAGTCCTAAAGGTACTCCAATTTTAAGAAAACCGTATAAGGGCAATAAGCCAATAAGGTTATAAGGCTACCACATATATCTCGTATGAAAAAGCAGTGGTGGCAAACACTGGCCCGTTCTATTAATCTGATCCGAACTCAATGCGTTTATAAAGGATTGAGTTTAAATTTTTAACCCGATTAATTAAATGGGTCAACCAAACCCGATTAATAAACAAGTTGGGTCAGGTTGAAATTTCCAACCCGACCCGACCTGTTTATTATTGGGTTTGATTTTGATATATTAGTCGAGTTTAATTGATGCGGGGTATAAAGCCAAGTCATAATTACCACCAGCCAACCTTAATTTATACTTTTATTTGTATTATGCGGCTCTGTCTCTTCACTCTTAGTCTTCAATTTTTTATTTTTTCATCTCGTCGTGTCTCCTTCTTCACTTCTTTGTGCTCTCTACCTCTTCCTCACTTCTCAATGCTCTCTACCTCTTCTTAACATTTTGTCAAACTTTTTCAATTTGGTTGTATTAAGACTATGTTGAGATTTTTATTTTGTATTGCTTAGAACTTGAAAAATTAAAAACTCAAATGACTTTTACTTATTACACTAGGGGTGGCAAAAACTAACTCAACCCGAAAACTCGATCCGAACACGACCCGTAAATAGAGGGTTAGGGTTGAGATTTTCGACGCAAAAAAAACTTAAAAAGGGTTGATACCCGAAATTTGATAGACTAAGTTCGGGTTAGAATTTTCAACCCAAAAATTTAAATGGATCAGGTTCGGGTTAGGGGATAGTTGACCTAAAAATAAGTGATTTAAACACAAATCCAACCTGGTTTGTTGCCACCCCTATATTAAACATGTTGGGTTGGGTAGAAATTATTAACCCATTTAATAAACAGGTTTAATTTGGGTTGACATATTTCAACTCGAACCTAACTGGGTTGAACCCGAACTCAATCGAATCCATTGTCACCCATATGAAAAAAGTCTGTAATGTTTAGCACTTAATGTCCACCATGCACCGAATAAACCTAAAATATTACAACAGTTTTAAAAATCATATTGGGCCAATCAAGCAATTTAACTGAGCCCAAAAAACACAAATTCAATCACAATCAACCCAAACCCTCCATTTCCTTCCCCCGCATCATTCCACAGTCCCATCCCCAAGAGGCCAAAAGCCCTCTTCATCTCTCTCTCAAAGGCAACAATGGCGGCAGCAAAAGATCTGGTGCGGAAGCCAGTAATGGCTACAGTAAGACTAACCGTTCCAGCAGGAAAAGCAGCTCCAGGGCCACCAGTTGGGGCCATCCTAGGTCAACTAAAGCTGAACATAATGGCATTCGTCAAGGATTTCAACGCCCGCACTCAAAAGTACAAACCCTTAACACCCATGTCAGTGGGTCTCATCGCTTACAAAGATCAAACCTTTGAATATGTGGTCAAGTCTCCGCCCGTTTCTTGGTTCCTTAAGCAAGCTGCTGGTGTTGACTCCGCTAGCTCCCGTCCCGGACACGTTGTCGCCTCGTCGGTGACATTGAAGCACGTGTATGAGATCGCGAGCATCAAGAAGGAGGATCCTGGGTGTAACCATTTGGAGATTGAGAGTATTTGTAAGTCTATTGTTGGTACTGCCCATTCTATGGGGATTAAGGTTGTCAAGGATTTTGACTGATTATTATATCATTGTTCTATTATAATCTTAGTCTAGTTTACTTTCTTCATTACATTTCAATAATCTTGACTTTCTTCTTGTGTTTTAATCGTATTTTATTGATTGTCTATGATAATTATGTGAAATGATGCACCCATCAAGCTTAAAGTAAACAATTATTTTGACTTGAATGAGGCGTTAATTTTTCATGATTTACCTACTCGGGATGCCGGTTAGGTTTGAAAGCTTCACTGCTCATCATACTAATGTATACACTATGATGAATGATGTCAATCTTACCTCAACATCATGTCTATTTTCCCAACAAGGATATGGGGGTTATGGGACTACTAAAAGGCTAACACTATCATCTTTTCTATTATGTCTATTTAAGCTTCAACAGAGGCAAGAGTAGAGAAGTGTAACAATCAGTGTGAACTACTCTGAAGCGTCGATGTCTAATGGAGCGCACAGCTTTAACTACATCCAATGGAGAGTGCCCTGGCTGGTTCATCAACATACTGAATACTTATTTCTATGTTCACTGATTCCCTCATCATGTGATGATTTTTTCATGTGCACCATAGTCAAGGTCATGTCCCTTTGAGCTTCAGCAAGACTTCCAATAGTCCTTGACATTTCCAGAAACTCTGCTTCAGATGGATCGAAATCTGTAGATCTTTTAGATTTCTCATTTCCAGGTTCAGATGGTAGGGGGCCTCGTCCATATTTGATTTTGTCTCGGACTTCCTGATGAGCCTGACAGGAGTGTCGACTGCTATAGCTTCGCTGTCTTGTTGGCCTCCTGCCACAAATCTCACGTAATTTATCATGTGCACAAAAGGCTTCATGAACAAGCTAAGGATGATGCCCCTTCATGATTCTGTGCAATCAAAATTATATGTTGTCTTATTGTCAAAATGTAATGCAAGGTTTTATTGCATAACAGAAATATACACATAGAGGAAGTTCAAAACATACCCTGGCCCAAGATAAAAATGCTTCCTTGCTGCCCACCACCAAATTTTTTTCAGCATCCCATCAAAACCCATCTTCATTATTCTCAATAGCCAATGTATAAGCAAGGTGCCTTTTTGAAGGTCTTAATCTTTGATTCAATGTGAGGATTAGCTTTGAGGCCACATCCAGGTAGCTTCTCTTCCATTCGTTGCTCGACATAATAGCAGTAGCAATTCTTGTAGCAACTTTTCAGTATTCCAGCTAGTACCATTCAGCTCAGAAAGGATATCAATCAAAGTAGATTCCTCCTTAGCTTTCCCTAACTTTTTGTTTTTTCCTCTTCAATGGACAATCACAGGATTTACAGGTTGTCAGGTTGTGAGTTGATTGACCGAGCTTCAAGGTTTACCATCTACACAAAGATTATGAAAACCAGGTTTGACTACAAGTACAAAATTCAGTCATCAATGGAGAAATTTTACAAAGCAAAACATCAATGAAACTACTTTATGCACATAAAAGAGGTAATAATTGAATTTAGTATGCATCATCATATGAAAAATGGTACACTGAGAAAGAACAGTACAACACTACAAATTCAAAGTTCAGACGGAAATCGCACAGAGGCAAGTTCATATTATCAGTATTGACTAAATGCAATGATGTTATATTTTGCAGAGTACTATGCTTTGGGGCCTCAAAGCTACTGATCATCCATTTCCTTAATCCCTACAATTGCATTATTTTTCAGCAAATCTCCCTATTCAGGGGTAGAAGCATCAATGATGTCATCGTAAATAGGTTTGGCACCATTTGTGTCATCCTACTTACTGTCAAATACGCTGAGTAAACTCTTTTCTCATCCAACAAGATGAAGAATGAAGAATGAAGATTGTGTTTTGAAAATGTGAAAAGAAGCCACTTTTATCATACTATTCGGTTTGTTCAGGCGTTCGTGAACACAGCTTCCCAAGGTTATCTATTTTTTTTGGCAGGATTCCCAAGGACCAAGGTTTATGACTATGATCTTGCAGTGAGAGAGGTTGGGCGTGGAGGTGAGGGCCTTAGACTTCCTAGGGTGACCAGTTTCCTGAACTATTTCTTTTTTATTTTTTTGTTGACATCAAGTGCCGACTTTTGATGTCCTTATTAATATTTTAATAAATGAAAATAATTTTTTTTTAAAAATAATTTTTTTCTTGAAAGTCGCCCTTAAGGACGGCGGCTTTTAATAAAAATTATTTACTTTTTTATTTTTTATTTTTTTGAAAGTCGCTACTTTTAATATTTTTTTAATAAAATAATTTTTTTAAAAAAAAAAATTAAAAAATTCAAAATCGCTATTGTAAATAGCGATTTTATATTGAACCAAACCTCAAGGTTATATTTCGAAATACTTTGGTTCGAAAGTTATATTTCGAATAAAAAAAAAATCCCAGTACAATTCTACATACTTTATTAATGTTCTAATCTCTACAACATATTCCAAACATGTCAAATAAGGTCCTTATCTAATATAAAATCATTGATTTCGGCCATTTGGCCATGTGATGTGTCTTGCTACTTTTGGTGATAAACATCAAACAAAATCAACGGCACCTAACTTTTCATCCATAAAAATATTTAATTTAGAATGTTAAACTATTTTTGGATAAGATATTTTAGGTTGACGGCTGTGTACTTCATCAAACAAGATCATGTATTCATGTCCCTTAATTTGTGTGGTAGTTTTGGTTTTTAATCATTCTAAAAATATCTAACACAAAAGAAATTGATATCACACAAATGTTCAACTTAGCTTATTTTTAGATATTGATAACTTAGATATTGATAACTTTAACGGAGTAACCTTTTGTTTTTATTGTGTCTCACATTCTCACCCAATAAAAGTTTGCAAGATTACTATCTAATAGGATTGTAGTCTAATCATACCTCAAATAAAGATAGACATTACATTCTTATATTCAAACTCAGAGACTTTTTATTGAGGTGGAATAACTTCTTGTGGATCAAAACATTTGTTAGTTCATTATTTTAAGGACAAATGTTATTACACTATTTGGCTCTAACAAAAATGTAGTTTGTGAATCGAGTATGACTTCCACGTTGTACTAGTAAAAGATTTGTGGGATATTTTCAACTTTTGGCTCTTAGCATACTTGCCAAGTTATTTTCTCTAAATTTTTTTCCAACCGAAATAAAATAATTCTTAGAATCAGTAATTGACTTGTATTATACAATTCCCTAGACAATGACATTGCACCAATCCTAGATTCCTTGATACTAGATACACATATGCCAAAAGAGTTTTGTTTGACTAGTCCCATTAAATGAACATAGACACCCATAACCTTCTACCTTTCGTTCAATCATTCGGCCTTTCATCTCTATTTCCTCAATTCCTCTATTCAAAGTATCCTAATAAATGATCATCCAATCAAAACCCACAATCCAAAACCCCTAATTCTTGTCTGGGTACTCCTAAAATTCCTCAAAGACTTCAAAGTTTGGATTTTTATAGAAAGTAAAGAAGAAATAAAATGGTGTTTGGGAAGAAGAAAAATAATGAACCAGGGTCAAGCTCAAACACTATCACGATTACAAGAGAAGACACCCCACTTCTAGGACGATCAAAGCAGTCCTCTCCGTTTAAGACTTTAGCCAATATTTTCATTTCAATTGTAGGATCTGGTGTGCTGGGTTTACCCTACACTTTCATGAAGTCGGGTTGGTTGTTTGGTGTATTTACCCTCTTTTCTATTGCCCTCCTCACCTACTATTGCATGATGTTATTGGTCAATACTAGAAAAAAGCTCGAGCCTTTAAATGGGTACTCAAAGATCACCTCTTTTGGTGATGTGGGGTTCTCTGTTTGTGGCTCAGTTGGGAGGTTATGTGTTGATTTCATGATTATTTTTTCACAAGCAGGATTTTGTATTGGTTATATGATTTTCATATCAAATACTTTTGCTCATTTGTTTAATAGTGCATCATCTCAGGGACAGAGTTTTCTAGGTCTAACCCCTAAAAAGTGGTACATTTGGGGTTGTCTCCCTTTTCAATTAGGGTTGAATTCAATCCCTACTTTAACCCATTTAGCCCCTATGAGTATATTTGCTGATGTTGTGCAACTTGGAGCAATGGGTGTTGTGATGGGAAAGGATGCTGTTATAATTGCTCAGAATACGCCTGTTGTTCAGGCATTTGGAGGGTGGAATGTTTTCTTCTATAGTGTTGGGGTCTGCACTTATTCCTTCGAAGGTATTGGAATGATTTTGCCCTTGGAAAGCGAGGCGAAGAACAAGAAGAGCTATGGATTGGTGTTGGGTTTGGCAATGGGGATGATTTTCATCTTGTATGCTGTATTTGGTGCTATGGGTTATTTTGCTTTTGGGAGCGAAACCAGGGATATTATCACCACTAACATCGGAACCGGGTTTTTGAGCATTTTGGTGCAACTAGGGTTGTGTATTAACCTTTTCTTTTCATTCCCAATGATGATGAACCCGGTTTTTGAGGTGTTGGAGAGAAGGTTTACTCAAGGGAGTTATAACTTGTGGTATAGATGCTTGATGGTTTTAGTGATTTCTTTGGTGGCCTTATCTGTGCCCAATTTTGCTGATTTCTTGTCACTAATTGGAAGCAGTGTGTGCATTGCTTTGGGGTTTGTTTTCCCTGCTCTCTTTCATTTCATTGTTTTCAAGGATGAGGCGGGTTTGGGAAAGCTGGCCTTAGATGGAGCCATTATTGTTATAGGCATTATTCTTGGTGTCTACGGTACTTGGATTTCTCTTTTGGAAATTTTCGGTACCAAAAGTTGAGTCATGCAAGAATAGTTGTATGGTTACTCTTCCTCACCATTGGTGGACTTTTTACTTGGGTACTACTGTTGGACATGGTTCGTGTTCAAGTGTGGACTTGTTAAATTATGAAGAAAATTCTTGGGCCTCCGTCTATAATGAAGGGCCAAGTATTTATACCCTTGTTGGAGCACTGAGGCTATGACAGCACACAGATACTCAAGTTGATGAGTCCAAGTTGCACAGTGTATCATATGAATGTATAATCTTTGGTTTATGATGATCATGTGTATTAAGTATGATCATTCTTTGTACCAGTCAATGATTCCTTTTCTAACTGTCAAGTAATGATATGAATCAAATGTATGTTGGTATTCCATTGAAGTATGACGTCTCCTGCACATTTCCTTCATTTGTTTGCACTCTTGCAGTGTTGCCGGGTTGGTATTGGTCAAAATTGGTAGGTTGCACAAAATGATAGAAGATGGTCAGGCATTGGCCAGTGTATGCCCCTCGCAGTTAACTCTGCATAAGCAGCTGCATATTCTGTTTCATTGACTACCAAGCTCCAGCTTTGGTAGTTTATTTTCATAGAGATGTATCTTTCCCAGTTCCACTTTTTTTTTTACGCTTTTCCGTGTTATGCAACTTTAATTGTTTGCTTTACCCACCCTCGACTTTGGCCTTTTGAGTTCACGCCAAAAGGGTAGAACGCAAGCTTTTGAATTACTTATAATCTGGCATTCTGGCTTGCTAGTTGCTTCACAAAATAAAATTTTTTCCTTATCTCCTTAATAAAAGCCAGTTGCTAAGTGTGGAGGAGAATCCTTGGGGTGCTAAATCAGTTGCTTTCCCTTGAAAATGACTGTTGTGTTTCACCTAGGGATGACAACGGATATTGAACTCGACCAGGATCCATGGATTCATATCCGTTTTTGCGGATATGGGTCTTTGAAATTTAGACCCGACGGTTTGGGTCGGATCCGGGTCCTGTGACTGAAAAACAGATCCGGGTATGAGTCTAATCATGATACTCGGAATCAAATCCGTTACCCGTTTTTTCATTAACTCATTTATACTTGTTTGTAGTGTTATTCAAAAGACATGTAAAAATTTAATTTTGTACTTTTTTGTTTTGTAATATTTGAGTAGTTATATGAATTGTATTCAAGTATTGAACTTACATCTTTTGTTGGGCAATTGTCATAGATGTAAAATATAGATTTATTAATCTGAAACTTATTATTGTAAAAAAAAAGGCAAAATATGTAGGATTCAGATCTGTTTTGGACTCGTTTGGATCCGAATTCGTAGGATATGGATATGAATCCTTATTTTCCATACCCGACAGATCTAGCTCTGGATCCATCCTTAAAAAAACAAATCTGGATCAAGATCCGGTCCGTTGTCATCCATAGTTTCACCTAGCCAAATAGACTTGGCCTTGTTATCTATCTAGCTAAAAATGAGCAACTTGCATCTAGACTTTTCTCTGCTCCATATTGGACGGTTTCTAAGTTGGAACATTATAGCTGATGAACAGGTTCCTGGTACAAAACTGTTACTAAGCACATTCCTAAACCATCACTATATTGTATCTAATTTTTTATTCTATTTGACTTTCTACGGTCTCCAATATACAACTTAAAACATTTTATAAAAACTTGATGTTAAAAAAATTTACATGAATTTGTGGTCAAACTTTGACGCCATAAATATAAAGGGAAAGATGAAGTATAACAATATTATTTTCTTTAGTTTGTTTCATCAAGAGAAATAATACTAGTAGTTCATAAATCGATCAACTTGAAAATTGCCCTATACAGACCAGCCTTATCAGGCTGGTTTGGGTAGTGAATTGACTTTGAGATAGGTGAACAACTAATGCATGCTATCGAACGTAACCAAGTTAATTTACGCGGCTTTGTAACTTAAAATAGGCTTAGTATTAACCCGACTTAGGCCTAGAATGGGTTTCTTACTAGCCTAGCCCATTACCCAAGCCCATATCAAATCCACATTTCATTGCTTATAGAGGAGCTTGATATAATGAAGTGGCAAATGAGGTACATAAAATTTTGAAGTTTCGAGACGTCCATCAAGCTCTTGCTTGATTGTCTAGATAGAAAGGGGAAAAAAAAGGTATGTGTACCTTCAAATGAAGTGGACGAAAAAGGAGGAAATCAATTGATAGTGCATGCGTGGTTAATTTATTTCAATCGTCCATTCACCATCTTGTTTATAGTGACATAATGCGTGTAGCGCAAATAACACCAAGGAAAATTTGTAAATCTTAATATATATATTTTTTAAACTAATTTACAAAAAATATTGTCAAAAACTATTTTGTAAAATTAAAAATATTACGAGACATTACTTTTTCCGAAATATTTAACTAATAAGGCATTGACTAACACACTGTAATGTATGTGACTTATAACGAGGTGTTTTTTTTAAGCTTTTTGTTGAATTTCCCCCCTTCCCATTTTTGGTTAAAATTTTAGATATTAATGATGGAGAATGAGCCTTAACTTTCCCTTTTTTTGTTAAAATTTTATATATTAATAAAAAAGAATAACACATACTAGTCAACACCCGATTTTATTAGTCAAATTCAAGATTTCGATAAAAGATAGTGTTTTCGCAATATTTTTGGTTTTATAAGTTTTTGTTATAAATTTTCCATATATATATGAGGTATTTTGTTATAAATTTTCCATATATAAATCACTTTGTCTCCAGGTGCATCTGTGCATGGCTAAAGTAATGGCTAGCAAATGCTCCCTGTAGATGGACCAAGTTTACAGCTTCTTTGAAGTCCTTGTCCATTGTAATAATATCACATCACAAAGTACTGCTGGAGTTGAATGCTTCTTCTGGTTCTTAGCTTACTTGCACAAAAGATATCCACAGAATGTTAACCAGTTGTTGTATGAATGTCTGAATCTTGTTTAGAGAGCTTGAAGCCCAACCAATGCTATGACTGAAGGAGCCACTTCACATGAAAACATAAGCCCACTATTCAAGCTTAGGTTTTGCACGCTTTAGTCGAATCTTATACAACTAGACAACCTACCTTTTCTACCGACTACATTTACAGAGTAATCTTTCTGTGATTATATAAATCAATTAGTTGATCAAATAAGTTTTTTAGGAAATATAAATTAAATAACAAAAAGGTCGTACTTAAGATTAAGATCTATACTGATTAGCTAATTTAGATTTTTGAAGAGGCATTTCTATGCATGCCGTGCTTAGGCCAAGGTTCAGTTGTGCTTTCCCAACAAAGATACGGCCCCAAGAAGAATGCTCATGGTTTTGTTCTTTGTTGAGCCTCGAACCAATCCACTGCAAGTCTGCACTCTTTGTTAATCAAATGGACGGTAAATTTGTATTCCGCCTACAAAAATTTAATAATAAATTTTAATTATATTATAATAAATAATATATTCAAATGAGATTTTATTTTATGTATCTTATTAAAAATATTAGATTTTTATAATTTTTTATCGTATAAATTTTTTTAAAATTGTTATCGGTTATTTCTTAAATATCATAGATGTAGGAGGGGTTTACTAACCATGATCCAATCCCACTGTTATCTCAAAAAAAAAACAGTAAGAAAAATGAAAGAAAGTAGATAAAGACAGAAAACGAGAGAAAAGTGGAAGGAGTCTTGTAATTGAAGGCCACATATAAAAGGCGGCAACCCCCCAAAATCTAATCTCTGTCCTCTGTCCCTCTATCTTCCCCAGATCATCTGAAAATACCCATTTCATCTCATCTACAAAGCAAGTTTTTGAAGCATATCCGGATCAAATCTCATCAACTCCACCTCTAAACATCTCAACTCAAATATATACCCTCAAATTCTAGACCAACGCAATCACAATCAACCTATCAGAAAATGTCATGTTCATCATCTTCTGGGTCAGAGGAAGAGGAGGAGTGCGAATCATACAGAAAAGGAGGATACCATGCGGTTAGGGTTGGTGACTCCTTCAATAACGGGCGTTACATTGCTCAGAGGAAATTGGGGTGGGGCCAGTTTTCAACTGTTTGGCTTGCATTTGACACTAGAACCTCTGTATGTTTTTCTTCATTCTCATTGATCTGTTCAATTTCTCTTAGATTCTCCCCCCTTCTTGTGGGATTTTTGATTACTTTGGATCATAAAACTGTGGACCCATGATTTTGATATTTTAATTATTATTGGGCTTTTTTTTTGTTTTGGTGATTGTTTGAAGAAGTAATGAAATGGGATTGTTTTATCTAGCTTAGGTTGCAAATTATTCAGTGTGCCTGCCAATGATAGGGATTGATCCTGTATGTTATTATCTTATTGTGAATTTGTGATTAGGGTACCCTACCTGTGGACTTTGGGGTAGATTGAGTATTAAAAATCACATCTCGATGCTTTTCCGAGAAGAAATGGCAGCTCTTAGGATGTGATTTAGATTATTTGTTATACTACGTACATTTCTTTCTATTGCTTAAAAGGGTAAATTTCTTAAATTTGATTAAGAAAATTTGATATTTGTATATGAATCTTTAGGGTTGGTATGCTAGGTGGGAGTGGTAAGTAGCAGAGTGGTTGAGGTGTTGATCACCTGTTTCGTGTTGAATAAGAAGGGGAAAGTAATAGAAGTGTACAAATGCTCGAATAGCTTGCTTTACTTTATTACTTCGTACATCATCTATATTTTTATTATTTTCAAACCTTGTAATTCATTCTAACTGCAATGATAGATAACTTTGTTTAAGATGTGATTCCATATATCTTACAGAAACTTGTTACTTTTTGCAAAGCTGCCTCTTTTGAAGCATAGTTAACAATGAAGCTTGGGTTCTAATGACCTGTCAACGATAGAGTAGTTGTTCATGGCCACTCAAAGCTTAGGATAGACGCCCCCTGCCCCCTAAATCCCTTGTTCGGTTTCTATGAATAATAATTCTAGCATGTCAAAATGTCTTAATTAGCATTATGTAATAAAGTGTGAACAAATGGATTATATAATTTGTGTCCTTTTTACTGTCTGTAGAATGACTTCTTTTGCCAGTGGCCATTTTGTATGAAGCATCTTAAACTGATTTTTATATGAACAAATTCAAAATAAAAAAAAATGTGATAAGTAGGTTTTCAAAGTCTTGGAAAGTCAAACATCGATTGGCATGTTCCGGGAAAAAAAACAGAGAGAGAGCAGCTGCAGCTTCTTTTTTACTTGTAGATAAATTGAGTAATATGCTCTCAAGTAGAGAAATGAGTCACAAAAAGTTGGAGAGAAAAAGAACTGAAGAAAGGATAGGATGAGAGAAAATGTTGGTAACAGGGGAAACTGTGCAATTTCTAATATTTGATGAAGAATGGTAGTGTTCAATATTGTCAGAGCAGGGAGATCTTGTTTTACCACCAATCTGGCTGATTAGTCCTCTGGATGTACTTGCTTCTACATTGGTGTGCCATTTTATTTTATTGAATTCTCTGTTTTGCATGAATCTGAAAACCTAGTCTTGGGTATTATGGACCCATGGCTGGATGTGGGTACTGGGTATTGGAATGAGACGATTGATATCTTCAACAAAATGATGAGGTTGAACTTAGTAGCCTTTGAGTATTATGCCAAAGTGCTACTATTTTATTTAGAGTGAAGCTCCTAATCATACCTTTACCTTTGATGAGTGAGAATTTTGAAGAGACTTGCATATTTTAGTTGCTGTATTCAAATGTTAAAAGTTTCTATGAACTTAAGGAAACTGCAATATTGTCACAAAGGTCTGATACTGACAACTAATTTAGAGATGTTGTCGGAATTCAATCAGGAAAAATTGCTGCATAATTATTATATGATGTTTTCCTGCAAATCGTACTGCTGGAAATTGGTGAATGGTGATTATGTAAATTAATAGGTGGAGTATCTTATTGATTCGTTCTTTTCCTTGAGTTTATATTTTTTAGCCTACATGGGCATATGGCTATATGTTTAGGTAGAAACAAGGATGTTAGAAGTTGTGTTCAACTTAGAAGAGTTCTTTTTATGTGATTACGAAGTCTATTCCTTTTTCTCATTTACATTCATATATGAACCAGGGGAAGGAAGCCACAGATTTCTATAGTCTACTTGGTTGTATTCCCATCATCCCTGATGAAACTAGGTTAGATTTCATACCTAAATATCTTGTATAAGTTTCCCCTCTTACTTTCACAATCAAAGTGAACTATAAAGTATTTCTCTTGCTTGTTTAAAACAGATCAAGGGGCAGAAAATCTCTAGATCAGTCATCACTGCTTTGGTTAAGATATTAAAAGCTTGTTGATGGAATAAAATCCTGTTATTCATTTACATTTTGCCATGCTTGTACTTCAAAATCTTGAATTTTAGCCCTTTTCTTCTTGATGTTCCTTAGTTCCAACACTTCAGTTGCCATTATCACTTGATTTTTTTTTTTTTCTCGAAAAAAAAATTTGTTTAGTCTTTTTGTCTATTTCCATTAATTATGCTGCTCTTATTGGTAGTTTTTTTCATCCAATATTATTTTTCAATTTCCAATTTATGGTGGCTGTGCGTTTATCAGGGTTTTGTAGCGTTGAAGATTCAAAAAAGTGCGCAGCAGTTTGCTCAGGCTGCCCTTCATGAAATTGAAGTCCTTTCCGTGATTGCTGATGGAGATCCTACTCATTCCAAGTATGTAGTTCGATTGATTGATCACTTCAAGCATACAGGCCCAAATGGGCAGCATCTGTGCATGGTTCTAGAGTTTCTCGGGGATAGCTTGCTCCGTTTAATTAGATACAATCATCACAAAGGTATGGATTTGAACAAAGTTAGGGAAATTTGCAAATGTGTTTTGCTGGGTTTGGATTACTTGCATCGGGAACTTAACATAATCCACTCAGACCTAAAGCCAGAAAACATTCTTCTTGTCTCTCCCATTGATTCCTCCAAAAATCCAGTTAAGTCTGGATTGATCCCAATTCTTGAGAGGCCTGAAGGAGGAAACCAAATTGGTGGAGGAGTTTCAATGAGCTTGATTGAGAAAAAGCTCAAGAGGAGAGCAAAGATGGCAATAGCCAGGATATCTGAGAGAAGGGCCTCCATGGGTATGCCTCATAACCCTAAATCCCAAAGATCTCTTGAGGGGATTGATATGAAGTGCAAAGTTGTAGACTTTGGAAATGCTTGTTGGGCAGATCAACAGTTCATGGAAGAAATACAGACAAGGCAATATAGAGCTCCTGAAGTTATCATCCGTTCAGGCTATGCTGCATCTGCTGACATGTGGTCATTTGCTTGCACAGCATTCGAGCTTGCTACTGGTGACATATTATTTACTCCCAAAGGGGGACAAGGATTTACAGATGATGAGGTAGGCATTTTTTTGCGCTCCCCCGAGCTCATTAATTCTGTCAAAATTTTCATTTATGCTGGTAGTGTGCTTGCTACATTTGTGACCTGATGATTGTGATCTTATTCAAGTAAGGTCAGCTACTGTCTCATCCACATCATTCCTAGTGAAATGAGATTTTGTTACCCTTGAACAAAATTGCTGACTGTTCACATAATCTATAATCATGGATTCTTAGCCACAAAGCTTTACGTATAGTTACTCCTGTTTCTTATGATTAAGACGCACACACAGATTTTTTTCATTTTTGTATCTTTCCTAATGTATGCTGTCAGTGACAATATATAGAAATTATACCATTAGCTTCATCTACAAAAGTAGTGGTTCTTATCTATATGTATTGGGGGCAGACAAATTTAGCTTCTGGAAGTTGTGGGTGGGCTTTTGTGAAAAGAATCAGAGTGAATTTTACGTTGTAGGTCACTCGTGTAAAATTAGTTTACCCATCAGGCCATCATAGGCTACTGATTTGGTTTGTGGCAAGATGTCATTCTATCATGCTAACTTCTATCTCTTCTAAAATTTGTATGTTGCTCTTGATCCTTGGTTGTCTCATGATGTTATACAGCTATCTTCATTTCCGAAATGAATTAAACTTTGGATCGTTTTTCTGTATAGTTCTTTTTTTGGGAAGTTCTATGTAAAATTTTGACTACTTTTCTTATTGTCTTTTAGGATCATCTTGCGCAGATGATGGAACTCCTGGGGAAGATGCCTAAAAAGGTGAGCAAGCCTATTCATCCTCTGGTTTAGTTTCCAGTCAGTGTTCCTGACTTGCAGTTTCTGCTTATTTTCTTGAGCAGATAGCCAATGGAGGAGCACGTTCTAAAGATTTTTTTGATAGATATGGGGATCTAAAGAGGATCAGAAGACTCAAATATTGGTCACTCGATCGATTGCTTGTTGAGAAGTACAAATTTACTGAAAAAGATGCCTCTGACTTTGCTGATTTTCTGATCCCCGTATTTGATTTTGCTCCTGAGAAACGGCCCACTGCCCAGCAGTGCCTGCAACACCCTTGGCTTAATCTGAATCTGACCTCTAACGATAGTTCTAGTGATAAAAAATTAGCAGTTGGAATGAAGAACCTTCAAAAATTAGATTATTCTTGAAGAGAAGACTACTACATTTACAGGTTTCTGCATGTTCATCTTTATTCTTGCTTCCTGCACAGTGAAGAAATCACCCCACGATTTGATTTTGATTTTTGCCTTGGCTACAACAAGGTTACAAGATGTTCTATAACCCCGCATGGCCTCATCCCTCCTCTGTAGGGTTTATATAAGTTTTATTATACCTGATGTAATATAATTGATTGATATTTTTGGCAAGAAAGTGACGTCCTAGAATTTTGATCAAAGTTGGTTGAATAGTTTGAAAAGATGTAAAATAATTTTTTTCTTTTCATGAATATGGAAAATGTTCGATTTTGTCTACTTGCTTTCATATGTAAGGTGATCACTTGTTCAGTAATTGTAGCATTTTTCCCACATCGGAGAGGTAGTTTTCCATTGAAGAAAAAGGATGGAGGATCCTCTCCATTGTGGGTGCTCTAGTTTGGTCGTTGGCATGTTTATTCATTGTTGGTGTAACAGTGGTAATGATGCACCGTTCTTGACTTCTTTCTTGCACTGTTTGGTGATTGGCAGGAATATTCTGGTTGATGTTTCAATAGTGATGATCTTGGCTTCTTTGTTGTACTATTCATATTTGTCAATTTTCCAAGGCCTATAAAACAAATTGCAGTACCTAACTTGCTAGAATTTTATTACGGCCACTGCCCAGTTGCCCACTATATCGAGACAAGGCCGATTAATTTTTTTTTTTTTTTGTATGTTCAGGCGTATTATTTTGTAGGTCACACGAATCAAATTTTGGTTGATTCCCATTCCAATATATTTTTCATGTATCTCTCTTTGAAAGGTAGATTTTTATATTAAAAAAACCTTAAGCTAACTATATAGGAGTATTTGTAATCAAATAAACAAACCAATCAAATAGGTATACCAATTAATTGATTGTTTAATAGTTTGTACATTTACATTTTGAATTCTAACGGAAAGAAAATCTCTATTATAATTTCAAATAAATTGTTGACTGCCCATATTTCATGAGAAACTTACATTATTCAATTGAATTGGGGGGAATATAAGGGTTTTTTATTTTTGACGAAATTAGTTCAAATTCATGATATAGCTCGATAATTTAATAATCAAAACATAAGATTCGATGAAAACGTATTGAATTGATGATATTCGAAAAAGATGAAAAGAAATTGTGGATTTTCCCCCAATTTTTAAGAGAGAGAAAGTGTGGAATAGAGAGAGAGAGGCTACCGAGAAGATGACATGAAAAATGCTTGAGTATAGTTGGGCATGGGCCGAGCCAAACAGGAACGCTTTTGGCACAGTACAATATAAGCAAAATCGTGGCACGACACGCTGTCCATGGAATGAGTTGTACGCCAGACCGTGGGCAGTAAAAAAAACTTAGGCACTAGCATGCGAGCGACACGCCAATATGTGGCACAGCCTGAAGCACGCTATTATTTAGTACTATTAATACAATTGATATTACTAATATTATTATATTCATAATATAATTTGTATTAACTAAAATTATTTTTTTCAATTTTATTGTATACTTTAATTTTATTTTTTTGTTAAAAGAATTAGGCCAGCACGAGACAAGACACGACACGTCAAGCATGTGGGCCGTGCTAGGCCATTGGCCAAATTTTAGGGAAAGATAGCATGATACAGCGCGACACGACCACAATTAGGCACGACACGACAATAGGCCAGACACGAGCTGACACGGTCCATGACAAGCACGACACGACTCGTGTCCACCTCTATGCATGAGTTGGTAATGCGTGAATTGTTTGTTAGCAGGTATTTTTTTAAGTGAATGGATATAAAATTGTTTTACTCATAGTTTTGGAGGAAAATATTTTCAATAGGGTGTAAAATGAATTTACATTTTCTAGTTTTACATCTTATATTTTACTCCAAATTAAACAATGTAAATGTAAAAATAATTTTCATGAAAAATATTTTACACCTTTATTAAAAGGAGCCTAAATAGAAAGTTAAATTATCCAACCCCTCTCATGTGGATTCATATTCTCTTACACCTAACACCCTCTCTCTATATGTCTATTATGTATGTTCGTTTTATCTATTAGCTCTGTCACAATTATTGATGTAGTAATTTATTCTTCTCCCCTATTTCCTAAAAAGTTAATTGCATGCTATTAAAAGTTTAAAACTATTTATAAGCGTGTCAAAACTTAAGGAAGATTGTTGGAGGATGAAGTATTTATCTATTAATTACAAGAAATAATGCAACAAGGAACTATTGAGGGCAATTCTTTGCAGAGGCATTAAAGCTACCACAGATTGTTTTTACTAAATTACCTTGTTTCAGGGATAGATTGAAGTAAAATATTAATGAAGGTATGTACTACGGAGTATTATTTAGAAACAGGGAGGTTATTTTCTCCAAAATCCAAATTATCAATTCTAAGATGCTACACTTGAATGAGGAATGAATGTTATGCTCTAGAATTAACATACTCCGTACATTTTAAAGTAAAAGAACATTTTGTTCAATGTAATAGAATATAAAATTTTGATCAAAGAACATGGAATTAACATATAAAAATATGTAAACTTAAAGATGAGTTCTTTTCGTCATCATATATGTTCCTTAATTTTGATCAATAATCAGTAGGAAAGGCCATGGGTCGGGTCTTATTAGATCCGTCCCAAACCCATTGGATTCTAAAATTTCAGCCCCTTACCCAGATCCACTGGATCTGATGGATTTCGGGTCCAAAATGAGTCAAAAATGGATACTTAACATATATTTATTTTTATGTGATTATTATTCACATATTTTATAATTGGATGTATTTTCGCATTTCAAACCTTAGAAAAATTTACCGATTAAATGTTATAAAAGAAGATGAATTGTGTTATTATGTCCAATGAGATAAATTAATAAATCTTTTCTTAAGTACACAATTTGTATCGTTCGGTCTATGGGTTGGATTTGGGTCTAAATTTTTTGGACTTATCCGACCCAATGACATTTAGACTCATATCCAACCCGAATCTAATGGGTCTAAAAAATTTAGACTCAGACCCTAAAAAATGGGTCGGATCTAACCGGATCTGGATCGGATATTGAACCCATTGCCACGTAATCACTAATCAGTATGGTCTTTTTAGATCATACTGTAACCCCTCAAATGTAGGATCTAATCTACCCCCAAATTATAATGTTAAGTTCAACCGAAACTAAATTACAATTAGTTGTTTGATTTTTACAATGTTGTATCTTCACTATTCGACTATTCGTCTTACTTTTCTGTTTCGAATGGATTTGATGGGAAAAAAGAAGATTTGATGGGAAAATCTATTTGTCGTGTGGGCAGTAGAGCAGAGTGGACAAAGTGAACAATTGAAAAAGCAAAGAGGTGGGTATTGCCGAAGCTAAACTTATTTTCTGCTATTGTCATACGAGTACATACTTAAGCAGTTAAGCTGTGAAACTGCGAAAAGAAGCCTGTTTACCTCGAAGTTTCAACAATCTATAGTAGACACTTCCTTCTCCTTTCATTTTTGTATATTCTTTTTTGTTCTTCCTATCTCGAGTTGGGAGAAGAACCACAGAAGAATTAAAGAATTTTTTTTTTTGACATATCAAGATTGAACTTAACTTAAGTACTACTGGTGTTGGGCTAAAGCAACTCTTGCTCTTGATTTTGAAAATTGTATTGGCTATTTGTAAGATGTTGAGCTGAGTCAAATAGAATGCTCATTGATTGCCAGTTGACGCACCATTGAAGGATCTTTGTTGTTACTACGCCATTGAAGGGTCTTTGTAGTTTCTGCACCACTAAAGAAAATTAAATTCACATATTTTCAAAACAATAAGCATTAAAAAAGTTATATTCCCTTTCTAGACAAAAAACACTTCATTTGAGGTGAGTTATACAGGAAAAGTAATCAATAGAAAAAATCAATAAATTTCATAAGGAAAGAATATATTCAATTAATATAATAATGAGAATAGATTTTAATGAGTTGAAAAAGAATGGTAGAAAAGGGGTATTTTAAAGAGCTAATGCTATTTACATAAAAACAATAGGTTATATATGGGAATGTTCAAAGTAGAAAGACCTTTTTCAATTTCTAAATGGAAAAGAAAGAAAGAACAAAAAGTCTATTGCTACTAATGCTAAGATATCAGAAGCTTTCTGCAACAATTTCCCCAACGAGAGTCATCAAACGACGGCAAAAGCATAAACAGATGAAAAGCACAATATCTTAATGATGAACTTGAATCATTTCCGTAAATAATTATCAGAAATACATATGACTGTCTTGTACATCTAGGTCTAAATCTACAAAGTGAAAACATGTATTGAGGGTAGCAGCAAAGGCACCACAATTATTGCATCACCTGTTCTATGACACGTCGATATGAGAAACCGAACAGTAAACATATACATTGTTGTCAACAAGCCCATACAATGCAACAGCAAGAAAAATATATATATAAAAAAAAAGGTACAAAAATAAACACCACCCTTTCTACAAGAAGATCATGATGAATTTCTACCTCAGCTGAGAATCTCCAGCATGGGGGGTGACATGTCGACAAATATCATCAAAGCATTAAGACTGCACAACTTTGTCTTGGTTAAGGCAAGGAGAAACTTTGAAATCCTGGCACTTCCATGTTGGTGCAACCTCAATTGGTGCCACATTTTCGGCAGGAGACTCCAGAGAGTGCAAAGATAGAAGACGGGCAGTTGCTGTATCAGTTCTAGCCCTACTTAACAATGAGTTTGTCAGAATCAGCTCTTCTTTAGGGTTTAATTGATCCTTAGAACTGCATATGCTTAAAGACAACTTCTTTTGCTTGATTCTACCTCTCTTCCTACCACTAATACATACATCATCAGATGCAGTGAAGGTTTTCTCCTTGCAGTGGCTTGATTCCGCTTCACCACTATCCACCTCTAACTCATCAAGCCTAGTACATTTTGACACCTTATCATCTACTTTAACTGTAAAAATTTCTTCATTTGACCCTTCACAGTCCATACCTCCCTCTGTAACGTCTCCATAGCAAGCTGAAGGCAATTTGCCACTTCTATCCTTTGGACTTGTACAATTAAAAACGCTACTCTTCTCACCAGCCGGTGAGACTTTCAGCTTCTTGTGCTTATGATTCTTGGAGTCTGACCCCGGAGAATGTCTAGTTATTCTTGGGGAACTGTTAATAACCCGATGCAGATTCCTGGCCAGCTCTTCATCAGTCCCACAGTTCTCAATTGGTTGGTACTTTTTGTACAAGAGTTGAACTGGGACATGCTTCTTCAGCTTGTTTCTTTTCTGGTACTTATCCTTGATGCTTATCTCTTCGGATGCAGATGCAACTTTATCTAGGGCATTCTTAGCAGCCGCAACTGCCTTGGCAGCCGCAGCGGCTTTTTCCTCGGCAGCAGCTCGTGCAGCTTCAGCTGCCTTAGCTGCAGCAGCTGCAGCTGAACCTGCAGCCCTAGCTATCTCCTCGGGGGTCATATTAGATCCATTCCTATAAGTTTTCAACAGATTATTCAAACGGACATCGAATTCACTCAGTGGGCTTGCACTAAATGTCAAGCAGGTGACTGGACTTGGGGTAGAGCTCGGATGATTCTCTTGCGAGCATTGAGAATTACTCTCCGTACAGTTCTGTTTTTTCAACCCAGCTAGTAAACGCTTCCGAGGAGGAAGACGGACATCGGCATCTAAATGATTTGTATCGCTCTCATTGACATCCATGTGAATTCCTCTCTATTCTACCAATCCCTAAACACCCAGAACATGATTTTCCAACATGATGAACCAACAGCCACAACTACGCTCATGCTAAAACAACAGCAACAAGAGCATCCCCTCTGACATCAATCCAACACCAAACCCTTCTTTTACATCTGAATTCAACAAAACAAAAAATGACCAATCAACCCAAATTGATTAAGAAACACGACAGTCACTCACAACCCAGGATCTAAATCTGAATTATCATACCAGATTAAACTTGAAAAACAATAACAAAATTCAATCAAACAATAGGGCAAACCAACAAGTCTAATTCAAATGAATGGGTTTAACGTTAATCAATGCAATAATCTCACACGATAATCAAACGAACAATATAAAATTAATCAAAACATATGCCAATCATAAATACAAGAGCTTTACAATTATAATTTACATGAAATTGAAATGTAAAGTAGAATCGAGTATCAGGCGATCGAAAGAGCAAAAAACCCAGATGAGAATTGTGATCAAGATGAGTGAAGTGGATGAGATTTACCTGATCTTTTGAGAAATCAGAGAGGTTAAATTAAGAGGAGTTAAAATTAGGGTTTGGGGAAGAGAGAGAAGGATGAGGATGGTTAAGAAGGGGGACAAATCCAATATTAGGGAGAATGGAAGGATGATGAAAAATGGAAGTTCTTACGTAGGGACACAAGGTATTTAAATTCGCAAATAAGATTATGCATCCACTTGGACAATATTTCCTATGCATCTGGTGCAAAATGAAAGTTAAATGAATTGAAAATACATGTTTTAATTAATAAGGAAAAAATAAATAAATATGAAGAATAAATGTAACTAACGAGTGTAATTCAATATTTTACAGTAAAAGTCATCATTAATGCTTTATAATTTACATCATTAATTTCTTTGGGATTCTATTATTTTTGCATTGAGAATAAAATATGTACATAACTTTGGGATTCTTTTTAAATCTGAATAATTTTTCACTCTAGGATTTTTATACATGCCCACAAATTTCGAAATTATCATGTACAATTCATGATACGTAAATATACATTACTTACAAAAAAAATGTTCATTATAAAATCATATATTGTACATCCAGATAGATATGATTACATTATGCGTACTCAAAATAGAAATGTACATATTATAAAGATTTGTTGTTGTACATCATATGTATTGTAAATGAACATTATGCTTTATGCATCAATGAAAATGAACATTATGTATCATTAAAATGAGCAATAGAGGTATTTTTAATGCTCAGTACAAAAGGATTGCATCATTAATGCTTCGTAATTTGCGTCATTAATGCTTTTGTAATTCTATTATTTTTGCATTGGGAATAAGATATGTACAAAACTTTGAAATTTTTTTTAAATCTGAATAATTTTTCATTTTAGGATTTTAATACACGCCCACATATTTCGAAATTATCATGTACATTTAATGATACGTAAATATACATTATTTACAAAGAAAATGTTCATTATAAAATCATATAATGTACATCCGGGTAGATATGAATACTATAATCCCCGTTAAGTTAGGAAATTTTGACTATATTTTACCGAAAATATTTTCTATACATACATATATATTTTATAATTTATATTCTTTCTATATACTTTCTATATAGATTATAAATTATTTTTAAGTTATAGTTATTTACTTTAACCATACAATTTATTTTATAAAAGATTTTTTTTTTAAAAAAGTTATCAAACCCAAAACTCTATCCTACCTATTATTCATACTATTTAATTAAATCACCTTACCCCTTAAACCCTAAATTGCCTTACTTACACAATTAACCAAACAAAAAAAGAAAAGAAAGTTGTGCTCTACCTACTGTGCATTTGCTTTCCCCTGCTCAATGCCTCCCCTTCTCTGCCACTGTCTGCTGCCACCCTCTACACGCCGGTGAGCCACCGACTGCCTTAACCTGTCCCTCTTCTCTCTCCTTTCCTCTTTGTTTTCTCTTAATTTTATGTACTTGATTATGATAGTTTTCTTTTGTGGCGTGACCCTTATGTATAGAAGATTAGAGGCACACACAATATGTGCATAAAAGTTAGAGTTATATGCAACATATTAGAAAATATATTGAAATCCTCAATATGCATTTGATTCTTAGGTTGATAGTTGCGTATTCTTTTTTGTTTGAAGAGATTGGTCACCCTTATTTTGTTTAAAGAAATTGTTAATTGTATCATTCTCCACAATTTTCTAAAGGCATTTGACGATTATATTCTATTTGTAATTTTCTAAAGAAATTATTATTTCGTTAACCCTAAAAAAAATTGTGTGTGATTATGGGCACATGAAGCTTTGGAATTCCCATTTATGAGAATTAGGCAGTGATCACTTCTCTTGAAAATTTTACCATATTCTTGCGTGTGATTATGGGCATGTGTACAAGCTTTAGAATTTCCGTTTATGAGGAATTAGGCAGCAACTTCTCCACTTGATTTTTTTTCAACCGACTGGAAATGGTAACCGATGATTTGTGGTATTTATTGGTTGATACTGCACTACTAATCAATGATTTGCTTTTGTCTTGTGAAGCTATCGATAATTAGTGATCAAAACTGATCTTTGTGATCGATACACTTACTTTTATCATTAAAGTTGAATTTTCTAGGTATTGCCTTATGGTTATTCCATTGATTCATTTAATGTTTAGTTTTTTTTTCTTTCTCTTCTTATTATTTGATTTTTTTTTTTGGAAATTTGAATTTTGCCAACTTATGTTTTGGGATACTTAAAACGTGTTTTGGATGATTTTAAAGCTTTAGAAAATTTAGTATGGTTTTGGTTATTGGTGTTTTGATTTAGGTAGTATTATTTGGTATAGGAGATCACTTTGAATAAGGTGCTTGATAGTAAGGAAAGTAGTCACCCATTTATTTTACTCGAGGTAAGTACAAGTTACAAAAATCTTACCTTTAGGAGCACGGTCTAACTTAAAATAAAAACTTAGTATCATGTTCAGGAAACCTTTTGGGTAAAATTGTTTGGTTATGTATTCGAAATGATTCATGTAACTTATATTATGGGCATGATCTGGTATTGTGGGTGGTACTAATCAGGAAAGGATTATGTATGGTTTAGAAATTTTGTTCGATTCTATTGGAATCAATTTTCTAATTAAACAACGAGGTTATTTATTATTACTCCTTCATTACTAATAGTATGAATAAAGGTGATTTTTAAGTTTTAATGACGAGATTAATTGACTTTATTCAATAGGTTAAGTTTTAAGAAGGAAATCAAAAGGTTAAAATTACAATATAAAATACTTTGATTGTATAATTGTGATGTTTACATGTGTGTGTTTTTTTTGGTGATTTGGAAACCAAATATTAAACTGTAAATCACTTAAAGTGAAAGAAGGTTAAACAATAAAACTCTGGGCTAGTCCACGTCTAGAGTATTGACAATCAGGGGTTGGGGTTTTATAGTATTATTTGTGTCTTTTCTTGAAAGTCGTGTGATCTACGAGTCTCTCTTTTATAAAATTTTGAATTAAAATTGGGGTTTTTGAGATCGCATCTAGCTATAGTGACGAAGCCACGCCCGTTTATCATTTGGATTTATACAGTATTTTGATGTCCTCCGACGGGAGTGCATGTGTTATTTATCTATTTTAATGTCCTAATTATGACTTGGGTAGACAACCTTGTCTATTGCTTAATCCAAGTAATTAATTAATTTGTCAGTTAATCGAATAAAATGCTACAGAGTACATTTAATGATGTTATACTTATTTCTACAAAGGTCTATTTCAGTTGTTATACTTTGTAAAATAAGTAGGTACTCAGTTTGCTGATTAAGTGTTTTGTGTGTGTTTTTTGTAATGGCATTTGCCTTTCAATGATACAATGCTTACATTTGTATTATTTGGGAGCAGATTTCTAACATGTATCCAGTTGAGCTTTCATGCATGGGTGAGTTGAGTTGATTGGAGTGTTACTTTAATTTAGTTTTCAGGATAATTACATTTGCTATGAATGCTTTAGACTATTGGTTTTGGATTTGAGTTGAACGTTATTTTGGTAATTTGCAATTTGGGCCTTAACGGTTCCAGCTTGTAGTATGTTAAAAGTTTGTTTTGATGATTGATTTTATTTTGAAAATCTTTTATTTTTCCGCTATAAAATTATGTTATAAAGCCTTAATGTTTGAATACGTGGCAGTAGCACACCGATAGTTCTTTCAAGGTTTTGGTTTTCGGAAAGGGAGAATTACCGGGGTGTTACAATTACACTATATGTACTCAAAATAGAAATGTACATATCACAAAGATTTGATGTTGTACATCATATGTATTATAAATGAACATCATGCATCATTGAAATGAACATCATGTATCATTGAAATGAACATTATGTATCATTAAAATGAACAATAAAGGTACTTTTAATGATCACTACAACACGATTGCATCATTAATGCTTCGTAATTTGCATCATTAACGCTTTTGGGATTCTATTTTTTTCATTGGGAATAAGATATGTACATAACTTTGGGATTCTTTTTAAATCTAAATAATTTTTCATTTTAGGACTTTTATACACGGACAAAGATTTTGAAATTAGCATGTACATTTCATGATACGTAAATATACATTACTTACAAAGAAAATATTTATTATAAAATCATATAATGTACATCCAGATAGATATGATTACATTATGCGTACTCAAAATAGATATGTATATATCACAAAGATTTGATGGTGTAAATTGAACATCATGTATCATTAAATTGAACATTATGTATCATTAAAATGAATAATAGATGTACTTTTAATAACCATTACAAAACGATTATATCATTAATTAATAGCACAATATCATTATTATTTTGTAATTTGCGTTATTAATGCTCTTAATTTGCATGTGCTAATTATGATTGCGTGGAAAAACTTAAAACTGATATTGTGTTCCCAATAGTAATCATTATAGTTTTCAGTGAAAACTTTTAAACGGCCAATATTCAGTGCTTATAAACGAAATTTTCATTATGTTTCCCTAAATGGAAATAAGAAGCGTTTTATATGTTATTACTTGCGTTTTGCACCCAGGTGCACAGTGCACCTACTACATAGTCCATTGACTTAAATTAGGGGCATTTCATTTTGTTGGATTTGTTTTACAATCTACTTGTAACTTGTAAGACATTCAACAAGTTTTTGGTTTTACACAAAAAATATTAAACAATTCTAATAATTTTATTATGAGATATTGATAAAAAATTTTAAAAAATCGGGATATTGGTGTTTTAATGTAGTTTTTAGTGTGATGTATGAACCCCTATTTTATAAACCTATAACCAAATTTGCTCTTTATTGATTTTAGACTAAATAGGTGCTTATAAAACTATTACATTAATTTAATATAATGAACTAATACTAAAATTTACATCAAATCTCCGATTAAGAGTGGCGTAAGGATTATTAATATTGAGGGTAAAAAGTTGTTCAAACCTTCCAAATCTTCAACATAACAAACCATGAATGATAATGTAGGATTCACACTTTAGGTCAGACTAAACTAGATTGCTACATCGGTTGTTGAGCACATCCAGCACTATACACTTCATAACAATCAAGATTAGGAGCATCATCTATAACCGCATGCCATATCTCATCAATCAAAAACAACACATTGCTTAAAACTTTTATGAGGGATTCTCCTCTTCTCTCTATAGTGTTGATTATAGTAATTACTTCATTGCCTTCTCCATCTCTCTCTCTTGCTTCTCGTTCTTGCTCTCAATCTTAATTTACTTGAGAAATTTGAGTGATTTGAGTAAAACAATTAAAATCTTTTGGCACTTTCTCTATAAAAGTAAGAGAAAAAGAGAGGATCAAGAGAAAAATACAAGATTCTTAAATAAGGAAAGAGATGATATATTTTTTTTACATCAGGAAAAACACAACTACAAAGTAAAATGGAAAGAAATAAAATTACATCTACTATAATTAGCTAAACTATGAGCAAAACCTACCTAATCCCTATGGACTTTGAAAATTGTACATATATCAAACTGTTTCCTCTCATTTTTTATCGACGAAATTGTGTGAAGGATCTGAATTGAAGGTGTGATATGACCGCTGAGGATACTAACGAGAAGTACGAGGTCAGTAAGGAGATACACAACCTTGATGTCCATAGCCCATAGCCATCTCATTGTAAGAAGACAATGTAATACCTCATATTTAAGACATTATATTAATAACTTTTATATGCTAAGTTATATTTTAAATTAAATGTAAATTATTTATAAGCATTTTAAATAAAATTATTTTAAGAACTTTTTAGTATAATTAAATAATCTAAAAATTATTTTGGCCCAATTATAATTTATTTTATAATTTTATTAAGAAAATTATTTAATTTCATAAATAAATATTTAATTCCTCAATTATTCCATTAAAATTTCCAAAAAGCCCTCCAAAATATCTCAAAAAATATTCCAAATATCCACTTTTATTCTAGAATATTCTAGAAGCTTTTAAGATATTATTCTTAGCAAAAAAAGTTAGTTTAAGATATTTATAAAGATTATTTTTAATTTAAAACCAATTATGTTAAAAATCGGATATATTTATCAAAAAAAATTAAAATTTTCAAAATAAATTCGACCATATCTAATCATGTCCAGCTGCCATAATTAGTATTTAAACAAAAATTTAAATTATTATATTTATTTTATCCTAATTTAAAGGATAGTTTTCGATGAAAAGATAATTTTAATTTAAAAATAATAGATTTAAAAAAAATGAAAATAAATTCTAACCTTATCATATCCTTTTTCTATGATTGATATTTAAAAAATAAAATTATTATTATTATAAAATTTAATATTTTTTTAACTAATTCTAATTGGTTTGTTTTGAATTAAATAATTTTAATTGATTAAAATATTTAATAATTTAATTATTTTAAAAATAAAAAAATTTTCTAAAAATTTCGAGGATAATTATCATTTTAAATTCATATTTATCATTTAATTTTTTTAAATCCTAAAATTTATCCTAATTTTTACTATAAATAGACCCTTAAATCTCACATAATTTTTCACACAAAAATTATTAAACCTTTTTACTTCTCTTAAAATTTCTCCCTCTCTTTCAAGTCACTCTCTTCATCTATTCATCTTTTTGGTGCCTCTAACAATCACTAGCCATCGTAAGCCTCTTTTTTTCTTTAACTATTTTAATTGTTTTACAAATCGTTATTTTTTTAAAAATATTTCTAAATTTAATTAAAGTTTAAATATTTTATGCATATTATTATGTTGCATTATGTTAATTAGTTCATGTTAATTGATAGGAATATAATCTTGAAATTTAGTAGGAAGTTGCTAGAAAGTACTATAATTCAAGGTACGTATATGTGTGAAATCTTTTCATGTTCAATTAAATATTTTGTTGAATTATATTGTATTAGGATATTTTTATTATGTATTTTTCTAAATAAATTATAATTGAAATTTTAGCAATGCGCCATTTTTTTTAAAAATATATGTTTATATATGGTTATCTATTTGAAATTCCGATTATATAAAAAAGGGTTGATATACATTTACCTTATTTTATTTAATATGTATCATGTACCAAAAGGGCCGAATGTCATTTGAAATTTCATAATTTTCAATGAGTTTTAATAATTAAAGCAAGATTTTTGTATTTAAAGGAGTTATAAAAGGAGAGTTATTATTATTATACATTATCACTTGATTTCATAATCAAGAAGAGTTCATCCTTCAAAGTCCACTTGTTGGAAAATAAAAGAAAACTACAAGGATAGATCCGTGATGGGATAAGTAACTTGGGGGGTGTGCACACTTAGGATCAAGGAGGGGATATAAGAAGAGTAATTTTTTTTTATTAATCGTTTTAATAATTTCATTTGTATTGAATTATTATAAAGGAAGGTTTAAAGTTTATTAATATATACAAAGGCAAGTTTGAAATAGAGGAATTTAAAAGTTAAAGTATTTCTTTTAGCATGTATACGTACACAATGTTTTTACACTGACACGTATTTTCCTATTTGTTTTTGGTTCTCCTTAATTATCATTTATGGTGAGTAGGTTTGCTGGAATAAATGTGCATGAGAGCATTACATCAAGGGGCACATACTAGTTAGGAATTTTCATAATTTTTCTTAATCAACTTTTGTACTTTTGGATAATCAAAATTATTATTATTTTTTAAATAAATCAAGTTTTTCTTCCGCTGTAATATAATAATTAGTTAGCATAGCCAAAGCGTGGTAACACGTGGCGGTAATTCCCCTAAGTTACTAAAATTACTATCATTATTATTATGTTAGTAATTTGGGAGTGTTACAGATAGACAGTTGCCTCTGCATGAAGTGGTGACGAGGCCCTAATGGATTCACTTCCTCCTAGGTTAGGGTTCCATTCCTCGTGCTAAAGGCCCATCTTGTACCTCCATTTTTTGTCTGTAGTGCACCATGACCCATCAATTTGGACTAGGAGGGCGTTAGGCTCTTAAGACATTTCCTAACTCTGCACAGAAAAACCATGGCGGATGTGACATATCGCAATTTCCTTGGAAAGAGAGGATCGTCGTACTTTTACTTGCCCTTTGAGAAAACCTTGAAAAAAAACCTTTAGCTTCATCGAAATGGATGCGGAATAAGGCGGGATTAACAAATACATTGTTGAAAACAACATCATTTCTTGTTCTCCAGATACACCAAAGGCCACCAACAAATTATGCAAATTTCTCACGATCCGAGTTATAAAAGAATCGGATGTGGGTACGAAAAAGTTGTTTTTATAAAAGAACCGGTTGGTGGCCTTTTATAACCGGATTTCGCCAAATTAATTTGTTGGCCCGAGATTGAACAAAAGCGCTTAATGATTCCATTTAGGTTCTCACATCCTTCCATAGTTGCCTTTTTGAAGAAGATGGCATCATCTGCAAAGAAAAGATGATTTATCGGAGGCGCCTTTCTGAAGCATTAAATCCCTTGAAACTGTCTTAGATCCTGGCCAAGTTGGACCGTTATGGAAAGAATATCCATACACAAAAGGAACATATAGGGAGAGAGAGGGTCTCTCTGACGCAGACTTGCTTTCGGAAGCAACACAGGTGAGGTATTTCCATTAAGAAGAATCTTGACGGAGACTGTAGAAAAACGTTGATGAAGAATTTGGATCCACTTCTCAGGAAAGCCATACGCTTGAAGAATTCTAATGAGAAAACACCAAATAACCTTGTCATATGTCAATTTTTCTAGATGATGTCTTTGGACTTGACAATATAGAATCTCTATCATTATTTTTAATAATTGAAAGGATGAGGGGTACTATGTGTATGAACTTTTGGTTTTCTACCAAGTATGTATATTAATAATAATAATAATAATAATAATAATAATAATCATAATAATAATGATAATAATAATAATATTATAAAGAACTTGATGTAATTACTCTTTTTATACACATTAAAATATACATAATGGTATTTTAATGTGATGTTTGAACATAATATGTTGTGAACCCATTGCCAGATTTATTGTTTATTCAATTTTCAAAAAATTGGTTATTATGGATAGCATGGGCTATTTTGGATAAGGTGTTAATGTTTTTTTTTTTAGCTTTGTTGTGCTTTTGTATATATTGAATAGCAACTAGCAAGTATAAACAAGATGTGCATCGTCTCCATCTTTTACTATTATCCATATCTATGTATTTGAATATATTTATGATGATAATGATCAAAAAAAATTATTTTGTTGAAGTTATATTAAAAACTACGGAGTAATCAAACACTTCATATTTACGATTGCCACCCTGTCACATTCTAGTTATATTCCTTGTAGCCAAATTAAATAAATGACTTCAAAAATAGAAAATAAATTATACACTATGATCTTTTAAACTATAATATATTATATCATTGTGGGAAAAAAATTTATGTTCAAAAGTAGTAATAGTAATTGTAAATAACTTGAAAAAAATTGATTATTTATTTTGAAATACTTTACAAACTAATTATCGATGCTACCATTTAAGTCCACCACACTTACACCTACAATAGCAAATAAGTTAATATTAATATTCACATTACTAGTCATAATCATACACTAATACTGTTTCATTTGGTGAAAATATTGGCTGATACCGTCACATTAGCCAAGTGATGTGACACTGATAAAGTATAAAAGGTCATCCCGCGCTAATTTCAAATTAGATATATCTTGGTTATAGAATAAAGATCTCAGGTACTTAAATTTATTATCTCATATATACAAATAAATGTCTCATATATTGAATTTATTATCTAAAATATACAAATAAGGATCTTAGGTATACAAAAAAAGATTTCAGGTATTGTATTTATTATCTCATATATACAAATAAATGTATCAGATATTGAATTTATTATCTCATATATACAAATAAAGATCTCAGGTATTAAATTGTATTCTGAACCTTCGTATACAAGTTATGATTTTAGTTATAGAATTAAAGGTCTCATGTATTGAATTTATTATCTCAGTTATGCAAATAAATGTCTCAGGTATTGAATTTGTTATCTTAGATATACCTAAGATAATATCTTCTTATCTTGAGATAATAAATAATATACGTAGTAAGAATATAACTGAGATATTAATTATATATTTTTTAAATCTTAATTACTATAAATGAGATCAGAACATCTATATCTTAGATATTAATTTATATAACTTAGATATTAATTTCTATATCTAAGATGTTAATTACTATAATTGAGATCACATTCTAGGATGACTACATTAAACAACATCCAATGCACTTCTAAAGTGCCTTATTTATATATAGGAATTCAGCTTTCCTAAAATTGCACTTTATGCAGATCAAGATTGTCACTATAGAAGCTTGAAGGCACCACCAAAATTTCTAGCCGACCCATCCATTCTTCCCCGGGCTTCAGTGTGATGGGACTCTCAACCACTGCCTCGACAACACAAAGCATATACTTGTATTCCTCATCCCACCATTGCCTTTGATTTCTTATCCCATGGATTCCATACAACTGTGCAAAATTAGGAAAGAAAAACATCACAAAGCAATATTGACAATCCACATCAAGCATTTTTCAATGCTAAATTGACAACAGTATAAACAAGCTTTTCTGCTTGTGCTTCATACCAACATCTGGTAAGCCTTCCTTTTTATATCACAAACGTTCTCTTCTTTCCATGATCAATGACAACAATAGGGCTAGGACAACTCAAATATACTCGATCCACCTAAAAGCCCACATGCAGGTGTAAAAGGAGTGAGCAGAGTGGTTAACTAACTCGAAAGAAATGGTATGGTGGTGTCGTGGGTAGTTGTCTCACTGGCGAGATTGTGAGATAAGTCACACATAATACCAACTAGTTTCATTTGAGACATAGATGATGCAAAATCCACATAATTGTACCTGCCTATCATCCTTAAGTATTACTCTACAAGTTTAAGTTGGCAATTAGGTAATTTGGATAAGGTTTTGATCAGATGAGTTCAGGTCATGCTTAGATAAAAATCGTTTTGTGGCTAATCTCGTGTTGGTTTGAAATTTGTTATGTCATTTCTTATATTATCTAGAAAGTTATAGTGATAAATTAAGCATTATTAGACATTAATTAGGGTCTTCTATTAAGGTTAAGTGTGGTATGAGCCTAAGTCATGTAATATTTAAATTATGAATGGTACTCTTTAAATTGGATAATAAGGATTTAGAACTCATTCAAAAGTAAACCAAACATTATTAATAGAATATAAAACTCATTTAAAAAATAAACCAAAAAGTTTTAAAAGTGATATAATTATTTAAATTTATATATTTAAGAAATAAAGTTCTATATCATTCCATTTGTAATTTGAGAATCGAACTAATTTAAATACGCATCACTCCGATATTTTGCCTAATTGGTATTGAGGTTTCTTTGGACTTAGCGTGTCTTGACTCTTTTGACAAACCCGAGAAAATCCAAACCGAATATAGGGGGGCGTCTCGACCCGCCCAGAAATATTTGTGTTTCTTAAGTTTTGGCGGTGAAAGGAAGCGCGTAATGTCCCGCACTCTCTCTGTCTCCCCCCCTCCCATACGCTCACTCTGTTCGTATTCAGGTCAGTCAATTGTACTCTACTCTAAACCAACACCGTTTTTCGTCAGTTGTTTCGTTTGATTACCTTCACATTTAACTACTCGATTTCATAGCTCGACGAATTCGGGACTGATGTATTTATTTCAAGAAAATGGGTCAATTGGTGAAGAATTGCGGGTTATTTGGCCCAAAATTTGAAGAATTAGGGTTTTCACTTTTTAACTAGGGTTTCGTGAATGATGTCGATTGATTGATTACTTCGTTATATATCAATGCCCATGTTTGTAGTTGTGTGGGTATTTTTGTGGGTTTTGGGCGGCCATCATTAGCTGTACAGATTGTTTTGATGGTGGGTATTTTGATGAATTACTCCTTTGCGCGTTGCGTTAGAAACTAGGTGATTCCGGAGCCATGCTCGTTTTATTTAATTTTTTTTTTTTTTTTGTGATGAATGCTCTATGTATGAAAAATAATTAGAAGTATGATTTCTAGTTTGATCATCTACAATTTGAGATTTTAGTGACCAAAAATATCATATTAATCAATCTCAATTAGAATATCGTTTCTTACATCTTCCATCTTCCATGTTATCATTTGATGTACATGCTTTTGTTTTGGGAGGAACTTGAGGAGGGAAAATGTGCTTTAGTAGGTTCCGCTTAAGTGTGATGTATTGATAGCATATGTAAGGGAAAACAATAAAATAGACATAGGTGTTTGACAAAAAGAGAAAATATAGCGGAATCATGAAAGGTGAAGCTTAGACAGCTAGATCGAATTTGGCTTTCACTTGTAATTTCTATATTTAATCTAAAATGGAAATGTAGCTAATAAGGTTATCAACAGTTGCCGTGATTTATTTTGATATTGGTATAAGACTTATTAAGTTGCACTTTTTGTCATTTTCTTTCCCTTGAGTAGTATTAGTAACAAAATGAAAGTTTCAGCTTTGATTCCCAAAGAGATTGGTTAGTTGTGACAGTTTTGATGGAAACCATCAAGCCTTTGTCAGAGGCTGTTCAAAGTATAGTGCGCTCTGGGTTCCTCATTAGCTGCTTAACAAATGTTGTTGAAGAGCTCATATATAACAGCCTAGATGCTGGTGCAACAAAGGTGCGATTTCTTCTCAGTACATGAGTAGCTACAGTCAAATTTGTTGTATGACAGTTTCTTCGCGAATTTATGATATTGAATTTTTTAGCTGTTACTAAATTGTTTTCAATCTTTATGACTGTTATCCACTAGAACAACATTTTAAAGAAGATGACCCATATTTTAAAAATAAATTGTAAGAATGTTTATGGTATTGGATATTCGCATTTTTAAAGTTATTGTATTGTTTCAGGTATCTGTATCTGTAGCTGTCAACAATGGTTATGTTAAAGTTGAAGATGATGGTAATACACTCTGCTAAGTTGTGTCAGGATACCTGTACCTATCCAATCAGAGCACTAAATGACTTGTACATGTACTGACTATGCAGGATCTGGTATTAGCAGGGATGGACTGGTGCTGTTGGGAGAAAGATATGGTACTAAGGGCTTCTCTTTTGTTAGATTTATTTATTTCCATGCTCTTCCAATTTTATGTATGTTATTTTCATTAAGTGTATATGCTCCAAATTATGAACCTCTAGACTTCTTTGATTTGCTACAAAGTGTGAATGATTAATTACTTTGATGGCCTAGTTTTCCTGTCAATTTTGTTGTATGAAACCATTGAAGCAGGAGACAACGTCTTTGACGATTTAAATAGTCATTTTTCTTTTATTATGAATGAGATGGTATTGGAAATTCGCAAAATGCTTTTGTTTCAAGTGTTTATGCATTGCAAATATCAAGATCTTTCACAAATATGAGGCAAGAGGGGAAGCACCTGGTTCCTTATGCCAATTTTGTATTCCCTCTCAATTCAAACTTAAGATTTTCCAAGATTATTATCCATTTTAATATGATTAGAATTTTGGTCTTTTGTCTTCTGCTTGATTATGCAACCTTGTTAGGGGAAATGGTACTCATAAGTCTTAATTGTTGTTTAGCACTATTGAAACCTTTTGGTGGAGTCTTTAGTGTTAGGTCAAACTAGAGATATCTTATTATATTCGTAAGAGATGCTTTTTGTTCCTTACCATTTTTTGTGAATGCATGATTATTTTATGCAGTGACGTCAAAACTCCAGCATTTTCATGTAAAAGACGATTTTGTGGGAAGCTTTGGGTTTCGTGGAGAAGCTCTGTGCTCAATAGCTGATATCTCTTTAGTGGAAGTTGTGACAAGAGTCCAGGGGAGGCCCAATGGATATCGCAAAGTCATGAAGGCAAGTATGACTTACTATTTGACACTTTTGTTTCATATGGTCTGGGTGTTCGTGGCATCATCTGATCTATTTTCTTCTTCACAATCACATTTAAGTTTTTCTTCAGGGTCGCAAATGCCTCTGTCTCAGTATTGATAATGATAGGAAAGATGTTGGCACAACTGGTAAGGTGATACATTACATGGGCCATTACTAACCTATTTCTTGACAGGTGTACTTTTTTTCCTCTTAATATGGGATTTTTTTTTTGGCGGGGGTTGGGGGTGGACACAAGTTTCGAATAAACATTGGGCTTCCTTGATATCATGAAGTAATTTATAGCAAAGTTGCCATGTAACAATTGTGAAGAGATGAGTCGAAGTTTTCAGATTACCTTTTTACTTTCAACTTGCATCTTAAGTCAGGAAACATGAGCAACAATATTTATTTTTAGAGGGAAACATAAAATGGAATAGTAGGTTTTAAGTGGGGATGAGCCAAGCTGAGTGAACTACTACGTGGCTTGAATCTATGTTATTTGAAATTAACGTTTGATCTTGGGCTTGAGTTCATCTCAATTTGGATAAATATGAAGTTACCCACTATCTTCTATCATACCTATTTTCTCCCTCTATGAAACCTCCCTGTGTTTCCAATCACTTCTACTTTTTTGCACTATTACACCAAAAATATCCACTATAATCTTTACACATAGTATGCCAAATTTATTTTTACAATCTTTTGTTAGATTGGGGGGGTGGGGGGAGTAGTTATTTTCCTAGTCTGTGGGCCTATGAGCAGTATTCAACTGATTTTAAATTCTTGAACTATAATGTCAAGTTCAAATTAGGGTCATTAACAAAATGAGTCAAGCCAAGCCTTATTTTAAGCTGATTTGAGTCCAAATTCTTTGTCAAGTTTCTTTGTTCATGGTCATCTTTAGTTTTAAGTCATTTCTCACTCAATTAAGTTGCTCGTGGACAAAAATCCCTGCTTTATTGTCATGATCACTTGATGTACACAGCGACTTACGGGTCAATTCTTGTTTAGCCTTTTATGTGAAATGGACTTTGCACTTATTTCTCTTTCTCAGGACTTTTGAGTTATAATGTCTTTTTCTTGCACAAATTGTCTCTGATCTTTCTTAGTCTCAGAATTGAAAATTTGACAATTCAAATTTCTGCAGTCATTGTTCGTGATTTATTTTACAACCAACCTGTGCGGAGAAGACAAATGCAGTGCAGGTACCCTAATTTTTTTGATAATAATTACGCGTAATAAATTTCAGATAATGTCTGGAATTCTTGAATTTAATTGTATGCCTGTATTTGTGCTGTAGTGTCAAAAAAGTTCTGCACTCAGTTAAAAAGTGTGCATTACAAATTGCCCTTGTCCAGCCTAAGATTTCTTTGAAAGTCATTGATATGGAGAGGTTCGTTGACTTTACAATTATAACAAATCATTTTGTTTGGAATGCTCTTATTTGATTGGATTGGTGTACAAATGCAGCGGAGATGAATTGCTTCGCACACGTGGTTGTCCTTCTCCTTTGACACTATTGTGCAGCAATTTTGGTATTGAAGCCTCTAGTTTGCATGAGTTGAGCTTTTCAGAAGGCCCGTTAAAACTTACAGGATATGTGTCTTCTCTATCGGGTTCTTTCTCATCAACGGTTAGTCTGTTTGTACCTATGTTTGATTATTAAAGTGAACACTAATCAGCATGAAAATGTGTCTGACAGATTGATTATGTTTTGCAGGTCATTCAACATATTTGTATCCAAAATTTCAATCATCAAACTGAACGTGAACTTTATGTGGAAGTTGAAATGATCCAATGATTCTTTGAGTTCTGTGTACCTTAACATATGCAGATGTCAACTCCAGGTTTGTGGTTAAAGGCCCAATTCATAAACTCCTGAGTCATCTGGCAGAAATATGCCATGACCAGTTGGGTAGTGACAAAGGTGGAAAGAGAGGTCATCCTCACGGTCCATTGTACTGTTTGAATCTAACCTGTCCTCGCTATTCCTATGATCTGAATCTTGAGTTTTCGAGGGCATCTGTAGAATTCAAGGTATCTTTTTAAACTTTCTGATTTTGTTGTGGATAATAATTGACATTGCATATCCTATTGGAATATGTGCGGGATTATTAGAAAATAATGGTAATTTTGATTTAGTTGCAAATCATGCATAGACCTGACCTTTATGTGTGTGTGTGTGTGTATACATATACATATATATATATATATATTTATTTATATTTATATTTTTTTTTTCTTCTGGTGAGGGCTTTGTTACTCATTACACTTTCATTAGAGAATAGAGATTAACATATGCAGAGCAATAATAACATGTACTGTTACATAAGTTTCCTTACAAAAATATGTTGAGGTCTTTTTGGTAGCACAGTATGAATGTACTCTCATTCTCTCTTTATTGAGGTAGATGGAGATGGATTTGAAAGCTGGAAACTTCTTTCATATTTTTCTGATGTACTTGAACATTGATTAGGAGACCAAATCTGTACATTTTTTTTGCTGATATATGAAGGGTTTGTGTAGCTAACACCACTTAGCTGGATAAGCTCTGTAGCTTCCTCGAATTATTGGCATTGTGCACGCACATAGATTGTGTTTCTTATACAAGTTCATTATGCTTATATATCTCCTCCTGAATTTTGGCAATATCTGCGTGTGCAAGTTATCCGGCGTACATTGTATTATCCCTTAAGATGTGACGGACAGAAAATTAGCTGTTGCAGAGTAGAAAAGTAACTTGCCTTGAGAAAAGTAAAGGATTCTCTTGCTCACAGTAATTCAAATGTACTTCAAAATATCAAATGGTCAAATGTGGGCAGAGGTTTGGTTTGTGTACTCCAATAGATGATTTTATGAAGTCCTTGAATGTTTATTTTAAGTTCTTACCATAAAATTAATGAATGAATTGTTTTCCTTTTTTAAAATTGGATTTTACCTTTGATGTGCTCTGATTATGGTGAAGCTCTAAGCCAAGGACCTATCTGATTCCAATCATCTTTGTACGCCGTTTTATTTCTTCATTTGCTCCTAGAGTTTGACCGGATTTACTTGTGCAGCCTCTGAAGTGTTGGATTGGTATTGCAGGATTTGGCTTCTATACTTGCATTTGTTGAAAAATCAGTCATGGCCATGTGGAGTGAGGAAATAAAGAGGGGTAAGACTGTAGATTTTTGGCTATATTGCTTGCCTGTGTCTTTATTCTTTAGGGAGTCTGACTGCCACATGTCATTGTCTTTCTTTTGCACCAGGGATTTCTCATAAACATGAAGCTGACCACATCAGGAAAGATGATATTGAGAAAGTAGTTGTAAAGAATTGTTCAGAGGGAAAAGGTTCTAGTTCCTTTTTAATGAATTTTATTTGAAATGTTTTTCAAGACTCCATGTTGTTTTTTGATCAAATAGTAGACAGTAGCTACCTCATTAGGAGATAATATTATTGCGCATCTACGTTATGAGATTGTTGTAATAAGCTTTTTCTTGGTCCAGATTGGTGGTTGAAGTCCTGTGAAACGTCTACAAAGAGACGTAGGACCCATAATAGTGAATATCAGCGTGCATGCACTGAAGATTCACTAGGAATGCAAGTCGAGGACTGCAACTTGCGTGCTCGGAAGAACTTTGGTAGACAGAACATGGATCTGGAAAGGATCACTGTGAAATTTAGAGAATCAGACGCTGAGAGGGAGTTCCCTCATCGGATGGATTTAACTGGAGTAAGCGAATTGTCTCACTCTAAATTTATATTTAATGTTAGGGAAAATATTGGCAGTGATCTGTTAGAGCATGATAAGAATCTAGTGGATAGAGATCATTTGAGAAATGATTTCACTACTATTAAAAGAGAGGCCAATTATACAAACAAGTGTCTCTTCAGTTCAAGTTGGATGGATGAAGCCAGTATAGATGATCCAATTACTGGGAGCCATGAAATAGGAAGTGTTTGGAATTTAGATTTCACACCGGAGAATGATTTGACTGTTCAAGTTCCTCTGAACTCTGATAAGGAGTCCCAATTTCAGACTTATAATTTCAAGGCTAACAGAAGCTATAACAATACCCATGGTAATGATGATGCTGATACTCTTAGTGAGAATTTTGATATCAATCAAAGAGCTCAGTATTGGAGTGAGGTAACTAATCCTTGGTTATTCCCTAAATCCAATATAAGAGGTTGCACTTGGAAAGATCTTGATCTTGATCATATGGAATGTGACAATTCATTGCCATCCTGTGGAGGATCCTTTAATAGGGAGTACCCTCTAGGGTCTCGAAGTAAATCAGGCACAGTTCTCCTTCCCTGCTTGCCAGCAAACTTTGGTCAGCAATCTGCAATTACATATCCTTTTCTAAAAGTGAGAGAGAGGGATTTTGACAATTTAATTCAGATGAAACCAGGAATTAAACATAATGGCGTTGATTCTTGTTTTGAAAAAGAGGAGTTATGTCGTGCCGGTCGTGCATATAGGTTTAGCAACTCGAATGACACTTCCATGAGTTGCTTGAATTCAACATCAGTATTTACAAATGAATATCCAGGAGTTGAAAATGGCATGTGGGAGATTTCCCCACATGGGCATAATGTTAATGAAATTTCCTCTATGAGATTTGATGATCCCTTTTTAGAAGACAAACATTCACCATCTCTGGTCCGAAGGGATAGGGTGATTAGGGACTCATCAGTCTGTTATAGTCCATTTTTATCCCCCAGCCAAAGAATCCAATTGGACCTGAAAAGATGGCAGGATTTTGGGCTGGACAATATCCCTAGAGAAAGGTCAGTGAGAAACTATGTAAATCCTGATGGCCTTTTTACTACCAGAAATGAGTCTATGGTAACATATGAATCATTTTCTCCATGTCTTGATTTCCTAAGCAGATCAAGTTCTTGTAAACCATCGGTGTGTTTTTCATCCGTTTCTACGAGTAAAGGTCCCAAAATTGATCATCCAAGATGTGAAGTTTTTGAACAAAATTACAGCTCTTTGGTATCAGGAAGCTCTGTTAGATCAAGAAGAAGCCATTCAGCTCCTCCATTCCACAAGGGCAAAAAGAGATTTCCTTCAGTGATAAGTTCTTTGTTTTATAAAACTGAAAACTCTGCATTGCCTCAAGTCACAGGTATTGCAAATTGTAGATGTTATGTCTGTAGGCCATAGGGTTCTTAACAAAGAAATTTTAGATGAACTAAGATCACATCTCTGTTTGTGCAGAAAGAGCCAAGTCGAAGAAACACCCACCAGCGCTATCTTCTAGTATGTGTTTCCAGCCTTATGGAAGCCATTCTTCGTTCAGTGTCGAGTATGTGTATAGTATTTTTGACTTTTTGCGTCGTTAAAAAATCATGCTCATAAATTAAAGCTCGACTTTTACACTGGTGGTTTTCCAGACAAAAGGGGAAGGAAACCTCAAACCTCACACCAGTCAATGCTTTGTCACTCGATGGAAACATAGAGACTGCTTGTTTCAGTAGTGGTAAATATTTTGAATACATGATTTATTTACTGATTTAGTAAAGCTCCTCTTTACTTTGATAAACTTTTAATTTTTAAGCATGCTACATAATTGGGTCACTTCTTCCCTAACTATCTATAGCATGTATTACCTCAAATAGCCAGTCATTGAAGGGGCAAATATATTTAGAATAAATTTAACATGTGTTTTTCTTTCTATTAAAAAAATCAAGGTCCATTCCACTGAATATCCTTTGTAGTTTCCACCTGTTTCTGCAATGAGGAGGATGTAGGTGTTGGCCTTTGACTTTTCTTATTTGAGTGGTTTAGTCGATGGCTAGGATTTTTCTTGGAAAAAAACCTTGGGGATTTTGTTCTTGCCATTCCAAACTCTCAAATAATAGTATAATTCTTGAAGCCATTTTTTGGTCCATTTGCTATTTACAAAGCTCTCTGTCTTTGTGAGTACTGTAGGCTACTTGAAGGATGTTCAGGTTCCTGAACCTTCAAAATCCAAGTGGCGAGATGGTTGCTCAGATGCTAGATTAAAGGAGATTGCCAACTATCTAAGAGTAAGATATTCTGATGATATTATGCATTTAGTGCTGTAAATATTTGACAGTTTTTAAGTGCTTTTCAAATCATTGATATAGGCTGGAGATAGGTCAAATGATCTTAAAGATGAAAATGAAATACTGGATATTCAGTCTTGTATGCTTGATCTTGATGGTGATTCGTTAGTTCCAAAATCGATCAATAGAAACGGCTTGCAGAATGCTAAGGTGCTTGTCCAGATAGATCATAAATTCATTCCAGTTGTGGCAAATGGAACCTTAGCAGTTATTGACCAGGTCTGTTATGTTAGCTGATTCTTTATCTTTTTTCTTATGAGGACAGAGCACTTTCAGTTAACTGTTTCGTTTTGTATTTGACATGCTACTTCATGTAAAAGGGATAAATTTGTCTTACACAAAAATTCCCTAAATTATATGGTTGAATCTAAGACATGATGTTGAACTCTTTTCCAGCATGCTGCAGATGAGAGAATTCGACTTGAAGAAATGCGTCACAAGGTTCTACCATTATCTATTGCAGGATATTGTATGATTGTTTTTTTGGGGGAGTTCTTATTCCTTTAGATGCTTATAATAGGTGATTGGTTGGTTTTCACACTTTTCAGGTCCTATCTGGTGAATTGAAGTCAATAACCTATCTAGAAGAAGAGAAAGAGTTGGTATGATAGGAGAGTGAAGAGACTAGATAGGCCTTACATTACATTTTATGACTTTATCTGAGTGCAGAAAGCTTTCAATGTAGGTTTTGCCTGAAATGGCCTATCAGTTACTGTGCAATTATGCTGAACACATAAAGCATTGGGGATGGATGTGCAACATTTTCTCTCAGGGTTCCGGATCATTCACAAAGTAATCTTCATTTTCTTCTCCTTTTTCCCTTTTCTTGTGCTCAAGTGCATACATTTATGCATGAACTTGTATACACCACCCATACACTCACATGTATGCACATGCGCACATACATGCACATTCAGAAATGAAACTCTTACTGATTGCTTTAAGTGTTAATAGACAGCCATTACACAGGCATGCACAAACACTCCCAACAAAGTCACACATGCTTGTACATGCATACATATCTTACACCTCTTACAGAGGACAATAACCACAAACACTTCTGACAGCTCAAATAATAACTCATTTAATGGCCAAAGTATTACTCCTTTTTTGTAAGTGAAACATATTCTCATTCAAAGAAGGTAATAGAAGCAGCCGATGTGTCATTTTCCTCGCATAACTTTCTGTGTATACATGATACTCAGTTCCATCATCAGCTCTTGTTAATCTCAAATTCTTGATTTCCCTCAGCTTTACCCCAAATAGCCGGCTCACTGCAGTTATCAATTGCTGCTTTTGAACTGATCATTGGCAGGAACTGTAGCCATCTGTAACCCACTTGTGACCCCTCCCACCCCGCTACCCATCTTCTTCCTCTCTCTTATCCTCTCTTTCTCCACCCTCCATTGTCAAAAGTTCATTTTTATGCACTTACAGTATCTCTCAATGCTCCAATTTATGACAAGATGCAATCAATTTATTCTCACTTCAAAAACTTTTTTTGCAGGAATCTAAATCTTCTAAATGAGCGGCCATCTGATCTTACACTTGTTTCGGTAATCATACTATTTCTTCTGCCATCTGTTTCTGACTTCAGATTCGAGGACAACATCTAAAGTTGTTGTAACACCCCAACTTGCTAACATAATAATAATAATAGTAATTTTAGTAACTTAGGGGTATTACTACCACGTGTCACCATGCTTTCGCTGTGCTAACTAATTACTATATTGCCGCGGCAGAAAAACTTGATTTATTTATAAAAAAATTTGATTATCCAAAGGTTCAAAAGTTGAATAAGAAAAATTATAAAAAGTCCTAGCTAGTATGTGCCCCTTGATGTAATGCTCCCATGCACATTTATTCCTGTAAACCTACTCACCATAAATGATAGGTAGGACGAAAAAAAACAAATAGGAAAATACGTGTCAGTATACTGTGTATATATACATGCTAAAAGAAATACTTTGACTTTTAAATTCCTTTATTTCGAACTTGTCTTCTTATAATTAATTAACTTTAAACCTTATTTTATAATAATCCAATACAAATGGAATTATTAAAACACTTAATAAAACAATTTTCTCTTCTTATATCCCCTCTTTGATCCTAAATATGCACACACTCCAAATTAATTATCCCATCACGGATCTATCCTTGGAGTTTTTATTTGCCAACAAGTGGAATTTAAAGCATGAACCCTTCTTAATTATAAAATCAAGCGGTAATATATAATAATAATAATAATTCTCCTTTTATAAATCCTTTGATAAATTCTTTTAATACAAAGACCTTACTTTAGTTATTAAACCTCATCATTGAAAATTATTAAATCTCAAATTACATTCGACTCATTTAAAACATGGTACATATTAAATAAATAAGGTAAATGTATATCGTCCTCCTTTTTTTTATAATCGGAATTTCAAATAAATATCTATATCTATATATATATATATATTAAAAAACGACACATGGCTTAAATTTCAATTGTTATTAATTTAGCAAATTATGTATATAATATATATTAAAATTTTCGAACCTTGCTAAAAATATTATTTGTAGCTTAACATGATATAATTCACAAAATTTTACAACAAAACATTCAATTCCACATAAAAAGATATAATATATATATATATATATATATATATATATATATATATATATATATATATATATAGTATTTCCTGGCAATTTCCTACTAAATTTCAAGATGATCCTCCTATCAATTAAAATGAACTAATCAACATAATGCAACATAATAATTATGTATAAAATATTGAAACTTTGATTAAATTTAGAAATAGTTTATAAATTAAACAATTTGCAAAACAATTAAAACATTTAAATAGTTAGGGGAAAGAGGAGGCTCACGGTGGATGTTGGTTGTTGGTGGCGCAAGGTGGCTAGAGAGATGGAGAAATTGACTTGAGAGGGAGAAATAGAAAGTGTTTAATGATTTTTGTGTGAATAATTAGGTGAGGTTTAAGGGTCTATTTATAATAAAAATTAGGGTAAATTTTTAGGGTTGAAAACTAAAAGATAAGTATGGATTTAAAATGATATTTATCTTTCAAATTTTCTAGAAAAATATTTTGTTTTTAAAATAATTTTATTATTAGATAGTTTAACCAATTAAAATCATTTAAATCAAAACAAACCAATTAGAATTAGTTAACAAAGATAAATTTTATTTATATAAGTATTTTATTTTTTTTGAAATACTAATCATGGCAGCCGGCCATGATTAGATAAGTTTGAGAATTTTTTTTGTAAATATATCCAAATTTTAATAAAAATCAATTTTAAATTAAAATAACCTTTATTAATATCTTAAAATGATTTCTTTTTTTGAAACACTAATCATGGCAGCTAGCCTTGATTAGATAAGATTGATAATTTTTTTTTTTGTAAACATATCCAATTTTTAACAAAATCAATTTAAAACTAAAATAATCTTTGTAAATATCTTAAACTGATTTTTTTTGGCTAAGTGTAATATCTTAAAAGCTTCTCGAATTTTCTAGAATGAAAGTGGATAGTCAGAATATTTTTCTGGATATTTTGGAAGGCTTTTTGGGAATTTAATGGAATAATTAAGGAATTAAATATTTATTTATGAAATTAAATGATTTTCTTAATAAAATTATAAAATAAATATATAAATGGCGGTCCATAATTATGATTGGCACCAAAAAACTTTTTAAATTTATTTAATTATACTAAAACGTTCTTAAAATAATTTAATTTAAAATGCTAAAATATAATGTACATATAATTTTAAATACAACTTAGCATATAAACGTTTTAATATAATGTCTAAAATATGGGGTATTACAGTTGTTGCCAACATCCGGTTTAAATTTTGTTCTTTTTATTCTCTATTCAGTAGAGTTCATTTCTACTTATAATTTGGAGGTCAGAGATTTCTAAGTCACAGACCTCAGGGTGTTTAGTTTTCTGTTATGCCTCTAGCCTATTTGATTGTCCATTTCTAAAATGTTAGTCAGATCTGGAAAATGGATTATATTTTGTCAAGCTCATAGTCGTACAAAAAGATAATCAGGTTGATATTCTGTAGAAAACTAGGAACTGTCACGGCTCAACACACTTGGAACTTACTCAACCTTTTTGATTTATCTGTTTGGTCACATCAATCTGTTTATCTCAGCATGCAATCACATTGTAGTGCCATTTTATTGATTCAGTGATAGCCAACCTCCGATTTATTAAAACTTTGAATTTTTTAAAGGATTATATTTTCCCAAAATTTTATTTTTCAGTTGTGCTAAGTTATTAGAATTTCCATAGGTTTTGAACAAATAGGTACTTTTCTTATATTTATTTGAAAAATAGCGCTTACCTGAGCCTTCTTTTTATAAGGGTTGAATGCTTTAGCTCTTTTGAACCCTCTGATTAAACAACCAGTAGCCTGCTTATTGTCTTTAATTCATGCTGGCTGTGATGTGGGATTAAGTCCTGCCTTCTCTAATTTTCCTGAAGTGTACAGATTTTTGTATTTGTATCTTACGTTATCACACTTTACATGCTCAGGATTATCCAGGCTGGTGATGACATAATTTCTATGGAACTTTATTGCTATATATTGGGCAGTACATTGGAAACAGTAACCCCATTGAGAGTAATGACATGAGGACCAGGAACATCATGTGGATGCTTCTGGTTTTAATAATCTGTACATTCTGAAATCGAAGACGATAACCACAACAATAGCCAGTATGGTTATCCCGGTTAGGAAAGTTTGGAGAGATTGGGTGTGTGCAACCTTATCGATAACTAGTAAAAAATATATAGCAAAAAAAAAAAAAAAAAAAAAACTAGTAGAAAGGTCACGTTTGAGAGGCCCAAGCAAAAGTGTGCTATTATGTGTTTTTATTTTGTTATTTATCTTGCTGGTTAAAATTCTGTTCTATTTTGTCTCAGTCCCCTGATAGATTTATATATGTGGAAAATTTGGTAATCCTAACATGATTCAATAGGTTTTTACGTTTTAGTTGATATGACAAGATAGATTTCACTGTTGTAGCATCCTTATCTTTTCTCTGGTGCGCATCTTCGTAAATCTGTGTTGCACAATTTTCATATGATACCCTGGGGTTGGTGCATGCTATGATTGCTATCATTCAAATGGCCCTGAGAAAAATAGTTCTGTTGTACTTTAGATGCTTACTGATTTGTGATCCCTTTTTGTACTTGAGAGTTGAGTCATACAGAGAGAATAAGTAGGGAGATAATCTTATATTTGCGTTTCTGATATATTTTTTGGTGCTTAGGTGCCATGTATTTTGGGCGTAAACTTGTCTGATACGGATTTAGTGGAATTTCTTGAACAAGTAAGCATAGACTCTCTCCTTATATTAAAGAGAGTTTTGTTAACGTCAATAAATAATTTTCCAAGGAAAAATTTCTTTACTCTGCTTTATTCTTTTTAACAGCTTTCTGATACTGATGGATCATCAACCATTCCCCCATCTGTAGTCCGAGTCCTAAACTACAAAGCATGCAGGGGTAATCCCTCTTTTTCTCTCTCTTGTCTGCATTATTTCTTCATTTTTGGTATATAGATTCAATTCTGGACCTGAATTTTTTTTATGCTTCTGCTTTGCCTCTCTGTGTCTAACTGGAAAACATGGAAAGAAAGTCATGCATGATTGTCCACCTTGCATGTTGTGATTGGAACATGTACATGGCTTCCACCTAAATGAATTTTTGATTTATAGAACTAAAGGAGGAAATAGATTACCTGTAGGAAATAGATTAGATTGGAATCTTGTACAGTACTATCTTCTTACGCCCAGTTGAACATGTTGACTCAAACAGTTGAACATGTACCGCTTTCTTGAACAATGTGATTGTACTAGTCGCTGTCAATGTTCCTTTATTAACCTTACTATTTGTTTTATTCCGAAGGCGCCATCATGTTTGGGGACAAACTCATGCCTTCTGAATGTTCCCTCATTGTTGAAGAGCTGAAGCGAACATCATTGTGTTTTCAAGTAAGTCTCAAGACCTTGGATTGGACAATAGGTACTGTACTGCAGATTTAGCCTGAGTTTGTCTTGACAATTTGTTTTATGTAGTGTGCTCATGGAAGGCCAACGACAGTGCCTTTGGTGAATCTGATGGCATTGCACAAGGGGATCTTGAAGCTTGGTTCCCGGCATAACTATTCTAAAAATACATGGCATGGGCTCTGCAGGAAGGAGATTACTCTTGATCGTGCCAAACGTAGACTTGATATGGTAAGAGGATGTGAATGAAAAACTGGGCATGCTGGTGTGCAATGAATGGTTTGGTGGATGTATATCAGGTTGATATTCCTTACGCGGTTGTTTTCTTCGGTACTAGTAGTTCTCTAGCATTTCCAGTATTCTTTTTTTTTTTTTTTTAAATCTGAAATAATTGTATCTGCATTCGCTGGCTACTTTGTAAATAAGTTTGCAAGCAATAGTAGCTGATCTTATCGTTTATCTGTTATCCAATCTGGAATTGATTTAATCATGTGGTGTTTAATCCAATAAGCTAATTTAGCAGTGTAAATGTGAGTTTACTGAGTTTTTGTGACTTGTCATGAGGGATATGTTAGATTCACGTTTTCACATTTAACTCATCCTATGCCAAAATATTGCTGGGTTTTAAAAAGACCTAAAGTGCCTAAGAGAAAGGTACTTCCTCTGATCAACTCTTTTGGACTTCTGATTTTTCTCACTGCTCTTTCATTTTGGGTCTGGACTCTGGACAATGACTTAATGGACTGCTATATTTCTAATTTTCTATCTGATAGACTTGTTTGCACCTTCACTAAAATTTCCTGCATGGTATATATTTTGCTAGTTAGCGAGACATTGAAAGAAATATCTAAATGAAATACATATTACATCCGTAGATTTGTCAAGCAAACTTATGTACTCGTACTTTTTTGATAGAAGTAAATAGTTTTCATGAAATATAACTTTTTGATTTGATATCCAAACGTACCATATAATAAATGGAGTGGTAGATACATTGAAGATAATAACCAATTTTTTTTAACAAAGTTTTAGTAGAAATCAACTGACAAGAATACAATCTTCGTTCTCTCTTTCCTTGAAAAGTGTTGAAGCTCTCCTTTTTTTTATGACAACGTAATGAACGACCAAAATTTGGTTAACTCAAATCTTAATTAAGCATTTGAGCTTTCCTTTTCAGAGGCGGAGACAACCGTCATTCTTGGAATACTGTTTAGAGGTCAGAAAAATCAGCCAATAATGCTACCTTTATACAAACCCATTAAAAAAAGATCCTGAAGCTCTTATAAATCCATAATGCAATTCGTTACTAATTGAACCAAATTATTCCAATTGCTGTATTCTGTAATAGGAAGAGCAAAATGAGCAACGACGCAATATCAGTGTTCCATTGATTCCTCATAGCAGCAATACTTTTTGGGTTTGGGGAGGCGTTCTGATATCGTTAAGCACACCCGTTCTGATATTCTTAGATTTATCCAAAAATGAAGTATTTAACAAAATCAAACAATAATTATACTGATCGACATGTGATTATATCATGCATTCTTAAATTACTAGCATTATATGATCGTAATTTTTATTTTCACAAAATCATGCATTCATCAATCTTTTGAAGGAGTGATATAACATCAAATAAACATTGCACGACCGTGATTTTTGTCATTAAAACAATTTAAAGCTTTGTAAACAAAGCACTTTAATTTCATCATTCAGGCAATTTAAACCCACCCTTTGTGATTAGCTTTAATGCTCTGAAATGTAACAAGGATACACAGGGAATGAGCATCTGTCTTTGACCAATTGAGTGGGAAGCTCTAGATTTTACAAGAATCCAGAAACATTTTCATTTGCTCATTTCCTAAATGAAAAAACTTCAAGCATAGCCCTTAGAACTGTTTAGAAATGCTAATTGGTTACAACAAACTGATAGAGAGGAGAGTTTTGAACAGAAAACAAGAGGGATCTAAGAAATGGTGCAAACCCATTGCAGAAAAGGCTATCATTTACAATATAGCAATCCCATAAAGACTACATCAGATAGACACAAACCACACACTCTCCAGCCAGCGAAGAGGTTAAAAAAAACAGTCACCGTCGTGCATCCGCCAAGGAATTCTACAGTTCCAATAAATCAGACTTTTAAGTACTGATAATAAATACATTAAAATGTTCATGCCCATTTGCACACACACGAGTTTGATCAGATATATCACTATGGACTTCAGAAAAGCAATCAAACTATCAGGGAATTGTTTACAATTCCTTTCTGAGGGGTTTCACTGCTACCTAGCTCAGAAATCTCAGCATGAGACCCGGCTTGGCTTGATGGCTTCATACGGCAAACATGATTCTTTTCGTGAAATATAAATACAGAGTATATAATAGCAACAACATATATAAGTCAACCAGTCATGTTGTAGTCCTCTGTTGACTGGTATGCGTCATAGCTCTCCGGTACTTCCATCTTACCGATCAAGTCATCAATTCCTGCACTTACAAAGGGGAACCCATAAACAATTTTTCATTACAACTTTGTCATAACTTATAGATAGAACTTCATCATGAAGCAAGAGAGCATGAGGTAACATGTGGCCATGAGTTTTATACTTCTCTGGCTATGCCAATGTCAGGAACAGAAATATTGGTTATTGCCACTGATTGTTCCACATAGACTTCAGAGGACTGATTCAAAATATGTATAACTCCTTACAACAGAAAACTATGGATAACAATGGGTAAGCGTTTGCCAGTAAAATTCTTATAAACGAGCACCAGCAACTCTGATATAAATGAACTGACATTGACCAGTCCTATTTTTCCTAAAAGGCTTGCTACAAATGAGGTGCTAGCATATAGTGTACAAGATAACTGGTAGTCAATTGAAAATTTACAATGAAAGTACGACAGCAGAAAAACTGGATTACTGGAGGTCTGGAGCCAATATGGTTCCGAAATCCAAAAATTTTAGGTTCTTACTGGATCAGATGCAAGAAAACAGGGAAAACATTGCCTCTTTCACTCATCTCACATGGGCCATATGCAGTCTTTCCAATTTTCAGGTAGGTTATACCAATAATGTTTCAATAATAGAATTTTATTTTCTTTCAGACATGATGTGCAGAGTAAACCATAGAGTGATTTTCCCATTTGAATTGAACTCATGAACAAATATTGAAACAATTTGCCAAGTAACAGAAATGCATGAAATTCAACATAAACTAATCAAGCAACAATCCTTTTTGCTAAATGGAGCAGACAGCAAGAGCACGCAACCAGAGATTGACCTAGTGAAAAAATGGAGCAAGGGCTAAAAAAGAACCTCTACCCTAATTAGCTCTAGGCAATTTAGTTAGGTGTCTTTCTAGTGGCTTGTATAGTTGTATATGTTCCCAATTAGCAAAACTCCATAAGCATACTTACTGACCCTTGGAATTTAAATGCATGGTAAATGATTGGGAGAGGAGGTATCAGAGAACATTATCCATTTAGGAACATTGTTCAGTATTTTTAATCTCCCATTCCCACACAGAACACTATTTTTTGGTAGTGATTGTTGAGTAGGCACAATTCAAAAAACTACCAGGCAAAGTGACTCTCAGTCTATCATACAGCCAAAATAGTGAAACCATATTTTTGGCAATCCAACCCTAAATAAACATTGCTGAAAACTTAGTTGAAACAGAAATACAATGAGGTTTCAAAGCGGTGTTTTGAGATCACTGCAAAAAATTTGCCACAACTTACTGACATTTTCCCTGTTTCAATTCTAAAATCAACTGTAAGAGTAGAAGATGACTGAGCTGGTTGAATAATTCATCTGCAGAAAAAAAAGCAGCAATACATATAGCCAATATACAGCTTATATTTTATCTTTATTTCCTTCAACATTTCTAGCTCCCAACAGCAGAGAGGAAAGAGCAAGCAGTGATTTAATAAATAAACAGAGTGGTGGAGGGATGGGGAAAGATCTGGATGAACATATATAATTGGAAATATAACACTCGTGTAATCACATACTTGGGTTCTGCAGGAAGCTTTCATAGAGAGCTAGTTGGCTGAAACTCTGCGTAGGTTTTGAACTGCCATCAGAAGCAAACACTGAATCCATTTTGCCAGGTTGTGAGTCAATTGTGTGCATACTAGAACTTATCTCCTGATTCTGGAAGCACGAGTCCTCAGCCCTCAGCATTGAGTTAGGCTGAGATTGAAAATCCTCAGGCTTTGTCTTTTTGTCTTTGGGTGATTCTGCATCTGCCTCAACCTCTGATTCAGCATTGTTTTGTGCATTGTTGTTTAGCTGTTTTCTTTTTGATCTAGCACGCCTGTTCTGGAACCAATTGTAGACATTTGTTTCAGAAATTTGCCCATGCTGAGACAATTCCATAGTTATTTCTTTAATCTTCTGTTTGCTTGGAGTTCCTGTGCCTTGGTCAAAGATGCGCTCAAGGATCTGAAGCTGCACCGGAGTAGGAGTCCACCGTTGCCTAGCAGTAATTTTGTGTCCCACAGCTGTGACCAATGGATCACAGTACAAATTTCCCATCCTAATCCCTGAATCAATCATAAGAAAAGAAAAAAAAAAAGAAAAGAAAGAATCATGAAGAAGAGTATCTATCATACAACGATCAAGATCAGCAACTTTAACGATCAGGTCAGTCAACTACCTCAATCTCTAGTGTAACTACTACCCTTGACATAATTTCTCAATCGATAAGGACTAAATAGAACTAGTACACTTTACTTCTTTGATACCACATGATGATTCACCTCCACAGAGAAAATGACCCTTGTAAGTTCGACATCATATCATTACCATTACAAAGAATATGACTTGATTTTACAGTTGCAAGGACTTATCAAAACTGTCTTTACTTATTAGGAGTGGTTGTTACACCATCAAGATATACAAAAGAGGTAGACTGCAGAATGTAGATGCATAAGACCTGAAGGATTTTGGTCTTTAATTTTCATTTCAGAATTGCACAGATAGACCCAGTTTTCAAAGCTCGACCAAATCATAATTAATGCACAAGCAGGCCAAAATCTAAAAGAGGGCATGGATGGACGTTATACTTAATAAATGGTAAGATCTACCTAGAGCATTGTGCCCATTCAATACACTAGTACAAACATACCATCGTATATATACACCACACACAACACTTTGCATGAAATTTCTGACCAAGTAAAATATTCCCACAAGCCGCCAATAATAAAAAAATAATTAACGTGTACTCTTCTATCCTTCAAAGATTGCCCCATTTGACTTTTTACGGTCTCTAAGAGACGACTTTAAACCTTTTTATCTTCAATTCGTAAGGCAAAAAATTATAAAAACTCGATATTTTAAAAATTTACATTAAGATGCATCCAACAATATACCAATTTAGTATTTTATTTCTCATAATGTGACGAAGATTTTGATTTAAAAAAAATTGAGCAATATTTGGGGGATGGAAGGAGTAGTATAGAAACAATTCACACTGTAGCTGTTAAACAAATCAGCCCTCCGTCCCCATTTATTTGTCACATACTAGATCGAATTCAAATTGAACATGACTATTAATTCCGGACAACAATTATAAGGATGAATTTTTACTTTCAATGGGGCAAATCAACTGAGATAATCATAAAGATTACATTTTTATTTTTCTAAAATTATTTAAAATGTACAAGACATATTGCAGCAGCAAATACCATGATAAAGTTTTGATCTTTATACTAGTTGATAAAACAAAATTAGGAGATCGTAATATGAAAAAGTGCAATTATAAAATACAAAAGTCCAGAAAACCCCAGATAAAAAAGACAAATAATTTAGAAACAAAAATTGAAACTAGAACAAAAATTCACTAGAACAAGTCAAATTACTGATTACCCAGTGGGAAATAAAGTCAAAACAGTAAAATAATCATATAAAAAAAAAGGAAAAGCAATCAAAAGTAAAAGAGATGAAAATAGAGGGGGCACAGAGATGTGGACAAACCAGCAAGATCTTGTTGAGCAGTGACGGATTTATGCATCTCAACAAGCTGCTCACAAATGGTAGCATAAACCGCTATTTGTGTACGAAGTATCTCAAGCTGTTCATCAGTCATGACTTTCACAAACAATACTCCGTTCATATTACACCCATTTCCGTCAATTCCGCTATTCATCAACCCATTGCCGCTGCCAATTCCGCCTTCATGGGGCTGCAGCTGCGGCGGAGGGATTTGTTGCGGATCCATCATTTTTTCATTTGAACATTAATAGCACACACAAAATGAAAGAAAAGATATGGAGAGTGATTGTGGGTTTTTTTTTTTTTTTTTTGAAGGAAGAGTGATTGTGCTTTTTATAGTTGCCACTATTCTGAGTCTACAGTTGAATATTATTACATTAACGTCAGAATAGTGGCGGAATTGGAAAGGTGAGAGTGGATTGCGGAGTTAGACTGAATCATTTTTTTGTTATCGTGTTCGCATGTGCGTAGCTTAGCACGCCCCCCTAGGTCAGGGTGCGCTTTTGTCCTTTTCCAAACTCATTTTGTTTTTAATACCCTCTTATATTTAACTTTTTAGAATCAAATTACAATTTAAAATATTTTTATCTAAATTTCTTAGAAAAAAATATTAAAAAAATTTCATTTTTTAAAAATTAAATAAAATTTTATTTTAATATATTATTTATTATAACATAATTAAATTTATAAAATTTAACTCAAAAAATACAAACGTAGCAAATAAATAAAAATGGATGGAGTACCATTTATAATCTAAGAATCAATTCTACAGAAAGAATTTAAAAAATTAAAAAAAAAATGAAGAAGATTTGATGAATTGTCTAGTAATAATGCAAACACCTTTAATTTCTTCTATGACAAAAGTGAAAAGAAATTATTGATATAGGATTAACATTTGTATTTCAAGACTTACTAACGTGTTAGTATAATCTGTTGGAGTATTTATAGATGGAAAGATTTCTTAATTTTTGACCCCGCTTCTATAGAAATATAGGCTGATAAATTGGGCACTTGAACCAAGTGGAGTAGTGTAGGAACTACTTTAGTCTGTTTCTGCAAAGTGTTGAGCATCCAAAAGCGTGGAGAATGTTATTGATGATCTACCAGTTTATATGAGTTACAATGCTTAAGTGGTAGAAAAGTATTTTCGCAAGATAAGAATAAATAGATCGATGTCATATTATTCCAATCACCTAAATATATGGGATATATATATTATCTTATCTTAAGAGTTTCTCCGATCCTGGTGGTAAAGTTGAAAAATCCTCAACTTTAAACATACTTATAGTATACTTAGTATCCAAGAAAACGGAGGAAGAAAGGGGAAGACAAAATATGTTCGAATTTTTATGGTATTATGTACTGTATCATCAAAATAATGCATATATAGTTTAGTCATAACACTTGTCTATAAAAAAAATGAGAACATTCCGTACACAGCACTGGCTACTAATCTTAATCTAGCCTGAAAATTATTTATGAAATATAGATGGAATATTCAAATTACACACTGATAGGCTCATCTCTACATTAAGAACTGTCAAGGTTAAGGTTATTATAGTGTAGTGCACATTGTTAACCGACAAAGCATGTGCTTCTCCGCCGTCGCTAATTGTCATTCAGCCAACCTGATCATATGTTTCATAGGACTAAAAAACACATACTGTACTGTTTTTGTTACTGCATCTCACGACTGCTAATTACAGAACATGTTTTGGGATCGGGACTTGGGACTTTGGACTTGGGACTTTGGAGGCGCATATTCTATTGTACTTTTGGCACTGTGCAGAGTGCCTCATATTTGGCATGGTAGAGCGCAACCTATGTGTCGGCATACATATACAAATTATATGCATCAAATAATAGTACAATACGGAGCAATGTTCACACGCGTACGTCAAAGTGTACAATAAACTTTAACTAAAGATGGCTCATATAGAATTTACTGCTCCGTTTCACAAATCTTGATGATGCCTAAGAGAGAAAAATACCATTGTCTTTCTGCAAAAGTAGACTTTAAATCAACTACCAAAGCTAAAAAGCAAGTAGTGTGGACTTATTTATCCACTTCAGTCTTCAAGTAGACCCCCTCCAAAGAGTAATGTCGGGTCTCCACTCTCCCTTTGAATTGCTAGGCAGCCTTTTCTTTTCTTTTCTCTTAAGGTTTGGCTTATACCATCTTCTGCTTCTTACTTAGAGAGTAGGGTCTTACCAAAGAGCGATCAGGATGCTTTTAGGAGTAGGTGATTAATTATTCTGTCTACCTAGCTCAATACGAGGTATTTTGTATGTTTCAATACATCAACTTTTTATAGTTTTGACTTATATATAGTTAGCACAGAGTATTATATACACACACGTGGTACAATAAAGTTATTATGTCCCTAATAAAATACAATAAAGTTATTGTATCTTCAGTAAAAATAATCACTCAATATAACAAGTTACCCTTTAAAGTTGATAAAAATTGACATATGTTGTGGTAAATGATAATTTTTGTTATATTAAAGGGTTATTTTACTGTGTATATACAATACTTTTTGTATAATCAGATATATTTACGATTAAAAATTTGTATTGATAAGTTTGTTTTGAGAAATATGCCAAGTAAAAAGAGATAGAATATTTACTTTTATTACTATGAGGTATAACTGTGTAAGTAACGTAACTACTCCGTACACTCCGTATTAATTTTGAAGGGATCGATAGAATTTCTTTTATACTCCTAACTTTAAACTGATTGATATCCTAATTGTCTCCTGCAAAGAAATTTTATTTTTTGACACAATTTCCCGTCAACATCCTCTCTACTTAAATGTCCATATCAGAGTTTGAAAATGGTCAGATACTGAAATAGTTGAACCACCCCTTAACCGCCCAAAAAATTAGGAGTTGGTTGGAGTTGAGGGCAACGCTATTCAACACAAGTCTACTAAAATTTGATGGTTCTCTTAACCAACATCCATAGTACTCTCTTTAGTGGTCGGTATATTAGGTTAGGTCCATTAGTTTTGGATATGACCGGCAAATTAGCAAAATAAAATTTTCCCTTGGCACTGTATCTTCAGCAAGCATGTTGTACAAAAGATCGGTTTTTGAAAGTTGGAACAATCAGTTTGGTAGTGATTCAATGATCTGAATTGGTGTCTGTAAGAACTGCAACAGTTGCAAATGATTAAGACAAATGAAGCTCAACAACGTTCAAAGTTCTTACATCAGGTAAACGCCCATTCAGTCTCCCTCCTCATCCTGCTGAGGTTCATGCGGAAGTGGCAAAGGCCCCAATGACGACTTAATGATAGGCTCTCTCCCATCTCACAAATAAAGCAAATCCCACTTGGAGATTTATTACACAACATCTAGGAATTTTTCTAGTTGCTATGGCTAATGATTTGGGGTTGATAAAATATTTTCTAGAAGTTTCTAGAGAGTGAAAATGAGCCCTCTCTAGAATTTTTTTTTTTTATGGAGTTGGCTTTTTTTTATAGTAGATGTTTGCAAGTCATTAATCTTATATTCTCATTAGTCATTATAGACCTTTCAGGCGAGTTAGTTTCGAGTTGTAGGTATCTCTCAATTGCTTTAGTTATGCAATCCAATACGTAATGTTTTGTGCATGAGATTTAATTTTACAATTTTAAATTTGGGTTGCGTTTAAAGTCGGATCATTTTTAGACAAGACTATCACCATGGCCCTAGCTTGGTCACTTTGGTAGGTATCTGTGTAGACTATATTGCCTATTTATATCTTAAGTGAAAAGAGAAATTAGGTTGCTGGATTGTGATCGATATAGAATGTTATTCATGATTCAGACGCCCATTAAAACAAGTTTTATTCATGACATGAATTCCAATCATGTCCTGACATATATAAAGGAAACAAAAAAAAATGTAATGCTATATCGTTGGAGAACATTTCATTACATGAATTAAATCATGTGTTGGGTAGGTCCTACACTAATCAAATTTTTATGTCACGAGTGATGAAATTTAAAGGAAAAATCCAAGTCATGACAAATATGATGTGGATGAGTAAAAAAGTGAAAGATACAACGACGATAGACAAAATTAAGTTATGAATGGAGTTGGTCTAACGATTAGGCCATACATTTTGGCTATCAGAAATATATAAATGTTGAATTGCTCAAATCAACAAATATGTTTAAACCTCCTGGAATAAATACTTGTATGTTCCACGATTCCCATAAAGACAAACCAATACAAGGCATTTTATTGAGAATCTTACTCAGAATTACACCATTTCCTGTTTTCATAATCGATCAACTTGTCAGGACAAAAAGTAAGAATTAGTGATACATGAGAAGTAAAATTTACAGTGATTAGTTAAATCCCCTACCTATTCATGAACATCTACAATCATCGTATGACACACGTAAATTTACCAACACCATTGGAGAGTCCATACTTCACCCATATATAAACAACTCTATCCCACACGAGTAAAAACTGTGGTATCTGTACACAACCAAAACTTAAAACTGCATGTCCATCAAAAGTTCTTCCACAAGGTCCCCTATGATTTGATATTCCAGCTCTTTACCCATCGCACTCATTTCTTCATCCAATAAACTAGACCAAGGCATAATATGCAGATCATGCGCAACCAAATCGTCAAATGAATAAGACGATGTGTAGCTCCAAGTGTATAAATATTCGCAGACCATATCCCATACCAGCTCCAACAGTTTTCTGCCCCGAGGGTGGGGCAACATCATAACATCGGTTATCTTCCTCCTGAACTTAGACAGTGTCCTAGGAGGCCCAAGAACAACTGTAAGTGCCTCGTTCAGTAAATCAAACAATAATTTATGCTTTAAACAACTGTCATCGTAGCTCCTGGCTTCATTTTCGTTAGTTGTTTTTTGGTATGATTCTTCCACTTTTTCAAAGACCCAATTGCCCAAGGGCTTCACGTATGGATCGCATATCGAAAAAGATTTAGCCCCGTCATATAAACCTGAAGTAACGAGCAGCTTCCTGATGTAGACTTCTGCTTCATCTTCCAAGTCAACTACCTCTGATTCAGAAGGACACTCCGTAACAGTGGTGATTTGACTGATTTCTGATCCTTCGTCATCAAGTTGGTTCAATTGCTTTCGCAACTCTGCTACACAAGAAGTCATGGTGTTAAAAGAATCACATGATCAATTTAAGTTCACAAGATAATGAAATACATATAAATTGGAACACAAACAACTTGCTGATCAGGTGACAGCCAATTGGGCCATTCATCTACAAAGTTTTAACCATAAAATAATTTCCAAACTTCAGCTTCATAGTTCCCAGAAGAACTCATTAGCAGCCAACAACAGTAAATAACACACACAAAAAAAAAAAAAAAAAACCCAACAATCCTTGCGGCTTGCAGAAAAACAAGCAATAAGCAAACTTCTTAGTAAATTGAACGAGAAGATAACAAGTGGTTAGGTCGGTGGACAAAAATCGGTATATAGTCATCACAATCATCATAGAGGTACCATCATGGAATGAAGGGCTAGAAGGTACATTTGACCACATACAACTGGGATTTGGCAGAACATTTTCTTTAACAAATTCAGAGAGCATTACGTATATAAACAATAAATTATTGTTGATATATTATGCGGGTAATATTAACATGAACCTAACACTTCCATGGCCTGTACTGCATGCATTAGACACTCAGGAACATAAGTGAGTTGCTTTCAAATTCATGACTATGACGGATGATGGAAAAAAAAGGGTATATCAGGATTGTCCAACCTGTAAGATTGGAGCTGATTTCTTTGAAAACATTGCCCACACTGTGATCTTCCACAGATGTCACGTCCGAGACTGATACTGGACTGGGATGGTCTATTGGCTTCCAAAATTCTTCATGATAACTACTACATATGGATGCAGGACTAGGCGGAAGCTCGGTTGAGTTATCCTATAATAACATAGCAGATGAAACGAACATAAATCAGTGATCTTTCTAGGTGAGCCAGTACAAATGTTGCTAAAAGCTTCTTTTTGAAGCCCAGATTTCCACAATTAAAGAAACTAATTCAAATTTTACATAAAGTATGTACTTACAATCCTGTCATTGAAGCTTGAAATAACTGTGGTTCCATTCATCATATCATTTGTCGAATCAAATTCATTGCTCTCTGATAAATCCATTGACTCAAGCTTTCTGCTAAACAACCTCCTTCTAAGTGAGAGGCTATGCTTGAGACTCGAAACCTTTTCTCGCAAGTTAAACCTTTCCTTCCTTAGGTCTTTGGCATCATGTGAAATATTTTCAAAGGCCTCATGCTTCCTTTTAATATGCGCCCCAGGGGAAACGTATCTGTCCTCCAGAAGAATCTTCCCAAATGACATTCCTGATACAGGAGCTGACAAAGATCGAACGAGATTCCTGGGAGATGACTGTTCTTGGACATTCCCATCTTTGATTAGCTCATATCGGAAGGACCTAGCTTGTGTATCTGCGTTGTAGTTTCCATCACGCCAATGGTGATTTCCATGTTCAGCATTCAAAATATCCCTAGCTTTCTCTAATCGTCCCCTAGCATCGTCAAACAAGGGTTCCCTGGGAGAGCCTTCAGAGATGAGATGAAGCTTTTGGTGCTTATCTTGATCTAAAACATTCCTCAGCCTCTCTGACAAGAACTTCCTTGTATCTCTACTCATGTACTCTGGGGATGATGGAGCCAGCTCACTCTTCATACTTTCATTTTGATAAAATCTTGCTGATTCTGACCGAAACAACTTCCTTTTTAGGTCTCTACTGCTATCTTCCTTCACATATTTAGGAACTGGTTGATAGGTTTGTTTTGAAAATGCCGATTTTTCCTTAAAAGGAGTTTCAATCCCACCTCCTCTAACCATGGAACCATTTTTTAAGGCATTACCTTGCATTTCAAATTTCAATCTTTCCCTTACTTCCTCAAGAAGATCTTCTATACAGTCTCTGCCATCCATTGAACAAGAAGACGTAACCCAAGACTCATCATTGGTACTAAAGCTGTCAGGACCAGGCTTCAAAACTACTATCCTTGAGGGAGCCGAAGATTTCTCAGATTCTATATCAGAGTCCTTTAAAGAGAGCTGTTCGAGGTCTGTACCAGGGCTTCTACAACTAAAAGAATATGATTCCTTGTGCTTAGGTTGGAATATGTCCTTGTATCCAAGATACTCAAAATTAGAATCCTTAGAGAGCTGCTCAAGATCTGTACCTGGTCTTCTACCACTAAAAGAATATGATTCCTTATGCTTAGGTAGAAAAATATCCTTCTTGTTTCCTAGACGCTCAAAATCAGCTCCATGCAGAGATCTTGATCTTAGCATGTCACGTTTCTGTTCCCCTGTTTTGTCAACAGCGTCTTTTCTGGAAGTTTCATAAAGGGACATCTTTTCCTTTGTAAGATCCAGCTGTGCAAGCCACTGGTCGGGAATGTTGCCAAGTTGAACAACCCTCGCACATTCTAGAAACCTGGCTGCCTGCCACGCTTCAAAATCTCTCTTAAATTTCTGAAGTTCTTTCTCTTGAGGATGCACTCGAGGACGTTGCTTTCCAGAATGCGTGCCACTGCTCCAGTAGCGAAAATATGTGTTTTTATACGAATGGAATTCCCTTTTGCCATATGACTTTGACTTTTTAGGGGAAGGAACAGCTGATACCTTTTCTATGAGCTGAACTTTTTTGTCAATGAATTTAATTTTGTCATCTTTGTCCTGAAGAGGTTGAACTTCAAGCTTGGTATCTACAGGCAATAGATCCATCCCCATCAACCTTGCAACAATACTTGGTGCATTCTGTTTAAGGTTTGGTTGTTTAGATAAGTCCTTGCTTATCAAGTTCTTCATTGAGGCATCAGTTGGACAGTAGTTCTTCCTGCGCAAATCCTGATTTTCAATATGGATGGAACAATGGCAATGTGTCAGTTAGCAACATGATAGCAAGTTGAGCGTTTGAATTTAGGAAGCCCGTGAATTTAGGAACAATGGCAATGTGTCAGTTAGCAACATGCAAACTCTTGCCCAGGATGCTTGCTAAAATTTTCTCTATATTTTGGGGGTTGGGATAGAGGGGAGTCAAAGATAGTTGAGACAAAGGAATATACTTCATCAAAATATGCAGTTTAAGACTATTGACATTCAAAAAATCAGCAGTCACTCAGAAAAGGAGAGCTCTTGAATAATGGGTCTAACATTCTAATCAATACAATCCTTAAGGAACGATGGACCTTGTTCATTATGGCCTACACAGTACAACTGAATGTCCTAAAATTAACTCTTCATCCTGCAATCTTTTGATATGAAGACTATAGATGGTTGCAAATGACTACTATTCGTAGTTCTCTGTCGAAGAATACATAAAGATTTCATGCCACAACTAATTAGTTCTTCACATAAGTGAGGAAAATCAAACTGTGCCAAAATAACAAGCCATACAGAAACTCAAAGGGAATATCACCTGTTCACATCTTTCGACAGGATAATGGCTCCGACAAGTTTCAGCCACCATCTCTAAACTGTTGCGAGGAGCTGCCACATCAGCTATACCAGTCAAATCACAAGCAAAGTCAGACATTTCCGCTAGATAGAATCATAGATATCATAGCTCAAAGATTTCTTGTTCTTATTAGCTAAATTTCTTGCTAATTACAAAACATAATCAGTCATCACAAGTGAACAAAATTAGTACACAACAAATGCAACTATTCAATTATTCCATATAGGATGCGATTGAACACATACCAAGCCCTTGTTTCTTATGTTTCCTTCCCATAGACCCTTGATGAAAATCAAAAAGATGTAGCAGGCCTCCCATGCAGCCTCCAGTTTATCCAAAAGCCACAAAATGCTCAAAATCTCAACAATTCATTACCCCATCAAAAACCTTGAAATCGAAAATATCCTTGAAATTTGAACCATCCCACGAAAGTCAATCTATATAAAACCTGATGAAGTACAACAACAAAAATATCAAATAAGTTCCCATGCTCTTGGCAAATAAAAATAGATAAATTACATCAATATCGAAAATCGAGCATAAACCAACATAATAATGATTATCACCTGCAAGTCATCCCAATCCATTAATTTTCACTATTCACATAACATTAGAAAAAAGTCTTGTAATTTCTCAGAAATTGACAATGATTAACACTAAGTCAAATTGAATGATTTTATCATAATTCAGAAACAATACTAGCTTAATCAACAAGGGTACCTCCAAACTGCGTTCCAATATCGCAGATAATTATGATTTCCACTTGCTATATCATCAACCTGCATACAAAAAGGCTCAAAATTAAAACTTCATTAGATAATTATGTTCTTAATCAATGTGATCAACCATGAACATAGACATTGAGCATAAAAATGTAAGCTTTACAAAATAATAAGCAAGAAATCGATGAAAACGACAACTAAATTTCATCAAGAAATAGTATTTGAGGACTAACTCACCTCACTAATGGCAGAACAATGTGTGATGAACTCAAAGTGGAGAGAATCTATAACTGAAAATGTTGTTGAAATTCAAGAAAATGTAGAGAGAAAGTAGGAGAGAGAAAGAGGGGAAGGAAATGGAGATCGTGGGGAGTTGCAGAGGAGTTTAAAGATTCAAAGCAAGTTTTTTTTTTTTTTTGGGGGGCAACATCAAAGCAAGGTTATGGTTGATAGATAAACAATGATTTTTTTAATAATTAAAACGTTGAAGAAGATTAATTAATAATGTAGTACTTCCTCTTAGTCCTGTTTTCTGAAATTCACAGTTTTAAAAGATAGTTTTATTTGAAATTTTTATTACTTTTAAAAATTTTAAAACTAAAAGATCTTCAATAACTAATTAAAATTACACTTTTTTCTTTAGTTTAAGCTAAATATTAATATATGTTTGTGTTATAACACAGTATTTTTCTAAAATTATGAATTTAATAAGATTATATCAAATTATTAATATGTGCTGAATGAAGTCGGAGAAGTTTGAATACTAAATATTAATTCCTTAACATTCTACTTTATCATCTTTTTAACTTAGATTTACAATAGGACTATAAAAAGAAATAAAGTGAGTAATAATATTATTATTTTTGAGAAATAAAATGAAATAGAATGTTAAATTGAGGAATTTTGCTAAAATACTCCAATAAATATTTTTATAATAATTAATTAATAAAATATGAAAGCAGTTATTAAACCTATATAAAAGATTGGAAAGGAAATCTGAGGTAGAAAGGTGAACATTTGAACCCCACTTCCCAGCTCAAAAGTGGGAGGCAAGAGGGTGGGTTTGAATATGAGGTAGAAGTAGAAGGTGCTTATTGATTAGAGTAGTCTTGATGTTTTCTTTTTCATTAATTATGTTGCTGTGTTCTTTTTGCAGTTGTTTAATGTTTAGTGGCCCACTTCTATTTACTTCACAGAGTTGCTAATGCTAACCATAAGACTTGTCATATACTCATAGTTAAGGAGAAATAAATTGTCATTCAGAAGAGGATAAATCAGTAGGTTTATGTTTAATGGATGAGAAATAAGGACCTGCAATAGTAACAACCGACGATTTTGAATTTTTTGACGAAGAACTATTGAATAGTGTGGTTGTGTACGTGATTTTGCTCGAAATATCATGAGTTGTAATCACCTACGAGATAAAATAAAAATATATCCGATATTTACTTATTTTTCTAAATTTATTTGACATATCAAAATTTACATTTGAGAAGAGAAGTTGAAGAAAAAAAAAAGGAAAAAAAATAATAAACAAACAAATTTTACAACCCACAATTATGAAGAAGTGATGAGGATAGGAGCTTTGATCACCAAAGAAGAAAGGTACATGTGATTTAATGATGCATTATGATGCTACTGCTACATATCATTGACCATTGACCATAGTTTTACATAATGCTAAATTCAACAAAACGAAAAAAAAACGACTGGTTTAAAGAAAATGTAGGGCAATAATTGAATTTGACTTAATAATGGAGAAAGATTAAAAAAAAAAAAAAAAAAAAGTAGTTGATTAATAAATGTGGTACAAGGGATGATAATATATGATTAAAGAATGAAGCTGAAATACAGATCATGGACAGTTGCTTTAACCCACGATCCATCCAATTGGCGGACAGTATTAAAATGGATGAGCGAGTAAGAGAAGAAAAGAATATGGACGACGTGCTACTCTTTTTCCTTAGCTTGTGCCGTAGACTAGACTACCAGGGGCACTTCTGCAGTAGCATCTCATTACTCTCCATTTCTGACTTCTACTTGAATTTATTATACTACTTACTATACAACTATTCAAATTTAGGCAATACAGTTAGCAGTTTAGCACAGTTAGCTCATCACACCATCAAAACCAGGAAGGCTTAACTCACCTTGTAAGACTTTTATCTTAGTTTCTAAATGTCTATAGACTATATCTATTTATTTATAACTACTTCGTATTACTAAAATAAAGCTCTTACTTATGTCATACTTAACACGTGTCAAGTATTATTAAAAAATTTCCCGCCTTTTTTAATGATGATGTCAAATCTTTTTTTCTATTTTACATTGATATTAGATTGAAAATTGTTATACATAAAAAATTGTGTGACTATAAAACTAGCTTTATTTCTTCCTTTTATTTTGTCTTTTATCCCTACCTTTTTCTATATTAATTTTTTCACTTAATATGATAAAAAGTATTATGTCAATTAAATTCTCTACGGTAATTCTATAAAACGTATAAGTTTTCAAAAATAAATGAAAATATCTTATAAATGAAATACTTGACATAAATAATTTATTATCAAACGTGCATCGCACGGGAATTACCTAGTTAGTCCTATAGTATAAGTTATTACTACTTAAATAAGTAGTAAACAAATAAGCCTAACAAAGTAATGTGTTTCCTATTCTGGCAAGGAGAAAAAAAAAATTCAAATCCGAATACATTTAAAAAATAAAATATCCAATCTAAATTCCGCTAAAAAAAGTACGAATCTACTCCAACAAAAAAAGTTCTGAGTCTGAATTGGAGGTTAGTCGGACTCGGATCTCGTGTACCCGGTTGTTGAGAAACGTCTACCTATACCTATCCACTTCTTATTTTGATAGTCGCCTCCCTCCTTCTTCCTCTTCATACTCCCATCTATTTTCTACTATTCTAGCTACAGCCTTCATTTATAATGTTTTACTTACTCAACTCACTCTATCTCCTCTGTTACTTCGCCAATATAATGTACTATTTTCTCCTTTACTTTGACATGAACCTCCTTTCTCTTTGTGAAATCAAGACCCACATAGATGGAAATTATCATTCATGAAACGACATACTATAATATATGTTTATTTCAATCCCCATCATTATAATTGCAAAAACTATAACGTTTATGTTTTAAATATTATGTATGTTGTTTAGGATTAATATTTCCAATAATGAGTACAAAACGGTCTTACTTTTTTATATATTTTCTTATTAAATGAGAAATTTGTATAGAATTTATAAAAAAATAATTCATATAACTATTCGTGTCGGGTTAGAGTCGGAGCTTGTGGAGTTCGGCAAACTTAGAGTTAAGTTATGGAATTTCGGATTCGAAGTCGGAAGTTAATAAAGGTCTGATTATTAATAGGGTTGAATTTGAATCAAACTAAGTTTGACTCATTGACGACATTCCTACATAAAGCCACTTATATTTATCAGATTAATCAGTCTCAATTACTTTATCATTCCTAAAATTATTTGTTGATGTGGTAAAATCTACTTGTTTAGTAGACAAAGCACCAACATCATCCCTCCCTTAGGGTTTTTTTTTAAAAAAACTTAATCACTGACTCCAAGAAGAATTATATCTCAACAAGCGTAGTGGTCTTTATTAGAGATGATCAAGGTGATATGATCATCGCAGGGGCTCTTGCTTTGCACCTAACCTCTCCATCCTACAAGTTGAAGCAACGACACTTTGCAAATGTAAGAGGCTTATTAAGGAAGACAATCTAATTGTTAACGTGCTACGAATATTGTATAGTTTTGCATGAATCGGTAATTTATTTGAAACACTCATCAAATAATTGATTAATTGACCTATATATGTATTTCAAACACTTATTTTAGCAATCCATTTTCCCAAAAAAAAATAAAATTATTTGTAAAATGGAGTGATATTTGTCAAATTCTAATTAATAAGTCGAGAAAAAGTATTCCACTTACATTAAATGTAACAACATCATTGAAGCTTAAAAGCACGAGGGTCCATATGAAAAGGCTGCTATGTAGTTTAACGAGAGAACTCAACACTTGCCTAATTCGTGGAACTTACGGAACAACTCAGCTGCAATAATTTGCTTAGGTGCAAACTCAAATGCAATAATGGCCCAATGGGCAACATGTTTTATGGTGGGGTTTACTTTGTTAGAGGCTAGCCATATGATGTAAAGTGGGCGGAGTCAAGCATGTGCACAAACTCTTTGATAAGCTTACTGAGCCATAATAGATGAATTTGTGGGGTACATACGGTTGGGAGACGCTTAAGGTGCCGATGCAATTACCCTCTATCCATTCTTTTTTTTTTATATCCATTTGACTTTTCATGATTTTTAAGACACGATTTTAATATGTTTTTATTTCTAAATCTTTAAAAAAAAAATTATGAAAATTTGATATTATAAAAATTTACATTGAAATACATCCAATAAGATTTCATTTAAATATATTATTTTTTATAACATAATGATAATTTATAGTCTAACTTTTTAAATTTTGATTTTACAAATAGAAATAGAGAAAAAATTAAGGGGGTAAAAGGAGTACTAATTATCGCTTAAGTGAGTGCGCCGTCATAAGGGTCCATTATCCATCTTTATTACTAGACAGTACCACGAGGCACTCATTGTACCAAATTTAACATACCCCTCTTCCTCAAAAACGAATTGTCTAGCATATTCATCGTTTGATCCACGTAACTTACATACCAAGTTTAGCTTACCGAGTAATATCATTTTTTTGACTAATAAAAGTATCAAAAATGTGAAAATTTTTGTTTGACAAATGACTAAAAACACAATTTTGAGATTTTATAACATATGGATTTGGATTTGAATTACAAAATACTGGTTTAATGTGGCGCCAATCTAGACCCATCAGCTGACACAAGACAATAGAAGAGTCATTCTCAAAAGCTTGCTCATAGAGAAAATAGCATAATTGTCTTATATAAACCTCACATTAGCCATCCATATGACTAATATGAAACTCAAGTCTCATATATTGCAATGGACCATAACATCAGCCATGAATCTTATTAGAGTAATTAGACCACCCAAAGCAGGCCATGGCTAAGGACATTGATTAAAGATTCTGAGCATCTCCCTTATACGGTTTCAAGTTTTGCATAAAAGATTTCGTCCATTGATTCACATTGGTTTACTGCACCATGTATAAACCTACCACATTGCCTTCATATTTTGGATAGCACTAGCTAAGATAATAATTTACAAAACTGATGACGTACACCAAAAATGCCTACATATACATAAACATATAAGATGGGTAATCCAACTTTCAAAAATAAAAATTTTCAAGTCCATAACAGTAGGAGCTAGCTTCGGAAACAATTTCATTGATGATGTTATATACAAATTCCCTGTTGTTGGGCAGAGGGCACGTTGCATCGAGAATATATCAGGACAAGCTGTACATGAAGAGCTATACGGGGTAATAATATTGCTGCAAACGAACCTTGTTGAAGCTGAAAAATTGGTACTTTGTCAGCTAAGTTTAAGATGGCTGACGAGGACGACTACACCAAAGGGAGCTCAGTGCCCTTAGACGCTGGAAGTACTCTCCTAGAGCTAACAAGCCACGAGCTGCTTGGCGTACTGTTAGAATACGGTGCATTTGCTGTAAAGTCTCCCGTCGAAGATGATCTGCCTGGTTGACAAAGGCACGAAGGTTAACTTCATGTAAACATATACATACACTTTCTAGTACTTCTGTTCAGTACAGCTTATTTTATCCGCACCACACAGAAATAATTACATCATACACACCGGACCATAATGTGTATGTTATATTTTCTCGTCATACTTGCAAGTTCTTTCAATTCAAACTATACGTTCTTGAATTATGAAATAATCTTTTACCATACTAATGAACTCCCGATTGTAGGATCTAATTTTTATCCTGGAAAGGCCTATAAGCTTGGACTATTGGAGGTAGAGTTTTAGAGAGTTGGTAGAGAGAATATTTTTTAGATATCCAAGGGTAGCGCATAGTGCTTTAGTGGCTGTTGCTCATGACATATAGGATTCAGGAGATAGAAGAACGGCCAATGGTATACTCTTTTAACTATTCATGCAAGTTAGTGCAACAATCCATACAAAGCCTCCTTGTGTTCATTTTGCAACAAGAATATGCAACAAAGGTGGTTTGGGGATATGACCTCACAAGATCGTACAGTAAATAGAAAAAGGTGATCAATATCAGGGAATTGTATGATGAATATGAAATTATTACCTGGTTTACAAAGCTCACAAGAGCTTCAAGTCTCTCAATTGCATTATTTGCCATCTCTGAAGTGTAAATTCCTTCACCTAAACGATCTGCCCCTACGGTTTCTGCCAGAGTCTGCTGGAGTTTATCCATTCCCTGTGACAATGCCTCTTCTGCTTGCTCACAGGATTGCTTAAGGTTGTAGACATCCATCACTTGTTGATCTGTCAAGGGGTCAAGCTGTGGCCCAAGTACCTGTTGAGGTCATGAGTTGGAATAGCAAGATATGTCAAATTTCGACAGTTTGAGGATGACTCACTCACTGACCACACCAAACAGCATTACATCTTTCATGTACAAGACAATCCTCAAACATGACCAACCACATCATTCTGACTAGGAGCCAAACCAACTGTTTTGATTTGATATCATTAGATTTTACAACTGTTTGATCATAGAAGTAAAAGGCATCACCTTCAGCAATTCTGATGGACGAAACCCTCCTATCCATAAGAAAAAGCGCTCAGTTGATGTTTTCCACATGCCAGACATAAGGTAAAATACGTCTACCTTTGCTGCACCTGCCTTCAACTGGAAAAGATCAAAATAGTGTTTCAGGCCGCTATCAACCAGAATTCGAAGCTCTACATCGGTTATATGTGTATTCAAGGCATTCCTCAGTTCGCAAATCTGTTTATTCTGCTCTTCAATCCAATGTCCATACTCCATCTCAAATGCAATAATCCCTACAAAATAATATATTGAAGGGCCTAAATCTTCAGTAGTCCTAACCAATGAATAATTAAGATGTTTAGATGGCAATCGCTAGAAGCAGATAGATTGGAAGACAAACCTGAATTTACCGTGGCAGAGAAAGGAAGAGGATCAATCCCATTAGTGACATATGTACCCTGGAATCAACCAGTGTTTAGGAAGTCTGCCTAAGCCTTTCCAATATAAATGCACATTGTCTGGACAAACCAGAGATAATTTGGGTACTAGAATTTTTCATCATACCTGTTGTCTAACTCGTTCAATCTCTTGCTCCACTTGCATCAACTTTGATCGGCTCAACTCTAATTGTTGAATATAGGCCTATAAGAACATTCCAATTAGAACAGCAGAATACTGGTACTACAACTAATACACTGTTTAACATGTGAATTTTTTCCCCACCTTTTTCCTCAACCGGCTTTTGCGAGCAGCCTCACGATTTTGTGCAAGACGCCTTTGTACCTAGAAAAAAGAGACATGCAAAGAAAATTTACAAGATTGATGTTAAAAAGTATATGAGAATCAAAGAATGGAAACATATTACAATACTAACTACAACATCATCATTGTCAGATCAACTAAGTGAGGTTGTCTTAAAACCAATAACTGGCAATGCAGGAACTGACTCCCTATGCTTAAAAGGTGAATTTTTCGATCTCCTCTTCTTCAGAATCTTTGATTCCAATATGTTAGCTTACATCAACACATGAAATAAAGTGCGAATACAAGAACTATATCCTCAATCCATTTCTTAACTCCTCCATCAATCATAACACATTGCAACAAATTAGCAAGATGTAAACAGAGATGTGCTACCTGCTTTTTTTGCTACTCCAAAAATAGTTATCCTATAAACCTATGAAAAGTTAAGTGAGGGAAAGCCTTATGCAAGAAAAAACCTACATTTCGTATACTGCTCTCATATATGATCTACATGATTCACTGAAACTGTCACCATGTCAATAATGATAATAAAAGAGAGAAATGCATAGGCAAATATTCCACTTATTCTAAAAAAATGACTCAAAGTAAGTACCTTCGGCAAAAACAAAATTGGTATGTCTAGAAAAGCTCTCAAATGATTAGCACAATCAGTATATACCTTGTCAGTAGGCTTAGATGCTTCCTGGTCATATCTGTTTGAAGGTACCTGTCCTCCATGTGATGAAGTGTCCTCTGACTACATGTTGAATTTGGGAAACAAAAGGTTAAACTGAATGGTGAGGAGAGTGCTATGCAGTTCATTGTCAAAGGTTGTAAGAAAAGCGTAATGTTGAGTGGATGTACCAGGTTGTCTAGTCTCTCATTTACTTCAACAACAGTGGATGGCGACACATTTGGAAAACCATCATCTCTGAAACTGTCTACCCACGAACTAATTTGATGGAGAGGCTCGTATATATTCATCCTTCTAGACACGACAAATTGCGCAGTAGGGGAATTCATTACAGTTCAGATTACAATCAACTTCTCTAGATGCTAGAATCAACTTTATCAACCCCAAGAATCTGCATTACCTGAAATGCATATTCCTTACATCAGCTCAAGGTATATATGGGATTTCCAGTCCCTAAATTAAGAAATTATGGCAGCAAGTGGAACAAATTCATAAAACATTCTCCAAACATACATGATATTCATTTAAATTAAAAGTTATCCCAGAACTAACCTACATCAATTTGGCATGCAGCTTAAGAAAGACATGTTACTAGCAAATAATAAAACAAACAACAAATCCAATTCAACTCTGCTACAGGTTAAATTGTAAATGAGTCAAGGCATCAATGTGATTGCTAAGTATTAATGATATACCAAGCAACAAATTGCAAACTATCAAAGCTTAAACCCACAAACAAGACTATACATTTAAGAGGTCGATTCTCAGTTGTTTAACAGCACCAATCTAGAATCGATTCATCCCAATGAACAACTCCATCCAAGGTTTCACCGGATGACATCTAACTAAGTACACTATATCTTGGCACGGCCTCCTAAGCACTTACTAAAACTAGGAAATCATCTATGTCGATAATTGATTAGTTACTACACCAGTGTATTCCCATCTCACTTTGGTATTAGACACTAAATGAGCATGCCTGCTTTATGAATAAAGCTAACAGTGCTGCCACGGATACCATGATACGAGGCCATTATTAATCAATCAAATAGTTCTTCACCACTGAACGAAACCTTCCTTCTTCGAGCAATCTTTATTACTCCTTATGTATGCAGTATGGACTTCACAAGCCTAATAATTAACTAATTATTGATGAAGGAAATAGAGTCGTAAGTTAGTGACAAAAACCCTTATGATACTACTCGAACATGCTTCAATGAAGATCTAAAATCAGCAATCCGCCTAGACTACCCAAGGTATAGAAGCTAATGCCCTATAGGATCACGTCAAATCACGAACATGGATCGACATGGAATCCGAGCAACCTGTGAACGTGATCATCTATATATTCCTCTATTATTTGAAAACCACTACAACCACCATTATTACCTTCGGATGAAAATGTCTGCTGTCTAGTTTACTTCAAATAAACACATATAAATAAAGTATCATTATTTAGACATAAAATCTAGTACTAATAGTAGTAGTATTTCTAATTTTAGTATGCCTAAAAGCAGGAAAACTAAAGAAAGTCATACATACATATATACATAAAATTAAAGTATATTATAGCTAGAAAACATATCATATCATAGAAATAAAGCTAGCTTAGTCCCGAAAAGAAAGCATCCCAAACCAAAAAAAAAAACCGAAAGAGTCACTAGTAGCAATATTAATGAAATTCAACGATGAATCGAAAATTAAAACATATATTACCTGAAAAAACTTGGATTATGAGAAGAATATCAAGGAAATAATTGGAGTAGCTTAGGAAGTTATAAATGCGGGTAGAATCTTGCGAAGAAGCTCAGAAATGGAATCCGTTTGTTTGACAATGTGAGAGATATTAATAATGACAAGAAAAAGGGAAACGCAAGGTTAGCCTAAAAGATACCATCATTATTATTTTATTAATATAATTTGTATTTTAGGTTAATATATATTCCATTCATTTCTTTTTATTTTCAAACTACGAAATTTATAGATTTTATAGCTAATTTAATTATAATTCTCTTTAATTTATAAGAAAACATTTAATCACATGTAATCTTAAATTCTTAATTTATATTGATTTATGTGATTTAAGTATTAAGTTTTTATAATTTTTAAAAATATATAATTATAGTTATTTAAAATTCAAATGAACTTTAAAATCAGTTCTAAGGCATGAAGAAATTAATTTAAGTAATAATATAAATAATTTGTGGTAGACGAACAATATAAGAAATAGTAAGTGGGATGTATGATGTTATTGGTTGAGCAATGATAATATATAATATTTTTTTTTTAATTTGATGGGATTAATTTCATAAGTGGACTTGAGTTATCACTTAACACAGTTGTAGTGTTTGTATTGATGAAGTAAGCAACGAATGAACGTCGTTTTCTCTCTTTAGAAACTTTTCTCTGTCTAGAAATTATGGTTTTGCTGTTGATGTCGTTGATGACGTAATAATTCCACCTTCCTTTTTTATCAAATCATGCGCACCAGGTCAGTATAGCTTGTGGTATCCTACGCGCATTAAGCGCAGGTTAGATGTCTCTACTCATAGTTGATACTGGAATGTAGTTGACGTTTTGGTAAGGGTGGGATTAGACGTTAATCCACGCGCTTGTGAAGGCATGTATGGAAAGACCGATAGAGTGGGAGTTGTGTGGTTGGGGTTCCACCTTCCACGTATAGTTTAACATTATGTTACAATATACAAGTTAGGTTTTCAAGGTTTTTCACTCTTTGTAGTGAGTTTCGTGTTAGAGATACTAAAGTAAAGTGATTGTCTTTAGGTTTTTCACTTTTTCTAACTAATCAGTTAGAATAATCATTTCTGATTGCTGACTACAATTGGATAGTTTATTATGTTTAATGTTTATCCCATACTCTGTGAGAATTAAGAAGTAAAAGGTGAGGGATGAATATTTCAGGTAAATTTTCATAGGTTAATCTCATTAAATGATAATTTTTATGTTTTATTTCATGCCGAATTTCTAGTAAGATTACAGGCATATAAGTAATACTTCAATCATAATAAACACATGTATTTGTGTCCTACTTGTAGATTTGTCAAAATTCGAATTTATCCGATCCCAACTAGAAAAATTGGGTTTTAAGTAATTTTATGACCTGAACCCAAATAACTCATAAAAGACGAGTTAAAAATAATTCGATCAGACCCGACTTTTTAGATCAAGCACTATTTAAAAAAAAAAAGATTTTTGCCTAAATATAGAATATGAAAGTCCTTATAAACTTATTGATTGTCATTTATTTTGGATTTTTCACTTTATTCAAATATCGATGTTAATAATTTACAAGTATCTCTAAGTAGTAGTTTATCGCCAACTTTATTTTTCATATAATAAAGTATTATTTTCCTCACATTTTTGAGAATAAATTTTAATTTTTCTCTTATTATAATGTAAATAGGTGAAATCAACCTCTTGGTAATAAAGATGTAATGGTATGCTTTACTAAGATATAGTCTTTGATATATTAGTTTAAATTAGAAAAAAAATTTGGTGCTACAAAATCTCTTGACCTATTGGGTTGACCCAAATCGAGAGTGATTGAGTAAAAAGTAAGCACTCTTTAACCCAACTCATAAATGACTAGACCTACTTATAAGTTAGAACCTAAATCCAAGAAAAAATAGTCTAATCTAACTTGACCTATTTGATAGGTCTAGGGACATGCATACTAACAAGTGTGAGTCATACTCCTACATCAGTCTTAAACATCGCTAATTTAAGTGTATTCTTTTTGTTAGGTTATTATTCCTTTCCTTCTTTCCGATTTATAAGATCAAAAGGCTTAGAGTTATATATTTGAAGGTTCTACAACGATATAAGTTGACAAGTAGGTTTTAGTGGATTGTGCTATAGCTAGCGTACAATATAATTCATCTACTATAATATATAAAACAATGCACTGACTAGGTAACAAAATTATTGGTATTGAAGTATTTTTTTTTTAAAGACTTAATTAGTAGATTTGCATACAATTTCATTACCGTTATCATTATGCATGGCATCACCTTTAAACGCCTTTTGGAACGGTAATAAAAGATATATACTTTCAAATCTTGTGATATATATATATACAATATAAATACCTAACAAAACTTTAGTGTTTGATATGCATGCATTTGAATATAGGGGACTAAAAGTCTATTGTATATCGGAGGCAAGTATGAGGTATTTAATTCTCCCTCCTTTATTCAAAAGCCAACAATATAGGAGGAGCAAATAGTTTTTCAACAATGGAGGGAGAATTAAATTTAAACGTCTATCCCTCCGTTCTCCCAAAATTACCCCATTTCTATTTATAGAGTCAAAATTCGAAAAGTTTGACCACAAATTCTCATCATATTATAAGAAATAATATATTCAAATGAGATCTTGTTGAATGCATGTCAAGATAAAATTTAAAATATTAAATTTTCATATTTTTTGTTTTACGAATTTAGAAATAAAAACGTTTAAAGTCGTGTTTTAAAGACAACGAGACGATTTTTGGGGATGAAGGGAGTAGGTGGATAAAATCACAAAAACATAAGAGCATGGTAAAGGTAGGTACGTGACGTACACGTAGTAGGATGCGTTTAGTGTTTGATTTCTTCGTTAAATTTTCTTAATTTTACATTATGCTAACAGTAGCACAGGAAGTGGTATGAAAATGGGGTATCGGATAGAGGAATCAAAGGGGCAAACCTGTATGCTTGCCATGACTTTTGAGCACACAGAAGCGTCATTATGTCAAATGGTCATTCCTAATTTTTTTATGCACTTTGATTATTATTATTATTATTATTTTTAATAGAAAAAGAATTAGTTACAACTTGAAGTATACTACATTATTAGTTTATTACTGCTGCCTCATAGCCAGTGAAGGTGCGAGGGGTCATTTCTTCGAAGTCTTCCATCCGCTTCAAATCTGGAAGAACAAATAATAATTGTATATTTTTCTTTAATAAATAAAAATATTCCAAACTTTATTGATTCTCATAGTATATCATTAGTTTAAATGGAATCAAATCACAGAGTCATTTTTATTTTACTAGTATTATTCTCAAATGTGTCTTTAGAATCAAGTTTCTGTTAGTAACAAGTACATGAAGAAAGCTAATAAGCTTTACTATAGCTAGTTGGGCAAAAGAATCAAAGAATAACGCCAATCCACGGTGCCACTACTATTCTTTTTCATTCACAAAATATACATACTTTAATTGTTGGTGATGCTGTATTTACCTCAAATTGAGTGGTGTTTTTGTCCCAAGATTAGAAGCGGGTTACTTGATGGACAAGTAACAAAGTAGGGTGGATGGATGTGGAAGATTGCTAGATTGGATATTTGAAATAGTGTGTCTTTAAGCTTTGCCTGGGTGAATACCTGCACAAATAATCTTTGATTGGTCTCGAAAGTGGGGTTTCGAGAAAACTCACTCTAATTTTTAACTAATCATTTAAGAAGGGATATTAGGATTTATTAGGGTTAGTGGTATAAATTATATATTAAAGTAGACGTAAAGTAAGTGCTCGGGACAAATACTAAAACATTTCTAAACAATTAAGGGTAAACATCATAACTTACACTAGTAGAAAACCATTTAATTGTTACGGTACAAATGTAGCGGTTATATGCAATTCAAAACACTTAATGGTTTAAAAATACCTTAATTGTGGCAAATACTAACCTTTGAGAAGTTTTGTCTTTGAGGTTGTTTACCTTAACTCCGCAGTTTAAATTAGAGCACTAAAATTAACATTAGGGGGAATGTTGGGACTCTTGGGAGAGGACAGATCTCAAGAGAAGATATCAATATAAAATCACTTGTTAATATGAGGAGTAGTCCATTAAGCTTATGTGTAGGTTTCTTTCACTCTATTTTTTCAAATTGGGACATTTCTTAGTTCCGACTTACACATGGGTTAATATTCACAACAAAAGATCGGATTGCTAAAGGTAGAATAAATTCATCACCAAAATATGGTTGGAAGGTAGTATAAAGTCTCCATAAAATTTTAACTAAAACGCTATTTAAATTTATCAAAGCCAAAATGTTCAAAAGCATCGTTTTCACAATTGGTTGGGGTGGGATATTCGTTGGCCATAATCCAAACTAGATTGAACCAAAAATAAAAGTTTAAGACCGGTATTGACCAAATTTTTCAAGACTTGAATTGGAGCAATGCAATCAGTTGATCTTAGACCGGATTGATTTTAGACTTTTTCTTTATTAAAATATTTTTATCTCTGTACTCGCATATAAAGAAAAAAAATTTATTTATGGCTTAATATGAAAACAGAAAACCTATAATAAAAAGTATCCCAATAACGTAATTTTTCCAACAATAAAATTTGAAAAGTAGTCATTTAAATATTTATACAAAAATATAATTTTGATGGGTATTAAAAAATCAATAAAATTTAAAAAGCAGAGATTCATGACAAGGCAATGACATAGAATGTAAGAGCATGTTTGGTATAGAGTCATTTTCATTACCTAGTACATGTGTTCAATTACCTTTGTTAAACCAAATAACTAATAATGATAACGCTTAACATAACCCTTGCCACTTCTTATGTGTTTCCATTTCATACCAGTTGGGCTATGGGCCATGTCCAGACGGTGGCACTAAATTGGGCTACGCTGAGTGAATCAGTTTAGGATGTCCAATAGTGCGAGTGGTGGGTCAGAATAGGCGAGTGCGGAGCTAGCTTCCTCGGTCTACCCAACACCTGAATCGTCAATTCGTGTCACTTTCTGCCAATGCCCTGACACACTATAATCTAATTCTATTCAAACGAAACACAGAATCATTTGGTGTTTGCTATGGCGGGCAAAGCAAACGCGGATGAAGACGCGTCACCTCTGATAACGGTCCCGCCATCTCCCTTCATCTCAACCTCCGAGATCGACATTGAAGCCGCTCCTTCTGAACAAATCCAATGCCGCATCTGTCTCGAAACCAGCGGTTACTCTCTCTCTCTCTCTCTCTCTCTCTCCAACTCTTCCAATTTTTAGGGTTTCCTTCTTCAATTATTCAATTCTGATGAAGTCTTGGGTTTCTTTATGGTTTTCCGTCTGATTCATTTCGCATTGAATTTGATTTTGGTGTCTTGTGAATTGATGATGTGATCTTGATTTTTGTTGAATTCGATGTAAGCCTGATTGTTCATACAATTTTAGAAATGAAAGGTTAGCAGTTTGCGCAGGTCGAGATTTTATTGCTCCGTGCAAGTGCAAGGGGACATCAAAATATGTACATAGAGAATGCTTGGATCAATGGCGAGCCGTTAAGGTATTTATCCACGCCCTCACTTTTCGACATCCTTGAAGGTTCTTGTATTTCTTATTGTTACACTCTTCTAGTTTTGAACCACTAAGTTTTCATTTTATTCCTTTTACCTGGCCATAGCGGAGCTACATTTTCCAAAATTTTCATTTTAGTGCTTTTTATCCTCAGTGTTGTCGTAATGAACACTTTACTGTTTAACTATGATATGATGATATACTTGCAATGCTCGAGAGGGGATTCGATAAATAGTTGGAGCAATTTTTATTCTTTTGATTGCGGGAGAGGGACCATTTAACCATTTTAGCATGTAGGGATGTAATTTTTGTTTGTCTTGTTATAAATTGAGGTTGCCAAGCGGCCTAGCCATCTTTTTAGCAATGTTTAGATGATCTAAAAGTGGCTATGGTTTCACGCTTGGATTTGGGTCAGTCTTGGTCATTGATGAATTGCGTTGGACCAGTTCCAAGTTTATGCAGGGCTCAAACTGCTCCTTGGAAGTTGGAACCATGGATTGAGGTCAAATCAGTGAAATTGCTTTTGATCTAGTTGAGGACTTGGATTATTTTTTTATTTATTTTTGTCCCATTATCTGCTAGTTTTTGCAAACTTCTAGAATTTTAGAAATCACTCCTTGAAGGCTCCAACATTGCACACCTATTGAATGAGCACTTTGGGTTGGTTCAAAATAACGCATGCATGAGTCTTCTTGTCCTGGGATATATCGAGGCCAGGTCAGGCTGCACTGGCCCTGACCTTGTATCCACCTCTGGCTTCAGGCTTCTATCTACTTTTCATTTTAATTTTAGGTTAGCTTAGCCTCAGTTGTACTTCTTCGATCACAATAAATATTTTGCAGTGGAATTTTTCTTGTCAGAATTGGTTTGTGAACTTTTAGTTTTTTGCTTTCATATTAGAATAAGGGTAATTTATTGCCTGAGTATCCAAAGTAGCGGACACATGAATATTGGAGCATTTAGTGGCATATTATCTTGTTTATTTAGTCTGTCCCTTCTCATAGTTTATGTTTTTAATGTGTACAGGAAGGGTTTGCTTTCGCCCATTGCACTACTTGCAAGGTTCCCTATTATCTGAGGGTTCACGCACCTGCTGACCGAAAATGGCGGACCTTGAAATTTCGATTTTTCGTGACAAGAGATATTTTGTCTATATTTCTGGCTGTGCAGCTAGTAAGTCGGCTATTTTGTTCATATGTTTCTTTTAATTTTTTGAAAATTCTATCTGCTCTTTAAATTTTATGGTTTTGTCCAGGTAATTGCCTCACTTGCATATTTAGTCTATATGATTGATGGCTATCAAGAGTTTTGGCTGCGTCATTATTGGGGCTTTGATAAACATTTCAGCTTCTATTATACATGTGGTAAAGTTTATTAATCATTTGCATCCTAGTCCCAAGAGTTTCTTTATTTGGTTAAGGGTTGAAATTTTTTAGTTCATTGCAGTGGAACTCTGCATGCTTGTTTCTTTTTCCCTCTATAAATATCTTTCTTTTAATTCCTAATTTTTTCACAAAAAAGTTAATGGTTGTCCAACTTTGATGCGGACTATAGCTTTATGGTTTCTGAGGATCATTGTCGATGCTTCCATCCCAAAAAGTCCTGTTTTCATATTTTGGTGTCTAGTAATTTGATGTTCGCGTTATTTTTATTGTTGCATATATTTTGCTCATTTCACTGTTGGTGGGTTTCAGGTGCACTTTTATTTTTTGCTATGCTTGGTTTGTCGGGTTGTTTCATAACTTGCTATGACAGAAGGGTGAGGAATGATCTAGCACAACCTTGTAGAGAGCTTTGTCTTTGTTGCTGCCATCCTGGGTATGCCCATTCATTTCTTGTTTTTCTCCTTACTCCATTTATTTCTCTGATTCTGAAGTCAGATTTCTCTAATTTTGACAGCAAAATATATAGAAAAGTTATATGGATAAGTTAAAGTTTGTTTATGAAAGGGTTTGTGCCTTTTGTAATCATAACTATTGGTAATTTTTTGGCCCTTGATCAGTAATTTAACAAGACTAATTTCCTTTCAGCTGTGGGAGTATGAGTTATAGGCTAGTATCCTGTTTTTATTTTTACTATATTGTCATTTGTTCTTTCATTTTGGATAAGAATAATACTAGGAGGACCAAAGTTCCATGGAAGTTGAGCTATGTGAATATGAAAAGGCACTCTTTTGACGTGTTAGGGGAACCCCATGAGCATGAGCCCTAAGAAAAGTCAAAATGCAAAAACACCAGCTGATGCCATAAAGATTTTGAAAAGACCTGTTCCTGGAAAGCACTATCATCCCTCTCCAACCAATTAATCCAGATATCTAGCTGACGCAAATTATCATACCCTTTTTCGCTCTGTAATTTCATCTATTGATGCTCATACAGTCATACTGTTTGCATTTTTTATAATTTTATCTCTCTTTATAACATGCGACGTCATTTCCTGTTAAGCTACTGCCATGCTAGACATTAGAAGGATGTTAACTAATTGCTTTCAGCTGATTTTTGGCTCAATCATGTAGACTTTGTGGAGACTGTCGTCTACCTGGTACGCTTTGTATGTGGACAGACTGTACTGCATGCTGTGAAGGTTGTGCTAGTTCAGCTGGTGAATGTGGGAGTTGTTTGGGAGGTGCTGGAGAAGCAGGATTACCTTTATTGTTTATCATGGCTCTGATTATATTGGGATTGTTCACGTTGATTGGGATATTCTACAGTGTACTTGTGGCCTCTATGGTTGGGCAACGAATTTGGCAACGACACTATCACATTCTTGCTAAAAGGATGCTTACAAAGGTGACATCTCTTTATGAATTGAATGTTGTTTATACATGTAATGATGAACATTTTTTTGATAATGAAGTAACTATTTGAATATACATCAAATTTTTTTAATGCACTGGATGTTAGCACTGCTATTTTGACATTCTGATAACTTTCCAAGTTGGGTAGTGTGATCTACTTGATGGCTGTATAGTTGATGGTGGGTAGAGGACAGATATTATTTCTAGATTAGAATATTTTTTGTATACATCTGTGGTGCTGTTCCTTAATGAGTTCAGGTTTCAGGCCAAGAGTGAGTTCGGGAAGTTTCCTTGTTATGGTCCCATTACTCTGGCGTTGAGCATATGATCATTCTTTTTCTATGATTGGCGTAGAATTCGTTGGGGATGGATGAAGTGGTGTATTTATGAGGTAGCTGAAAATGGAATAGGAATGATTTATGGTTCATTGGTAGTGGGAAATGGGCACCAAATAAAAAAGCGGGTTTGGATAATGAGAACTGCGTATTTTGTCTATCTTGAAATAGTTGTTGCATTGGTGTTTACTGGTAATTAGTAAATTGCTTTTGGCTAGCTTTTTGATTGGCTATTAGCCTTTTGATGTGGTTAAAGTCCACCCAAAAGATACGATTAGTAAATGAGTTTTCCATTGGCTGAAAAGTTGAATTTTCAACAAAATAGTAAAATACACTTATTGGACTAGCTTAGGGGCCTCCTTTTGAACCTAAAATGAGATAGTTTACCAAAAATTTCTATCAACAGCCTACCTAAGCTGGTTGACTAAAACAATAAATACAAACAACTCATTCGACATCCAATTAGCTAATGTATTTGTGGTTGCTCTGCCTGACCGGGTGAATGCAAGGCAGATGTGAAATTTATAGTGGGTTTTTGGGGAGAGGGTTGTATATCTAACTTCTCAGTTCTTCTTTTTAAGTGAATGGGAGGAGAAAGAATTTCACTAAGGATAAGTTGATGGTGCGTAGTTGAATGATGTTGATTTCTGTTTATGATTAGATTCCTTTTTTCTTGGATCTTCTAAGCACTTCGACTTAACTACTCGTACTCAAGTAAACTATGACTGGTGAATTTCAAAAGGCATATAATGGAGAAATAAGAAATAAAGGTGAAGTCAGTAGTGAACAATAAATGATTTATTCGCAAGTATCAGATAATAAAGAAAAAATGATTTGGTCAAGTGACAGATGGTTGGGACTGGAGATTAATTTTTTTTCTTTGGTAACTGTATGCAGAAAGCACTAGTGCTCTATGACCCATATCTTGATACATGAATTGAAATGTAGGACTGGTATTAATGACAAGATATCTTCGACTGGCTCCTTTGTTTAGGAGAAAATATTCGGAAGAATTTGACTATGGATTGGAGTACGTGGCCACTGGGAATTTTAATCTGAATTAATTGGTTCATGTTTGAATTTATTAGTTTTTATCTAATATGAACTTAATTCTAGTTGTGAATTTAACTTGGTATCCCAATCTTATTTATACTAGTTGGCCATAATCTTACATTTTCGGCTGCTTATATGAACTTATTTTTCAAGGCAAAAGGAAGAAGGCCTAAGCTGAGTGGTTTTGTAGTCCATATGCATTAGTGGAGGAACAATCTATTCTAGATGCTGTGTGCTGAAGATAATACATTGATGAAATCTAAGCATGAAGCATGTATCTGAGATTGGTGTAGCTTTCATATATTAGAGTATATTTTTTCACATAAAAAATCATTCACAATTGCATGTTCTAATTGCGAGCTATATGATAACTGCATTTTCAAGATAATGGAAATTGTAGCATACTGACATACTGTTATATTTGTGAACAGCATGTTTCATCACTTAAGTATTATTTTTAAAAGAGCTGAATTGTTACTGTAATTATTTTGGCACTTCAAGTGTCTCCGGCCCCTTGGGTGCATCGATTTAAAAAATTTCTCACCTGGATACGTAAAGGTGATCCATGATCAACTACTAGTGTCCTGTGTAAAGCTCTAGTATGCCACTCTAAATTTCTAATGCTTTGGTGTTTTTTTAATTCTTTGGGACTTTGGGTAAGGTACAGATGGGTTCAAAGTGGGCTATCTTTATCTTTCCCCCTAGTCCACTTGGGTGGAATTTCTTTCTTATAAAGTCATGAGCACGGAATCCAGTGATCTTGAGTTCGGAAGGTGGGGGAAAAGCAAACAACCGCTCATCCTACCTTGTGACTCATCCACTGGTAGTTGTTGGGATTGTAGAGCTTAGCTTTTCCTTTCAAACTTGTAATGTAGACTTAATTCCTTTTGTAGATCGAAGCCTTGTTTAATTTTAGTTTTTTCTTTTTCTTTGAAGCTTCGCTTTTGATATTATTGTTAACGCGTTCCAGGAATATGTAGTAGAGGATGTAGACTGTGAGATGTCGGGAACTGATTGGACTCCCCCGCCTCTCCCTGCAGAGCATGTGCAGCGGCTTAAGTCTCTAAGGCTTCTGTAAGCCCATTTGCTGGAGAAGCAGGTAATGTTGTGACAGAAATGTAAATGGGCTAGCTAATCGACCTTGCTTATTTGCAAATAGATATATAGCAGTACGCATCAGAAAAAGCTTGACGTGTATTTGGTCATTTGCTAGGTGATCAAATGATCCTTTACGGGAGCAAACTTTAAGTTTCCTCCTACTTCATTGTTTTTGTACAGGTACAATTTGATTCCATGCGTATACCATCATGCTTTTACAAACTGGTAGATTGTTGTAATTAGGCACATGAAAGTGCGATATGGTTCATAGACGAGTACGAAATGAGGACCCTTATTGTAATGGTTTCAACCAACGGAACTGGCTCATCTTTAAAGGCTCTGGTGAGAGATTAAAGCAGTATGGTGTTCTCTTGTTTATCTTCCCTATTAGCAATATATAGATTTTAAAACACTTGCACATTTACATGTAGTCTATTGATTAATACTTCTTGTCAGCTCTTGCAAGTATAATGTTTCCAGCTAAACAAAAGGAATAAAGTGTAAGGTGTTCTCTCATAGTCCTGTTTATCATCAAACCTCTTAGGTTTTTGTTACCCCTTTCATATATAAGAGAAAACATAATTACATGAGATTCGCAAGACAATCACTTGGTACATGCAGTCAATATGAGCTATACTTAAGTATTATATATATACATGACACAATAAAATAAAGTTATTGTGTCTCTAATAAAAGTGACCCTTTAATATAACAAAAGTTGTTCCTTAATATAACGGGATTGCTTTTATTAGCGACAAGTTATCGTGTCCATTGTGTATATAAGATTTTGTGTTTATATATATATATATATATATATATATATATATATATATATATATATATATATATATATATATATATATATATATATATTCAACAAACATTGGGCATTGGATGACATGAAAAAAGGGATGTCGACGAAAGGAGGAAGCGTGCGAAAAAGGGTATGGCGAATCGGTGACTGTAGTCCTAATCCATGGAAGACTTGATTGAATCCGCGAAGGATTTAGACGATAACCGGTTAAGTCTTTTAGTTGAAGATAAACGTACAGGCCAACCCTGAAAGCATCGTGGTATGTTTCTGTGGGAAAAAGTCAAAGATAACAAATAATGAGCTAATGCATTAGACAACTATTTTGACTGATTGTGATTTCCCCCACCGAAAAAGCCTACTGAGATGATAACCCTCACATGCAAGTGTTACCTTACGAAACATGCCACCTCTTTTCTTCTTACACATTGATTTGATTTGGATATTGTACTTTACTTTTTGGTTTGTGTAAAACTGTTAACTAATTTTACTTTCGATGTGCGGGTTGGTTTTAGTATTGTGAAAATTTGAATGGTTGGCGATTTCAGTTACGGAGAGTTCTTAAGTTTCCTTTCATCTATTAGAGATAACAAGGGTAATGCATTTCTTATATTGTAAATTTACTTGGAACTTCGAGTTAAGGTAATAATTAGGATTCAAACTTTTATTTTTTTTACTCTTTGGGTCGAAACTCTTTTTTTAACATTTTTAAGGACCTGCAGTTAACTTTCTGACTAGTTAACTCAACTTCAACCAGTTTGAACAAAAAAAAATTGTTTTTATAAATGAAAAAAATATTTTAGAAGCAATTAAATCCAATGCAGCTGTTTCACAATACAAAAAAAAAATACAAAAACCAAAAATAATAGGGAAATTCATGCATTGTCCAAAAATATATTATTACACAAATTCAAAATCAAAAATATTAATAAAATCCAAATTCAATTGTGCAATCATTGTCTGCTTTTAATCCAACAGCAAACCTCAATTTGCAATCAAACATATATAGATGAAAAAGTTTCCTCAATATTGCTAATATCAACTAGCATTGCATGATTGTATAATTTAATCTCTATTAGTCTTAGTTGCTACTATTCAAACAAAATAGAGCAATAACCACCATAGACCCAAGTACTTAATGGACTAGAATATTAGCTCTGCTGACCTTGAGTAAACTTCAATAGGTTTTAGTAGAAAGTATAATTGTTAGGTTATCTTAACTTGGGTTTACGTTTAGATGGCGTTCAATAAGAAGTCCATGGCATCTCAAGTAATTCAACATATATATTCAAAGAAAATTGTCGGGTAAGCTAGCTCTTTCAACAGCTATGAACATGATCTTATCCCCACAACTTTGGCCTAAAACCAACTTCATTCATCAAGAAATTAGATTCAATAAACTAAACCTTTCCCTATTATAACATACCCTTTAAATCCTAAACAAAAAATACATAAAAGATTCAATTTTTCACTAATATTTCATGAAAGATAACTATGAACAACATCATAATAGCATACAAGATCATAATTCAAACACTTACGTTTTTAGAATTTTGGCTTTCGAACATCCATGAAAGGTGAAGGGTTGAGCTTGAAAGAAACAGAGGAGACTTATGACTGTTCTCTTCAAAATTAGATTAATTATTATTTTTTAGATTTGCTATTTAATTGATGTTGGGTGATCCCCACATTTAACCATGGTTAAAAATAATCTATCGAAAATTCATTCTAGGTAAGGTGCAAAAATAAGTATTAGGTCCCAAATGGTGAAAAAATTGAAAGTTTGGGCCCTAATTGTTATCTTAACTCTTAGAAATTTTGTATTATATGTTTTCTTTATCCTTATTTTTTTTTATCCGATTTGACTTTTTACAGTTTTCAAAATATGAATTAAAATACTTTTATCTATAATTTCGTAAGACAAAATTATGAACACTAGATATTTTAAAATTTACATTAAAATGCAACCAATAAGATTGTATTTTGAATATATTATCTTTTATAACACAATGAGAATTTGTGATCGAATTTTTTAAAATTTTGACTCCGTAAATAGAAATAGGGCAAAAAGAAATAGACGGAGTGAGTAAAATACAAGACATTTTTTTAAAAATCGTTGTATACATTATTGTTATGAGATTTATGACTTGTACTTACCATAATTTTTAAATATTGTTATGATGAGCGGGGGAGTTAATTGAAAGAATGTGAAAAGAGGTTGGAGACTTGGATTATTAGTTATAGGGATATAGCCCACATTTCTTTTAAGAGTGGTGATTGTCAAATGATGATAAAATTAAGGACAATTTACAGTCTATACTTTTTCAAAATATAATATATCTACTATTACCTTTTAAACCATTTTGATATACACTTAATAAATATATATATATATATATATATATATATATATATATATATAAAGTTTAAATAAAAAAAATTTTTTAATATGAAAATGATGAGAAAGTATTTTAGCATCATTCATTTGATCTTACAACTTAAAATATTAAAATATCTTCTTATTCTTTTTTATTTTAAAAATATTTTTCATTGAATCCCTTATCTATCTATCTATCTATATTATTTCTTTTTGTTTATATTATTAGTTTATTACGAGAAAACCGGCAAGGAAGCTGTCCGCCGAATATGCACACTGGTGATTGGTGAACAAGAAAATGGGCGAGCAAAAACATTAACAAAAAACCATGGTCCAACTAACAATATAAAATACAGTACTACTTGACAAATGCATCAACACGTTGATTCTTCCCTACTTTCTCTCATTCTTATCCATAATTTCCACAACCTTAAATAGTTATCCACTATATATACTATCCACCCTAAAACTTTGTTTCTTCATCAAAGTACAAACAATTACCTCTTAATCAAGTTTCAAAAAGAAGAAAGATAATGGCTGATATTGCTATGTTGGTTGCTGAAGAGTATGAGAGGCGGCTAAAGATAGGGAGGAAGACGGGTGCTGATGAAGCAAAAACGACGTCGTTTTTGGCTGCAGTTAAAGGGTTGAGGGAATCCAAGTTTCTCCATGAAACCCACATACAAATTAAGGTTGTTGATCCCAAAAGTCAAGTGGGTTTAGCGGCTCTAGATGGCTTGTTTTCTGCCTAACTAAGCTAATAAATTACTAGTTTCTTAATTCACTTTGTTTTGTTTCCCCTTTCTCTAGATTGTTTTAGTAGTTCACTTGTACTGTTGTACATATTGATCATCTCAGATTCTCATCTCCTAATAGTATTGCTCATGTTATGGAATCTTAAGTTTCTTCAGTCATAACTACGTTGTCAATTGTCATATTTATATTATGTAGAGGTTGTAAAACTGGCAATTATTATTATTTGTTTATGGAATTTCAAGTTTTCAACAACTTCTTAATGGATGCTGATGTGAATTTTTTAAGTTGCCTTTAATATTTGTAATGTCCTCGCAAAATATCTCAAGAGTCATTTTCTACCAATCTAATTAAATTTAGTTGTCACATTACAATTAACTTAGGGCATGCTTGGAATTAGGGTAATGTATTACTGTGGTAATAAAAGTCAAACTTAAAAATATGAACGTGAATCTAAAAAAAATAAAAAAAAATAATAATATATTTACAAGTTGATTAAATATTAATGGTTTGGTACGAGGTAGAAGAAAGTGAACTATTATCCTCATTTTAGGGATAATAGTCACTCACCCTCCCTTTAGTATAACTATTTCCCCCAAAATGAGGATAATAGTTCCTATTTATTTACTTCTCAACACACCATCACTATATAATCTACTTCTAATCACACAACAACTTTCATTTTTCCTTGAATTCACATTCATTTTCTTATATTTGATTTTTTTTATCTTAATAATATATTACTCTCATCTCAAGCATGTCATTTTACCGGTCCAAATCAATTTTAAATTTGCCTCTTTTTAATTGTTAATGCTTCCCAACTTCTCCATCAACAAACCCAGTGGCATTATCAGCCTTTTTGTGTTATGGATTCGAAAAAAAACACTCTGTGTCTTCATTTCTTTTTACCAATTGAGTAGTTGATGTACTTTTGACTCCATTTTTTTTTTCATTTCTTGTGTTTTTGTCTGAATAGAGAATGTTTTGAATACTGATAATTATTTGACACGGACTACATATCAATCGTTATACATTTAATATTATCTATCGATGTATATTATAGTGGAGTAGTACATTTTTCTTAATACGATAGTAATTTCGAAATGAAAAGCAAAATTATGTATCAATGGATTATGATATTACCTTGAATATTTCTTATTTATGACTTTAAGTGTTGTATTTTACAAAGTATTTTGTGGACATACCTTTTTCCTAAAAAAGGGAGAGTTATGAAGGTACGTATATTAGATGTAGCAAAATGATTTAGCTTTTTGAAAACAAGAAGCTTCAAATTGTTCCAAACTTGAAGGTCCTTCAAGCAAACAATCTATCAAGCAATTCTTTAACAGTTAAAATATTGTGATCATGTCACTGCTACAAAGTACTGAAAAATGGAAATTCGGGAAAAGCAGAGTTTGTGAAGTTGGACGCACAATACATAAAACAGCACAAACACTTAAGAAGATAACTATGTAGCTTAATAGCTCTACAACCAACCAACCCAATTTGTCTTCCATGAGTTACACCAATCTTCTGGTGCATATACTAGATCCAACATAGTAATATATGCTATGGATTACAGAAGATCCACACACAAATCTCCTCCATAAAAGTAGACAGATTAGCTGTAAGTGGAGGAACTTTTAAAATTTTTTATAAAATAGGAGTACCAATATATGGTGATGGCATCCAAATGTTTTACTTCTGGCCAGAAGTCCAGACGAAGAGAAGCAGCGGCAGCCCCCAGCTTATGCCTCCAACTTAACCACCGAGATAATACATGATACAAAAGGAAAGAAGGCGTAACAATAAGTTATTCAGATATTATGCTGATCAACCAGTGCTACTCATAAGAGCACAAAGGGGATAGTGCAGAGGGGCCCAAAGGCTCTTGCTCCTGGTTATTTACACATCCTAAAATTCTCACCTAGTTGTAGCTATGCCATTCAACTTCCTGAACATCAAATCCAACTGAAAATTTTAACTACCCATAATTTCCCTCCACTACCGTACCTAAGCATTAGGAAGATACAACAAAGTTATTGGTCCACTTTAAGAAGTTCTTGTGTCCCGGATACACGAAAACTTGGAGGAGCTGGTGGTGGTTGCTGCTGCATCAACAGCATCGATTGCTGCTGTGGCAATTGAGCTGATTGTTGTGCCATTGGCATCAACTGCTGTTGATTCATTTGCATATGTGTTTGAGCCAGGGGCATCATCGGATGCATGATATGAGGTGGTGGTGGTGGCGGCGGAGGTGGTGGCAGCCTGGCTGAAGGAAGACTCCCATAACCATATGAATTGATCCCTCTTGGTGTTTGTGCATACTGTTGGGAAGTTGTATTTGAATGTAACTGACACTGTGTCTGAGGATTTGGGGTTGAATTCTGCAAGTTTTGCTGGTTTACCAACATTGCTTGATATTGATGAGGCGTACGAGCTGGTAGTGAAACTGAAGATGGTTGCTCCAGTTTTGACATTGAATTGGGCGCCAAACTAACAGCCTGCGAGGGATAAGAATTCGAAGCTGTGTTTGTTTTAGCAAGGCCAGCTTTCTTCTTAGCCTCTTCAGCTGCAAATGTTGACAGGACAGAAGTCATGATCAGCTGAGAAGAACCAGAAGCTGCGAGTTTGTCAGCAACCTCAGCTGCAATGTCAGCAGCAGTCTTCTTGGGTTTTCCTGCATTGACATTTGGCGTTGCAACGTAATTTTCATCATTGAGCCGCTTTATCATGTTGTTAGCCTCCTCAGCTTGTGCTTGTGCAACCTGAACCCAAAGACATTAAGTTTTTGTTAATGACTCACATCCCTGAATCACCTGTCAACCATTACAAACAATTGTACAATATTGTTAAGTGTTGGTGGCAGTTATGTTAATAGAAGATATCTTAAGAATATTCCACTGGAGCATATAGCATTTCTGGTCAAAACCTGGCCAGGATCAATGAAAACAATTTCCTCTTTCCATATCAATTAATATTACATATCTTAACAAGTTATTGGTGACAAGTGGAGATTCATGAGCCATGAATGATGAATCACAAATGCATCAACAAGATCAAGGATTTCCTTGCTCTCCAAATAAGCTAGGTTGAACAAAATAATGAAAAAGTTGTCAGAAACAATCTTTTAAAAAACAAATTTTTGCAAGAAACAACCTTTTAAATTTTTTTGGGCAAAACAGAACATCAAAAACTTTTTTGCAAGAAGAAACCTTAGTCCACTTTGTTGTGTTGATTCTCACTTTCCGGCGTTGACTTTGACGGAAAACCCACATGCCCTCTTTTCCTTCTTCCTTCCTCTTTTATCTCTCCTTTTTCTCACGTTTCCCTCCCTTCTTATGCACACCAGATAAAATGGGGAGAAAAAAAAGGTGGACACAGTCATTGCAAATCAGAGTCAACATTAGAAAATAACCTGAAGTATCACTTTGCAAAAAAAAAAAAAAAAACAAATTTGGTTTTGGTTTCATTTTGCCAATAAATTTTAAAATGGTCATCTCTTGCTAAAAAACTGATTTATAAACGGTTGTTTCTGACAATTTTTCCTAAAATTATTTTGAATCTCAATAAAAAGTGACAAAGCTTACAAACTGGGGACATCTGACCAAATAGTTTTATGTTTGTGGTGGTAAGCTTCTAGTGAGCATGGAAACAATACTTATCAACAAAGTTAGAGAGGCTAATAATTCACAAGATAATCAGACATCCAACAGCATTATTGAAATCATTTCAGTTTTGTTAAATTTAAAACAAGAAGATGATTTCGTGACTTTAACCCTTGAAAAGGAAGAACTAGCTGATCTTATTAAAAAAATTTAGTTTTCCAAGATCGGGAACAGGAAAAATAACCCTCGTGAGAGTTAATGTGCTACATAGTCTATCACTCAACAGCAGACAGCTTTCAAGAGTAACCCAAAGCAAAAGACTTCACTTAATTTTACCCACAGAATACACAATCAAATTGCAGTCCTGGGGCAAAATGGGAAAAAAAATCTCAAGCAACATCTACTGTCCACCTGTTCCCACCAAGAGGATTTGGAATGAAATATATACAAAACTTAATCAGGAGATCTGGAATGAGACATACACAATACAAGATTTCCACCAAGAGGATACGGGATGAGATATACAGATACACGGCCTAAACTCTGCATAAGCAGACATAAATAATTGCATACTTTTAGCAATATTATTGTTATCTCATTTACCTGTCCTCTCATATCTCAGGGAAATAGTTAAAGTAGCCGGTTCAACCCACGTTATTTGCATAACAATGTTAGAGAAAACCTTAGTGAAACGAAAACAATGGTTGATCATAATGGTGAGGGACCAGAGCAAGAGCAAGCACCTGGATTTGCGTACGAACATTCTCCAATTCAGATTCCTGCCAATATGAGACACACAGTGATTGTGTGTAAGACCTGTAAAGGACCTAAACAAGCAAAAATGTTCTCCTATTCTTTCCATTTTTTAGTTTACTTCTCTGTTTATCATAAGATTTCTCAAAAGTAAACAAATTAGCCAGGAGTAAATAAATACCCTCAGTTTGTACCTGTTTTTGAATTGCTTCTCTCAATTGAGAAACAAGCCTTGCTCTATTTGTTTCAGCAGATTTCAACTTCTGAATACACTCTTTCAAAATGGCCTCTTCCTCCTCCAATTCTTTGACCAACGTTTTCCGTCTTGGATCATTTGCTGAAAAGTGAATTAGCAAGCTAAGCTTTACTTTGAACAAAAATGCATCACATACTAGTATATTACCAATCAAATAAACTTGGTCTTTATGAAACAAAATAAGCATTCATCCTAATGATGAATATGGCAAGCAGGTTGCAATTCCATCTAAACTATCACTTTACCTTGAGCACAGGTTATTTCAACATCATGGTCCATCTTCCTCACCCGGTCAACTGCAGATTTGCATCTATTCATCTCTGTTTCTTCTGTGAGAATTTCATTGGGCACTAAATTGAAAGCTGAGACAATTTTCTCCACTGGGCCACCAGTAGATAATTTCTGAATCAAATAATTGAATGGTGATCAAGACTGATGAATTATTCAAAGAGATTGGATTTAAGAAACAAAGTATATGTTCAAATAGCTTCTCATTTACGGTCAAAGACTAAAAGGTAAGACATATAATCATAGGGGCCGTCAGTAGCCTCAGAAAGCACATAATAATAAAGAAAAGAAGTCAGAAATAGTTTATGAAAAGCAAGAAAAGAGCTAAATAGTAGCATCTCACCGTCTTTATGGAGCGTGGATCCTTTTTTACTATCTTGACTGTCCGTGATCGCTTCTTGCTGAGCTCAAGGGGAGGAAGAGCCTCATCTCCAAGCATTATATCTATCAGGTTTTGTGCCTTGGATCCAAAAACCTTTCTTTCATCCCATATTTCAACCTATAGAGCCCATATACAATTTGGAATAAGAATTATGAGTGAATACACTACACATGCCTTAGTTAAAATTAATAATTCCATAAAAAAATCACTGAAGATTGAAGATTGAAGACTGAAGTTATATCATAAAACATAAGAAAGTCATCAACTTTTATCACTTTCTCTCAACCCAAACTGTGAAAGAGTAAAACTTGGGGGCCGGCCGGTCACCAAAGCACTCAACTCTGGTTGTTGGCGAGCTCATACTCCAGTCTCCAGGTTTGAGCATTAAGGTCAGGTATCAGCTGTCTTCAATCAATGGGTTTGGTTCAGATCTGGAGTGATTGCAGAGCTTTCATCTCATTGATTTCTATTTGCAGAGGTATTAATGATACACCGGCATACGGGTCAGTGGTCAGTGCTCTAGCTTAGGTTAATTTCTTCTTTATTAATAATATGATTAGTTAGTGTTTTCATATGCATGAAGTGGATTTACATTTTGCACTGATAGGAGCATGGATGTGGGAGTGACGGTGCACTGGGGGTCTCCTACAATCGAGAAGTAGGGGGTCTCCTAGAGGAAATAACTTTTGTGTAATATTTTCTGATAATCCTTGCTTACAATATTCCCTTCTTATACTACTTTACATAATCACTTTGTAACAAACGTTTTGTAACAAACTATGTAATATTCTGTTATAATAATTACAGCCTTCCATTTATAGTTATAAAAGTTGTCCGGCAAAGTGTTGCACCTCCTCACTGCTTTATTCCTGCAATGCACTTCTTAAGCACCATCTCGTGCCTCATCCTGCTCTGTCAACCTCTGATCTGCACGTCCCCTTCTTCTCCTGTAAGGTATAGTCATCGGTGGCCTGTTGGGAGTCCTATCATTACCCCCCCCCCCCCCCCCCCCCCCCGCCAAAAGTCTCACCTTGTCCTCAAGGTGAAATGCAGGGAACCTCAAATCCAATGCCGTAAAATCCTCCCAAGTCGCTTCAAACTCTTGCAATCCTCTCCATTTCACCAGAACTTCCAGGTTGGCAACATCATTGCCAGGTCCATTTCTCGCACACAATATATACTCCAGTTCCACCTCTAGAACCAAATCTGATGTAAGTGCCTCAGGCAAACTAGGATTAACAGGAATAGCCCCAATAGCTGCTTTGAGCTGAGACACATGAAAGACTGGGTGTATGCGAGCTGAGGAAGGAAGATCCAGTTTGTATGCTACCTGGCCAACCTTCTGTATAACTTGGAACAGACCATAGTACATAGGGGAGAGTTTATCAGAGGGCCTTTTCGCAAGGAACTTCTGCCTATAGGGCTGAAGTTTCAGATATACATAATCCCCTACAGAAAAATGCACTTCCCTTCTGTGCTTGTTGGCTTGAATTGACATACATTGCTGCGCCTTGAGCAAATAAGCCCTTAGATCATCCCACAGTGCATCCCTTTCGAGCAACTGGTCTTCCAACATCTGTACATTCGTGCTACCCCTTTCATACTTCAGGAGGGATGGTGGGTCTCTACCATAGACCGCCTTGAAAGGATAACAGCCAAGAGAGGTGTGAGTTGCCGTGTTGTAACACAATTCAGCTCATGGAAGCCACTGTGCCCAAGACTTGGGTGTTCCATTAATGAAGCACCATAGGTATGTCTCCAAACCCCTATTAACCACCTCTGTATGGCCATCTGACTGCGGATGGTAAGCGGTGCTTTTGTGAAGATGGGTGTTTTGCAAACGAAACAGCTGAGACCAGAAGATGCAAATGAAAATGCGGTCTTTGCCTGACTAGTATCGTTAGTGGGAATCCATGAAGCTTAACAATATCTTTAATGAAAAGATCATCGACTGATTTGGCTGTAAAAGGATGACCCATCCCCAGAAAATGTGCGTATTTAGAGAATCTGTCAACAGCAACTAACACCACTGTCCAGTTCTAATCACAAAACTCTTGCCCAAGAGATAGTGTCGCCACTTTTGGACAGCCATAACAATTGCCATAAGCTCTTTTTCGTAGATAGACCTCGTCCTAGCCCGTACTCCTAACAATCTACTGAAATAGGCTATGGGATGTTCATACTGTAATAACACGGCTCCAACCCTAAACCCACTAGCATCGACTTCCACTACAAAGTCACCTTGGAAATCAAGTAACAAAAGGATTGGAGCTTTGGTCATTGCCTCTTTGAGCATTTTAAAGGCCTGTGTTGCGTCTTGAGACCAACCAAAATTGTCCTTCAACTGATCGGTGAGAGATGCAACAATGGAAGCATAATTTGCAATGAATTTCCAGTAGTATCCAGTGAGGCCAAGAAATCCACGTAGACTTTTGAGGTTCCTGGGTATTGGCAAATGTAACATTACTTCGATCTTCGACTGATCCACGACAACCCCAAAAGATGACATGGCCCAAGTATGTGATTTCAATCTTGCCAAATTCACACTTATTTCGGTTTGCAAAGAGAGTGGAGCCAAAATATCAAGCACAGTAGTTGCATGTTGCTGATGCTCATCTTTGCCTTTATTATAGATTAGAATATCATCAAAGAAGACTGAGACAAACCTCCGCAAAAACGGCTTGAAGACAGAGTTCATCAACGCTTGGAATGTTGTTGGAGCATTCTTTAGACCAAATGGTATTACGAGAAATTCGTAATGTTCCTTGTGAGGGCAGAAGGTCGTTTTTGGAGCGTCTTCCTTGCGTATCTTGATCCGATGATACCCAGACTTAAGATTAAGTTTAAAAAACATGGTGGCTTCCCTCAATTCATCCTATAGCTCCTCTATAACAGGGATGGGGAACTTATCCGGGACCGTCGCCTTGTTCATTGCTCGATAGTCTACACAAAATTCCTTTTTTCTGACTAATAATACCGGGCTAGAAAAAGGACTTGAGGACAACTGAATGATGCCAGCCTTAAGCATGTCGCACACCAACTTCTCAATCTCATCCTTTTGTGCATGAGGGTATTTGTATGGTTTAACACTAATTGGATTAGTGCCTTCTCTCAAGATGATGGCATGTCCGTGGTCCCTCAAAGGGGGTAATCCAACCGGCATCTCAAAGACATCCTTACGACCATTGAGGATTTCCTCCTAGAATTCAGGTACATGTTGTTCCCCAAAGAGTATTCATTAGAAATTTGTTTAAATTCAATAAGATAGCCCTGCCTAGTTTTTCGCAATGTCCTCACCATTGCTTTAAGAAAAATAAGAGAACGCCCTAAGGATGGCTCCTCTTGTATTGTGATTGTCCTCCCCTGGAAACGTAGAGTTTGAGTTTTCCAATTCGCAGTCATGGTTCCCAGCTTTTCTAACCACTGAATTCCCATGATCATATCTGAATCACCCAAAGTCAAGGGAAGAAAATCCTCAACTATGTTTATGTTCGACAATTAGAGAGTCACTGGCTTGCAAATACCCTTCCCCTATACAGCTTCCCCTGTACCCAAGGAAACTCCAAATGCTTGAGTGCTAGCTAAACTCAACTCCAAACGCTCCACGGCCTTTTGAGAGATAAAATTATGCGGGTCCACCATCACAACTATCTCTTGACCATTCACCCATCCCCTCAGTTTGAGTGTCTTCGGATTTTTGATGCCCAACACCGAATTTAAGGATATTGTTGGGTACGTTGTTTCAACCTCACCCGCTACATTACCCTCCTCTGTCACATTCTCCAGCTCACTAGTTTCCTAGTCCTCAGCTTCTTCACTTTGAATCATCCAACACACTTAATTCCTTCCTACTACAACGGTGATTCACACTCCACTTCTCGACACAACGAAAGCACAAGCCCTTAGCCCTCTTATCCTAGATTTCTTTCTCACTCAACCTTCAGACCTCCCCTGCCCTTGGAGTACTATGTATTGCATTTCTATAATTATTAACAGAAGATTGAGAATTACTAAGTTCCATGTCATTGTGTTGGGTGTGATACGGTGATAAGATATGGGAGAGCTATAGGGTTTTGCGGAGACCATGGCCGGCTAACTAATCTGGCCTAGACTAAAGTTGTTGGAACGATGACTATTGGGCCCGAATCCTCTTTGACTCCCCAAGCCCAATCTGATTTTATCCTCAATTTTTAGGGCCAGCTCCATGGTTTGTTCTAAGCTCCGTGGCCAACACTCTTATTCAGCCATAATATCCTCCTTAAGCCCTGTGATGTATCTTCCCTTCATGACTTTTGTTGTCATCCCTTCCAAGGATGCAACCATTTTGATAAACCGCCGCGTATAATCACTCACTGAGCTCTCTTGATGATGATCAATCCACTACTCGTAGAGAGATCCCATAGAGGATACCCGAAATTGATGCAACAACATGGATTTGAGCTCTCCCCATGATCTCAGTGCTCTACGTTTGTGAATCCATTGATACCAAAATAGGGCATCACTCTCCAAGGATACAATCGCAGCTTCTAATCTTTCTTCCTTGTTCATCCTATAAAATTTAAAAGTACCTCTCCGATCTGAAGAGCCAACCATCTGGATTACCTCCTTTGAACAACGGTAACTCAAGTTTTTTAAACCTTCTATTACCTCCCGATCCTCCATACTCCCATCCTTAGGGATAAATTGTTCCCCCATTTGCTTGGTTTAGCATTTGGTGGTGGCTGTGTTCGCACTTTCACCCATAACTCCTTATGCTCCACACGTATTTGTTTAATCATCAACTCCTGATCCAATCTAGTCCTCTCCATCCTGTCTAAACTCTCAACCCCTTTTGCCAATTGTTCAGTGAATTTCACCTTCATCGCTTTGGTACCGGTTTCTAATTGGTCCATTCTTCGAGAGTGTGTGGGTGCCATTACTCTTCCTCACTATTTTTTTTAATAATACTCGTATCCCCTCCTCACCTACTCTGATACCAGAATGATAGGAGCATGGCAGTGGAAGTGATGATGCACTGGGAATGCAAGGAAACAAGAAGAAGAAAAAAAGAGACACAAAAGCAGCAGAAAATTCTACAATTCGAGAAGTAGGGGTCTCTAAGAGGAAAAAACGTTTGTGTAATATTTTTAGATAATCCTTGCTTACAATAGTCCCTTCCTATACTACTTTACATAACCACTTTAGGACAACCTTCCATTTATAGTTACAACCTCCTTAAGCACCATCTTGTGCCTCATCCTGTTGTGCCAACCTCTCATCTGCACGTCCCCTTCTTCTCCTATAAGTTATAGTCATCGGTGGCCTTTTGGGAGTCCTATCATGCATCTTTTTAGGGAAAAAAATATGTGGGAGGCAGGGAGAAAAGATGTAGTTGTTAAAATCACATACATTGGCTATTATATTTGGGAAGCAATGGTTGGAGATCTTGGAAGTGAAATCATGGCAGTAAGACTGTAAGTCTTGGTTGCTTGGCACTAGAAAAAAAATCTTATTTTATCTTTAGTTTAGGAAGTAATTTAGAAGGTAATGTTAGCAGAGGATTTAATTCTGAGATTAGTTGTTTCTAAGGAGTTTTACCCTCAGTTATTGTTAAGATGAAAGTTTTAGGAAGAATTTCGCGTCAGGGTTTTCTTGTCAAGCTCAAGATCTCAAAGCTCGCACTTGTTGTAAGAAGGAAAATAACCTCTTACTAGGGACTACTTAACCAAGTTTGTAGAGATTAGGTGACGGAGAAGGATTCCTAATCTCAATTTCAGTGGCTATGAGGTCAATCGCCACATAAAAAATTCATAACTTCAAGGACATCAGTTGAGGGAAGCAAGATCCTCAACCAAATTTAAACTGCTTGTCATCAAGAAGTTGTATGAAATACACCTTGTCACAAGATACTACGGCTCATGACATTCAATTTCTTCATCCAGTATCCCAAGAGGATAAAGCAAAATTATATTTCTTATCTATTTTGATCCTTGTGATTCTTCTAATGAAAAAAATGAAAAATTCGCACATAGTGGTTTGGCATCTAAATGTACCTCAATTTCACCCATGTTCCAATCTAGAAAGCCCCTTCTATCCTCCAGCACACATGGTCCTCCATGTGCAAAGGTAAGAGACAAGATATGGTTTTTGCATCTTATTTTTTTGAAGGTTTGAACGAAGATGCAAGATGAAAGTTGTCTACTCTATTGTGCACACTCAATGTTCAGCAAAGATCACCCCACCACCCTCCCCCAAATGAAGAAATGAAGAAAAGAAGAAGCAGACAATGAAGTTTCTTCAATCATTAGGAATATCCTTTTGTTAAAAAAGCAATTTCGATAATGTAATATTTATCATGTTTCTATGCAAGTGATTGATGATACCCACCAAATGGTTGTTCAAGCCAGATATAGTGGATTAGTTTCAAGTTTCAACTATGTTTTTAGGTGTTGTAAAGTGAGTGTAGAAAAGAAAACAAAAATCACACTAAAGAGAGTGAACTTAAGATATCCAGTATGGGAGATAAATCGATTCCAAACAATGTCGTATAAAAGCAAGTTATCATAATTATAAAAGCAAAAAGTGTATGCCAAAAACACAAGTCATACCAATCTAGAGACGACCTTCTTTCCTTGATCATCATTCTTGTTATTGACATCCTTGAGAGCTGTAGGAAGCACCTTCCAGAACTCGATAACAAATTCATTTCCTTTACGTCTACTGTTTTGCAGAATATCATTGGCAAGATACAAAAGAGGGACTTTCTTGACCATCTCAGAACTATGGAACTGTTGATTCCATGTTGCTACAATCACTTCTGCCTTGCTTCGGTGAACTATACACCATTGCGACAATGCTGTATAGGAGTCAAGGTGACAGGTACAATGCATGTCTTGCACTTACAATGCACACACCATTGAAAGAAAAAGTAGCAGCATAAAATCTTCTCCGTACTAAGCAATGTATAACGATATGAAAGTTATGAAACATTCAGAATATGAATCTTCTCTTATGTAGAGAAAGCAAAGGGGAGTAGATACAAAGCAACGAAACCTCGATAGACAGGATAGTAGATAATAATTGAACTCATCAACTAAACTCAAAGCTGCGAGATGTTGGTAGAAGTCCGGCCCACAGTCAAAAATCTACGTCTTTCCTCTAGTAAGAAATATCACATATAATACAAAAGAGCAACTATCCTTTATATCAATGATTCCGAAGCTCATATGACACACGTACAAACCATTAACATAATAAGAGCATTTGAGAAAACACGACAAAGTTCACAGGGTATGAGGTTAATGATCAAATGATAAAGAAACACAAGTCAAGGAGTAACGGCCTAGATCTAAATGACACTCTTTATGTATAAACACCGGTCTCATTCAACGCACATTTTTGTTGCATTAAGGTAGTGTTCAGTATTCGCATAATTAATAAAAATTGAGAACCCTATCGGTGCCTGTGATTTAGTACTCAATCTAGATACCCTTGTTATTGTCAAATCTAGTGGTATCAACTCACCAAAAATGATGGCAATGTCACACTAACACATATTAAAATTATCGATACATAACCGAAACGTCGGCCGGGGTGATCAAGAAGGCACAGAACAATGTCAATTCAAAATAGTACCATTTATGACTCTTACAAATCAAGCTCAATAACTAAACATTAAAGGATCTAACAATAAACTGATTGAAGTACAAATAGGGCAAACGCGAACAAGATCAAATTAAATTTCTTTTCACAAAAGGATACATTCAATGCATTGTTGAGTGGTATTGAGCTTGGATAGCTTGTCAGCTAATATTTGGTCACTGAATTCACTACTCATCCCACCAATCCTGAGAATTTCTCAACAGTAAAAAATGAAAATAAGAAATTAAACTTACCCTAAAAGAAGTGAAAATTGTTCAGCTTGTGGATTCACAAAGAAGCCCTCTCCATCCTTCAATTGACTTCGTGAACCACAAAACCTAATCAAACCCTTGAAACTGAAGCGACGAACGAAATTCGATTAGGGGTTTTGGAAAAAAAAGAGGAATAGAGAGGAAGGATGTGAAAGGAAAGACTTGGCTTTACTGAAATCAGCAGAGTTTCGAAGGATAAGAAAGAAAATTGAGACCGGTTTAATGTTGGAATTCAGGATTACATCTAAGAGTTTCACGAATCACGAGTTTGGATGACTTGGGAGCCGCTAGCTTACATCAATACGAACTTCTCATGGGCACATGCCCATATTCAGGATCCGGCCCACACCCGCCCATTTCATTAACAATTGCTGTCTCATATCAGTGTTGCGGGAAACAGAGCGTCCACGTATCCTGAAACCAGGAATTGAAGACTAAACAACACGTTATGTTGGATCATTAATACCACATTTTTGCATAGATGAACCCTAATTTAAAGGAGACAGGTTTCATAGATACAGATAGTGAAACGGATATGATTATATGAAATGTGTTTTATCTAAAATATTGAGCTATGGGTACACTCAATTTTACAATACTTCCAATATTAAGAATAATTTAAAGAATTTCACTGGAATATTTAAGGACTTCTAAATATCTATTTTAGATTAATTAACACATTATATATATACATATATATATATTAATAATAAAAAAAAATCGGATAGGAACATATTATATGTTTGGGCATCTACAAAAATCGGATAGGAATAGAGCAGATAATCGGATATTCGAATTTCTGAATTTTGCTTTGCCATAGTGCATTGTATTTTAAAGTTGGTATTACTAAAAAAAATTATGACACTAACATAAAAACTTGCTAGACACCTCCATATTCATAAAAACTTGCTATTCTCCTTCGACTTAATTTGCTAAAATTATTTTTATTTTTGTTTGAAATGAACCTTTTTTTTTTGTTGAACATGTGTTATTTTTCCTAAACTTCTCATTTTGGTTGAATTTCTTGCTTTTTCTAGACACAAATATTTGTCGAACATACTTATTTTCATTAAAACTTATATTATTATTATTATTATTGAGATTTTGAATCTTATTTTAACATACTATAAAATTTCTACTCGTGATGATTAAAGTGTTACCTATTACAACACCCCCAAATTACTAACATAATAATAATGATAGTAATTTTAGTAACTTAGGGGTATTACCGCCACGTGTTACCACGCTTCGGCTGTGCTAACTAACTACTATATTGCAGCGGAAGGAAAACTTGATTTATTTATAAAAAAAAAAAACAATTTTGATTATCCAAAGGTATAAAAGTTGATTAAGAAAAATTATGAAAACTCCTAACTAGTATGTGCCCCTTGGTGTAATGCTCTCATGCACATTTATTCCTACAAACCTACTCACCATAAATGATAAGTAGGGTGAACCAATACAAATAGAAAAATATGTGTTAGTGTAAAAACACTATGTACGTATACATGCTAAAAGAACTACTTTAACTTTTAAATTCCTTTATTTCAAACTTGTCTTCTAATATATTAATAAATTTTAAACCTTCCTTTATAATAATCCAATATAAATGGAATTATTAAAACACTTAATAAAAACAATTTCCTCTTCTTATATCCCCTCCTTGATCCTAAGTGTGCATACTCCCAAGTTAGTTATCCCATCACGGATCTATCCTTGGAGTTTTCTTTTATTTACCAATAAGTAGACTTTGAAAGCATGAACCCTTCTTGATTATGAAATCAAGCGGTAATGAATAATAATAATAAGTATGAACCCTTATTGATTATGAAATCAAGCGGTAATGAATAATAATAATAAGCATGAACCCTTATTGATTATGAAATCAAGTGGTAATGTATAATAATAATAATTCTTTTTTTATAAATTCTTTAAATATAAATACCTTGCTTTAAATATTAAAGCTCATTGAAAATTATTAAATCTCAAATGCCATTCGGTCCTTTTGAAACATGATATATATTAAATAAAATAAGATAAATGAATATCATCACTTTTTTTTAAAATCGGAATTTCAAATAAATAACCACATATATACATATATAAAAAATGGTGCATGGCTAAAATTTAAATTATAATTTATTTATCAAAATACATAATAAAAATACCTTAATACAATATAATTCAACAAAATATTTAATTGCACATAAAAAAGATTTAACACATATACATACCTTAAATTCTATTACTTTCTAGAAACTTCCTACTAAACTTTAAGATGATATTCCTATCAATTAACATAAACTAATCAACATAATACAACACAATAATATGCATAAAATATTAAAACTTTAATTAAATTTATAAATAGTTTTAAGAACTAAAAAATTTGTAAAACAAATAAAATATTTAGAGAAAAGAGAAGGCTCATGGTGGTTGGTGGTGGCGCAAGGTGGCTGAAGGGATGAAGAGAGAGACTAGAGAGAGGGGGAGAAAGTTTGAGAGAAGTAAAAGTGTTTAATGATTTTTACGTGAAGAATTATGTAAGGTTTAATGGTCTATTTATAGTATAAATTAGGATAAATTTTAGGATTTAAAAACACTAAAAGATAAGTTTAAATTTAAAATAATAATTTTCCTCTAAATTTTAAGAAATATTTATTATTTTTAAAATAATTTAATTATTAAATAGTTTAACCAATTAAAAGAATTTAATTCAAAATAAACCAATTAGAATTAGTTAAAAAAAATAAAATTTTACAATAATAATTTTTTTTGAAATATCAATCATAGAAAAAGGATATGATAAGATAAGATTTTATTTTTATTTTTTTTAAAATCTATTATTTTTAAATTAAAACTATCTTTTCAACTAAAACTATCCTTTAAATTAGGATAAAATATAATAATAATTTTAATTTATTTTTTAAAATACTAATCATGGCAGCTTTCCATGATTAGTTATGGTCGAATTTAATAATTTTTATTTTTTTGGTAAATATATCAAATTCTTAATATTATCGGTTTAAAATTAAAAATAATATTTATAAATATCTTAAACTGATTTTTTTACTAAGAATAATATTTAAAAATCTTCTAGAATATTCTAGAATAAAAGTGGATACTTGGGATATTTTAAAGGGCTTATTGGGAATTTAATGGAATAATTGAGGAATTAAATATTTATTTATAAAATTAAATAATTTTCTTAATAAAATTATAAAATATAATATATAAATGGCGGTCCATAATTATAATTGGGCCAAAATAATTTTTAAATTATTTAATTATACTAAAATATTTTTAAAATAATTTTATTTAAAATGCTAATATATAATATATATTTAATTTTAAATAAAACTTAACATATAAAGTTTTTTATATAATTTCTAAAATATGGGGTATTACACCTATAATGGAACTTTTTTGGTCATAATTGAAATTGAGTTGGGTTTGATTCGGCCTAAGTACAAACACTTGGTTTGAAAGCTGGTATGGATTTGAGACGAGGAATGAAATCAAGGTTGTATAGTGATATTGAATTATTGAGGTGGAACACTAATATTGATACCCTATGTTTGGTTGTGCATGGAATAATTGTTATTCCTTTTATTTTATACGTAGAGGATAGGTATGTGTTTCTAAACACCAAACCTTTTTGGTTTGAGGTATGAGTTTAGAAAAATTTAATTCTCAAACAAATTAAATGTGTGTTTTAAAAAATAAATTTACTTTATTTGTTAAATGTTGGGAACCATTTAAATATAATTATTTAGACATATTAAAGGGTTAATAGTTTTACTTTAGTTTGTTGTCGATTTTTTTTTCTGGTTAGATCAAATAGCTTGCTAGAAATGTTTTCTCGATTAATAACTTCCATATCTAAGTTAGGAAGATAGATTAAAATTTGAATAAAAAAAATAGGTGAACCGTGTAAAATACACTGTCCACCCTAGTAGAACCGTCCAATTGAACAATTCTACCATGGTGGAACTGTCTAATTTGGACTATTCTACTTGGTAGAATCTTTTATTTTATTTTTTTATATATTTTTTTTAATTAATCTAATTATTATTCTATAGTTTTTTAAACCCTAACTATTATTATGTAGTTAAATCATTGTTAAATCGAGACAAATGATTAATTATATGATTAATTAATATTACGTATTAGTTAAGATTATATATTAAATTAGTTAATATTAATAATAATACATATAATAATGTTTGTATTTTGTTGTTAAATCATATTTAGTAGTTAAAACATATACTATGCTTAGTTAATAATTAGATATAGTTAAAAATATTAATGTAATTAGGTTATTATTATTATAGTTAATAATTACAATTTATTTTTTATATAAATTAATTTATGTTGGTTAATAATAATATAAGAATTATATTAGTTAATATTACGTGTTAAGTATACCAAAGTGCAAACACTGAAAACTAAGAGTAAAATTGAAATGAAGTGAAAAACTCAGAGTGAAAAATAAAAAGAACTTATATTGAATGGGAAAGTGAAAATACATGAAGGTATTTGTATACAAAGTAAGGGCAAATTTGATAAATCACGTATGAAATACGGGCGATATTTAAGGATAGAGGGAATTTATAGAATTTCACTAGAATATTTAAGGACTTCTAAATATCTATTTTAGATTAATTAACATATAATAATAATAATAATAACAATAATAATAAAAATAAAAATAAATAAAAATATCCACGCATCCTATGGAAACACTTAGAATCTTCTTTTGAATTAAAATAAAATAGTCAAAGAGACAACTAGCATCATATAGTAAATGAGGTGTATTGCTAGTTGGAGGTAATGAATTTCCAACAGCACCAAAAACTTCCTAAACACCAAGCCAAAATATACATCCACAGCTTTATGACAGCCACGCATGTTGAAAATCGGAAAATATATGCTTTTCAATCACGAGATAAGGTGATGAGGGACTTTCGTATGTCCAGGCTTAGTTTCCCATTTCGCACAAGACAACCTCAACCAATGAGAATGACCGAATTCACCACACTTGTAACTACTAAGACCCAAGTAGAGCACAACCTCCGATAGAACAGAACATCATGCTCATCAGACTGCTCGGACAAGTAAAACTTTCCGTTTGGCCATAGCAATCATAAATCGATAAATGTCTGTCTCAAAGTGACAAAATCCATTTTAGTATTGAAGAAGATTTCAAGATAAACATAATAATCAGTTCAATAAGAAAAAAGGAGACGTTCATTCATATGGGGTTCTCACTCAAACAAATTTCAACTCAACAAAAACTCACAGGATACCCCGACAATAAGCAAATATCATCCACCAGGATGTCCTCAGCTTGACAAGTTTCTTCCTAATTCTAACTAATGTGTTGACCAAGAAAGCTGCAAATACATCATTTCTTCCTCAACATTTACATCCTAACCCATACGCAACCACTTACCACCCTGGTTCCTACTACTTCGAGTTTCTACGCCGAGCTTCAAGTACAGCTGCCACTTGCTCTTCGGACAACGGCAAGTAGTAGATCCGAGGTGTTGCTTTGGTTTTCCTAAATAGATCATCCAAGGTCACAATAGGAGCCTCTATTTTTTCATTGTGTGGGGGCGGAGGTGGAACAGCCCATTCCCTAACTTGAGATGGGTTTGTTAAAGGAGGTGGTGGTGGTAAAGCAGGCTGTTGTGCCATCTTCTGTCTGAGACTTTGTTGGCGGGGCGAAGGCTGTGGCATTGTTGGAGGTGGTTCAGTCATTGCAGGGCCAGAGCTCACAGGAGCTGCTGATGGAGCTGGCTTCTCTGCCCGTGAATTAACTTCCTCAGGATCAACAAAGTCAGCCACAAGTTGGCGCCCACCATTTGGAGGCCACTGTAAGTTGTAGACAGCATTCCTTGTTTCCGCTGCTTCTTCAACGGATGAGTACTGTATCATACGAAATTACAAGAGCAACAGCTACATCACTGATAACAGTCAAACAGTTGCGCAGAGGCACATCCACAAAAAACGGGTAAAGAACTTACAGTGACATAGCAATGTGTTTTAATGTGGTCCATCCAGAAACTTGTGACAGTTCCTGTTTTGCCCAAAAACTCTTGGACAGCTTTCAGGGTAAAAGGGCGAAGAAAACGATCAATCCTGAGAGAATTAGTTGCAGGTTTTGAAGAGGGTGGGACTGTAAATAATACAACAAATATGTAAGATGACAGAGATCAAGGTGAACAAGTGAACGATAACAAAACCATTCACCCCAAGAACCAACTTGACCTACCTTCACGCTCTTTAGGGATATTGTCATCATCACCGACAGATTTAGATACAGAAAGGTTATGTTTCAAAACAGCAGGTTGTGGCACATCCTTAACTGCAGCTTGGATGGAAATATTTGAGATTTGAGGCTCCTTGACATTGTTGCTTTCAGTTTTCCATCTACGCTGCCTCTTTGTGGGCTCATTATTTAAAACTGCTTCTTGCTCTGTAAAACAGAAAACGACGGAAATGAATCAAATTTAAGACAGCACTCTCTTACATTTAGTTTACTTCAATAATAAAGACAGTGAAAGAGAGAAAAATAATTCCAAAATGATTTGTCCCAAATCTCCCAATACATGTTCTTAGTTCATAAGACAAGTATCTTCAAATTGTCACAAACTTCAAGGTCAGCAGCTCAATAACTTCAAGCAGCGTTCCATCTATATATTTCTTATAGTATATTCATTGCTTGCATGTCACTGCTGTAATTGCGAACAAGTACTGGAAAATGGGAATACCAAGAAAGAAGAACTAGTGAAGCAGGGCACACAATACTTGATACAGCACTAACACTTTGAAAGACAACTACTATGCCAGCTTAGCAGCCTTCCAACCAAACAGGTGGCATGTGAAACCTAATGTCTTAGACCAATCTTTTAATGCATATTAGGTCTAATCTAGCAAAAGCTAAGAATTACTGAAGATCCAAAGACACAGAGAAGCCCAGTTAACCTCCTCGACTAAATTAGACAGAGTAGCTAAAAATGAAGGAGGTACTTTAAATTTCTATAAAATTAGATCCTCCATTATATTAGACTATGTAGCTTAAAATAAAGGAGGTACTTTAAATTTCTATAACATAGGAGCTTCAACATGTGGCCTCACAGCACTATGGCATCAATCTCATTTACTTCAACCCAAAAGTTCATATACAGAAAAACAAGCCGCAGCCCCAGCAGATACCCTCCAACTTTACCACCAGAAAATAAATGCTATAAAGGAAAGAAGGCATAAAATTAAGTTGTTTAGAAAATATATATTATGCTGACCAACCTAACACCACAAAAAGAAGAGGTTCCAGAGTGGCCAAAGATTCTTGCTCCTGGTCTTTTAAGCATCCTATAAGTTATCACCTACCACTTGTAACTTTGACATTATGATTTGCTGAAGATCAAATCCAACTCAAGAATATGAACAACCCATATTTCTCTCCACAACCATAGCTAAGCTCTAGAAAGATACTTTAATACTTAAAATTTAGAAAAAGGTCTATATTCTTGGATCATTATAATACAAAGACAAACACCTAAAGATCTTACTACAAGGTCTAAATTTTACATTTCTTTCAAATAATTCAGTAGAAATATGAACATTACTTAGATAATCTGGAAATCAGCAATTCTCAATGTTGGTGTGATAATAAACATTATAGCTAGAATGATGGGTGTTCAAGGGAATGTAGATCGATATCAGTATTACAACTTATTGACAATGGAAAAAATGACTGTCAGAATTAAAACAACACCTTAGACTAGAAACACATGGTAGGATACCATGAAAAAAATCTCACCTGAAAGCTTTCTCTTGTCAGTTGAAACAGTTGCAACAACATTGCTCTCATGGTGGGTACCTTTCTCTTTAACGGGCACATTAATATCCATGATTGCAACAGGGTTCTCTTCCTCAATGATAGTGACCTCATTTTTCTCAGTCTTGTCTACAACTTCGGAATTATAATTTGATTCAATATGCTTACTTTCCAAGGCATCTTCCTCCATGGAATCATCGCCTGAGCTTCGATCTAAATTCAACTTTTCAGAATAACCCAAATCTGCACTATAATTTTTCTGACCCACATCCGCATTTGTAACATTGTTATCTGTTTCTTGAACAGAAACCATGTTTTCATGTGGCTCATCAACATCACTTGGATGTGAATTGCCACCGTCAGGGACTAAATCACTTGATGATGGTTGCACCATCTCAGACTTAACATCAGATTCTAATTTAACATTATCAGCAATTATGTTATCCTTTAGGTCATTCTTTTCATTAAAATACACAGATTCAGTAGAAATAGAATTAGATTTTACGGGAAACCCTAAACTAGAGCTGACCTCAGATACCTGGATTTTTGAATCAGATGAGTCCAGCTTCACATCATCGTGTAGTGGCTTTACATCCTCTGATTGCTGCTGCGTTCTTGAACCCTCAACCCTTTCCATTTTCCCATCTTGCAGATCCTGCCCATCCACTGCTAATCCAGACGACAAACTCTCACTAATTTCATTGCCCAAACCAACAGAAGGTACATCATTTGCAGCTAATTCAACTACCTCTGGAGGTTGATCACTGACTTCTGCAGGCTTTTGTTCTTTATATAAGTCCCCCACCGGTTGCACAAAATTATCCTTGCTCTCCACCTGTAGAGATACATCATCCAACTTAGTGAACCCACCATCAGCATCACCCACATATTTCCCAGCATTATTGGGATTGCCCAATCCTAAATCACTTGTTACAAATCCCGCTGGCTGCTCAGTTACAACGCCTAATCCTAAATCACGAGCTACAAAACCAGTTTGTCCCTCACTTAGAATGCCTAACCCTAAATTAACAGCTGCAAAACCAGTTTGTTGCGCAGTTATGGAGCCTATTCCTATATCACCGGCTACAAAACCAGTTTGTTGCTCAGTTGCAACGCCTAATCCTAAATCACCAGCTATAAAACCAGTTTGTTGCACAGTCATGACAGGTTCGGATATATTAGGAGGCATTGCGTCATCAACACCATTGATAACCTCTTGTTTCTGATCTTCCATTTCAAGACGCAGCGATTCATCCAACCGTCTAACAAGCTCTTCCTTCAAACCCCTGGTAGTCAACTTTCGTCTCTTAAGTTCCTCCTTTAGCTCCGTAACCTTCCATTGATCGATTGGCCGGTTGTCCAAAACAGGGTATGCTGACGGACCTTTCATCTTCTAACCTACTCAGTAAAATTCACCAAATTTCAAAACAGTAATCCTACACAAAACAAACTGCCTAACAAAGGTAAACAATAGTGAGGGCAGTAATACTTGCAATTACAACATGCAAATCCTAATTCAAAACCCACAAAATCAATTCGTCAAAAAGATAAATCAAAATACCAGAAATTTAATTCTGGACCACAAAAAATTTCTAATTAATCAAAATGCGATTCTTTCCACACATTTCTTGAAAGTACCAAATCTGCTACGTATAAACACACCGGAATCCTAACGAATTTGAATTTCAAGCGAGTAATTCGTACCAAATCCGCAACATAATAAACATAGAAAATTAGGTTGTAGCTGGGAATTGTTTTTTTTTTGAAGTTTTAATTTGTATTTTGCAAATAAGAAGAATATTACGAGGGTTGGGAATTGGAGAGCATACCAGAAAGAAATGAATAAGGCGCGCAAAAACGGCGATAAGAAGGCGTTGATGGTGGTGGGCGGAGGCTGGATGCGCTTAACGACAGCAGCGGCGACGGAGGGGGAGAAAGAGAGAGATATTCTGGACGAGAGGGGGTGTAATGGTTGGAGACTTAGAGAGCTATCAAATTCCGAAAGATCGTGACCGTAGAGGTGTGGTATACTAATCTTCTCTTGTACTAATCTTCTCTTGTATGAAAATTTTTAAGTGAAAAAGATTGTATAAAATTTATATTATATGTGGAATTCCCTTATTGATTAATAAGCACTTTGCTGAACTAGGAAGAAAGGTTAGCAAATTTCATACATAATAACCTTGCTAACAGAAAAAACCTAATTTATTAAACCACACAAATACATAAAAATATTAAAAATACCTCACTAACAGAAAGAAAATTATACTTCTTAGAAGAAGTACTGGGGATCAGAATTCTTAGAAGAAAACCGGATACTTGACGATGATATCAAAATAGATTAGACCACCTAGCAGAATGAATGGATGATTGACGAACCAACTATTTTCTAAATTAATTACAAACCAAGATTGAAACTATGCATCCATGATGATATTATTTCAATCTTAAATTACACCAGAATTCCAAAATCATTCTTCACCTACCATACATATATACATGAAAATTCACTAATTCAATCCAACAAAACATATTATGGAATAAGGAGAAAGAGATAGAATCGTGAAACACTCTTGTTTAGAGCAGCCACTTCAATTCACAAAAATATATCAAATCAAAAGCCTTGATCTTCGGCAAAACCCATGCCAATTTGATTTAACAAACACCAAAAATTATCTTAAAAAAACCCCGAAAGAGTGCCAAAAAATTTATGTGGAGTGAATATGCAAAGACCGAAAATGGCCAAAAAAATGAAAAAATGTGAAGAAAATATCCTAAGGAGATGAGACCCAAACAGTTGGAAATGTAGGAGAAAGAGAGGAGTATAGGGAGGAATGTAAGTTTGTAGAGTTAAGTTTGGGAAATGAAAATATAAAGAAGATAAAGCTTGCTACGTGGCAGATATCTTGTATTATAATTGTAAAAGATGCATGTACTGGGAAGTTTTGCTGCACGGAACCAGCACATTACCAAGGCTATTGCTCTCACCAAGAAAAAGATGGATATGGCTTTAGGTAAATTTGACCGTTCTTTTGTAAATGTTGTATCTTAGTTTCTTGGGGTATATTTATAAATATTGTGTACTTCTTGGCAGATGATATCATCAAACTGTCATAAACTAATGTTGGCAAGAAGCATAGTATGTACTTTGGTAAGAAGTCTTTACAAATCTTTACAAGAATCGTAAACCACTAAAAGAAAACTTTTATGTGGGTGTAAACAGATAGCTACTTATATTTTAAACTAAAAACTAGAAAAATAATTTTCATTGAATACTCTAATTTATCACTTTTAAGTATAACTTAATAGATTTCAATTTCACATTAGTAAGACCCTAACATCAAGGTCGGACTACAATTACTTTTAAGTAATGAATTTTTTTTGTCGGTCATTAATTTCTAATCTATGTGAAAGTTCTTAATGTTATTTTATGATCTTTGTTCTCATGACTCATTGTTATATTTATCCCTATTTTCCTTGAAAATGATCTTATCTTTTAAAAAAATAAAATGGTCTTATTATTTTTTATTTATGCAAACAATTTTAAATTTTCTTTTAAATGTTCTTATTTTGTATTATTGTTCTCATGAAAATTGAAATACCTTTTTGGTTCATTTTTCATCTACGATTTTCACATCATAAATACTCAGTTGATGTAAATCACCAAAACACCTAAAAAAACATAAATAATACTGCAAAACTACATGCATTCCAAAAAGGAGAAAATTAAAAAGAACATTAATAGTACTCCATTTACATTAGTCTAAAACACAGTTAGAGGCAAACCATGTAAAGAGAATATTCATTTACTCCAAAAACATTAACAGAAAAATACAAGAACCAAACTTTAATAGAATGTCAATAAACCAATCTCACATCATATATTATAGCATAAATTTGGCAAGCTTATCACTTTCCTACTTTCCTCGAAAGTTTGCTTCGTTAGAGAGAAATAAATTAAGAACGGATCTCATGTTACACTTGAGCAAATGGGCTAGAGCGAAAAGGGATAAAAATAAAAAACAAAAGAAATATATTTTTTTTATCTCTCTATAATTGTAGGACTACGCGATTAGGAAAGTTATATCTGCTGTAAATATTATAGTTGGGTATGAAATACTTGGGATTTTTTCTTCAAATTTTGAGAAGAAATAGAGGGAGTGGTTGCTTTCTAAATGAGTATGATAATAGATTTAAGGAGTAGATGTATGCTTAGAGTGAATAGGGGGTGTGCGTGTGACACAAAAGACAGGAAAATGTGATGGGTTTGAGTTAGGGATGGCAACGGACCGGATATGGACCGGGTCCTTATGGATTCGGGTCCAAAATGGGTCCTAAACGGATCTTATATATTTTGCCTATTTTTTTTGCGACAATAATAAATTTCAAATTTATAAATCTATATTTTGCACCTATTACAACAGTCCAACGAATTATATAAGTTCAATACTTGAATACAATTCATATAACTAATCAAACATTACAAAATAACAAAGTAAAAATGAATAAAATCAAATGGCTCATGAACCCACGGACCAGGTTGTGGTGAAGCGGGAGCAGCGGCAAAGACAGTGTTCGGTGTTCCTGGTTGTGGCGCCGACTAGTGAAATGTGAGATTGTGAGAGAGACAACCAGAGTACCCAACAAATGAGAGTGCCGCCGAGATCAAGTTAAGGATTTAGGGTTTGAATTTGGGCCTTTAAGAATAACAATTTTTTTTTTAATAAAAAAACGGGTAAACGGATCCGGATTCGGGTATTATAGTTGGACCCGTACCCATATCCATTTTTCAGTCATAGGACCCGGATCCGCCCCGGATTCGTCAGGTCTAAATTTTGAAGACCCATATCCGCAAAAACGGATATGGATCCACGGATCCGGGTCGGGTCCAATATCCATTGCCATCCCTAGTTTGAGTACTAATGAGCGTGCTTAGGATAATTATTCAGTGCAAGTGCATGAGAGAAGCAGCTTTATCAAGGATGTTAGTTTCTTAATTTATGACTTTAGTATTGATAATTAAAATAGGAGAGTAGTAGTGTATTAGGAGCTCTGCGAATATTGCTAAAGTGTTATAGGGCATACCTAGTAGTTGAAGGGGCGATTTGATGAAATTAGTAGCTTACAAGCAAATTGTTATGGTTTTAACACATCAACATGGAGCATTAAAGAATATTGACAACCTTAAGGGAATTAGACTGATACCAAAAAACTAGGTACTTATATACAAGTTGAGCAGTGTGCCAACTCACCCAAGTAACAAATCTCGGGAGGGATTTTAAATTAAAGTACGTTATACTAATTTTATAAAATTGTGGGTTCATTCTAATTATTTTTGTCACTTATTTGAGCATAAATAAATCTGTTTCCTAAATTATAGAGTGATATTAAAAGAGAGTATAAGATTAAGATGAGTTTTTAATGAGTTTTTTATAAGGTATTGATTCGATAATTGAGGATTTTAAGGGGTGTATTTTAATCAAATTAAAGAGGGAGAAGTGTATGCAACTTTAATTTAAATTGGTAGTTACTGAATAATTACCGCAATTTTCAGCATATAACTAAAATCATTAATGCTAAATTGCTAACCCTACACGATTACACAACCCGAAAATGAAAATCTACTTATTCACATAATATTTCATTTTAAATAAGATATAGGTGGTTTTATGCAAATGTGTATCATATATACTCATTTACTATTGACATCTAAATTAAAGTCAATAATTAAAAAATAAATCTGGATTACGTTACACTAAGCACACCATAATACCGTTCTATTGCATGGGCACATAATTCATTTGCAATTTGGAGGCCTCGCGTTAAATTATGCCCGTAAATAATAATATAAGATATACACTAGACTAGCATAGTAAAAATATATATATATAGAAAAAAAATAAATCTGAAACCCTATTCTGCCAACCAAGTATCCATTGGTTATATCTCCGACCCCGAATGAGACTTAACCACACCTCTACGGTCACGATCTTTCGGAACTTGATAGCTCTCTAACCATTACACCCCCCTCTCTTCCAGAATCTCTCTCTCTTTCTCCCCCTCCGTCGCCGCTGTGGTCGTAAAGCGCGTCTAGCCTCCAACCACCACAACCAACGCCGTCTTATCGCCGTTTTTGCGCGCCTTATTCATCTCTTTCCGGTATGCTCTCCAATTCCCAACCCTCGTAATATTCTTCTTATTTGCAAAATACAAATTAAAACTTCAAAAAAAAAAACAATTCCCAGCTACAACCTAATTTTCTATGTTTATTATGTTGCGGATTTGGTACGAATTACTCGCTTGAAATCAAAATCGTTAGGATTCCGGTATGTTTATACGTATCAGATTTGGTAAATTCAATAAATGTGTGGAAAGAATCGCATTTTGATTAATAAGAAATTTTTTGTGGTCCAGAATTAAATTTCTGGTATTTTGATTTATCTTTTTGACGAATTGATTTTGTGGGTTTTGAATTAGGATTTGCATGTTGTAATTGCAAGTATTACTGCCCTCACTATTGTTTACCTTTGTTAGGCAGTTTGTTTTGTGTAGGATTACTGTTTTGAAATTTGGTGAATTTTACTGAGTAGGTTAGAAGATGAAAGGTCCGTCAGCATACCCTGTTTTGGACAACCGGCCAATCGATCAATGGAAGGTTACGGAGCTAAAGGAGGAACTTAAGAGACGAAAGTTGACTACCAGGGGTTTGAAGGAAGAGCTTGTTAGACGGTTGGATGAATCGCTGCGTCTTGAAATGGAAGATCAGAAACAAGAGGTTATCAATGGTGTTGAGGACGCAATGCCTCCTAATATATCCGAACCTGTCATGACTGTGCAACAAACTGGTTTTATAGCTGGTGATTTAGGATTAGGCGTTGCAACTGAGCAACAAACTGGTTTTGTAGCCGGTGATATAGGAATAGGCGCCATAACTGAGCAACAAACTGGTTTTGCAGCTGTTAGTTTAGGGTTAGGCATTCTAAGTGAGGGACAAACTGGTTTTGTAGCTCGTGATTTAGGATTAGGCGTTGTAACTGAGCAGCCAGCGGGATTTGTAACAAGTGATTTAGGATTGGGCAATCCCAATAATGCTGGGAAATATGTGGGTGATGCTGTCTGTGGGTTCACTAAGTTGGATGATGTATCTCTACAGGTGGAGAGCAAGGATAATTTTGTGCAACCGGTGGGGGACTTATATAAAGAACAAAAGCCTGCAGAAGTCAGTGATCAACCTCCAGAGGTAGTTGAATTAGCTGCACATGATGTACCTTCTATTGGTTTGGGCAATGAAATTAGTGAGAGTTTGTCGTCTGGAATAGCAGTGGATGGGCAGGATCTGCAAGATAGGAAAATGGAAAGGGTTGAGGGTTCAAGAGCGCAGCAGCAATCAGAGGATGTAAAGCCACTACACGATGACGTGAAGCTGGACTCTTCTGATTCAAAAATCCAGGTATCTGAGGTCAGCTCTAGTTTAGGGTTTCCCATAAAATCTAATTCTATTTCTACTGAATCTGTGTCTTTTAATGAAAAGAATGACCTAAAGGATAACATAATTGCTGATAATGTTAAATTAGAATCTGATGTTAAGCCTGAGATGGTGCAACCATCATCAAGTGATTTAGTCCCTGACGGTGGCAATTCACATCCAAGTAATGTTGATGAGCCACATGAAAACATGGTTTCTGTTCAAGAGACAGATAACAATGTTACAAATGCGGATGTGAGTCAGAAAAATTATAGTGCAGATTTGGGTTATTCTGAAAAGTTGAATTTAGATCGAAGCTCAGGCGATGATTCCATGGAGGAAGATGCCTTGGAAAGTAAGCATATTGAATCAAATTATAATGCCAAAGTTGTAGACAAGTCTGAGAAAAATGAGGTCACTACCGTTGAGGAAGAAAACCCTGTTGCAATCATGGATATTAATGTGCCCGTTAAAGAGAAAGGTACCCACCATGAGAGCAATGTTGTTGCAACTGTTTCAACTGACAAGAGAAAGCTTTCAGGTGAGATTTTTTTCATGGTATCCTACCATGTGTTTCTAGTCTAAGGTGTTGTTTTAATTCTGACAGTCATTTTTTCCATTGTCAATAAGTTGTAATACTGATATCGATCTATGTTCCCTTTAACACCCATCATTCTAGCTATAATGTTTATTATCACACCAACATTGAGAATTGCTGATTTCCAGATTATCTAAGTAATGTTCATATTTCTACTGAATTATTTGAAAGAAATGTAAAATTTAGACCTTGTAGTAAGATCTTTAGGTGTTTGTCTTTGTATTATAATGATCCAAGAATATAGACCTTTTTCTAAATTTTAAGTATTAAAGTATCTTTCTAGAGCTTAGCTATGGTTGTGGAGAGAAATATGGGTTGTTCATATTCTTGAGTTGGATTTGATCTTCAGCAAATCATAATGTCAAAGTTACAAGTGGTAGGTGATAACTTATAGGATGCTTAAAAGACCAGGAGCAAGAATCTTTGGCCACTCTGGAACCTCTTCTTTTTGTGGTGTTAGGTTGGTCAGCATAATATATATTTTCTAAACAACTTAATTTTATGCCTTCTTTCCTTTATAGCATTTATTTTCTGGTGGTAAAGTTGGAGGGTATCTGCTGGGGCTGCGGCTTGTTTTTCTGTATATGAACTTTTGGGTTGAAGTAAATGAGATTGATGCCATAGTGCTGTGAGGCCACATGTTGAAGCTCCTATGTTATAGAAATTTAAAGTACCTCCTTTATTTTAAGCTACATAGTCTAATATAATGGAGGATCTAATTTTATAGAAATTTAAAGTACCTCCTTCATTTTTAGCTACTCTGTCTAATTTAGTCGAGGAGGTTAACTGGGCTTCTCTGTGTCTTTGGATCTTCAGTAATTCTTAGCTTTTGCTAGATTAGACCTAATATGCATTAAAAGATTGGTCTAAGACATTAGGTTTCACATGCCACCTGTTTGGTTGGAAGGCTGCTAAGCTGGCATAGTAGTTGTCTTTCAAAGTGTTAGTGCTGTATCAAGTATTGTGTGCCCTGCTTCACTAGTTCTTCTTTCTTGGTATTCCCATTTTCCAGTACTTGTTCGCAATTACAGCAGTGACATGCAAGCAATGAATATACTATAAGAAATATATAGATGGAACGCTGCTTGAAGTTATTGAGCTGCTGACCTTGAAGTTTGTGACAATTTGAAGATACTTGTCTTATGAACTAAGAACATGTATTGGGAGATTTGGGACAAATCATTTTGGAATTATTTTTCTCTCTTTCACTGTCTTTATTATTGAAGTAAACTAAATGTAAGAGAGTGCTGTCTTAAATTTGATTCATTTCCGTCGTTTTCTGTTTTACAGAGCAAGAAGCAGTTTTAAATAATGAGCCCACAAAGAGGCAGCGTAGATGGAAAACTGAAAGCAACAATGTCAAGGAGCCTCAAATCTCAAATATTTCCATCCAAGCTGCAGTTAAGGATGTGCCACAACCTGCTGTTTTGAAACATAACCTTTCTGTATCTAAATCTGTCGGTGATGATGACAATATCCCTAAAGAGCGTGAAGGTAGGTCAAGTTGGTTCTTGGGGTGAATGGTTTTGTTATCGTTCACTTGTTCACCTTGATCTCTGTCATCTTACATATTTGTTGTATTATTTACAGTCCCACCCTCTTCAAAACCTGCAACTAATTCTCTCAGGATTGATCGTTTTCTTCGCCCTTTTACCCTGAAAGCTGTCCAAGAGTTTTTGGGCAAAACAGGAACTGTCACAAGTTTCTGGATGGACCACATTAAAACACATTGCTATGTCACTGTAAGTTCTTTACCCGTTTTTTGTGGATGTGCCTCTGCGCAACTGTTTGACTGTTATCAGTGATGTAGCTGTTGCTCTTGTAATTTCGTATGATACAGTACTCATCCGTTGAAGAAGCAGCGGAAACAAGGAATGCTGTCTACAACTTACAGTGGCCTCCAAATGGTGGGCGCCAACTTGTGGCTGACTTTGTTGATCCTGAGGAAGTTAATTCACGGGCAGAGAAGCCAGCTCCATCAGCAGCTCCTGTGAGCTCTGGCCCTGCAATGACTGAACCACCTCCAACAATGCCACAGCCTTCGCCCCGCCAACAAAGTCTCAGACAGAAGATGGCACAACAGCCTGCTTTACCACCACCACCTCCTTTAACAAACCCATCTCAAGTTAGGGAATGGGCTGTTCCACCTCCGCCCCCACACAATGAAAAAATAGAGGCTCCTATTGTGACCTTGGATGATCTATTTAGGAAAACCAAAGCAACACCTCGGATCTACTACTTGCCGTTGTCCGAAGAGCAAGTGGCAGCTGTACTTGAAGCTCGGCGTAGAAACTCGAAGTAGTAGGAACCAGGGTGGTAAGTGGTTGCGTATGGGTTAGGATGTAAATGTTGAGGAAGAAATGATGTATTTGCAGCTTTCTTGGTCAACACATTAGTTAGAATTAGGAAGAAACTTGTCAAGCTGAGGACATCCTGGTGGATGATATTTGCTTATTGTCGGGGTATCCTGTGAGTTTTTGTTGAGTTGAAATTTGTTTGAGTGAGAACCCCATATGAATGAACGTCTCCTTTTTTCTTATTGAACTGATTATTATGTTTATCTTGAAATCTTCTTCAATACTAAAATGGATTTTGTCACTTTGAGACAGACATTTATCGATTTATGATTGCTATGGCCAAACGGAAAGTTTTACTTGTCCGAGCAGTCTGATGAGCATGATGTTCTGTTCTATCGGAGGTTGTGCTCTACTTGGGTCTTAGTAGTTACAAGTGTGGTGAATTCGGTCATTCTCATTGGTTGAGGTTGTCTTGTGCGAAATGGGAAACTAAGCCTGGACATACGAAAGTCCCTCATCACCTTATCTCGTGATTGAAAAGCATATATTTTCCGATTTTCAACATGCGTGGCTGTCATAAAGCTGTGGATGTATATTTTGGCTTGGTGTTTAGGAAGTTTTTGGTGCTGTTGGAAATTCATTACCTCCAACTAGCAATACACCTCATTTACTATATGATGCTAGTTGTCTCTTTGACTATTTTATTTTAATTCAAAAGAAGATTCTAAGTGTTTCCATAGGATGCGTGGATATTTTTATTTATTTTTATTTTTATTATTATTGTTATTATTATTATTATTATATGTTAATTAATCTAAAATAGATATTTAGAAGTCCTTAAATATTCTAGTGAAATTCTATAAATTCCCTCTATCCTTAAATATCGCCCGTATTTCATACGTGATTTATCAAATTTGCCCTTACTTTGTATACAAATACCTTCATGTATTTTCACTTTCCCATTCAATATAAGTTCTTTTTATTTTTCACTCTGAGTTTTTCACTTCATTTCAATTTTACTCTTAGTTTTCAGTGTTTGCACTTTGGTATACTTAACACGTAATATTAACTAATATAATTCTTATATTATTATTAACCAACATAAATTAATTTATATAAAAAATAAATTGTAATTATTAACTATAATAATAATAACCTAATTACATTAATATTTTTAACTATATCTAATTATTAACTAAGCATAGTATATGTTTTAACTACTAAATATGATTTAACAACAAAATACAAACATTATTATATGTATTATTATTAATATTAACTAATTTAATATATAATCTTAACTAATACGTAATATTAATTAATCATATAATTAATCATTTGTCTCGATTTAACAATGATTTAACTACATAATAATAGTTAGGATTTAAAAAACTATAGAATAATAATTAGATTAATTAAAAAAAATGTATAAAAAAATAAAATAAAAGATTCTACCAAGTAGAATAGTCCAAATTAGACAGTTCCACCATGGTAGAATTGTTCAATTGGACGGTTCTACTAGGGTGGACAGTGTATTTTACACGGTTCATCTATTTTTTTATTCAAATTTCAATCCATCTTCCTAACTTAGATATGGAAATCGGAACAATACACAAAATACAACACATAATCTTTTTAATTAAACATCAAAATATAAAATATAAATCCATGTAAATTAACTTTAAATTATTTAGAAATAAAAAAATCATACATTTGATGAAGAACTAGCCAATCTTACATATTCTTTGCATATTCTTCCACTCGAGCTTCGACTAGCTTTTTTGCCCGCTCTTGACATGGTGTTTTTGGAGAGGTTTGAGTTTGGGAGGTTGTGTTTGAGAGATGTTGAAAGGTATTGGGAATGAGGTAGGTATATGGGTAAGGTTGGGTTTATAGGTGATAGGAAAAAAGGGGTTAAGTTAGGTTAGTAAATGCGTTAAATTAGGTTAGTAAATTTATATGGTTAGTAAATGGGTTAAATTAGGTTAGTAAATTTCTATGTTAGATAATTAGTAAATTAGGTTGTAAATAAAAATATTAGATAATTAGTAGATTAGTTTAGTAAATGGGTTAAATTAGGTTAGTAAATAAAAATGTTAGATAATCGTAAAGAAAGTGTGAAATACGTATAAAATATGGGCGATAGGTAGATTATCATAGACGATGTTTAGCGATAACTTTCAAGTAAATAACTCGAAATAAACATTTCTAGCAAGCTATTTGATCTAACCGAAAAAAAAATTTCGACAACAAACTAAAGTAAAACTATTAACCCTTCAATATGTCTAAATAATTATATTTAAACGGCTCCCAACATTGAACAAATAAAGTAAATTTATTTTTTAAAACACACATTTAATTTGTTGTAATTTGCTTAGGCACCATGCTATAAATACAAGTACTAATTCCATGCCTAGTTGGCCTTTATTATAGAAACAAAAAAAAAAAATCATTAATTTTGGACCATTTGAAATTATATGAAAAAGTGAAACATCATTGATTTTTGAGACAAATAACATTAGTTGAGTTTTTTTTTTAAAAGAATATTTAAAATTATTTCATTAGGGTGTTTGGTTCAATTTTCAAAAAATATGAGCTATGAATTTTTAATGACTTACCCATTCCTTGTGTTTGTTTGAGAATTTCATTTTTCTAAACTCATACCAGCTCAAACCAAAAAGGTTTGGTGTTTAAAAACACAAACCTAACCTCTAAGTATAAAATAAAAGGAATAACAATTATTTCTATGCAAAACCAAACATAGGGTATCAATATTAGTGTTCCACCTCAATAATTCAATATCACTATACCACCTTGATTTCATTCCTCATCCCAAATCCATACCAACTTTCAAACCAAGTGTTTGTACTTAGGCTGAATTAAACCCAATTCAATTTAAATTATGACCAAAAAAAGTTTCATTATAGGTAACACTTTAATCACGAGTAGAAATTTTAAAGTAGGACCAAGGGTTTGTTATCTGCATCTTATTGAAATAAGTTTCAAAATATCAATATTAATAATAATAATAATAATAATAATAATAATAATATAAGTTTTAATAAAAATTAGTATGTTGGACAAATATTTGTGTATAGAAAAAGCAAGAAGTTCAACAAAAATGAGAAGTTTAGGAAAATAAAACATGTTCAACAAAAAAAAAAGTTCAATTCAAACAAAAATAAAAATAATTTTAGCAAAATTAAGTTGAGGAGCATAGAACCTAATATCAAACTTATGAATATGGAGGTACCTAGCAAGTTTTTATTTTAATGCCATAATTTTTTTTAGTAATACCCACTTTAAAATACAATGCACTAGGTAGAGAAAAATTCAGATATTCGAATATCCGATTATCCGGTCTGTTCCTATTTGATTTTTGTGGATGCCCAATTTGAAAAAATTGGATCAAATATCTAATTCGAAAATTTTGGACATAAGTATCCGTTTGGATACTGATTCTCACAAAATTGGATATCTGATATCTAAAATAATTGGATTAATAGATCTCTGCCTGCATTAGTACAAAAAGTGTAAATTTTTTCAGAGTCCAACACCTGTGATAATAGATCACTTAAGAGATTTGAGATTCTAAGAATATGTAAATTAGTTTTATAGCTTATTTGTGAGATTAACTAACCTATTTGTATTAAATGTAGTACTTATGATATTTACACGTCGTATATATGCAAATTTGTGAAGGGTAGAGTAATTGAATATCCATAATATGAATATGTTTTCATTAATAAGTTGTAGTGTTCATATGCAATTATGGACAAAATCATTGCATTTCCACGTATTTAGATATTGAATATCCACTATATGAGATCCAAAATTCGGATAGTGGATTCGAAGAATTGTACACTTCTTGTATCAAACATGAAGTATTGAAGTGTCTCATTGCTATGTTATTAGCGGTTTGTAATTGAAGCGAAAGAACAAATATGCATCTAAAATACTTTATCCGTTCCTTAATTCCTAGAACATTTTACTTTATTAATATTCTATTACTAATAAACTAGTTAAGTCCCGTGAGATGCATGAATTGATAATAAATTATTTTGTTAAATGTTGTAATTCTAATAATTTTTTTATTTATTAGTGAAAAAATTGTAGGTTTTATATTAATTGGGATAATATTTTTTTATCTCATTAAATAAAAAATTATTATAGAAAAAGGCAGAGAGGAAATATGAAATGAAGAGAATAAATAAATGTGTTTTTAAATAATTTATGAATTTATAGAGTTACACAATTTTCTATACGTAATATTTTCCAATCTAATTTATAACTATTACTAAAGAAAAACCCCTGCAAATGTCATACTTAACACGTGTCACACTATTATTGAAGAATTTTCTGCCATTTTTAAAGTTGATGTTATCTATTTTTTTTCTTCTAATTTACATTAATTTTAGATTGAAAAATATTATATATAGAAATTTATGTGACTATAAAACTACCTTTATTTCATGTTTCATCTCTATCTTTTTCTATTTTTTTATCTAATATGATAAAAAGTATTATCCCAATTAAATTTTATGCGGTAATTCTATAAAACCTATAAGTTTTCACCAATAAATGAATTTTTTTAATAATTGAAGTATTTGACATAAGTAAGTTATTATCAAATCGTGCATTGCATGATACTTACCTAGTATTAATGCAAAGTAGAAAAAAAGTAGATGACAACATTTTTTTAGAAAAGACGGGAAATTTCTTTTTCATAACTTGACATATGGTAAGTATGACGTCAACAAGAGTTATACTTTAGTAATAGATTATAGATAGATAAAATTATAAGTTACCAATTCAATTACTATTGAGTTGATATCAAAGTATTATTTCAACTAGGTAAGTCCCGTGTAATGTACGATTTGATAATAAATTATTTTGTCAAATATTTCAATTATAAGAATATTTTCATTATTGGTGAAACTTATAGGTTTTATAGAATTACAGTGGGAAATTTAATTGATATAATACTTTTTATCATATTAAATAAAAAGTTATTATAGAAAAATGTAGAGATGACACATGAAATAAAAGGAAGAAATAAAGGTAGGTTTATAATCACACAATTTTTTATGTATAACAATTTTGAATATAAAATTAATGTAAAGTAGAAAAAAGAAATGACATCATCATTAAAAAAAGGCGGAATTTTTTTTAATAATAACTTGACACGTATAAAGTATAACGTCAGTAATGTTTTGTTTTAGTAATGGTTATTATATAGATATATCAAATTTATATATAATTATGAATTTTAATGGAAAAAGTTAAAAATATTACAAGAATTAATAGAACAATAGAACAAAAATCAAGGGTAAAGTAGATATTCAAGCCACCTCTTCCATCACCTAAGACCTTTGGAAAACTGCACAACTGCGCAGGTGGTTTGAGCCCGAGACGCCAAACTACTCGCTATTTGTCCATTACTGGTATTGCACAGTGATTGAGATTCCGTAAATTATCACTATTCTCAACTACCGTCATCAAAACCCCCAAATTCTAGGGTTTTGTATGTGCTAAAATCCCCCCATTCGACAATGCTGCGGAGGTACGATACAAATTTATTTTTTCATCAATTGCATCTTAATCTTACTCCGCATTATCAAACACGCATTCATTCTCTTGTATTTTTGATGTGATTGTTAAGTGAACTAGTGTTGTTGAAGGGTTTGTTACGTGCCAAATAAGCAATATCCAGCTATATTGTTCGATTATATTATCAATTTTGATCGAAGACTTTCTAGGGTTTGCAGGTTCGCTTTGGCCCTTTCGTGTCGCCGATCAAGCATTGGGAGAGCAGTATCAAGACAGTCTTCTACTCCTCAGGCATGTCTTTTATATGAAGTAGATTGAGGAAGGGAGTGTTTTGTTTGTTGGTTAATGCGTGGTTGTATCTCTTATACTTGAAACCATCTTATTGTTTTTTTTTTTTTTTTTGTTTTTTTGTTTTTTACTTTTGTCACTGTGTCAGTTTTGCTGTTTGTGGCTCCAAGAAAGGTCGTAAGTATTAAATATATTATATAGGTATATCTGAGGGGAGGGGTGGGTTGATTAGGATGATGGTTATCATTTATATATTATGGTGTGCTCATATTGCTTCAATGATGGTGCACATTTGTTTCGAGTGAAGCATAATTTAGGATTTCTGGCTTAGCCCATCTGACTAGGAGATGAGTTGCACATTGTTAGGTTGCGTTCGGAAATACTAGAAAGAGTATACAGGTTTTTAAAAAGTCAACTTAGAAGACTTTTAAAAACTGGAAAACTATTAGTGTGTTGCAAAATTAGTTGAAATTTTGATGAGTAATGGAATGTTGAGAACATATTTTAAAGGATGGTTGGAAGTTGTAGAGTTAGTTGGATCGATGAGTTACATTCACTTGTGGAGTTGTTAAATTAGCTGGTGTTGGGAAGTTTAGAGGTCAATGAAAATTGGAATATATTAGCTTAACATATTGGATCAAGCAAGAAGCTATTGAAAAGTTAGTCAAAAAAACTATCTGCAATGATTGTTGAATCCTCCTAGTCTCCTAGCCATTTTAGTCGAAGGGAATTGACACCTTGTTGTAATGGCATATGCAAGTTTAAAGGAATTGATCGTTGAATCTTTTTGTGATACATCATTTATTGATATCATTTTCTTTTGGTGGATTATTGTCTTCCTCCCATACCCCTGTTGGTGTAAAGATCATCATTGAGAAAAGAGGTATATTTTAGACTAGGTAGAGTATGGCTTATGTTAAGGTAGATGTGTGGGAATGTCTCGAGGCATAAAATTAGAAATGTGGATATCCGAAAGAAAATTGGAGTATCGAATATTGAGGATTAATTCAGGGAGAATCGGTTGCGTTAGTTTGAGTATGTTGAATGCCCGAGGATTGGGGTAATGGAGACCTAAAGCATGATCGAGGTAGAATAAAGATGATTTGAATGGAGGGAGTTAAGAAAATTATGGAGAAAATGTGCATAAAAGTAGATAAGGCTTTAAATAGGAGAGAATGGAGGAGACATTTTTGTGAATGATCATGTGAGAAAGATTCTTGGTTTATATAGCCGATTCCAACTTTGTTGTTGTAGAGTAATGTTGTAAATGAAGCATTTCAATCCTGATTGTTTATAGGTGCTTTCCACTGGATGGTTTTGTATTAACTGCTCTGCTCTTCAGTAAAATGGGAGTTGTGGTCTTTGCTGTCCTTGTTGGGGTGACTGTCTTCTCTTAGTGAATTTATGGTGCTTTCCACTAGATGAATTTCATAAGATTACCCCTCGGAAAAATCTTGAACGTGTGATTATGGTGAGGGCTGTAGAAGTGTGAAATGATGGGTTTATTACGAGAGGTTTAGGGGCTGCCGTCATAGTTATGAATATTCTGTGGAAGTGTTAGTGACTTGACTTGATCAACTGAAAAATTGCTAGTTAGTGGGTCTAGTTTGGAAAACCTTTAAGTGTTCACGTGATTTCCTTATTCTTGCTCTCATTGACATTTTCATTTGCTACCCTTTTTCCTCTCTCCTCTGTGCTCCTCATCATTTTATTGATTTATTCCCTTTTTTTTCCCCTGAATTGAAATGACTACGTTCAGCTCCATTTTACTTGGATCAGTTTGTGTACATGGTCCTACATCGGGTTCCCACTCTTCTATATTTTTGACAGAGGTGCAACTTTTATTAGGTACCTAATTGATAAACTTAAATATGATGGGCACGTAACTGAAAGGCTCAGCTGGCAAGTTTTCCCCAGTTAGTATTACGACACGTGGTTGTTGTTGCCTACTTTTTGACATTTGTTCATGGGCATTATCGTTATATCGTTCTTGGACAATCATGTTGTTAGGCTCCTCTCTTAGCTGTATTTTTATGGTTCTTGATTGTAATACTGTGCTGCTTGTCAGATTCAGATTCACTCCACTTAAATTTGTTTTTGATGTTGTTCCATGCAAGGCAGTCAGGCATATTGATATAGCATGTTAAACTCCCTCCTATTATTGCATTTCACAAAAAGGTATGACTCATATGCTAAGGCTAGAATATAGCAGCATATGATTAAATGCTCAATATGGATAGTGGGGATTTAGTTGGTATTTATGCCCATAAGAACCTTTGGAAAATGAATTGGGAAGGAACCTTTGGAGAAGGAAGAAACTTTTATTTGGAAATAAAGAGACGTAAAAATCAGTTGCCCATCCATATAGGTAGTGTAAAAGACGTTAAGGCAAGGAGGGACTAGGTTTTTATTAGTCAATACCATTGTTGCTTTCATATTTTGTTCGTTAGACTTAGTGCATAGTCTTCTTCTCATAGTTTTGGATATTGTTGCTGGTGAGGAATATGTAGCCTGCATACATGATGGGTTAAGGCTTGCTTGATTTTAGTTCTTTCTATTCCAAAGTCTTTTACTTTTCTTAATTCACATACTCTGTTTCATTTTTTAATGCTTCAAACTTTAGACTAATCTGATATTCCTTTACCTATATGTTATTATGGATTCACATTTTTTAAATATGTTTTTGAATATAAGCTTTGCTGTTTTTTATTGGACTGAAGCACTGAACTTTTTGCACTTTATTTATCTGTCTTCGAGCAGTTATTTTTATCTGTATGCCCTGGTAGGGGGTTTTCCTCTATTCCTACGCAGAATGCGTCACCACGTCCAGGTTCAACCAAGCAGACTGGAAATAATCTGACAAAAGTTCTTTTTGGGAGTGTTGCATTTGGTGCATGCTTCTATGCAGCTTATTCTCAAGGCTATCTTAATAATATCTTAGACCAAAAAGGGCAGAGTTCAGATCCATCAAAGGCTGACAACTCAAGAACAGAGAAGTTGCCAAAAGGTGATGGAGGCATAGACGATTCCCAAAACATTAAGCAGCCTGTACCTTTACATACTAGCAAAGACTCTGAAATTTCCAATTCCCCTGTGAAGGATGCCAATGATGGGACTGATAGACAGTCTGCCATGGACTCTATTGAAGATTCTAGTAAATATGAGGGTGAAAATGATTCGACTGCCAAAAAATCATCAAATTTGACTAATGAAGCATTTAGACATATCAAGGAAAAAGATTTGCCAAAACTTTCTGATGATGTTCTTGCAAAAGGAGAACAAGTGTCTAAGTCATCTTTGGAGGCAACGGCTAAGGATGAATATTCAAATTCTCAAAATCTATTTGAAGATAGTGCAGACAAAAAATCTTCAGGAGAAAAAGCTCCCCTTGATAACCTTGCAGCCAATGAAAACCTGCTGAAAATTACTGATGTTGGCTCAGGTCTCCAAGTAAATAATATGGATAAAGATGAGATAATAGAACTCAAATCCCAAAATGAGCCTAAGGTATGTTTGTGTGTCTCAATTAGTCTTTTGATTGTTATTCTTATTTTCCTGCTATATGGGACTCTAGCTATGTTTTTTCATTATGTATCTTGTTACACTTGATTGTTTTGCAAATTTTTAATGCGTACATACTCCTTTATCCAAGTGTTCTTCATAGTTCCTTCTCCTTTTCGGGGTGTTTGTAGAAATGAGAGATTTTATCTCAAATATATTAAAAAAAGGGAAACAAACTTTGCCTAGAAATATATGCGTTGTTTAAAAAAAAAAATTTCCCCTAGTCTTTTTTCATTTTGTTCTTAGAATCAAGATAATGACTCATTGGTTGTTAGCTTTTCTTTATAATGTCTTTTTTGCTACAACCATCCAAAGACTAACTTAACTAACCGAAACTAGGATTTTCATAGCAAATGAATCTAATATGTGTTAATTGCAAGTTAATCCCAATTTGTTAGTCCATGTTATTAGAGCCAAAAGTTCAAAGCTTCTCTTTGCAGGATGTACTTGGTCAGGAAGAAGCACCATCAGCATCCCTGTTAGACACATACAATTTGGAAGACAAAGTTGATGACAAAGCTTCAACCACAAGTGGGCATACCAGTAAAAATTCCTCTTCAAAGGAAGAGGTACACATAGAGGATGCATTTCCTTTTACTTCATTTCTAATGTGAAACCTCATGTTCTTTTGATATCTTTTCTTTTTCTGATTTCTTGGACTCTCTTGATTCAAGACTTTATCCAGTGCATTCGGAGATGCAGATTCTTCCAATAGCAAGGATGGAAAGTTGATTGTGGATCTCTTGCAAGCCATCCATACAGCTGAAGAAAGGCAAGCTGAGTTGGATGCACGTGCTTTTGCTGAAGAAAAGAGGGCATTGAAGGTGAGATATCTGTCTGTTTATCCTGAAAACAAATAATAATTTAAATTTGATTACTGGTCATTTTTGTAGTCAAATGCTTTTAAGTGTATTGTAATTTGACAGGCTGTGTAAATGCATATGTCCTGATTATGGTTTTCAATGTTATGGAAAATATAGGGCAAGTATGAGAAAGAGCTGAAAGATGCAAGGGCAAGGGAACTCATGTATGCTGAAGAAGCTGCTATGTTAGAAAAGGTTGTTAGTGCTGGTACTTTAATGTGATTTTTTTTTAATTTTTTTTTTTTATAAATTCATGTTTTGTTTTTCGCCCTCTTAACATTTTCTTTGTGTTGTAATTATATGTAATTTGGTCAGGTTTGCTTCTATAACCATATTCAGATTTGCTTCGTGGATAATCCTATCTTTCATGGCTAGCTTCTTGTCATCTTGTGTGTTAATAATATTGTTTCCTTGCACATGTTTTGTCCTGATTAGTATGTCTGAGTACATGACCATAAACATAGTTTGTGCCTTTTTAACAGGCTTCCTCACATTTGTAACTGTCTTGATATCTAGCTATCTGAGCCAGTATGTATCAGAATACACCATGAAAGTTTCAACTGTAAACAGGCCTAAGCATGACCAAACTTTGTACTATGCAATTGCAGCAAACATGGATTTCTGTTGTCAAGCTTCGTACCCTCCCTCAGTTTTGCTGTATAAGAATATAAGGCTGGTGCGAAGCTTTAGCTTTGTTGATATTCTGAGACAAAGAATCTACTTTCCAAGCTCAATGGTCAACTAACTACTCGGAATAAGAGTTCTCTTAGGACTTCTCCTTGTCAACAGGGGAAGTTAGTATCTTTGACTAAAGTGGTGAATGTCTTGGAATCATCATCACAGTTCTATGGTCTCTTGTAGAAATCTCTTTACTATTTGAAAATTTGAATGGATAAACCTCTAGACTTTTCCTGTACCTCAGCTTAATTTGCTCGCATTGAGCCCTTGATCTTCAATACTTCGTTGCAAGTGTCATTCGTCATTCCTACCGCTTGTTTAGAACAAACAAGAATGAAATTTAGGTTATGGCTATTGTTTAAAAATTGACTAGAACAGGGTTATTTCTTTTGAATTTCTGCTTGTTTGGATAATACTTGGGATTTTTTTTTCAAACTACCTCACTCTTGATGCTATCTTGACTTGTAGGAGGTGAAGAAAGAAAAAGCAAAAGCTGCTGCAGCTCTTAAGTCACTTCAGGAAAGAGCGGAAGAGAGGTTGAAGATGGAACTTGAAGAAAAGGTGCAATGAGCTCTATTACAGCATCCATTATGGCTAAGCAATTGCTATTTTCTGTATCTTATTATTATGTTTACGTTACAGGAAAGAGAAGCAGAATCTAAGCGGAAAGAAATCCAGGAACTAGCCAAAGCTGAACTTGTTGCATCGATTGCTCGAGAAAAGGCAGCACAGATTGAGAAGATGGCTGAAGCAAATTTAAATGTAATCATGCAGTTGCTAGCTTTTATATTATCTTGTATTGGCTAATATATGCATCAATGTTTTGACTAATGAATCATTTTGAAGGATCTTTTATCTTTGGTCTTTTGAAGTAAAAGATGTTGAAGGGTCTGCAAGTTTCTTGAAACTTAAAGAAGTTTTATATTAAAGGTTTTAAATTTGTGATGTTTACATTGTGCTAAATGTCTGTCTTCAATGCCAGAAGCTAGTTTTTCTTGGGGCAAATCCAACATAAGCATGGTGTATTCTTGTAATTGAACTGTGCAGTCAAACATTGGACTTCAATATTAATATTTCTCGTGTCTTTCCTCCTTTCTGACTTTGTTCCTTCCTGTGTTCAAGTGAAGGATTTACTTTTATTTTTAACGGAATGGTTTTAGTCCTCCCCCCCCCCATCATAAGAAAAGTTTTCTTGGACTCCTTGGTAATTGTACTGGTGTTTGATATGTGTTAACGTGTTGCAGAGCCCTAGCAGGAAGTCCTAGGTTGGCAATGTAATATATTAGAAATGTGGTTTTGGAAGCTTTTTAAAGTTTGTCAAGTTGTTATTGTCATGTTGAAGTGTCCTGTAGCTGCTGCAATACTGTAGCCAAACTGATGGCTGACAGCTGTGTAACTCATCATTTTTTGCCTGTGATGATTCTCAAGTTATCTGTTTTCTCCTGTTTATCATACCTTTATAGGCAAGCTTATAATTAAGAGCCTTACTTTTGCAGACAAGTGCCCTCTGCATGGCATTTTATGCACGGTCTGAAGAGGCTCGTCAGACTCACTCCATTCAAAAACTTGCTTCGGTAATGAGTTTGTTCCTTCTTTTTACTCTCTTATTGTTGGCTTCTTTTGGTGGTGGAAAAATGATTTCAGATTTTTTTTTTCCACATGCTGCCTGAAGAGGAAAATCATCTGCTCCAGTGGCCCTTACCTACGTGCTTTGTCTTGTTCAGGGTACACTTATATTGGAAGATGCACTATCAATTGGGCTACCTATTCAATTGGAATTAGAGGCATTACATGTCTATGTAGAGAATGTTGATAAGGATTCTTTACTACAGTTGGCCCTATCATCTATACCTGAAGATGTTCGAATTCATGGCACAGATACTCCTCTACAATTAAATCAGAAGGCAAGTTTCACTGTGTGTTTCGTATTGGGGAAGGGAGGGAATGGTTGATGGTATCTTTCTCCGTAATCTTTCAACATTGGAAGGATTTGGTTTATGGACATTGGAAGGAAAATGGAGTTCTCCTGTTCCCCTCACTCCCCTTTTTCTATTCTATATTTAAGTTCCAAACAAGGGAAAATGGATCTCTTATCCTCCTCTCCTTCATAATTTCCTCGCCCAACTACATTATTAGACTTTTCTTACTGATATTTCCAGTGATTTACTGAGGGAGGCCATCTTTGCTGTGTGGCCTCCCCGTTTTTCTTTGAAAAGTCGACTTGACATTTGGCCTTTTCTCTGTTTGGCCTTTGTGTGTATGCAGTTTGTTGCTTTGAAAGGAAAATTGCGGCACTTCAGCTTAATTCCACCAGAAGGTGGCGGTATTTTGACACACTCCTTGGCTCATGTAGCATCCTCTTTGAAGGTGTCAATCCTAACTTTAAACAAATAACTCTCCAGTAAATTATATAAGCTTCCTGACATTCCCCACTAGTGGGGGATAATGGAAGAAAATATTAAGAATGAGAAGAAAATGATGCTTTGACATTATTCTTGTTAAACTTCAGAGTACCTCACACAATTTTATTTTACACTTGTATCATAAAATGTTCAGGTCAAGGAAGCTGATAAATCTGGAGATGGTATTGAGTCTGTGTTAAATAAAGTTGAGAGTCTATTAGCCCAAGGGAAGCTTGCGGAGGCAGCCAATGTGCTTGAAGATGGTGTTAAAGGTAGCAAAGCCCATGAAGTTGTGGGTGACTGGTTGAGAAGAGCTAGAAACAGAGCAGTTACCGACCAAGCTTTGGTTCTCCTTAAGTCTTATGTCGCTTCTATCAGTCTTACGTGAAGTCTGGTACAAAATGTCATTTGCAAAAGACGAAGTGTTTGATCAATCGTTTCTTTCATTTATGAGTAAACACTATATCATTAACTGAATAAAACAATGAATGGAACATACTTCACAGTAATCATTTTATGGCTTATAAGAGCTTTTTGTTCTCACTGAAATGCTCAAGTACGTGACAGTGTCAACAAGAAGCCAATGCTGCTGGTGCAACTCCCTGGAAAAGGGAAAAGAAGTTTTGACTCTACTTTTATCATCCCCTCTTGTTTATTTTGCAATTTTGTTGGTTCATTTTATTTCATTTGGTGTGAAAGAATTATGTTTCATGTTACTGAATTTCTTGATTTCATCAGAGTAATGTGATAAGATGGGATAACCTATACGGTGGCGAGCGTCATTGAAAGAGTCGATGATTGCCCATGAGTATTAGTCGGATGCTTAATTCAGCTTTTGATTGTACTTAACCTTGTAGCAACAGTTTTGACTGTGAGCATGAATCTTGCACTATGTATTGTTAACAGTTGTTTATAGTTATAGTGTGACTTGTAACTAAAAACAAGTTTTAGAAGCCATATGGAACTTTTCACGATTTCTTAGGTTTTGGGTGGGACTTATTTATTTTAAGTGGGTTTGATTTATGTATTAACAATTCTAAACCACCAGATTCTGAACCTGCGAAATATATATCGCGTTTGATTATTTATCAAAGCTTTCAATGATTAAGCTGAAGAATTATGATTAGCACGTGAAGTTCTGCAGTTGCCAACTTTAACCTGGTTGGAGCATAATGTCAATACAGAGGTAGCGGCCTAGCGGACAAAAATGTTGGAAACATGTTGATTTTGTATTCTCATGGTGCTAGGCTAGACTGCTGACTTAACCAGCCTCATTTCGGTCGTTTAGCAACGGCAATTGGCAAGTTTTCAAACATTTTTCGCATTATTAGATATTTTGTTTTCATTTTTACATACATAATATTTCAAATCGGGTGAATGAATCGCTAGGTTGATTGAAACTCACTTAGATTCAGCAAATTTGATTTTTATAGAATGAAATTTATTTCTTTTTTATAATCTACCACTCTTTGGTTAAAATGGAACATAAATGATATTGCATTAGGATTTATTTTGTTTTCAAACGAAGGTTTTCAAACATATCATCATTACAATATAGAACCCATCAAGTGATATTGTGACAATATAAATCTTAGTTAAGTTACCATGCATTGCATATACTATGTTATAAGTTAAGTCAAAGTTTTACAAATTTAAATAATATTATAATAAATAATATATTTAAATGAGATCTTATTAGATATAAATTATAAGACTATAAATTTTCATAATTTTTGTTTTACGAAGTAATTATATAAAAAAGGAAGAGTGCTGAGGAACATATGTATGACCCGTCCTAGACATCCGGCAGTGTCGGTGGAGGTTCAGAGAAGAAATTGAAAGCTGAAACATCTCTGTCAGTGTCATCCTCTCCAGTCGTATAAAAACTACAACTCCAATTTCGTAATAATTATGTTATCTACCATTCTACTCTGAGCCCCCACACCTTCACCACTAATTCATTCATTCACGTCCCTTCTTTCTTACTCAATCTCTCTTAAATTACTTACTACTAACTTACCACTTGATGCTCTTCGTACTCCTGACTTCCTCGTTCCCTCACTCCCTCTCCAGGTCCCTCTCTCCTCTCTTCTGATCTCTCTCATTTTTGCTCATTTTCTGTAAATCCTTGAATTTTGATTGACTTACATTAGTATTGATCTTCTCTTTCTTGCTACCCATTTTTGTGCAATTTATCTAATTTAATTGATTTCGATTTCAATTGCGTCGATCTGTACAGTTCTGCTTGAGATTTTCAATTTGTGATTTTGAACAGCCTTGAATTCCTAAAAATCAGTGAGAACTTAGAGGATCTGGAATTGATACTGAATTACTGATTGAGTGAGTCTTTTTTAACAGGAAGCTGCGATGCTGCTAAACTGATAGCGGATCGAGCATCTGGAGGGAGGAAGATAAATTTTGACATTAGCAACTACGTAAATTGTTAATAAAAACCTTGTCAAGCTGGCGGCCGCAACTGCTTGGAGGTTTGCTGCCAGCAATGGCAACGGAAACGGCCAAGCCGTGAATGATCTGGTATTGTTTTCGTCTTTTTTTTTTATGGTGAATTTGTTGTTTTGAAGCTACTGTCAAGTCTGTCTGCAGATCTGTTATGATATGTATGTGTACTTTGTCAAATATTTGCAACTTGTCCGTGTAGCGAACCTTTCCATTCTCGAGGCTGTTTCTATGACTATGTTACTGATATGAACTCACAACTGGTTCTCTGTTCGTAAAGAAAGAAATAGCTAGGTTGATTGATGTTTGAAATGAAATAGCATGAAATTCAGTTTCCTTATGTTGATGATGAGTAATCGTCGAAACTAGGATATCTTTACATGGTGTGAAGTGTATGACATAGTGGGATATGTGATATCAAGGTTGTAGACGGTGAATGTCTTATCCTTCACTTTTCGTAATTTGTGTAACAAATCATTAGCTATGAGTTAATTCTGCCACATTACGTTATCTGCTGGGTGGTTGTGCACTCGTGCCTACAGAAAATGTACCCTCTTTCTGGTTTCTATTGAACGTTGCAAAAAAATCTTTTTGATGTCTGCAGGAAAGAAATATGGACGGAAAACTCCAAAACTCAGAACCTTCATCGCCACGGTCTATTGCTAAAATGGGGTTAAGGTTTGTAGCTCTGTTTATTATAGTATTATGTGTACCTTGTGTTGTGTTCCCCTGATAGGAAGGGATCAAGGGAATATCATTTTCCACGGCAAGATTTGCCTATTCGATCCTGCTTCTTTCACCATTTTACAAGTATAGTGGTGTACAAAACAACATTTACTTTTTTTCTATTATTGTCGTATGAGTTGTGCACAGAACTAAAACTAGGAAAAAAAATGGGCTGAAGGCCTAATTTAAGTATTTGGAATGAATTGGTAAGTTCATAGTAGCATTCTGTTGGCTAATTACGTGTAGTTTTGGTGGACTCCCTTTAAATGCTTGACTTGCACTATACCTTCCAACTTAGGCATTTAATCAATCCCACCTTTCTGGTTTATGCGCCTGGAGTGTCCCTTGAACTATCAGAGAAACATTATATGTAAAAGAACTAAAATCCTACTTTTTTCTTGAGTTATAATTTGCATTTTAAATAATTTGTCCTTTAAATTGAATATGTAGAGACCGCACAAGTAGCATGGAGGATCCAGATGGGACATTAGCAAACGTTGCCCAATGCATTGAGCAGTTGAGGCAAAATTCTTCCTCGTTTCAAGAGAAAGAGTTTTCTTTAAAGAAGTTGTTGGAACTTATTGAAACAAGGGAAAATGCATTGAGTGCTGTTGGATCTCACTCACAGGCAGTCCCAGTGCTTGTATCACTTTTGAGGTCAGGGTCTCTAGTGGTCAAAATACAAGCTGCTCGTGTATTGGGGTCTCTCTGTAAGGAGAATGAGCTGAGGGTGAAAGTTTTGCTAGGTGGTTGCATACCTCCCCTTCTTGGACTTCTTAGGTCCAGCTCCTCTGATGGTCAGGTTGCTGCTGCAAAGGCTTTATATGCTGTTTCCCAAGGTGATGCGAGAGATCATGTTGGTTCAAAAATATTCTCCACTGAAGGTGTGGTACCAGTGCTATGGGGACAGCTAGAGCAAGGGCTCGAAGCTGGGAAATTGGTCGAAGAATTACTAACTGGAGCTTTGAAAAATCTTTGTGGAAGCACAGAGGGATTTTGGCCATCAACTGTTCGGGCTGGAGGAGTGGATATACTTGTGAAATTGCTGAAAGCTGGACAGCCTGGTACTCAAGCAAATACATGCTTTCTTCTTGCTTGTATGATGATGGAGGATGCATCTAGCTGCCCTATTGTATTGGCTGGTGATGCAGTCCAACAACTCCTGAAGTTGTTAGGATCTGGTAATGAACCAGCCGTCAGAGCAGAAGCTGCAAGTGCACTCAAATCTCTTTCTGCTCAGTGTAAGGAGGCAAGGAAAGAAATTGCTAACTATAATGGTATACCAGCTCTCATAAATGCTACCATTGCTCCTTCTAAAGAATTCATGCAAGGGGAGCATGCCCAAGCATTGCAGGAAAATGCAATGTGTGCTCTGGCAAACATATCAGGTGGGTTGTCCTCTGTTATATCCAGCCTTGGAAGAAGCCTTGAATCTTGCACTTCACCATCTCAGGTTGCGGATACTTTAGGAGCCCTGGCTTCTGCGCTTATGATATATGATCAGGAAGCTGAATCTACAAAAGTCTCGGATCCTCAAACTGTTGAGCGGACACTTATTAAGCAGTTTAAACCTAAATTGCCATTTCTCATCCAAGAGCGCACCATTGAGGCCCTTGCTAGCTTGTATGGGAATTCCGTACTATCAAGAAAACTTGCAAACTCTGATGCGAAGAGGTTGCTGGTTGGTTTGATCACAATGGCTTCAAATGAGGCTCAGGATGAGCTCATAAAATCCCTTTTAAAGATTTGTGATGATGAAGGTAGCCTCTGGCAGGCACTTCAAGGGCGTGATGGTGTCCAGCTGCTGATATCACTTCTTGGATTGTCGTCAGAGCAGCAACAGGAATGTGCTGTTGCATTGCTTTCCCTTCTTTCAAATGAAAACGATGAGAGTAAGTGGGCTATTACTGCAGCTGGTGGTATACCTCCTCTGGTCCAAATCCTGGAGACTGGTTCTGCAAAAGCCAAAGAAGACTCTGCAACTATATTGGGAAATCTGTGTAATCATAGTGAAGATATACGAGCATGTGTTGAAAGTGCTGATGCTGTTCCTGCTCTTCTGTGGTTACTGAAGAATGGGAGCTCAAATGGAAAGGAGATTGCAGCCAAAACATTGCATCATCTAATCCACAAATCTGATACTGCTACCATCAGCCAACTCACTGCCCTTTTAACCAGTGATCTTCCTGAGTCTAAAATTTATGTTCTGGATGCTTTGAAAAGTATGTTGTCTGTAGTACCCCTCAATGATATTCTACGGGATGGTAGTGCTTCCAATGATGCTATCGAGACGATGATTAAAATAGTGGGTTCTGCAAAAGAAGAAACCCAGGCAAAATCTGCCTCCACCCTTGCTGGAATCTTTCATCTCAGGAAAGACTTACGTGAGAGCAGTATTGCTGTTAAGACTCTGTGGTCAGTCACAAAGCTCCTGAATTCAGAATCAGAAAAAATTTTAGTGGCAACCTCGTGTTGTCTTGCTGCTATTTTTCTTTCAGTAAGGGAAAGTTCTGATATCGGTTCTGTTGCCAGAGATGTTTTACCTCGGTTACTTGCTCTTGCAAACTCTTCGGTTCTGGAAGTTGCAGAGCAGGCAACATGTGCTGTAGCAAACCTTCTGTTGGATGATGACCTTTCAGAGAGAGCTGTTCCTGAAGAGGTTGTTTTACCTGCCACAAGGGTTTTGCGTGAAGGTACTCTTTCTGGTAAGACTCATGCAGCAGCTGCTGTTGCCCGTCTTCTGCGTCGACGTCTGATTGATGATGCTCTATGTGACTGTGTGAATCATGCTGGTACTGTTCTTTCATTGGTTTCATTCTTGGAGCTGGCTGATGATGGTTCCCTTGCCACATCTGAAGCCTTGGATGCGCTTGCATATCTATCGAGAGCTGGTGTTCCTGGTGGAAACATCCGACCAGCATGGGCAATTCTAGCAGAATCACCTAGCCATATCGCTCCAATAGTTTCATGCATAGCTGATACTACACCAGCATTGCAGGATAAAGTCATTGAAATATTGTCAAGGCTATGCCGTGATCAGTTAGTTGCACTTGGAGAAATCATTTGTAGTTCCTCTGGCTGTATTGAATCTATTGCTAGAAGAGTTATTAGTTCTAGGGACACATTTGTTATGGTTGGAGGTGCTGCACTCCTTTCCTGTGCAGCTCGAGTCAATCATCAGAGAGTGGTGGAGGATCTAAATGACTCGAAACTATGTAGTTATCTCATACAGGCTTTGGTAGAAGTGCTTACTACTTCTCAAATTTCACTGGAAGATCAGGAGGCTAATAAGGGGGAGGCAGTGTGCATTTGCATTCAGTGGGCTACAGAAGAGGGAAGCAATACAGAAGCTACTCCTGTCACAAAGGTCATGAGTGGTACCAATATTGTTGTGTGGTTGCTGTCCATACTTGCTTCTCGTGATGAGAAAAGTATAGTTGAATTCATGGATGCTGGAGGGGTTGATGTTGTCACGGATAAAATTTCACATGCTCAGGTAATGATTTTACTCACTTTAATAGTAGGATTCAATGTGCTTTTAAATTTGATTTTCTGTTGGGTTGGACTACATTTTATGTTCATCCGTTTGTTCTTTTTATTGGGAGGGGGGGTTTACATAGAAATGTCTGAGATATGTTTCTTTACATTTTTTTATGGATATTGCAGATTGATTATGTTGAAGATAGTAGCATATGGACATATGCTTTACTGCTGGCAATTCTGTTTCAAGATAGAGATATAATACGAGCACATGCAACCATGAAATCTGTTCCTGTTCTTGCAAATTTGTTGAGGTCCGAAGAGCCAGCAAACAGATATTTTGCAGCACAAGCATTGGCCAGTTTGGTCTGTAATGGTAGCAGGGGAACTCTTTTATCTGTTGCAAACTCTGGTGCAGCAGCCGGGCTTATTAGTTTACTTGGCTGTGCTGATGAAGATATATATGATCTCTTGAAATTGTCTGAAGAGTTTTCTTTGGTTCGTTATCCTGATCAAGTGACACTTGAGAGATTATTTAGAGTTGATGACATTAGAGTTGGAGCTATGTCTCGGAAAGCAATACCTGCCCTTGTTGATCTCCTCAAACCAATTCCTGATCGCCCAGGGGCACCATTCCTCGCTCTTGGGCTTCTCACCCAACTTGCAAAAGACTGTCCATCTAATAAGATGGTGATGGTAGAGTCAGGAGCACTCGAGGCAGTGACCAAATATCTTTCACTGGGTCCTCAAGATGCAACTGAGGAAGCCGCTACAGATCTTTTGGGGATTCTGTTTAGTAGTGCCGAAATTTGCAGGCATGAATCTGCATTTGGCTCAGTAACCCAGCTTGTTGCTGTCTTGCGCTTGGGGGGAAGAGCTGCTAGATACAGTGCAGCCAAAGCACTGGAAAGCTTATTTTCTGCAGACCATGTAAGAAATGCAGAGACAGCTCGACAAGCTGTGCAGCCATTGGTGGAAGTGTTAAGTACAGGCTCGGAGAGAGAACAGCATGCTGCCATTGCAGCACTGATAAGGCTGTTAAGTGAGAATCCTTCTAGAGCCCTTGGCGTGGCAGATGTGGAAATGAATGCAGTGGATGTTCTTTGCAAAATCCTGTCATCGACTTGTTCGATGGAACTGAAGGGTGATGCTGCTGAGCTGTGCTCTGTTCTCTTCACAAACACAAGAATCAGGTCTACAGTAGCTGCTGCACGTTGTGTTGAGCCATTGGTTTCTCTCCTTGTTACAGAATTCACTCCAGCTCAGCATTCAGTTGTGCGTGCTTTAGATAAACTCTTGGATGACGAGCAATTGGCCGAACTAGTTTCTGCTCATGGTGCAGTCATTCCTCTTGTTGGCCTTCTGTACAGCAGAAATTACTTGCTTCATGAGGCTGTTTCAAGAGCTTTGGTGAAGTTAGGAAAAGACAGACCTTCTTGCAAGACGGAAATGGTGAAAGCTGGGGTCATTGAAAGCATACTTGATCTACTCCATGAAGCACCTAATTTTCTCTCTGCTGCTTTTGCTGAATTGCTCCGAATATTAACAAATAATGCTACAATTGCCAAAGGTCCATCAGCAGCTAAAGTGGTTGAGCCGCTTTTTATGTTGCTGTCGCGATCTGACCTTGGACCCGATGGGCAACACAGCGCTTTGCAGGTTCTTGTTAATATTTTGGAACATCCACAGTGTCGTGCCAACCACACCTTGACCACTCATCAGGCTATTGAACCTGTTATTCCATTACTAGACTCCAATGTTCCGGCTGTACAACAGCTGGCTGCTGAACTTTTGTCCCATTTGTTGTTGGAGGAGAACCTGCAGAAGGATCCCTTGACACAACAAGTTATTGGTCCACTTGTGAAAGCTCTTGGATCTGGGATACACATTTTGCAGCAGAGAGCTATTAAGGCTCTTGTTTGTATTGCACTTATTTGGCCAAATGAAATTGCAAAAGAGGGTGGTGTTATTGAGCTGTCCAAGGTGATATTGCAAGTTGAGCCTCCACTTCCTCATGCTTTGTGGGAATCTGCGTCCTCTGTTTTGTCTTGTATTTTGCAATTTAGTTCAGAGTTTTATTTAGAAGTGCCTATTGCTGTGCTCGTAAGACTGCTGCATTCAGGTTCCGAAAGCACTGTAACTGGCGCACTGAACGCTCTTCTTGTATTGGAAAGTGATGATTCAACCAGTGCTGAGGCGATGGCTGAAAGTGGTGCTATTGAGGCTCTGTTGGAGCTTCTTAGATGTCACCAATGTGAGGATGCTTCTGCAAGATTGCTTGAAGTGTTGCTGAATAATGTAAAAATCAGGGAGTCAAAAACTGGTCGATGTGCTATTTTACCATTGTCTCAGTATCTTTTAGATCCTCAAACACAAGGTCAGCAGGCAAGGTTGTTGGCTACTCTGGCCTTGGGTGATCTGTTCCAGAATGAGACCCTAGCTCGTTCTGCTGATGCTGTTTCAGCTTGTCGTGCCTTGGTTAATTTGCTTGAAGATCAGCCTACTGAGGAAATGAAAGTAGTGGCTATATGTGCCCTTCAGAACCTTGTTACGTACAGTAGAGCAAATAAAAGAGCAGTTGCAGAAGCAGGTGGAGTTCAAGTTATACTTGATCTGATTGGTTCCAGTGACCCAGAAACTTCAATTCAGGCATCTATGTTTATTAAGCTTCTCTTCTCCAACAATACAATCCAGGAGTATGCTTCCAGTGAAACTGTCAGGGCTATAACTGGTAATCCTCCCTAACTCATAGCACAATTTGCTACATGGGCATATCTTTCTCATCTATCAAACTCCTTGAAGGATTACTTCTCAGAACCCTGTATTCATGTTTATTGATGGTGAACTTGAGTTGATGTCGTCAGTGGTAAAATTTTTTGATTGAGTGATAAGCTGATGATCATATTTGATAATATTTTCAGAGTTAGTGGTATTTTTTTAATATATGAAATTTGTTGTCTGACTACTTTCTTGATCTTGCAGCTGCTATCGAAAAGGATTTGTGGGCTTCTGGGACTGTAAATGAGGAGTATTTGAAAGCCCTAAATGCACTTTTTGGCAACTTCCCACGTTTAAGGGCCACTGAACCTGCTACCCTTAGTATCCCGCACCTCGTGACCTCGCTTAAAACAGGCTCAGAGGCAACTCAAGAAGCTGCCCTAGATGCTCTATTTCTTTTAAGACAAGCGTGGTCCGCATGCCCTGCAGAAGTTTCTCGTGCTCAATCTATAGCTGCTGCAGATGCAATTCCTTTGCTGCAGTATTTGATCCAGTCTGGTCCACCTCGTTTCCAAGAGAAGGCTGAATTTCTGCTGCAGTGTCTGCCAGGAACTTTAACTGTAATAATCAAGCGTGGAAACAATATGAGGCAATCAGTGGGAAACCCTAGTGTATTTTGCAAGCTTACATTAGGGAACACCCCACCCAAGCAGACAAAGGTATTATTGAACTTAAATACCCTCTTAACTTTCTTCTCTACATTTCTTGTGAGCATTAAGGCATCGATCAGTTCGTTGGTTCACATATCCATATAAAATCTAAGTGGAACAGATATTTCCAGATGGAGAGGTAGTATAAGACGATTGAAAGCTGTTTATTTGATTAACCTCTATTACTACATGAAGCTGTAAATTTCTTGAATACTCCCTCAACACTGTTGAAAATTGACCTGAACTTTTATACCATTTTCTCTTCTTTTCTTTCTTTCCTTTGGTATCTTTCTCATTTCATTTAACTGTAAGGATCAAGAATAGAATGTGATCAGACAATTAAATGGAATATCAGATCCTGGTTGAATTTTTATTGAAACATCATTATTTTGCATTCCATCAATTTTTTTTTCCTCATAATTGTCAGCCTTGTATTACTATATTTTAGGTGATTACACGTATTATGTTGTTTTGCATGTATTGCACTAAATGCGCACTGCGGTGCATTCTAATGTTTTTAACACTCTTCATTAATGCTTGAATGTAAAAGATTGAGAATTCTTATCAGTAAAACATTTTAAGAACTGTGAAAGAAGATGCACCTTAAAGCACTTTATGACCCTTACTGATGCTTGTGACTCTGTGAGGCAGATCTCCAGGCTGAATCATCACGTAAAATTGCAGTGGTAGTGTGGTACCCTTAGCTTGTGCATTCTTCTACATATCATGAAGTTTACGGGAACAAAACTGCTATTACATTACGTTCAGCCTAACTAATTGTTTTACTAGTTCACTTTTGCTTCGTGTTATTGGCTGAAGTTCGCATAAATTGCTATTACACTACTTACTGCCTAACTAAGTGTTTTACTAGTTACTTTTGCTTCGTGTTATTGGCTAAAGTTTGCATGTATTCTTAGGTTGTGTCTACTGGTCCTGCCCCAGAATGGGATGAGAGTTTTACATGGTCCTTTGAGAGTCCTCCAAAAGGCCAGAAACTACATATTTCATGCAAGAACAAGAGCAAAGTGGGAAAGGTAAGGAGCATTTTAGAGGAGATAGAAAACATAATTTAAATCATGATTGTGATGTTTTTTACCTTGAATTTCCTTTGCTTTTGCAGAGTTCATTTGGAAAGGTGACAATCCAGATTGATAGAGTAGTAATGCTGGGAGCAGTTGCTGGGGAGTACACGCTGCTGCCGGAAAGCAAGAGCGGGCCATCGAGAAATCTGGAAATAGAATTCCAATGGTCTAACAAATAGCAGTAACATCCAAATTTCCCATACACAATGAGTTTCCAAACACAAGACAATACAAAGGCATGATAATCTCCATTCACACATTGGCTGGGGTCCTGAGGATACAGGACTTGCCTACATTGCAATCATCCTACTATTGTTCTAATGCCGATCGCCTTTTTGTCCATTTTTATTGGTGTTTGTCGTGATATTGTAAATAGCATTGTTGAGATTACATTTGTAGTATACCGGTGTTTTGTTTGTAGTGTACATGTGTTCTTTCAAAATTCTTTTGTAATCTGAGCTAAAAGACACTGTTAATAATGTAACAGCTTTTTGTTTGTTGCACTACTTTTCTATCCAGTCTTTCTTTTGCCATTGGATAACTAATACCATCTACAATTAATATTCCCACCATCTACAAGTAAACTTCTTGTATTCTTTTTTAGAATGTTTATAAAAATAATATTTCCTGCTACCTTTGATGGAAAAATAACTTATCCAACCCCTGTAATGTGATGTGAGGCATTTTACCCTCTTTTTACTTTTCAATTTACTATTTTATTTTTATTTTGTCACTCTCTATCAAAATTCAACTCTATTCTACTGAAACTTTTAATATCCGAGCCTAAACTTAACGAAAGGATTATTTATGAAGGAAAGAAACTGCTCCATACATAAAAGATCCTTTAACATGGTGTTTGATAGGAAATAAAAATCCTCACGAGTCATGAGGTGATGTGAGCTAAAGAAATTGCAATTCCTAACTTACCCTTTTCCATAACTAATAAAGAAAAAAAGGTGAACCTTCTTTTACCAGCAAATGAATTGCTCTACGTCCTTCACTTTTGTACTTTGATTCGTAGAGTCAAGCTTTCTGTACTTTCGTTGAACCAACTTATATTTTATACGCTATCCTTTATAGTTCTTTTTTAGATGTGGGACTCTCAAGCACTAAGCATATTATTGAAGAGGTTCACCAGTTCTTTCTCAGTCAAGTTCGGCACAAGCTCAACTCTGAAGCGTAACCTATTCAACTCAAGCTGATATTTCATTTCATAAAGTTATTAATAATTCATGAGCATGACTATTCACTTTCTAGTTCAATTTAGATATAGCAGGAAAAGGCTAGCAACTTACAACCCGCAAGTCCTATTTTAAGCTATAAAAGCTCAAGCTTATCAACGTGATAAGCAAACAACGCTGGGATTTATTTAACCGAGGTTTTTTTGACTTTGTCCAGAGTCGAATTCGAGTAGCTTGATTCGCTTCAAAAGCATCTAATTGAAAAATTACATAGATTATTTTTGACGCACAGTCAGAAGATCCTATCCATTCATGATATAAAAGTATACTATTTTCAACAAAACGTAGAAACAAAAATTTCTACAATTCTTCCATTTTGTTAATTGATTATTAGATAGCGCCACTAATAATTTACAGCCGTTGCCCATAAATATTTGCAGGCCTAACAGTAGTCCAATACAGGCCCCCTAGAATTTTAGCTATGGCATCCGTTTAGGCCTTATCAAATATCATTACAAACGAGGGGAATAGTTTGTATCGTCCCAAAACCATTGGAAATTTTGCGCTTGCGAAATTGCGTAAATGATGGTCTCCACAACTCCACATCACCCGCCATGACAGTTAATTTTAGCAACAAATTAAATCAAACACACACAAAAATAATTGTAATTTGACTCAAAACTCTTCAATACCGCAGCGTAAATCCTTGCTCCTCTCCTCTTTCGTCGCATCTCTCTATTTCTTCATGCCACCTTCTCCAAATCTTCCTTCTCATTCACATTTCTTGTTTCCTCAGGATTGCACAACAAAAGTATTAGTGCACGATCATTTGTTATTATCATGGGTCGTGTTAAACTTCAGATCAAAAGGATAGAGAACAACACAAATCGTCAAGTCACGTTTTCAAAGCGAAGGAACGGACTCATTAAGAAGGCCTATGAACTCTCTATCTTGTGTGACATCGATATTGCACTCGTCATGTTTTCGCCTTCTGGCCGTCTCAGCCATTTTTCGGGCAAGAAAAGGCAGAATTTTTTCCCTCAAGGATGAATTTTTATTACGTTAAACATGCATAATCGTATTATATTTATGCTATGTATTAATGTTCTTTTTCATGAATGCAGAATTGAGGATGTTTTAACGCGTTACATTAATCTTCCAGACCATGAAAGGGGATAGTAAGTTTTTCTAATTTTTTTCATGTGTTGTAGTTCTTACAGTTTTGCGTCTATTAAATTACCTTGCATGGATTAATACGCAATACTTACTGACATTTTAGTGAATCTTTCTTTACGCCAACTGCAATGCACAGCTTTGTTCATAATAGAGAGGTAAGATATCTTGACGTTCCTTCTTCGAATCCTTGTTATTTTGAAGTTAATAACGAACAGATAAAATGAGAGATAGGATTGTATCAGGTTATATTACTGGACCATCCAATTCTCAAACCCCTTGAATTTGTACCATTTGTGGCATGTATAGAGTTACATAGGAGAGAATACTGGTGAATAAAATGAAATGCCTAGCGAAGGGCCAGGGGTCTCATGTATTGATTTCCATGTTATTGTAGTACTTAATAAGCACTCTCAAAAAGCTTAAGACGGAGAATGGCATTGCTCTTCAACTTGCCAAGTTCGTACCTCTTGCTATTCTCTCCACTTTATACTCCTTTAGATAATAATGCACCGTCAGACACGTATATTCGAGTTCGTAGTTAGTTCTACATACTTCACTTTCTTTTTTGTTTTTCCTGATGGTTAAGATGATTTTGTTGCAGTCCAGCAGGATGTAACTCAAACTTGGAGGTAGGAATTTGTTGTCATCCTTCCCAAATAAAAGCAAATCGACTTCTCCTAAGTTTTAATGTTATTTGGATCGGATTTTATTCTAGCAGGATCTTCAACAAGAAGTGAACAACTTGCAACACCAGCTTCAGATGGCCGAGGATCAATTAAGGTCATAAACTAACGCCATGTCTTATGTCTATGCTTCCTTGAAATTGAAATATGCTGTGTCTGTGCATTTGGTTCCCTGTTAAGCTTGATGCTGCATTGTACTCTGCATGTAGATTAACTAGAGAAAGAGTGATAATTGTGCATGAATAGCATGATTATTGTGATTGTATACAGTTTTTTTTTCCCTGTGAATTAGTCCCCTGCATATTTTTCTTAACTTGATAAATCCTTGATATGGGACTTGTTTTCTTAAATATGGAAATCAGGATTTATGAGCCAGATCCAATGGCCTTCACCTCAATGGGTGAACTTGAATCGTGTGAGAAGAATCTCATGGACGCTTTATCACATGTTTCACAACGAAAGGTATTACAAATCGACAAGTTACAGACAGAATGATGAAGAGTTCATTTTAGGTGTAGGATGTCTTTGGGATCTAATTTTCAGTAACTTCTAGTCTAACTAAATCTTATTTTCTTTTCTAAAGACAGAACTTAGTACCTTGATTTTGCACTGTTGTGGTTGATAAAACTAGCTGCTTAATTTCGTCTTGTCTTTGCAGAAATATTTGTTGAGCAATCATATGTCGAGCTATGACCCTTCAGGCGTCCAGGTAAATTATAAGTCCTAGTTATTGATCATTGAAGTGCTTTTAGTTCTCTGGCTAAATATGTTAAACTTGGTAAAATTGCAAGATTTTCTTGGACACAAGTGAAGGACTGCCAACGTCGTTTGAGGACATCGGTTGGCTGCCAGAAAATGGTCACAATCAAGGACAAATTTTCACCACCTCTGACCCTTCTAATACCATTTCTATGAGGTAGATTTCTTTTAGCAGCGGTTTCTTAATGCATCATAATTTTTGATTGGAATACCTGTAATGAATGACGGTGCTTTGTTCCTATATTGAATTGGTAAAAAATGAAGACCGAACCATTCCTCAGCAGCGCCTGTACCAACAACTATTTACGAAAACTTGACTCATGGGCAAGGGGGTAATGTCATAAACGTTGTTATGGATCAGAAAAACAATCAGATGGGAGGCACAACAGCTGTTCATCCTCTTCAGCAACAACATCAACATCAACAGCACCCTCATGATCAAACAGGTGGGATTGGAGGAGTTCCAGCTTGGCATCAGGCGTACACTTCAACTGACCTTCTCAATGCTCTGATGCAGTCTAACACCACACCATATTCTTCTCTAATCAAGGTTAATCATGTCCTTTAGTTTTTTCACCTTAAAATAAGTCCCAATACATTTAAGGGTTAGTCAAGTATGATTAAAAACATACATAAGTTCAGATACGTTGAAATAAGTATTCAGACTTAGTTATTGTTGCTACTAAGGACATAGCACTAGTACTAAACCGAATCAAATTGTTATGGCAGAACGAAATGGGAGGGGATCCTGCTGGTGTTGGGGCAGCAACATCTGCAACGGTTACAGGACAACAAGTAGATGCCATTCCTGCAACCATGGGATTTGGAATAGTCGGAGTAGGAGGGCATGCCCAATGCAGTGAAAATGCTTCTGCTGATCATTCTACCACTTCTGCATCAAATTTTGACAGCGAAATTCCACAACTCAATATGCAATGATTCAAATACAACTGAAAGTTTCTGTGATCCCTGTATAACTATTGTTGTAACTTGGCTATGGCTGTCCAGTGGAGCTGCAGCTGTATGCTCGTAATTCTTTGAACTAGTTACTTTTTTTTTTTCATACAAATTGTATCACAACCGACAGCATCTCCAAAGAAGATGAAAAAGTATATCAATATAGGCCAACTGCTACAGAGAACTGAGCATTTTGCAACTTACAAACAAATGTACTCAGTACAGTATACGCATGAATAGTTGAAGATCACCATTTGGCAGCACTTAATTTGATCATAAAGGGGTTGTGCACTAATGCAGTTGGGCGTGTCAGAACCTAATAGAACAATGGTTTAGTAGTTTACGGCCACTTTGTGATTTGTGGTTGCGACAATAATAAGCAACATGTTGACCCCAAACAAATCCAAAAAGGTACATACTAAACTTATCAAACTAACTACTCAAAACCATTGCAACGACTTAATTATGGTCACAAGTATAACTAAGGTAATGTTATCTTCACCTTATTTGATTTGACTTTTTCTAGGTCACATCTGATCTGCTCTATTGATTTTCTAGTTTGACTATTCTTTGACCATAATTGTTATTAAAAAATATACGAAAAAATATTATCAAGTAGAATCATATTGAAATCATATCAATGTGTACGTTCTAAATATATTATTTTTATAATTTATAATAATATAAAAATTAAAATAATTTTTTTTATGAAAACAAAAAATAAAAAGTTGGATATTCTCTAGTATGATTTGATTTCGTCTGATTTGATATAATCGGATTCTAATAAGAATAAGTAACAATTTTTGAAAAAGAACTTAGTTGGTATACGAATGTATTAGTTTATACAGAGTATATATTATTTTCCATCAATATGCAAATCAAATTAATTCTTACACTTATCTGGTTATTCCTTCCCAATAATTGCCCAATAAAAGAATAACACAAGTATAAGTCATTGTCCAATTTGACCAATAAAGTAAGTCAATTGTAGGGTGGAGTATGAGGAAAAATAGGGGAGGGGAGGGAGAAAATTAAGCATAAAGGATTAAGTTGATTGACACGAAATATCGCCTTCATTGTCAAAAAAAAATTAAAATATCACCTTTAGGACCAAAGTATTACAAATTAAATGGTATGCTTTTTCAAAATAATTGGGACTCTAGCTTAGCTAACGAGGATAGTGATTTGAGAATGTGTTTTGCATACTAAGTTGTTAACGTTAAATTTATGCACGTCTGATAAATATGAATAGTAACGTATATATGTTAAAAAAAATAAAGGGTTAATGTTAAAAGTACCAAATTAAGTCCAACTGATTAACTCTATGAAAAATGATGAGTATATGTATAACTGCGTTTTCTAATTATGTAACTTTATATTTTATTTAAGTAAATTTATTTTAAATAGTATAATTCCAATTCTAAGTAATATATTACCAAGAAAAAAATCTAAATAGTAAAATTTAAATGAAATTAGAATTAAAACACCCATTTTATTTTCGAATATACAAATAGTAATTTATATCAAACATAAATTGGAGAACTGTCGTTGAAAGGGGAGATTTTGCAAACTGTAACTTATGCACAATGTATTTCTTAAGGAAAAAAAATACTTCAGTACTATGAAATGGTGCACAAAATATGATTAATTTTTTGTCAAGGGCAATAGACTACATTAATAAATTTTTCCAAAACTAGTTACAAAATTTGGATTAGACTATACTTGGTCTTCTTCCAAATGAATCACATTTCTTATACATGTACGTGACATAATGCAATGGCATCATTCCATATAAAAAATAAAATGACAGGAAAAAATAAAAGAATTTTGTTAGAAGTGGCGTGAAGATAATGAAGTAAACTTAGCTAATTAAGGAACTATGGAGTGATGAGGCGTTTGGTGAGTCCACATCCCATGATGGAAGTAGGCAATTTACCAACTCTTTCAACTCCTTCCTCAAAAACAATCCCCATACCCATAGCAAAATGGGCATCTATATGACAATGGAACAACCAAACACCCGGATTATCGGCCCGAAACCTTATAGCAGTCCACCCATATGGATGTAGGGGAACCGTATTCTTCATTATTGGATTAACCAAGTTGTACTTCTTTGGGTCGTTGTAGGGGTCAAACTTACCCACTCCGTGCCCTAATACCCAAAAGTCATGTCCATGCAAATGCCACGGGTGGGTCTCGCTGTTGTTTGGGTTGATCATGTTTGCATTTTGCAACACTATATCAATAGTGGTGTTGAACTTAAGACGGTAGATGCTGTTGCTGGTTGTGGCATTGACGTTGGATTGGTTAACATGGATGTCATAGTTTAGCCAATCATAGTCCGTAGGAGGCGGGCTTTGGTCGAAAATGTGGTGGAGTTTGTTTCTCAACCTGTTCTCCTTGAGAGCTACCAAGTATGGGGTGGAGGGTAAGGTGAAGGATACGTTGTTGATGGCCCACTTAGTGTACCCGTTGATCCTGTTTTGAGTGTTGAGGAGCATGATCACTCGGTCTGGGGTGGCGGGTGGGGTTTCAATGAACCCATCCCTCGCCTTGATGGCTTGGCTTTGGGCTACCCGTAGTGCGGAGTTGTTCCACATAGGGCCCGTGTTGGGGACATTTGGTGGGTACTTTTCTGGGTGGTTTGGGTAGTAGTTGAAGATGGCTACACCTGTAGGAGTTCCGGGCCTGCGGCTCACAACATTAGTTGTGGCCCAATAGTTTCTTGAAGGGTCTTGGTTGGCCGTCACGAGGACTGAGTAGGTCTCTCCAGAGTAGATGAATAGGTTTTGGACTTCAAATGGCTCAACGAAATGCCCATCTGCCTCAACTACAGTCATGTTATGCCCCTGATTAACACAATGAAACAAGTATGCACATTCAGCTTGTTTCGTAAACAATAGTCTAAGATGCAAAGTCAAGCAAAATATTAAGTGACAAAAAGTCATCTGCACATGTACTATTATATTCTTACCTCAATCTCAAAGCTGAGTGCAGACAAAGACGTCAAGCTACCTATCCTTACGCGATAAGTTTTTCCAGGAATGACAGTCAAGACAAAGGGGGAGCAATCGGATCGTGTGGCGTTACAGATATCAGGGTCAGAGGCTATGCTGACGGATGAACAGTTGTACCGACCTCTTCCTTGTATTAGGAGTGACTGGATCAAACAAAACCAAATATGTAAGAAACTGAATAAGTCAATAGAATTTTAACTAAATTAGTGCTATATTTATGAAGCTTTGATATTAAAGCTACAAGTATTTGTATGATTGACTAGTACCTGAGGTTCACCAACCCAGACAAACGGAAGGGAGGCCAATCCTGTGGCATGTTCATTAGCAGTCTTGTGGTACCAATCAGTAAGCATTATGCTACGGTCGTAGTCATAGGCAAAGGGCTCAGGCTGTCCACGAGGAGGCGAAACGTGGATCATGCCATTCAATCCTTCTTCTCTCTGCATCCCATAGTGAGCATGGTACAAGTATGTGCCCGCCTGTAGGTTTACTAATAATCTTAGTAACTTATATTGTTGCTTAGTAGTTTATAAATGAAATGAAATATTGTAGCAGAATTCATACATACCCTGTCAACAACAAATTTGTACACAAAAGTGTCTCCAGGAACTATTGGACATTGCGTGACGCCTTCAGTTCCATCAGACCAAGGTGTGCTAATCTGCATACAGCCAAATAACCATTAAGAATGAGACGATGACGCATCGATCACTAATAGAAACTATAGATAAGAGCTGTAATTAAGTCAATGATGATAAGCATGATTATGAAGTGACAAACTAATAAAACTAGCTAACCTGTCGAATACCATGCCAATGGATGGCAGTGTTTTCAGTTAACAAGTGGTTGGTAACTTGAACAACAATGGTGTCACCTTGTTCCGCTGTGATGGTGGGTCCAGGGAACATGCCATTTATAGTAATGACTAACTTCTGGTAACAATCTGGAGACTTGAGCTCATACTTTACATCCCAGTTATAATAACGGGTTTTGGCTTCAACAGTTGTACATGAAATAAGAGTAGTCAAAAGTATCATAAGAAACACATAATACGAAGGGCAGTTCATAGCTGCCCTCCTACATCCATCTCTTGGCATCATTGGACAAGCAAAGCTAGCGAATCTGGTAAAATGCGGTAATTGGTGCGTGCAGTGGTGGCCAAGAGCCCAAGAGCCAGGGGGGACGCTGGGAGAGGGTATAGTAAAGGAACGAGCAAGGACAGATAATTGAAATGTGTGAAATGCGCGTAGGTATATATAGTACGTGTTTACACAAATACACAATACACTTTAGCAGCTGGAGCCTGGAGAGTGGAGACCAGGCCCCGCTGTATGTAGTAGACTAGTAGTTGGATGGATCTTAACTCTTTATACACTGAAATTTCTGAGTTGCTTCATAATGTCTGCCTTTCTAGCTGGTCAAATATGCAGTCTTATTCTTTCATGTCCATTATTCAAACGGATATATATTTACGTAATCATGAACCCGCGTTTTTTTTTTAAAAAAAAAAAATAGCCAAATGGCCGGTAAATAGATCATGAATATAATACGACTTAATTTAAAGCAAATGTTCCCAATCATAGTGCATAAAGCACGTTTAATAATATGAACACTGAATTTTTATCTATTATTATTGGGTTGAAGGACGCTGAAAAGTTCTTTAGAATCAATGTAATGTTCAAGTCATCAGATTGAACCACTAAAGTAAATTTTTTGACTTTGTCGTTCTATTCACATTGTCAAAAAAAGCACGTTTTAACGGATTATTCTAAAGTCTAAACCTATTGCCTTTGTTTTTGTATTTTTTTTTTTAATCATACTACGTATTTTAATTGTCCTTGTTAAATGGATTGATTCACTTTATACGATTTGGTATTCTCTGCGCTTACACTCTTCAGTTAACAAGACAAGTTCTACGATAAACACAGTATTAGATAGTTCAATTAGCTTAATTAATTAAGAAAGGCCTTGTCTCTTACATAATCTTCTCGTATTATTTTGTTGTATAGGTTGTCTTGTCTCGTAACTCTTTTCACTAGAGAATTTTCTAACACTCACTGAATTGGGAGGATAAGTGGGAGGGGTAGAGGAATAAAAACTTCACTTATTAAGAGGAAACATATCGAATTTTTTTTATTTATAAGTTTTTTTTTTAAAAAAAAAATTTGAAAAATAATCTACGTTTGAAAGTAATTTAAAAAATAAGCTAATTTTGGTTCGAAGTGAAAACGTTGCCTTGGACAACGTTTTTGATTAAGCAAAATCGTTGCCCCAGGCAACGTTTTGCATGGAGCTGGAACATGATGGGTGAAATTGGGGTAGAAGAAAACATTGTTTCAGGCAATGTTTTTAATCAAGTAAAAACGTTGCCTAGGGGCGAGACAACGTTTTCTTCTGCTCTAATTTCACCCACCCCATTCCAGCTCCATACAAAAAAATCGTTACCCCATGCAACGTTTTCGCTCCGAATCAAAATTAGCACTTTTAAACGAGACTTATTTTTCAAAATTTCTTTTAAAAAAATCTTATAAATAAAAAAGTCAAATATATCTACCACTATATATATACTCCGTACAAAATATGGAGTATAAAAGTCTAGGATTACTCTTCGTATTACTTATTACTTTTTGGTTAGAACAACTTTTTATTCCACGTCGTAAGGTGGTCCAACTTTTCATATTCCTTCATTGACATTTTTTTTTTTCATATGGTCTCCAGCTTTAAAGGTTGAAAATCCGAATTAAATGGGTGAAAAGCAAGTGAACAATGGATTGGGTCAGAGTTGATCCATTACCCGTTAACAACTAAGTTCATTAACAAAAGGCTTTATTTTTTTTTAAGTTATATGCATTTTACAAAATTCTTGTTACTTTTAAAGCTCCACAATTATGTTAATAGAAACGACTATTTAAATTGAAATTAAATGTAGAAAGTTTTTATTTATTTAGTATCATACTAAATATTTTTACAATTGTATTATCACATAAACGTATATGACCCAATTATCCCTAATCCTTCCATTTCACTCTTGGGTGATGGATGGTTGGATTTAATTCGGGTGATGGGTAATCACCCAATCCTAACCTGATCATTTCTATTCCTACTCACATTCTTTGATTTATACATATATCTCTATCATATTATTTATGATATAATGTCTTTTTTTTTTTTTTTTTATGGGCTAAAAAAAACTCCTTATATATTGACTGGTCTTTCAGTCTTTGATTTATGCATATATATCTCTCATGTTCATCACACATCTTTCTTGACTTTATCTTGATAGATCTTTATGTCTTTAATTTTTTTTTTTTTTTTTTTTTTTTATCTCATGGTAATCTTCCATCATCATCGGCGGATATCCCACAATAATTCCCACCACCAGATTAAGATATAACTCATATCAGCGAATAAGCTTGTCTTATTCTGCTCAATCATATATTTAAGTGTACGTGTTAGCAATGATCGCATGCAAATTATTAAAATTTGAGCGTCATATAACTCTTTCCTACTTTAATAACTTCTACTCCATACTTGCTTCAAAAAAGAGTCTTAAGTCTAAGAATTCAAGATATGTTAGGAACTAATGAAGTAGTAAGTCAAATGGTGCATACGAAATAGACTTGGAACTAATTAAGTACCACAGAACCACTATCCATAATTAATATGAAGTATGACTATGCAAGCTGTTGGCATGTAGATTGTTTCTTATGGTGTGCGGTGTGCCCCTGACGCCATGACGGTCTATAAGTATCACACACAGCAATGATTTCTATAAAGAATCAAAGTAATATGTGCCATATATATGGAACTATGGAAGTATAACCCTATATGTTCATCATACTTAGAATATGAATCCTTTTATCATATCCTTTTCAATATTAGATAATGAATATAATTAGACAAAAAAAAAAACTCACAATCATCCTTTATATTGGTAAAGTCTATCTAATATGGAGTAAGATTTTTATATGTACCTTAGTTAACTCAATCCCCATGACTACATATAGAGTAAGGTGTTTTCTAGGGCAAATAAGCGATTTTAGAGAAAATGAATAATTTTGTGTCAAATAAGAAATTCTAGAAAAAATAAATAATTTTGAGTCAGATGACTTGTTTTAGAGAAAAATTAAAAAAAAAATTTGTGAGTGAAATGAGCAATTTACTAAAAAATTGAGGCATTTGGACAAAATAAATAAGTTTGACTTGGACGAATAAATTTTTAGAGAAAAAAAAATAATAATAAAATGAATTGTTTCTAATGAAAATGGAATAATTTATTCCAAAATCTAAAGAAGTTGGAAAATTTAGAAAAAGAAAATATGAAGATGGACAATCAGTTTCTACAACTTGCTAGACAATGACCCGGCCCAGAGATATTATAAGAAGATTAGAATAGTATAAAGCAACCAGTAATTCAGTAGTGAGAAAGTTATAGTATGACTTCCCTATTAGCATCATCATAGCAATTACGTCCAAATATATGATACTAGCTACGTTTATTGCATGATAACAAAAGATAGTTACAACGAAAAAGGGTCTTACTAGAGTAATGATAGATCCACTTGCGTCTAACAAATTTGTAGAATTTGGTTTCCTATTACCTGTAAAACAAAGGGAGAAGATGACAATGATAGGTCAACACCTATGACTATGGCCTAATATTAATTTGTAATTATCTTAATGAATAACGAAGTTACTTCAGCGGCTAGAATAAAAGTACCATAATATTACTCTACCTCCCAATATTTTACTAAGTTATCTTGGTATCATAAGTACTAGTATTAATCATCCCCTTGTGACTAAAGTAATTGTAGAATTGCAAGTACCAAGTTTCTCTTTGGCTCCTACTGCATTAATGCTTTGTGCCTATATCTTTTATTCAGCCTAGAAAATTGGAAAAAATTAAAGGCCCAGCACAAGAATGAAATGCCTACTGCTGTACTGCACCACCACTCTGCCTTTCTTTTACTGCTAGTCTGCTATGAGCTGCGGCGGACCTGCTACTGGTGGCTCATGTATACCATCACTTGTTTCAAGTTGAGAACTTCAACTTTGTTTTGTCTATTCGACTTTTCTCTGATTTTTGCGTTCGTAGAGTACTTTAATCCCTTATTCCCTTTGGACTTTCTTGGCTTTCCTCTCCTCTTTTTTTCGTCATGGAGATAATTATGATGCCTATTCTGCTTTGATTTTGCGAGATTTTCAAATTAATTTCGGTTCTCTGAGATAATTATGATACCTATTCTGCTTTAATTTAGCGAGAGTGTTTGGGATGATGTTTGGGTTCGATTGTGCTGCTGGGGTTTGATTGTTATTTCAAAGATTGTGCTGCTGGGGTTTGATTGTTATTTCAAAGATTGTTAATTTTTTTTGTGTTTTGATTTTATTTTTTTCTATATCCGTATTCGTATTGATGCAGAATAGCTTTGAACCTAAAAATATTATTAATATCAAACTTTTCATTCCACTTCAACATATCACGAGCCAAGACCATCACAATTTTTTATGTATGGATTAAGATTTTCCGGTAGAATAAACAGCTCTTTATCACCAGCAAGAGAACACCCGTAAAGGATACTATATTGCCATAATTCCACACTTCTTTGTTAGTTTGCTGTTCTTACTCCACATTTTATCCAACTCGCAGATGGAAACTGTCTAACAGTCGCCAATGTTCAGATTTAACATATTTGTCGTAGTCATTTTTGTTATGGAATGTCACGACTTGAGTTTCTAGGGACCGTAAATCTAGCTTGCAGCTCTTGCAAGAACCCTTCCACATAGGAACAGAGCATGAACACCTCAATGCATGCATCCTGGAAATTAACACAGAACCCAATTCTTTCAATTTGGGGTAACCCGAGAGATCAAGCTCTCTCCACATGGTTAAGTTCTCTGCCATAAGGAGTTTGTTTAATGGCAGTGTTACCCATGTCCAAGATACGCAAAGCATTTAAGTTTGCCAATGAAGGCACTTATGTGAGTTCTGACAACAGTGGAGAAGTAAGCTATTTAGACTGTGCAGATCAGTTATTGAGTCTGGCAGGCAGTCTCTGAAGGGTAGTTCTCAGGACATAGAGACTGGTCATATAATGAAAGAACAAAGCAGGACTGAGATCTTAAGACGCTTAGGAGAAGTGCCTACAGGGATCTCTGTAATGTTATTTCTAGCCAGTGAATCGTGGAAATCTTCCTTAAATTCCACCGTGTCTTTCAACTGTGCATTAAATTTGGCCAAAAACCTCGATGTTCCTCGTACCATTTCGAGCACACTAATCAAACAACAAACAGATTCCAATTTACCGATTACTCTTAGAGAGAGAAATAAATAGCAACCATGGTCCAACCAGTGTGCTTATGGTGCACACACCATCAGTCAAGGGCATAATCATATAATCAACCTAGTACAGCTGTAGCATTACAAAGTTCTTCCCAGTTACCAAACACCGATGCAAAGAGAGTTGATAAATACTCCAGTCCCTAAAAGATTGTTCCATTTTGACTTTCATAGTCTCTAATATATGACTTTAATCTTTTTTATTTCCAAATTCGTAAGACAAAAAATTATAAAAACTTGATATATCCAACAAGATCCCACTTGAATATATTATTTTTTATAACATGATAAAAATTTGTGGTCAAACTTTTTGAACTTTGACTCCAAATAGTTGATTGGGGCAATCTTTTATGGACGGAAGGAATAAGTCATTTGTATGCAACATATCACATATTATAAGAATAGAACCTCAACCCTATCAGCACTCTCGTGATGTTACATGTATGTATTCCTAGAAAGATATAGACTACACAAAGTATTGTATTTTTCAGTAAAAGTGATCTTTCAATATAACAAAAGTTATCCCTTAAAGTTGATAAAGATTAAAATATGTGTCTTAAGGAGAAACTTTTATTATATTAAAGAGTTACTTTTATTGAGAATACAATAATCTTATTATGTCCCATGTATATATAATACTTTTTTGTATAAACTATTGCTCATTTGATTCATAAATCACATTTGTACAGCTTACTCACGAAGCATACACTCACCGTAAAGATACTCCCGGATTTAATATACGAGTGTTGTCTTGCTAGGAAAGTGAGTATAGTGATTTTACCAAAAAAAAAAAAAAAAAAAGTATTGTGGGCCGTTGTACTACATGTAAGTTGTAATGTGGAGTTGTAGAGTTGTTTAGACCCAAATGAACAAACTAACAGGATTCTAGATTTGTAGACAGTATTAGGCCGATTGCCCTAATCTTCAGAGTTTACGTTTACGCTAAAACTAGCCTCCTCCTCAAGTCCTGAGAGTCCAGACTGAGTCACTTACTTCAGATCCGACAAGTGCCACAACAATACCCCTCTCAATATGGAAAATTCCGACTCACAAACCTCCACTATCACCACCGCTGACGACTTAATTTCCGACGAAATTAAAACCTTACACGACCTAGCCCTTCGCGGCTCGTGGAAAACAATACTCGAGAAAGTATCGGCGGCAAGATCATTCTCGCAACTTCGCTACCCTCACGAACACCTTGTCTACCTCGCCTTCAATGCCGTCGCACTCTCCAAGCTCCGCCGCTTCTCCGACGCCCTCAACGACATCGAGTCCTCCCTCGAAGACCTCAACAGTTCCTCCTACCGCTACGAATCCTACCCTAACGTCTACCCTAACCGAATCGGCTCAATGGTCCCGTTCTCCCTCCGATGGCTTCAGGCTCTCCTCCCTTCCTTCCTCGGCCGCCGCCCTGACTCACTGGATCGCTTGTATCTTCTTCTAAACTTTATCCGATCTCGCATCGACGAATCTTCTGACTCCAACGCCGAGATCTGGCGGAGGAGAGAGAGCTTCGTACTATCAACGATCATCAGTCAGCATTCAAATCAAAAGGAATTCGGTGTCTGCTTTTCAATAATCAAAGAGATGCTCATCAAAGATACGAACAATTCGTCGCTGATTTCAAAATTAGGTTACGTCCAGCTCCAATTCGGCGATCTGGAAGGCGCGAAATCGTCGTTCCAAAAAGTCGAGGATTTGATGAGCAAGTTAAACAGCGAAGATTTGACCGTTGAAATTCAAAATTTGGTCGGGAGAAACAAGGCTTTGATATATATGGTAGGCAAAGATTATGTTTCAGCAGTGAGAGAGTACGATGAATGCATCGAACGAGACGGTTCTGATGTCATTGCGATTAACAATAAGGCGTTGTGTTTGATGTATTTGAGGGATTTGTCTGATTCGATTAAGGTTTTGGAGAATTCGCTTGAGAGAGTTCCTAATGTGGCGCTGAATGAAACGCTGATTGTTAATCTTTGTTCTATGTATGAATTGGCTTATGTTAATCATACTGATATTAAGAAGACGCTTAGTAATTGGATTGCCCGGCTCACTCCCGATGATTTTGATCCGTCTTGTACTCGAATTTGAGGTACTCAACTATTCTAACTGCTTGTAATTTTGTACTTGTAATGCCTATGTTTGAATTGGTTTATTCTGTTTGTGGTTGTAAGTTACCATTGCTGTGTTACTCTTTAAAATGTGTAGCCATGTGCTGTTGGCATTTGAAATTATGCTTTTTGAAGTTCATTTGCCTACGGTTTATAACCGATTCTTCCGATTTTGAATTATCAAAAAATTTCAGCTAATGAACTGAGTCACCACAAAAAGAACCAAAAAATCATTTTAGGAGATGAATCTGAGGGAGATGTTTGTGTTCAATGTCTTTAATGCTCTTTTTCTTAGATATTCCTGAGTGATTTCCACAGATTTTCGCTAAGTTTAGTAATGATGATCAATCAACAGCGTTGGTGTTTAGTGTATCAATTGGGAAAACCATTAGATTGGGAGTAACCGTGGGTCAACAGGGATAGTAATATGGTAAATTTCTGCTTTCATGATTGAGTTATTTGTTGAAGTATTGTGCTTCCTCTGTTTCTTTTGAATTGCTACACTTGAAAATGATGCATTTCCTAAGAAAACAGAAGATAGAAGATTTCACCCACTCATGTTACCCTTTATTAGCCCACTCTGACCCACTTTATGAATGGCATTTTTGGCAATTTGTAAAACTAACCAAATGTAGAAATGTACCTTTTTTTTTTTTTTTGGAAAACATCTATTTGTTTATGTAATGGAGAAGTATTGTCAGGGAGAATTGAGGGAGATAATCTGTAGATTGTTGTTATGGACTTGTTGTAGCATGAAACTAAGGAATATATGTTGGGTTTGGTGTGGAGGATAGTATATAAGAATGTATAAAGGTTGGCCATGACCTACTCACTGTAAAGGAGATAGCCATGGCTTACGCAAAGAATTGGCTGCCATTGAATGTTGAGTTGATGCACATGCAGAATTTAGCCTAGAGGTGTTGCCAAGAAGTCAACTTGTGGTTGGGTCATTAAAGGCAACATGAGCTACTTTAGTTAAGCAACATGAGGAAGCAGGTAGTATTGCAAAGAATTGTGTTTGGCCAGGAGTCATCACTAGTATAATATGATGTTGTATTAAGGAAATAAAATTAAATTTGGCATTTTTATGGCATGACAACAAACTGGTATTTAAGGCTTGGGGATCAAGTTTATGTAATCCTAGTTGGAGTAGGTTGTTTTCTAGGTGACTATAAATGTATGTCATGGGGAAAAAAAATGTGGGGCTGGTAGAAAAAGAAGAGAAAATATAGAGAGTTAAGATGTGAGTAAACAGGGTAAACACAGGGGAGGTCTGATTAGGGAAAGCGGTGACTTCGGGTGATTGTGAGTCACTGTATCACATCTTGCATATCATGAAAGTCCTACTGTAGTTTGTGATTTATCTCTTGGATCAGGTCTCAACATAGAACAGTTGTATTCCCCTCTATTGTCGTTTCTTGCAATTATTATAGCATAGTTATTGGTTGTGATTAAACGTAATTAAGGATCTACAATCCTAACAATATAGTGGAATTATTCCCTTGAGATCTCTCTCCTACATTTCTTTCTTCTACATCATTTCTTTCCATTTTCTAGGATTCAAGCTCTATTCTTGAGGTAGGGTTTTTATGTCACTACTAAAAAATATATGAAAGAAGGGGAAAAACAAGAGATAAGTAAAATAAATCACTGAGGAACTCTGAAGGATCTCCCTCCTATGGAGTCTCTCTCTCTCTCTCTCCATGGACCTTTCTGCAAAAATGTCATCAAACTGGCTAAGCAGCAGAAAATGTCTAACTTAATTTTGGATATTATCTGGACTTTTCGAAGGTTGTGTCTGCCCTTTTTAGGGGGGGTCTTAATGTGTCTTGTATTGCTATTTGTTGCGGATGCTTGTTTTCATCGTTGGGTCTACATGGTTTTCAGCAGTGGTTGATGGGCTGGCAAGGATGAGGAAACATTTTGCTTCTTAAGTTAAGGTATTTGTTCCAATGCTTAGATTGTTTGACCGGTAGGATATGATACCATAGAGCAAAAGTTAACTGGAAAGTTGAGGGCACAGATAGAGGAAAATATTAGATAGTTTGTTCTAAACAAGAGGCGTTGGTGTCATATTTTGAAGGATTTTGGCTTGATTTTATTTTATTTTTCTTGATAACTATAAGTTGTAGCTAATGTTCCTTTTGACTAAACAACATTGTCAATAGTAGATTCATTGGCCTAGACAACTTGTGCCTTTGAAGATTCTGCCTCGTGTCAAGTGCAGGGTTAGAAAAAGTTTTGTATATTGCATGCTTTGCTGTCATAATTTACAAAGATAAATTTGGTGAAATCCTGGATTCTGCTGCATTAGGCTTCACGTTGGGACTCGAAACTCAGCCTTACCCAGTCAATTAGTAACTTTCATACCTTTAATGAATAATGAAAAGTCTAACTTCCTATAATGTAGTACAATGAAACATAAGGTAATGAATAAGAATCATTTGTAGTTTATAAATTGTGTCTTGAAAGTTACATGTGATCTATTGGAGTTAGTAGATCTATTCTCATGTACTTTGTAATTGTTTGCGAATTCATAATATGAGTTATATTTCCCGCTTGTTCAGTTATACAGCTTATACCACATTTTTGCTGTGGCCTCTGGCTTGGGGACCTTAAGTTTCATTGACAAGATATAGTTCCAATCCAAGAGTCACTTGTAACTCCTATACTGTCACAATTTGTATTCGGAGCATTTTTTTAGTAAATGAGAGATTATTTTCAGAAAGCTATAATCATTTTCTTACTGTAGCACCTCCATCTTGACCAGGTTTTGATCGATATGAATAGGCAGCCATTGATGCAGCCTCTTTTGTAGCCCAAGAGCTCCTTTGGATATGTTTCATAAGAAATGTTATATTTTTCGCCTCTCATCGTTGACTGTTTACACTTGCTGTTTTCTCCTGCACCGCCATACTGGATTATTATAGTTGTTGGTCGGGTTTGGGGAAGTACATATGCAACAAGCATAAAAGGGTCTACAAAGAAAATATCATGTACGAGGTTCTGTTTTTCAGGCTACCTCTCCACAAAAAGCATAATGTGATCATTTTTGTTCAATGTCCTTTTCAAAAGCTTAATTACAGACGGGAGTACTTTGAAGTACAGGCTAGGTAGAGGCATTGAGCTGCGTCTAAAATCTATCTATCTGAATTCAAGAACTGAAATTCTAAATTCCTTTGCTTTACAAGATATTTCCTTCTTTTCTCTTTAAGGGTATTTTATTATATTTAATTTTTTATATTTTTATTGTATTCCACCATTATTACATACAACCATTTTACTAGTCGTTATTTCATCCCAATGAGTTTAGTTTACTCATTTATTTATAATTACTCTTTCCTTCTCAAAAAAAGAGAAACAAAAAACCACTTAGATTCATGTGGATGACAAACTTGATTTATATTTTTCACTTGCTTTGTAAAATTTTGTTTTGCTCAATCATTTTGTTGTATGGATTGAAGGGCAAGCGTCTGTATGCAGAGCTGTTGGGTTTGGTGTATCTTCATTCCAACACTGCACCATCTTTGGTTTGTTTTGTCCCGTTCCCTCCTAATTCTGTAATTGTTGTGATGAACTTTTGAGGGTCCTTTCCGAAGGTAATTCCTATTCCCTTACCTTAGAATAATGAAGGGTCCATATCATTTCATTGGGACCGAGAAAGTTTTATATTTGCTTCTTGGTTGTTGTACATGGCATGTAAAGTTTAATGAGGAATCGACTTTTTGCGGCAAAGCTAGTCTTATAATAATTTTGTGCAGAGACTGGTGTTTCATTCGATTGTAAGGTGTGATAGTTTTTGGATGATGTAGATTTGTGAGTTAATTTCAAATTAAGGATCAACGGACATCAAAATAAACATCTCTCAACTTGCTCAAGATACCGTATGCTAATATCCTTATTGCCTCTGTGCATTTTTGTAACGCTAAAGCCTTGAATTGCATATTGGCATTGGGATATTGCTGAAAGTAGCGACCCATATCATTTGCACTCAAGGTATTCGCAATAGGAATGAAAACATATTTATGCATGTGAAACCTTATGTGAAACATATTTTCCTCGTATAGTGGAGTGGCACTAAAGTAATTTGTCGTGCTCTTTTACGATCCCTTGGTACAACTATCCTCCTTTTTCTCTCATGTTCATTGTGATTTTTGTTAGACAACAGAGTATACGGCATAATTAATTGTATCCTCAACCAATTATAATTTATTATTCTTTTCGAGAAAATTTATTACTATTTAGTCATATATTTCATCACTTGAAGTAAATGAACTTGATTAAAATCTCATTTTGTGATTGAAAAATAATTAGGAAAACTATAGAGTAAATTAAATTTTAGAATGGAGATGTTGGATACTGATTGTAAAATAAGATGAGAATTGATATATAGACCATGTTCTATAGCAACAATACACGTTCATTGATTGAGGAAAAAATTCAAAGACACAATAAATAGTGCTTAGTAAATAAGGTTCTTGTAGAATATAAGATTTGTGAAGAAAATTGATGACACATAGAGAAAGGTAGAAAATTGATAAATGAATTTGACTTTACAATGAGTTAATTTATTAATGATATGTTTGACAATGCAACACAATCTTTTTTTCTAGCAAAAGTTATGACTGAAATTAATTTATAAATAATAATAAATAAAAGTTATCAATTTCTGTCATGTTTTACCCATTTTAAAAATTTCTCGTTAATTTTCTCCTAATGATTTTGTATAGATCTAATCCCCCTTGAACGTATTTCGTCGAGATTGACATGTTGTGATTTCTCATACAATGTTGTAATTTCTCTCCGTAACCTAACTATTTTTGTATTTGTATTTCTTTGTATGTCTCATGTTGGTATAAGTGCTACATCTTGTGCTGCATTTCATGACACCTTTATCATTTTTTTTCATAGGCAAACACTTCTTGTGGAATGAAAAGGCTTGGGTTATTCAAAGAAGAAATATGGAATAATTGATTTGAAAAATGATTATTGAGAGATGTTTAGTCTAGGATGATTGCTCAACAATTGTAAAGTAGCTTGACTTTGGGGATAATGAAGTATAATTCGATTAAAGAGAGTATAGTTTTGATTTTTGGATTCATAATTAAGTATAAAAATATATTACGAGAAGAAAAAATTATATAAGACAAATAGACTAATATGAGGTAATTTTATAAAGATAAAGAAAATATGATAAATTTGAATTGAGGAAAAATATGTCAAATTTGGGTTTAATTTATAGAGAAAACATAATTAAAGTCGGAGGTGAAATTAGATTTTAAAAATATAGCAGTTTTTTTTATAGTTGTTATACAATATATTTGTTGAAATTCAATCAAAAAATTATAGCCAATAAAAATCATATAAGTATCAAAATCTAGTTATATTAAAATTCAAGATATTGTGCAAGATGCTACCATGTATCAATGGGGCTCACGATTTTGGTGAATCAAATCTTAAAAAAAAATTGAAAATTAATCCCAAAAGCCGAGAAGACCATTTCTATTCTATAGGAGGAATTTCCCTTTCCCAACTCTAGTCCTTTTTATGCGACTGATACTCTGTTTATCTACCACATCAATGAGTATCCTCTCTTTCAACCTAAAGTCATCATTGAAAAAGCATTTTACTCATAGATGTTTATGCTCTATAAAGATAAAATAAAATAAAACTAAACTTGCATTTTAATTGCTCTGATTTTTGTGCTTAGTATATTCTCAACGTATATTTACCAATAGTCAATAGTTTGGTGTTAGAAGAGATATTGTTTTAAAAAAGAAGAAAAAAGGTATAAAAGAGGAGAGAATAAAAAGAATTCCTTACACTAAAAGTGGGAATCGAGAGACAATTCCTATGGCTTTTGGTGTTGCTTGGTGATTGATAAACATGCTAACAGGGACAGGTAATAAAGGCCCTTGTTTGATTGTGACACCCGTTGGGATCCTAGAAACTGTAGACGATAAATATTAAGAAGAAGAAGATTAGGAGACCCAAAGACGACTGCACGGTCTTGCGCAGCTAGCTTAGCTGGGCGCCCGAGACCTTCCCATCTTCTTGTAGCAGCGAACTAAAGAGGTATGCAATCAGTATCAAAAATGTAAATATACGGAATAGTATTTCCTCCTTTGGTTTTCCTGTTTTTGGTATATTCTGTTACTCAGATTTCGTGCATGAGATCATTATATTTATGTAACTTAACTTCCAATCTTCCTGCATAGCTTGCGTTCATGTCATAGGATGTGTTGAATGTTTTGGACTTTCTTTTCCTTCTTAGTTTGTAACATTTTGAAAAGTACGTCTTCCTCTTTCTTGTGTTAACTTGCTGGGAGACCTCACCTTCACCCAGAAGGCCAGAAATATTCTCCTTTGGTTTCATACCAAAAAGCCGTCCTAAAAGAGCTGATTGCACCTTTTGTAACATAACCCCAGATAGTGGAGCATCTAATGTGCACCTAGTTCGGCAATAGGGGGCAAATGGTCTATCCTATCCTTGCCCATTCTATGTAATACCCTTACATATTCTCATTCTTTACTCTAGCTTGGTTCAAAAGGCGCAAAAGTTTGTTTGGTGTTAGTTTTCTAGCTTGTTAAGCAAATAGATTAATTCTCATCATCCACTCTCTTCAAATTCCCTTTTCTCAAAATGACTTGACTTATACTCCTCACACAGCTAGCCCTCGCCTAGGAAGAAATATCCTCCTTTTCTGCCTATAAATAGCAAATTCATGGAATATCAAAGATCAACTTATTTCAACATTCTATATTTTCTTAGGAGAAATAAGTTCTAAAACAAGCTAAAACCTAAAAGTAGAACCTACTCTTTTGCGTACAATCAACGAGCTATCAGAAGCCATGGCAGCTTCGTGTAGAAATGAAGAACGTGTACCAGAGATAGTGTTCTTCGATGTAGAAACATCGGTGCCAAATAGAGCAGGACCTGGCCAGGAACGAAGGTTCTGGATATTGGAGTTTGGAGCAGTGGTGATATGTCCCCAAAAGCTTACGGAGATCGACAGTTACTGCAGCCTCATTAGGCCGGGAGATCTCTCAATTGCGGCACTAAGGTCTACAAGAAGCGATGGCATCACAAGAGAGGCGGTGGCAAAAGCACCATCCTTTGAAGAAGTTGCTGACAAGATATATGAAATCTTACATGATAGGATATGGGTTGGTCATAATATTCAGAGGTTTGATTGCCTTCGGATCAAAGAAGCTTTTGCTGAGATTGGTCGTCCTGCTCCTCAACCTATTGGCATGATCGACTCTTTAGGTATTCTTTCTGATAAATTTGGAAGAAGAGCTGGTGATATGAAGGTATGTAAACGACACTCAGGTCCTTAACAGTATCATACATTTAATTCCAAAACATATATAATATCTGAGCATAACATCTCTAGTATGCTGCGCTTCCTCTTTGTGATTTTTTCAGATGGCAACATTGGCTAATTACTTTGGACTAGGTCAGCAAAAGCATAGGTATGTGTATAGCCTGTGTGTTTTTAGTTATGATGCATGGAAACTCTCATGAAGGTCTCATTTCTTTTCCCATATCCTGATTTTTCAAATGGCCAACAAGTTTTTCTCACCTCGTTCCCATTTTCATGCAACATAAGTTTCTATACATCCTTAATAAAACTGATGGCAAACCACAGTACATGGGCTTGCCTAATTCTATCATACTGTCGCTTGCCTGTAACAGGAGCCTTGATGATGTTCGTATGAATTTGGAGGTCCTTAAGAATTGCGCAACAGTCCTCTTCCTGGTAAGTTGAATAGAAAAAATGCTGTTTGTCATCTGATGTATAGTAGATATGCTGGGTGATTTCTCAGTACTTAAATTACAGTTGTTATTGTTAATGATACTGCATTTTGCAGGAGTCTAGCCTGCCAAATATGTTGAATAACAAATGGCGTTGTGGCTCTTCCACAATTACGACAAGGAGCAAAAATAACGTCGACAACAAGAATACTGTGTCAAGTTATGAAAAAGAAGAATCAAGTAGGAGAAAATCTCCTCCTGCAGCTTCAATTGGTTATATAAGAACCGTACCATATCCGACAAGGGCAAGTTTAAGAAAGGTCTTCACTATAATTTCTCAATTTTATGTTTTAAACATCTGCTGGTGTAAATTGAACTAGCTAACACATGCTTTTATCAAAATGCAGATGACTGAAAGAGTAAGGAGTATATTATGCAAAGCCCAGAGCAGCCAGTCTATCAATAACTTGATCAAGCATTCTCATTCAATCCTTCGGTGACACAGCAATGTAACGAAAGATTGATCAAGGCCAGCCTCAGCTCGTTGATTCTATTACAAGGAAAGAAATTATCATCAAAGATGTCAACTCCGTACTGCAAAGAAACCATTCTTCAATTTTAAGGTGAAGATGGCACAAAAAAGAAGTGGACACATGATTAATCACCTAGAATTAGAGGCAACTGTAACACAAGTTCATGATGCCTTCTCCCTACACAATCATGGAAAGCAATTGTACTTTCTTGGTTTAACTTCCCACATTCTTGATTATTTTCTTATGATTTAATTTGTAAATATGCATTCATTTCACTCCATTATAAATGCAAAATAAGGGACCTTATGGGTCCTAAGAGACTACAAACCTTTTTAATCTCCTCCAAATTGTTATTCATATTATTCCAAGAAGCCTACGGGCTTGAACATGTTTTAGTCTTTTTGGAATTTCAGTATTAGACATTGAATGATCCTGAACCTTCTCATATGATATTATGAGGCACTCGGTATTATTAGGATTATTTCAAACTTTTTTCAAAAAAACTCCAAAATAGTAATTGGCTTCAAAAATTCAGTCATTTTGAACAACTATATACCTTGCGAGAGAGCACCTAACTATACTTTCAACGAGTCTTGCATAGTAAGAGTACGCTCTATGAGAAATTGAAACTATCTACTTTGATTGCGAATAAATTTTGAAATTATTTTCTAAACTCATCCAACTTGGTGCCAATTTTTTTGGGGCCTTTTGAGGCCTAATACCAGGTATTAAATAATAGTTTTAAAACCTCCTCATATGACCTTACGAGAAATCGTGTACATTTATTTCAATTTTGAAAATATCTCAAAAATAGTACTATGTATATAATAATATTCAAATTTGTTATTTTGGACAATTTTGAATCCAGTAAGAAAATATCTTGATATGCTTATCATGGGTCTTATAGGATAATATTAAACTCTATGAATCATGTACTTTGACTTTAAAAATCAATTTCAATTGATTTCTAAAATTTTTACAATTGGGTTCTAAAATCATTTTTAGGGTCTTTGAAGACCGAATATAAGGTTTTGAATGGTTCCATATATCCTCATGGCCTCTGGAGGAATCATGCACATTTATTGTAATTTTGGAAACATTTCAAAACTATCTCTAAATAGTGTGTAACCGGCGTTCAAATTTCGATCATAAAAGACAATATCGGACCCAATTAGGAAATATCATGATATTTTTACCATGGATTTTATAAGGTTATATTAAGCCTTGCTAGTTATTTAAACCATTTACTTTGACTGTCCATTTCAGTCGATTTTTAAAACTCATACATTTAGTGTTCAATAGTTAACCTTCAAATTTTGGTTATTTTTGGACAATTCTAAACTTGGTGACAGAACAACTTGATATACTTATTATAGATCTTATGGAACCATATTAAGTCGTAGGAGTGATTTAAACTATCTATTTTAAAACCTAACACCCATTTTAATAGATTTTCATAACTCTTATAATTGGATCATAAGCTCATTTTTAGGGCCTTTGAAAACCGAAGATATGATATTGAATCATATCAAACTTCCTCATGTGACCCTAGAAATCATCCATTATATTTTGGAAATTTTTCAAAAAATATTTTCAAAATAGTGCATAAATAACCTTTAAAATTTAGTAAATTTCGACAATGTCGGTTAACATTCCACACATTATGGTTGTTAATAAAGAACCTTAATTCTTGAATAGTACAAATTAATTCAAACGATTCAGCCAAAAAAACCAACTTAGAATGCATCATTGATGGGCCCATAATTATAAATGTGTGACTCCTCTTGAATAACTTAAGCAAATCGCCACTTAAACTTAGAAAAAATACTCTAAAATACATCAACAATTATCCTAAACAAACTCGTAAACATAAGCTTCTCCCAGGATTCCAAACATAAGCGTCTCATCTACAAATTAATGTCGCTCCAAATTGAACTTCAACAATGCAATAACAATAACAGAATTAGTAATCATGATAATAAAGAAGTATTAACAAAATTAGAAGAGTAGAAAAAAGAAAGAAAGCGTCAGAATAGGGTACCTTTGAGTTTGACCAACTATTGTTTGAGAGTCCCAACTAGAAGAAAAAAGAACTACGAAGAACCACAACACTATAAAAGCTAGGTTGGTTCTCCAAGTCTTACAATAATGGTTGCTTTGTTGGCCCAAAGGTAACGTGAGCTTTCTTTGTCTATAGTTACTAGTTAGTAAAGACTTGGAATTTTAATTTGAGCCTTTTGGGTCAAGGAGTTTGTAAAGTCTTAAAAGTTTTGTGTCCTGAAGGACTCGGGCTCGACTCGCGCCTCATTAGTTGAAAGCTAGCTGAGCTCGAGCCGAGCGTGTAAAATTTTTAATTGAACTTGAACCAAGTGTATTAATTTTTAATGAAGCTCGTGTGAATTTATTACTATTCGGACTCAAGGTTTAGCACCGTACTCTATAGTCTATACTGTGGGTGAACAACAAAAAAGGCAAGCTTAGAAGAAGTTGCTAGACGAGCATAAAAAAATGATATGTCATACTCCATAATTCATGTATCAAAGGAAAAGCTACAGTCCCTTTCAATTATTGGTTTGCCCAGCGTGTGGCACGAAGTACCCTACAACAACATAGAGCAAATAGTCAGATAATTGCATAATTGTCGGCATTATATTACTTCGGAGTAACTGTCAAATGAGAATACACCAGAATCTACATAGAAGATCAGGTGATGGAGAACTATCTAGATCACCCATATTTTAAGTAATTTATTACTGTATTCTCTAGAAATTTGGTCACGGACATTCACACAGAGAAATCACATTTATATATACTAACTCTGATTTTAAAAGATACAACTTTTACTATTTTTGGATGCTCAATATTCGTTACAATAATGTTATTTTTTACCATTTTTAGTATTTTTTTATGATATTACCACATTAACCTTCATTAAAAAGTTTAAAAAAAATTATAACTTACCTAATTATATTATCCTAAATTGCATTATAACCTAAACCTATGTTTACTATACTAATCATTCCCACCAAAATTCCCTACCTAATCATCATTTCCCATCTACCCACCCACATCACTCATATGGGTTACATAACCCTAACTCATCTTCTACCTTCTTCAACCCTACCCACCTTCATCAACCCTACCTATTCTCTCTCCATCAACCCTAAAGCTCTTCCTCCCTCACACCCTACCTCCTGATAATCACCTTCCCTTAATGGTTGACCTTAGCCCATTACATTGTGCCTGGTTTGAGTCAGAGGAAGATGTCGAAATGGGGTTAATTGATGCCCTCATCGACGCCTTTGACCAAGGCTCCTTGTGGCCGGAGAAGTTATATAAGTCAGGCAAAGGCCGTGACATTTTAACCTCAAGGTCATTGACGGCGTTGTCACAGGTGCTTCGATCTACCACTCTAACCTCCAACTTCAACCTCCACCATGAGCACTCACTGCCTTCTAGGTCTAGTGTGTTAGAGCTTCGACTAGGAGGACTCTTGCTCGGTTTCTTCAACCCTAACCCTAGCTGAGTCCAATTATAAACCTAGATTTAAGGTGGTTATGAAATCCACTCGGAGGGTTTCTTGTCTCACCAAGAGAAAAGTTCACGGTATCGGTGCTAAGTTGACCTCCATTAACAGTGAAGATCTGAACGATGAGTCCCCCCTATTGTGGATCTTGATGCGGAGATAAAAGAGTTAAATTGGCTCTATGATTGTACTGGGTAACAATCTATGAACCCTACTTTTTCTTTTTTATTTTTTTAATCCATTATCTTGTTTATGGTGGAGGATATTTGTGCATGAATTGTATGCCAGCAACATTAGTTGCTGGCCAGGTTAGATGATGTTGCGTTGTGGCTGTTTTCGGTGTTAAATGATGTTTATGGGAGTTTTTGCGGTTGATTATGTGGATTCTTGCCTATGTTTCTTATGAATGTAATTGTTTCAAGTGTTGTTGGCTAGTATTTTGTGGTTTACTCCACTTTATGATGGTATTCTGTGATTTAGTACACTATGTTATTGGAATATCTTCGATGCTGTTGTTTTTGTATGATTTGTTCAACAATATCTATGAATTTGTTCACTGTTGGCCAATGCTGTATGATTTAGTCCAAAGTATGATGGAAATTATTGGTTCTTGGTTGTTGTTGTTTGATTTACTCCAGAGTATGAGAGTCTTTTCCATTAAGTTATTGTTGTTGTTGTTTGATTTAGTGAACAAACTACGTCTGGATATATTCCTTTTTCATGTTGCCTATTGCCTATTGCCTCCATAGTTGCTTGTATATTTACCTGTTGCTTGATGTTGCCTGATATTTAACTGTTGCTTAATGTTGCCTAATATTTACCTGATGTTACCTGTTACCTGTTTTTTGTTGCCTGATGTTGTCTGTATATTTACTTGTTGCTTCATGTTCCCTGATATTTACCTGATGTTACCCATTGCCTACTATTACTTGATGTTACCTATTACCTGTTGCTTGATATTTTCCTGGATATTTGGCTGAATATTTTCCTGATGTTAGATGTTGCCTAATGTTACATGATGCCTGATGTTGCTTGGGTATGAGTCTAGAATTTGAGTCCCTTACTTGTTGCCTGGACATTTTCCTTTGCTTGTTGCTTGTGCTTGTTGCCTCCATAGTTGCCTATTGCCTATTGCCTGGGTATGAGTCCAAAATTTGAGTCCCTTACTTATTGTCTAGACATTTTTCTTTGCTTATTGCCTCTATAGTTGCCTGTTGCCTAGATATGATTCCATAATTTGAGTCCCTTACTTTGACCCACATATTTCCATCCCTGATATTGCCTATGCATGTTACCTCTATAGTTTCTTAGAGCCCTAGCATTCCAAATGATGAAGGGACTCAAATGCTTCTAATATTTTCAGATTATGATTTGCTCTAGTTAAGGTGTTTAACTCTAATTGTCGAGGTAACATGATTTAATAATGTTTTAGGAGAAAATAAACCCTTTGATGGACTCACACCTGGAAAAAAAATCCAGGTAGAAAGACTTCAGTCAAATAAAACACATTTGGGTCCCAATATAAAATGTGTTTCTTGGTTGTTCATTGTTTGTTGCATGGGTATTTCCTATTGCTGTTTTTAGAAATCCATATTGTGTGTTTTAGTGGGAAATATTTATTCTTGTAGCATTGCATTCAAGGACTGTTATTGATGAATGATGTCTTTGTGCTGATTTGTTTCTGAATATATTGGAAGAATTTGTGACAAATCAGATTCTATACAAGATAGTTAGTGCTATATTGAGTTCCATTCTGTGGGTTGAGTCCTTTAATTTGATTTATACATTTCAGTTCCTTAATTTTAGTCCAAATGATGAAGGGACTCAAAACTTATAACATTTCAGATTATGATTTGCTCTAGTTCAAGTGTTTCACACTAACTGTAGAGGTAACATGATCTAAGGATGTCTTAGAAGAAAAAGGACCCTCTGATGGACTCACCTTAAAATAAAAGCAGTTAGAAATTGATGTACAAATTAGAGTCCCTTATTAAAGAGTTTAGACAACTAGAAATTGATTCCCATTACAAACACTATAATCAACTAGAAATGAATTTACACATTTGAGTCCCATTACAAAATGTCTCCTAACATGACTGCCCTAGACAAAAAAATGCAAAACAAAATGTACACCTAACCAACTTTTGAGTTCCAATGCAACATCAAAATGTTAGTTATGTGTGGCAGTCATATTTTTTAGTTATTCACTTCTATCTCTAGTCAGCATCAACCTCAATTGGGTTCCTCCTTGTTGCTCTTATTTTGTTTTAATGAAATTATTGTAGAGGAAGTACATTGCTTGATCTATCACTTCCTGGCTAACCTCTAGTTGTTTTGGTAAGAAGTTAAGTCTTTCAAACCTTTGTTTCCCCATATGTAGAATCTTGTATTTGTTCCCTCCTTCTACTTTTATAACCTCAATCATACAACTTTGCAATGTAATCCAAGTGTATTTGTTCACAACTGGATCAAATTCATCATATGGCTCCTTTACCTTATCAACCATTTCATCCAAATTTTTAGGAAATTAATGGTGTTGCGTAGATTGAATGACCTTGAAAAGACCCAAATCCAACACATTTAAATCAGGCAATTGTGCGAGTTGAAACACAAATCTAATGTCGAACCCCCTTTGAGTAGTGACAACCATGAATTCGACATCTTTAGGCACTTGGTGTGTCTTAACATTATCCCATTGAATCACCACATCCTTTGGAATTTGTTGAGGCCATTTTTCTATGATTGCTGGAATAACTTCGGTTAGTAACATCTTTCTAATTTTATCTTTGTTTATGTGTTGAATGGCTTTGGATTCTACTATACCAACAACCCTATTCTTGCTTGATTTCTTTGCCATTTGTTTATAAACAAAAGGAATTCACACATATTTCCCATTATGTACCAAATTCCCTTGTGCGTAGTATAGTGGTTTTCCAATAATACCCATAAACGTAGCTTTTGTCTTAAATCTTCGGGATTGTTCACATCTATAAGGATAATCTTCCTTCAGCAAAAGATAAAATGTTCTCATTTCTGGGTTTAAATAAAACCACTTCTCATCAATATGAATGACAGTACTCATGCCAACAAAGGTGGTCTTTGTAGTTGATGTTGTTGGCTGTATATGTGACAAAACTCACCTAAGTCTTGTCATCTAATGATCAGAGATCAGTCTTGGCTTGTTGGTACTTGTATGTGTTCTAAGTATACCCCTTGCTTTCAAACTATGAAGGGTAGAACGTGAAATTTTAAGGGCAATAACATACTTTCTCTCTATTGTTCTAAGGTATAAAGGTATTGATTGTAGGAACTCGCCTGTGTACTCTCTTACTTTTATATCGACATACTTTCAAACTATTCCCTTGTACTTCTTGCTCCTGACATCAATAACATCCCTTATTGCATTTTCTTACATATATCTTGAAATAATCTTGTAATTGTAGATTTGTGAACTCCAAGTTGCCTTGCAAATGTTGATAATGAATCTCTTGGTAAGGATCCCTTTTGCATTAGAGCAAGCATTTCATCAACAATTTGTATTTTTCTTGCCACTGAAAGCTTTGGCTTTCGTTTTATGTGATGTTGATGAGTTTGGCATTGTACATGATCTATTGAGTCCCTTGTTGCTGCCTCTTGTTGATGCTTTGTTCCAGTTGTTGCTGCCTTTACTTGATGCTATGTTTTAGCTGTTGCTACCTCTTGTTGATTATCTTGTGCATGATCTATGGAGTCCCTTAATGCATCATCCATGTACTCCATGTATTCTTCTTTAAGTATCCTCTCAATGCTGAAGAAACTTGAATCAATATATGCTTCCATGGCCTGTCTAGTGGTTTGTGTTTTTTTTTTCAAAATTGATTGAAGCTTAAAGTGTATTTGGAAGCTTATGTAAAGGCAATCTCTGTAATGATTAATGGCTGAAATTAATTTGGAAGATTCTGAAGTGTAATGGCAGACTTTCATTCTTCATAGATTTCGGGTGCATTCTAAGGTTTTGAAAAATTCAGAGATGCATATCTCTTAGCCCGGGAGTCCGAACAACGTAATTTTTTTAAACTCTCTATTTTTGAAGGTACTACACAACCATGTTTCCCCTTAGTGGCATCTTATTTGAGATATTGAAAAAAAAATTGACAAGTCATAAAATTGGATATGGGATTCCGAATGGGGCGTATAATATGTCTAAATTGAGTATTTTTTCGGGATCTACGTACAATAAATTCTCCAACGGGAGATTTGTCCACTTATTTTTTCCAAAAAAAGCCTCTAACAACATATAATCCATGAAATTTATTTTCTAAGGGTTAATTCTATATGAACACAACATATAGCATGGAAATCTAAACACAAAGGGATTTTTCGTCTTTACATTAATGTATAACAACTTACAAAAAACAAATAATTTAAAGTTTATTTTGATTTCTAAATAATTTAAAGTTAATTTACATAGATTTATATTTTATATTTTGATGTTTAATTAGAAAGATTATATGTTGTAGTTTATGTGTTGTTTTGATCTCTAGATTTAAGTTAGATGGATTGATTGAAATTTGAAAAAAAATAGGAGAACCATGGTGGAACTATCTATTTTGGACGTCGTCCAATTTGGACGGTTTTATTTGGTAGAACTTTTTTTAATTTATCTAGTTTTTTTAACCCTAATCATTATTATATAGTTAAATCATTATTAAATTGAGACAAATGATTAATTATATGATTAATTAATGTTATGTATTAGTTAAGATTATGTATTAAATTAGTTAATATTTATTAATTAATATTATTAATAATACATATAATAATATTTGTGTTTTGTAGTTAAATCATATATTATGCTTAGTTAATAATTAGATGTAGTTAAAAATATTAATTTTATGTATTATTGTAGTTAATAATTATAATTCATTTTTATATAAATCAATATATATTGGTTAATAATAATATAAGATTTGTATTAGTTAATATTACGTGTTAAGTATATTAAAGTACAAAACACTGAAAAAGCTAACTGTAACCGTACCGTTAACCCGGTATTTAACAACCGTTACCGTTTCATTCCATTTTTATGCACCCGTACACTTAATATTGTGAAATTATTTGTGGTTTTTTAGCTTATTTGGGTCTTCTACAATATTAATAATACATATTTATATAAGGTATGATCATGTATAAAAAAATTTGTGATATTCATTCGTGTTTTAGCTTTTTAAGTTAGTTTTTTTTTAAAAAAAAAATAATAATAACGGTTAACCGTTATAAAGATTTCATAACCGTAACCGTAATCGTTAACCGTAACCGTTAATTCTTAACGGTTCGGTAAAATAACAGTTAATATGAACCGGTTATACACAGTTAACGGTTACGGTTATTTTTGCAAACCCCTATAATATATATATATATATATATATATATATATATATATATATATATATATATATATATATATATATATATATATATATATATATATGGATCCGCACCCCAATTCTCATTCCCACGTGCCAAAAACCCCTCAATTTTAATTTGCACCAAGTAAATGTCCACTCATCACTTCTTTAGCTAACTCACAAAATGAAGAACGCAATTAAACAGTAAGAAATAATGTTATTATGAATACCATGTCAATAGCACCATACATGTGGCTTTCTCAGAAATTTCAATAACACAAATTATACTAAAAATCAAATTAATTAAACATAATAAACATTGTTATGTAACCCTAATACTATATAACACCTGTAATGAATTTGACATGGCTAATAAGTATTCAAAATGACCAAGATGGTTAAGAGTTGGTGGTCGAGAGGGGCCTAAAATCATTATAAATTAACTAATTAACCAATCCTACTGTCAATAACTGTATGGATAGTTTAGTATTAAAATTATAAAAAATAGAACGTGAAAGATTAGTCCTGAACTCCTGACTGTGACTAATTATGTCCAGGACCTTTAAAAAGGTTGAGCCTACACAGAACTTTGAAGGGTGATACTAAAAAATGATGGTTGAAGAAAGAAGGGGGATGTAGTGGGGGCGAGCAGAGAAAACGAGTGGGATCTAGAAGAGCCAATGGACCCCTTTTCTTGTTCTCTTCAGTCTTCACCACATGCCACACACTTGTTGTTAATCATGCATAGACGACAGACAATCTTGAACATCACTTGGCAGTTGCCTATTTCATTTCCATCTCTTATACTCATTCCGCCCCTTTATTTTTGTCATAATTTTATTTATAAACTAAGAACTCTCGTCACGTTGTAAGAAATTCAAGACGTAGATAATACGAAGACTTTAATTGTTAAATGCCAATACCAATTTGCAACAACTTACCAACTTAGCAAACTTACATAACTAATTTCAGCAACACAAGTACTTGTAAATCCGAAGGGGTACAATTAAAAATAACTTGATGCTAGCTAAATTGCAAATTGACACATAAATGTACATCTACATAAAAGATAAGGATCCCTTTAAAGGTTGGTTCCGCATAAATAGGTGGCCAAATATGTTCATTACCATACCTTAAAGTACACATACACATATAGAAAGAGACAGGATTAGTGAATAGTGTCTTATTAAACCACATGCATGTCAGTTTTATAAGAATATAAAAGTGACAATAAAAATACAGCCAAATTTTGTGATGCATTAAATTCAAGCAAAGAGGAAGCAAATTTTGTTGTTTCAATACATGTAACTCAATAAGTCAGTAGGTATGATACAATAATTGGTGTATCAAAAAAGTTGAATGAAAACCATAGATGTTACTCATTCCATAATTTCATTTCTAATAATTTGTCTCATTTTTATATGTTTACTTTATTAAATTTTAGTTTGATAGATTGATGAAAAAGAAAATTAGTGGAATCACAAATTATGTATGTGAGAGTAAATGTGTAGTATTTATAATCATTTAAGGTATGTGACATTTATTTTAAGTATATATGAGATAAATAATTATGAATAGAAGAAATACTTTTAAAAGTTGAATGAATAGTGAGAAATGATTATCTTTATCAGATGAATTCCTTAGTTAATGGATTCTTTTGCAAATGGTTGGCTGAGTATTACATTCTTCGCAATTTCAGTCTTTGCTTGGGGACCTATATTAGATGTGGACTTATGCATTAGGTCGGGTCAGGGCCATGATGGGTCATATGCAAAACAGGTCGGTCGGACTAGGCCAAAGAAGATGCAAAACAGGCCGAGTCGGGTCGGACCAAAGAAGATACAAAAGCGGGTTGGGGGCGTCCAAAGTGAGTATTGTTTTTGTTTATAAAGGATAACATTTTGTTTGTATCACCTGGGTCACATGCAAAACGAGTCAGGCCAAAGAAGATGCAAAATGGGTCGAATTAGGTCGGGTCAAAGAAGATACAAACCATGTTGGACCGTCCAAAGTGAGTATAACTTTTATCAATAGAGGGTGATAGTTTGTCTATATCACCTTTAATATTTGGCAGTGGATCATCAAAAAGTAAGTGAAAATAATTCATTATCTAATAATGTTTAAAAGTCTTGAAAACTATTGTTCTATTATTGACCTGACTTTAATCGTTAAATACTCAATAAAATATGACTCTTTCAAAAATTGACCCAATTAAGCTCATAATTAATTAGGTCATTTTACAAACGAGCCGGTTAAGAGCCTTTAATGGGGTCCTCCTATTTAAACAACTCTAATTAGATGGATATGATAAAGAGCTTTTTTTTTTAAAAAAAAATTTACTTAGGTGTTTGTCACCCATAATGATCTATTCATCAAGTGAAGTTGGGCTTTAGCCAATGCTAAAGCTAGAGGCTTATCAAGCCCTATTGTCTCTTGAAATGTTTGAAATTCAGCTGATTCCGATCGTCCATTTGATAATACAAGGATACAGCGTATATACTTCATATAAGATATGACTACTGAGTTTATTAGTTGTGCGCTAAGTTATTCATGAAACATTGAAAAATAACAAAACTATACGTCTATACTATCTTAAACTCTTAATGTGTACTCCACTCTGCCAAATAAAAAAAAAATGTGTACTCCACTCTGCCAAATAAAAAAAAAAAAATGTGTACTCCACTCTGCCAAATAAAAAAAATGTGTACTCCGTACTAGGAATCATAAAATAGAGAATTAAATGTTGGAGCATTTGAAATGTTTAGGCAAAACAAATAATCCGGTAAAAAGGATGAGAAAAAGTAAAGTATTTCCAGAAGCTTCTGTCCTATGACTTTGGTGAAGAAGGGACCTCTTTTAGCAAAAGTGAAATGTGGATCACGAAATAGACAATTAGTGCCACAAAGGGATGCATCCCCTGGCTACAGCCACGAAATAGTTTCTGCTAGGTTTTTGAGAAATATTATTTAGGTTTTTAATTTTTTCTCTTATTTGACTTTTTATAATTATAGAATTATAATTTAAAATATTTTTATTTCTAAATTTATAGAACAAAAATAATAAATATTAGATATTTTAAGAATTTGCCTTGAAATATATTCAAGAACATTATTACTTAAATATTTTATTTCTTACTCCCTCCATTTTTTTTCTTTTCGTATTCTCCATTGGAAAATTTTGAAAAGTTGATTCCATTTATAATTATTTCTTTTTTTTATATGATATTTTATAACGTAAACCTTAATCTACTATTCACCCATTGGTTGTTATAATTTTTTTATTTTTATAAATGACCTTTTTATTCCCAAAATATCAATAAATACAATTAATTCACTTACATTACTTTGATGAAATATCTACCCTCTCACTTGCTTCATGTTTAATGCATTTTACAGAATCTAATCTAAATTAGAAGGAAAAAAACAAAGGGGGTATAACATAATAAAAACCTATAATTAATTATTTTTTTAAATTTAACACTATAAATAAAAATAAGATAAAAATATAATAATAAAAAGAGTTTACAAAATAAAATATGCACAATCGAATTTGTTCAAATCTCATCCATCTTTGGTCTGTCAAGCCCTTTAAAGGTGCAAAGGGGACATTGGGGAAGGAAAAGAAAATCATAATTTCGAATATACGTCTTAGTATTCGCAAACTAATGATAATGAGACATTAATTCTTCTACAAAAGTAATTGCTACTCAATATTTTACTAAAAAGTCTGACACTTTTCTTTTTTGTTTTTGTAATGAAAGTTTGCCAATAAATACATAGTAACAACTTTTCATTATGATTCGTATATGGCGTATACGAGAATTAAGCATGTATTTGTCATTTGACTTCGACATAGATAGCTTATTGCAGTAAAAAAATGAAATAAATTTACTCCAAGTTTCTCATATATATTTTGATCTAACTTTAACTACATCATCACATTTTACGGAGTATTTTTGTATTTTCATTAAATACCAAATTATGAGAATTTTGATTGACTAAAGGGAGTTTGGTAAATTATTTCCCATATTTTGTGAGAAGTTTCATTTCCAATAGAATTCCAAAACTCTACACTTTCCATGTTTTGTACCAAAAAAACAAAAAAAACAGATATCCTCTTATCGTTTTTACATGAATTTCAAATTCTTACATTTTTTTTTTATGGGCAACCAAACAAGCACATAAAAGATCCAAAATTGATAATTTCCCGCTCAAACCCGATCTAACTGTTTGACAGAAACATAGAATTAGAAATTACTATTATTAATTAGGATTTGATCCATAAAAAATAATCTAGTTATATAGTATCTTGATAGTGATTCCTTCCCAGACGAAGAGAGCTCACATCAAATCCATGATGAATTCTTCTAGCCTCTCGTGACTTCTTTCTAGTAAATCAAATACGTTTCCTCTCAAAACACTATATATTTCCAACAAAAAAGAAATGAATAAAAAAAAGCGGGAAAGGGAAATGATTGAAGCCAGTAAAAAGAAGCCAAGTGGAGAGTCTAAAAAAAGGAGGTGGTGGGGTCTGGTGGGTCAATAAATACGAACCTGAGAGACGAGCATTGGATTCATTCACAACTTTCTGAATACCAAATTCTGAACAACGTGTGAGAGTCAGAGAGTTTCTCTCCCCTCCCAATTTACATAGAGAGATTCAAAAATGTTTATTGAGAAATTTAAGGTAGAGAGCCCAAATGTGACCTATTCTGACAATGAAATCCACTCCGTCTATAACTATGATACCACTGAGTTGGTTCACGAGAATCGCAAAGGTTCTGGCTACCAATGGATTGTCAAACCAAAAACTGTCAAATATGAATTCAAAACTCGCACCCATGTCCCTAAGCTCGGGTATCTCTTTATTTTCTTCATTAACTGTTGGATTCATTGTATATTCTATGATGTTTATGCATCGATTCATTCTAATCTATGTTTGTTTTGTGTTGTTCAGGGTCATGTTGGTGGGATGGGGTGGCAACAACGGTTGCACTCTCACCGGTGGTGTCATCGCTAACCGCGAGTAAGCCTTCCCATCTTCTCTTGCTTTTGTCGCCTTTTTTCAATTTTATTTTTTTTAAAAAAATATGGTTCAAGATTTGGTTCTCTATGATTGACAATGAACAAAATGTAAGTGTGGAACTGATGATGGGACATGCAGGGGAATATCATGGGCGACAAAGGACAAGGTTCAGCAAGCCAACTACTTTGGGTCCCTCACTCAGGCTTCCTCTATTCGTGTTGGTTCTTTCAATGGAGAGGAAATCTATGCTCCTTTCAAGAGCCTTCTTCCCATGGTATTATTTCCCCTTCCTATTGTCCTTAGGTTTTGTTAAGCACGAACTTCCAGGAGGCGTTAGTGTCACGTGTGTTGTATTTGTGTTTTGAATTGACAATTTTTTTTAGTGTATATCGGAGTATATAGTAATGTTAAGAGATCGTATCATGTGGAATGAAGCTGGTATTATTAATTGAGAGAATCTAGGTTTGTTCCGTTTGATTATTTGTTGTAAATAGAATATTTGATTTGTGGTTAAGGGTGAGTAGTGGCTACCATTGTCCACGTTTCATTGTATTCCCTTGAAAAAGAACACACTTTTGAATAATGAGAGGGGCATATCGCATATGAGAGGTGATGGTCCATATTTCCATTTTGCATCCACTTGGACGACCAGTCGAATGTTGATCTTGTATTCCAAGTTCACCTCCTAAGAATTGTGAGTCAATTGATTCCCATCTTGGTATTGTTGCAAATACTTCGGCAAAAAGAGTTATTGTGTCATCACAGTCATTGTAATTACTCCCTCCATCACTTAATATTTGTTCTATTTTGACAAAAAAACTCTCATAAAAAATGGTCAAATGTAGCAAATATTAAGGAACAGAGGGTACATACTCGTCACTTATGTTTGTGATTAATAATCACCTTGATAGCGTAATTTGAACAAGTTATTTGACAACTAACTCTGGGGCTTAGATTAGTTAATTTAGATGTATTTTTGTTGAGGCGATGCTTAAGAAGTGAAATGGAAATGAAACAGGTGAACCCAGATGACATAGTATTTGGGGGCTGGGACATTAGTGACATGAATTTGGCAGATGCAATGACCAGGGCTAAGGTGTTGGACATTGATCTGCAAAAGCAGTTAAGGCCCTATATGGAGCACATGATCCCCCTCCCTGGTATCTATGACCCGGATTTTATTGCTGCCAACCAAGATTCTCGTGCTAACAACATCATTAAGGGCACTAAGAAGGAGCAACTTGAGCAAGTCATTAAGGACATCAGGTAATTGCCTGTTCAATTTATTATCTTATTCAAGTAATATTAAGATTTTATTATAAAAACCTTTTCTTTATTTGTATTTGTTGTTTGTCACAATCGTACCCTTTCATAGACCTCTTTAAATAAGACGGGCTCCATTAAGAGTTCTTAACCGGCCTGTTTGTAAAAGAGTTTTAACAGGTTGGTCTTTTAAATGATTATGTTTTATTAAGTCTTTTAAATTGTCATATTTTATTGGGTTTTTAATGGATCAAGTCAGTTTAATAATGGATTAATAGTTTTTAAGGCTTTTAAACATTATCAGGTAATGAATGATTTTCATTTACTTGTCAATGGTTCACTGCCAAAGATAAAACAATACTCTTTTCAGATGAATCGGCTCGACTCGGCCCATCTTATATCTTCTTTGGTCCGGCTCGGTTCGACTAGGTCCGTTTTGCATTTTCTTTAGCCCAACTCATTTTGCATGTGACCTATCTCGGCCTGACCCGATCCAATGCATAGGTCTACCCATAAACTCCATTATTCTATGTCCACTTTAGTACTACATTTGGATTCTACAATTATGGCAATCACATGACAAGCATTTGGAAGTTTTAGCCGAAATATTATGTGAATTTCTTGTATTAATAATGAAATATGGAATTTAAGGGAGTTCAAGGAGAAGAACAAAGTGGACAAGGTGGTCGTGCTCTGGACAGCAAACACTGAGAGATACAGCAATGTGATAGTGGGGCTGAATGACACCACAGAGAACCTCATGGCGGCTATTGAGAGGAACGAGTCTGAGATTTCACCATCGACTTTGTATGCGATTGCCTGTGTCCTTGAAAATGTGCCTTTCATCAACGGTAGTCCCCAGAACACTTTTGTTCCTGGACTCATTGATCTGGCCATTAAGAGGAACAGTTTGATTGGAGGAGATGATTTCAAGAGTGGTCAGACAAAGATGAAATCTGTGCTCGTTGACTTCCTTGTTGGGGCTGGTATTAAGGTATACCTTTAATACTTGTAATTCCTTACTTGAAAGATGATTGTTGTGAACATGTATTGATTTCAGTATATGATATGCAGCCAACATCAATTGTGAGCTACAACCACTTGGGAAACAATGATGGAATGAACTTGTCGGCACCTCAGACCTTCAGGTCTAAGGAGATTTCAAAGAGTAATGTGGTTGATGACATGGTTGCTAGCAATGGCATCCTGTTTGAGCCTGGTGAACATCCTGATCATGTTGTCGTAATCAAGGTATAAATATAATTTCACAAAAGAAATGTGATTTTGTGTCATTGTTCTTTGCTCCTGATGTTGGACTAATTTTTTGGTGTTCTCTGTGCGATTGAAGTACGTTCCATATGTGGGAGACAGCAAGAGAGCCATGGATGAGTACACATCCGAGATATTCATGGGTGGTAAGAACACCATTGTCTTGCACAACACCTGCGAGGACTCGCTCTTGGCTGCTCCAATCATCCTCGACCTGGTCCTCCTCGCTGAGCTTAGCACCCGCATCCAATTCAAGGCTGAAACAGAGGTAATTTGTCTTGGTGATTTCGTTGATATTTATTCATTCAAGTGTGAAATTATCATATTAATTGAGATAGTTAATGGGACATTGCAGGACAAGTTCCATTCCTTCCATCCAGTTGCAACCATACTCAGTTACCTTACTAAAGCACCTCTTGTAAGTTTTCACTTTTTCGTAATTTGCTTTTGGTTGGTTGTTTCGGTTAGCAGTTACTTGTTTGACAAATGATCGTCACTATAGGATTGACCTAGCCCCAGAGTTTTGCATTAATTGTGTATTAATTTGGGATTTGGACAGGTTCCACCAGGTACACCGGTGGTGAACGCACTTTCAAAGCAAAGGGCAATGCTCGAGAACATAATGAGGGCATGTGTTGGTTTGGCTCCGGAGAACAACATGATCCTGGAATACAAATAGATAACAACTGCACAAGCAGCACCCGCCACATTTTAAAGGCACCCTGAATAAAAGAGGATGTTGATCTGAAAGTTGTTAATCTGTGCGTAAATGCTGTTATGTTTAATTAATAGTGATTGGAAAGGCAGCACCCATAAATCAAATGAAAGCTTTTGGGGGTGAATTTGCCATTTTTTCTTTTCATTCTTCCTGCCCTTAATGTTTCTCAGATCTATCAACAGCAGCTTTTGCCTGCCTATCTGAATCAATGTAATTATGATTTCAATTGTTAAAATCAGACGTCTTGTTCGTAACTTCTAGTCCTGAACTCTAATTTGCTTGCCCATACATGTCATTTGCAACGATTTAACAAAAACTTTGAATGACTTTCAGAACGACCAACTTGTTGATACGACCATATTTGAAGTGACAAAAGCGTAAAGTCAATCCGCACGAGCGCTCTAGCCAACATGATCCAAATCATATGGCTTGAAACACAAACCCGATAGACCACTCTGGTAAATCTCGTTCGTTTTCAAGATTGGGCATTGGAATCTTGTTCAGCCTTCCGTTTAAGCATAATGGGATTACAAATGATTTACAATGACAGTTTTACCAAACTTCTTAAAGGACTTATATGTAGAATAAGATAATGTGTAACAGAATTATAATAAGAGTCAAAATACAAGAATACTAGGAAGTATAAGTATAATAGGATACAAATATAAGAGTACTAGAAAGAATACTTTGGATATACCTCAAATAAGAGGGTTATATCAAAAGGTATAAATAGGTCATTGCTGTAACAAATTAATAAATAATACACAACAATTCAGATACATAATCTTCATATGGTATCAGAGTTGTAGGGTTTTTTTTATCCAAGAAACCTCAAACACAGCCTTCATTATTTACCAAACACTTACCTGACTTATCATGTCTCAAGATAATGACTCGAAAGAATCCAAGGAACCAACTTCCCAACTGGTTCCCATGGATCAACTGGTGCAACTGTTTCATCAGTTAAACACCACCAGAGGTTCGGATACCGGTGACAATCAGTCCTCAATCAATCTGAGCGAGAAGCTAAACCACCACAATTACACAAAGTGGTCCAAATTGATGTTCTTGGCTATCAGCGGGCGAGGGAAGCTCAGTCAGATCATTGTTCCCCCCACCAGCAACTAATAACCCTGATTACATCAAGTGGGCGCAACAAGACTCTATGGTCTTTACCTGGATCATAGAAAATATATCAACAGACTTAGTAACTCAATTTCTAGACTATCCTACATCAAAAGATTTATGGAAAGGAATTGAATTGCTTTACAGTAGTGGACAAGATGGACTCCAAACATACGACTTAATAGTCAAAGCAAACACACTAAGACAAGGCAAAGACACAATTGAATCATACTACAGTAAGCTCATCAACATATGGAAAGAACTTGACAAACGGATACCCAACCCCATGTCATGCACCAAAGACATCAACACATACAACAAAATGACTCAAACAAACAGACTCTATCAGTTTTTGGCCGAAGTTAATGACACCTTCGATACTGACCGAAGGGATCTGCTAAATAAAGACCCAATTCCCTTGGTGGAGGAGGCATATGCGTTCATCAGGAGGGAAATATCAAGAAGAGTAATTCTTACCAGACTTGAGTCAACCGAGACTACATCATCTGGGGTAGGAAGTGGCTTAGCCACAAGATCCAAACCCGGAAAAAATCAGTCCCAGCGAGAGGAAGGGGATAAGAGTAAGCTACAGTGTAGCCATTGTGGAGGAAGAAGGCACACCAAGAGTGGGTTCTTCAAACTAATTGGATACCCAGAATGGTGGACCAATTTACAAGCACAAAAGGGGGAGCAAGCCGAAAAGAACCCAACACGAGCTGACGACAGCCATGCAGCACCTGTATGAAAGTAAGTACCATCCCGTTAAGCAATTGGGCCGAAGAAAAAAGACGAAAGGGATAGTAGTGTGCTGTGCGTAAGAGGGAGCTTACCAGAGAAGGAGGAAGGAGATGCCCAGGAGACGACTCAGAGAGACCAAGAATCCATGGAGGAAAGCCAAGGTAAGGAAGTAAATGGCCATAATTCACTAAGGAGCACAGATATACACAACAACATACAAGAAACACAAAGAGGCGTACCTTACGCTGGCTTTCAGCCTTTCCAATGTTCAAAGAATCAAGAAATCAGAAGTGGTGTTCCCAAAGACTCACAAGCACCACAAGATTTACTGCCTCAATCCCCACTCTTGATTAAAATACACCCTAAAGCACAAACCCTAGAAGATGCAAAAGACACAAGCCCAAAGTTGTGTAATGCGGCCCAAAAAAGGAATTCAGTGTTTGGGCCTAAAAACTCAACGTGGAGCCTTGACAGCGGGGCGACGGACACGATGACATACGACCCCGGAGATTTTCTGACAATTAGGAAGAGTAATAAAACCTCTATCCAGATGGCTAACGGCGAATATGTCAAAATACAAGGAACCGGGGAAATCAATATTCTTCTGAATGTTACTCTAAAAAACTGTCTTCTTGTTCCGAAACTATCGCACAAATTCATTTCGATTAGCCACCTAACTCGGGAACTTGGATATAATATTTTAATTAAACCTGGTTTGTTTACCGTGCAGGATTATCGGACCGGGAGGACTATTGGGCATGGTATTGAGAAAGCTGGCCTATACTATGTAGATACAGGGTCTCAACAAAGCAATGCAGCACTTGCTCGTGAGTCAGTTGAACAACAACTATGGAGATGACATCGTCGACTTAGGCACCCGTCTTTAGGGTATATAGAATGCATTTTTCCTTCTCTTAAAGGTTCGAAAATAAAACTGAACTGTGAATCGTGTTGTTAGCTAAGACTCATAAAAATTCATATTCTGTTAGTATTAATCGTGATGTTAAACCTTTTATGCTTGTACATTCAGATGTTTGGGGACCAGCACCACATACCGGACCACATGGCTTATCGTATTTTGTGTTGTTCATTGATGATTGCACGAAAATGAGTTGGGTTTATTTTTTAAAAAACAAAGATGAGGTGTTTCGGGTTTTCGTGAGCTTTTACAATATGATTCATACCCAATTTCAAACCAAAATCCGTAGCTTGAGAATCGATAATGGAGGAGAATTTATTAATTCTGATATGAAAATGTTTTGTTCTAATAATGGGCTCATTCATCAAACCACATGCCCCGACACCCCACAACAAAATGGTGTAGTGGAAAGGAAAAACAGAACTTTACTCAAAATGATTAGAGCAATGATGTTAGAATCCCATGTTCTTACTCATTATTGGCCGAAAGCAGTAGCTACATCTAATTACTTAACTAACCGTCTTCCTACTACGGCCTTAGAGTTTCATACACCATTGGACACCCTTTGCACACATATGCCTATACCATCAACCCATTCTCTCCAACCTAGAATTTTTGGCTATACTACATATGTACCTTTACCTAAAAGAAGTCGTAATAAACTTGAATCCTGAGCTACCAAATGTGTGTTCGTTGGATACGGGGGTAAACCAAAAGGAATATAGGTGTATTGACCCGGTTACTAATCACATGTATACTACTATGGATTGTGACTTCTTTGAAGATGCCTATTTTTTCCACCACCATAGACCTCAGGGGGAGAATCAGGATTTGAGTCTACGTTGGCTAACCCATTCAGGGGGAGTTATTACAAACAAAAAGGAGCAAGTAAGCAATGTTGCAGAGACTCCCGCCACTGCAGAATACAACTCCCGACTGATGATCCAAAAAAGGTAAATCTTGATCATTCTCTTGATATAAGTGATACTGTATCCACTAATTTTCCTTGCCAAGAAGATGATTCAGGAGATCCTCAAAAAGAGGATCTAAGTAGCAGATATACTCTTTCTCCCAGGAAAACCAGGGGAATCCCGCCAAGGAGGTATGATCCAGATTTTGAGGCTCAGAGATCGAAATATCCTGTCTCTGAGAGCAATGGGATGTCTAAGAGTGCAGCAGCCTTTAATACAATGCTATACTCTGATACTACACCAAAGAATACAGAGGTAACACTCAAAGATAATAGATGGAAAGAGGCTATGAAAGAAGAAATTGATGCACTCGAGAAAAACAGTACGTGGGTCAAGTGCATTATTCTAGAAGGGAAAAAATATGTAGGATGTAGTCGGGTATTCACCATCAAGTATAAAGTAGATGGGAGTATTGAGAGGTATAAAGCAACGCTTGTAGCTAAAGGGTACACACAAGTGTATGGAATTGACTACTCAGAGACGTTTTCACCAGTAGCCAAAATTGATACAATCAGCGTACTCTTTTCAGTAGCTGCAAACAAAGATTGGCCGCTGTATCAGTTTGATGTGAAAAATGTCTTTCTACACGGGGAAATTGCTGAAGAGGTATACATAGAACCACCTCCGGGTTTTTCCCGGGATTTTTCTAAAGGAGAGGGATGTAAACTAAAAAAGGCCATGTATGGGCTTAAACAGTCACCTAGAGATTGGTTCGACAGATTCACTGTAGCCATGAAGAAATTCGGGTACAAACAAAGTGGGTCTGATCATACTCTGTTCTTAAAGAGGAGAGGTGACTTGGTGGTATGTCTCATCATTTATATAGATGATATGATTATCACAGGGAATGACAAGGAGGAGATTGAATTACTGAAATTAAAATTATTTCAGGAATTCGAGATGAAAGATCTAGGAAATCTTAAATATTTTCTAGGAATCGAAGTCCTTAGATCAAGATTAGGAATCTTCATTTCTCAAAGGAAATACATTCTAGATCTTTTGTCGGAAACCGAGATGATGGACTGTAAGCCAGCAGAGATACCAATGATGGTTAATCATGGGTTACAAATAACAGAAGAAGATAAGATGGTAGATCAAAATCAGTATTAGAGGCTTAATGGGAAGCTTATATACTTGTCTCATACTCGATTGGATATTGCCTATGCAGTTGGAGTAGTGAGCAGGTTTATGCATAAACCTCATATGGAAGCAGTTTATAGAATCTTGAGATATTTATAAGGAGCACTAGGCAGAGGAGTTATGTTTAGGAGAAATAGAAATCTAGACTTACAAGCATATATTGATACTGATTGGGTTGGAGACCGAGACAGTAGAAAGTCTACATCAGGGTATTTTACTCTGGTTGGTGGGAACCTGGTGACATGGAAGAGTAAGAAGCAGAAAGTTGTTGCTATGTCTAGTGCGGAGGCGGAATTTCGAGGCATTGCAAAAGGAATCACCGAAGTTCTCTGGTTAAGAAAGCTATTATATGAGCTTGGATTTCCTCAAAAAACGAGTTGTAAGGTGTTTTGTGATAATAAGGCAGCCATCAGTATTTCTGAAAATCCAGTGCAACATGATCGAATGAAACATGTTGAAGTTGATAGGCATTTTATCAAAGACAACTTAGAAGCAGGAATCATAAGTATTCCGTTTGTAAAGTCCAGTGATCAAATGGCCGATATTCTAACAAAAGCGGTAGGCGCTCGAGTATTTGAAGAAGTGTTAAGCAAGTTGGGTGTTCAAGATCCTACAACCAACTTGAGGGGGACTGTAGAATAAGATAATGTGTAACAAAATTATAATAAGAGTTAAAATACAAGAATACTAGGAAGTATAAGTATAATAGGATACAAATACAAGAGTACTAGAAAGAATACTTTGGATATACCTCAAATAAGAGGGTTATATCATAAGGTATAAATAGGTCATTGCTGTAACAAATTGATAAATAATACACAATAATTCAGTACATAATCTTCATGTTATGCAGGTTTCAATATTGATAAAAGTAAAAACAACTCAGGACTCGGAACTTGAGAAGTAGCCAGAAAAGGGGGGGCAGGCCCATCTTTATGAGGCAGCCATGTGCAAATTGGTAGAGTACGGGGAATTCCAGTGTTAATGGATGCATGATTTTATTGATTACATCTACATGGCTTATCTTTAACCTACCACGTATAGCCCTTTTTGGTCCCGCCTACGGTCCTGGTGGGTCTGGATACACTGGCCTGTCGAGATTCCCATGGTTCATACTCCGTATCATGTACAACAAGGGTACAAATTCTTCTACTGTTGCATTATTCAGATGAACTACCCGCCATAAGTATATCAAAATTGGGTTTGTCTTCATTAAATTCTTGTACTGCTGCATTGTTCATATGAATTGCCCGCCATACGTACATCAGATGGGTATTTATGAATTATAAATTAGATGTCTTAATGATCCTACAAATTATAGTGCTTCATTGAAGAGCTCGGTGTTGGCTAGGGTCAGTTCTGCAGTTGCTCAAATTCAGCTTAGATCTTGAATCTGAGGTCTCTAATACGAAATACTACTTTCTTCCAAAAAAAATCCTGGAAGATAACAACCGTAGTCGTCAGATCAGACGAGTTGCTTATGGGAAATAATACAAACTATTTTAACCACCAACAACTCTTTGTAATGTTAGAAAACTCTAAATCATGTAATGCGTATTCGGAAAGTTTAAAATGTCTCGTTAAAAAGTTGAGTTGCTCCATTGTAACAGAAAAGGGAACACAGGCTACAAAGTAGCAGATCAGTTACCAAAAAAAGGTGTAAACGTTGAAGGGTTTTCGATGTTAGAAGAGCCACCCTCTTAGCTACCGAGAAATTAGATCAGTTCAATGGGTATAAAATTTCTTACATGCACCTTGGTGAAATCATCTAAACACACTAATGCTTACTTTTTGAAAATTAAAAATAACCAAGAAATCCAATTGAAGATTTAATGACTAAGATAAGAGAAGAATGAGGGTCAATGCAATTGCAACAGAGGTTATGAACTAGTCATTAAATTTCTCGTAAATTATGAAAGTGTAGTTAAAAAAAAAAAAAAAAAAAAAGTAAAAACTTGGGTTTGGTAAATGAGGGCTGACAAAACATCCAGCATAAGTCAACTCCTGCGTTGCAGTTGTTGCCCTTATACACAAACAGTAGAACAGATAGCCTCGTCCTCGTTGGACTCCATATGCAACTGTTTTTGTTTTTATAAAACTCTTTTTCTTAAAAAATAATATTCCTTTCCTTTTCTAAAAGATTCCACTTTTGCACTATTTACATATTTTACTATGATATTTGATAATTTAAATATATAATCACATAATATCTTAAAAAATTAATCTCGATAAATATTTTTAAAATATTAAATTTCTATATGATTAGAAATATTATTCGATATCTTTCAAAAAAAAAAGAAATATTATTCGATAATGTGCATTGATAAAGTGAAAATAATGGCAACTAGAAAGGGAGAATTTTTTTTGGCAATGAGATAGGACAAAAAAACAAAGAAATACTTCTAACCGAATGCGCATGTCAACCCTATCCCTATCAACCTTTTAACAAGTTTCAGTTAGATTCTGGGTCTCCTTGGGGGCTTTGAGATCCCCCTCTAGTGCCCCGAAAGGGAGAAATTATGTTCATTCCAATATTGGATTACGGGACAACTGTTTTGATGTTGACTTGGTCAGTGTAAATTCATTAAAGTAGGCCTAGTGACCTTGTCCTAGCTCTGGTTATCAGTTAAAGACTTATAAAGTGCATGTTCGTCCACTTCTAGGTGGGGGAATTAATGATGAAATAGAAATACATAGTTTGTTTACAGATAGGGATGGCAACGGACCGGATCTGTACCGGGTCCTGATAGATCCAGATTCGGATCTGTTTTTCAAGGATGGATTCAGATCCAGATCCAGATTCGCTGGGTATGAAAAGTAAGGATCCAGATCCAACGGATCCGGGTCCAAAACGGATCTTGCATATTTAGGTGTATTTACCACCATAAGGGATAATTTGGGCGGGAAGACATTTTTTGTGTTATTATATTATTGTTTATAATACTCCGTAACTAGAAAAATGAATTTGTAATTGAAATTATGGACTTTATTATACACATTAGAACATTTGCCTAGACATTAATGAGAAAAGAACTTTATTTTTCAAATCGAATTATAAAGAAAATTACAGTATTTCAAATTAGACAAATTAAAAAAATGTTATCAAAATCAATTTTTCATTCTTTTTTAATAGATATCCAAATCAACCTTATTTGAATACTTCTTACTAACGGTCGAACTTTACCTTACTATCATTCTCTCCTTTCTTTGTTGGTTATTGGTTTGTAAATATATTAGTATCACGAAAAATATTTCAAGACGGGTCCAAAACGGGTATTATGGTTGGACTCGTACCCGGATCCGTTTTTCAGTCATGGGACCCGGATCCGACCCGGATCCTTCGGGTCTAAAATAGATATGGATCCACGGATCCGGGTCGGGTCCAATACCCGTTGCCATCCCTATTTACGGAAAAAGGAATTCTTTACCTGAATTTGTCACAACTCGTTAATTGCATATTGGTAAAAATAATCTAAAATAGTCGGTTCCTCTTTATTTGTATGTTTGTGATTATTTTTTGCACATCCCTAATAGAATGCAACTCAATAAGGAGCATAAAACCATTTGAATTGGCCATATTTTCAAATTTTGCGTACTTGTGTAGTAGACCTGTTCAAATAGATAGGTGAGCCCGTTTGTAAAAGAGTCTAATTAATAATGGGCCTAATGAGTCGGTCACTTAAAGGGTTATATTTTATTGGGTTTTTAATGAGTCAAGTCGGGTCAATAATGGGCAATAGTTTTCAATACTTTTAAACCCTGTCAGGTAATGAATTATTTTCACTTACTTACCGATGATCCACAATCAAAGATAGGATGTGATACATGTAAACTATCACTCTCTATATATAAAAACTATACTCTTTTTGGACGGCACGACCAGTTACATATCTCCTTTGGTACGACCCGGCCCGACTCGTTTTGGATCTTCTTTGACCCGACCTGTCCCATCCCGTTTTGCTTGTGACCCATTTCGATTCTAACCCGACCCAATACACATGCTTATAGCGTAGTGTGTGAGACTCAGGCAATATGGCTATAGGAATGCGGCTTGGAAGTTGGAAGTAGTGTAGACGTGTAGTACGCTAGATTAGTACAAGTACCACATAGAAAGGGAAAAAAAAAAATAACAGAGGACTTGTAATTATCTGTGTTTTGTTATCAAACTTTGATTTAATCCCTAAACAAAGAATCCAGGCAAAAACCGGGACACGAGGTAGTGTTACTTCATTTTCAACATCCCTTTTAATTTCTTCTCATTCATTAACTCCTGTTTGGAAGACAGAAAATAAAGATGGTTGGGCGGTTGGGCCGTCGAGCTCAGTGTCAGTGAATAAATCAGGGTATTGTCAGTAAACTTGATCAACAACTAACTTATTATTTACGACACTTTGTTTCATCTATCTTTGCTAGCTAGGAGGTGGGAGAGATCAGAGTATAATATGTTAAACAAGATAGTCCAAAGTATGGAAGGTGGGAGAATGGAAGTAACTTCAGACTTCAGTTAGTCCAACTACTGTGAGAGCCAAATTTGCAACAAGTGCTAAAACTGCTAGTCATGAGGAACATTATATGCTGCAGCACCATCCTCAAATTACATCACTGAAGATGTTCAATAAGGTTCAAGTTGTGTATTATCTTGCTCGAAATGGCCAGCTTCAACATCCTCATTACATGGAGGTTTCCCACTTTGCCACCCAACCCCTTCGCCTCAAAGGTTCTCTATACTCTTTACTTGTTTTTGTTTTTTGAGGAACTACTATTGTTTTCATATGACGATTTTCACTATTGTTTTCATGTTTTTAGATAGCTGACTTTTAAAAATTTCCAAGTTATAGCTTTTTTTGTTTTTGATAAGACAAGTGTTGTAGCACACTCTGCATAAGTGATTCTTCCTTCTCTGGTTTGAAAATATGCATCAACTTTGATAATTTTGTTTGTGCCAATAGAATTATTCCATTTAAACTTTTACAATTTTTAAGGTTAATTTTTATACATTATTACATCATACTATACAAGATAAATAATATAGAAAATTAATATTTTAAAGATATGCATTAAACTACATTTAACAAAATTCGCTTAAATATATTATATTTTATATCTTATGGATCGATGAAAATTTATGTATAAAATTTACTCAAAATATAAAATGAGGCAAATACATTGCTAATACGCTAACAAGTAAATCCCTTAACATGTGAGATTTATCTCAATTGGCGTGAATACAGATGTCATGGACAGACTGATGGTGCTCAGAGGGAAAGCTATGCCTTGTCAATATTCATGGTCATGTAAAAGGTATGTGATGTCTATAGCGCTATCACTATTTGCAACATACTTCATATATCTACTATTCCGAATTATGTACCCAGCATAATGTTTATACTTTGGCTAATAATTTTGATGATGAATTTATATTTCGTCTTCAGGAGCTACAAAAATGGATATGTATGGAATGATTTGACGGAGAATGATGTCATTTATGCATCTGAGGGATCAGAATACGTACTCAAGGGCTCTGAACTCTTACAAGAGAGACACTACTCTGGTTAGTGATCAAATTAAGCTTTGGAGCTACCAAACTTTTCTTGTTAGGGGGTTTCGGCCAACACAGTGCCACCGATGTGGTGCTAGTGCTACTATAAATGTGATAAGGTGTACTCAATACAAAGGTTCCAACCAATTTAAAACTTTTTTCTATGGAGTGGAGCGTATTTGAGTTAGATGCGTAAAGGGTGAGACAGAATAACATTATCATGTGATGTTACAATAATAAGAAAACACCTAAAATTACTATATATATTCCTCTCTTATTCTTATCTTTGCTTAAAACGCACGACTAAGAACTAGGTAACTACGGAGTAGTAATTAAAATGCAACTGTCCATGGCTTTTTTCACATAATGCAGGCACACAAAGTTTATACTCCCCCCATATTTTTAGCTGTCGTTGGTTTTTTAGCTGAACCAAAAGTTTTTTTAAAAAAAATATTAATATAGATACAAACTGAGGGACTGCAAATTTGGTTCTGCTGGTTTTAGCTAGCTAAAAGGCTAAAACTATGAAAATTGTATGGTAGGTGGCTATGAAATGCATCAGTTAATGGGCCTTAGTGATTAATGAATGACAGAAATAAATTTAGAAGAGCTTCAAATCAAAAGGAGGCAGCAGAGAAACGGCGGTCATATGAAAACGAATGGATTGGTGATGAACAAATCAGGTGGCACGCATCAAGGACCAAATGATAGGCAAGTAGTCACTAAGCATCAGGAACGTATAGCTGATCAGAATTATGAACAAACTGAGAATAACGACAGCGACGAGGATGAAGAAGAAGAAGAAGAAGAAGAAGAAGAAGAAGAAGAAGAAGAAGAAGAAGAAGAAGAAGAAGAAGAAGAAAAGGGAAGCTGCAATAGCTCAAATGCGCCTTACCCAACTATGAAAATGGAGCAAGAAGAGTCCTACTCCTTTCCTTCCACCTCTTCGACAAGCTCAGACAAACAGCCTCCTCGGCCACCACCAGTGCAGCCAACACTAGAAAAAACAACAACTTCAGCGTCCAAAAGATTTGAAAAAGAAGTCGCTAGCACTATTCAGGAGGACGGGGACCAAACTGTGTATACAAGCTTGAGTCGCAACATTACAGTTCTCCTCCACCTAATTGCATGTGGAGGAGGCGGGATTGTGAGTCCCCAGGGCAAGGTCAAGGCCAATGCCAATGCCAAATCCAATCTTGGGAGCAACATAAACTTCAGTATGAAGAATAGTTTTATGCCTTGTCTGAAGCAGCAGCTCAGCACTCGAGGTGAGAATACAAGTAATAAAACCATTCCTCTATGTCTAAAAACAGTCGTAGCAGATGAACGACAACCCTGCAGCAACTACCAGGAAGGGAATGACCGCGATCTTGATCAAGTAGTGAGCAATGCAGATAAAGATGAAGATCTGATGATGGTAAGGTACATGTCTGAGAATCCCCGGTTTGGTAATTTACAATCAGAAGAGAAGGAGTACTTCAGTGGCACCATCGTCGAGGCCATGTGTACTCATCATCAGCACACCCATTCGTCAGGTTCAGGCTTAGCCTCCAATCACCCTCACACACCTATTTTTACCAAGTCTTCCTCCTATAATGAGCAAAGGTACTAAGTCGGATTATTACATTAATTGTATCAGGTGTGATGTCAGTTATTTGATGTTAACGTGTATGTTAACAATAAGTTGCAACTTACAGGAGCTCCAAGGCAGGGCAAGCAGAAGCAGCAGCGTCAACAGCACTTGATGATGGTGATGAGAAACAAGCAGTGAAAGTTAGAGGGATTATCAAATTATGTATTCCTCGAAAGAAAAGTTGCCCTTCCACTTCCACCAAGAACAACAAACAAGTTATGAGCTTATGAACCCTATCCCTGCCCTTTATCCCTTAGCTTCCCTTTTCAAACATTAGGCGCGCTTATGTCTCGACTCGTCGTAGCAGTTGTAATACATAATAAAGTGCCAGCATCATTTTGTTGTAGAAAAAGGCAAAAGAGTAGCAAGCTAAGATTTCTCTAAAACATACAATATCTGCTGCTTGGCATCATTTCATATACGAACATTGTTGCTTAGTACTCCCTCGTTCTTTGTTGTTCTTCCCATATTCCCCATTTGAAAATTTCAAAAAAAATATTCGCATATACAATCATTCTATTTTAGCCTAATTTAATATGACTAAAATAATCTTTGTTGAATAAAATTGTTGACAAAAATAACCTTAGTGTTTACCTAAACTACCAGAAATATCCCCATTAATCTTAAAAGTTTTCACCAACATTTACTCCTAAACAATTCAGTTAAATATTCCCATTAGTATTTAATGCATGCTCCACTTACATTCATCTTTTTAAGGGAATTTGATTTTCTTTTTATATAATTTTAAATTTATTTTAAGAAATCTTAGTCATAATTACTCATGTCTTGATTTCTTCCCTAATTCTAAATGAGAACAACAAAAAGATCGGAGGGAGTAGTATAAAGATCAACCTAGGAAAGGTGCAATAACTCAACATCGGGCTTCATAGTTCTTGAGCCTAATTTGTGTGCAAAACCTTTTGTATACACTACCTATCACTAGTAGAAAACCATTTAATTGCTTTAATACAAATGTTGCGGTTATATTTAATTTGAAACACTTAATGGTTTGAAACATACCTTAATACCAAGTATAGTAGTTTTTTAAAAAAAGCAACACTTTAAACCACAAATGTTGAGGTTATTTGAAAAACCGCAACATTAGTAACAAATGTTGCAGTTTTTTAAACAATCGCAACACTTGCGAGTTACATGTGCCATGATTATTTGAAAAAACGCAATACTTGTGAGTTACAAGTGCTACAGTTATTTAAAGAACCACATCACTTGAGACTCACTATATATACTCTTTTTTCAACGCTTTCAGTATCATTTCAAATACGAAAAAACACTCATTTTCCATCTTCTCTTACCCTCTACTTCCCTAACCCTAAATACCCATAACATCTTCTCTTACCCTCATATTTCCTACCTCTCACTCTAAAGTCCGCATAATTCTTTCTCCCTCACGCATTTTGAAGCCTACTCCTCTCTTCCACTCATATCTCCATGGATATGGCGTAGTGAAGTATTTTAAAGCTTATTCATCTCTCCCATTTTGATTTGAAGAAGTCTATATACTCCAAAGTTCAGAATCTAAAGGTTTGCATGTATACGCCCTGAACCCTAGTACACTTTTTTTTTTTAAATTTTTGTTATTCGTAATTTGTTATATAATCATGTAAAGATGAAAAACTTTTGTGTATTTAGATTTGCATGTTATATGTTGTGTTTATGAAGGTATAACCCTTAAAAATCGAATTTCATAGATTATATGATATTAGAGGCTTTTTTTGGAGAAAATAAATGGACAAATCCCACGTTGGAGGATTTTCCGTACGTAAATATCAAAATATACACAATTTAAACATATTATAAGCCCCATTCAGAGTCTCGTAGCAAATTTCATGACTTGTCAAATACTTTTTCCAATATCTCAAATAAGACGTCCTCATAGTCACTAAGGGACAACATGGTTGTGTAGTACATTTAAAATTAGGGGGTTTAAACAAAACTACGCCGTTTGGAGTACCGGGCTAAGAGATACGCCTCTCTGAATTTTCCGAAACCTCAGAATGTACTTGAAATCTTTGAAGAATTGATTGGATGTTTATTTTGAGTGTAAAATCTTGTAGATTTCGATTTTGCTTGCCTAAACGAGTGGTCATAATAGAATTTTGGATTTATATGCTTCACGGTTGATCAATTCTTAATTTTTCTCATCTTTTAGGACAACATATTATGTATGATCTTCTTAATTTAGATTAGATAAGGTTCACGATTAACGCTTAAATTAGATTAGATTTGCATGATCTGCTTAGCTTAGATTAGATTTGTAAATATAACAATTTTGTAAGATGTATTAATTATTAATATTATACTTTTATATGTAATTAGCACATAAAATAAATGACCTATTAGTTTTTTAATTTGGAACCATTGATTGTTACGGCTTTCTGGAAAACTACATAAGTGCTACGTCAAAAATGTTGTCCTAAAACAGCAACACTTGTGAGTTTTATTAATTCGTCAAAAAACCACAGTATTTGCATATATTCCAAGTGCTTCGTTTATATGTGTTTCTCATCAATAACCGCAATATTTAAGCGTAGAAAACCGCAACATTTAGTGTTTCGCCAAACGATAGATATAATTTCATAACCGTTTCCTAAATCCTTTACCCTTTACCTACTTCAATCGATTTCTTTGTTGGGTCGCTATGATGGGTTAATAAAAGGTTCATAGGTAGATTACCATAAGGAGACTACAGAAATACAGGATAAGTAAATGGGCTATAAGGACTTTGGACCTTGTTGATCTGACAAAGCCTGCTATACATCAGTCCAAGATCTAAATAAACAACCCATAATCCAGTGTATAACAATAAGAACTACTCCGTATTAAGTACACTTTTTTCAAGTAAGAAAATACTCCGTACACATGGGAGTCATTAATCAAAATATAAGAGTGAAGACCGTCCTATTTCTTCTGTCTGAGGTGCGAACTCTGTTCAGAAACTTATTACTCTAAGATCTAAGGTCAGCGGCATAAAAGGCTTTTGGATTGAGATCTGTGCCTACATTTAACAATTTGGATTTCCAGAACCGTAAAAAATAACATTGACTTCCTTGAGCATTACTTCAGCTCACTAATTTTTGTTATAAATGCACATGCACATGCATGCCAAGATTGTCAACACATTTCTGGGGGGCTTTGATCTTAGATCAGATTCCCCGTTGCTTCTTAATTAGTGCAGCCGATTTTAATGCCGCACGGTACCATCCTCAATGTTGAATAACGGTAAATTTTAGGTCCATAGCATTTAGCAAGTACGACCATAGGCTAATAAAGTAATCAACTGTAGGAAATGGTTTTGCAAGTTCTACAGAAATGTGTGGTTGGATTTTCTAACTTTAAACAACTTATTACGAACAAAAGGATATGTGATAGTTTTGTCTGCATGGATTAGTCATAAGGCTGCTAACCAAACTAGTCCATGTATGTAAGGACAACGTAATGGATGCATATATTGCCTAGTGAATTGGAAAGAGGGTGGGTTAGCTCAGGTAATACGTCAATTCTAGTGCGAATGGGAATACGAATGCATTTATAAGCCAAATTGAAATGCAATTGTCCATATTTGGCCTATTTTTTGCACCTATATTTATCTAACTTCTAAAAGAAGTTGTTTACTACGGAGTATAAATCAAACATGGATTCATGGTATGCCTAAGGAAACTCTAAACAAGGTAAAATTCAAATCAAAACGTTAACCAACTTGGATTAAAGAACTACTTGGGGTAAACGAAACCTGAGATCAGTGTTATATGGATGGGCGATTTAGTTGTGGGGGGCAAAATGAGACCCGTATCGCAGATAGAAATACTAGAAGTAAAAAAATAAAAAAAAAAAAAAAAAAAGGCAGATACAGAATCCAACTAGAGGGCGGGAGAGTAGGAAACGGCGAGCAATGCGGCTTAGTTTCTATAACTCTGATCACATTCTCCCTGCTTCATTTATTAAGTCGTTAAAGAAGCAGCACCTTCCTGTCGCATGAGTGTGATCAGCACCCATGTGGCTGCCACCACTCGTCAAATTCCCATCTACTTGTACTATATATCTACTTTATAGCGTAACACTCCTTAATTCTCACATTTGTCTCACCTTCACCTCTTGTTCCATTTTATTACTTCTTCCTTACATTCTGTGTTCCAAATTGTAGTGAAGATGACCAAGTGGGGGTTACTGGTATTCGTTGCATTAGTCTCCACTCTTGCAACTACCACGGTGGCCAAGAAACTGTACAAGCCCTACGAGCTCTCCGGCAAAGTCTACTGTGATACCTGCCGCTTCGGTTTCGAGACTAACGTCACTAGATATATTCCAGGTTAACAAACTAGCTTACATTATTTGATGTCTGTATATGTGCTCTTACATGATATATTATCTACTGTACTTTCTACTGTTGCCTGCTGAATAGTGAATACATCTTAATGTATGTTACATATATCAAACCCCTGCAATATATAGCTAATATAATTGATGAAAATGACAATGACAGGAGCCACAGTGCAGCTGCAATGCAATGATAAATCAGATTCAAGGTTGGTGTTCAGCAACACAACCACCACGGACGAGGGTGGAAAGTTCACCTTCCACGTCTGCGAGGACCATGGTGACCAGTACTGTGATGTGGTGCTTCTCAAGAGTCCCTGGCCACACTGCAAGGTCATTGATCAGGTCCGAAGACGTTCCCGAGTTATTGTCACAGATCTCAACGGCATGAAATCCCACCGTCGTCATGCCAATAACTTGGGTGTCTTCCAGGATTACGCCCTGCCTGTTTGCGCTGACCTTTACAGCTACTACTTTCATTCAGACGACGTATAAGGCAGCGGCGGCGGCAGCAGCAGCAGCAGCAGCTCCTTACTTATTACCACTGCAATACCGGAGTTATTTACATTATTTTTCAACTGAATAAGAGAAATTCATTCCAGTTCCTCAAAGTGACAAAAAAAAAAATTGTGGAGTAGATGTACTTAATGAAATTGGATAGTGAACAGAGGTAGACAAACCAATCTTCTCATTGGTTTCCATGCCCGCTTTGTTATCAGTGTACTCAAAACTTAAATGCATTAAATTAGGCACTTGTACCACTCATTAGGTACTGAGTCTATAATCGTGTGTGATCGATTGGGGATGTAACGCTAACTGTCACAAATGTGCAATTGCTGCCCCCCTTGCTTGGATCCTTGGAATCATCACCTCGCTTCCTATTACGTGTGAAAATCGATCAGTTTGAATATAGAAGTTCAAACCTAAACATTATTTCGGATGATTACAACAACAACGGAAATTAAAATCATAGATCTTACCCCCATCAAAGCCACACTATTTGATTTTGAAGTTAATTATAGCTACTTTAAACACTTTGTTGAATGCAAGCTTGATTTAGGATTTAGAATTGAAAAGTGTGTATTTGTTTGTGTGTGTGTTTTCATTAGGTTTGATTTTATTGATTGACAAATTTCACTCAATATTAAACTTACTATATTAGTTGCTTAGCCACAATTGCATTACTATTAAATTGTAATAATTAAATTGCTTAGAAATATGGATGTCAATTAACTTAATTTTTATGTCTAATAGGATTCGAGACAAATCCGTCTCCTACAATTGTATTTTTTGTGTTATGCCGTGGACATTTACTTCACTTTCATTTCTTATATAACTTTAACTTAAAGAAAACTTCAACTTAATCTAAAGTCAAATGAGGAGGTTTAAAACCATTAATTACCTTAAATTTGATCTCCAAACGCCATTAAAATAATTTTAGGATATGAATGTAGAAGTTTTGAAAATCGGTTAAAATTCTAATATAAACCTATAAGAGTCATGGTAAATTTATCTAAATATTTTCTCACCGAGTTTAAAATTATTCAAAATGACATAATTTATACATTATTTTTGAGATATTTTTGAAAAAATTTTAAAATTTAAATAAAGGTATTATATGCTTTCTAGGTTCATATATATGAAAATGGTTAAAGCCCTAGAAGATTCATGATAAGCATATTTACGTGTTTCTTTTCGGTCGAGTCTAAAATGACCAAATTATGAAGGCTATAAAAAACTACGTACTTTTAATGTATTTTTGAAAAAAATTCAAAATTGAATTAAGGGTAGTAGATATTTTCTAGGGTAATTCAATACACGAATAACATCCAGTAAAATTAGTTAGGACTATTCGATTGGTTAAGATCATAGTGGGATTATGATTCTAACAATATTGATTCTATTTTGAAAGAATTACCCTTAATATTGTAATATGATTTTTTTTTTTTTTTTTTTGGAATTTGGGATACCATCATAAACCAAAATATATAATATTTCATTCATCAAGGAAAAATTTATAGCTTATAATTTGCGTTTATAACTAGAGCATGTAAGAAATTTTATACTACAATAACCATAGTTATAAAATCAGTAGTCCAAAAAGATAAAGATTTCGTAAATGTGGTCCAAAAAATTATGTGACGCATATAAAAAGTACTTTGTTCAATAAATATTTACTAAATTAAGCATATAATGTTTTGAGACTATCTTTAAGGTCATAAAATGATATACAAATAACAGTTTGAGATATTTTTCATGCATGAATAATTTAATCATCAAATTTCATAAAATAAACAGTATTTAAAATTTGGTACACAATATTTTATATATATTAGCACTATTATATGTTGCGAACGTTGCCTCTAGTAATCTAAAATGAATTTTTTTTTTTTTTTTTTTTTGTGGTAGATTTTGCTGTAAAAGACTTCAAGTTCTTTATTAACCTATTAAAATCATAATATTAAATATAGCATAAAAGGATCTTATTTAAAAGTAAACTTTTATACAAATTTGGTGATAAAAAATTATAAATTTATTAGATTTGTATCAAAAGTTATCTGTTATATTTTAGATGAACAAAAATCTAAAACTTTCCTATCTTACTAAAAAAATTTATAATTTCGAATATATAATATTATATGTGACATACATATTATATTAATTTAGTTGGATGTTAAGTGGAGTCACACTTGGTGAAACTTTGTATTGCAAAGTGTGCTTTCTCACATAAGGTTACGATAGAGATAAAAATATGATAGGAGGTAAAAAGACTTATATTTTGATCATAAATTCATAAGTGGCAGCAAATAATCCGTTCGCTCAAGTATACCTCTAGCACTACTCTATACCTCTGCTCCAACGATAAACATCGACGATTACAATACGTAAATGATCTTATATATACAGTGCTAGAGGTGTAGAGGGTTTTTATACTTTATAGTACATATAGTACCATGATTATGATTATGATTATGGTTAATTATGATTATGATTAAGATTAAGAAACAATAATAGTCATCTCTCTTTAAGCAATAATTTCTAACACTAATCTTTCCTCCGAAAGACATGGCGGCCAATTCTGATGGTAGATCACCCCTCTCCCTCAAACCCATCTGGGCGCCTAATGCCTTTGCGGCGTTAACCTGAGTGAAAAAAAAAAAAAAAAAAAAAAAAGTGGTTAGGAATTCATTATTATCTTTGAATTTCCAAATTTATGAATCAAATCTTGTCACCCCTTTGATTGAATCATTCTCAAACATTATATTATATCATTTCAGCCAGGAATTCATGAATATATTGTGTTGATTTTTCATGATTCAACTTTATTATATAACAAAAAATTGAGAGGATGCCAAAATCAAATTCCGCTGAAAATTGTTCGATCTCCCCAACTTCCTTCAATGATAACTCAGTCTCTTCTGTTGATGTTTCTGTCAAGACCATCAAGAAAAAGAAGGTTCTTTTTCTCTTTCAATTTATCTGTTTTGTAATGTAATCTGTTTTTTGGGCAGTAATTAATTCTATTTATGTATTATTAGTCCATACTTCCAAAGATTTTCAACTCCAAGAAAAATGGCAAAACATCAGATGACGAAGTTTCTGAATCAGGTCAACCCAAAAAATATTCTTTTTTTAAAATGTTTTTGATTATTCATATTCCAAAATCTGCATGCAATAATCAGAAAATAGTAATTTTACAGAATGTGACAAGAAATTTGAAGAAAGAAAAAAACCTTTCTTGGATGACTCGAGAATGATCAGAATGAGTTTCTCAGGTGGGCCTTTTTTTTGTTATATTTTCAATCTGTTGTGCAGAAATAAAACAATGTTTGGTTTATGGAATTAACCAATTATATTACACAGTGTTTTGTATGCTTTTAGTCAAAGTTTTTGTGAACAATTATTTCTTCAGTATTTTCTTGTGCGTTACGGAGTATTTCATAGTCTTCGGGTAGTTCACCTACTAAATACGTATTTTCAATTTGCGGGTCAATCCATGCATTCATAATTGGTGAGGAAGAAGCAAAATGTGTAATGTGCTACAAAAACTTGTTAGCTTTATAATTAACTTAGGGAAACATTTGGCATTGAGAAAACGAATAAATTAAGGGGCGTATTTTGTGCTTGATGTTTAGGTGGTGTCCTAATATGTGTTGTAAATTTTCAGAGAGAAAGACCAATTCACAGATTGAAGGGTTGAATTTGTCTAACTTTGATTCGTCTTTAGCATCAGTAGCTCCTGTTACGGAATCCATTGATTATCGGTATGCTATCTTATACTCGTGTTAGTTGTAGTCCTTGATTACTTGTTTTGATTCTTGATATCCTATGCTATTGGATTGTAGGATATTTGTTGGAACTTGGAATGTGGGTGGGAGAACTCCTACTGATGAGCTTAACCTTGAAGATTTCTTGCACGTTGAGGGCTCTTCAGATATCTACGTAATCGGGTATGATTCACTAACAAACTCGTTTCTCTTTAATTGATGCTGGGTGGTGTCTTTCACAGCAGAATAGTGGATCAAGTGACAATCTTTCTTTGAGAGACGATAGGTTAATCGTTAAGATTTTTGAATAGTGTCGTACTTTTGTGGGGTAATTTCCCATTTTTTGATTTGCGCCAACAGTTTTTTTAGTTCATATAAACTTGGGAGAAGAATGAGACTCAAATGATTTCAATAATGCCCATTAATATACGTACTCTTTACTCTCAGTTTTCAGGAAATAGTCCCTTTAAATGCAGGCAATATTTTGGTGCTAGAGGACAATGAACCAGCAGCTAGATGGCTAACCTTAATAAACCTCACATTAAATCGAAAGAATCACGATTCCTTGCACCCTTCGGGTGATGCAAGCCCAAACTCAAAATCATCAAAGGATTCGAGATCTAATTTCTTCCAGAAGCCTAATCTAAAAGTTCTATGTAAGAATCTGAGAGTGGACAGCAGCCTTGTGAAGACCTGTAATTGCTGTTTTGATGCACTGACACTACTTCCAGAGATGCATAGACCAAGACGTATCCATGATAATCCTTTCCAAAATCGTTACACAAGCAGCATTGAAGAATTCTTCTCAGTTGTACCAGAATCCTCTGCCTACCCTGGTTTTTCTGAATACAATCTTATTTCAAGCAAACAAATGGTTGGTCTCTTTCTTTCGGTTTGGGCTCGAAAAGAATTGGTTCCCTATATTGGGCACGTCAGAGTTTCTTCCATGGGAACTGGATTAATGGGCTGTCTAGGGAACAAGGTATATACACTTGCTAGATTTACCTACTAAGTTTGCATTTTGATTGAAAATATACTATCCAGAATGAATTTGTGAATTGATGGAATGAATAACTCACGTTTGGTGATTATGCAGGGATGTATATCTATAAGCATGACGCTCCACCAAACTAGCTTGTGCTTTGTATGTTCTCACTTGGCTTCCGGACAGAAGGATGGAGATGAACTGAAGAGGAATTCAGATGTAGCAGATATACTAAAAGGCACGCAATTCCCTAGGATATGCAAGAATTCTGAGCAAAAGGCTCCTGAGAAGATCATTGATCATGAGTATGCTTGTATTCATCTACTTTTTATCATAAACATACCAAACTCAATGTGTGTGTATATATAACTCACTCATCAGTCACCACATGATGTATGATATACGTGGATTGAATTGTATGCAGTCGAGTCCTTTGGTTTGGAGATCTTAACTATCGCGTGTCTTTGCCTTATGAAGAAGCTAGGCTTCTACTAGAGGAAAATGATTGGGATACCCTCCTGGAGAAAGACCAGGTTTGTGATCCTTCCATTATGCGACATGCTCATAATATTTAATCTTAGATGGTTTTCTGGCGGGACTTTGATTATAAAAAATCAAATAAAAAAGAAAGAAGTCAACTAGGGGATTGTCTATGTTTTCATAACTCTAGCGTGACTTTTATGCAGCTAAAGACAGAGAGAGATTCTGGCAGAGTGTTTTGTGGATGGAAAGAGGGACGGGTGATGTTTGCACCCACTTATAAGTACACTCAAAATTCAGACACATACGCAGGAGAGACTACTAAATCCAAGAAGAAACGACGTACCCCTGCTTGGTGTGATAGGATATTATGGCATGGACATGGAATTGAACAATTGCACTATGCCAGAGGAGAATCAAGGTTCTCCGATCATCGCCCTGTATGTGCCGTGTTCTCTGTGGATGTGGAGGCAAGGTGTAAATCATGCTCAAAGTTTAGGAAAGGCTATTCAAGCACTGGCACAAGATTAATTGAGTCTGTGCCTCAACGGGGGCATGGTTATTATGAGTACTGACTTCTAACACCATCATATACCATTCGTTTTTTGTAAATTTCCCTAGATTTTTTTCGTGTAAAGAGAAGTACCATAGTGATAGTAGTAGCAGTCTGCAATTTTGATGTAGTTAAACATAAGTTATGTTTTATCCCGGAACTAGTGAGCAAGATACAAAGTGGCTAGGTTGATGAAATGATACATGAATGTACGTTTCACTGGATGTATGTTAAATAGAAAGTGAAAGTAGAGGGAGGCATTTTTCTGTTTCACAGTCTACATCATTAACTTAACAGTTGAGTTGTACAAAGACTGATTAATTAGCTTGTACGGAGTAGCAGTTGAAGTGAATATACTCCCATTGCACTGAAACAAGTAAACTGTAGGTAAGTTCGTTAGATCTACCATTTCTGAAACTTTCGGCAAGTTCGTTAAGCCGGAGTGCTCCTCCTCACCGAAATGGATTTGGGGTGAAGGAGCCGCTGGAAGATCATTTGGAAAACTGTAGAAGATAGAAACAACAAAAGATAGGATTAGATTAAGTAAAAGATAGAAGACTAATAACTATATAGGATAGAATTACAAAAAATATAGAGATAGAGTACATCAGATTAATCATCAGAAATACAACAACATATTCTCCTTATTCATTGTTTTTAGCTAAAACTGTAGAATAATGATAAGATAAGACTAGTATTAAGATAGAATTAAGAAAAAGATAAGATCAGTAAAAGACAAGCCTTATGAAGGAGTTGAGGTAGAGTATAACTCTACTTAGAGTATGTATAGATACGTATGGAACAAGAACAATTATGATATATACAAAAATACAAGCTTTACATTACAAAATACAGTAGTTAAATAATTTTCTTGGTATCAGAGTAACTGGGTTTTCTGGGGGTTTCACGGTGGTTATTCCCGGAAAAAAGGCTCATCATCTACCAAGTACCTCACCTGATGATGAATGAACCACCAAAGGAATCCGAAGACACTCCGGTGACCATGGCTCAACTGTATCAACTCTTAGAAAAGTTGAACAGGAGCCCTGAGAATCACGGAACATCGGTAAACATATCATAAAAAATTACCCATCAGAATTACGCAAAGTGGTTCAGGCTAATGCTCATGGCGATCGAAGGAAGGGGGAGACTCATGCACATCACAACCCTCCCACCATCCACTGACACCAATGAGCATGCCCAATGGAGCCAACGAGATGCGATTGTCCGAACTTGGATAATCGAGAACATTAACCTAGATTTGGTAAACCAATTCTTGGATTACACAACAACAAGAGAACTATGGCTAGGTATCAAAGTTGTCCATAGTAGCGCAAGAGATGGGCTACAAATATTCGATTTAGCCACAAAATTGAACACAATCAAGCAAAGCCAAGATCCAGTGGAAATATATTATAGCCAATTAATAACAATATGGAAGGAAATCGACAGAAAAATGCCTAACCCCATGAAATGTCCATAGGATAAAACAATATACAACAAGCTTCAACAACAAACAAGACTCTACCAATTCTTGGCAGGATTGGATGGGTCGTTTGACAAGGAGAGGAAAGGTCTTGTTAACCAAGATCCCCTGCCCTCCGTTGACACAGCATACAACACGGTTAGGCGCGAGATCACACGAAGGGAAGTGATGAAATCAAGCTTACCTTACTCACCTGTGCCAGATGGAGTGGGAAGTGGGTTAACCACAAAATACCAGTCAGAACGAACATCACTCCGACGTGGTAACGAAGACAAGTCGAAGCTCAAGTGTTCACACTGTGAAGGATCAAAGCATACCAAGGAGGGATGCTTCAAGCTCATCGGGTTTCCCGATTGGTGGACCAAAAATAAGAAAAAGGGATCCAGTAGAGGAGAAGACACTCGATGGGCAAGCAAAGCCACCATGGTTGCCGAGAAAGATCCACCAGAAGAGGAGGATAGAGGAGCTAAAGCGGCACCGAATGAAGAAGGTAAATGGGAGGCAAGAAAGAGAGACCAAAACCCTTACCCAAAGAGTGTCACAACAACAACCGAAGAACCCAAGGGTTAAGAAGACAGTACAGAGAAGTGGGCGAGAGAAAGAGGGGCGTCGGTGTTTGAAGGAGGCAACCCTAACCCTAGGGAGGAGGCAACCGAAAACCCAAAGGACAGTAAAGAGAAATGGAGGAGGGGGGTGCCGTTTCTTGGGGGGAATAAAGGGAATATCTCTAACCCTAACCCTACTATCCCTCTTATACCCAAAAAACCAAACTCCTCCACTACCCTAAAGTGCCTCACAACAACGTCCCAACTAAAAACTGGCCCAAATATGACAAACCTAATTTCGTGTCTAGTAAAAGAGCTCCAAACCCGAACATGTCTGCCTAACCCGATCCAATATTCTGTCACATGTCATATGGGCCCAAAATGTTAGTGGATCTTCGATTGTGGTGCTACGGATACTATGACCAATGATAAGCGAGACTTCCTTAATTTATCTGATTCTAGCAAAACTGTTATAAAAACTGCAAATGGCGAACTTATGGATGTTGCAGGAGCAGGATCAGTTAAATTTGGAGACGATATTTTGGAAAATTGCCTATATATTCCAGACTTATCGTATAAATTACTGTCTGTTAGTCACATCACGAAGGATTTGGGATATACAGTCACACTAACCTCTGATTATTGTATTGTGCAGGATGCTCTGACAGGGAAGATCATTGGGCATGATACTGAGAGGAATGGGCTATATTACACAGATGGGATTCTCAAAATTTGTAACGCAGGAGTAGCAACAAGCTCAGTTAAAGATCAACTCAAACTGTGGCATCTTTGCCTGGGTCATCCTTCTTTAGGGTATTTGGAACGTCTTTTCCCATCTCTTGTTGGTTCAAAAATTACATTTGATTGTGATGCCTATTATCGTGCAAAAAGTCATAGGCATTCCTATTCTAATAGTATCAGTCATAGCAATAAACCATTTTATTTGATACATTCAGATATATGGGGTCCTGCCCCAGAGTTAGGTAGCCATGGTTTTTCTTATTATGTTCTATTTATTGATGATTGTACTCGGATGAGTTGGGTTTATTATGAAACATAAATCAGAGGTATTTAGCAAATTTGTGAATTTCTATCAGATGATTATAAATCAATTTCAGACAAGTATTAGTATCTTGAGATCCGATAATGGTGGAGAATTTTTAAACCAAAATATGAAAGTTTTTTTTCTGGTCATGGCCTACTCTATCAAACTACGTGCCCAGATACTCCCCAACAAAATAGAGTAGCGGAACGAAAGAATCGCACTCTGCTTGAAATGAGTCATGCTATGATGATAGAGTCTTGTGTACCCACTAGTTATTGGCCTGAAGCCGTCTCAGCCGCTTTTTATCTTAGTAACAGATTACCTACAAAGAAACTTAACTACCAGACTCCTCTTGACAGACTCCGACAACTTGATCCTAACCCCTCTATCCACTCATTACCTCCTCGGGTCTTTGGGTGTGTTGTGTATGTCCACTTACCAAAAAGAACATGTCATAAGTTAGAACCTCGGGCTGTAAAATGTGTGTTTGTTGGATACGAGACTTCTCAAAAGGGGTACAGGTGTCTTGATCCAAAATCTAACCACTTATACACTACGATGGATTGTGATTTCATTGAGCACACATATCTGTTTGCCACCTCTCGATGTCAGGGGGAGAGTTCAAGTGACAATCTAAGGTGGATGAAAGAGAGTGGAGAATATGGCAAATCTGACATAACAAATCCTGGTATAATACAGTCTGCAGTAGCTCTAGTACCATATCCAATAACTAATCAAGAAGAGCATCCTTCTCCTATACAATTACCTGAGGTAAGTACTGATATCCCTCCTATTAATGAAATTGGTGGTACTAATAGTAGAGTGGATGCTGGTATGGAATTTCTACAGGAAGAGACACCTATGGAATTTCTATAGGAAGAATCACCCAATGAAGAACCGATGAGAAGGTACCAGTTGCCATTAAGGAGCATGCGAGGGGTATCTCCGAAAAGATATGACCCATCACATGAATCCCAGAAAATGAGGTACCCAGTTCAGAGCCGTTCAATAGGAAACCTGTCTAAAACAGCCACCGCATTCATTACATCAGTTTGTTCAGACAGTATCCCAGTAACGGTTGAAGAAGCACTTGCACACAAGTAGTGGAAGGAGGGGATGGATGCTGAAATTGAGGCTTTATCCAAAAATGAAACCTGGGAACGGTGTATTATTCCCAAAGATAAGAAGGCAGTGGGATGTAGATGGGTATTCACAATCAAATACAAAGCTGATGGAAGTATCGAAAGATACAAAGCAAGGTTAGTAGCAAAGGGATACACACAGGTGTATGGGGTAGATTACTCTGAGACTTTCTCACCAGTCGCTAAAATTGACACTATTCGGGTACTTTTCTCTGTAGCAGCAAACAAAGAATGGTCGTTACATCAACTGGATGTGAAGAATGCGTTTCTTTATGGAGAGATCTCTGAAGAAGTATACATGGAGGCTTCTCCAGGTTTCTTACAAGGTTTCTCTCAGGGTGAAGGATGCAGATTAAAGAAGGCTTTGTATGGGTTAAAACAATCACCAAGAGCTTGGTTTGGTCGTTTTTTAGTAGTAATGAAGAAATTTGGATATTGTCAGAGTAACTCAGATCATACACTGTTCTTAAAATAGAGAGGCAGTCTGACAACATGCCTCATTATATATGTAGATGATATGATTATAATCGGAGATGACAAGGAAGAGATCAAGGAGTTAAAACAAAAACTGTTCCAGGAATTTGAGATGAAAGATCTTGGAAGATTGAAGTATTTTCTAGGAATTGAAGTACTTAGGTCAAAAACAGGTATCTTCATTTCCCAAAGAAAGTATATCCTTGACTTACTAACAGAAACTGGAATGCTAGAATGTAAACCAGCGGATACACCGATGATGGTAAACCATGGATTACAGACTAATGAAAAAGAAGAGTCTGTTGAGCACAACCAATATCAGAAGTTAGTAGGAAAATTAATCTACTTATCACATACTCGACCTGATATAGCATATGCAGTTGGGGTGGTGAGTAGATTTATGCACAAACCTCAAGCGTCACATTTGGAGGAAGTTTTCAGAATCTTGAGATATCTCAGGAAGACGCCCGGGAAAGGTGTATTATTCAGTAATAATGGACATATGAGACTTCAAGCTTACACTGATGCAGACTGGGCAGGAGATCAAGACAGCAGGAAGTCAACATTAGGGTATTTTACCTTGATAGGTGGTAATTTAGTCACATGAAGGAGTAAAAAACAAAAGGTTGTTGCTACCTCAAGTGCCGAAGCAGAATTTAGGGGAATTGCAAAAGGTGCTGCTGAGGTCTTATGGCTCAGAAAGCTACTTACTGAGCTTGGTTTCCCTCCAGAAGATAGTTGTGAATTGTTCTGTGATAACAAAGCTGCAATCAGCATTTTAGAAAATCCTGTTCAGCATGATCAAACGAAGCATGTGGAAGTAGACAGACACTTTATAAAAGATAATTTGATAGCAAAGGTTATCAGTCTTAAGTTTTGCCGATCAGGAGAACAGCTAGCTGATGTTCTAACGAAAGCAGTTGGAGCGAGTGTCTTTGAACAGGTGTTATGCAAGTTGGGTGTAGAAGACCCAACTTGAGGGGGAGTGTAGAATAATGATAAGATAAGACTAGTATTAAGATAGAATTAAGAAAAAGATAAGATCAGTAAAAGATAAGCCTTATGAAGGAGTTGAGGTAGAGTATAACTCTACTTAGAGAATGTATAAATATGTATAGAACAAGAACAATTATGATATATACAAAAATACAAGCTTTACATTACAAAATACAGTAGTTAAATAATCTTCTAAAACAAGAGTTATTCCTGGGTGCTTGCATTCCTGATTCCTGACACACACATGCTTACGCACTACCATTTTCCAAGCTCCATTCCACTCTAACATTCCCTCTTAAATACAACAGTTTCTTGGTCTCATCTCTCTTCCATTAGTATCCTGGTTCTCATATTACGGCATACTAACTACTCCATACCTATAGTTAAACTAGTGGGTGGTAACTACTATAGTCACCTATGTGGCTATGTATCATACAGTCCAGTCTCGAGGCTGGAATTTCTTTGAACCTTTAACACGATTACCCCCTCACCCTCATGGTTTTTAAATTTTAACTAAATCATAATTTGTAATTTTTTAACTAGACAAAACTAACTCAAGAGTAAGTATTACACTTTTTAGTCCTCTGTTGTGACTGTTGGCTTTGTTTTCTAAATTTTACCATCACTCTGCATGTCAGCTTTTCCTACTCGAATCTCCCTAAACTCCATCTCATCATCATTTTCCAAAATAGACTTTTCAAGTTCACCCCAAAATTTCCTCTAAATACAATCTTGCAGCTGCACATATCTCCTACATTTAATCCCTCAAAAACATCGGCATTTCACTTTTGTCAATAGTAATGATGAAGACTCCTTAGTTTTTCCAATGTTGCCTCCGCCGCCGCTGCCTGATTCTGAGACAGATCCGGGTCGGGTACACTGAGGTTAAAGGTAATGTTATGTAATTATGAAAGCAAGTGTTATTTTGTGGGAATTTGTATGTTTTTTTTCTTCAGAATGTTTTTAATGTTGTAGGGAGCTCATCATCATCTTCATAGTTTTTAGCAGCTTGTCCTCTGTTTTTTTTTTCGTGGCAAAACTGTTCATGCAGCTAAAGGTGAGCTTTGTCTTTGCTGATATGAAATTATGAATATGCTCCTTTCATCCGGAATTATGTTTGGGATTTTTTTTTATCGATATAAGTACTTGTGGAGTTGTGGATTATGATGATTGTTTTATAACACTGATACGAGAAAGGACTGTCTCAACAATTATGATTGGTTTCTTTGATGATGTTATGTCATATAGTCAATTATGAGGGGTTGTGACAATTGTATCATATAGAATGGAGTAATCCCTAAGAGTTAAAAGAACTAAGTACTGTAACAAAAATGGCGTGATTTTGAGCTTAAAACCTTAATTAATTATGCTTGTTCGTTGCCTACAATGTATTCAAATTGAAATTGTTTTAGTTTGTGAAGCGATAGGCTTAGTTGGTCAGAGGGGTTTCTTTTACGAGAAGAGTACCCTGAATGGTATGGTGGAAGCAAGTACTGACTATCATTCTTCTGTTGATGATTATATGGTCAAGTTGTAACTGATAATTAGTAATTGATTGCTCAGTCTTGTTTATATTTTGTAACAATTTTGGTGTTGCTTTCCCTAGTTATTTTTAAGCTTTTTTTTTAAAAAAGTTTGAAAAATAAGCCAGCTTAAAAACTAATTTCTAAAATAAGTTGATTTAGTTTGTAACAAAACTTGTAACAAAATGTTGCAGCGTTTTTAATCAAGGATAAATCAACTTATTTTTTAAATTAGTTTTTAAGCTAGTTTATTTTTCAAATTTAAAAAAAAAAAAAAAGCTTAAAAAAAATCCAAACTTCTGCCACAATCCAAAGTTATTGTATGGAACCGGGCTACATCTTCACAATCGTCGTCAACTCTCATCATCAAGGTATCCCCTGGCCTCTGCGTCTAAAGACAGATGCCGATGACAGCGGCAGTGAGTGTGTCAAAGAATTTTGCATGATTTCAGGGAGTCATTCCTCCTCTCTAGACAGGCCCTATGCATGGGAGAGAATATTATACGATGAAGTTTAACCAAAGATGGATTACAAGGGAAGGATTACGGTAAATTTGAGAATTCGGGCTCCATTACAAAAGCTTGACAAAGGTGATCGCTCGACAAACTAACCAAATTCTCTGAGGCTTCCTTGAAACTTTATGAGGATATTAGACAGAGAAATGAAGCAGCTCGTCTTGCATATTTGAATCTCAGACCTTTCAGACACCGAAAGTTACATGTAACTACTACTGGAAAAGTAGAAATACGTCTGATTACTTCTGCTACATCAAGTTTCAGAGTCATTTTGCAGTGTATACAGGAAGTCAGGAACAATGTGGGGCTAACTAAGTAACAAGTAACAAGAAAAGCGAGATGATGATGTATTCTTGAATTGTGCAGATGATCAGTGCTTTTTTTTTTTTTTCCTTCTCATGTATACATGCTGTTGTGTTTTTTTTCTTTTTCTTTTGCACTTTATGTCTCAGCTGCATTATGTTAAGAATCCTTAAGATGCTTGAGGACAGGACTTGCATAAAGTTGCACAAAGGCTGTCAAAACTTTCCAACCTCCGTTAAACTTGAAATGGAGATGCTAAAGAACCTGCATTTCCATGTTAAAGAAAATTTTGCAGTGTTTGGTAGAATTTTAATGTAAGATACAAATGTGTATAGAACACCTTTGTATACCAGTTTGTGTATAAAACACGGATAATTTATACATTTATACCAAGTAGATACAAATGAGTCTTATAAAATTACAGGGAACATTACTCCATTGACCCTTCACTCAAGCAAAAAATAGTGTTCAAATATAAGTTGGGCAGCCACTCAACCTAAAAAAAAGTGTTCAAATATAGGCTGGGCGAAGTATGCACATAAGGGAATGCGTCAAATTATAGATAATTATCTTATATTTTTTAAAAATTTAGATTTTAGTATGAATTCAACTGAATTTATACTCAAACTGCCCATTTATAGAGGAATTTACGGTTTAAAATTACTATAATTTAAAAACTTGATGTGGCATTGTAATTTGTCATTGGAGTTACTCTAATAAGATGAAATTACAAAAAAAAACTTAAAAAAATGATATGCTAATACACAAAAAATTTACCAATTAAAGTCAATTTAAATTGAATATGTAAAACGTTAAAATTAATCAGCTAAATTTAACAAAACCCTAATAAGTGGAAGTTAAACCCCGTGTGAATTAACCAAATAAAATGAAACTAAGCATAGATTAATAGAGTAGAATCGGTAGATAAGAATTTGACAGAAATTTGAATCACAAAATCCTCCTTGGCGGTCCAAGTTGGTATCAGGAATTCATAATCACAATCCAGAAGTGAAATGTAGTGTAAGCGTTCCCGCCCCAACAATTGAAATTGCCCTCCCCTTCCTGCCCAATCCCCGCCTCTTTCCCCCATCTTCATTCTCCACTACCCCCCTTCCCAAACCCTCAAAATCCCCCATTCCAAATCATCCCCGCGAATCCCTCTATTGCAGAACCCCTCGAATCGCGCTATCGTCGCCGATTCTAGGGTTCCCTCTCTCCTAAGGTCAGTTCCCTAATTCTACCACACTGTATTCAATTCTAGGGTTTCTCGTTTTCTCTCTTCGATTTCTGTATTCCAAATCTGTCATTCGGGTTTCCTACTCAATCAAATTTCAATTTTTCTGGGTAGTTGTTGCTGCTTAGATTCAACTAATGGGTGGGGATGAATCTGGAAAGTTACATGAGAAGGAGACTCGTCCAGTTCTAGGGAACATCACAAATCAATTAGGAAAAAGAGCGTTTTCATTGATCTCGCGTAGTCCGCCCTCTAAATCGAAGAGAGGAAACACTGAAAACGCTGATGACGCGGACAGCGATTCCAATTTCTGGAAGCAGGTCTCTTTAGTGGTTGAGAAACTAGAGAAAGATAGGAGTGGTTCTGTTGCTAAATCCCCTAAGATTGTTCATGAAGTCGGGTTGTCGCCTTTGAAAGGCGGGAAGACGTACCGCTTGCTTAATACGTCTGCTGATACTCGTAAGGAGCTGTCTAAGTCTGCGTTGGATGCTATAGATTTGGATGCCGGTAGTGTAGGTGAGACTTTCAAGGAAGGTTGCGTTTCGGAGGTGAAGGTCGGGGAGTGCTCGAAGCATTGTGAAAGGGAGTGTGTTGAGGGTGGTGAGGAAACTAGAGAAGCCTCTGATGTTGTCGAAGTTGATTGTACTCCTGATGGTTTGGGGGGTACTCAAGTTGTGAGTGATAGTTGTAGGAATCTTAGTGTCGAGTGCTTGATAGCCAGTCAGTCCGAATCAGCTGTGAGTTCGAGGGTGGTTGAATCTCAGGAGATGAAGGGATTTGGTTTGGGGAGATGCACAGCATTGAAGGGGGGTGATTTTGCTGCTGGAATTGACTCCATTAAGAATTGTTCGTGCTCAGTTTGCACTAAAGGTATGTGCAAGTTTGTTTCAGTGTTTTGAGTGGACATAACTTCGATTGAGATGGGTTTTTGAGTAACTAGTGATCTTGACTTTGTTTGGTCCGGTGAACAGCTGGTTATATTTGGGCTGATCTGCATTATCAGGATATCAAAGGCCGGATTTCAGGTAAATTTCATAACGCTTTCCCTATGACGGACATTTTGATTATTTGAGCCTATAATGTTCCGTCACCTAACATTTCTATTTCAATCGGTCTTAGTTTTGGCAAAGAGTCAGAGGGAAGCCAGCAATTTGGCCCAAAAGTATTCTGCGGAGTATGAATTGGGTGGCCAAGGTCAAGAGAGCTTCCCCCATGTTGCACAATTAGAAACTGATCTCACGAGTCATTGGAGGTCCCTATTTCTTCAATTGGAGGATATGTTTGCTAGTGAAGGCAGCCAACTAGTAGGTTCTATTACCCTTGGAAATTTATGTCAGAATGTCGTTTGAGACTGATTTTCTTCTTCCACTATTCCATATTTGTTTGTGGGAAACTCAGAACCATTTTGGCCGTATGCACTGCTAGATATTTCTCAGTTTATGCAGAACTATATTGAAGTAACGTATATGAACAGTTTTTCTGTCTTATTCACGCATTCCATTCTCTTGCAGCAAAACAATATAATTGCTCTGAAGGATATAAGAGAGGATTATAAGTTGAATTTAGAGTTGATCAATGAAATGCCTTTGGATGTGCAACAATGTTCTTCAGATGCTTCTGATCATACGATAGTCTAGGAAGAATGGTCTCTGCAGGTGTGGCTCTTTCCATCCTCATGTCTCAATTTAGAATTGTTTCTTAGTTTGAATCACATCTTAATATGATGTTATTAGCGTATCTTAGTAGCTGTATCCATGTAATATCTCGAACATAGAATTCTGTCAGTAATGCAATTTATGACGATTGTCACTGGAAGTTGTGTTTCAGCTCTAATGCTACCATGTATAGTTTAGCCTCTGTGAAACCGCAGTGACGTAAAATAGCATTCCGTTTCTCCTTAAGCAGTCAGTGATCACCCTGATCTATCATGAAATATCTTTAAAGGTTGTAGCATTGTGCTAATGAATGGTCTTGACTAGATTATATTTCAAGCATTTTCTGAAGAGTTCGGTCTTGTGATGTCCAAGAGTTGGCGGCCGTTGTTAAGTGAACCTTGCTTTAGAATTTGGACTTTTCTCTTAGGAGTTAAGATTGTTTATCCAGATTCCAGATATCTGGTGTTTGGTTTTCTGCTGTTTTAAATGAAGGGAGGGGGAAGATGTTATTTGTTTCAACTCCAGAATTGTTTTCCTTTCATTTAGGACTTAGGAAATCATCAAAATGCGCTCTTTGGTATGCCCAAAATATAGAAAACTGCTTTGAGTTTAGACTACTAACTATTGCTTACTGTGATTGTCATATTTTAGAGTTTTTACTCATCTTTAAGGGCCTTCCTTCTTGGATGAATTGTTTCTCTACTTGTTTTTGCTGGTTTATATATATATATATATATATATATATATATATATATATATATATATATATATATATATATATATAGAAATGGGATAATGTGAGAACCCCTTAGTTATATAAGAACCTTTCTTATATAAGAACTCATCTAATACCATTAATTTAGGTTATTTAGATGGTTGTGATTCAATCTACATTAATGGCAAAGTTGTAATTATAATAAAGTCAGATTTGGTAGTTAAGGAAGTTTCTTGTTTTAAGATTATTGGGTAGTTTTCAGTAAAAATCGCATTATTTAAAATCAGTAGTTTTCCTATTTTTCATTTTACTCTATATTCAAATAACAAATTCAAATAACAATATTTGAATGCTTCTTTCACTATATTTCATATTCAAATGATATCTTTGTTGTTTTGGCATTAAAAAAATAAGGTAATGATTCAATAATTTACGTAATATGATGATGATAACTGTAATAGTTGTATTTTTTTTACTTCTATCGATTTGATAAACAATTTTCGTAATATGTATGTTTTATTTCTTGAAAAAATTGGTCGTATTATGCTGTGGAAAAATTGGTCTTATTATGTTTGATGTATTAGTAAAATTTTTAGAACACTAAAATGTTGTACATTAGATTAGTGTATAAATTTATGTCTTAATTCGAATATTGTATGTTAGAATTACTACATTAAACATTAGTTGATTTTATTTGAACATTATAATAGATTTTTAGAACATTAGAATTATAATTTATAGCAATAGGTATAATATGCTTTAATATTTGAAACTATAGTTTAACACTTAGAACAGTAGGATGACGTTTTAGAACATTAGAATTATAATTTAGAACAGTAGGTAAACATGTTAGAACAATAGAAGAAGTTTTAGAACAATAGGTATATAATGTTAGAACAATATGTGTCACATATACTTATTATTCTAAATTTATGATATATTGTTCTAAATTTAGGGGGTTTATTGTTTTGAATTCGAATGTTATGAAGTTATTTGAATTGTTCTAAAGTTTATTGTGATTATTATGAAACTTTGTACTATTGTTCTAAAACATTGTACTATTGTTCTAACGTATTATACTTATTGTTCTAAAATATTGTATTAATGTTCTAACATATTATACCTATTGTCCATGTCTTTAGAAACAAAGTTGTAATTTAGAACAATAAATATAGTACTTAGTACAGTAGAGTAATATTTCATAACATTTACTTATATCACTGTTCTTTTATTATACTTCTAATGTTCACTGGTATAATGTTTGTAAACATGAGCATTAATTAGGACTGTAATGTAATATGAAACAATAGGTATAATATTTTCTACAGTAGAGTATTATTTTAGAATAATAGTTATATTACGTTAGAATAACTGAAACGTTTGTTAGAACAATAGGTATATTGCTTAAAACAATAGGCATAACAATAGGTATAATAATGCGTAGAACAATAGATGTAATACTTAGTACAGTAGAGTAATATATTAGAACAATAGTTATATTACTTTAGAATAATTGGCAGATTTGTTAGAAAAATAAGTATAGTGCTTAAAACAGTAGGTATAACATATACCGATTGTTCTAAATTTATGATTTATTGTTCTAACTTTATGGTATATTTGTTCTAAATCTAATGATATTGTTCTAAAACAGGTTGTGCTACTGTTCTAAAGTTTGTAATTATTCTAAAACTTTGTGCTATTGTTCTAAATCTTTGTATAATTATTCTTACATATTATACCCGATGTTTAAGATCATTGTTTCATTCTTCACATATAATATGATTGTTTTATGTGGATGTAATGTATAAATTTTGATAAATCGTTTGAAAAAATTGTACAATTGACTACAAGATTATAGAGATTAGTGCAATTGAAATTGAAAAAAAAAAGTTTGTAACAATAATTTTATAATACAATATGATTTAACGTAATATTCAACAACTTGATAATAATGTGGAAGTTTTGCACACAAAAAAATAATAAGATTATGGAAATTCGATTTGACCAGAATTGATACCAATGGTGGAAATCAAGGTAAATTTAAAAAAAATAGAGGAAAGTTGCATTTAATAGGCTTTTTAGTTATTAATAATTATCCAAAAATTACATTTATGACATTTGATGATCAATGTATCTAAACCGTTAGATTTAATAATTTAATGGCTGAAAATGAGTTTCATATATAAGGAGTTCTTATATATTAGGGGTTCTTACTGGAACTCGCCCCTAATGGGTTATATATATACACTCCATATTTCTTCTCTTCGAATTATTAAGTCATTCTCCCTTAATGTTTATTGTATCCTTGTAAATCTGCGTCAGTCGCAACTTTGTCGGGATGATTCATGGATTCGCCATCTACTGTTGAAATTTTTTTTCATTTAATTACAACCTCATAAATGAGAATCCTAACAAACTTATAAATGCAAAGTATTCCCTTGACCATTTATGGCTTTGGATTACAAATTTACAATTACATCATGGGCTGTACTTAATTCTATTGGGATTATATCAAAATTTTATGACATTGATAAGATATGTGATGCTTATCCGAAGCTCCCAACTATTAGGATTGCGATTAGCAAAACTCATAAAATTAGAATCACGTTCTCTCAAAAACGTTGATATCACAGTAATTCTATTAGCTGAACGATGGTATTTTTTATTCTACAATAGGAGTAACAGAGCAACGCATTCCCCAGCCGTCATTTAAAATACGTGAGTGGGGAAATGCCTATGAATAGCTTATCTTTATCAAAATTTGGATAGTCTTCTAACACCCGTAACTTAATTGACTTGGCCTTTTGAAGTGATAATATAAAGTAATGTATGTCAACTCCACTTGGGATTGACTGGCCAGTATTGCTTCAGTTTTCATCAACCAACAAATATATGCTGTTGACGTATTTCTTAATTCATAAATTTTGGTCAATCATGGATATAAAATTCACGAATTTAACCATTTTCTTGTGCACTTAGATGTGTAGTTACATCTTATAGGTCGAGGATAATGAACCAACTATAATAACCAAAAAAAATCATTCGCTGTTTTTGTTTATGATCATTACGTAGGATATTGTATGTTAGGTAATGATCATTGAGTAGGATCACTAATCGATTAAGTCTATTCATTTTTCCAATAACCTCAATTCTAAGATAGTATTTCACTCATTTTAAAATCTACGGATGTGTAAGGTTCTAACTTAAAATCTAAAGAATACTCATATTTTAAAATATATCAGAATAGTTCAATTCAAGGAAAAATGTATGAAATAAGACCTTAATCAGTTTACCTGACTTGTATTGAATTTTAATTGTTTTTAATGATTTGAATTGCTTTTTTTTTTTTTTTACTAATTTTCAATTATTTTTTTAATGCACGAGAGTGCTAATTTTTATTGGGTGCTACTCATTTTTGCTGATCAAAGTTAATTTTTAGTGATTATAACCAATGATTTAAGGTGAATTGAACATTATATAAATCTACAACTTTCTGCATTCTAATATAAGAGCCTAAGAGGCATCCTTTTCCAATGAAAATTTTTTGATTTGTAAGGCAAGAGCAAAACTACTCTGTTTTACAAAGTCTTCCAACTAAATGGAATGATAGAGCAAGATGGTACATCTACTGTAAAGAGCATATTCTTAGAATAAACAATACTCCTATCTTAAGACATGTCAACTCAACTAACAGTATTAAGCTTTCATATTCCATGTTATCAGTTCTATACTTGTAATTAAACATACTGAAAGTGATTTTTGTAATGGGAAAATGAACTACTTTTTAAAGTAATACTCCCATTACTTGGTGATAGTAATAAGAATACATTTGGAATATCTCAAAGAAGTGACAAAAGGAGGAGTTGACAAAAGAATGGAAGAGTAATGATTAAGTAAAGTAAAAGATTATTTCTCTCTTACTCCTACCCTCTGCTGTTTATATAAAGGCTGGCTAGCTTACAAAATAAAGCAGCCTTCAACCAAAACAACAACAATTTCAAACCATACTTTCTTAGTAAATACCCTCTTCAAATTTTCACAAGGCATGGCTGCAGCTATAGACTTTTACAATAGTACAACAAAAAAATCTCTTCATTTTGATTTAAGTGAAGAGCTAAGCAAAGAACTTGAACCTTTCTTCACTTCTTCAACACCCTCAAATTTATCTCTACTTTATCCTTCATATCATTCAAACAACAATCTTTACTTGTTTGATCAAGGGTTTAACCAAATGGGTATTGCTCAATCCCCCTCAATTGAACTTCTTCCTTCTTCAATGGTACCCTCTAGAAGTTCTAATAGAGCAAACCATTTCCTTTCTCCTAAGCCAACTCTGATGAAACAGAACAAACCCACAAAGTTATACAGAGGAGTAAGGCAAAGGCATTGGGGAAAATGGGTGGCGGAGATCAGATTGCCTAAGAACAGAACTCGTCTTTGGCTCGGAACATTCGAAACTGCCGAAGAAGCTGCCTTAGCTTACGACAACGCGGCGTATAAGCTTAGAGGAGAGTTTGCTCGTCTCAATTTCCCTCATCTAAAGCATCATGGAAATCATGTAACCACCCAATTTGGCTATTATAAGCCTCTTCATTCTTCGGTAATTACCAAGCTTGAAGCTATATGTCACGGTTTGGAGATTTCCTCCAAACAGGGGAAAACAGAGGACCCCTGTTTCTCCTCGGTTTCCTCCTTTGCTTCATATCCATCTTTGGAAAAGGTTTCATCAAGTGCTGAGGTTTTGGTTCCTAAATCAGAGGTGTTCCTGATTTCAGATGAGTCATCGGCTGCTTCATGTTCACCGGAATCCGGCGTTACATTCTACGATTTCGCTGAACCTTCCTGGGATGATGCTGATAAGTTATCCTTGGATAAGTTTCCATCCTTTGAAATTGACTGGGCTTCGCTTTGAATCTTGCCTTTCTAATCTTCCCCCTTTTTAGTCCTTTTGTTTGGTTAGTATTGGCTCTGCAAATCGGGGTTATTTTTACATTTGCAGGGCTACTTGTTAATACTGCTACTATGTTGAATTATGAACACACTGTATTAGGTAGGATCTTCCCCAAAATCTGGTTTGGTGGTAACTTTTTTTCCGCCTAATCAAATAAATTTAGGATTTTATGCCTTTTCAGTTTAGTTAATGGAAGTTTAGCGTAATGTTATGCTGTAAGTAAGCGATCTTCATTTTATTAGTCTTAATGTAGTTCTTGTGTTTTCTTACTAATGCTTCTCTAAGTTGTAGTCGTTCTTTCTACTAATTGCTGCTTACAGCAATCCACAACATTAAGTTTTAAGACGTTCAACTACATATGACAAATGGCATAGGGACCATATAAATGCTGTCCTACTTTTCAACCTCTGTTTATTGAAACAAAAACGCTGGTTATACATAAGAGCCACTTCTTTTTCCATAACCTTCTAACGCAAGCTAGCTTCCAGATACCTAACAACTTTTTGTACTTTTGATTATTGGAGTATATAATTGCTAGATTCTCTTCAATTTTGACATTAATTCCGAGTTTAATTGGGGTATAAACAATTTGAGTCAATCTCATTTTCATCAGGGAATCTAGTGTTTGAGCCAATAACTTTAATGTTCATATGCTATAAATTCAACCTTTTTTTTAGTAAACTTGCTCATTGTTGATTTGTTGGGCCTAGCCGTTATACATGACCCGTATTAATATGATATTATTCGTTTTGGGTCAAGTTCTCATAAACTTGTTTTGAATATCTCCAAAAATGTCTCATACAAATGTAGAATCTGATCACTTATAACTTGACAATTCTTCATTCCATAGTTGATGTGAAATTTGGGATGTATGCTCTTCACTCATCAACGAGCAAGTTAACATAACAGGTATATTGTTGGTGTTAGTTACAGTTATCTAGGTAAGCTAAAATATTGTTTAATTTGATAATCCCTTAAGTTTAAGTTCTTTCTTCTAAAAACTCAATACATATGTACTTGGAAGAAATTTGTTTTAGGAGCTCCTCGTAAATGTCCTTTTTTCAGCTTTGTCCCACCCCCCATTTAAAAAAATACAGTATATCAACAAAGGGACAAATAAATGAACTTCACCATTGCATTCCCCTAAAATTGAATGTGAATGGGTATGCAATCACTGAACTCGTATATCAATATATGAAGCCATTCTATATGGAATATAGAACGTGCAAGCCTCTAAGAGCTAAAATCTATAGCAAGGGGGGATGTCATCACGTCACTGTGAAGCCCGATGCCCGTTAACTAAACTTATTTCAAGATGCAAAAACGAAAAGATGAGTATCAAGCATTGTTTAATGCGAGTAGTGAATCTATGAATAAAATACAAAAATACATTAAAGAAGTAGGTGTGGAGTTGATGCATGCAGTGGCATTTAGGCATGGCAATGTATGTTTATTTTACAAAGAATTGTCGCTATTTTTAAGGCATACCATTTGCCATACCTCAATGATTTTGAGTTTCTTATGAAGAACAATTCAAAAATCGCATATTGTTTTTATTGGAAAAAAAAAATCCCGTATAAACATCAAAATTAGTGGTGAGATATAAGGGTACCGTATTATGTATAGTGATGCAATAGTTTCAAATCTCCTCATGTAACTTTTCAACACGTTTTTTTTAGTTTAAATGGTTAAATTATTTATGAAATGTTAAGAGATAATTACACATTATTTTGGAAAAAAAAATTCGAAATTAAAACAAAGTTACTGGATGCTCCCTTAAGGACTATTGCAAATTATTCAATACATTCTATTCATTGTCCAAAGGTACTAAAAAAGATCTTAAGATGCAACTATAGGAAGTTTAGAAATCAATTGAAATGGGTGCATAGAGTAAAATTACATGGATCACATCACTCTTATAACCCAAATCAATTGAGACTTGTGATAACCCAATATTTTAAAGGTTATATGAGGATATTGGGAACTATTGAATACGTTGCATTTGGTCTCTATAGGCACTAAAAGCATGTCTAAGATTCAATTGTATGATCAGTTGATACGAGAGTGTAGAGTCAAACTTAAAGGAAGAAGGTGACTTTAAGTACCTAATATGACTTATGAGACCCACAATAAACATATAAAAATCACTTTTAACTTGAAGGGTGAAGGTCGCGTAAAAATTCATACATTGATACATACACGTTTAATCTTTTAAAAGCTTTTAGTTTTTACCTGTCTTGTTCGCAAACAAGAAAACAAAATTTGACGTTTAGATAACGATCCAAGGCTGATGAAGAAAATGAAGATAGGCCTATGAGAAGCCAAAAGCATGACTTTAAAATATTCTTTTTTGATGAAATAGGATTATTAGAGGGGTAAAGCTAACTCTGGGGTCACCAAAAGTCAAGGAATCCAAGTTGAATGGAAATATCCACTTTACAGGTCTTGGTGATGTGGCTCTATGGGTGATCCATGTATGATCCAAATGCTTCACTAAGCTAAGCATCATCTTTTCGTTTCTATCATCATCAGCTTGGAATGGTGATAACGTTCACAATGACAAACACTTTCAATATCTCCTGATACTTTTATAATCATCCTACTTAGAACACACATAAATTATAAATTGATAATTAAACTAATTGACATAGCATAAGCTAAGGAACTCATCCATTTTGTAATACTTGTAATAGTTTTTTTTTTATTGTTATAGTTGCTATAATTGCTTTGGGCTCATATGATTTAATTGAACAACGTGGCCTTGCTTATTACAAACCCAATATACTCCAACCCATTTACAAGTAGAGTTGTGCATTGGATCGGGTTAGGGCCGGATGGGTCACAAGCAAAACGGGTCGGGCTGAAAAGGGTCAGAGAAGATCCAAAACGAGTCGGGGCAGAGGAGATACACTATGGGCCGAGTTGGACTGAACTGTCCAAAAAGAATATAGTTTTTATCTATAGAGGGTGGTAGTTTACATGAATCACCTCCAATCTTTGGTAGTGGACCATTGATAAGTAAGTGGAAATAATTCATTATCTGATAAGGGTTAAAAGTATTAAAAAGTATTGGTCCATTATTGACCCGACTTAATTAACCCATTAAAAATCTAATAAAAACTTGACCCTTTAAGAGACCGACCCATTAGACCCATAATTGATTAGACCCTTTTACAAATGGGCCGATTAAGGGCCATTAATAGGGCCTCTACCATTTAAACAAGTCTATTTACAAGATTTCATTTGATGCTACCTTTATCATGCATTCGGAATCCGGATACATGTAAAATTAGATATATCATAGAATACAATTTGCCCGCCTGTTATACTTTACTAATTTGAATTTGAGAAGAACAAAAAAAGTATTCTTAATAACTCATCTAATTATAAGTGTATTTGCATGCATGAATGTTGCCTTACAATAACTACAATTGAACACGCCGGTCTTTAGCTCTTCAGACAGATTAAGGGGTTTGTATAATTGTGGACGTATGGTTCTAATGGGTTGATTGTGGGCTTTTCTTGTCTACTCCGAATGATGCAGGTATTAGTACTAAGTAAAAGGCTTCTGCATTTGTAATGTTTGAAATACAGGTTCAAGAGTGGTAATTATGGGCTATTTATCAATTTGAACCTTCATTCATAATAGTCTCATATATGTGCCTCACTGAAAACAAATGTTTTGGTCCAACAGTGGTTAATTCTGGGGTACTGTTTTTTTTAATTTATTTTTAGATTCATTGGTAGGTTTTTCTTATGACTAATGGCAAACAAAACGATTTCTATAGATAATGTAGGAAGAAACTAAAATCTTAAATGTAAGTCAAAAAACCCGTCTACCATCCAATCCATTAAGCACTTGGTATTTCTCTAGCTAGTTCAGTGATTAACACCGTCCTCCCATGCGAGACATTATTCTCGAAATGACATTAGTAATAAAAATATATCTTTAACTTTCTCTAGAAATATAAATATTGGATACTGGCATAGGCGCAAAAATATATTTAAGACCTAAGAGAATTATATTTCATGAATTATTATGGTCTTGCTTGTTGCAACCGGCAAGTGATCGGTAGAGTGCAAATAGTGTAGTGTGTCAATCATCAACTGATCGATGATCATTATTCAATGACAGAAATAAAAAAAAGTCCGCCTAAAAAGTATATTACGCGTGTAATGTAGGAGAAATTATTTTGGACGAGAGGATGTATTATAGTCTATAAATGAACAAGTAAAAGGAAAATTAAGTTGATCTCCTAACTCCACATGTCCACATTCAAGTAAATTTTGACCAGATGACTGATTGCATGCTGCATGTGTTTGTTCAAAGTATTCTTGATCGATGTTGGTGCATCTTCAATTCCCATCCTCATATGGATACCAATATAGTGTTGGGCCTAATTTTGCTAATACTGGGTGTATGTATTCTACTCTTGGTTTTGACTTACATCATTATTTCAAAATAAATCTTCTGAAATTACTTTATTGTCTGGATTATTCATTGAAAACTGAGTAAGAGGTTTGCTAGTTGACATATTTATGCAATGTTCTGCGCATGAGTTTACATGCAGAGTAGCTAGCTTTATTAAGGAGTTTGAAAATAGTTGAAATGGGCGACAATGATTTACATATTCCTCAGCTCGGTCATTAGCTTAGCTGATTTGTTTTCCTTTCAATAAAAAAACATAACTACGCAAAATGAAGAAAGTTAAACTAAGCTAGTTTTTACAAGGACGACATTAAAACTAACCTTTTAACACTTTTAACCTACACCTGAGATATATAGAGTTTACATATATGTTACCCATGCCAAGTACGTGCATCTTCTGTATGTCATGCGAGTAAAGATCCTCCATACCCTTGCATGGTGCATTGATTGATGTGCCATTGTGCGTAGCTAGAGCATATTATGCTTCCTTAGCTTGTCATGCATGCAATGGTTGTTCAAAAACTCATTGGAAAAATTAAGATAATATCAAAATCAAAGAAAAGGACATGAGATTTGGTTTAATTCTTAATCATTGGTAGATTAAAAGTGATACAAGAAAATAAAGCCCATCACTCTACAATGATCAATCCCCTCATAGTTGGATTCTCATCCTTGAACAATGAATATGAATGCATGTATGTTATGGCATTATGATTTCTACTTCACCGACTGTTTCCGTTGGCAAAGAAAAACATAGAAACTTAGGCATATAATCCAACCCTAATGGCTAGATCATGTGTTCAACATACTAATATTGATTTCTATCCACCTTAAAACACGAGAAGAAAGAAAACATACATAGTGTTTAGGAACAATTGTTTCCATTTTAGAAATTACATGCTAAAACGGAATGATGTAAAGCAGCTTTTATTTAGTTACGGAGTAGTTTATCTTCGAAAAACTTCATTAATAGTCATATGTTTCAATAGTTTATAAAATTTAGGTTTATTGCTTAACCCAATACTATAGTAATTAATCGGTTTATGAATTGACATGGGAGGTTACCAAATGCATAGTGGCCGACTGTTGGGAATAATTATCAAGCAATATGATAAGTATTTGTCATGTTTTCAAGCTCATAAAGTTGTTACTTTCTCTCGTATTTTTAATGAAGCCAAAATAACCCCTCCTTTTGATTCTATTCTTTCTTTATTTTTAATCTATGCCCTTCCTTCTTATAGGGAATATCTGATAATTAGATGATGTATTCAAGATAAAATAAAGAAGCATATCCCTGACACGATAGAAAAGATAATGTGGAAGCTTTGTGATAATAAAGTGCTAAAACAAAGTTGGCTAGCTATATGATAACTACTTTAAAGTCCGATCTATATATAGTACAAATTTCATATCCCAATTTTTTTTACAATGGAGTCAAAAATAAAGGTTATACTTTTTTTTCCTAAAAATTCTTCACATTTTTTATTTAATTTCTTTCTATAAAATTTCTCATATTTTTACATTTTTTCGTATGACGATATGATTATCTAAGAAAATTGAAGATTCAAATGACTTATTAATAAGGACCACTGCACATCTATTTATTTATTCTATTTCATTTTTATATTGATAAATCTCTCCTTATTACGTTGGGGGGTGTTTTTTTTAGTTAGGGTGTAAAAATTTTCACTTTCTTATATATTTGGGATTTAAAGTAACCTAAAATCTAGAAGCTACAAGAAAGAATGAAAAGTGGAGAAGGGACAAACAACGACAAAATAGTGCACCAAAGGCCAACCGATAACTGACTATGGTGGCCCGCCAACAGTCAAAAAATATTAGCATGTTCCGATAACTGACCATGAAGAAAAGGTTTGGAGTTTGCCGACTTGGTAGAAGGCGAATTTGGACGTGCTTTCATCTGTAAGACTAGAGAGTGTAAGATTTTAAGTCAGCCACTCAGTCAGCAGTCAATAGTCAATACCAAATACAAAAATGAGTTGGTGCTCTGTAGGATGGTTTCGTCGGGGAGTTAACCAACTGCTTCCATTGACATTGACATTGACATTGACATTGACATTTACTCCTTCATTATATATATAATTGAACCCACAAATTTTAAACATATATATGCTTCCACTTCTAGGCTCTATCTTTATCACCTTTCACTTTAATACCGAGTATAACTTACATCGCCATCAACTATGCTAATAATTATTTGCTTCACTCCCTGCTCGACAGATCTATGGACTATCAGTTTATACTTTATATGAGTAATATGACCAAGATTAAGAAGACGGTTGTTACACTCTTCTTCTTTTTTCTTTCTTTACCTAAACAAAATATATACCTTATAAATCTCCTTTTATATTTTACCATACATTTAAAGTTAAAATCATATATCCTTATGCTCATCCTTTTTAAGTTGCGCTTTGTTTTACGACTTCATGAAATAAATAATTCACGTTCTCATATAGCATTGCAATTTTTATTTCGATATTCACTTGCTTTAGAATTAGCATTTAAATTTAAGATTGGATGATAATTTTCAATTTCATAATTACACCAATATATATATATATATATATATATATATATATATATATATATATATATATTTCTGTTTTTCTTTATTATTCATAAAGCTTGATATTTCTAATTTTATCAATCTCTATTATATATTACCACTTACAAAGTTACAAGTCCTTTGTTATGTGATTTGTTGATCCATATGAATTACTTTTTTTGTTCACTGCCTAAAGACACATTATTGAAATATGGACCTCTCATATATTCCTCGAAATCTGAATTTGTCATATATATGACTGATTGACTGACTATGCGCCGGCTTATTATACTTCCCATAACAATTATATTGATAGAGAGGGATTCCGCAGACGACGATGATTGGACGACATGCACAGTCAATGACCAATTATTTGCACACCTCCTCAACATGTCTGGACCATCTTCACCCTCACAGTCATATCACATTATACCACAGGCTATTCGCACTACAAGACACCAAAAGGTCATACTCCGAAACTTCGTGTCTTTCCTTAAAGATCATATATTAACGCTAGCTACATTTATTTTAAGTTTTGAATTCACAATACAGTATACTTTTTCAAATTCAAAATTCTGTGTTAATTCTTTCTTTTGTGACAAAGATTAAGTTGTTTGCATAAAGTGACTGAAAACCAACATTTAAAATACAAAACTCGAGGATCACGCCCCCGTTTAACCGGTATAAAACAATATACCATGGACCACATTCCATATTTTTCTAAAGTTTTCTATATAAAGAAGAAATTAAACTAGAAAGAACTACTCATTTATCTTCTATATAATGAAAATCGTTTCACGGTAATTTAAGTCAAAGGAGAAAAGTAATATGGTAATTAAAGATACGCATATTGGTTTTTGGTTTTTGGTTTGGAGCGTACCACGTTGAAAATTGGAGTTTTCTTTTTCTAAATCGAATATATGAATTAATGGAATGTTTCATGGATAAGAACTTCTAACATACGATGGTACGAGTAGTAAATTTCGGACCACTTTCGCAAATTAAGTCAAACATAATACTTGTATGTAGTTTGTAGCACAGATGAACAATAATTTTGGAATCAAAGTTGGGCAGCTCAAAATAGACACGAGTAAGAAGCACACATGCGGTGTCGGTGGGGCGTGTCGCACAAGGCTGAAGAATGCGTGCCTATAGAAGCTGATGCATTCTTCTAGAGAAAATTAAAGGGCAAGGCATCAGGACACTGCTGCATTTACCCATCTTTAGGGTTGATGAGGATTTTCGTCAGTAGGTCTTAACTCTTGAGGAGTCATAATACAAGCTAAAGAAGATATATACATGCTCAAAATTATTGCGGTTCTAAGTTAATTTCTAACCAATAGGTATTTAATTGCTAGAAGAGAACGATGTTTGGAGATCTGCAACCAAGGCCAATGAGATTTTAAGGATTATTTTAATGATGGATTTAATTATAAGTCAAGTAGCGACGTAGCATATTTACTGTAGAGTCATTGATCTTTCATAATATACCATGTTAGGCAGATTGCATCACTACAACATCTACAAGAAATTAAAAAAAAAAAACTAGGGTGTCAAAATATTTTGTGGCCCAGTTGGGGCGACACTGTTGAGATTTTTGTCTCCCATAATCTGAAGCAGGGGCAAATTTAAGAATTTTGTAGCCCATAATATGGCGATCGAATATTAATTCGTCGCCCATGGTTGTAGGTTTGCGCTACACTTTCCTTTTGTCACTTATGGCTGTAGGTTTCTCAGTTTTGTCTCCCATATTAAACTCTTTTGATCCCAAACAAAATTAAGGTTGTTCATAGTTATAGTATATGCCGAATAGATGTAGAGAAATATAAATATAGGCTACGTAATTCGGGTGCTTACTGCTTTGTTTTACTTGTCTAGTCTTTTACTCTCTTGTGGTTCAAGCATCTTATTATAAAAATACGAAAGTATAGAGAAGATCTCCAGATTCCGTTAATAACGGATATAAATAAAACAAACCTAATTAGTATAAGTCTGGCATGTGGAATTTTCTCAACATGATGGCCACGTAATTATATAATACATAAATCTCATAATAATAATAATAATAATAATAATAATAATAATACCACAATGTCCAAATACGAGTTAAGAGGATCAATATACATTTTACTAACACCTTAATTTCTGTGGGTATTTCTCCTTCAGTCAATTGCATTCATGTCATAGAATCCTTTTTTTCTTAGATTCCTATTTATGATTAATGCTGGTCGTCGATTAAATATATTCCAAAAAAAAAAAAGAAAAAAATAGTGATGGTTGATATATTCTTTCTACTCCTTAAATAAAGGAAAATAAAGCATTCAAATAGTGAAAGGAAAAGATTATGACATGACCACTAATCAATGGTGTGTGCATTAATAGATTTTGATTCCTTCTTTAAACTACAAAGATTTGGTAGTTTCGAAATTCCAGATGAATATTAGGCATGCTTTAAATTATATTTTACATACAGGGCTTTTGTTCAAGACTTGTATTGTCACCAAAGTCCCGAGAAAACATGTTTATAAGGCGCACACAATAGCAATTGAGTACATCAGACTACTTATGTTCCTGGTTACTATAGTCTTTGTTTTGTTTTCCTTGTTTTACTTCATCGCTCGATTTGTTTATGTAAAAAAAAAAAAAAGAAGAAATTCCATGTACTGGAGTATTACAATTTAGGGCATTCTTAATCCATTGCGGAGTGCTTCAAATCAATAAATGATTCAATACACATTTTACTTGAAAGATAATCATTGGAAAAATAAACACGTACACTATGTATAAGCCGACTTAGTGGAATCACCGCTGCATGGGGTTTTCATTCTTCTCCGAGATTTAATAAATTTGACGTAGTCGATGATTGAATGAACCACTGCCTATTTACATAATGTGTAATTCATATTATCAGTTGTTGGGGGCGTACGTGTTGCTTGTTGGGGCGACAGTGCCTGCTAATTCAGCTTAAGAACTAAGAACGTGGCTAGAGTGATATTTAAGGGTTGTATGGTCATTGGTCAATACATATTTGATATATACTTAATTAAAGAATCATAGTTATACGGCGCATATATTTATTCAAAGCTAGATGAATCAACATAGGATAGATCTTTTCAAAAAAAAAAAAAAAAACCCTAAAAACTCCACTCCGTATAAGTTTGACTTGATCAAAAGTTAACGAAATATCTTAGACCCTCGAATAATTTAAATTTTTAATTTTTTCCGAAAAGCATCCAACTTCTAAATGTTTGACAAAGGCGGACTGCTACTCCCACATTTAATTGTTTAACAAGGGGATGGAATGATGTTCTAACATCCCGGGACAAGCGGACAATTAACAGTCGATGGTCTTTCTCTGATCATCCCTTTTTTAGCTAACTGAATTTATATTGAATTATTTTACATCTTATATGTCTATTTAAATTGATTACCTTTTAAATGCAATATTATTTCACAATTTTCATATAAACTAATTTGTTTTTTTTTTTTTATATTTATTTTACTCCATATTTGAAAGCAGCATACAATAAATGTTACGAACCACGGAGCGCAATACTTTGTCTATTGTTGTCACTTCATATAGCCCAATCATATTATTGAGCATCAGCCATTTTTCTAGTAAAGTTTGTGAAGGAAATACACCCAATCATGCATGCCTTGATATATTTCTGTTTCTTTTACTACTCCTACCCACTTTAAATGTTATTTATTTTCCACTTGCGCCATTCTATATCATATTAAGATATACTTAAAGCCTGACAATTTTCTGTCTTTACTTAGTAACTTAAATATAATTTCCTTATGACATGATTGGGTGCATCAATGCATGCAATCTAAACCTGAGCTTGTTATTGTTACATAACTGTATTCTTCTTGTTATTAAAAAAAAAATAAAAAAAAAATGTATGCTTCTTACAATCTGCTATATTATCCATCCTTCTCTTATATCACAAACTTCTTTAACCTTCTTCAATTTCCTTTTTTCTTTTTTAAACAAATTTTCTAATTATTGCACACAAGTTATTTTATATGTATACAAGGTACTACGGATAATACTTTATGTTAAAAGAATAATCTACTTTGCACAATGGTAGATTCAGATATATAATTATATTCACACAATATTTGAAAAAATAAACTAAATTGAAACAAACATGGAGTATTTTTTAACAAATTATTATGAAATAAAAAAAAAAAACAACGAAGAAGGGATAAAAATAAGGATAGACTTATAAATTAAATTTTAATTTTTATAACGATACATATCTCAAGTAGAACCTGGGATGCGGCCCTCTTTGCAGTTAGTAAGTGGTTAACGCAGAAAGTATCTTTGTAATTCAATAGGTGGCTCCTTATATGAGGGGAAGCTAGCATTTGTGATACCTTTAACAGAGGCTTGTACCATACACTCCATGATCCATAACATAACAAAGGACAATCATATCCCCAAGATCAATTCTTTGCAACTTCTCTCTAGAATTTGTTCTAGCTTAAAGACATTGGCAATCAACTTGCTGTTTGAGGTTTTGTTAATGATGAACAAGCCATTTAGAAATAGTTTTGAGAATACTAAGAAAAATTTATGTTCCTAAGATTTTGTACTAACTACCACTACTTAACTTATAATAATTTTGGCATCTTTTCACATGTTTTCACCACTCTCTCCTAAACAATAGATAATTGCACTAAAATACTACTTTATGAGGCTAAAGTTTTACAACATGGTATTACACTATTACATAGTATGTTTTGTCAAGTGTACAAACATTTTGCTCCATGGAAGGCTTAAGTAATAAGCTTCTTTTTCTTGAGATTTTATTCCCAAAATAATAGTGTACTGTGAAAATAATTAATTATGGTCACGAAAAATCCAAAAAGGAATGAAACTTTATCTTATACAGGAATTTTAAGCAAATGTAAGTTCCTTCATCCTCTTCTATCTTGAAAAATTATTTGAATCATTGGTGGGGGTAATAATCGATCGCTAGTGTGATAGTCGATCTCAATTCAAGTGTGCCAATCTATGTCACCAGGTCAATGAGTGTCTTCTTTGGTTAAGAGAATGGACGAAGGCAACGGATGAAAAAGTCAATAGAATTTACAATTATGATGGCTACATTCCTGCAATCCAAACAGTTAATCGTATCAAGAACAAAATAAGTAGATAACAATATGGACGTATATTTTGAAAGTGATTCATATAGTTAATAAACATTTTTTTTTTTAAATATATAGTCCATCATCATGCATAATTTGTAATGTTACTCCCTTTCGATTCTATTAATTAAATATAAAGTAAAACACTTATTAAACAATAATTTGAGGCTTATTAGATTTTTATTGGGTCAAAATAATGTTGATTGATATTTAAAAAACATAGCGGTACTAAAATTTTTAATAGTTGTTAATGATTTTTTTATATATATATATACTACATATTGAATATGTCTAAATAATTATTTTAAGAAGTCTTAATTTTTATTTATTATTGTAAAATTTGAATAAAGGTTATGCAATATATATGTAGGGAGTTAGGAACTCTAACTTCTCCACAATAGGCAAAGAATGAGACATCAAGTTTTATTCACCTAGATTCTTTTCCTTATAAAAATAATTTGTGGCATTGTGGATCTAATTTTTTCTTTTTAATAACAATGAGCATTGACTGTATATGCTGTATATGATTTGTCAATTTGTATGGAAGATTAGAGTGACATAAGCAGTAACGTAGTAGCTCCTAGAATACAATCAACATTTATATTGTGTATAATTTCTAGAATAAGCTATGGATAAATTAATAATCCGCAAAACAAGGGGAAAATAGGTACTGTGTATAAAAATGAAATTTAGTAAGCACAAATTAGAAATTATTATGAAATATTACATTTTAGGAAATCTGTTTTTTTAACTAAAGGGGCTTCCTAATATTTAGCCCAGAGTCCCCAAAAGTATCAGGACCGCCACTGCTAGTCCTAAGTCCGCCACTTCCAAGGGGGAGGGGCTTTTAATTTTATCACTATTTAAGACGGTAGACCATTAGAAATATAGATGTGTTTGTGCTAAAAAAAAAAATAAAAAAAAATGTAATACTCCCACGTTCAAATACGGTACGAACTACAGACTACTCCGTTCTTTGCATTATGCAAAGTGACCCAATATAACCCGATGAAATTTTTGTGTTGGTCCAACACTTCATTGGAAGTGGGGGTGTGAAACTGTGAATAATTGGGGAAAAAAGGGGTAAAGAAAAGAGAAGCCCTTAGAAGAGAGGGAGTGAGTTAGCAAGCATGGATAGCACGTGGGAAAATACTACGTTTGCCATCTGTTGACATTCCAAAGCTGAAGCTGTCACTGGCTACTCTGTGACGGCGAAAACGGCGGAGCTCTTCAGTGTCCTGGCCGTGTGTGGGGACCACGTGGACTCTCATCTGGATTTTCGAGTTGTCCTCACCTTCGTGGCCCCCACAAATAACCAAGCCAAACCATCTCACTTTGGAGAATGGAGATGGGCCCCTCTTGTTTTCCGCTTCCGCCCTTAACTGTGTTGGTGCTGCCTATAAATCCAACCTCAAACCATCTCTGGTCTCTGTCATACCCCGTCTTTCTCATTCTCTCCTTCTCTTCCCATCTTTTGTTCCTATTTTATCCTTCCCTTAAAGAAAACACTATATTTTGCTCCAACTGCATTTGCATACAATTCTCACTAATCTGGTATTTATATATTTATTAAATTTCCTTTTTATTTGTGTTTCAAGAGGTTTTGGAAGTTTATGATATTGGAACTTTAAATGTTAATGAAATTCATTGTATGTGTAAGGTGGCTTCTCAAGAAATGACAAGGCAAGATAGGGTGCCCATCTCCGACCACAAAACCTCAACCCCGGCAATATCATCTCATAAACCCCCGCCTACTCCCGGTAAATACATGCCCATACCATCAATGTCTGAGCGCCAGCTTCTCAAAGACCTCGACATCAATGGCGCTTCGTGGCTCGATTCTATGAGGGCTTCGTCCCCTACTCACCTCAAATCCACCCCTTCCACTCTCACTCCTGATGCTCTTGGATTCGTAAGTCTCATATCTCATAAACATCTTCAGTATTGTATATGTATACATATATGTTAACTCATTTATGGTTGGTGATCGTATATCATCAGCTGAACCAGCCCTCGGCCTTGGACATGTTCGAGCAGATTATACACGCATCAAAGGGAAAACAAATTGTGATGTTTTTGGATTATGATGGCACTCTTTCTCCTATAGTGGAAGACCCTGATCGCGCTTTCATGTCCGATGCTGTATGTGTTGTCTTATTTCATTCCATTCATTGTCATCTACCCATGCCTTGTCGATCAAGCCTTGAACTAATGTTCGATTCTGTCAATGGTTTCAGATGAGAAGGACAGTGAGAAAACTAGCCAGATATTTTCCAACGGCAATAGTGAGTGGGAGGTGCCGAGACAAAGTGTATGACTTCGTGAAATTGGCAGATCTGTATTATGCTGGAAGCCACGGCATGGACATCAAAGGCCCCGCTAAAGGCTCCAAACATCTCAAGGTTTGTACTCATTATTATAATACTATCCCGATTTTCTTAGGACGTCCTGAAATAATATACGTGGCTAATAATTCCTAACAAATAACAACATTAATGTAGGCTGATTGCTCTGTTTTTTTTTTTGTTGTCTGTACAGAAAAGTCAAGCAGTACTCTTCCAACCAGCTAGTGAATTTCTACCTATGATGGATGAGGTTAGTTTTTCTCCTTTTTTGTGTTCATTCATCTCCTATTAAAGGGTTAAATAAACGATGACATTCTATAAAAATTGAAAATGGATAATGTTAGTAGGTTTATAAGACACTTTTGGAGAAAACTAAATCCATTCTTGGAGCTAAGGTGGAGCACAACAAGTTTTGTCTGTCTGTGCATTTTCGCTGCGTGGATGAAAAGGTAATACTCATTTTTGTCCTGCGATTAACCATGATCTTATAACACAATACTACTTAATTCTTTTTCATACGATAAAAATAAAAAGAAAGTTAATCAATTTGATGAAATAAATAATGCAGAAATGGACTGAACTGGCTCATGAAGTAAGGTCAGTGCTCAAGGATTACCCAAAGCTTAGACTCACTCAGGGTCGTAAGGTAAATCATATTACTAGATTAATTTATTTTATTTTTAGAACTTCTTTGCCTTATTATATCACAAAGTATTATATACATACGGGATACAAATGAAATAATATAGTAATATATTGGAAACAAGTATGCCAAAACCTCAAAATATCGAGGATAACTTTTGTTAAAATAAGCGGTCTTTTTTAAAAGAATATAAACAAAAGATGAAAAGGATTGGCTAAAAGATTTAATATTCTGTTCACCAACCTAAATAACAGGTGCTGGAGATCCGGCCGACCATTAAGTGGGACAAAGGCAAAGCTCTAGAATTTCTCTTGGAATCACTTGGTAAGTTAATATTTATGGAAATGTACTATCGCACTTTGGTTTTATTTTTTGGCATTGGTGTGAAAGAAGCTGACCTTTGTTGGGTCATGATTTATCACTATATATTAATTATATTGAGTCTTGTCATCTAACTGATTGCATTTTTCCTCTTTTGATTGAATTGCAACAGGATTGGGCAATTGCACTGATGTTTTCCCTGTTTATATTGGTGATGATCGCACGGATGAGGATGCATTTAAGGTATCCTATGCGCGCAAGCTCTTGAATCCTTGCTCCTTTCTCCTTAATCAACTATTACTAATTGAATATTTTGGATGTTGTTGTTTCCAGGTTTTGAGAGAGCGTGGACAAGGTTTTGGCATACTTGTTTCCAAGATTGCGAAAGAAACAAACGCGTCTTACTATTTACAAGAACCATCTGAGGTAATTACTTACTCCATAGTCTGGAACATGCAATGTGTTTTCTCACCTTACGTCTATTGCATCATTTGAATTATATATATATATATATATATATAGCGCTACCACTGTTACTAATAAACATGCTCGAATTTGACCCGCAGGTGATGGGCTTTCTACAACGCTTGGTGAAGTGGAGGCGTGTGTCGTTAAGAAGGCAGCTTAGGCTATAAAAGCCTCTTTCATTTCTTACCATTTGGCTCTTCCCAATGATTGGCTTCAAGGACTAATTAATTAAGCTTGTACATAATCTTGTTACTAGAAAGGTGCAAGGCATATAAGCCTTTGCTAAGGGATGTAAGTTGCTACCTATTGTCACCTACTACTTACTTGAAATCTACGTTTTCTTTTGTATTATTTGCGTTCAACTTCAACTAATTGGGCCCCAAGGCCCCCTATTAATGGTCTCTGTAGTCAAATGTACCGACTTATTTAGCCTAAGTCAACGAGAATGTAAAAAAAATATATATATATATATATTTTTAAGTATGCGTTTGATGAAAGGCACATTCTAAATATTGAGTTTAAGAAGAAAAAAGAGTGGGAGTTACTGTCCAACAATGCAACTAAAAGGCTGCTGGAAGTGAAATTTCGAGAGTTTGGATTCATTGTGTTGATAATAAATGCAATACTCCATGGGATATTGATATTGTCCCCTTTAATATAATATGCATACTAGTAATCTTACTTTAATGATACATACTACTCCAGACAATACACATTGACTGAAAAGAGGGCTCTTCAATGGGCAAGTAGCTAGATCTGGCATGTTCTGATTCTAAGCAGCCCTGCCAATTGCAGTATGCTCGATCTTTTTTATGGTAAAGACGACCCCTAGAGAAACAAGCAAAGGGAGGATCACAAAGAAAGAAAATCAGGGAAAGCCATAATATTTGGCATAAGACAAGTGTTGGATAGATGAAGATAATAAGTGATTGGATGGATAACCAATTTTATTAGGGAAGCTAGCTAGGCAGCAACCTTGTTGTATTAACTAACACCTGCCTCAAACTCTGAGGACATTCCTAATTTTCATGCATCTTCTAGCTACTTTAATACCCGATGGCCGGTTAATTCTTAATGATGTTTGGTACACCAAGACCTTTTTTATAGAGGACATGATTGCATTTTGTTATTATTAATTCATACCAACTTTCGTTACTACTTACATTTTGCTCACACTCAAAGTACATCTCGACATATTTTCTCAACTATATATGGTTTTTAGGTTGTTCTTTTTCTAAATTGTGGATGTCAAAACCATATGAAAGATTAATGATATGATTTAAATAATATTTCGTGTATGTTAAGGAAAAAAAAAAAGAAACAAATTTATCGGAAGCAGGCAATTTTAAAATGTGTCAAGTTCCTTCCTTCAAGTAATATGGTAATTAATGTTTACTGTGATGGAGTGAGGTAAAACTCTCCATGCAAATTTCCAGAGAATCTAATAAATAACACATAATAATGGACATAACTTTAATTTGTTATTGTACACTGTAGACCTGTAGTCTGTAGATAGATGACAAATTCCATTCAGATAATGGACACAACTTTAATTTGCATGTCAAATATGTGCTTGCAGTTAAAGTATCCAATGTCATAATTTTATATGATTAGCTTCTACTGATTAATGAGTGTAGATATCATGTAAATTTCATATAACTACGCTGCTTTGGAGCAACTTGTAGGAAGTTGCACTGCAATTATCAACACAATAATTTTGGCGTAAATATTAATATTGAAATTAAATTGAAGGTATATTCATTTGAATATCTCTTATAGAACAAAGATCGTCTGATTATATTTCAAATGGGTGAAAAACGCAAATGACATAGGTGGGGTACAGGCTATGGTTTTCCCAGGCAAGTCGATCCAAAAGATAATTTTGGAGATAGAGCAAAACCTCTGAAGGTAAGGTTGAGAAATAATTGCGCATCTATAAAGATGAAGTTAACGTGTTAGAGTCATGGGCTCCACCTGCCTTTCTATCTAATTCATCATAAACCATAATCATCAGTGCATGGCTCCTATCAAACTTCAACCTTAGCATTGTTTTCCCCATCCATGCTGAGTCAAAAGTACTCTTTCTTGACATATTTTATGGATTTTTCGTTTGTTGGAAAATTGTTTTTATTTCACGTCCCTCCGATCCCCTGCTTTTCTTATCATATTTTTCCACCTTTTCTTTTTTCTTCATCTCTTCTTTTCCGCCTCCATTATCACTGTTTTTAACTTCTTCTCTTATATGTATTGCACTCTATTCTTTATAGATTATCTTGAATATCATTTAATCCTAATTTTGTCTTTAGGCTTAACTAAAAAAGGGAGTGCATGTACGTTAGTGATTGTTCTGTAAGGGTTCTTATCTACCATCATAAATAAACCAAACATTGCTAACAGTAGTTAACTACCTCTTCAAGTAAATGTAACCAAGTGTGAGTAATAATAATAAATAAATAAATAAATTAGGGACCCCTAGACATCTATACATTGGAAACATTTTACAGCTCTTAACTAGACATGTTCAAATGAAAGGGGCCCAGTTAAGAGTCCTTAATCGAGCCATTTGTAAAAGAGTCTATATGGGTCGATATCTTAAAAGGTCATGTTTTGTTGGGTATTTAATGGGTCAAGTCGGGTAAAAAATAGGCCAATAGTTTTCAAAACTTTTAAAACACTATCAGGTAATGAATTATTTCTACTTACTTGTCGATGTTCCACTATCAAAGATTGAAGGTGATACATGTAAATTATTACCCTCTATAGATAAAAACTATACTCTCTTTTGATGGCTCGACCCAACTCGACCCGTTGTACATACATCTCTATTGATCAGACCTGTTTTTCTTGTGATCCATTCCAACCCAATGCACAAATCTACTCTTGGTCAAGAGTAGCCATGTTAAAGTATGTATTTTATACTTATAATACTTATTATGTCCTACAATTCTCGGGTCTCTCGACTCTCTCCCTTGAAGGATAAAAGTTGTTGCCGCTTGTCCCAAATTACCTTACAGTATATTACATAATTTATTATGTAAATAAATAGTTATTGGTTCATATCATGCTTGAACGTTACCTATTCTAAAAACTTACAAGTCGCGTATTAATTATAGACGGCTCTAAAAGAGTGATTATTAAAGGTGTTCTTATTATTGAGAAAGAAGTAGCTCTCCATTTTATTTGAGCCACTTGAAGAGCCCTAATGTACATATTACTCTTACATGTGGTTCTTTTATGTACCTTAATATATCATCACATCCAAATACATAGTACTCGCTCTATTTTTTTCCTTCTCATTTGGAATTAGGAAAGAAACCAAGACAATATTAAATATCATTAAAATTCTATAAAATAATTTAAATTAATCTAAAAATAAGAATAGATTTTATTAAAAAATAATGCAAGTGGGTTGAGCATTAAATAAGTAGTAAAATTTCTAAAGTTTATGGCATTGAACAATTAAAAAATCAACCAACGGGCTACATATCACATAGATAGTGATCCTAACAAACTTTTTCAACCAATCACAATATTGAGAGGTAAAGGAGTAGAGGTCTTCTTAGAAACGTCCATCTCATAAAAAGCTAGCAATTCTTTGGTAAACATTTGCTGAGTTAGGACAATATCGTCTTGCAAATAACCGACCTCTATCCCAAGAAAGAAACTCAACAAGCCAAGGACTTTAATGTTGAATGTGCGATGGAGATGAGCTTTTAGATTCCTTTTTTTTTTTCTGTATCTGTGCTTGTAAGTATAATATCATCCACATAAATTGCAACAGATTGTAACATGATCACCATTCCTCTTTAGAAACAAAGAGTAGTAATTTTTAGACTGAAGAAAACCTTGTATGAGTAGCGCGTCATGCAACTTAGCAAACCACTGTCGGGATGCTTGTTTAAGGCTATAAAGAGATTTGTGTAATCGGCAAACCTTGTGTGATGGATTAAAAACACTTTGTGGCATTTTCATTTCATGTAAACTTCCTCCTTGAGATTGCCATGCAAAAATGCATTGTTTATGTCTAATTGATTAAGAGGCCATGCTTTAGAGGCAGCCAAAGCTAGAAGACATCTTATGGTGGTCATTTTAACAATCGGGGAGAATGTTTCTTCACAGTCAACCCCATATTTCTGAGTAAAACCTTGCGCAACTAGTCTAGCTTTGTACCTTTCCATCTTTCCTTCCTTTATGAGTTTGAGTTTATGCACCCACTTATTGCCAATTGCTTTCTTTCCTGCTGGCAAATCCACCACATCCCAGATTCCCAGGTGTGGTTGTTTTCTAGAGCTTGAAGCTCAGAATGCATAGCATCCACCCAGTGCTTATTTGAGATGCTTTTCTATATGAGCTGGGATCAACCATTTGAGAAGCTTGAGATATGAGAGCTTTATGAGAAGAGGGTAGTATATCGTAGGATACAAGATTGCACCAATGTGTATCTGTGACAAGACTATGTGCCTGGGAAATTGTAGGGCAGATGTAATCATTAAGATGAGCTAGAGGTCTCTTCAAACGGACTGATTTTCTGGTGACATTTTCATGAAGATCAGTGTCTTTATCATGAGGAGCAGTAGCACATTTGTCCCTCCTAGGACTCTGGCTAGATATTTGAACATGCTGAACAGGTAAAGATGGAGCTGATATCTCTTGATCAGAATCATAAGATGGCATTGTAGTATGATCTATATCATTAGAATGACTATAATGAAAGGGAAAATGTTCTTCATGAAATACTACATCTCTTGATGTCTAACACCTTATAGACCTTTTGATTTGGAGGATAACCAGAGAGAAAAAGAGAGAATGTATTTTTGTACTGTATTTCTTAATTAGAGTATTATATAAAGGCTGAGTAATGAGCTATTTTATTACATTTTTTAACTTTCTGATCATTATCACTAACTTCAATATTACTAACTCCAACATCACTAACTTGGGTAGTTTTTAGAATTAGGATTTCACAAGTGTAAAGACTACATGGGTTGGTAAACTGTAAATATCTCAAATAGTAAAAAATGGTAACTTTAATTAAAGAAGTCAACGTTCTTGATTATAGTACTCCATTATTAAGTTTTAGGGGTTCCATTATTTAAATTGTACTAAGGCTTAGCTTGTATAAGAAACCCAACAAATCCATAATAATTGGATAGTAATAAGAATTTTGCTCAGCATCAGACAAATAAATAATAAAGAACCTAGATCTGTACAAGTTCTAAGGTATCTCCTACATTATTGGGACATGCATGCTTATATTGAGGTCCTATATTTAACATTTAGTTCTAAAGTTTTTTTCTACAACCATATGCTGATATGCATATGCTTTGATATGCAAAATGCATGCGCCCACTAGCTGCAAACATGTAGTCCATTTGTCCCCCCAAGTAGCGCGCTGTTTTCTATGATATTCTTTGGATCAATAATTGTCTTAGTGGAGCTTGATTGATCAGTGAATTAGCTTGGATTATATGAATAGTGTATATTTATTTCTTTATTTTTTACTTTATTCGTATAAAGCAGCTTCCAAATAAGCTAAAGTTTAGACTTTGTGTAATATATATATATATATATATATATATATATATATATATATATATATATATATATATATATATATATATTTTACGGAGTATATTCGAACCATAATTCATGTGAATTAACAATTTAGATTGAATATGCTTTATAATAGAATGAATCAAAATAAGTGACAATGGCGGTTCTAGTATAGCTTCAGTGGGTTCAACTGAATCCATACTAAAACCAAATTATATACAATTTGCAACAAGTATCTACACGTATGCATTTCTTAGCTTAGTGGTTAAGCACATAATACTAAAGGGGAGACACAGGGGTTTATATCTCCCTTCTCATATTTTTTTACCCCTTTTCAATTAAACCAAAACTCTATAGAAGTTCATTGCCTCATTTGACACGCTCGCACTCCTACATATTTCATCTCAATTTCTCATACTCTCTCATTCTCAAAAACTCATTTGACATTCAATGCCCATCGTTGTCTACTATATGGTTGAGTTTTCATGGAAATTAATTGAGCTATTTGTAAGTTCATGGTTGCTTTTTTGGTATGGGTTTTACGCATTTAGCACAGCCATTTCATATGATTTGTCTCAAGCTTTGTGTGATTACATCAAACTTAATAATTTTAAAGTCAAACATGTTTCTTCCTCCGCTTCTGCTAATCCTCCTCAACATAATTTTTCATTATTTGATGATTTACCTCCCATTGTTCTTGTCCACGGAATTTTTGGGTTTGGTCAAGGGGTAAGTCAAAATTTCAATCTTTCTTCAATTTTTACCATTTTTGCATCAAGTTCATCGGACATTCTATATTTTTAACGGGTAATTTTTGTTTTTAACATTAGTTTAGAGATTGGATTGATTGTCCCATTTTGCTGGAGCAGAGAAGGATGAGAAGGTTTTGGTCCTAGATTTGGGTTCTTTGACCAACATTACGATCTTAAAAAATTTTGGGGTTTTTTTGGGAAAATTTGAAGTATAATTGAATGGTTATGAAGTAAAATTTCAATGATGTTCACGGAAATTGGGATTTGCTCAATTGCTGAAATTGATGTTGCATTGTTGACTAATTATTGTTCCCTGATAGATTCTAAACCCATAAGGAATAAATCTCGGCACACCACTGTCAGTGGGGGAACTTTAAAACTTACCCACATGGGCAACTTGCCTATTTTACCTTCGAACGTGGAAGGATTGGCATCCTGCATCCACCAGATATTTATTCATGGTTTAACTAGTATCTTCTACAACATTATCCAACATTTATCTCTTATCAATGATGATCACCAACATTTTCTATTTTTGGAACATCATACTGCTCCTTGCCTTTGAAAGCTTCTGTATTTTTAGTATTCTGGCATCAATTGCATTATTACTCTTCATTATATTGGATGTTATGCCCAACGTTAACTCATATGCATGGCCCAGTGCTCTATGTATAACACTGCCACATCAAGTGGGTATTAATTTAGTAATCGAAATTCCTCTTCCAAAATCTGCTAAGAAAGCTATTACTATGTATATTCAGAGTGTCAGATTTATTTTTCTCCTCTTTAGGTTTATTTTTATTACAAATATTAAATTATACTCTGTATAATAGGAATTATGGAACTAAGTAGCAATGTCTTTACATTTATACACTTAGAATAAAAAAAATAAAAAAAAAAAGTTTTGGAGACTTGAGTTTTAATCCAATTTAAACCACATTTGCCTATTTAAGTGCAATGCAAGCCTTCATCCTTGAATTGTTAGAGTACTCTATGTATGCTCTATTATTCTATGAAATGGGATTTGGGGTTTTGCTAACTGTATTTGTGTCTATTTATTTTTTGAAAGGACGCTTGTGTGTATGATAGCCATATTTGAATTTCTTAGCAGCCAAAATCATAGTAAAAACTATCAAATTCAATAAACAAATGTTGACTTTGTAGCAAATAGAAAATTTTTAATGTTTACTTTTATGTATTGCACATTTGCACGATGGTTAGAAATTTAAATATGAGGGTCATTCTATATAATACGAGAAAAAAAAATATATAGTATATGAATTTTGTTCCTTACAATCGCATACTATTTGGATTAATACATTTCATATTAATCAAATACGGAATAGCGGATCACTACCTTAGACAGACAGTAAGTATGTCTGGAAACTAAGCATTATATACTTGATTTTTTTTAGCTTTTATACATCGTATCCTAAAATAAGTTTAAAAAATGAACAAACTTTTGCAAATTATAACTTCCCCTAAAGTTGTAAACATCCGTCGTTGGTCCTCTTTTGTACGTGCATAATTACATAACACTCCGCATAATGGAAATGAGTAAGAAAATACGGATTATTTACGCAATGGTAAAAGCTCTACTTCTCTTGAAGTTGGTTATCTCCTTGACTTCACCACTAGAAACTTGGCAATCCTATATCGCACATTTGAAAAAGATAGACTATAATAAGAGTTGTCAATTCGAATGCTCTAGTCGGGTTCGAATCAAGTCATGTCGAATTTCAGGTTATATTTTAATCGGGTTATATTAAGCTAAGTCTTTATCGGGTCAGGTTTATACTTAGCTCGGGTTTAGCTCGGATCAAATCATGTCTAATTATTTACCCTTTTGGGTACAAGTCGGGTTTGGAACGGTCGATCGGGGTGCTGTTAAATTTCGGGTTTGAGCTATATTAAGTCAGGATTTTAACCGGGTTTGTGGTGGGTAATTTAGAGTATAGGTCATATTTAGGTCGGATATTATCGGGTCGGATAATTATCACGTCGGATAGTACCGAAATTGACTCAATATTTGGGACGTTTAATCAACTATTTTGGGTTCAAGTCTGATTTTGGTCATATAACTAACACGATGAAACATTAAGTTTTAGAAGAAATTCTATCCCTAACAAAAGTAACAAAGCATTACAAAATATTCATTCAAAGTTAGGTCAAATAATTATTAAGTAGGATGTTATATTATGCAAGTAAAATTTAGGTACTTCATAGAAAGTAAGTTAATTTTTCTTTAAAAAAAAAAATTAGAGAAAGCATGTATATCTAATCATTCGAATCATACTTGAGATTTGTAGCAAAAAAATTTATTGGAAGGGCCTCCCCGAATTATGTTAGTCAGTCAAAAGTCATTAAGATGTATAATTTGATCCATCTTACACTTACTATATATATATATAAGTGAAATTCAACAAATATAATGCAATTTCTCCAAAATTATGTTATAAGTTATTACGACTTTAGACAAAACGGGTCGAATCAACAACGAATCAAAATAAAACGGTTCATGGGTCACAATAGGCTAGTTTATAACAGGTTATATCGGGATATAATCTGTTTTGGGTTATAATCAGATCGGGTGCAGCACCGGTCTTGACATTTTAGAGGCCCTAGGCGTAATAATATTCACGGACCCCTTATGTTTTATGTGTAGAATTTTCTCTTATCCATTTCGAGTAGTAATACATGGTTATATATAATATGATTATTTTATTTTATATTACTAATTGCATCCGTAAAATAATTTAGCCGTTATAAAAATAATTGAATTTTTTTATAAAAAAAAAGGTGCACGCAAGGTCTACTAGTGAAACATTATTATTTTTTTAGAAGCAAATTAATCAAATAGAGTAGAATAATGATGATATTTTTAAATAAGTATTAATAGAATACTTATAACCTCTAATAGTTGGGTGTCTTATTGAATATTAAAGGTGTATTTAGCAAGTCATAAAGTTGCAAAACTCAAAAATCCAACTTTAATACCTGAGTATACGTGTAGTAAATAGTTTATATTTTAATACACAAAATGCTAATACATACAAACCTACCTTTATCATTATATATAATATTTACTAAGATAAAATTTATTTTATCAAAAAACTAAAAATAAAATCTTAAATTTCAAATATTTGTATAGTTATATGGCACAATAAGATTGTAAAGAGACTAAATTTATTCATTATAAGACTCCATAAACTTAATGTTATAAATGGTTTAAAGTAATTATCATTAAAATTTTATTTAAGATTTTTTAAATTTATCTAATCATAATTTATTTAATTAATTTTTTTGGGCCCTTCCGAACCCTGGGCCCTAGGTGATCGCACCCTTGGCCTAGCTTCAGGGGCGGCACTGATCGGGTGTTATTTCAAGTTTGCTTCATTATCAAGTCTATTCTAATCGGTTATAGGTTTATGTTGGGTTAGGTGCAAGTTTAGGTTCGGGTCAAATAATATAAGATAAAATCAATTATCGGTTAATATCAAGTCGGGTTACATGTTACCAATTTCACATTTAAAACGAGTACAGATCGGGTTTAAATCATTACATATTCAAATCGATAATTTGAATTGGGTCAATTTTTGACATCTCTAGCTATAATAATTTGCCTTCAAGTGTGAACTTTTGCTATGATTCTATAAAGGCGTTCAATGTCCATACTTGGGCCATAATCTCATACTCTAGTTACGTGGCCCAACCAATATTTTAAAACAACGGGGCCGTTGGGAACCACGAAGGTCCATTATCTTTTTTGCACGGATATGTTGCCGTTTATAGAGGCTGTAGGCTACTTGGCTGGCCTAAGACGAAAATATGTATGTGTCTTTGCGAGCCCATAAAACAACCGAACTGCTGTGAAAAAAGGTTCGACCCAACTATTAAGGAAACTAGGAATTCAGATAACAATCAGGACATAACTTTAAATTTTTTCATCGTTTGGGACTTGAAATTTTTTTTGACACTTTTAAAGACCTACAGTTGTCTTTTCAGCTAGTTAACTCAACTTCAACCAATTAGAGCAAAAAAATAGTTATTTTAATAATCGGAAAAAATCTATTAGAAGCATTTAAACCCAATGCAGTATAAAAAACACAACTATAAAAACCAAAAATAATAAGAGAATTCATGTGTTTTCAAAAAATATATTATTTCAAAAATCCAAAAAAATTAATGAGGGAAATCCAAACTTCATTAAGCAATCATCATCCGATTTTAATCCAACAGCAAACCTACAATTTGTATTTTAACATATATAGATGAAAGAGTGTCCTCAATATTGCTAACATCAACTAGCATTACATGATTGTATAACTTAACCTGAATTAGTTTGAATTACTACTATTCAAACAAAATGAAAACAATAACAAAGCTACCCACAACAAAGCACAAATCAATTTAATCATATATATATATATATATATATATATATATATATATATATATATATATATATATATATATATATATATATATATATATATATATATATTCTAAAAATAAATGTGACGGATTGTGATTACCTACTAGTGTAATAGGTTCTACCATTCATATTGATTATAAACTTATGAGATAAGATTTATGATTTTAAATGTAATACTCCGTATTTTAGACATTATATTAAAACGTTAATATGCTAAGTTGTATTTAAATTATATGTATATATATATATATTTTAGCATTTTGAATAAAATTATTTAAAGAATATTTTAGTACAAATTAAATAATTTAAAAAGTATTTTGGCGTCAATCATAATTATGGACCATCATTTACATATTTATTAATAAAATTATTTAATACATATTTTCCTTAATTATTCCATTAAATTCCCAAAAAGCCCTCCAAAATATCCCGAAAAATATCCTGAGTATCCTCTTCATTCTAGAATATTCTAAATGCTTCAAAAAAATTTATATTTATTTTATCCAAATTTAAAAGATAGCTTTAGTTGAAAAGATAGTTTTAATTTTAAACAATAGATTTTCAATAAAAATACCTCAAACTTATCATGGGCGGCTGTGATGATAAGTATTTAAAAAAATTTATTAATTAAGTTAAAATATTTATTAAGTTTATTTTAATTTAAAATCGATTTTTGTTAAAAACAAGATATATATTTTTAAAAAAATTTCAAACTTATCTAATCATGGTTGGATGCCATGATTAGTATTTCAAAAAAATAAAATACTTACATATATATAATTTATCTTTATTAACTAATTCTAATTGGTTTGTTTTGAATAAAATGGTTTTAATTGGTTAAGCTATCTAATAATTAAATTATTTTAAAAATAAAAGATTTTTAAAAATTTGAAAAATAAATATCATTTTAAATTCATACGTATCTTTGGTTTGTTTTTAAATCTTAAAATTTATCCTAATTTATATTATAAATAGACCCTCAAACCTCATCTAATTCTTGACACAAAAATCATTAAACTCTTTCTATTTCTTTCAAAATTTCTCCCTTTCTCTCAAACAATTCTACGTAATTTTGACTTGTTATTTGTAGTTTTAGCTATCATATTTCCTGGCATATACTCTATAAATAATTTGTTGCATATAATTTTAGACTTTTACTTGGAAACCTTCAAAATGTATACTATATGCTTAAATTATACAATGGATCTTATTTTCGTGAATTATACATATTATATATTGAAACTTAAGAAGAAGAAGAAATCTTTTAAAATTTCGAAAAGTATATTTGAGGTAAATTTTGTTTAATAAAGAAGATAGCCTAGGTTGGCTAGGTCATTAGAATAGTGTGATGAAAATTCAACAATTCCTTGGTATATTGGACTCTCCTTTTTCATTCAATTTATGAAATGAAATAGACATCTCACCTGCCTCTGATAAATTATTATTGATAAGGCAATACACGTATTACACGGTTCAACCTCAAATGATAATTGAGAAAGCCCTGCTAATGTAGATGTCGTAAAACAAAGCATCCAGTATTTTATGAAACTGCAAATCGGTAATGGGAGCGTCCTCCGATCCTTAAATAAGTCTATCCTCAGCTAACGTTTTGGAGTTAGAGAAAGAAATAAACATCACCCCCATCAATCACACCATATATGGCAGCCCACTTTGTCCTCAGAAACCTACCCATCCTCTTATGCTTATCCATTTTTGCTTTATCTGCCACCGCTGTAAGTATGTCTTTTATCTTACAAATTCGAATTCAGTTGTCACATTATTAATTAGTTAACACAGTTTCACAGATGTCGTATTTCCGCATATTAATCGGTTGATTTTTATTTTGGGTATATGGTTTTTAATTTTTCTTGTTGGTGACAGGATGATGCTTATAACTGTGTGTACACAGTCTATGTCAGAACAAGCAAGGCCATCCGTGCAGGAACAGACTCCATCATCAGCGTAACATTTTACGATAGTACGGGAGATGGTGTACTAATCAAGGACCTTGAGGCCTGGGGTGGGCTGATGGGCCAGGGCTACGACTACTACGAGCGAGGCAACTTGGACATCTTCTCAGGCCGAGGCCCATGCCTAGGCCGGCCCGTTTGCTCCATGGAGCTGACCTCTGATGGAACCGGTCCGCACCACGGCTGGTACTGTAACTACGTGGAAGTAACCACCACTGGGCCCCACATGCAGTGTGCTCAGCAGACGTTTACCGTCGAACAATGGCTTGCTCTTGACAGGTCTCCTCACGAGCTCACGGCTGTCAGGGACAATTGCAACAACGGCGATGGACTTAAACGACGCCGTCCAAGCAATACACTTATTCCTGTTGAAACCCTCCTTGCTGCTTCCTCTTGAATTCTAGTCTCTTAAGTAATTATTTTTAAGTTTGATGGCAAGAGTTGAGTGGATGTTTGATGAACATATATTTGCTTATGTATTGCTGAGTTTTGTATATGATCATTTTAATAAGTGATTAATCACTTAAAGTAATTTATTAATGTTTGATATTAATTAGAACTGTAGACAGTGTCTGTCTTCTATGGAACAGTCCTGAAAAAGCCATAAATTGCGGAAAATTTCTAAAAAAGTTAGGTTTAATATGGTGATGAATATGACAATAGGAGTGCTTAAATTAATGACAAAATGTGTTACATGCTCATATTTCCTAAAAAGTGACATAGTTTCAAGTTCTTAGATGTAAATCGGTTGAAACAAAGGGTTTTCCTGTTGATAAAATGAATTAAAAAAATTGAGAAGGATACTTTGGTTTTAATTTGTGTTGTGTCTATAAGTATTAGAATTATTTCAAATAAAAATTGCAACCACAGTGCAATGGATAAATCACAAAATTGCGTCCTTCATTTTTGATATTTGGTATTTTAAAGTGTATCTAGTACTTTGTATGGTACTTGGCCATTTGGCATTTATCTTTTGGCAAGACCTCACAATATTCCGTATATCACTGTATTAAATATGGACAGCAATGGGAATGGGATGGTTCTCTAGTGTTCTGGAATTTGTATAACTCGATGTCATGGGGCTGAGTGTTGGGCCTGTTCATAATGACTAGAGAATCATCTGGCGTGATTTTACTCATGTCATGTAGTGGTATGAGTATGACTAGTATCTTGGAGAACAGAGGTGTGTGGACATGCTTACATTGCCAGGACAAGGCTCCTTTAAACAACAAAATACCAACCAAGTGACCTGCCACCTTTCTAGCTAACTGAAAGCAACTTCTTTGACGAATTATGTTGTGATGAATTACAATTAAGTTGAGTTTCATTTCAATTTTTTTTTTTTATTGCAGTACACGTCAAACAAAGCGTAATTATCGGGGATTTATATTCAATTGGTGGGTTTACCATACATATGCCCATGAAGGAATTCAAATGCTTGGCTCTACTCTGTACATGAGACTTTCCTAGCGAACTTGAGTTATAGAATACTAATTCTATATGTATTTGGGTGCACTTCATTTTTAAATGCATTTTTTTATAAGCTTTTGATTTTTTTAATGTGCGATAATGTACTTCTTACTATTTTAAACATCCAACAAACTCGCAAAACACGAGTGATATTACAACTATGCAATATCCAATCATTCATATGCATGTGTTGCCATATCAAGAAAACTTATTGCAATGTCTCCGTTGTAAGCGGTATTGTATGCATATGTGGACCAAAATTACCAATGAATAATTTTTTTGTTTGTTTGACAAGGAAAAACGAAACAAAAATACACACCCTAACTTTAATAGCAAAAGCATGAGCTTTTTAGACCAAAGATCTAACAACTTTAACACAAAATATTAATCTAAATTTCTAAGCTAGAATTAGAATGTCTGTCGTATATTATCCGATCATGATAATTCCGAACATAGAGCTGAAAAAAGACCAAACTTTTCCCCCTTGTTATCTATAAATAGAGTTATCCAATGAATAATTTATGTTGGGTAAAAGAACAATGAATCTTGTGACATACATTAGCATTAGTATGCTACGTCTCCTTCAATCTTTTCGTTTTGAGGGTTACACACTTACATTAAATGCATAGTATAATTTGCAAACAACTACTTTGGTCCAGAGTATATAAGCTTACACCAGATGTACACTAAAGTAATATGATAACAAAATTATGGAGAATGGAGGTGTTCCAATCAACACATTTATTCGATAATTTTGTATTATTCTTTAATTTTATTCATTATAACAATACGTGATTTGGACGCGATTTTGTACATTTGAGGCTTTGCTTGTAAGAGTTTATGTTTACACAAGAAAGCCTCTTCCGTTTTCTGTTCAACTAAATTTTGGTATTTATATATAAAAGTCAATTACTTAGTAATTAATAATTGATGACTGATTCAGGGTCTAAATTGCTGGATTACATCATGAATGGATTGAGATATTAAGTTTGATCATGGTGGGCATGACTTTATGATATTACTCCTCGCCTGTAGTCTTTAAAATATTTGCATTCGTGTCGGCTCTTACATGATGATGCCGGCCTTTCATTGATCAGATTCAATCCCCCTTCGTCGTTTTAAATATACTCTGAACCTCTCCATCCAGCCCATCACAAAAAAATTAAATTAAATTGACAAAAAAAAAAAAAAAAAAAAGTGGACCTAGATTGGCTATCCGCATATATGGTAAGCCAATATTTATATAAAAGATCTTATAGGCAGAATACAAAAGTTATCGTTTAATATAATAAATTTATACCTTTAACATAAGACCGAGATATGTTGTATTGAGTGAGTAATTTTTGTTATATTAAGGGGTGACTTTTGTAAGGTATACAATAATTTTATTGTATTTCGTATATAGATAAGATTTTGTGATATTTATACACGCTAATTTAACGATGGGGTGGATACATTATGCAGTTAGGCAATAACTAAATTGGTTAAATACTTAAGAAAAATTACATTAATATTTACTATGTTTAAGATTGATTCCCTACTACGTTCATAAAAGTATTTTTTGTGGCTTTCTTCACACTTTTATATACTACATCCCTCTATTCCAACGTCACATAAGGAACTTAGGCACCGAATAAAATGCTCCATATTTGACAAATTTTGTTAGTATGCAGTTTTGATCTATGCATGCAAGTATGCAACATTATGCATGCAAGTATGCAACATTATTAAATTTGCGTCAAAATACCAAATATGACTTTGGTAACGCCGTTTTTTTTGCATTTGGGGTAGCATCATGAACATTTCGTTTACAAGAAATGAACATTGAAAGTTTAAAAGTTCCCCCCTGTAAACTATAATGATTATTGTTGGGAACACAACATCAGTCAATATTAAATAAAAATAATAGAATCCCAATGCAAATTAAGAGCATTAAGGACACAAATTACGAAACAATAATGATGTTATACTATTAATAATGAAATTGTTTTGTACTGATCATTAAAGTACATCTATTGTTCATTCCAGTGATACATAATGTTCATTTTAATAATACATATTGTTCATTTTAATAAAAATTTTGCTGCCCGAATGTTCTCTATTCATTTCAATAATACATAATGTTCATTTAACAATAACAAATCTTTGTGATATGTACATTTCTATTTTGAGTAAGCATAATGTAATCATATCTACTCGAATGTACACTATATGATTTTACGATGAATATTTTCTTTGTAAGTAATGTATATTTATGTATTAAGAAATGTACATGATAATTTCGAAATTTGTGTGCGTGTATAAAAATCTTAAATTGAAAATTATTTAGATTTAAAAAGATTCCCAAAGTTTTGTACGTATTTTATTTTCAATGCAAAAATATAGAATACCAAAAGCATTAATAATGCAAATTACGAAGTATTAATGATGACTTATGCTGAGAAATAATGAATTGAACTAATTATTAAAAACTTCAAATATTCAGTGCTTGTGAACGATATGTTCATTACGTTTCCCCAAATGAAAATAATGCAGTGTTTTATATGTAAATTTCTTGCGTTTTGCACCCGAATGTATATTGAGCATTGTACACCCGAATGCATAGTCTTATTTGCGAACTTTAACGGTGCATAGAGCAAAATATCATAAATTATCATTTAGACGTGCAAATTACCATATTTCCATAGAGTTTATTTTTATTAAATTTACATATATTTTGACCCTGAAAAACCTGTCATTTCACAATCTACGTTTGCCTAAATTTGTCCAAAAACTATAAAGTGTCTCCAAAATCTTGCATAATATATGGCCATATGTTACTAAAGGCATCCAACTATTATTATCGAGGCCAATTAACCTAAGGAATAATTAGAAATTTTATATACAAAATACTCCATATAATGTATGAAATATATCCCAAATTAGTAAAATTATTACATAAACTACAAAGTACTCTTTATAAACATTCAATCTATACAGTATTTTATATAAAGTATTTCAACAATTAATGTACTGATAAATAGTCGTATTCGTATATGACATGTAAATAAATGTTATTACTAATGAGTAATTTTGGACCTGTAATTATTGTATTTCGTATTGAAATATTAGGACGGGGTTTCACATTGTCCTTTGATCCAGATAAGCATAACTGCATAAGTATTATATTACCAGTAAAAAAATAATGCTTTTATAATCATAGAGCTACATCAGATATATCATAGGCACCAAAACTTGAGCACTCCCTTCCCACCACACCCATCCACCTTTACAGATATTAAATCTACCCAACACAAAGAGGAAAAAGCAAAGATCAGCAAAAATGGAGAGAAAGCCTGCGTTTCTAAATGTCATAATCTTGCTATCCTTGGCACTCCTTTCCCGATCCGTATCTGTAAGTCAACATCATCGTTCTCCTCTTTCATTAATTCAAATCTGTAACCTAACGGATCATCCTCAAATAACATATTTGTCCACTTTAATTCACGATTGTTAATGGATTTTTGAAACAGGCGGGTAGTGAGACGCAATGTGTGTACACAGTCTACGTGAGAACAGGGAGTGTACTAAAAGCGGGGACTGACTCCAAGATCAGCCTCGAATTGTGGGGTCAAAACGGTGACGGAGTTAGAATTACAGACATCGAGAGCTGGGGTGGGCTTATGGGCCCAAACTACGACTACTTCGAGAGAGGTAACTTGGACATCTTCAGTGGCCGCGGCCCATGTTTGGATGCATCTATTTGCGCCATGAGGCTGCTTTCCGATGGAACTGGACCGCATCATGGTTGGTACTGTAACTACGTGGAGATCACTACTACTGGGCCTCATGCCAAGTGCGCCCAGAAGAGATTTGATGTCGAACAGTGGCTTGCCTCTGACGCTTATCCCTATGAGCTTACCGCTACTCGTAACTACTGCCCTGCTTCTCTGTCCAAGGAACTCGTTCCTGCTTTGAGGTCTATTGCTTCATATTAAATCATATATTTGAAAAAACATTAGAAACGCGTTGAAGATGTGTGGTTTGTGATGAGATTGTGATTTGTGATGCAAAGATGGTATTATGCAAGTAATAAAGTTTTTTGAGACGCTTTAATGTGACTTAATTGATCATTTGCTTTATGTCATAATGTTTGTTAAATTTTGTTCGATTTCAAAAGTACACAAGAAAATTGGCTAACTCTTTCCATTTAAATTAATTGTGACTTTCATATTGTAATGTTAATTGATAATGTGGTTGATTATTCGATTTTTGCCTAATGCTCCTCATGCTGTCCTAAAAATAAAATTAAAATTAGGTGTTGAATTGAATGGTTTTTCCAATATTTTTATAGTGTTATGAACAGGTAGATAACTTTCTATGACAATCTAACTAAATATAGGCACACCACTCTTCATAAGTTTATTCTAAAATCTATTCTAACTAAATATTAAAAAAAAATCTTTTCAAAAATATAGAGAGCACTACATAAAATTTAGTTATAATATATTTTTATTTATTACAAATAAAAAAATTAAAATAACCTTTCATATTTACTCCATAGTTATCTTAAAGAAACTAATTTATATATATAATAATAGTAATAAAATAAAAATAATAATACAAATTATGAAGTATATAAATCATTTTAACTATCACAACTAAAATTATAAATTTACAATTTTATATCATTACATTTGTTTGAAAATTACTTTCTAAACAAGATTCATTTATAATATAAATCAATACCGTTTTGTATTATATTGAATTAAGTTGAGATATAGGTTATAGTTACGCTGTAAGGATTAGGAATTAGGATCCGACTTTAAATTGATGAGAGATGGGTAAAAACCAATTATATAATTGAAAAGTAGGATCATAAAATCATACACATGTGAAAAAAAAGTTAAAAATGCTTATAAAATATTATATTTTATTCAAATAGGATGGATATAAAAAAATTACAGTACGTTTATAAACTGGAGCCTCACTGTAATACACAAACACATACAAAACTTAAACACAAAAACACGCACTAAGAGTCTAAGGTAGACCACTAGCGTATTTCTTTACAGGCTAGCATGTAGTATAAGTCCACATCTAATGTTGTTGTTTTACCAACACCTCAAAACCACGAGCCAGATCTGCGAATCTCCGGTTGTTTCTTTCTAGCCAAATGAGATAGACAACCACAGTGCACAAAATTCTGAATCTCAGAAGACTAAACTCTATGGTTTGTGACCAAACTCTGAATCTCGGAAGACCAACCAACATGGCTCTTTGAAATCCCAGCCATTGAAGCAAAGGTTGCCATCAACAGCAGCAAAAGAGCAGGTAAAAAAAATACTCCTAGGGGGAGTGTTGTTGTTACTCAACAGCACCAATGATTTTCTTAAGAAGCTTGCCTAGGCACCTTTATTTGGGTGATGTTCTTCCCTTTTATATATAATTCACATACCCACTTAACCCAGATTTTATCCTTTTTCTAAGATAAGTTGCACAAAAGTTTACAAAGTACAGCATGTCAAATTTGAACCATCAGCAGGCATGCACATACAATCCCAGACCTAGGCATGCACTTACACACCAGATTCTAGTCCATAGAAATGATCGACAAAGCTGCTTGAATGACTTTAAGAACTTTTTATGGAATAAATAAAACTTGGCACCAATAATATTGCATAGTAAACAGGACTGATTTTATCACTTGAACCCTACCTGCATAAGTAAGCAATACTGAACATCAATAAATCATCCACAAAACAAACATAAGTTTCATCTTCTTATATCTAGGATGAGAAATTCCTAATTTATACCTAATATAAATATATCAGGGGTATTTTCGTAATTTATTTCTATATCTGATATGTGTTTTTCTGTATTTTTATATCTTTTGTATTTTTGTACCTGATATAACAATGTAATAGCTATATCTGATATAGCAATACCTATATCTGATATCTCACTTGTAAAAAAAAAAATCTAATATATCAATATCCTGATATATTATATCAGGTATATATTAGAAAAAGCTATATCTAACTAGGATGAAATTTGAATTGACTATTGCAAGCTAGACTCGTCTCTTCAAGTACTCCATGCATAACCAACACAAACAAATAAGGAGAAATTGGATCCCCATGCCTCAAAACCTTTATAATGTATTGTCAAAAATCACCATGACCTTTACAAAATCGATTGACTTTCCCCACTTACAAGACTAAGTGTAGCTTGTAATATGTTAGCTTACACTTTAGAAATGATCTTATATAAAATTACAAAACACGCTATAGGTGTATAATATTTTATAGCATTAACAGTCGCAATTTTTGGCAACAAAGTAACACAAGTCCACTAGTCCAATTCACAGTTTTAGGCATGAAACCCTAACTAAAAAAAACTCCTGCATAACATGAATAATATCACCACCCATCACAAACCAAGGTTTTTTTTTAATAGAAAATAACATTAAAGCCTTGTATACTTGGAGCTTTGCTGCTTTGAAAGAATCCATGTTGAACAAAGCTTTATTTATCTCCGTAGCAATGACATCTCAACAAAGTTCCGTATGTAGATGGGTTTCAAGAATGAGATTTTTTTCTTGTGATACACTATCCACCATAGGGAAAGAAATAACAACACTTTCCATGAGAGATTTGTACAATATTCTAACCTCCTTTTTAATTTGGCATTGATTTTGAAACGAGACTTTTCTAATTTATATTTGATATAAGGATATTAAGATATAGTATTGTTATATCATATATAAATATTGTTATATAAGATGTAAGTATTGTTATATCAGACATAGAAATATAAAAATATAAAAATACAGAAAAATTCATAACAAGAATAGACATTATGGTCTTAAATATAGAAATAAAATTATAAATATATTCCTAATATATTTACATTAGATATAAATTTGAAATTTCTTATTTTGACGCTTGAACCATTTTTCCTTATAAGCATGGCCTTTTCTAGCCATGACATATGAAGTAAAAGAAATTAATATTACCATCTCCAAGCCCTAATCCAATGGATTTTTTAATGCCAAATCTTTTCCTCAATAGCACTCCATTTCTGGAAGTCGGTCAACATCATCTTCTCATAATAAATCATGCGCTATGGTACCTTGAAGAACTCGAAGCTCCTCCCTCAAAGTAGATATTCAGTTTAATGTCCCTTGAAAAAACTAAGTCAAATCCTTTAAAGGACCCTTCAAGCCATTCAAAGCATACCAAATACTCAACAAAGAGTTCATGTGCTTGGATCTTTGCATTCCAATTATCCTTAATGGTGTTGAGAATATCATGATCAACCAACACATTAAGAAATCTAAAAAGGGTGTTCTTTTAATCAAAAGGAACATGAAAATCGCTCGAAGCAGTGGTCAGAGACCCCTTTCTCAAGAATCTCTCTTGTAGCAGACCTATACATAGAAAGCCAATTCACATTCGCCACAAATCTGTAAATTCTTGTGGATTTTTGTTGCCCACCGTGTTCGTTATTACACCAAGAAAAGAAGATTACAGCAATATTTACAGTATTTAACTCAAGATTAATGAAGCATTCATCAACGTCTTCTAGTTCAGATTCTCAATTGACACGGAAAGCATTATGTTTAGTCTTCATTTGGTAAATGGCAGAAGCAGGATCGAGGCTTTTAGGACATGCAGCAGTGCAATTCTTGATATTCCTGCATCTGTACAATTTATCATGATCCTCAGTTATAGACTCTAATCTTTCCTCTGTATAGTCGTCTCGACTGTCCGACATCCATCGATATACATTAATCAAAGCTGCTGGGCCCAAATAATCCTCTGGATTCCACCAATATGCAGGGCATGCTGTGGAACAACAAGCACATAATATGCACTCGTACAATCCGTCAAGCTTCTTCCTATCCTGAGGCGATTGCCTATACTCGCGTCCATTCTCTGGTTTCTTCTTCGTCTTTAGCCATGGCTCAATCGACCTACATGAAAATTTCTCGTTTTAATTAGTTCTAGAGAAAGACAAATTCACATATGTTGTTTCCGCATCCACACGCCTAGCGCACATGAAACTACACTTGTATGCTATCGAAAACAAGGCTCACTATATATATGCCGAAAAGTATATATACCACTTGATTTTTTCTCATACACAAATTTGTCACATTGTCATAATACATAGAATTTTATAATTAAAATTATTACAAAGCAAAAACATAACGTTTATACTTTATATATAGATTCAAACTCACGACTAAACATTTTTCAACTAAAACTCGTAATTTTTATGATTTCAAACCTACTTCTCGAAAATGTATACATATACTAATTTAGTGATTAATATCAAAGGGGGAAGATATGGAAAACCGAAGATCCTAATAACAAGGGCTTAAAATAGTGATCATAAAAAAAACTATAATATATTTATTAAAGGGGGAATATTTGGAAAATCAAAGATCTTAACAAGTTTTTAAAAAGTGATCACCAAATAACCTATAATTAAGTGTTGATAGTTCGAATTTGGACATCGTTCGAGCTCACTCTAATTTTGATGATAAATAAATAAATAAGAAGTATATGATATATACAACAATACCTTTGTCTCCTTAAGGAATCCACGGCTTACAAAAATAAAAAGTAGAAAATTGAGTATGGTGAAATTTGTAAGCAATTTACTTGTATTGGTTATAGAAATTGGTGAGATCAACGACGAGATCCTTGATGACAAACATATGCGGAAGGGGAGTGATTGTGGTAGGCTTAGAAGTATCCGAATCAATGGGCTTAAGGCAAGCCAAAGTGTTAAGGCCATCAATGTTCATAGAACAAGACCCACATATTCCCTCCCTGCACGATCTTCTATAGCTTAAGCTCGAGTCATCCTCTGCTTTTATCTTCTGTAACGCGTCCAAAACCTATCCCATATGGCAGCTCAAACATATTTAATTAGTCCTTACGAATATTATTAAGAGGATTAAGTGGGTATGGACGTACCATTGGGCCACTGGTAGAGAGGTCGACGAAGAAGGACTGAAGAAAAGGTTTTTGGTTGGGCATGTCGGAGTTCCATCGGTATATTTGAAATTCTTTCGTCTGCGGTCCAGCCGTCGAGGCCGAGTGTTGTTGGACTATCCTTTGTGACTCGGCGGCTTCCTTGGCATGACTTTGAGCAGCAGGGTGGCCTTCCAGTGTTGGAAAATCGTCCCTTTTTGTTGAGTATGCTCCTCCTTTCCTCGTCACTTTCTGTACCCGTCCTATTGCTGCTCTCTTCAGCCCATTATCTTCTCCAATCCATCTTTTCCACATCTCTTTCTCTATTTCTCTAGTGTTTTGATATCTGTCTCCGATATTCTCTTAATATATAACGTTTCTGCTCCGCCGCCTGTTCTATAAGTTTCGTTTCAAACTTCACTCGTTTCGGTATAAGGCATTAAGACAGGCATGCAGCTGATTATTAATTCATGAGGTGCATTGTGTTTGCGAGTTGTAACACTTGGTTCGTTGCATGCGTGAGTGAAGAGTACGTGTTACACATTAGGCCCTCTTCAATTTGTTTGAAACAATGCATAATAATGCTTGCTTAGGCTACTTCCCCCCCAAAAAATATTGCTTAGGTTGGTAAAAATGAAATTATGGGCACAATCATATTTACACATGTATGGATCTATTGTTCGATTATAAATCATGAGTTATTTACTTATTTGGACTTGTTCAAAAGCTTATAGTCAGCGAGCCTTCCACGAGTGAGACCAGAGCATATAAGTCATGTACATCCTTTTACTTGCTATAAATATATTATTTATCGGCAAAAAAAGGTGCGTGGTATAATTTTTAAAGTATTCATGGAGAAAACACCAAACGTATAAATGTTTAGGAATATTTCTATGAACTTAAGATGTAATAACTAACTTAATTATCAAAATGGGTTTTTTAGAAGTTAGAACACCATACCAATTAAGGCCAACTAATTCGATTTGTGTAAGTTCTATCAATGCAAGCTCAAGAATAGCTCTTCTAGATGTCCGTTAGAAAATCCTTCAACCTCATTTTACCTCTCCGAGACACAATTAATTTTTGATTGATCTTGGGACGGAAACAACACTTATTATTGTGCAATTTTTGTGTTTATTATATACACACTCAAGCATCATTCATCGCAACCACCATGTGAAGGTTATTTTACTAACCTTACAAGTTAATCAATGGAAAAAAAAATAATAGAAGATACAAACAAATTGAACCTATCATCAAACAATATACATTCGCTAAAGAAGATGACTTTAACCAATAAAAGAAGACCGGTTAAATTTTATCCTTGCATATTCTCACAAATGAAGCAATATATAATCGTCGAAAACGAAGAAGGTAATTTTAATGTGGTTGTGTCAAGAACAACATGGAACATTAAAAATCACAATTTTGACAAATATTTTAAAATAAAAATGAAATAGTGTTCACAATTGTTGATAATTTCTAGTGATAGAAGATTAGAACGGGGTTAAGTCAAGTGGTCAACAACTCGTCCTAGACTCCTAGTGCCAGTAGGGAGCAATGATATTAATAAAATTTTATAACTCAATACTCATACTGTGATTCAATCTTTCAACACAACACTTTCTCAGCTCACAATTGCGATGTACCCTAAAATTCTAACCCAGATTTTGCTACTCCATTTTCTGCTCTGAGCGCTACTCGAATTTCACAACTATGGGCGAAGAATCCTAATTCTCTCTCCCTCTCAAAAATCGCTGAAATTGCTTTCAGTGGGAATCGCTCGTAATTGCTTTCAGTTTGAAATTCTGTTCGAATCGCTGATCTGTTGCTCGAATTCTCTCGCTCAAACCTCTCGAAATCGTCGCCCAAAATCGCTCAATCTCTGCTCTAATTTCTACTCAAACTGCTCCAATTTCGCTTAATTTCTGGTATCATCTCTCTCATTTCTTCAATTTCCGTTCCAAATTGTTCACTTTGCTGTGACATCAGATTTTGTTCATAATTATTAATCAATTTGCTAGATTTCGTTCGAAATTGTTCATCAATGTTTGAATTGATAATTTGGGGGGGGGGGGGGGGAGAGAGAGAGAGAGATTCTGAGTGTTTTTAGCTGATTTCTTTGTGATTGAACAATGCTACTTTCGTCCCAATCTCTATACAGCATATTTATGGTTCGAATATAATTGATTGGTTTTTCTTTTTTAGTGTGTTTCCTGAGCTGTTGAGCAGTGGCGGACTGGGCTTTAGGCCTGGGGCCCAAAAAAAATTTCAAAGTTTTTCTAAAAAAAAAAAAATCAATTCTTAACTTCACTTCCCGAGCTCCCTCCTTCCTGGAGCCCTAACCCCCTGCCTCCCTGCTCCCCTGCTCTTCGCCAGTTCGCCTCTTCACCGAATCCCGCCGGTAGACCTCAGTTCCTCACGACCTCACCGAGACACGGTCACACCGAGAAACCGAGTCACACACCTCCCGGCTCCAGACCTCCAGTCTTGCACTCTTGCACACGGCCACACCGGCTCCACTGCTCGAGTCCTCCACACCGTCACATCGAATACCCTCCCCAGGCTTCCGGGCACAGTGACCGACCGGCCGACCTTAGGGGCTCAGTCACTCACCCAAATACCCAATCACAATCTCACAAAGTCACAAGGACACAAGGTAATTTCTTATTTGAGTACTGAGTTATTTCTAGGTTTTATTTAATTATTTCAATTATTAGTATAATAATTATTTCCTAATTATTTCATTGGATTTCATTGGAGTTGAGTACTTGAGTTGGGATTGGAATTTGGAGTTCATTAGAGTTGAGTACTTGAGTTGGGATTTCATTGGAGTTGAGTACTTGAGTACTTTTGATTACTGTATTTTGGAAATTATGGCTTAACTAAGGTGAAAATTGGGAGTTGGCATTGCTTAATTTTATGTGATTTGTAAGAATGTATGAAATTTTGAGGCGGGCAATGTTTGGTTTGTGAAATTTTGTGGTGTAACATACTAAAACAAGTTTGATTTAGTCATCAACATTATGCACTAGGATAGGTTAGTAGTAAAGTCTTAATTTACTGGAATTTATGAAAAATAAAATATATGTCTAACTCTAGATTATCTTGAGGAAATAATAAGATGATTTGGTATTTGTGTCCCCACCCCCCTCTCAATTGTCTTCACTTTCATATGCATAATCAACATATTCTTCACGCTGTTTATAAATTAGAAGATAAACTTGAGATTAAATGAACATGAAAATAATGCACCAACAAAAAATAGAGAATGATAGCTATTAACTTTGAATTTGAGGTTTAAAAGCAGGTTTAAACCCACCACATAGCATATGGATAGGATATTAGCATATAGCCAGCCCACTAATCCCCCACTCTACCATAAACTCTTATGCTCCATGCAATTCACCAACCTAATCACATCGTGTGTGTTGATAAATTTCTTATAATGGGTGAAATTGGGAGGTGGGTGATATTTTGTTTATGAAATTTCGAGGTTGATGTTGTTTAATTTTGTGTAATTTGTTGGAATGGGTGAAATTAGGAGGTGAGTGATGTCTATTTTGTGAAATTTCGGGATGATTGTGTTTTTAACTTTGTGTTATTTCTTAGATCGGGGTGAGGTGGTTTATGTTTATTTTTAGGAGTGAATTTAGTTAGGGTGGAATTTCAAGGTGGGTGATGTTTAATCTCATGAATTAAGTTAGGGTGGAATTTCGAGGTGAGTGATATCTATCCAAATGAATTTCCAAGTTCAGAATTGATGTTCTTTGATCATACACTTGAGAATTACATTGTTGCAGTTATAAGAGATGAAAGGTTTTGGAATTTGAAGGGTCTTCGTGAGCTTTTAATCAAATTGGTTGGAATGGGATTGTCTGAAACTCTTGATAATGTCTATTTACTTTTGAAGTTGATGTTGCTTCTTCTTGTCGCAACGACAAGTGTGGAAAGGGTTTTTTTTTAGGCATGAAACACATGAAAGACAAACTACGAAATAGCATGGAAGATCAAATGTTGAATGATTGTTTGATTACTTATTTTGGAGAATGATTTGTTTTTGAATGTTAGCATGGAAGATATCATAAATCAATATCAAAACATGAAAACTCGTCGAGAAACATTGTAATAAGTTTGTATTACTATTAGTTGTATTTTGTAGTATTATTTGAACATTTGGTTGTATTTTGTACTCTTTAAACATTTGGTTGTATTTTGCACTCTTTGCACATTTGGTTGTATTTTGTACTGTTTGAACATTTAGATATATTTTTTAGTATTATTATTTTGTAGTTTGGTAAAAAAAAATTATTATATATGAGTCCGCCTCTGCTGTTGAGGCTTTTGTATTATGGTTTTATAATACAAAGTGTAAGTTATGATATTACCAAAAGATTTATTGCATTGCTATCTTTGTTTATAATGCTTTGTTAATCTTTTTATTGTATGATTATGTGAGTAGGTAGCATGGATAATGTTAGGAGTTGGATGCAAATTCAAGGGTCGGGCAGTAGGATAAAACCAACTTATTGGAATGGAGTGAAAGGTTTTCTCAACTTTGCTTTTAAGGACACTATTCAATTCAAATGCAAAGAAAAGGTGTCCTTGTTTAAATTTCCCGAACTACTTTGATCATAATCAGGGACCAAATGTGATCATCTTCTTAGAGTAGGAATATACCCAAAGTACAATCCATGGGTGTGTTCCTTGGAGAGGAACAGTCCCTTGATGTTAAAGATATGGAGATGTTAGAGGATGAAAATGAGGAGTTTGAGGATGAAGATCCTCTTGTATCAGAAGTGATGGCTTGTTTGGTCTCTGATGCCACAAATGTAGTGGCTGAAGATATGAATGGAGGGATGGAGAGGATAGAGACCTTGTTTAGATCCCATGATAAGTTCCATAGATTGATGAAAGATGCAGAGGAAGAACTATGTGCGAGATGTTCAAGGTTAGAGTTCATTGTAACTCTACACCTTAAAGTTAGTGGTTGTTGGGATGATAAATCATTTAGTCTGATTCTCAATACATTACACAAGGCTTTCAATTATGATCTTGGGTTAAATTATGTGACGATCCATGCTTGTGTAAACTATAGCATTTTTTAACGGAAGGAGTATGCAAATGCTTATTCATGTCCTGTTTTTGAGTAGTCTAGATGGGAAGAAGGTAGTGGTGAATTTGATGATAGTGTTACATTTTTCGGAATCTTAGGGGACTTAGTGCAGATTCCTTAAATCTCTCTTTTAGTTCTTCTCCATTTTCCATTAGTGCCCAGGCTTCAAAGGCTTTTTATGTCCACAAAAATCGCAAAGCACATGCGATGGCGTAAGGATAGAGAAATATGGAGATGGAGCTTGAGAAGGACTAGATAAGGCTTCCACTTGATTCAATGGCTTGGAAACATTTTGATAAATCATTTCCAGAGTTTACAGTTGATCCACGTAATGCAAGATTAGGCCTTTTTGTTGACGGGTTTAATCCTAGTGCACGTTTAGGCTAAGTATAGCATATGGCTTGTGTTTTTTGTGCCATACAGTTCCCCTCATGGATGTGCATGACAAGTACTTGCATAAATTTTTCATTCTTAATTCCTAGTCCAATGTCCCCAGGAAATGATATTGATGTGTTCTTAGAACCATTGCTTGATGAATGTCAACAGTTATGGGAAGTTGGTGAAAACTTTTGACGCTCACAGGTGCCAATTTTTTACTATGAAAGGAACTCCATTATGGACAATGAGTAATTTTATTGGTTATGGAAAATTGTGTGGCTGGAGTACTTGTGGAAAACTTGCTTACCAAATAAACCGTTGAAGCATGGTTCTAAGGAGTGCTTTGTGGAATTTCGACAATTCTTGGATTCTGATCATACTTGGGAGCATTTGGTGGTGTCCTAAATGTGATGTTTGGGAAGAAAAGAAAGAGAGGCGAAAGATAATTATTTGGTCAATGGAAGAAGTTGGCTATATTGGAGTAAGTTATTGATCAGACTATTGAAAATATTTGTGATAGTGTATTTGGAACAATTCTTGATATTCCTAATAAGACAAAGGATAACTTAAATGCTCAAAATGAGTATTTGAGGCCTATTAAGTTAAATGATAAAAAGTATGTTGTCCCTAGAGCATCTTATTAGCAGACAGTTCTAGAGAAAGTTTTGGAGATTTTGTCCAAGATTAAAGTGCTAGATATCATTTAACGATTGCTCGATGTGCAAGTGAGGTGGATGAGAGGATCTCTAACATAAAGAGCCATGATTGCCATGGATTCATACAAAATTTGCTGCTTGTTCCGGCTTTTCAAGGCATCATACCTAAGGCTCTTTTAGAACCTTTGGTCTAGTTAAGCTTGTTTTTAAGCAATTACGTAGCGTATTTTATTTGCTAAAATTAATCACCTACTAAGCAAAACTGACACTTCAAACCAAAAAGCAGTGCATTTATGTGCCTTGCTCCTCACCCCAGGGCAATAAAGATGCACATCTTTTCACGTCTTGTAGGTATCACCTCGCTTTCTTTGGCTAAGGCGCTGGGTCGCCGGCGCTTTGGTTGCGCATAGGCGCGCTTTTTATAACTAAGATTCCAAACTCACTCGCTCCTGCTCTTAGGTTAGTCCAAAGGTCTCTTATTTTCTTTCATTGCCAGCCTCAAAAAATAATAATAAAAATTAGGACTTGGTCTAATTGTCGGTTATTATGTCCTGGTTGAATTTGTAGATGGTGTCAATTAGAATAATCTTCAATTGATGTGGGATAGTTGCAGTTGTCAACTTTCTGATGATTTTTGTGTTGATTTAATGATCAATTGTTAATTGAATTGAGAATTTGTTGTAGATTTGGAGCATGATTTTCCTTGTTTCCACATTAGGATTAGGATATGACTAATGCTACTGGAAAAATACCTAATCAAAGATTTGGGCAGGGATTTCCTTGTATAATGTAATAATCAGTCCCTTAATTCATTTAGTAGTTTGCCTGCCAAACTTTCTGGATCAGTTTGTAGTTTGCTTTACTCTTTTCATTTTCTCTTATTTGTGGGGTGTGTGTGTGTTGGGGGGTTGTCTTAGTACTTTTCAAGCATTTGTTAAATATGAGAAGTACAGACTACTAAGAAATGGATATTGAATTATGTGAATGGATGGGAATGTACCGGGGCTTGAGTTAGTATCCTGCTAAAGGGAATTCTAATTATGTACATAATGGTTAAGACTTAGATCTATGAGTCTGACAAACAAAGATGTAATAATTGACCGAAAGACTACAGCATATTATGAAGAATTTTCAGAACATCCTTGATAGACTTGTTTCATCTCTGAATTTACAACAGTACAACAATGGAAGACAAGGTTATGGAAATTGACACCCTAAAATCAACAAAGGAGCTAGCAGCAGATGGTCAGAAGCATCTAGAAGAGACAGTTGATGCAGCATTTCAGATCCTATCTGCAATGAACGATGAGCTCTGCAGCCCGTCCTTGTGGTCTACAACTACCTCTTCTCCTGCTCTCGTTTCTGAAACTAGTACTGGCACTGCTACAACTATCACTGCTAATGGGCACAGTGAGGGTTCAAATGGGGACGTTTCAATATATTCAACCCACCACTTGGATATGGGTGGGGGTGCACTTGAAGAAGCACGTCTTCGTTATAAATCTTCTGTGGCTTCCCTTCGTGCTGTTCTCAACGCCATGCCGCAGAACCACATGGTAGTTTCCTTTTTTTTTGTAATTGCAAGAATTTATTCATTTTTTGAATTTGGCTAGATATTTATGATTCAATGTAGTTATTTTTATGTGCTCTCCTCCCCTGGCTAATAGTTGAAGTTCTTTTACTCTAGTTCTTAATATTTTCTGAATATTGATTGACATTTGTCTTATAGAATCATAGGGAATCAGAAATTTAGCATCACGTATTCTCTCATGATTTGACAGGGATAAACGGAATGTCCCTCGAGATGAAATAATTTTGATCATATTTACTTTTTTCAAGATCAGCATTATACTAGGTTTAGTTGAATTAAAAATCAATCCCTGTGAACCAAGTTTTCAAACTTTCATCTGTTAGATTTGTAAAATCAGAAAATAATGGAAGTTATAATAGTTTCCAAGGGTAGAAAGATTCTTCCGGCTTTGAAGAAGGATGCCGCACATCCCTTCACATTCCTTGTCTAGTTACAAATATCTTCTCCCTTCTCACCTCCCTAAAGGAGTGGCTCTGTTGTCATTTTTTTCTTCATAGTCCACAGGGATTGAGTTTGATCACAGTTTTCTTGTTTGCTCCTCTCTGTTTTGCCCCTTAAATTAATATTCATTTATTGGATTTTCAAATAACGGGGCTGTTGCTGCTGTATCTATTGACAACTGACTTGTGCTAATGTCTTTATTTTGGTCAGGAAGATGTGGATGACTCTACCTCACATGATAATGAAGATGAAATAGAGAAGTTAGAAGGTCAAGTTTCTAGTCTGAGGATGGTAATATTATAGCTTAATAACTGCGATTATTCTTATCTTAAAAAATGTCACTACTGTTATTAGTCCTTCTCTAGTGACTAATTTCCATTTTCATGAAAGTATGACGTTGAGTGTTATTGTGTATATCATGGATATTTATTGTGGCACAGTAAGAATAGTGTTAGGATAGTAAAACTGCTCCTCGTGATTGTTGAATTAATAACTAGTGACCTGATGTGATGGGATTAAAAAGATAGATTGAGTGAATTGGTTTAAAGATATTAAGTTTAGCCGTTTTGAAAAAGAGAAGAATTCTCTATTTATCTTCTGCTTTTGTAATTGCAGGATCTTGGAGAAAAGAATAAGCACCTGAAGTATCTCATAGATCAATTTCGAGATCTTATTACGGATATATCAACTTGGCAAAGCCCGTGTTCTGTTGCAAGATAGCATATTTTGAACCACAGCATATGTATCAGCAAAATCTGCATTTGTTTCTGTCAAATATGAGCCTCCGTCATATATTTTGCTTGTAATTAGAGAAAACTGAAGTGAATAGAACTACCAGACAATATAGGATAGTTAAGGCTGCATCTCATATTTGTATACTGCATCTTGTATTTGTATGTATTGACTAGAAATAGTGGCGGCTGCATCTAAAATTTGTATGTTTATGCGACAATGTTCTGATTCAGTAAGCCCCTTGTCATAGCAGCAAAGTTCTTTGTTTCTTAACTGTTAATTTCTTAACTGTTTCGATCACAAATTCTCAACCAGAAATCTGAGACAATCCGAAAACAACTCATAACCCAACCTTGATTTAGATTTATTTGACTGCAAATCTACCAGTTTTGACTTTTGAAGAGTCTTATTTCGAATCTGTATTAACTAAAGAACTGGTTCGTTTTTGTGTCGGCTTCAATTTGAATTGACATTACTCAGAAAATCAATGACAGTAGGAAGTAGTAATAAAGGGGTGAAAAAAGTTGTTTCATCAACCGACCATTTGAAGCTACGAATCATCATAAGTTCACAACTCGGTTACTGCTACAAGCACCAATCGGCCGGTGCCCCAACAGTTGCATGAAACTGAAACATCACCACCAACATGTAATTGAGTTGCCTACGAAAAAGTACTCAAGATTGCGATGCTTTCCTTTGCTATGGATGGTATGCAATGCACAAAACATTTTTAGTCGTACGTTATTTTTGAGGGAATTACCATGCTGCTTTTTGAGTTTTATCCAATACATTACACTGACAGTATATGCTTGAGACCAGTCCGAGTGGGTTGGGGGCTTGGGTCGTGGCTTCATGATTCGTAACTGACCCACTTAAACTTTAGGTTAGGCCGAGTTTGGGTTGGGTTGGATTGATGCTGCCAACTAGCCATTTCTAGCTAGCCATTTCTAGGTAATACAGACTAATTAATAAGAATTGAAACCTTACATACCTCTCGGAAGATGGGAGTCCTTACGGCTAAGCCTTCTCTATTTTTCACCTAAAATGCGTATTACTATATGCATCATTTTATTACTTAGCTTGTTTGTATTCCAAACTCAATGAGTTTTATACTTGTAATGATTTCTACAAGACGGGATGGAATAACGCGGAAAAAAGAAGAGAGATCATCATGAAAAGAGAATGTAATATATATATATATATATATATATATATATATATATATATATATATATATATATATATATATATATATATATATATATATATATATATATATATAGGGGCGGGTTCTGGTGAGAACCCCTCCTTATATAAGAACCATGCACATATAAGAACTCATCTATAACCGTTAATTAAGTGTACTTTGATGGCTGTGATTAATTCTTCAATAATGGTAAAATTGTAAATATAGAAAAATTTGAAATTAATTGGCAGTTGAGAAAATTCCGCACCCCGTAATTAGTGGGTAGTTTCCAAAAACGTCTCTTTATATTATTAATGAATCAGACTTTCAATGTCAACTTGCAAAATTTTTTAATAGTTTCCAAATTATTTCTATTACTTTATATTTGATTTTCACTATTTTTTTAGTTGTAATTTGAACACCAATATTTAAATTTGGAATATCCATATTAGACCTTAAAACAATAGCATAAACATTTAAAACATATGTGTTAAGATTTAGAACATCGCTACTCAACTTTAGAACATGATGTGATTCTTGATCCGAAAACCAAGTTATCACAAGGATATGTTCTAAGCTTCGTCCTATACAGATAAATCACCAAGAACTAGGCAAGAACTGATTTTAATTAATTAAGAGTCCACTTAATTAATCAAACCAATGAATGTTTTAACTAAAACACCCAAAACAGCAACCAACTCGCAAGTTAGCCAAAGAAATATTTAGGCAATCCAACCAAAATATCACTCAAAAATATATGTGTTTTGTATTGCTCAAAATCTGAATGAATGAATTGTTGTGAATTACATGGAGTATTTATAGCAATCCTTTCCTAAAACTATTAGAACTCTAACTAGAATAAAACTCCTTCTTTTCCTAAACATATTAGAGTTCTAGCTTGAGTAAAACTCCTACTTTTCCTAAACATATTAGAGTTCTAGCTTGAGTAAAACTCTTCCACTTTGCCTTGATCTCCAAGCAGCTGCCACTTTTAATCTTGAGTAGGAATCCCTCTTGAAATAGGAAACCTAACTTAACCTTGTGCGCCAAGTAACGTTACACGATTCTCCAACTTAATTAACTACGCACACGTACAAAAATAATTAAGAACATAAAGAAACCTAAGGTCTAAACCAAGAAAAACCCTTTCAAGTGAAAGGTAAAAACTTGTAGACCAAAATCTAAGAAAGCTTTTAAAGAAACCTTAAAGAACTATCAAGAAGCTTCAAGAACTCCCAAGAACGCCACCATACAAAGCGTGGCTTTGTCTTGATGCCCCCGATAGTAAGTTTGACCTATTGAAGAAGCTTCCAAGTATAGATTCATGCTTTCTTGACTTTCTTGGAATAATTCTTCAACATGCTCCTTGTTCACATTGATGCACGCATCATCCTCCCCTTCTTCAAAAGAATTTGCCCTCAAATCTTCAATAGCATCATCTGGCAAATACTTCACCAAATCCCCAACATTAAATGTTGCGCTTACACCATATTCTCCCGGCAATTCAAGCTTATATGCATTCTCATTGATCTTCTCAATAATCTTGAATGGCCCCTCACTTCTTGGCATCAATTTATTCTTTCGTTTGCTAGGAAATCTTTCTTTTCTCAAGTGTAGCCACACCAAGTCGCCAACTTCAAAACTTTGTGGCTTTTTGTTCTTGTTAGCTCGTGCTTTGTAGAGTTCATTGACACGTTCAATCCTAGCTCTAACTTGTGCGTGTAGCTTCATCATGTACTTGATCTTAGCCTCGGCATCCTTATGAATTAATTCCCCTTTTGGAATTTCAATCAAATCAATGGGCATTCTTGGATTGCCACCATAAACAACTTCAAATGGCGTGTGTTTTGTGGCATAAGTAGGTGACCTATTGTAAGCAAACTCGGCATGAGCAAGCTTAATATCCCAATCTTTTTGCGTTTTGCTCACCAGTCCACGTAAAAGCACACCAAGAGTTCGATTTGTTACCTCCGTTTGTCCGTCCGTTTGCGGGTGATATGATGTACTAAATAACAGCTTCGTTCCCACCAACTTCCATAGTGATTTCCAAAAGAAACTCATGAACTTTGTATCACGATCACTCACAATACTGTTCGGCAACCCATGTAGTCTCACCACTTCCTTGAAATACAATTCCGCCACTTTCATAGCATCGTCCACTTTGTGACAAGGTATGAAATGAGCCATCTTGGAAAATCGATCCACTACAACCATGATTGAGTCCTTTCCTCTTTGAGTCCTTGGCAAACCAACTACGAAATCCATAGACACGTCTTCCCAAGGTGAATCTGGCACGGGCAAGGGCGTATATAAGCCTTGATGAAACGTAGCCTTGGCTTTTTGACATGTTGCACACCTAGAAACTATTGATTGTACATCCGCTAGCATTCTAGGCCAATAAAAATGCTCTTGCAGCATAGTTAATGTTTTCGTTATGCCAAAATGTCCCGCTATCCCTCCACCATGCACTTCTCTTACTATTAATTCTCTAATAGAACACTTAGGCACGCACAAACGATTCCCCTTGAAAAAAAAACCGTCTTGTAAAACATAGGAACCTACGGCCCCCTTGGAACACTCCTCTAGGATTGTAGAGAAATCCACGTCCCCCTTATAGTACTCCTTGATTAACTCGAAACCAAGTAGTTTACAATTCAATACTCCAAGCAACGTGTGTCTTCTAGATAGTGCATCGGCCACTACATTTGCTTTCCCCTCTTTATACTTTGAAGAAAAATTGAAAGCTTGTAGAAACTCTACCCATTTAGCATGTCTAGGGTTCAATTTTTGTTGACCATGAATGTACTTCAAAGCTTCGTGATCACTATGCAACACAAAGTGATTTGGGCGCAAATAGTGACTCCAATGGTCCAATGCTCGCACAATAGCATAGAACTCCTTGTCATAGGTAGAATAGTTCAATCTAGCACCGTTCAATTTCTCACTAAAATAGGCAATAGGGCGCTTCTTTTGAACCAAAACGGCACCAATCCCCACACCACTAGCGTCGGTTTCTACCTCAAATGGTTGTGAAAAATCCGGCAATGCAAGTACGGGTGCTTCACATAGCTTCCTTTTGACCAAATCAAATGCACGTTGGGCTTCCTCGGTCCACTCGAATTTTCCCTTGTCTTTCTTCAAGCATTCAGTCATAGGTGCAACTATCGTGGAAAAATTCTTCACAAATCTTCTATAAAATGACGCTAGACCATGAAACGATCTAACTTCACTCACATTGGTAGGTACGGGCCAAGTCTTGATAGCTTCAACCTTGGATTGATCCACGGACACACCATCTTTGGATACTACATACCCTAGAAACGTCACGCTAGGAACAAGAAAATAACATTTTTCCAATTTTGCGTACAACTTCTTCTCCCTAAGAACCTCAAAAACGCTTCTCAAATGCATTAGATGATCATTGAAATTTTCAGAATAAATTAATATGTCATCCAAGTAAACAACTACGAACCTTCCAAGAAATGGTTTCAACACCTCGTTCATCAATCTCATAAATGTACTAGGCGCATTGGTTAGACCAAAAGGCATGACTAACCACTCGTACAACCCCACTTTAGTCTTGAAAGCCGTCTTCCATTCATCTCCTTCCCTCATGCGTATTTGATGATAGCCACTCATAAGATCAATCTTGGAAAATAGCTTTGAACCATGCAATTCGTCTAACAAATCATCAAGTCTAGGTATAGGAAATCTATACTTGATGGTTATGTTGTTCACACTCCTACTATCAATGCACATACGCCAACTCCCGTCTTTTTTTGGAACTAGCAATGTAGGCACGGCACATGGGCTCATACTCTCTTTCACGTAGCCTCTTTGCATCAATTCCTCTATTTGACGTTGCATTTCCTTTGTTTCTTCCGGATTACTTCTATATGCTGCCTTGTTAGGTAGTGGAGCTCCCGGAATAAGATCAATTTGATGTTCAATACCACGAATTGGTGGTAATCCCGGTGGTAATTCACTAGGAAAAACATCACAATACTCTTGCAATACCACTTCTAATTCCACGGGCCTCTTTTCTTGTTTACTCTCATTCACTTGCACATTGTTAGCCACCATAATATATACTATATTGTTATTGTTGATCTCTTTCTCCAACTCCTTTTCCCCAATTAAATATGCACCTTTCGAACTAGGGTTAATTCTATGATCAACAAGTGGTTTCAATGCATATGATTTTTCCCCCTTTCCTTTTCGAATTATATACACATTTGTCCTACCATTAAACTTGACAAATCTATCATATTGCCATGGTCTACCCAATAAGATATGACAAGCATCCATGGGGCATACATCACATAAAACTTTATCATGATATTTGCCAATTGAAAAGGTGATTAGGGCTCGCTTCGTTACCTTTACGTCACTAGCATCATTGAGCCAATGTAGCTTGTAAGGTTTTGGGTGATCGGTTGTAGGCCACTCTAATTTGTTGATCAATGTTGTAGACACCACATTTGTGCAACTTCCCGAGTCTATTATTACGTCACACAATCGATCTTCCACCTTGCACCTTGTTAAAAAGATTTTCTCTCTTTGATTCTCTTCAACGGGCATAGGTTTAGAGTGAAGAGCTCTCCTTAGAACCAAGCTCTTTCCTTGCGTTTCACCATCAACCTCTTCGGCACTACCCTCCTCTTCTTCAAAATCACGTTCTTGCTCGACCACAACCTCCATGTCACTACTTCCCTCGCACCTAGCTTTCTCTTCTTCCCATTCTTGAGCCGTCATAGTGCGTTTTGAGTAGCAATTGCTTGCTATATGGCCAACACTCCCACATTTGAAACATTTTCTATCTTCGGTCACCTTCTTGCTAGCTTCGTTTCTGGGTTTGTTATCTTTAGCATACGAATTAGAAGAAGTCCTATCAAAGGTAGGCTTGTCACTAGCCTTTGTGAACGTGCGTGTGAACGGCTTCACACTTGAGGTCTTCTTGGCCTTGAATTGTCTTTCAACCTTAATGGCCGCCTTGCATACTTCTTCAAATGAATAGTATTCATGCAATTCAATCTTCTCTTGAACATTTTCGTTCAAACCTGCAATAAAACGTGCTATTTTGTGCTCTAGAATTTCTTCTAAATCACACAATAAACATAGTTTCTCAAATTCACACAAATAAGCCTCCACGGATTGATTTCCTTGCTTAAAAGTCTGCATCTTGAGATACACTTCTTGCACGTACTCATGGGGCACAAATTGACGCTTCATATATTTCTGTAATTGTGTCCAAGTAGTGATCTTGGATCGTCCCTCCTTGCGTCTCTTTTTCTTGAGATTATCATACCATAAACTCGCATAACCCGTGAGTTTTAATTCAGCAATTTTGCACCTCTTTCGTTCATCATACTCCTTGTAATCAAAGAGTGTTTCTGCTCTTCTAACCCACTCAAAATATTTTTCGGGGTCTAGCATACTACCATTGAATTCTGGAAAATCTAACCTTATATTTCGGTCATCATCTTTGGCCTTGTTCTTCCGTCTATGCCTTCTAGGTTCATCACTTGAAGATGAATCTTTATGGCGTGATCTACTTGCTTTTCTCCTTTCATATTCGTCTTCACTTGAACTAGAACTTGCAACTGATTTGTTCTTCCTTGAAGATGAAGTTTTGTCACGTTCGTCAAGCCTAGCCAATACTTCTTGCAATTGTTGTGACAATCGCTCTATTTGACGATCCCTTCGCAAGTTATGCGCTTGATCAAGGTTCAAACCCCTTGGAATCCCTGGGATTTCTTCGTCACTCATTGCTCCTACACAAACCAGGTTAGTTTATGCAAAAATCTTGATTAAAAGATTGAATCTTGATTGATTCTTGAAACAAATAAAAACCGTTCTCCAAATCGCAACTCCGTGTAACAATCTCAAAAGTTTGAGGTTGTACAGACTTCGTTACGCGTCCAATTGACACGAAATTTTGACACAATGTTGATCTACGTTTTCTGAATCTTCCCACAAAATTTCAGCCAAAAATTCCAAGCCAAACGTCACCAACAGCTCTGATACCACGATGATGTGATTCTTGATCCGAAAACCAAGTTATCACAAGGATATGTTCTAAGCTTCGTCCTATACAGATAAATCACCAAGAACTAGGCAAGAACTGATTTTAATTAATTAAGAGTCCACTTAATTAATCAAACCAATGAATGTTTTAACTAAAACACCCAAAACAGCAACCAACTCGCAAGTTAGCCAAAGAAATATTTAGGCAATCCAACCAAAATATCACTCAAAAATATATGTGTTTTGTATTGCTCAAAATCTGAATGAATGAATTGTTGTGAATTACATGGAGTATTTATAGCAATCCTTTCCTAAAACTATTAGAACTCTAACTAGAATAAAACTCCTTCTTTTCCTAAACATATTAGAGTTCTAGCTTGAGTAAAACTCCTACTTTTCCTAAACATATTAGAGTTCTAGCTTGAGTAAAACTCTTCCACTTTGCCTTGATCTCCAAGCAGCTGCCACTTTTAATCTTGAGTAGGAATCCCTCTTGAAATAGGAAACCTAACTTAACCTTGTGCGCCAAGTAACGTTACACGATTCTCCAACTTAATTAACTACGCACACGTACAAAAATAATTAAGAACATAAAGAAACCTAAGGTCTAAACCAAGAAAAACCCTTTCAAGTGAAAGGTAAAAACTTGTAGACCAAAATCTAAGAAAGCTTTTAAAGAAACCTTAAAGAACTATCAAGAAGCTTCAAGAACTCCCAAGAACGCCACCATACAAAGCGTGGCTTTGTCTTGATGCCCCCGATAGTAAGTTTGACCTATTGAAGAAGCTTCCAAGTATAGATTCATGCTTTCTTGACTTTCTTGGAATAATTCTTCAACATGCTCCTTGTTCACATTGATGCACGCATCAACAGTATTATATTTTACAATAATAGATGAAAATTTTAAACATATGTGTTAACCTTTAGAACATCAATATTAAATTATAGTGCATCAGTATTAGACCATAGAACAATAAAATAAACATTTAGAACATATGTGTTCAGATTTAGAACACCAGTACTCAACTTTAGACTATCAATATTAGACCTTAGAATAATAGAATAAACATTTTAAACATATGTGTCAAACTTTTGAACACAAGTACTCAAATTTAGAACATCAATATTACACATTATTACATATTACAACAATAGATGAAATTTTTAAACATGTGTAACCTTTAGAACATTAATATTAAATTATAGTACATCAGTATTAGATCTTAGAACAATAGAATAAACCTTTAGAACATATGTGTTAAGATTTAAAATAACAGTACTCAACTTTAGAACATTAATATCAGGCCTTAGAATAATATAATAAACATTTAAAACATATGTGTTAAGCTTTAGAACACAAGTACTCAAATTTAGAACATCAGTATTACACATTAAAACACTAGTACTCAACTTTAGAACATCAATATCAGACCTTAGAATAATATAATAAACATTTAAAACATATGTATTAAACTTTGAAACATCAATACTCAAATTTAGAACATCAGTATTACACATTAGAACAATAAAATAAAATTTTAAAACATAGGTGTTAAGTTTTAGAACATTAGTATTGCGTTTTAGAACAACAGTAAACAATGAAATGAATATTAACACTAGTGTCCTAAAAAGTTAGACTATTGTTCGAAATATTAAGTCTATTGCTCGTATTGTATTAACACTAGTGTTCTAAAAGTTAGACTATTGCTCGAAATAAAAAGTTAGACTATTGTTCGAAACATCAGTAAACGTATATTAGTGTTCTACAAATCTATACTAATGTTCTGAAATACATACTATTGCTCGTATTGTACTTTATTATCTTATAGCCTGAATCTAATATTCAAACAATCTATACTAATGTTCTAAATATAATTATAGTATACTTATAATTCTAAAATAACTATTTTTTATATTGTAATTCTAGTGTTCTTAAAATATATACTAATGTTCTAAAATAACTATTATACTACATTGTAATTCTAGTGTTCTTAAAATGAAAAATATTGTTCTAAAGATTTATATGAATGTTCTAAAATTCTATAATTTTGCTCGTATAATACCTATTCTTCTATATTCTAATTCTAATGTTCTAAAAAACTATACTAATGTTCTACAAAACTATACTAATATTCTAAAATACATAATATTGCTCGTATTGTACTTTATTGTCTTACAGCTTGAATCTAATGTTCAGATAATCTATACTAATGTTCTAAATATAATTATAATATACTTATAATTCTAAAATAACTATTTTTATATTATAATTCTAGTGTTCTTAAAATATATACTATTGTTCTACATTGTAATTCTAGTGTTCTTAAAATGAAAAATATTGTTCTAAATATTATATTAATGTTCTAAAAATTCCATAATTTTGCTCATATAATACCTATTGTTCTATATTCTAATTCTAATGTTCTAAAAAACTATACTAATGTTCTATGCATACTATTGTTCTATAATTACAATTCTAAAATTGTCATTGTTCTATATTCTAATTCTAGTGTTCTAAAAATGTTGTGGTGTTCTATAATTACAGCCATCAAAGTACACTTAATCATGCACTATTTAAATAATGAATCAATTACGAAAAAATGAATTATTTACCTTATTTTCCAATGCAAAAATAGCAAACCTATACTTTGAATATGATATATAGAGACACTACTGATTTTAAAACCTATATTGACATTTTTAAATGGATTAAAATGGGAAATTGATTATGGAGTAAAACTGATTTTTCAATTATGCAAATTTTAGTGAAAACTGCCCATTAATCACGGAAACTTCTTTAACTAACAAATTCGAATTTATTCTATTTACCAATTTGCCATTAATGTTGATTGAATCATAACAATCAATATCAACTAAATCAATGTTATTAGATGAGTTCTTATATAACAAATGTTTTTATATAAGTAAGGGATTCTCACATGATCCCATTAATATATAAATATATATATATATATATATATATATATATATATATATATATATATATATATATATATATATATATATATATATATAGGTAAAAGTTAAAATGAAAAGGGTCTTTTAAATGAGAAGGATAAGAAGACATCTTGACCCTTCATCTCATAGATCCAACGCATGACATTTTACTTACATATAATGACCTTTTTTTAACTCATAGTGACCAAGATATATTCTTTCAATTATAGTGATCATATTCATTGTTATAGTGACTATTTTCATCGTTATATTGACAAATTTTTTTACGTGAAATCTCATGCGTTGGATCTTACCACTTAAAGGGTCAAGATCCCTTCTCATCCTTCTTATTTTAAACACCCTTCTCATTATATATATATATATATATATATATATATATATATATATATATATATATATATATATAATTAGTCAAAAATGGATTAATCGTTCCTTGCATATGCACTCAATCTAGATACATCATCAATTCATAATTAAGCAAATCTTGATCGTGCTTCGTATCCTCTATCAATTTTGATAAGGTTATGATGAATTCCCTTTCCATTGTTAATTCAACACACTGTTAAGGAAAACTTCCTTTTTCTCACATGCATCCAAAGAAGACTCGAGATTATCATATTCTACTCCATTAGCCGTAAATGTCTTCCCTTTACTTTTTTAGTTTAGTCAACTGTTGCGCGAGCTCTGACTGAAGAGTAGAGCTTGACATTAAAGACAAGAATGATGACTTTTTAAAAATAAAATAGAAGAAGTTATTTTTAAAAAAAATAAGAAAACTAACCTCGTTGGTAAAGTAATTCAAAAAATGGCCATTGGCTAAGCTTTAGGTAAAAACTGCTACTAAGGGCACCAGTTTCACTTAAACTTTTGGGCTAAACTTATGCTGAGAAGTTGGGCCAAGTTAAAATTGCTTCTAGAGACAACAACTTATGTTCAAGTGACTTTTGATCTGGCTATAAAATCCTCGCACAACTTCTATAAGTGCTCGAAAAAAAAAAGTGGGGGTCCATTTAGAAAAGGGGACAAAAAAAGTAAGATAACCTAAGAAAGAAAAAGAGAAATAATAGATAGCAAAGATGAATAGAATTAGGTGAAAGTTTGGTGTTTGATATTCGATTTAGATTAGAGTCCAAAATGAATCTGAATCTGGCTTTGAATTTTTCAATTCAATCCAAACCATTTATAGATTGGATCTAATATAAATCAATTTGAAAGAATTTTAACTTGTTCAGATTCAAATTAAAATGAGAAATATTTTGGGCTTGTTAATGAGCCTCCTAATTTTTTTTTTACTGAAGTGCATATTTAATAAAATAAAAAGGGTGTTTAACCAGTCCATAATCGAAGTCAAATAACTTAAAATATTATATGCCATTATAGAATTTTAGTACAATTCCTTACTAAAAAGTAAATAAAAACACAAAATATTACATGCCATTAAGGTTAGGTATTTAAAATGACAAAGTCGGGAGAATAGTATAGTCTAATAGGTTAGTTCGATTTTTTTATCCAAACCTGCTTAAACCTATCAAATCCAAATCTTTAAAAATTTCCAATTCAATACAAATTGAATCACAACAAAACTATTGTTAATTTATTTCGATTTGGATTGAATTTTGATTTTTATTCTAATAACTTTCAACCATAGATAGAAGAAAGAACTTACAACCTATGTAAAAAATTTATCAGTGCCATTTCAAAGATATTTTGTACAATACCATGTCCAATGGTACTACAAGACCATCATTTGGTACATATACTGCTGAATCAGGAAAACAGAAAACATAAAAACCCTCGCCTTCATTGAGATACTACTATCAATATATAGCTTACAAATAAACCCTCGCCTTTATTGAGATACTACTATCAATGTATAGCTTACAAATAATAGGATAAGATAGACTAATGAAAAGATAATAGCCTAAGATGAGATAACTATCCCAAAAATACTCTCCTAATAATCAGTAATCTAAACTTCCTAATGACTAGAAATCTATCACAATATATACGTAAGTATTTCGTCTTTGTAGAATCAGAATATTTTAGAATACCAGTATATTTTATCAAAAACATCTTCTAGCAGTATTTGAGTGCTCATTGGTATCTTGACAACATAAATGGTATTTCTAACAATGTACGAAGCCATCTAATTCTCAATTGAGTATGAAGGAAAAACAGGTGGGACCCATGTCAGAAAGGTTTCCTTTAATATTGCAAATACCAAAAAAAAAAAAATCTATACACTTTTTAGCAACATTACACCTTATACGCCTAAAAAATTGGTATAGTATAATAATGTCTTCTAATAAAATGAGAAAATACTAAATAATATTGACTATTAAATAGTCATATTATGTATTCCCTTTCCCATCTCTCTTAAGTCTTAAGCTCTTTCCTCCTTTATTTCTTTTTTCTATAATATTTTTTTTTAATATCAACTCTTATTATTTATTGACAAGAACAACTCTTGCCAAAAACTCTCGTTGTTCCGCTGTCTTGTCCATCTTCTCAAGATCACATTATTTACATTTTGTACAGTTAGTTTATACTCCGTATTTCTTAATTACTGGATAGCAGCATGACCACATCAAGCAGTATATGACTATTAGTCAGAATATTTACCATGTATACTGAATATAGTAACTTTTGTTTTGAGCAAATAATGGTAATATACCTTCTTTTAACCTATCCTTCAAATAAATTTTATTTATTTATCCTTGTAAAAAATGTATCAATAATTTTGCTTATTCTAAAGATTTGAACCTATACATGTACGTACCTCTATTTAAAACATGCTCGATACAAATATACATCTACGTTATAAGTTTATATGCAGTTTTTTTTGTTGTTCAATACTTCTTCCAATCGATCACATCCATCTCTAACTATTACGGAGTATTCAGAACATATTATTGTAGTATACTACGAAGTAGTATAGCACGTGGAACTTGACAAATTATTAATAGCTTAAAACTAAATGTCACGTTATAACTCCTTACTCGGTTTCATATCTTACAGCTTGAATAAAACCTTTAACGAAAAGTATAATAATTTGACAGAAACAGAACATAACGAAATAAAGCACCCAAGCCAAAACTATGGAATAGTTGAAAAGGAATATCATCATGGGATACATTGCATTACGAAAATAAGATAATGATGAGTGAGCCCACTTTGGGGAATTGCCGTGCTATAGTGCCATGGCTTTATTGCTTTAATCTATAATGTTAGGTACGGCAGTGCGTCAATCCTTCCGATCCGAGGGACGAAATACTAATTGTTTCATTAATGTGGGTTTCCATATTTGTTGTTTATGTTTAAGGGAGCAAAAATCTTATTTGGGGGCCAAGTAACAAAAGAGAGGAGATTGATGGGGGCTCCCTTAAGTAGAAGCGGCCTAGATCTCTCTACCTAACAGCCTGCACAAAGAGCAAGAGTTATTGGCTTTGGGGGTCGTATTTCGAGGACACCCACTCTGATACCTAAGTCTATAACTTGACTATGAAGTTTACGAGGAGATCTCTTGTGGTCAAAGCAATGGAAGATAGGGTTGCAGAGAATATCTTTACTTGATGGATGTTTTGCTCTTAGAGTAAATGTGTCTGATTTTGTGTGTATCAGATCAACCCTTTGTTCCTTGCCCATAAATGGGTATTTATGAAGGTGGATCTGGAGGGGCCAATTCTGGAGTCGCATTGGGCTTTTGACCACATATATAGCTGAGAGTTGAGAGGTTCAAGATAGCAGTTTGGTGTTGGGCTTTAGCTTTCTAGGCTCAATAAGGATTAGACTTATAAACTTATTGTCGCTAGTATGTGACTTACAATTTAGAATGAAACATACCCAATTTCAAAAGTGCTTCTTCATTTGGACGCAAAGTAAAAGCTAGAGAACTATTATATTATTCATATGTATAATAATATGGCGGGGAAGGGAGTAAGGTGGACGTAACTTTGTGACCAAGCTAAGGTAAGTTTACCCAAGGTTATTTACATACACACTGATACTAGCCAACCAACCAACTTGCTTAGTTGCTTTCCCATTTACATCATTGTCATAAAGCTACATATATATACATATATAGTAGGTGACCCTGTGGCAGGTGGGTGCTTATCAGGATTGTCATATCATAGGTGAAGAAGATATGAAGAAAAAAAAAAACACAGGAATTGAAAGCCACATATATTGATATAAGTATGAAAGGATGCTATCTACTCGTAACATACTACAACCGATTTGATAGAATTTTCCGAGTTACCACCACAGGTGTAAGTAAGCTTAGCTTCTCTTACATAAAGGGACGTTCAAAATGCTAGATCCAAATTAGAAAAGATCAATAATAAACTCAAAATAAGTAGACAACCAAAATGAAGTAAAAGTCTACAAACTATGTGATTTGATGCGGACACTATTCTTACATGATAATGGCTCATCACTTTATGCCCTTATTTACACATATTATCTACTTTCTCTATCCCTTTTTTACTCTAAGTATAAAAATTTTACTTTTTTAAGATATATTGGAAAATATTTTGTAGGACAACCAAAAATAGAAAATTTTTAAGTAAATGGGCAAATATTTGGGGGACGGATCAAAATGAAAATAAAGCAAAAAGAAAAGGAAACAAAAGGAATACTACTTAGTACGGAGTATATAATAAAAGATAGGAGGGAGAAATATTTTCATTCTAAATATATTCCTTTTAATTTATTTCCTATAAACTTTTATAGAAAAGTTACCTATAAATTTGTTTAAAATGAATAATTTCTAATTATAGATTATTTTTTTTAGAATATTTACTTTATATCTTTAATATTATTTTCAAATTAAGTCTTCGAAAATTTATTCTCACTTTTTTAGTATTTTTAATATGACATTTTCAACTTTTTAAAATCTATTAAATAATTTTGTCTTAGAAAATATTAGATAAATTCAACGGGTTAAGTTGAGTTGAGGTTGGTTTGACCCTCTTTTTTTTTGTCATCTTAGGTTTAATTATGAGTTTTGAGTTCTAATAATTTATTTTTTTAAAACTCAATATTAACTAATCAATTTTAATAAATTTTGTACATTGCACACCAAATTTAACCTAATTTATATTATTTTTGGAGGATTGCATAATACCTACAGTAATTCTCACATTAATTAACTAATTTTTAAACAATTTTACGCTCATAATAAGTTATCAAAAGTTTGTCTCATGTATTTTACGACCTACATTGAGAGAGACTATGTCAAGAAAATGCCCTTCAATGTGATCCATTATTAGCTTTATTGCCTCTACGGTGCTATGTACTTTGTACTAGATTTTGAGATAATTCTTTGATTGCCTTTCCTGTATATATTTTTACATATCTCATTTTCCTAATTTATAAAGTACTTTCTTTGTCTTTTTTTTTTTTGCTATATTTTTATTTTGGTAGCCAAATTTTATAAATTTTGGCAATAAGTTTTAATTATATTATAATAAATAATATATTCAGGTGAGATTTTGCTGGATGCGTTTTAATGTAAATTTTTAAAATATCAAGTTTTTATAATTTTTTATCTTATAAATTTAGTGAAAAAACGTTTAAAATTATTTCTTAAAAACTGTAAAAATCAAATATTACAATTAAAAAAAGACGATAGAGTAGATCAATATAATCAGTTTCAGTAGTGATGTGAAATTCTTGACAATGACTTGTATCTACTACATACATCATTCTACTAATTATTTTGAATAAGTCAGAAGTGAGAAATCATGGACCCAGACGGTTATACACAATAGGTGTACTATTATTTGTTGTATGGGTGGTACGGAATTATGGGTTGTAAGACCACTATCCAAATTTTGCTATTCAATTATCTTTCTAATAATTTTTTCATTCATTTCACCCAATTATTCTCATGAGTTTTTTTGTGATTAAAATGTCATCTCAGCAGTGAGTAAAAAAAAACTTCTCACCAATCTCTCTTTTGCTTTTTCTAATACCCCATCACATTTTCTCTCTCTTCCATATTCAATAATTTTAGTTAATTTTCTAATTAATATATGATTATGATTAATAATTTTATATCATTATTAATTAATTTATGTTATTATTGCATAGTTAGCGTTTTAATCAATTTGTAATGTACTTAATATTTTTAATTAGCGGTTATAGTTATCGTTCATAACTACAATATTTAATTATCATTTTTAATTATCACATTTTTATATCGTTTTTCATAATTATTTTTTAATTTCCTTTTTAAACTATCGTTTACTTTATTATCGCATTTGATTAGCGTTTTTTAATAATTATAGTTTTTAATTATCGGTTAACAATATCGTTTTTTAATAATTATCACTTTTGATAATCGTTTTAAATTAACGTCTTAACTAACGTCTTTATTATTGTTTTTATGAAAATAACAGCAGAATAATTTATCTTAACGAAGATTTGCAAAACTAAATGTGTACGATAACAATTGTGAAGTAGATAATGGTGAAAAACGAATTCAACTAATTTTTTAAGTTGTGGAAAAATATAGCAAAATGGGTGTCATTTTATAGAGAAATTTTTTTTATGACCATTAATAATTTTTATTTTTTTTAAAAAAACTTGTTTATATGCCGAAAATAGCCGTTGAAGTGTAAAACGGTATAAAAAGATGTGGGGCCCACCTAAATTTTTTTCGGGATGCATTTTTCACTTATTTTACCCACCATTTTTACTTGTGGGGAAAATTTTACTCACTACCGATAATGCTCTAAGTCATGTAGGTTAGTTTAATAGCCCAAGCTCGGCAGCCTATTAAAAGAGTTTGTCGAAAATATTTGAGAAGAAAGAACAATTAGGTTTAACCTAATAGTCTGAAGGCATTGCAAGCTAAATAGACTTGGAGGAGTCCCTATGGGAAATTTAACCAACACCCAAAGAAGAAAGCACCTACATGATTTCGAAGAATCTCCACCACCTATTGATTGTGATGAAGAATACTATAAGAGTAAAGAACATAGTAGGAGGAGGAGCTCACATATTCAAACAGAACATGAGTAGCACACTTGAGAATAATGAAGTAGCGTGTAGTAAGTCGCATAAGACCTATGTATCAGGTTTGATGAGTCCAGTAGACTAAGGTATGGAGTTCATAGCATACTGGGTCCTTATGGCTCTCAAATCCCATCTATGTAGGAGATAAGAGCAAGAGCCGTCAAACTACCCATGTAGTTCATAGCAGACTGGGTCCCCATGCAACTCCCGTGTTTATAGGAGACGAGAGCCAAAGCCGTCAACCTACCCACGCGGTCTCCATTCTGTGATGTGATTTTGGGTGAGAAGGTCAACTTTGAAGAGAGTATACATATGCTACATAGTGCAAGTATTTCCCCACTAAGCTAGTGGTTGAAAATACACGAGAAGAATGAATAATTGGGAATAGCTTAATAACCTTAAGTCATAACATAACAAGTCTAATATATAATGGCACATGCAAACCCATCATCTATAAATACAAACGTACATTTACGGACATGAGATAAGGTATATTATTCGCCAGGGCATGTGTCAGGTGTTGTGATACTCGTGCAATTGAAAATGGAATGAAGATTGATAAGGGACTAGGGAGAAACTACGTGTGCCTGTGCCGTTTGGGAGTCCAATCTGCACTTGTTTTTTTTCTTTAACAATTTAACCCATTTCTTACAGTCCAATCTGTACGTGTTTATTCGATCGATCTACTCCAGATTCGAATCAATTATACTATTCTCCAAGCTTCCATAGAAAGTAACTTGCCGTGCTGCCAAAAAAGAGTAGCCTATTGAGGTTTACTAAAGTCCAGCAGGGAATCTTCTATGCTGCTTTAAGTCTATAACGAAGTTAGTAGGCTGGAATTTTCAAATATAATTCTTTGTAATTAAGATAGTTTGATAGCTTGAAGCATTAATGATTATTGATATGTGTTCAAATTAATCGAGAAAATTACACTAGTTTTAGCTTTTGCTAATATTTTGTTTAAATAAAAGAAATTTTATGATTTCACAATTATTTTGATTACAACTAACTATGTACATAGCTTGAACTTTTCCCACAATTAATTTCCTCCATACTATAATTCAGAAATCTGCAGAAGTTGGCATGATTGTCTGATATGCATCGGACTATTTCACGTGTCACTACTTGCTTTTCAAAAATATAATTCAACACTTTTTCACAAAAATTATATATGAACAAATAAAATGTGTCTCTTAAAAATCTTCAAGAAAGGGTTTTATTGCCTCATATGCTTAAATTTATACATACGTAAAAGTTAGTGATTGTCTCTCATCGATATCATATAACATGTTTGCAATTATGAACGGGAAGTAAAAATAATTGAAGAATAGGCAACTCTTTTTATTAGAACTAGCGAATTACATACAAAACATAATCATCATGAATAGTAGTCATGACCACACTATTAACTACGGAGTACTAAGGTACATGCACTTATGAACAACATAAATATAGCCAGCTAAATACTTTATATAACCTTTATTATTCTTAATTTTGTACGAGATAAAAAAGTACTCCGTAGTTAAACATTTGTAAATTAACTACTACATTTCCTTTTTAGACACTAATAATCCACCATCATTAAATTATTTTTACCTTGCCTAACGTAGTCTATTAACTATTTATAAACTCACTTACCAACAATAAAATATTTATACATGTGTTTTATTTTACAAGATAAAGTAGGCCTTATTGCCCTAGCACACCGCTTTAGTGACTTAGTGTAAGGATTAATATGAATACTTTCACTGTTCCTAAATAATTGCTCTAATTTGACTTTTACGATATCTAATATACGGCTTTTAACTTTTTATTCTCCAAAATTTATAAGATAAAAAATTATAAAAATTTAATATTCTAAAAATTTACATTGAAATGCATCCAAATAGATCCAACTTGAATATATTATTTCTTATAGCACAATGATAATTCGTAGTAAAATAGTCAATCGTTTTGAACTTAAACTCAAAATAACGGATTGAGTATTATTAGTTATTAGGTAAAGGGTTTGTAAAATAGAAAAAGAAGACAGGAAAGTGTCATCCATCCAAAAATATGAAAGTTGAAACGTGGGAGTCTCCACTCTCCACTCTCCACCCTCCAGCAATAGCAAATAGCAAATAGCAAATAGCAAAATAGCATCCCCCGGCCCTCACTTTCTAAAATTTTAACCCCCACCAAAGGTAAAAAGTAAAAACCACCCCTGTGGGCTGTGGCCCTGTCTAGTGTCTACTCATAACTCATAAGTCATAACATTTACTTTTGGGCATTTCTGGCCTCCTTTTTCCCTCCCTCTCAAAATTTCTTTGGGGATACGAAATCCCCAATTGAGGGGAAGGAGCTGGTTTTCCACACCACAAGGCACCCGTAGCCCGTAGAAGCATCCCAAACCCACCACTTTAAACACCTGCTTTTTCTAACCACCAACCCAGTTTCATAAAACTTGCTGAAAAGCTCAAGTTGGGCAACATCTGCTGCTTTTGCAACCGCCCTTTTTGCTTGCTTCTTTTTATTTCTTCTCATCAGTGATCGCCCACTTTTTTCTTTTGCAGATCTTTGTTAAAAGCCGAATGGGTAACTTTCTCCGTCCCCTTCCTCTCTCTCTTAGCCTACTACTTTCTTCATTTCTACTTTTTTTTTTTTTTTTGGGTTGAGTCAACGAATCTGTGTTTTAATTTCTTAATTGTTGATGTTATTAGGAGATATGGATTCTGGGAATAGTGGAAGTATGCAGTCTTCCAGCACGGGTGGAGGCGTTGATGGTGGTGGTGGAGATGATCAAGAGTACGACTCTCGCCATGGCGGTGGTGGTGAGTCCATCCCCGCTTTTTTTAACCCCTTGTCTAGCTTCAATACAAACCATATGGGTGCTGCTACTCCTGCCCCTGCTCCTGCTCCGCTTCATCTTTACTCTTTCAGCAACGGCCTGTCCTCGTTTGCTCATCAACAACTAGTATCCAACTATTATGATCATCCGCTGCCTACTACTTTATCACAATCTTCTTCACTTGAGTGTCCCAACTTTATGATCGACCATAGTAGTACTGCTGCTACTAGTAATAATACTAATGATATTAAAAATGGTAATAGCAACAATAATCAACTAGACATGGTTTGGCCAAATAAATTTGCTTCAATTAGACCATCCGATTATGCCAATTGCACTCAGGGTCCTCTTGGCTACAGCAACCAACCTCGTCCACTTCCGCTACAGTTACCTATACCGATCCCGGGCCCTCCTGCCCCCTTGCCCTCGCCACGATCATCCACAGCACCGACTAATTCTGGATCGGGGCGAAACCCGAAAAAGAGGTCCAGGGCTTCTAGGAGAGCTCCAACTACTGTGCTGACTACCGACACCAACAATTTCAGACAAATGGTCCAGGAGTTCACTGGCATCCCCGCCCCTCCATTCACCGCCTTCTCTACACGAGCTCGTTTCGATCTCTTAGGTGGCTTGGGCGTCCACTCTAACTGTACAGTGCCTCCCCCAAGTTATCTTCTGAGACCCTTCTCGCAGAAGATACCTCCTCTTCACCAACCACCATTTTTATTCAATTCTCCTCTTCCTCCCCATACTTCAAATACTACTGATGCTATTACAAATAGTGATAGTAGTGCTTTGGTTGATGGGTTGAGGTTTGCCTCTGCTCCTGCTTCTTCGGCTAGCATGAGTATTAGTACCAACATTGTAGCATCACTATCTACAACTTTTCATTTATGTGATCCTCAAGAATTTCCCGGCACCAACCCTCAGCTAACTTTTCAGTCCCTCCTCCCTCCCACTTCCTCAGCATTAGCTGTTCAGCATGGCTCGAAGATGAGTCTCGGGTGTACTACTGCTACTCCGCATCAGACTAGTTGCCCTGTTGATCCCGCAGGTGGAAACTACCGCGGCACTGGTACTACTACTGCTGCTGTTGATGCTGCTAATGGCGTCTCCGATAATAATAATAATGGAGGCGCCACAAAGGGTGAAGGTATGCTAGATTCTTGGATATGTTCATCTGATTAATTAGCATCTGTTGTACTTTGTGTATTCCATTGATTATATTTGTAGCAAACTGTGACAAAAAGGAGGTGATTATAAACTAGTACTAATTGAGAGTGTCGAGCTGGGTGATAGTTTAAAGCTACAAGCTAGTATTGTATGCATTTTTTAACCATTTAGAATCCGCGCTCATTTGTGTATATAAATATAATGCTAATTAATAATATACATATAGTTGCATTCAGCTTCCAATGTTATACAAGTACTATAATCCCATGTTTAATTCGTTGTTATTTTCTCTAAGTTTAAAAGCATGCTTTTAAGTTTCAACTAACTACACATTAATTTCTGACATGTAGTTTAGTGGCAGCTGTGATGTTTGCTCACTGTGGTTGACACTTAACTAGCTCTTAGATAATGATAAACGAACGATAAAGAAATATGGAATACATCCCACTGTACTGTGTTTGGACTGTTCGACTCCTATATGATTATCTTTTTGAGAACTATACATGTAAATGATGAATGAAGCATTAAGTTGAAAACTATTTGCTCATCTGCTGTTTTGCTTGAAGAAGAAAAAGAAAAAAAAAAGAAGATAAGTTGTTGTAATGTTGTTACCACAAAAGACGTAGAGTTTGTATGGTCATCGATTATAGGCACATAGATAATGTAGGGGAAGAACTTACCAGTTTTGCAATAGGTGTTGGAAGGGGTGGATTTTGTCATGAAGACAGTGAAGCAGTGCTGGGTAATGGAAGGAGTAACAGCAGCAGAGTGAGTGGTAGGAGATGGCCTGGTGAAGCAGCCAACACCTCGTACCCTCGCTCCCACGGACCCCTTTTCATTCTCTTTGCTTTATGCTTTGCGTCTTCTCATTTTTTTTACTTCAACAAACTAGTCACGCCTATAATAGTTTTTACTGAGAATTCTCTCCACAAATAAAATGACGATATAATTTAATAAAAATATATCTATGACAATTATATCTAGACATTAAATTAATTTTTTTTTTTATAATAAGAATAATGCGGAGGAGTCGGAGCAGCTGAACAACTCTCGGAGTGATTGGGGGCGAAACTCGAGGAATTATTTGGCGCCGCAATCTTATGCTCAGATTTACCTCACTTATCAGACATCTTTGGGATGAGGTTACAATTAGACATTTGTAGTCAACTTCTATTGATTTGTGGTTGATTAGCTTTTCCGGGTTAAAATTATACATTACTTTAAACATTTAAATATTTCTAAATTTGTGAGGAAAAAAATTATGAAACTTGATATTTTAAAAATTTATATATTGAGATGTATATAATAAGATTTCACTTGAATATTTCTTATAATATAATGAGAATTTATGGTCAAATTTTTTAAACTTTGACTCTATAAAGAAATGAAGTAATCTTAGTATGGCAAAATTTGTAAGAAAGATCTTGTTGGCTCCAATTTTTTGCTTAATTATCTTGCTAACTAATTTTGGCTAGTCTTTTGTCCCGCTCTACTTTTATGTATGGGTAGTTTAAATAGAAATGGTGATGAAGATTTCTTTTCATTCTTAAATAATTTGAAAAGGCTAAGACTATACTTTGTATTGACGATTTATGATAGGACCAATGCATGGATGACATGTAAGAAGTAACAACTCAACAAGTAGAGCACATGTCAAAATTAAGATATACAATAAAAATAATAAAGTCAAGCATTAATTCCAAATATATGTAATTGGCTACATAAATCAAGAGATCAAAGCACGTGATCATTCATATAAATATTCCTCCACTCTTTCCAAAGTTTCAATTTAAAGGCACAACTTCTTGTAAAACCATTTTCTTCGTATTTTAACTCTCTTCATTCAAGTACTCTTTGGTTGCCTCGACCACTTTTGAGGTCTCGGTTACCCTAAACCTCTATGCTCAAACCATTGTAACCTACTCTCCCTTATTTTAGTATTTTACCTTTAATATTCGCTACTTTGACTTTTTTTCCAGATATCCACAGGTCTAATTTTTTCCCTTAATATGGTCTCGCACATCCATTAACTTACGCATATTTTCTCATCTTCTTAACATGCTGTCTTTAAAATTCCAATATCATACAATAATGTCGATCTAATTGACGTTTTAAAGAACTTAACTTTTAACATTAAGAGTACATTACAATCACACAATAGTTAAACTACAACTCTCTATTTGAACCACGAGAATTTTATTTTATGGATGACATCTTGATCAATGTATTCATTCTGTTAAAGAACCAATCCCAGGTGTTTGAAACATTCTCTTACAAAACTCCTTATCATCCAAAATTACACTATCTTCATTTGGTTTCCAAATGATAAGACATACACTCTCCTACTAACTTTGAAACCTTTGAATTTCAACATTTGTCTCCAAATGAATTAAGGCATGTAAATGAAAATAGTTCCTAAATACATCCTTTGACATAAATTTTACTCTATATTACGAAGAATTTTTCAGTTGAGTAGTTTGATTATATATGATTTTTACAGAGTTTGATGAATTTATAACGTCTATATGTATATATATTGATAGTCTTAAAAACAAAAACCAAAAAAAATGTACACCAAATGAATTTGAAAACTTCTTGTTATATTAATGCCTTTAGAGGGGAGATGATATAAAGTCTCGTTATATTGTCTTTATGTTACTGTTCTCCATGTTTATTTTAACTCATGCTGTCATGCATCATTTAATCATTATTATTGTTGTAATAAGGGTTATGTTGTAAAAAGGTATGGTTGGAACTTGTTTGTTTTGGTCTTGATAATCAGGCGAGTTGGATCTGGATTAGTGTGGGCCAATGTCCAATGAAGGGTCTCCTTATACTGAAATGATAATGAGCCGATCAATACAAGTCACGGTTCAATAGCAGGTTGATAATGGAGGGGTTGGGTTAACCAATGAACAAGATAAACTGATAAAGACAAGTACAAACAAATACTTCAATTATATATGTATTTATTTTAATCTTATATAATTTTTTCTCATAATTATTGTTCTATATAATATGGCCCTATAATGACCCTGTTCAATATAATTGTAACCCTACCCTAACGATTTCCGTCCAATAAAAGTCTTATTACCATGGTTCTAACCCTTTCACACATTGGATTGCCCTATCCAATAATTAAGTCTAGTTCATCTCTTATGGTTGAAACCTATGATGGCCTGTCCAAGGGTCCATGGCCAACAATATTTTTAAGAAATTTATCTAGTACGTGAAAAGAATGAATCATTAGACCACACACAATTCTTTATGTCATGCTAGCTCAGTATTGTGGTTGACATTTAAGACATGCTCACTCTATATATATACTTCATTTATTACCCATGCAAATACTTGAAGAACAAAAAAACATTAGTCTTAAAAGGATTCTCTTAAACCTTAAGTATTACTCAGACTTAACTTAACCCATGAGGCTAACAATCTTGTTTGTGTAGGTATTTTGCACCACTAGATATTTAAAGAAACTTTTAATGAGGCCCAATCCAACATTCTCATTCAACAATTAATTTTGACTCCCATTTCCGGATAGAAACAAGAGTGTAGCAAATTTGCAAACCATATAGTCATATAGTCATATAGAGAAAAGAGATTGAATGGTAATATAGAATATATGTATTAATAATACATCACATAATGACCAATGAAGGCAGTAAAATAAAAAAAGACTGAGAATATTTCAGAAATGTGGCTACTGCAAAAACTTCAAGTATAAAAACTTAACAAGGTGTAACAGACCTTAGCTTGACGGGTTAGGTTTTGCACATAAACGTAGTTGTTAGTTGTTTGGTTCATGTCCGGTTTGGGAAATTCATATCTTTAGGGTTGTTTAGGGTTCAAATTTGGATGTGGTGTAGACCCGTAGGAGCGGTCAACCAACAAAATGATTATAGTTTTAAAAAGAATACTTAGATAGGCCTTAGTTTATAATTTACGTAACACTCCACCATCACCTGGGCCAAACGTGTACGTCTGGGTGTTGAAATGCAGAAACAGAGCTGAGGAAAATCCAGAACCAAAAAAAATATGAGATCAGATATATTAACATTGGTACTGGTTAACTTAGCTGGAATTATGGAAAACGCAGACGAGTCATTGCTACCTGGAGTGTACAGAGAAATTGGGGAAGAACTTCACACAGACCCGATTGGCCTGGGCTCATTGACCCTCTACAGGTCCATTGTACAAGCTTCTTGTTATCCCTTTGCTGCTTACCTTGCTGTCCGCCATAACCGGGCCCATATAATTGCTCTCGGCGCTTTTTTATGGTCTGCCGCCACTTTCCTCGTCGCTTTCTCCTCCACCTTCTCTCAGGTACATCTGACTCTCTGCATGCTCTTTTAGTTTTCCTATGTTTTTTGCTGAAGATTCTGTATGGTTTGCCTGCTTTCTTGTGCCCTTTGACTTTTTTCGGCGTAGCTTTTCTTCTAACAATATCTGCAATGATTTAGCTCAAGTTGACTTTTTTCTGGAAGCCTTCACTCAGTGCCCTTCATGTTACTTCAAATTCATGTTCCCTTCGATTTCAAAACTTTCGTCAATGTACTCATACTAAATTTGGATTTTCGTCGTTGCAAAGAGCTCTAACATGAGCATTAGCTTATATGATATGCCCTATGGTGATGCTGGTAAACTTAAGACATGAAGTCTTGAAATTTTTGTTATTTATGGGCTGCCCCCACATTACATTGTTGGATCTATGTTCTGATTCTTCTGAGTTCTGATTGATGATTAGGTGGCAGTGTCAAGGGCACTGAATGGAATTGGACTTGCTATTGTAGTACCTTCCGTACTGTCCCTTGTTGCAGACTCGACGGATGACAGTAACCGCGGCACAGCATTCGGGTGGCTACAGCTCACAGGAGGCCTGGGCTCAGTCCTTGGAAACAACTGCGCCGTATTGATAGCCTCGACAACCGTCATGGGAATCCCTGGTTGGAGGGTTGCTTTCCATTTGGTCGGGATCGTCAGTGTTATAGTTGGCATTCTAGTGCGTCTCTATGCCAAAGATCCTCACTTTGCAGATGAAAGTAATACGGCAAAAGATGGGAATCCACGAATATCTTTTCGGGAAGAAATGAAGGAGGTGTTACAGGAAGCAAAGTCAGTTGTTCGAATTCCAACCTTTCAGATATTTATAGCTCAGGGTGTGGCTGGTTCGTTCCCATGGTCCGCATTGTCATTTGCACCTATGTGGTTAGAGCTCATTGGCTTTTCTCACAACACTACCGCGATCCTTTTGACAATCTTCAATGTTGCTAGTGCTTTGGGGTCTTTCCTTGGAGGTAGAATGGGGGATATCATTTCAAGGCATTTGCCTGATTCCGGAAGAATAATTCTGTCTCAGATTAGCTCTGCTTCTGCCATTCCAATAGCAGCAATAATACTGTTAGGATTACCTTATGATACTTCCGCTGCCTTTTGGTTCAGTGTAGTTTTCTGTATAATGGGACTCACCATATCTTGGAACTCAGCAGCCACAAACAAGTATGTACTTTTCTCATCTATATATATATATATATATATATATATATATATTATTGTTTGTTTTTTTATAATCACTTGCAGCTGCAGCGATCGCTAAATCTTTATCTGAGCTTATAAACCCTGATCTGATCGTTTTAGCTTGAACTGAACTAATATTAGTCGTCACTTGAACACGTGTAGGATGGTAGCCCTCATTTGAACTCGTTAATGCTCCGTATTAATTAGCTAGCTGTTATCTGAATATATTTTTCTTGAAAGTAAGCTGATTCTCTTATTCTTGGAAGTCACTGTGCTATTGCAAATATTTCATTTGTTCTAAGGTAGAGAAGTATTGAGAAGTAGAGAGTATATGTACTACATTTGTTTCATACTTACCATTTTTGCACAAGAGGTATTGAGCATGTAACTGACAATTGTGTTGTCAGCCCAATTTTCGCCGAGATTGTACCAGAGAAACATCGAACAAGCATATATGCATTGGATCGCTCCTTTGAGTCTATACTAGCTTCATTTGCTCCTCCACTAGTTGGTATTCTGGCTCAAAAAATCTATGGGTATAAACCAAACACATCAGGATCATCAGCTGCTGCTGTAATTGAAACAGACAGAGAAAACGCTTCATCACTTGCCAAGGCACTATACACAGCGATTGGATTCCCCTTTGCAGTTTGCTGCTTCATCTACTCCTTCCTTTACTATACATACCCAAGAGACAGAGACCGGGCTAAAAAGCAAGCTCTAATTGAAGAAGAGACACCATTGCTGCAGGATGATGCTTCTTCCATAAGATTAGAAGATCAATCTCCTATTTGATTTTCTAAACCAGATGATCCGAGTTTCAGAGGTTGAAGTGATTCTAGTGTTGAACATATGCTGAGCTGAAGGAGGTCTTGCAATTTAATGAAAATGATCAAAAGTTCATTCCACCCATGTAACCACTGTCAGATTTCTGTGAAACTAATGTGATACTTGTGAGGTCAAAAGAAAAATTGATAAGCAAGCATTAGAGACTTCAGATTTGTATATTGAAAAAAAATTTGCTCGACGAAGGGATTAATTTAAGTACACTACATCTAGTACAATAATCTATGAAGTGTATACTATATGTGAAGCAACAATATTTTAACAAGTCAATGCGTACTGATTAAAGTTTTTAACAGGGTATATTTTATGCCAACCACCGAAAAGTTAGAAGAGGGCTTACATAATGCAAGAGGATATAAAAAGAGGGAAAGGAAATACCCAAATTAAATTTATCAACTAAGCCATTCATTCGTAGCGAGGCCTTGAAAGATGTAATCATTGTCGGCCACTGTTAGGAAAATTTGTTGAAACTTTTAACTTCTAACTGGTTAGAAAGCAAAGTTTAGCAAATAATAAACTAAAGAAAAGCTAAATCTACACCCCTAATCCCCTTGGGCCTTGGTAAGCAATATGGAACATCTTCACGTGCGAATTTGGTTATCTTGAACTCGCATGAGGCAATGAGTTCTGTCAGATACAATGCTTATTTTAAGCACCACTAGCTCCTTTTAGTCAATTAAATCAATGCTTAATTTTGGTCTGTTTACCAGATTGCTGCAAGACGCGATTTCAGTTTTTTTATGCTTATAGGATATCAAAACACGCGAACTTCCTGAGTCTCTGACCTATGAGGTTATGACTTCATCTTGGGAAGAAGCCATTTCGTGGTGTCTCGTCAAAACTAGAAAGACTATGAGTTGAAGTCGCTTATTGCAACCCTGGTAAACCTTAAGAAAAACAGAACAGAAATATAGATTCTCCTTCAAAAAAGAGGGAAACAGAAAGTGTACTAGCTAGGAATGAGTCCTGAGACAGTAACACTGGTGCTGGCAAATATAGCAGGAATACTAGAAAGAGCTGACCAGTCATTACTCCCAGGTGTATACAAAGAAGTGGGAGAAGCCCTGAATACTGATCCCACTGGTCTTGGCTCCCTCACCCTCTTCAGATGCATAGTTCAGTCTTTATGCTATCCTCTTGCAGCTTACCTTGCAACACGTCATGATCGTACCTTTGTCATTGCTCTTGGTGCGTATCTTTGGGCTGCCACCACCTTTCTTGTCGCCTTCTCCTCCACCTTCTTCCAGGTTTTCTTTTCTTTTATCATTATGATAGATTTGTGGGTTTATTGCTTGCGTTGACCTTTCTTTACTTGTTCATTTCTGTTATATAGATCTCTTTTGCTCCAACTAAATACTATTACTGCCAATGGTTCTGCTTTCAATTTGACTATTGAGTATCACTAACAACATAGGTTTATGCGCATTCAAAATTCTTCTTGAAACTTGATTAACTTAGATTTCCTATTGAGCATTTAAACCGTTATCTACATCCAATCAATTGCAGAAAAGGATATAGATAAAAGGTTCAGAACTCGATTGTGTTTTTTTTACCTGAAGAGCAATTAAGATAATTACTAAGATGCTTTCTTCTTTGAAATAGTAATTTAGTCCTGATTTCTTAGGACATATTATGGAACAAAATAAATAGGACAGCTTAACATATATTCTTCTATAAATTCCCTTTCACCTTGTTAATTGCTTCACTTTTGCCTTTTCCCCTTTTTGAAAGCAGTAATTAATTAGGGTCTTCTGTTTGGTTAGGTTGCAGTGTCAAGAGCACTTAATGGTGTAGGACTAGCCATAGTAATACCGGCAATTCAGTCCCTTGTTGCAGACTCCACAGAGGAAAGCACCCGAGGAATGGCCTTTGGATGGTTGCAACTCACAGGAAACATGGGCTCAATCCTAGGAAGCATTTGCTCTGTAACGATAGCCTCAACATCTTTCATGGGAATTCCAGGATGGAGGTTATCCTTCCATCTAGTAGGGATCATAAGTGTAGCAGTAGGAATTTTAGTACAGGTTTTTGCCACTGATCCCCGCTTTGCAGATAAAGCTAGAAGAGAGAGTACTTCAAACATGTCTTATTACTCAGAACTGAAGGAGATACTCTTAGAAGCAAAATCTGTTATAAGAATTCCTTCTTTCCAGATAATAGTAGCTCAGGGTGTTGCTGGAACGTTTCCTTGGTCAGGGTTATTCTCTTTTGCACCAATGTGGTTGGAGCTCATTGGCTTCTCCCATGGAACTACTGCGTTCCTCATAACCATGTATGTCATTGGTAACTCTATTGGAGGATTATTTGGAGGGAAAATGGGGGATATTCTGTCTAAAAGATTGCCCAACTGTGGGAGAATCATTCTGTCTCAGATAAGTTCTGGCTCTGCAGTCCCTTGGGCAGCTATATTATTCCTAGGACTACCAGATGATCCATCTAGTTCTTTCAAGTATGGCTTGGTCTTGTTCATCATGGGACTGACCACATCATGGAATGCTCCAGCCACAAACAAGTATGTAAAGTTTGACCATCCCCTCTTTACTAAGAAAACATCCAGAAAATTTAGTCTGATCATTTGACTGATTGTTCATTCCAATTTGTCAGTCCAATATTTGCAGAAATAGTTCCTGAGAAACATCGAACAAGCATTTACGCATTAGATTGTTCCTTTGAGTCGATACTCAACTCGTTTGCTCCTCCTCTAGTTGGTATACTGGCTCAGCATGTTTATGGTTACAAACCAATCCCAGAAGGATCATCAGAGTCTGCAGTGATAGAAACTGACAGGGATAATGCTACTGCACTTGCAAAAGCTCTTAACATCAATTTTGCAATCACGATGACAGTTTGCTGCGCTGTCTACTCCTTTCTCTACTGCACTTATCCTAGAGACAGAGAACGGGCAAGAATCCAAGGTTTGGTAGAATCCGAAGTACGACTAATGGAAGGCAGTAAGCTCCAATTTTCTAAACTAGATAACCAAGATTTTGAAGACAATAGAGGTGACGAAGTTCCAAGCATTAAAGAAAATGATGAAAAGACTCTTCTTGCAACCCAGGTACATGTTCGAACATGAGGTAAAGGACAAACACCGAAATTATCACAATTCACAAAGCTAACTTGTGAGATACAAATTCTAGACTTGCTAGATTCGACTCAATATATATTTTAAATATATACTCGTACCAACTTTTTAAGTTTTTATATATGTATAAGTAGAGATATCAATAGTAAAAAATATGCATTAGGCATTTTGAAAAGTGTAGTAAAATAAGAAATGGAGGAAGTACTTTATATGTTATAAGGGCAAGTGAAAATAATTATCATTGCTGCAACTCATAAAAGTCTACAGGCATAATACTTCCTAGTCAAAATGAGCCAGTTATTCCTCCAAATAATTCCACAAAGTTCTTGGCTTGGCTTATGCTTGAATTTGACAAGTCTTGGATATGTTTAGTCTCTGCATTGTAATTTCTCAAACACAGATTGAACAAATAGCATTAAGAAAAAGATTCAGAAGAAGTAGCAATATATTGGGTGTAGTACACTCATCATTCATCAAGTGCATTTTGTGTGAACATCATCACCAGAATCAGAACAGGAAATGTGAAAATAGTTTGTTTATTCTAAGTACATGTTTGTCGTTCTAGCATACTCATGTTTGAGTAGCTGCCTTCCCTTCGCTGTCATGTCACATGTGTTACAATTAAATGGGCTCCTGTTTTTCTTGATAATTAAAACCTGGACTCATTAAGGTCATCAAACATGCATTTACCTGTAATGGGAAACAGTAAATTATTTTAGTACAAAATGATAGCTTCACTTGGAAGTTAGAAGGTTAGTGCCCATAATTTACTGGAGATGAGCAGCCAAATATTGTAAACCTTTCTATAGTTATAAGCCAATTATGGACGAAAAAGATTATGGAAATGAGATAAATCTAACTTAACATCCTAAAGCATGCCAAGTACTATAGCCTACAAGAAAGAAGAGATGACTTAATTCGCTCGTTTCCTAAAAGATTGCCTCATTTTTATTTATAAAGTCAAGGTTTGACCACAAATTCTTCTAATGTTATAAAAAATAATTTATTTAAGAGAGATTTTGTTGAATGTATTTTAATATAAATTTTTAGAATATCATGTTTTCATAATTTTTTATCTTATGAATTTAAAGATAAAAATGTTTAAAGCCATGCTTTGAAAATCGTAAAAAGTTAAGGGCTAAGTGAAAAGCCAGCAGATTGAAGTATTGAGGTTTGTACACGCTCATTTGTCAACACCGCCATACTTTACAAAAAGGCCTATAGATTCATATTAGGGCCACACTCAGCATAAAAGCGCGTATCTTTGGCTTCAGCACCATGTGTGTGAGTGTCCCCATCTCACCACCCCTGCCACTTTCAACATTAAAATCTTTGCCATACCACTCACTCCTTCCCGAGAGGTTACTCGCTTCAATCAGTCACTACCCCCTTCCTGCGTTCCCCCTCCCTGCGATCATGTACGATCAGATCTAAAACATCAACCTTGTTATCCCAGTACATGCTCAACTATTTATCACTGCTATAGTTCCACACCCCTCCATTTTTAGATTATGGCTCCACTTCCTCAGCTTTTGAGGTTCACAAATCTCCTCTTCTTTTCCTTCCTATTCACTTCTGCACTTCTTACCTCTTCTTCTCATTCTCTTCAACAACGTCAAATCTCTTTATCTCGAAGATACTTACTTGCCAAAACAGACCTAGACAACAATGATAATGCTATTTCACTCTCATCTCCCAAACCCAACAAAACTCCCTCTTCCAAAACCCTAACCAAACTCTTCAACCCATCCTCTAATTCATCCAAAAAAAACCATACCAAATTGATCAAACCCCCTTCAACTTCAACCACCTCCTCCAAAAATAAAACCTCCTCCAAAAATGTCGGCGCTCCACCTAAGCTAACTATATTCAAACTCAACTCTACTAAACCCTCATATCCAACCAAAAACAAAACCAGATCCTCGTCCACCCCAATTACCAAATTATCCCCATCTGACAACACCGACAAGGCCAAGCAAACTCAAAAGCAAAAGGAGAGAAAAGTCCAAAAATCTCCGACGCCGCCGACGTGGATGACGCAATACCAAGACGGAAGCGACGAAGATTATGACTTCATAGCAGAATTCCGAGATCTCCCGAATAAATTTCACAAAACATTGATCCCAGATTTACACAAACTGTCGACTACTTCAAAGATTTACCTCACGAAAGCCAACCAAGAGATCACTAAAAATTTGATCAAACCATATGTGAGTAAACAATATGCTTCCTCTGCTTCAACCGCTATCTCCTTGGCTTTTATAATCGTCCCTTTTTTACTCGTTTCCCTTATTTTTAACCGCATTACTGCCTACTTTTCTATTCAAAGGCTCCTCATTTTCATCCAGATTTACCTCTCTATCTACTTTTCGATCTTGTGTTTGTCAAGTTTGATTACTGGGTTGGAGCCGTTGCGTTTCTTTTACGCTACATCGCAATCCACCTATGCTTGGTTGCAAGTGTTGCAGACCCTCGGATATGTCATGTATTTGTTGATGTTGTTGATGTATCTTATACTCGTGTTCTCTACTGCATCTGGATTGGGCCAGAAGTTCTTGGGCTTGGCCCAGACTTTTGTGGGGTTTGCTGTTGGGCTACATTACTACTTGACGGTATTTCATCGTGTGGTGTTACATCAGCCGCCTAAGACTAACTGGAAAGTCCATGGGATTTATGCCACATGTTTTCTTGTTATTTGTCTGTTTGCTCGTGCCGAGAGAACAAAGAAGGTATACCTCGATGACGAGGGTGGCGAACAAGGAAAACAAAATTAGGAAATTACTATTTACAGTTTTACCCCTTTTTTATTTTTTACCTTTTTCGCACTTTTATAGTCATATAGTACGACATTTTTACTTTTTTTTTTTTTGTGATGAAAAGCGAGGGAAAGATATGCGCTTTTTATTTGAGAAATTTGGTTATATTTACTTGAATAAGTACAAATTAATGAAGCTTCTTGGCAATAGTATCCTACAATTGTAGTTAGATGACCTGATTCAGATAATTTCAAGTCGATTGGATCTGTCAGATGTAGAATGTTAAAATACACTTCTTATTTATGCGTCATAACTGAACATGTACTTGAAGAATTGTATAGTCCGGAGTAATACAACTAGTAAATATGAAATTACTGGTTTCTGGTGGAAAACGAATCTTCATTGTTTCATTGTTTTTACTGTCGTAATTCTATATTGGCTCTATTTGTAAGTGCTTACTAGATAGTCGGTATTATATGGAAACTCATAATGAGGGTCGCAGTGGTCGAGATGGTCGTGTTCGAGGTGGTTGCTTCTCAAATCGATGTGCAACTGGTGGTTGCCAATTGTCATGGTATGATGGTAATAGGGTAGGTAATCGTTATTATAGACATTATATTTCCTATTTTTTACATATAATATCATATTTTTAATATCTAAAATTATAATTTCTATACTTAAGATTATATTTTTAATTTTTGAAATAATAGTTTTTATACCTGAAAATCTGTTTATGAAAACATAGTTGTATCTAAGATTATATTTTTTCACCTAATATCATGTTTTGTCATATGAAACAAAACAAGCTTAGGGATGTCTAATCCATTTGTACGCATAAAATTTTAGTTGTTAAGACTTATAGATGACAGCCCTAAATAAATTAAAAAGTGTTAGAACAATAGGAAGAGTTATAGAATATAGATATAAATGCAACAGTTGAAAATTGAATGAGGTAATCTTCTTGATGAGTATCCAATATGCCTCGTATATCATGGCTGGATGAATGCAAAACAAATAAATTTCTACGATAATTTTATAAAATCTATAAATTTTTTACTAGTAAATTAAAATTTTTTTATGATTAAAAAATTGAACAAAATAATTAATTATTAATACGTGCATCGTATAAGAAACTTACATAGTAATTATAATAAATAAAAAGCTCAGTGCTTAGCTCCTCCATTCATTGACCACAAATTATTGAAAACTCCAATGAATCAACAAAAAAAGGTGATGTGTACTCAAATTACTCACTGCGTGTAAAATTAAGGGTCACGTAGTCCCTGTGGACGATAGCATTTTATTAAATGAAACTAATAGGCGATAGGTGCTCGATCATTTACTTGTAAAAAAAAAGTAGTAGGTTGTTTACCAAAGAATATCTTTAAAATAAGTTTTTGATGAATTTAATTTGAGTAGGAAAAAATAGAAGACAATGTTGATATAAGAAAAATAAATAAAGGCTAATCAAGTTGAAACGGTCAAGTATTATTATATCTGCTTAACGTTTCAATTGCTAATTAAAGCCTACATTGACGCACTAGCTGCTAGTTGCCGGCGCAAAGTAACGACTTCAACTAGTCCCAAAACCCTACCCTTAGCCTTAGCTTGTTTCGGTCAGTTTGAATACGATGCCTAACGCCCACTGCCTAGACTTGCCGACACTTTCTCTTTTATTATTTTAATTATTTCTTATTTTCATACGGAGCACTTCATCACTTGCTGGAAGTCTGGAAGAAGCCGGGCGAACGTAATTCCCTCACACCGACAAATTCAAACTGAGGAATGTCACTGTTATCTATGTCAAATTATTACTACTCCGTATTTGGTCTTAATCAATAACATCGGCTTTCCACCGAGATTGGCCTATACAACTTTTGTTACAATACACTTTTAGTTATACTATTTAATTACTAATTTTGACCATACACTTCAACTTGGTTATTAATCTATTATATAAAGTACGTCGAATGCATAAACTACTGTTAGATGAGAAATTTTATCGAGTATTTTAATGATTTTAAATTTTTATAATTCAAACTAATTGATAATTAAAAATTATAATGGTTAAAATTATGTACATTTAAACACTTACAGAGTAAAAGGGTGACAGGGTGTAATACTGTAATGTGCTTTTCTGAAACTTTAAATGTCATTGTGACTGCTTACTAGCCACTTAGCCACCAGAGTCGCACAGATGACCGATTATCGAGCAATTGACGCTAACGTCTTTAGCAAGTAAAGTTGTACTTGATAGGGCTACAGAACCTACATGGCTAGATTGCAAACTGTATCGAGAACATGGGCATAAGTGAATCGGATAATGGGTGCATCCTTGCATGTAGATACGCGTGGACTGCATTGGACGTATGGTGCGTGTTTGCATGTAGACTTGGGCATGTATGAGATGGTGGCCCTGCCTGGATGTAAGCCGTTTTTTGACTTCTTATATCACTGGGCCTTAATAAATATATGTATCAACTCTTCTTGCTTTATACAATTAGTGGTCCTGTATTTTGTGTTTCCACTTCACCGATCCGCTTATACGGGCTCTCACTAGCCACTGCTGATATCAAACCTTGATTCCTGGTCATTGTGCTTCCTCACTCCAGTCCTGCAATCCATTTAATTTTGAATTTGCCAGAAATTATTAGAATCTTACATACAACTAGTTATATTTGCTTATTTCAAATTCAAATTAAATGAATATAAACTAAATAAATGAACAAATATACCCTTATGTGAAAAATATATTCGTAAGCTAATTCTTTGAGCCCAACCTACTTTCGGGATTTTATCTTGACAATAATTAATTAGATGTTTTTTTACACCTAAAATTTAATCATGCAAGTGCATAGGAATAGGAGTCTTAGCATCATATGTATACGGTATATCATATTTATTTGAACGTATCAAATCTTATTTGAATTCAATTTTAGTTGTTATGGCTACTTGATGAAGTAGAGTATTTCATGTTCAAACTTAACTGAAATGATTTGAATATGAACGTAGGCATCGAACATGACGTTCTTGAAACTCATTTTCAGCAGAGTAAAAGGAACACACACCGACCTGTCAACTTTGATTAGAGACACCAATTTAAAAGATCTAACTAGGTAAATGAAATGATGAGCAAGTGACTGGACCTCCTTGCTTGAGTCAGACGGGCTAATCAATGCCTGCACTGCTTAAAAATACGCCACTCCTCACCAAGATTCTTGCCTGGATCTACTAGAGCTACTAACTTTTTGGTAGGATCAAAGTTTTGAGCCATTAAAATGAAAACCAATCCCTATATCCCTATGTACTTAAAATAACATATCCTCAAGCTAGTCAACTTATTTTATTAAATAATTAACTATCTTACTCTATCAATCCATAAATATGTATGAACAACTTAACCGCTACAAAATACTCATTTCTTTCTCTATTGACCTATTTATATTATAGTTTGTTTTGAATATTGGCTTCGCCCTTTTTTAATGTTCAATAACTGCATGAAGTATATGTATGAATGAAAATTATTTCCTTAAACCCAATACTTCGAATTCGTATTTTTTTTTAAATTGGAAGGAGTCTTATATATTACTCTCCCATATGGATAAGAACTGCGGAAGAAGTTAAATGAAAAGTTACAGTTTTAGTTAGTAATTGTATGTCAATAACAACCATGGTTTTTTTTTTTTTTTTTTTTTGATATGTACAACTATGGCTTTGAGTTGTAAAGTGTTTTATCCATCGTCGTTGTAGTTATCTGTATGTGTTTATCCAATATTATATGTCTAAACTGATTGTGTAGTTGATATCAAAAAAGTAAAAAAGAAATGAATTTTTAGGATTTGCACGTCTATGTTTTAATTTACACAGTTAACCTATAACAAATTAATAAACATATAATGTATGATGCAATGTTAAGACGACATTCAACACACCATATTCTACCACTAGAATTTTGGATTGGATTTTTCCCTTCAGTGCAGCCGCCCCTTAGCGCTGTCTAATCCACCTTGGTTGCATATTAATGGTAGAATATGTATAATATAATTGCTAATCTTTTTACTTTTATTCTACTTATTTGCGAAACTTATTAAAAGAAAAATATAGTTATTTGAAATTTTATTAAGTTTATCTCAGTATAATTTTAAGATATTAATTTTTTATATATAATTAGATATATTATAGTTTAAAAAAGTATATTGATATATGCGTTTGAAAAAGTGTTACAACTAAAAAGAGGAAATATAAGCGTAGAAATATAAGTGTAATCTTCTCATCACCAACGAGATTGTGATATAATGTGTTTTCAAGGCGGATTTTAGAGTCCCACTAGTAAACTTACACTCCTCATAAGTATAAATTGTACATTAATTTTTTCATAAAGTAATCTTATAGTGATTTTATGTGGTGTACTGGCTAACTATCAAGAGGATTAATGATCTAGACTATGAAAATTCACAATGGATTATGATTGATCTAGGTCACTAAGTAAATTTTGATGTTATAAATACTACATATAGACTTGTTCAAATGAGAGGGGCTCCATTAAGGGCACTTAGTCGACCCATTTATAAATCCCGTTTGTAATATGATTTAATAAATTATGGGTTTAATCAAGTCAGTGTTTTAAAGGGTCGTATTTTATTGGATCTTTAATGGATCAAGACGGGTCAATAATGAGCCAATAGTTTCTAAATCTTTTAAACACTATCACATAATGAATTATTTTCACTTACTTGTCAATGGTTCATTGCCAAATATTGGAGGTGATACAGACAAATTATCACATTCTATAAATAAAATATATTCTCTTTGGACGACTCGACCCGTTTTTTATCTTCTTTAACCCAATTCAAATCGGACTGTTTTTGCATCTTCTTTGGCTCGACCCAACCCATTTTACATGTGACCCATCCAACTCTAATCCGGTCCAATGCCCAGATCTAACTACATATTGCATATGAGAGCATTAAATTATTTACAAGACCTATATTATATGGTGCATCCAAATTCACGTAGGACGATTATGCTGTAATGCTATTACTATTGATTGTAAACTCTGTATGTTGGAGTTTGGGGGCATGGTACTATAAGTCGAAAAGCATAGGATACTTTGTAAGTATGGAGTATATCTTTAACATTGAGATAAAACCACAATCTATAGGGGACATGGTATGAATGTATGAATGGAACAATATTATAGTTTTATTGTGATGAACTGATACCAAATTTGTGGTATAGTGAGTAATTGATCGACATGCAACATCCTAATTCCTAAACCTGTTTTTGTGTTTGATATGATCATTTCGAGAATTGGCAAACTTAAACAAAGCTAAACCTTTTTAAGATTGGCAAGCTTGGTTTTGAGTGGGATGCTAAAGAATTCAAGGTCTAAAAACAAATGTAGTTGAACGCAACTTTATAAACCATAAAAAAAAAACTGAGGTTAGTTGATCTCACCTTCAATCTTCCATGAATTAAGAAAACGACAGAAATTTTTTTTTGAAAACCTCTCTAACGGAGCATTTTTATTATTAAAAAAATCTTTTCTACATCACCGCAACATAAGCTTTCACTTATTCACTACGAGTCTACAATTGGCTTCTCCGGCCTATACACTTGGATACTCACAAGTCACTTGCGAAGCCTCAAAAGTGGTCCCCACTGTAGAAGTGTTTATCACTGTAATTGTGTTTATATGCTTGTTAGAATGTTGGATATTCTTTGCTGAGAAAGTTTGTGCTACGCTGAATGGATACAAGTTTGTGCTTCATTATGTCGGGACAGAGATTCATGCATGCAATGTTTTTTTTTTTTAATAAAGATATTGAAGAATCAATAGGAGATAGTTAGGATCAATATACTCTATAGGGGGGTGAATAGAGTATGGTCGTTTTTCGAATTTAGGCTTTCAAAGGTTTTGAAACGGCTTTTAGATGCAGAAGTATAATAGAACTGGTTTCAAGGGCTTTGAAGCGGGTTTCAGGATTTTGACCTGAATAGGCTATTACGAGATGTATGAATTAAGTAAAGCAAAACGAATATGTAAATGCAAATATAAAGGGAACGAGTATTTGTTACGAAGTTCGGCAATGTGCCTACGTCTCCGCCTAGGGTTTCCTACCCGTAAGATTTAACCGGTCTTTATTTCCTCCTTTAGAGATCTAAAGCCACCTTCAAAAATTTTCACCCAACATTGGAGGCTTCTTCTTTTTCAAACTTCAGCTCACTCTATTTATAGAGTTACTTTGCAACGGATAAATCTTCAAACAAATTCTTCAGAGGGACCGTTGCTCTTGAATCGGAGATTAGGCCTTTGACTGACTGCTTCAAAACTACTTCCATGTTTCTCGGGCAGTTATGAAAGTTGTTTCAAGGGACGTTGACCCTTTGAAATATTCTTCAGAATTTGCAAAACTAACTCCACGAATATAGGGGCTTTGTTGAACGGACTGAGTCTTGCTGTTTGAATAATTAGACTTGTTTAGAATTTGAATAACTTCAAACTCTCTTGTTAGTCATCCTTATCTAGCTTAACCAATTTCGCGAAATAAGGAGCCAACACATAAAGACTTCAAACTTGACTTATCCCATGAAAATAGTAGCCAAGCTTGTTTGAATTTTGGTGTTTGAATTACAGCAAACACTTTGTCCTTATCTTGCTCATTCATGAGTATAGGGCATCCTGAAAAGTAGCAATACAACAACAAACACAACAGTAGCAATATCAATACATAACATTATGCATTTGTACAAAAATGTAGTATAAAAACATACGACTTCCATCACCTACAAAATAGACACATGTTAGTATATATCAAGGTAGAGTCTTCAGATATGAATGAATTGATACACAATTTTTGAAAATGAAAATATAGTGCTTAATTGATTATAGGTTCTTTTGGTTCATTTATTTAAAAAAGACCGATATAAAGTTAGAATCCTCACCTACCTTTTATTTAGGCAATTTAATAATAGAATATTGAGAAATTTCAAACTCCATAGTAACCCTAAAATCCCATATATATCCATTTTCCCCTCAAAAATTACATGAAGTACATAAATTTCATATAGATAGAAACCATTCTAAATTCAAACAAAACGACCATATCAAATTCATTTATAAGGTATAACTTTTATCATCATTTATCAAATTTGCATTAGTATAGTTATTTCAATTCATATCTAAATTTTTTTATGTGTACCTTGGTACGTTTAGAGTGGTGCACTTTAAGAAATATTTTTGCTCATTTCAAACTCTAATGAGCAAATATCTAGTTATTGATTAAAAAAAAAACACTCTAAAATACGCCTAACTCATTTATTATGTACTTGTACATGTTATATAATCCAATCTATAACTTGTTGAAATGAATTGTTAAACCAAACAACCCCTTAATATTACTTTTATTTTTTTTAAGCGACCCCTTAAATATTAAGTAGTACTTATGTACATCCGGCCTTATAATTACTTATTAGTCAATCTATCAACTGAATGTTGAATCCACTTCAACTGACACAAACAACCACCACCACTACAAAGAACTCTCTTCTCAACAACTCAAAAAAACCACAGAAAAAAGTGAGAGAAGGGGTCATTTTTATAATATGATCCCTTCATGCTAGAGAAGGGGTCATTTACTGTAATATAAAACAATATAATGAATGATAATTCCTCCTCCATACCTCATAAATCAAAATCCACTCAACTCCAATCACATTTCACTTAGCCTTTAGCATATTAGAAGAGGAAGATTCAGAGAAGTCTTAAGTAGTCTCTAGCTTTATCAAGTGCATCTCCCGTCCACTTCTAAGTTGATTGCCTCCTACTCACTCAAAAAAGCACCTTCATTCTCCTATATATAAGTAGATTCTAGCATTGGCCTCACCTCAAACTAAGTACAACAACAAGCCAATCTTCTACCTTTTATCATTCTTCTTCTTATTATTCTCAATAATCTTTATATATATATATATATTGAATTGCTTGAAATGGCTGCTTCCTATTCTGCCTCTTCATCCACACTTAAATGCGACTTAAAGATCATTGGAGCCAAAAATATAGAAACAAAGCACAAAGGCAATCTATTCCTCAGATGCTACCTCCCTACAGGAAGCAACAACGGAAGAATTCAGGTAAACACAAGAGAAATAGCATCCTCTCAGAAGGATGATTATATCTTTTGGGATGACACTTTTTCTCTAGAGTGCAACGGTTCAGAGGATTCAATCCTCAACCTTAAGAAACTAAGCGTGTTCTTTGAGCTTCGATGGAGAAACACGAAGCCGTTTCTTGGAAATATTGGCGGCTCCCAACTCCTAGCAGCTGCTGAGATGCCCTGGAAGACTGTCTTTGACGCGCCTAATATGGAATTTCAGAGGTGGGTTGCTATGACTGTCGGTCAGGAAGGCAACAATAAGTTGCTTAAGCTTAAAGAAGGTGTTAAGCCTCCAGCCTTGCAGATAGCAATGAAGGTACAAGTTCCAGCAGCTGCAACGAGCGTGGTGTCGTTGGAAGAAATGAGGAAGATGAGGAGAAGAGAAAGAATGAATGGGTGGGATGAGTGTGGGTGCAAATCAAATGGAGGATGCTGCTCTTCTTGTGTTGATGATGAGCTGCTTTTCATTGGTGCAACGTTTGATGGATTCTAGCCGTTATTTGTTACACATATTTTTTTTTTTTTTTTTTTTTGGGTTCTTAGTCCTTGAGCATTAGAATCGGTAGTTCGTTAGAAAGATATGATTGACTTGGAAACAAACACAAAAATTCTGCTCCAAAACAATTGTATAGTTTGTCTCACGCTTAATGATATGCTTTCATTTAAATGTTTTTTGTTACCATACTATGCCAATCTATTGTTTATGAACGATGTACTAAATGCTGCTATAACTTACGGTACTTTGTGTAATTAATAAAATTGATTAAGCATAATAATAAAAAATCATATTACATGTAAGAACTTAAGATCATGAAAAGCAATAATCTCAAAAAATAAGGGAGTATCAAAATAAGAAATCGGTAATAAAAAATGAGTTACAGGAATTCTGCCCATAATAAACTTGAAAATGGACATAGTATTATTTACGAGTCTTTTCTTAGTGTAATCACCATTTTTTAAAAACAATATAGTTGAGATTCAACGCAATTTTCCAATTTACATATTTAAAGACTTGAAATCCATAAAATGGTGAAACTCATGTTTATATAAGCATGCAGTATTGTTTATTGGCTTATGGTTCGATGGGTGTGACATAATTGAGTCAATTTTCTCCGTTGACATAGTATAAAACAGTGAAACACCCTCTTGAGAGTTTAGTCTTTCGACTTGGGCCCATCTAAAGTTCATGATGGATCAGTAAGCATGTAAGAAATTGTGCAAAACTTGGGCCATTAGGCTAGCTTTTGGAGTCAAACCTCGGGCCCAAATTGATAATATAGAGAGTAGCTTTACTATGGTAGAGTGGTAGACAAGTGAGTCCTGGGTCCTTGTATCAACAAAAGCCCGTGACTCGCGGGCTAATAAAATCTGTAGAAAATAAAGATTGAAAATGATTTTTGAAGTACTCCGGATTATAATATTTAGAAGCTGTAGCAGGCTAGCAGCGCTTTGAATAATGCAGTAACTGGAATTCAAATTGCTTTGAAATACTGTTCAAACTGTCCTCACTAGACGCAATAGAGTAGACTCCTCATTCCTCATCACTTGAGAGTTGGAAAGGCAAAAAAAAAATGGGGGACAGAGCAAGAGCTGGGCGTAAATCACACACTTCTACAGCTGATCTCCTCACTTGGACTGAAGCTCCTCCTTCTCACCCTCTTTCTCCTTCTTCTGCCTCTCGTTCTCACCAGGTTCTTTCTCTTTGCTCTTTTTTTTTTGGCCTAAATATTCCTACTAAATTTGTGGGGTTTTGAATTTCAGCCGTCGGATGGAGTGAGCAAGGTGTTGTTTGGTGGTCAGATCAGCGAGGAGGAAGCCCAGAGTCTAGCTAAGAGGTCAAGATCCTCTTTTCTCTTTCCTCTAAATTCATCATATTGACCCATCTCTTGGAATACTTGTCATGTACCAAGTTTTATTAGGCTAATGTATGTATGCATCATTTGCTTCTCTGCTTAATACAGGAAACCTTGCTCCGGATATAAAATGAAGGAAATGACCGGAAGTGGAATATTTACTGGATCTGGTGAAGATGCTACGTCAGAATCTGGGAGTGTTGTTCCCCTTCCTACTAAAACTGGAGTCCGCGTTTATCAGGTTCCCCCCCCCCCCCCCTCCCCCTCTAAATTACAAGTGTAATTTAGTGTAGAACACAACCAGAACATCTCTTGACCCTTATGTTGTACCTGCCTACGGCTTACCTGCAGCAAGCGCTTAACGGAATTAGCCAGATTTCTTTTAGGGCTGACGAAGATGTCACCCCCAAGAAACCTACATCTCTGCCAGAGGTTGCAAAGCAGCGTGAACTGTGTGGCACTCTTGCAGCCGAGCCAGACTCAAAGATCAAAAAGGGGCTGTCAGATGCCAAGTGCAAGGAGCTCAGTGGAAATGACATTTTTGGCCCACCACCAGAAAACCTTCCTCGATCTCTGGCTGCTGCACGTTCCTTGGAATCTAAGGAAAAGGATATGGGAGAGCCAGCACCACGAGCTGTCCGGACTTCTGTTAGAGTTTCCAATGTGAGTATACTTTGTATATGAAAGTGTGATTCAATCTTTTCAACTTCTTCAGTTCTATTGAATTTGAATTTTCTCAATATCTTGTTGTTCCGGGTGTCGAAATCAAGTGCAGCACCGTATGATATCACCTTAAACTATTCTTAAGGGTTGTGTAGGAAAGTCTCTTCGATGCTTAAGTTTGCAAAGGTGTATGGGTAGAGATGAATATAGTGTGGTCAAGATTGAATGTACCTTAGGAATGAGAGGGGTACTTATTAGCTTTGGTTGGTGGCCTCGTGGCCTTTGTGGCAGGATGATGAATAGTTTGGGGTGGTCCTCTTGGTCTTGTGCTAGCAGAGTGTTACTCATTCTAGCAAGATTACCACTGTGGTAGGGTGAAGTGTCTTCCTACCCGGACACCTGTTTTTGTGGTTGGAATCTGTATTACCATAATTTTGAATGTGTATTGCTTGAGCTAGTTGGTTGTTCTTAGAGGACCGTGATCATAGGAAGGTTAGCTCCAAGGGATAATGGAAAGCATCTGATTATGAAAATTATGCGTGATAAAAATGTATTGTATGATTAGTGACTAATGTTTATTTCTAATCAAATCTGTCCAAGAGTTTTCAAAAGTTAAAACATCTCAGCTGTAAGTCTTGGGTATTGTCATTCATTTCAGCATTCAGCCTTCCCATTTCGTGCAAACCAGGTCATGATTAGCATTTTCTCTTTTGCAGCCTGCTGGGGGGCAGAGTAATATTATGTTTGGTGATGAACCTGTTGTCAAGACATCAAGGAAGCTTCATAACCAGAAGTTCCAGGAGCTGACAGGTAACGATATTTTCAAGGGGGACGCACCTGCAGGGTCAACCGAGAAGTCACTCAGCAAGGCTAAGCTAAGAGAGATGAGTGGCAGCAATATATTTGCTGATGGAGAGAAAGTAGAACCCCGAGATTGTTTTGGTGGTGTGCGCAAGCCTCCTGGGGGTGAAAGCAGCATTGCTTTGGTTTAAGATCCTTAATAGCTCTATAATCACCAACTTTTTATCTGATAGGACCGTTGAGAACTCTTTGCCCTGAGGGACTTGTTAGCTAGCTAGCTAACCATCACGGTAGTAGGTTTAGACTTGTAACCTGGAAAAATTAGCTGAGACTGTTAATATCTAATTTTTAGAATTCCTGCGTGCTTTGCGGCTTTTGTAGCAGAACCTCATCAGATCCTTTCATGTATGACTACTTATTCAGCCACCAGCTGTTTGGATGATGTATGCTCTGATTACTAACTTCATCTACTAGCTATTTGAATGATAGATGATATGATTAGTAACGATATCTGGGTACAGTAATATTTTGAGTACGTATATACTTCTCCATCTGCCGTCAGTGGTAAGCTGCATATGAAAAATGGTATATAGACAACATGTCATAAGACTCGTAACCATTTTCACATGAATGTTTCACTCCTACAATACCAATGTTATTTTTCGAAAGAATATCTAAGCCTCATAAAGGCTAATATCGGCAGTATGGAGAAGTCCAGATTTTCAAGTAGCCTCTTGATTTGAAATGGAGGTATAGTTCACAATATTAGTTCGTAATTTGAGTAGAACTGTTCTTTCCTATTTAGAGACTCTTCCTTTTCAGTGATTCTCATTGGTGTCAGCTGGTTTAGAAGTACACAACTCACATAATCTTTATTCAACCAGAAAATTCGGAAGTACAGCAGAACAGGATAATCCAACCATAAACAAAGGTCTCAACCAGGTGTGTCATCTTTCCCTCAAGACAAAACCCAAGATAGTTGCTCAAGCCTTCCCAGCACCAACCAACTCTGTCAGCTTTTTCTCATAGTCTCTATGAGTGCCCTTACCAATAGCATGATCAAGAGGAACACTATTTCTGCGATAGACGTACTCTTCCTTGATGTGTTGCATGTCCACTTCTGCCCGTGTGGTCACAACTCTAGTCAGAGCTGATTCATCTGTTTCCATCTTAATAATAGCAAGACGAAGTAGTTTCTCATAGTACTTCTCAGGGCACATCAGGCCCTTGATAGTTTCCCTCAGCAACTTCAAGTAATCATCCTTGGGATCCTCTAGATCCTGCAGATATTAGCAATAGGATGGTATTAAATTTCATTATAAAAGCATACTATTAAGGATGCTGTAAAGCTTTGATACCTTGGTAATAGCTGACCGTAGTCATTGTTGTAGGCGTTTAGTGTGGTGCTGACTGCTGAGCTGTGCATTGCTCCTTGAGCGATGATTCTAATGAGATCATCATCAGCTGGTTTAGCCCCAGATCATAGCATGACCGTCGTCATTGTCTTGTCTGAGATTTTCTCATGAAGCATCTTAGCCCCAGATTTTGCCAGATGATTGTTAACCTATGGCCTTTCATATCTGAATGCGGTCACCAGAGCAACCAAAAGCTTCAGTAGATGACCGAAAACCTCACTAAAGTATACCTACAGTAATAAAAAGATGACTGCATAATTTCATCAGTTTTCTGAAACTTATGGAAATTGTTTTAAATTGATATCCAATTTCGAAACACTTTTTCTTAGACTTATATAACCATAACTTGTTGTTACAACTTACAAGCATAGAGCGTACCTAGTTCATGAAATTTGAGTTTTAGCCAATGACCATTAATTTCTCTATTAGACTGCCGAAAATGATACACTTTCTCAAATAAGAACTCGAAAGAAATGAAAGACAACGTGATATTTGGTAAGGTTGAGACATAAATAATGAAAGGGTGATTCTGATGTGCTAATTTAATTCGTTGGTTTGGTACAGAGGGCGCAATAATTAAATTTCACCTTGCGGAAGTCAGCGGAGGTTGTGTTGAGCCACATCTTCAGTCGATTTCTTGAAATGGGCATGGTAGATTGGTAGGCTCACCTATCCTTACAAGAATGCATCACGCTCAGGTAGATCCAGGGTAAACGAATGAATTGCCTCTGCATCATCAAAACAAACATTATGTTTTATACTTCCATCTCACTATGTTTATTAAACCAACTCAAACAAATCACTAACTATTCACATTATTTTTGGGGGGTTTATGAGGAGCTGTGTGTACGGAATTTGATGGATACCAACCCCAAAACTTCTACCAGTTTAGTATTTGACCAATCGTCTCTTGTCGCAAATTCTACACTTCGTTCCTCTCATACAGATCAAAGCAATAACAGATCATGCACAAATCACAATATTTGGAAGAAATATATTCATTTATCGTATCAGGATAGATTATTAAGAAAAGGTGAAAAATGAAAAATGACCTCAAAGTCACTAGTAAGCTCCTTGTCAAGGGGTTTAATGGAATCCATGTCATCTAAACAACGTGCATGATAAACATCTGATCTCGAGTGTACGCAAGATCTAAACTACGCGTTTCTCAACAAATTCTTTCAACAAAAACACAAAGAACGTTGAAAACAATATATCAAGAATACAAATCAAGAGCATAAAATTTGAGCTGAAAAGGCTGCGTGGAGTTGCTCGACATCTTCAGCAATATCAGGGAGAGAAGCGGGAACAGAAAGGGTACTTCAAAGTTCAGATTTTATTTATTTACTTATTTATTGTTAGAATGATGGAATATGGGTCTCCTGACATGGTGACTTTATCTTTCAGGTAATAGAGCAAATGGGGTGATCCGTCATGGAAAACGCATATATCTACGTACGGTTATTATGAAATGTTGTTAAGATTAGAATAAAATATCAAAACAGGCAAATCAATTTTATGAGTCTTATTTATAATTTTTTAAAGAAATTGTATTGTTAAGACAAAGTGGTCTAAAAAAGCTAATTAAAAAGGTGAAAGATATGTTAGCAGTAGCAGTGCAATAAAACGCGAAGACTAATAAGACAGAGGAAAGCATGTGTATCCGATCATTGCTACTTTCTAAGTAATTTTAATCGCATACCAGTTTTCCAATTTGTAACAAAAAAAAAAAAAAAAAAAAAAAAAAGTTATCAACGGTGGTCGGTGCACAGGAATGCTAGCGAACGCTAGACGTACAAAGAAGGTTATTATGAAATCCGTACAAAGAAGGATCAAAAATAATTGTACAAAGAGAACAATATACGACTCTACTGGGGATCGAACCCAGAATCTCTGGTTCCGTAGACCAGCGCCTTATCCATTGGGCCATAGAGTCCTGGTGGTACAAATTAAAATCTTACGAAATTAGACTTTTGGTAGCAAAGACACAAGACCTGAAGACGACTCGCTGCCAAATGCAATCTTAGGTTGCGGTTGGGCCAAATTATCTGGGGTTTGGGGTTTTCACATCAAAAAGTTCCAGATAATCTCCTTTGACAATGAGATAATTGTCAAATTTCTCAAATTTGGGTAGAGTTTGTTATTTCAAATAAAATTTGGATGATCCTTAAATTTGTGTGTTTGGGTGTTGGATGATCGCAATTTCTGGGTACAGAAATGGGAAAGCAACGATCTTTACGGAGTAAAGCTATCAATCTTGTCTCTGACTTCACCACTATCCTCCTTAACCCCATTTCTGATAAAACCTCCAAGCATTCCCCTCCCCATGTATGCCTCTCTCTCAATTTATCTTGTTTTAAATGCAATTTCTTGAAAATTTGATGACAGTAACTTTAATTTTATTTAATTCATGGGTTTGATGATTATATTGGAATTGGATTTCATGTGTTTGAATGTGGGACGTTACTTGAGCTAAAGTTGAAGAATTTTCTATGTACCCATTTCATTAATTATTGTAATTTTGATGTTTTTTGAGTTTTGGGTTTTATTTTGTGGAAATTTAGATTCTGGAGTTTTGTTGTTTTTCTTTTTAGGAGGATGAAAATGAATCAGAGAAAAGTCAGCCGGAGTCAATTTGTGAAGAGGGCTCTCTACATTCAGTTGATGGACCAGATACCTCATCTTTCACTGCTTTTCTTTATTCTCTATTAAAAGATGATTACTTTAGTGCTGAGGGAGAGGATGGTCTGCATAATACAGGAGCTGTAAAGTTTGAATCTGACCTTGAAACTAAAGCTGAGACCGGAAGTAGAGCTGAAATCAAGCCTGATGTTATAAGGACTGAACCTGAAAGTGTGAGTGTTGTGAGAGAGAGTGGTGGAAAGAGAGGGTTGATTTCTAAGGGGAAACAGTCTATTGGTAAAGCTATGAATTATGCTGCCAGATTAGCGTGGTTCAGGGGTCAAACATCGGATAGAATTCCGAATTCTGAAGCTAAAACTGATGACAAGGATGGTAGTCAAGATGGAGGGCCAAGGGAGAGTACAGATGAAAACCTATCACTAGCTGAGCTCCCAGACATGTCTGAAAACTCGTTGCTTCTTTCCCAGAAGTCTCGGATCATAATCTATGCTTCCCTTCCATCTCTTGTTAAAGGCCGAAAATGGGTATTGCTTTACAGGTGCTGGGTTGAAATTATTTGTGTTTACTGTTTGGTTTCTGAAATTTGTTTGGTTTTTGGTGAGGTGTTTGATCCATTGACATGCGTGCTGACTGTTCTGTTGTGTCTTGCAGCACATGGAGGCATGGCATATCACTCTCCACTCTTTACCGGAAGAGCATGCTCTGCCCAGGCTTGAGCTTGCTGGTACCTTCTCTTTCTCTATATTTCCCTGTCTCTGTTAATTAGTTCCATAGTTGATTTGAACTCCTTAACAGAATTTTTTTATCCTTCAGTGACATTTATGTAGAGATAAATTACGTCATACATACCTAGAATTCTTGCATTTGTTCTATTGCCTCTGTTAATTGTTACTAACAATATTCTTGAGGCAAGTGCTTTGTGGTTGTGTTGGACTGTTGGGGATTTAAATTCATGCTGATTTGTTATACCGGTGGTGTATTTGGTGTATATGAAAGTACCTTTGCTTATAATTGTCTTTGTTTTGGAAGTATGATCCATTTTGTATGGGCTTATGTTTGGAAAATTAAAGTCACAGATGTATATCTCTCTAGTTTAACTGGTTTTAATGAATGTCTGACATAAGCTCATTTTCTCAAACATTATTTTTCACTCGCTAGTTTCGTGTAATGTTCAGAAATGTTTCTTATCCTTACTCTTTGAAAATGTAGTTTTTTCGCCATTGAAATTTATGACATGTTGTATTTTATTTGACAGGTGGTTGGAGATAGTAAAGGTGCAGTTTTTGGCGGTTTGGTTGAGGCACCTCTTATACCTTCTAAAAGCAGGAGGTATCAGGTGAGTTCAACCTGTAAACTATCTTTAGCCCATGCTCTTGATTTCTGCAACACAGGCTAACTGGTTATATCTTATTCAGGGGTCAAACAGCACATTTCTTTTTACCGATGTACCTGGCCAGCCAACTATTTATCGTCCGACAGGTATCCACACTGGATCTGTGATGCATACATACTACACTAGACTGCTGTGTATCCTCTCCTGAATTCTATATGATATTAGGAATTCACACCATGGAGATGCCTTATGTTAAATTTCTTTTTAAAAGCTTTTATCTGCACTGTGGTATTTTCAGCAAGCATTTGGAGCACTGTCCTTGAGCATTGAAAATTTATTGGGTTTTCTATGATGCAATCTTCTTTGATTAGATCTAGATGAAATACTTCATGTTCTCCTACAGGTGCAAATCGATATTATACATTGTGTTCTCCTGATTTCCTTGCTCTGGGTGGTGGTCATCACTTTGCACTATACCTTGATAGTGATCTGTAAGTTACATCTCCCACTCTTTTTTCTCACCTTCTGTGAAAAGTCTTCTCTTTTTCTTTTGTTAGTTTTCCAGTTTTTTCACGGGGTACCCCTGTGGTTTAACAAAATTTACAAGATACCCCTGCATTTCTAGATATTTACCTAAGGTTTGCCGTATTTTATCATATGCCCTTGACAAATATTTGAAGTTGACTTTGTTAACTAAAACCAACTGAATGTGTTAAACTTTAACTCACCATTTAACCCAAAATTTTTGAATCCCCCAGAAAAACTTTTAGAATCTATTATTGAACTCATAAATCCACACACATGAGTGGTTTTTTTGGGAGGTTTGTTAGATATTTTTACTTTACTATGGGTCAATAGGGAAATTAGAATAGAGTTTGATTGATTCGGTTAGTTTTCATTAACAAAAGTTTATGTCGATAATTCTTCAAGTTGTATATAAAGTATTTGCAAACCTTAAGGGTATCTAGTGAATTTTCATAAATACAGGGTATATCGTGAATTTTGTTAAACCTCAGAGGTATCTCATGAAACTCCCTTTATTTTTATTTAGAGGAGAGGATGGATAGGGTGCATATGTATTTTATAATTTAAGTGCTGGAGATGACTTGAAGATTGAGGGTCTACAATGTCTGATATTAAGTCCATTGCCAATTCATACCTCTATAAAATCTTGAAGATCTTATAGCTCCATTTATGTGTTATACTTGAACAGATTGAGTGGATCAAGTGCGGATTCTGATACTTATGGCAATTCTTGCCTTGCTCTTTCTGAAGACTTTGCCGTGAAAGAAGTTGAGGTAACTCTTGACTGACTTTTCCTGATGCTCTTGTCTGCCCCTGTTATATTTTCAAGTTTCATGGTGAAGTTTGATTATTGGAATGATGCCAACATGACCAAGACATTGATTAACCACTTCTCACAGTTATGGGGCTTTGCTTATGCTTCAAGGTATGAGGAAATTCTTGCTTTAAGTCAGAATGAGCTTCCTGGTATTTGCAGATGGTGAAATGTAAGCAATCAATAATCCAGAGTAATCAAGCTTCTGAGATCACGATTTTGCCAGGTAGTAGGTGCTCTTTCAACTAACTTTCTATATTAGTAGTTGCGATTTGTGAAGGCTGCTCTAGCTTGGTAATGCCCAACATTGTAAATAATCAACTGTATCTACTGTTAATCTGTGAGTATGAGAAGAAACTTTAAAACTACTGCTTTTGTACAGATAATATGAAGAATTTATAGTGTAATAGCGAAAGTCATTTCTCCTGCGAGGTTATGTTACATTACTGGTTTAGATTTGTAAGGTGCTCACCTATGGCCTTATTGTTCACGAGGGTTTTCAACGAGTCAAGCTAGATATCTAACACAATGTGGGAAGCTTGATATACACCTAACTTTTCCCTTTCAATCCCATAGTAAGGGCAGAAGGTAAAACCGTGGAATATTGTTTGATACCTAATCTAACTCGACAACTATTATAGAGTATTATACCTTTTCATTTTGAACTCAGATGTTAGATTAAACTGTAATTCTGCTGTGATAATTTGATAATTTTTGTCACATACACTTCGACTGTGTATTCAATAACTTTTGACTGATTATATATTGACAGGGAGACTATATAATAATTAATAATAAATTGGTGGAAAATTGATCAAATGATCTACTACCTCCAATTATTAAAAATTGTAACATTTACCATCTTTGAATGCTTAAAATAAGATGTAACATTATTACTTTTTTTACCCTTTTTACCATCACTTTTAATTATTTCTATTTTATCACATGCATATCTCCTAAACTCCATTATCAATTTCGCATAAGAGTCTGTATTTTATATGTTTGTTGCAACTTATATTAAACAGAGGTAGTGTTACATATGAAAGCACCAATGATTATATTACATGTGCAGGAACAATGATTCTATTACACTAACACCTCTTCATTTGTCACTAAATTGAATCAAGGTTAAATTTTAATGATGCCAGAATATGAAAATGATGTTTTCTGAATGAATTAATTACTAGGTTACAACAAGAAGCTTAGGATGCTAACCTTTGTCGCTAAAGAAACTGATGGGAGGGGGGTAATAACCTAAATTGACCAATTTTCGGACAAAATCGAGAGGGCACAAGCCAAATAACAATACAGCGCAAGCATAACACCTTATCAAATAAAATTCATTATTAAACAAAAGAGGGCACATATCTGTAAAAGGCAAACAAATAATGAAAAAAAAAAACAGTAAAACTCCTTTGCGCCATTTAAAGTTGAAAGAAAAAGTGCCCCCTCTACGCTTACGAGCAACTTGAAAAAAATTCCTCTGCTACTACTGGAAGGGAGGCACCATGAAATCCCTTCTGAAGGGACCAGTCCTCATTTAGACAACTGTGGCAATCTTGTCATGACTCCCTCTTGACCTCCTGGAGCTTGACAGGAGTCGCTAACAGGATTAACATTTTTCCCAGTCTATACTTCCTGGTAAGCAGCTTCATGAACCCCAAGAGCAGCACGACCAGATGGATCAAGATTTTTCGACCATGCAGCATCCCACTCCACTGCTTTTGCAGTACTGCAGGCAATGCTTGGACCACCTGGAACAGTTTGTCTAGCTGCATTCTGCTCAACAGAATCATCAAGAAAACAATCAGAATGATGTTACAAGAATAATATATGATGTGCTTCAACATCAACCACTTCGTCAAATATTTTGAGTCTTAACCTAAACTGTACCCCTTTTGCTATTACAGGGGCTTGTAGAATTTCTGTTGCTCATCCTATCATTCCCTCAAATGCATTTCCTAGCGACTAACCCCTATAATAGAGGGCCATTTACAAGCAATCCATCTTTCAACTTTAAACAAGGAGAAACTATGACAACACCATTTACAAGAACTACTACAGCAGATCGCAGGAAACCTAACAAAAAATACTCTAGGAAACCCCTCCACAAGGATCTAGAAATATCAAAATAAACTAATAAAACAAGGAACAAGATTTCTACTAAAATTATTGTTTGCCACAAAGCTTAGAGTATATATCACATACTTCTTGACATATTAATGTTGATAATCCACTAATAACATAAGTACTGTTGACTTTGTAATCATTTGAATTCAAATTATCTTCCAAAACCTAATCACCAAATCTACCTCGTGTAAACTAATGATAGCAACTACAATGATACACATGCTCAACCCCCTATCTGAAATAAAGCCCAAAACAGTAAAAAAAAAAAACCAAAAAAAACCCTAACCTTCGGAAAGAATTTTTCAAAAATCGCTCGGTAGTAGTACCCTTCTTTTGTAGTTGGAGTATTTTCAGGATAAACAAAACTAGCATTGGCCAACATTGAATCATTAACCTGAAAAAGTTAACACCAATGGTTACTCACAGGCCATAAAAGATCATAAAGTGAGGGCACAGGCTCAAATAGATAGAACGGAAGGCTTTAATGACTATAACCAAAATTTTCATACAAGTTTGCTGGCATGATCCTTCAAACCATCAATCCAACTGTATCCCACTCCATCGCTGAACTGTTCCTTCTGCCGGTACAATATATGCTAAAGCCAAAATCACAAGAAAATAAGAATCAGTTCCTTGAGATGTTCCATGAAACAGTAAATTGCAATTTTTTCAAGAAAATGATTTCTATTAAACCCTGTAAATGAATGTCCTATTGATCCATTGACTCAAAGATGATATAGCTGTTGCAAAGAGGGTAAACTACACACCTTGGGCAAATACGGCTTCTTGTCATCATCAAATGCATTGCGTAATATCCACTTCTCAATCCTCCCTTGATCACGTTTGATCTGCAGATGTTAAGTTATGAATTGCATAGCATGATAAATTCCACCCTTAAGAAATTTCATCAACAATATCTCATAAATATAAGATTTAGTCAAACATTTATCCAAAACTCCCAGACGTGCTGAGAGAAATTCACAAGGCATGCAATGCAATAAAGCAAAAAAGAGAACAGAAAGTACTTATTTTACTATTCCAATGCATCTTCAAATCACATGGAAACAGCTACCATTATATGTTCACAAAGTAAAGAAAGTGCTAGAGTAGCTCTTGTGGTTGGAAAAAAAAACTTCATACAAGAAGTGAAGAAGATTATGAGACAGATAAACGAGTTGAGGAAATATCTCTATAACAGCATATGTGAGAAGTGAGGGAATGGAATTCTCTTATCCCTCTCCACGTCCCAGCCTCCAAAAGTAAAAAGTAAACAACAATAACAAAGTCAAATCTTAATCCAAAAATATAGTCAGTTACATAAACCAAAAGTTTATTTCACTTGATCATCCACAAAAATACTCCTCTTTCATTCTCTCCTATTTAGAGCCACATTTTCTCTATATCTCTCTTAACTCCATCCAAATCATCCTCAATATTCCTTTACCACATTTGAGGTATCTATTTACCCAACGTAATTAATTATCCCTTAACTTATCTTCACTATTCATTACTCCAATTTCTTTCAAATATCTACATTGCTAATTTTATCCTAGAGATGTTCACAAACATTCACCTCAACGTACACATACATTCACCTTAACATATCCATCTCTGCTGCATTCATCTTCTTGACATGCTCCTTCTTGAAAGCCCAACACCAATTGGTCTAATTGTCGTCCTATAAAATTTCCCTTTTAACTTCAAGGGTAAAAAAAAGACAATAGGTAATTTTTAAAATAATCTTAAGGAGGTCTAATTGAGCAATAAAGTAAATAGGCAGCAAAATTTGTTTATGACAAGCAAATAGGTGAAATAACGATGGGTATATCAAATGAGATAGTCATTTACCATTTTCCACTCTGGATCAATACTCATTGCAACATTAATAAAATCTTTATCCAGAAAAGGAACCCGTGCTTCAACACCCCAGGCTGATGTCGCCTTATTGGCCCTCAGGCAATCATACAGATGGAGAGCTTTAATCTGAAAAACACAAACACAAGACCACGGGCACATTCAAAATAATAAATCAAACAGAAGGGAGTATAGGTCCTTACAGAAAAAATTCATATCCAAGGAATACCTTTCTGCATGTTTCCTCGTGAAGTTCCTTCTTGTTAGGTGCCTTGTGGAAATACAAGTAACCACCAAAAATTTCATCAGATCCTTCACCAGAGAGAACCATTTTAACTCCAAGAGATTTGATTTTGCGAGACATCAGAAACATAGGGGTGCTCGCTCTGATAGTTGTAACATCATAGGTTTCAATATGATATATAACCTCTTCAAGTGCATCTATGCCTTCCTAAATTTGAGAAGGAATACTTTAGATGTCCAATGTATTTAAAGCTAAATTTGATATGATCTATCTAATCAAGTGATTTTGTATGAGGATACTACCTGAACAGTGAAAGTAAGCTCATGATGGCGAGTTTTAAGATAATCAGCTACCTCTCTTGCAGCAGAGAGATCCGGAGAACCCTGAGCAGCAAATGATGAGTTTAGTTCCAAGATTCCAGACTGACTGGAACAAAGACAAACTTAAATTCCACACCAGGAAATCTAAATAGACAAATGAACAGAGTAGTAGAGCACTACAAATACACATATATACATTTGGTAATGCACAATCAAGGCCTATCATTAATATCTCTAACCATGCAAAATATACTTTGTCATCAAACATCACTATTTCCTGATAATGAGAGCTGCATGTCACAATAATTATAATTGACTTTCAAATATAGGTAACTCCTGTCATAGATACTGGAAATGTTGTTACTAATTACTAGTCAACTTTCGTCTTTCATATCCAAAAGAAGAAAAAAAATACAAAACAAACACTCTGGATTTCTTGATGAAGTCAAATTTACAAGAACCAAGAAAAATAGTTATGCTATGAGCAATCGAAATAAAGAGATGTCAGAGTCAAATTTATATGAGAGTTTTATTGCAGTTTTAACTTAAGCAAAAAGTACCGAGAAAGACAAAATTTTCATACTATAATTGAAGTACAAAGGCATTTTCACCTTCAAGCCAATGCAAAAGGAGTGCAACTGTGAACCCCATTGATATGCTACTTCCATTTCTTCCAAGTGACGTGACGCTACAGCAGCAACAAGAGATGAATCCAATCCACCCGACAGAAGTACACCAAATGGGACATCTGTCATTAATCTCTTCAGCACAGACTGGAAAGAAATTAAAAGACGTTAACAAAGCAGAAAGCAAATAAATTACAAGACGTTCTTAGTCCATCATAAAACAGACAAAACAAGAAATTTAACGCATACAGTGTTGCGTTCTGCACAACAAATAATTCACAAGTATAAATGAGGTCTTAAATCAGGAGCAAGTCAGAATGACTGTGTAGTAAAGCCAGGGGAGAAGAGCATGTCGGGATATCAGGATACTGGAACTTAGAGAAAATACCCCATTAGCACAACTAATTACCTTTTCAAAAGCTGCACGTAAAACAAGTGGATCATATGGTGTTGAAGGTATCTCCTCTGAGAACCACGATGGGTTGTACCACCTTCTTAACGCACCTAAAACATGTTGAATGAAATGGCATCAGAAAATTTGGAAATGCCTAGTTTTGAGTTATTATCACGTCCTAGCCCAGATAGTCTATGAGCTAGACAGTAGCATACCATGTTTGCTTGAGTATATATGTCCAGGAGGGAAAGCAATGAATCGTTCGCAGTCATCACTTATGGCCTTCATTTCTGAAGCAAACCAAGTAGACCCTGCAAAGAGAACATATCAACTGAGTGATATATGCATAGCACACATTTATGAAATAATAATTATAACAAACAGTAAATTGGCACTGCAAAGAATATGAAAATTTAAAAATTTAAAAAGAGTACAAAAGTAACACTCGTTTCTGTAACTAGAGCTAAAATCCTATACTTAGAGAGGGAAAGGGGACAAAAGAACAAAGGTCAAAGTCCCAAAGAGCAGTAGAAGTCAACTCTCTAGAGAACTACAGAAACCACTTCGTATTGGCGATAGTGTGTTTAAGCATGCCCTTCAAAGTATCCAATATGAGAACTACTTCTAATAAACTCCACTTCTCCCCCAATTGGCTTTGACTAAGGGCAAACCTGATACAGTATAAGACCAATACCCATTAAAAATATTTTTTGGATCAAATAATCCAAAGCACCATGCTATTTTTGCAGTATCGCAATTAGAGAGCATCATAGCAAAGTGGAAGTTAAATAGTTTTAGTTGAAAGATAGCAATGCAATCAGCATGAAATTATAAGTGTTACATCACTGCCTCGAAGAGTTAAGCAAAGATATATGATAATTTGGCATACCATCGAGACCCCAACCCATGTACAGTGGGGTAATACCAATACCATCACGAGCAGCAATGAAGCTTTTATCACGTGTATCAAGAAGTACAAAGGAGAACATCCCATCCAGCATACCCACAAACTCTTCCCCATATTCTTCATACTGCCAATGAAGAAAAATTAAAAGGAGCTATACGGGTATGCCAATTTCCAATAACCAAGAATTTTCAAATGACTTGGCTGTGTTAGATTGGAAAACATTAAAACAGAGCACTATGTGACATTTTGACACTTACAAGGTGAGCAATTACTTCACAATCACTACCAGTGCGAAACCGATGCGACTTCAGCTTCAGCTCTTCTCTTAACTGTTTGTGGTTATATATCTCCCCATTGACCTGACAAAAAATTATCCATGTACATATCATGAGGCTGGGTTCAGAGCATCAGAACATTAACATACAAGGAGATTTTGAAGCTCAAATGTGTACTTGGCAACTAAAATGTGAGCAAAAATATATGGTTGCATCAAAGCAAAACGAGTGATAATCAGAGAAGCGAATGAAACAGAAGAGTTGGCTCTTTACATGAAATCAGTATTCTTAATTCTGATAGGAATATAACGTACTTCATATGACATAAAAATCAGATATGTCGGGATGAAAAGTTAAATTACCGTGACAACAATAGTCTTGTCCTCGTTATAGAGTGGCTGATCTCCGGAAGTGGGATCAACAATAGCTAACCGTTGATGAGCAAGGTAACAATCCTCAAAACAGTGTATGCCACTCCAGTCAGGGCCTCTATGACGTAACCTATAATCCAACAGAAGGCTATCAATCGGGCAATTCGCATACACCATGTGATGGTATCCATTTCAAGCAATAAAAGAGAAATGTGGACATTAATTAAAACATAATCATAGGACACAACACATAACGAGCAAACAGCGAACGTGCTGGACATAATCTTACAAAATAGGCACAAACTCGGAACAGGTGTCATTCCCAAATTGTATACGATTCATATAAAGTTATGGTCTTATCGTAAAACAAGTTGAATGAGCGGACGGGGCTCACGACTGAAGTTCTTATACAACAACATTATCCTTTTCAAATTCTATCTTCTCAAAAGTTTGAATATATTTATCCTAACACTACCAATGGCAACCATATGACAGCTTAAACACATTCTCATGCGCATCTTCACCTAATTCCGCATCCTACCGTCTAAAATAATACACAATCAGCGGTTCTTCAACATTAAGCTACATATAATGAGGATATTGACACAATTAATAAATATTAAATTGTTTTCAGAAAATGGCTGATTTCAGATCAACGGAGAAATCAATTGTAGGAAAAAAATGTGGTTAAAATTAGAAAATGGAGGATGGTGATACATACCTTCGGGAAAGCTCGATGATTCTAGAGCGCTTGGCCTGGGAAGTGTCGAGGCATCCGAAGACAGCGAGTATGCCACACATAGTTGATGACGATGATGAGAAGATGGCTGCCTCTCAATCGCTCTGTTTTTATTGGTTTACTATCGACAAAATGCGAAATGAGACAAGTATGACTTACTGCTGCAAGAGTGGTGTGCAGTTTTTATAAGGCCGACTATCGGAGCCGTTGATGCTACTGGAATCTCTAAAAGAATCTGGCTTTCTTTCCCACTGAGATTAGGGTTTATGCCTTTTTTTTTTATCTCTATTCGTATTTCAGTGGGCCCTACTTTCCATAACTTAAATATGGATTTGGAATAGGGGAGGTTTTAGATTCTGTCCAGTGCCGTCGTGCTATTATATTCTTTTGGCTTATTAGTGCGCGCCCCTTAATCTTGAATTCTTGACCCTTGCTAAGGGTGTAAAGACTGCCAACCACGCATTATATTTTTTATAGAATCATCTTTATCTATTCACTAGTATAATTCATTTGGGAATTTGTATAGGACCACGTTTTTTTGTGTTGATTCTTTTGTATTTATGGAATATTACCTATTTTTTAATAAAAATAATTATATAGAGTTTTATCAAGTTTCCTATAGAGATAAATAATACTTCCTCCGTTTTTTTTCCTTCTCATTTGGAATCATGAAAGAAACAAAGACAATATTAAATATCATTAAGATTCTATAAAATAATTTAAATTAATCTAAAACTAAGAATATATTCTATTAAAAAATAATACAAGTGGATTGAACATTACATAAATAGTAGAATTTCTAAAGTTTATGACATTAAATAATTAAAAAATCAACCAATGGGTTATATATCACATGGATAGTGATCCTAACCAAACTTTTTCAACCAATCACAATATTAAACTAAAATAGAAGGATTTTAAATAAGAACAACATTTTAAAATTTCCGGATGGGGAAAATGAGAAGAACAAAAAAGAACGGAGGGAGTATAAAATAGTTAAACGAGGCCAAAGTATAAACAACCGGGTAAATAAAAATAATTAAATTTTTTATATATAAAAGTGACTATGGAAATAGATAAGTAGTTGGGGTTAAATAGATATAAAATGGTGTCCAATTGAAATTCGATTAAATGTAGCAGAGTTTGAAGTGAGCAAAAAGTGAAATTCATTAATATCAATCAAGCTAAAAGCTTTGTGTTGGCTAAATTTATTTATGAGTTTAGACCTTGAACAATTGATACAATATTGCAATTATAAATATGTGAGAAGAACATAAGTAATATTAATGCTTTTAATTATATATATATATATATATATATATATATATATATATATATATATATATATATATATATATATTACAACTCTCAAGAGCAAGTGCTATTATACAAGAATTAAAATAAGGGGTATTCTCCTTATGTATGAATATAATATACTACCTTATGATAAATTTCGAATATGCCTCTCAAGTATATGTGCACAACCCTAAATCCACGTTCCCTTCTTCGTATAAATATAGTCGTGTCAATCTAATTTTGACAATTACACCTTTCTTTTATCAAATATCAGGAATATCCGAATATGGTCTAATTATGAAGGCAATACCACTGTATCAATGAGCTTTGTACGAAACTTGTATGCTAGAAAGGTAGCTGCTCATGCCCAACTTTAGCAAATTGCAGATCATTAATGCTACCTAGGGCTGGAAACGAACCGAGCTCGAGCTCGGCTCGCCTAAGACTCATAAAGTACTCGGCTCGGTATAAGCTCATCATTTAGCTCAAATTTGTCAAATGCTTATTGGAGTAATTAAGCTCGATTTTATTTAAAAATTAGTTTCAACTACACCCTTAATTAAGCTCGGCTCATTTAGGATCGTCGAGTCCTCGAACCTGAATTGTTTGACTTTGAGCTCGGCTAATTTCGAGATTAAGCCGAGCTTTTAGGCGATCCGATCTCAAATAACTCGCGAGTTAGCTTGACTCATATCCAGCCCTAACTACGTTTTATCGAGGTGAGGTAGGTTGGTGGGACGGGTCCTTAGAAGTTGGTTGTGTTTTCAAAAAGACCTCAGAAAGATAAAAAGGAATTGAAAACTTAGAACCCGTTTGATTAGTTGGGCTTCTTCGTTTCTGTTGGTGCTACCTTCACTCTTACATCTTTGAACAAAGCCGTACATCGGCCCCCAACCACATAAAGCCCTCAGCCTCAGGCGTGGCGCGGGTAGCTCTCTCCGATGGAAGCCACCGAACAGACCACCCCCAAAACGGCACCTGCAAGAGGAGAGCGAGAAGGCTCAGACAAGAAAGTATGGCTCTACTCCGCTCTACTCACTCTCCAATACGGCTCTCAGCCCTTGATCTCCAAGCGCTTCACCAGGTTCCAAGTTCCCACCCCCTCCATCTGAATTTTTTAGATTAAAGCTGCCTTATTATTCGTGATCTTTGATTTCTTCTGTTTTATCGTCCTTCCGTTTAATATTTTTGTTTTGATTGTACCTTCTGTTCTAAATTTTGAGGCGTAAGGGGTAAGCCTTTTTGAAATTTATTACATTATCGCTCGAATAAAACATTTCTGGCAGTGGAGTACTGCCTTTGTTCGAATTTATAAACTAGCCTAATTTTACTGATTCAGGACACTGAACGCTGTAGGTTGATGTCCTTTTACACCATATTTCTTGAATCAACTAATATTTAACGGTAGCATTCTCTTAGTTGGAATTCTGAATAATTGTCATCATAGGAATAGGACTGTGTATGTTTACACCTTGACCTAAGTAAGACCCTCACTGCGAACCCTAAATCAGTGTGATATAAGTCAATTACTCAGTTTGCAGCTTACATGATGCTGTTAACCCAAACCTAGGGCGTGGTACATTGGGGCTAAATATGATTCCGGTAGCAGACTTGCAGGAATCTCACATTGTGAATATTATTATCTTAGAGCATGTTTACTACAGTGTTTTTAAGGGGTTGAAATGGAATCAAATAGCAGTTTTCATTGCCAATTGTTTAGTATGTGCAATGGAGTAACACAATCCATTTTCTTAGGGTTACAATTACCACCCACTTGTCACCCTTTTCAATCTTTTGGTAACAAAAACTCTTAATGTCCTCAATCTTACCAATATAGACAAGTATTTCCTTTCCTTGTTATACCTAACAACTAATAATAGTAACATTTAACCATTTCCCCTCTTATTTATATCCATTCCATCCCTCTTATTTATATCCATTCCATTTCTTGTCCTAATTTCATGCCAAAATGCATTATTGTCAGAATTAGCATAAGGATTATTATGGATTACATTATTCAAACAAGAAAGAAAATATTGGAGTTGGGGTTGTTTGCGGATGCACGAATTCGTCTACACCATACCGTATCCCGTACCTGAGTATCCGTATCGGTACGGATACAACATGGATATGCCCCCAAGCATCTGGCTGGATATAGCTACTAATGATTAGACACGGTTGGACACGGGCTACGTATCGGGTATGAATGGGTCGTATCTAGTCCGTATCCATACTCTTAAGCCTAGAAAATAGGGAAAAAAAAAGCAATACACAATCAAAATTTCTGAAGTCATACTCGATACTCAGAAGCTAGGTCCAAATTCAGAAGCCTAATGCTATGAAATGTAAGATGTGCAGACCATCAAAACTTGTATATGCTTATAAGCCAGGTTGGGTTGGAGTCTGGTTAGAGTTTGAAGAGGAGAGAGAGATATACAGTTTGAGATAAAGGGAATGCCAAAATTAAGAGAGAGAAGAGAGAAAGGAGGAAGGTACGGGGGTGTGAGCTGAGGGGGTGATAAGAGAAGAGAAGAGGAAGGGCTCTATAGGAATTTGAATTGCAATTGTATACTTTATTGGGGTATAATTGGAAGATTACCTGGAATTTCATCATCCCCCATGCCAACGCTTTTTTGTTCCCACATGCCCAGTTTTAATCGTTGTAAGCCATCCAAGCGTATCAACTACTTCAAGTTTACAAGCTTGTACTGACTCTGTTGGACTGTTAATGTATCTTTAGTTTTTTTATTCTATTCACAATATACATTTTTCTTAAATGCCTTATATAGCTCTTATGATAACATTTAAATGGTATGTCTTCTTTAAATAGCATAAGTTTGAAATTTTATGATATAAGCACGTCTAGATTATTGTATTTAATTTGCCATACCTATGCCATACTCTTTTTTTAGAAATTTTGATTTTACCGTTTTCCATACCCGTTCTCGTATCCACATCCATATTCGGATTCGTATTGGTGCAACATAACTCTAGTTTATGTGGTGTTAAGCAGAACTTAAGTCTAAATGCAAAAAATTTTGGCTTGCTATTTTGTATTGCACCAAAACAGTCAAGTGCTACACATTTTTTATTATGACCGTAATTTCCAAAAACATTTCCTGGCTGTTAATATTTACTATTGAAGGACTGCAGTAAGATTTATGACCAAAATTGTCCTTTCTTAATGAGAAATTTGGTTACTCATGCCCCTTAATACTTTGAGGTCTTGTGTCTAAATGATCAAGCAGGGTCTCAACTTGTTGTATGCTTTAACTTATATTTTATGGTTTTGATAAATGTAATGAATTGTGGCCTATGGTTAGTTTATCTTTCTGCTTTTAATTTTTTTTTACCAAAAAATTTTGAGGGAAATAATCACAGCATATTTCAAAGCAAAAAACTGCACCATGCCTTGACAATAGTGTTTTCCTATTGGTGAAAATTGTAAATAAACAACATATTTCAAGCAGTTCATCACTTCATCAGTTTCGATATATTTTCTTCATTTGTGCGGTCCCGTTAAATGTTGACTTTTCTTGTAGACGAGAGGTGATCGTAACTTCATCAGTTTTGGCATGTGAAGTTGCAAAGGTGATAATATTACTTTTTTTTTTCCTCTTTCAATCATGAGATTGTATGCATTATGATCATAAAATCTTTTCATACTTCAGGTTATATGTGCTTTCACAGTTCTCATATTCAATGGTAGCTTGACAAAGTTATGCAAAGATTGGTATTTGCTTAGGGCATTGACCTTTTCTGGACTTCCAGCTGCAATATATGCACTACAAAATAGTTTGCTTCAGATCTCGTACAAAAATCTGGACTCCCTTACATTTTCAATGCTGAATCAGACAAAACTATTTTTCACGGCATTCTTTGGGTATATGATACTAAGGTATGCATTCAACAAGTAATATTGGTGTCTATTGTATATTCACAACTTTTGAGTAAAAGAAGCGGAAAATGGATGTTGGACTGAAATGATTGTAACTTATGGTGGTGCTTACCTTTGCTAATGTTGTTTGTCTATAGTCTTGATACTCTTACATGATTATTTTGAGGTTTTTGGGATATTGGCTTACTGGAGTGGCTTCTATTGTGCTTTTTTCCATTCTTGGTATATCTTTGTGATTTGGACTTTAGAGTTCATTATTCGTTTAGTTTGTGGACAATGTGGAGTCCCTTAATAGTTATAATCTATGTAGCTTGGGAATCAAGATTGGTAGTGGAGTGTTGATCTTAGAATTTGACCTTTTGACTTGGCGATGTGTTTATTTATGTCTAATTTGAACTTCTTATTATCAAACTTATGTTGGTGCCATAGATGCTGGCACAATTGCATGAATAAGTCTGAGTTACAAAGGTCTTGATTTGTTAAGATGGATACAACATTACTACTAATTAATTTTGAAGCACCAAAATATAATAGGATAGATAATCTGAATATATTGCAGTTCTTGCTTTGTGGATCTTTGATAATACTGATAGGTCGCAATTTTTTACTTTAATATTTTTACAGACAAAAACAATCAATTCAACAAATTGGCGCCCTTTTCCTATTGATACTTGCTGCTGTACTTCTAAGCATTGGCGAAGGTACAAGCAAAGCTTCTAAAAGCCGAAATCCTGAAGAAGTGCTATTTTACGGGATTGTTCCTGTCTTGATTGCCTCCGTGCTTTCAGGATTAGCTTCTTCTTTGTGTCAATGGGCTTCTCAGGTATCTTGACTTCTCTTTGCCACCGCGAAATTCTACTCTTTATTCAAAGTTGATGTCTATCTATTTGTATTTATTCATTGCAGGTCAAGAAACACTCCTCATACTTGATGACCATAGAAATGTCAATATTTGGAAGCCTGTGTCTCTTGGCCAGTTTGTCCCAGTCCCCGGATGGAATAGCTATGAGAAAGCATGGGTTCTTTTATGGATGGACCCCTTTAACTTTGGTATCCCTTTTTGTCCTTTGCTGCTTATATATGTGTTAATGCAAGGCCAATTATTCTTCTTCATTAGGGCCCAAAGATTCTACCGCAATAGCATAGTATCATTGTGAACATAAGCAATTGTAAATTGATAGTATTGGTCTATTTCTTTCAGGTCCCTGTAGTAGCAAATGCTCTTGGTGGAATTCTTGTTGGGCTTGTCACAACTTATGCTGGTGGTGTTAGGAAGGCAAGTTTGCTTAGAATATGAAACACTTGCTTTTAATCATTATTTTTTTTTACTAATTTCATCTTTACATTTTTAATTTATTGTTATTGTTATTATGTTTCCTGAATAATTGTAGAACATTTGTTGGATACATTTGTTTGATAGTCTTTGCCAAGCTTAAGGCTTCAATTTTTCTCAGTGATTTATTTTAATCAAGAACCTTTATGTGAACAATTTTGAAGTTATCTTTAGGAGTTTACAAATTGCTTTCTCATAAGCTGAAAAGCACCTAGTATAAGGAGAATATTCTTGAGTTGATTTGTAAGATTACTTTGTAGTCCAACAATTCCCATTTATGACAGAGAAGATGAAGGAAGCGGCTAATCAAATGTCGCAAATCGCGGCTAGCTTGCAGCAATCGCGAACTTCACAGGAACAATTGTTAAATCAGTTGAGAGAGGATCACCGAAAGCTACGGGAGGAAATGTTGAATCACTCAAACCCGATCCGGCACTCGCACGAGGAGGAAGTGGATGGGCTTAACAGTGAGAATCGATCGGGAATGGGAAACACTGGAAGTTGGAGGCTCAAGAAATTAGATCTATCTCTCTTCACGGGAAGCAATCCCGACGGATGGATCCTCCGGGCTGAAAGGTACTTCAGTGTCTACCGACTGACTGAAGGGGAACAGGTGGAGGCCGCCGTTGTCTCCCTTGAAGGTGACGCGCTGCTATGGTACCAATGGGAGCATCCGAAGGAGACCGATAAGGCGTTGGGAGGAAATGAAGGGTCTATTGCTCCGACAGTTCTGAACGGAGGCGATAGGGTCTCTCCATGAGCAGTGGCTAGAGTTGAGGCAAGCATCTACCGTATACGAGTATAGGAGGAGGTATATTGAGTCGATGGCTCCACTGGATGACGTGCCGGAGGAGGTTGCTAAAGGGCATTTCATCAATGGGCTGAAAGAGAGTATAAGGGAACAGGTTCGTCTCCTCGGGCCTCGGTCCTTGGATCAGGCCATGGACTTGGCCCAGCGGGTTGAAGAGAAGCAGAAGGTTCTGAGGTGGGGGGCTTCGAGATGAGAGCACAGCAGGGCTACAACACTCACCATTCAGGACATAACTCTTGGCGTTCGGGTGGGCTGTCCACGCACTCCCAGGTTAGGAGTTTCAACTCTCCAAATAATTCCTTTCGCTCTTTCAACCACACTACATCCCATTCTTCACCGGCGTCGGGGGCCTCTGTTAATAACTATCTGAGAGGGGAAGGAGTCGAGGGCGTTTTCTCTGGAAGTGTTAGGCGATTGTCTGACAAAAAACTCCAAGAAAAAAGGGAAAAGGGGTTGTGCTTCCGATGTGATGAAAAATGGTCAGCTAATCACCAATGTAAGAAGAGAGAGTTAAGTGTGTTAATGGCGGTGGAGTGTGGAGATGAGGACGAACATGAGAGGGAAGGGGAAGAATGGAATGAGATGGATGAACCGGAACAAAGGGAAGTGGAGATTTCACTGAATTCGGTGGTAGGGATTACGAACCCCAAAACAATGAGGCTTAAGGGAAGTGTGAATGGGCGAGAGGTGATTGTGATGATCGATCCCGGTGCTACACATAATTTTATATCTGTAGCGACCGCGGAGAGAGTTGAGATACCGGTGGACAGGGTGACGGCATTCAGGGTGTCTCTCGGGACAGGGGAGAGAGTCGAAGGCACGGGTGAGTGTAGAGGGGTGGAGCTTAGTCTTCCTGAGTTAACGATAGTGGAAGATTTCCTTGCCCTCCCTTTGGGTAATTCAGATTTGATACTCGGAATACAATGGTTGAAGAAGTTGGGAATTATGACCACCAATTGGAAGACCCAGACTCTTCGGTTTGGGCTTCAAGGAAGGACAGTTACACTCCAAGGGGACGTTTCCTTCGACCGGGATAAAATCTCCCTTAAGGCCATGACGCGTTCACTACGGAAGGTGGGGGAAGGGTTTTTAGTGGAGTTAAATAAGATGAAGTTGGAGGACGAAGGGGCGCAGGACATAGTGGAGGTGCCTGGGTTCTTAGAAAAAATGTTGCAAAAGTATAGTCAGGTATTTCAATTGGCCGAAGGTTTACCCTCGATTAGAGGCCATGAACACTCCATCATTTTGAAAGAAGGGACCAATCCAGTGAACGTCAGGCCTTATCGCTATTCCCACGTACAAAAGAATGAGATAGAGGTCCTGGTTCGGGACATGCTACATGCCGGAATTATTCAGGTGTCTAATAGTCCTTTTTCTAGCCCCGTTTTACTGGTGAAGAAGAAGGATGGGTCGTGGCGATTTTGTGTAGATTATAGGGCCTTGAATAAAGTCATTGTTCCCGACAAATACCCAATTCTTGTGATCGATGAGCTGCTCGATGAATTACACCAGGCTACGGTGTTCACAAAACTGGATCTCAGGTCCGGTTACCATCAAATTAGGATGAGGGAGCAAGATGTTCCTAAAACGGTGTTCAAAACACATGACGGGCATTATGAATTCTTGGTTATGCCATTTGGGCTAACCAATGCCCCAACAACATTTCAGGCCTTGATGAACGATGTGTTTAGACAGTATCTAAGGAAGTTCGTACTTGTATTTTTCGACGATATCCTGGTCTACTGTACAAATGAGACGGAACATGAATTACACCTCTCTCAGGTATTGCAAGTACTACTCTCTCACCAGTTATATGTCAACGCGAAGAAATGTGAATTTGGTAAAAGTCAAATTGCGTACTTGGGTCATGTAATATCATGTGCTGGAGTGGCAGTGGACCAATCTAAAATACAAGCAATGAATGAGTGGCCAGTTCCGAAGAACATTAAGGAGTTGAGGGGATTCTTGGGGTTGACAGGGTATTACCGAAAGTTTGAGGCGGGCTATGCTAGAATCGCGGAACCCTTAACAAAACAATTGAAGCGTGACTGTTTTGGTTGGTCAGATAGAGCAAAAGAGGCATTTGACAGTCTTAAACGAGCTATGGTGAATGTGCCTGTTCTTGCTATGCCTGATTATTCTAGGGAGTTTGTCGTAGAAGCGGATGCTAGTGGTAGTGGGGTGGGAGCTTTCCTCTCTCAGAATGGACATCCAATAGCATTTTTTAGTAAGAACTTGGGAGTAAGGGCGCGTTCGAAGTCCATTTACGAGAGGGAGCTAATGGCATTAGTATTGGCGGTGCAAAGGTGGCGGCAGTATCTGCTTGGGAGGAAATTTGTCATCAAAACTGATCACCAAAGCCTAAAGTATCTGATGCATCAGCGGGAGGTTGGCCCAGAATACCAGAAATGGCTGTGTAAACTCCTTGGTTTCCATTTTGAGATTGTTTTTCGTACTGGCTCATCCAATCTCGCAGCTGACGCATTGTCTAGGCAACATGGGGAGAAGGTCGAACTAAGTGCCCTGATAAGTGCTAAAGGCATTTATTGGAGGGAACTTCAAGGAATCATAGATGGTGATCCCTTTATTGCTCAAGTGAAGAAAGATCTCACCGAAGGGAAGAAGGCTCTGAATGGGTACATGCTGGATAATGGGGTTTTAAAATTCAGAAATAGGATCGTATTGCCTAATACCAATGCGGTAATACAATCAATCTTGTATGAGTATCATGATACTCCTACTGGTGGCCATGCAGGGGATTTAAAAACTTACTAGAGAGTGGCAGCTGAGTGGTTTTGGCCCGGCATGAGACGATCAATGACTCGTTATGTCAGAGCTTGCCCGATATGCCAACAACAGAAACATTCATCACTGACTCCAGCTGGTCTTCTCCAACCACTACCAATTCCCTCTCAAATCTGGGAAGATGTTTCGATGGATTTTGTAGAAGGCTTGCCTTGTTCGAACGGAATGGATGCTATGCTGGTAGTAGTGGACCGTCTGTCTAAATATGCCCACTACATTGGACTGAGACATCCCTTCTCAGCTTCCAAGGTGGCTGAAACTTTTGTGAAAGAAATTGTGAGGCTCCACGGGTTCCCTAAATCAATTGTCTCCGACAGAGATCGAGTGTTCATGAGTTCTTTTTGGAGAGAGTTATTTAAACTGCAAGGTACTGCCTTAAACCGAAGTACAACATACCATCCTGAGTCTGACGGCCAAACAGAGGTTGTTAACAAAGGGATGGAGACGTTTTTAAGATGTTTCATCAATGGTAAGCCTCGGAGCTGGTATAAATGGTTGCCCTGGGCCGAATATTACTACAATACAACTTTCCATTCGGCTATCAGGTGTACTCCCTTCAAGGCCGTCTACGGAAGAGATCCCCCGACTTTGCTCAGATTTGAAAGAGGGACAACAGCAATTCCTTCCTTGGAGGAGCAACTGATTGAAAGGGATGCTGTTCTAGATGACTTAAAGGCTAATTTACTTCGGGCTCAGCGGAGGATGTCAACCCAGGAAAATGCGCACAGGAGGGAGGTAGAATACCAGGTAGGGGAGTTGGTGTATTTGAAGCTACAACCTTATAAACAGAAATCAGTTGCCTTCAAGCCATTCGAGAAGCTCGCTCCTTGTTTCTATGGGCCTTTCAAAATTTGTCAAAGGGTTGGTAGGGTGGCATACAAGCTGACCTTACCTCCTCAGGCCAAGATTCATCCTGTATTCCACGTTTCTCAGTTGAAAAAGGCCATTGGAGTAGCCCTTGCAAATCCTACCATCTCTCCATTACTGTCATCAGACCTATGCCTTGAGACTGAACCCGAGGAAGTGTTAGGCTTAAAGCCAAACCCCCAGGAAGATCTTGCACCTACTGAAGTTCTAATTAAGTGGAGAGGTCAGTCCGAGGAAGAAGCTACGTGGGAGGACTATCATACTGTCAAGGCCAGTTTTCCACTGTTCCACCTTGAGGACAAGGTGGCTTTTTGGGCCCGGGGTAATGCTGTGAATCAGAAGAAGCCTACTATAACTCAGGTGTAAACACGGAAGAAGAGGAATGCATAATACATAAACACCAGTAACTGTAATGAAATCTAGGAGCATTTTATATATAGAATATATAGAGTGTTTACAAGGCAGGAAATAATTAATAGTTGTTGAGTTGTTACATAGGCCGTTAGGGAGAGAATATTACAGTAAGAAAAAGTAGCATCTAAGCACAACCACTTATTGTACATGATATCAGAAAATTAATATACACAAATCTTGGGAGAGAATCTGCCTCTCGAACAGCAGGCGAATTGTGCTGAGTTGTGTGAGTCTTGCGTGTGTTGCCTCACGTTCAGGCCGATCTCCAGCATTTGAGTCTTGCGTGTGTTGCCTCCCGTTCAGGCCGATCTCCAGCAGCTTCCTTTATTTTTGCCAACATGTCCTTGTATCCTAATTTGCTCCAGGCTCTGTTATTTTTTTGGTAATCTATATTTTAGTGGTTAGCTAGTGTCATAAAAAAACCGTGTACTCAATGACTCACTTCATATTCATTTTATTTGCAGGGCTTTGTCATCGTTTCTGCACTTCTTGTGACCGCCTTGCTGCAATTTATTTTTGACGGGAAAACTCCTTCACCTTACTGCCTCGTAGCTCTTCCCCTTGTGATTACTAGCATCTCAATTTATCAAAACTATCCTTACCGCGTCAAAAAGAAGGAAGCTTAGACCGTAATCATTGTGAGTTGAGGAAGATCTTTTTTTTGTTTATCTTTGTCTCAACTGGATTTCAAAGATGGCCCTGCTGAGGTATTCATCTGGCGGTGTACGTATGTTGTCCCTGCAAAGGCTATAGGTGTAAAGCTAGGGTGCTGGCACTACGTTTCTTTTTTATTTCTTTTGCTCTATTCATTAGCTGTTAAATTAGGGTATTCATCTGGCCGAGGTGCCTTAACCATTGAACAATGAATATCTTATTCACAAGAATGTATAACTAAGGGTCTTTTACCTGACAAATGATTTGTTGGATTTCTAGGCTTTATTTGGAAAACAGAACTGGAAATTTGTAATCACTCATCAATAGATGGAATGAAGTATGTGACTGTTGTAGCTATTTGCGAGTGTCTTTTTTCAATTTTTTGTGGTTGATGTAAGGTCAGGCCAAAGCCTCAAATAGTGGTGACCTCGCAATTTTAGTTAATTTTTGGGATTGATGGCATTAAATTTTCAAAACGTTTTAGTCGAAATTCCAATTTTCAGTTAGGTCCCGCTCAATTTACTTGATTTTTATCGATCTGAAATTGTTTTTACTGCTTGAAATTAATTTTTACTTTATTTATAGTAATTGAAACTTATTTATACTGATTCAATATAGTTTGTGTCCATAAACGAAGAAGAAAAACATGGAAGAAGATTAGGAAGACGAGTAGTACACTTGACAAACCTCCCAATGAAGTTGCTGATGCCGTCTGCCTTGACTCATATCACAGGAGTATCTCCGAAAACAATCCCTTGGGAGGACAAAGGTAAGCTACATCCTGAATCCCCTAAGCAATACCCCTGAATACCTTGAATTCAGATGGAAATGAAGAGGGTACTTAATCACTCTACGGGTTCGAAGACCCTAAACATGGAAGGCAAGAAGAAGCTAAGAGACTTGATCCTCCTCGCTAAACCCCATTACAAAAAGGCTTTCGAGACCCTAAAACATCCTCTTTCTATTTCACCCCATCTCTTTCCAATCAAATTCATTGAGGTTGATAAGAATGAGTTGAATAAGCAGTCCCAATGGCCAAGACTAGCATTCTTGAGTTTCAGGGTCTTAACACCTCTCACTGGCTTCAACTTCACTCTTCTCCTCATGTTACTACTCGTTTTCATCACTGTGGTTAGAGATGGGAAGACAAATTGAATGGCTTGTATTCGTCACAGATGTTAGATCACGATCAGACAGTTACAGAAAAATTGAATATTCTTTGGGCTTTCAGGTTGCACAACAGTCTAGCTAATACTCAGGACACAGAATGTTGTTAGAACATACCTGTTGCAGTACACCACACTTTTTATGGCTCCAGCAGAAGAGTATTATGTGGCTCACAAGTCGCATAGAGCAGCATCATAGCAGAGAATGTTGCATGGGGCTGTTGAGCGGCAATAGAATTATGCTGTCTCTACTAACTGTTCTAATCTAATGTTGGTCATAGTCTCTGTAATTGTTGTTTAATATAGTCCATATTGAGTCATATATTGCCTGATTGAACGAAACAACTTCGACTTGCGTAAGATGGATTCTTATGCATCGAGTTTGTGGTGAATTTTGTGATGCTAGAAGGTTTCAATAGTATATGGCCAAATTTTATGCGATGAAAATGACTCTATGTTGTACGGACTGAACAGAATGCACCACAGACCTGCAGTGGCTTTAAGTTGGGAGCTGTAGAAGATTATAACTTGGGGACAAGTTGGAGAGCATTGTTGGAAATATCACCAAAACTTTATCTAGTGTCTAATTTCACTGCAGTTACTACACAAGTAGAGAAGTCATAATGTTTTGTGGAGCAAGTGGGCATGCATAGCTCATTGCATATGTGCAATGTGCTTGTGCATGTGTGCATGTGCAGGAACGCATAAAACTAGCAGCTGCTTTTGCATTCCCTTTGTGTACAATACACTCGATGTATTGTTGTAAAAACTTATGTTTTCTAAGAACTAATTTACTTTTAAGATGCAAAAAGGTGAATAAATTTCGCAGCTAAGAAACACAGTAAAAAGGCAATAATGCAGCACGTAATCGGTCATATGTTTGAACTAGATGTGATCATGGACTAGGGGCACCCAAAACTCGCCTCAATTCTGCTCGAGGTATTTTGAGGCCGAAGACAAAAATGTATCGGGTTATTCTCAAGTAGTACAGCTAAAACATCTGTATCGGGTTTCAAGCCAAATATAGCATAGGATCATGCAATCACATTTGCACACAGACGAGTACTGTACAAAAATATATGTCTTAGATGTAACAGCCTACCAAGGTCTTAACTTAGTAAAAGAACTAAGTAATTAGTATGACTCCTAGCAGACAAAAATTGTTTATATTGGTTTCCTTAAAAAAGTAAAGAAAAGGGGAAATAAAGGTTGAGATTGATAAAAACTGGTAGTCGTCCGTTGGCGGTTTCTTCTCCCAGGGTGTATAAAAGCCTCGTTCAAAGTTGAAACTTCCTTCTGATATCTCTGCAGACGCGCAACATTTGTGACATAACAGATTCAGATCTAATTACAAATAAAGAAGAGGGGGAAATTGAATCCCTGAGCAGCTTATAGAGGAAGAAACAATGGCGGTTGTGTCACCATTAGCCAAATACAAACTGGTGTTCTTAGGCGATCAATCCGTGGGCAAAACCAGCATCATTACCCGCTTTATGTACGATAAATTCGACACCACTTACCAGGTCTCCTCTCTTTTCATTAATATTATTGATTTATATTGCTTTTTGGTAATTCTTCTATTGCAATCTATCCTTTTACATCTTTCTTTTGATCGTTTGAATTTGGTACCAATGCATTTTGGATTGTCTGCTCAAATTTGTTTGTCCATTGGTTTTGTAATGCTTTTGTTGATCGAATCTGAAATTGTTGTTTGATGTTCAAAGTCAAGATTATTGACAAAGACTTGAATAAAGATAGATCAAATGTTACGTTAGCTTGTTTGCACACCCATGATTGATGACCAAATTGCCTTAAAATATGACTTCGCCTTAATGTAATCTTACGTATATAATTTTTTGTTTTTTTGGACAATGGAAATTTCTTAACATTAAACAGAAAAGATTAGAACTGGGAATTGGTGGGATTCCATTAAGTAATTAGAGTTGTCTGGTGGGGCTATTTCACATGTCAGGTTTCATGTTGTTGATGGACGATTTGGCAACTTCTTTTTTCTTACACTTCTGGGTTTCTTCTTCTTCTTAATAATATTAAAATTAAGCAAGTATTAGTTTGATTAGTTGACACCTTTTCGTGTTGTCAACTTATTTCAGGCTACTATTGGGATTGACTTCTTGTCGAAAACCATGTATCTTGAAGACCGAACAGTACGTTTGCAGCTCTGGTAGGACACTGTTAATTTTTCCTTGTTAAATGATTTATGTTAATGTAAAAGCCGTTATGTATTGGGCAACCAGATTTCTTATCTCATGATGATTTGTTGACTTACTAATATAACATATTGTCTGGAACACATGATTTGTATCGCATATATCGTGCTGATTGTAATGAACCGTTCCTCAGGGATACAGCTGGACAGGAAAGATTTCGGAGTCTTATTCCTAGCTACATCCGGGATTCTTCAGTTGCTGTAATCGTGTATGATGTTTCTAGTAAGTGCTACTTCATACTCGACTGACGTTTATATGTTGGTTTTGAAAGATCACCTAAGATAAGAGAGTAACCAAAGCACTTTTACATCCATTTACCTCTACATTTCCTTCATGATTAAGTACATGGGTGTAACTATATACTGGTAATTCTTTTAATATATACTGCTATTATGTACTCCCTGTGTACACGGATAGTTTCCACTGACTTGTTATTGGACCAGAACCATTCTATCATTTATCTGTTGATATTAAACAAGTATCCAATTTCATCATGCAGATAGGCAATCATTTCTCAGCACTTCAAAGTGGATCGAGGAAGTACGGACTGAACGTGGAGGTGATGTGATTATTGTCCTTGTCGGAAATAAAACTGATTTAGTTGACAAAAGGTGAGAATGAAGTTCACTTGTGTGTATATTCTTTCTTATGATCTATGTTCTCTCTTTTATGAGTATCTATTTATCTACCATAGAATGGCGAGAAATGCTCTCTCGCTAATGTCCTACTTGCCATCTGTTGGATGGGGCTGAGCCAGAATTTAATTTGGGGAAACAAAGGCAGAAGTCCCTGTCTGGCCCTGGGGGAAAGAGGGGTTGCGTTATATTTAACTTATATGGCCTATGTATTGTGAGAGGTACTATTACTTTGTCAAGATTGATCTTCCTTTTGTTCTGTATAAAGTCTCATAAACAATGGTCTCTTAATTTGATTCAGATGCCAGTTGCTGTCTTATGATTATCATTGAAAATGGAACCAGATAACTATTAGAGTCACATGAATCATAGGATCAATGTTAACTAACAAGAAAAGGCCATGTTTCAGATTTTCAATTGCATAGCATTTCAAAGTCTTTATGCTTGCATTTTTTTGACATTGAACAGGCAAGTCTCTATTGAGGAAGGAGATAGCAAGGCTCGAGAAGCTAGGGTAATATTCCTGGAAACCAGTGCAAAAGCAGGATTCAACATTAAGGTAAGTTCTTATATATGGAGAGGTTATAGTCACATATACACTATTTAAGATGTCCTCTCAAAGTTATCTATTCTTATATCATGCTAATAATTTGTGATTGATACTACAAAAATGTGTCTTGCATTTGTGAAATCTTCTGCAAGGACGTCCACTAAAATGCTCTACTTTGCGAAATCATGTTGCCTCCTTAATTGTGAGGGATTAGGACATCAAGTTTAAGACAGAGGGTGTACACTGTTTTGTTCCCATGCATTATAGCAGAAACTTGCATCATTTGTGAACATAGAAAGCTTTCACGTTACTAATGCTTTGACTGAATATGTCACAGCCTTTGTTTCGTAAGATCGCCTCATCCTTGCCCGGGATGGAAACTTTCTCATCCACCAAACAAGAGGACATGGTGGATGTGAATTTGAAGCCAAACAGTAGTTCATCTCATTCAGAGCAACAGGGAGGCGGTTGTGCCTGTTAATTTGTTATGAATAAAAATTATACGATTGGCATTAAAAGTAGCCGTTCATAAAATGGAATGAGGGCCAAGCTCGACAATAGAGGGATTAAAAATGTCGCACAGGCCCTGTTCATGTCCCAGTGTCTACCAACTTGTTTTATTCTCCAAGGTATACCTTGTTGTAAAAGGTTTGGCTTTGACTTTTCTTGGTCAACAGTACCGTTTCCTCACCTTTTGTAGTCATTAGAGCTTCATGATTTTCATTGTTTCACTATTGGCCTTACATTACAGGCTCATGTCCTGCTGTACTATGTATTTTGTTGTTCTGTTTCGAGGATGCATGTTCTGTACTTTCTGAGATTTTCTAAGAAGTCGCTTCCGTCAAAGAAATTAATAATATATTGGTAAAAGCATTCACCTTTGAGTTAAACCATTTTGATATTCTCTTGTGGATTCATCGCATAACTGTGTTCTAAACAGACTGGTAAACTGAATATATATGTAAGATTGCAATTTACATGCTTAGCTATCAACTTTATGAATCAGTGAAGGATTAAGTCAAGCTGCAGCAACCACTAAACTTGGTATATGTACACAGGAAAACTGCGATTTAAGCCCAAGAAAGAGAAGTTACATTCGCCACAGAGCAGTAATCTACAAATGAAACAAGATAATGATCTAAAATGAAAAAGGGGGGGGGGGGGGGGGGGGGGGGGGGGGGGGGTAGCCGTCACTGACTTTGTCTAACTCTTAATGTCAGAAAAATCAACACTATTGTTCCCATACTCGACCTGAAACAACATGGAAACCCACTTCAGTGAATCATTAGGTATAGTCAAGAGTTAATCAATATCAGGTTTTGGGGGAAATGAATATATTAATTTAAACAGCATCGCCTTTCAGTTATATCAGATCAAACAGTAGATATTATTCCATTCTTGCAGGCTAATTGGTTTAAAAAGTGAAAAGGTAATAGATCAAGATGCTCTTTATATATTCATATTCTTTCTTTATCCCTCTTTTTTTAATGGGATGTGTTCATCAATAATAGAGTACAACACTCAGGCTTCACATGTAGGTGGCAGCAGAAACACGTGTGAATCAACTTATCAACCGCACTATAGATTAGCAAAATGGTGCGTGCAGAGTAGAAAAAATTGTATATATTTAAGGCTAGAGACTTTGGGCTTACAGAATGGAGAACAAGAGGACAATCTGCCGCGAATCAAATAAACCTGGACGTTTATACTTTCTCCATCGGTTACTAGTAGCATCATGGGTCTTCTCCATAGCTTGTTTCTCTGTTGAAATATTAAGAAAATGAAGAGTTAGCTGAGGTACAATCACACTAAACATGCTGAAGTACTGGTATATTTTTATACCAAAACCCCCACACAAGTTAATTCTAACACGAAAGAATATTAGAACTAAACAAATATAGTCAGGAACTTTAAGGCACGACATTTCGGAACATTCACCATGTCAATATGCCATCGAGGCGAATAAGCTCCTGAGCGGTGTCATCTAAGCTTTATAATAATACTAACATTCGATTTAGGCTTGATCATATCCAACCTGGCTCTGATGGCACAATATCATCCTTGTGTCTGCTTTAAAGTACAGAGTACCATAAATAAGAGAAGTAAAAGAGCCGACTTAATTAGTGAAGTTACAGAATTCTACTTCTAAGACTTATAATTACTGAAAACATCAAAATTAAAAGGGAGTCAATAGTTCTACTTAGACCACTTAGTGAGGTTGTAGGCCACACGCCCACACTATATACAGCCAAGTGAAAGACCACCAAAGTTCACTTGATAAAGCCAAAATGTGGTCACTACCTTTAGCATCAAATTTGAGGAACATGAGGATGTGGTTCATCAAAGGTGGTATGGAATCTCCTCCTGTCTGTAAGCTGTTCTGTCTTCGTAGCAGTTTCTGCAACAAGAAAAATCACAGGATAAGTTCGCAATTACGAACAGCATGAAACTACACCTATGCCCACACACAAAATGGTCGCAAACTACTTCAGTTTCAGGCTACTCACAGTCAATGAAATCTCAGTTTTGATAGCCCCACAAGTATCCTGGTCGACTTTCAAAACATCGGTGGCACCCTCTTCGATATCGACTGTAACTACACAAGGAGGAATTGAGTCTGAAGTCTGAAGGTCATTAACAGGTTTGTGGCAAATCACTGAAGCATCCACGCCAGTCTGAGTATCTGACTGCGATCCACATCGCGAATCCGGAATGCCCGACTTATTATCATCACTCATAACAAGAATGCGGCAAAAATCCTGGCTACCCTGCACATCATATCATACCAGAATTCAGAACCACTCATTACCACTATGTTCTATGCAATTTTGAGTGTAGATTATGGATTAATCCATCTAACGTTTAAATACTAATTACTCAATTGATTACTACTTAAATTCCAATTATTTCTGCTGCTGGTGCCACTGATTTTTAATTGAAATTAGGATTAGATGAAGGAAATAAAAGTTCATTGCTTGCAGATTTTGATTGAAAGTAGAACGCTCTGCATTGACTTTTCAGTAATTCGTAACTCCATCTAAAAGAAAGATGTTCACCAAGTTGAACGCAAAGGTCACAATCATCAAGTATTCCACACGCCTTACATTCAGCAATTTGTAAGAAAAACTAAACACATAAACCAAAAATTACAGATGTATTACAGCTCATACAAAAATAAAAAATACACAATTAAGCTGAGCATTAATGCCTAAAAAAGCAAGCAATAAAACCCCTTTTGTCATAAATCTAAGTAAAATTAACAATAACTTAAAAAAAAGGTGAGTAATTCAGAGCAGACAAATGGGGGTTTGAAGATGAATGAATCATGAAAATAAACAATGTATAGCACATGGGATGATGATGATGATGATGATGGTGATGATGATGATGAGTAAGTGTAAGTAACAAGATATGAACTTGAAAAGAGTGAAACTTGGAGCAGAGGAAGCTGACCTGCTCGGTGGAATGAGTGGCCATTGCAGTAAAAAGAGCAAGACTGAAGAAAGTGAAAGAGAAGCTTGCAAGTATGAAGAAGACTTCGAAGGGCGTGGACAATGTGGGGGGAGGCAAAAGTAGTTTTTGAAGGGAGAGAAAGAAACGTTACTGCATCGGGATGCTTACAGAGTTAAAGGACAGCACCTACCACCACTCTACCAGTCTGCAGCAACTCTACCTTCCAGCCTCCAGGCATCGGCAGAAGGCAGCTTATAACTCTTGAGAATAAACCCTCCTGATAGTGATCACGACAAACATTTTATCTCTGCTTCTCTCTTTTTTTTAGCAAGTGGGGTTTGTGCATCCAGCATTTCTTGAACTAATATTCTCTGCCGTTTCAACTCTTTTTGCAAATGAGCTAGTTTCGTTGGTTAGCCTCTTAGGCTCGGTTCTAGTCCCTCGATCTCGTTTATAGTTACCGTTACTGTGTTTGGAAGTTCGAAATTTTACAAGGTGATGTTAGGTCTTTCAACATTATTTTGTCATTTTTATTGTCAAAATGATTAAAGAAAAAATAACTCAAAAAAGTAATAAGTTAATATCAATGAGTTTTTCTGGGTGGAATAGACATAATTATATTTATGAACAAAAGATAAGTAAATTTGCAACACACACACAAAAAAAAGTTTAAGATCAAAGCAAAAATGTGTCTAAATAGATGGGGACATGGGGTACTCATCGTAATTAAATCATATTATAGTGAATAAGTCTCATATAAAAATGTGTCTTGAAAAGTTTAGCAAAAATAAAGTTAATTATAAAAAATAAGTCTAGAAAACAAAAAGCTTATACAAAAATACAAAATTAAGTAAAGAATAACTTAAATGAGTTGATAAGTGTAAAAATAAAAAAATAAATAAATGGAAAGAATTGCTATTAAATACCTAGTATTTGTAGTTCATCATAAACATAATACTAAGTTTAGACTAAAATTAAGAATGGATAATTATGTTTTGTTATGAATTAGAGACGTTAAAAATAAAATAAATCAGTGTCGACTATAACCCCTAGCCTTCCAAGCTAACGATGTGGGTTTGATTTCCTCTACCCGCTCTATTACGTGTTAATTAATGCATTATTGAGCTGAACAGGGAATTCAAAAAGCTAACGATGTGGGTTTGATTTCCGCTACCCGCTCTATTACGTGTTAATTAATGCATTATTGAGCTGAAGAGGGAATTCAAAAAAGGGGAGGGTAGAGTGTAGGTTCCATTTTCCATTATTCGAGTACCAAGCACTCGCCATAACCACCACCTCTAAGACTTTGTAAGACTAGGTGGCTTAGTTATGGTCAAACGAAATGAAAGAAATTTGTAGGATCATAACAGTAATCTGGGGTAATCTAATTAAATTGAATAAGATAGTTTGTCATATCGTGTTGAATGCGTTGAAGCTTCAATGCATGTGAACGTTCGTCGGTAGAATGGAACAACAATCTTTACCCGATGCATACGAATCATAGATTATGACCTTAAGGTTAGAATTATGTAAAATGCTAGTACTCAAAACTCACGGGTTGCTCACTGTTTTTGTCCACTGACAAGCCCATCGATATTATAACATTGTCTACCTTTTTACCCGTAAATTGTTTCTATTCTGTAGTTTCTTTTGTGATCAACCATCAAAGGCTATATCATATTAATACATTATTTATTTGCTAAATTTCTATTTTTATAATTAAATTTATAAATTTTAATCATATTATAACACATAATATATTCAAGTAAAATCTTATTGGATTTATATTAATGTAAATTTTTATAATATTGAATTTTTTCATAATTTTTTATCTTACAAATTTATAGAATTTTTTTAAAATTATATCTAAAAAATTGTAAAAAGTCAAATATAAAAAAAAAAAATGAGGAAGTAATATCATTATCCTTCCTAAAAAATACTTCGTATATCTTAAGATAGTTATCATACTTTTTTTTATTACTTGGAGCATTAATTTATTTTTTTTCCTGGCCCGGGTCCATTTGGTGGGTGATCTATTGGTCCATTTAAAAAATGCGGTGCCAACGCACTAACGGTGGTCGAAACTTATTAGTAATTACTATTTAGTATTTACTACTAATAGTACTCCGATTTTTATTTTTATTTTTATTTTCTGTTTTTCCCCTGCCATGCTGTGAAAGATCTATAAAATGTTGTAATAAAAATATGTTGTGCTGTTTCATATATATTATATTGGTTGGTGGAGACAGTGTAAGTTCCTTCAATGACTTCAATCCTTCCCATACTTGAACTCAGAGCTATATATATATTAATTCAAGATAATTTACATAGCATTGAAGTACTCTGAAGATTCGGTCTATGAAACAAAGCTTTCGAAGAATCATGTAATTTTAGAGAAGATATAGATAATTGTTAGAAAATGAGTTTGTAGGGACATCACTTAATTACATATAATGAATGAATTATCCGCATCCGCATCCGCAAGCATATACTCCATACTCAACATTTAATTGAATATTAGATGATACTCCGTATGAAGATCAAATGAAGCACTACTATTTGAACATTAGGTGCATCACTGTATTCTATATTCATCCAAACATACATGACATGCTGCAAAGAAAATATTGTTTTGTGATATCAAATTATTAATCCAAAGTGAAACATAATATTTGAAATATGGTCTGAAATAGTTTGATTAGCCAAATGAACTACATTTTGAATGAAATTACTTCTATAATACGACAGAGCATTTCATATCATCATTGACTAGAAAAATATATGCTCTTTGTTGAGCCTAGATGTCAAAGTTCTGGTAAAGTTGTACTAATCTATGCTTATTTCCTGTTGGACAGGGAAACACATATACTTTCTAAAGCAGTGAAGTTTCTGTACAATGGATTGTACTAAGCTCAGTACATATTTCATGGGCTCTAATCTTCTCGAGTCTCAACCATGAACGTCATGGACATGATTTTGTCCTAAGATTATATGCATTAATGGTATGCAGTAATTGATAAGCAATTTTAAGACCGGTGGGATAATCTAACATTTTAAAATGGACGATACATTTTGTAATATCTATTCGATATCCATTCAATGACAAGTTAGACACAAATAGTGTAGACTATCCCATGAATCTGCACTAAACAAACTACAAGAGAGATTAGTTAACCCTTTAATTAATCTTAATTTATGCTCTATGTAAGTTTCCATTGGAGAAAATGAACAGTTTTTCTAGATTTTTTTTTTGTATTATAGTTGTAGTGCTGCATTGATATAATGGTTAAAGGGTTCATTTTCAGGGAATAAAAAGGTTGTTCAACATAAACCACTATTTTTTCAAGTTCATCTCTATCTCTTTCATAATTTTAATTGAAGCCATGTAAATGGTATGTCGAAATTTTGGGTTGAGTTGGATCACTAGATGATCCACCACATTTTTTAACACGTCTATCGAGGTGTCTCGTCCCGCTTTTGGGTATAGTTGAGAAAGCATTATTACATATATTTACACTTAGCTTTGATTTCGTCTCTACTCAACACAAAATAGTTCCAAACCTTAATCTTTCGATTTTTCGTAGCAGTCATTTCCTCTACGGTATACCACTGCTCTAATGGGTTTTGAATTTGTGCATCTTCTTCACCACCCCCATAATTTTCGGTGGAATGTTGACTAGACCTAAAAGTATGTGTTTGGCTTATTTAGCTAGTCGAATAAGAAGAGATATCATTTTTGTGGTACATAATTTGGGTTAGGTTGATACACCTGCATTAGGAACATATGTAAAAAAAACATACATAAAAACCTTCAAAATTCAATCATTTTAAACAATTTCGAACTCGATGACAATACATTATGATATGCTTACTGTTGGTCTTAATATGGTCATATTAAGTCCAAAAGTGATTAAATTATCTACTTTAACTCTAAATACTCGTTTCAACCGATTTTCAAAACATTTATAATTAGAACCTAAACTCATTTTAAGGTATTTGGAGACCAAATGTAAGGTATTAAAATGGTTCTAAACCCCCTCATATAACCCTATAAAACATTCATTACCTTTTTTCAATTTTGAATTTTTTTTAATAATATCTCTAGTCATCTCAATAACCTTCAAAATTGGTAATTTTGCACAATTTTGGATCTAGAAAGAGAAAACATTGGTATATTTGTTAGAACAATATACTTTAACTCCAGGCACTGATTTCAATCGATTTCCAAACTCGTGCATTTGGGTCTTAAGTTGTTTTTAGGGCCTTTGAAAATTGAATATAAGGTATTGGAATTACTTTAAGAATTCTCATATGACCATAGTAAACATCCATTACCTTAATTATAAAAATTATATAAAAAAATCTCAAAACCATGTATATTATCTTCAAAATTGAACATTTTGCTGAATTTCAAATGAAGAAATACCTTAATATGCTTACAACGGATTTTGTAGGGATATATTAAGCCCTAAGAGTAATTAAAACCAACTAATTTGACTCCAAAGACTCAATTCAACCAATTTCCAAAACTAATAAAACTGAATTTTAAGCTCGTTTATCAAGCCTTTGAAAATTAAACCCAATAAGATAACATCTTAACATGCTTATCATGTATCATAAACGAAAAATGATAATTTATTTCTCTTCTTAGACACCCTATTTATCGAAAAATTACTCATTTATATATTTAGTAAGTTTAGATTACAAGGTTTGAAAGTTGCATAGCAGAGTGGAATGGGCTTGTCCCATGCTCTAGTTCTCCACTGTCCAAATAGAGGAGATCCACAGCCCATTTAAATGGAAACGGACTTGACCTTGACCTTGACCTTGACCTTGACCAATGTTTTGAAGCTATAGTTAGATGGAAAGCATTACAGACAGCGTTTAAGGCCTATCTTGAATTTGTGAGAAAAGAGTGAAAACCAAACCTAAACTCACTAAAGAAAAGACAAGAAATACAGAAATAAACCTGGAGACTTCAAATATCCCGTCTGTACAAGTGTGCGCGACCATATTCTTTGTAGCCTAGCTCACAAAGTCGATCCCTACCCCTATTGCTTCATATTATCACTTCACTCCATGTATCTTTTACCAATGAAAGTTCTCAAATCACATATATTGTCATTGTTTCCAGCCATATTGCTGATTTCGATTACTAGCAATTGGACTTGGACCTCTATGTGAGAACCCTGGTGGTCCAGCTGCAAAACTAGGAGTAGTCAACCGGTTAGTCATATTACTAGCAGGATTGCCAGAATACGGAACAGCCCGTCCATGAGGAGGATATGGCCCTATAGAAGTACCACCAGCTTGAGCATGAATCCCATGGGTCTGGGTATATCCAGCAGTCATATTTCCACTGGATGGATACCTATTTGGTAATCCAGCATCAACAAGAGGTTCACTGTACGGGTTGCTGGGTAAGGTAGGTAACGGTCGTTGCAGTTGGTTCAAGGAAAGTTTGCGTTCAGGCAAATGCCCACTGTGTTGAATAGGAGGAAGACGAGCATGAGGCGGTGGGTAGCGTAAGTTCTGTCTTTTTGCGCTTTCCTCATTCAACAGCTGCTGCTGCCTCTTCCTCTTTGTTTGGAACTCATGGGATGCTTCATACTTGGGTAAGCTGCACAATCAAGAACCTATCATCACACCTATAATTCAAATAAAAATGTTCCACTTGACTTCAAAGCTATGACATTTATTTGAAGCATATTACAACTATTGACCCCAAGAACAAAGCAAGATACCTCTTTGGATCGCAAGGTAAGGGCTCTATTTGGAAATATGCAGCACCAAGCGCATCATTGGCAGATATCCTCTGTAGATAAAAGAAATACAGTTCCTTGTCACATCTGAAATATGAGACAGAGATATATCCCAGGATGGGCCTAACACTTCCCGTAATCCCAGTGACAAGGCAGCACACTTCATCCATGACCATCACTCCAGCAACACCACCACCACCATCCCCCCCCCTTCCCCCCCCCCAAAAAAAAAAAAAAAAAAAAAAAACCCTCCTGGCCTTAAAAAAAAGGTGTTTCAAATCTGAATGTACCTTAGATGGATCAAGGATCAGCATTTTGTCCAGTAAATCAAGAGCATGTGAGTCGAAACTGTTATGAGAAGGCAAAATATGGAAAGAAATTTAGCACTGAGTAGCTAAGTACATCATAAAGTAGGTGATGGTAGAGGATTAACTTACTGTCTGAAAACCTCTCTTAGACGCCGACGCATGGGCCTTGCAGGCTTAAAATTACTATACCAACGGATCTTGGAAGCACCAGGCCAGTTTACTTCGTCAGGACTTCCACAAAGCTCAAAAATTTTGTGCAGTTGCTCTGGCTATTATATGTGACACAAAAAATTCAAGCAAGAGATGATATTCATAAAGGTGCATAGAGGATAAGTAAGATCATGGACTATCTGCAAAGGTATATGACACACTCCACCAATCACAGGTTTTTATTAGAATACACATGACCACACTCTAATTAAAAAATGGTCTTATATTAAAGTAGATATTACAATGCATAATTTTTCCAGCTATATCCAAAACTGCACAACTATCCACAGCTATGGAACAAATGCTTGGCAAAATCACAACCATCAACAGTTATACATTTTTACTATTTTGGGGGAAGGGGGTAAATTCCTTGAACCATACCAAAAGGAAAATATGCTGCAAGTCTAACCTCATTTCTTCCATGCATGATGGGTTTTCCATTCAATAGCTCGGCAAAGATGCAACCAGCAGACCATATGTCAACAGCTGGACCATAAGTTGTGGATCCAAGCAGCAACTCAGGGGGTCTGTTCAAACCATATCAACTAGAATCAACTTAATGAGATATGGAGCATATTTAGAACTTGGGAGAGAGCACAGTACTAGACTACATTCTGCAGCTCAATTTTTCTATCATTTTTCATCCCTTCAACGAATGCCTATAGATTAGAGTATTATAGATTTTAGACAGCAGAAATTACCTATAAGGCAATGTGATCACACGATTAGTATAATTTTCTTTTACACGAGACGAGCACGAAAGCCCAAAATCGGCAAGCTTCAAGCTTCCATTATTATTTAGTAGAACATTAGCCCCTGCAGGAAAAAAAATGAATCACTATGTACAAAATGTTAAAAAGAGGGGAATATCATACTTGTATGATACATGCCTTTGATATCTCGATGAAGGACTTCATTGGCATGACAAAAATGGAGGCCATTGAGCAACTGCTTCATATAGCACTGAAATATGATATTTAAAAAATTTCTTTCAATAAAACAAGAATAATAAAAAATAAAACAAACAATCATAAAATTCAAGAAACAATGAATATATTCATACCTTGATCTGAGGAACAGTAAATCTCAGGCCAGGACGATCTGAAAGGCCTGTCAAGTCATGGTCCATGTACTCAAACACCAGGTAGACACCACCATTGTACTTGTTATTGTCTGAATTTGTGAAAGATGAAATTAATGGCCATGCCATATTGCCATGTTACATATTTTAATACAACTACACAAAAACAACCAGTAAGATATTTACCTGAACTCTCCTTAGTTACAGCAAGTTCATCATTTCCATCTGGAAAAATCCAAACAATTCAAAACAACGAATTAAACCATGACACACAAAAACATCTTAGCAACAGATACTATTTTGCTAAGACAGGTCAAGCCGAAGATGAGATACCTTGAGAAAGCACAACCTCTTTTAATTTCACAATGTTTTCATGATGCAACTTACTCAAAACTTTGATCTCCCGTATTGCACTAATTGGAAACTGCAGTATAATTGACGTTGTAATTAGAAATGAGTAATTGATCCATACAAGCCCACAATTGTCTTCTTATAGATAAATACTGGTTATCTACATCATCCTCTTATCATTTCACAATACACAAATCTCAAATCAATTTGCCACTGGTAGAGCTCAGTACAAGAGACAAGAATATACCCCCTCTTTTTCATTCTCTGTTCTTATTCTTTTCAAAGCAACAATTTCCCCAGTCGTGACTTCTTTTCCCATGTATACCTGTCTGCAAATTAAATCAACAACAAATCAGCAAACTAGACAGCAACATTTTCAACTTCTCAACATTCACATAGTGATGTGCTCAGTTAATGTTACTACTACCATAATCTCTACATCTTACTCAACAACCAAACAACCCCCCCCCCCCCCCCCCCCCCCCAACACACAACCATCTACCAAAACATCACTATGGAGTTACTTTTTACTGTGACATAAGCATAGATCAGACTGGATTACGTAGGAACAGATTAGCCAAAACACTATACTTCAACCCCAACATCTCAACTATATTCCAATTTTGAAAGGTGCTAAAACATGAAAATAGACATTCACACCCGTCATCCCCTTTATTCAGGTATTGCTTACAATCAATACCAGCACAATCAACATCTATAGTGAGACTCATTCCTCCTCCTCCAACATACAAATAACCAACCAACCGACCAAAAAATGAAAAAGAGAAGGCCACAACTCCTGCTCAACAGGCAAGACACTCTCCAAACTTCAACAACGGGCTCTCTAATGTAGTATGTCGTAACTATAGGGTTGTCATGTTTGAGTCCCTTTACTCTAATGCCGTAATTAGACCGCATAATGATCTATCTCGTCCAATAATGTATCTTTGTTTAACAGTTTAACTTCATCGATAAATTCTTATTCTCATTCAAAATCCCTTCAATTACAAATCAAACAAGAATTCATACAAACTTTCAAGACAGGAGCTCAAAAGATGCAGATACCAATTATTAATCTTTATGATACAAACAATGTAAATCATGAAACCCATATACACAAAGGATCTAAAACATGATTCAAGAACATAACCATAAGTTCCCATTCAATCAAAATTCACAAAAATCAAAGAAAATACTCAGTAAATAACGAATGAAAACATGAAGATGAAGAAAAAGGGGGATACCCATAAGTTCCTTCCCCAATTTGCTCCAGTTTATGAAAGCAATCAAGAGAACGAGAGGCGCCCTTCAATGGCGGAAGTTCCTCCAGATTTAACTGTCCAAGTTCCGCAACTGTCATCTTTTCTCGTGTTCGCTCAGTGTTGCTTTACTTCGTTTCCAGAATTTTCATTGACTACTTTTGTCGTCTACTCATGCTCTTACGAAATAGGTTTGTCCTTATCGCTCTCTATTTACGGACGAATTACATTTTGGAACCCCTAATTAATCTTTTGCAGTTAGATCTTCAATGACTCGTTACCATCATGTATCCGATTATTGATAGGGTAATTGTAATTTGTGATGTGGTTACAAACTTAACTGGAAAAACTACTTTTTCTTTTAAGGGTATCAGTATTTTTATTGTAATAATGAATGTTAAGCTCTCTAAAAATTTCTAATTTTTTTTCATTAACAAAAAAAACTTCAAAATATGATTTTTTTAGAAAGAGTCACAAGCGGCAAGATAACAGTTATTTCACCACCCAATAATTTTAATCAACTAAACTAATCAACATCTACAAACTTAAAAAGTTTGCTAAAGTTCTTTGCAAAGTCCTCTCATTGACAAAGTCCTCTCATTGACAAAGTCCTTACTAGGGCCAAGTTGGTGACCATTAGACACTTGATAAAGTTAAGACTAGGGATGATAATAGGTCAAATTTGATTTGGATCGGGTCTGATTAGATCCAGACCCATATCATCTTTTTCAAATTAGATTCATATTCGCACTAGACCCATTAGGTCCTAAAATTTTAGACTCTTACCCAAGTCCATTGGATCTAACTGGTTTCGGGTCCAAATGGGTCCTTAACATATTTTTATTTTTATATACTTATTATTCTCATATTTTATATTTGAATGTATTTTCACAATTTTTTTAAAGTCAAATGAATGTAATGATGTTAACCCTTGAGAAAACTATTAATTGAACGAAAAAGAATTAAAAATTACAACATAATAAATAATCCATCATATCCTAATCTTAACTTCAAAATATTAGAAGTTTACAATTCACAAAGTCTTAAGTACACAACAAAATGACAAAATATAATAGTAGAAGAGGATGAATGTCGGGCTACGCAAAGTGAAAAATAGAGATTAGGTTTAGTTCTATTTTTAATTTTTTTTAATGAGTGGGTCCATGGGTCGGATTTAGGTCTAAATTTTTTGGATCCAGACCCGTATCCGACCCAAGGACATTTAGACTCATATCCGACTCGGATCTAATGGGTCTAAAAAAATTAGACTCATATCCTAAAAATGGGTCAGGTTTGACTGGATCTGAATCGAGGCTTGGATCCATTGTCATCCCTAGTTAAGACTCCAACTTGTAACGACTATTCTTCTTAAGTTTACAAGTTTTTTGGTGCAACTCTTTATTTTACCAAAGACGATAATTAAAGAAATCCAATCCCAATATAGAATCTTTTTATGGATTGACACTAAGCCAAGCTCTTGTGCTGCCACACCCTTATTTGTCTAGATATGTAGGAGGTGAAATCTCATGTATTTGTTATTTGGTATTTGGAAAAGGCTGTTAAACTTCTATGGGCTCTCACCCACAAAAAAAAGGAGAAGTTGTGATGTAGGTGGGTTGACAATTATTACATAAAAGGAAGATATATCAACAGTCTTCATAAACCTACCTCTAAGCCCTAGCGTCTTAGGAAAATTCTAGAGTCTTCTGAGGCTATTGATTTAGTAGATGGATTCATGGATGGAGTAATGCTGCCAAGAACAACAATTTCCCAATAGCTCATGGGCCCATTCCCTAAAGATTCATGAAGAAGAATTGTTTGTAATAATGGAGCTTTCCTAAGAAGCATTTTTTCACTTTGGCTTAGTCTTATTACAAGGCTCCTTACTATGCTTGGAAAGTTGTCTAGTAACTCATATTATTTAAATGGAAATGATACTGAGTTTGTTAGACACCTCTTCTTTCCGTGCCCTTACTCTAGGAGTAATTGCAGAAGAGTTTTGTAGTTTGCCTGTGGTAGTCTTGGTATCGAAGAAATGGTTTGGATGATCTAATAGGCTAAAAGGTCAGGTGTTTAGTTCAAGCAAATCCTTATGTTATTTACTGAGTGCTTCTGCAACATATGGATCCCAAGAAATTAGAAGTTTCATACAGAGATGCAAGAGCCCTGAAGTTGCTTTCCATGACTTGGTCTCTAGAGTGTCTCGTAGAGCTAGCCTTGAGCAGAGAGATTATATGTTGAATAATTTGTATTACCAGTTGCTGCAGGTGGTGAGTGGTGAGTGGTGAGTGGTGAATGATACATGACAAATTCATGCCCTTCGTACAAGGTAAGGACTCGAAACGTTGTTAGACCAACCATCTATAGTTGTTTCTGTTTGCCATGGTTACAAATGATCGAATCCTGTCACAGTAGTTTGCGTTTTATGCATTTTTTGCTGAACCTGTTTCCTCACTTGAAATTTATTAATAGCCTGAGATGGCCTTGTACCTAATTGTTATCTATATTCATGTATATCAATTTTTCTCTATGATATAAGCCCTCGTGATTTGCTGAGACACTCACGCATCCCCCTCTAATCAAGTCTATGGTAGTCAAATTCTCTTTAGGACAACATATTGAGATTTTTGACCTAAAATTAGCACAAACTGTTAGCTTGTTCTATAAACTGCATATATGAAATCCATCGAAACGTTCACCATCGCAAATATTGTACCTGTAGCTCTGGTGGATTTCACATCTTAGACTTTCAAATAATTGCCGCGCAAATCACAAACAGCTTGCAAAATGAATTTTGCATACTACTATCAAATGACAAAAACCTGAGCTATTTCTAGCTGCAGAAGAAACAATATGCAAAATAATCGACAAACCTACTAATATTGAGTAAACAAAAGAATGTTTAGACTGATAGGGAAACGATGACTGCAAGTCTTATACACCTTATGTCTCTCCAAATAAGCATTCACAACAATTAAGGTTAACAAAATTCGTGGAACAAATTTCCCGTCAAGATATACACTGTTTTCTCATACCCCTCTTCAGAGGATCTTCACTGTTCCAATGTCCACCTATACAAGCCAACTAAGCCAACCACCTATGCAGTATACATTTCCGCAACCTAGCCAATGATATCTACTTCTCCCAATGGTTGAAGGGAAGAAGGGAAAACAAGGGATCGAAAAGATATCAAAAATTTGGAAACAAAAATACAACTATCAAAAGGGCAACTCTGCCTAGCTAGTGTTACTATGACCAAGGGACTCGTAAAACAAAATGTACCCATGGTCCGTGTTACCAGAGTACTCCTGTGCTGACCCAAAAAATGTCTGGACAGCAGACTCATCAATCATCTCTACATTCTCATCATCAAAGAATAACCAATGATTATGACTTTTAACAAGGCTAACATAGTGTCCATGATTTGGGCCACTGCCTACATGGACAACAACAGCAAACAAGGAGTATTCTCTATCTGAATCTTCCACAGTGTCACTAAGTTTTAGCTCAAGAGGGAAGACTACCCGGTAAGACAATTTCTTATAGCGACCCAACTGTTCAATGTACTTGAACCGCTTCAAATGGATAACTAGGATGTGGGGTGGCCTTTTAATCTTCATTCTCTTCTGCGCTTCCTGCAAACTGTCTCATCAATTATCAGTTAAGAAATTCATAGGCAGCATCAGATGGTAAATTAGCATAAATTCTGCTTTACAAGGGACAAAGAGGAGGTAGCAGTATACTGCATTTTGAAAAAGAAAATTTTTTGAACCTTGCTGTTTCAAAATTATAAATTTCACTTTAAATAAACCGAATTTCACAAACTCGTACCTCTGAAAATTTCATAAGTTACAGATAAAAGACAATGATTAATGAAGTAACTGTGGGGTAATTGTGATTATAGTGCGTAAAATTTAAAATGGAAAGAAAACTATTGAAATTATTCTCCAAGGGTCTCTTTGTTAGTTCCTATTGGGAACTTCCCAAGCCCCTGAGGCCTTTCTCACATTTCCAATATATTTTCTGTTTCTTTTTTTAATTTTCTTGTACACATGATACACCAATTCTCATCATTAAGTGATCAACTTCCCCGTGTATATTTAGTTTGGCATTCGGCATCAGCAGAAACACCCCATCCCTCTCCACTGCCTAGCAAACGGTCAGCTCTATCAGTCTTATCTGCCTATTCAAATCCACATTTATTTTCCTGAAAAGGAAAGAAAATGATGGGGAGGAGAGAAAGTCCCCAAAGGGAAAGAGCTACACTGGTGAAAAAATATACTGCTTGTACATAGTAAAAATTTGTTCCAGACACATTGGTCAGCGTAAACAACCAGCAATTTGCTGAAATAGAAATGCAATATATCAACTGATTTTACTAAACTCAAAATTTATTTAAGCTTCAGTCACAATAAAACCTGTTATGTGATTCCAAAATATCTGTTTTCCCAATTTTTTCCTAAGATTATCCTAGTTAAAAAGTATGCAAAAATCAATTCAGGCGATTGCTGACAACACTTGGACATAGACTATCAGAAAGAGAAGCCATAGAAGAAACCCTAAAGATAATGGTCTCATTATGTGTCAACAATTGAATACTATGTATATGTTATATCTCCAAGAGGACAGAGAGGAGTACTCCTATAAAAAAAAATCATCAATCATTCTCAAATGGTAACATACTTGTTCCTTTACTAAGTAACAGCCAAGTGAGAAGGAGCCATCAATATCATCAGTATTCCAACCTTAAACATTGCCTTAACTGTATTGCATTAGCATGTTGTCCTCTCCATGAGACCCTTATCAATGTTATCTATGACTATTTCCAAACTTCAGTAACAGGAAGAGTCAAATTCAAAATATACCATAACCGGAAGATCCTACAATCCTCTAAGAAACTATAGAAAGTCCGAATTGAGTGGAACAAGGAATAAGCAAGGTCCTCTAGAACATTATAATGACATATAGGCACTCGATTTTGTAAGGTTGAGAGTGGAGAATGCTACCATAACTGGAGCAATAATTCCAAGGGAGGTTACTTGAGAAGAGGGGCCTTGTAGCCTCTGCGATGGTTGAAAGCCACAAAGTCAGAAAGGGACTCGCATTCAAGTGAGCCAATGTGCACAAGGATGGAATAAACCTTTCATTTGTTTAACCACTACAAGTTGTCGTATTTAATACATTACTTGAAAAGGATATTCTAATGTTACTCTTGTTTCATGTTTTAGATGAAAACTCATATTTCAAAGAGTGCAGGCAATGACCCCAAATTACTTGAAAAGGATTCTCTAATGTTACTCTTGGTTCATGTTTTCAATGGAAACTCATATTTCAAAGAGTGCAGGCAAGGACCCCAAACGCCAAAATAAGTTGTCTCCAAACATCAAGAAGACAAAGGGTCAAGTGTCTAGGTAAAAGACAGCCACTCTTTATCAAGCAGTAAGTAATCATTACCATAGAGTTGATACGACATTCTTACTAGTTTTCCAGTTACAAATGCAGATCTGAAAATCAGTTCAATCACTTCAGGGAAAAAAAAATTAGAGACAGACATATTTGATATAAAATCCAACTGAAACTTGTAACAAGAACTCAGTGTACACACATAGCAACAGGACAACATATGTATGTTTACCTGCAGCATTTATCACAGAAAAATTTGTCCTCAGCATTCAAAGTTTCAGTTGAACTAAAATTTTTAAGACAGCTTGTAATTGAACTATTCTGCTCAATATCAAGGCTCAGGTCAAAAAAGGTTTCATCTCTTGCTGTGACAGTCTCACACCGTAAGCATCTTGTTTCATTTGTGAGAATTCCCTGATTCAATTTGTCAGATAGGCTCTTTTCAGATATATATCAAACAACTTTTACATAAGAGGACGGATAGCATTCGCAGAATGCATATAAAACAGATTATGGAAAGCCACAAGAAATAAAACAGAATAACATCATTTGAATTACCGAATGCTGAGAGGATTCCCTCAACCTCTTTGATAGTACTTTCTCATTAACTTTTAATGCATACTTTTTAAAACATGCAAAAGGCTATTCCCAGCATGATGCAATGTAATCATATGCACTATCTTCTAAAACATCTGTCCTAGAAAAATTACCTGAAAATTTTTGTGTACCCAGGTAACTAAAGGTACCTTCTGAAAGACACTAGCATGAGCATCCTTTGGTCCATTAGCAACTTTTTCAGATGGTAAAGTTTCTTGGTCTTCTTTCACAGCCTGAGCTTCTTTCTCCAGTATGTCAACAAGTTCATTTAGCAAAAAGTTCAAGAATTCGTGGGCATCCTAAGCAGATAAACAAACAAATAAGTGGAGCAATTATTAAATGAGGTTTTTTTCGCCCACATACTATCACAGCAACTTGAGAATGAAAAGTAACTCTAGAAGAATGACAACAAATCAAATGATAAATTGTGTTGGGTTAAACTGGAAAAAATAGTACTACGTAGATAATTTCCAAACACGCTCCTGAACTGCCTCTGGAGAATTCAGTCAAACCACAACATGGCAAGACCAAATATGCAGCAACTAATTGTCTTCTACTCCAAATACCATCTTTTTCAAGCTAACTCAGTCAACAGTCAGAATGTAATAGGAGCACATAACTAATGAGTGATGATTTTGGAGCAAGTAACACTAATTACAGCATGAATGAGAAAATCAGAATCAGAAGAGAAAGTTACCTGGTGCATGTAACTGCGAAAAAGCTCATTTTGTTTTTTCAACCTCTGGACAAAACGCTTTGGAGCAATGACCCCTGTTTTTTTCTTTTGTGAACTAATCTAGAAAACACAAGATTTGTTATTAGTGTTTTCAGAAGCTAAAATACAAATCAAAACCATGCAGTGAATCTAGCTACAGAAAATAAAATAATAAAAGTTCAAAGAGATTATTGTACGAGAAACATGAATACTAGAGAACTTCAATCCTTGTAAAAAAAACACCAACTAAATGCGAAAGTATAAAAGTTGGTGAATATTACAGTGGTCAGCTAGCTTCCCAAAAAGTGAAAACTGTTTTACATTTAGTAACACTTTCTTGTCAAAATTGCACAACTATTCCAGCATCAATTTATTATTAGTATATCTGTTTCAAATAATTGCAGAATTTCACACTTGCCAACCCATAAGTTTGACCACAGATATTTATTATTGTTAAAAGTTAAAAAAGCTGATATTCTACAAATACATATTGAGAGTTGAGACTAAGCCATAAACATTTTACATCACAACATTTATTATTTTATGCATTAGTAAATTGATGAGGTCAAAGTCACAGTAGTTCAAATTCAAAATGGTGCAATTATTTTGAAAGTAAGGCGGTAGTATTTACGCATTGCACACATGAAACCCCCCCCCCCCCCCCCCCCCCCCCCCCAAAAAAAAAAAAAAAAAAAATACAAACATCATATGTATAGTATTTACCTGAGTAAAGAGATCAGCCAAACATGTCAGGAGATTCTCCTCAGCATCAACAATATTTTTGTTACTTGAGTAGTATTCTAGCAACTGTTCTCGAAAAGGAACACAAAAATAAAGAGCCTGCACATATCGGATGAAGGAAAATATTACCAAACTGAAAATCATTCTAAATCCAAGAAAAGAACTCCAAACAGTTACACTTCCATAATTCTCATCATGCTAATATAAAAAATGTCCAATTTTGGTCTTTGATTTAATCAACAAAATAGGAAAACATGCTCCAAAACCAGTCCTTAGCCAATAGCTACTATCACCGAAGCAATTGAAGTAAAAAGTCTTGGCCTTTTGGATACATTGAGGCATAAGTAAGTAATCAACTGTGATTGATGTCCATTAAAGTACCAACAAAATTATCAAGAGATAACAGATTACAACACTTGGTTTTTTTTCAACATATATGATTTTGAAGGGATCTTTAAGATTTTGATAAGGTAGAGTTTGCTTAAAACTCAGTTATTAAAAAGGTAATTTAATTTTATGAAACGCAACCAAAATAATAGGATGTGAAGACAATTACAAAATTGAAATCTGAAATAGAAACTTGACCTTTTCAGCAACAGTCATAAAAAGTGTCCTCGACATATTTCATATAACTACATCAAATCCATCAAAATCAACGATTTTTTGATCACAAGGAAATTTGGGTTCTAGACTTGAGACCTTGTCTACAGCAGTAAGTAAGCTAACATCATTAAACATATTATCCATTTTCCAACTAGATATGAACTGACAGAACATAGAAGATACTGAAAGGGTAATCATAACCATGTCACACAAAGTACTGGGATAAAGAGATTCATAACCAGATGGGTTATTATACTTTGAATAAAGAGATTCATAATTAATGTTCCCTGTACAAAAAAGGAGTATACTACAAAAACAAATAAAACAAAACAACAAACAGTGGTGACTTCAATGAAGTTCTTTCAGAATCAGAATCGGACAAGAATATGGTGTAATTTTGCAAGTTAATGGCCACAAAATTCAGGTAAGCACATGAATTGGCTACAATCCCTTGAGAAAATAAGATCATGATTTTCCTCCCTCACTAGTCCCTATTGAAGATATCCTAGACCACCCTATCATGATTAGTTCGAACTGGTAATGAGACAACTAGATTCTGAAGAAAGTATGATGTCAGGAAAAATTTGACATCACATTCAATCTGCAACACAAAGGCCTGGAATTTGGTCTTGATCATTCTCTTCTCATACAAAACCCAAACTCAAATAGGCAACTTATAATGGAGGCATTAAGTGTTTTAAGTCTTATAAAACCCCAAAGATTCAAAAGCATTCCATAAACCTATTCCACTAATCCACTAATATAAAAACAGCTCAAGTCAATGAATCTGAGTGTTGCATAGATCTTAACATCACCTATCCATCTTTCCACCCTCATCTCTCGAGTAATTCTAACATCCTCCCTGACGCGGTCAGCGATATCTCTAAATTTCGAAACTCTACCATCAAAACTGAACTATCTTATCAACCTACCATTCTCAAAACAAAACCCCACATGAAAAAAATTATTCTTTCACAAATCCCACAAAGATTGGGATACATCAAGACGATCGCACCTAAAATTCAACATACCCACATCATAAAAAAACAGGAAATTTTGAGGATTTCAATCAAAGAATCGCATAGAAACTGTGAGTTAAAAAGCCAGACCTGTAAAACACTGTTACAGTAACAAGTGTTGCCAAAATTTTCGAGGCCGAAGTAACGCTCACCCTCAGGAAATTGTTCACCAAGAGCTTTCTCAAGCTTGGACCCAGCAGCACCCATCACATCACCTCCCAATCCAAGAGCTTTCTCTCTCTACAATCTAATGCCCTGTTTGGCTGAGTGGGGTTTTTCACAAGATGGGAAGAAGGGGATATACCGGGAACAGCTTAAATTTGGAGGGGAAGGGAATTGCCCTTTCTTCTTCTACGGGTTTCCAAATTCAATGAAAAAATCTAAAACAATGTTAGTTAAGTAACGACTGCGAGGAAATTGCAGAATTGTTTGGACCTCCGCTTTCCGGAACTGGCGATGAAAATCATACAGATCTCATCCCATTCATCCTAAGCTTTTTTCTTTTCTTTTTACGGAGTAACTGTATATTATTTTTTCGGGATAGACTTCCACAGTTCCACACTTACTAGAGCGTATAGAGGTGGTATCCTATGGCGGTATGGCCTATGGGAGTAGAGTTGTAGACGTGTAGTCCAAACTACAAGTGTAGACATTACACTAGGGGCTAGGGCTAGGGCTATGGCCAATTGGCCTTGCGCCCTTGCCCATTTATATTCAAAGTTTTTTTTATATATATTTTATTATATAATATAATGTATATATATATATATATATATATATATATATATATTTCTTTTATATTTACTTCTTTTTTTATTTATGAATTTTCATTTTTAAAAGATTGATCACAACTTTTTATTATATTATAAGAAATAATATATTTAAGTGAAATCTTATTTAATGCATATCAACGTAAATTTATTAAAATATCAAATATACATTATATTTTGTCTTACAAATTTGAAAATAGAAATATTTTAAGTCGTATATTAAAAATCGTAAAAAGTTAAATGGGCCAAAAAAAAAAAATATAAGGACATTGGTAGTGGTATTGTAACAAAAAATTTGATATATTTAATTATGACAAATTATTTTGGGGAGTTGGGTGTCTGGGGTAAGAATGTTCTGTATTAAATGGTTAACTAATAATTGGCAATTTTTTCATATTTTAAATTAATTTGAAATTTAAGTTTTTAACAAGAGAAAAGTTTTAATTATTGATATAATACAATTTGAGTTATGATGAAATGAGAAGTAATGTATTTCTGATATGAGCTTGGCTTTTGAAGATCTAAGTCTTTCTACTAGTCTTTTGATAGTCAAATCTACAATCATTTGACTGTACCCTATTTAAAGTAATTTGAGCATCTCACTTATTGTATTGAATGTGATAATTGCCTATGAAAAAATTTTACTTATTCATGGTTGACAATTACTCAAATTAAAGTCAATAATCATTATAAGAAGACTAATTGAACATATGTCAATAATCATTATCATAAGCCTAATTGAACACATATTTTGTAAAAAGAGAATAAAATCCTATATAAGGGTTCATCTTACACACTTATGCATTAGGGTTTCTAAATATATGTTAATTTTGTTCAATGTTAAAATCTTTCTCCTTCCATATATACTTGTGATAATTGTGGTGTACTTCTTTGTCGGGAAAACCAAGTGTCATTAACATGATTACTCTTCAAATATATTTATTGCTTAGAAAATATTGGATGTCATACGATCAAATAAAATGTTTTAATCGCACCAATTATTCTTAAATGTTCATTCGTTCATTTAGTATTAATTTTTTTTGATTCAAATTGTACTAGATGAGAATTACCAATAGTTAATATTGTTTAAGTAGGTTCCTAAATCATTATCTCCGAGTTTTTTTTTTTTCTTTGCAGCAATCATCTCCAAGTTACTCACCTACTATTACAAGAATGTGAGAAAGGAGGGGATAGACAGGTGGACGATAAAAGGGGCAAAAGTGAGGGAAGAGGGAGGAGACAGGATTAACAAAAACCTTATCATAATCTATCAAATACACTACCAGAGTCCAGAGCTCCCAATTAAAAGCAGAGGCAGGAGTAAGCAATCTAAGGGGGAGACACAACCCAAAAAAAATGTTGGCAAGCCACTCTCTCTCCTCAACACCTTGCTCTTCTGGTCTTAAATTACCCCCTAAGTCTACACTTTTCGCAAAATCCTCATTTCATGGCCTTCGTCTTCCCTCCGTAAACTCGTCTTCCTCCCTCCGCCTCCGCGCGCAGCCGTCGCCGTGTACGGTGGTTATGATGGCCAAGAGAGAGGAGGAATTGAAGGAATTGAGGACCAAAACCAATGAAGAACTGAATGAAGAGATTCTTCAGCTTAAAGGTGAACTCTTTATGCTCCGCCTTCAACGGTCAGCTCGTGAGAATTTCAAGCCCAGCGATTTTGGTCGGTTGCGCAAAAGGGTAACTCTTTTTACTCGTTTCTATGCATTTTATTTGGTATTTTCTTTCGAATTTCTTCGTTTGAATTCATGGGTTGTTCTAATTTGTTTTGATTTTTGGGTTAAATAATGTGTATGGAATGATATTTTTATGTTGTAATTTGGTAAATGTTGTTATACTTGATACTTTATCGGTACGGATTTCATTGTCGCATTACTAGTTCGAATTACTCTATCGGTGTGACTATTAATTCGAGACTGGGCGAGGGAGTTCGTGAAAACCAACCCTGGAATATTATCATAATACTGCGTACTGGTTATTTGGCCAATATGAAGTCCTGGTTTCAAAAGTAAGGACTTGATTGTAGAGCATCAATTGATGCATGTAATTGCAGTTACTGTTTGTTGGTTGCGGTGGAAGTTGATGTGATCCATATTTTGGATGAGAGACATTGGTGATGTCACTTGTTTTACTGTTTTAGAATGGACACAATTAGGCTAATGAAGAAGCAAATGTGACTTTCCATTTTTTCCTCTCTCTTATTGGCTTATTGCAGGAACTATGTTTGGTGAGTAAAAGAAAGTTTTGCAGAATCATTCTTATTCAACATTACTTGTAAATATCCTGTTATAAGGGTTAACATAACATGTTTCCCTCTTTTACTGTTGTTGCGAGGCGAATGGACTGTATGAGATCTAAGTAATTCGATGGTTTGCCAGGTCGTATTTGGTTGCTGGATTTTTGGTCTGACATTAATATATTTCTTTTACTGAAGTGTTTTGGAGCTCAAAACTACTTTTGAATTATGACTCTAGGAGCACAGCGCATTACCTTCTGATTGGAGGAATATTTGTGAACTTGAGCATGGCAAGCATTCCACATTGTCTTGGTATTCATCTGATTGGTACCTTAATGCTGAAATTGTATGAAAGAACTGCTTGTTGAAAGATAAATATCCTGGTCGGTTTTAACCTGATGGATGTGGATTTGTTGCAGTTCTGGAAACTGAGGGACATAATTGTGGAGCGTACTTACCAGTTGAAATAGGTTTTATTGGCTTATTGTTGTATGAGTTGTGAGGTTGTTTGATTTGGTCTCTCAAGCTGAAAGTTGGATATCATTCTCTAACCAATATGAACCTGAGACTATAAGAGAATTCCCTTTGTCAGTCATTTTCCTTGTCTCGATATAAGAATTTATTTGCCCTTCTTCTCTTTATGTTTGATGGATTGACCTACATTGTTACATATACAATGAGTTCCGATTCTGTTTGAGGGATATCCATAATGTTACCCAGGCAGAGCCTAGACAGGGTTTTCCTTTTTTTGGGTAAGATGATGTATCTGTGGGGATTATATACCCTTCCTATTAACTTGTGCGGATTTAGTTTTGTTGGGAGATTTTGGTTCTGTTTGGAGAGATACTTGATGGGAATTATTTTCTTTCTTTTGGGGTATATTTCCCAACACTGTGTTTGTGATAATTATATGATCTATGGCAGGGATTATGCCATTTGTGTGTTTTCCCCTTGATGGGCATATTTTGGCCTTGTTATTTTTATGCTTGGTAGGGACTGATTGTAGTGATCAATGTCTTAAATATAGGGGCAAGCCACTTCATCAAAGGTCTGTACCACTTCTCCTGGAAATTGTTGATTGTTTATGTATTACTTCTTTTCCGTGAAGGATTTATGTTTTTGTTTGATTGATGTAGTTTGTTATTTGTATAAAAATCTGGCCTCTTCACTGGTTTACATTTGTTGGAGTAAGGTGCGGTGCATTCGACCTGATATGGTTCATGCCAAATTTCCTCATTAGGGACCTGATATGGTTCATGCCAACTTTCCTCATTAGGATCTGTACTGCTGTTTAAAAGATATTACGAGGAAATCTCAAGTATCTCCGTCACAATTTGGGACCTAGTTACTCGACCATTTGCATTAATAAAGCCTTAGTATAGCATATTGTTTACATATTCTAGTCTCCAACATTATTCTTGCGACAGTATTCATAGTATTTGTCCTGTTTGATAATTTACAATGCTTGCTGCTGTCAATGAATTTAATATTAAAAAATAATCCCGACTGATAATACTCATCTGCATCAAGCATGAATCATATGTGTCAATAAGATTTCCTGTGCATTTTTGAAAGTTCCTCCGTCGCATGTGTTTATAGTTGTAAAGATCTTGTTGGACATGTAATGAACGATGGCCAAATTGTTGGAATAAAAAATCTTTGCTCGACATTAGGTTGCACGCATGCTTACGGTGAAGAGGGAAAGAGAGATTGAGCAAGGAGTTGGGAAGAGGCTATCAAGGAAGCTTGACAAGGAGTGGAAGAGAAGCATTGTGGTTAGACCACCTCCTTCCCTGAAGAAGTTACAAGACAAGGCATCTCAAGGGGCTGAGAAAGCCTAATGAGCTTAATATCTGTTAGTAATGTATCCATAAAGAGCATGACACTTGGTATCATTATTCAGCTTCTTTTGTATTAATTTTGGTTACTCCCTTGTTTTAATTTTTCTTCTCACAGGCTGTTATCAAAATCTCTTCTATCTATTATATTAACTTAATTAATTTTTTGCTTTAGAGCATGACACTTGGTATCATTATTGCATAACACATGTCGTGCCACCTAGGACGGCAATTAGAAAAATGGTACCAATAAGCAAAAATTATTACAATTCAATTTGGACTAGAAAACATTTTCTTTTGCAAGCGAACTTACTGTTCAATGTAGTTTAGGAAACAAAAAAAATTAGACACAACTTGATTATAAGTAAAATACATTTGCATTACATCCTTCTTAACTTTTGCAACTAATAGCATAAAATCCGACTGAAAATATATTTTTGAATATCTACTTAAATTATGTTCTATTATAGCAAAAAAATTATAAATTATATCAAGAATTATTGAGTATTATGAAACAAATTAGTCGAGATGAGACTAGTTAAGTGTTATTGGCATGGTGAGTTTTTATTATCCTTTGATAAGTTAGTGCAGGAGTTTTGAGTTGAGGCTAATTTTTATATTCTATATCTTGTTATAATGGGATACATTTTTATATAATATGTGAATTACTATAATTTTATATAAGCACGCAATTCCATTCAAGTGATACTAGAAAGAAAGTCTATTTCCTAATCATGTTCTCATTTCCAATTGATACTATGATGAAAATTCGTTTAAATTAGCCGTATCCAATCCCATACTTCGTGCCTGGGATTTTGGAGTGCATGAGGATGACAATTGAGGAGTTTCTTCCATACTAATGATTTTGATTTTCCCTTTGGTTTTCAACTTACTATATATATACAAATTGATGTAAAATAGTTATCCCACATAGAGATGCTTATGAGCCGAGTCGAGTTCGAGTTTAGCTAAGCTCTACTTGAACTCGATAACTCAAACTCAAGCTTAATTCGAGTTCGAAAGCACGTGAGCTAAAAAACCAAAGCTTAATTTCGACTCGAAAACTCAATTATCGAGCTCAAACTCGAGCTCGATTAAAGCTCGTTTCAAATTTGACTTGAACTTGAGCTCGATTAAAGATCGTTTCAAGCTTGAGCTCAGCTCGTTTAGAAGCTCCGTAAGCCTAAAATACATACACCCAAATTGGGTCAACAAGAAGACTAAGTTTTAGCTTTAATTAGTTTAATATGATTTTAGGTGGAAAACACTATTGAGTTTATATATACTAATTGGTTCAAAACATCTATCGTTTATTATCGATGTAGGACTTTAAATTTATATATAAAACTCTTCAAACTATCTTTCATTTTAATCCAATGTGGAACTTTTGGTTAATGTATCAAAATTCTTTTATTTTACTCCAAATTTGTATAAAGTATATTTAATTTTTCTATAGATATATACTATAAATAAAAATTCAAACTTCTCAGAAATTTTTCGAGTCGAGCGTTGATTTGCTCAACTTGGCTCATTAACTTATCGAATATAGTTCGATCTCGAGTCGAGTCTAACCGAGTCGAGTTCGAATAGCTAGCGAATAACTCAACTCAATAAGCAGTTCTACTCCTACCTCTCATCTTTAATCATTAATCCTTAATTTTGTGACAATGTGGGTTGGGACAAAACATTTATTTAATTAAGGAGCACTTAGTTTGTAGTTGTTTGGAAATGACATTGGATATCTAAACCCACACATAGGAGCCATTTTGATTGAAAAGGATGTTATTCTCAACAAGTAGGTTTTTCATCATATTGGAGCATTTGAAGTTTGAATAGTAGCTTAACTAGCTTTGATCATCAATTCATCAAAATTACATCAACACGAGGTAGTAATAGCTGATGTAATTGTTACTTCCATTTTCTTCAGATAGACATTGAATCTTCACGGGAAAGTTATTTTGTTTTCATATTTTCCACTACCTCGATCAATATTACAAACAGTCCAATGTTCACGTTTACGTTTGACAGTTCATCTTCCTCGTGCCAGCAAGTTTACTTGAAACATTTTCCCACCCATTTAGGTGTGAATACTGAATACATTTTAAAGAAACATTCTACTTACATCCTATCTTTTTATTTGACAAGCGTTTAGGATATGGAGAAAAGTCTGTTTGTGTAACACATTTATCTGATGAAAAAATTATTTCTTTTCCAGTTTGTGGTAACGTTCGTAGCAAGTACAAATGTACAATCCTTCCATCATTAGTTAAAAAGGTTCATCCATGTTTGCGCATGTGACACAAATGTACACTTCTTTGTTGAAATTTTGACATTAACGAGATTGGTTTGTTAAGTTTCTGGTAGTCGAGAGTGTTATTCAAAATTTAATAATTGAGATTAAATCTGATTTGCGTCACTTGTTTCCCTGACTCTCTTTATCCCAAAATAAAATATATTGGTTTAATATGTAATTAAAAAACTACTTGAAGTAACATTCGTCATAATTCTCATAACACTGAATAACACATGTATGTTGATCTTACATGAGAATTATGATACTCGGTCAATAGACTTGTCAAACAAGTCATTTGGTTCAAATTTGAAGAGATTTGTTTCGGATTTGAGTTGAATAATGCTTGCTCAAGACCCAAAATGCTTGGATTTGGGTTGACCCAATGGGTTAAGAAATTTAAATTCACTTTTTTCAATTTTAGGGTTATACATATAATAAAATTCACATAATATACATTAAAAACAATAAGTTTAAATAATTATAGTCATTTATTGTAAATTCAACCATTTAAATTACTTGTATTTTCTTCAAAATCCATTATTAAAACCAACTTGTCTAAGGTATTTTTGCAATAAAGTTTTCATAATTTCATTTTATTGTTATTAGTGTATATAACATTTTTGCATTGATCGGGTCACTCGGTGATAGATAGGATAAAATTGAGTTTGAGTTAGAAACTTTTTTTCATCGATTTTAAATCAGATTTTGAGTTGGATCCAATTATGGCACTCAATACACATAGACCACTACGTAAGCAACCTTGTCATCACGACACAAAGCAACACTTGCAAGTACGAAGTACTATTTTCTTGACCAAAAGACCAGCACTCCATTTGGTGGCATCTACACACTCCGTATAAAATTTGTAGTTGTACGTGCATTTACTTTGGCTAACCACATCACAAAGCACATACCAAAATTGAACAGACTACTTGTCATATAGATTGAGGATAGACTGAATGACTGATAGACTATAAATCAGCTATCACGGGAATGTTATTGCTTAAAACTTTACAAGTATCTAAAATCCTAAGAGTTTGGCGTATTCTGGGTGAAAATGTAGGAGGCAACCCCCTTGTGCAGTTGGGCCTATGAAAAGATCTTCCCCTACTTGAGCATATCATCACGCCTCCACTCCCTCGTTCATTACTTTGAATTTCTATTCAACTATTTGATTTTCAGAATCACATAACCCGTGAATTCGTGTAGAAAAATCAACCTGATTTCCCCAAAAAACATCAGTATAAATATGTTCGTACTTGCACGTTCAATTCGTAGCACATGCATATATTTATACATCTCTAATACGAATTGAAGTAGCTAACTTGATAGTACATCGCCTTGTCCAAAACTCATCCCAAGAAAAGAAAAAGAAACGTACAATATAATGTCGATTTCCTTAGAGGCATTGGCAATGGCAGGAGAAGACTATGCTAAGTTTGGCGTTGAAATGGAAGAATGGGAGCGTGCTGAGTTAGAGGAAACACCAGCCCACCTACTGGCTGATTCCGAGGATGATGATCAGAAACATTGCTGGAGTTTTAGCAATAACAGTACATATAGTGTGAATGATAATGGAGACTACGTTAAAGGCAAGGAGGATTACGAAGAGGGTCTCCACTTTGAAGCATCGAGAGGCAGCTTAACGTTAAAGGGGTTGATAATGACGATTAAAGCAATGATTAGGCTGATGATGCTCATAAGAATGAAAAATATCATTTGAGATGTACTAGTAATTTCATTCAATTATTCATTTTTTTGGGGGGGAATTTTAATTATTTGAGCAGAGTTTTTTTTTAGACTTTTAGTTTATGTAGGCGATTCTAATTAATTTTGTAAATCATTAAAGCATTTATTGAAACTTATATTTTGTATTAAATTTCGTATGACTTTATGATTAATTGATTAAATTCATTTTTACTTTCACTTGGTTATACTCCGTATTACATATCCTATTACCTCTACTTTATGAAACCCATTTAAATTGTTCTTTTGTTCATGGTAGCTTGAGGCACAAATTTTATCAACCATTAATATCTTGTACATCGTACAAATTATAACTATGAAAATTAAGATTTTAAAAATACACATTTAAACTATTAATGAAATAATGTCAATCATATTTTTTATACGAGCAATAAATAGGAAAATCTTATGAAATAAAGGTAATATTAAATTAGTAATGTGGAAATGAGAAGGAAAAAAATAGTTTGATTGAATGTGTATGAAAAAATCTAATTGATTTGTCAAGTACCTTAAAATTTACTCCATAAGTAGATTGGAGGAGAAAACACTTTGATAAATATTTATAAGAATAAAAGAGATGCTCAAAAGTGTTTAAAATATATATTGATAAAAATTATGAGTTACACCATGGGAGAAAGTGATTGAGCAAAGGTTGAGAAAATGTGATAGTATTTCAAAAACACAGTTTGGCAGATAGCTTGTATATTGAATAATCTCGTAAGTGTATATTAAAATGACTGATGTTACAAGTCCTGGTATATATACCAGTTGAAACCAGTTTGTTACATACCATAACTCTTACTCTAATTCTATCTTTGTTGTTCTTGAAGTTCTATCTTATGCAATCTTCATCTTTTCTCTAATCTTATCTCTTCATATGTTTATCTTTTACACTCCCCCTCAAGTTAGGTCACGGGATCTTCAACACCTAACTTGCATAATACTTTTTCAAACGTTTCAGTTCCGATTGCTTTAGTCAATATATCAGCCAACTGATTGCTTGACCGACAAAACGGAATTTCAATGATCTTTGCCTCTATATTGTCTTTTATGAAGTGTTTATCTATCTCCACGTGCTTTGTCCTATCATGTTGAACTGGATTCTCAGAAATGCTTATTACTGCCTTATTATCGCAAAACAATTCACAACTTCCTTCTGGAGGACATCCAAGTTCTGTTAAGAGTTTCCTTAACCATAGTACTTCAGCTACTCCTTTTGCAATTCCTCTAAATTTCGCCTCAGCACTTAACATAGCAACAAATTTCTGCTTCTTGCTTTTCCAGGTTACTAAGTTTCCTTCGACCACTGTAAAATAGCCAGAGGTAGATTTTCTACTGTCTCTATCACCCGCCCAATCAGCATCAGTATATGCCTCAAGCCTCAGATGACCATTTTTCCTAAATAATACTCCCCGTCCTGGAGTCCTCTTTAGATACCTCAGAATCCGAAATACTGCCTCTATATGATGAACTTGGGGTCTGTGCATAAATCAACTTACTACCCCTACTGCATAGGCAATATCAGGACGGGTATGCGATAGGTAGATCAATTTTCCTACCAGCTTCTTATATTGAAATTGATCTGTAGTCACACCATCCTCGTTGATTTGTAAGCCATGATTCATCATCATTGGAGTGTCTGCCGATTTGCAGTTCAACATTCCAGTCTCGGTTAATAGGTCAATGATGTATTTTCTCTAAGATATAAAAATACCTTTCTTAGATCTAAATACTTCAATCCCCAGAAAATATTTTAATCTCCCAAGGTCTTTCATTTCGAACTCTTGGAACAATTGTTCTTTTAAGGTCTCTATTTCTCTTTGGTCATTACCAGTAATAATCATGTCATCCACATAAATCAAGAGGCATGTTAGAGCTCCCTTTCTTCTTTAGAAATAATGTATAATCAGAGTTAATCTGATAATAGCCAAATTTCTTCATAGCTACTGTAAATCTTCCAAACCGGGCTCTAGGAGATTGTTTTAGCCCATACAGGGCTTACTTAAGCCTGCAACCTTCTCCTGGTAAACATTTCTGTTGAAAACTTGGGGGAATCTCCATGTAAACTTCTTTTGATATCTCTCCATGTAAAAACGCATTTTTAACATCGAGCTGATGTAATGGCCAATCATTGTTAGCCGCAACAGAAAAAAGTACTCTAATCGTATCAATTTTCGCTACTGGCAAAAAAGTCTCAGAGTAATCTATACCATATACCTGAGTGTATCCTTTAGCGACTAGTCGAGTTTTATATCTTTCAATGCTTCCATCTGCTTTGTATTTTACTGTAAATACCCACCTGCACCCTACTGGTTTTTTTCCTTTCGGTACAACACATTTTTCCCATGTCTGATTTTGAGTGAGAGCATCAAATTCCATTTCCATTGCCTCTTTCCAGTGCTTATTTTTTAGGGCTTCTTCGACTGTTGAGGGAACCTTCTCTGAATATATCGATGTACTAGACATATTACCAGAGGGCACATTTTGAACAGGATATTTCACTCTCTTCTAGACCTCGTATGAGGGATCATATCGTTTAGGGGGAATGCCTCTGGTACTCCTGAGAGGCAGCTGGTATCTTCCTTTAGATTCTCCACCTCCTTCATTCACTTCTTCATTTTCCTGTACTTCACTGTATTCCACTACCTCAGGAGAATTAGGGAAACCATTCCTTACCTCATTCATTGCCTTAGACACTTGTATCTGTAAAGGATGTTCGTTTCCAGTAGTCCCATCAGGCGATGGTACAGATGAGGAATAGATTGTATTATCACATGATTATTTTCATCTTCTATTATAATTGCCTCTTCATCTTGAGCTGACATATTCAGCCAACTTAAGTCATCTGTTGGTTTCTCCCCCTGTCGACTTATGTTGGTAAAGAAATAGGTGTCCTCAACAAAGGTACAATCCATAGTCGTATATAGTCAGTTATTACTTGGGTCAAGACACCTGTACCCTTTCTGAGAAGTTCCATACCCAATAAACACACATTTAACCGCTCGAGGTTCCAGCTTATCCCGACTCCGTTTTGGAAGATGAACGAAGGCAACACATCCAAAAACCCGAGGAGGCAGACAGTGAGAACTATGAACTGAACATAGGTTTTTAAGGGAGTCTAATGGTGTTTTATAGTGAACTTTCTTTGTGGGAAGGTGGTTAGTGAGGTAGTTGGCTGTGGCAATGGCTTCGGGCCAGAAAGACTTAGGGACCCCTGATTCAATTATCATAGCTCGAGTCATATCAAGAAGGGTTCAGTTTTTCCTTTCGGCTACACCGTTTTGTTGAGGGGTGTCAGGACAAGTTGTTTGATGGATAAGACCATTAGTAGAACAAAAATCCCGCATGTCATGGTTTATATACTCCCCTCCATTATCAGATCGTAAAATTGCAATTTTAGTATTGAATTAGGTAAGGATCATTTTATAAAATGCAATAAAAATACTGCACACCTCAGATTTATTTTTTAAGAAATACACCCAACTCATACAAGTACAATCGTCAATAAATAAGACATAATATCCAAAACCATGTTTGCCACGTTCGGGGGCAGGACCCCACACATCAGAGTGAACCAAATAAAAAGGATTACGACTATGACTAGAGCTAACAGGATAACTACGTTTGTGACTTTTAGCTAGATAACATGCATCACAATTGAGAGGTTTTCTTAAGCCAGTAAGGGAAGGAAAGAGACGTTCTAAGTACCCCAAAGAAGGATGACCCAGTCGACGGTGCCACATCTGGAGCTGAGCTTCAAGTGATCCCTGAACAAAGACTGCATCACCAGTAGCAGATAACTTAGTAACATAATACAAACCATCCTTCTCAGTACCATGCCCAATGATCTTCCTGGTTCGAGCATCCTGTATAATACAAGAGTCAGAGGTTAGAATAACAGTATAATTCAATTCTTTTGTAAGATGGCTAACATATAAAAGCTTATATGAGAGGCTCGGAATGTAAAGATAATTTTTTAACAATAAATGAGGGCCAATTTTCACATCCCTAGCACCGGTAACCTCAACATATTCCCCACTTGCAGTTTGTATAAGGGTTTTTGAGGTTCAGATTGGGTTAGGAGATCATGTTTGTTGTTTTTCATGGTGTCGGTAGCTCTGCTATCTAGGATCCACTGACTTGATTGAGTTTTGGGTAGGTTAATATATGGGTCGTGATTTATGGGCTTCGGGTAATGAGGCACCATTGAAATTGTGTGGGTGTGGGCTATAGAATTGGGCTTAGGATTTTCAAAGGGAGGCTGGCTTATAAAAGTTAGGTGTAGGTTTAGGGTTTTCCCCATTTACATCATCCTTTCCACTAGCCGTTTTCACTCCACCTTTAGGTTTAGGGTTCTCTTTATTCACCATAACTCCCCTCCCAACCGTCTTCACCCCATCTATTCCTCCTCCATTATCGTCCTCCTTATGCTCCGATTCTGAGCTCATCACTACCGCCATGGATGTGAATCCTTTGGTGAGTAAAGAAACTTGTGGAGAGGGGCATGTGTTTTGGGGTTGACTGTTTCGGAGATGGGCTATTTTGTGCGTGTTTGGGTTGTTTTGGAGGTGGCTGTTTCGGAGTTGGGCTAGGTTGTGCGTGTTTAGGTTAGGGGTTTCTCCACCCTTATTACCTTCACTCAAACCGGCCGATTTCCCATCTCCACTACCTTCCTCCTTGCACATCGGGTTTGGGCTTTGTTCCACTGCCATTGATGCACCTCCTTTCCTCTTTGGGTCTTATGTCCTTCGTGCTCCCTTTTTCTTGTTATCTTGCCACCAGTCAGGATACCCCACTAGCTTGAAGCATCCATCCTTTGTATGCCTAGACCCACCACAGTGGGAGCACCGTAGATGTGTTTTGTCGTCTTCGCCACGCCGGAATGATGGTCTCTCTGACCGGATCTTCGTGGCGAGGTCGCTTCCAATTCCCTCTACATCAGGTAAATGAGGTAAGTGTTGGTTGTTCTTCATTATTTTTCTTCGTGCTGCTTCTCTCCTTATTGCACTGTATGCCGACTTCACTGATGGCATCGAATCTTGATTTACGAGGTCCTTGATGTCTTTATCTAGGGTTTCATCCAACCCTGCCAAAAATTGGTAAAGCTAGTTCTGTTGCACAAGTTTATTATGCATGATTATATCGTCCAGATCCTTCATTGGATTCGGCATTCTTCTGTCAATCTCTTTCAAGATTGTCACTAGTTTACCATATTATGTTTCAATGGGATCTCTGTTTTGTTTGATTGTGTTGGCTTTGATGGTAAGATCAAATATTTGTAGCCCATCTCTACCACTACTATACATTGTCTCGATGCCTTTCCAGAGTTCTCCTGCAGTTGAGAAATCAAGGAATTGGTTAACCAATTCTGATTCTATGTTCTCAACAATCCATGACCTAACCAGGGCATCTCTTTGGGTCCAGAGTAAGTGATCTTGGGTGTGTTGAGGTGAAGGTGGTGGGGCAGTAATGTGCGTGAGCCTACCCCTTCCCTCAATTGCCATCAACATCACTTTAGACCACTTAGAGTAATTCTGGTGATTTAATTTTTCGGCTATATGGACCGAGGTAGATACGCTATGTGATTCTTGGCTCCTGTTGGAATTCAGTCTTTCAAGAACCTCCAGCAGTTGAGCCATAACCACGGCTGTGTCACTTGGTTCCCTAAGTGGTTCACTCATTCTGTCAGGTAAGATTCTGGGTAAATGATGAAGCAATAGCCAAAAAACCATCGATTATTAGGCCCGCTCTGATACCAAGATAGCTTGTATACTGATATTGTAGTGTATATTGAATAATCTCGTATGTGTATATTAAAATGACTGATGTTATAAGTCCTGGTATATATACCAGTTGAAACTAGTTTGTTACATACCATAACTCTTACTCTAATTCTATCTTTGTTGTTCTTGAAGTTCTATCTTATGCAATCTTTATCTTTTCTCTAATCTTATCTCTTCATATGTTTATCTTTTACATTGGCTTTATGCCATGTCAATCTATCATGAAATTGTCCACCTTATTAGGCAAAGATAGATCATTATCGTGCAAAGAAGAAAGATTGTCACATGGTATTCATTGATTTGGAGAAGGCATGTGACAAGTTAGTAAGAAAAATACTTTGGTAGGCAATGATGGTATATTGCCTCTAAAAATCAAGAAATGGGTTCCTCTAAAGTGTAATTGAATGGGCTCAATTAAATAAATCAAGATTGTCACATGGTATTCATTATCGTGTAAGGAAGAAATATTGTCACATGGTATTCATTGATTTGGAGAAGGCAATGACAAGTTCCAAGAAAAATCTTTGGTGGGCATTGACAAGAGTATATTTCACGGATTGAAAAAATGGGTTCAATTACATAAATCAAGAGGCTTAGAGTATATCCTTGGCATCCTAATTTTTATTTACTCTTGATTTATGTAAATTGAACCCATTTTTAAAAAATTAAAACTCGACTTTATTGTTGCCGAAATTATTGAAGGCTGATTTAATTGGTTGGGCCAAGGTTTGGTTGCCAATTTTTAATTGTAGTTTTATTTGTTTTTATAACCTTTAATATGCACCAAAATCTACCTAATTTTTAGGTATATTTTTCACTTTTTTTACTCTCATATTCTGCAGATGAATATGTGATTTTTTTTTATATATAAGAGAGTGCATATAAAAAATCTATTTATCCCAAATGTAATTCCTCTTCACTTACTATACAAATACTAAAGATTGCCATGTCTACACTAATTGCTTTTTCTTAAATACTTATTTTTCTCTCAGTGATAGTGTTGATGCTGTGGAAAAGTTGGTATTAGTTAGTTCAGGTGTTCATTTTGAAGTGGAAGATATAGATGAAGGAATGTTTAACGCGAAGACTATTGATGAAGGTGCCTCCATTTTGCTATACCTCAAACTCCTCAAAAATTGAAGGAATTGCCGCAGCCTTCTTTTTACAATTACAAGCCTATGAAGCTTATTCCTAATTGCTTTCTATCGGATTTTATCCAAGTGAGTTCTTCATATTTCCAACTATATGTTGCTCTAGATTATTTGATAAATGCTGACTACTTTATTATAATTGATCTTATTTTATATAATTAACTGCTTTATCATGTTTGGTTCAGAATGGGGCCTGGCTGACCGGGCCAAGCCAGCCCTTCCCACTGGCCATCTTTGATCATACCATAAGTTTTTGGATATGACAGGAATGGCTTTACAGACCTTGAGTCAGTGTGTGGTTCAAAACTTCAAATGATCATAGTCTGGACTGGCAAAGCCACAGAGGTGTGCCTTGGTTGAGGATATGTTTGATCATACTCTGGACTGGCAAAGCAACAGAGGTGTGCCTTGGTTGAGGGTATGTTTGATCATACTCTGGACTGGCAAAGCCACAAAGGTGTACACATATTATGTATTACTGAATGAAAGAGACAGAGGGGTTGATCATTGAAAGATAAATACAGATTGGTGATTCATTGATTCAACTTATCAATTGCTGATAGCAACAATCATTGCAATATTTTGTCGCACATAATTAGATAACAGTGTAATTAATTACTCAATAAATTTAAAGTGCATCTTACATAATGCTTTGGTAGTAACAAGATATAAAGATATTGAAAGAATTCAAAATAAAATCAACCAACTATTGTAGAGTACTGAACTGTTAGCTTGTAACAAATTTCCACAGTATACTCGAACGATGGTTCAAGAATTATGGTTCACTCAACCAGCAAGAGTCTCCATTCTGTTATCTTCACCCATTTCCATCAAGAATTTTATGCGTTTCTTTCCATCCATAATCTAGGAAAAGATTGTGGCCTATCCAAGATCCTCAACTTAAGGAGAAAATGAGCAATAATCCCACATAAGAAACCAAGTGATGCTCCTGATCCCACTAGGGAAACTGCTGTGACCAAAAGCATCACAAAGGACTCGGCTTTTGTACTCATATCCCTACAAGCCATTGCTAACTCTAGGCCAGCAAATATTAGCAACACCCCTAGGACTCCCACTGGAAATTGATCTAATATTTTCACAATTGAACTCCCTAGTACAATACCAATTACCAATTTTCCCATGCCCAAAAGAGCCACACTGCCGCCACTTCTCCCCCCAAACTTGTACTGGCCTGCGAGGCCTCCAGCTCCGTGGCAAGTTGGCATTGCACCAAACCAACACCCAACTAAATTCATCATCCCTACCGACATGGAAACTGACGTCGCTGAGAAATCCTTCCCTGGAAAAAGGTCTGCAGAAAGCTTACAGACGGCAATGACCGAGTTTAGCACAGATAAGGGCAATTGTGGAATCGTACCCCTAATGAACCCTTGCTTCCATGACTCCTTAGATATGTTTATTAAACGGACAGGTGAGGGGCCAAATTTGAAACCACTGGCCACCTCTTTAGGCCCTCTTATAATTGCCAAAATTACCCCTAGCAAGAAAATCATAACAGCACTAGGGAGAGAGTATAAAACCCTCCTTAAACCCCTGCTACTTCCCATTCCCCCCCTCATTCTCTCCATATCACCATCACTAGCAGCAGCACAAGTGCCACCACCGCCTTGTGATTCCAAATCACACCCATCATTTTGTCTGTCCTCCCCAGCACCATTCACAAGAATGATGAAACAAGCACAAACTATAGACAACAACAAGCCATCCAAACCCAACCAAGGCCTTTTACCCAAACTCTTGGACTTAGCAAAGTCCTGCTCTTTGGTAATATACTTAACAGCTGCCATTGCAAATGCCAAACCTTGTGAAAGCTGAATCCCTCTGACAACAGATAAAGGAATCAGCACATAAACAAGTTGCATCAATTGTGTTACACCCAAAACAAACAATATCCCAGCTGTGCAAATCCCAGCTGCCATTATCTCAGGAATCCCAAAATCTGGGTTAGCAATAGCAACAGCAGCGATTGATTTCATGGGCTGAACCGGCATCGGCACGCCATAGATTGCACCGGTGACTATGTTGTACACACCAGTGAATATAAGGGTAGTGCCTAGATCAAGATTTCTTGACAATGTTAAGGCCAACACTATTGGGATGTAAGTGCCCAAGTCTCCCATTGCACCATTCAACTCCCCCCATTTAGACTTGAAAATAAGGTTTTCCTTTAGTGTACCCCATAGATTGTAGGGGAAGTTTTGGTGAATAGGGGTTTGTGGGGATTCTTCAAGGATTTGGTTGTGTAAGCTTTGTGAAGTTTGGGGTTCCATTTGAATTGATAGAAATATCTAAATGGAATAATAGGACGATGTAATGTATACGCTAGTTATATGAGTTTGAGAATATCATCTTACTCGTCTTTTAGAGACACGAGGGGTCATTATGTGAGAAGGGCATTCGGCATTTGGACCTATCAAATAAGGGCAATGAGCTGTGAGTCTTCCTCTGTGGGGGAGGTGGTTTCTGAATTTGACGTAGACTATTAGTATTTCAATTTTGGGAAAATGATCTTTGAGACTCTGAGTAATATATTGCTTTGATTACTGATCACACTTCACAAAGAAACTGTCAACTTTTTCTGTTTATTTCACCTGTTTTTTTTATGCTACTGTCAACTTCTTTGGTAATTGGTAGATACATGACTTTATTATAAAACGATGATAGAGATGGAATTGGAATATAGATAAGATGTTTTAGCATGTCGTTATAAATATTTCAAAGACCTAAGCAACAAGATATGATGTATTGATGACTTGATGTTATCTATATAATTGTATTGATGACTTGATGTTATCTATATTTGTATTGATGACCTAAGCAAAAAAAATTTATAATATACTTTCTCTAATTTTTTTTATTTGCGACACTTTTTAAAATCCATTTGTCAATATATATTTTTAATTGTTAATATCTTTAATTATACATAAACAAATATTATAAAAAGTTAATAGATTGAAACTATATATTGAGACAAATATAACAAGATTCTATATAACTATATTTTTTCTTTATGATAAGTAACCAAAGAAGATCAAAACTAAACTTGTGAATAGTGCAAAAATTAAAGTGTAACAAGTAAAAAAACGGAGGAAGTATGTTGATCCTATTAGTTTTGGTGATGACAATCAAATTTGGCTTGATATTTGTTTATTTAGTGTACGTAGGTAAAAAGGCGAGTTTCTATGTAGGAACAAGAGATGTCCTAGTAATCAACATAATCTAAACCAAGAAGAAATCAATTGGAAGATATGATCAAGTGACAAAAAATTTTATTATAAATATGTCCGTTTCAGTTTTTCCCTTAATTAAATCCTTATGATAAGATTTAAAGGATTTCGATCAAATATTGATAACACAATTTTATTTTTGGTTATAATGTCTTAGATGATCTCTTTTTATCACCTTTCCTTCATATTTTTCTCATTTATGAACTTTTATTTTGTATATTTCAATATTGTTCTTCTCGGGTATTCTTTTCTTTGTTTTGTAGGATTTTAATGCAATAAAACTCTCATGATATCGTGCTTGACTCATGTTGGAAGTATATGTGTCGTTTAGTAGCCTTGCTTCGGGACTTTTGAAAACTTATTGCAACATGGCTCTAGCTAGACGTTGATCTTTCCATGTGAGGTGTGGCAAATGAAGTTTGGCAAGCAAAATGATGAATTTCGCGGCATACACCGCACCTCGATGGCGGTCTTTCACTTCGCACCGCAACACTTTGGCGGCCACCTTAGAAGAATTATTTTGTTGCCCCAAAACCTAGGCACTATGAGAGAAATTAGGGGAGTGTTTTGTGAAGTCAGGACTCTTGGCCATCAAAGTTTTGCACGCCACTTTGGAGCTTTTAAAGGGGAATTTTCTGATTTCCTTATTCTTAGTTTTTAGTTTTGATTTTCATTAGTTTTAGATTTTCATTCATTAGTTTAGGTTTTTAGGGTTTTCACTTTTGGGTTCTTAGTTTTCTCTTTTGCAACTATGGAAGAAAAGTTTTGGTGATTTATATTTTCTATCAATCTAATTTAAGTATTGTTTTCTCTTCTCTAATCTCTTATTATTATTGTTCTTATGTCTTCTCTTATTCATTGTTTTATTTATTTAATTATCATGTTTAAGTAGTTTGAACCCTAATATGATTTGATATATGAATTTATCTCAATCCCTAATTTGATTATATTATATGTTCTTGCTTATTGAATTGTACTATTTTATCAATACTAAGTTAGACGTAATTTGGTATTGATTTGAACCTAAAATCTATTTGTCAACGATAGTTGGATTTAGATGGTTGTGATTAATTCAATAAGGACATGAAATCTTCCATGAAAATAGGTAGAATGGATTGTTAGGAAGTTAGGGTGTCGTGTTTAATGTCTTTAATATGCATGATTCCATGAAAATAGGCATGATTGTATGTTAGGAAAACCAAGAAGTTGATCGAAATAAATTATTGGTATTGTAAAGGGCGCATCTTTCCTTTTGACTATTATAATATGATTATTTGGGGTAAGGATTTATCTTATGTTAATTCATATTAGTGAGAATACCTAATCCTAGATGTCTTTAATTCATAGTTTTATTAATTAGTAGTAGTATAATCACTTTATTCTCTTACTCATCTAGTTTTAACAATGTTAAAGTTGATTAATTGGATGTCGTTTCTCTGTGGGATCGACCATGACTTACCCTACTACATAGTTAGGAGTAATAGTTAGGTTTTTATTTTTGTTAGGTGCGCAACATGCCTATCAAATATTTATGAGTGACTTCTACTTTATCACTTCGATTTTTCTTTTTAACTCATTCACCATTTGCAACTTTTGCGTCCTCCAATTTATGTTTACATACTATCCTACCAATGTGTAGTTATTGCGCAGTTGCGCTCTATTATATTCCTAACATGTGCTAGCTGCATACTCCCTCCGCTCTTCAAAAATTGTCTCATTTTTCATTTTGATTCGTCCCTCCAAAGATTGCCCCCATTCTCTTAAAAGATTTTTCATTTTGGGTTGTCTTTCCAAAAAAAATTCATTGTATCTTTAAAAAATTGAAATTCGTACTTGAGTCAATTTTTTAGGGACAGAGGAAGTATTTGATGAGTGCCACCATGTCACTTTTTTTGTTTAATCGGTAGTAATTTCTGGTAGTAGTTGTTGTAGTTTCTAGTAAGCAGTGAATGGCAAGTATATTTAGGTTCCCATAACCCACTCTTATTCCTTGAATCTTGTTGCAAAACATAAGATTAAAAAAAAGATGGGGTGAGAGAGGCTCGAACTCTCGACCTCAGGATATCTCAGAAGCTATGAGACCTACGCGCTAGCCAACTGCGCCACCACCCCATTACTATCTTACTTGACAAAAGAACATATTATAACAGTACAAAAACGTCATTAATTTATCCCAACCAGCAATGCTTTTGCATGTTTCATACTTCGTATAGTTTAAGTTTATAGAGAATAGTAATATTACTAGTTAGCATAATCAATTTTTAGAGTAACAACTTCTTTAACAATAATATAATATAAGATATATAATACTTTTAGATATACTCCATAGGTGAATATAAGTGTATTATACATATCAACACAAGTATATATGAGTCACTGATAAAATTTTGCCCGATTCAATTTTATTAATTCAACATTTTTTTTATATTTGAATACACCTACATTTTGCCACTCTTTGCTTTCACGGAGGCACTCCCAATTGTGACTTGTAATTGTCGGTCAAAAAAGGTAATTCGCAACCACGAATCCACACATAGCGAGTACCAAAACAAACAATCGTCGACAACCATTATTGATGACTCATCAAAAATTAAACCCTCCCTCTTACTCTCCGGTGACTCGAGAACCTCCCTACTGCACCCACGTCGCCATCCATCCACCATAGCCTAGTCACGGTCGCCGCAAAATTTCGTATTTGCGTAATAATTGTGCATATGTTGTGTCATATTCGAACAACTTTTGCTCAAAATAAGGGTCAAAATTGTGAGCAAGACGTGTATTTATCATATAATTACACTCATTGATAGATTAATTATGAAAATTCATTAGTTTATTGGGAATCAATCAATTTGGGGCAAAATCAAGCGTTCATATTTTCGAAAGTTTAATTGGACAATTATTGAACAAATTTCAATATAGAAACACAACCAAATTGTATCTACATGTTATTCAAACAACAATGAATAAGAATTTAAATCTTAATCATGTTAAAAACCACATTTTCGCGCTTGATAATTTCATATTTGGGGATGGAAGTTAGGTCGGGGAGGGAGTTGCTATTGCAAGCAAGGGAGTTAATTTTGGGGACTCTAGACCAACATGAGTCAATTTATGAGGAAAAAGGAACCGTTTATGCCACGTCACCATATAATCCACTTGTTATTTAGATTAACCCGTAAACTGGCTTAGTGAAAGCAAAGAGTTGCCTAAAGTAGGTGTATTTAGAAATAAACAAAAGGTTGGATTAATAAAAGCGAATCGGACAAAGGTTGAATTATTACCGTCAATTGTTCTAGTATAATATGAATACGGACCAAATTAATTATATTGTAAAGTGTAAATTACATATCCCTTGGAGCATTATTTTCATACTTTTGAGTAAAATTCTATAACTCTAAGTCCACCTCTGAAACAACTGGTAGTTTCAATGCCTTTTTGTTTCTAACCTATTAATGCATCACAATGGAGAGCCTCTGTGATAAGTCTCTCAAAATTATCAAAGGATGAGCCTCCAACATTGGTAGCCTCCTGAGCTTTCTCTTGCCAGCCCAAGGCATTTTTTCTCATCTTCTCCCCCTTTTCCCCTTCCATCACCTCTCTAACCAAATCCTCGATCTCCTTTCTCTTCACTTCTTGATTCACCTCAATGCCAATCCCCCACTCATCCTCCAAACACGCGTACAGACAATTCGTTGGTTGCTCAAAAAAGAAGGGCCAGCAAATAAGCGGTAAACCTCCTCCGCATACGCCCTCAAGCAAAGAATTCCACCCACAATGTGTCAAGAAAACTCCAACAGCAGGGTGAACCAACACTTGCTCTTGTGGGCACCAAGTCACCACCAACCCTCTGTCTTTTATCTCATTCATGAAATGTTGAGGCAGCAAATCCGATTCATCCATGCTAACAACATCAGGGCGCAGAACCCACAAGAATGGGTGCTTGCTATTGGCTAACCCCCATGCAAACTCTGTAAGGTTTTCCTTGGACATTACAGTAACACTACCATAGTTCACATATACTACTGACTTAGGCTCTCTTTGGGCCAGCCATTCAAGGCAATGGACGTCGTCTTTCCACAACGTGGGGCGGAATGACTTTAATGGGCTGTCTGGGACGTGTTTTTGCTCTAGTAAATGAAGTGGGCCGATGGTATAGGCTTTAGGACAAATGGGTTTAATGGACTCTAATACTCGTTGTTCGAGAGAGTCGAAGGTGTTGAATATCAAAGCTGAAGCATTGAGGCAGTTTTGTACTTCATCTCTTTGAAATGTGAAAAGAATTTCATCTTCATCTGTGATTCTCATAAGAGATGGCAAGTCTCGGAGGCGCATGTTCTCCATGCCTGGTATCCACTCCACTGCCTTGTTCAAGGTTCCATCGTGCTTATAGTTGTCATCTATAAAAACCAAAAGACAATAATCAAGAATACAACATCTGTCCAGATTTAGTAATCACATATGATCTCAATTTTAGTGATATATGGGAGAGAAAATCTAATGTGTTGAGTTATTTTATTCCAATAAAGTTGCTAATCTTCAAACACTTAACCTAATTATTAGTATAAATACCCCATTTGCAAACCATATAAAGATAAGTTTATTATAAGAATACAAATCAGAAGATTCTCTTAAATCTTTAATACTGCTGACTTAAACATCAATAATAAATTGATGATAGTAATTTTATTTAATTTGCACAAATTTTGAACATTCAACCCCAACTTCCGAATAAAAATAAGCATCTATCTTCTTGTTTTGTATTTCATTTTAAACTTTCCACAACCTAATTGCATTATATAATACTACATTACGAAGTAGTCTATGAATCATGGTTGTGACGTGTAAGGACTTACTTAAGAGCACTATAAAACAAATACATAGCACATGGTTGAATATACATTCATTCTACAGTAGAAAGTATGACCAAAAAACGCAATTGCCATCAAAGGTGCCACGTAGCATCACGACCACATCTCTGTGACTCTATGTGCTACCTACTACGGTCTATTTTTCTATCACAATCTATCCCCCCTATCAATTGGTAGATATCTTATCTAATAGCCCCACTTATAAAGTTTCACGTGTAATCTTTCTAATATTTCAATATAGTGATTGAATTATGCAATAATATATAATCTCGATCTTGCCTCAAACCATTAAAAAATAAAAAAACACAAAAACCATGAAACGGACCTTTGAAGGGTATAATTCCCCTTCTAAGAAGCTCAGGGTACTGAAAATAACCCATGAATCCACAAGCGGAGGCAGTCCATAACTGGATACCAGGAACACCGATCTCTTGAGCAGCTTTGACAGCATCGCTCATCAACCCATCAGAAATCACGCAAGTAATCGGAGGAACACCGTCCGCCGAGCGCACCCTTGCTAAGAGCTGTCGAGTTGCAGCCAAACAATTCTCACGTAGGGCATAGGTAAGCAAGGGAGGGTCCTGGGTGGCATCACGATCAGATGGTGGTAGTCCATCTGGCATGCTTTCAAACTTGAAATCTGGAAAGGAGTGGACCCATTCGTCTGATGACGATGATGATGAAGAATCCCCTTTGGCCCTGATCAGACGGTTGTGGTTGAACTGGGTGTTGACAAAGGTGATGTAGAAGCCTCTTGAATGGAGAAGCTTTGCTAACTGCATCATGGGAATTACATGGCCTTGTGCAGGGAATGTTACACATACTGCATGAGGCTTCTTAACTTTACTCATTTAGCTAATTAATTTGGTTGAATTTTGTGGTTTTAAAGCTTGAAGTGTTTGCTTTGATTGACTATTTATATAATTCACTTGTACACTGTAGTATCAAGGAGCAGGAAAAATACAATAATTTAATTTATTAAAATATTAGGATAGGAACGGAGGTCAGAATGAGTTATATGACATAAATCTACGAAAATTTGATATTTTAAAGTATATTAAAAAGTCATATCAATATAAACGGTCTTCCTCGTTTATTTTATAGTAATTGTTGTCGAATGTTGACAGTGAACCCAAGTGGGGTCATGACACGTGTTCTGATTTAACGGGGCTATTAAGAGGTAGACAAGTTTGAATTAGGGAGCTACATATATCAAAAATTCAAATGTGATTTTATTTATTTTTTGGTCTTCTAGAGAAATCCCATACTCATTGCACATACCTCAGTTGGACACACCCGATCTACCGTCTCAAGTCTCATGCGTGCCTTCCCTTTCGCAATGCGGATTTTCATTTAAAAATAATCACAATTACACAAACAAATTGTTCATTTTGATCCGTACTATATTAATATACTAGTTTTGAGCTTCGAAGATGTCCAAAATTATTAAATGCACAATAACTATGATTTTTTTAATGTCACAAGAAACAATTTCAAAATTGATAAATCCTTTATTTTTTTTAGATGTTTCGACACTTGAATACTTGTCACGTAAACTATAAATTAATATTAATTATATTATTAGATTAGTAATAATGTTTATATTTGAGGTGAGGTTAAGATTTATTGATGATCAATTTATACTTATAAATACTTTAAAATCATTTTAGCATATTGATGTTTTTAATTAAAGGATTACACAAATTAGCTGATTATACCTAATTTCATAATACATGATAATTTTGATATTGTAAACTCTTTTGAATGCAATAAAATATATATAAATAGATTTTATCATCTTATTGATATCCAAATCTGATAGCAAATATGATAACTCATTGTTTATTTACCATAAATGCTCACATATGGCTTACATTTTGTTGTATGTTGATGATATCATACTCACTACTTTTTCACATGCTCTACGGCTATCTACTATGAACCTTCTTAGCTTGGAATTTGCTATGAAGGATCTTGGTCCATTGAATTACTTTCTTGGTATTGTAGTGACAAGACATAAGGGTGGTATATTCTTGTCACAACCCAAGTATGCTGAAGACATTATTGATAGGGCTAATATGTCTTCTTGCAAGTCTACATCTACACCATTTGACACCAAGCCTAAGGTGGGTGCTACTTCTAGCGCACCTTTTGATGACCTTACTCTTTACAAGAGTCTTGCTAAGGCTCTACAATACCTTACGTTCACCAGGCCGGATATTTCGTATGCGGTGTATCAGGTATGCCTACATATGCATGACCCAAGGGTGGACCATATGCATGCTCTTAAGCGCATTATTCGGTATATACAAGGTACACTTGATCTTGGTCTTCATCTCAATGCTTCTTCAATTTCATCCCTGATTTCTTATACTAATGTTGATTGGGACGGGTGCCCGGATACAAGACGCTCTACCCTAGGGTATTATTTGTTTTTGGGTGAAAACTTGGTGACTTGGTCATCTAAGAGATAATCAACACTCTCTAAATCTAGTGCAAAAGCCGAAAATAGGGATGTAGCCAATGTGGTTTCTGAGTTGTGTTGGCTCCAAAACTTGTTGTTAGAGTTGCATTGTCCGATTTCTAAACATCAACGTACAAAACATATTGAAATGAACATGTTCGGGAAAAGGTTGCACGAGGTGAGGTTTGAGTTCTTCATGTCCCCTCACGATATCAGATCGCGGACATCTTTACGAAGGGACTTCCACGAGTTTTGCTTGATGATTTTAGGGACAGTCTCAGTGTATGTCGTTCTCCCTCTTCGAATGTGGGGGTGTGCTAAGATAAGTGTAACATAGTTTGTTTCTATATTTTAGTCAAGCATATATTTAGATTGATATGCATATATTCGGTTACCTAAATAAATGCCTTGGATTATGGCTTGTAGTCTTATATAGTGTATATATGTTATAGTTGATAAGTGCATTTATTTGTACTTTTTGGTGTTAATTTAAACTCTTTTGTGGATGAATTTTGGGTTTATTTGGGCTTATTTATGCAAAAAGCCCATAATCCTAGCTTAGCTGTAGTCATTTCGGTTATTGCTAATTTTTAAGACTTTTAGTATAAATGCATATTGGTGGCAAAAATTTGGTGAGTTAGCATTGAATTTAATGGTGGAAATTGGGTCAAGAAAAGATAAAAAATTAGCCCAAAAAGGATTATGAAAGAAAAAGGAAAAAAAAAAGTAAAAGAGTGGCGTGGACAATTGGGATCTGGGAAGAAATGGCTACCATAGTGCATCACAACACAATTGAAGAGAAAGAAATTATTTGTTTTTATTTTTTTTGAAAATAAGATTTATTTGGCAATTAGGTTTAGGAGTTTTTTAGGCTAGGTGGGACTCTTAAAGGGAGATTACTCTTTAGCAGTATTTTTTTTTTTATTATTCTCTATTCTTCTCTTGATCTTTTTTTCTCTTCTTCCTCTCTTCTCTCTTTTTCTAGGGTTTTTGCTTATAGTATTTATTTAGATTTTTTCTCTCTTAAAATTATTGTATACTCTTCAATATTCTAAATTTGTTCCTAGTTCAGTCATCAATCTAAATTAAGGTTAATTTATTAGGTTGTAAAAAAATTGATCATTAGGTTAAATTCATTGGTTTAATTAATCAAGAAGCGACGGCTGAGATTAATTACTTCCTTTTTCTTAATGATATTTGCTAATTAATCAAGAAGCGAGAACTGAGATTAAGAGGACTACACCTAATACAATTAGATTAATCAAGAAGCGAAAGTTGAGGTTGGGATAATTGAAGGGTTGTTTGATTTGATCATGTATTTGATGATGGTTAATGCAAGTTAGTGGGGATTTATTAATATCCTAGGTCTTTTTCTCATTGACGTCACATTTTAATTCTTGTAATTTTAGCTACTAGTTTCATTTAAACAACTCTTTTCTAGCGAAATCAAGTTAAATTGAGGTAAGTTGACCCTTTATTAGCTTCCTAGAGGACGACTCGTGATTGTACTGCAACAGCCGTGCGCGCGCGGTTATAATTAGTGACTAAAAATCAGTCATTAGTAGTCATGGAATGAAATCCTTTAAGGAATTATTTCTAATAATTGAATATAAGAATTGGACCTTAAATGTGTAAAGAAGACCTCATAGGGCTTCACACATGCATCGTACTATTACTTTTTTAAGCAAGAATACAACAAACTCACTATGGAATGATAGTATTATTGAAATAGATATTAAATGGAAAAAGATACAACAATATTATGCTGAAACAAAGTGGCAATGGATAAACTTATGTTGTATTTAAGGGCAATAGGTAGTAATGCCGTGGTAGACAATGGTGTCCCAAGAGGGGCAAGTAGTGGCAGGTCCAGGAATACACTTCTTGTTAGCTTTACAACATTCACTGCATACTCTCACGCACAACCTTGTCCTTCCTTTCCACAGGGTGGATTCTTGACACCTTTTCATACATCCTCTCGTGCAGAAACCTAACATGTGACACACATACATGCTCATGTTACCTTGTTTAATTGGATATATTATCAATAATTTTTGTAGTCATAACAATGCAAGATTGATTATATGCTTGAATGAAAAATTGAATAAGTGGTTAATTGCGCCATTTTTTCCTGAATTTGAACATCTTATTTAAGTTGCTTCTGAAATGAGATAACACACACGCAAATTTAGATAGAGATAACTTTTTAATGTGATTAACATACCGTGGTTGTAAGGTATTCTGGAAGAAGTTCCGGGGACTGGTGGGTAGGTGGAAGGAGGTTGGGTTGAAGGAGAGGGAGGGGCATAGGTTGGGGGAGTGGCAGTGGGTGGAGTAGCTGGAGTTGGGGGAGTGGCAGTGGGTGGAGTTGCAGGAGTAGGAGTGTAAATTGGAGGAGAAAGAGGAGTTGAGGGAGTGGCAGTTGGTGGACTGGAAAAAGTGTAAGTTTGGGGAGTAGCAGGAGTTGGAGGAACGACAGTTGGTGGACTTGCTGGATTTGGGGGAGAGGTAGGAGCTTCTGGTGGGGAGTATACAGGGGGAGTGGCAATAGGCGGGGAAGGCATTGGTTCGCCTGGAGGGCAATTAGTGTACACCTGCAAAAACGAAAAGTATTAACTTGTGAATGTAATACGGAGTATCATGATATGCCTCATATATATGTCTTCTGTGTGAGGAGAAATGAAAATACATCAATGCGCTTGTGAGGTAAAACATTTATGAACAAAACTATTGTTCTATTGTTCTAAACTATAGTTCTAATATTCTAAACTTTTGTTCTATTATTCTAAACTATTGTTCTAATGTTCTTAACTTCTGTTCTATTGTTCTAAACTATTGTATTATTGTTCTATTGTTCTAAACTATTGTTTTAATGTTCTAAGCTTATGTTCTATTGTTCTAAACTATTGTTTTAATGTTCTAAACTTTTATTCTATTGTTCTAAACTTGTATATAATTGTTCTAAACTTTTATTTTATTGTTCTAAAGATTGACATGTATGTTCTAAATATTTATTCTATTGTCTAAGGTCTAATACTGATATTCTAAAGTTTAATACTAGTATTTTAAGATCTAATCCTGATATTTTGAATAGTAGAACAAATATTTAGAACAATAGAATAAAAGTTTAGAACAATATAATAGAAGTTTAGAACATTAGGACAATAGTTTAGAACAATAGAATGAAATTTTAGAATACAATAGAATAGAAGTTTAGAACAATAAAACGAAAGTTTAGAACGATAGACCAATAGAACATAAGTTTAGAACATTATGACAATAATTTAGAACAATAGAACATAAGTTTAGAATATTAGAAAAAAAAGTTTAACATATTAGAATAGAAGTTTAGAACAATAGGCAGAAGTATTAAAACAATAGTTTAGAACAAATAGAACAGAAGTTTAGAACAGATCTTTATAACAATAGAACAGAAGTTTAGAATATTAGAATAGAAGTTTAGAACAATAGGCAGAAGTTTAGAACATTAGAATAAAAGTTTAGAACAATAAACAGAAGTTTTAGAACATCAGTACTAAATTTTAGAACAATAGAATAAATGTTTTGAACAGCCTGTACTAATTTTTAGAACAATAGAATAAATAATCAGAAGATGAAAAATTTCCAATATCACGAAAAACGAGATTCTGTAGGTATATCATGAATTTTGAAAAGTCAGGGGAAATGTGTTGTACATTGACTGTGGAAGTACAAAAAAATTCTAATAAATTACACTTTTACCATAAAAAAAACTAAAACATTTTGCGCCATCAGATTTTTTATCAACGGTGAGAAATGGGTTCTCACATAAGGGGAGGGTTCTCATATATATATATATATATATATATATATATATAGGGGTGGGTTCATGTGAGAACCCCCTAATATGAGAACTCTTTAAGGGTGAGAACCCATCTAACACCACACACCTTGGCAGATCTAATGGATGACATTTAACTGAACATTATGGCAAATCCGTAATTAATCCAAAAATTGACAAAAGGCAGTTGCTTAAAAAGTGTAACTGACACTTCGGATAAAGGGAACACGTATCACTTTTTATTCACTACCTCAAAACTTCTTCAGAGCCCTTTCATCTTCTTCCGCCATTTCTTCTCTCATCAAACTTTCACAATTCCTCTATTTCGCACCACTTACTTCGTCATCTCAAAATCCACAAGTTTGTACATTTCTTTCTCAACAAGTATATAATGTTCTTCATATTGCAACCATTGTTATGAGTAGAGTGGTAGTTTGTTCTGAGTAGATTGTTCGAAACAGGTTTGTGATAGTTCCATAGTTTCGGTGTTTTTCCAAAATAATGAGCATCATGTTCTAAACCATTGAACATAATGTTCTAAACCAATGAACATGATGTTCTAAAGTAATGAGCATAATGTTCTAAGCCTAATTTGTCATAATATCAAAGCATTGGACCAACTAACATGATGTTGTAAACCGAAGAACATAATGTTCTAAACCATTGAACATAATATTCTAAACCAACTAACATTATGTACTAAAGTAATGAACGTAATGCTCTAAACCTAATTTGACATAATATAAAAGCATTGGATCAATTAACGTGATGTTCTAAATCGAAGAACATAATGTTCTAAACCAAAGAACATCATGTTCTAAACTACTGAACATCATGTTCTAAACTAGTGAACATCATGTTCTAAACTAGTGAACTTGATGTTCTAAACCATTGAATGTAATGTTCTCAACCTAATTTGACATAATGTTCTAGACTATTGAACTGGATTTTGTTTTATTTTGTTAGAATTAGTGATTAATGCTCGAAATTCAATATATACAATGAACATTATGTTAACCAAGTAATGAACATAATGTTCTAAGCCCAATTTGATATAATATCAAAGCATTGGACCAATTAACGTGATGTTCTAAACCGAAGAACATAATGTTCTAAACCGAAGAACATTATGTTCTAAACCAAAGAACATAATGTTCTAAACCAAAGAACATCATGTTCTAAACTAGTGGACATTATGTTCTAAACTAGTGAATATCATGTTCTAAACTATTGAACTTGATGTTTGATAACACGATATTATTCATAGTTTTAATGCCTTAATCAATCTCATTTTATTAATTATTTTCCACATTTACCTCCTTTATGGGCTTTTATTTCGTATATTTCGATATTACTCCTCTTGGGTATGCTTTGTTTTGTTTTGTAGGATTTTGACGTAATAAGAGCTCTCTTGATATCGTTCTTGACTCATGTTGGAAGTATATGTGTAATTTAGTAGCCTCGTCTCGGGATTTCCGAAGACCTATCGCAACATGGCTCTAGTTAGACGTTGATCTTTCAATGTGAGGTGCGGCAAATGAAGTTTAGCTAGCAAAATGATGAATTTCGCAACATACACCGCACCTTGTTGGCGGTCCTTAACCTCGCGCCGCAACACCTTGGCGGCCACTTTGAAATAATATTTTGTAGCCCTAAAATCTAGGCATTAAGTACTAGCTAGGTGGGGGGGGGGGGGGGGAATTTAAAGGGTTTTGGACTTCATTTAAGTGGGTTTTTACACGCCACTTTTGAGGGTCAAAGGGGGATTTTCTGATTTGGCATTAGGGGGATTCATTGATTGTTTTTACTTTAGGGTTTACATAGCTTTATTTTGGGGTTCTCTCTTTGGCACTCATTGAAGAAGGCTTTGGTGTTCAACATTACTTTGATATTTTAAATCAATCTCAAGTATTATTTTCTCTTCTCTCATCTCTTATTGTTATTGTTAATCATGTTTTCAATTCATAATGTTTTTGTTATTTTATTCAATATGCTAGAGTAGTTTTCTTATTCTAGGGTTAGGTAGAACCCTAGCATGGAATGATGTGTTATCGATTCTCAATTCCCAATTTGATTAGTTGTAATTCATTTATCTTAGGGTTGGTTTTATTATCAATGAATGACTAGAAATACTATTTATTGAATGTGATTAGGTTATAACGAAAGTTGATCCTTAATCGAATCTAGAACCCTAATTTAAGATAAAGGAAATCACTAAGAAAGTATCGATGGAATTTATTAGGATGTTAAGATGTTATGCTTAAAGTCTTTGAATTGCATGAATCCATGAAAATAGGTATGATTGCATTGTTAAAGAAGCCATTGATTGATCGAAAGAAATCACTGGTATTGATTAGGGCGTATCTATCCTATGAATTGTTAGTAATTGAATTAGGGAAGGAGGAATCGTTGGAGCATTAATTCATGCTAGTGGGGATACTTAACTCTAGAAGCCTTTAAACCTTGATTATTTCATATAAATCTTGCTCATTTTAGTCTTTAGATTAGATCAACATTATTCATTTTGATTACTAGCTTAGTTTAGTTCAAATCAATCTCGCTAATTGAACCATTAGTCTCTTGGGATTCGACCCTTACTTGTTCTACTACATAGTTAGGAGGTATAGTTAGGTTTATTTTTGTTAGGTGCGCGACACGCCTATCAATGTTCTAAACCATTGAACGTAATGTTCTCAACCTAATTTGACATAATGTTCTAAACTATTGAACTGAATTTTGTGTTATTTCATTAGAATTAGTGATTAATAATCGAAATTCGGTATATACAATGAACATTATGATAACCAAGTAATGAGCATAATGTTCTAAGCCCAATTTGACATAATATCAAAGCATTGGACCAATTAACATAATGTTCTAAACCGAACAACATAATGTTCTAACCCATAGAACATTATGTTATAAACCAAATAACATCATGTTCTAAACTAGTGGATATCATATTCTAAACTAGTTTACATCATGTTCTAAACTAGTGAACATCATGTTCTAAACTATTGAACTTGATGTTCTAAACCATTGAACGTAATGTTCTAAACAATTGAATTATAATGTTCTAAATCGATGCACAATAATGAAGAAAATGATGAAACACGTAAGTCTAATAATGAAGAAAAGGATGAAACACGCAAAAGTCACTGTGCCAGCAAAAGTATGAAGAAAGTACAAACTTTGTCTGAAACACTCTGTCAGCCGAAACATTTTTAATACAACGTTTAGATATTTACAGATTTGACATCCATTTCTAATGCATTTTCAGCCATAGATCATCAAGCATCCAAGGGTCTTAAATGGGTTCTCACCAAAAAGTAGTTCTCACATAAGGGGAGGGTTCTCACATGATCCCTCCCAGGTACACTGAAATACGTAATACAAGTGTGTTTGAGTTGTTACACTGCAAAACATCAACTGGTTGTAGGTGATGACCTTTAATGAGTTTATGTACATGGGAAAATTCCAAATATTTCTCTGAAATATGTTTGTAAACATAATCTCACAATTTATGATAGTACAATTTTCATGTCTTTTAGTACATATTCATCTACTATAGTGCAATTTCATATCTAATCAGTGCAACCTAAAAAAATAAAAGTAAAACAACGAAAATAGTGAAACTATGCACAATTTCAATTCCTAATGGTGTAACTTCAAATTCTATAAGTACAACTTCATTTACAAATAGTATAATTTTCATTTTCCTAACAGTGTAACGTTATATTCTATAAGTACAACTTTATTCACAAATATTAAAATTTCAATTCTCAAAAGTACAATTTCAAAAAAGAAAATAAAAGTAAAACAATGGGACCACACGAAAATAGTGAAATTATACACAATTAAAATGTATCCGAGGACGTGAGAGGGTAGGTAAAACTACGAATTTGCAAGCTGATGACTATTGACCGGGTATATATGTGTTAATGTGTCACTCGAAAATTTTGCGCTTTGTTTGCAAAGGCACTGCTCGGCCTTGCCTGAACCACTTACTCACAATCTTAGCTTATAATATACTCCCTTTGTCGCACAAATATTAATCCAATTTACCTGAACATATTTACTAAGACATAAATTTGACAATTTTTACTTATATCTTATGAAAAGTTATAAAGAATTGATATTTTGATAATACATATTAAAACTAATCCTCTAATACTTTAATAATAACATTCATTGTTTAGATATTAGTAAAAAAATATGTGATCAAATTAAGCACATAAATATTGCAAAAGTTGATGGACAAGACTTGAAATGAAGGGACTAAACAATGATGATTATTTATAAAGGAATCTGAAGCCATTCATGTTAATGAAATACAGTCAAAATAGAGAATGGTACATAAAATCTGAATGCATGCTTATAATTAAACATCTAGCTAATCCGTCATAACAGGATCCTGATAAGGATGCGTATGGCATTTAAGGCCACCATTAAATTCAGTTCTCTTAGATTTTATGAGATGCGACGCGATCCTACAGCGAGTAATATGGTGAAATCCACGTGACATACTTCTAAGTATGCTACGACTTTGCTAGCAGCTTCATCATCTCCCATCACGTACCTCAACCACAACTAGTCGCTAAACAATGGCCTTAAACCCTTCTGAATTTTGATTAACTGAAGATTTTTACATAGAAACTTTTGAAAGTAAACTGGGTTTTCTATTAGTAGCGCACATCTCTAAGATGAACTGTCTTTAGTGCTTTTTCAAGGTTCTGGGGATCAGTGCAATGACCGTGACTATAGGTATAAGATCAGCTTGTCACTGTTTTTATAATTGGAAATAGTTTTTTTTTTACTGAAAGTTAAACAAATTTTTATTATGTTATAATAAATAAAATATTTTTAAGAGAAATCTTATTGAATGTATTTCTATTTAAATTTTTAGAATATTAATTTTTTATAATTATTATCTTACGAATTTAGAAAAAAAAACGTTTTAAGTTGTGTTTTAAAAACTGTAAAAAGTCAAATGTAGCAAATAAAAAGAAACTAGATTATGTTAAGACTCAAGAAGATTGTTACTTTAATTTGCCACCTCTTCAGTATTCTATTCCATCACTCAAAAACAATTTCTAAAGTCAATTGTATATAGAAAATGAGCATATTGGAACTAATTTGATCCAATTGAAAAGCAAAAGCTGAATTGTATGATATGATGATTGTTACAAGTCTTGGGACTATTTTTGTACCTACTATAAACGAAAATATGATCAATCTATACCTCTACTATCTTAATGGTTTTCACTTTTTACACTATGCATCGTTTCTTCTAGGTACGTAGTAGTAAAGAAAGTGTTAAAAGATTTTACAAGTTCGATCTTTTTGGTGTATAATGTCAAAGGTTTCATATGCATGATTTAGCATTCATATGTCATTACGATTCGGACGGTAATAGCATTAGTCAACATTTGTTGCATTAACAAAGTTTTAAGCATAATGCAACGAGCTTTACGTCTAAACGTTCAGCTTTATTAGTTACACATGTTTACGAGTCACAGAGAAGAGTCCGAAAGGAATATAGATAGAGTGTTATTTCATCAACTGCAATATTTGGTACAAGAAAATTTATTTGAGAGGGGACCCCATATTATGCGGAAGGAAAACATACTCTACAAGCTCAAAATTCAGATTCTTTGAGACCAACAGAAATTCATATTCATTTACTGCCTGAAAACTATTATTTGATATCGTTAACTGTTTTTAATTTATTCAAATAACGTTTAAACTCAATGTATGTCAAAACATAAGTTATCCCCAATGGTGAAAAAATATTTACTATATATCTTATTTTCTGTCTAGAAATTAAAACGAGTTAGCTGATAGTCGAGTAATTAAGTGTAGGATGTAATTGTTACAAGATTGTCAGTGGACCAAATAAATAGCTCTACTTACGCTTAAACAAATGAATATTCATACAAGACAATTAAAATAGTCTCGAGCATCATACTCCGAGGAAACTCACTTGGATATCTAAGTCAGTACGTAATCTTAGAATTAAACAAACTGCCTAAGAATTAGTGTTATTTGGATGTTTCTTAATAAATGTTTATAAAGAATGTATTTTTCCATGAAAATTAAATATCTTTATTTTTAGCATATAAAATGGATATTTAAAATGCCAAATTGCTAAGAGTTCCAAATGATAAGTGTACTTATATGTACCACTTCATATATTATCCGTAGACAAGCTGTTATAGACTCTTCCTCATGTTTATGATCCGCATAATATATAGACTGCTGACTTGCTAATAGCTAACAATAAAATTCAATTGACTTACGACCCATAACTGATGGGTTAACCCATACGTACTTGCATGTGTTTGAATCCAAAAATAAATCTAGTGTTTACAGTAATGTGATTTCTCTGAATTCTTTTACCCGTTCCAAAAATATGAGCTGCGTTTGAAGGTGGTCAACTTCTCATATCCAAAGTCTAAGGCTTTCCATGTTCCCCTAGGCTGCAGGCTTACGCCATAAGTTAGACTCCTGCAGCCAAAATACCCCCCACCACCTCCCCTCCTCTCGTTTCAGCATACACTTCTACACCAGTTACCAGTGCCATTACTGCTATATGGTACCGGGCTACCGGCAGTCCCAAGGGAATAATAGAACTTAAAGACCGGAAAAAAAATTGAAACAGAAGAGCTAGTATCAATGGCATACAAGCAAACTGAAAGACATTGATTATAACACATTTCTACTACCTGTTGGACAAACAATATAATGGAAAATGGGGTGAAGAAAATGCGGTGTACAGAATTATATCTTTGTATTCTGCAAGGCAATAGCCAACACATATGTACAGTTTACTGTTTACAAGCCCCTTTACTTTGCTATCCAGCGGCAACAACATCTTGCAGCAGTGCTTCCAAATCACTCAATCTGTATGGTTGGCTTAAGTATGAATGAGTGTACAAGCATCAAATATGTAATTTTGATCATGTTAAGCACTCAATCGAATTTGAAAATGTATGCAAACCATACCTTACAGAACTCAAGTCAGGGTAAGTTGCAATTGCATCCGTAAAATCCTACAAAATGGGTTAATCATATTATTGATATTTGACAAAAACACAAGAAGTTCTCCTGCAGCTCATAGTCAGTTGATCAGAGCAGAAAAATAAAGTTTCTCATCTATGGGAATCCCAATGAGCTATTTTTTACGAAGCAACTGACCTGGTTAGAAGTGGATGATGTGTAAGTAATTACACAAGGCATTCCAGCCTTTGTCGCAGCCTGCAAGTACATGTAGGTTTACACTAAGTTATACATTTTGTACCATGGTCTGCAGTGAAGATTCAAGAGCCCTGACATTTTTATACTAAGTAAATAGACTTTTAATGTGTACAAGCCAGAAAATTTTTGTAGAGGAACAGAACAATATCCTCCCAATTCATTTCGAAGTTCCGGTCTAAGGGCATCAAAACCACCGAATTTTTTCTATAGCTTTATACCTTTAAGGTGTTATGGGACTAAATTTGAATGCTTAAACAATTTGGAATTTTGAACCCCCACAGTTGCATTCAGAGATTGGTAAATTAACAAAATTCAACACTTTCACCAGGAAGCTAGGAAGTATGGAACATATTTAAAGTTTTCAAAATCTAACTAAATACATAAAAGAACTTTTCAAGAATATAGCAAATTCCATGCAAGCAAAACAATTAATCATTATTTTTATTTGTAGCAATTATTGAAAAAAGAGGCCAAAGATAACATGTTATATTCACTAATTAGGGACAATTCCAAGTCTAGTGAGGGAATACAATTATTGAATTATATACCTACCATGAGTCTTAAAGGTTTACATTAGACCCTACATTTAATTGAGACCATCTAACTCGACTCTAAAACAAACATTTTAACCCATTTTTAAAATTCCTATAACAATGTCCTAAACTTGGTTGATTGTTAGGCTTTTGGAGACCGAACTTTAAAAAGTAAATAATCCTAAACCTCCTCATATAACTATAAGAGGAATCCTATAACATTAGTTCAATATTGGATTTTTTTCCGCAAATATCTCAAAAACAATTCATTATAACCTTCACAATTTAGTTATTTTGGACAATTCCGGACTCGGTGAGGGAACACCTCTATATACTTGCCATGGGTTTTAAAGAGCTTTATTAAATCCTATGCATGACTGGAACCAACTAATTTGACTCTAAATAGTCATTTAACATTTTAACTGATTATTAAAACTCCTAAAATGAGGTCCTAAACCTGATCTAGAGCCTTTAGAGACTGAAATTTAAACGTAAAATAATACCAAACCTCCTTATATAATCCTAAAATGCATAGTTCAATATTATATATTTTGTCTTAACTCAAAAATATAGTAATAACATTATAAATTCACTCATTTAGAACAATTGCAAACTTGGTGAGGGAACATCTTTATATGTTTACCGTGGGTCTTACAAGGTTACATTAGACTTTACGAGTGACATGTGATTGGGCAAACCAACTAATTTGACTTGAAATAGCTGTTTTAACAAATTCTGAAAACCTCTACAATGAGGTCCTTAACTTGATCTAGGCTATGGACACTGAATTTTAAGTAGTGAATAATTTCAAGCCTTCTCATATGACCTTACAAAACATCTTGCGCTATAAGTTCAATATAACTTTTATTCAAAAATTTTAAACAATTCTAATCCCCATCAAGGAATACCTTTATATGTTTACCATATGCTTAAAGGGTCATATTAGACCCCATGTATGATTAAAACCATTTAAATCTAAACAACCATTTTAAACAAGTTCTAAAACTTATAATGAAGTCCTAAGCTCGGTCCTAGGCCTTTGGACCCACCTTCAAGCAATGAATGATTCCAAACCTTTCCGCTTGACCCTAGGGGTATCTCGTGCAATTAGTTTAATATAGTATATATTTTAGAAAATATCTCAAAAACATTTTATTCAAAATTTGATCGTTTTGGAAAATTTCAAACCTAGTGATGAATCACCTTTATATGTTTATCATAGGTCATATATGAATATAATTTACCTTATATGTAACTGACACCATCTAATTTGACTAAAAACATTCATTTTAACCATTTTCTAAAGCTCTTTCAATAAGGTCTTAAACTCAAGTCCTTGGAGAACGAATTTCAAGCACTATGATTTTAAACCTCCTCAATGACCTTAGGAGGCATCCAATATCAATAGTTCAATATCGAATATTTTCCAAAATATTTCAAAAAATGTATATTTTAAACTTCAAAATACAAACATTTTGGACAACCCCAAACACGATGACAAAATACCTTTATATGAGTATCAAGGATCTTAAGAGGTCATATTTGATCCTATGAGATTGAAACCATATAATAATATTCTAAACAATTTTAACAGATTTTTAAAACTCCAACAATGAGGTCCTAAACTTGGTTCTGAGATTTTTGAGACTGTATTATGATTCTAAACATCTTTATAGGATCATATGAGGCATCCAGTATTATTAATTTAATTATAGATATTTTTTCATAGTATCTCAAAGATGGTATATTATAACCTTCAAATTTTGTCATATTGGATAATTAGATATATTTAACATTTTTCTTACAAGACCCCATGCACACCAAGCATACCATGCACCATGCCTTAGCTTTGGTCCTCTTGCCTAGGATATTTAGCCATTTTATGGAAATATATTATGCTAACCTCTAAATAAAATAAAATAAATGTGTTTTCAAGGATTGGGACGAGGCCAGGAGGCAAAATCTGCTGAACTTGAGCGGGGGTGGGGGGGTAAGTTTTGCATACATTGGGAATGTGGGTACCTGAAGACCAATGACACTATCTTCCACTACCAAACAGTCATTTCCTGAAACACCGAGCTTCTGCAACATTAGAGAACCAAAAGTATTGTTTTATCGCTTGAATCACTAATGACCACAGGTATGAAACATGCAAAGAAAATACAAGTGCTACATTGTTCTACCTTAGCAGCAGCAAGGTAAATTGATGGGTCAGGTTTCTTTTCTTTGACATCATCACCTACAATAGTGACAAGTAGAAAACTGACAACTTGAGATCCTTAAAATATAGATTGAATATCACTACCAAATGTTTGTTATCTGCTCCACATTACAGCTGTGGAATCATTAATTGGTAATCTGATCTTAACATTAAAAAACATGACATATTGAAGTCAACATACCTGCAAGAAAGCAATCAAGCCCATGGAAGCGATCCTGTATTGAAGGAAAAGTAAGTTAAAGTGGACAGGCTCTGAAAGCCTTCTTCATCAAATGGAAGTATGAGCTTACTAGTCCTATCAGACTCTCAAGAGTAAGTACAACTGAACTTTTGGTTGCAGCAGAGCACACAGCTAGCTTCTTACCCTGCAAATATGAAGATAAAAAGGTACGAGTTCATTGTCAATTAAAGAAAAAAAAACAAGTTGTAAGCAAACGAATAAATCAGAAGTATCTAGTGGTAACTGGCATCAGTTTTTCAGTGACAGTTCAGCAATGCACTGCAGTCTCAAATGCAAATAACTGTATTAGTAGTGTAGAATGACTTACAGCAGCCTTTGCTTCATCCATCAATCTCAAAACTCCAGGTCTTGGTTGGACCTGATAGTGATTACGGGGTGAAAGTTTTTAGTTAAGGACACAAAACATTGAACTAGTCTTAGTAGAAAGGAGAATAATTAAAGCACCAAAAATATATATATAAGAAAAGACTTACAGAGCCAGACTTGATAATTTCTTGGTACCTTTCTGTTTTCCAGTCCTAAAAAACTACAACAAGAATCAGCGAGGCCTTCCCAAATACAAGGTTAGCTTATGTGTCTTCATGATTCAAAATATAGATGAGCAATAGTAACAGATAGTAACTGACAACAGCCTACAACAAGGAGAAACACTTAAACAGGAACCTGAAGGATATCGATCAACTTTGATCTATCAGCATCATTTTCTGGAGGCGTTCCAAATACCGTCGAATTAGGCCATCCATGCTCCTTAAAGTACCTTGCAATTTATTTCTGACCAATTAGTGAAGCAACATGAAAGCAACCTACTCAATAGGCAGAACAGAGAGCTACGTATAACTAATGACTTACGACAAAAATTTACTAAATTTCTCTGGCGGCCCATGACAATTGACAAGATAGCAGCTAAAAACAAGATCAAGAATATAGGATGAGGAAACTGAAATAAAGGCACAAATTTTTTATGTTCACCATTTTGTCCAATTCGATAGATTTACTAGGATTTCCTATTTCTCTATCATGTTCAGTTGCTCAGTATGAATAGATTCAGGACACAGATTGAATGAAAGGGATAAAAAAAACCAAACTAGTAGGTTCTATTGCATAGATTCATAGTCAAACTACTCCTGCATCATAAACAAGTAACAGTGCACATGGGACACGTATATCAAATCGGTACCTATCTGGCAGCCTCTTTCATCCTGCCAACAGTTCCAGGAGTAGATGCAAGATAAGAGATTGAGAGTTATAATGCCTATGTAACTTTCTTAGATCAAATGGTCTAAGAACAAAGTTTAACTAATATACATGGATCTTGTATATATATTTCCGGTTTGCATTACAGGCTTCCTGGGAAACTCGAAACACAGTAACATTGCATGTCACCAAAGTGCAATCTTAACAACAGCAATATCAGAGGCTCAGAGCCTTGATCCCCAAAGGGTGGGATCAGCTACATGAACCAAGATGTCATCCCCTTGAGTCAATCGTTCATGTAAATCAATATGCTATACAAACCAAACAATTATTTTTTTTTTACAAAATATACACTTGATACTTGCTAATTATCAAACATTTCCATGTAGAAACACTGCAAAATTCCTACCTCTCTGTACTACGCAACACTTATAAATTTATACCTAAGTTTTACACATTATAGCTGCTATTCTTAGAAACCTAACCATTAACTCTAATTCATGTATTTATATTCCTATATGTCTTATATTCTAAATCAGTGTTTAATCACCAATTCCAACACAGAGAATCACCATTATACAATACTTCCATTGATACATAAATACCTTTCACTATCTTTTTAACTCACTCAGCATGCAATTTGTCCAATATAACTTTCAAGAAAACCATAAAATCCTACATACATAATCTTTCAATCACAGGCCAAAAAAACAACATATATTATTATAATCAATATACAAATTACAAAACGGAAAAGCCGATCACAACTTCCTCAAAGGATAGTGAGGTGGAATTCCCACAACTCAACACTAAATCGTTGAATAGCTGGCTTAACCTAAGCCAAACATGAGCTTTTGTAGAAGTTGGTATAACATTGATAGTCCCTCTATCCTGATTTAATTGCTACAATTTGAATCTTGAACTATTCATATACTTACATCGATTCTATTTTTTTTCATTGATGTATAAAAATCAAATGACATTATAGAAAATGTTGTTAGACTTGTACTAATGCATATTTTTATAAATTTTTGCTTTTTTAATTTTTACTAATACATAACTAATGATTTAAACAGTCAACCGGAACAAAGTATAGCGATTAAATTAGGAAGGATAGAGTATACAATCACCCTACCACTAAAGTCTAAAACATACCCAACGTTATATTCTACTCTCTCCTTCTTCCTGTTGTTACATCACTAGTTCAAATTACACAATCAACACGACTATTAATTCCGAATCAATTGAGTATATACAAGAGTACTATCAATTAACCTGAGTAACGCATCAAAGAACTTGAAATTAATTAAATAAATTAAAGAAGATAGTGAAATACCAACGCATCTTAGGCTTTCCGCCACCAATGCGATTCTGAAGAACATCGTAGAACTCGACATCCCAATCAAGAGGACCGTCCGAAGAAGATGAAGGGCAACGAACATTGAAGAAAGCGAAGGCGTCGTTGTAAGCTTGACGATGTAAGTCTTCCGACTCTAGGATTACTCCGTCGCAGTCAAATATCAATGCGACCATTGAATTTGCTGATGCATATACCATTGATGATGATGATGATGATGATGATAAGGTGCGTTTATTAGGGTTTTTAGAGCGGAGTGGGAGTGGGATGGGAAGAGGACGAAAATTGGACGAGAGAGAGTTGGAAGAGCGGAAGATAAATGCGGCGGAGGAGAGGAGACGGTGGTGATGCTGTGGATTTAGTAGTGCTTGTGTTTGCGCCACTACTGAAGATGAGGCGCACAAAGCCATCCTATCCCCTTCTTTAATTTTACACCCAAATTGAAGGGAGTATTGGATAGGCCTTTTATTTGTTGCCGCCTATTTTTATATTCATCGGCAAACGCGCGTACATACAATTTTTATTTTTCATACTTTTACTCGTTTTTTACATATTTTCACTCTCACATTCCTTTTGTTTAACTCTCTCGTAAGGGCGTAACTCACATTTAGATTTATGCATTTTTTTTAAACCCCTTCTCTTTCTTTTTGATATCTTTAAGCCTTCTTTTAAGCTTATGTATACGCTTGTAAAGCTGTTAAGTTATTTGATTCATGAAATAGAAAATTTAACTAATAAATTAAAAAAAAAAACGTAACTTTAGCTATTGGGATCCAAACGACATGAAATTTTTTTGAAAACTATATATTTTTTTTTTCGAGATCTACAAAGCCCCGAATTCCCATTGGCCTACTAATTTTGCCAAAAAGGTCTAGAAAGAAGAAATGAAAACTTTTCCTATTTTATCTACTACTAAATTTAAAAATAGCTAAATATTACTAATTAAGTAAACTTGGTTGTACTTACTAATCAATATTAAATATATTAACATAAATGAATTATATTCATCCTATAAAAATTAATATGGTTAAATAATATATAAAATACATATTTTATACTTATAATAGACATATATTTACCAGCTATTTAAAAATTCACAATTATAAAGTGTAGGAGGGAAAAGGGTGCGCAATTATAGTGAAATGGTGATGGTGATGACACATTATTCCTCACATGCTGCTAAGTCCTCCTGCAAATCCCGAGGGGGCTGAATGCTACAAAAAATGACCAAGTGTAGCCTACTCTCTACTGTATGACTTTTACTTAATCAAGAAATTCAATTGACCCTTTAGGTAAAAGTTCTAATCTCCACACTTGTACACTCGTAGTTGTTTTACTGGCACACTCCGTACATAGGACGGTGATTTTGGCATTCCTTGATTTCTTTCATTTTCTTCAACTGGAAACGATCTGAGTTGAAGCTCTCTTATTTCAAATACTACACTCCCCCTCAGTTCTCTTCCTCAGTACCTTGTTTGGTTTCTATGATGCCACAAGAGAATATGACTTGAAAATGACAACAAAAACACAAGAATATAATATAACAAGGGAAGAAACTATTGTACCCCTAACGTCTCCAAATGTCGTACGATGTGTTCTCGCGATTGACAGATTTTTAGTAGCTAGATTTGGGGGGTTGTTTAGTTCTACAATAAGTATTCCTTTTGCATGGAGTAAGTTTTGATTACTCCATATTTTCATTGCGATGTTAGTAGGGAAGAATAATACAGATTACTCTAGTGTCATCATAATGCCATTAATATTTATTTTTTAAAAATTGATACATTCCTTCCATTGTACCTATTGTTTGTGTGTGCATTAGAATATTGTTAGGGGAGATAATGTGTTACACTTAGTCATTTTGAGACTCAAAAGATGAAACTTGGATGTTGTAGCATATCACCTTAGTCTCAAAGTAAGTTAAGCAATTATTTACACATTATTTTTGACTTTTGTCTCCATACCCCATTTTAATCAAAAGAATCTCACATAGAATAGTTAAATGGAATAAACATTAAGTGATAAAGAGAATATTCAAAAGACGAAGAACTAAATAAACAATAACTTTTAGAAGATCATGGGATTAATATACATCAAGAGTGTTTGTGGACAATTGAGACACCATTCTAAGATCCCCAAGGTTTGGTAGTTGTACAACCATCACAAGATGTAATTAAATTTTGTCCATCTTCATAAAAAAATTTAATAAAATTACGAGCAATCGAACCCAAAATCTCAGTTTTGCACAAAACATGCAAAGCCTAATTAGTAATTACATACAAACGTACGCTTTTCCATAAAATTCTAAGTAACCTTTACTATGATGTTCATTCACGCAGCACCCACCAAACCAACAACAAAAAGAAAAATGAAGTGGAACAAAAATGTTACTCCATCCAAAATGTAAAAACAAATAAAATATTAAAATTAAAATGAAGCATTAGTGTTAAACTGCTAACGTTATGGTTATGTACAAAACTATAAACGCTTGCTTTAAATTAAAAAAGAAAATAAGAGAATCAAGGGTTGTAAAAATGGTTTCTGCAACGGCATTTCCAACCCAAAGGCTTGTAATTGGAGTACCTGTTGTCTTCCCCATAAGACAAGTCATAATCAAAACCCTCCACAGAAGCCGGCGGCTGACTCGTGTGAGGGGGTTCAACTCGGTGGAGACTCGGCAATGTAGGGACTTGAACCGCCTTACAAGGATGGCACTGGTTGCATTTGTCGTAGCAGCTTGGTGGTGTTGAACCTAACCTTGTTTTTTCTTCACACAAAACCCCCTGCTCAAAATCCAAACCATATAGTAAATTAATTAAGCATATGAAAATCATACACTGTACTAAGGAGTGGGAAAGTGGGAATAACAGAAATACCCTTGTCTGATCAGAAAAATTGGGGTGCATAGGAAGGCCAAGAACAGGGGAAGAAAACAGGAGAATGGTTAAAACGAGGAGGATGTAGTAATTGTAGAGGATGACTGAATAAGTCAAGGCCATTAAGAATGTGGGACTTCAATAATTCACATTGAATCAAAGGCGTTGTTTTATTTGATTTTATTTTATTTGAAATGCAAAACTTGGAATTGTGGCCTGTAAATCTCCGAAGTTTGAACCTTTTGCTGGTAGTAAAAGAGGGGTAATGAAGAGTTTGAAGTGAAAAGGGTGGGGAAGGAGTGGTAGATTTATGTGTCAATGAAAAGGGGGAAGAAATGGAAAGAAGAAAAAACAGGGGAAGAAGAGGAAGAGAAATAAATGGGGATGATAGGAATGGTCTGGCCTTAATGAGGACTCCAGAAGAAGAAAAAGTAGGGAGAGAGAAATATAGGGTAGTGCACTGAAAGGAACAACTCGAGTGTAGGGTAACAATTTCACAGGGAATCCCCACATCTGGTTTAGGGCCTTTCCATCATCCAAAATTCATATACGGAGTATCATCCAGTAAATCTAGTTTTAGGTTTTGTAAACTAAATTAGTTTTGCGTCCGTCTTCCAAATATTGTCCTATTTTTTTTATTTTGTCTTATACTTTAAATATTATCCTATTTTCATAAATATTTTTCATTTTGAATTGTTCTTTCTATTTGGAAAACAAAAAGGAGTAGAAAATAAAAATAAAAATAAAAATATTCTCTTGAGTTTCATGTTGCTCCATATTTTCCACGTGGTAGTAATTCATTGCACTCTTTGATGATTTTGTATGATTGATTATGACCTTTAAATAGGAAAGAAAAATAGAGAAAGTCTTGAGACATGAAAATTAATTCATTTTACCGTTGCAATTTCAACACATTAAGATCCAATAATTAGGCTTGTAAAATTGAAAAGTTTAGTTGGTGGGAGGAAAGAAAAAAAAAAAGGATGAAGTGTTATTTTCAAAAGTTAGGAATTAGTATAGTTATTAAGCTTAGGGAAGAGGAAAGTCGGCCAATTTTTTAAAATGTTACATTATGGATAAGGTTAATAACAATGGAAAACAAAATAATACATGAAAGAAGAAGAAGAAGAAGATGTAATACTTTATTTTGATAGGTAATTTTTGCACAAAAAAAAATGATACCTGTTTAATATGGCATTATTAATTTTCCTTTAATAATAGTTATAGAAGATTGAATAGGTTTATTGAAAGTGAGTGAGAAGTAAGCTAATGATTGACTATATTTTTTAAGGTTTCTTTCAAACTTTTTTTTACTCATTGTGTAAATATTAGTAAGACGCTTTTCTAAAAAAAAAAGTGATAAGCATATTTAGTCCCTCTTTATGTTTCTAGTTCAAGGATCTAATGTATTTTTTATCCGATACTAATGTTTGCTGGTTTCTTAATTTATTGTTTGAATATTTTGTTTAAAATTAATGATATTCTTTTTTTACATGAACACAGTTAAATGATGTATGGAAAAATATTTAAAGATAAGTGATAAATGTAATCCCCCGAAAAATAAGAGATTTCGATTACGTTTTATCGAAAATATTTTCTATGCATTAATATAATACATATACTCTACATATATACATACATATATGTACATACATATTTCCAAAATAAATTATAAAATATTTTATTCTTTTTAATTAAAACTCTTTTCTATAAATTATATATATTTTTATTTCTTTCCTAAGAAACCCACTAAGCCTAAACTACCTAAACCTATTACTACTATTTTATTAAAACTAAACTACCTAAACCTACTACTACTATTTTATCAAAACTCAATTACCTAAACCTAGTACTACTATTTTATCAAAACTAAAATATCTAAACCTATTACTACTCTCTTATTTAAAACTATACTACCTAACCCTAATCCCATTTATTTTCACAAGCTCACAAAACCCTAAACTCTCTTCCTCTCCATCTCCTTGTTGTGCACCCTCAGCCGTCGCCACCCAGCCCAATTGCCACCGCCTCTCCCATGTCATCGTCCACCACCGTCGGTAAGCCACCGACCTTCCTCCCTCTTCCTCTTCCTTTGTTTTCTCTTCTTTTCTTCCTTAATTATTATGCCCTAGTATACATGTTTAATAAGTTTTTATATGATTTTTGTATTGATTTTATTATGGGCTAAATTTTTATTGAAAGTGTATAAATCTTATATTTTATAATTTATTTTGGGCATACTACTAGTTTCATAAGATTTTTATGCATAAATATTAATGCCTATGCATGCTAGTGCCATAAATTAGAGTTTTTGATACTAGGCTTTTAATTTTCACATAAAATCTTAAATATTTTGTGGATCATCTATGTTAAATTTTATGGGGTTGTTATTTAAATGAATTTCCATATTTTATGATCATATATTTTGGTATAAAAATATTAGTTTTCATGATTTAAAGCTTAGATTCTTATACTAGTATTTGTTTCATGAAATTTTGACTATAGTATGATGTATTTTGATAAAAACTTAATGTTAAGGTATTTGAAATAAATTTTCAGAATATTATACATAATAGATCATAGTTTAATTGTTAAAGATTTCATGTTTTAAAGTTTGAAAGTGTATACCATTAGTATACACATTAGATTAAGATTATTCTAGGATATAATTGGGAGTAATTTGAGTATACTAAATAAAATACAAATGTTCAAATTTTAAGAGTTGTAAAAATGGAGTTTTATAACATATCTTTTAATGAGTTTTCAAGTAATACTTGTAGTTTTGTGTTGGAGATACTAGATTATATTTTGGGAGACTTAAAAAGATATTTTGGAATTGTTTTAAAACTCTAGAAAGATTAGTAAGATTGCTGTAAATTTTGGGTAATTGTGTAGTGATTTAGGTTGTATAATTTGGTGTAGGAGAGCACTTTGTAGAAGGTGTTAACTAGCAAGGAAAGTGTCCACCCGTGTATTTTACTTCAGATACGTACAAATTACGAAAACGTTACTTTTAATTAGGAGCATGATTTAGGGTGAAACATAAACTTAGTATCATGTTTAGGGAACCCTTTGAATGAGATTGTTTGGTTATTCATTTGAAAGAATTCATGTTCTTTATATTAGGGGCATGTTTTGGTGTTATTTGTGAGAAACCGTGATTTATTAATTGGTATTAATTGTTAATTAATCCATGAGGTTGTTTATTATTACTCCTTCATTACTGATAGTATGATTGGAATAAAGGTGTATTTTATAAGTCTTAATGACGAGATAGTTTACTTAGTTCAACAGTTTTATCAGTTGAGATTAAAATTAAAAAGTTAAAATTACAGTATAACAGAGATAGATTGAATAACTGTAATGTTTGCATATATGTGATGCGGTAATTGTGTTTATTGAGTTTAAACAGTAAATCACTTAAAGAGAAATAGGATAAACAATAAAACTCTAGGCTAGTGCACGTTTAGAGTATTGACAATCAGGGGTTGGAGTTCACGGGGTATTATCTGTGGCTTTTCTTGGAGGCCGTGTGATCTATGAGTCTCTCTTTTATAAAGTTTTAAACTTAAAATTGGGGTTAGTTGAGATCTCATCTAGCTATGGTAACGGAGTCGCGCCTGTTTACCATCTGGATTTTTATACTGTATTTTGATGCTCTCCGACGGGAGTGCATGGGTTATTTAATTATTTGATGTCCAAATCAGGACATGGGGGAGACAACCTAGTCTATTGCTTAATCCAAATCATTAATCAATTTATCGTGTCAGTTGAGTAAAATGTTGCATGATACGTTCTTACATTTTTATAGTTATTTAATTATCAGTTCAATTGTCGTACTTTGTAATTCGTATGTACTCAGCTTGCTGATTACGTGCCTTGTGTGTTTTTGGTCATGGCTTTCGCCTATAAATGACACTGTGATGATCCAATACTTACATTTGTATTGGGGAGTAGTTTATTAACATGTATCTAAACGAGCATTCATGAATGGGCGGGTTTGAGAGGAACGTTATTTTAATTAAGATTTCAGAATAAATTATATTTATTTGATTTGGTTTTAAACTGTTGGATTTGGATTAAAAGTAAACTTTATTTGGTACATTGCAGTAAGGGACGTAGTGGTTCCAGTTTGTTATGTTAGGAGTTTGTTTTACGTTTAATGTTATTTTAAAAGTCTTTTGATTTTCCGCTGCAAAACTCTATTCTATAGCCTTAACATTTGAACACGTGGCGGTAGCACACCGGTAGCTTCCTAAAGGTTTGGTTTTCGGAAAATAGGAATTACCGGGGTGTTACAATAAAGGATCAAAGGAAAGGTTGTGGCTCAAATTGGATAAGGGAGAGATAGGTAGCTATTTTGAAAGCGAGAGGCAGAGGGGGATTTTTCAACATTCCTCCCATGAGACTCTGTAAATAGTTAAGGATTACTCCCCATCTCTATTATTTGATATTTTTTTAGATTAAGGCTCCGTTTACTAGGGTGCAAAATATTTTCCTTGAAAAATGTTTTTTCGTTTTACATTGTTTAGTATAGAATAAAATATAGGATGTAAAACTTGGAATGTAAATTGATTTTACATTCTATTGAAAATATTTTCCTCCAAAACTGGGAGTAAAACAATTTTACATCCACTCAAAAAAAATATCAACTAACAAACAATTTACGCATTATCAACTCATGCATAGAGGTGGACACGGATTGTGTCGTGCTCATCATGGATCGCGTCATTTCATGTCTAGCCTCTTATCGTGGCATGTCTAATTGTGGTTGTGCGGTGCCTAATTGTGGTCCTGTCGTGCTACATTTCCCTAAAATTTGGCCAATGGCCTAGCACGACCCACGTGCTTGGCGTGCCGTGTCTTGTCTTGTGTTGGCCTAATTTTTTTAACAAAAAAATAAAAATAAAGTATATAATAGAATTGAAAACAAAATAATTTTAGATAATATAACTTATATTATAAAAATATAATAATATTTAAGATAATAGCGTGTTTCAGGCAGTGTCTCATGCTAAATTGGCGTGCCGCTCGCGTGCAAGTGCCTAAATTTTTTTTGTTATTCGCGGTCTGGCCTATGTCCCACTCCACGGACAACGTGTCATATCGTGCCACGACCTTGCTTGTGTCGTATTATGCCAAAAGTGTGCTTGTTCGGCCCAACCCATGCCTAACTCTACTCATGCATTCTTCATTTCTCATCTTCTCGGTAGTTTCTCTCTACTCCACACTTTCGCTTTCTTAAAAATTGGGGGAAAACCCCACAATTTCTTTTCATCTTTTTCAAATATCACTAATTCAATATGTTTTCTTCGATCATGTCTTGATTATTAAATTATCAAACTATATCATGAATTTGAACTAATTTTATCCATTTTAGTCAGAAATAAAAAAAAAACCCTAGATTTCCCTTCGATTCGATTTAATCATGAAAGTTTATCATGAAATATGGGCAATCAATAATTTATTTGAAATTAAAGTAGAAATTTTCTTTTCGTTAGAATTTAAAATGTAAAACTAAAAACTATTATATTACAACCAGTTGATTAATGTACCTATTTGATTGGTCTGTTTATTCAATTGCGGATACTCTTTTATAGTTAGTTTAAGGTCTTTTATAATGTTGAACCAAATATTTAGGGTTCTCTGGTTTTATGGTGATATTTTGTATAATGTAATATGTTATTACTAGATCAGAGAAATATATTGTAGATTTTATAAAAAAAATATATTTATTATAATGTAATAAATTTAGTTAATGACAAACAACTAGAAAATATAACTAAAAAAGTTAAAAAATGACAAGAGAATACAATTAGAAAAATAAATATGAGTAATTGATTTTTCAGTTCAACCAAACAACATAAAATGTTTAAATGTAAAACCATTTTCCATGCAATCGTAATGGAAAAATTTCATGAAAATGAATTTTCCACACTATAAATGGTTTTCCATGGAATATCATTTTCATTTGAAAACATTTTACCCCCTATTAAACGGAGCTTAAGAAAAAATACAAAAGAAATTTGTGTGAATTTTTAATTTTGTACCGTTAAACATGTTTAATTAAGAAAATATAATAGATATTTAAAAATAATCACATTTGTAAAATGTTGAAAATAAATAGGGATTGAATGAGTATAATTCTATTATGTACAATCGAAAATAAGGAGCAGCCAAAAAAAAGTACAGTTCTTACACGTCTTATATTTATTGTAACAACAGCGCTCAAACTTTCTATTAATGTGTCTGTAATTTTGTATGATTTTATTGAACCTTGGCTCATGAAACAGAATAATAGAAGTTTGACTGGGACCATTGCTTTAAATGATCTCACTTGATGTAATGAACGCTTTAAAGGCGTTCGTAGTCTGATACTGGCACGACCGCACAACCATATAAGACTACTGTAATTTATTCTTTGTCAATATATCAATATGTGATAGGTGGCCGTACTTGTACACGTAGATATATGCAACTATGCAAGCAATATATTTGTCAAAACCAGATGAATCAATTCTATAAAATTTGGACGACCCTATAATAGTTATCGCTTAGCACCAAAAATTAAAGTTATAGCTTACAGCAGAGCTGTTAAATTCTGACCCAATTCGATAAATTGCTTGATACTAATGAATATCCGACTTTATTATGGCTTGAGAAGTGATACCCGTAAATCCTAAACCAATTTGTTCGAAAATCCAAAAATGATATGTGTCCAACTTGAATGCAACTTGACTCATAATAGACTCGACCTGAATACAACCTGAAAGTCTGAAACCGATTTATAATCGATATGACATGATAGATAGCAACTGTGACCCAATTTCACTGAACTTGCTAACAGCCTAAATATATGTCACCTAATCTTACCATACTCCTTTGGTACAATGATACACTTTTAATAATCATAGCCTCAAAAATATTTTGTTTTCAATAACTTATCGACATTATCATTATCCAGTTTATGAATTAATTATCATAAAAAAAAATTATCGTGTGAACTAACTAGAGATGAATACAAAAAAGTCAAATGGAATCATAAACCAATAGCATGACATTCATGATCCAATTCGAATCTGATAAGGTTCGGTTTGAATTTCAACCGAAATCAAGACGACTTATAACCATAAATGATGTGATCCGAAGATTACCCAAACCGGAAACAACATGCTAAAACTGTTATAGAAACAAATCCCAATTGACTCAAACTAACCATAAGCCGAATCGAATACAACGTGAGCCGAACCTAGCAACCAATTAACCAATTTGATCTGACTTGATAATAACCCAAGCCGGTCCAAAATGACAAATTGACTCCGATTTAACCAGAATCCGTAAGTACCAAGTCAGATACTATTTTTAAAGAGTAGCTGACCCCGTTAATCAACTTCGTTCACTTCCAACGTTAACCCTTTCCCTCTCCTAAACTCCAAATCCCCCATCTTTTTCCTCCTTTTACTCCTAAAAAAATCTCAATTTTCAGCAGCTGAAGGCAGAAAAGATGAAACTCAAATTCATGAAGAAGCTCAAAACCGAGAAGCAAATCGGGTACTTGAACCGGGATCGAATACTCCAGGTCAGTACATTGGACGGACAATTTCAATTTGAAATCCACTTTTGTAGAACAGTTTCCATTCAAATCTGATAATAAATCACATTGTTCCAAGCAATGAAACTCGAATAACCGGAGTTTATCAACATCGAAACCCTCAGTAAAGATCTTACAGAAGGAGGTAAAGATGAAGAAACCAGTACTATAAATCACATTTCATGCAAAAGAAAACATTTATCTTTAGGAAGAAGACCGGTTTTTGTTGATGCTCTTTTCGATGATGGTCTTCCTCACCACCGAGACCTCGCCGCCGCCTTTCAATCTCTCCCTTGCTTTGCTTCGCTCGTATTTGACTTGTTATATGCAAGGTTTAATGAATGCTTCTCCTTTATTTAATCTGTTCGTAATTGAACTGTTAATTTTATGGAATTAGGTTTATTTGGATTTGCAGATTTTTGCACATGAATTTGGCTTAATATTTCACAGAGTATATGTTATTCTTTTCCTGGAATGTTCATCAGAAAATGAACTAATAAATTGTGTACATGCAATGCGTGATTTGGTTCCAACTGTTTCGGTGTAATTTCAACAAGTTTGAGTGGGGCAACCTTATAAGGTTAGGGATACTCTAAAAACAATTAGGTAATAATAAAGTAAATTAGTCAAGTAACTAATCTAATTAGCTGGTAGCATCAAATAAACAGACAAACAGTGAAAATTAGTGTAGCTGAGACAAGTTTAGAAGTACACGGGTACAGGTGAGGAAATGTAAAGATAAGAGGGTACTATGTAGAATTCTAAACCTTCAAGATTAAGATTAATCCATTTGACTATTACATTTGTTTTATTTTTATAACTGTCTTTCTCATTAGAAACTTTTGTGTTTCTCACTTTCAAAATATTATTAGGCAAACTTTTATAACCATTTTATCCTTATAAGTTAAAAAAAAAGGGACAAATCATAGGATCAACCTTTTATGAAAACATAATTGACGTACGAGAGTTGTAGATAATGTTGAGAATAATCCAAACCACAAAACGATGGACAGCCAGCTATAAGTGGGGTAACAAGTGGACACTCATGCACTGATGCCATAGTCTTCATCATGACGGGACCGGCTTTCCTCAATTGGTTACATTTTACAACTTCCACCCTTGTTTTTTAGTATTTCCCTATTTTGCCCTTTTAATACTTCATATTTCTCTTATATTCTAAGATTTCTAATTACCTCTCATCAGTAGATCCCCTTCTATGTTTCCTCTCTTAAAATTAAACCACTTTACAAGTTTGATCGTTGATTTCATGATTCAGGTATTCTTCAAAACCATGATCTTATGCTTCCAATTCCTTTTATTTGTTTCCCTGTTATTTTCTTTTCTACTCATAAATTCATTGTTATATTCTATACTTTCCATTTCCTACCGTCAAGTTTTTTTTTTTTTGTTTGTTTTCCCTCATGCTCTGTTTCAAAAAAAAAAAAATATCACAAATTTTGGACCGTTATTCTGGATTATATATTAAAAGGTCAGATTTCCATTAATAAGTTGTTTGTTTAGGAAACTTGAACTTTATATTTCATGACATTAAATAGTTTGTCCTAATCTTAGTATATAGTGATGATATGATATGTGCCATGAATATAATTGTCTTGATTTACCTTGTTGTATTTTCTTACAAATAAAATGATATGGATGCTTGGCACTTTGCCACTTTGGCAGGGATTAAATGGAAGATGAGCCTAATTATAGGCCATGGCATGAACTTATGCCAGACACCCTAGGTTTAATATTTCAAAGGCTTCCGCTCGATGAGATACTGAATATAGTCCCTTGTGTTTGTAAATCATGGGCAAAGGCGGTGCGAGGCCCTTATTGTTGGCAGGATATTGATATCGAGGACTGGAGTCGGTATCGTCGACCTGAGAGCCTTGATCGGATGCTGTTATTGCTCATAGGAAGGAGCCGTGGCTCAGTGCAGAAGCTCTGTGTTTATGGCTTGGCTTCCGAAATGAGTTTGTGCTTAGTAGCTGACAAGTAAGAGCACATCTCCTCTTATGTCTCAACCACAGGGGAATTAGTGTGATGAATAAGTTTCATTTGATCACTTACTGCTCAAGAATATGTTGGGTTTAAATGTGCTATACATATGCAACGAGGATTGAGGAACATCCAGTTGATACTAGGGGTTGGGGTTAGGGAGCTTAAAAGTATCATGGTGCTGGTTTATCAGCCAAAATGGGGGTGGGGTATCCAAATTATATATAACAAAAGGCTGGAATTCCCTCTCTGATGCCATTCTTCCTGGTTAGCCACTGCCTGCAAGTATTTAGAGAATTTGTTACTTCTGTATTAGCTTGTGATATTGCTGATAATTAGTTTTGGTGGTTATGGTAGACTTGGCAGTACCAAGTGATTGATATTTTGTTTGAACAAATTGTGGTCTTATCTTGCTATATGGCTTGAAACCCGTTCATTGTAATTTGATTGTTAGCATTGATCCACTATCAATCCTGCTGAAACTTAAAATTAGTCACAAGTATGAAGAAGAGGGGTAATATTGTTCTCTCTTTTTGTTTCATTGACGTTCTTAAATCCAGAGGAAACTACTCGAGTTTGATGATATCACCTTTACTTTAATGTGAGCTATGAAGTTGAACAATATTGAAATCTCTGAAACGATTGTTTACAATGTGAAGAGTATATCTCACCGAATTCATGTTTTCTTGTTATCTTGCCTCTTGTGTAATAACTTGGTCTTCAATCTGTGTGTTACACGTGTCTTTACCCCACTAATCTCCATTGTTACATTTTCAAGTGCCAAGTACCTCCAGGTTCTACGGCTGCCAGGAAGTGAAATAAGTGTTCGAATGGTGGAACAAGTTGCTGCAAAACTTTATAGACTCACTTCCTTAGATTTGAGCTATTGCACCAAAATTGGAGCTCCCGCTCTTGAGGCATTTGGAAAACACTGCAAACTCCTAACATGTTTGCAAAGGAACATGCATCCTTGGGATGTATGCGAGAGGATGTCCCATGATGACGAGGCATATGCTATATCGGCTACAATGCCACAGCTCAAGAGCCTTGAGTTGGCTTACCTGAATATTACAACAGATGGTGCTGTTCAGATTCTTCAAAGCTGTTGTGAGCTTGAGTTGCTGGATATCAGAGGTTGTTGGAATGTAAAACTTGATGAAGAGTTTGTTAAGTGTCGTTCGAAGTTAGAGGTAGTGGGGCCTCTTGTTGTGGAAGGCTGCGGCTGTGACAAAGTAAACGAGAGTGCTGATTTCTACCCTGGTTCTTCCAGCTATTGGGCCTGGGGTTTTGGCGACTTGGACGAGTATGATGATAGTGATGAAGCGTGCTCTATGTCTGATGATCTCGGGGACAATGTGCATGAGATGGAGGACTTAGGTTTGATGTCTTATGACGATGTGTATGGCTATTACTGAACTGCGGGGTCTGGTCGAGGTATCGTCAGCTCTATCATACTAATTTTTCACACAAAGATACATGCTCGGCAGGCTTTGAAATTTGAACAGATAGGTCTCAAGTTAACTGGTGTAGATTTTCCTATATTGATTCCTAAATCTACTTTAGATGCAATTTTTAGTTGATCAGATTAACTGGCATCTTCTGGTTCAAGCCATGCCTTGTATAATGTATATTTGATCTAGACTTCTTATTGTTTTGAGAATGCTGAACTCCAACTAAACATCGTTTATGCATATCAGACCGTGAGGGTGTTGGCAATCAAGTAGTGTGATTTGTTTTAGATGTGAGCAGAAAAAACTACGAAGGGCCTCTTGGGAATTGGGATGTTACATACTTGCATTATCCCTTTGGTGGATGTTGTGAAGTGAATCTCAGTTGTGGCCTGTGGGCTCTGTTTAGATTCATCGAATTTAGAAGAGAGATCAGCATTCAGTTTAGTCAATGCAACTTAATATGAAGCGTGGCTTTAATCAAACGCAATTCGTTAAATGACTTGAAAGCTCGTCATAAAGTATATAATTGTCTTCTTCCAACAAACGCAATTCCCACTCATCACCATAACCGTTCCAGTAAATTTTTGGCTTACAGATGAATCAAACACTGTGATTACGACTTAAAACTTCATCATTTTCCATCATACGTCCCGCCTAAAAGTACTCATGGCTGATCCTTAGCAAAAAGTTCTTACAGCATAGTTGAGAAAGTGAGAACAGAGGACAGCATGCAAGCAAAATCGTAGGATTGCAGCATTCTGTGATTATGAGCAACGTCATTTCAGTCACTAGAAGTAGAGGCCCAACGCCATTACCAGAGAACCTAAGGGTCAGTCTCCAAAACAGTTTGACTTAGGTAGTCAATCTGTTACATCAAAGCATTTATTTAGGGAGAAACTTGCATGCTAGATCTATAAAGTTCCTCATCCACTATTAGAGGTGGTATGGTCCAGGATCCAAGAGAATATCCAAACATCTTCCCACCTGAAGCACCATACAAAAAATCTTCAACGAAGAGTGAAGTTTTATCATTCTGAATAAACAAACTTATATCATTCTTAGTTTATATAATTGCCAGATGACAAGTCTACCTTCTCTAGTAGCTTCTTCACATCTTCTTTGATAACTTGAAGAAAGTTCGGGATCCAAAACTCTTGACAGTTTCTCATACTTCTCTTCAGCCTCAGCAATACATTTAGCCTAGGAAGTCATACATCCACATTCCCAAAAAAGATGATAACATATAAGCATCAAGGAATATAATCAAATCATTTTAAGGAAAACTAAAGGAACCCATGAAGGACATCTAAAAGAGCCAGATGTGTGTAGACAGACTAGACACATTGCTGACCTAGAAAGTAGAAACTCATAAGAACTTAAGTCTCGCTCATATCACCTGAAAACCTTTTATCTAAACTTAGTTTTGAGTTGAGCTTGGAATGCCCTTAACTGAATCTGATATTTCTGAAAATTTTTCTCCCTCTTCTTTGTTAAAGTGAAACAACATTTACTCAAATTCTAGTATAAAAGTCAATTAAAATATGGCACAACTCACGAGCATGATTGGGGCCCCATAAGCGCCATATATTCTGACAAACATGCGCAAGATATTGAAATTATTCTCCACCACGTCCTCCTGGACAGGAATCAACAAGTCAAACACAGGCAACCTTGAAGCAGAAATACGTGTTAAAAAGATTTTTAACAGACTGACCTCATAGTCGAACCTGTTGCATCACAATCATTAAACCCATCAGCAGAGAATGAGAATCAAACATCATGTAAAGGATTTAGGATTTTAGCAACATGTGGTGTGTAAAGGACATAATCAGAGATGCTAACAGAAATAATCAAGGGAAGTTACTCACAGATCATCTGATACCTCCACTAAATATTCGGAGACTGACAAGAATTCCATATGCAGCTCATTAACCTTCAGTGAAACTTCAAATAGAAACCATCACCCTCAGTGTAGAGATAAGGAAACAGCGTAAATACACTTCCAAGAAAAGGTGAAGAAGCAATACAAATTGGATCACATTTTGGAGAATCAATTCACCATTATGCAGGGAGGAAATGTACACAATAAAAAAAGAAACCAGTAGTTTGCAGAAGCATACTGTATTTGGCCCAACAAAAAGAATTTATAGTAGAGCATACCGTTCACAAGCCCTTTCCAGCAAGAACACAAAGTCTCATCAGTTGTCACACAAAACAGTTATCACTTAGCACACAAAAGCCTATAGTGGAGACTACTGACTACCGACCTATTATGTCCTGAAATTGGATGAGAAGTCAGAATCATGAAGGAATAAAAAGAAACCATGTAGTGACCAGAAGAATTCCCCACCTAAGGGGGAAAAACCTACCTAAACAATCAATAAGGATCCCTGATATCTGAAGGGATAATTTGAACAGGCAAAGAAAGAAATGTAACTATCATCAAAGACAACTTCATATGAAGAGCAAGGAGCAGTGACTAAAAACTCAGAGTACTCTATCAAAAAATGAAACAAAAAAAAATCCATTGACACAACAAGAACTTGGTGGTCTAGTGACCGTGGTGGGAGTAAGGGGTAAGAAGCTAGATACAGGTATGCTCAAGAGTCCTAAACACCACAAAGTCATACATGGAAAAAGGCACCTTCATTGAATCAAACCACATGTGCTTTTCTGGGTTCTATATTACCCAGAAAGGTACAAAATGTTCGAAAATTGAAGGATATAATAAGGGATTTTGAAGAGATTTTCTATAAAATTTTAGAAAATTAACTGGTGATAGGAGATGCCTCTGTGGTTCTGAAAAGGTGGTTTGGAACCTTGTACTACCTATTATTTGGTCTCCGAAGGCCCAAGAACAACTTCATAACCCAAAAGGAGACAATTTGGAAATTGGTTGGATTCGTAGTTAAGAGCTGATGAGAGAAATTCAATTACCCAAAAGGATTCTTAGTGTCCCCTAGGACATATGGGAAGAATATCAAGAAGTTACCTTCCATGAAAACTCGAAAATGTCCCAAATATGAAGGTTAATAAACAATTTTGGACATTTTTTATGCGAATTTTTCAAAGCAGAAGTTGTGTTCTAGGGTGCCTCCTGGGGTCATAAAAGGTTGTTTGGAATCATAAACAAACCACAATTCAGACCCAAGAGCATAGGAAATCAGGTTAAAATACGAAAATACCTCTTCACCCTGCAGCTGATACAAAAGAAAATTCAAAATCCGATAATCAGGTTAAAATTAGAAAATACCTCTTCACCCTTCAGCTGATACAAAAGAAAATTCAAAATTTGATAATCAGGTTAAAATTAGAAAATACCTCTTCACCCCGCAGCTGATACAAAAGAAGATTCAAAATCCGATAATCAAAAGATTTGAGATGAATAGCCTTCAAGACATCTTCGACTGAAATCTGAATAGAAAGTCAAATAAAAAGCAATGAATAGAATTGACAAACCAGATCATCACAAACTTATATGCAAATGCCAAAAAAAATAAATGCACTCACTTCAATGGAAATAAGGACAAAGAGTGCTGCATGCATCCATACTAATTCACAATGGAGGCAAGTCCTAAATTGCAAATTATGCTTCTACAAACAATAAGATACTCCCATCTCATTACTTAAAAAGGAGCAGAAAATATTCGACTAGCGCATTTTAAGTTTGTTCTTTATAAAACGTGGAGATCTGCACACAGCTACAAATTTACAAGGCTTTAAGTACCTCAGCTTGTTTTGATGCACCACAAAGCCTCCTTTCTAAATGCCAGTACTCCTCTCCATATTTCAGTTCTTCTCTGATTCTACATGCTTGAGAAAATTGAAGGCTGTTTAGCATGTTTCATAAATTCTTCAACACAGAAGGGTACAAAAAGTAAGAAAACGTACCTATCTGTCAGCATCCCATGACACTGAAGTAGAAGCATAAGTGGCCCAAATGGATCTGAATTGAAAACTTTGTCAAATCTGCATGGCAAAGTAGAATATGCTTCCTGGATACAATTGAGCCTCAGCAAAACTCCTCTGGTTCAAAACTTCAAAAAACATGTTCTAGAAGAGTACATAAAAATAGCCTTATCTTTCAACTTACTTCATCGGATCTTCCATCTTGAGAAGTTACATTGTTGAATGTAACATTGACCATCTTCTCGTTCATAGTATCCAACTGTTCAGCAAAAGTTTTCTTTAGGAAAAATGGCAGACTGAGGAGATAAAAATCACCAAATAAACCCCAGTTGCCTACTTCATATAGACTTTTGCTTCTCTTTTTCCTATCATATGGATGATATAATAGGGTAAGGTACACTTTAAAGATTTACCCACTACTTCAGAGAGATTCCTGTCCAAACTAGTAATAAGAAAAACAATAGATTCTTCATACCTCGTAGATATAGCTCTCAACGAAAGAAAGCAGAGGTAAATATTTGAATATGGATTCTGGACTTTTCACATCCATCCCGTGGAACATAAAGTAAGATCTACACTGCAAAAAAGACAAATGAATATTATTATCATGAGCGTTTGACAAGGTCTAGTGTTATTAAACATAACAAACAGCAAGAACAACCACCAAAAAATATGCAAGTTCCAGTTTGAATACATAAATCAATGATGATATGCTTTCTGCAGATTTTGAATGTTTCTCATATAAATTGATATTTTCTAATATCCATACATACGTTGAACATCGGATATCCATTACCTGTACATAGATTAAAATGTAATACAAAAGGACCAAATAAACACAATTCATCACCAAGACCAATCATAAAACACAAAAGACGTTAGACCATTACTCAGTCTCATAATTTCATCCTCTTTATGATCAAGTCACATGCTATTGAGGTGTGAAAAAACACTCACAAAGTCTTCTAGTGTGGAATTCGCTCGTTGCATCGCGTCCAACCCAATCAAAGCCACATCTTTACTGACCAAATTCATTTCTGATGCATGGCTGCCACCATCAGTGTTCTCCGTAACCAAGTAAGCAGACAGTGAATCACTCAAAACACTCGCCTGTTCCCCTGCAATAACCAAGAAACATTAGAGTTAAGATAACAATTATGACCCAAACTTTCAATTTTTTTACCGTTTGAACCTGATACTTGATTTTGCATCTTTTGCTACCTAGAATGATTTTCTGGTGGATTTTTTTTAACTATAGTTACGTGTGGGGCCCACCCAATATCAATTAAATAGCAAATTCAAAAAAAATAATTAAGTATAAACAAGGTGTAATTACCTAATCAACCAGCCAAGCACAAATTAGTTTCCTTCTTCACCATTATCTCAAACAATTTATTTCACTTTTTAATGCTAATAAAACAGTAATGTCCCAATGAAAGTGCTTACATTTTTCTTGGTTTAGAATTGGAGAGGAAACCGAGAAGGAGTGGTAAAATTGGAGACCATAGGAGTGAACCTTCTCTAAGCGGTGCCGTTTCGACGCTCATTTTGCATCTTTGAATTGGTACTCTCCTTACATCTGCATCAATCTCTCTATGATTTTTAATTTTTTTTTTTATTTTGTGTGTTGTTGATTAAATTATGGCCTTAGTTGTTAATCTGACTCTAAACATACACCTTTTATAACATACCCCTTAAACCCTAATTAAAAAACACATAAAAGATTGAATTTTTAACTAAAATTCACGAAAAATAATTGTCAACAACATCAAAAAAGCATACAAGATCATAATTCAAACAAACTTATATTTTTAGAATTTTAGCTTTCAAACCACCATAAAAAGTGAAGAGGAGTGCAGAGTAGGGCTTGAAAGAAATGGAGGAGCGTCTGATTGTTCTCTTCTAATTAGGTTAATTTTTTTTTTTGAATTTGCTATTTAATTGATATTGGGTGGGCCCTACACTTAACTATAGTTGAAAAAAATCCACCAGAAAAATCATTCTAGGTAGCAAAAGATGCAAAATTAAGTATCTGATCCAAAAGGTGAAAAAATTGAAAGTTTGGGTCCTAATGTTTATCTTAACTAAGAGATATTATCTATCCATAAGCACACTCCAACTAGAATGGTAGCTTAAACCCAAAAGGTTATTCCAATTAAACTACTATACAATGTTATCCGCAAAGTTTTGAATTTTCTCACCAGGCAAAACCACCAATCCTTTCTCAACAAACGACGGCGATATCTACACAATAAATGAAATAAATTTACAAAGAAAATTCGACGTATATCAATCAAATCAAGGGAGAGATTTAAATGGTTATGATGACCTTAGGCAAATGTATGGAAATTAAACTGCATTTGTCCTGAATGCTCAAATTTCCACTGGGTTCCATCTAATCTCATCAAAACATATAATTTAACGAATAATTATTCATTAATTATCACTTCATCAAAGAAACAGCAAGAAATCATTCTTTGAGCAAGAAGAGCAAAAAATACTGAGACAAAAAAGGAAGAGAGATACCAGAAAGAGGAGAAACTGAGCGAGGAAGCGGTGGGAATCTGAGTGAGAAAGGGTGGATGGCTGAGAAATGAAGTTCTCGGAATGCATGAACATCAACATCCTCTGTATTTCTTCTAATTTCTTCAGCCCCTCCATTTTCTGCTGCTTCTTCAGGAGAATGTAAAATTTGGAAATATGCGTATGTGAACCCTAAACTATGCGGTATAAACTAGGGGCGTTTATTACGGGATACCCAGATTTTCGGATACCCGATATACTGAGTAGTTCAAGAATCGGCCCATGACCTGACCCGGTTAAAGCGGGTACCCACTTAGCAGGTATCCGTTTAAACCGGGTCGGGTCATAGGGTATCCGGTTTATTTTTATATTTTTTTTTTACTAAAAAACTTGTGTTTAATGACTTTTTTTTTTGCTAAAAATCTAATTCTGAATAGTGAGAAGCACTATACATTTTTTATACTTTGAAATCAATTTTCTTGAGGCCAATAGTCAAGAGTCCAATACGTTGAGTACAATATAAGTTTTGGTATAAGATTAAGGCTAATGACTCTAAGACTGGAGTTTAAGAGAAACATACAAGTTTTGGTGCAGATTTTGTATGGATATTTTAGAGGAGATTGTCTATATATGGAGACATAGTAATGTCAATTTCTTTTTGAAAAAACCGAAACATCACCTTCATTAAAGAAGATCAACCCCCGCAAGAGAGAGAATACTCTGCGGAAAATCCGAGAACAATACAATGTCATCTCCATTCGGAGACACTAACCGAGCTATAGCACGAGCGACGGTATTGCCCCCTCTCCTAATATGTTTGCATTGAAAAGATTCAAAACTCTTACCTAACGCTCTAATTTCATCAGTAAACATAAACACATAACTCAAACCATTTGCACAACCTCTAATCTTTGTCGAGACTCCCATTGCGTCACATTCCACTATTATCCTCGTTGCTCCCCTCTGTTTTGCCAAGAAAACCCCCATCAAAACTGCTGCCGCTTCTGCCAGTTCCACTTCCCAATCCTTCGACATTCTTCTACTCTTTAATGTTATTGTCAATTTCTTTATAAAAGCCTTTCAACCATGTTTTTGTATTTTGGAAAATTTGTCTATTTTTAAAATGACAACAAAATTGCCCTTATATGGTTTGAATTGAAAATTAATGTACAAAAATATGAGGGAAAAAATCAGTGTACTCTTATCACATATATAAATACACTTGAAGCTTCTGAATGGCATGTCACACCTGTCACAACCATGTGTCTGACCTCTCGGAGATACAACAAACGTTCTAAATCAAAACAATAGTGTTTTCCTTTAGTTGTCCTGACGTAAAACTACCCAACTTTTTAAACCCTTTTTTTTATTAATAACATAAAAAGTATTAGTTTTTGCTAGATTAAAATTTTCTGTGCTATAGCAGCATTTTCAATAACCATAGGATTGAAAGTGATGAGCAGCTCTAAAACTGTTGAGAAAACATCCCCCTTCTCTGCCTAATATTCCTTGTCTTCTTGCAAAGTATCAACTTATCCAATTAGTAAAAAAAATAAAGTACAATGTTCAACAAAAAATTAATTAAATATATATATATAATTTTATCCGATTATAATTTTATCCGGCCATGACCCGACCCGATTATTATATTTCTTACCGGGTCGAGTACCCGACCTCAAAAAGCAAATTTTTTAAAAAAAAAACCCGACAGTTTTTTGTCGGGTAATCGGGTCGGGTATTTTTGAACACCCCGAGTATAAACCCCTCAATAATCTAGCACTACTAAATAAAATTATAGAAAATATAATGATTAATAAAAATTTCTAATCTATATATATATAACTATTATTAAAGCAAAATCTATCTTGATGTCATATTTATCACTTGTTATGTTATTATAAAAAAAAATCGGCTTTTCTTAAAGATGATGTCATCTAATTTTTTTCTACTTTATATTAATATTATATTAAAAATATTATATATAGAAAATTGTATAATTATATAAATTCCTAAATCATTTAAAACTATATTTATTCTTTTTTATTTAATATTTCCTCTCTACATTTTTCTATAATAATTTTTTCATTTAATGTGATAAAAAATATTATCCCAATTAAATTTTCTACGGTAATTGTATAAAACCTATAAATTTTTCACCAATAAATTAAAATTTTCTTATAATTAAAATATTTAACAAAATAATTTATTATTAATCCGTACATCACAAGGGACTTACCTAGTATAATATTATAGGCATATAACTATTTTAAATAAATCAAACTATTAAATGAATATGTGGATGCTTTGAGTTAGCAGATGTCTTATTATAAATTACGACTTCTCTTTTTTAGAAGAATTATTCAAAGTCAATTGTAACAATACCTTTCAGCATCATATTATAATTTTATAAATTTTCTAATTTACTACACTTTTTCGAAATAAATCAAGAATCATACTAATCAATATTTTTATTTTAATGCCCTACTTTAAATAGAATGGAGAAATAATTAACTATGAACCAAACATAGACACTGTTTGTGCTTATTAAACAAACAAACAAAGTAGAAGTGTAGAAGTAAGTAATCAAATTTTGCATTCCATCCAACAATAGTTGTTCTAGGCAAAACCAAGTCATTCCTACTAATCGCAAATTAGAAGGTGCACCCTGGTGCATGGGACGCACCGTGCACTTGTTCTACGTAGCAAGGTGTCGCATGCACCTGGAAGAAGTGGCATTGAGGAAGTGGAAATGTTGAGGCGGTGGAGGGATAAAATAGTAGAACGGTTGATGGGACCGAGGTAGAAAAGGGCAGCGGGATCAGAATTTGATGGCATTTTATTTTCACATGAAAAATCGGGTAATGATTACAAATATTTTCGAATTTGAATAAAAAATTTCATATATTTGAACAGAAATCCACTTATTTAAACCCCATTTATTTTCTTGTCAAAATTTTTATGAAAGTGTTTGTTAGAGGGCAATTTTTTTAAGAGGGAAGAACAATGACGACTAGTTTTGAGCAACTTTGTATTGCGGAGGAAGTGATGAGCTCTAATTTGGTATGTGATGTTGATGAAGAATGCTTTGAAAACAGTGGAGGTAAGTATTGTGAGATTAATTGATATTTTGTGTTCGTGGTTAATTAATTAGATGTATTTGCGTCTATTTGAGTAGTCATGGGGATATGATATTATTGAATGTATATGAGACATGATATGAATGTACATAATGTGTTTAAAAAATGTACGTTCGTGTGTTTGTGTGGTGTAGTTTGCAATTGGAATGCTATTACATGTAATTTGGAATGGATTTGAGTAGTATTGAATGGGGCATGGTAATATTGAATATACACGGGGGCATGATGTTAATGTACATTATATATTAGAAAAATGTACAGATTTGTGTGGTATAGTTTGCAATTGCAATGATGGTACATGAAATTTGGTATGAGCTACTTAAGAATGATTTATAGTATTGTTTATTATGTTTGGTAAAAAAGTACTTTTGTCTCTATAGTTTTTCTTAAGCAGCATACGACTTTACATGTGATAAATGTAGATTTATTAGGAAAATGTACATCAGGCATATTTATAATGTACATAGTGTATTAAAAATATGTACATTGCGTGAATTGGTTACATGGGACATTATTTTAATGTACATCAAGTATGTGATAAATGTATATGTATTAGGAAAATATACATCATGCGTGATTGTAATGTACATAGTGTATTAAAAAAATGTGCTTTGCATGAATTGGTTACTTGGGCAAAGTTGGTACAACAAATTGGTTACATTTTTAGATGATGAATTAATATGTACATTACATTTAATTATGAATTATAGGGTTTACGATGAATATTTTCAAGAATGGATTTGTGTTTTTATAGGCTCTTACGAATATTGCATTTGCTGTGTTATTTAATGTAAATGGGGCATGGTTGTAATGTACATAATGTATAAAAATATGTACATGGGGCATGTTGTAATGTACATAATGTATATATTTTTTATCTATGTTATTTTGTGCAATAGAGTTCATAAAGGCTGCTGATCCTGAGCTTATGTACAAAAAAGTAAAGTCTGATGATGAAGCTCATGAATAATATAATAGTTATGCTTTCAAGCATGAATTCGACACACGTAAAGAAAAGCTAGAGAGGAGGGATGACATATAAGCATAGCAATGAATAAATTCATATATGTAAATTTTTTACTTCATATATGTACATTTCATGACTTATAAATGTACATTTCATGACTCATAGATTTATATTTCATGACTGAGACATGTACTGATGTACATTTCATAATTGATACATGTATATTTCATGACTAATACATGTACATTTCATAAATGGGAAACAAGGTCATTGGTCCAGGAATTGAATGTGTGCCTTTTTTGATTTATATATGTACTTTTTTACATTCATACATATACATTTTCTGATTCATACATGTACATTTCATAACTAGTACATGTATATTTCATAACTAGTACATGTACATTTCATGGCTCATATATTTACATTTTCATGAATGACACATGTACATTTCACTATTGAGATATGTACATTTTATGACTTAGTACATGTACATTTAACGATTGATACTTGTACATTGGATGTGAGGTATATGTACATTAATTATTATGTGATTATAAGATTGATATATTTCCTGTAAATTGCATGTAAATAAAATATATACATTACTATATAGTTATATGTACATTACTATATAGTTATATGTAAATTGCATACGCATAATGATTTATACGGTAACAAGAACAATATCAAGAAGCTATTTGAGAACTATGCCAGTGTACATTTCATTAATGATACATGTACATTTCATGAATGATAAATGTACATTTCATGATTCATAAGTTTATTTATGTACATTTTCTGGTTTATACATGTACATTTCATAACTGGTACATGAATATTTCATAAGTGGCTCATAGATTTACATTTTCATGAATGACACATGTACATTTTACGATTGAGATATGTTTATTTTATGACTTGTACATGTACATTTCATATGTGGAATACATCACTATAGTTATATGTACATTACTATATAGTTATATGTACATTACTTTATAGTTATATGTATATTAATTACTATATAGTAATATGTACATTACATACACACAATGATTTATACGGTTCCAAGGACAATATTTAGTACTATGCCAATGTACATTACACACGCATTTGATGTACATTATGATTATAAGCTTTACAGATCCAGAAACCTCAAGTATATTTCATTATTGGAATATGTACATTTTATGAGAGGTATATGTACATTAGTAATGGTTCTATACTTCAGTTATAGAAACGATTTACCAATTGAATACTAAAAAATCCGAAATTCAAACCCAAGATCAATAAACTGTACTCCGAAATCCAAAATTCAAATTGTTTTGTAATATAATGATTTATCAGGTGCACTTTCCATCCATTTATAAAAGGACTTGTAAAATGGATTGAAAGGATTTTGAGTTAAATTAAAGCAATAGCCCATAACCCCATAAGACCACTATCCCAAGTCCAATACATATAAATTCCCCAAATCCGGCCCCGTTCATCTTCTCTCCGGAAGGTCAGCAACCCTTTCACGATCTCAGGAGAGAGAGAGAGAGAGAGCGCAAATATGGATGAAGAAGAGCATGAGGTGTATGGAGGAGACATCCCCGTCGAAGGAGATTTGGAGGGTGACTTAGACGCTCACAATCCCGACGTCGACATGTCCGCCGCCGACGAGGACGCCGTCAAGGTCCTTTTTCTTCGCCTTTGTTTCGATTTTTGATTGTTTTGTTAAAATTGGTTTTTGGAAATTGTTATTTGTTTGCTTGATCGATTAGTTTCGACGTTTCGCCTGATTTCGGAAACCCTAGAATTCAATATAGATTGATTAATCGTATTGTTTGAACTGGTTCGCATGTGATTTCAGGAGCTAGATGAGATGAAGAAAAGGTTAAAGGAGATGGAGGAGGAAGCTGCTGCTCTGCGTGAGATGCAAGCTAAAGTTGAGAAGGAAATGGGCGCTGTGCAAGGTTTGCGTTTTGACACCTTCTTTTACTATTTTTTTTCTTCTTTAAACTATGTATTAGTATTAATTTATCATAGTATTTCACCCAAAGCCCTTGTTGTGCTATTCGTTGTTGGTTTGGCTTCATTGTCAACGGTACGGTGGTGAAACGGAGATCACTTAATATGTTTGGCTATGTTGCTCTAATGGATGAAATTCGGTAGCATAACTGGAGTGAGAGACTCTAGTGAGTACAAGGTTCTTTATTTTTTTGATATTTGCAATGCTATCAGCTTTCCTGTAGTCTTGCTTTTGTGTGTAGTCTCAGTACCTCTCATGACTCTAGAAGGGAAGCGTTTTATTTTTATATTTGAGCATGATGTTTCGTAAAATTAATTGAGAACATCGTGATATATTATATTGCTAAAATAATTCTTCTAATTCTTTATAGCTTGCTCTTTCGACTGATTATTTAGTCTCTCACTTTTTCTACTTTTCAAATTAGCTTTTTGTTAGATTTTGTGACTGTTTTTCTTACTACAGATCCTGCTACAGCTGCTGAACTAGCAAACAAGGAAGAGGTGGATTCTCGTTCTGTTTTTGTTGGCAATGTAAGATCTTGCATCTCCCTGTTATGCCATATAAGTCTAATGTATGAGCTAGATTAGATATAGGAATGCCAACTCTCATTTGATCTTATAATGAATGAAGAGTGTTTACACGCTATTTCCTGACTGGTAATTACTGGACATCCCTGCTGAATTTTTTCAGCATATAGGGATTTAGTGTTTATATTGTCCAAGGCTGCCCATTTTTGGTGGAATTTGAGGTTTCTTTCTCAAGTTTGAGGTAACTTTCCACCCAAATGTCCCTTTTAAGAGAAAAAGATGAATGAGGAAGATGTTGATGGTATTTAATTATTTCCCATGAAAATTTTGTTGGATGTGATGTGGACTTCCTCTTGTGAATATGGTCTACTTTCTTTATTTGTTATTTGTATCAGTTATTCTAGGTTGTATCCTTGAAATCAGTGGTATATGTATTCTTAAATTTCAATTGAGATGGCGTTACACTAATACTCATGGTTCTAGCAGGCAAGAGTTTTCTTGCAGGCCTTTCGATTCTCTTTCTCTGATTCTGAATCAGAAACATTTACGTTAAGTTGTGGTTGCTGCTGCTGTAGAATGTTCTAACTTAGTTTAAAGTAGGTCATTGACGCATATATATTAGCACTTATTGGGAGGAACTACCTTTTAGAAATATCAGGGTTAATGAAGTTTGGATATTCTTGATTTGGGAGATTGTTCTGTTAAAAATAGTTTTTGTCACTTAATATATTAGATCACTGCCTAGTAGTTGATGGAGATAAGTGCTTATTATTTAAATTTACAACTCTTCTTCTATTTTCAAAACTAAACAATAATCCTGTGATATTCAAATCATATCGCTGTGGACTGACTAGTGATAAGATCGTACGACAACCTTTATTTTGTAAAGCATTGCTTCACTTGGAGCCTTTTATGATAAATGCGTGGCTTTTGAAATGTATTATAGAGTTATGCAAGTCATTATTCTGAGAGAACGAGAGGGCTGCTTGAAGATCTTGATTTTTAAGATCATTATGTATGATTTCTATGATGATTATAATGTATGATAAACACTGTATAAATAGGCGTGCCTTAGTTGTACTAGGGGTAAGCGTTTTTTCTTTTATTTTTTTGGGTCAAGGTGATGCGACTCAATGAAGCGCCCATAAGTCATCTTTTTAATTTTTATATAGTGCACCTCACAGGCATGCGTAGTTGTAGTAGTAACCCCATCACCTTGGTGCACCTTGAGCTTTTTTATACATTAAGTGAGAAGCAGCTGAAGAGGTGAAGGATCTTTTCATCTGCCATTTTTGGCGTGTTATTCTTAAGAGAGTTTCCCGTCCCAAAGACAATACGTCGATTTAACCAATTTAATAAATGAGCCTAGTGTTTACTGTTATGTATCATGCTCCTTACAGATTCTTATAGTGGTGTGAGATGGATGTGTTATTCAAGAGAATGTCTCTTATTTTTGGTACATATCCCATGTGATGATGAGTTGAAGTCACACGAGCTTGTGTATATCCACTGAAGCTGTGCTTGGGGGGACCAAAATAAAGGTAGAACAAAATGAATTATGGCAAAGAATTGGACATAGTTAAACAAGGGAAAGAGAGTCAAAATCCAAACATATTTAAACTTAGTCATTTCCCTAATTAATCTAAGATTTCGTGAAGAAACTCATGAGAGGGACCTTACCCCTTTGTAACCCTTCTCCATTTAGCCCATGGGTATAGATTTCCCATTCCCAGCATTTTAAAATTTGCATAAAATATATATACAGTCCTTTTCTAATGTTGGTGCTGCCAAATATGGTTTAACAAACATTTCTCTCTTTTCTCTTACTAGTTGGCTTGTCCTATGTTTCAAAAATGAAAGATGATGTTGATTTTCAATGAGCTGATGTTACTTACCCAACTGTTTATATTCTCATTGATGCATGCTCAATTGCTGTTTGAATAGCATATTTTTGAGGTTGAGCATTTCTGTGCTGTTCCATTTGCATAATAATGATCATATAGTACACCTAAATGCAGTCCTTTGTTCATGTATCTGGGATCTTATGGATTCCTGTTGTAAAAATATCTATGTCTAACCTACCTTGATCCTCACCTTGTTCTGTTGTCTATCTCATCGAATTTTCCGCTTTCTTACTGCACGTCTCTTTTTCTAAATGTAGTGTCTATAGTACTGTCTTCCTTTGTATACAACATCTGAGCATCATATTCTGCTTCTAGTATGTCATGGTTTGACTTAAATGTCTCACTATGATCGCAGGGTTTTCTTCCTCGTCAAGTTCCTTGTGTCTTAATGCTGGACTTGGTACCCCAAATGGAGATTGGTTGGCATAGGTTTAAAAATTGATCTTTATTGGGCTTTGAAGATTGTTATCATGTTTTATGATTTAAAATGTTGTAAAACATGAAAAAGAACAAAAAAAGGAAAAAAAGAGAAAACGAAGAACAATAGTAACAGGGAAAATAGTGGAAAAAGTTGAAAAAAAGTATATATACGTTCCCCATAAAAGATGGAAAAGAGATCTTATTGTCAAAAGAATAGAAGGGGATTCAAAAGTAACTCAAATTGTCTCTTGGATTGTATATTTTCCTTTTTTAAGATCATATTTCTTTCCAAGTGGAGGAACTGAAGTTGGATGGATGGTAAAACTACATGTTTCTGGTTGTGGTCCAATATTAATTCTTCTAGTCTGTGCAAGACTTCACTACTTTCACTGCTGAGGCGGTCCACTACAGCTGGAGCTAGTTGAACGAGCAGTGGCATGCACTGTTGCTCAAAACCAAACAGCTATTGCAGGTGTGATGATGGATGTTGTAAAACTGTACCTTTGGCCATGCAATTCTATTTTTTTTTGTTCTGAAATATTGCTAGGGTAGCTAGGTTATACGTGCGAACAGAGGAAGATAAGTCATGTAAATCTTTCAAATGAGAAAGAAAGGGAGGAGATGATAAAAATTCGTGTAGTTCAAGGGTAGCTAGGTTTATTATTGTCTGTGTTCCTAGAGGAGAATTAGTGAAGTGGGGATGAGGTCTATTTACAGTGAGTGGTTCACACAAATATCTTGTTTTTATAATGCTATCTTAAAGGATAAAAAAATAGTTTTAGTTTACAGGAGGCAGTTTTATGATTATTGGAGCATGAATTTTATATGTTTACATGAGAACAGTCAACAGTGTATGTTATCTTTAATGGTCGGGTTGGTGGGTGTAATCTTGTAGGGTGAATCTGTTGGCTTCATTCTCCAACGTATGCATTAATGTCAATTTTGATGATTGTGGCATCTGCCTCTTGTTGCGAAGAAAACAGGGAGAGGAAGAGAGTAAGTTGATTGGGAGGTATGTAGGTACTCATCAATAAAGGGAATGGGTGTATTCACTGATGATCACCCTGATCGTTCACCGTATGTTTTAATTTGGTTATCTTGGCTCCCCTCTCAGGCCACACTGCCCATGGACAATGAGTGATCCATGATGAACCACCATATTAAGAATTTGCTCGGTACCAGCTTGAGACTACATGAACCTGCTGCTCCTGTTTTGTCATTATTATGTTTTTATTGTAAATCTGTCTGCATTTGACTAACTCACTACCTGAACAATTTGGTTCTGTTCAGGTTGATTATGCATGCACCCCTGAAGAAGTTCAGCAACATTTTCAAGCTTGTGGGACAGTGAACAGAGTGACCATTCTAACAGACAAGTTTGGTCAGCCAAAAGGTTTTGCCTATGTTGAATTTGTTGAACAAGAAGCCGTTCAACAGGCTCTTCAATTGAATGAATCTGAATTACATGGTCGCCAATTGAAGGTAAATTTGTAAATTTGTAAAGGTGGTTTGGTGTGTGTATATTTTGGTGTTCATGCATTGCTGGTGAGGCTGAATTCATTGTTTATCATTTTTGTAAGTTAATCACTTCCGTGTGGCTAATTATCTGCAGGTGCTGCCCAAGAGAACAAATGTGCCAGGCATGAAACAATTTAGGGGAAGGCGTTTTAATCCGTATATGCCATTCCGTTCCCGCAGACCATTTCCTCCACCCTACTTCTATAACCCCTATGGCTATGGGTACGTAACAATTATTTTTGGGTGGTAATATCGTCACAGATTATCATTCCTTGTTTTCTTTGTGCCCCTTGAGCCCTCTCCTGTATCTCGAAAGTATGTGTAAAGTTGATATATTTGCTGATAATTCCCTCACTATGGTACATTCTGCAGGAAGGCTCCTAGATTCAGAAGGCCAACACGTTACATGCCATATTACTAAAAGGAGCTATCCGCGTGATAGGATTCATTGTGTAGTAGTACTAATAGATATCCAACTGTCGTCTTCTGGTTGCTAAGAACATTCAACTTCTATTGCTTTTGTGCTCTTTCAGATGTATGACATACGAATTTCATATTTGTGATAGACGTATTTTGACACGGAGTATTTTTCTTTCCTTCCACCAAGCTGTAGTTCTCACATGGCTTTGGTTTTCTAGTTGAGGCACCATTAAACTGCACGCAAGCAACTGTAACAAACTCCTCACCCCGCCTCCTCTTTTTATATCTAAAAGATAACGACTTATTGATTGCAAATTGCAATGTTATTATCCTATGGAAAAATAATCACTCGAACTCGAAATTATACTCTGTATTATGTAATAGAAATCATAAAAATTCTACTGTATAAAACATGATCAACTCATCCCTAAGAATTCTGCAGGGAAAGGATGATATTATTGGTATGTGTTGCTAGTTATTCGTGGCAAAGTTGTATTTTAGTTCAAGATGTAAAGTTTCTTCAAGCACATATAATGAATGACCCTATAATATTAAAGGGACACATCTAAATAAAGAGTCATTACTCCTACATTACGATAAATCCCTTAATCCCAGTTTCAAGTTAGCCTTAGGAAGCCGATTAAGATTTTTTTGCTAAACTTGATTGAAAGACTGAGGAGGACCTGACATAAGAGACCTAAATACTGGCTTCATCCTAATAACTCCCATAAACATGAGCCTGTAAACTACAACCATACCAACCAAAATTGCGAGGTCTATCCATTTGGAGTATCCCATTTCAGCTTGCCAAAAGTTTCTCAGCACTTCCTCCTCTGTGATGTTTGCTGTACCTCCAACTAGATAATTAGGAAATCTCAATCCTTCAAACTCATTCTTTTAGAACCCTTGATTCGCATACTTGAGGAATGCGATGTAGTACATTGGGTCCTCCCGAAGGGCTTAGGGAGATCGTTTGGCAATCGAAAAAAACCGCCATTTAACATCATTGCACCTTGAATTTCAGCTCCGGTTATGAATTATGATACCCATGAGAAAGTCTGGGACCATGCTTGAAACAATCATCATCAAGCTCTCGACCAACATCACGCACGCAAATTAACACTTACGCAAAATTTAAAAAGTGACTGAAACCTCTTTGAAGGTTTACAAAATTGTAAGCTATTGCCCCTGGAATTAGAGAGATGATGATCAAATAAGGGATCGAAGAAAGCTTGCTTCGATTGTGTAGGCACCAACACTGTAGTGTCCATTGAGTCTTTCTCGTTCAAAAATCTAGCAGCAACTTGAAATGAAGTTTTAATTTTATTGCATTAAAAAATGAAGGCTCACGAATGTAGTTGTATACTTGTATGGAAGGATCACAATTATATGTAGAGCTTTTGATACTCATGCAATTGTGCAATGTATCAATGTCATCAGGGGAAGTTATATAAGTCCTGCGTAGGCCAATATATCTCGCAACGATCTAAAAAGAGCGAAAGACCAAACAATGATTGAAATGGTTAAAACAATGGAGTAATGCCCCTACGGAAATGAAGCTGACTTGGGTTAGATCATGTGGTGGCCTGCGAGTAGTGGTGTAGAATTTGACACCCCTTTGGCAAACGCCGAAACCTATGCTGACACCACTGCAACTGCCCGTTCTCTGCACTTTGTAGAAGATTGTATCATTAATTTCCTAATATAATGCTTAATAATATTATTAATAGTTGTGTTGATCTCAGACACATAAGGCAATTTGTTGCATTAGATGTGTTTTTTTTCTTTTCTCCAGGACAATAGTTGATTTGTCATGTGTACTAAAGTCTAAGCAGCATTAATATCCTACGTATGACAACATTGCCATGCGTGTATAAGGTTAATAGTAATAGCTTGACATTGTTTCTCATTAGAGAACCTGTCCAAAAAACAGATCTGCGCACTGACATGTCATTTACAATTACTGGAGGTTTACTAATAGCTTTACTTTCGCCATATTAAAGTGGTCCTTGTGTTGAGATCGAGCGAATTAGATGGATATGAATATATTAATATGACGCAGTTATCGTTAGTCCAAACAGGTTAATTGGTGGAGCAGGGACCCCTGAAATCCTCGTTATGAGCAAGAAGCTGTATCTGCTCACTTCTTCCAAACCCTCCAACCTGTGGAGGGGAACTGTTTCCTATTGGGCTTTAATGAAGAGGTACTACTAGAGTACTAGTCCACTAAAACAGGGTACCAATATACATCAATAATGACCTAATTAATTTTATAAAGTTATTCTGCATTGTTTTAATCTTGATAACTTACACCCCTTCATTAATATGATAAACCAGATTGATAAAAAATTGTTGACCAATGCCACAGGACACCTTGAACTTGGGAAATATACAAGAAAGGGAAAGTGCTGGAACTCCTGCCATTATCCAGAAGGTTAGAGCATTATCTTGTCTCAAAACCATTGGGAAACAAGAGCATAGTTTTTATAGCAAGATCTGTGGCCAAACTTGGCAACATCAAGAACATTGAAATTCTTGGGTATATAGTAAAGCAAAGCTTCTGAGTATCTTATCCTTGTATATCCAGCCACTCATATTGGGAAACAAACTAGAAATCATCAAAGCAGGACCGAGAACTAAGTAAGCCACTTCACGGGGGTTTTGCCGTGAAACTGCAGAGTGACTTGTTTGGCTTCCAAGCTGTGGGAGATTGTACTTGTGCAGGACCATATATATGGCCCACTACTTGCTCAATATTGACAAGGACTACTCTTTGGCTTTAAGGTCCTCAATCTATCAGGTTAATTCTCATCTTAATTCATAATATTCTCGTCTCTCTTTTATATCTTTTCATTAGTCGCTATACAACTACGGAGCACGTCAAAAAGGTTACACAACCTTTCGCTCCTGTGGCTAGATGTATACAATCTTGAAGTATTTTGTCCATTAGCCAGTGTAACTATTATTGGAAGAAACACGCAACAAATCACATTATGACACATTAATTTGATTTAGAGGAAGATATAAATGGTTAGTATCGAATAGTTGCCTGGCAATCAAGAGAAGAGTTCAAATCTGGGCGCCGTGGAATTTGTGGCTCTACCATATATTTGAACAATTTCTTACATTTTACAATTTCAATTGGAGAAATGAGTATTGGACCTTCAAAAAGGTGTTTAATGAAGTCCTAAATAAATGAAGAAACAATATCGAAACTGGGTTAGAATTAGCTAGTTTCATGCAAGATTCCAAGCCAAGTCCCAAGGAACCTTATTACAAAAAGGAGAGAGGTTCTTAAACAACTGTTATATTAACGATTAAAATGGTTGTCAATCAAGGATAATTCATATCAGGAGGAGGCCATGTTCATATTTTCTCTATTACTTGCATCATGCCTTCCTAAAGGGGTGATTTTTGGCCACAAATTTAGTTGAATAGGCTTCACACTGGAAGTGTAACTGGTGAGTAGATAGGTTTGTGCATGTGATATACAACTCCGTAAAAAGAAACAACCGGGTTTTTAATGGGATCCAGAAAAACAAACTAACAGACAAAGCTAATGGCCTTTTGAATAGACCTGTTCAAATGGGTGAAGGCTCGTTAAATGCCCTTGATCGACCCGTTTGTAAAATGATCTAATCAATAATGGGCTTAATAAGTCGGTCTCTTAAAGGGTCATGTTTTATTGGGTTTTTAATGGGTCAAGTTGGATCAATAATGGACCTATAGTTATCAAAACTTTTAAACACTATCAGGTAACAAATTATTTTCACTTACTTATCAATGATTGACTACAAAAAATTAGAGGTGATACACATAAACTATCTCTTCTAAAGATAAAAACTACTCTTTTTAGACGGCTCGGCCCGTTATATGTCTCATTTGGCTCAACACAGCCCGGCCCATTTTGCTTGTGACCCATCCCGACCCTGACCCAACCCAATACACATGTTTACTTTTGAGTAGGGTTCTTTGTGCTCTCCTTTCTCTGCTTAATTTTGTCCCGAGCTCGTACTTTAAGTCTTTTGGGAGTTTCAAGTGTTTCTTGTGTAAGCTCTTACCTAATGAAAAAGGGGTTGTCTTTTATCAAACTAAAGCATATACCAACTACTGTATTCCAAAATGATTGGATTAAGGCATTGTTACAGAAATAAACAACAATCATATACAATATCCGGTAGAAAATAAAATACGAAAGCGATAACAATTGGGGAACCACAGCCCGGATCACCATGGACAGTACTTCACTAATAATGATAACTGCCACTATAAAATCGGGATTACACTCACTTCCGTACGACTAGTGTATATGTACTATCAATTAGTATCACATACACCTACGGACCTACCTCACGTTACGCTCTCTTTAAATGTGTTCTTTGCTGCTTCACACACTCTTACTAGTGAGCCTTCGCACTTGCACACTCTACTGCACATCATAATGCATATATACCCCAATATATAGGAGCAATTAATCGACATTCTAGAGCTCGGTAGAAACATCTAGACTCTAGAGTCAATGTATGCATCCTCCTTTGACTTTTGCTTCACCAAGAAACATCCACTGTCATTTTGCTACAAACTTCAAATACTCTTGTCTAGAGTATTCTACTAAACCCGCTACCTTCTAGGATTTTCTACTGAAACAATCTACCAACCTTTCATCAATTTAACGGCCCCTTTTCTTCAATATTTTTTGGATTTGGGGTGATCAGTCCAACAGGTGTGAACCATAATTAGCCCGATCAAAATACAAGTTCGAATAATAGAAAAACCTATCAGTTTTCCAAGTTTAAACTGAACACACAGTTGGAGAGACATTAGGCCGGAAAGGTCAAAACTACTAGAGTAAGAAAGGAAGGGAAGCATCAAGCAGTTCAAACCAGAGGCTGGAAAACAACACTATCAGGGAGTGGAAAACTGGAAACAATTTTAGAAAATAAATAAATAAAAAGAAATAGCAAAACAAAACTAAACTAAACTAACAAACAAAATGTACACTTTTGACTCTTTGAGAGACCTATTAAAATCAGAAACCCCAAATTGCAACTCACCAAGCAAGACAGCCTTTGCACCCCAAGTCATGATGGGCAAATTTTCAACATATTTAGGGAAATCTGGCGTTCTCTGACAGTAGGGGGTGTATCAGTGAGTTAAAGGCAGCAAGAGAATTCCTGCCTCTTATACCCACCCAATGTATAAGGAAGAAGAGATACATTTGGAGAGATAAAGGACATCCAAACAGACATAAAACCAAATTGTAGCTTATACACACCCCACTGCACACAGGGGAGAACTTATCTGCAAGCCTCTGCACATCTACCACCCAGTCATCCATAGGCCACAGCTTTGTTCCTCGCTATGCTGAAAAAGAACAGAGCGAAATTGAGGATGGTAATTGAAAGAGAGACTTGGGAAGGTGGGAGGATGCAACTGTGAATATTTAGCTACAAAAACAGTAGGCAAAGAAGAATAGAAGAGAGACTTTAGCAGCCGCAGAGAAAGTATGCAACATACACATAATTAAACTACCAAGGGACAACAATCAGATAACAATTATACGTGTGAATACGTGCCCTTAGGGGATATGGCAACAATCCAAAATGGATACACTAGGTATAGCCCCCATCTTCCTCCTTTGGATTATTGTCGCATCACTTGGGAGTATGTACCACAAGCGAACCTAAACAATAATGTACCAGCACATAGTTTCTTGGGGAAGAAAAACCATAACACGATATAAAATACAATAGTTTGCGAGTTTGACTAAGTTGATTACACCTGCCACCAACTGAAAGTTCCATAAAAGGGAGTAGTCCTAAGGGACATCAATATGAGTCTTGCTCTATAGTAATACAGTATTTACTTTATTACACAAGTCCACAGAACAGTTTCTTGCTCATGCGGTAAGAAGCTATGAAAATCAGCCAGAAATCATGTAGCACAAGTACACAAATAAGGCAATGACAACAACAAGAAATGAATCCACAGATAGTTCATTATTCAATCCTTCTTACAAAAAAAATTGAGCAGAAATGACTTGAAGTAGAAACATCTCGGTGTTCTCGAACACAAGTTAATGGCTAGATGAAAATATGAGCTTTCAAGATTGAACAGGTCATATATGAGTTTTATGATCACTAGGATGTGTAATTCCAACAAAGAACTTTTTCTTTGGGTAATTAGTTTTGATAAGAAAATTGACCTAACAGATTGATGGAACCATCAAAATGTGAAAATGAAATAATTTATATATATATATATATATATATATATATATATATATATATATATATATATATATATATATATATATATATATATATATATTTATAACCAAAGGATTCAATCTAAGGGAGAAAAATGAGAAAGAATAAATTATAACATTTAATATTAAAAATAATAATCATGTACATACAATGAAGAAATCAGCTTTGGACATCGAAAATATCTCTGACCAGTTGAGCTCATTTAATATTGGAAAAAAAAAAAAAAAGTGGAAATGGCAAATGACTGAAAAGACAATGCTAAATTGCACTGAACCTTGCTCCCAGATTCTGTATTGTTTTCCCTTAAGGTGTCACATGAATGACCTAGTAAGGTTAGCATTAAAATGACAAGAAGATTATACACAAATCGAGAACCATACTTTAGGGATAAGGAATATTACCCAAATGGTTAACATTTTGTGCAAACATTCATTTGAGAACATCTCAAAACGAAGTGGCGGTACAATAAGGTAAAGTAACAAGCACCCACAAGATTTGCAAACAAAAAATGCCTGAGGGCAAACATGAATAAACAAATTTACCACAGGCAACGAAAGAGTCTGAAGGTGTCAGGCAGTCCAAGATATGTAAATGATCCTGTCCTTTTGTATTCTTCAAAATCTTCATATTGACAGGATGAAATTACATCCAAATTTTTCACTACAAACTGTTGGCACTTAATTTGAACATAGAGATCGCTTCAGAGGCACAATGTCACGTTTCTGAACCTTCTTCAACAGTTGGAAGTCCAGTCTCTCTAGTAAAGGCTGGATTAAGGAACTTTGCAACAAAAGCCCACAACTTGTACACATCATCAAAGTTGGACAGAAAGCTAAGTGATGCAGTAACAACCTCCACCCTAAAGAAGCCACTTTTTCCATCAAAACGGCCATTTGCCATTGGCTTGCATAATGTTGTATCTGTAATGCTCAATTCCCCATTTAAACTCCCTGGAGCATCCATAATCCTCATACGGCTAAGGATGCCAACTCCGAGACCAATGCCATGTGCTTCAGCAAGCTTTTGGACAATCTCTGGATTAATTAGCCCCAAGTTGCAATTTCTCACATTGAAAGCCACGGCAGCACCTCTTTCATATTTAATTTTAGGGCCATAAATTTGGACTAGAGGCACATTTTTTTTATCGTCTGGACCAGGGTATCTCAATTGCAAAAGTGATGTCACAAGCCAATTTATCAAAAACCGTAATCTAGATGTAGTTCTATTGAGGCCCAACATGTTTATATGATCAAGATGCCGGCAAATTATCTCTTGTTCTCTCCTATCAGATTCTGGGTCATCACCAGAGTCTTCATCACTTCCATAGTCATAGTCTTCAATATTTCTAGCAGACGTCTCACCTGCCTCCAAGGTATGACCAGAGTGTTCTCTGTGATTGTCCTCAGTACTGAAGGACACCCTCCTGCCTTTACTAGCAATATCATCATCTTCAAAGCATACTACCCTGCCACCAGGAAATTTATTGCCATCCCTCCTTCCCAAAAGCCTGAACTCACCTTCTGTTTCTCTTCTGATAGCACTTTCTTTCGACTCTGCACACACTTCAGATGAAATCTCACGGGATGCTGAAATGCGACAGTTGTAATTGGTTCCATTTACCGAAGAATTCAGGGATGTTTTGTTGCTCACCCTTCCATGTTCATACTCCTCTATCTCATTAACAGTGTAAATCTCCTCATTGCTCTGATGGACATTAATGACATTGCGTGTAACTGATTGAACTGCGGCGTCAAATGATAGCATATGATGACCATCATATGTTGGGCTCCTGGACTTGTTTGCTGCTGGTTTTGGGGAGACTCTCTTAGCATCCTTCCTCCCAGTAAACCATGAAGGTGGTGAAGGAGTGGATCTATGTCTTTCCAGTTGGCTCACATGTTCAGAACCCATGGGGCTTTGACCTAAGTCAATCCAGAATGAGTTGTCAGATGATTCATCCTCACTAAAGATAGGGCTCTTCATCACTTCCCCAACAGAAATACTCTCAGTCTCTTCGAATATTGTGCTAGCACCATCTCTGTCAGAACTGATTTCATGCTCCATCTCAGTGTCAAAAACATCCTTAACCTGAGCAGAAGTAAAAGCACCAGAAAAAGCTGGCATCTGGGATCCCTTTTGAGTGTCGCCTTTAAATTCTCCATTCTCACCAAGTTCGTCATCCTCGACCCCAATCAGCCCATCAAGACCATCCATTGAATCGCCCAAATACTGTGGGAAGACCGGAGTAATCTTCACCATACCAGTTCCAGTGACCCCAGATTGGTTTTGAAGGCACCCCAACACAGACTTTTTGATTAGGAGGCATCCAAATCCACTGGGATCGAACCCAAACACCCTATAGAAGGATGTGATTATGAAGTCAGGACGGAATAATGACAACCCAAGAGAATCCATATCCTTTGGCCCCAAAGCACCAGCATCTAGCAAAACATGCCAATTGTTTTGTTGTGCCAGAGCCATCCATTGGTAGGAGTACTTGGACCCCGTCACCCTGGACTGAACCGGAAAGGCAAAAAGGCCAACTGCAGAATCCTTCTTCCTCTTCTTCTTATTCAAAATCTGCTTCCTAAGATCAGCTGAGCACGGTTTAAGAGTAGGCCACTTAAACCATGCACTATAACTTTTTGCCCCTTTCTCCTTCGCAGCTTGGGACATCCAATTCACAGACTGGCTCTCATGATCAAACATGGTTAACAACTTCTTGTTTGTATGAAAAGGGTATGCTTCGGCCAACAATTTAAAAGCTGAACCTCTACTTACAGTAAAGACAATCCCATATTCATTCTCAGGAATGTTCAAATAATCCATAATCCTGGTCTTAATATCATGCTCAACAGTCCCTTTCTCAGCACCCCCATACAACACATGATTACTCAAATTAGCAGTCATCTCAGACAAACTAAAACTTGAAGTGTCCCAATAATAAAGAGTCTGAAGATGAGAAAACAGCCCAAATCCACAATAATCAAGACATACCTTAGCAGCAGGCCCTGTGAGGTGCCCATACTCATCCAATCTCAGCTGATCAATCCTCTCAGAAGACTGATATTTGGGGTACATAGTGAGGAACTTAGAGAATGCCTCATTAAGAGCAGGAATCGAGTCTTCTGACTCGAAAGTACGCTCCGCAGCTAGAGCAGTAGCTCTAAGAAACTCTTTGAGAGCTTGAAGCCTTGCAAGAGATCTCGACCGGCCAAGGCCGTCATCTTTGTTGACATTAGCCTCAGCATCAGAGTCTAAGGTAGATTTGAGTAAAGACCCATCTTCAGAAGCTTCTTCAAGAGCTTCTCGAAGCTTACTTTCCTGCAATTTCCTGAGAATTGAAGGGTTCTTACTATCTTCCCCAAATTCAGACCCATCTTTTCTCCTACTCTTCTTGTCAATGATCAAAGCAACACAATGGGAGATAGGCTTCCATAATGAGAGATGCATCAGAACTTAGACCAACAGAAAAACCAAACCCCCGATTAACAAAATCAAAAAAAAATTCAGGGTCTCACCTTTCAAGCTCTAATCTTTGAAACACAGATAACACACACAGAGAGGATAGAGAAAGTAAGTTTAAGTTCAAAACTTGCAAAGAGGGAATCAAATTCAAACTTCTTCCTTCAAAATCAAAGAGTCCGCTTTCATGTCAAAAGTTGGCAGCTTCAAAAACACAAAGAATCAAAGAGATTCAAAGGTGAAAATCAAAGGACCAGATTGAATAAAATACATTAAATTAAAAGGAAAAGTCTAAATTGGTCCACTATAAATTCTTCAGCAAAATATTTGATCTCTCTTAGTAAGATCAGACCCAGAAATTTGATGATAAAAATAATAATTTATAATTAATTCAAGCACTAATCTTGGTCCAAAAAAAAGGCATTAGCATTTGACTTTTGAACAATAAAAGGGGGAGAAGTACCATTAAAAAAAATTAAAAAAATAAAGCTAAATTAAACCAACCCCAGTTCTTAAAAGAGGTTAAGTTTCAAAACCCAGAGTCCCAGATCCCAAAAAGGCTGAAAAAGGGGAAAACAGAGAAACCCTAATTGGAAATAGTAACAGAGAAGCTAAGAGTACGAAGAACAAAACACACCCATTTGGACATATTGAGGTGAGAAATTCAAGGAAGATGGAATTGAAGTAACTGGGATATGGTGAGTATGTTTGAATTAGGGTTTGGGGAATCGGGAATTGAAAATCTGGGGAAGATGGAGAGAGAGAGAGATAGTGAGAGGAGGAAGAAGAAGAAAGAATAATAATGGAAGGTTTTTTGAGAGGTCAACAAAGAGGAGCAGAGGAGGTGAAAGTGGGTTTCATTCAATCAATGACTTTAAAGTTTTACCTACCTTCCTCTCTTTTTTTTGTTTTTGTTTTTCTTTATTTCTTTGACCCCTCTGTCTGTCTCTCGCTCTTTCTCACGTTGACGGTTGATCAACTGTTACGCATCCTACTAATCTAAATCTCAGATTAATTTTGGTATTCATTTTTTAATGCAGGGATGGATTTATTACTACTGAGTACTTGCCTTTGTAACTCACAGACTCAACCATTAATGTTTAAATTTTTTAAACAGCTTTTTTATTTGGAGAGTTGTATAAGGCAATGATGTCGAAATTGATTCTACCTTACTTCCTTCGTCCCTTATGTTTGTTATTTTTGTTTTTTTCACAGTTTTTAGAGTATATATATATTATATCTACAATATATATAAATATGTTTTATAAAAAAAATTTGAGTATTAAAAAATTATACTTTAACACAAATCTTACGAGATCGCATATTGATATTTTTTAATTTAAATATCAATAAAAAAAATCATATTTAAGTTTCTCATTATTCAAATTGAGTATTCCAAATAAGAAAAATAAAAAAGAACAAAGGGAGTACATCTTATGTATTAAGAATTTTCCAAGTATGTAGTAGAAGTATTTTTGACACATAATGGTAACTAACTTAGCTGCACAGGTTGAAAATTAAATAATTTGAACTTACATTGTAACTAAAATAACTTTTTTTTTTTGTACAAGCTAGTAGTTGATGCATTATGAAGTAACAGAGTGTTCACTGATATTTAAGGAGGATTTTATGTAAGATCAAACTACTTCTAACTTTATTTGACTCTCAATGGCACTAACTATCTTTTGAAGAAATACAACAATATTTTAATCTCATTACTAACAAACATTGAATTATCTTTGTACTTAATGCAGTTCGTGCATCAAATTTGAAAAGCCCTTATTTGAGCAAATTGGTTAGGATATTGTGTGTTTGATTGTATGTATGGATGAATGATGGGAAAGGGAAAAGGGGAAAGGGGAAAGGGGAATTGAGTATTGCATTTTCTCATCAGGTATTTTGGGGGAAAGGTTTGTCATTTAATGCAAGTAATCAAAGAGCGCAACAAGTTTTCTAGATAAGTTTGATTTACTGCACTTTTAGAGTACAGGGTAAAAATTTGAAATTAACAAAAGTGAGATGTGCAAATTGAAATTTTGATGCAAAATATGTTATTATAGAGAATTAGAGAGAGGGTAAATAATAAGATAAATTTGGGTTTAACAAGATGATTATCATGATCAACTGGTTAAACCCATATTTATCTTATTAGTAGAAGAAGATTTATAAAGGGTGTAACACAACAATTATAACAAAATATGACATTGCATTGTGATTTTCATTAAAATACGTTCTTTTTTTTTAACACACTATCATTCCACACCTTTATTTATCAATAAGTTTTATAGTATTTTTTTACGTATCAAATTAGAGTTAAACTTTATTCTCTTCAACTTAATTTTGCATAAAGTATTTGAACTAAATAAACAATATATTTATTAAACTCTTTTTTTACATATTGATAGTTATATATATATATATATATATATATATATATATATATATATATAAATTTATTCTTACAAGTTATTAATTGTTGTTGAACTAAAATTATATTTCTAAGTTTAAATTGTTTTAATAAATATTATTATTATTATTATATTATTATTATTATTATAAGGTGAGTTTCATAAATTATTATAAGGTGCCCTTAGCATTGCCTTTATAGCAAATTAAATTAACACAACATTTCCCGCATTGCATTATTTATTAATTGTCTAGTTAACTTCTTCTTTTTTTTTTTTTGAAAAAAAAGCCTAATTAACTTTTATTTTTTTTAACTGTGGCGTGAGTCATAGTAGAAGCCAAAACTTAGTGGAACTAAAGCTGGAATACTTCTGTGTGTAAAAATCTAATCAAACTAGAAAACAAAGCATGCTAAGTCAAGTAAATGATTCATGACTTGGCTGAGTGTTCTGAAAAGAAGAGAAATCAAAAGCAACTTCGAAAAGCAAATTCTTGTCAATCATCACTCTCGTCTAAGATTACTTTTTGCTATGTAAATTAGAAGACATAGTACAGTTGTTTAGATATTGGTTAAAGAAAAAACCATTGGATTTTTTAAAGTATAGGAATATCATAATCATTCATTTGTAAACTAATAATAATACGAGTAATAAAAGTTGATGGTGATAGCATGCAGTACTAGTTTAAATATTGACCCAAGTACAAATTTTAATTTTTTAAAAATATAATGGAAAATATTTTGATAGACAATCCAAAATGAAAAATGTTTAAGATAATGGGGTAATCTTTTAGGGACAATGGTTGTGCACTTGGTGCAAAACAAACGCAAGGAAGTTTTTTTGCAATTGAGGTAACGTAATGAACATTTCGTTTACAAGAAATGAACATTGGAAGTTTAATAGTTTCCCCATAAAATATAATAATTGATGTTATAACGTCGGTAAAATATTAAATAAAAATAATAGAATCTCAATGCTTTATCATTGCAAATTAAGAGCATTAATGACGCAAATTACGAAATAATAATGATGTTGTGCTATTAATGATGCAATAGTTTTGTACTGATCACTAAAAGTACATTTATTGTTCATTCCAGTGATACATAATATTCATTTAATAATACATAATGTTCATTTTAATAATACATAATATTCATTTTATTAATAGATAATGTTTATTTCTATAATACATAATGTTCATTTAACAATAAATTTTTTTTTTGTGATATGTACATTTCTATTTTGAGTATGCATAATGTAATCATATATACTTGAATGTATATTATATGATGTTACAATGAACATTTCCTTTATAAGTAATGCATATTTGCGTATTAAGAAATGAACGTGATAATTTCAAAATCTGTGTGTGAATATTAAATCATAAAATGAAAAATTATTCAAATTTAAAAAGAATCTCAAAATTCTGTACGTATCTTATTCCTAATGCAAAAATAATAGAATTTCAAAAGTATTAATGACGAAAATTATAAAGCATTAATAATGACATATACTGGGAAATAATGAATTGAACTGATCATTAAAACTTCCAATGTTCATTTCCTGTAAACGAAATGTTCATTACATTATACCAAGTGAAAATAATGCACCGTTTTATACTTAAATTCCGTGCGTTTTATGTGTAAATTCCATGTATTATGCACCCGGGTGCATAATCCTATTTCCGTTGAAAGACGGACCAAAATAAAAAATGAGACAATATTTAAGGGATGAGGAAGTAAATCATATCTATCCCTTATACTGAGTTATTGCGGTTTTCCGCTTCTTCCAACACCACCTAATTTCACAACCAATATCTCCAACTAACTGAATCACATTTATGGTTTACTTATAAGATCGATTTTCCACAATTATATAATCAAAATATACATGCGCACTCTCAGGTCTCTTACTCATATATTACAAGGCGTGCATCCCATATACGGAGTAGTAACCTAGTTGGCTACATGTACACCCGAATATATAATAATCACATGTTAAAAATAAAAGTTATGAATTGAATTATATATGCATGTTCTTTAAAATAAAGTTTTATTCTCATAAAGATATTGCTCAACTCATTTCATAATATGGAGTATCTGTTTTCAATTTTCACTTAGTGATATTTCTTTCTCCCTTAAAGTTGATAAAAGGCTGAACTGAAAACACATGTATACAATAACAAGACACATGTATACCGTACTTTTTAATAGTTTAATGGGTTGGGTTAAAAGGCTATTGCATTAGTGCATCACAGAAAGTGTCCAAAAAGGAAAATAGTTACACGAGTTGATCACTAGTTTGTCAAAATAAATTCCATCACTGTAATTATAAGTCTTATTTTGACTAGATATCTTATTGATGTGCGTTCTTTTAATAAGATAAAACGTAGTTCATATGATCATATCCATACATGAACAAAACCTTGTAAATATGGAGTATAAATGCATTGATTTTTAAAGAGACAATGGCTTCTCCTAAAACAAAACTAGATAAACTAAGCAAACTTATAGGATGGAAGTAAAGAAGTAAATTTTACGGAAAACAACATAAGCCCTCTGTATTTATAAAGGTAACCAATATAATCTCCATATTTCTATGCTTTCATGCAGTGTTAGAATGTAAGTTTTCATTGTTTTGAATCACTGTAGTTATTTTAAAAGAAGCTTATGTCGATTGGGCATGAATTCATTCAGATTACTGCAACTAATAAATGATTGCTGATAACTCTAAAAGTAAAAAAAAAAAAAAAAAAAAATTACCAAAACACTACTAAAATTGAGAATTAGAAGTTGTATAGGCAGTAATGTCAACTACAGAAGAATCCCAACAAAAGGTCAACTAGAAATGAAGCATATCTTGTAGATTACTCACGACAATGAAAAAGACAATAATCACTACTAACAAAATTCCCTAACGATAAAGCTATTTTACGTGAGTTTGTCCATAAAAAGTAGTACTACAAGTCAAAAAACTGTGAATAGGAGTCGTCAATTTCTGCTAATTTGTCCAGTCTAGTAATTTATTAATTGCTTAAGTTTATAAGACTAACAACAGTATACATCTATTGTTGCAACCATCTGACTCTTGACAAAATCGCCAACCAAAGCCTAACAAATTTGTTGACCATAATTTTGTTACATGCAGCATTTCATCGTCCAAATCACGTGCATCGGTGCATGTCAGAATAGTCCTACGCAATTTATATATTTTATGATTGATTCCCCAGCAAAAGAAAGTCTACTTGTTGCAATGCAAGATTTTGAATTCTCACTTCTCAGCCTAGCAGAAGTCAATGGGTAGAATTTGTAGAGAAATTCTAGATGGTTAGGTTGGGTAAGTTGCCCCCTTAGTCGCCAATAAATCCATTGTTACTTTGCTTCAAGTCTGGTTAATTTGAGCATATTCTGCATTCCTAAAATCCATTGTTGCATCCATAATGAGGCTCCAGATCTTCTAAGGGATTTGCCGAATCCGCCTCAAAGAGTTAACAACCACAAGACCATATCCCTCAATTATCATGAACTTCCAGTATCCTAGCAGAGCCTCGTAGAGGTCGTCCCCTTTTTTGCACCATCGAAATTTAGTTTGTGGAATCGCAAGGGAGGGAGGATGCGACCATTTGGCTTCGCTCTATCTAGAAGTTAGATATACCTTTATTGCGTGTATTTCCTTAGCAATTTAAAGATCAAGAAGTCCAATCGTGATTTCTCTACGTAGTTTATATGAGTGTAGATCTAAATCCCTTTACGTATGTTAGCGAGAATAGAAGAACACTTCCCACTTTTATGAAGAGCATGTACGAACTATGTGGTATTGGAGTATTGGATTCATGTATCACATATAATATTCATCTCCTTATATTTATATAAAAAATGGAAGCTTGATGAACTAGTGTGTTGTCCTCTTCCTAACAAAGTAAGGTTTAGTCAAACCCATGAGCCTTAATGGGATCTTAGTAGTTTGATGACTTTGATCCAATCAATTACACTAGTGTGCAACCCTACCCTATAAGAATCGGCTAATATTAGTACCAAGCCCAATTTATAATTGTATTGCACTTAATTGGTTTCTAGATAAATTTTACGACTACCTAAATTAACTGAATCGATACTTTTCATTATTTAATCCTATTAAACAATTAATAAGTCTAACGCTTTATTGTATAACATATAATTCCTTCAGTATATTGTTTCTCTCATAAATTAGGTCTTTCTACAATGCCAAAGTTTTGGTTGAAATTCAGAAGTGCGATGATTTTTTGTCTATGGCGCAGGATTACACAAGCGTTTGTAGCAAAGGGGCATTTTGTGAATAAGTGGAAAGAACACAGTTGACAAGCGTTTAATTTCGTCCTATCCCACATTCTGTATATAGTCGTGAAATCTTTGACTCTTTGCTTAGGGGAAGAGTGGAGCCACTGAAAAAATCATACAAGCTAACTCCCCAAATATCATACAAGGGTCTATAGTCTCTCCATTACCAACTTGTCATCGTAATCCTTTCCCAAAGTTAATACCTAATTTTAGTATGAATATCAATATATCATTACTTATTTCATAAATCAATCTCATTTTAAATTCTCTTCACAATATATAACGAAAATAAATTATCAAATATAAATAAAGACTTTTAAAATAAATAAATAAAATTTTTCTAACAACTTTCAAATAGGTTATTATTGACATCCTTTCAACAACTTGAAATAAAAGTAGTGATCAATTAAAATAGCTCAATCTAGTAAATAGCATGATGTTACACTCAATTTGTGAGTAAATCCCCCTTGAAGTCACGAGGAGAATCTCCTAATGTAATAAGGCCATGTAGTTTATAATATATACATACTACGTATTTCAAATACTTGCTCTACGAAACTTGTGAAGAGTATATCAGCCAACAGCTTCTGCGGAACTAGGAAAATGTCGCCATTGTAGAGGCCAAATAGGAAGCACGTATCTAAGTAGAGACGTTACAACATTTAGCCTTTTCCAATATTTTATTTCTCTACTACCCATATAATTTTTACTGTGTCTGTCTGCTATAAATATTGTGGCTCAAACTTATGCAACCCCTGCCCTCTATCTAAAAATAATAGGCCTATTGTATTTTAATGAAACATGTAGGTGTCCGCTTTCTACTATTAACATTAATATCTACTACACTTTTTTTTTAGTCTTCTTATGAGATCCATCGTGGTTGACCAGAAACAGTGCTGACTGATGAATTTGTCCCAAGTCCTAACCCGAGTTTGATCGATATATATGATGGTGGACTTCATTTTTCAGCTTTGCTATCTAATGCTAATTTTATACTTCATACTTTCTTAATCATTTATTTGAACCTATTACCAATTACTTTCCACGGTGTTGCGCTTGCATGTTGCATCATCCAAATTTCAAATTTGGATTTATATATAAAAAACAAAGCTAGTGCCTACGGCCTACTGCCTAATTAGTGTCGTTGACATGCTTTTCTTTTAGAAACTATAGATCGGCTGATTTGGCTCAATGTCTTTGAGAGTCTTGGACTGTCTCTAAGTTGTTATTTCTAAATCCTACTGATTTTTTTTCATAAATTAGTTTTATTAAAAGAAATGTTAAAAAATTCTAATATTAATTTCAATTCCAAACATTTTTTAAAAAAAAAAAATTAACACAGACATAAAATAACAAAAGGAGATGAATGTTCAATTTTGAGACAAAAAAAATGCCTGAATCACGAAAGTAATTATACCATATTATATTCGGGGCCATACTCCCACATAGTTATGTTTGCCATGGATAATGCAATGTAAGTGTAGGCTAGGTTTTATTTTCTGCTACTCAAAGCTCTTTTGGACAGTGTGAACTCTTAATAGGAGTGTCAAATCGGGTTTACGGTTGAGTCGGTTTTCGAATCTTACTTTTCGGATCATAATAAGGTTGATTTCGGATAACTTATCGGTTCGGGTATGATTTTAACAGTTTTGCTCTTAAATAAGAGCTTTTTGAGAGTATTATTCTTTCTTAAATAGGCAAAATGATACGGATCCCACTGCTACTAATGGATGGCTTCAATAATGATTAGCTAGACCCACTTCTTTTAAAGAGTTCCCCCAAAAAATATTTTTTCAAAAAGAAAAAAAAAAGTGAACCCAATACCATGAATCATCTCATCACAAAATTGAACATGATACAAAATATAGAAGAATTGTAATGATTGATGATATCTTTCCAAAAAGACGTCTTATGGTGCTAGAAAACTTTGTCGATCCGATCATACATTCATACTCATCAATCACATAAGTGATCAATTATAATGACCAGGCTATACACTACAAAGCGGACCACAAGGGCGCATCTTATATTTGTGCTTTATCTTAGCGTACACCCTATTGTAATATTTGTATATTTTTACAAGAGATCATAGGGATAATCAGGAGGGTGCTTTTGGAATGAATGCACTTGGGTAAGGTCTGTTTAATCTAATCATAGGGATCAACAAGGCTTAAATCTTATATATGTACAGTGAAACAAGGCATTAAGAAAATTACGGAGCTTAAAATGATGCAGAAAATCCTGACTCTTTACTTCAGAAAGTTCAGGTTTCAGCCAATCTTCCTTAAAAAACCACGTCATTTCTAATATTATTGTAAGGAGCGTATTTCTGCGTCGCTCGAAAATCTTCGAAGGATACCCTAATTCTTCATAATCAACTGGTGTCAAGAGTAATATAGGATGCAGAAGGGTTGTTGTGATATAAGAACAGAACCTGAAGAGAATTAGAAACAAAATTGTGAGCAGCCATGGTATTTGGCAAAAGGTGATTCCTTTTCTACAGCAATTTGCTTCACAAAGTATAAACACACACACACCCAACTAGACCTGTTCAAATGGGAGGGATTTCGTTAAGAGCCCTTAACCGGCCCGTTTATAAAAGGGTTTAATGAATAATGAGCTTAATAGATCGGTCCCTTAAAGGGTCATGTTTTATTGGGTCACTAATGGGTTAAGTCGGGTCACTAATGGGTTAATTCGGGTCAATAATGAGTCAATAGATTCCAAGACTTTTAAATACTATCAGGTAATAACTTATTTTTACTTACTTGTCGATGGTTCACTACCAAAGATTAGAGGTGATACATTATAGAATTTTTGAAGTAATTTTTGACTAAGGCCTTCCATCAATCATCACCTCCATGGCTTCCATACATTATAAAATCATAAAACCTGAAAAAGGAAAGTTCAAAAACACACCTATGCCTAAAATGAGAAAAACTCTATTAAATAAAATGGGAGAAAACTCATAGGCAAAACCAACTTATTCCCCATGTCCACCAATCCTCATTCACACTTTGATGCACCTAGAAGATCTGTGTCTTCATAAGCCAACAACTCTCCCATGGTAGCATTCTTCTTTGAAGTTCCAATCAATCCTTCGAAGTTGACATCCTCTATCATATCATCATCTATAGATAAAAACTATATTTTCTTTAGACGGTCCGGCCCTACTCGGCTCGTTATGTATCTTCTTTGACCCAACCCGTTTTTCTTGTGACCCATCTTGGCCCTGACCCGACCCAATACACAGGTCTACCCCCAACCCACACAAAAAACCCACACGAAGCTATTCCAATTGAATGCAAAAAGTGGCATTTTGGTAGTAGTAGATAGGCATCGGCATTCAACAGAAGTCTCCTTTTCTTTTGTTTTAGAGAAACAAATAAAATAAACGCAATTATGATTCTTCATGATTATAATACAAGTGTTATTCCTATGCATGGCATACAAAAAGGCATGTCCAAGAATACAAATAAACATAATGGTCCTGTCTAAATTTGGCAATTGCATACCAGCAGAGATGAAGTTGTAAAGCGCAGAGTGGAAGAGTTGAAATCATAGTTTGGTCCGGGTAAAATTGCAAAAATATACATGGGCAAAGGAAGAAAATGTGGACTATGCTCCACCAGAAAAACTGCTTCCTAAGATATAGAAGGGAGATATTTAAGGATGAATATTAAAAGTATCCATAGATACCAGGGTAATCGCCAAAAAAATCGCAATGGAACTAGAAAAATATGAATAAAACAAGAACAATTTTGAAAACAAAACAAATCAAAAGAGAGCAGGAAAGTTAACAAAAGTGCCAAAAGCAATAAGGCACATGCAACAGTTTACCCCTTTTTAAAGTTAAAAAACATTTCTAATATTTTCTTTCTTTTTTTTAAGAAAATAATATTTTTGATGCAAATATTGATGATGCTGATGCTCGAGCGCGTGTGGGTTACATAGAAGCACAGGAAGGGGAGCATAACAAACAATACAATGAGCTGACACTGACAGAATTAGCTTTAGAATAAGAATATTGTAATCAAGTAACTGAATTCTGTTATACAAGGATGATGGTGTAAGATATAAAGACATGAAAAGCATACGTAAAAAGGCGTGAATGAAATACAATATTCCCATATTTTCTCTATTCTCTATTCTTCTTCCTCTGTTAGTTTCTTATACAATCTTAATCATTTCCTAGTGTGTTCCATTGCCAGGAGCAGCGGCCTTAGCCATGAGCTGTACCAATTTTCTACTTGTTTCTTAGATGAGAATTTTTTTTTGGGCAAAATATGACTTGCGTTTTTATCAACTACAATGAAAATAGAAGGATAAAGAGTCATCTGAAGAAATATTAATGAAGGAAACAATGTGCCAGTCATACTTTTCACCATTGAAAGACAATCTTGGAGACAGGGCAGACAACCCATGAAGTAGCAACAAGTGAAGCCACGTAGACTACATTATCGACCAGTTCTTACTTGATATGTTCCAGCTCTGTTTAAATCATTTCCCTCAAATCACAAACCTCAAACATATATTAAAAAGAAAGCTGGTCACAGAAAGTGTCTTCTGAGACTCATTCTCATGATCACAAATAGCTACAATATCCATATATTGCAAAGATTTACCAGCAGATAATCCTCGAATTATCTATAGAAACTACATTGCCAAAATGTACAAGCTAATTTACAAAAGAAATATGAGAGTTATATAAAACTAAACACTCAGGGTATAGCAGCTATTCTCCAGCAAATCATCCCAGAGTCTCAAACAACCTACAGGTAAAAATTGCAAACCAAACATGATACAAAATCCAATTACACAATCGTTTATCTCCATATCAATAACTAAGAAATTCTCCCCTAGCTCTCTCACTTATTGATCAAATTATTTTCCATAAAGATATTAGGCTGCTCATATCACATATCAATAGACAATAAAAAAGAAAAAGAAAAATAGAAATACCATAACCAAAAAAATACTCATTGAAACTGAATTTTTACCACATTCTGAACATAATCCTTAAAAGTCGTATCATTTTAAAACTAAAAACCATACTCTTATTAAATAAAATTTTGATCTAAGGCTTACCTTATAATCAGGCAAAGGTAGAGGAACCATACCAAGCTTCAAAGTTCGACCTTCTCTCAAAATAAGAACCAAGCATGTGTCACAGGAATCGACATCCTCAATGACCATATCTGGGTCATCAACATATACTGTCTGTATTGTATGACCAATAACTAGGAATTATGACAAGGCTATCAATTTATAAGTTCTAAACTCTATTGACCATAACAACACTTACTCTTAGACATAATTTCGTAATATCAATGAATTTAAGGACCAAGTTCTCTCATATGCACTCTTCCTAAATGCTTCACATTGACAGGAAGTATCCCTCAGGCAAAGAAAGCCATATTATCTTCCAGCAAATGAAAAAAAAAAAACCTACCATTTAATTGAATTTACATTTAGAGGCCTTGAATAAGTGTCTAGAAAGAGATACTTGTGGCTGAACAACTAAAACGCACCATGGCTGAAAGTTGAAAGAAGGAAGGTTTAAGAAATATATTAGGCTAGTTAACCCTCATATCTAAAAGAAATTCACTCAAATTTATTGAATTGACCTAGAGAACATGGTAGTTTAACAAAAAAAAAGAACATGATGCCTTTGGAACCAGAGGAACTTTAAATTTGGCATAACTGGAAACCTCACATACCTCCCAGACTCTATCACCGGGGACAATGTCAACAGGTGAGTGAAGAAGATAATGATTATCTACTGGTTGTCCTTCCCACGCAGCATCTGCAAGTAAATAAAGATATCTTTGATGGTGCTCCACAACACACTAACGTTATGGATTCGCAGATTCTATCAAAAACACCTGAACGCGACGACAAACATTGATTCAGAACACCTCAAAGTTAGAAACGTTCCCAGAAGATGGCCAAAAAAATAATATTTTAATTAAAAAAATATACCTTTGAAACTGCACCTGAAAATATATATATAGAAAATATGATGTTATCGTTAAGAACTAATAAATTGGGTGGTATTAAATGGTGATGCAAAACATCATACCATGATATAAGAATTAAAGGTCTTAAGGAGCATATTTTATGTTATAATCATATGAACCGTTGTATAAGGATTTGTGAGATTGTGGAAGTTGTGATGTGCAAAATTTGATATATTTTTCAAAAAATCTATCAATCTGATATATATTTTTAGTTTAATACATTAACTGCTAAAACGGATAATATATTATTATTATGTAGGTTGATCTAGGATCTTTTATAAAGGTCAAGTAGTGTCTCCTATCTACGTTCATCATTACCACTCTGATGTGTAATTTGCTTAGAGAGTAGTGTATGATTATTTTAATAAAACGGTTATCGTAAATCGTCTGATCACTAAGACAATCATTTCCGGCTCTCATCATGATAATTGACGCCTAAGAGAAATAATAACATCAAAATTCATGATCAAATGGAGCAGAACAGTAATCATCCTCTTACAAGAGATTAGAGGGCTAAGCAAACTGCAGCAATTCAAGTTCTGCTCCTCGACCTTAGCCTACTAGCAACACTATCCATCCACCTTTGATTCTGAATGTTTAGACTTTTCATGACGATGCTGATTCTTCTCCAGGAGTTCCATTTGTTTTCGCAGTAAACTCACCAACATCAACATTTTCTTGCTTACACCTTCTAGCTGGTTTTGACTTTGACTCATCGACGGTGGGTATTGAAGAATTTGGACCATTCCTCACCAGCATCAGTACTTAGACCTTTTCCTTGGTCTTCCATCACCCCTTTGATTTGGATCCGACTCACCAACAGTTGCAGCCTCACTTTCCGATTGTGGGTTGAGTTCAGTCTTCTCTAACACTGCTTTGTCACCAGAACTATCAGTACTTTCGTTCTTAGACCTTTTCCTTGGCCTTCCAACACCCCTTGGCTTTGGATCCGACTCGCCAACAGTTGTAGCCTCACTTTCAGATTGTGGATTGAGTTCAGTCTTCTCAACCACCGCTTCATCACCAGGAATATCATTGGGTGCTTCCATGCCCTCAAAAGGAAGAGCCCTTTTTGCAGATTGCAGAGCATCAGAATTCTTCTCTGAATCTGTAGGAGCACGTTTTGTCATAATGAGATAATGTGCCACTGATTTGTATCCCAAATTGTTAATCTGGAACAGGAAAGGAAAGTAAAGTAATGAAAAATCACGGAGTACAATAGAAAAACTAAAAAAACTCGGCAGAAACAGTGGAGTTAGATAAGGATGAAAATCTACCCTTTTGTACAGAGCCCCAGTTGGTGCCCATCCTCTAGCTTGGCGACACAAGCTGCAGTTACAAATCCCACGACAAGGAGGGCAAATCCAGTTTGGGTTTAGATTGGCTTCAACCACATGCTCCCCATATCTGCCATTGACATCAATATAGAAACTAGAGGTTCAGAATTGAAGGACAAGAAAAAAGATAGTTACGATAAGAAGAAAAAGGACCTGCAGGGAAAAAGAAAGGTAAGCTCATCATAGACGGACAAACCCCAGTTATGATTGAGCTTCTTTCCTTTCCAGGAAATGAGACGCACAACTCAATACACATTCAATGAGTGAGGGAATGCTTTGGACCAAATGCGCCCAAAAAAATCAGCCTTAACAATAGGTAAAAGATCTTCAACAGCATACTAAGTTGTAAGTATGAAGAAGATAATGAAGACCAAAAGCTAAGAACAAGGAACACATAAAAAGATATGTTGAAACACCCTCCACGAATGAACGAATCCTAAGGATCGATAACCACAAAAACTGGAAACTATAGAGTAATTGCTCAAAAAGTGATTTAGCTCGGATTTTTAGTGCACTTCCACTAATTTGATGATTGAGCTAGAATCTTTGGCTATATTTGATTTCCAATATAAGAGGGTGTGGACTGTGGACGAGTGACTAGGGGATATTTTACAATTCCTACTTGATCTTTCCTCAACAACTTGCATAATTTTCACCGTTTTTTTACGGCTATCCATATTTGAAAATTAAATGTCCACAATATAGTAAAAAGCCTTGAATGAAAGCTTGTTCGGGAGGTTCAGCAATAACTATTATCTATAAAATCAGCCACTTGAGTGTAATTTCTTTACAGTCTAACACCTTCAGAAGTTCAAATTATTCAACCCAAGAGGGCAGTAGTAACTTCTTGCATTATGAGATGACTGCATACTTTAGGAGTTTGTTGGTCAGGTTCATTGAAATATAGTGTATTTATTTGCCGTCAGTCTCTTCACTTCTATACATATCTTAGAATAAAGAGAGTGTTTTCTGTATATAATTATAGATTGCCTGTTTGGATATACTTTAAAGCTTGTGGCTAAAAGGGAGAGTTTTCAGAAGATCGGCAGCAGTCCAAGACAATAAATGGGATTGAATAGAGTTCTTACTTTCTTTTGGTGCTACTCTATGGGCGCATTTTGAGGGGAAGCTTCAACATGATGTGGCATGTTTTAAACTCCTTGAGTTCTAGCTTTGTACGTAGGTTTCTTCAAATTTTTCAATAAACTTTTCTCTACACCAAAATATAGACTTAGATGAGGATGAAATTAGAATATGCATACCTCGTCATCAGACAATCCCCACAAAACTGTCCTTGGACAAGATTGCATTTGCTGCAGTGAGTACGCTGCCCCAGAGTCTTCTGCCTGTGTAACAGATGCATTTTAGTAAGTATCTGCAATCAATTTTAATTTTGTAGCTGTCAAATATCATCTAATTACACTTTCATATCCATAATAAAATAAAGACTATGCAGGATGACAGCCTCATCTCCTTTAGGAACATTAAACCACTATTATATTTGCAAATACTTCTGCCCTAGATGTTGTCACGTCAAAAGCATATGTTGAGTTTAGAAAATATTTTGTTTGACATGGGGCTATTAGAAAGAAAATGGGAACGTCCGCAGCTTAAAATGATAGGTACTTACATATTGTAACTTGACCAAGAAGGATAGTAAAATCAAAAAATGTGGAGCAAGAAAATTCTCTGAGGGTTCATAGAATACATAATATCTTCCCCAAAATCATTGAGGCTTGTCTCATGTGAAAGCACTCCTTAATATTGACCTTCAATGATGCACACACCTTATATGCCCTCACTATACACCATAGAAATAAAAAATGATTAAAACCCATTCCACACAGCACCTTGCGCCAAAATTAAACCAGCTTGAAATTCGAAAAGAGTCAGAGATCACTACTAGGAGTAAAAGGTCCATGAAAACAAACAAGCAACAGCATCAGACTACTTAGAATGAGAGGCACACCACCAATACCAACATACTCATTCCTTTTATCCATTGTCTACCTAAAATGTGTTTGTTCAATAATGTTTCATTGCTTTATCATGACGAACATGAGAGAAATTATTTCCGCAAAAAAAGGCTTTATGACAAATGATAAACTACTTAGTTGGACATAAAATCCAAGTACCATAATACATGATAACCAGATCACCTCTATATCAAGGCTACTTCCAATTAGTATCTTTCTTATTAAGTACTTAAGTATTTGGGGATGACAAGAAGAACCATAGCATGACATTCAAAAACTTATTTTAGAGCATATGATCGACACTGGGAATGAAAGACAGAACGTTCTAGTTACAACTTGCAAGGGCTTCACTTCACTAAGAAAATATAGAAAACATAAATTTTATTTGAAGAAACAGTTTGCAGGAAGAAAACCACTAACATAGCGTGTATTCTGGAATAATGGGAATAGTTGTTAAGACAAGAATAATAGTCAAGCCAAATGGAAGGATTATGAAAACCACTTTACCCATATTGCCAGTATCTTGATCTACAATTTACCCTTTACCTGGAATAAGTCCAAAGTGTAGAGGACCTTGAACAAAGTTAAAAAGTTTTATCATTATCATTTCAATTTGTTTGGTTGAAATTAACAGATGACTTCTATCAATCAAGTTCAAAGTAATGAGTTTTATCCATCCAATTACATTATATCAATAAAGCTTATGCTATATGACTTAAGCCTGTTGATTGGTCAGAAAGTGAAGAAAAGCTGATCTTTTTAGGAAAAACTCCACATTTACTATCAAAGGCTTTAGGTCCCATTCAAAAATATGGATCACTGTGGAAAAGTAATAATTTAGCAATCAAATCCATGCTTATATGTGCAAATAACAAAAGAATCAGAAATCGGAAAGAAGTAAACCTAAAAAAGTTGCTTCAAACATAAATATACAGGGAAAGGATTTCTCATATCAATGATGAAAGTATCTCCTGGGTTCTCAGTGTAACTATGCAAGACTCATACTCTCATGTCGCCATACTTAGGCAAGAGGCTTCAAGGTATGCACATAGGAGAAGAGAGATTCCGGTTAGCATATTTACCATTTATCTAGCTACCACCAAAGACACTTACCTAAGACTTTGATTTTTCCTAACCTCTATTTTCATGATAGTAAAAAATTACAGAACCACAATCTTCAAAAAGAATGAATATAAAGTACCTAAACACTGGAAGATCATCCCATGAAAGGCAGGGAAATGACCCAACAAACTAAGTATAGCATCACAACACATAAGTCACCAATCAGATATACACTTAAAAAATCTCCAGAGTTTAGCATTTTGAAAGTGTTACACTGCTTCACAATTTAGGATAACCTACAGCTCCCAACGACTTTAGGCAGCCGGCTTTTCTGGCTTAAAGAATATTTAACTCTTATAAAAACTCTAAAAAATGACGCTTAACAAAAATGTTAGACAATGAGTCAATGAGGCACTTCTGTTTGTCGGATGTAAAATAATTTTAGACCCATATCAACAAAGTTCTCGACACAAATGCTTGCACACGAATATAAACGCACGCACACATAATACAGTAGCAATAATGAAAAGCTTAATGAGAAAATACAAGTGACAACTGAACCCTCACCGGCACTGATGGCAAGTCTTCCCAGCAACCGAATCATAAATCCGAGTTCCATCCGCTCTATACCCATCAACGAAAAAGGTCCAGGGCATCTCCGTATTCCCCAGCAGCTTCTCATGCTCCTCAGTATAAAGCTCAGGCTTTGCCCCCTCTGCCAGCACAATATCCCTACTTCTCTTTGGTTTCTCCTCCTTTACCTCAACGTAGGTTACAGTTGGCACATTTTGCAGCCTAAACCCATCAGTGCACATTAGATTCACAATTATCCTAAATCTACCTAGACTGAACTACAAAATACCAAATTAATCAATTCAATAAGTCACGCAACACAATATGTAAAACTCACAAATTGAAATCACTGAGCAATTTAATGGTTAACCCATGACAATTTCTTATAACTACTCCCAAAATATAAACTTTCTCGAAACCCCGCTAAGCAATTACGGAATACCAATTGAGCACCGTTAAAAAAACACAACAGAAAAAAAAAATTACAAACCACATTCCAAAATTACAAGAACAATAGCAGCAAATCATAGAATTGAGTAAAAGCAGTGGACCTGGAAGAACGGCGGATGGATTCAGGAGGGTTCAAATAAGGAGATTTTGAAGGGGTTTTCCGGTCAAACGTAGTCCTTCTGGGAGTGCGTTTCGTAGCGACGATGGACTTGAGTTGAAGAGAGAGATCCACAATGCCAAGTTTCTGTAGACGCTCACGGTTTTCTTTGATTCTTTTCTCTCTTGTTTGCTCGTAATCTGACACAACAACGGGTGGATGCTCCTGTTGTGGTTCCTGTTGCTGCAGTGGTTGATCATTGTTGCTGTTTGAATTGGAGTTGAACTCAGCGGGAGGAGGAGGAGGTGCAGGGGTTGCTTGATCTTGCTCTTTGGACAAGGCGCGCTTCCTAGTAATCGCCATTTTTGTGTCTCTCAGAACTGAGAGAACTCCAACGGTCGAAGGGGGGAAGAAGGGTTTTTCAGAATTCAGAAGTGGAGAGTGGGGTTCAGTGATTTAATAAAGTGAAGTCGATGCATTTAAAGCACCATTATTGGTAAATAAAAAAAATGGTTAATGGGTTACTATCACTTATTCTTTCTCATCCACATCAACACAATAAATTATTTACAAATTTCACTTTTAACAATGAATCAAATAAAAAAGGTTCATCATTAATATCCCTAACTCACCTTATTTTATCTTTTTCAATATAATTTAATTCATTCATAATTAGAAAGTATTAAGCCATGTAACACCTAATTAATTACGATTAACGTAATTAAATTTAATTACCGTGATTAATTATTTTATTTTAATTATCGTAATTAATTATTGGATACAAGATTTAATTATTGAATATAACTAACATAATTAATTACATTGGTCGCATTAAATTAAAAACAACCTAAATTTTTTATTTTTTTATTTGATCGAAACCAATTACAAACTGTGATTACCATAATATAAATAAAACCAATTAGACATCATATCGTTAACTTCATTTAAGCAAAACCAACTTATGTGAACGTAATTGTTTTAGTTCTCGTTACATCCAAATTTATTCCAAATATGCTCGACCAAATCACTTTTCAACTGCAAATGAGTTTGTTGATCCTCAATCTCCGTTCTACGTCGTAAGTATATACCGATGTCCAAAATACGATCATTACGATACTCGAGATTATCCTCATTAGCATTGTGTTGGTCGTCTATAAACTCAATGGTATTATCATAATTCTAATATGTTTCTCGTTCACTTTCAACGATCATATTATGCATTATGATGTACGCTAACATGATCTTGTGAAGTATGTTGACATCCCACGCCAAAGACGGCTTCCTAATAATGGCAAAACGAGCTTGCAGAACCCCAAAAGCGCGTTCAACGTATAAGAGAGTTGCTACGGATTTGTATATGCATTATGGTGCACGCTAACACTCGCTTTATGTTTTATACTCAATGGTGATTTAAATTAATTTACGGCGGGTTCATCATAATACGCCGCATATTAATGTATATTGATATTAATATGCGGCGGTTCCTTGTAAATACGCCGCATATTAATGTCTATTGTTATTAAAATGCGGCTTTTTCGGTTTTACGCCGCATATTTTTAGCCGCAAATCATTATTATTTTACTAGTGGCAGCAAGGAAAGACGTTGAACGCGCTTTTGGGCCGTCTTTGCCGCATATACAAGGAAACTCTGCCAAATTTTTTGTAGAATTTGTAGTGATGTACAAAGTATAAAACATAAAGAATATCGCTATAAGAATTTAGTAACTTAAACTATAGAGCGAGTGTTTGTGGGTTATTGTGAAGTTTGCTTAACCTTATTTTTGGTAAGCTACTTGAGGACCCTTTAGGTGCAATTATATATATAAATATGCGTAAATTGAGTATTGATTAGATTGTTATTTAATCTCTTACATGTTAAATAGGGCATAACACAAATTATGGAGCGAAAATGGATGTATGATAATCGTGCTTCGTTAGAGTTCATGAATGGAGTTGAGGAGTTTTGTAGACAAGTGTTGAAACACCTAAATAACATTGGAGATGATGAGGTGTGTTGCTCTTGTGTTGATTGCGATAATGTGAATACAATTAGTAGTATAAGAGAGTTGATAGACCATGTGATCCGCCGTGGGTTTAGGCAACAATACCACGTATGGGTATGGCATGGTGAGGTTCCTGCTTCTAATGACATGGGGTCGTGTTCTAACGAAATTCCCAGTCATCAAGTTGAGCTAAACACTTGAAATGCATCGATTTGAGTTAAGATAGGTCAAATGGGATTGGTTTCGGGTAGAAAGTGATCTAAACACTTGAAATGCATCGATTTGAGTCAAGATAGGTCAAATGAGATCGGTTTCGGGTAGAAAGTGACTTAAACACTTCAAATATATCGATTTGAGTCAATATAGGTCAAATGGGATCGGTTTCGGGTAGAAAGTGATCTAAACACTTAAAATGTATCGATTTGAGTCAAGATAGGTTAAATGGGATCGATTTGGGGTAGAAAGTGACCTAAACACTTCAAATGCATCGATTTGAGTCAATATAGGTCAAATGGGATCGGTTTCGGGTAGAAAGTGACCTAAACACTTCAAATGCATTGATTTGAGTCAATATAGGTCAAATGGGATCGGTTTTAGGTAGAAATTGACCTAAACACTTCAAATGCATCGATTTGAGTCAAGATAGGTCAAATGGGATCGGTTTCGGGTAGAAAGTGACCTAAACACTTTAAATGCATCGATTTGAGTCAAGATAGGTCAAATGAGATCGGTTTCGGGTAGAAAGTGACCTAAACACTTCAAATACATCGATTTGAGTCAATATAGGTCAAATGAGATTGGTTTCGGGTAGAAAGTGACCTAAACACTTAAAATGCATTGATTTGAGTCAAGATAGGTCAAATGGGATCGGTTTGGGTAGAAAGTAACCTAAACACTTCTAATGCATCGATTTGCGTCAATATAGGTCAAATGGGATCGGTTTCGGGTAGAAAGTGACCTAAACACTTCAAATGCATCGATTTGAGTCAAGATAGGTCAAATGGGATCGGTTTTGGGTAGTAAGTGACCTAAACACTTAAAATGCATCGATTTGAGTCAAGATAGGTTAAATGGGATCGGTTTCGAGTAGTAAGTGACCTAAACACTTCAAATGCATCGATTTGAGTCAATATAGGTCAAATGAGATCGGTTTTGGGTAGAAAATGACCTAAACACTTCAAATGCATCGATTTGAGTCAAGATATGTCAAATGGGATCGGTTTCGGGTAGAAAGTGACCTAAACACTTGAAATGCATCGATTTGAGTCAAGATAGGTCAAATGAGATCAGTTTCGGGTAGAAAGTGACTTAAATACTTCAAATACATCGATTTGAATCAATATAGGTCACATGGGATCGGTTTCGGGTAGAAAGTGACCTAAACACTTGAAACACATCGATTTGAGTCAATATAGGTCAAATGGGATCGGGTATGGGTAAAAAGTGACCTAAACACTTCAAATACATCGATTTCATATGCATTGCATTTTATATACACGTTAATGATATGTTAATCAATATTAGGTATGCAAAGGATTCAACGAGGAGCCTTTCTCCAACGAAGAAATCGACGTCGTCCACAACAAACTTGCAAAGTATTGGACATATAACTTTTTTTAGATTTTGTACATTACCTTATTCTTGTGTATTTTGTAATTTATACATCAATTTCATTAATTGGATTGTATTTTTGATGTCACTTAATATATGGTTGTTTTTACAACCCTATTAGTACACATAAGTGAGAGATCGATGGATCATGTGTATATATGTATCTTGAGTTGCAGAAATTGCAAATGTAATAAGCAGGTTTTGAATTTGAAATTTGGGCATTGTAGGGATCAGATTCATGCGTTTCAAAAAAAAAACAACTTATATGCGGCAGGTGTCCCCAAGACCCGCCGCATATTCCTATATTACAGGTCAAGGTTAAATGGAATTTTGCGGCGGTTGTAGCTAGGTGACGCTGCAATTTATTGGCCAATTAGCGGCGGTTGTAGGATAGGTGACGCCGCAAATGTATGGCCAATTAGCGGCTGTTCTAGGCTAGGTGACGCTGCAAATTGGTAACTAATATGTGGCGTATTTTTTACACTGCAAATTAAATAGATTAATTTGCTGCTATCTGTATTGCTCCTATCCTTTTGACGCCGCATATGTCACTAAAAACCCCACCGCATATTTAAGCTTTTCTAATAGTGTGCTTCTTGATGTTGTGCAAATAAACTATCCTTACGTGTTTGTGGACTCATAATGGATTTCACAAAAGTGGCCCACTTGGGGTAGATACCATCAGTAAGATAATACCCTTTGTCATATTGATGACCATTGATAGCGAAGTTCACAGTGGGATCTCGACCCTCTAAGACGTCCTCGAACATAGGAGATCGATGAAGCACATTGATATCGTTGCAGCTCCCTGGCATCCCAAAGAACGAATGTCATATCCATAAATCTATGTCGGCAACTGCCTCTAGTACGAGAGTTGCAACTCCAGCTCTTCCTTGATATTGCCCCTTCCACGCATGTGGACAATTCTTCCACTCCTAGTGCATACAATCAATGCTGCCAATCACGCCAGAAAATCCACGTTCTTCCCCGATTCGCATCAATGCTGCCAATCATGCCAGGACGTCTCAAGTACTGCTCACCAAACTGATTGATGACACCTTCCGTAAACTTTTGCAGTGTCAATCGTACTGTACTTTCACTGATATGGACGTACTCATCACATGCATCTGTAGCTAACCCATAAGCTAATTGTCTAATTGCCGCAGTGCACTTTTGTAGTGGAGACAACCCAAGACGACTCCTTGCATCCCATTTTAGTTGAAACCAAGGGTCATGTTACGTCATTGCGCTGACCATGCGTTCAAACACGTGCTTATGCATTCAAAACCGGCACCGGAACAAGGAATTTGGGTAAACCGACACTTCCGCAAAATAGTCATTATACAATCGTGCATGACCTTCTTCTCGTCCTCTGTCGACTCGAGGACTGGAACAGCGCCGTGGTCGCTGAGTGGACCCACGGACAAGGTGTGGAAGGTACTCAAAGGATATGTGCTCTATCATATCTTCGACATCGTTTTCTTGCTGAGCCGATTTTTGGGGAAAATTAGTTGGATTTGGGATAACATTTTGAGCCGATTTTTGTTTTTGTTTTGTTTGGAGTTGCAACTAGTATTAGCATCCATACCAGCTAAAAATTTTTAGTCGAATTTAGGATTGGAAAAAATAATACACTAATTTGGAAGGGAGGATTAAGAATTTAGGAGGAAAAAAAGGATGGTTTTTTGAAGATGGATAAAATATATCAAAGTGGATCTCTATTTATAGAGAAAAAAATAAAGATTGTTGGTATAAATTTTTTTTGTTTGAATTGTATTTTTAAAGTTATAGCCGTTACAAAATTGTAACGTTAAACTCCCAACGGTCAGTACGCGTGTCACTCCGCGACTGGGCCAAGTGTCGCGCTTTCAGCCGTCGAAATCTGAATTTTTTTTACTGAAAACAGATAAAGACGCAGATTTTTATCTGTTTTTATCAAAACACTATGTTTTGATCTGTTTTCAGCAAAAAAATTCATGGACCCCACATCCACCTCACCACAATTTTGGTTCCTTCAACCACTCGTCTGTACGAGTGAATTCACCAACATTCATCCACAAACCATTTATTTTTCATTGTTAAGAAAAAAAAAAGTTTTGTCATTCACAAACTATTTTTTTGTTCATGGTTAAAGATGCTCTTAGAATTCAATTTGACTGGCTTGATACAGTAATAAACAAATAATGCATTATGTAAGACACTAAGAGTATGACCGTTGAAAATAATTAAGTAATCTCGTACTTTATATTTCATCGGTCTATAATTTTTGTAAAGTTTAAAAATTTTGATCATAAATTTTTATTATATAATAATAAAAAATATATTTAAGTGGAATCTTATTGAATTAATTTCAATATAAATTTTAAAAATTTTAAGTTTTTATAAAACTTTATATTATGGATTTGGAGATAAAAGTATTTAAAGTCGTATCTTAAAAATCATGAAAAGTAAAATGGGGCAAACAATTAGTAATAGAGAGAGTAAAAAATTAATATGTGTTTGTATTAGAGTACAAGTTTTTTTATAATATTAGAATGCTAACAAATAGTATATAAAATTATATAATTGAAATTATGAAAATAATAACATATAGTTAGTAAATATATAAGACATTAATACTCCTCTCTTGTTTATAATCATATATCTATCGATGAATTTATGTTTTAAATTTGTTTAATTATGAAATCCTTAAAAGTTATCTATTTCTCAAGGTTTTCCTCAACCATTTAATTTTATTATTTATTATGAATTTAATTATGAAAAAAGACTTAGTAATAGTAGTACATGATTTTAAATCACATTAGATATTAAATAAGACTATAATATATATATATATATTCCTCTTCTATTGGAGAAATTTGTATGACATACTTAATAATTGTATGAGCTAGAGAAGATTCCCTATTAATAATCGAGCAGCAACAAATGCATTATAAGATTAAATTAACAATAAGTAACAAGTAGCAATAAACATATATTTCAAAACATACATGTATTAATGTATAACAACATCAAACTCTTAATCAAATCATGAATCTTTCTAATTTCATTTGAAATTATAAAAAGCATAATCACATAGAAGTAAATTCTAAAATACGAATCAAATCAAATCCAATTCTAGTCGTCATATCATCCTCATAATGCCATATCCTCAAATACATTTTCTCACTCTAAAACCAAGGACTACTCCTATGTACAATAACGAAAAAATCATCCTACCATCAATCACATCCCACCAAAAATCCATACAAAATGTTGTTCTAATCCTTAAAGTAAATCATAATAAATGGTATTGGATGTGACAAGTCATATCATTTTATTGCTGTGACAAACCTAATTTAAACAAACTCAAACTCGCGAGTTACCTGAGACCTTTATTCGATAACCAAGATATACCAAGTTTGTCTCTAGTTCCAGGTGGTGCCAATGACGGAGAAGTGAAAGAACCCAATGCAGGGTCGCATGAGGCAAAGAGCAGCCATAATCACAACAATGATCAAGATCACTATACGACATCTCCTTTACCAAATGCTTTTGCTATTCTGGTCAGATCACGATCTAATGGCGACATTAATTCCTTCTCCTACGAGATGAAATGGAGGAAAGAGCTTATGATTGGAAATTTTCCAAATAGAGGCGAACTAGAACGTTATCCACTTTCGTGCCTTTCACACGTCTTTGCAAGTTGAATTACAATGCGGGTGCGGGTGATACTTCTACTGCAACTACATTCATTTGTCAATGATAATGATCTAATAAAGATACCTTGACATTATCCTCCAAATGTGAAGGTGCTAAATTTAATACCTGCTACCTTTATTTGTATAATTGAGATAATAAATTTAATACTTGAGATCTTTATTTGTATATCTGAGATAATAGATTCAGTACCTGAGACATTTATTTGTATAAATGAGATAATAAATATAATACCTAAAATCTTTAATTGTATACCTGAGACCTTTATTTATATAATTGAGATAATAAAATCAATACATGAGACATTTAATTCTATAACTGATATCATAACTTGTATATGAAAGATCAGAACATAATTTAATACTTGAGATCTTTATTTGTATATCTTATATAATAAATTCAATACCTAAGACATTTATTTGTACATTTGAGATAATAAATACAATACTTGAGATCTTTATTTGTATACATGAGATATGTATTTGTATATCTGATATAATAAATTCAATACCTGAGACATTTATTTGTATATCCGAGATAATAAATTCAATACCCGAGACCTTTATTCTATAACCAACATATACCTAATTTTAAATGAGCGCAGGATGAACCTTTTATACTTTATCAATGTCACACCACTCGACTAATGTGACGGTCTCAACCAACTTTTATTAAAATCATAACCCATCACCACTCGAATCCCAAAACACAAAATAAAAAAAATAGCACCAAATTATATATACAAAGAACTAACAAGCAAGTTACATGTCCATAACGTCGCGCTTGCATAGCTAGTTTACTTCACATGTCACTTATTATGCCTTGTTAAGCTTAAAAAATATAAGGGCGGAATAAACAAAAAGTTAAGGGAAACTCATTCTCAAATCGCCCCAAAAAAACAAGTTTAACCGCTAGAGGATGTTAATATCAAATAAACATCATACATATTTAAAAATATTTATGCGCATAACATTACAATTTTTTATATTTCTATTTATTTTACAAGTATCCAAAATTATATTGTCATTGTTATTAAATTATTATTAGTTACGACTATGAATACTACAATAATTCTAAATGTAGCTTTTATAAATGTAAATAAATAAATGGAATAGTTGTATTATTTCTATATGTTACACTTTTTATGTGTTAGTCAATATACAAAGTAGCATTTTTCTTTTTTCGAAGGAAAATACAAAGTAGTATTTTAATATTGCTTCTCACTTCATATAGAGAAAAAGAGACACATTTAAGAACAAAAACACCTTAAATAAATCAGCTCTAGAAAGTATAAAAGAGTTGCTATTCTCCAAGAATTCATTTCACTACAATTTCATTCACCATCTCAATTCTCAACCCCTAAAAATAAATAATTGTAAATAATTGAATCACCTCTCTACAGAAAGCAAACTCCTCCACAATGTGTAAGATCAAGTTAAATCAAACAACTATAAACCGTCAACCTAACAACACCTAGACTTCACCAATAAGACCGTACCGTTTCTCACGCTTATGCAATCTTTCCAAGAGAAACCCATATATACTTCAATTTGATTGGCAATATACGTAACATACCCAAACTAGAGTTTCAAAATCAAAGCGGACCCAATAACTTATCCGAAATCGTTTAGGACCCAATCTTATTATGACCCGAAAACCGACCCAACCCGACCTAAAGTTAACCCGAAACCGATTGGACCCGATATTCGAAGACCCGATCCTGATCCGTGTTCGACCCGATATAAACCCGACCCGTTACAGAATCAACCCGTTACACACCCGAATTAACTCGATATATTAACAATTTGAATATATGTGAATGTGTCCTAATCATCCCCGTCCTATTTTTACTCAATTTCTAATAATCTTAAAACCCAATATTTTTCATTAATGACCTGATGCGAATCCGATAAAGTTTAAACCGAATTTCAACCTAAATCGAGGCGACCCATTACCATAATTGACTTGATCTGAAATCTACCCGAATCAGAAATACCCCGCTATAACCCATTCAGGAACCGACACGATTTTACCTGAATCAACCTTGAACCGAACCCGAACACAAGTTTTCTTCAAACTTTCACTTATATAGGCATTATTTTTACCTCTCTAAGCTCAAAATGGCATATCGTGGGATGAAGCTCAATACGGTTTTGGTGGTAGTGAGTTGTCAAGTTCTTATTCCAAGGGTGGTGCGGCTGATGATGATAATTTATTAGGAGCTTCCTTTATATTTGAAGACTCCTTGGTTGATGCAGAGAACAATAACTACTTGAACACTTTGCCTAAAGCAGAAATGACCCCTAATGGCATTGATTTTAAGGCTTCTGCAGGTAAACCGACCGGCCGATTTACTAATGGCAGAACCATTGGAGATATTGTAGGTAATGTTAGCTCTTCCTACATGTTTCCATATTTGCATGGTGCATATATCTTCATAAATTCACATGCACCGTTAGCCCATTACCCCTTCCAGCCCAGCCAAACTATATTAATTTGGGCTAGATTTTTTGGGCAAGTCCAGCCCGTGGTTAGCTTTTGATCTTTGACATTTTTTTGGAATACAGGAGAAGAATTGGGAATTCCAAACTATGCTACTCCCTTTTTGGCCCCAAATGGCTGAGGAAAAGCCATACTCTATGGAGTGAAGTATGCATCAGGTGGTGGTGGAATCTTGAATGCCACTGGAAGAATATTTGTATGCTCAACAATCTTAAGTTTGGGTAATCTTAAATCGCATTAGTCGAATTCTAGCTAGTAGGCTATAGATTAAACAAAAATAAATGTTTGGGTGACCTTATTGTGGTTGACACTTGACATCATTTACCATCCATCTTAAGACGTTATTATCTTAACCTTGCCTAGTAAATCACAACTTTTACTCAGATAATCTCTATTACGAAACTGTTGCGGGAGGAAAAAACTTAAGTAAACATAAATTATTCTGCATTTGCAGGTAAACAGGCTTGGACTGGATGTTCAAGTTAATTACTTCAATATCACAAGAAAACAAATTGATAAGTTGTTGGGAGCATCCAGTGCAAGGGAATATTTACCGAAGAAATCAATATTCTCAATCACAGTGGGATCAAATGATTTCAACTACTTACTTCCACTCATGTCAATCGGATCCAGAATTTTCCAAAATCCTGATACTTTCACTGATGACATGATCACTCATCTCAGAAACCAACTTACAGTAAGTAGCACTTGACTACATTTACGTTTTCCTTTAGCATGTATTGTATCCTAGTACTATTGACTAATGTGTCATGCAAATTTTACTAATCATATGGCAGAGGTTGTATCAGTTGGATGCTAGGAAGTTTGTGGTTGGAAATGTTGGACCTATTGGGTGTATTCCTTATCAGAAGACAATCAATCAGTAGTGTGTGGATTTGGCTGATAAGCTAGCACGCCAATACAATGCCTAATTAAAGGATCTTCTTGTTCAGTTAGGAGAGACTCTTCCTGGATCCACCTTCGGTTACGCAGATGTGTATGATCTTGTCTTGGAACTTATCACTAACTACAAGAAATATGGTAAGAGGACTTCCCACTCACAATTACTCACTCGTTTCCTTAAATTTGCCCTATTCGATTTCACTATCTTTAAAACATAATTTTAATTTCTAAATTTATAGTACAAAAAATTATAAAAAGTTGATATTCTAAAAATATCTCACTTGAATATATTATTTCTTATAACCTAATAAAAAATCCATGGTTACATTTTTTGAAATTACACCCAAAAATTTACAAGGGGCAGTTTTAAGATACGAGGAAAATATGTTATATGTTAAATAAAAATATCAATGCGTTAATATTAGTAGAATTAAAACCTACTATATTTCTTGAGCATTGTGCAGGGTTTAACACAGCAAGTAAAGCATGTTGTGGAAATGGAGGGCAATACGCGGGCATAATTCCGACCTCAAGCTTGTGTGATGACCGCGCTAAACACGTGTTTTGGGATCCTTACCACCCTAGCGAGGCGGCGAATGTATTGTTAGCCAAGCAACTACTTGACGGAGACACCAAATACATCTCTCTCATGAACCTCCGGCAACTTAGAAGCCTTTGATTATAATAATAAACCATTGTATCACGCACGTACCTTTGTGTACTTGTCGCCCCTTGTTGAGTTTATTTTTCAGCTAATGTTTTGTAGTTTTGTATTGAGAAATTAGCGTACCTCAAATGTAATGTAATTTCTTTTATTATTTTTTGCCAATATTCGGAGCATAGCATTGAAAATTATTGAATCCAACGGAAAATCAATTTAGCAGCAGCAGACACTCCACCCACCATTTGTCAGTGCTCGGTAAAAAACCATTACAATCATGGTTTCATTTCATCTCCATTCTGATTTATTCTTATCAGTAAACATGTTTGATCCAGAAATTTAAGAGGTATAGGGCAAAATAAGAAATTTGAGCCCTAAAATTTAATAGTATAGTTCGTATAATTTTATTTGCTTGTTTTACAAATAAAAAAATTAAGTAATGGTTTCACAAAATAAATAAACTGTTGAAAAATTTAACTAAAAATAATACTATTATCACATAAATAATCAATAGTATTAAAAATAAAAATATTAATTTAAATAATATTATGAGCAATCCACTTCATAAAAGTTTTTATTTTACCAAGTTATCTTATTTTTATGATCATTTTTCTTTATAATATTATGAATAGTTCTCTTCACAACTTAATAAATATAGTAAAAATGCAAAAAATTAGTCTACATTCTAAGTACAACGAATTAATAAGATGTCATTGCATTAACAAAATGAGGAACAATGACAATTTTGTACAACTTATATACAAAATAATTGGTTGAATTTCTTACAATTCTTAATGGTGACATAAGTAGCTATTTTAGTTTAAGGTTAATAATTTGATAAGTATAATGACAATAATATATATATCGTGTTTAATTTTAATAATTTGTAACTTATTTTTGCTTATTTTTTTCATGTGAATTATATATATAGCATGGATTAAGAAAAAAAGGAACTGAACAAACAATTATGAAATGTGCGTTTGGATAAAATTATTGTAAATGAATCGAACTCATGCCAAATTACTATAAAAACTTTGTACAAGTGAGACCATTTACCAATGAGCTACTTTAATTAATATGATAAAATTTGCACACATTACATTTATATCCCTCCTATTTGTTATCTTAATGTTAAAAAAATTGGGCATTTTTCTACGAGGCCCTAGGCAGATGCCCCGCTGGCCCCACCCCAAGAATGGCACTGCAAGTAAACAGTTAATTACTTATTTGTCTGTGATCCTCTATTAGCTTATACTAGTAAATCCTAATTATATGCTCGCAACTATTGAATATGTTGATTAGCTCAAGTCCTAAATTGGTCTGGAGACTCTAGACCAACGAAATCTGTACTTGCCAAACCGTGAGCGAAACAAGATTTTCGTCTATGTCGCCCATGAAATTTGGTTGGTCCTGTCCATGTATTTAGGCCTAATAAGTCGGTCTAGACATATAGATATCAATTTTGGCCACGTGGTATGAAGATGAGTGGCGTGATGTTGCGCCACTCATCTTCTTTGTTAACGTAGAGTGCTATTGCCAAAGTGAGTCATGCATAGTTCGGTTTATGGCAGGTCGTCCTCTTGCAGTAGAGACTTGCGTTTCCTCGCCCCATATAGATCGACGAAGAAAGGCAACCATTAATTGGATGAAGCAACATCGTCCCTAGCTAGTACATCAATCAACAAGATAAACAACTCGAGTATGTTGTCGAGGAAGACCTAAATGAGGGAGCGATAGATTAATAGCATCCATACCTAGTGTATTACTATAGTATTTCTAAGCGTTTCATTAGCGCAACATTCTAGATGCCTCCTACAAATTTTGTGTTAGTATCCATTCTATTTTACATTATTTTAAGATCAGTCTTCAAATTAATGATGGTTTAACATCAATTAATTTCTTCTGATCAATTATAATTGTTTAATTTGTTTTATTTTAGACTGAGTAGTTATTTGGCTTCCTGACTATTGTCACGAAAACCATGATCTTAGTCATGTGGACAGAGTCATGTAGATATATAAGAGGTATGGAGAGGATTGGCCAAGGTCACCTACGTCGACAATATCAATAGATCTAGCGTGCATTCTCGTGTTCCACATGACACACCTTGCACTCCCTCCTCGTCTGCGAGTCGTGGTATCCCAGAAACTCTCAATCTTTATACGATAACACACGATTTCACCCATGATAAGTTTTCATATACATCTCTTTAGGCTCCATTTAGGTTTTCCATGGGAAAGATCATGCACTCTACCCACAACTAATTCAGAGTTCTCCAATCCCTTGCCTAGAGGCCAATCTTAATTATGATACTCCTGGTCTAGAGTTCTAGTGCTTTTATTACATTTTTGTGTAGTTTGATAGTTATTTGTGCTTATTTATGAATATTATTTATGTATATATAAAGCTCCACTTTCAAGATATTTTTATATTCACTCGTTTTGTATATATTCTTGTCTATGTTGATTGAGTAAGATCCGGGTTGTTTTGGATTCAAGAAGAGAAAGAATGAGGTTGTGTTGGATATTGGAATGTTCACGTGTTGGAGTGAAGCGATTTGAATTAATATTGAGATGTTTTGAAATGGATTTTATTAAATTTGGTGTTGTAGTGAAAAGGCAAAAAAATATTTTTTAGGAAATTGTTGTCCTTAGTAGTGGTTTCCCCTGCATACACAATAAGGCACAAACTGAATGGGAAAAAAATTATGTTTAGGAAATCACTGTCATGAAATGATTTTTCTTAAAACTGAAATCACTATGTATAACAATGATTTTCATTAAGCCTAGCCAAATCGACATTGATTTTACAAAAACTAAATTACTGTCCTTAAACAACGATTTTTACACAAATGAGAATGAAACTTATTTTTAAAATACTTAACCCAAAACCTATTTTCATAAATTCTTTCAAAAGGAAGTTTAAATTTAAAAAAAAGTCTGTAGAAAAGACTTGAGTATAACATATACATGCAGTAAGCATGAGCCATGACAAGTGGTGAGGGAAAAGAAAAAGACATAAAGAATCTATTAGAAAGGAAGAAAAGGCCAAAGAAGTAAAGGATGAGGGAGATGAAAGGACAAGTCCGATGGATGAATCAAGATCAGGGAGATTAGAAATGGAATCGAATGGGAAGAAATGCAGGGACATTAGGCAGTGTGATCGAATATATTTTGTGCATGCTAGCTGATTGTTGTCAGTTTTGGTATATCTGTTTACACAGCAAGAACTGATATTGGTTTAAGAGTGTATCGCTTACTGATTTGGAGCTATTATTAGGCTTGGTTTTGAAAGGGACGTGTGAACATCCGCATCCTCTGTGTCACAGTCTCGCAGACATACTGCATTTTGCATTCCTTGCCGCCTTGCGTCCCATTATTCCTTCAACTCCATGCATAACGTACGTATTGCGGGTTGTTTTCTTGGTATCCTTTTACTTGGGTTTTTTCTACTTCTACTGTTCGTTATTCTTCTTGGTTTATTTGTACATCGGTACTCGAATCTATTGTTGCTCGACCTCAAGTAATTAACCAAATCGTTCAATAGCTCATTGTTTTGTTTTTGGTGCATCTTGCTGACTAGCTCGTTGTTTAGTGGTTCATTCAGTACAGACAGTACGCATGCATATGTATGTTGATGATACACTGATAATTCATGTTTATGGTCTTGTGGACGTGTGGTGGTACAAAGTTCAAATAGTAGTAGCAGTTTCCAAATATTATTAGCGGATGGAGCTCTTTGGATTCGTGATTGAAATTGGTAAAATTTTATTCTCTTGAAATCCATCTATTAGTGGACACTTATGAATAATGACAGCTACTGCTTTGTTGTAAATTATTAATAGTGCAAAGATTTACATTATTGTTGATTTCAATTCACTCTAGATGTCTTTACTTTAATGGTTTTAAATATAATTTGACTACTCTATGACTTTTGATATTGTATACTCGTCTAACCAGATCTAATAATCGTAAAACAAGGTATTAATACATAAGTTTTTTTTTTTTTTGATATATGGGTATTTTGAGAAATTAATTAATATAGGTATTTTTTATATTAAGGATTAACGCTGGTTAGACGGAGAATTTTATATTAAAAAATAATCTTAAAACATTAAATTCTTCGACATTTGTTTTCAAGAATTTTAATTTTTTTAAATGTATTTGTCATGCTTTTGAAGGACCAAGATTAAATAGTCATCTCTTAAGAATAATTTACCAAATGAGATCAAAGTCAAACACGTAAATAATATACGTGGAAAAAATAGAGGAAGTATTATATTAGAGTTGATCAAATTGATCCAACCCAACCTAAAATATAAGCGGATTGGGACAGAAAATTTAGGCATATTTCTCAAGGCTAGGGCCCGGGCCAAACATTTTAAAAATTAAAATTGATTTTGGCAACCCAAAAATAATATTTTAGACCAAAATTTAGTAAAAAAGAAAAGTATTTTTTATCATGAAATTACGAATTTAGGCATACAAAGAATGACCCGATCTTAAGCTCTTTCCAACCCAAATATTAGGTTCACATAAATTATTTTAGTCCCATAAATTGTCTCTTTTGTTATCACTATTCAACCAAAATTTAATAAAGTAAACACGCACATATAGAGTCAATAGAAGTAGATCGACAAAGTAAAAAATATATATAAGTTTTTCCCAATTAAGAGTCCTTAGTTGTTAAATTATTTTGATACAATAGGAGCAAGCATCAAAACATTAAATATAATTCATCAATTACAGTTAAATCTCTCGCTAAATATAATAAATTAACATACTTGAGCAACAAATTTAAAAAGATACACCAAACAAGTTAGTCAATCATTAAAATTAAAAGAAGATATTTTAAAGAAAATAATTCAAAATATGAAATTAAAAAAAATGCTTCTTTCATTCTCATTTCCTAAACAAGTTCCCAAGTTAATGTGAAAGATCCAGAGACTGATTAAAAAAAAAAAACTTAATCTGTTGCGAATAAGAAGTACTCCGTAATAATTAAAAAAGAAGAATGTGAAAAATGAGAGAAAGAGTGAGCAGAACTGCAGAAGTAGTACGAGAAGGAGAGGGAAAATGACAAAAGGAGGAGAAAGGAGAAAAGGTGTGGGAGGGGAAGGGAACAGTGAAGCGAGAAATGAGGGGAGAGTAAGGAAGAATGAGATGCCGAAATCAGAGGAGCAAACCCAATAATGGCATACCACGCTTCTCCGACATTATCATAATACTTACCAACTGTCCTCTCTATCTTTTCACTCTAACCCCATTGGCTTATTTTACCGCTCATCTCGTTCAAACTTGGCCCCCCTCCCTCCACAAATTAAATATATGTAAATTATAGAAAAATTACATAATACACGTATCAATACACTAGTATACATATGCATTCTATATAAGTACCAAATATACTATGTCAATACACAAATATACATATGTATTTTATATAACTAACAAATATACTATGTATATTTTATTGCGTTCCTCTTTTGGGTTCCCTCACTGCACATCACTCATGTGGATATATTATAACCAATGGCTATATTTATATACCGACTACAGAGTATATATAGAGGGAGCATTAGTATCGTGGTTTACTGTAGTACATTCCTTGATGACAATTTCAAGGACTTATAGTTGTTCATTTAATATTATCCTTTACCCCTTTTTTGTAAGTGCCTTATAATGTTGACATTCAGAAGTCAGAACTAATCATGTCTATTATCCTATACTTTCAACAAATTATGTTCTTGCATAATTTTATATTTTGAGAAAAAAATTTACCAACAATGGTTGTTTTTTAATTTAACTAACTATTTGACTTTTGAATCATGTCTATTTAATTAATTTAGCTTTTGTTTATTAAATTTAAAAGTAAAAAAAAGAAGTTAAAAATGTTTTGGATTTATATGTATTGAGTTTGGATTAAAATTTGTTTTTATCAAACTATATTGGATTGGAAAAAAGAATGGATCGAATTCGATCTCAATGTTTCAAGCACATAAAACAATGGTGTGGATTTTGATTTGACACAATCTAGTTCAATTCATTCCACTTACGCCCCTAAGAGTAAATTCTTACTTCATAGTTTGTAGTTATAATTATGGTAGAGATGATGAAATATACATGACAAACTAAAGCCACAACACATGGATAGTGCACGGTGTACCCTCCTGCACGATACTTATACACTCGAAATGTACATGACAATGTTGGAAAATGTATATTAAATATATCACATATTAAATGATATTCACGTTTAATGTTTTGTTGCCATATATTTTAACTCGGGTACACGACGAGCATGATGTACTTGCTTGTATAATCTAATAATTGGACTAACGCTGCAAGCTGTGTAGTTAATTCTATCGTGGGTTACTATGTGATTATATATTTCACTGATTGTTTATGATCCAGATGATCTTCACAATTCTAGGTTTACAACGTGAGAGATCACTATAACCCGTTGCAATATTTTCTGCATGCATGCATATCATTATTATAATTTTATACATTCAGAAACTAATTCTGAAAACGTTTCCTTTGCCCCGGCATTATGATTCCCTAATTCACTTGCATGGTTTGACTCGTGCGTCACGAAGTTTAGTTTACAATATTCTGATTTTTCATTTTACTATTATGGTTCTGTACCAAAGAAAAAAAATGGTATTCACACCTCATGTACTTAGGGTTGGCAATGAGTTGGGTTGGATTTGAGTTGAAATATGCAACTCAAACTCAACATGTTTATTAAATGGGTTAAAAATTTCAACCCAATCCAACTCGCTATGGGTTTAGGTTGTCCAACCCAACCCGTTTAATAAGTAAAAGTCATTTGAGTTTTTGATTTTTCAAATTTTAAGCAATTTAAAATAAAAATCTCAAATCTTAACATAGTTTTAATACAATCAAATTAGAAAGTTTTACAATATGTTAAGAAGAGGTAGAGAGTACTGACAAGTGCCGAAGAAGGCACGAAGAGAAGAAAAAAAAATAAAAAATCGAAGAATAAGAGTGAAGAGGCAGAGCGATAGAATGAAAATATAAATTAGAAATTAGGGTTGGCTTATTGTAATTATGACTTGAGTTTATAACCCGCATTAATTAAACCCGACCCATATATAAAAATCAAACCCACTAATAAACAGGTCGGGTCGGGTTGAAATCGGGTTGGAAATTCAACCCGGCCCAACCTGTTTATTAATCAAGTTGGGTTGGGTTGACCCATTTAATTAATCGAGTTGAAAATTTTAACCCAATCTTTTATAAATGGGTTGAGTTTGGGTTGGGTTGGTGGAGGAGAGATAAGAAACTCGTATTGCTCTTCTACAAATGGAGCCTAATCTGCATTTTGTTACATATATATGATTCTCAGGTTTAAAATATAAAGAAGTTTGATATCTTTCTTTCTCAACCTAATTTTTCAATCTTGTGTGAATTATTGTGTTTTAAGATAGCCCTTATTCGAGTTTCACGTTTAAGCTAGCCAAACATAAATTTAAGCATATTTTCATATTATTCAACCTTTATAGTCCAACCTTATAAATAAAATTTTTATGTAGTAGTTTTATTGCACCGATTGTGTGTTTACAATGATTTTCTTAAGATAGATGCAACCAAACTAAAATTTCGTGAATTGGGGAGATTTTTCAATGGCTACGGTCCAACCAAGCATTAAACAATATGAATTGCACAAGACTAAGAATTGGAATTGGATACCACGAACAAGTCATTTGGACCAGCCATAGAGCAATTAGATTGTAGTGTTCCCTGAATAGACCCCTAACATATCAACTCAAAAGAATATCGTATATCGTAGTTAGAATTAAAAAAAAAAAAAAAAAAAAAAAAAAAAAAAAAAAAAAAAAAAAAAAAAACCAAACACAAAGTTACTATACACGTCTACACCACACAGGGGTACTCGATAGCACCTATAAACCTTTAAATAAGTTTAGAAAGACAAATGTCAAACAAATCCAAGGGGAAGCATCAACATTAAAAGGCCCCTTACACATTGAATGTCAAAAAAAAAAGCCCCGGCACAAATCTATTTCGATAATAATATCTGAGCAAAATATTTTTTTTTACCCCAATTGCCTAAACCTTGAATACAAACAAACGTTTATTTACCCTTCCCAGCAAAACCAAATTTTGGTCAAAGACAATGTGGAAAAATAACACTGCATATGACAGGTACCTAAAAACATGAATATTTCATCCAGAACTAATATTTTTTATGTAACATTAGTATTTCGTCTGTCTTTTTTTTTTTTCTTTTTATTCTTCTTATATAAACGCATTAAAGAAGAGTATCATTTTATATTTTTTCAAGAGTATAATTATTTAAAAAATCAGATTTCCCTCCCATAACTTATCTATAATTATTATTAAATCAAAACCCCTCCTTACATCATATTTAACATGTGTCAAACTATTATATAAAAAAAAATTCTCCTTTTTTTAAAGATGATGTCATAATTTTTTTTTCTAATTTACATTAATATAAGATTGGAAAATGTTAGATATAAAAAATTATGTGATTATATAAATTTCTAAATCATTTAAAACTACTTTTATTTATTCCCTTCATTTTGTGTTTTCTATAATAATTTTTTCATGTAATTTGATAAAAATTATTAATCCAATTAAATTTTTTAACGGTAATTCTATAAAACATATGAGTTTTCACAAATAAATGAAAATATTCTTATAATTAAAATATTTAATAAAATAATTTATTATCAAATCGTATATTATACGAGACTTATCTAGTTTTAACCAAAATAAAAAAATTCGAAGGAAAAACATTAATTTGAGATGAATTGAAAAGCAAAATGTAAAAAGTAATTATAAATTTCTTAAGAAAATTATATATTTAATTAATATAATAATGGAGATGGATCAGAGGGTATGAGAGAATAAAATTGAGGTTATACACAAAAAATATAGAAAATGGGAACAATTACATAAAATTTGCAGATGATAAAGCAGGAAAAAGCCAAAAAAAAAAAAAAGAGAGAGAGAACTAGTTAAGAAAGCAATAATATTGGCAAGTCCTTGTCCATTAACTTATTATGTCTGTACCCCAAACAAAACAAAAAATAGAATTACGAAAGTTCTTCCAAAACAGCCGACTGATTAAATGAAAAAAGCTGTTCTCACTGCTCACTGTTTGCCATATAATCCCCCCTGCTGCATATTAATACCTCACTTCCTTTATCCTCCCATCATCTCCTCTCCCCAGACATTCATACTCTTAAACTAACTAAAACAGTGCTCTTTTCTAAGTTGTCCCCCCTTTTTTGGTGATACGAATGCCGACTGAGGCAGCGGAGAGGAGGGCGGGGAGGGTGCAGCAGATTGGGGCGCCGCTGCCACCGGGGGACCTACAGGATCCTCTTCCTTGTCCACGCTGTTCCTCCGCCAACACTAAGTTCTGCTACTACAACAACTACAACTTCTCTCAGCCACGCCACTTCTGCAAGTCCTGCCGCCGGTACTGGACCCACGGTGGGACCCTCCGTGACATCCCCGTTGGTGGAGGGTCCCGCAAGACAGCGAAGCGGTCGCGTACTTCATGTGCTACTTTCTCTGCCCCGCCCACCCCTTCTACTTCTTCTGGTGTCTCTGCTGGGTCGATCATCGAGCCCATGTCCGTCTCGCAGGGCCCTGTTTGCGTTTCTCTGCCTTTTGGTGGTAGTGGTGGAGGTGGGTTAACGTCGCTGCTGAGTGGTGGTGGTGGTTCTGGAGGGATACTGGCTTTGGGTGGGTTTGGACTTGGTCTTGGACTTGAAGAAGTTGGATTTGGGCTTGGACGTGGGGTTTGGGCATTTCCTCATCATGAAGTTGGATCATACGTGAATGGTGACGTTGGTAATTGTGGCGGCGGCGGCGGCTTAGGAGCAGGTGACGGTGGCAGCGAAGGGCGAGGAGAAGGGGGTGTGACCAGAAGTGACACGTGGCAAATGGCGAGTGGCGAAGTGGTTGGGTTTATTGGTGCTGACTGTGGCTTCCCTTCGTTGCCAGAACTTGCAATTTCTTCATCAGGCAACGGTCTCAAGTAAAATATCTCCCTTATTCTCTTGAAAGAAAAAAAAGTCAAAGAAAAATCTCTGATGTTTTAAAAATGTAGCTCTTACTTAAAATGAAGTTTGAATAGTAGGGTCATGAGTGATGTAATTGGAGGAGGGTCTGGCTGTAATTTTGATGGGGGTAAGGTAGGTTAATGTGGAAATTTGGGATGTGTAATTGAGCAACTGGACCTGGCATGAACAGCTAGAGATAATTTAATATGCTGTGAGTTTTGGTTGTAATGGCTTTGTTTCCCATGAATATATCATACAGCCTGGGTTGATCAAAGTCTAAAATATTTTCCCAAGTTGTAGTCATTATATTTTGTTGTTTCCACTTAATCGGATTATCATTATTATTTAAGAGCATGAAATGCACCAAGCTAGGTAGGTATGAAGCATCTCCTTGAATGTTGTCAAAATTGGAAATCCCTATAAAACTTCGAAATGCTTATCGATATTCAAAACCTTTTTAGAGGTAAACTTGTCTTATATGTTTTGAAACAATGATTATGTAATCATTTGATTGTAAATAAATACACTACTTGAAAACAACTCTTATAAATGAATATAAGAGATTATGCAGCTAATGTTTTTAAGAGGACAAATAGAATGTAGATCTTTTTAATACTACTCCTATCTCCCTTTATTTGTTACAATTATATGATAATATCAATTTTGCTTAATATGTCTGACTTGTTGGATTCCCTAAAAGGTTGCTTTAAACTTTTGACATTAATATAGGCTTAAGCCTAATTTGTAATCCTTGAATTGTATTTAGGCCCAAGTTCAAGTGGTTAGTCCGAAAACTTGACCCAAATCATATTTAAACTCAAATATATACAGTATTTCGGGTATTCCATAAAAAAAAATCCTATACTTGCACGATTCACAAAACAAATTCATACGAATTTGTGTAAAATAGTCGTTTAAACCTTGCTAGCGCAAAACCGATTGCGTGCCTCGCTAAATGACACATAACCCTTTGCGTTATGAGCAAGCTACATTGCAGTAGAACACAATCTTTGATATTTGGTTACATTTTGAACGATTACTCTTATTTTGATTTCTTTATTAGCTATTTATGTATTAACCACCATATACACCTCACATGCCTAACAATTACCTTAAAAATTATCTTGTAATTCCCAAAGTGTTATGCTCTCAAGATTTTCAATCTCACATTTGAGTCGAGTTTGAATAGTTCGCGAGTAAATCAACTCAATATGCACTTATAGACAACTAGTCACCACCGTATACCTCAACCTCGATTATTGTCAAATAATTGATCAAAACTCACTTGTGTGCCGAAACTCAATATCTTTTATGCTGCGATTAGTCTAATTGGCATCAAGAAATTGGTATTTTAGCCCAAGCATAGAATCAATGACATCTATTCAAGTGGTTAGATTTTAGGGTATGAAATACAAGGGAGTTTGGGGTTGCCTTATCAGATGACCAGATTTGATTGAAGGGTTCTGGCGAATTGTTGCGTTCTTTGCGACCAATTCAGTGGTACACATGCTTCCCTTTTCTCAAATTTGTTTGTTCAATTGTCATGCTATGTCTTAATTCGATGATCTAGTATTTTGGTTAGATATATATAATATTTTAATCATGTGATTGGATTTTTTTTATGTGAACTCAAAGTTTGGTTTAGTGTTATGAACTACAATGGATTATAGTTTTATGATTGGAAATTTTGGAATACATACATGGTTTGCTATTTTATTTAGAGCTAGCAAAAAGTGACCCTATCCATTAACTCAATCCGAATCCATCCAGTAATAGAGGGTTGGGTTGGAAATTTCAAACGATTTTTTAAATAGGTCAATCCAATCCAACCCAATAAAAAAAAGTCGAGTCAGGTTAAAAGTTTCAACCCTATTGATCAGAAATATTTTTGCCTTTTTGAGTCATGTTAATCCGACCATCTAACTAAATGGATTCAATTCAACTTTCACTTCTCAATTCTCATCCTAACTTATTGTTCTCATTTCTCACTTTGCCTCTTTGTTCTCTATTTCTCTCTTCATTCTGCCTAATTGCCTCTTCAATTTGCCTTATTGTCTCTTAGTTCTCACTCTCTTCCTGAATGCTTCAGTGCTTGAAAATTTAGGACTTTTAAGTTTATTACTGTTCGAATTAGGTTAGGTTTAGGTTGATCCAAGCTATATCATGTTGGATTGGGTTAAAAATATTAATGCACGATTTTATAATAAATTTTTTGTAAATATTTCAATTATAAGAATATTTACATTTATTAGTGAAAACTTATAAGCTTATAGAATTACCAATAGTAATACATTTTTTAAAAGTAAATTAGAAATTTAATTGGGATAATACTTTTAATCACGTTGAATGAAGAAATATTATTATAGAAAAAGGTAAGGAGGAGACATGAAATAAAAAGGAAGAAATAAAGGTTATTTTAAATGATTTAGAAATTTATGTAGTCATACAAATTTTTATATATAAGTCTAGAGAGTTAAATATCATTTTTGAAACATGCCTAGAGTGTTAAGTCTATAATGGTTGATATAATCCAACTTGCTTGGCATCACTTGTAAATAATAGTGTAGGTTCCCTTTCCACTCGATAACACCCCAAAACCTAGTATATGTGTACATAATGTTTATGTTCTTTCATGAAACTCTAACAAAAAAGTTAGTTGTGCTAGTTAAACTCAAGGTGTCCAATCTCCTCGTGGGATAACCTTTTATTACTCTTAATTAATTTTCAGGGTCTATAATAGATTTAAAATTCGTGTACATAAAGGGATAGGTACCAATCACTATAAGATGATTGGATTAGATGATAATACATTGTAAAGTTAATATAGTTAAATTTATGCTAGTGTAATATTGTAAATACAAACAAATGAAGCATTGAACTAACGACCTACAAATGAGTTGACAATCATTTTACATATACTACTTTAGTAATTTGACTCGATGAACCAATGCAAACAAGAAACAAGAAACAAGAAACAAGATACTATAGACATAAGACATGCCAAACAAGATAAGATCATAAAATCCTTGTGCAGTTGTGTTGAGCAAGAGTTGGACTTGTGAATATGACCGACTCTACCATATTCTGTAATCCAAACAAATGTCCAAAACCGGCCCATATTTATTACCCTGTGAGTGAAATCCTGAATCAAATATCCCCCCCTCTCCTCCCCCGCTTATTCGTCAACCTTGTTGCTCCCTCCTCGACTAGGGTTGTAAACCCAGAAAATACACTAGAATAGGGTTTTTCAATTGCCCTTTTTTTTTTTTTTTTAATTTTTTTGCAATCCCGCCAAATTATTACATCTGATTCATCAACGACTCGTTCTTCCCTAAATGCAACTTTTCCTCTCTCCTTGAGCGTCCAAGATTTAACAATGTCGTCTTTCTCTCTCTTCTCAACTCCCCAACAACAGCAACTACAACAGTCGCCCTTCCAATCACAAACACAACCCCAACTACAATCGAATCCCTTCTTGCAACAACAGCAACTACAGCAGCAACAACAGTTTCAATTCCAGCTGCAGCAACAGCAGCAGCAGCAACAACAACAACAACAACAACAACAGTTGTTCTTGTTTACAAATGAGAAAACCCCGGCTAGTTACAGCACCAAATGGGCGGATCTTCATCCTGATTCTCAGAAAGTTCTCTTACAAATAGAGTGAAGTTTCTTTCTTGCCCCCCTTATTTTTTATAATTAGTTTTTGCATTTTTGTGAATTTATTTGATGGGTGTGTTCTTTGGAATTAGGGAGAGAATACTGGAGTACAGAGATGAGAGTCAGAGATTAGACCAATGTAGCCGCCTTTTCGATTCGTCCGTCTCTAATAATACTTTCGAGCTCGATGCTGGCCGCATTGTCCAGGTTTCTTCTTCACTGGTTGTATTTGTAATTATTGTTGTTTGATGGACTATTAATGAATTGTGAATTGTTGCCTGGACCGTAGTTCAAATTCATTTCTTCAAAAAGTTTTCCTTATACCACGAAACATGAATTACGTGGTTAATGATTACTAGTTGCTGGTCATATTGTTTGAGTCCTTGACGAGTTTGTCATTAGATATTCCTTATCATAGATGCTCCTTTTACATAGTTTGTCCGTTATTACATGAATTTGAGTGACTACTTTCTTAAACTCCCATAAAAGTATACTTGAATACATGATATGGAGTAATTATTTCTGGATTGGAGGGTATACTATACTCCCTGCCTAATTAGTTATGGAGGTGAGCATTTTGTCTTAATTGAATGGTATCAAAGGAATCATATCTATGTTTGTACTATATTATTAAAAGGGCCTCCTCCTAAGGATATTTGGCATAGGGTGTTAATATTTAGATAATGACGTGTTAAAACATATTTGATTTTAATTGTGAACTTAAACCTCTAATTGTGACAACCATCAAGACAAAGAACCCGGTGATGTTTAGACCTTGTTAAAGTAATACCTTAATAATGTATGGAGTATGTGCCAGAAGAAGGTGAATACGCCCAAAAATCACCAGAATGTCGACTCCTTATATCTTACACAACTAGATTAACCGCTGTCTCCAGCATTCCGGTGTTCCACCTTCATGATCTCCTCACAACCATCACTGTCACTTCACCTTTGTAATCACCCAATTTCAGGCCTTTATCACTGGCCTCAATTGCTTTTTTGGCAATCATTGTTGTGGATGACAAGCTCGGTTATCCTTGACTCATCTATTCCCCAATCTTTCACACTCATTATCTATATCCCCTAATCTTCGTTATTAAGTTGATTGTGTAATTATAATTGTACAAAATATCAACTTTTACATCTAACTCCCTAATACCTTAGTACATTTGTTTACTAGTCAAATACAACAAAGTGATAGTGCTTCACTTTATGTCAATTAAGGTCAAAGCCTCAAACTATGCTATTTGTGCAATTTTATAATGAACTACTTTTTGTACCTTTTTTTTTTATTTATGTGTTAAAATTGAGACATTTGTTCTCACTTGGTGTTGGTTGTAACTCTTTTTGAGTCATTTTTTTCTTTCTTTTTAAAGAATGCTAACAAATTGTATGAGCCTACATCTTTTAGAAATTAGACTGACAATTTTTAAGTGGTTTGATCATTTATGACTATTTTCAGCATTTTTTGTCTGCGTGAAGGTGTTGTATTAGGTTTATTCTGTTAACTGCATATACTTTTTCTCTTGTATCTGCTTTAAGTTAAATTTACTAGCTGCACAGTTAGAAGCTATTTTATAAACTGATTTGTACGATATAAAGTTTATACAAACTGACTTTCCCTTATTTTTCATACTCCTATTTGTGATGTCAGTTCCTTCATTCCTAACTATTTTTCTTGTTTGATTTGTATGTCCCTTCCAATTTATTTATGTACGCTCTGTTGGATGCAAAAGGCATTTATATGCTTACAACTTGTAATTGCAGAAAGTTATATCTGTAATGCATTTAAGCATCTAAACTTTAATCTTTTTTTTTTTCTTTTCATTTCCGGTATTTGTTTAAAGAAAAAAATCACCCTGGAAAATAAGAAAAAAATGTTTGAAAGAGATATATTGATGTTCTTACAGGAACTAGGTGGTATTAGTACCACCATGGAAAGACAGAAAGTGACTCTGCAGGAGTTGATGGCAGTTGTGAAAGAAATGCTAAGAAATGCTGAGATTGCTATACGTTCTTTCATGATTCTTCGGCCAAGGTTCCTTCATCAGAAGGTTGGGGCTGCTTCAAATCCTACTGCACCAGCTCAAACCCCTAGTGCAACAACAGCTCCTGGTGGTTCAGGTCAAGCTGCTGCTAGTTCATTGGTGCCAGTTATTGATTTTTACAGTGGGATTCCGAAGAAACCATCTCCATTTATGCAGCAAACAGTAAACAGATTTAAGAAGTATATCGGGGAATGCCGCCAATGGATTGAAGAGTTAGAGCAGCTTCTTCTCTCAGATTCTGATCAGAATTCCATGACTTTTAACTCCTCGGTTTTACAATCCTTTCCCAAAGTTCTGACTAATGTACATGAATTTTTTGTGCATGTCGCTGCTAAGGTAATGGGAAGTGTTCTCAGTAATTTCCTTGATTATATTTCTTTCTGTCTGATTTGTATTACATACTCAAAGTCTTTAATACCAACCCCTGACCCCTCAATGCTATATATTTGTTTTGTTGGTAGTCTTTTTTACAAGTGTATTTGATGTCTAATTGTTGGCCAAATGTTTTTGGTGTAAATGCTATATATGGACAAAATACGAGTTAATATTATTGTTTACAACTTTTTGCTTTGACTTCTTAGGTGCCCTTTTCAATTCTTTGAATATTCCCTTGTTTCATTTAATATTATTATTTTTGAAAATTTCTTTAAATGACCAATCTGAATAGTGTAAAGGGAGGATAAGCTAGCACCTCTGTTGGACTATGTTCGTAGTGCCTAGTGGCTCAATGACATCTCCACACCTTAAGTGTGTTACTGACTTGATGTGAGGCTTTGAGCTTGAGACTTGTTCACCCTTGTCTGTTGAGAGTATTATGTCACTGGAACTTTGTTCTTGCCTCTATCTTAGCTATCTTAGGTAGGAGTAGGGCATATATATGGGTTTGTGTAATTTCTGTTCACTATCTAATTTTTTATGATAACTTCTTTTTTGCCTGCTTTCTATTGACCTGAGTAATAATGAATACCTCTCAATATACTGCCCCTCTCAGCCTTACATTCCCCATCTGTTCTCCTTTTGGTTATTTCTTGCTCTTTCTTCCTTTTCCTTCTGGTGAACAGTGGATAAATTTTTAGCTGTATTTTTCAGGTAGAAAGCATTCATCAGTACATCGAATCCATGAGAACAGCATATCTTGCTGACCAGCGGCGCCGTGGGGATGTTGGTGATCCATTTTTGGAGGCTGACAGACGTGAGATGGCCAGACAAGAAGCAGCTGCTAAAAGAGTACATCCAACATTGCATCTGCCTGCAGCACCACAGCCAACAACTCAGGATGCTGGGTTGTTTGCAAGCTCAGGGACTACTGGGGCATCAACTGTCCCAGAGACTTCTGGAGCAGCCGCGTCATCTGCATCTGGAACTGGCTTTTCTCTTTTTGGATCTACTCCTGCTAGCACGTCCTCATCATCCCTGTTTGCAACCCCTGCCACGGCTGCAGGGAGTCTTTTTACTTCATCTATTGCTATTCCTCAGTCCTCACTTTTCCCTTCATCGTCATCAGCATTTGCACCAGCATCGACACCCTCTCTGTTTGGTGGTAGTGCTCCAGCTTCTGCACCTGCTGGAAGCTCCTTATTCTCCACACCTTTTGGTTCAGGTACTTAGTGCTTTAAGAATTACTGCTGTATAGAAGTGGCATCTAACTGGCTTGGAAAATCCTCTCTTTCTCGAGGGGGATGGATGGTCATTGACATTTTTGTTTTTAAGTGAATTTGGAGACCCTTTGGCCCAATTCCCTGTGATTAGGTTACCAGAAAGAAAATGTTGTTGTAAGATCTTACTGATTCATCGTGTAGAATGAGAAGCTGTTTCAAATGGATGCTCAACGGGATTGACTAATTGAATGGTTATGGGTCTGTACCTGTTTTTATAGTATGTTCCTAGGATCCAGTGACTGAAGCAACTGGTTCAAAGATTAGGAGATTGAAGCAACCTATTGCTCATGTAATGACTACAATGGGGTGGAAGATAGGCCTTTCTTTTTGGTCTTGTACATATGTTTGGGCACATAGCTTTTTGTTTCCACCTCCCTACTAAAAAAAGTTTAAAAAAATCTTCAAACTGAAGATGAAGTTGTTTGTATATTGATCTCTATCTGAATGTAGCTTGTCTGAATTCTTTGATAAAGGTGATGGACTTCACATGTTCTAACATAGAGTTTTAGAGCCTCTTCTTTCGTAAGTTAGTTGTTTTCAAGCTCCCTAAATATGTTAATATAATTGTGGGTATGTTTGCATTGTTCCTTGGAATTAGATTTAGTTAGTTTTTATATTTTTCTCAAGCTTATTACTCGATATGGCTGGGGCCATAATGATTTATCTACTTCAGTTGTGGTTTTGTAACTTAAGAATGAACAGTTGAATTTGTTACCAATGTACAGTCTCTTTTACATCTCAATGATCATCTTTGCTGTTAGTATGCTTTGATAAATGCATTGCAATTTTGGAAGGATCAAATGTTTTTGTATCCAGCACTGATCTATGTATAAAGGATTAAGGGTCATTTTTTCCATGCAAATTTGGTGGACCTTTGTCAATCATCTGATTCCTTATTTTCTTGATTAACAGGTGCTGCATTAGGATCAGGGTCAAGCTTTAATGCTACAAATGTAAGTAGATATCTTCAATATCCTAGTCAATTATGGCTTTAAATTTTACTAATATATGACTGTGGTCCATAGCTATCTCCTCGCTTACTATTTTGATATGTTCCAAAGTATCATTCATATCGTATTACATGCTTGGGTGAAATCCACCACCAGGCCTCCAGTGATGTGGGCGCCCTGCCCCCTTTTTCTCTTGTTATTTTTTTATTTACTGATTCACAACAAGTTTTTACTTTGACAACATATGAGATCATCCCTTGTTAAAAAACATCTTGTTAGAAGATACTGAACTTCCTACTTCTTGAGTTGTAGTGTTACATTTCGTTTAACAGAGGTCAACACTTTATTGATACGATCACTCCCGTTCCTCACCCCATTTCTTTTTGTATTGGCAGAGAGCTAAGCCAAGGTCTCGTACTAGTCGGCGATAATATGAGCAGTTTACATAAAAAGACATTGAGATTATCTCCAAGGTTCTCAGTTGTCAGGGAAGCCAAATATATTGAATTGTCTTTGAAGCCTGGGGTTCTCAAGTGAATGCTGACTCCAGTCTTTGCATCTTCAAGTGGAGTTACCTTTACAAATTGTTGCTGCAATTGGAGCCCAGCAAGTAGGATATTGTAGAATAAGCACTTAGATATTAGAAATCATGTAGATTGTGGAACATTCTGCAGAAAAAAAAGATGGTCAAGGAAAGTTGATGAATTTTATTGAGAAGAAATTGTCAAATTGTTTTGGGGGTAGTCTTGCTTGTTAACTGACATGACATTTTCCTTGTAACTGATTTCTTTTACGAAGAAGGGCTTTGGAAAGCTTGATGAATTGTTTGACATTTTAATGTTCATAGCTGAAAATCTGGGTGATTATTTCACTCAATTGCGGATATGTGATAGTAAATGCTTAATCCTTTTTTAAGATAAGAACAACTTCCCTACCAAATTGAAAGTCTTGAAACTTTGCTTAGCTCAACCCAACTCAACTCTACTCTACTTCGGATGAGAGAGTATCTTAATTCTTAAACTGCTTTGAGTGGGAATTGTACCTTCCACCTTAAATTTGGAAGCTATGATTTTTATAGTCAGGCACGTTTAGCATGAAATAGTTACCCACTTACCCTTGCACAGTTTTTTTTTTTTTTTTGGAAAATCTCCATCCCTCTTGCAATAGGGTTTAGGGGATACCAAATCAGATTATTACTATATTTCTTCTCAACTTTCATGTCCTGTTTTGCTTTTTACTGCTTTCAAAGTATTATTTTTGTTTGCAAAAACACACTTGTTTCCAAGGCCGAGACTGGTCGGATAAAATGTCAGACCGCTGCACCGTCCTTTGGCGTCTACTCTCTGGCATCGAAGACATCCTTCCTCGTCCTTTCAGCGTATGATTTGGATTTCTAGGGTTCTTAAATTGATCTTCAATCTTACACCTTCTGCTACTAATTCCACCGATTATTTTGCAGGAATCGGAGTTGATTTCCTTTACCTTTGAGAAAGAGAAGGAGCTTCTCATCTCTCTATCTCAGGTGATTTCTTTCACCACAATTCTCGCATCACTTTCAATTTATGCTTTTGCTTCTTTCCTAACCCTATTTTTTTAGATTTCTATTCTGATTCGGCGTTCGACGGACGAACTTCGACAAAACAGTAGCCAAATAAGCGACATCAGAGGTTCCGATTCGCATTCTGGAGACCATGAATTTCTCACTGACATTGTTGCAATTTTGGTAACAATTTTCCCCCCAATTTTTATTTTGATTTTTTGCTAATTCTGTTTTCTGTTACTTTTGTTAATCTTAGTATTTTTAGTTAAAGAGCAGATTTTGCGTTTTGGGATATTATGTGACATTAGTTTGCCAATTGAATTGTTTGCGCATATCTGAATTGTACTCGTCGTAATATATAATAATATATTCCTTCCGTAGGAGAATATTCATTTATATTGATATCATCAATTTTAACAACCCTATTCCATGTTGATTGATCGATAATCCTTAATAATAAATACCCCTTGATGAAGGACAGGGGTCGGAGGGACAACTATTATGCAGGTTGTTTTTGCGTAACTGTGTCAAATCCTTAAATGTAATGGTTGACATAACATGACAACTCCTTCTGATGGGAGGGAGTCATCGTGAATTACGTGATCTTCTGTTTTTATTATTATTGTCATCCAGTATGGAATGTGCTTCTTAGTTTGGAATGCTTTTAGCTTGTATTTTTCTTTCAAGATTTTGACTTGACAGTATATATTTTTTGGGCAGGTTTCATTACTGAATGCCAAGAGCCAATATGTTTGCCACATGGTGGGCAACATTTTTTTTGTCATCTCTGAGTTTCTTCTAGCCTATGTATGCTTCCATCATTGGAACTTTTTGTTCAAGTTATTGGCAATTAATCACTATTCTGATATAATTGGTCGGTTCTCATTATTTTACAGGGAGGCAGCTGGGATAAGTTAATTCATCTGTTATGTCTTTGCTTTGAGCTTGCAATATTTAGTATCCTTCGAAGTTTGCCTCAGTCTTTGATAACTGAATCTGATGACTCAACGTCTGTTGCATCAAACATGAAAGTTTTTTGGAATTATTCAACTTGGAGTGGTATAGCTGAAATTACACGAATCTTACGGGGAGTGGTGAAACATTTGAAGGGTACAGATGATGATGAACTCTTGGGAGTATTGTTGATTCCTTTGAGTAACTGTTTGGCAAAAGTTCCTTGGAATTTATTAAATGAAATTCACAATGACTGTAGTGTTGAAGTTGGAGGTTCTTCTGGGGAGGCAGCTGCAAAAATCCTGTTCATAGGGAATCTTGTTCAACTACTTTGCTCGGTAGTTGGTCTTATTGGGACTGCAATTGGAGGAGCTGGTGCTCACCATAAATCTGCTATTCTTCGTGAGACCTGTGATCTTGTTCCTAGACTGCTAGTTTGGTGCCATGTTAAAGAATGGAGTCATGTCCTTCCATATTTCGAGCACAAAATTTTGGTATGGATACATTTGATCTCTGTCCTTGAAAATCTACCTTTTCTTCTTAATTTTTCTTGATTTGGAATTTTGGGTTAATTTCTATCCTGTTTGTGTTTTTCAAAGTACGACTTTGAAAACTTGTCATTTTTTCTGTTCTTGTCTCGTTGTCCTCCTTAATGAACAGTCAGATAATTGAATGCACCAGATGCTTTGGGTGTAATAATTTTGGTTGTTACCGATGTTCAATATATCACTACGACATTTGATGGGAAAATTGATATAAGGATCTGAAATTGCTTGGATCATTGTCAGTCTTTTGTGGTTTAGTTTCCTTTTCTGGTCTTAATTTTTACTGCTTGTGTGGTTTGTCTCTGCTGTTGGTTTGATGTGAAACTTGAATGCTTGTGTATATTGTGCTCGGTCTTGTACATGTTTTTAACTCTTTCCCTGCTTAGCTTCAGCACTATATGTCTTTAACTCTTGTACTAAACAGATGTTGATGATAAGACTCAGCTTTCATATGGAGCTTGGCTGTTCGGTTGTCATTCTGTGGCTTCAACTACTAAATGAATTCTATCAAGATTTACTCTCAAGTCCTATTTCTCAGCTCGAGTGTGGTCAGAATTACTCCTTGGAAGGTTCTCCTCTTTTGTTGTCTCTCAATAACCTGGAAGTCCACCACCTGTCTTCACGCCATTTACAAAGGAAAGCTGTTTTTCTTTTCCTAAGATGTTCTTTTAGCTTGATAAGACTCAGGAATAACACTGACTTCAAATGTACTTCTACAAGGTTGAACCTGTCTTTCAAATCTGAATTGGACACAATCAAATATCTTTCTTCTGGAAAGAAAGAGCTACTTAAGTTTAATGAATGGCTTCAGGGCCTTGTTCCTTCAAACACATTTTCAGGAAATGAGATAAATATGGATGAATGTATCATTTTCGCTTCATCCTTCATCAGATTTTACATGCAAGAGGTTTGTTTAGGACATTTCAGGTTTAGTTGTGAGTCATGTACTACTGCTGTGACATGTTTTAGTTGGGAATCTACCCTTGTTTCAATTTTTATATTTGTTTTCATGCCTTCTTTATATTATTTTCTGTGGTTTAAAATTGACGTTTTTCTTTTGCTGCCTCTTCCTTTGGATATGTTCTATAAAGATTAGGTAGTGTACACATAAATAAGCAATTGGGTTGGTAGTTGACTTGTTGTGAAAGCAATTTCGAGACATGTTGGCGTCTTTGTTCAACTGTTTTGAATAAGCTCTGAGCGGTATTTCAGTTTCGAGAAAACTTTGGCTTGAAATTTTCTGGGGTCAAAAAATTGGACTTATCCTTGGGTTGCTTGAAAATGTGAACTTTTCTCAATAAGTGTACCTCTGTTTAAAGAAAGCGAGCATAGACATTATCACAAGCCACAAGTTTGAAGTTTTATCAAGCCCTCTGCACTTGCGATAGATTTTTGTATTCTATTTTAAAACACAAGCAAATAACAGAAATAAGGAACCAAAGTCCTCCTGCAATCATACGTAGGCTTTGCATTTGGCTTGGTATTGATTCATTTCAAGGAACATGTGTTACTATCTTTATTATTTCCATCATCCTTGCCTTAGCCAAAAGGAGAGGAGAGGAGAGGAAGATTTTAGTGATGTGATCCTATGCCTTTTCAAGTTGCTCATCCTGTGTTCTCTCTTGTACCATAGGATGATATGTTATTTGAAGTACTCTTGCAAATGTTTGCTATGCCTTCATGGGCTGAAAGACTGTAAGTGTACAGCATTTTAGTTTTCCACTTTGCTAGTTTTAGTTAGGAAGTAACTGCTACGGGGTTCCCAGAATTAGCTATTTATACTTTCCTGTTTTGTGTCAGGTTTTCCAAACAGGGGAGGGCTTTTCATGACACAGACGAGGACATGCTTTATCAACTTTCAAATCTTTTCAACCCTTTGCTTTTGTTTCATGTTTTTCTTGCGGAAGTATGTTGTACACAGTGTGAAGATATAGCAGTTAATTTTACTTAGGAGCAATTTTTTTTTCTTGAAAAATTAATGTATAATGAGTTATGAACAAATTTGTCTTCTTTCTTATTTGCAGTTGCAATATGATCATCAATTGCTTCTTGATTATCTTATTTCTAAAGATATGGGAGAGAAGTGTGCCGAATATCTGTTAAGGCAAGTGTTTTACAACCTGCTGTCTGTTTTATTCACTAGTTCCACTACTCAACTAGTATTTAGTCATATATATGTGGTTCGAGTTTGTATCTGTTTCCTTTAGCATTTAGTCATATTTTCTTGATCTTGAATATAAGTGTAAGAATGAACCATGCACTTTTTGTTTTTTCTTACTGAATTGCGATGTATCTAAATGAATAGTAGGGATAAATTAGTTGCATGCTAAATAGAATTGGATAAATGTTGAGTTGTTGACGTCTAACTTTGTGTATTGAGATTCATATTTCAGGTGCTTGCGTATCATATCTGATTCTTGGAAAATTTTTGTTGACTATTCCGTTAGAGAAAATTTTGTCTGCCGTAGTAGTTATCATATGGGTTGCAAGAGAAGAAAAGCATCTCATGATGATTCTTCTGCTGAGCGGATGGATAATCCAATGCAAAGTAGGATTGCCTTGTCATTTGTGCAACGCAAGGTAGAATTTAATCTGAGGAGCAAGTTTTGCAGGATGAGATGCCTAAAATTTGAGGGGGCTAAAGCATGTTTGCTTTCTCTGAAAAGTGCTCTGAGAAAGCTTCACAGGAGAAAGTTGTTTCCATATAATCCAGAAGTACTTTTAAGACGGTATGTTTACTCAGTACTCCATGTATGTATCTCTTATGCTGAAGCTGTCATGAACTGCAAGGTGTTATTTGATGTAATTGTGAATGCAGTATGCCTTAGATTGAAATTTTGTTACTTATCAATTGCGCAAATAGGAATGGCAAGAATGTAATATTGTGGTATACCTTGTATCCTTCAGCTTGTTCTCTTCATTAGATTAAGGCAGAGTATCTTTGATCTATGTAGCGACTTAAACAGGAAACAGAAATAAAGTTTTTATGCAGATAGAAAATGTGGAAACACGAAAACTTATGCAGTAGATCAATAATAGTAGTTTGATTATACAAGAGATTTTAGACATAGTAGACCACTTTGCAACTTCGAAGATCCTTGAGAGGAAAACCTTGCTGGTCTTTTCAAGCAAATGCTTCCCCCTTTAGTTTCAGATTCTTCAAGTTTCAGAAACAGGATGTCGGTAAACATGACCTTCTTGAGAATTTACATACGACGTTGGTGTTAACCATTTCTTATTGAAGTCTTAATGAATGTTGAGTAAATCTTTTTTGAACTCGCAGTTTAACTAGGTTTGAGGAACTTTGTGATCAACTTGATTAGACTCAGGTACTCTTAAGACAGAAAAGGGGAAAGGTATCATGGTCGTTTAAGATGCTGCCCCTTTCTTCATGTGCTAATGTCATAGTTTCAAGCTGCAAGCAGGGTTTGATGTTCTCGGAAACATTGAGTGGTAAAGTTTATCATTGAAGAATCAGGTTTCTTGCTGTGTCTCCGAGGTACCTTGGATGCTTTTGTTTGTTCTCATTGTTTAACTTGGAATGACTGTTTTATGGCGTGCACCGGGTGAAAGGAGATGGGACCAAATTATTCATGCACAATCAATTCAGAGCTTTCTAAGGTAGGTAGAGAGGCAGGAAGCATGTACTCAAGTTTCAACTTTCAGAGGCTTGAGTGAACTGAAGTATGCCTGTTTTGTTGAATAGATGCATTATTCCAAATTACTTTTTTATTAGCATCTTGTTGAAGTTATTTCCCTAGAATTTTTTTTTGGTTAAGTTTCAACATGTAATCATACTGGATGTGACAAAAAATAGGGTCTCTTGTAACTCGCAAGTTATACTCCATACTCTCAATTGCCTACGTGTGTTAGGATGGAGAAACTTTTACTGCAAATTCACATCCTCATGCTGATGCTGATCAGTAGTGATGGTATTTTGAAATGTGTAATTTCCAAAACTGCAGGTCTTGGCTTCTAGTTACCATAGTGTTTTTTTTAAACAATGCAATTCCTTGGATTCTGCTTGATGGTGACTTGAGACTGTTTTCTGCATGCACATCCTCTCTACAGGTTAATTAAATCAAGGAATGGTCGCTGTAATAAAACCTTGTATCTTTACATAATGTTTTCGTCTACAATAATTTGCATGAGTGAGAAGCCTGGAACTTGTTATACAAAGTCTTAAACATTTAATCCATACACCCCATTGAAGATAGCTAGTACAACTCAAGTCGCACCTTTAGCAATTTAAAAGAACAAAATCAAGTCTGAGTTGTATGCCTTTAGCATATTGTGTGCTCTAGAATTTCGATGCATGCTTATTCCTTTTTAGCTAGTGAGTGCTCTAGTATTTTTGCTAGGGTAGTTTGAAAGGGAAAATCTTTGCGTAATGCATATGTTGGCTATATTGCTGTTTCTTTCTACAAGGTAATCGCAAATTGATTTGGCTGGCTGAGCATTATTTTGTGATCTGCGTGTCTGACCTTTCTAACCTCAATCAACCATCTTGCGAAATCCTCATAAATCCTTTTATCTTCCTTGTAGATGGTTGAAACTCGTCGCACTGATCCATAGCCTTTGTTGGAGAAATTCCTTGAATTTTTTGACAGTTTTACAACAAACATTGATGATTGTAATTGCGTTGTGATTGCTAGCTCAAAGTCTAGCAACAATAAAATTTTTGTATTCTTTTGCTTCATGTTGTCCTTTGCTAGTACCATGCTGAGAATCTTCATATTGGCTCAATTTAATAATGGAGTTGGATAGTTTCTTATGGTTTGAAACAAGCTCATTGCACGGCGTACGGTACCGATCATTTTCACCATTGATTGTTTGGTAGGGATTAGGACCACGTTTGTAACTTAGTACCTCTGGTGGACTCAGGGAAGAAAGCTTGTGCAAAAATTGAAGACCTAACTCTGTTGCCGTCAAGGGCTCTTCTGGAGAGCCATATGTCCGGAATGATTCCTTTAGGAATTACCTCAGAAAACTTTGAGCATGTAAGCAAGAAATCATATTAAGACTTAGCTTATTATCACTGTTTGTCTAACTTATATATCCACGACAATTCTCTTCTTCTATGCCTTGTCTAAAACAAAGCATGGTTGGTGTATGGTGTCTGGCTCAAAGGCAGCAAGGAAAACTCCAACTCAAATCTTTTGAAGTAAATTTTCCATGGCAAGGGCAATGTTCATCCCTCCAAGCCAAGGCAATGTTCAACCTTATCATTGGACAGCGGTGCCATGAAGCCCAGCAAAGTACGAATCTCTTCAATCACCTTTATGTTCATGCCAGAGGATGCCATGTCCTGGGCTCTAGCTTTATGTCTTTCTTTCTCCAGCATCATGCTCATTGGCCCATGTCATGATCTAGCTAGACCAAAATGTTTTCCCTGTTTGTAGGCTCCATTATTCTTCTTTGATCTAATAATGGAGTGTACTGTTTGGAATTTTTAGCCAGGGAGACAATATAAGCTAGCACATATCGCCATCCTTGTGCAGGTTTTCCTCGAGGATGTGACAGTCAGACCTGATTTTTGGAGATTCATATTTAATCTTGATTTTTATGTGCGTCATGTGTTCACTGAGGAGTCAGGCATGATCAGCAGCTTAGCTTCTTGACAACCTAGTTTTAGTGGTTTGAGGCGAGGAGAGTGACAACCTAGCCAGACTCATAAATGTGATAGCTTCTTGAATTTTTTTTCTTTCTAAAAGAGGGTCTTCCCTCGTGGTTAATCAAATATTTTCCATTCAAGGATACGAAAAATGAATTAAAAATAAAGAAAATATTGCACGATAATTTATTTTGCCAAAAAAAAAAAAGTACAAATCCATGCATACTGAAATGGGAAAAAGAAGCAATGGTATCGTGTTTTTGGAAAAAAGAAAAGAAAAAGGAAAACACATCTTCAAAGGGCTATATATAATCCAATGCTCCACTCTTTAATTAAGACTTTGGGCTATCCCACTCTCGAATGAGTATTTCTCTTTGTAACTGAGACCATTAATCCTGGATTATCTCCAGAAGACAGTCACAGAGCTGCTTTGGCATGAGAAACATTGGCATATGATCTGAGCCTTTAAGCACCTTTACTTCTTTCAACCCTTTGTTCTCAATCATCCAACGTTGGAAGGCTTGTGATATTCCCAGATCTTCTTCGCATATCACATATACACATCTAACTGACCCAAATCTCTCCTCTGAAAGCTTCGCCTCTGGCTTCCATACATCATGCATGAACAACGATGAGGGCCTTTTCAATGTCATAGCTAGCTCGAAATCCTTCAACGCATCCCCCCAAAAAGAAATAAGTGCATCAGCTTAGTATGTACTGAATTTATTCAAAGGTCTCATAGTACAGCGCCTTTAAACTTTATATTCGGTGTCATCATATGAAACTACGTACGTGTTTAGAGAGGATAGTCCTTGGTTTGCTTTTTTTTTTTTTTTTTTTCCCTTTACAATATTATAAACTAATAGCAAACACAAATTTCACGCACCATTGGTGTCTATACAATGCCCTGGTGTAGTGTTATTTCTCTGATTAAGATTTAATTTTATGTTTAAGAATAATGTGATGTAGGGGTTGCGATTATTATCTAATAATCATTCTTATGGAGTTTTGATTTTTGATTTTTTAAAATTATCAACTTGGCAAATAGAAACACAACAAAACAACAAACTAAGACGTATAATAAAAGACGAGTGAATTAGATTACCTCAAGGGGAGACAAGTGGTAGAGCTTAGCCATGAACTGCGGACCGAATGACATTGTGGTGAGGGTCTCCTTTGGATCACCAGAGATCTTGAACTCCGTATCCAACCAGTAATCTTTGCCTCCATCAGGTAAACTAGCTGCGAACTTTACACAATATTAAAATGCTTTTTAGTTTTCAGGTTTTATTATTTTGTATATTAGTGGGTACGTAAGAGTATGGGGGTTTGAATGACCCTACTACCTTATCTTGTACTAGTTTCTTGTACTTTGCGAACTCTTTGTAATCAATGCATGATTAAGCTTGTGTACGGTATCTAATTAAAGTTGTTTTTTTTTTTTACAACCAAATGTAATTAGTAATTTGTTCATCAAATTAAAGGTACACCTCAAACTAAAAAATATCATAATATTCCGTAGACAGAACATTATACTTCATATATCGATCATCCAGTTCAATTTTTGTAATTAGTAATTTTTGTCATATATATATATTTATTTATTTATTGGTGGTTAAGGAGTTTGAGAAGTGAGCTCTAAATGCAGAGATCCAATGTCTTGGAAGTAGGCCATAGTCCTAAATCCTAAGGCTATATTCTCTTCCATTAATATTTAATAGGGTGTTCTGGTTAATTTTTTTTAATCATGTTTTTTAGGAAAATTGAAAATGATATAATTCAGTATTTCCTTTGTTTTGTTTTTCGAAGGCATGTAAAAAAATCATTGCCAAGTTAAGAAATTCTATTAATATTAAAGACAGGCAGACAGCTGCATGAAATAAGCACTTCAATAACAATGAGTAACATAAAAAAGGTCACACGAAATACGAAAAATAAATATTTGTCCCCTAATACGTTAATGCGGAGCAGCTTACATGAGAATGGCAATATATGATATCAACTCAAATGTCAATATATCTACGACTCTACAATTTGTTAGATTTGACGGACACTTCTATAGTTCTATGCCCACTAAGTCTATGGACCAGCGTCAAACACCTCTTTTTTTGACCAACAATCAAATCGTACGTGCCTCGTGCTGCATCCCACTTGCAGTACGTGTGCACGATTTATCCTTGTGCATATCATCAATCTTAAAACTAGTCAGCCAACAAAATACAATACGCAAACACAGGCGGGCTATGTATAATCTACATTTTACAAAGTATGATCGGCCTTGCCCCCCAAAAATAAATAAAATATAACATGCCAAAGAATTAAATTACAATATTCTAAACATATCTTTAGAACCACAACAAAATAATTATATTAGGCTTCTTTTTCAAGTAAGGAACGAAGATGCATGAGTTAAAGAATATATGATGTTTCTGATCATTAGTAGATTTCGAACCCATTAAACAAAAATCCCAACACCTCCACTTACTGTAGGTTAATTATTGGGTGATTTAGATTCTTCAAATTAGTTAATTGTTCATAAATGTGAAGTGGGGTGTATTGAATTGTCTAAAATATAGTAACTAATACGGAGTATTATACATAAAGTCAAAGTTATTATAGGGAAGTCAAAACCTAATCATGCATTTATTCGCACGGTTGCTTTCCAATTGCATCAATCGTTGATCCAAATAAATGTGAATCATTAAGTCTCTTTTTCAGAGTAAAATTTAGAAGAAGAAAAAATATTGATTTAGATAGTTGAGTAGTCTCTTGAGAACTAGAGAAGTTTAGTACAGATCATTGCTGAGCAAATTGAAAATACAAAGTCATTTACAAATGGTTACTATTAAATCCATATACAAACCTTAGTAATTAGTTAAGCTTAATTATCTTATTAAATTTATTAGTTTTATAAGCACCTATTTATGTTATTCCTTCGATAATAGTAAATTTATGTAAACTTATACACCAGTTGTTAACTTATACTTTCATCGTTTCTTTTTATTCTTATCGTTTAAAATCTATAGATTTTAGAGACAAACTTTGACTATGAATTTTTCTAATCTATAAGAAACAACATAATCATATGGGATATTAAATATTCGTCTCAATGTATATTTTTCAAATATTAACTTTTTATAACTTTTGCAAATACATAATTAAAAATATTTAAAATTTAAGTTTGATTTGGAATATGTAAAAAAATGGGAATAAGAAAAAGAAATGGAGGGAGTAATATGATAAGAAACACGTACATTAGCACGAGCACATATTAGTTTAGTTTATTTTATTGGAGAGCACTTTTTACCTATGGTTAACCATAGAGCTTATTAGACAACATTAAAAATTAATTTAATAATTTAAAAAGAAATTATCATTTTTATTATTTCTCTCTCCTTTACGAATCTAATCACTGGAAAAAATCATATCAAATACTATTTCACAAATACTTACGCTAATAAATCCCACCCATACACATTAACTCTTATAAAACTAATCAAAATCAAAATCAAAATCAAAATCATGATGATCATAGATCACACTCTTTAAACACTGTTTACCCATTTATCAAGTCGTATGGTAACATTCCCCTATTCGTTTAGAATAGTTTTTAAGGCCACATTATATTTTCTTTAAACCTCAGATATATAAGATGTATGTGTATATGCGAGGTAAATTTATTTTACTTTAAAGGTTCTTCATACATGAAATGAAGAAAATTAATAATTGATAGAAAAAATTATACTTAAATTTTGTATTAAAGTTACTTAATTATTTAGTGAATAACATTAAAACCTGTTTAAAATATTTTAAAATAATATAAAATCTCTATTGGAGTTGAAGTTTCCTTTAAATTTACAAAATAATAATTAAATTAGGATGGAGTTAGGACAATACATTATTAATTTGTCACCTTATGAGCAAAGGTAATAAAAATACTAACTCCTCAAAAATACTAACAATAACCACACAGTACATTTATGAGTATGAAATTTGGCAAATAAAATGAGATAAATAGGAGGTAATAGTAAAAAGGTGAAATACCTGATCAAAGATGACGGAAGGAGTGTGATCATGATGAGGCATAAAAGCAGAGAGAAAAACTGCAGTTTCAATCTTGTGAGGGAACGATTCCATAGCCACTGATAAATTTAGCCCTCCAAGGCTATGGCCGATAAGAATAACCTTCTGATAATCAGCAAGAGACGCCAAGAACTCCAACAATGGCTCGGTGTAATCACGAAGTGTTTGGACTTCATGGATCGTCTTCAGGTTAATCCCCGAGGCCGCCATGTCTAGCGCAGTGACGCGATGACCAGCGGCCTCGAGCAAGGGCTTAACCTTGTACCAGCACCATGCTCCATGGCATGCCCCATGAACTAACACAAAGTGTTTCTTCAAGCAGGAGTCGTCTCCCATCATCTGTCGATCGCTACTGACTTTTGGGTTTTTACTTTTCAACTCTTAAACACGGTGTATGATATGCAAGAATGGTAGGTTATGTATACAAGTATTTATTATGTACGCTATGACTCTTGAAGTGGTAGACAAAAGTTTCGTGTCACAATTTTTTTGTTTGATTGCTCTTTTTTTTTTTTAAATGAGTTGTTCTGCTTTTACAGAATTGTTCCTCAGTTATCCTCCTAAGTCCTCAGTTACGAAATCATTAATTAACATGTATTGAAGTAGTATATAATACTTATTCTAATAGGCCGGGGATTCTGATTCTGGCAATCCAGCTTAATAAACAGCTTATTACTAATCCGAGATGATAATCTCTAAAAATATTACGTACTACTTCATGTCAAGTGTTAACATCCAACAATTTCAGGACCCACCCAGAATTATTTAATGATGATTTTCTTAGATTAGTTAATCATGTAATCAAAGTCATCAAACTAACTATGGAGTGGTTGAGCTCTTAGCTTAGGTCCAGAAGAATAGATTCGAGGAAGTAAATTTATTACAACTTCCTGTTTAAGAGGAAGCAACCATATAGTTTGGAGGGTGGGTGGGACAACCTTCATGACTTCCATCCATGTATACCATAATACTTTGACTAACATTTCATATCATAACTGAACACATGCTACAATTTATTAATTGATCTTCATTTTTTTTAGATAATAGTTCCAAAAATACATAACCCGTCACTCGATTTTTAAGATGCTATTTCAGAATATTTTTAAATGACTTAAGTATATATGAATTTTGAAATAAGGAACTAGAGGAGTATGTTAGACTCCTTTTTTCCTAAAAAATAAAATTACAAACAATAAGTCAATATATAATATAGACGAAATTTGATCTCAAGTCTTTGAACCCTTAGAAACTTAATCATGCAACTAAGATAATTTACATTCGAAGTTGCCTCTTTTATGCACAATCAATATCCAAAAGTAAATCACATAGTAGCTGTGGTTGACTAAGCATGGTCATGTGATCTGCACCTTCAACCTCTGTGACTTCTTTCACCCCACTATTTTCAATCATCCAACGTGCAAATTCATTGGAAATTCCTTTGTCTTCCTTGCTTATCACATAAATTCGCCTAACGGATCCATATCCATTTTCCGAAAATTTATTTGCTTTTGTTAGGGCTGGAAGAAATAACGAAGACGGCCTTTGCAGTGCCATTGCAAGCTCAAAATCCTGCAATAATTAAACGCGCGTGGATTTGTTTCATTTTTCATAATCCAGAGTTTCATCAGTTGACTTTCATGGTATGCTAGAAAGGCTAGCTTCTCCCTAACGAGGTCCATGTACGTAGTACGGTGTTTTAGACGTATAAGTGTATAACAGTAGCGTTTTGCATTAGTTTAATTATCTTTTCCGGTACTCATATATATGTTTGTTTTTATAATTTAACTACTAGTCGTTGGGCTGATCTGATCCGTCTAAATTAGTTTATAGTTTTATCTATAGAGGGTGATAGTTTGTTTGTATCAACTCTAATATTTGACAATATACCATTTATAAGTAAGTAGAATCATTCATTACCTGATAGACTTTAAAAGTCTTAAAAATTATTGACCCGTTATTGACCCAACTTAACTCATTAAAGACCTAATAAAACATAACCTAATAAAAACCGATTTAATTAAGCTTATAATTAGTTAGACTTTTTTTTTATTATTAATGGGCCGTTCAAAGACCCTTAATAGGACCCTTCCATTTGAACATGTCTATACTCAACATATTCTTCATTATTGATCTATATTAAAGTCAATAAATAGATATTGCTATACAATTGATCAAATTACTTATAATAACTGCATTAATTTAGAAATGGCTTACGTAATTTTCTTTAATTTCTGTACAAAATATAAATTTCTAAAACCATATATAGCTAGTGTAGTTGTGTGACAACTAAATCTGGATGGAAAAAATAGTAAATGGAAAGATTGTGCATACCTCGATGGGAGATCGAGAAGAGAGGAAGCGGAAAAACTGGGGCCCGAAGAGAGCTGCAGTCAAGGGCTCTTCTGAAGAGCCGTATGTCCAAAACTGTGTGTCCAACCAGCGTCCTTCCGGGAGCGAATCCACAAACTTAGCACAGGAGAAATTAACAATAATTTCAATCCTAAGTCTTAAGTATAGCATACATTACCAATTCAATTAGAAATACTTGGTATGTATCACTGTAGTTAAAATAATTCATACCTTATCCAGAACAAAAGATGGTTGGTGTATAGTGTCTGGAAGAAGAGCAGTTAAAAAAACAGCAGCTGATATCTTGAGAGGAAAATATTCCATGGCAAGGGCAATGTTCATTCCTCCAAGGCTGTGCCCAACAAGGATGACCTTCTCATCGACGGACAAAGATGCCATAAAATCTAGCAAAGGCTTGCTGTACTCTTCAAAAGTACGAACTTCTTCGATTACTTTCATGTTTACACCAGCAGCTGCCATATCTGGTGCTGTCACCTTATGCCCTGCTTTCTTAAGCAAGGGTATGAGTTTGTACCAGCACCATGCACCCTGGCACATCCCATGAACTAAAACAAAGTGTTTCGCCTCTTTTTTATCCTTCATATTCTTCTTTGTTACTTATCTTTTCTCTTTTTCCTCTATGTTGCTGAAGCTAATAGGTGGATATGAATGCATTGATTGTATTCAACTTTCAATTTCGGCAAGCAAGGTTAATTTCAATTTTGTTTTATTTCCTGGAACTTTCTGGTGACCTTTGTTGATTGGATCGTAAAATATATTTGATTATATAAACATTTAGAGATGAAAAGGGTTCCACCATTTTTGGCCTTAGTTTCAAGCCCCGACACATAGGTTCCACCGTTCCTCCATTAATTGGACTGGGCGCCTAGTGTGCGGTCTTTATCATCAAAATTGGCAAAAAAAAAAAATATATTAAAAACTTGACATAATTGGCAAGCACAATAAACAATTGTTTGAAGATTTTGTTTTAATAACTTACGGTCATCCACACCCACCTTGCCTACTCAAATTCCTCCGTCACCACCTACCCGTATGACTACACGTAGTCAACACGGCATCTTTAAGCCAAATCCCAAAGATCATGATCCCAAGAAACCTAAAGTGTGCATTTGATAATGTAAATTGAAAGAATGCTATGCAAGATGAATATAATGCTCTAATTGAAAATAAAACTTGGGATTTAGTCTCACATCCTTCTTATGTAAATGTTATTCGTTCTTTGTGGATTTTTCGACATAAAAGAAATCTGACGGCTCTTTTAAGAGGCATAAAGCCCGTTTTGTAGGTGATGGAAAATCTCAACGGGATGGTATTGATTGTGATAAATTTTTTAGTTCACTTGTCAAGCCGGCAACTATCAAGGTGGTCTCAGTATTGCATAGTCTAAAACTCTAAATCTAGGCAGATTTATCAGTTACATGTTAAGAATGCTTTATTGTATGGTAATTTGAATGAGATTGTCTACATGTACTAACCCTTCTGGTTTAAAGATCCTTCCAGTCCTAATCATGTTTGTCTGTTATGAAAATCTCTTTATGGGTTGAAGCAGGTACCTTGGGCTTAGTATCAACTTTTCGCTGACTTTGTCTCATCTATTTGTTTTGTTCATAGAAAGTGTGGTAATTCTCTTTTCATCTATAGTCATGATTTTTACATTGCTAACATTTTGTTGTATGTGGATGATATTATATTCATTGCCTCCCCAGATACTCTTCCACAATCTATTATGTCGAAACTCAACTCTGAATTTTCTATGAAAGATCTGGGTTCAGCTGAGCTATTTTTTGGGTGTTGCAGTTTCCAGGGACAACAACAATCTTTATCTATCACAAAGGAAATATGCCAAAGAGATACTAGAATGGGCAGGCATGTCTTTTTGCAAACCATGTAACAGTTAAGTTGAGGCAACTCGGGTCTGATTCCGAGATTGCTTATGACGACCCTTCTAAATACGTGTAACATGTCTTTTCTGTGGAAGAATTAAAATGTTTATATATTTTTTTAATCCGAAGCAATAAAATGATTTATTCGTTGGTTGACATGTAAATGTTGTAGAAGTACGTGTAACATGACTATGACAGATGAACAGATCTCGCTCACGTTATTTGAATAGAATAAGCAACTAATAAAAGTGTATTCACTCATAAGTATAAACATAAAATTATAGCAGGCCACCATTATGGCAGCATATATCCTTATTCATCAACCCTCTATGCCCTAAGTTTGCTGTACTCCGTATTTGAGGTTAAGGCTACTATGGCTTACACTTGGTTAAAAATTGCAACAAGTAATATACGGAAAGGATGAACATACTCCTAGTGTATGTGGATCAACATACTCCTAGTTTAAGACTGTACCACGTCCCATCTTCCTACCTGGCCCACCCCCCCTTCTTTATTTTGGCAAGGTTTCCTTCTTTTAAAATTGATAGGTTGGCTGCTTTATTGAAAAAGTCCAATGACGTTTTCGAATTGAAGATTGAAATAATAAAAAGCATATTCTAGAATGATAATGACTTAAGTAATGATTTTCTTTGAATAACTAATGAATATTATACAGTGATAAGTTTCAATAATTGAGAACAATGCTTACTGAAAGAACGTGCGTGCAAAGACAGTTGACTACTCGATCTATTATGCGCTAGAAATGTATTTTATGCAAATGAAGGGGGTCAGAATAACGGAGGTGGACAGCTAGCAGTAAAGAAAACGATCAAAATGTTATTAATGTATTCTCCCAACATATTGTTGATGCGTAACATGTCGGATTGGAAAGTTAAAGTGGTTCATGTCTACAGAGAAGGAAATAAAACGACTGATTAGTTGGCAAACTATGATATAGGGCATTAGATCAAATCCCTCAAGAGCTTCTAAGGATTGCTTCATGAAAGGAACTAATAGCCTTGGCATTAGTCCTTTTGTTTATTTTCTTTTCTTTCGCTTGGTTTGTACCTCTTTTGAATAAATAAATAAAAAAAAGAAGTTTGAGCTGGCACGTAGCAACCCCTGGTAGCCGGCTGGTACTCCGTACGTATAAATAATCCGTCGTTAGTCTAAACTTTTAGAACATGTTGAACATCTTCAGTAAAGCAAGACAGATCTTGAGGTGTTGATAGCATTACCATATCGTCAGCTTTTGTCATGGGTAGTCTCGATGCGGCAGACTTTTATCGATAATCAATTTCTAAAAATCTATCTGTATCTACTCATCTTCTTCACAAATTACAAATACTCGATCCACTTTGCTATGTCCTCGTTGAATTAACCAGCAATTTGGAGTTAATACCAAATACTGCATTTTTTCTGACAAAATTTAACAATAGAGTTAATACCATTTTGGGCAATGTCATACTTAAACCCACGTTATCACAAATACGTGATAGTAATACTCATGTACTCGTATATAAGTTTTATTATGGGAAAGGCCACACTGCCCGATATAGTGTCTGGGTTGGAGACCAATGGCCACAATGGGCGGTAGTCCAGAGTGGACCACTGGACCCTGAATACCGTAAAAAATCAAATGTAATCGGTAAATAAGGAAAAGGAGTAGGAAATTGCACACCAACAACAATTTTATCTGGAAATTTCCCCATAGCCATAGAGATGGCCATTCCTCCGGAGATATGTCCCACAAGAACCTTCTCACCATCATCGTGTTGGGGATCAATAGATTCCATAAAATCCAAAGCCTCCGCATAATCATCAATGGTTACTATCTTCACAAAAGAGGCCGGGTGTGGAACCCAAAACACCCCGATGTCAAGGGCCGTTACCTGGAGGCCTGCATGTCTCGATAGAGGAACTAGCTTGTACCAGCATCAGGCTCCATTACAAGCCCAATGTACTATTACAAAGTCCTTCATTTTTACACCCCTGATCTCCTTGATTAATTTTTTTTTTCTACTAGTAATATGTAACATGATAAATTTTTGCTGGTAACGAGATGGCTAGGCAATGTCAATTTATAGTGTACTTGGGGTCTTGAACGATAGGGATAATAGTCTTATCTAGAGAATCAGATTAAGTTATAAACGAGAGATTGGTATGGGCAGTAAGAGCACATACATTATACTCCATATATTTTTTAATAGGACGGTCCCTCTGCAAAAGGAAAAACTTTGAAAGAAACCATCCCAAAATGTTTAAAGCAAGATTACAAAAATATTTATTTTAAAAGTTGATTTCTTATCTACTTTTGGGCATCGCTATAAGAATTTTGATGTTTCACAACATTATCTATTTTAGGTGATTCTCTCAAGATTTTGTTGTTTTACTAAAAAAGCATGTAAGGGCGATTTATCCACTGACTACCATTCAAAACCCCGTCCTCATACGACTCAAAAGAAATTTGATTCAACTATTTGAGATACCATAGTAAAAACATTTGCTAGGATAACCAATGCAATTATAAAGTTATGTACCATCATAAGCATGTGAGACACAACTAGTTTACCACACGTATCGATTAAAATTTGAAATAGTAGCACAAGTGCATAACTAGTTTTCACACCTGATATTTTATTATTAGTCAATGCTACTTCTTAAGTGGTTCTGTATACTTCGCATAACTTTCAATGTCAGTGCGTGAGCCCAATGCTTTTAGTTTTGTGATTTTCGCCTAATCTGATTGTTTGATACGGAGCACGAAATTGACTAGTTGCCGAACACATGTTCCCTAATCTAGTAAATATATAAATTAAAAAATACTGGGGTTGGACAGCAAAAACAGAACACATTTTTACAAATCAACGAGAACTCAATCAATATATTTTGCTCATTTAAGTTTTTACTCATTGGAGTTTTAATTAGCAAACTTAAAACAGAGTTTGGGATCAAAACCAAATAAGTGTGTGTGTGCCAATCTCCAAACAGGTAAGTGGGTAACTAGGCAAGTGACGTAATTTAGTACTCTTGTGTAGGGCTGAGAGTACCTCAAATGGGCTGGACAGAACCCAAGTATTGCTTAATTATTACAACCAATTCCTCAACTCACATTCCTTCAAAACTTGTGCATAACTTTTTAGAGACTATTAAGGAAATGGAGGGAATATCAACTTTATAATGAAGTTTTATTATAAGAATGTCATTACAGGGCAGAGGCACCGAGAAACGAATGAAAAAGGGGGAGGGACAAGACTATATATACATATAGATTTGACATGACACCAAGTCAGGCTAATAGGCTTTCACTATAGAACATAAATAAGCACACAAGGAATGGAGAGTGAAAACCAAGAAGACACTAACATGAATTCCAATCACAATATTGCATGCCTCTAACTGTATTAATCCAGAATAACATCTTTCGGATGGAACTGAATTACCATTGAACAGTCAGCTAAGCATAGTCGGATGGCCTGTTTGAAGCATCCTTTTGATCATATCCATCCCAAATGTAGTATCCGATGAGCTGGATGAAGCATGATTACATTAGTATGGTTTGTTTGTCATAACGTGAACAAAAACAATATTGTCAAAACAGGAAAGAACCGTAGATATACTCTCATACACATTCAAGAGTCAAGTTACAATAACATGAGTATATTTGAAAATGCAGGCAGTTCCATTTTTTATGATGTCATTAAAAAAATGTGGAAATACATGCAGATTCCAAACCCCTTTTTGAGTGAAATCAACAAGACTCTCACTCACCAACAGAAGGAAGACGATATGTAACCACAGAAATACAGATTTCATATTGCACTTCAAAGTTCTAAAGTGAATGCATACATGAAAAGTGCAAAAATAAGGCACATAAAAAGCAATAAAATCTAGCATTTCAACAAATTCTTAATCAAAAGATCAAAATAGAAGTTAAGAAACAGCACAAAAAATTAAGTGTCTCCATCAGAGAAACAGAGCAATGACATGAAAGTAGCTTGAAAGGGGAGATGCCACACCTTGGGATGGTGATATCATAGGGAAAAGAGATCCCTTCACGACTTGGAATGGGAGGAATGTGATCCTTTTTCTCATTTACAAATTTTACAATCTGAAAAAGAACCTCTCGAAGTGACACTTCAATCGCAGCCCTACGACCACTTCTCTCCTCAGATACACCCTCTAAGATCATTCACAACAGATTAAAAACAGGGAAAACCTATAGGAGCATAGCACAACCAATAAACATGCCAGCAAACTACCTGAATCTACAACTTTGGAGTGATGAGATTTGCTGGGGGTAGGTTTGTGATGTTGAGCAACATTCAGATTAATATACCATTGTTCCCAATACAAGCGTTCAACTTTGTTTGAGAACCATATTGCCTTGTTGTTCTTTACCTCATAGAAAGACAGACATACCTGTACAAAACCATTAGAAATAAACTAACTCAGACATGTAATCTACACAGTATAATATGGATGAAACATCCCATGTTAACAGCATTAACCAAGCCACAAATTCTGAAAAGTGATTGCATTAACAATAGAATATGATCCCTCATCCATAAAGTTGTCTATATATTGCATGATTTGGACTAACAGTGTGATGAAAATCCAGGCAAAGATAGTACTAGTACATAACAAATATTAAGGGCACTCCTCGATGCCTCATTTCAACCTTCACCAAATCAATCTTATTATACAAAAAGATAACTCAATCCAGGATTTTGCGCACAATATCCGACATGTATGCCAAAATGGGATCCTGTACATTGACTAGATTAACAAAAAAAAAAAAAAACAGGCACGTAATTTTCCATGAGAAAGAACAGAACAAGGCCGTACAACCTATGAGGAAGACTGTGCAGTATTATGAAACACAAAGAGAAGAGACACAGAGAATATGATTGAATACAACAAGTAAACAGAAGGAAGATCCGTTCAATGACCAACCATATCACAGAAAATACAGACAGCAGGCATGCCAGACTAAATATATTGACAAGAAGGAACATGGAGCAATACCTGACTTTTCTTATTAGGGTGCTTCTCTACCCAACCAACGAACTGGTCAATCTTCTCATCTATCTTCTTTTCAAGTTCCACATCTCCACATTGGACCTAGAAAAATATTTTCATCGTAGGGAAACTTACAACACTTAGTACTTAGTAGTAGACATGTATGTGTACAACAGTACAAGTGTCCTACGTACAAGAACGACGAAGCATGAGCAAGCGCATTCATAGGATAACAATGTCAATGCAGACTGAATTCCATAGAAGATAATAGAATCTATAGCAAAACAAGCCTGAATTCGATGGGTGTATCTACCAAATACTAATACTTTGAAGAAAAAAAGGACAACTTACGTAAGTAATGTCAAAAAGTTCCAAGTCCACGTCTTTGGGACGTACGAGGCCCAGAGCCCTGTGGAACATAATTGTATGTAGTATACCTGTGAAAAACACACAGAACCAAAGAAAAGCCCATGAATTTGGAACTCAAAGAGATGGTAAAATGCATTCCACACATTCAAGATAAAAAAAAAGTCGAACCAATTCAGCAACCCACTACATAATTGAAAAAACGATTAGGGTTCTGCATATACAGATCAATTCATTCTAAAAAGACGAAGCAAAATAGGGTCTCCTCTCCAATCACCTAAAACTACAAATTACTTGGAAAAACATTGTGATCATCCTTAAAGAGGAAGAGAGGGGATAACTTACATCTCAAAACTTCCCTGATTTCGAACTGCTCCACTTCCTGCAGATATTCCATAAATAAATAAATCGACAATAGAAAAGAGAGAGAATGGAGGATCGAAGATGCAAACAAACCAGTTCTTTGAGTTGACAAACTTCGCAATTCATTTCAGAATTGAATTGATTGGACGATTGAAGAACGATTTGGATGAAATTGGTGGAAAGGGGGCGGGGAGAGTTACAGAGATAACAGATAACTCATTGATTGCTGCTTTGCTAATCAACTCTACGATGTTCCTACAAATAAATTATTTTTCTTTTTAGAGGGGACTTTGCCGTTTTTTTTTTTTTTTTTTAACTAGGTATAGCGTTTTACATTGACGTTGGTATCCAAATTTTTTCTTCTTATTATATTTTAAAAGGGTGCTTCTCTTAGTTTTAGTTTGGGCTTGGTTAGCCTCATAGCTAAGTGTACCCGTTGTCCTTTTATGTTTTGTATTTTTGAATTTTTTTACAATTTTCAACATATAATTTAAAATATTTTAAAATTTATAGGACAAAAATTATAAAAACTTAATATTTTAAAAATTTATATTGAAATACATTGGACAATATCTCACTTGAATATATTATTTGTTATAATATAATTAAGATTTTATATCAAAAATTTTAAATTTTGACTCTAAAAATGAAAATATAACAAACAAATAGGGATAAAGGAAGTAAATAGCTAATATTGAAGTATTAATTTGATAGGATTTTTAATTTTAAACATTGGAAAGCCTTATTCCTTGTTTGTTTTTTGGTTTGTATATTATTATGAGGTTGTTTGTTTCTAAGACTATAATAAAACTTTGTCCTTTCCAAAAGGGAGCTTTCTCCCTCGAAAACAAGGATTTTCTCTTCCCATTCAAGATATTGTTCTTTTCCCCCTAATATATATGATTGTAGTTTCGATGGATAAATGTTTCATTTGTTGACGAAGACTTATACAGAGATGACAACAAATTGTCAATTTTTCAGATATGGTCAAATGAGTCAATGGAAATCATCCTTACAACTAGACCAAATTGTTAGAGTGGTATGTATGGTCCGGAAGATGCGCTATAATGTAAGATCTATGTAATGGTAGTAGGTTTGAAAAGGAAGTATTTTTTTGAATCAATTTTTTGATTATTTGTTAGATACATATTTCTATTGTAGATTTTGTATGACAATTTATTGATGAATTAAGCATAAAAAATTATAATGTGCACCTTGTTCGATATAACTTTTGATAATAGGCTTGTAAATAAGTTTGCCAAATATTTCATAATATATTTATTTTATGAAATCACATGGTGATACTCTATATCTTTTAAAGTAAAATAGATATTTTTTTGAATAGTTTAAATTTTTTTTAAATATGAAGAGATGAAAAAAAATTTATTGAAATTTTTTTCCAAACTTTTTATATTGAAAAAGACCTTATAGTTTATTGCAAACAACTCCAATATTATCATTGGATTAACATAATACTTGTATACATTAGTTATACTTTTCAGTTTTCAAAATTTTACATCATAAAGCCCAACATGGTAGAAGTTCCATTGTTGGTAGACCTGTGTATTGGGTCGGGATGGGTCACAAGCAAAGCGGGTCGGGTCGGGTCAAAGAAAATCAAAAATGGGTCGGGCCAAATTAGATATATAACGGGCCGAGTCGGGTCGGATCAGGCCGTCCAAAGAGAGTATAGTTTATCTATAGAGGATGATAGTTTATATATATCACCTCCAATCTTTAGTAGTAGATCATTGGTAAGTAAGTGGAAATAATTCATTATCTGATAGTGTTTAAAAGTTTTGGAAGCTATAGGCCCATTATTGACCCGACTTGACCCATTAAACCCAAAACACGACCCTTTAAGTGACCGACCTATTAGACTCATTATTGATTAAACCCATTTATAAAAGGATCGGTAAAGGGCTCTTAACGGGCCCATCCATTTGAAGATGTCTAATTGTTGGGCCATAACACAACTTATTTTGTTACCCTAAGCCCAATGCATCTCCAATTCGTACTCGTGAACGAGGTCGATGAAATCAAATCCTTTAGCTTGCATCAATCGAAGATCGAAGATTTCACCAGCATTCAGGCAAAGCTTTTATCTAATCGTAAATCCGCATTTAATTCAGATCGAAAGTGTCTTTTGAGATATATGACGAGGTTTTTCTTGTGAGATAAGTTGTGAATTGTAGCCAATTCGAGAGGATGCTATCAGAAGTAGAACTTTCTTCGAAATCAAACTCATTTAGCAATTTGCTAAATTAGCCATTGAAAACTGTCGAATTCAAATGTTATAAAATAGAAATACTTCGTACTTTTTTTTTTTTTTTGATTAAGAAGTTAAATGATGGCCAGCCTTGCATAATTCAAGAAAAAAATAGACAATATTTGGAACTTTGTTTTTATTTTTAACCTTTTTTTTTTTTAAAATTCGAAATATAACCCCACACCAAACTATTTCGATAAATGATCATGTGTCTAGGTTCGATACAAAGTCGCTATCCTGAGCAAACGACTTTTATGTGAAAGTCACTATTAATATTTTGTTAAATGAAAATAATTTTAAAAAAAGAAAAAAAAATTAAATTTAAATTTTGAAAAATATTTTTTTTGAAAGTATTTATTTTTTGACAGCGACTTTTAAGAAAAAATTTTCAATTTTTTTAATAAAATAACTTTTTTTTAAATAAAAAACTCAAAATCGCTGTCTCGGACAATGACTTTATATTGAACTTAACTTTAAAGTTATATTTTGAAATACTTTGGTGCGGGTTATATTTCGAATTAAAAAAAAAAAGGTTAAATTTTTTTTTTTCCCAATATTTGTCTTGTATATTAGATGTAACAGTGATGAATGCTCCGTACGTATTGATTCAATCATCGATTTGGAGGTGTAAGGCTGTAAGAGGTGCATATCTAATGTCGAGGTATTTTTAATTTGAGGGGATTGTTGTTATCTGTAACAAGGCTGCACACTAAGCTTGATATTTTTATAATATTACTGCGCTTGCAAAATTGATCTGGGAGCATGTTTTACCTTTCTTTAAAAGTAAGCAATGGATTTTATTTATTTCTGCTTGACGCGAGAACCATTGGATGCACTTTGCATGCTTTCAATCACCATACTCCGAATAAAGCTTTAATAATTCCATCGTTTGTTTTGCCATTGTTCAACTGAGTTATTGACTGAAGGTCCAATTCATGCTTTTAATCTACTATGTATCATGTATTTGATGCTTATGAACATAATTGCATTTGGATGCCATAAATTAGGATTTTTAGTAGTGCCTTTATAATTACCAAAAGATACAACCTTTATTTATACTCACCAATATACACACCCTTTTCTTCCGATCATTAGTTTTAATCAAGAATTTGAAGTACACATCAACATTCCCAGCTTCTGTTTCATATGGATGTAATGCAGGTTGATGAAAGTGAGAAATCTAATGGATTCTGATTAGAACTTTTTTTTTTTTATTTTTTATTTTAACAACTGATGTGGTCAACTGGTCATCAGCAAGATATAAATTCAGAATCCAAATTTTATTTTTACTGTTTCTGCTTCGGCTTCTCCAAGCCTTTTAATCATCTTCTCTCGTTTAGTGAGAGCTCCATGGATATTTTCTGTCGGCATGAGCCTATATTATGATAAAATCTTGGAGTTAAAATTCAAGTGCTTCAGTGCAACAATAACATGTCGGTGTTATATAAGCCATGTTATAAGCTATGTTTTGTCTTTCAACTAGCTTGTGTCTATCTATCATGTTCAAGAGAAGAAGCTTTGACCTACAAAGTATTGACCTGGTTTCTTTAGTTAGTCATGGATAGAGGTGTTTAAATGGATGAGCCCCGTTAAGGGTCCTTAACCGGCCCGTTTGTAAAAAGGGCCTAATAAATAATGGGTCTAATAGGTCAATCTCTTAAAGGGTCATGTTTTATTAGATCTTTAATGGGTCATGCCGGTTCAATAATAGGCCAATAGTTTCCAAAACTTTTGAACACTGTCAGGTAATAAATTATTTTCACATACTTAGCGATGGTCTACTACCAAAGATCCAAAGGTGATATATCGAAACTATCATCCTCTATATATAAAAACTATACTCTTTTTGGACGGCCCGACCCAACTCAGCCCATTATGTATCTCTTTTGATCCGCCCTGCCCTATTTAGCATCTCTTTTGGCTCGGCCCGACCCATTTTGCATGTGACTCATCCCAACCCTAACTCGATCCAATGCACATGTCTAGTCATGGAGGCTTAGTGTTCAATGATCCTCATGCAAAACAAATTTAGTTTGTCCTAGAAATTTTGGACAACTTTTTTTTTTTTTTAATTTTTTGGTTTTTTTAAACAATATTAAGAGAAAACATAAGTATATGTTTGAGCGTTTGCTTAAGATGTCTGGCTTATTACTCTTTTGTAGCTTAAACTTAGCAAGTATTTCCTCCATCTCCCAAAGATTGCACCATTTCTATTTATAAAGTCAAAGTTCAAAAATTTTGACCACAAATTCTCATCATGTTATAAGAAATAATATATTAAAGTTTGATCTTGTTGGATGTATTTCAATGTAAATTTTTAGAATAAAGTTTTCATTATTTTTTGCCTTATTAATTTGAAGAAAAAAGAATTTAAAGTCTTATAAACCGTAAAAAGTTAAATGGGGCAATATATGGGGGAGGAAGGGAGTACTAATTTGTTGTGTTGAAAGAAGTGTAGATATAGTGGTGTTAGCATGTTTCATTTCAGAAGAATTATAGATAGTCCAACAGAATGATGACTGCGTTTCCTTTCTTTTCTTTGGAAGATCCCAGGGAAATGATTAAGCTTGGACTTATATTGAAGGAAAGAAGGCTTGACCCATGTTAATTCATTATCCAACGAATTGTTTCTGTTACTGCCTGCTGCCTGCTGCCTGGTAACTAATGAGGTACATCATGCTAATATTTTTTGGAGCTACATTTTTGATAAATATATTTATTGGATTAATTGAATCATATTAGTTTTGGAGCTACATTTTTGATAAATGTATTGACTTTAAGATCCAAATAAAGAGATAGTCACAACGTTTTCTCTAAAGCACAACAGTGCCTGATAATGTTTACGAAGAAACATCTACTGCATGACTCTAGGGAACCAATCTTGTTCAGTATTTTCTAGTAAAAGGAGCGTCACTTGTTGAAATAGTGGTCATAGTAGTTAAATTTGACTGTTCTCCAACCAGTTTACTAGGTCCTAAAAAGAATTAGCATGAACCTTAATATCTTACAGTGGTGTGAATATCTAAAAGGCATATTGCCTATGAATGTACTCAATGTCACATACGTTCCTTGTGTATTTTTCATGGATCAACGTTCCATCTTTTTTCCCCCCCCATAATTTTGGTTGGGATCTTCAAATAAGGCAAAGATATGCTGGTGATAACGATTAATTACATGAAACCTTCTGCTCCTGTGCAGATTCCTCTGTAATGGACCAAATCTAATCTTAGTAGTAATGAATTCATATAGTAGTTGATTTTGGTTGGGATCTTCAACATATATATCACTATAAAACATATTATTTAACGCAAACATTATGATTTTAATACCATTAAATCCTGAGATTAAATACAAATTCCCAGAAATGCACCAAATCTAATCTCGGTCCAAGAAATTTCGATAGGGGGAGCATCCATAGAATGTCACTAGATATTATTTGTCTAAGCACCATCATATTCATATAATAACCCACTTTTTTTTTTTCGTCCCTCTGTCTAGCTAGCTCCTCCAATTAAGATCAATCCACATGCCAAAACTTTACTCAGAGACATGATCTTGTGGTATCCTGCAGGGGAAAGGATCTTGTCCATTTTTTTGCTTTTATGTCAGTTTGAATCTCCCACTTGAAGTTCCCATGTTGAATGACCTATCCTTGTCTCTTTATGTTAAGATATTGGTTAAGTGGGCCATGGAATGTGAAACTAACCAAACAAGAATTATTCATAGATTTGTTTTCTTGGAATATGCCTGTTTGCTGTGTTAAAAGCCACATTCTTAATATACTGAACTTTCAATGAGAAACGTATGAGGATGCTACGGAGTTGGTACTTTCTTTGAAACCGAACTCCATTTTATGTGTATGGGCAATTGGGCTTCTCTTTGCTAGTGATAGGTGTAGTTGTATACCTTAGGTGTTTGGAGTCATTGAACCTACCTTAGGTACACCTTGTTTAAAAGATTGATATGAATCAACTGAATCAAAGCATCATTTTCATGCCCCAGGTGCGGTCCTATTCTCACAAATCAACATTTACTTTTCTAGCAGATTTTAACTAGCTCAGATTATTGTGGATGCCCTCTGTTCAATGATGATAGACAATATTTTAACATAATTATGGTACTATCCCTACTCAGATTTCAGTTATTATATTTCAACTAATAATTACAGAGTATACTATTAACAAGATAATTAATCCGGATAGACGGAGTACATCACATACACCAGCTATATCTTTGTAGCCTTATTTGTACTTGAAAACAGAATATCAGGACCCTGGAAGCATTTAAATGATGTCTGTTTGTCCAAGTTTTACCAAGAATGCGTGTGACCCTAGCAAAATGCCAATATCAAATGATCATGGAGAATGTTTGCTTGTGTTTTTGAATGATTGAAGCATCTTTAAGGGTGTCCTGTGTTGGGAGGGGGAGGGGTCCACTTTAGCTAGGTGATAGTGCCTTCCACTCACAAATAAATTATTGGGTCTACAATACAACTGAATGAACGAGTACTCGATGCATGGCAGTCTAGTCTTTTCATGTAGGCAGGCAGCCACTATCTCACCAATCAATTATATTGGCATTAAATTTATGCAGTTATGCTAGAATATGTTCTTCATCTCCTAGGTTCTGCGGTTCTGCCGTCAAAAACTCAAGTTTCTAGTTTCATTGCTACACAATTATCATTATGAGAAAGGCTACAGCATCCTTCCTCTACGAGTCATGCATTCCCAATTCTTAGTCGTTCAAAATAGAAGTTCAGTTCATAACCAGGACTCTTGGAACTCAGGGATGTGTGTGCAGGTGTTTAAGAGATTGAAAATAACAAAGGAAGTATGTAATCATTTTTCACGAGTAGAAAGAAAGTCCCCTCTTCTTTTACAAAGCTTACTGGATGCGATTGTTAGCTCAATTGGCAAAACCATACCTTATTGATAACCTAATCTATTAGCTCAATAGTTAGATTTAATTTGTTTTTCCGTGATACAAATAGGGATAGTTTAGCTTTGATGCTCATTTTTGGCGTGCTAATATTTATTTTGTTTGGCCTTTGCCCATTTCAATAGTACATAGAAAGCGTATCACCAAGCCGATATGAGCATTAGGTGACTTCATTTATGCTGATTCTCGTGAGTAGATGTGTGCATTGGGACGGGTCAGGGCTGGGATGGGTCACAAGTAAAACGGATTGGGTCGGGTCGGGTCAAAAAAGATACAAAACGGGCTGGGCTAGGTCGGGCCGGCCAAAGGAGATATTTAACGGGTCGAGTCGGACCGAACCGTCCAAAGAAAATATAGTTTTTATCTATAGAGGAGGATAGTTTACGTGTATCACCTCTAATCTTTAGTAGTGGATTATCGGCAAGTAAGTGGAAATAATTCGTTACCTTATAGTGTTTAAAAGTCTTGAAAACTATATGTCCATTATTGACTCGACTTGACCCATTAAAAATCCAATAAAACATGACCCTTTAAGAGACCGGCCAATTAAGCTCATCATTGATTAGACCTTTTTACAAATGGGCCGATCAAGAGCTATTAACAGGCCCCCACCCATTTGAACAGATCTAGTTGTGAAAACATTAATTAGCAACTGAGAGGTACATTCTATTCAAAAATGGAAATTACATAGATATGAATTTTTCTTCAATAAGGTGGTTTGATTTAAACAAAAATTTGCTGATTTTGAGTTTTGATAGGTTCCCCCTTGATGTTAGGTGCCCTATGTAATCAAAGAAGAGTGTCATGTTATATTATTGATTTATACGACAGAGTAGAAGTAGAAAAGTAGTAGTGTTGCCCCCCCAAGTTTATAAAGTTAAGATTCATCCTTGATGTCATGGAAGGCTAAAATACACCAAACAAGCCTAGCTTGTATTCGATATAGAATATGTGTTGTTTTAGTTTTTCATAGCCGACAAACACCGTACGTTACTAGTTAGATGCATTAACACAATTGCTACTATAGACCTAGCTATAGAACTTTATCATGTACATGTACAATTATTTGTACTCCCATGACCTAGCTATGAAAGAAGAATATCAGTCCTCAGCCTGAGTCATTCTGACTGAATTGAATCGTATGAAGTTGAGGCAGCATGGGAGAGAAGGACGATGAAATTGGTGAAAGTGACAACATTATGTCACACCCATCCAACAGTAGAGATTGTAAAACCCTAGAAATCAAAGCTTTTGCATTGCCGGGTAATGGGAGACATATGGCTGTGCTGTGTGAGGACCTACAATAATAACAATGGGATTTGGTAATTGGTAAATATCATTCTTCTCCCCTTCTAATCCTCTTTCGTACACTCGTGTCAACAGCAATAATGGAATTAATGAGTTAACCATTACTATTTTGAAATTTGTCCTTAATAAGTAACTATGTTATCAAATATTTGCCTAAACATTTTCCTTCTCTTCATTATATTGAGTCACATGTACAATTACTGTTAGAACAAGTATTCTAACATTACCTGCTTTTTCCATCGTTTTATATTAGCTCTACTAGAAAAATCTTTTTTTTAAAAAAAGATTTTTGCTTAGTTGAAGTATATGAAAGAGATATAAGATAGGATCAAATTAAAAGAGGGCACTTATGAGATAAAAGTTGTTCTCCTATACCATTTTAATATGGTATACAATAATAGATCGAGATAAATAAATGGGACAGATAAAAAGGAACACAAAAAGTATAAGTTCCCTAGTTTATTATAGTGCTTCAAGTTCGATAAGTATGCATCCTAAATTTTATTTTAATATCAAGAAGACTATTTATATGAGAGTTAGCAAATCTCTGATCTTTACGGAGTGTAACTCAATCCTTGAAACTCTTTTCAATACTCTAAAAATGAATGGAATAAGATTTAATCCAAGGATATAGTCCGTGACTAATGCGATTTTGACATAGGTATTATATCGAGTTAGAAAATGATACGGAGTGCTCGATTTACCATGGTATTCCAAGCCATTTTTGTGGCATGCATGGTGTGCCATGTGGTTAAAATGTTTGGTCACTTATTGTGTAGTATTTCCTATTGTTCGAAATGTTTTAAACAAATAGTTATGTAAAGTAGTCTAGCTTTATTTATGTGCTTATTTGGTAATAGCTAAACGTTTGGAACATTCGCTAGTTTGATACTAAGATATTTCACACTTTGTGACTTGTGAGAACCATAATAGATAATGAAAAAAATTCGTCTCTTTATAAATAATTAAACCAACCAATATTCATCCAGATGTTTAATTTCCATCCACGTATAGTGGCGATATGATGATATGGCAGTAGTCATTACTAGTAGAGGTGGCATGTCACCTACGATGAAGAAGTAAGCTGTTTACAATACAATAAAATGGTTTAATAGTTCATAGTACGGAGTACTATATTAGAATAGTGCTACTGCTGTTGTAGTAGAATTGATTAGATATTCATTTACATATTAATAAGGGAGGTTATGTTACTCATGTATAAAATGAGAGATTCGAGAGGGAAAGAAACGAATCTTATAGGGGACTGTGAGGTGTAGGGGCAGACATGCACGCACAGAATGTTTTACATGAGGATGAGGATAAGTGGTGACTGGTGAGTGGGGTGCCGCTGCGTACAAAATAGGCTTAAAGGGGCGGTAGCCCAGGGTTCCAGGGGACCCCCCACTCATACTCTGACGGCTAACCCACCCCCTCACACCCTCTCTCTCCTGCCCGCACTGCCCGTACTACTGTACTAGTACTCCACATGACAATGACTAAAGAAGGTGAATGTGGGTAATTGTAACTTATTTGGATCTTTCCATGTATAACCTAACGTAGCTTAATTCTGTCACAAGGAAATACAATGCTTTAGATTTTAGATTAATTGAGTTAATCCCGCATTTCCACGAATGTCTTTTTTGTTCTGAAGTTATAATATGAATCACGATAATTGAAATGCCTATAATAGTATCCTTTTTTTTCGTGTGACTTTTTTTTAGTCATACGTCATTATAATTGAAATATCTAATTTAAAGTAGTACCTCACTGCTAAAAAGAGTTTCCATTTAACTATAATAATTTTGTGTTGTTGAAACTCTAAACCCATAAAACATTACACGTGGGTATTTTATATTAAATAATTAATAGAAAAATATCCACTGTATTAACCTTGTGAAATTGACTCTTTTTCGTATTTAAAATGGTATCAATATCTAGCTTTCTTGAGTTCTATTTTGAATTTTTGATCAAATGTTGCAGGCAGTGTTTGAACAAATACATATTGTGTCCATTGGTAAGAGCTATGTTTAAATGATGACTACTCTCCCCTTTGGATTCTAGTCAATTCATTGTGAATCAGGCCAATTTTACCTCGTCTAATTGACCTTCAATCACGAGGCAGAAAAAACAATATATGTGGCATCAAGTTTTGACAAAGAGTAGGTTATGCAAAAAAAATTGGATATTCGTAAACTTGGTATTTTAATTAATAAGCCAAAACAATGATATGATTTAACTAAAAATCTAAGATATAGATTGGAGAAAATAATCCAAAAGTTGAAAATGACATATATTAGCTCCCACAGAAAGAAAAAGGGAAGCAAGACCTTAATCTCACCCCCACATTCTCTCTAAAGTCGCATTCCACAGCCCCGCACTCTGCCCGTCCAAAAACAGTCCCAAAATTTTTGAAAGACGACATTCAATTCAACGCAATATCCCCATTTCAGTTTCTGGCACTCCGGACGGCACGCGCGGTCAGGTTGCTACTGCTTTACCCAGAACTCCAGAAGAATCCCATATACTGTAGGAAAATAATAAAGTGGCTAGAAAACCTCATGAAAGTTTATTTCATTAAAATACTTCATCAAAAGGATGATGATTTGCTACTTCATTTCATTCCTAATGAAGTTGATGTCTTTGCTTAACTGCTGACATCACATACTAGTGGACTAATTGGTGTAAAACAGTAAAAAAATGCATGTGAAAGACTTGATTTGGAACCAATGGCATGATCAAAAGTTAACATCTGTTCCACGCAGTAAACTGTGGCACAATATGTAATAGAATAATGGCTAGCTTAGCCTCCGATGGAATACGAAAAACGTTTTGATAATACAACTATTGTTTGTTATTCAATCTCATGGACAAGGTTTACACCAAGTTGATGGTTTGCAAATTTTGGCGTATGTTATCTCCAATCTAATAAAGTTATATAAACAATCAATTTAGTTCAGGCTAGTAGCTTATCATAATATAGTTTTTGCGTTTGATAATATTTTTATTTTGTGGATAAAATGTGGGTTTACTCTCAGAATGAATGAGCTGGAAGATCTTTGTTATACTCTACTTGCAAAAAAAAAAAAAAAAACAAAAAAACAAAACAACTGGACATCTGTATTACAAACTTTGGATCATACTATCCTTATCCTTAGTCTAATGCATGGATTACATGCTCTCATAAAAAGGGAAGATGTTAAATAATTTATCGAATACATAATCATACCATTGCTGGTTGTTGCTATTCAAAAAAGATTTCACTAACTATTATATCACTACGTACATCTTCTCATAATTTAAGAGCAGAACCCTTACCTTTTTTTTGGATTAGAAAAAGTATGAGGAACACTATTTTGGATTTTACGTAAATTTATTGTTTAGACGTTTATAGGACATAGAAAAAGAGAATTCTGGGATATAGTTATTTGTAAATTTTTATATTATTGTATGTGAGTGGATATCATTTTCATAGAAGTATGCCCCATCATAATATATTAGGGTAAAAATGTCCTATTAGTTAGGCCAATATATGCTTGTGGCTCATGCAACACTTGTTCAAGAAATATATGACTCTTACTAAGGTTTAGTTGACTCTAGAGAGAACTAGGTAGCTAGACCCATGCTGCATATATGTAGCTGAATTTCATGAATGTGATAAAACTTTAGGCCTCAACAGCCTCACAGGGTAACTTCATATGGATCAATTCTTCATGAATATATTAGTAGCTGTGCGCCAGTATCAGTGGGCATCTAATATAACATTGGCATAGATAGACCTGAATTAGATCCCCACATATGGTAAATCATTTATTGAGGAGTACTGAAATGTATTTCTCGATCTATTGAATGGTTTTATGAGATCGATGTAATTGATTTTCATTCGGTTATGAAATTTAGTGTGACAGGGCCGAATTCCTGCAAAACATCATTGAATAATTTTAGGAAAAAATTGGCATTCCGATCCATGTGAGTGTATTGGCATAGCTTGAACTTCGTTTTCGAATGTCCATCATCGTGTTCTCATACGATCTACGGAGTATAATGTAAGGGATCCATTTGTGGCATAAGTCTCGGCTAGGTTATCACTGTAGATAACAACAATAACTTTACACGTAGCTGCACATGATTAGCTCTTTTCAATTACATATATTCCTTCACTCTCCCCCACATTGGAACTGTAATCATTACCTTTGAATGGCATCTGCAAGAATGGAAACTCCAATGACTCTAACGAGGATTATTCTTTTAGTAAAATTGATAGCATCAGGTATCATTGATCTTGTCATTATTATTTGTGTATTTGGGTACTAGAGCCTTCCAATTTTCCAAGGGAATTTAGATCTCTATTTCATCAACTTTTGTTTATTAGGGGATGGATACTCATGTGCTGGAGAATCACATTTTCTCGTGAGCTACTTATCTGGAGTTTTGCTCTTTTTTAGTTTGGCTTTTCTGGAGCTATATATATTTGATGGCTTTCTCATCTATTCTAGCTTGTTCCTGTTGGGCCCATCCACCATAAGTGACCCGCATTAGTATGATGTTCAATCACTTATAAGTTTGACCATTCTTCATTTCTTAGTTGATGTGGGATTTGGAATGTATACTCTTCAATCCCTCCCTCAGACCAAGACTCACAACACAATGTGACATCTTCTTCCACAATTATCTGTCTACCTTGTATGCCCGACACAAGTCACCCGACCAGATTTTCCCATCGCGAGGACCAACTGAGAACCCGCCACCACACCATTAAGGATACAGGTCGAACCATCGACTCTAATACCAATTGTTGGGTACATCCGCCATACGTGACCCGCATTACTATGATATTGTCTACTTTGGGTCAAGCCTTCACGAATTTATTTTTTGGACATCTCCCAAAAGGCCTCATCCTAATGTGGAATTGAATCACTTATAAGCTTGACAATTCTTCCTTTCTTAATCGATATGAGACTTGAGATGTATACTCTTCAATTCCCAACATGAGCTCTGTCATCGATCTCTTAAACATCATCTTCTGAACTGTGGCCATACAGTCAATTTATTTTTATTTTTTTTTTGCTTCGATTCCTATCTGTAGACCAAAAATCCCAAGTACTCTGGATAGCTTTCTTCTTACTCTGTTGATTAAAGGATACACACTAGTTCTTGTACATATGATATCCTAAATAACTGTGATTTTAATTAGTACAGCATTTAGCTTAGAATCTTATTGAATATAGTGCGTAGTACATTATGCAGCCTGAGATTAAAGTGTTAGGTTTTATTGGTTCATATGAGGTGCAAAGGCTAGTGCCGCGGAGGAAGAAATTCAAACCTACGTATACCTCTTGATAGAGCAGAATAGTTATAGTGATAATGTGATAGGATGCGATCTTTTGAGAAACATGATGACACCTACTGGAGAGGGGTGAGATTGTTTTACCCTAAAACACCACGTCGGTCGGCTACTCCAAAGATACAGCTCTATTGATTCCTAGATACAGAAACACTACTAGGAAGTGATCAAGAAAACTTTGGATACAGTAGCACCACCAAGGGGTTAAGGAGATTGCACTCATCCTATAGAACACTCAAAGTATTTCATAACATTTCTCAAACAAAGGCTTGTCCTTTGCCGATTACCTCCATGGATATTTGTAACCTTGATTCAAGCACTATTACAGCTTACAACTACCTAATTAATACAGAATTTGAAAGAGGTTCATAAACTCAGCATAATGGTGCCACGGGGAGAGGTTTCATCGTTTCATACGGAGGGTGGCTATAAGGATGGCGCAGTAGGGAGGTGCAACAATGTCAAAAGATAGCTCTCGTATCAGGCCTTATGAAATATGTGTCACATGACAGAACTTTTATCAATTAAAACAACCATGTAAAAGATACCTTAGAAAGAAAGGGAGTAGTAGTAATAGATCGAAGTAGCAAGGGTTACAAAATTGGCCAATTCTTGTAAAAGCAACTTGAAAATTGAAAGAAAGGTTAATTCACTATTACTATTCTTGGTTAGTTTAGTTAGGGGTGTAAATGAATTAGATTGGATGTACTTTTCAAGTCTAAATCCAATCCGTTATTTTTTGGACTTGGAAAATTTGAGTTTGAATTCGATCCCAGTTTTTTTCCAATCTGAAGAAATTTGTTGAGTTTGAATCTAGTCCAATAGAATCGATATTTTTTATATGTTATTTTCTTTGGTTTTTTAATTGAATAAACATTAATATGAACTCAGCTAATTAAATTGATTTGATTCGATAATAACATATATAATAAGATAAAAGTAACTGACATGTGAATTATATTACACATGAACATACTTAAATATTAAAAATTAGTTATTAGTTAAACTTTAATTTTTTTTTAAAAATGCATATAGTTAATTTAATGCATAATACTAATTTATTTTATACTTTAAAACATCAAGTTAGCAATGTTCATTAGCATATTTGTTGATTAATTGATGGAATAAGATTTGAAAGCCTTCAGAGGATAGGAAAGAGAATGAGAAAGTTAAAGATAAATGTCAATAAAGATGATAGAGAGTGAAAAACCTTTAGTTTAAGATATTGAAATAATAAAGGCTTTGATTAGGAAAGAAAACTCATTTTTTAAAATTATAATTTAAGAACTCAAGCATGAATTTTTATCGAGTATTTGAGTGCCAAAAAAAACATTCAAGAAATTTTAATATTTTTTGATATTCTTTTAAATTGCTTATTTTGGACTTTATTAATATTTTGGACTTGAAAAATTGAGTCTTAATTTGATTCAAATCTCTTTAAAATCTTGTTTAATTCACTTAAATTGAACTGAATATTGGATTGAATCACTACTTTTTCCTTTCCTTTGACACCCCTAAATATAGCCATCTAAAATCATGAGAGCAATCATGATATGTTTTTATCAAAATTTTGAAATAGATATTAGAAAATGAAATGAATTGCAAGTAGAGACAACTAAAGGACAGATTGGGGAAAAAGGACAAAACAATTTCCATACACTACCCTCCAAAAACCTACCCACATTTCAAAATTAAGTCCTAAACCCTTAAACCAAATTCCAAATCAACTTTAGTCTTATTTTAATGGCATGTTTGCAACAATCAAAAAGCAAGTCTCATCATGTATATATTTAACACTGTCCAACTAAAGCTTCCTCCACTTGCTCATTTATTCTCCTTCTTTCTTTTCTTTTCCAACTCACAAAGAATAGCCCAACACCAAACTCAAATCCCAGTCAAATTAACTAGCAAAAAACCCAAAGGAACAAAGCTCATCTTGATTTTGCTTTTCCAGGCCACTTTGATAAGCTGATCTCAAAAGAGACTCAGAATCCTTCTAACTATACCATCTTTTACTCAAAATTTAAGGGAAAAATTTCATAAAAAAAGTAGCTAAAGAGATGATCCAAGAACTATTAGGAGGAAGTAGTGCTCCTACAGGATTTTTAGGCGAGAGAAAGATCTCTATCCCTTTCTCTTCTCCTGTTTCAACCACATGCCCTTCTACCACACCTATTCTTACTACCACTTCTATTGCAGCCACTCCATCATCATCGTTGGTGACCCCATCGAACTCGCCAAGTGGTGGTAGTAACAATACCTCTGAGGCCAACGCTGGCCAACAAAATCTGAGGTGTCCCAGGTGCGACTCCACCAATACCAAGTTCTGTTACTACAACAACTACAACCTCACCCAACCTCGACACTTCTGCAAAACGTGTCGGAGGTACTGGACCAAAGGTGGGACTCTCCGGAACGTTCCCATCGGAGGTGGTTGCCGTAAGAACAAGAGCACAACAGTAAGTGGCTCATCTGCTGCGGTCTCCGGGTTAGTGAAATCATCCCCCAATGCCATGGCTAAGGCCAAGGCAACTCTGTCAACCGAGTTGTTAGTCAATGGGAACCCAAGCTTTCTTGGAAGTGGGTTGTTGGATCATCTTCACAATCATCCGGATCTCCAGTCAGCTTGCTCAAACCCAATCCTTTGGCCTTCACCTCAACCAAACTCTCATATCTTGTCCCTGCTTAGAGGTTCAAACCAGTTCCATAACCCTAGCCCTAACCCTAACTCAATATCAAGTGGTTTTAGTCCTGTCAAAACCGAGGTTGCTACTACCACAACTAATCTCGGGTTGGATTCATATGGTAATGGAGCTCCTTCCATACTTGGGTCATATGCAAGAAGCAACCAACACCAAATGAATGGATTCGCATCTGGGGCTGTTCCAGATTTTGTTCAAAATAGTGGGAACAGTAGCAATATACTAGAGCTGTATCAGAGGTTAAAATCATCATCCAACTATAACTGTTGTGGTAATGAAAATCAAGGGACGGTTATTTTAGGCAATATGGTGGGATCAACTTTACCGTCTTCCCCTATGCATTCGACTATTTTGGATTCGGCACCTGTGGGAGGAGGAGATCATAGTTATGGAGGTTATAGCTTCATGAGTTCTGCATTGTCCGGCTGGTCTGATTATCCTATAGCACCTATTAATGGTGCATTTCCTTAAAATGTATACATATTTATATATCTATATTATATATGGCCTAGTTTGATCTTCGCCTTTTACTTTGTACTTCTTGTATTTTTGGGGGGGGGGGTGTTTCAGTAATTTCCGCTTTTTTCCTTCCTTTTGCTGATTGTCTCTCTTCATTGTAGTTAGTTTGGGGTTTGAGGTATATGATGAATTAATATGGCTAATTACTCTTTTTTTTTTCTTTGTAATGTTCTCGTTTTATACATTAATGTAAGCTCTTATAGTGATATTTGATTCAGAGAAGTTGGATGAAACCCCGGCCCGGCCCTTGAAATTTTATGCATGTTTAAGGCAAAATTCTGAAATCAATTAATTATCCATGCATTATTGTGTTTACTATCTTGAAAAGGTTAAATGTCTAGGAATCGCTCGATTTTCATGAAATCTCGTAGGTGTTATTTCTAATCTTGACTTCTTGTTGGAGCCTTAGAGGATATGAATCAAGGTCAAACTCTTTTCTTATAATTTAATTTGTTTCATTTGTGATGTAAGGGAAGCTGTTGTTTTGGATTGTTATGATATTTAGTACCGAGTATGAACTTCAGTTATTGTTATGTACTTATGTTTTTCAATTTGGACAACATATTGTCAGGTTAGTAAAAAAATTTGCCTATTATAACTTCGTAGCACTACTAAACTGCTGTGTGATGTAGAGCAAAGGTCATAAATAATCAAACAGCAAGAGTTTAAAACTGTGCAGTTTGTCAAATATACAGCATGCTAGGTTTCTGCAGCTTGCTAATAACTGTGAGAATATGCACTGATGATTTTCTCCCTAGATTCTCCATATCTTGAGGCTTCATAATTTATGCAATAGTTATCCCATTCCCATACTAAAAAGTGTCAATTTTTAAAGGTCAACTAAAATATATGAAGTATCATCTGATCTCTAATGTCCTATGTAGTAATATTTTTCGAAAGACACATTATAAAACCTTTCAAATAATCCTAGATTCCACTAACTAGTACGGTTGCTCTAGGTAACTGTTGTTTTGATGAGAATGTAGCTAGTTAGCCCTCGCTGTCTTTGTTTCCATAAACTCCTTATGGTCACTGATTCTACTATTAGAAATAAACTAGTAGATCATTATCACGTCTGCTAGAATTTTTTAGCTAACATGTTGAATTAAGTTGGTCTTTCCATTCTTGACACTTCATGCATGTAAAGAAAGAGGTGATTAATGTAAGAATTGAAAGTTATAGGTTTAAGTTATTTAGAAAGTGAGTGACTATTCTTTTGAGATGAACTAAAGTAGAAATGTGGGGTTACACACACATTACGGAATATACATTATATGTTTTTTTTTTGTTAGGGGTGATATAATTTTAGAAAAATTCCTAATTTATACTCGTTATAAGTATATTAGAGAGTATTTTTGTAATTTTATTCCTATATATAAGATTATAATGTCTATATTTGATATGAATTTTTCTATATTTTTATATATTTTGCATTTCTATATCTGATATAACAATATTTGTATATGATATATATATGAAATATCAATATCTTGATATAATTTATATAAGGTACAAATTAGGAAAGCCAATGTCATTTTATTCTAAACGAACCTCGAATAGCTTCTTGATTTCCCACTCTGAGACACCAGTCACATATCCACATTTTCCACCGCAATACAACAGGCGTTAACATTGTAGTGTAATCGAGGAAGCTGTTTTGAAGTGAGGATATGAATTACCTAAAAGATATAGGCATGTTCGATCCCTGAAATGGACAATTAGAGGTAGGGTGGTAGCCCTGCCCTTGGTTGTCTTTAAGAAGGGGTTTTGGGCCCGTATATCTTCTGAGGATCCTTAGTAATCATGTTGCGTGTTGGGTTGCAGTGTACAATTCCCTACGGAGTACTATATCCTTCGAATTAAGTCCCAAAAAGAATATATTACATCCATCCTAGCTTTTCTTTTAGGGAACATTCAGTCTACCTTATTCCTCTGTAGGTCACATATTTCATTTTTGAGTGTCTCAAATTAATACATTGTTTTTTGAATGTTGCACTTTGAATCATATAATTGACAGAACTTTTTACAAAAATGTTTGAATTCAACAAGCTAAGTTTATAAAAATACAAAGTAATATATTCAAATTATATCATGGCTCACTATTTGGGGTGAATTCTATATGTGCCAAAGGTGATTTTTTAAAAAGTGAGATAGGATTTGCATTGTATAATACGGGAGTCACACCTTGTTTTACTATTTCCCTTTTTTATTTATTTATGTATATATAAGTATGTATGTTTAATCAAAGGAGGTTCATGAATACAATATCAAAGCTTGTTTGCAATATTTTTGGGCAGTCGCTCATTCATATGGAAAAGAAATAACTATACATTATTTTTTAGCAGCCTTCCCGCACTTGAGAACATTTGGAGGGATGTTAACCTCTGTCCTGACGCTGGGTTCATCATTCCACACCCTGAGATACACTTGCTGCCCCAAGTATTGTCTATGCCATATTGCTGATCGCAAATTCCACAGTCCCTTGTTGTCGAGTGATGCTAGTATTGCAGTCCATGAATTCGGATACACCTGCGTAAATTTGACAAAAAATGTTACAATTTATGTTTAGTTGTTATTGTGAAATAATGAAATATTTTGAAGGAAGCAAACGAGCTATAGTTTAGCAAGATTAGTAGTTTGCCTGGACAGTGCTTCTCCAAACAGCATCCACCATATTGTATCTTTTCCTCATTCCTGGATCCCACTGATCAGCACCGAATCTGAATTATTTACAGCTTCCTTGCATTAGAATCAATATTTTCAAGTTAAGCAATTGTTGAAATGATGAGTAGTCGTGAAATAGAAGCGTACGCGACAACGAAGAAGTTGTGGCCATCAAGATGCCAAGACTGAGTGGTGTCCTCGTTGTTTTGGAAGATGATTTCCACAAAGTCATGGAGAGTCAAGTCATGAACTGCGATGCCAAGGACCATGGGGCCAGCCGTGGGTTTATCCCTACTCGTTTTAAGGTTATAAACACCAGGGATGTGGAAATAGTCCGCCAGTTTTAGTGGTGTGCTTGGATTCACATAGGAGATATTGTTGACTCCGTAGTGCATCTTTAGATTTATATTCTCAGCTGAATTGCCCAAAATGATTGTCTTTGTGATTTGGATTCCCCCATAACGGTAGGTTCCTTGAGGGTTTGGCCTTGCAGCATTAGCAGTAAGATTCCATCTGTATGACACAGGAAAATGAGGTATATTATACTATATGGTTGTGTTTCATTATGACTAGCTAACAAACATCATACTTAAATGAGATTATATCTACAACGATTAAAAGTAGTTGAGGACGCATGACGCTACCTGAAAGTTCTGGCTTGCTTCATGGACCAGTGAACCTGATAAGTAGGACCAATAGGTAAAGGACCGGAAGCTTTAACGTTTGAACCCTTATAACGAAGGATAGCAGTAGCTGTGCGAGTCTTCTTCATGAAACGAGTTGATGTGACAATGTAATAGTCCTTTCCCGGACCGTTTAGGGTCACCAAGACAGACATGGATTGGCCCGGATGAACATCTAGGGACTCGTATATTTCCTGAAGGACATGAGAACCCTCAACCTCCACCAGCTTCATTGTATGCCCCTGAATCCTAATGTTGATGGAAGCCAAGATCCCAACATTTGACACTCGTAGCAAATAGGTTTTCTTAGCTTTACCGGTGAAGATTGTATCTTTAGGCTTCCCGTTGATAAGTAGGCCACCAGGCATTGGCATACCATATCCATAGTCCATCTTAAATTTGAGCATGTCTGCCACTCCGTTTTTGAACTAATTTTTGAGATGAATAGCAAACATAACTACGTACTATAGCATTATAAGTCATTTTCTGATCAGAGGTGGTCGAATTTAAGTTCACAAACCTGAAGTTCAGTGTTGAACCAATCTCCAACAAGGAGGGTGAATTCACCAGCTGGTGTAGAGTAAGGTAGGGGAATAACAGGTCTTCTATGAATATTGAATGCTCCGAATCCTCCGTCAGCTCGATGCATTGCTGTGGAAGGGAAATACATGTATGTACCAATCTGATCCTTGGCTTGCATCCTGTAGGTCCAACTTGAATGTGGAGGAATGGGACAGTTGGTTCCAAGTACCCCATCTTGCCATGACATCTTTCTTTGCCAAACCCCATTCCTACATGTAAGAGGGATTACAGTTAACAACACCATGCACGGGTTAATTAGTTTATACAAATTTTGGTACTTTGAAATTGAAGGCCCATTTTTTCTCCTCTTATACACTCATTAGTTGGTTCCAGTGATCAAAAGGGAAACATATCTGTTATTTACATCCATTTTAAGAGCTTAGAGGTCAACATAGATAAGTTAGTCATACTACAATGAGAATAAATTGCTTGAACAGCTGAACACTAACCATGTCATGAGGAATGGTTCTGCCAGATTATTATGGATTGTGATAAAGATATTGTCGTTGGTATCGCAATCTAATGTTGGACCCGGAAATTGTCCATTTATAAGAATGACCTGCAGCAGAAGTCAACATCTGTATTAGTTTGGCTATTTCTCACATTCACAGTCTGCACAAAATAGTATTTTATCCCTAGATGTCGAATTAACTAGCTAGACCTCATTGAAGCATGCTACCAAGTAATTCTCCAAGAAATAAACCACCGTAAAAATGTAATATCCAAACTAAACAAATACAAGTGATGAGAACGGAATCTTCAAACTCATAGTTGGACGGCAGGAGCTCTTCTTTCATCAATACTAGCAGTTAATGTCAATTGAAACCGGAGATGCCAAAATATTAACTAACCCTTTGGCGTGCTCCAAGAGGAGATCTGATTCCATATGTTATATTCCAATCAAAGTATTTATAGGGACTATCCGCATAAGCCCTGAAAAAACTTGACAAGGCTATAACTCCGACAAGCAATTTCAAGAATGCCATCCGTCCCATTTGATGAGGATTGATTACTAGTAACCTAACCTGCTAAGAAAACCAAAAAAAGGAAGCAAATGCCATAATTGGTTAAATTTTTGTGGTAACTAAAGCCATATGCATGCTAGCATGCTAACTAATGGTAAGTCCAATGGATAGGCCTAAGAAAAATCACTTATATTATTTCTATCACAAAATCTTGTATACAAGGTTAAATAAAGTTTTGTTATTTCAAGTTATTGTATCCAAGTAAAAGTGTAAGGTAATTTTTAATGAAAATACAATAACTTTATTATATTTCGTGTGCATACAATATGTTGTTCTATTAGGAAAATTTGTCTTATCACTTATTAGACAGGACTAAAAAAGTAACTTATTTTAATAGATAAAAGTAAACCATACTTCTAGCGTCAATGAAAAAAATTTGCTACTATAAAGTCGACCAAAACATTTTATGAGCTTAAACTTGAAACACAACCATGAAAATTATTGGCAAGCTGCAAAATAGAATACACTGTCCAAGCAACTCTAATGATAGATAGCCTAATTTTTCTTACCAAATGAAAAAATTACACTATTTATTTATTACCTCGTACTCAATCGGTCAATCCCCCGCTATGTAAAAGAGAGAGATGCGAAGGAAGATTAGAAATGGATTGCATGGGTGTGTTTCCCCATACTCCCTTATATATACATCGTTTGTAATTAAAATGAAATCAGAACCACACTGGATTTTATGAGAGGTGTCAGAGATCTATTGCGGCGTACTTCATGCTAGATGCTAGAAATGCCACTTTCTTGCTTGAAGTGTTCTTCACTATATCTTATTCTCATTTTAATATTTTCTGTACGTTCAATCAACTCCTAGAGGTTAGTTTCAGCTTATCTAATTGTTATGATTAACAGATTATGATATTAATTTGGTTTAGTTGCATCAAAAGATAGAATATCAATTGCTTAAGGTCGTAATTTGAAGTTTCCTTAATTTACAACTAACATATAGTTAGTTATGCATGAAATTAAATGACATGCGTAGATGTGGGAAGAAGAATATGAAAGAGGCGGGAATAGCGGCGGAGTCATTGTTTTTAGCATAGTCAACTAATTTATTGCATTAGATCTCTGCTGTTGTACGTCATAACATTTAGGACATGCAATGAGGATGAACATTATATAGTATCTCACTGAACATTATATATTATAACAATGAATATAATATATCAAGATAGATATGAAGTTTTTGTATTGGGAATAGTAGACGTTTTGTTCACATATTTGAAAAATAAACATTCTGTATTTATGTAATGAACATCCAATATTAATCTAGTGAACATTAAGTGTTATAACAATGAACATTAATTATATATTATGAAAATGAACACATACTGTACACAACTAATAAAATGAACACTATGTATTTCTGTAATGAACATTATTTATTATGTGAATGAACATTAAGTATTATAACAAATTAGTTAATATCAAAATAAACATGGAACATTCATGAAGAAAGTATTGTGAAAATAAACATTATGTATTGCGGTATATACAACTTGAATGAACATTCTATACAAAGACAATGAACATTAGTATATTTCTCACGAATCGAAGAGGATGAACATTCTTTATAAGCCAATGCACATTGAGATGCGTAATATTCATTATTTCCCATGTAAAATTATCATCAGTGCTTCGTAATTCGCGCATTGGGAAAAGATACGCAAAAAAAACTTTATAATATTATTTTTAATTCTGAATTTTTGCACTGGAAATGTACACGCACTGTACACATATTTATTAAAATGAACATTGAACATTACGTTCAAAGACAATGAACATTACGTTAAAAGGCAATGAACATCACGTTCAAAGGCAATGTACATTACGTTCATATGCAATGAACATCATGTTCAAAGGCAATAAACATTATGTTTAAAGGCAATGAACATTACGTTCAAAGGCATTGAAAATTATGTAATAAACTTTATATATAATGAACATTACATATAAAAAGAATGAACAATATACTCAATTATATTGAACATTTAACTTATCTCTGATGAACATTAGTAACGAATATACATAAAATAACAAATTTCATGAATTACAAGCAATTTTTTCTGAGTACTAGGGAACGTGTTGCGTGGGAACGTGTAACCGTATTCATTGCACTTAGTGGGAGTAAATTTTGACACTAACAATGTTTATTGCTTTATACAGAATGTTCATCGGGTACACAATACTCATCGTGCACCCAGGTGCAAGGTCACCCTTGAATATTTGACCGTATTATATCTCCCAATTGATTTTAAGTCAAATAGAGATGTCAGAGATCTATTGCAGCGCACTTCATGCTAAACTCGTCTTCTTGATACAAAACGCCGCTTTCTTGCTTTAGTTTTTTGGTAAATAAACAGCAATTCCTAAGAGTTTACGCTGATTATTGAATGATCAATTAAAGACTAAACATTGCCTCACATGGCTGTACCCCTTAAAAGAGAGGGAAGGAAAACATTGAGAGCTCTTAGTGGATCCTCTCTTATTCATCCACTCTTTTATTCTTTCTGAATCATTGGGTTTCGAGCTTGTTTCCTCTGTTCCCATTCTGTTACGTAGCTCTCCGTATCATCAGCGTTTGAGACATAACCACAAGGATTTTAAGTTTTTAACCGCCTTTGCTTCTGCTCAACGTTTCTCTTTTCTCAGAACCCAGATTTTCTGTAAAAAGGTGCCACTACGATTAAGTTCTGTAAAAAGATACAGTAAAGGGTTCACTCATAAATTTCAAATAAGTTTTGTGACTTCCATAGTTCCATATATGATACATCATAAATATTTTTTACTCAACTACTCAAAACATTATCTCGACACAAAACTAGTTTTATATAATATAGACTGTGTTTTAAAATTAGTTATAAAATCAAATTTTGCGTAATACAAATATGGGGAATTGGCCTCGATTCCATATTACTCCCTTCGTCCAATTTTATTTGCTAAATTTGATTTTTTATGGTCTTTAAGACACAACCTAAAACAATTTTATCTCAAAATTTGTAAGACAAAAAACTATGAAAACTTAATGTTCTAAAACTTTAAATTAAGATGCATCTAACAAGATTCCACTTGAATATAATATTTGTTATAATCTAATTAGAATTTATGGTCAAATTTTTTAAACTTTGACTCTCAAAATAGAAATATAGCAAATAATATGAGACGAAGTGAGTATAAAGTAAGTTTTTGGAATGAATCAAACTGAGTTTAAGGGATTTTTAAGGAAAGACAGAGCTCTAAAGTAGGAGGAATCAAGATTCCTCAATGTGTCAAAACCAACTTAAGATGTAAAATAGGTATTAATTTGTAATTTCTTGGTCCGAAGTTTACAACGTATGCTGAATAGATTTCCAAATAAACAGTAAAGTTTGCAACTTTTGTAATGAATTATACTTTGGACAAACGTAAAACTATGCTGTGAATGTTCAAACTTTGTTTATAAACTGTAGGAAAAATGTATGCAATCGTTTGACATACAATTACGGAGCATATATTATTGTAATGGGTGTAAATGTATGAATAGTATTGTAGGGCTTCTACATTTTGGTGTTATGAAATGTATGGATGCTTCCTAGATACATTCACTCTAACAATGGTGCAATCAGTACATGGCGATTCCCGGATGGTTAATACAACCCTCATTTTAATACAAAAACTAAAAAAAAAAAAAAAAAATAATAAAACTAAATAGCAGCCTTTCCACATTTGAGAGCATTTGGAGGGATGTCTTTTTCTGTGGTGAGGCTGGTTTCATCATTCCACACCCTAAGATACACTTGTTGCCCTAAGTATTGTCTATGCCATATTGCTGATCTCAAATTCCACATTCCCTTGTTATCTAGTGATGCTAGTATTGCAGTCCATGAGTTTCTGAACACCTGCCGGTCAAATAAAAGAAAATCAAAGAAATGACCAAAGTTTAAGACATTTGGAGTAATAATATGATCTTGATAATGTGAGAAACAAATTATATCACATAGTAAGGTGAGCAGATTTCAAGCTCGTTTTAGTTTACCTGGACGGTACTTCTTGATAGAGCATCTACTAAATTGTACTGTGACCTCTTCTTTGGACTCCATTCATCCGATCCGTATCTGAAATATTCATCTTTTTTGTATTAGAATAACTGAGAACGTAAGGTAAGTCAACCAATGGATGTCCCATGACTTCTTGTACTTATTATAGCTTATCTTTGAATAGTCTAACTAGCAACTAAAACCACAGTGATAAGAAGATTACCCAACGATAAAAACGTTATAGCCATCAAGATGCCAAGATTGGGTGGTGTCCTCATTGTTCTGGAAGATGATTTCTACAAAATCATGAAGAGCCAGGCCATAAACTGGGGTGCCTAGGACCATAGGGCCTTGTGTTGGTTCATCCCTACTCGTTTTTAGGTCGAAGACACCAGGAATGTTGTAATAGTCAGCAAGTTTTAGTGGTGTGGATGGATTCACGTAGGAGACATTGTTAACTCCATAATACAACTTGCCATTGATCTTGTCAGCTGAATTACCCAAAATGATTGTTTTTGTGATGTTTATTTCGCCATAACGGAATGATCCTTGGGAGTTCGGCCTTGCAGCATTGGCGGTAAGATTCCTCCTATCAGATTAGGGGGAAAAGTTGTGGTTTCTGGTTAGTTCAAAGTAGAGGAATTCTGGTAAAAAGAGCGAAGGTTATAGTGGATGTACCTGAAACTTCTGGCCTGCTTCATGGACCCGTGTACCTCAAAAGCAGGGGCGCTAGGCAAAGGACCCGAAGCAGCAATGTTTGAACCATCATAATGGATGGTTGCAGTGGTAGTGAGAAAGGGTTTTGTAAAACGAGTCGATGCAACGAAGTAGTAGTCTCTGATATCACCATTGAGAGTCACCAAGAAAGACAAGGATTGGCCTGGATGAATATCAAGCGAGTCATAAGTTTCTTGGAGGACATGAGAACCCTCAACCTCAACCAGCTTCATTGTATGCCCTTGAATCCTAACGTTGATAGAAGACACGATCCCTATGTTTGCCACCCTAAAAAGGTAGGTTCTCCCTACTTCAACAGTGTAGACTTTGTCAGAATTTTGAAGGCCGTTGATGAGTATGCCATCAGGCTTAGGCATGCCATATCCTGAGTCTAGCCTTTTCTGGAGTTCCTGTAAGACAGCAATTAAGACAAATTTAACAAACCAAGTTAAATAAACATAACAAAAACCGCGAAATAGCTAGTATTTAGGACTATTTTGAAAAGGGCCTCTGAACATGGGAGTAGTCCTCGAATTTAATTTGGATGAAACTTTAGTTATTAATACCAAGGATCCTTTTATAAGTTTTATAGAAGTCCCTCTTTGTTTTTGGGATTATTAATGGATGTCCAAAGTACAAACCTTGTGGTCAGTCTTGTACCAATCTCCAATAAGGAAAGAGTGTTCACCGTCCGGCTTAGGGTAAGGAAGAGCAATGACAGATCTTCTGTAGACGTTGAACGCACCAAAGCCACCTGAAACACGATGCATTGCCGCGGAAGGGAAGTACATGTAAGTACCAATTTGATCCTTCACTTGCATATTGTAGGTGTAGTTTTGCCCTGGAGGAATAGGGCAGTTGGTTCCAAGCACCCCATCTTCCCACGAATTCTTCCTCTGCCAAATGCCGTTCCTAAGAGTAAAACACAATTGAATAAATGTTCACGAAGACTAATCAGAACTACACACCAGCATATCTCACAGGATTGAGGATTTTGCTTCCTTTCCCACATACTGCCTACAAACAAGGTTTCGTATACTGACCATGTCATGAGGAATGGTTCGTCCAACTGATTAATAACAGTGATAATGAGATTGTCATTGGTGTTGACACCAATTGTTGGACCCGGAAATTGTCCATTTATAAGAATGCCCTGCAAGTGAAAGGCAAGAGTAAATACGGAAATGATCAAATATTCCCTACAAATTGTAGAACTTCAGGGAATAAACTAGAGGTACAGATTGATTGACCAACCCTTTGAGGGGGCAAATTCCCAGGATATATCCGTCCAAATGTTATCTTCCATGTATAATATATGTACGGACTTTCAGCATGAATCCCGTACATACTTGATAAAGCTAAACATCCGAGGAGGACAGACAGGACTGCTATCTGTCCCATTTTATGAGCCTTGGTTATAATTGTAATGAACCTGCTAAGAAAATGAAGAAGCCGAAAGATTGAATTGCGGTGTAACAAGTTTTACAACACAATCATGCACTCATTACGTATGTAAAAGGCCAAGATATTGTAATGTTGAATTAGGATGGCGTAATAATAGCCCTCATTCCTACAAGAAACGGTTAGTTCTAGCTCTACTTGTGAGATCATGATTACAACACTGGAAACTAGAACTCATGCCTAAATATACGTCTCTATACACTTGGTGGGAGTTAAACCCGACGCCAATATCCTACCAAATGCACGAATCACGTACACATAAAGGAGTCATGTGGCCGAAGGTGTATAACAACGCAGCCTATCGTGTACTTGAAAAATGCTTGTCGCAAACAAAGACACGGATATTGTTAAAAAAATCGAGCAAAGACTGATTATAAGCAAAAACAGTAGTAAAAGCATTACCTTAAAATAGGTGCATAGTAGAGTTCAATCCCCTAGTTCGTACAAGATATAGATGCATAAAATTATAGAAGATCATTATAAATAGAATGCAAATCAATATGGACCTATCTCGGAAGGCCGGAACTCCCTAGTAGAATTAATGCCACCACAGAGTCAATGAAAAGGTGTCAAAGATATATTGCGCCGCACTTGATGGATTTCATAAAGCTGGCGACGCCTAATTGCAAAATAAAATAATATAAACACTTTCTTGCTTAGAGTGTACTGCTTAATTAGTAGTGTACCCTACCGAAGCAAAAATACTACTATAAGGCTTCGATTGGTGCTAGTAGTAGTTTGAAGCTTGCCAAAGTTGCAATATTTAAAACTTGTTGTACGAGGAATTGAATGAGATGCGTTGGCAGTGGGAAGACTTGAGATGGGAAGAGCGAATGCAACGGAGCTGAGAACGGATCTTTTAAATAACTAATCCAAATTGCGTCTTTACAATCTCAAGGCCAAGAGCATTAATGGACTGTCACATGGAAGTAGCTATGTACTCAGTACTCAGAGAAATGACAAAGTAACACACCATTTTGCAGCTATTGGTGGATCCAGTTTGCGTACTGGACTCTGCATTTGCTCCTCTGGTACTTAGTCCTAGCTTCCTACTTTCATCTCTCTGATAATCATAACTAATCTAAGCTAACACAGTAACACTACTTATGGAGCGCTTGGGATGGGACTCATGTCACTGAGCCAGGTTTTTAGAGTCTCAATATAATAATATGTAGGGTGGTTTTTGGTATTTTTGAAGTAAGATATAATATTAGTTGTTTAAATTTAACTATTTATAGTTAACGCTGTACTATTTTAAAAAGAAGTTACACTTGAAATGATGTCGTGTTATTTGAAAATAAATAGTATAACTTTTCAATCTTCTCTGCCCTACAATCTTTTAATTTTAAAGGAATCCTAAATAAAGTATTATAATATGACGGTATACTATTAGAAAATAAAATTATTAGCATTTCCTTTTATATATTGTTAGGGGTAAAAATCTATCTGATCCAAGCAACGTGACGCATGACCAACTTGATGTGTAGGTCAACTGGATGTTAAAAGCATATGGTCAGATTCGCAGAAGATAGTACATGGTCTTATGGGTAAAAAATCGTCTAGCACACCCGATATGACGTGAAGATTGTCCGACGTATAGGACAGCTAGGCCTAAGGGAGTTACCAGTTGAACCAGAGCAGTTATTAGATATTAATGAGCAGTCACAAACGTATAGTGATTGTAACAGACCGCGTGATTCTAAGTGTCAGTTACGGGAAGTATCGGGTCAACATCTACGTGTAGCGAGAATATCGGTAAACGCATGAGAAATGACATTTGAACAAGTCAACGAGAGAATATCGGCTATGTAATTGAAATACCTACAAGATTCCAGGTGTCAACCCCATGTGTCTGAGATTTCAGGTGTCAACCCCATGTGTCTGAGATTTCAGGTGTCAGTTACAACTACCCGAGATTTTAGGCGTCAACGTCAGCAAGAGTTTAGGCAACAAACGCTTAGGCATCAGGAAGAGTAGCGGTTGTAATTAAGCATTTGAAGGTCAATCCCAAGATGTATGAGTATCAAGGAAGCTCCCAATATATTTTTTACGGCTAGTTAAAATATCAACTCAAGGTCATGATGGATAGCCAAAGAAAACCAAGTCAATACACAGGTGAAGCTAAAAATCATGAAGCAGTTGCAACAAGATAAGAACGAGTCAATCATGTTTGTTGCCCACGACCATCATCTATAAAAGGCAGTTCAAATCAATGAGAAAGGAGAGAACACACACCGAGGTCCATTCATTCACAAGCCAAGATTAAAATACAACCCATTATCATTTTCATATCTCTCATTAGCTCCATCAACACTTGTCCCAGCTGTACTTTTCTACTCGTTTACTCTCAACCTTTTGCTAAATATCTTTTATACTCAACTAAAACACTTTCTTCAACATAGTGGAACAACGGCCTAATAACCCCCCCCCCCCCCCCCCGGGGGGTTTTTCCCGAGTTTGAGTTTTCAGCGTTACCAATTTACTGTGTCGTTTGCATTATTTTCTTACTTTGTTCTACATGTTATTGTGTAAAAATGACCCAGTCGTAAAAATGACCTCCTATAACAATATAGTAACACTGATTCCTACACTTAGAGATTTTTGCTATATTTGTGTTATAAAATAACGAGTTTTAAGGTCCGTACGTTGCACAAGTTGTACAAATTTTTAGTTTTTTTCTACTACATATAGATTGTAATCCCTAATTTAGTTTTTTATATACATCACATAAATTTTTGATTTATAGATGAGTTACAAAAATCATCCACTCGATAAATTGGACTATGATTATTGTTATTTGAATTTTTTTGTAGTTGTAATTTAAAAGTTATATAAAAAAAGGTACATGATATTTCATGAGAAGGTTTGTAACCATTTAATTCCTTATAATCAGTCTCCAAAGGTCCTAAAAATAGGTGTAGGATCAAATTTTGAAAATTTGTAGAAACGAGTATTTAGAATAAAAAAGTAGATAGATCCATTTATTCTAAGAACATTATAACTCTATAAGACCTATATTAAAAATATCAAGGTACTCTCTCATCATGTCTGGACATATCCAAAAAAAGCGACCAGATTTTGAAGGTTATACTGTATTTTAAATATTTTCGAAAAATTTTCAAATTTAAAAAATAGGTACTTGTTGCTTCCTAAGGTCATAGGAAGAAATTCCAATCAATCAATACCTTATATCTTTGAAATTTTTTTAAAATTGAGAAAAAAGGTACATAATACTTCTTTTGGTCATATAAAAAGGCTTAGAATCATTGAATACCTCATATTTGGTCCTTAATTGTGTTATAATGAGTGTAGAATCCAATTGTAGCTGTTTTAAAAATTAGTTGAAGTTGGTATTTAGAGTCAAAGTAGGTAATTCTAATTACTAGAGCCTAGTATAATCGTATAAGATACATGGTAAGAATATTAAAGTGTTCTCTTATCAAGTGTGAAATTGTCCAAATTAAACAAACTTTAAAGAACTATACCCTTGTTATGAGATATTTTCAAATAATTTTCGAAATTAAAATAAAAAGAACGTGATACTTCCTATGCTTGTATTAGAAAATTTAAAACACTTTAATACCTTATATTACGTCTATGAAGTCCTAAAAACAAGTTTAGCACCAAATTGTCAAAGTTTTGAAATTAAATTGGTTCGCATAGGTGTTTAGAATCAATATATATGGTTTTAACCACTCCTAGAGCCTAGTATGACCTCAACAGGCCCAGCGTAAGAATATCAAGTTGTTCTCCTATCGGTTTGGAATTGTCCCAAAATTACAGAGTTTTGAATGTTATAAAATGCTTTTGAAATATTATCAAAAAAAATTTGAAATTGAAATAAAGGAACATATTATTTCATAGGAATTTATGAGAAGGTTTAAGACCATTTAAATAACTTTTTGTTTAGTCTTTGAAGACTCTAAAAACGAGTTTAGCATCCAATTTGTAAAAAATTTAGAAATTAGTTTAAAAGGGTGTTTAGAATAAAAGTATATGGCTCCAAACATTCAGAGGGCCTAATATGAACCTTCAAGAACCATCATAAGCATATCAATGTTTTCTCTCATAAGGTCCCAAATTAAAATGACTAAATTGTGAAGGTTAGTAAACATAGTTTTTTTTAATAGATATTTTAGAAAGAAAATCAAATTTAAAATAAAGGTAAATGACGCTTTTTAAGGTCATATGAAGAGGTTTGGAATCAATCGTTACCTTATATTCGCTCACCAAAGGCCTTAAAAATGAGTGTAGGGCAAATTGTATAATTTTTGAAAATCGGTAAAATGGGTGTTTTTAGTCAAAGTAGATGGTTTCAATTAATTCTAAACTCACGATAAGCACATCAAGATGTTCTTTCATCGGTTCCAAATTACTCTAAATGACCGAATTGTGAAGGTTATGATGCCCTGATTTTTTGATATTTTTGAAATTAAAATAAAGATAAATTATGCTTCCTAGGATCATACAAGGAGTTTTGAAATTATTCAATACCATATATACTTTGACCAAAGTAAAATTATATATATGTCCGTCGTTTCAGATTTTGTCAAAGATTAACGAATTTTGAATGTTATATACAGTTTCTGGGATATTTTCAAAGAACTTCGGCATGAACTTCATAAGGTCATATAAGAAGATTTTAAACCATTCATTAACTTATATTCATTCTCCAAAGCCCTTAAAATTGATTTACTACGATACTATTGTTGGAGTTTTAAAAATTGATTGAAATGGGTGTTTAGAAATCATGATCAAAGTATATGATTTTTGTGGAGTAGAATAGTGAATTGAGCTGGAATGAATAGTTCTGAATCTTGAAATCTAAGTGTAAATTGGTGTGCTAAGAAAATAATTCCAGCAGGCACTAATATTTGTTGGCAACAAAAATTCTAAGCAACAAAGACCACATAAATCAACAACAGTGAAATATTTTCATTCTGATTAATGAATAAATTAATCACGCAAGGGATTCCCATGCAAATAAATATACAAATAACAAGGGGGGATAAAAGGATGAAAAAAACAGATCGAAAATTTCCCACTTGAAGTTTCCAACTCACAGTCAAACTCTGATGACTGATAAATTCAATGGTAGTATTATGATGATCAACTAGGCAGCTAAACTGATCCATGAGTGCTTTTAAGGATGTCGCCCAACTGCTTTTCCACAAAGGAGAATGTTAGAAGGGGGGTTGTACTCGTTAGCAAGGCTTTGGGCAGCATTCCACACCCTGAGATAGAGTTGCTGTCCAAGATATTGCCGCGGCCATATTGCAGACCTCAGGTTCCACATCCCTTGGTTGTCTAAGGATACAAATATAGCTGTCCAAGAGTTGGGATATACCTGTAAAATTCATCCAATCATACAGGAAAATTGCAAAGTTGGTCAGATTCTATTTTTCCCTAGGGGAGAAAGAAAACTCAAGAAATTTATCATATTTCCCAAGTCATCAAATTTTGAGAGCATGCAGTAAAGTACCTGAGTGGTATGTCTGGTAAGAGCATCTTTCAGATTATAACTCTTTCGACTGGCTTGAGACCATTTACCAGCGCCAAAACTGCAACAATTTCACGTCGAAAGGTGAGAAGGCCAGATTAAACTCATTGAAATAGAATATAAGAGGAAGATAACAATGTAAAGAAACCTACCCAACAACCCAGAAATCATAACCATCAAGATGCCAAGACTGCAAAGCGCTCTCATCATTCTGGAAGACAACCTCAATGAAGTCATGGTGAGAAACACTCAATACAGAAGTGCCAAGCCTTGCAGCACCGCCAGATGGGTAACTTTGAATGGAATTCAAGCTAAAAACTCCTGGAATGTTAAAGTAATCGGCGAGTTTCAGAGGAGTATCAGGGTAGATAAAGGACACCTGGTTTACAGCGTAACGTTGCTTTCCATTGGTGAGAGGTGCTGAGTTGGCTAACACAAAGGTTTTTGAAATTGGGATTGTTCCATAGTGGAAAGATCCCTGGGGGTTGGGCCTAGCTGCATTTGCTGTCAAGTTCCACCTACATATAAGAAATTGATATACAAGGAAAAGTATACATCAGCTCAGACGACTAAAAGATAACAAGTGCTTAAATTTTCATTCTATATTTAAGAGAAGAATCTGAAAAAAGCATCAGCTGGTTTTGAGCTGCACAGCAAGTTACCTAAATTGCACTAATAAGTAACTCGTGAACAATAGAACAAGTCACTGCTCTTCAAATCAGAAATCATTCTAACATAATTCAGAACCACCCGTTACCCCAAGTTCAAAACTTTGTGTTAGAGCATTCATACTAACAGGTCCAAGTTCAAAATAACTCAATGAGAGGGTGGAAAAGAAAGTGTATGAGTCATCCCTCCAATTTCCTCCAAGGCTTGATTAATCACAAAGGAGTGCAGGGTAAGATCCAAAAAGTTCTTTATCAAGTTTTTGTTAACAATATTGGGAGGTTATTTTAGCCTCAATGAAATCATCTATGCCAAAGATAAATGAAATAGGTTTGACACTAGGATTAACCCCGTACCTGAAGGTTCTGGCTTGTTGCATGGACCAATGGAATCCCCCAGCAGGGGCAGAAGGCAAAGGTCCTGAGACTTGAGCTCGAGAGTTCGAGTAGTGGATAACTCCAGTGGCAGTTAGAACTTTCCTTGTGAAACGTGTAGATGCAACTATGTAGTAATCCTTGGGAGCTTGATCTAACGTCACAAGGATTGAAAGAGACTGACCCACATGCACATCGACGGAATCATACTGAGTCTGAATAACATGAGAACCTTCAACTTCTACCACCTTCAATTTGTGACCTTGGATCCTGAAGTTGAATGAAGTTGATAATCCCACATTTGAAACTCTAAACTTGTATGTTTTTCCTGAAATTTGAAAAGCAAATATTACTAAGATTTTGATGCCACTGCAAAGAAGAAAAAACCAAGGCAATAATATGCCAATATTAGGGATGAATCAATGATTCATGAAGGTAACCTTGTTCTCCAGTGAAGGAACTTCTAGTCTGCCCATTTATTAACAAGCCATCAGGGAATGGAAGAGCCTTTCCTGCATCCAGACCTCCCTGTAGGGTCTGCTTCAAACAACATTTGACAAAATGAATTAGTCTAGGAAGACTAAATGAAGCAATGACTCTACCAAGTTTATCTTTTAATAACTCAGATGACTAAACTTTACAAATTATGCAACTGAATGGCAATCCACTAGCATCATGATTGCTTTCTCATTTATGTGACTCGTGATTAAGTTACAGGCAATGACTTTCATACAATAAATTTCATATAAATATACACTCAAAACAGGAGGGAAACTTTTGATACCCACCTTGTAGTTGGTTTTGAACCAATCACCAATAAGCAAAGTAAAGTCACCAGCTGGATCAGCGAATGGGATGGGAATCCGGGGCCTAGAGTATACATTAAGGGCTCCAAACCCACCAGCAGCACGGTGCAACCCAGTTGACGGGAAGTAAGTGTAAGAACCAATCTGATCTTTAGGCTGGAAGACATATGTGTAGTTTTGGTTAGGAGGGATTGGACAGTTGGTCCCCAATACACCATCTTGCCACGAGTTCTTCCTTTGCTTGATTCCATTCCTATAGCCAATAAGAAGTTCAACAAGACATTTTAGATCATCATTTAGGAAGGTCGATTTTGGATATATGAAACATGCTAGATTACGCTGTATGAAACAAGTATTAGCCTAGCTAAAAGAGCATCTACTAATTCTTTTTACGCTGTATTTCACAAAGAATGTGCCTAAGCAATTACATTTCATATTAATTTCAACCAATTTCAGTGGAAACAATTGGCTTATAATTAGTTTGGTTCCCTTCATATAACAGAATCAGCAGTCTCCTGTCACACTCATACATACCATATTGTTCTAAGACAGTAGATTCTCATTCTACAATGATTTTGCACGCTTTAGTCTCAGGACATTAGATACTCCAATACCCTTGATTTAGCAAAATTGGTACTACCATTTCTGGACCTATTGTTAATCAATTGAGAACTAAACTCAGAGATAGATAAGGAGTTGGGTAATAATGAAGAGGGTCCAATTGTGGATAATTCTGTGGCTTTGAATGGTAACAATTCTTATCGCCCTGTTAGTAGAAGACTTACTTTGGCAAAACAATTCTTATCGCCCTGTTAATAGAAGACTTACTTTGGCAAATGGCAATGTACCTCAACAGCAATCATCAGAAACTTGGAACGGGCTGTTTCAGGGGTCTAAGCTTGCTATGAAGGGTATGTCTTTGAGTTTTGTAGCTCCTAATGTCCAAGAGGGTAAGAATATTGCACAGTTGCAACAAGCTGAACTTGCTAGGATGTCTGAGAAATGGGATGTTGCAATGGTGCTTTATGTGGTGGTGGTGGTGGGGGGGGGGGGGGGGGGGGGGGGGGGGGGGGGGGTACCCCCTACTATTGCTTCTGTAAGGATATTGTGTAGAATAGACAGTTTGCTGATAATGACAATGGCAAGATTTTCAAGCAAGATATTGCTAATGACTGGAGGCCTAGGAATTGCAAGACCTATCTTGTATGGCTGGACATGATTGTAGCTCTACCGAGGCTGGTTCTAGGCTTAAAGTTCAGGTGGGGAAGGAATAGGATCCTAAGAAGGTACAGGCTCAACCAGACCAGGTGCAAGCTAATAGTTCTACTGCCGCTACACCTAATCAACTGTCCACTATTGCTAAGTCATGCCATTGGGGTGGAAGATTGTTACTAAGAGAGGAAGATTGCACACTTAGAGGGAGATTACAAGTCCGAACAACACGTTCTATGAGTTAGATGATGAAATTGGTTTGAAGGAGGTTCATCCAGAATATGCTGAGGACATGGGATAAGGGAGTCATGTAGGGGATATGAGGGCTACTAATCAGTATGGTGGTCAACCCCTCGGTCAATGGAAGTCAAGCTTGTGTAGTGTAGTCGGAATGGGCGAGGGATAAAAAATGAACTTCTCAAAACAAAGGAGGTAAAGCATTTATAAACTACTTAAAATAAAGTGACTGAGGAGAAAATAGGTAACGCAACGATGGGTATTGGAAATGACAAAGCTCATGGGTTGGATGGGTTGAATGCAGTCTTTCTGAAGAAGTGCTGCTGGTCTCTCGTAAAACATGATGCTAATGACACTGTGGGGGAACTTTTTGCAAGTGTAAAAAATGTTGAAACAGGTTAACTGCACAACTGTCTTCCATAGTCTTCATACCAACATAACAACATTTCATAATTAGCCAAATCTCCATAAACAAAAAAAACCTGAAAGTCTAATGGGCTAAGCACTCTTACTAGTAGTAATTAAGAGAGTAATGCCTCAATAATGCAACATAAAGTTAAGAACACATTAAAAAAAGTATGTTACGTTATCAACAATTTAATATGTCATGTCGTCCACCATGTAACAAGTAATGTTTATGGCAATTTTAAAAGTGTATAAGCAATAATTCAAACTCGGGACCAATAAGGTAAGGATAAAGAATCTTACCATCTTAACTATTTTATATTTGTATTTTCTCATTTCATTTATGTAACTTTAATTTGGATGTTTTTTAAATTAATTTTTTCTATTATTTTCATATTTCTACTATACCGTGATCTAAATGTAAAACAATATAAACAATTATACAAAATAAGTAAGAACCTTTGAATTAATATCTCAACTTTTTTTCATAATACATAGAGTAACACATAAAATAGACATATTTTTTTATCATTCAATATTTCTTAGTTGTAAAAAGTCTTTGGATAATACAGAATAACAAACAAGACATTGATAATGATTCTCAAAATATAAAGAACAAGAAAAGGTTAATACACCAAATAAGTCAGCTTAATGTTTTTTTTTTTAAAAAAAATATTGAAGAAACACTTATATGAAAATATCAAAAAATAATAAAAATTCAAAATAGAAACTAAGTATAATATCATACAAAGTAGCAAAGAGTGACACACTAGTTAAGTACAGAAGATGGGATGGAAACGTACCAGGTGATAAGGAAGGGCTCATTCAATTTATTAATGACATTGAGGACAATGTTGTCATTGGTGACACAATCCAGTTTAGGTCCTGGAAATTGACCATTGATGAGAATAACCTAGCCATTATAAACATTACATACGTTAGATCCAAAATGCACCAAACATGGAGTACGCTTCTGAAAAAACCAAAAAAAAAAAAAAAAAAAAAAAACCTGTTGTGGAACTCCCAAAGGAGCAATAGTTCCATAAGTTACTGTCCAGGTAAAAAATCTGTAAGGGTCATCTGCTCTTGCAATGGATACGCTCAGTAATGCCACCACCACACCAAATATCAAATTTCTTTTCTCTATCATCTTCTGACAAGTTTTATGCCTCCTGTTATTGCCCACAAAATGAAAGTTCATTAAGGAAAAAGATTACCAGCGTTTTCAAATGAAACACCATTATTCAGATATTGCAAAAGACTTGATAGAAAAATGATAGAGAGAAGAGCATACCCAAGAAATGGATGGAGGCAAAGATTTGGTTGGGGATCTTGCAGGAGAGGGACTGTCTATATGAGAGTGAGTCTTGGATGAGAAGCAGGGGATATATGTATATATATATAAACGATTAAGGAAATAAATATACAGGAAACGGGTAATAGTTATTGACTATTATAAGAAGCCGCATTAGATGTTAACTACTCCCTTTGTTTTTTATTATTTGCCTTATTTGACTTTTTGTGTTATTTACGAAACAAATTTAAATATTTTTATCTTCAAATCCGGAAGGCAAATAAATTATGAAAACTTGATATTTTAAAAAATTACACTGAGAAACATTCAATAAGATCCTACTTCAATATATTATTTTTTATAACAAGATGAAAAATTATGACCAAACTTTGACTCTATGATGAGAAATGAGGTAAAATTTAAGAAACGGGTGAAATAATTTATTTGGTTTAAGACTTTAAAACAGTATTCAAGACTTAGATCAAATATGTCATTTTTTTAAAAATAATCTACTGAAAAGAGGCATTCCTACTCTTAATTATTTTGTTCAAATTATTTTGGCTTCTTTCTACTTTTATGTGTCGACTACCTCTGCTTAAGAGCTGGCATTCGCTGTTTCGGTGCTCCTTTTACGCGGTTTCGCTTTCGCGTGATACTCATCAAATCCTCTATCCATTTTTCCATGGATCATATTTGGTTGATTGTGACTTAGGGAGTGTTATTTTCTTTCCTTTTTGGGTGAAGGGAGTATTTTTTTTTTTTTTTTTTATGGGTCATTGATTATACATACAACATATAGGTAGAAATTTGCTAGGATATTTTAAAAAAACATTGTTTGAAATATGGAGTAGAAGTTTTGAGAAAATGGATGTGACACGCCTTAAAAATCAATTTACACGCTTTTAAGTACAAATTTTTTTGATAATATACTCGTTAAAATTTTAAAAGGTTTGTCACAAGTGTTGTAAAGAATATATTACTCAAAAATAGGAAAGTAATCACTTTTATTATCGAAGTCTCGCATTCTAAAGTTTGTTTTATAGGAACTTATTTCAAATTATCTAAATATAACTTAAATCAATAGATATTTTAATGTTAATTATAGAAAATTTTGCAAATAAGATACAATAAGATTATGATATGGCCAACGAAAATTACTCCTTATTTCAATAAAAGTCACTCATATAATAAAAGATATTATAATTTTAATTAATAAAAAATAGAAATTAAAAAAAATTGGATATATTTTATAAAGATTACCCTTAATAAACAAAATCACCTTTTATATAATATAAGTTATTTCTCAAATCTACAAAATTAACTTTATAATAATTTATATCGTCTCGTTTTACTAAAATTTCATGGGTGTAATATTTAGTGCTAAAAAATGGAGAGGACTGACACCCACCAACCCCCCAAATTAAAAAAAAAAAAACAAAACTACGAGTACAAGATTCCTTCAATCTCGGCTAGAATGACTGAATAAGGCCTTGCGTTTCACACAACATGTTATTTTCTATTTGATGCTTTGGTCCACTCTCAAATTGCAAATGCCAAATTAATTAGACTACAAAGAAATAAAATAAAAACAAATGCAAAACATGAACACAGTTGAACACCAGCAACTTACTACTCCGTACCAGCCTGGTCTACTGACCATCTTTATTTGGAGACACTGTGTACGATTAAACAAATTTGATTACTTTCATTCATCTAAATATTATTTAAGAGTAAGTTAATGTGAAGAACATTACAATAAGAATACCATTAAAAGTAAACTTATGCTAATCTACTTTTAGAGCATAAGGAACGGTCTCTACATTTGCTAGACAATATGGAACGGCGATTTACATTTCGGCATAACCACAAGATTAAAAGGACGATGATATTAGATTCTGTATTTTAAATTCGTTCTTTACGTGTCAAAAAAAGAAAGAAAAGAGGACGATGATATTTGATAGGATGAGTTTTCTACGTCATGAAAGAATACCTCCGTAGAGGCCTTTTTGGGACTTGGTACGTAAGCTCTGAACATAGCATTATTCATTCAAGCTTCCACAAGGTAGGTGGTGTTATTCATTTCAGGGTTCATGGTTGGTTGGAGGAATATAGAGAGAAGTGTAAAGAGCAAATGATGAGGATATTTGTATTTCAAAAAAAAAGAAAAAAAAAGTAAAAGCTTGTTTCAATTTACGAATGATAATATTAAAAAAATAAAGAGTCATCACTGATAATTTTTTTTTTTTTTTACAGATTATTAAATATAAAAATAAAAAAACGCATAATAACCATTGAGAAATTTCAAATAAATCAAAACACCGCCCTAAATCATTGAATGACTGACTGTGAACCCAACATATTGATGACATGAAATAAATTTCCGCTGTGTAAGAGACATGACATTTATGATAGCTTGGGTGAAGAGCTAACGAATTAAAACTTTTGACCTTGAAAAGAAACTCCATAATGAAAGGTAGCTTTTATAAGTTTGTTTCAACATACAAATGATGAAAAAGGGGATCAATAGCTCCACAATTAGTGGCTTGTGGTAATACCATAACTGAAGTTACTAGCTACACAAAGATAAAATAGCTAGATAATTAGAGAAGCCACCAAATTCAGAGGTGGGACAACACTGGGAGCCTTTGCATGCACTGCAAGCAACGGCATCTACAAATCTTTGCTAATGCAAATGATTAGGCAAATGCCCACTGTTTATGAATTTTAACTGTTAAATTACTCATTAAGTTGTGGCGGAAACTCACATGGGCTGTCTGTTGGTTCTTCTCAAGGGTGTAGAAATTTGGTAGGCTCCACACGTTTTTTTTTTTAGCCACTACCCCCAAAATCAGCTCCGTTCTTTCGTATTCGAGGAATCAATCAAGAGGGGTGGACGGTGGACCTGGCATCAGCATTTCTGCATGGTCTTCCGCACTTGCAATATGCAAAGCTTTGTTCGGTTTGCTCCCATGCATTGTCGCATGCGTCACTTCCTGTAAGAATAGGCATATGGGCCTCTGATTTGGGTATTGTGCTCTTATGCATGGAATTATGATACGTTTTAAATTTTGTAAGTTTTTGGGCTTAGGGTGTGTATTGGATCGCTCACAGACTATGGAGGATCTAGAAAATTTTGTAAGAGCAGTATAGGCCAATAACATATCGAATAAAAAAATTGAAAAGAGATTGGACTGACAGTAGAAACTAGAAATGAAGACGTTTAATTGTTAGGTGTGGAATGTGTACTAGTAAAGTTCTATATGGTCAGGAACTTGTTCCATTACAATTCAAGGTAATGCTCAATAGGTTTTCAATATTTGAAATCACTTATTTAAGTGGGGGTAAGTACACCATCCTCGTTGTATATGGATATGCCACAGTGCACAAGTAGACTGCCCCTAATAACTCTGTAGATGTTAATGAGTTTTAGCTTAATTCTATAATCAACTCATTTTATTGGTTGATTGTTTCACTTGCCTACGTGGTTTATTGACTGCTTGTTTGTATCAGCCGTTCATATAGGTTGAATGTCTAAGGTATCTATTCCTTTTATAGCGTTGTATAAGTTTTTACAGCATAACCCAACTGAGAGTGCTCTTAACAAAGCAGAATTTTTGCTAGATACAGCTGTTTTCTCCATATTCAAATCAAAGAAACCAGGTAACCAACCATCAGGCAAAGGTCAGGATGCCAAAATATGCCAAAAATCTGGTTTTAGACGGGTACACAATTTCATGTGGTGTTTTATACGAAAAGAAACAGGATAAGTTACGTGATCTGAAAATGAATATTTAAAGGTAATGTCCATCTGATAGCTAATCAAGCTCATAAACTTTGTTAAACACCCGTGCACTAATGTAATTATGTAATAATCTCGCGAGTCCACGGGCAAACCAAGCTGTACATTAGCGTCAACAGTGTACATGCCAGCATCCTGTAAAACATAAGCACAGGGTTTGTTTTCCAAGCCAATGCCCCTTCCTTCATGCCCACAGTTGTAGACCACAACAACCCTTCCAGCTCTATCAATCAACTGCACCGCAAGTGGAAGTTGATTCCCACAGTCACATTTGGCTGAGCCACATGTGTCCCCTGACAGAAACTCAGTGTACCTTTTCACCCTGTTTTGACTATCATCTCTTTATAGTTGTAGAATGTCATATAAAGGACTTGGTGTACGACAAAGAATAAAACTAGCTACGATAAACAAAAATTTGCCTACCTTGACCATTGCTGCATGCTTAACGCCATGATGCCATCCATGATTGACTGGTAACAGTGGACCGTAAATTTTCCCACAAAGTAGGAATTCTTACTAAGCAGTAAGCTCGATCAATTTATCATTTATCCTCCTATGCCTGCGAGATCACAGTAAGTATTCAGTCACCCACCAATCATCCACCAATTTTACAATCGAAGAGTGAACTTAAAATCTCAAACCCAAGAAACAAGGGCGTGAAAGATGGAATACTGGATAGAACCTTGTGTCACGTTTGACCACCCTACTATTGCTCATACGATGGGTACGTATCAAATTCCATGACATTAGAATGAGTCAAATAAAATATTTATTTAGGTCAAACTTACAACCTTTTGGCATACAAATACGCATTATCATCTAAATTACACAACAACAACAACAACAATAAATCAAAGCCTTATTTCCAAGAAGATGGGCTTGGCGGCATAAACCTGGAGTCTATCTTATGTGATCAGTCATCCTAACATTGAATCATAAATTTTTCCTTCTTGGCTTGAGAACCAATAAGGTGTTTTCGATTTGGAACTTACCATATGAGGTCAGTTATAAATATGATCTTCAGGTTCTCCTCGCTGCAAATTCACGAAGCTGGGTAAGTCTTTCTGTTAAGCCATCATTACTAGAGAGCTTGCACAAGACCCCAACTGGATCTAACCCTGCAAGCATAGCAAGATCTACAGCAGCTTCTCCATACCCAGTTTTTTCCAGAACACCTTCAGGTGTCAGTTTATAGTCAACAACTTCAGGGGTCATTTGCGAAGCTGCAACCTTTGCTTTCTCTCTCTTCATCACCTAAAATGACCAACATCTGCAAAGAAAAAATACAATCTAAGAGAATGACGGTCTATTATTACCTTCTAACAAAAAAAAAAAGACCGAGACTAGAGGAGAAAACAAAGAAATAAACAACCTTCCATTGACGGATATCATCAATGGCATCCAAGATGGAAAAAAAAAATCTTCCTCACAGCTGCTCACAGCCCATTTACCATTACTCTGCAATCTGCAGTCCCAGGATCAATATTAACAGCATTAGGGATACTGCAGATATCACCACCTTCCACTGATGCAGCTACTTCTTTTACCATTGCTAAATTGTACTTGATCCTTCAGTAACTGAGGGCACTAACAGTGCGATTCTCAGGAAATACACACTCTGCAAGAGAATGAGTAGGAAATTGTGAGAGGTTTACACTTCATATAATCAGAAAAAAGAATCCTCAGCCAGTTTCATCACAAAAACTTCATGATTTTTAAAATTATTTTGTTTCACTTGGTGAGGAAAACAATTATAAATACATAACTACCTCTACCAAACATAAATGTTACTCATTACAATTTTCTAGTCAAATACAGCGTCAAAAAAGTTCTGTGGGGATTTACTAGTGTAAGCTGGAAATTTTCAAGATGGAGAAAGCAGAAGAACGTTCTGTCGGCGAGGTGGTCAGGTTTTGAAGACAATATTTAAATTATGTAGAAATGTACAATTTTGTAGATGTAGTTTTGTACTCATGATTAGTTTCCTAAAGCGTGTTTGTCTTGTTTCCTAGATAATTCTAGTCTTTAGGAAGTATATAACGTAAACTAGGAAATAAGAAATACATTTAGGAAAATAATCACCATTGTACATTCAGGAAACCTATCACCAATGTACATTTAGGAAACCTATCACCATTAGTACATTTAGAAAACTTATCACCATTTGTACATTTAGGAAACTAATCACCATTTGAAAATTTAGGAAATTAATCACCATTTGCACATTTAGGAAACTAATCACCATTAGTACATTTTGGAAACTTATCACCATTTGTACATTTAGGAAACTAATCACCATTTCCTTAACACACAAACTACATCCACAAAGACCACAATATAAAAACACACAAAAAAGGCCACAAAATCACATCCTTAAACATACGAAGTACCAAGAACTATTGATAAAACAATGAAGATAGATAACGACCAAGAGGGTGAGGAGAAACTAATTTCTGATCCAGGTATTGAAATTTGGGAAGCAACCAACCAAATTAAACAGCAAGAACATAGACACAAACCAATTGTGATGTGCAGCAAGAAAAGGCCTATGGTGGTGGAAATAACAAGAAAGATTCATATTTATAGCCATAGAGGTACGTTCTGACAAAAACATGCAGGAAAGGTCAATGATATAATAACACACTAGTAGTTTTAAATAATTACAATAAGCTGGTAAGATATACATTAATCATTAACAATAACTTATATGGAATTCAATTACTCATGCTCTCAACGTGTGGAAAGGATATAATGAACAAAGATGGACATATCGGCTAGGTTGATAGAAAAATGAGTATTTCACATTATCGAAATACTATATAGACCTAACCAAGTATCATCTGCCTTCAAGCATAGGTTCTAATATATTTAGGGCTCAAAACAAATATTTTACGACCTCATTAGTTGATTTGTAATTCAAACATCAGAATAGATAGAAGAGCTTCTAAGTAGCAAATCGCTCACAAGTCTTCCAGTTTGCAGGACACCATACATCACAACAAACAAGTTTATGAAAAATATTCAACAACAGGAGGCTATTAACAAATAGTAAATTGTTAAACTTTGTGATGTAAAGAATTTCATATAATCTCATGAAATTGAAACACAAGTGTTAAGGAAAGTTTTGATACAATTTTCAGAATATTGGATAGTTTAAACAATGAAAGAGAACTTGGAGAGGTTGATACAGAAAAAAGGGGCTTAAGCAATTACCAGGAATAACCACTAACCAGGAATTAATATGGCATTTCGACAAGTATTGCATCCAAAACTTTCCATCAGTTGACATACTAGGTGTTAGTCATTTAGTTACAGTCAGATTTGGGAAACATAGTCAATATAAGATACAAGTAAATCTTGTCATGTTCATACAGAATTTGATGAGCCTGAAAATATACGAAAACAGTATGATTCAATAATAACTGCTCTGAATGTAGTAATTTCCTTCAGACACGGTGTGGCTACAAAAAGCGACAGAAGTATCATGCTCCAAAGTCCAATTGCAGTACAGAGAAGCAACAGGTTCAAATAAATAAGTATTAACAGAAGCTGGACATATTGAAATTAATTTGTTTTAATAGTATTCTCAAGAATATCAAAAATTACCAGCAAAATTAAAACCTAACCCCTGGATTTTGATACAAGACAATCATATCATTCATAGGTGAATAAAGACAACTCACCTCATCATGCAGAAGTTTTTTGAAATTGAATTTATGTACCTGAGGATAACACAACTGAAGAAAAGACCATGAAGATTCCAGAATGCATTCGCTTCAGGATGGTGTTCAAGACATTTCTGCACAATTACATTTAATATCACGAAGGTTACTAAGAGATCAGTTTTTTCCCTTTAGCAATTGTCAGCGAGTAAAATTGCAAGTCTCTGAACGTCCAAGAGCACAGGAAAAGGAAGCAGCAGCAGGCAATTCTTAAACCTCAAAAGATGCATAAAACTCCCACACTAACTAATCACCGACTTGTGAGGGAGTTGAAACCTAGGAGTCTAGGATAAACAAGATCCAGGATTTCACTGAACAACATATCTCACCAATAGTCACTACAAGAGCAGCTTCCATCCTCAAAAAAGTGGAACCTGTTTGAATCCCTCACAATTATTTTTCTATTGGTAATCCTAGAAATAAATTTGATTGCAGTATGACAATCCACACAGATTCTTAAATTCTTGTAGACTTTGATCGGTGTCCCAGGTGGGGTAGAAACAATTCCAAAAGCCACTGCCAGCCTCTCACTGTGGTATGATAAGTTTTGCTCTTTCTGCTCTTCTTCCACATCATGCAATACGAAGTTCGTGTCTGGCACATAACCTTCCTGCTTCATCTTTTTTGAGATCTCAACCAAGAACTCATGGATTTGACTGTAATTAGGATGAGAAGTATCTCCCACAAGAAACTTATGGACCTGTCTCTGGATCTCAATCCAACTTAGACCTGGCTTCTTGACCACCCCTCTATTATCCATCATCTTTCTGACTTTTGCCACTTCCTCCCACCTACCTGCAGTGGCATAAATGTTGGCCAAAGTTGCATATGTAGCAGCATTTTCAGGCTCTATCTCAAACAAGGCTTTTGCAGCTTGTTCGGCTAATTCCACATTTTTATGAATTCGACAACCACCAAGAAGAGAAGCCCACAAAAATTTGTCAGGCTTCATAGGCATTTTGCTAATATATTCTTGCGCTTCCTGGAAACGGCCAGCTCGGCTTAATAAATCAATCAGGCAAGAATAGTGTTCTGCAACGGGTCTTAGTCCATGGCGATCCTTTATTGAATGGAAATATTCAATTCCCTTTTCAACCAATCCAGCATGAGTACAGGCAGAAAGAACTCCAACAAAAGTGACATGATCAGGCTGAGTATCTGATCTGAGCATCAACTCAAAGAGCTCCAAAGATTCCTCAGTGTGACCATTCTGCGCAAAGCCAACAATAAGCGAAGTCCATGATACTAAATCAGGCACAGATAGCCCTTCAAAAGCCTTCCTAGCACTCCTGACATTCCCACACTTGGAATACATATGAACAAGTGCACTAGAAGCAAATGAATCCGGATCAACCCCAATCCTAATCATATGCCCATGAACCTCCTTCCCTACATTCTCCAAAGCACGATCCGCACACGCATTCAAAACACCTGCAAACGTAAATTCATTTGGTCTGACTCCAGACCTCAACATATCTGACAGCAATGCAAACCCTTCATTCCACTTCCCCTCCTCAAAATACCCATCAATCATTGCTGTCCAAGAAACAACATCTCGGTCCATAGTTTTATCAAATACATGCCTAGCTCCTTCAATGCAGCCACATTTCGCATACATATCAGACAATGCACTCCAAACCGCGGAATCAGATTCCAAACCCAACCTCACAATACGACCATGAATCTCTTTCCCAGATAGCAAACTCGGTATAGCAGCAGAAGCAGCTATCACACTAGATACAGTAAACTTATTACAATCCAAACTCCCACAACTCTGCATCTCCCTGTACAGATTCAAAGCCTCCTTTGGCATCCCATGCTGAACATAACACGATATTATAGCAGTCCAAGAAAACCCATCTCTCTGAGGCATTTCATCGAACAACTTACGTGCGTACTCCACCTTGCCAACCTTGGCATACCCTTTAATCATAGTATTCCAAGAACACAAATCTCTCTCAGTCATTTCATCAAACACCTTCTGAGCATCCCTCAAATTCCCACATTTTACATACATGTCCATCAATCGATTCGATATGAAAGCCCCAGGTACAAAACCCGACTCCTTGATATGATCATGAACCCTCCTCCCCTCAAGAAGGGCTTTCTGTTGAAGACATGAAAGTAAGAGGGAAGAGTAGATTGAAGCAGAAGGACGATGAATGTGACCCAGTAATTGAACAGCTTCTCTAAGAAGCTTCTGCTCACATAACATATCAATGGCTTCTTTGAATCTCCCATCTTTACACAACTGGTTTATGAATCTCTCGTTGTGAATTGGGTGTTTGAATGAAAAGGGACTTTTCTGTAAAATTGGATTCTGGGAATCTAGGTTGAAGTTGAATGAAGAAGATGATGAAGAGAAAAGTCTCTTTCGACGGTTGATATTTAAGAGAGGGAAAGCGAGACTTCGTATGTCTGCCATTGTTGCAGTCAGTTAGAGCTCTCTTCGTTAGGGGTTTAACCAAACCCTTCAAATATTTGAATAACTGATTTTTCCAATTCTTTTCTATTAATCTAGCTTTTTGTTTATTTCAAATACAGCCTATATGGTCATTACCTAAACAACAAGTAGATTATATGATAACATAACATAAACCGTTATTTAATCCCTAACATCATATGGTCATACCATCCTGCCTTTACGTTTCATTTTTCTTTACACACCGAATTCACCTTTTACTGTGAAAACTTTTAGGTCAAAATAAATCAAGTATTAAGAGATAGAGAAAATGTGCCTTAAGTAGATGAGATAACATGGCCTCATGAGCAATAGATGACATACGGTTTTTAAACTGCCCGTACTATGAGTACTTCCTACAAATTGTTACCAATTTCTCATACCCCTAATTCCCTAAAGTAAGGTTTCAGGATATAGATTATTGCAACAAAGAAACTATCACTATCATATATAAACCTGCATGTAGCTCTGCTCTAAGCTATTTATGCGGGTGTCCAACATCAGGCTCTGCCGCCTATGTCCATTATCATAGTATAACAAACAAGAACCGTCAACCATTTCGGCAAAGAGCACGTGAATGATATAAAATTACATATATTACAAACCTAAAGGACCAGAGTAACGGTGAATCTCCACACTGTGAGTATGAGTGTGTGGTTAGGGGGGTGGGGGGACAATCACGGGATCACCCGGCAACACCTCATCCCCCCTTCCCTCTCCATGACTTTTTTTTAACCCTACTCGTTCTTTCCCTAAGGTTACTACATGTATAGGCGACAACAACAGGAGATAGAGAGAGCTGAAACATTACAAACATGACTGAAGCGCAACCAAGTTGCCAACAGTATGAGGATTATGCAAGAACCTCCATCAACCGGAAGCAAATGCCTACATGATCACATTGCATAAATGATTTCTCCACTACTATCAATATCAAGCTCTGAATCTGACATATCATCAAAATCGTCAGGCATATCAAAGGTGTCTGAGAGAAAACTAAATGCTGATGACCCAGCAGCAGGGATGGTGGCCTCTGAGATGATCTGCATGATAACATCAATGCTTTGCATGGGTTGTTCCAGTTCTTGAAACTGGTTGCTTATTGCATTCTCATCCATAAGATCGGTGGGAAAGTTTTTGACAAACCATTCATGCCTCTTGATCTCAGGAATTGTGATCCTCTGTTTGCACACTTTCTAGTGTCAGCCAAATCTATCTAACAATGATGTAAACCAGCTTAAGATGATCATCTCTCTTCTCAGCATACAAATTTTAAAAAAATATCCCAATCCTCACAAAATATATCATTAAACTCACACCAATCCCCTGAAAATAACCAAAAAAAAACAACAACTATTACTTCAAGAAAGACTAACCAATTCAGGTTCTTGAACAAAGATCCTGGAGATAAGGTGATGACACTCTGGTGATATATTAATATTTTCAGGAATTACATACTGAACACTCAATATTCTCTGTAGGAAGAGAAAACACAGAAACAAAAAAAGCATATATCAATGAGAAAAATTATCAATCAAATGTCACCAAGGATAAAAATTAGAAATTGAAATACCCACTTGAATCATCTTCATGAAATCCTTTGGTTCCTCAGGGTCCTCAAAGGGATATGCACCCACCAACATTACATACAAAGTCACTCCACATGACCACACATCTGCTATCTGCAATTCTCAACAGACTTTCATGTCAGTAACATTAGCATACCAACTTCGTTACAGACAAACATTGCAGCATGGTTCTAAGATGAGCACATGCAGAATTAAGTAGACTACTAATAGGCAACACAACCAAAATCAGCGAGAAAGTTATGAGACATCAACAATCCTTTCTTGAGTTTTCAAGGCTCATATTCTAGGACGGCATACATAGTAATCAGAAAGTTGTTTCTGTAGGGAGAGCAGAACAATTTCCATTATTTCTATGAGAGCACCTAGGTTTTATAACAAGATCTTCAAATCTGCTTCGGTACAATTGCAAACAAGGCATATTTTGTAGGCCCATCGATGCAGGCCAATCGCCTCATCATGCAAAAAAGGACTCTTTACTCTTTCCGTGCTTTTAACAGCTGTTATGGTATAGTTAGTCTTCTCCTTGATACTAGCAGGAAACTTCAATATTCATAAACATACTCATGCAAAGAAATGTGAAATTAGGTGAGAGTTTTCTCTTTCAGTTACAGAAATGTCTTACATTTCGAAACACCCAGAAATGGGAAGTGTGTCTCACTTTCAGATATAGATTTTGACACATACAAAAATCGCATATAATAGCAGATACGGTTGCTTTATCGCAAATGCAGCTTGTATTGGATGAATAGAACGGATCGCAGCCAAAATGGAGTGAATTTTTTTTGAAAATTTCACATTAATTGTTTTAAGACTCATTTTCAGTTCTAAAGTTTTCAAAGTAGTTTTTCAACATATAATAAGCAAATAAGTCATAATAAGAGTGGGATATATATTATGGGAACTAATAATTACTTAAAACATCATGAAACATAAATAAAATAATAGATTAATACTTTGACAAAAGGATGGATATAATGGGTTAAAAAAATTCTAACATGGCAAATTGCCGTTACGTAAAGAACGACAAGGGGAGAGATCAAGTGATTTTTGTCATGGCATTACTCGGAAAGACTAATCCATAACCCGTTGCCTGTAGCAGAACGCCCATTCTGTAATGGAATGGCTGAGTTTTAGTTCTACGCTTCCAGAACACAACTACGACTCAGACCCTGATTTCCAAGAGCCTCTCCTCACCCCCTCCAGCCCAGATGACCAGCAGGTCAGCAACCCACCTTCTCCAGTGGAGCTTATTCATCTCCAACCACCAGTTGGTGCCCAGATAAATAATCCATAAATGAAGTTCAATAGTCTTAAATTTTACAGTTAGAAAAGAGTAGGACTGCAAAAGATTGCTCTAGAAGCCAACAGATGACAGACACAATAAATTTATCTGAAAAACTCAGTTGTTTGACAATATGCAATATCAGACAGTTTTTCTTTAGGCCCAGCTTCGTGTACAGCCAGTAGCTTTGCATGATGAGAAAGGTAAAACAACTGAACAAAAGAAATGTAGCTTCGTTGCTAATAAACTTCAATTCACCTAAACAAGAGGGCTATAAATAATTCTACTTCCATCGTAGCAGGCTTTTTCTACTGATTGCAAGGCTTAAAACTTTTCAGAGTCTCCTCAGCCTTTCAGATCCAAACCCCGCAGAGCATCACCAATTTTTACATTCCTTCCCAACATGTTTTTGGAGCAGAGTTCACTAGATTGTCAAGTATTATCCATGATCAAAAAACACATGGGTAAAGTATAAAATTAGAGGTGGCCCTATTGACCCAGCATTTGAGTGAAGCCTACGTCAATTGAGTTCAAACAATTACCTCCTTGGTTAAAAGACAGCTAATCAATTTGAGATTAACTGAACTTCTTGATTTCTTTTGTTCATCATAAATTGCCAAGTTATGTGGAGAAGCTTCCAAATACAATTCTATAAGCTATTTTAGGTTAAAAGATCACCATTCATAGCTACATGCAGGCATATAATGAAAAGGTAGCTGGATTTCAAAAGTAAGTTTTTAAAACTCTCTAAAACAAAAATCAAATCCCAAAACAAAATTATTCTAAAGTTGATGCCACACAAACAAGAAAGAGAAAATGGATACCTTTCCATCATATTCTTTCCTCGATAAGACTTCAGGAGCAATATAAGCAGGGGTCCCCACTGTAGATTTAGGCTGTGAATGATACACAGAAGACTGGGAAAAAAAAGGCATAAAGCAGGTCATTAAAAGCCATGATCATCTAAAAGGTCACATCCAAAGAAGTCGATGTATCAAATATGACGAACACCTCAAACTAAGAGACGAAAGAATATGATCTGAATCCTCCAAAACACAAATGGAGTAAATAGAAGCTTTTTTATAAAGCAGCACATGTTTGCATTTGAGAAAACAAAAAATGCAAAAGAATGAAGAGAGCTAATTTTGTGTCAAATGTGGTACCTTTGAGTAGCCAAAATCACATATCTTCAGTCGAGGAGCTGGACTTCCATCCAGTAAAGTGTTTTCCAGCTTTAGGTCCCGATGACACACTTGCTTCATAATGAAACAAAATTTACAAGGAAGAAAGAGCCAACAAATTATCTAGATTGCTTCAAAACAAGATTATAATTTTTTTATAAGGGTATCTGCATAGAAAGTTAAAAGACAGATACACAGAGATTGCATCACAGACCATTGCATGACAGTAGCTAACTCCTGAAATAAGTTGTTGGAAAAAGAATCGAGCCTGCAAACAAGCAAGTGTCAGTAGAGACTAAAGAGATAACAGTAGTACTAACAGGAAGAAAAGAGAGAGCAAAAATCAAGAACCTCATCCTCACTAAACCGGCCCGCATTACAAATTCTCTCAAAGAGCTCTCCTCCAGATGCATACTCCATCACAATTGCCAGATGTGTCGGTGTTAATATGACCTGTTCAAATAGATGAGAAGTGCATTAAGCATCTCTATTTGAAAGTCGAGTAGTAATAAATTATTCTGAACAAACCTCTTTAAACCTCACGATATTTGGGTGCCTCAATGACCTATGATTGATTATCTCTCTTTGCACATTCCCATCTATCTGCAACAAAAAAGAGAGCCATCTCAAGACCCTTTGCCAATTACAAAACAGCCAAAAAAAACAACAATTTCAAGTTAAAGGTCACTTTTTAGGTGTCACATTGCTAGCTCAAACCATAACAGCATAATTACAACAATTTGCTGTAGAATGGGATAATGTACTTACATTATTTTTTAGACAGGATATTATAGCTAACATATAATAACACAAAACAGCGGTAAGCCATAATTATCAAGAACCATTTACCTCTTAATATTTATATTATTTGTTAGACAAGATATTATAGCTAACATATAATAACACAAAACAGCGGTAAGCCATAATTATCAAGAACCATTTACCTCTTAATATTTATATTATTTGTTAGACAAGATATTATAGCTAACATATAATAACACAAAACATCGGTAAGCCATAAATATTAAGAACCATTTACCTCTTAGTATATCTATTTCCAAATGATTTTTGGTGTCTCCTTCCAAATTCATTTCCAATGGAGCCAAAAGATTCAATAGGATTTATACTATTCAAGATAATTGGTTAAACTGATCATTTGCTTTGAAGCAAGGATTTAATGAACCTCTTACAGACAGTCATCATTAGGTTTAGGTTGCATTTATCCAACTCCATCCTGGATGAGACTATGGGCATTGCTGCAGCGCTTATGTTTGTAAATGATGACAATGGTTTGTCCACAATTACAAAAGTAAATAGGTAATTAGGTTTAGGATCCAAGTTATGCAAAACCATTCCACAGGACAGCTTTTGAACTTGCTAAGCATCTATTTGCATTTGTGCCTTCTCCAGAACTTAAGACAACAAGGTTAATACTTTTGTATTCTAGCATACCACTGATAAAGTTCCCAAAGCGTAATTTCCTAATTTTCATATCTTGGGAACATGTCCATTTGCTTTGGTGGAAAATAATTTTTATGGAAAATTTTTTTCCAAGGAAACTATTTTCAAGGGAAAATACAATTCTAGAATAGTTTTCTTTTGTTTGCTTGCTAACAAGAAAAGTTAAGGAGAAAAAGGAAAATAAAAGAGCAAGGAAAAGGATGACTGGAAGGAGAGGGAAAAAAAAAAAGGAAAAGGGAGAAAAATGTGGCATATCTTCCTTTTCAAAGAAAAATGGTTTCCACTTTTGTAAAGCTATATTCCCCTTAGTGGGAAACTGTTTTCCTCCCCTTGAGAAAATAAAGAAAGGAAAATCATTTTCCTTAGAAATGTTTTCCGCCAAAACAAACAGAGCCTAAATAGCAAGCCTCAACACCATAGACCCAATCATAAACTCATTAATCATGAAAGAAAAACAACAAAAAATAGGCCAAATATTACACCATTAAACATGTTAAACTACTAACAAGTCACAATTTCAACCAAAGTATCTAGATAAGGCAAATGAAACATCCATCAAAGGAAAAGGGAAACCATAGGAGTTTTACTCCTTATAACCTTATAACTCCAAAATGTTCTCCTACAAGGCTACAACTACATATTTGATTACATCTTTTGCCTAAATTTGCCTTCCCCAAGTGAAGTAAATAAGTTCAACAGTATATATTTATAACGTGTAATACCCCATCGAACTGAATTCTCATAGAATCAAAATGAACTTACTATGGATCAAGTGAATATGCTCAAGACCATCACCATCCCAGCACACAACCACTTCAAACTCACTATATCATATTCAAAAAGGCAAACGAAAAGCCAAACCAAATACTTGTAGTAGTTCTCACAAGCAAAAACATCAGCCTTAAACCTTTTTTGCTCCACCGTTCACGTCATAACAAAAGCCTTGCTGCCCAAACCACACCAAGTTCACAACTTTACACGCATATTTCCTACATCAATAACAAAGAACCCATATACAACATCTAATTTTTGCAGGACATCCCAAAAACACCATTAAATTTCATAAAAAGAACCCCAATCAACCTTTCAATTGCGTAAGTTTGGGAAAACCCCCTTTATCTTGAGATAGCATCTTTAAACCGTCATTACTCCAATTCACCTCCTCTTTTAACTCAATCACTCTTTACGTCTTTATTCGACCACTAACCAAACACATCACTTCAATTACTCTACTCAACCAAATCACAAAAGAATCGCTTTTTTTTTTTTTTTTTTGCGTGAAGAAATCGAATTATTCAACCCAAAATATATCCAAGCTAATAAATGTTAGCAATAAATTAAAAAATAAAAATAAAAGGAAATATAGCAATCACGTGAGAAAGTTATTCCTAAAAACCAGCTCCAACCTTAGTCAAGCTAACCCATCTAATGAATCCTTCACTAATTCCCGATTTAGTAACCCCTCCATCAACCACCAATTCCATAAATATAAAATCAAATTTTGCAATCAATAAAAACAACGGATAAGAATTCAAAAAAAAAAAGAGAGAGAAAATAAAGAAAAAAAAGGGGTTGGACCTTATCGCCTCGTTCGATATACTTGACAGCAACAAGCTCTTTAGTAACTTTATCCCTCATTAGCCGAGCAACCCCGAAGTTTCCAGAACCTATGTCTCTCACGAAATCATACCGGTCACTGTCGTGCATAATCGGCATATCCATCGCTTGATTCACCGGAGCCTGACCTCTTCCTCCTCCGTCCATTCTAAATATTTTGAAACCACAACGATCAACGCTCACGATTTCTTCTTCTTCTTGTTTGTTTTAGTTCAAAAACACGCCGCTAGAACTTCCGATGACATTTAAGGAAGAGGAACAAAACGGTGTCGATAGAATTTCGAGTTATCGGTCAAAGTACTCCGATGAGAGAGAGTAGAGGTAGATAAGAGAGTGATTTATGACAGTATGAGCAGAGGAAAGGAGGAAGGTAAAGAGAGACAGGGACAACTCCAAACGGCGTCGTTAAGAAACGGTTGCCTAAGTGGGAACAATAATTTGGTCGAGTGTAATTAAATAAAAACAAAAGGAGGTTAATGTTACTTGTGGATTGGGGAGTGGTTTAATTAAGCGCGAAAAGTGGTTTGGGGGGCAGAAGATATTTGGGATTAGTTTATGTGAAACTGTAAAAGAATCTGCAGATGGGTTCATGCCATTGGTTGTTTTGTTGCCTTCACCTATCTCAAAAAATAACAGTACTAAATATTCTATGGCTCAATATAAGCTTGTCATTTAGCTCAAATTTGTCGAATGTTTATTCGATTAATTAAGCTTGATTCTATTTAAAAATTGGTTTCAACTACGCCCTTAATTAAGCTCGGCTCGTTTAGGCTCCTCTAGCCTAAATTGTTTGAGCTCGAGCTCTCTTTTGTAAAGCTCGGGCTCGGCTCGGTTCAAGCTTGACTAATTCCGAGCTCGAGCCGAGCTTTAGGCAATCTGATCCCAAGTAGCTCGCGAGCTAGCTCGACTCATGTCCAGCCCTATTGTCTTTTTGGTAAGGCTAACTATCACTTCACACTTCTAAATGCGCAAAAAAGTTAAAAACAATGTAGATTGTACCATTCGCAACTAGTCATTTATTCCTATTATTCTATCTATTATTGATATGTAGGCTTGTCATGTTATTACTTCAATTATTGCCATTGTCTACAATGTTTTAGGTTATTGTCTTCATTTCAAGATTAATCACCTTTTAAACTACATACTATTGCTATTTTCATCCTACAATTGTTGTGTATTACTTTTTCTTTAAGAGTGAGTTTGGTTGTAATGGAGGGGATACTTCATTACATGCTTTTATTTTTTACCAAACATTATTGCATTTTTACGTGCTATAAATCTTTGTCGTATATGATTTTCTTATGTCTCTTTAACACAAACTCTCCTCGATAATTTTATAGAAATTTTTTGACATATATGTGGAGAGAACGTAATAGGGTAGTCGGTTAAATAATTTATCTAATACATGTCATTTTATAATAACTAAAGCGTGGCCGAACAATGTTTGATTCCTTTCTTCTAATACTTCATATAATTTTGTAGGATTTACAATATGTGATCTTTTTTCCTTATAAAAACTTTAAAACCTAGTCAATACCTTTTTTCACATTTGTTTACCCCTTTAATATATAATTTATTATATTAGTAATTGTATGAATTTATGAGACTATTGAAATCATGAGAAATATATGACTTAGCTGGTAAGACATCAAATAGCAATCTAGTTTGTCTAAATATGAATCTGTTTATTAGCAGTATGTGACACATATAACAAAACTCTTTTTTAATATATTAGAATTGCATAGACATCGACATAAATATTATCTAGATAACCGTCTTTTTGTATTGTAAGTCGAAGAAAACAACCTTATTCCCTTCACAACTAAAGAGAAGTGTAGGCGTTTATTTCACCCCATGAACATAATTTATCAAAATTTCACAATCTTATAACTAACTATAGAAGGAAGGATGTGAATATATTTTGCAACATGCATATATCTCGCAGATAAATGTATTAAATTGATCTCTAATCCCTTATACGGCTTCTGTTTTCCATCTTTAGATAAATCCAAACCTAATAGACTTATACCATCCACTCTATAACCAAAAAGACTATTGGATTGGGGTACATTATTCAAATCATAAAAACAAACCACTCAACCAACACCCTGCAAAATCCCAAAGGGGATTGCTAGAAGCCAGGTGAACCTAGGCCCGGCAATCGGCAACCCTCACTCTCTTCCAAATCAATAACCTCCAATCTTTGGCAATGGATCATTGACAAGTAAAAGGAAATTATTCATGATCTGATAGTATTTAAAAACTTTGTAAACTAAAGGCTTAATATTGATCTGACTCGACCTATTAAATATCCAATAACCATTAAAGACCTAATAACCATAACCCTTTAAAAGACCGACTCATTAAGTCCATAATTGATTAGACCCTTTTACAAATGGGTCGGTCAAAAAACCCTTAATGGGGCAGAACCCTTCCCATTTGAACAAGTTTACGCACAATTCAATTTCCGGTTGATATCGGGTATAGAAATCTAAAAGCGTCACCGTTTGGTTTGCTAAGCACATGTCCAATTCAGTTGTTCTCAACGGTAGGAACTAGGAAGTCGACCACGCTCAGCTCCTTATCTACCGATGTTTCGGCGTTGTCAAACTTAATGTTTTGATTTTCATTTTAAATAAGATGTAGTGTTTTTATATGGTTGGGTTAGTTTTAGACTTGACTCCTAACAGTGCTAGGTTGATTGCTGTTAGGGTATGATTATCATGCGTAGTACCCTATTTTTGGCTTGGATATTTCTTGGTTTTTCATGTCTTTGTTGGTGTTCTCAGTTGTCGTTGTTACCGAGTATTAGACTATTAGTTGGTATTGGTGTTTGAGTCTTGGGGATATTTTTGGGGAATGAGAACTAAACAAGAACGAGAATAAAAAGTTATGTCCTTGAATTTTTCTAAGTTATTTCTTTTATAGTAACTAAAATAGACCCGAATCTACTACCATCACTAAAACCCTTAACTTACAAGCACCATAGTACCAAAATCCCTCTTTTACCTCTCCGCTCCCCCCCCCCCCCCCCCCCCATCAGCTCCACCTTTACCATGCCTTCCCCCTTCCCATCTCCACCCCCCAAATTTCTTTTGTAGATCTAGAATTTTAGATTTTTTTAAAAAAGGGTTATTTTAATAATTTGTGGTATGATTATTTGATGAATGAGACTCTTTTGGAATGGATGGGATTAATTTTGGGATGGTCTAGGTTGTTTATTTAGTGGTTGGAGTAGGTTTTCGATAGTAGGTAGATAGTTTTAGAGGTTGTGTTTATATTTATAATAGTGGGTGGATTTTATTGTTGTTGAAGTGGTTCCACGGTGGTGAGTAGACGATTTTCAGGCTATTAGGGTGGTTTCATGGTGATGGAGAGTGGTTGAGTGTTTTCAAACGTTAAGGAGAGGCGTTGTCGACAACAATGACGTAGTGTAATGAAGTAATCAAAGTGGTGGGAAGTTAGTGGAACAATAGTATGGAGGTTAGAATAAATACCTTAGGGAGGTTGAAAATATTTATAAAGAAGATTGTGGAATCAAAGGGTAAAGAGAATAATTGAATTAGGCTCTGTTTAGCCGGGCGTAAAACATTTTCAACTGAAAATGACTTTTCATGGAAAACCTTTTTGCGGTGGAAAATTCATTTTCATGGAACTATTCCATTGTTTGGTTGTATGGAAAATGATTTTACATTAAGACATTTTCCTTTGTTTGGATGAATTGTTAATTACTCTTAGTAACTTTTCTAATAGTATTGTCTTGTTATTTTTTAACTCTTTTGTTTCCGTTGTATTTTCTAATTGTTTGTCATTAGCTAAATTTATTATAATACAATAAATATTTTTTTTTATAAAATTATTTTTTGATCTATCAATAACATATTACTTTGTACAGAATATCACCATAAAACAAGATAGTCCTAAAAAATATGGTTCAACATTATAAAAAGACAGTAAGCTAACTATAAAGGAGTATTCGCATTCGAAAAAGCAAACCAATCAAATAGATAAATGTATTCGCAATCAAACACGTAAACCAATCAACTGGTTGTAATGTAATAGTTTGTACTTTTACATTTTAAATTCTAACAAAAGTAAATTTTTATTCTAATTTCAAATAAACTGTTGATTGCCCACATTTCATAAAAAACTTTCATGGTTCAATCAAATCAGGGGAAAATTTAAGGATTTTTTTTAATTTTAGATTAAAATGGATAAAATTTGTTCAAATTTATGATATAGTACGATAACTCAATAATCAAGACATTAGATTCGAAGAAATCATACTAAATTGATGATATTCGAATAAGATGAAAAGAAATTGCAGATTTTCCCCCTAATTTTTAAAAGAGAAAAAGTTTGGAGCAGAGATAGGCTACTGAGAAGATGAAAATTGAACAATGCGTGAGTAGTGTTGGGCATGGGCCGAGCAGACACACTTTGGCATAGTACGGCACGACATGCTGTCCTTGGAGTGGGTCACAGCCAATTCGCGGACAAAAAAAATTAGGCACTAGCATGCAAGCGGCACGCCAATTTTGAGCTAGGCACGACCCGAATCACGCTATTATTTATTATTATTTAATACGATTAATATTATCATATTCTTATAATTTAATTTTTATTATCTAATATAATTTTTTTCAATTCTATTATATACTTTATTTTTATTTTTTGTTAAAAAAATTAGTTTAGCACGAGCCACGACACGACACGCGACACGCCAAGCACGTGGGTCGTGCTAGGCCATTGACCGAATTTTAGGAAAAGGTAGCACGACACGACAAAAATTAAGCACGACACCACACAATAAGAGGTCAGACACGAGCTAACACGATCCATAACTGACACGATACGACTCGTGCTCACTTCTATGCGTGAGTTGTTTGTTAGGTGGTATTTTTTTGGGAGTGAATGAATGTAAAATTGTTTTACTTCCAGTTTTGAAGGAAAATATTTTTAATAGGATGTAAAATGAATTCATTCTAAGTTTTACGTCATATATTTTACTCCAAATCAAATAATGTCAAATGGGAAAATAATTTTTAGGAAAAACGTTTTACACCCTACTAAACGGAGCCTTAGTGTAACAAATAAGGAAAAAAAAGGAATTACTACAGTTGATTACATTTTCCATTGATGAAATTCACGTACCAAATGCACCTCAGAGGTTAGTAAGGTTAGGGAATTACATTGTTTGTCTTCTGAAAGAATGGTTGGTTTTGATTTAACTAATCAAGTGTCGTGTGGAGGATAAATTTGGACCTCCACAATCATTGATTTTTCCCTCAATGGGGTTGCTCCTTGTTCCTTTAGGTAGAATGTAGTCGAACCATTAATCCCAAATTTTCAAATGTCATAGGATTTTTTTTATTTTGTTCGCATAGAGTCGTGTGGTTGCGTGGTGGTGGTAAGAGAAAGAGAGAAAAATAAAGGAGGTGGTAGCTTTGAAAATTAAGAAAGTGATCTTGGTCACATTACATGTGTAGTGAATTTTGAATATTTTTAAGGAGGATTTTCGAATCATTTTTTTGTTAATAGTATAGTTTGAGTTAATTTTATATTATGTTACCAAGGAAAATTATTAAAATTATTATTGGATTTGTAAAAGTGAAATTATTTTTATTAAAATTTTACCCATTAACATGGAAGACAAGTTATTATTATTTTGAACTATAAATTTTGTATGATCTAATTCATAAGACACCTCAATATAAACTTTTAATACTAACTTGGGAGTGTGTACACTTAGAAGGTTTTAAAGGTTAAATTTCACAAGTTATTAATTTATTATTGAGTTTTAGTAATATTACTATTTGGAATGGTTTAAAGAACTTTTTATTGAGCTTAATTATTAGGTTATTAAATTTATAAACTAAAGCACGTTTGATTTACTTATAATTGAGATAAAATGTTTAACTTATTATGCACATGGATGTGCTATGCTTTTACTAACTCACCCTGAGAAACATAGTGACAGATTAAGTCCCCACTTACTTGCAATAAATAGACGTCTTCATAAAAGAAAAATACGGAGAGACATCACCGAATGAATTCAAAGCACAAATAATTTTGGATATAATTTTCCTATGTACAAAGATGGACCCACATCCTATTAGGTTCAATTGTTGGAATAAAGTAGGGGACTTTAGAGTTACAGCCCCTTATGAAACTAATTGTAGCCTCTCTCCAAAATTACTATTTACAAAGCCATGGTTTCAGATTCGGAGCTCGCAGAAAAGGTGCATGAGTTTTTGTGCGGGTCTGATTTGAAGAAGACCACTAACAACATTGTCATTCAAAAACTAGAGTCGGATTTTGGGGTTGATTTGTCTCATAAGAAACCCTTCCTCAGAACCCAAGTTGACCGTTTTCTCCAGTACGATTTCCCTGAAGAAGAAGCAGAAGAAGATGATGATGATGGTGATGAAGATGCTTCACTTGGAAGAGATGGCGATGCAAACGACGACGTTCCTGATTCTGATAGTGATTATTACGAGGATGAGCCTGATTTTTCCGCCGGAGTTCGAGCAGATAACAATCACTCCACAAGCTTCAAGAATATCACCAAATTCAAGCGGTAATTCGTATGAAATATTTATAAATTGATAAGTTTGCCTAATTATTTGTTTGTCAATTTGAACTTTGGAGTGGGTTTTTAATATTTCTTTGCTTATTAGCCTCACTACTTCAATTTGTATGATTGATGTATTAGTTATTCTCATATACTACATGCATGACAAAAAGGTTGAGTTTTGTTAGGATGTATCCTGCAGAAATGTCGCTGACTAGATATGTGCAATGACTAGAGAACAGTTTTATGGCCAATTGAACAATTGGGAATCCTACATTACACAATAATTAAGAAGAAAACACGGGGTTGTATATCGAAGTAGCAAATTCTTAATAGAACTGAACAGTACATAATAATTCAGGGTAGTGTCCGGTTAGAGTTCAGAGTAAAATGAAGACTTCATCTAGAGAAGAAAATATTACAGCTTCAATTTGCTTGCTGTATGAATATTCTATTCTTACGTCATGATACATACCACAGTTTTTGAGAATCTGGTGCCTCAAGTCGGATTCTCTTTCAAATAGAATAGATACTTGATAGTTTTGTTTCCGTCTTTCTATCTGTTATGAATTTTGAACTCTTTTTGTCGGAGTCCTCCAGCGGAATATAAACTATATTGATTAGCTTTGAGAGTGTGCTATGATGATGTGACTATGTGAGTGCTACATTCTACTTAGATGAGTTTAAGGTACCTGATTTTTGTTAAAAATATGGCATCTATTTGTTCAAGTGTATTCGTCATAGTGATTGAGGGGTGTAGTAGGCTACTTTTCGTTATTTCCTGTGCTGTTGATACCTTTAGCTCTTTGGGAGATGTCCTTATTTTGTAATGGCTTATTCAGCATAGGTTCCTGGGAAGTACAAAACTGTTCACACTTAAGTGCTCAAACCTTGCAGAAGAGGGGTATTAAGGCCTACAAAGCCTACAACTTAGACATTTCATGGAGCTCCCTCATAGGACTATAGTGGCTAACCTACTATCTGCCTACCAAATTGGTTATTGTAGAGTGTACCCGCCGAGTACCATGATAATGATTTAGCATAGGTGTAGTTTCCATCAAATGATTAGCCCTTTCATGGACTCCTTGTCCAACCTAGTGAACCTTTTGTAAAACAAGTTTATTCTCATGAAAAATAGTTATTGTCGTTAAACCAAGTCGATATATAAGGGAACCGGAGGGGTTGAGCGGGTGGGCATGGTGAGGGTTGGTGCTACTACTAGTCAAACACCATTCTCATGAGGGAAAATTGGAAAAATTCATTTTAGTTTTTTTTTACTGGATTCTGGCAAAGTTGTCATTAAACCAAGTTGATATATTAGGCAGTTCCACTCCCAAAAAAATTTATGAGATTCATATTCACATAAGACCTATATAAACAGCCTTATCCTGCGAATTTTCCAAGACATTGATGATCCATCTTTATTACCAGGTCTAGCAGACAAAATAAAGTGAAAAATAAAAGAGTGTGCGAGTCTGGCAAGTTCTGTACATTATCTCCTGCACTTCAGAAGTTCCTTGGAGTGCCTCACTTGACAAGGATAGAGGTATATGTGGAACATTTGCCATGTCTTTGTTGTTATCTGATTTTCCTATGCTGTATAATACACTTCCAGGGCCGTAATCAAGAAAATGTTTGCTGGAATTGCAGGTTGTCAAACGATTGTGGAACTATGTGAGAGATAAAAACTTGCAAGACCCTCAGGATGGAAAGAATATCATTTGTGATGAAACATTACGTGAACTTTTTGCTGTTGATTCTATCAATATCCTCCGGATTCATAAAGCCTTAACAAAGCACATTTGGCCATCAGGTTACATATTGATACCTTTGCTTTCAAGCAGTATGTCATGCTTATTTTTTTGAAGTTTATGTATGGAATATTGAGCAATGATACATTGAAAAGTCATTTAGGTAGGTATTTTGTGCATCTCCATGCTTGATTGCTGGTATTGTAGATTTTCCAATTTGGAGGAGAAGAGCTGATCTATCTATGTAGACTAGTATGGTCAGTTGGTCACATATTGTATACTTTTTTACTTCATATTCTATCTGTGGAGCTCTTAATTTTCTTTGACATTTGCAATAGTGGTTGATTAACTTTTGTTAATGATAATTCTCTGACAATTTGAAGTTGCATCTTTCTTTGCTATTGCTGACCCTCTGCCTGAAGATTTCTGATGTTGAAGCCTGACCAATTTGTTTGATTTTTTCCTTGACGCTCTAGATTATTTCCATAACTCTACCTATGTATTTGTTTTGTTCTGAGTTCTGACATTCTCTGATCACCAGTAGTGGTTACATATTAGTATGGGTATTGTATGTTATAAGTGGTGAAGTGTTATGAAATTCTTCAAATTGTTCATATGCATAATACTTTGTTTGCAACTTCAGTGAAGACGATGAGGAGAGAGAAACCAAGAGAAAAGCCCCGCAAGCAAGAGAAAGAAGGTGAGGACAACTATATTCTTTTAGTTTTCAAGTTTCTTGCTAATGTGATACTTGTAATTTAAGGACTTTGGCTGGCATCACTTTATGCTCCATCTGGCCGTTTTCTCATGCATTAATACCCGATGCTTACCTCTCAATAATGATGGTCATGTGTAATATTTTGTCAGAGGGTTTGGGAACTCTGAATATTGAAAGTGGAAGTTTATAGTGACACAATAAATTGTTGGAATCCAGTTTTCTAACCTTGTCCTTACTGCTGTGTTCTCCGTTCAGATTCAAATGAGGCAAAATTGAAAGTAAACCCACCTAGGAAAGTATATTCTGGTTTTCTAGCTCCTCTTCCACTCTCTGACACCCTTATCAAGTTCCTGGGTACCGGAGAAACTGAGTTGACTCGTGCTATGGTCATAAAGAGAGTATGGGAATACATAAAAGACAACAATCTCCAGGTATTTTTCCAAATTCTTCCTTGTGATCATTTTAAAATTCATCATTAATGTTTTCATTTTTTTGTGTTAAAAATGAACTCCTCTCTTCATCTATGTGAACGGATCATCTTATATCTATGCATCATAAGTGATAAGGAGTAGCATTGGTTCAGCGTCATGACCTGTTGTAGCGTTTAATTACACTTGCCATATTTCAAGCCAATTCCTTACAGTTTTCATCAATGTGCTAATTGTTTTTGAAGGACCCATATGAGAAGAAGACAGTTATATGCGATGAGAAGCTGAAGGAGCTCGTTAATGTCGATTCCTTCCATGGATTCATGGTCTCAAAACTGCTCTCTGCACATTTTGTGAAATTGTGACCTTCAGTATCTACCAAAGCCGACCTTTCAAGATATCGTCGGTTGAAAATTCCAGTTTTTGTTTTTTTTTTTTTAATGATTGTACGCTTGCTTGTATCATCATGTAATTCTGGTTATTCAAACAATAGCAAGTTAGAAGGGTGGGGAGAATGGGGAAAAACTCAAATAATTTCTTTGAAGGTTGTTTTTATATTTGCTCCAGGGTGCACAGCTCAAGTTTTGCAAATTTCAAATTTGTTAGGTTCCATATTTGAGGCAGTGGGCTTTGTCTTTGTGGGCTGAATTTAACTTGGAAGCCCTTGGGATCTTTTAGTTCTGGTTTGGTAAAGTTCTCACATGAGTGAGACCTACTCACCGGAGTATCTAATATACACCCGGATGCATCTAGAAATAGTGCACCGAAAGGTATATCAAAAGTTGAAATAATACTAGAGAATAAACTAGCATGTAAAATCTAAAACTCAAAGTATCATTTTCACAACAATTAAATATATAAATATGCTTTCATTAACTAAAGAAAAAATTTGTAATATCCTTTCATTTTAATCAACATCTTATACTTAAAAGCATAAATATTATTATAATGGACTTATATATAGCAGAAAAAATGTCTCTCCATGGTTCTCTCCCACGTCCTCTCCATGGTTCTCCCTTAGCTACACCCAAAACTATAGAAGAACAAGACCTTCTGCGAAGATCAAAAAAGAAACCCAAAAGGTCAATCACCCATTTGATTTTTGATAACAAAGAAAACCATGATAATGAAAGGATGAAGATTCGGATGATGATGTTCCAGATTTGGAGCTCTTAAGAAATGATGAGTTATGCCCGGCAATCTTGTTGTCTAAGGAAGAAAAGAAAAGGCTAAGGATACCTTGGAGGAATGCTCTTATAGTGAAGATGTTTGATGGAAAGATTGGGTATGGCTTTAATGCTCAAACTGAAGAGGAAATGGAATGTAAAGGGTGATCTTTCACTTACAGACATTGGGTGTAACTACTATGTTGCACGTTTCTCTAACAAAGATGATCATGAATTTGTGCTGGCCCAAGGTCCTTGGATGATTGATGATAATTATCTCACGATAAGAAGATGGACTCCTGACTTCATGCCTGATGAAGAAGACATGAAGATCCTCACTGCTTGGGTAATTAAGAATTCCTAACCTAGCCATAGAATATTTTAATGCCTCCTTTCTTAACAAAATTGGATCAAGAATTGGTAAAGTGGTAAGGATTGATACCAATACGGCCCAAGCTACTAGGGGTCAGTTTGTTAGAATGAGTGTAGAGATTGACCTGTCAAAACCTCTACTCTCTAAATTTTGGTTTAAAGGGAGAAACTAGAAAGTTCAATATGAAGGTCTCAAAATGTTATGCTTTAGCTGTGGAAAATTAGGCCATCTTGCGGAAAACTGTCCAAAATCAGGTCAGTGTCATGCGATTGATCAGAGTAAAACTCAAAATCAACAAGCTAACTACTCCATGCAAAATTCGGAGTTACAAGATGATTATGGGTCTTGGATGCTGGTCAAAAAACCCCTAAGGAGGAGGATGACCAAAGAGAGCACAGGCAGGCTTCTTTGGTCAATTCTGCTAGGGGCCATTCTAAGGAAACTCCTTATCAAGTGCCTGAATTAACTCCCTATGAAGGGCAACCAAATAAGCCACAAAATCCGGATATTGGAGAGAGGGGATCAAGATATTCAATCCTGCAAGAGAAAATCACAGAAAATTTAGAGGAAAGTATCCCTAGGGATCAATTAAATGATATGGAAAAAAGAGATTTGGAAACTAAATCAATTGAAGACTAGAAAAATATGGAAATTGCAGTAGACACAAATGATAATGTTCAGAAAAAATCTTCTTCTATTACTCAAATTAGGAAAGATTCCTCTAAAGTCCAATAAGTGGAGCAGTACGTTTCATCCCCACAAAGCAGGAATCAATTCCAACCTTCCAAAATTTTGAATGGAACTAAGGGTTATTTAAGCAAGGATGAGGCAATGGATCGTCAAGCAAAACTCTCGTCAAACACAGATATCAACCAAACTAATAGTGAAGCCCTTGTAACCTTAAAGTCAGATAATCCGAAAGCCAGTAGTAGTTCCTCCTCTCCTAATCAACCCCCTGCTCAAACTATTTGGTCCCTAACTAATCAAAGCTCTTCTACACCTAATAGTTTCAATGGACAGATCATTGTAGACCATAAGGGTTTCGATACCTGAAGTAGTGAATTTGAGTGTGCCAACAGACAAGACGATATTTGTAGGGCAACCAATGCATTCACCGTACATAATCTCTGCGACCCCCCTGACCCACGTTATGGAGGTGCATTGACAATCTTGGATAGAACCAAAGCCATCCCTTTCGGAGTTAGTAGTGTAATTCCAATTCCCCAGTGAAATCTCAAGACTTCTACGTCTGATTAGCTAAGCCTATCTATCTACCCTCCCCTCTGTTCCTGATTGTATGGAAGACACCCTTCCAAATATTGCCCTTGATAATGTAGCAATCTCCTGCATGACTTGGAATGTCCAAGGTGCTGGAAGCAAATCGTTTATTGCTGCTTTGAAGGAAATATTAAGAATTCATAAGCCCTTGGTTATTGCCTTGGTAGAAACACATATGGGTGGAAGTCGAGCTGTTAAACTAGCTTCTATTATTGGTTACTCAGGGCATGAGAGAGTGGATGCCCGGGGTTTTAGTGGAGGAATTTGGATTTTTTGGAAAAAGGAATTAGTGACAGTGGAGCCAATTTTGAAACATGATCAATACATTACTATGGACATCAATAGAGTCGGTGGCCAACCTTGGTATTTTACTGCGGTTTATGCAAGTCCTGATCAGCTAAAGAGAAAGGATCTATGGAAGGAACTACAAGAGTTTGCTTTTTCTCACAATAAACCCTGGATGATTGCGGGAGATGTTAATGATACAAGGTATGACTGGGAACGTAATTCCAGTTGTTCAAGCACACGTAGAAGAACAACTTTATTTAATGACTGGATTGAGGATATGGACCTACTGGAGGTGGAATTCTCAGGTGCAGCCCATACTTGGGCTCGAGGGCAGTCCCAAGAAACTAGGAAGAGTGTTAGGCTAGATAGAGCTCTCTGCAATACTGATTGGGGGTTAAGATTTCCAAAGGCCAAAGTTAAACATTTACCAGCTATTACCTCGGATCATTGCCCGATTCTAATTAGCCCTAATGGTTTTGCTCCTCTAGACAATGTCAATAAACCTTTTAAATTTCAGGCAGCTTGGCTTACTCATGAAAATTTCTTTAATTTTATGAATGAGCACTGGAGAGCTGATGTACCTTTAATGAATGCATTACATGACCTTTCTATTGAGCTTTGTACCTGGAACAAAGAAGTTTTCGGAAATATCTTCAGAGAAAAAAGAAGACTTCTAGCTCGTTTGGAAGGAATTCAAAAAAATTAGCAATGGATTTCCAATGAAGTCTCATCAAATTGGAAGAAAAACTTCGGAGAGAACTTGATGAGGTTTTGAAGCGTGAAGAGTTATTTTGGTACCAAAAGGCTCGGGTTACTTGGCTCATAGAGGGTGATATGAACACCACGTTCTTTCATTTAAGCACTATCATCCGCAGTTGGAGGAATAAGATCTCTACAATCAGAAATGATGAAGGCCTTTGGGTCCATACGGATGAGGATATTAGGAATATGATTGTGGAGTATTTTACTAATCTCTTTACTGAAGAAAGGAATGAGAAGGATTGGGAGATTCCTATAGATATTTTCCCGGAGTTGGTCCCTGAAGATTGGAAGCTTATTACGAGACCCTACTCTTACTTGGAGATTGATGAAGTGATTAAGGGCATGGGATCCCTCAAAGCTCCTGGCCTAGGTGGGTTTCAAGCGCTTTTTTACCAGAAAAATTGGGAAACTGTGAAGGAAAGTGATGACTACTTTTTAAGTCATTAATTATAACCGCAAGTGCACGGCTGGTTCAGTACAATTACGAGTCGTCCTCTAGGAAGCTAATATAGGGTTAAATTAGCTCAATTTTACTAGATTACGTTAGAAATGAGTCGTTTAGTAAAACTAATAACTAAGATTGCAAAGATTAAAATATGATATCGATAAGAGAAGAGCCTAGGATATTAATACATCCCCACTAACATCCATTAACCCTCATCAAATACACCAACATCAATGATCAAATCAAACAACCCTTCAATTATCCTAACCTCAACTTTCGCTTCTCGATTAGTCTAATTGTATTAGGTGTAGCCCTCTTAATCTTAGCTCTCGCTTCTTGATTACTTAGCAAATATCATTAAGACAAAGGAAATAATTAATCTCAGCCGTCGCTTCTCGACTAATTAAACCAATGAATTTAACCTAATGATTAATTTTAACAACCTAATAAACCAACCTTAATTTGACATTGAATTGATATAAGAATCCACTTAATACATGCTAGGGTTCATATATTAACATCCTAGAAAAAGAAATTACTTACTAATCATAATTAAATCCATATAAACAATAATAAAATCAAGCATAAATATAAAAATCATAAAACTATAAGGGAATTAAATTAAATAACAAAGAGACATGAATAAATAAACACAAATAAAATCAACCAAAGAAAAACTAGAGAAAACTTACTTGAGAATGAAATTGTTGATGAAACTAGGAATGAAATTTGATTATTTAAGAATAATAATATTTTTTTGAGAGAGAATTACATAAACAAAACCATAAAACTCAAAACTAGAAAAAGAGAGAAGAGAGGAGGAGGAAGAAGAAGCCCTCAACTAGAAGAATCCCCCCATGCTTAAAAAAAACTGCTCAAGAGTTGTTAACTCCTAAGCCAAGCCCAAAAATTCCAAACCCTAGCCTAATAGACTAATTAAATTTCAGAAAAATAAAATAAAATAAAAGAAATAAAAATCTAAAGAAGTGATATGTTACCGCTGAAGTGCCGTGAAGAATTGATTTTTTTTTTTAATAATATTTTGAGCTAATCTTCTTTAACTTTCCTTCGCCCAAATTTCACCTACAAATCAATATTTCACCATGCTAAATCCATTAATATGCATTTATGCTAAAAAAGTACTATAAATTAGCAATAATCAACACGATTAGAGCTAGATTATAATAATGGACTTTTAGCATAAATAAATCCAAATAGACCCGAAATCACTCAAAACTCACCCAAAAGGAGTTTGAATCAATGTCAAAAAGTACAAATAAATGTACTTATCAGAAAGTGTGTATGTGTTAGTAATGAATGTGCTGAATGGGAAAGAGATCCCAAGCTCCTTGAATGAGACGTTCATTGCTTTCATTCCCAAAGTAGAAAACCCGGAGTATGCAAAACATTTCAGACATATAGGTCTTTGTAATGTGGCATACAAGATCATTACCAAGGTTCTTGTTAATAGAATCAAACCAATTCTTCCCAAGCTTATCTCAAATACCCAATCCAGTTTTGTTTCAGGGAGACAAATAACTGATAATATAGTGATTATGCAAGAAGTCTTACATACCATAAGAAGGAAGCAGGGTAAGACAGGGTTAATGGCTATTAAGATAGATTTTGAGAAAGCCTATGATAGATTGAGGTGGTCTTTTATACAAGATACTTTGCTCCAAATGAACCTTCCAATTTTGCTGATTAATGTGATCATGAATTGCATTAAAATTGCTAGCCATCGTGTGCTTTGGAATGGAGAGCCTTCACGCTCTTTTAAACCAACTAGAGGCATTAGACAAGGGGACCCCTTATCCCCTTATATCTTTGTTATGTGCATGGAGAGATTCTACCAGATTATTGAGGAAGCAATCATCAAAGATAGGTGGAAACCCATTCGGGTTAGCAGAGGGGGTCCCTTATTATCAAACTTATTCTTTGCGGATGATATAGTTTTGTTGGTTAAGGCAAGTGTAGATCAAGCTGTGGTCATCAAGGAGTGCCTTTCGAGATTTTGTGAGGCGTCTGGGCAGAAAGTGAGTCTTAAGAAATCAAGAATTTATTTTTCTGAAAACACCCCTGCAGAGTTAAGTTCCATTGTTAGTGCAGTGTTGGGAGTTGAAGCTACCAAAGATTTTGGTAGTTACCTTGGAATGCCAACCTTAACAAGCAGAGTGACAAAGTCAACGTTCAATTATATCTGTGAGAAGCTGGATAGGAAGCTGACAGGGTGGAAATCTAAGTATCTCTCTTTAGCTGGGAGAATTACTCTTGTTCGATCAACCATCTCCACCATGGCCAACTATTCTAAACTCCCTAGGAGCATTTGTGATGATATTGATAAGAGAACTAGAAGGTTCATTTGGGGTGGCAGTAAGGAGAAAACTAAAATGCATCGTATTGCATGGGAAACTCTTCAAAATCCAGTGGATAATGGTGGTCTAGGCATCTATTCGGCTCGACAAGCCAATGCTGCTTTCTTGGCCAAACTTGGGTGGCGGCTAATTACGGAGCCGAATTCCCTTTGGGCTAGAGTTCTCAGAGCTAAATATTGTAAAAATAGGTATGACATTGATATATTGGTTCCAAAAGTAGGTGCTTCAAATGTTTGGCAAGGTATCACTGAACAAGCTAGTGTTCTCCAAAAAGGAATGAGAGTAGCTATTCGTGATGGTAGTTCCACTTCTTTTTGGGATAGCAGATGGGCAATGGATACTACACTCAGGGAAGTTAGTTTGGAACAAATTCCTATTGAGCTGGATGAGATTAAAGTTGGTGATGTGTGGAGCTTAAATGAGGGTTGGAAGTGGGAGTTATTCGCCCATCTTGTCCCTGAAGTTCTTCAAGTCATATAATCTTATAGTCTAAAGGATGATGGATCTTTGGGAGACTTGGTTTATTGGGGCAAAGGAACTAAAGGTAAGTTTACCATTCGTTCCTTTGAGAGAATTATGCGTAATGATAATAATGTTCTAGCGGATGAGATTTGGAAGATTATATGGAGTGCTCCAGTTCAAGAAACAGTTAGAAGCTTCCTCTGGTTAGTGGCTCATGATAGAATTTCAAATAATCTCAACCTATTCAAGAGAAAGCTACTACCTGACCCAAGTTCTTCTCTTTGTGGATTTTATACTGAGAACATAATCCATGCTTTGAGGGACTGCCCCGCAACCAAGCAAATCTGGAAAAAATTAGGAGGACCTGTGAAAGAAAATAAGTTCTATTGGGGCGACCTGAGAGGGTGGTTAGAGAGGAATCTTGAACCACATGGCGCTAATAAGGAGAATGTTTAGGCTACCTACTTTGGCATTACCTTGTTTTGGATTTGGAAGTGGAGAAATTGTGCGGTGTTTGATAGAAGGATGGAAATCCCCGTGGACTATATTGCCTTCCTTCGTATCCATTTTGAAAAAACCCAAAGAATATTCTCCATGGATACAGATAATGCGGGTACAAACAAGCAAAGGAAACATGAAGCATTTATCAGATGGGTTGCTCCTCCTGAGGGCTGGTATACTATGAATAGTGATGGTGCAGCAAAAGGAGCTCCAAGTTTGAGTGGTGGAGTAGCTATTATCAGAGACAATTTGGGTAGAATGATTTCAGCCTTCTCAGCCAATTTTGGGTACTGCACTGCTTTCAAAGCAGAACTCATGACCCTTGTAAGAGGACTTGCTCTGGCAAAAGAACTTCAAATCAATAACTTGATAGTTCAGCTTGATAATAAAGCCTGTGTGCAAGCTATCACTGAAGCAGTTAATAGGAGAGATGAGTATACTTATTTGGTGAAGGACTGTTGTGAGATTCTGGAATCCATGGATGGGGAAGTAAAGTTGATGCATGTCTATCGTGACGCTAACCGAACTGCGGATTGACTCGCTAATAAAGGAGTCCTTCAGAACTCTAGAATTAGCTTCCTGGAGGAAGCCCCCTTCGATCTTGGTAGAATTTTAGAGGATGATGTTAGAGGCGTAGCCTTTTCTCGTTTGATTCCTAGTTAATTTTGTTGTTGTTTGTTTTTCTTTTTATTTTTTGTCTTGTCTTTTTTTCCCTGGGTTGTACCCCTTTGCATAAAAAAAAAATATATTGACGTGTGGAATAATACAACAAAATCTTGATGAATTAACACTAAATATACTATGTGACAAGTGGAAAAAACTCCGTAGTTCATTTTACAGGATGGACATGGCCATTGGCCAAGAGGACCAGATTTATACAGTGCATGCGGAGCACTGTGTATTCATCTTGTTGCCACACATCTCAACACACATGTTGATACTCTCAGACGTATGGCGTATGAAATTATTTCAAAAATGATGAGATAATTAGTGTGATAAGACAGTAGTTAAAAAAATGATGAGCAGCTATTGCTTATGGACGGGACCTCAATAATAGAGGTGGGTGTTTTGGGAAAAAAATATATCTTGCTTTTTAAATGTCATATATGCTGCAACTATGAAACTCAGCATCTATTCGAATAGGACGAAATTGTGGATAGTAAAGTGGGGGTATTTGATCACCATCAACGGATAGCATCATTTTCACTTTCTAAATAACCGAAGGTCTACAATTGTTCATGAGCTCTAACATTTTCAATGGATTCCCACATATTGCCCTGCGCCCTCATTGTCTAATACCCTTTCTTTTGCGTTGTCGTCCAGTTTGAGGTCCTTTCTTTTACTTATTATTATATGTATACCTTATCTGTAAATTTATTAAGTTTTTCCTATTTTAAATATTTTCATACCTATATTTGGTGTCAACTTTATTGTTTTTGAGAATATTAGACCGTAATTAAATTTCATCTACGTCATTTATCACTTGTAATTCTCTTTACGCCAAAAAAAAAAAACTTATTCAAATACTCCTAGAGTATTATGAAGTGCGAGGGCTCCCTGATGATAGGTATAGGACCAAAAGGCTTAGGGAACATCGCAGAAGGGGGGCTCATAAAATTTCCAAAAGTAAATTTCAATTAAACACAAATAATGACTAATGTAATTTATTTAGTCAATTATTTCCCTTCATCATCTTCACTTCTCCGTATCCTAATAACTAAACCAAATATTAATAATCAAGGCTAAGTCTTGAATTTCAACTTTAACTTTCAACAAAATAATAACTAAGTCTAATGATTTTTATTCAAAAAATAAAATTAAAGGCTAGTTACAATTTATGCTCATTTCCACACTCCTTTAAAAATTACAACGTAAGATTATAAAAACAAAGTTTTTATCTTCCTCTTTTTGTAACTCTCTATTTGGTGTGCTAATAAGTTTGTGTTGTTATATAGAGTTAGGTAATTGATCATAGCATTTTATTTTCAATTACATTTATGCACATTTACAAAATTACACTAATTGTAATTTATTATAAGTGTTTTTTGTGTTACTTTCTTATGTGTTTATCGATTATATATATATTCAATTTAATATTTATAAAAAATGTATGTTTTTTGTATTATTGGTTGTTGTGAAAGAATTAAAAATCAAATGAAGAGGATAATAGACCACAACATCAACAAATTTTTTTATATATTTTTCAAAAGATAAGTTTCTTGTAAGTTAGTATCAGCAAAAATTAATAAATTTTTTTACCTAAACCCTCTAAAATATCATAAACAACACTGCATGCATGTAGTTTCCATTACTAAATTAGAGGCCTTATCCTTCTCTTAACCATTTCCGATTATGCAACATGCTATTCCTCTAGCATGGTAGTCAATAATACTCAACTAGCTAACGGTAACCCATGCGAAGAATCGTTAGGACATATACGAGTTAAAATGCAATGCACTTCTAAGCAATGTATGGCGGATCAGAGGTTAAATTAATGTTCAGTGGGAAAGAAAAAAAATTCCCAAGTTAGCTAAGAGTGACTACTAAGCTTATGCAACTTGAAAGTTTCTCATAACTTTTGTGCAAGCTCATTCATATTAAAAGTATAGGGTAAATCAGCAGATTGATCGTCATTTGATATAATTGAAGCCCATCAAAATATGATAATTTGTAAATAACATGAAAAAGGGAGAAATTATATTGCTACTATGAATTGAAGTGTAGGAATAACTTGAGTAGACAATAAAATGTGCTCCATTTATATATAGCCTTTTACAATATTCTCCGATATGAATTTCTTGCCAGGCTACCTTCTATATAATGTTCTAAGCTAGCTAGAAGCCTAGAAGAGTAGAAGACCTTCTCACTTTGTAAATTGTAATGAATGACCACACCTCTGGGGCAGCGTGGGGATGTTTAGCAAGGCAACGTAACGTGGAACTGACGTCGTGGCTTTAGTACGTTACATTATTAAATACTCGCTCTTTTTTTTTTTATTATTCTTCTTATTTGAAATATTGTAGATTTTATAGCCAAATTTTAAGTTTAAATTCTCTTCACTTTAGATGAAAAAACATATTTAATTTGGATTTTGATAAATTCCTCTCAATGTGTATTTTCCAAATATAAGTTTTTTTATAATTTTTACAAATACATAATTAAAAGTATTTAAATTTTAAGTTTATATTGGGATTTACCCAAAAAGCAAATGAAAAGAAAAAAAAGGAAAGAGTAATATCCAATTTTAGGCTTATAAGCAAAACGAGCTGGAAAATATTTCGTGGAGAAGCCCTCACTTCCTGATCGATCTAAGGTCGTAGCCTAGCAGGCAACAAAGGTTGGGGATCGGACCTTGTGGTGGGGTTCAGCTTCAGCGAATGACTTTATAAGCTCATAAGGGTAAGTGAATATCGTAGTGTTTGATTGAAAGTACTTAATACCCTATACGTAATTGTCAAGATCAATAAGCACATTATACCTTCAAAATCATTATTCCTTTATCCTAATATAATAAATGAATTTAGACTTCTCACAATTTTATTTTTTCTAGTTCTTCTCATCTTTGTATTGAAAAATAATCAATTAGTCACTATACGTGAAGAAAATAGAGACCGATTCATCAAAACTAACGTTATAGAATTTTGGTCATGTAATTTGTATGGCTATGCATGATAAAGTTAAGCTCAATGTTGATTAGAAATTATTATTGTTATTTATTTCAAATTTTGTGTTGTAGTGGCTTGAAAAAAGTTCTAATCACCCGAACAGATAAAATCTTCAATAATTATTGAAAGTTTTTTTTAAAAAAAAAACAAGGAAGAAAAACGGCTGGACAAAGATTTCAATTACGGAAGTACCACTCCAACCATACTACAGTTATCCGAAAAACACACGCCCAAATATGAAATCACGGTTGATTCTCTCTATTCAAAAATCTTTTATTTTGCACCTGTGATTTTAAAAAAAAAAAAAGTGGAAAAGACAGAAAAAAGTGGAAAAAATATAAAATGTAGATTCTATTTACGCGACGACCCGTTTTCGTTTATGAAATACACCTATAAATAAGTTATGCGTATTCGATTGTGTTTCTCCTCTCATTCTTGTGATGCTTATCTTTCCAACTGTAAGTGAGATGCACCTATCTTTTCACTCCTCAATATTTCATCTAAATCATACGGAGTACTAATTATTCTCAAAATTGCAACAAAAAATGGGATCCGATATGCCTCAGTTGAGTTTGGATTTGAGTCCGCCGATTCCTTCTTCATTGCCCGAATTCAGAACCCGGTTCTTAGTCGCCGGAATCTCTAATTTGGGCGAAGTGTCTAAACTTAATGATTACGTAGATGGGCTTGAAAACGAGCTTAAGAAGATCCAGGCATTTCAGCGTGAACTTCCCCTTTCCTTCGTTATCCTTAACGATGGTTTGCCTGCCTTTCCTTTTATTATAATTTATTTAAAATTTAATAATTACGTCTCATATTAGGATAATCAGTATCATTCAATTATTAATTGTGCGGGTTATTACATCAGCTATAATCAAGTTCAAAGAGGCGGCCAAGAAAAATGAAGAGAAACGGTGGAATCGTAAATTAAATGGAAGTGTAGGGGTAAATTTGGGAATTGACGAGTTTGAAAAGAAGGATTGGATGAGCTCCGCTCAGCTATGGAGTCCGGTAATTCAATTTCCGTACTTTTTATTTTGGTTTTAATCATTTGTAGAAATGTTGCGGACAAAATTGTAATTGCATCCTCTATACACTTTACAGACAAGTGAGGGCGGCGACGACGATGAGCCGCGTAAACAAAAGGTGTGGGGGGCTACAGATGATGCTCCAAGACTTTCGCTGGTGCCTCCCGGTCTGAACACTTCACATGATTCAGGGAAGTCTCGAACTGGAGGAATGTTTCTCGGTTTTGCTTTCTCTTCAAAGGTGAAGCTAGAAAACAAACCGTATTTTCCGACAGCTAGGAAGCGACGTCGGTGCTGGTCACCTGAGCTTCATCGCCGGTTTGTTGACGCCCTCGAGCAGCTTGGTGGGTCCCAAGGTGAGAATTTGTAATTTATATTTAAAATGTTAAATAGTAACCCAAAAGAATTAATCTTTGTATAATTGCAATATTCTTCAACCAAAAGTGGAACAATTGTGTTTGTTGAAATTGGACAGTGTATGCTGACTGTTATTTACGGAGTATTTTATTTTGAAGTTGTTAGCCACTCTTTTATTTATATACTTATTTGATGAATCAAAATGTGGATGATATAAGGGTAGTTATTTTAAACATGAATTATGGAATGCTAGTATATCATTTAAGTAAAAAAGAAAAAAGAAAAAAGAAAAAAGAAATCATGGAATGTAGTCTATGATAAAAATGGTCAGAAGAGAAAAGGGGTAGGGTTAGTTGTGATACTCGTAATAGTAGTTGTTAACAACTGCGAAGGAGTGATTCAAGAAAGACAATCTTTTTGTGATTCAAAAGTGGTAGTTGAGTGTTTGAATGGTTGTTAAATATATTGTAGTAATAGTTTCATTCCTCTCCTCTTGCCAAAAAAATGAAAATAAAATACTACCATTCAATTAAATTTCCCTCTGTATTTGTCAGGTGTAAATATTTGTTCATGTATTGTTTGCATTTGTTTTGTAGTGGCTACTCCTAAACAGATCAGAGAACTTATGCAAGTGGATGGGCTAACTAATGATGAGGTTAAAAGCCATTTACAGGTGAGTTTCATTTTATTTTTAATTATCTTGGGCACGGATCTCTTTTTCCTGTTCTTTTTCTGTGTCATTTTAGTAGGAGTAGATGATGTAAACGACATGTTGTGAGACCATTGACATGCAAGAAGATAGGAAACCGGGGAATTCGTTTTCATGTTAGACATGGCAAATAGGTTAGTCAAGTCAGGTTGTTTTAGGTTCGATACAGGTTGGTTTTGTTTAGGTGGGTTCTGTTGGGTTTAGCGAACTGGTCTTGGTTTAGGCAACATTGTATAAAATCTTTGGGTTAGCTGGCCGACCATATTAACACTACTGGATCAGTGGCAGAACTTGGATATTAATAACTGAAGCACAGGGGATATTTAGAGGTAGCGGGTTCTAAGCTTTAACATAGTCACTTTTGCCTTTTAGTTTTCATGTCCCACTGGTTATAGTTGTCTAGAATTAGTATCCATTGCCTTAATTTCTACCCTTTTATGATATGGCTTTATGTTAATACTCAAAAAACGTATATGTCTGAATTTATGAAGTGTATTATTTTCTATTGTCAACATAAGTATTCACCCAATTATATAAAACTCCAATAACTCCCCAAAGGAGAACTCTTGGCATCGCCCCGAGTTGGAATAGGACTCAAATAGGACACGAGAAAATGGTTTTCTTTAATGTTTGCGAGGAGAACATAATTTTTTGCTTGTTTGGTGCAATGGAAGACTGAAACTAGAAAACTTGTCTTCATTTCTAAAGATGTTATGACTGTGTTAGATGCTACCCTCAACCTGTATGATTGGATTGGGATAAACGAATCATTTTCCTTGGCGTTTAATAAGGTCAAATGACTGAAGCTATGTATCTGCATGCTGTTGTACAGAAATATAGGCTTCATGTCCGAAAGCTTCCTGCTCCTAGCATCACCACTCAATTGTCAACTGACGCTGGAATGGACTTTGGAGATCAGCTCGAACTGGGCTGCTCAACAAAGGACCTCCAGCCTTCAAGTTCGCCAAAAGGCCCACTTCACTTAGGGGAATCAAGAAAAGGCCACTCTCCCAGCTTGGAAGAAGACGAAGAGGAGAAATCTGATGGCCAGAGTTGGAAGGTGCAACATCAGATATAGATCATGAGAGATTTGACATATATCAATATATGAAAACTGAATGCTAATACTACACACTTTTGGAGCTAGGGTATATAATAATAGAGTTAAAGTATAATGTACTGCATTGCAGCGGTTTGACATGCATGGAAAACTATAATTAAATGTAACAAATGGAGATGATGATACTGACGCGCCCTGTTTGACACATTTGGGGCTTAAGTGTGGAGGGAAGAGGCCCTAACAAACTTTGTGGCGAGATTTAGGATGATCTCTTTTTCCTATTATTTGTAGTGATTTAGAGTTATGAAATAACCTTGTGCTTCCTGCTTTGTTGGACTGGAGATGTGTAAGAACTACTGAAATTTGCAATGGTATCAGTTGTCTAGTGCTGGTAACGTGGTAGTAGACTTTTTGCCTAATGCAGTCAGTAATGTACAATTTTCTCTCTTATTGTAGAGGCTTGATCGTGAGATTATCATCTCTTTTTTTTGTTTGCATAAAGTTCTTGAGTTTTCCCCAATTCTTTTCCATTCCCACTCAGTAAGGCAGTAAATACCCTGCTCTTAAGTCATTGAGTGGATAATGGGTTCTTAAAGGAGCATAGAAGAGGAGAAAGGAAAATTTCAGGGAAGGTTAGAAGGCAGCAGTAGAGTTCTAGCTGGTTCACCTATCCAAACAGGGCTACTGGCTCTGTTGCAAAGGCTTGAAACTAGCTGTATGTGCCTAGGCGAAACGCATTGAGGTTTGGACTGATTTAAGTTGAGCAGATCGCGTTGCTACATTAGGTGTGAAATCTTCTAGTGCTTTAGGTCTCCAAAGGAATAAATAAAAGGAGTCAAATCATACGGGTTGAACACCCTAGGCGGAGATGTAGGCAAATTGCCTAACTTCGTAATAAAATCTCGGGCCTTGTCTATTTTATTTATTTTCTTTTTCATACTTACTTTTTTTTTTTTTTTGTTAAGATGATAAAATAGCTACAGGGAAGTCAAAACTCAGCAACAACCTCTTAAACATATTTCAAGACCTTGATATAAAGTCTTCAAAAGTTTACTTCGTTATTAGTGTTTGAACTTTGAGAAATATGGTTTAGGCCATAGTCTGAACTATCTCTACTATTTGAGAATGATTCTCTTATCACAATAATATTATCAAGAAAAAATTGTGTGCACGAGAATACAAATAAGGTTATTATTTTAAGTATCACTGGTATTAGATATTTACGTTTTCTTCAAATTTTTATATGGTATAGCTTCGAAAATTAGCAAGTTATCCGCTGCTTATGGTTGCTAAAAAGGAACTTCTCAAAAATTACTTTTTAAACTAGTACAAGGACTAGAAGTTAGTTCCGGCATTGAACCGCCAGTGAGAGTGGCAGTGATGGGGTGTCCGTCCACCGTCTTTCTCTCACTTTGGCCTCACTTCTCCAATTCTTGGTCGCTTCCTCTGTTTGAGTGTTAGGCGGGGAAAAGGATAGTGTTTTTTATGATACAAATTGTTAAACTAATTCTGAATATTAGCTAATAAGGCTAAACTTTCGTTCATGTTTCTGTTCCTTCTTTTTGCAGATAAAGCTGCTAAATATCTGTGTTTGAAAGAGGAAAAATCTTAACACTGCAATGCAGTCTATGCTGCTGCTTTGCACTCTCTCAGCCTGCCCTTCCGCATGGACTTGCTTGCGCCCACTAAAACTTCAGATTGTATCCATGGTGCATTGGATAACAATTGCACAAATGCTATCTGGCCAACCTTGACAGAATATTCTAGCCATAGTCAATGCCACCATGCCAGTAGCTACTATTGGTATTTCCTATTTCAATTATCCTGAACAAGTCTTATAAAATAATGTCTTCTCATAGTGTCCTTAAATTTACTTTGCGAGACTCAGGGAAACCAGCTGTAGATTGGTTATTGAGTAAATTGCAGCCATTAACTCCAAAAACATCAGAGGACATGGAAGACGTGCCTTCTGCAGGAAAATTAGTGATGCATGGAGCTCTTAAATCAGGTAGCCTCTATCTGCTTGCTTGTTTTATGTTGTAAACTAAATATGTTACTATTCATTCCATGATTCTGCTTGCATATGATCATGGAATTCTCATGGCTTGACATACAAACACTTGTGGTAGTTCCAACCTCAGCTCCCCTTGTCATAAAATTACTATTTTGTCATATTAATGAAAGAAGAACAAAACTTCTAGCCTTCTGCCCTTTTTACACCAACATCGCTTTGATGCCTAACGGATTGTCCAGAGGGGAATTCAATTGATACTTAGATGTATGCAGTTATGCACCCGTTCCTGGCCTGCAAAGGCTGCAATAACAAAGACTATTTTCAACAGACCGTTTATCTAATATTCCATTAGCATCTGCTAATAAACGATAGCATGTTCAGGTAGTTTTGTGTTCCAAATCAATTTGAAATTTACGTATTTTATGTCAATGAAAATGGGCAATCCTTCTATGGCTCTATTTGCTTGGAAATCTTTGGTTAATGATGATTTGACCCTTTTGTGTTTTGAAGTACGGGATATAGCGTAATAGCAATGAAGTATGCTTGTATTCTATGTGGTTGATGACGCTGAAAATGTGGTTCGGGGAGCTCTGCAGTTATGCTGATATCTAAATTAGCAGTAGCGTTTGAGTATATTTGGCAAATCCCATTTCCCAACCCTGTGCTTTTCTTGTTTTCTGTTTGATAACTCATGCATATTGCTAAGCCATGTCATTCATTCAATCCTAACTTCCCGTCTACCTTGTGCTCATCTCTTCGTCAAAGTATTACTTCTGTTGGTGACTTTGAGTCCATACATCTTCCCTCTTAGAAAAGTGGGTACAGATATGAAATATGGTGGTTTGGACCCAGACTGTGCCTCTTTATCTAATATGAGCCATCTTTTCCTACTTAGGGTAGAAACGAGCATCTACGCCAGAAGTCCAACATGCTATTTCTGCTTATGAACATACATCATTGAGGCCTATTTCCTGCCATCTGTTTGCAGCAACTTGTTCACTACCAATACCATTACCATTTCTATCCATAGTCTCAGAGAATGTTGGTCGTTGTGGACAACTACGTAGCATTTCCAGTCCAAATTCAGCTTCAAAGGGATCACTAGATGTCCATTTTATCCCTGTGGCTGCGAGACAGTGCACCAGCACTGCTGTATGACCATTCTTGTCAAACATGCTGGAGAACCTTCGGAGATTTGGTACATCGTGGTGCTTTGGGAGGAGAATTACTCAAAAGCTGGGATTTTGTGAAGAAGGAACTTGAGAAAATGATAGAGATCGACACTATCTAACATGGTGAGGATTTTAGATCCGTACTCTGCTGTTACCTCTGATTCAGATTAACTTTCTACGGACCTGCCAAAGGAATGTGTGTGTCCTGTTGTAAATATTATTTGTCAAATCTTAATAGATCCTTGGACCAACTCAAGTATAGATTTCTCACTGTTGATTTTACTAAGTTTATCTAGCCTCTTGATCTAATCGTTTTGTTGCTTGATTTTTTTTTTTTTGGACATTATGGGGTGTCTGCTATGTTCCTTGATGATGTTAGACTAGGCTCTGGATAACATTAATGGTTCCAAACTTTCTCATATGTTCTTATGAAATACCCATTACCTATATCATTGTCGAATTTTGTTTCAACAATCTTAAAACCTTTAATAGTATTCAATCATTTTGAAGAATTTCAAACTCGATATAAGAGAACTTTGCTATGATTACCATGAGCCTTATAGGGTCATATTAGGCCTATCAGTGTTTATAATAATCTATTTTAACTTTAGATATCCAATTTAACTAATTTTTAAAACTCCTACAATTGGATCATAAACTCGTTTTTAAAATCTTTTGGAGACCGAAATGAGGTAACAAGTGGTTTCAAACCTTCTAATATAAATTTAGGAGTGTCCATTACCATTATTTCAATTTTTTAAAATTTTTGAATATATATAAAAATAATATATATATATATATATATATATATATATATAATACCTTCAAAATTTGATTATTTTGGACAATTTTGTATAAGATAAAAGAACACCATTGTATGATTGTCATAGTCTCACTAGTAGAGAAATATCTATATGCTGCGGTTTTCTAACTTTAAATGATGCAGTTATTGATACGAAGCACATATAGGCGAAGCACATGGAAAAACAACAAATGTTGCGATTTTTAGACACAATAATAAAAACAACAAATACTGCGATTTTTTGAAAAACTACAGCATATATATCTAATAATTGCTGCAATTTTTGGGAAAACCGCAACATATATTTTTTTAAAAATTAAAAAAATGAATTTTATATCATTATATGTTGCGGTTTTTTGGAAAAACCGTAGCAACTATTAGATATATATGTTGCGATTTTTCTAAAAAATCGCAGCATTTAATGGGTTTTTTATATTTTTTTAAGTTTTTTTAATTTTGAAATTTATATGTGTTGCATTTTTCTTATATAATCGCAGCACATATAAATTAAATGCTTCTGTTATATTAAAAAACCGCAATAATTGATGATTTTCAGATAAAAAAAAAATTTAATAGGTCATTTTTGTGTGCTAATTACATATAAAAGTATATTATTAATAATTAATATATCTCAAAATTGTTATATTTGCAAATCTAATTTATATACTATTACAACACATTTAATCAAGAACATAATCTAATCTAAGCTAAGAATATCATGCATAATGTGTTAAATAATATGTCATAAAAGATAAGAAAAGTTAAGAAATGATCAACCGTGAAGCATATAAATCCAAAATTCTATTATGACCACTCGTTTTGGCATGTAAAATCATGATCTACAATATTTTACACTCAAAACAAACAACTAATTCATTTTTCATAGATTTTAGGTGCATTTCAAGGATTCGGAAACTTCGGAGAGGCATATCTCATAGCCCGATAGTCCGAACGACGTAATGTTTTTTTTAAACGCCCTATTTTTGGAGGTACTACTCAACCATGTTTCCCCTTAGTGACTTCGATAATATCTTATTTGAGATATTGAAAAAAAGTTTTGACAAGCCATAAAATTGGCTAAGAACTTATAATATGTCTAAACTAGGTTATTCCTTCATAAACATTTCAAACCCAATGATAAACAGGTCGGATCGGGTTGAAATTAGGTTGAAAATTTCAACCCGACTCGACCTGTTTAATAATCGAGTTGGGTTGGGTAGACCCATTTAATTAATTGGGTTAAAAATTTCAACCAAACCCTTTATAAACGGGTTGGGTTTGGGTTAGGTTTGCGGGTTGGATCAGTTTTTGTCACCCCTACTTATAGGGTAGATTAGGCCATAAGAGTGATTAAAATCATCTACTTTGACTCTAAACATTCACTTTAAACTATTTTTAAAACTCCTGCAATAGTTCTAAATTCGTCTTTAGTGCCTTTGCCTTTTTGAGACTAAATATATGGTAGTTAGTAGTTCCAAGCCTTTTTAAATAAACTTAGAAAGAATCAAATACCTTTATTTTAATTTTTAAAATTATTCAAAAATAAATCAAAAACAATTAATAATAACCCTGAAAATTTCCACCCAAACAAAAGTCAAAATAACAAAGCTGAGTACAAGAACTTAATTATAAAAAGAATAGGAGGAAAAATCTTCATAGAGCATCAGCAAAGTTATCTAACCCGGCCCTTAAATTAATCACAATTCAATAGTTTGATAATTATTTAAAATGGGGCTAAAGGCAAACTTAACTCCTTGTGAAGTCAACAGATACCTTGCATAAGTGATAAGCTGCATGTTAAGTTGTTGACCGAGGGCATTGCACATGCTTTATACTCTTCTTCAACATAGTTATCCGAAAGTCTCTAACTTTTTTTTACAAGTATGCTGGGCCGTAGGGGCACTACATGTAAACATGGTCAATGAGAATATAGCATTTTATGTGTCATTTGACTTGTACTTCCTGGGGTTTTACTTTACGGACAAACATATCTTTTTGAATATTTTCGTCTTCCTCCTATATTTTCACCACTTTTTAATTTTTTCTTACCTCTTTTAAAGGGTTGATTTGTCTTCCAAGAGTCTTTGTTTGACATTAGAAATTTGAAAAGGGACCTTAGAAATTTGTAAATGCAATTTGGTATGAAGTTATTCGAGTATGAAGTGCATTATATATGCATGTATAGATTACACAACGCTCTCTTTGGATGTACGTACAAGTAGCTAGGGTTCATTTGGTTATACATATGAAGCTACACTTCCCTCACAAAATTTAAAGCAATTTTATTTTGTTGTTTGAAGGAAATATTGTTATATTTTACATGAATTGAATCAAATTGTTTGATTGACTATAGTAAGGTTTTCATTAATGTAATGTACTATCATACAGATTGACCCAAAGAAATGGTTAATAATACTGGTTACCGCACCTGTTTATAAGAGAGATGGCCAAGGTTGAATTTTCTAAAATAAACAGAAGTAAACTATGCTTGTGAAAGAAAGAAATTTTAAAAATGAGATAGATGAGAAAAAAATGGACTATTAACAGAAAGTTATATAGCAAGGCAGCTGCCTTAAGTAGTTGCTTTGACCACCGCAAAATGAAGGGATAAAAAAAATTGGAATAACTAGTGTGTGATTCTTGCTAGTAGGAATAACTCACGTGAAAATGAATCTGTCGTTCTTCCATGAAATTAATAAGCCTCTGTTATAATACTAGACTAAACTACTGGATTACTTTTAGTAGTAAGTATGAAGTTAGCTAGCTGTCCATTACAACTATTTAGGAAATTATTAATAAAAAGTGTTTGAAGCTTCTCTTATGAACTAACTTGGATGAAATTTGCAGTCTGATTATATTTATGTATATAATGCACATGGACATCAATGTCCTTTGCCAAAATCCATGCACCACTGCGCACCGTCCATTAATGAGACAGTGCAGTAGTTTACTAAGCCCTCTCTGTTACTATCATAATGATCAACCCCAAACATTTCCTTAACACAATTACAATGTACACTACTCTCGCAATTATTGTGGGAGTATGTAAAAGTGTCAGTCACCTGAGCAAATTAGGGTCGTAGCATCAAACAAACACACTAACTTATATGGTTTATATATGTGAATACGGATCTTGACATATAATGTCGGTAGAAAGTTTCTTCAAGTTTTACTAGACAGATTACTACAACCTACAAGATCAGTACTCATCACCAAACACTTGAAAAGGGCTCTAAAACAACTGTAGACTGCACAATCATTTGTTCATCAAACTTTGTGTAGTTTGGTGGCCACTTCAACCAAACAAATGGTACTTCTTTGAATTTTCCATCAGCATCCAATACAAGTTAGGGGGAAAAACTGGATTTCAGAGAACATCTGACAGTTGGGTGAACTAAAAACGAAGGGGTTGAAAACTACATTGTTCTCCAAGTACAAGAATCAACTATCACCACCAAGTGGGCAAGTGGGGCATGGGTTATTTACCCACAAAATATAGACATTTAAGAAACAAAATATAGACATTTAAGAAATATTTCGTACATGAATGGACATTTAAGAAACATTCGACAGAATACGGCTTTCCCCCTATACGTACTTCGTAGAAGGCTAGCTAGACAAGGTATGGTACAAAAGCACGAGCATATTAGGCTAAGATTAAACAAACGGCTATACACAGATGAAAAAGGAACCAATAGAGCCATAGATTGATTGAGCAATTATAATACCTACTGAAAGTCTGAAACTGAGAAGGTAAAACTGTACGTAATATTATAGTAAAGGGAGGAAAAAAAAAATACCCATGCCAACCAACATTTCTTGAATAATATAATATACCTCCTCATGACCAACCCACCCGAAAATTTTGAAAAGAAAAGAGAGACCAAAAATAAGAAACTATAGACTTACAAAAAAATAATATGGTAATCAGAGTTGAGATGTCAAATGTCAAATCTTTCTTCACCTCTGTATCTACTGTCAAAGTTAACGATCTCTTCCTTGTACAATATTATAATACTGATTATAAGCAAATGCATGAACTAACTGAGCTGCACCCACAAAAACAAACAACACAGTATTAGAATAAACAATCATTAGCTTAAAATAATAAGGTAAAACTTGTGAGTCAAACTATTGTAGAGTTCGAAAAAAGCAACATTAAATCAGGATTAGAGCCACTTCTGCAAAGAGCATTGTAAACAATTAAGACAAAATCATAGCACTTATCTATCATTAAACTCCTTAATGCCAGCTTTTTTTGGTGCAGATTAGCAGTTTTACACAACAAAAAGGTCAATCAAACTTCCACATCCCCATGTCCAAATCTATTACAAAACGAAAATATTCAAACTTTCACATCCCCAGGTCCAAATTGATTATAAACGAAAAATGTACGTCAATCAAACGTTCACATCCCCATGTCCTAATTGCAATATCATGCCATTTTTAGACCCTTCTAATCAGAGACCAAATCTAGAAAAGAAAAGGTAGAAACTTTTTTAATCTTAATACTATGATGTGAAAATATGTAGGGTTCTCACCAAAATCTAGGCAACCAGCTTAAGTTAAAAGCTTCGTACAATTAAAATATGAACAATTAATCTAACAATGGACTGCCTCTATCATATTTTTTTTTACCCTAAGACAAAAATTAACTTTTTTGAGATATAATGGAAATTTTTTTATAAGACAATTCAAAATGAAAATTTTGTAAAGAAACGGGACAATTCTTAGGAGACGAACCAAAATAAAAAGAGAGAAAAAAAAAAAAAAAAAACAGAGGAAATAATTGTTGTCAAATAGGATTTTTGAGATCAACATCAAAAGTTTTATTTAAGTGGTACTCCCTACAAAACCTTTATAGTTCGCTACTATATAAACCGTAAGCATAGGAAAATTCCCATGTGCGTCATCTTTCATTCCTACTTCCTATTTTCTCTAACGGTTAGACGAGATTTTAAAGGAACCTAGCAAGTTTTATCATTCAAATTGCATAAATCTAGGAATGTAGTTCTCCGTATTAGATTATTATTCCGTAACTATTTTATATCCTGTTGACGGCACAAAATACAAGAAGATTGGTGAACGTAAAACTCACTAATTAAAGAAGAGAGATTAGGTGAAATAGCGGAAGAACAGAATCAGAATAGAATAATTAATCTAGCTGCATAACTTTGACATATTCCTCATACAATTCCCACTTTATAATTGAGGGCATGTTGAATATATGCAACAGGACATATCAAAGATGATAAATTGTATAACTTTAATTTTAAATTATTACACGTTAATTTCAAATAGTTCAACTTAAAATTCGATATAAGTTTTGCAAATGTATAGAATATATCTTTTACGTTTCTCCAATATAACTAGAAATTACAACAGCCTCTCGATCAAAACATGAATTTTACCATAATACTAATAAGTTTCGAATTTTTTATACAGAAGGCATGTCATGTAAACGCACACGACACACGTACACACTAATTTTTGACGTTTAACCTACCCTAGTTAACATTTTATGAGAGAAAAGTTGGACCTTTGGAGTATATAGCAGTTGCAAATTTGCAATCAATGTGAACACCTATTACTAAAATCTCATAGCTATATCAAACTAAAATTGCAAGAAAGTTTCTCTTGAATAATAAACACAGACTTATCCGAATTCTCAATTACTCTATTAATTAGTAAAGACCACTGTGCTACAAATGGTGACACCCTAACATCTGGTAGGTGAGCTTTGATACTAAAATGGCAAATACAACAAGCGAACAAAGTAGTAAGAGTCTGAATCTAAAAGGGAGAACATAAATGATACACCTATTACATTTTTACTTAATAGTTGGAGTGTGACGTATCCATGATTTAAACCACCCTGCTGTCAGTCAAAAATAAAAATTCAGAAGAAACTGAGTGGTAGTACCATCAGTTTTCTCCATTACTTAAACTCACAAACTACATTTTGTTCCATTTCTCAAAAAACACGCCATGCATTTTGACATTAATCAGGCTAAGGTGTGGTACCCATCTCGTAATCACCAACCCAAATATATGCATCAATCAATACGAAGAATAAAAGAAAATAAATTGCAAACATACAGCTAAAAGAATGAAGGAGTTACCTTGGGACTGAAATGTGTTGAAGAAGACGAGCTTGAAGGAACTACTAAAAGCAAACAGAAAGAGGCAAAATAGCTCCAAAAATAGGCATTGTTCCTCTCTAACAAGCTGGACCAACAGTTCTACCCTCGTCACTTCCGCCCCGTTGCGGTTGTTGCGGCTGATTATGTTCTTGTTGATGACGGTGAAGAAGATGTTGATGTTGGTGTTGGTGTTGTGGGTAGGGTTCTTGATGGGGGATCCCCTGAGGCACTTCTCCTCCATGTCCCTGCTGTTGTTGTGGTGTAGTTGGTTGCTGAAGAAGCAACAGCTGCCCTAATGACTCATCTTGCTGCGGTTGCTGCTGTTGCTGAATCTGATTGTACGCGTTAGGATCAAATGTGGTCCCCCCAAGAGCCAAAGACGGTGATGTAGCAGCCGAGGCAGACCCCACCTGATTGAACCCACTACCCCCAGCAGCAACAACCATCGTTCCCTCATACCCGCCACCACCACCATTAAACCTCATGAACTGTTGTTGTTGCTGCTGCTGTTGTTCCCAATTCCTCATCATCTCATCGTCTCTCACAGCCAATGCCGCAAACTGCTGGGCCTCAATCATCTGATGCTGCTGATGAGCCTCTCGGATGACCAGCTGTGCCCCACCATTGGCACCATGAGACGGGCCTGCAGCAACCCCAGAAGGAATACCCATTATAGGATCCATACCATACTGCTGCTGCATCACATTTACAGCCGAGGACGAAGCCGGGTTAGCAAAACGAGTCTGAATCATAGGCATAAGTGCAGAATGCCCAATGTAAGAGGCCAATTCCTTCTTGGCAGCAAAAAGATCACCCTGCACTTGCTTGAGCCGCTGCTGCAGAAGCGAGATAAGACCCACACAGCCATAAACCGGATCACGCAGCCTGGCCTCCGCCTCATAAGCCAAGGAATTAACAGCATCCTCTCTCTGCGATGAGTCCAACTCATTAAGAAGCTTGGCCACGTTGCTGGCCCCGAACACCTTGTGAACGTTGGCGAACCGCTGAGGCTGATCAGGTGGAAAATAGGGCGCAAACACGCATTCTTGAGTGCACTTTCTCCTTAGGAACTTGCACGCCGCACACGGTGAATTGGACGACGACATCTCCAACTACAGCTAGCTTCTTCAATACTACTATGCCTTCTTTTTTAAGATTGATCAAACATCAAATACTGACAAAAAAAATAGACACTGCAATCAACAATCAAATCTGGAAAATAACGAACTATATTTTTATGAGAGAGAGACAAAAGAAGAGGAGGAAGTTTCATGGATTGGGACTTAGACTCAGATATATAGGGAATCGCACAGCATATTCATCTTCTTTTTTATATATATATTTTATTTAAATCACATTTCCAAGTCAAATGGAGTACTCCGCAATTTGAATACGGGTAGTTTAAGTATAGTACTAGAAGAAAAATAATTAAGTAATTGTAGTAATTAACACGGAAGTATCTTTCCATTAAAATGCTGCTGCTACCATTATTAAACCAAACCGGCATGGATGAACATCACAGCTGGTTTATTCTATCATTCAAGTAAGACTTATACTTTACATTTCTGAGTCTTTTGTTTTTCCAGAATTCACAAAAGCCTAAAACGCGTTCGCTTTCACCCACTTCGTTAATATGCGAACCATATGCAAAATGACAAACGAAATCCTATTGTATAGAAATTCCTAAGATAATCTTCATATATTTCATTGATCAGAGCAATCTCAAATCTTTTAAATAAAGAATTGTTAGATATATTCACCTACGAATACGATTGTCTTTGACTGCACGCAACCTATATTTCTCGTCCCTCTCTTCCTAGCTTGTTGAAGCTACACTTGATACTCTCGCCTGAAATGAAAATGAAAAAGAAAGAGAAAAATTAGTCAGTTGACGAAACATACAGGATAACGACGCGCGTCGTGCTAGGTTAAGAAAAGAGCACTGAAACGGCGTGGGGGATCCGATCTTCCCAGGGGCAATAAAAAGTAGAGTCTAATGAATGGGATTAAAATAATAGAAAGAGCAGAAATGGATTGATGAGGATAGATGGAAACAAGATAGCAGAACGTAGACGAAGCCAACATTAAAAATGGATATTATAATATAAATAGTTTGTAGGAAGAGGTGGGGAACGACCTGATGATGGAGAAGGAAGAGACGGATAGGGAGATGGAGGCATAGAGCGTGTGGGTGGGTATTATACTATATTTATACTATGTACTCATCCATCGTCATGTACGCTTTGGGTGCATCTGATCTCCTCTGAATCTGAGTCTCCTTTTTGCCCCCCGCCCCCTTGTTTGTTATTTTTGTTCTGTTCTTCTTTACCCTAAAATAAATCTCTAAAAGTTTAACTGATTTGTTTGGAATCTTAGATGATGACCCGTCCATCCTCTTTTGAAACTCTCAATTCTGTAAGTTGATTATCCACTTGCCATAATTGTTCTTAAAACTTGCTTGTTACCTTCCTAACTCCTATTGTTTCCATTATTAATTAACTTCCATGTCTTAGTGTTTTCCCTATAAGAATGCTTGTTTTCAATAGCCCTTCCAAATGGTAAATAAAGAAATTTGTAGGTAAGTGTATGATTGGCTGGTTTGTAAAAAGTGTTGCAATTGTTTTTAATGCTTGAAAATTAGGCTTTTTAACATTTTACTAGTACGAATTGTGCTTGTATTAATTACTCTACACCCGACGATACATAATCTTTAATTAAAATCATCTTAATTAGTCAAATCATTAAGCTCCTAGGGAACAATAACTAACCGATGTGGCAACCATTAAGCTCTACTGATGATTTCATATGCATCATTGCATGTCTTTAATTGACATTATTTTTTATTGACATTACTTTCATCCAACAATCAATGTTACATTACCTTATAAATCACTTTTATTGACATTATTTTTCTTTAATTTAATTTCTTATTACTCTCTAATATATTACACTCAGTCTAAGCATACCCTTATCTGAACATAACAAGTGAAAATATTTTTAATTGAGTTTATCATTTTATTTTAATTGTTAAAAGATATTGAGTAATTAAGGTTAATATACTTGATCATATACTAGTACATGAGTAGCTTAACATATTGAGCTCAAGAAAAAGGGAGTCTACATGCTCCAAAGCCTAACGAATTCAACCCCTGTTTCATACTCCGTATTCATCGAAATTATGCATTTTGCACATTGCAAATATATTGTTATACTCCGTAGCATTAAAAGCATGTAGAACTACACTTAATGTATTAGGTTGACACTTAACATAGCATTTACTAGCAAAAGCATGCTATCATTGACTTGTCTAGGTAATTATGCATATGCAATAGGGGTTTTGATGTATTATTTGCCATTTAACAACATTACATCTAATACCAGGCCATACCGTCAAATAGACAATAAAAATAAAATATTATTTAATAAGGTCTATAGTAACCTATGAAGAAGGAGGAGGATTGGAGATCTTATTAGCCCAAACTAAAAAAAATCTTGCTAAAATTGAAGAAACTTCTCTTAAATTTATTTATAGGTTGATCAGATAATTAATAATATAGTTGTATTTAATCCTATATTTAACATTGAACATCTAACATATTTTTTTTTATTCAAAGAGAGCCGCAAACGGAGTCATACGATTAGCTTTTATACTCAATCTTAGGCATCCTAGTTATAAATACTCAATGATAACCCGTCAAAACAAGTATCTTTGATTAGTGTACGTGCTAAGGCACAACGTCTGCTTCCAATTTTCAATAGAGAATATAAGAAATCTGATGGGAATATTCTTGATTGTCAACATTCATCTTAATTCGAAGATGCTGTATTGTGCTACAAAAAATAGTGTTGCGAGTCTCTGGTAGACCCGTTCAAATGGGTGGGGCCCGTTAAAGGCCCTTTATTGACCCGTTTATAAAAGAGCCTAATCAATAATGGGCTTAATGGGTCGGTATCTTAAAATGTCATATTTTATTGGGTTTTTAATGGGTCAAGTCGGGTCAATAATAGGCCTATAGTTTCCAAGACGTTTAAACACTATAAGGTAACGAATTATTTCCACTTACTTCCGATAATCCATTACCAAAGATCGGAGGTGATACACGTAAATTATCCCCCTCTATAGATAAAAACTATACTCTCTTTGGAAGGTATGGCCCGACTCGACCCGTTATATGTCTTCTTTGGTCCGACCCGGTCCGACCCGTTTTGCATCTTTTTTGGCCTGACCCGTTTTACTTGTAACCCATCCCGCCACATATCTAGTCTCCAGTATGACCGGCAACATATTCATACTTACGCTTTTATGTACACATCAACGGTGACTTATTTTTTATTTGCATATTAATAAAAGCTATGACTTAGAAGCACGTACCGCATCATCATATGATTATCTAACACCTAATGAAGTGGACCGTACCATGATGTTTAACATACTCTTGACATATCAAGGAATGATAATACTGAACCATTAATTTGGAAAGATCTAGGGATAAACTTGTATATATCCTGGAGATGTTAATAGTAAATTTTGTATCTTGCATGTTTTGAAGTGCTGCATGACACTGGTTATTTTGAATAAGATTTAGTTCGCTTGTCCAATCGCGGCAACATTTTCCAACTTATCTAGCTAACTTGCCAAAGTCTGACCTACCAAGGAGGATTACATTCCTTGAAATGTAAAGATCCTAAGAAAAAGGGCTCGCGTTGATTTGCAATTTTAGGGAGTAAAGGCATAAATTTTTAGGTAGACGTACTCTAGTGTGTACTGTGTAGCATGCTCTCTGTGCCCCCCCTCAAAACGACTACATTTAGTGTATTTTGGGATGAAGTATTATGAACACTTACTAATTTGATAATGAACATTTTTTAATTAATGAACAGAAACTAGTATGAAAATGAACATATTTAATTTACATATATATGGAAGGAACTAATAGCTATAATTTTATTAATCATCAAATGTATATATACAATCATACAAACAAGTACATTTTCTATATAATAAATATTTACACAGTATTTACAACACCATAGGCGAAGCAAGAGATTGTCATATGCTAAAACTATTTTTAAAACCATCAAATAAATGTGAGAAAGCCCTTAAACAAAAATATCCACAGCATGAACTTAACCACGTTCAACCTTTTTTGCAATCTGCAAATTAAAGAACTTCATGTAAATAACCATAATAGACCATAATTTAACAAATTCACAATATTGCACACTTCTTTTTTCCTTCCCCGGCCATTTGTTTGTTCTTATTCCAAGCCTGTTGTTGATTCAGATGTATGGAGCATAAAAGCAATGCTGAAAGTGTAACAATTTAATGAGATGTCACTAATAAGTTTTAAATGTTCACATAATTAATAATGACATAATGGCACTTGCCACGTAGGGTTCCTCCTGCTAGGGGTGATAAAAACTGACCCGACCCGAACCCGAAAATCACCCATGAACCCGAAATTATTTTTGGGCAAAAATCAGGTCGGGTTAACCCAAACCCGACCTTATAACCAAACTATATTAAGTAGATTAAAAAAAATTACTTGATCAGTCACCCACTCTGCTCAAACCGCTCAAATTAAAACCCTAAAAGAAAATTAAACTACTACTGTCAACTTATCAACCGTTTCATATCAACTCTTTTTTCAGCCACTCTATTGAATAACCACATCTCAGGAGTGGTAAAAACTGACTCAACCCGATTCGAACCCGACACGAATATAGCGGATAAGGTTGATATTTTTGACACAAAAACTTAAATGGGTTGATACGAACCCGATCCGAAATTAAATGGGCTAGGTTCGGGTTGGAGTTTTCAACCCGAAAAATAAAATGGATTAGGCTCGATCATATTGGACCATAGGTGATCCGAACTCGAACCCGACCCGACTGATCCATTTGCCAACCCTACCTCCTTCTCCTCCCCTGTGTCCATTTATCAGGTTGATTATGTTTCACATAAATAAGTTTTAGTTGTCACGAAAACTAATCATAAGCATAGTTAGGACTTGCAAGCCAAACGGTTTCTCATATAAATATTCTTAATCGTACTTATATATTGTTCACTTGATGTGTAATACACGTGTTACACTTCACACTTACTAGTTGTCATAAATAATTAAGCACTGTATACCCAAGTTTATGATCAAACTTTACATAAAAGACTTTTTACGCATAGGCATATAGCAAGAAAGTACCAACTTCATGGCAAATCTTTAATTAAAATTTTTTTACGAGGATTATTCAACTCTATCGTTAAGCTTGCAATGGTTTTTGAAAAATTTCCAATTGCAATAATATTTGAAGTTGATAACCACATTGATATTTTAAATGACATATGAAGTATTGAAGTATAAAGAAAAATGTTATACATAATCTCTACAGTTGTATATAAAAAGATAATCGTGAAAATATTATATAAATCGAGTATTACAAACAAACACCAATTTATGCGTATTATTTTTATTATGCATCTGATCTTATATTAAAAACAAATATACGTATAAAATGGTTGCATTTAAATTACGAGATGATAATTGAACGAGTTAATGATATTATATTTCACGTTGACGACATCGAAATTACTTTTCAAATATATACAACTCTTTTAGAGATCTTCATTCCCATGTAAATAGGCGGTGAGCAATGTGTTTCGTCCCAGTTTAGTTGGGCATATCAATTTCAACAATCCACAAGCCAAGACTAAATTTAGAGGAGATCCTACCTAATTACTATTTATAGGACTATGTCCAATACATAACTAATGAAGATGGACCATCATTAAAAATGCAAGCAGTATGATGAGTGATTGACTTGCGTAGTTGCATGGTTGGTGATTGAATAGATGCGCGTATACCTGAAGATCGAATTACAATATTTATATATGTCCTCTCTTATATATCTCTGTCATTCAATTTTCTTCTCCCACTTTAGTTTGCCCCTTTCCCGTATCCTTTTTGTCATGCTTTGACTTTGCTCCTACTTTATCCTTTAATCTTTTGGCAATAGTTAGACTAATACTCGTAACGGCAAGTCGGCAACGGAGAACATTGTGATATACTTACTTATAAATACTTCTTAATTGTTTAAAGAATTACTTATTCCTCCTCGAAATAGTTATGTACCATTTTATGATTTTGTTGCTTAATTTTCTACGTTTGCATATAAATCTTTCTAGGTCCAAGGACTCCGGGCTTTACTATTTCGTAGGCAAGACTGGGACAACAATCGCATATTATTTATGACGCCGTATTTAACTTGTGACCTCTATAGCATAAATATTAAAATCAGTACTCCAACTACACTTTTATATTATTATATAAAACTAATATGAGTATATCTGAATTTTAAGGCCTTTTAACTTTGGGGGCCTTGTTCCGTCGAGCAATCTGCTCATACCCATAACCGCTTCTGTTTGTAGGTTATAAAAAGTAAGGCTTTATTATTTAAATTGTAAGCTGAAATAAGAATAAATGACATTTATCTATGTTGTAGAGAATAGTATTTTAAAAAGAGAAGGCTATAATAATGGATGATGGACTTGTGTGATCATCTCGTGCTCTCCGCGTTTTTGTTAAATTCCTCATCATCTTTATGTTTTAGTGTACTACTTTTTATGAATCATCCATCCAAATATAAAATAATATGTTGTACTTCGCATTATCATGCAAAAACGGTAGAAGACAATGCTTATTAATTCCTCCATGAAAAAAAGAAACAATCATTGAAGACAAGCAATAATGTAGCTTTTATTTATTGTTAGAGAACGGCAAAATATTGTTAGAGAACAGGTTTGATAGATCACGTTGGCTTGTTTTTCTCAAAACTTTCCAATTTTTTTTAAGGAACTTTATTGTTTTTTTTTCAACAAAAAAAAAATTCTAGATGAGACTTTTTTTTGGTGTAGTGGCCCTAAAGGAGAGAGCAAGGTGTAATTAGTGAATTTGTGAGGGTAGTTTGACTTTTAAAAGGTTACATATGTAATGAAACAAAAATTATAATTGGTATATGGTAGGGGTTTTTCTTTATATAAGAAAAAATAAAACAGGAATCTCTAGATGAAAATCTTAAACCATTTAAATATGATGGGAAAAAAGGAAAGGATCAAAATCGGAGAAATAAGGGATAGTGATTAAGTGCCCTATTCACCTCTTGGTTAAATGATTAAAGGTGAAATTGTTGAAATTAGAGAGATCTTGTTGAACATAATAAACTATCGAATTTGTCTCTCATGGGACTTCCCACGTAGTGGTGGTGTTAGGAATTTTGTATTATGGGTTCGGAATCTATGAAATGAAGCAATACATAAAAAAATCACAAGTTCGATACACAAATCACCTAGTAAATTTCGACTGAACAAGGGTTTAACTGCTTCTATATAGTACTATATCCAGAAACACACAAGATGTTTTCGACTTTTCATGTCTAAAATCATTAGATTGTATTACAAATTTCATTTAGCAATCTTTTAACTGTTTTTAGTTTGCATTCCCGCCACACTAATGTAGTCTTTCTTGATATGTTTGAGTTAAAAGTCACGAATAAAATGGGAAAATTCAAACTCTCACTAAATTTAGAAAATGGACTAAGGATAATCATGGATTCAGGGGTGGAGGGAGCAAGAGTATGAGGTCCAATTTAGCATGAAATCTTACGTAAAACAATGTAAAAGATTAAAAACTAACTAGAGCAACCATAAAAAATTGATCAGATAATTCTTTCATGAGCAATTTGCAAAGCACCAAGGGGCTAAGTGTTCTAAAGACCACTTTGATATATAATTTCAAATGTCACATATGAATTATGAATGTCATTATGTTAGAAATTTTTTGTAAGTAAGAGTATAAATTTCTACTACCAAATCTCATAAATAATTTTATATTGTCAATAAATTAAGAAACAAGTGACTAATTACAAAAGGTATTGGGTAAGACGATGGTAACATACGGATTAGAAGCAATGAAGCAGAATATGATGGAAACAAGTTTCAAGGAAAGTACGACTAGCTTTGTAGAGAGACATTACACTTTTGATGTTGATTATTTTCTAAGTGGAGCATTCGAACAGTCGAGCAGCGGAGCAGAGCCACCGCCACGAATGCGCCGGAGTCAGTGGAGGCTGGAGAGCGCCAGTGACTGGTGATTGTTGTCGGTGGGCGGTGACTGGGAGGCATGAAGGGGTAGGGTTTCTGACTCGGGCTTTTCAAATGGTGAATGAAGTATGGAAGGCATGAAGGGAAAAAAAAAAAGGAAAGAGTGATTTGGGTAAAAAGAAAAAGGTTTTACCAATGAGCTGGAGTTATATATATGATAAGATGTGTTACAAAAGGTACATAACGGGTTTTTTAGTATGAATTCAGCTGAATCCAGTGAACCTATACTAAATTCGTCCCTATTCCCACGTATGCTTCACACTATTGATCACCACTAAGTCATTTCTTTCAATAGCAAGCTAGCTTCTTGCACTCAGTTGAGATTGCACATCGTAGCTCTTTTTGGAGTGCCAATGCTTCTACTTAAAGGATGGAACAATAACGGTGGGGAGCCATAAGCATAACTCTCGTAGCACAAAGAACACCACTCTCATTCCTGATAAAAACAGAGAGTAGTACTTGGTAGGTTTGTGCATATCAGATCATTTCTACAAGGCACATTTATAGTTTCATGCATGCATGTGGAACAATAGTATTGTAGACATCATACCCAATAATACAACCATACGCATTCATCATGATCATGATATTTTGGCATTAAGCTTATGCAGCTAACGACTAGGAAACTATTAAAAGCAGCCCAAGTTTGATCTCAAGTCCAACATACTGTCCTCACTTCAAATTGTTTTACAATCCAGATTCGATAGATAAGTCATTTGGATTTTGTTTGTTTATTTGTCATCTCATTCCTAATTCTTTCTTAGATTTAGCAAAGTTAGTCTCTTTTAAATTGGATTATATTGGAAAAATCATAATTCCTTATAAGTTTTTCTCGTATGTAAATTCTAATTTAGTCTTTGAGAAATCTATACACTTAAATTTTACTTGTAAAAAAAAAAACACAAAAAGTATACTGAAAAATTTTACCTTCCATTTTTTTCCTTATGAAAACACTCTTAAGCTAAGTTTTATAATAAATTGGAATTATAAATTTAAAATCATGATCCTATTGAATATTAATATTTTTAAAAAAAGGTAATTTTAAGTAGAACATTTGATTTATGACAATGTTATGAGAATACTTTGCCTAAAATATTTTTCATATAGTTGTGTAAAAAATGAAATAAAAGCCGAACACGATTGAAATGATAGTATGGCACAAGCACAAACTGCACTTTTTTGAAATTTTGTGACTCTTCCACTTCTGTATTCAATAAATTGACACTTTTATAATGAAAGTTTTTTTTTTTATACAATTGTTTAAAGTTGAGGCATGAGATTTGTAGGGAGAAATTTGAGTAATATTATATGCGTTATGTACTTTTGGGCTACCAAACAAACGCAGCCCAAAATCAGACATTTGCCCATGTATTAATCCAAAGATAATCGAGCCCAAGATGAGGCACACTACTTTCACTAACTATCCATTCAACAAAAATAAAGAAAGAAAAAGAAAAACCCTAACACTCGAAGAGTGACAGAATCAAGGAAGATGCAGCAACAGTGGTGGCGTGCCGCCGGCGATCGGCTCAGAAAGGTGGCGGACAACTACAGAAAATATCACACAATACAAGCCATACCAAGGGAGGTTTCGGGGCCTCGAATGTCGGCCCGAGAAAGAGCTCAGGGTCGTATCCCTGCCGTCGTATTATCCCCCACCGCAAAGATGCTCCTTACGACTGAGAAAAAGCAGATTCATTCGATTCTGAAGACGCTAGATCCCGCCTTGTTCTGCTCCACCACCTTCAAGCTTCAAGTTCGTGCCGGGTCCGGGTCCTCCGTCCTCCTTCATTCTGGGAACGTCCTCCCCATCAAGGTATTGTCGTATTACTCACTTTTGTGAACATTTTGGATAATTTAGATTATAACTTTGATGATAAATTTGATCACAGCTGCACAGAGATGAAGAGACAGGAAAGTTGATGAATATGGTATTTGTGTGGGCCGAAAAGGGGTTCAAATTGAAGGTTGATGTGCCTCTTGTTTTTAAGGGCGTCGATGCCTGTCCTGGTCTGATTAAAGGTTTTCTTTTCTTTTTTGATGGTATATGTTGAAATTTTTTCCCAACTTGCGTCTCTTTGAAGTTTTTAAGACATAGGTATTGCACTATTACGTTACATCCCTCCCCCAAAACCAATACATTAGGCTTTGCACTATTTACATAAAAAAATAAAGTGTAATGCAGCCTTGAGAATTTGTTTTTAGATATGGTTATTGCTGGTCGTACTAAAGTGAGGATGTAATTATAGTAATTGCGGTCGTTATAGGAATAATTGTGCTCACTTGGTGGTCTGTTCCTCGATGATAATATCATGATCATGCTACTCATATATGCTATCTTTCTTTTCAAAATCAACTAGTTTTAAACCTGTCATTGATTTTTACCAATTCATTGATCTTGCATTCTTACCAATTTGTTAGGATATGGAATGCTATACATCCTCTTGCAATCAAGCTGGAAAGACTGTCATTTCTATGTGAAATGATTTTTTGAGTGAAATGTAACATTACACTATGAGCTACTTGTATTAGTGTACTTGGCTTTGCAATATACTGAAATTCTAAGACAATATTTATATCTGTTCCTTCTCTATTGCTACATGAGACATTATGTCGCTAAAACCCTTTTCTTGACTGGGAAAATAGACAATATGTTTTATTCTGGAGATTTATTTGCCCTGCAACCTTTGCACCATTATTGCGGTTTTGGAAGTCTAAGAACTTAATCTCAACGCTTAAGGATATTCTATCGATTGTGTCTCAAACTTTTAATTAAATCTAGTTTGACTGTTATTTGTAATTTTTTTTTTGAAGTAGACTTAAGTGAACTATAGTACTATTGTAATTAGTCTGCACCTTCCATTTCATTTGGCCTTTAATTCTGAAGGAAGAGTAGAAAGTATGTTTTTTAATCATCTTCGAACTGAACTATGATCTAAGAGTTCTTTGTTCTTGTTTGCCGTCTGGAAATTTTGTTACTTGTTATGATATGAATCAAGAAGGATTTTGTGCGGGTATATTCTTGAAACCTGTATTCCATGATTGATCATGCTCTATCTATCTTGTTAGAATCTTTCATCACTCCTGGGGTTCTTCCACTAGGATGATGATGGAAAGAATTGCAGCCAATGCGGTGTGAATTTTTTCAAAAATTTAATCTTAATGAGTGTAAGACTCATTAACATTGTTTTAATTTTAAAAGTATTATATGGCTAGGATCAACCTTTGTCTGTGGGCTTGAAAAGCTTGACAATTATTGCGTTATTTATGTTCAAAAAGTTGTGTAATATTCTAATTAGTTATGAGTGAGAGAAATATTCTAGTGAAAGATGGAAAGTAGTATCAAATCACTCATTCCGTTAGGGGTAAGCTCAATCTTTAGTCAAGTTCATCGAATCCCTTTGCATGAGTGAGTGTTCAAAATTTGCCTGCCTGTAAAAGAATGAAGTTATTTCTTGAAGAACTGCTGTCTAGTGCTAATAACTTGTCTGCCTGTATGGAGTAACACGTTTCATATGAAGGTAAAAGGAGGAGAGTTTTTCCAAATTTTTTTTTTGAGTGTCTGTACTTTAGGCACGTAGGCTGGGGCATTGGAGATTGAGGAAGTTACAACTAGGAACTATGTTCAAGGAATGAAACACTTATAGATGTTATGGTGAGGGACAACATCAATATGCTCTTTTTTCAGAAATAAGATTTTCTTAGCCTTTTTATACAGTTTTGAACCTTGGATTCTTCTTGGTTCATGTCACGTTCATATATTTTTTGTTGTTAAATGTTTAAACTAAATCTGAATCCTTTTGCTCGTTGATTTAGTTCTTTGCTTAAGCTCGCCTTAGTCTTCTAAATATTTTACGAAATTTCTTCTTGTGCTAAGCAGGTGGACAGCTTAATGCAATAAGGAAGAGCCTGAAATACCTCTGCCCTACAGAATGCATCCCTCAAAAGATTGAGGGGGACATTAGCAATTTGGACATTGGGGACCGGATCTTCATGAAGGATATTCAGGTTGATCCATCATTGAAGCTTTTGAGCGGGAATGAGACTAAACCTATCTGCAAGGTTGTGGCTTCAGATGCTCAAAGTTTGAGACCTCCTGGTAGCCTGGAAACTTAAATGTTGTAAGTGAAATACATTTTTTTGGTCTGTCTAAGAACTATTCTTTGATGAAAGCAGTTTCAACATATAGGGTTTTGGAGGAAAATTATAGTATTTGATATAGGCTGGATCAAAGACTTAGAGAGAGTGAGAGAGGGTGCATTTGTGTCTACTTAGAGATGCATGTTCAATCTATTCTAGTCCAACCAAACCTCTTAGCACCTTCGTTTCCCTCGATGTTTGCATCTATGTTAATTTTTCTGGCCCATGAGGTTTTTGGTACATGCTACGGTGTGGCCTTCAGTTGTACTTTGTAAATCGGGGTATCCTGGAAGAACGAAGACATTTGATTCACGAGAGTCTAAGAAGTAAGACGCTAGAAAGTGAATATTTGTGACCTGTCAATTCTAATTTTGCAGATGTCGGGGTAGTTTGTTCGCTGTCGTGTTTACTTTTGTGATGTACTTTGACATGGTTTTCTTTTCCTTATCGAGTCATTAAACAATTTTGTAGGAAATTTTTTTACCCCGTGGAATGCAATAATGTATGCTGACTTTTAAGGGTCAGACCTTATTGAGATGGAGTGTGTATATAATATTACTTGAATGTTAGTTAAATGGGCTTATGAATGTTATGGTCTTATGTTGATATATTTTGATATTATTTGTAGATGTTGCTTATATTTTATTGAATGATAGTTATTCTAAATCTTTAAAATAACTAGATTTACACACATTTTAGATCTAAATAGAATATGCTATGCTTTTTATTGTTAACACATGGTGGCCGGGTATCACTGTAGCACCAGAGGGAGTTACTTTATCTAGTAGACAAATTTTTTATTTTTTGGCTACATATCTTATTGAGATTTGACATGTGAAATACCAAATTTGCTACAATAAAAATGATTTTATCCTCTCCTAAACTTACACATATCCACATGTCACATTCTTAAAATGGATATCTTTGAAATGACAATTTTAAGGGATACTCCCTCTGTCCTCTCAAAGATTGTCCCATTTGACTTTTCGCGATCTTAAAGACACGATTTTAAAATCTATAAGGCAAAAAATTATTAAAACTTGATATTTTTAAAATTTATAATGAAATGCATCAAATAAGATTTTACTTTAATATATTTTTTTATATAACATAATGAGAATTTATGGTTAAAATTTTTAAACTTTGATTCTATAAATAGAAATATATCAATCTTTGAAAGACGGAAAGAGTTGTTTATTTTTTTTTTTTCCGGTAGGAGCAAAAAACGAAATTTTAAGGGATAGTTGGTGGCTTCATTAAGTGTTTATGTCTTTATAAATTCGACAACAGTTGACTCTTCTTCTTTTTTCTTTTTCCTGTCAGGCTGTCTGGTTACTTCCTTTCCGTTTACTTTACAGTAGTTGGCCGTGTGGAATACTTCAATTTACGTATAATTCTCTTTTCAATGCCCAAGCATTGACTGAGGTGAGGTGAGGGTATATAACTGCTGGGTTTAAAACACCATATTTCAGACCTGATTATTCCTTTTCGTAGACAGTGATGATTCGATTATGTTTGCTTGACCATATTCACACTTCAGCTCCCGAGTCATCAAGGAATGCCTCAGTCAAACTTTGTACCAATCGAAAGTTCTTAAGTTTAGTTAAGCGTAAACTGAAGGCAAACTACTCGTCAATTATCATGATCATCCCTGAATAAGTCAAAAGTCCTTTGCTTAATCTTGTCAACTGATTTAATTCTGAATCTTATTGCTTGATTACCCCAACATTGCTTGATGAGGTCAACTGACCTTTACTTCTCAATATGTATTTAATAGACCAGGGATCATAAAGTCTTAAATACTACCAGTGAAAATTCATCTGACAATCTAGTCTTTCTTGTATACTTTTTTAGCATTGAGGAATCCTCCATATCTTCATTGACTTTGGAGATAGTGCTCCAGCGCAATGCTGAACGCTTCCCTTGTTTGTATGTTTGTTATTTTTTTGACAGAGCAGAATATCTGTTGTTCTAGTCATGACGGGTAAAACATAAAAATGGAAGAGAGGGAAAGGGGAGCTGCCGTGTTAGGCAGCTCTCTTGGCTCTAAGGCATGTGGCCTCGTATTGATCCCTTGTCTATGGAACTCACATCAAACCATCAATTTCATTAGACTGTAATAAAATGGGTATTGAATTTACGTATGGGATATGATGCGTTCAACTAATAAATAGCTCATATGCAGTGGATGAGTAAATTTTGGTCCACAACTTGTACGTTATAGAAAAGAAACAAAGTGAATACGGAGTAGTCCGTATCAGTATCAGACATGAACATGATGTTGTCTGTTGGAATGAAGAGTAATTGTATACTCCGTTTGTACTGTAGAAAAGGAAGGCTAATAAGTACGGAGTACGGAGTATATAAAATGATGTTTAGTTCAGAGCACCGTCAGTTTATTTCGGGCAAGATTCCCAGATCAGTTGGCATCCCATCTGGAATTCCCCAGCTTGTCTGGATCACCAAATCAAACCCCACCCAATATAATAATAAACGTAATGAAACCCCATCAAAATAAATAATAATTGGCTGTAAACCCAACTCCCGGAAATATTCCAGGAAGGTTACACAAAGAAAGCCAGGATGGGAAGATAGAAACATATTCCACATTTCTCCCTTTTTTCTGTTGAAATAATCCTAATGATAACGAAGCAGAAGCTATGACACAAGAAGGGGTTGATGTTAATGCTGTATAATTCAAATTCAGCAGCTTAATTGAAGGATATAAATGAATTTGACAAGGTGGCCATTTTCGTCGTCTTCCTCCAATAATTCATCGTCGTCCAATAATCGACGATTGACCAGAACTAAACAGCTCCGTCATCTCCGTGATTGCGACCTCTCTTACTTGGATTTCTTCCTTGACTCTCACGGCAATCGTCACCGTCACTGTCACGCTGACGATTCCTCCCCGCCTTCTCAGCCGCTTCCCCTTCCCGATGCATTACCCGCCTTCGACGACAAGTCCAAATCCAAACCTAAGGTTCGTGGGGTTGCTTCTGAGAATTTCCGGCTTCCGTCCCCCATTGAAGTTTTAAAGGAGAGAGACGCGTCATTTGAGAATAAGCTCAATGCTCGGTATTCCAACTTCTTTCTCTTTTTCAATTATTACTATCTAGTGTTTGTTTTTATTTTAAATATTTTGGATTGCAACCTCAAAAATCACGCTTTGTCGTATGCATACAATTAAATGAATGGGTTTTTCGTTTTTGTGCGGTAACCGATAGAAAAGACTTGAATGTGAGAATCGGAGCTAGACTAGTTTGGTAAAATTTTGAAATTTAACTTAGTTTGAACTAAGAAGTAATCGCGGATTGTATCAGTATTTGAGCTTTATGTGATAGCACAAGCGAGTCTGATTTGGTGTTGCTCTGACATTTCATCTGTTAACAGCAAAATTGCACACCAAGATGGTAGGAGGGGCATCGTTGTTGATGCTCAAAGAAGGGTTAGTGCTCAAAGAGGATTTGAGGTGCAGACGATATCTAATCCTCACAGCAGTGTGCACCGTGTAGAAACCTGGCCGTCGTGGAATGGGCCACAGAAAATACAGGCACAGCAACCTCAAACTCAAGATAGCATGAGCATAGACATCACCTTCCGGAGTGCTCCACCAAGTACAAGTTCCAGTCCCATGTATAGCCCACGAAAGATGCTTAATGGAGATCATTTTTTTGTGTATCCACAGGAGCCTACGCGTTGGTCTGAACCAGCCATGCCAACTAGTTTTCCATATGCAGTTGTCCCAGAGAGTACCATGGTTAGTCCGTTACTACGGAGCCCTAAACCACCCCGAAATAGTCCCAGTGGCCCAACATCACCATTGCATCCCAAATTATCTGTTGAAATCTCTTCTCCCCATCATGATTGTAATGTCCTTGTAAATGTCCACCCATTACCACTTCCTCCCACACCTTCCTCCTCAGTGCCTGCCTCTCCTGGTCCTCAAGTCACCTCTAGGTCGGAATTTTTGCCCATGAAAACTCAATGGACAAAAGGGAAGCTAATTGGGCGAGGTACATTTGGAAGTGTGTTTGCTGCTACTAACCGGTATGTACTTGTGTACATCTTGATCAAGATTATGTAATTGATTTTCTGCTTCTGTTCTTATTAATTTTCTCCTATCATTATCCAGTGAAACAGGAGCTTTGTGTGCCATGAAAGAAGTAGACATAATTCATGGTGATCCAAAATCTATTGAGTGCATAAAGCAATTGGAACAGGTTTTTACCGAAAACGTTGCTGAGGCATTAAATGTGATTGGTACATGTTTGATAATTAGGCTAGTTTAAATTGTAGTCATTGCTCAGATTTTGATGTCTGAAGCATGTCCAGTGCAGCCATTTTGATCTAATGTATTTGTTGAATCTATTATGTGATTTTGTTCTAATTGTCTTCCTTGATACAGGAGATTGAAGTCCTGAGCCAACTGAAGCACCCAAATATTGTGCAATATTTTGGCAGTGAGATAGTAAGTTGATCCAATTATGCATGATTTAGTGGTTTAATGACGAGATTCCAACATTCAACATATCATTTAAATGTGGGTGTCATTGAGAAATGCAGGTCGATGACAAGTTTTATATATATTTGGAGTATGTTTATCCTGGTTCTATCAACAAATACATTCGTGAACATTTTGGGGCTATCACTGAAGCAGTTGTTCGGAATTTCACTCGTCATATTCTGTCTGGATTGGCGTACTTGCACAGCAGGAAGACAATACACAGGTAATACTGATAATGAGTTTGAGGTTTTATGCTGTGGAAGGGTGGATAGTTTACAGTTATGTTAGATCAGACACGTCTCTAACTCTCATGTTATGGGGGACATGATTTAGGCATGCAATATACTTTCAGTTCCGTATGCATAACAGTTTTTACTTTCAGGTTGGTATAAGGAAAGATGCTGTGTTTTTTCATGGAAGGGGGTATCAAGGGGTTGTAGGTGCTGTGGTTTTTTCTTTTATTTTGAAAGGAGGGGTAGTTAAGGGTTAAAACTGCTTTAGGGTTATCTTTCCCTTGGTTTTCATTGTCAGATGTCCATTTTTCTCTTGTTATAGAAGCTAGAATATTTTCCAAATTGTTGAATATGACTAATTCTTATGGTTAGGGACATCAAAGGGGCAAACTTACTTGTTGATGCATCTGGAGTTGTTAAGCTTGCTGACTTTGGGATGGCGAAACATGTGAGTTTCGAATTTTATATCCCCCAGATCTTTTTCAACTTGCATATTTTTGTGGGGGCTCCAGAAGGGTGTATGAAGATCCATTTAATGTTCTAGTTTACTGGCAAAACATGTGAGTTTCCAATTTTATAACCCCGCTAAATCTTTTTCAAATTACATACTTTTTTGGGGATCCAGAAGGGTGTATGAAGATCCATTTATTATTCTAGTTTACAAAAGCAGTGTTGGTCTTGATGAACCATGGGAGCTATCATCCTCTATTCTCTTAGCACTGGGATGTTTGTTAGGTAAAGTAACTTAGTGGACTCTTACTGTAACCTTTTTGTCTATGTTTGAAGGAAGGTAGGGATGATATTCCGTGGTTCGTCTCATCTTATACCTGTGATTTATGGTAGTCATTGCTTTTGTTCTAATGGAACATATTTACTCATTGTTCAGTAATTAGAAGAATCCTTCAGCACAAGAACCAGTTAGTATTAATCCAGATTCATGCTTACCTGTTTTTGGGAAGTTATGTTTCTATGATGAGGCGGTAACCATTGTTGGTTGTTTTAGTGATGGTCATAAGTTTCTTGTCTGAATTCCTTGTTAATTATGTTGCACAGTGTGTTGAAATAAGGCTACTAATTATGACTCACTGCAGAGAGTATTGAATTAGAGCTAGTAATCTTGTATGCATTTCTCATACTACTGTTCTTATTAGAGTAATATTTCCTTGTCAGCTTACTGAACAATCAGCTGTCCTTTCTCTAAAAGGTAGCCCATACTGGATGGCTCCTGAGGTATGTTTTCCTTTTAATGTAATTGTTTAAGCAATGTCCTAAATCGGCTCTTGATGACTTGATTCTTACTCCCTATAGCTCATGCAAGCTGTGATGCGAAACGATAATAGTTCTGATTTGGCTTTTGCTGTTGATATATGGAGTTTGGGTTGCACCATCATTGAAATGCTGACTGGAAAGCCCCCATGGAGTGAATTTGAAGGGGTAGGTTTAACGAACCAAGTGTTGCAACTCAGGTTTCCTTTAGATTTTTATTTTTCAGATGTCTGACAATTATGGATCAGAATTTAGGATTCCAATGAAATTTGTTCAATCTTCATTTTCTGTGATTTTGCTTTCATTGTATCCCATAGTTTTCTTTTAAATGACGTGAATGCGTGGCTCCTAGACCATGTTTGTGCTAGAATGTTGCATTTGTGGTTGTATGGAAAGAAAAATATTGGCCACTCTATCATATCAATGAATTGTTAGGAGATTGTATTGCAAGGGGTTGAGGATATTACATGCTGAGTACTTGAGGATGTTAGACATGTTTCGACATGTGTATGAAGTGTTTGTTATATTTTGATATAGGCTGCCGCTATGTTCAAGGTCTTGATGGAATCACCAACCTTTCCTGAAACATTGTCACCTGAAGGAAAGGATTTTCTACGTTGTTGCTTCCAGCGAGACCCTGCAGACAGGCCGCCTGCTAGCAAGTTGTTGGACCATCCATTCATAAGAACCTCTCAGCAACTGGATTTTCCATCATCCCGCCTAGCACCAGATCTTATGAATCAGATGGTCAGTGCAAATGCCTATCTATTTCTTGTTACCTATCCATTTACTGATGCTTTGGTGGTTTTATCTGTTTAAAAGTTGGATTTTAATTCATGTTTTTCTGACAATCAGGATAAAGTAGCTCATAGTCCAAGTTACAAACTTGAGAAGGTTTCAATGTCCCCGGTTAGATGGACAGCAAATGGAAGAGGCTACATCAAGTAAGAGATCCTTTCTGCATTGTCCCTGACTGATATCTACTATTACTGCGTTGCAAGCGGGAAATTTTATCAAAGAAAGCAGCCCTACTTGGTAATTTGTTGCAAACTCACCATTGACCTAAAATCCTACCTAATGTGGCTATTCTTTCTCTAGCAAAAACTCATCTACAAAATTCTGATGCGACAGTGGGCTTTCATCATTCAATGCAATCTACTCATGAGCTTTTTATCAAGTCCAACTCCTCTGTACTCAATTACCATCCAAAACTTTCGGTTCTTGCAAACAACTTGAACAGTCTAAGTTTGGGTTCTCATATTAGTGTTCTTTCTTCTAGACATTGGGATGAGAACATGGTTGTGATTTTGAAGAGATATCAGATACGAAAATTGTGCATGATAGTTTAGACCTCAATTTCACCTCTCTGGAGTTCCATAGCTATTGCTGCATCCTCTCACTGTTCTCAATCCTTGTATTCAGAGGCTTCTAATCAATTTACGTATGTCCAAGAAGCTGTTGAAGTTCAGTGCAAGTTAGCAATTTTTAAAGAAGCTAACTCGATGTAACATCTGAATTTGATGTTTAGTCGGTAGTTGGTAGTCATGTCACTCCTTTGTACATAGACATTTTTTTATCTTTTTCTGTAAAGATTTATTCGTTCTTTTTTTTTTTGGTTTATTACCAGCCCTTACCTTACAGAGCTACAGGAGCTTTATCAATCTAAGTGCTCTATAATTTTACCCGAATATAGTTGTTGTACGGAGTATGTTTCACATCTTACAGAAACGATGATGACCATTGCTTTGTTTTCACATTCTTTGTATATGCTCTCTCTTGCATTATGTAAATTTTGTTTTTTTTTTTTTAATCTTGTTTTACCAAGCATAATGACTTAATGAGTACAGTACATGTTAGCTACAAATTCCTAATAATTACGGAGTACTAGTAGTACGAATTTGATCCTACCCATCTTCCGGAAAAGGTTGAACGACGCCCATCATCAACGGAAGCAGAACACGTGCATAGTTTTTTTTTTTTTTTTGGATAAAAGAATATATCCGTAGTTAATTATAGGATTAGGATAAATGAACAGCTAAACCCTTCAAAAACACTAATTTTCGGCCTCGCAATAGTATATGACATTTTAATCCAAAAATCTTTACTTTTAACAGGTCACTTACTAAATTTAGTAGGCTAAACCTTTAACTTGTCCGCTTAATTATTATAGGAAGTATATTTTTAATCAAAAATTGCTCTAAAAACTCGGGGAATGGATAAGAAATTGTAAAACTTGCATATAATAACATGACGTCTATGTTCAAAAGTCTTGGATTAATATCTTAAAATCTACTCTAATTGAATGTGATCTATAAAATTGTTGTAATATTCATATTATAAGTAATGTTTGATGTATGCTTTTAAATTGATGTATAGTAACTTTGATATATAAATAATAGGTCATATTTGCTTCTAAAAATAAAAGATTATTATAATAATAACGGGTCCTATTTAATTCTACGGAGTATACATGGGTTAAAAGAAACTCATTTATAAATATGAAGGGATGTAACTATAAGATTAAAAAAAAAAAAGTCAAAATTTAAAATGGTAAACGTAAAGTCTAATTAGTCTATAATCAATTCATCACTGGCTGAGTGATGACTGATGAGTGGTGAGTGGTGAGAGGGTGGTGTCCCAACTCCCAAATGTGGCAAGGATTTGAGGCACTCTTTCTAACCGTTGAAGTCAAAAAGAAGTCCGGAATTCGATGAACTTATTTGTTGGATGTCCTTGTCAAATTCTAAAGAGAGCAAAAGTGTATTGAAAAAGTATTACAGAGTATTTATTTGATGAATGTGTTTTAATTGATTCAATGCGTGTACGAGGCTTACTACTATTTACGGTATATGATATTATGATTATAGATAGTGATGCACTGATAAGGTCAATAAATTAACATGTTAAGTGACCACCACCAAGAAAATTAATCCACCTCTTCATTTCCCATTTTCCTCTAAATATTTACCCCCTCCATCTTATATTAATTGATATATTTTTATTTTGAGAGTCAATGTTTAAAAATTTGATTATAAATTCTTATTATATTATAAAAAATAATATATTTAAGTGAGATTTTATTGAATGCATCTCGATATAAATTTTAAAATATCAAGTTTCCGAAAAAAATATTTTAAGTTGTATCTTAAAGATAATAAAAAGTCAAATATAACAAATAAAGAGTAATTCGTTTAGTAATTCATTGTACTATTTGCTACCTACCACGATAAAGGTGTAATTAGTGACTATTGAGTTGAGTAGTTACAACTTTCAAGGCAATGCATGATAAAGTGAATATTAATAAGTGATAAAATTATAGAAAAAGAAGCGGACTAAAATTTTACTCGGTAGATGCTAGTCAACGGAAGGGGTGTAAAAAAAACAAGTATAGAGAGCCCACGTGAATGCACAAAGAGAAGAAGCCATTCGTAACCACAGGTTTGGGCTGAAAAGGGTGGAAGCTAAGGCGAGAGTGGAATCAGACTAGTAGAGAACCAAAACTCAGAGTAAGAGGTCGAGATGGAAGCGCCCGCAAGTCAATCGATAGACAGGTCGGATAGGGGGTATCTCGGCACCGATGATCCTGAAGAGAAAGCTGTCGATCAATGGTACTCTCTCTTTTTCATTTCATTAAACTTGTTATATATTTTGGTACCATAATTTTGGACAATAATCATATGTGCGGTGGGTTGCAGTTGTTCGTGCATCTACGATTGTTTCCAAGGCCTGTTCGACTTACTGTGCTGCAATTCTGATTTTTGTTGTTAGCTTTGCAAGTATTCGTCAGAACAAGTGGAGATTTTTCCATGTCTTTCAGTTGTATTAGTTCTGGCACACAGTAGAAATATGAAGTTTAAGCTACAATTTTTATGTTTATTGAATATTGGTCTTCATACAAATGATTGAGTTCATGTTTCTGTTTTCTTCTTTTATTTTGAATTACTGTAAGAAATATTTTTGAAAAGTGGAAAAATTAGGGTGAGCTTGGGAACAATGTACCATATATTTAAGGGTAAGTTGACAGGGTTTGGAAATCAACCAACCTCCTGGATTAAGGGTGTGATTAAGATAGATGTTTTGAAAGCAAATGGAATCAACCATATTTCAATCCATATCAATTATATCTGTTTGCAAAAAAAATTGATTCCTTTCCTTGATTGAAAAATATGTTTAATATTACTTTTCAAAATTATAAAGATATATCAAAAGAGGGATATGCAATTATAATCATCTATATTTCCAACTCCAAGTACTCCGTAAAAGATAGAGGAGTAGTTTTCAAGGTTAACTCAAGTCTATAGGGTGACAATCTTTGGTCCTTTTGTACTTGAAAATCACATGTTTTTTTTTTATTTGCCATTTCATAAATATCACAGCACTAGTGTCCATTTGTATAGACCTAAGTACCTCTCAATTTATGTTGCGACACATCAGGTATTTTCTTATTAATCCAAAAAAATAAATGAAAAAATGTGTTGGTATTTTCTAATTAATCAACAACTATTAGACTAAGGTAGATGCTAACGAAGTATTATATCCCCAAAAAACACCATCGACTTGGATACTGCCAGGACACTGAACTGAGTGTCCTGTTCCTTTCCCCACTTAAACATCCACACAGTTCCTTAGGCCTCTAACTTGCAGGGGTCTGCATTATCCCTTCTTTTTAGTTCTTAACTTGAGCAGTTTTATCAAGCTTAGCCCAGCCAGTATTTTCATCTCCTTTTTCCTCGAACGAGAAGTCCTTGGTAAGATCCACCTTAGGCTTCTAAAGTAGAGCAATTGGTCTTAGTATGAATCAAACACCCCCCTTCTAAATTACAGTAACACCAATTAAGGATGATAGTGTTATTCTTGTTGAAGAACGTGTATTGGCCCATTGAAAGAAGCCGAAAATAAAGTCTAGTACGCGTGTATAGAGTTGGCCCACGCAGCCAGCCAAACAAGCTACAAATTATTTAGCTGACAATTCCTTTTATTTTTTATTTTGGCAAATTCTTGATTACTTAAAGCAAGCTGACAAGCTACTCCGTACATCGGAATTTTCTTTGCTTCAAAGCTCTGAATCTCTGATAGTTCTGTTTTACTAGTGCCCCAATTAATCTCTTTGCCTAGATTTCACTACTGGGTCTTTTACCTCATAAAGCGACGCCTTCAGGACTGAATATGTTCAATGGTCAAAAAGCTACTGCTGCTAACTCAAACTATACCGGCTTCTAAGTCAAAGATAATGATATCTTAAACATACTCATTTCATCCTTTAAAAATTGCCCTTTTCTATTTTTAGAGTTAAAATTTTAAAATTTTGACCATAAATACTCATCATATTATATAAAATAATATATTCAAATGAGATTTTGTTGGATATATTTCAATGTAAATTTTAAAAATATCAAGTTTTCATTATTCTTTGCCATAAGGATTTGACGATAAAAAAAACGTTTAAATTCGTGTCTAGAAGATCGCAAAAAGTCAAATAGGGCAATTTTTTAGGGGGATAGCGAGTAGTAGTTAGTTGCTCTAAAGCTAGGCACGGGCGTAAATTCGAAGGTGCACTCGGGTGCATGGAACGCAGCACGCACCTTGTCCTACGTGGCAATGTGTCACATGCAATGAAGAGAAGTGGCATGGGGAAGGGAAATATTGAGGCAAATGAGGGAGAAAAAAGTGGGAAGATATGGCAGTGGGATCAGAAAAGTGAGAAGATATGGTAGTGGGATGAGATTTTGCTGAGATTTTATTTTTCACATGCAACCTGGGTAATGATAAATGTGTACATTAAGATTTAAGAATCTCGATCTTTGATTTTGCTGGGATGAGAAACTGTATGTGTATATTTTTAAATTCATATATGTACATTTTTTACTTCATATATGCACATTTCATGACTCATAGATTTACATTTCTTGACTAAGACATGTACATTTCGTAATTGATACTTGTATATTTCATGAGTGATACATGTACATTTCATAAATGAGAAATAAGGTCATTTGTATAGGAATTGAATGTGTGCCTTTTTTTATTTATATATGTACTTTTTTTAATTCATACATGTATATTTTCTGATTCATACATGTACATTTCATAACTAGTACATGTACATTTCATGGCTCATAGATTTACATTTCATGAATGACACATGTACATTTCCCTATTGAGATATGTACATTTTATGACTTGTACATGTACATTTAACGATTGATATATGTATATTTTACTATTGAGATACGTACATTTTATGACTTGTACATGTACATTTTATGACTTGTACATGTACATTTCATATGTGGAATACATTACCATAGTTATATGTACATTTCATATGTGTAATGATAATGGCGAAATTCCAAATTAAAAAAACAAAAAATTTAGAAATACATACTTCTTCTTAGACTAGTCCATAATTATAAAAGAGTAATTGAAGAAGTAAAATCAGATTTGGAGAAAAATGGATGGCTTAAATGGAGTTCGGGTGAAATGCTTTGGTTGTTTTTTTTTTGTTGTTGTTTGAAGTTTGAGTTATGGAAGGAAGGAAAAGATTTAATGATTCAAAAACGGGAAATAGGAAAGTCTATTAGTAGGGTTATTATAACTTCCCTTCCCCGTACAAATAGGATGGCAGTTCAGAAGTATAGACTGAGAGGCGATGGGCTGAATCCCCAATGACCCCATTTGCATCTGACTTTGTGTTATAAGTTAACATTTACCATGTACATTTCCAATGTATTTCATATACATTTTAGTCTGCGTTTTATTCATTAAAACTTGCGTTTTGGATCGGGTATGCTATATAAATGATACACTAGAGTGCATTGTCCATAGTAATTAGTTGCTCTAAAGCTAGCCACGCTCTAAGTGCTAGCTCGGAGTATATTGACTTCTTGTACAGTTAGTCAGTAAGTAATTGTCATTTGTGAAGCTATCAAGTATTGATTTGACATTTATAAATTGTGGGATTGCTCCAAACTGATTAGCTTGGCCCCTCTCAGGTAATCCCCACTATTCATATGACTATGACTCTATGAGAGTAATCTGACAAGTCATATTCCACTAGATATATTAGTTGTCCTCGCTTGAGCTCAATCTCCTTTAAAGACTAACTCCCCCTAATTTCTTTTTTTTTTCTTTTTTAACCTTTTTATAGTTTTCGGAACACAATTTAAAACGTCGTAAGATAAAAAATTAAAACATTTTGATATTTTAAAAATTTACACTGATATGCATCTAACAAAATCACATTTAAATATATTAATTTTTATAACATGATGAAAACTTATGGTCTAAGTTTTAAATTTTGACTTTATAATGAGAAATGGAGCCAATATAAAGGGACAGAGAGAGAACAATTACTACCAATCAACACTACTTGCATCAAACACAAACGAATAGAACTAGTTCTTTACTAAGTCGCTTATATAACGAATAGAACTAGTTCTTTACTAAGTCGCTTATATAACCTTATAAGTTACAACCAATAATTATTTTAACTAACCCTGCTAAACATGAGTAGCATCCTTCTTAAAACTTTCTTTCTTCTCTCATGTTTTTTTTATGACCTTAAAATACAACAAATTAATTAAATAAGAACATTAGTGGAATAAGGCCTAATTCTACTCTTATTTGCCACGGAAAAAAGGTGTTTTAAACATCTCAATTGTGCACTTGAATAGGTCAGGTCAGACTGTGATAGAACCAAAATTGTTAGCTCAAGCTAACCTTTTGGTCTGAATTTGGTTTTCAGATTTCTGATCGGCATAATCGAGAGAAGAATACCTACTCTAGAATGTTTCAATGAAGTTCAGGGGAGGCTGAGTCAGTAAGTGGTATTGTGTGATGTTAATGTAGCCTACCATGCTTTCTTTTGCTCCAGATTACTCAATAGGGAAATCTAAGTTCTGCAGGATATTGATGCTGGTCTTGAAAACTTCAAGTGCTAATTCCAGTTCTAAATGAGCAATCAGTTGCTGAACTAATTCCTTTGACCCTAAATATACAAAGGCCTTTGGGTTCCTCCAAGCTGAAAATCGCAATGAACATCTTCCACCAAGATCCAATATGAAGGTCACGGTCATGGATTTACAGAGGGAAGATTTTTCACTTGATAGGATGGCATGGACAGGTCTGATGTCTTCAAATTTGTATAGATGGTAAAATAGGAATAAACATGCAAAGCTTGGAATATATATACCTCTATGCATACTTTTGATGTTCCTTTTAGCTGGCTAAATCATCTCAAATGGAACTGTGGAAGTACATTTTTTTTCCTTTTGTTTGCTCAATTTTTTTTTGTGATTTCATTTATGTGTTGCATTTCCTTTGTTTCTTGTTGTATCCCAAGACCCAAGTATAGTTCTTTCTGAATGTTATAAGAAATGACATTGACACATCAAAATCTGATAACTATCTATCAAATTTTGTGCTTGTCTCACAATCTCACTAGGAGGTGCATCAACCAAAATCAGTTCTTCAATGTTACATGTGCCAACTATTTATTCACGGGAAAACATGGTGAGTTGCATTTTATATTCCCTTTTATCTCTACTTGTTTACTGCATTTCTATTTTTGGAGTCAAAGTTTAACAATTTTAACAAAAAATTCTTATTATATTATAGCAAATAATATATTTAAGTGATATTGTGTTGGATGCACATCAATATAAATTATTAGATTAAGTTTTCATAATTTTGGAAATAAAAGCGTTGTAAGATTTATTTTAGAATTCGCGAAAAATCAAATGAGACAAAAAATTAGTAATAAAAAGAGTAGTGTATAACAGGAGGTTATAAAGAATCTTCTATCAAGCTAACATGGAAAAGTGAAAGTTCTCAATGTTCTTTTTCGCTTTTGTCCAAAAGGTAAGAATGTTTCATTAACCAGATTTGTTTATGCAGCCAACACAAATCTCTAATTTAAGTAATTAATAGTACAATTAGCCAAAGACAAGAGATAATTTTTAGACAAAGAGTATGTCTAAATTATTTCATATAATTACTAAATAAGATTAATGTTAATAAAATGGACAATCTTCTAAAGAAACATTAGGTCTTGATTCTTTACAATATAATTCTAACCTAAAAAGGTTGAAAAAGAAGTTTTATTTTTTATTTTGTATTTTTTATTTGGCTCAAGGGGAGTTAAAAAAAAAAGCTTTGGAGCCATAGCGAACTCGGCTATGATTTCAGAGATAGTCAGATGTTGAGTGGTGTGACTCCTCCCTCAGTCGGTCATGCCAAATATTCTTGTTTCACCTTAAGTTCAAAATCAAAGTCAAATTCAGACACGATTTCTAATCACCAACAGTTATTATTCTTGAAGCACCCACTCCATTCTACATTCACTAGCATTGATTTCAAGAACAAGAATTCCCTGAAAATTGTTAGCCGCTATAATATCACAATGGCTGACTCCAGGTTCTGATCCTATCATCCAAGATCTTAGCTTTATCGTTTTCTTTGATTGCAAAATTTTGTTGAAGTCCTAATTCTGCATTCATTGGTTGAATATTCGGTTGGGATAATGAAGTGGGATTTCCGTGGAAAGTGATGTCAATGGCTCAATACATCCTTCTTGTACGGAGATCATCGTCGTCCGACATGGCGAAACTGATTGGAATGCTATTGGCAAGATGCAGGTATAAATATTATTAGAACTATGGTATAAATAATACCGGGTGTTCGTGTTGGACTGTTGGATTTGAATGATCTGGAATCATATCGGATCAATCAGTTGAATAGTTGATATAGTTTTGTCATAATTTGTCAGGTGATCTCGGGTCGGGCTAGTTTATCAATTCTCTAGGTATAATGTAGCCTGGGTCCTCTTCTAACCAATGAGTAGTAATTTTTTGTAGTAGTTGCATAGTTTCTGCACTATATTTACATGACATAACACTGTTTCTATGCCAGGGTCAGTTGGATGTTGGATTGAACGAGATTGGGAGGCAGCAAGCAGTTGCAGTAAGTTGAGGATTATATTATTGCCTGTGTATTTTGATTTACTTATGTGCCTCACGTAATCGTGTTTTCTGTTAGGTTGCTGATAGGCTCTCGAGGGAGACTAATATATCTGCTATTTACTCATCTGATCTGAAGAGGGCTTTCGAGACTGCAGAGACAATAGCATCAAAATTTGAAGGGCTTGAGGTCTGTTGCTAATCTTGCTATGCTTACATTCTCTGGTGATCTATTTATTATTGTCAATACAGATTGCATAAGGCTAATGAACTTGTTTTCAGTACATTGGACTTGGGTCTTTTTTTTTTCTGTGCTATTTTAAAAGATGAGGATACCTTTATTTGTAGTTAGCAAGACAGCTAATGAGTCGGTTTTTTAATTAGTTGTGATTAAGATTCATGGTTTGGAAATAGTTTTTGTTAGTATGGATAATGAGCCTGATATTAGGCAGGTATGAACTTTTTCCTGATTCCGTGTCATCAGATCCTGGGATTTATAGGGTCTATAATCGTAGGAGTGGTGACACTGAAACAGTGGTTTAGGAAGTTTTAAGCAGAGAAATGAAGGCTTTGTTCCTTTTACTGTAGAAGAACATGTTGCAGGAAACTAAGTTCAGATTAGGCCTAATAAGGTTACTTTAGTTAAGGGCCGTTGAATTCAGATAAGTTCAGTTAAGGGTCAATGAATTCAGATAAGGGTCCAGTGGGCAGTCAGTTTGCAAACTGGATTGACATTGACCCATACAAATAGTATCCTCTAACTTTTGTAGAATTTATTGTGTACAGAGAATTTAGGTTAGTCTTGGGATCAGAGAGTTTAATCATGAATATTTCATGATCAGCAAATCCACTAGCCTTCCTATTAAGATTTATTATGCTGAGGTTCTTCTTGAAACATCATCTTTTTCATTAAAAGGTGTGGATGCATGCATATATAGATCTCTATGGACATTGAACTTCAGTGGAACCTTTTCTGGGTTTCATACCAAGTTTTTAGATTTCCGTCGTAGAGTGGGTTGAACTTTGATGTAAGACGGCCTAGACGGGTATCATGTGGTATGCATTTTTTTATTTTCTCCTTAATTTTTATTCTGGCAGTGTATGACTTACAGGTTATTAGAGACAAAGACCTTCGGGAAAGGCATTTGGGAGACCTGCAAGGACTTGTTTATCAAGATGTTCCAAAGCTTAACCCTAAAGCTCAAGAAGCATTCAAGTCTCACAGAACAGATCAAGAAATTCCGGTTTATCTCTGTGCTCTTTTGATAGTTTATTTAAGTCATTTGTAACTGGCACATTCATTCTTTTCTTATACTAATTAAGCAGCACTGTAAAACTAATAGTTTAGTTGCTTATGATTCACATGCAAAGCTTCGTATGCATTTTCACTTGGTTAATATAATACTAATAATTTAAAAATGATGTACGTTATACTGATATAGCTTGTTCATATGAAGACATGTTTTCTCTTGCTTTTTTCATCATGTCCAATTGTCCATGTGATCAATATGAATGTATTCACAATTCGTACTGGCCCTTTTATAAAACCTTGTTGAATGAGTAGTGATTGCGGTGCATGGGAATAGGCGTATAAGTACTAAATGTTTGCATCTAAGTGATTGCATACATTACCAAAAAAAAAAAAAAAATGATTTCTATGAAAGATACTGTAACTCTTTGTTTCTTTAACAGACCCCTTTTTTATCTTAAAATGTGTTAAATGTCCCATAGATTAAGGCCAGTGATCATTTGATGTTAATTCATTAGCTGTTGGGTGACAAAACATTTGCCTCGTTCATGCTCATCATTGTGAAAGTTGCTCAGTGGCATGTTTAACCATCTTTGACCAGCAGTAAAACTTGAAATATATAGCTCATTTGACATCCAAATTAAAGATCACATATTTTTTTACTTCACTGTTTGCAGGGTGGTGGTGAAAGTCGTGATCAGCTGTATAAACGTTGTACATCTGTGTTGCAGAGAATTGGTGAAAAACATAGAGGTGTCTACCATTGCGTTTATCCCATCTAAAAACATACATGACCGTAGAGAATTGGGCTTTGGGAGCTGTTTTCATTTGTAGTTGTTTTGAAAATAGGCAATCAGTTTTGCATTGCTCTGATTGCGTTTCATCTTTGCAGGGGAACGAGTAATAGTAGTCAGTCATGGGGGCGCCATAAGAGCACTTTACAACCGGGCCGCAGGCAAAGGACAACATCCAGGAAAAATATCTAATACATCAGTTGGTATAATCCAGTTGTCTGATGGAGACATATGGTCCATCAAAGCATGGAATGATATCAGTCATCTTAGACAAACCGAATTTCCCGAGTCAGCTTTTGGTGGGGATGCTTCTTCAGGCTAGCTTAGTACTCCGTAGCTCATACATTTGTTTTTGATTTAGGCTAATGATTCTTCGCAAGAAATCAGACTAGTTCTTATATTACGCTCACCACATTATTCAGTTATACTTTGTCATATGGATTTCTAATTATTCTAATTGGAAACTCTTCAATTAGGCCTGATGAACAGGCAAGGCTGCTATATAGTATGTGCTCCCAAGTTGGAGACCGTGTACTATTGAATGATGTAAAGACCATCTCCGTAACAACCAAAGAAGGGACGAATGTTAAGTGCATTTCCAGACAATCATGACATGGCTTCTTTATTCCAAACGTGTTGGTGGCTGAGTAAATGGCTTGTTTCTGTCCTATGTAACAGATCGATTTTGTCTTGATCTGTGCTTTTGTAATCAAGCCTCTACTCAATTCGGTTACTCATTTTTGGTTCCAACATCGGCTTGTTTTGCACCACATCAAGGTAAAACCACCTTCTTAATACATTATTCTCCCCTTCCCAAAGTCGTAGGCCTGACTCTATTGTCATTTATTAATAATTGAGTTAAAATCAGTCATCACATCTCAGATCCCCGTCATACCTATTCAGTCTATACCAGAGTACAAGTTGCAGTCACTGACCATCAAGCTTTATAATTCTTTTTTTTTTTTTTAATAATAATCACTTGACTCTGAAGATTAAATTTTGCGAGTTGTAATAAATAACGTTTTAGAAATGTTCGAAGAAAGTGCATACTGATCAGACTTCACAAGAGATACCTTGACAAAAAAAAAAACAGGACAAAAAAAAAAACATTACAAATGAAAAAGATGTTCGCTTTTGTTAGGTGGCTCTTAGAAGACATTTTTTATGGAGTAAGCTTCTTTACTACGAAGTACACAATAAACTAAGCTGACTACTCGTAATTGAGAATACATTTCTGATTCAACAAGAAGGCAGCATTGGTCCACCAATCACACAAGAAGCTTCCTTCCTAAACAAAGTCTCCTGCCTCATTCCTCTGCATTTTTCTCAATGGCAGCATCTGATCCCAAGTCTTCTCTCTCTCTCTCTCTCTGCGTGAAATCCTATCATTGCTATTAAAATTTTGTCTGCTTGACTATATCACTATTCTCAATGGCAGCATCTGATCCCAAGTCTTCTCTCTCTCTCTCTCTGTGAAATCCTATCGTGGCTATTGATTTTTGTCTTCTTGACTATATTACTAATTTGGTAGTTTTTTTTGGTAGATTTTATGTCACTGTGAAACTTCAAGATCAGTTGCATTATGTTTTGAATTTAACATACTGAGTAAAACAAAAAGAAGTCTTCATTTTACTAATCTAATCGTTGAAAGCAAAAATTTACTGATAAGTAAAGATGAGCAACTATGAGTTAGCGAATGTGTTATCATTATCCTCATCTTGAGACCTAGGTAAAGCTGTTGCTTACATGTTTTCTGTAGTTTCGGCGTAACAACAAATGCAGCAGTTACATAGATTAAGGTTCCTAAACATCATCTTAATGTCCAGAACTGTTGAAAACTCTTGTTATCTGTCCCTTTTCTTAACCTTGTTTTGTTTCCTTTTCTTTGTTGGTGTTCTTTTTGTTAAGGGTGTCAATGGAATGTGCTATGGATGTTACTATTGAAGGAGACGTTGGGCCAACTAATGGATCTTTTACGGAGATTATCGTTGTTCGTCATGGTGAAACAGAATGGAATGCTCTTGGCAAATTTCAGGTTAGGATGTTAGCTCTAATCATATCTGTGAGACTGTATCAATGTTCTGGCTATGTTGTACATGTCTTTCAGTCTTTGTATCAGTAATTCAGTATGTGATTGACAGCACTTTTAATATTCTACCGGACTCCTTTTCTATTCTTTTCAATTATATAACTACAACTTGGCTGATAGAAATTCACCAGAAATTTATGCCATTGCTCTAAAGTTGGTTTATAAAAACTACCGGATGTAGATGGTATCTGTCATATTACCGCTAAGTTCTTGCTTTGTTGATATCAAATTGTTTCAGCTGTTCTTTTTGGTGTCTGTTTACGCATACTTATACTTCTTTTGATTAAAATGCTCCAGGGACAGATGGACATTGATCTAAACGAGGTTGGGAGACAACAAGCCATCACAGTAAGTTGTATGTTGCTATAATATACTGCATTGATCTAGATTTCCTTGTGAAGTCCTCATGTAATCCTGATTTTTGCTGTAGGTTGCTGAGCGGCTGTCAAGGGAGCCCAATATATCTGCTATATATTCATCTGATTTGAAGAGGGCTCTTGTTACAGCAGAAATCATAGCATCCAAATGTGATCTTGAGGTGAGTTTTAAAAACAAAGTATTGAAGTGATTATCTTATTGTTGTAGTTGTTATCCAGCCATGTAGAAGATTGATTGGTTAGACCTGAAGTGAGTTGTGAGTTAATGTAACTTAGCTTCATATAAGTTTTTGATTGGTCTCAAAATCAGGTTGTTACAGATAAAGACTTGAGGGAAAGACACATGGGAGATCTTCAAGGACTAACATATCGTGAATCTCCCAATGTTAACCCTATAGCATTTGAAGCATTGACGTCTCGTAGTAAAGATCAAGAAATTCCGGTGAGTATGGTCGTCCCCTACTCTCTTTCTAAACAAGTCTGGTTGGTTTATTCTTTGTTGAATTGATTAGTTGATCTCCAACTATGGAATAGAATGACACGAGTCACTGCTGTTAAAATGAGCTCGTTCTGGTCAAACGCTCATTTGACATCCAAACTAAGGATCTTCTAAACTCTTGAAACTCAGACTTCTCAGAACATTTTTGAACTCAATTCTTCATCATCCACAGGGCGGTGGGGAAAGTCGCACTCAGGTGTATGAGAGATGCACTTCTTCTTTGCAAAGAATGGCTGAAAAACACAGAGGTACTGTTTAGGGAAGCTGTTTTTAGTCGCTTCGTATGTCTAGGAGCGATAAAAAGGCAACGGATGTCATAAGTTTTCTTTTTTCTGACTGTTTGTGACGTTACAGGAGCGCGATTGATTGCAGTAACTCATGGAGCTGTCATAGAAATGCTATACAAACGAGCGATGCCAGGAGGACAAACTGGAGGGGTATGGAATACTTCTATAAGTATATTTCAGCTGTCTGAAGGAGACAAGTGGTCGATCAAATTATGGAATGATAAGAGTCATCTAAGAAAGACAGAATACCTGGAATCGGCTTCTGGTGGAGGCAATGCCTCATAATAGCTAGCCCATGCTCGAATTCCTGGGACTCTATTTTCTCATGATGAGCTATATTATATCAAGGACGAAAGCTGCTTTGGACGATTTTTAATTATGAGATCCAGAAACTGGAAATTTGATGTACTGTCGATTTTAAATTACATCAACATCAATCTCTTTTTATGGAATGAAAAGTCATGTTTAATTTTTTTATGGAGACGAAACGTCATGTTATTAATAGGCTCATAGTAGCACCGAAAATAGTACACATTTCAGCTGCATCATGTTTGAAGATTGCGCAAGGCTGCCACAATTTTGGCTTTCACATGCAGTGAACCGTGCGAGAAACTCACCTTGATTATATATAAATGCAAGTCTATACTCTATACAAATATGACAAGCTTTAATTGGCAATCTGAACTTATACAGATATCAGTGATGAATCGCCACACAAGACCAATCTATTCACAATCTAAGCTGACTGTTAGAAAAGAACATCCCCAAGTCAACCAGGAAGACAGCATTTAATTTAAAGCGTGCTGTAAAGTTCCTCATCCTCTGTTTCCACCTCACTTCCCTGCATTGTACTCATCAATTGCGGCATCTGCATTTGATTCGAGGTTCTTCTATCTCTCAATCATCTCCCCTTTAAACTATTATGGTGTGCCTGTTTTAATTTGGTTCCGTGACTATATTACTATGTTGCAAAACAGTTAAACCCTTCAATACATTTGAGAATCATATTCACATGCACTTCAACAGATTAATACTTCGTACTTCACCATATGACCATAACTTATTATGCATGGAGCCTTAATCAGCATAAACAACTAGCTGTAATTTCAGGGCATTCGAAAGTTTGTCAAAATCTAAATCTCAAGTTTAGTTGGAACTTCACAGGTCAAAATTGAGGATAAACATTAACTACTTTTCTGATCAAGGCAGTCCTAGTGACTCCGACCACACAAAACTTCTCCTGCATTTCACGCTATTCCCAACTTACTCAGTAGATTAATGTGCAAAAATAAATCTTAGTAAAAAAATCACACAGAATATTTGGAACATGGAAAATGTGACCAAGAAAAATACTTCAAATCACATAAGGGCATCAAACATCTATGTCAACTGAAGTTCCTGCTCTCACGAAAAAAACAGCTAAAATTAAGGTCCTAGAAATAAAGATATAACAACCTATTTAAGAGGCATGTTTAAGATTATTTATATAAATCGGTATATCCTTCACATTACCTACTCATAGAACATCTGATATTGCCTTAAGGGTAGCGGAGAATTAGGCAGCATAGGCAACGACTGCAAGGGCATAGACATTGGTAAACCTGCAGCACCGTAGGATGATGTTGCCATCCCGATATTATCTACAACCCTTCCTCCTTGATCATAGTACATGGGTACCATCCCTGCCATCATATTCATATTATACGTCGAGTTGCTACTCTTGCTACTACTGCCACCATGTTCATCCATTCTAGTTGCAGGCACTTGGTGATCGAGGAATGCGTTTGGATAATTGAAAGGCACTAATTGGTGGCAATACCGTTGAATATTATAGTTGTTGTTGATGGGATAATCAAAAGAGCAAAACTGATTGAACCCTTCAACATAAGGGTACCCAACTTGAGGACCATTATTTTCACCAGGAATCATGAGACTAGAGATAGGTGTTGGCTCAAAATATGGAACTAAAGCCGCTTCATGCATGTGAGTATCATTACTCTTAATCATAGCAATCCTTTTCTGAACAACCTCAATCTTTTCATCCAAACGAACAAGAAACTCCATTAGTTGATCGGTTGTTAACTCATCAAATTTAGGATCCCAAGATGGATACTTACTCAAAGCATTTTCGTGCCTAAGTTTCGAAAGCTCTTGATCCGCCTTTCTCTTCCACTCATCAAACATGTCGTACAGATTAAGGGACCTCTTGTACTTCTCATCATTAGGAACACTTAAATACCTATCAATTATCTCTCTAGCGACATTAGGATCCGTCGCACGAGCCAAATCTAGAGAATTGGAGTCCCCTTTAAAGGAATAAACTTCAGCCTCCAAGGATGGCTTCCCTTCTTTGTAAGGGTAGATAATTATGCAAACTGGGACATTGCATAAGATTGAGAACTCATTCCCTTTCTTAAGCAACCCTTTCTTTCTCTTTGCATACGTAGTGTTCCTTGCCTTATCCTTACTTATGAACTCCATTGCTATTTTTGCCCTACCCATATCGTAAAACCTTTTTTTTTTTTTTTTTTTTTTTGAGGGAGCGATGAGATAGAAAGAGGTATTGTAATGAATGATGTTGAAGGCAATGAAGGTATTTATTTACATAAGTAAGAAGTCAAGTCAAGTTGCTTGTAGTACAGTGAATCGAAGTTGATTGGAATCTTTTGGTACATCGTATATACGTGCATGGTAAGTATGCAAGCTCAGTCAGCATGTGTTAATAATGAACAAATATCTTAAGATTATTACCTGCCTTATTTTGAGAATAATTCTAGCAACAGTATCTTATCTGAGGAAATCACTGACGAGATAAAGTGATAAATTCAATAACACCCCGTATACTATAACCAATGAATGATTTTGCATATCAATCTAATAGACTTTTATTCAAATTAACTAAAAAATTTCCAATGATTTAGGAAAATTCCTAATATATCTTGGAGATATATTTATAAACACATCTTAGAATTTTTATTAAAAATAAAGCGAAAACGTTAAAAAGGTAATTAAAAAAAAGCAAAACTAAATGATCGGGGACTATAACAAAATATACAACTTTATTTTATATATGCAACTTCATGTCTACTAATACAAATTCATTTGTAAATAATGCAAATAGTACCACCTCAAAAAAGAAAATAAAGGTAAAATGCGAAAATGGTGAAATTATGTACAATTCACAATCTAATAGCATAACTTCATGTTCTAGTTACAACTTTCTTTATAAATAATGCAAGTTCAATTCTAAATAATATAACTTCAAAAAAATACTCATTTTATTACATTCCGAGATATATGCACTATTGCATATTTCAGATATAGATCTGGGCATGCGCTTTCCTAAAATACCTTTAGATTCCCAAATAACCACATATGAGGATTGCTCGGAGGTTGGGGTAAGGTTGTAGCCCATAGAGTCATGCACAATGCACCTTGGGGTAATGGTTTGGGTCATTTGCACACAGGAATTAGGGGCGGCAATGGGTTTAAGATGCGATCCAAACTCGGTCAAATTCAACCCATTTTAAGGTTATGGGTCTAATTTTTTAAAATCTATTGGGTCTCTGTTGGATATGACCCTAATTATCCTTGGGTCATATTTAATTATTGATCCAAAAATTTTAAAATCTGGATTTGATCCATATCCAACCCATAGGCCCACAAGTATTCAAAAGGAATAAATAAAAAAAATGGAGGACAAGCAAATTAAATGAAAGTTTTATTACACTTTGTCATTTTATAGTGTGTGGCTTTTGAGGTGTAAAATTCTAATATTTTGAAATTAAAACTAGATTATGATGGATTATTTGTTGAGTTGTAATTTTTGATATTTTTTTCCCTTTAGTTAGTAGTTTTTTCAAATGTTGGCTTTATAGATTTATTGACTCAAAAAATTTATTGCAAAAAATCTTCCAATTACGAAACAAGAAAATAATAGACAAATCGAAAAATATATTAAGAATTCATTTTAAATCCTAGACGTGTCAAATCAGATGGATATAGGTAAGAGTCCAAAAATATAATGAGGACTCGGCTGGTTAGGGTCTATTTAAAAAAAAAAAAAATGGATCTAATTCTAATTAGGCCCAATTCTAATCTATTTTCATTTCTAGAGAGAAGTTGTAAAGGGGTGCTCCTTCAAGTCGGTGAGTAGTAGACGCTCTACTTGTGGCCAAGGATTGGGAAAAAGGATGAAATTCTTTTTTTATTTCTAGATTGATAAATATGGTGTTTTTTAATTTCTGAACAAAACGCTCTTTAATTTACCTTAAAAATATTGTTATCTAATAAAAATTTAAGTTATGATTATGCAAAATTAGTTACCTCATGCAATATGAAAATACAAATGAAGAGCAAAAACTGTAATCAATAAAATCAAATCCAATCATTAAATTTACATATTAATTAGTTAAATAAGTTTTAATTAGTATAAGTCAAGTCTAATTAGTAAAAATAAATTCCCATCAATTAAAACTAAAATCAATCAGTAAAGATAAGAATCTCATAAATTAAAAATACTAAAATTAGTTTCAGTAAAAATTTGTTTCAGTCATCAAAAATCAGTTGACGTAATAATTAACTTTATAGGTAATACAATTATAAAAGTTAGAATAAATAGGGCCTAGATAAATATTGCCTTGGTATTATTAAAATGGGTCTTATTAAACTATAATTATTGATCACATAAGCAATTTTCATTGAAAAGCATTTGATTTATTGATTAATGATTGGATAGTTACTTTAGTATATAGAATGCCTTATTCATATACTTCGTATTTCTGATCACATACGGATTACTTGGTAGTTAAGTAACAAGAAAATAATGTAGTAGTTGTAGCATGTAGGATCGTAGGTGGACCAAATGATAGAGTCAATCCTTAAACTACAACAAATGAATAATTTACAAAAGAGACAAGTGAAACTAGCCTAGATGGTGGTATTCCAAGAAACTCAATCTGACACCTAAGTTAGTGGATAATTTAAGGATCGAGAACCTGCCTATGAGTTTATAGTTAATTTGGACAGTTTTCAATAAATTCTTAGAGACAATGTTGTGTCTTTTGAGTGAAGAATCTAATATATTTATTTCTAACAAATAAAATAATAAATGTGTGTTTTATAAGTCCCAAGAAACATAAGTCAATTATGCGATTCTAGGTATCACTTGTTGACAATTCAACACGTAAATCAATTATGCCTGATCCAGTAGCTTTTGAACCCAGTAGTCATAATCCAATTCATGTAGTTGGGTCAAGTTGTTGGGCCTATCGTTCCCAGGTCATTCATAGCCCCAAAAATCGCTTATGACCCAAATTCATACACTTTATGTCTTAATTTTGAAACTCCTAGTATGACTTGGGGCTTGCATACCTAGTTTATAATATGTTGAAGTCATAGTGGAATGTTATCCATGATTTGCAACTAGTACTCTGATAAGTGTATTTATTTGTACTTTTCGGTATTGATTCAAACTCCTTGTTGGATGAGTTTTAGGTGGTTTCGGGTTTATTTGACTGAATTTATGCTAAAAGTCCATATTATATTTTGGCTTTAATCATATTGATTATTGCTAATTTTTAAGACTTTTTAGTATAAATGTATATCAATTTGGGCCAAGAAAAGAGAAAGAAAGAATTAGCCCAGAAGATCAAATTAAAAAGGAAAGAAAAAAAAAGAAAAGAAAAGAAGAAAAAAAAGTGAGTCATGAAGTTTGACGGCAAACAAGTTAACAAGAGTCAGCAAGACAATTCTATAAGGTGTGGCATGAAATTCAAGGAAGAAAAGAAAAATATTTCTTTTTCTTTTAAAGTTTTTTTTTTATCTTTTTCTAAAATTAGGAATTAGTGTCTATTTAAAATTAGGTTAGTTGAGGCTAGGTCATTTGAATTCTTAAGCGGTTTTTATTATTCTCTTTTTCTTCTCTTTTTCTTCTCTCTTCCTCCTCTCTTCTCTCTTTTTCTCTAGGGTTTAGTTTATAGTATTTTTTATTGTTTACTTTTGAATATTCTAATTTTATTCCTAATTTTATCATCAATCTAAATTTCAAGTAAGTTTCTCTATTTTTTTTAGTTGATTATATTTTTGCTTATTTATTCATGCCTCTTTGTCATTTAATTTAAATTTCCTTATAGTTTTATGATTTCTATGTTTATGTTTACTTTTATTGTTGTTCATATGGCTTTAATTATGAGTAGTGAGTAGTTTTCTTTCTAGGATATTAATATATAAACCCTAGCATGTGTTAATTGGATTCTAGTATCAACTCAATGTCAAATTAAGGTTGGTTTATTATGCTGTTAAAATTGATCATTAGATTAAATTCATTGGTTTAATTAGTCAAAAAGCGATGATTGGGGTTAATTACTTCATTTGTCTTAATGATATTTGCTAATTAATCAAGAAGCGAGAGCTGATATTAAGAAAGATACACCTGATACAATTAGATTAATCAAGAAGCAAAAGTTGAGGTTAGGATAATTAAAGGGTTAGTTATTTGATTTGATCATTGGTGTTGATGTATTTGATGATGATTAATGCATGTTAGTGGAGATTTGTTAATATCCTAGGCCTTTTTATTATTGATATTACATTTTAATTCTTGCAGTTGTAATTGTTAGGTTGATTAAACAACTCTTTTCCAGCGTAATCTAATTAAATTGAGCTAAGTTGATCCTTTATTAGCTTCTTTGAAAACGAATCGTGATTGTATTGCAACAGCGGTGCACTTGCGGTTATAATTAGTGACTAAAAATCAGTCATCATACTCTTTCTCTCTCTCTCTCTCTCACTCTCACACTATTCCCTCGCTTAGAGACATTGATATTGTTTTCAGAAAAGTGTTACTTTTACAATCAAAACTGAGAAAAAATTTGGGGCATTGATACACAAGCTTTGATCTTGAAAAGTATCCTACCCACATATAGTGAATGATTGATGTTACCTTCAATATTCTATTCAACTTGATCACGGTGCAAGTGAAGTTTATGCACACAGCAATAACGTTAGTTAGTTCAGTTGTTTGATGTTGCTGACTTGTTGTCCGTTAACTCAATCTCGTCCTTGTATTAAATGCTCAGGGACAGATCGAGGTGGGGAGACAACTAGCTGTTGCAGTAAATTGATTTACGTATGATATTCTTCACAGGTCGGTCCACTTGTCTTCAATAATTTCCTCACATAATACCATAATTTGATAATATCCTCGTCTTAGTTTCATAATGTAGGTTAGTAATCGACTGTCAAGGGAACCTTGCATACCTGGTATATATTCGTCCAACTTGAAGAGGGCACTTGAGACAGCTGAAACTATATAGCATCCAGATGGGGTGGGATTGAGCGAGGTTAGCTACCTCCGTACATCTTAAATCAATAATACAGCTACATGATGTACATCTTCTGTCATCAATATATATTGAATGTTTAAAGTAGTCAATATTCTACATTGAATAAGATGGAGACCTTCCTCTAATTTTTCTATCCATAAGTTTAAGTCAGATACCTTTTGATATGTTTAGGCTATTAACGAAGACTCCATTATTTTCAGAAAGATATTCCTGTTGTCTTTCAAGAACATTTCGCTGATTTCAGTATATAGTCAAAAGTGTGAGACGAGGCAACTGTCCCGTGTTGAGAAATGAAATTATATGTTTAAGCCTCTAAAATTAGGATGGAACTTCATTATGGATTTATGGGATTTATTTAGTGGGCTAATTTATTCCTATTTTCGTTACCAATGGATAAAGCTCCACAATTAAGGGGGCACTTCGAGGATGAAATTCCCTTAATTTCTTCGCACTCAGTCAAATTCAAGGCCTAGGCTTACGTGCTTGCCTACGGCACCCAAGTCCTAGTTCCCAGCTTTGCCGATTTTATTACTAGCTAATGATGATCAAAGTTCCATTTTGTCATTAATTAGATATAATAAATATAACATGATAAGATGAACTATTGGTCCAAAGGGTATTTATGTGTGATTATATTGTGTCCTTTATAGGAGTATATGTCACAAGCAAAACAGGCCGGGCCGGGGCGGGTCAAAGAAGATGCAAAACGGGTCGGGTCAAATTAAAGGAGATATATAACAGGCCGGGTCATCCAAAGAGAGTATAGTTTTTATATATAGAGAGGGGTAATTTACGTGTATCACCTTCAATCTTTGGTAGTGGATCATTGGCAAGTAAGTGGAAATAATTCGTTACCTTATAGTGTTTAAAAGTCTTGGAAACTATAGGCACATTATTGACCCATTAAAAATCCAATAAAACATGACCCTTTAAGAGACCGATCCATTAAGCTCATTATTGATTAGACCCTTTTACAAACGGGTCGGTCAAGGGTCCTCAACGGGCCCCACCCATTTGAACAGGTCTATATGTAAACTAATTCCATTTAGAGTAAATTTGATTGCTTATTGTTTGTGTTTAATTAGGTTTGTAAGAGATCAAGATCTATGGGAAAGACATCCGATCTAGGGGATCTTCAAGCCAAGGACTTGTATATCATCATTCATCACATATTAATCCTGAAGCTTTTGAATCTCTCTTTAGCTCATATAAAAAAATTCCAGTGTATCATACTATTATAACTATTTATTGATTCACAGTTGAAAATTGAATTATGTACAGTGACATCCATCGTGTCTCGTTAACCTAATTAAATTTTTAATCTGGTAATCACCTCATCATCTGCATGGTGGTGGTGAAAGTCGCGATCAAGTGCACAAAAGAAGCGCAACTATATTGCGTAAGAATTATAGTGGAATTATCTTAAGAAGCTAATTTGAGCTAGTTGTTATATGTTGTAATCTTGAAAGAACAAGAAGTTAGATAAGCTAGCTAGTGAAGTTTTAAACTTTTGATATGTACTTGTGTGTTTATGATTTCATTCTGATAGAGTGTCGACGTTGCAGGAGAACGAGTTGTTGTAGTAACTCATGGAGCTGTCATAAGAACGTTGTACGGACAGATAGTAGCGGGAAGACAGCCTGCAAAAATAAGGAACACATGTGTAAGTATAAATGCAATTCAGTTGTTTGAAGGAGACGTATGGACCATCAAATCATGGAACGATTACAGCCATCTTTGGGATTGAGATGTACAATTTCTTATGCTAGACCATACTTCAATTCTTTGGATTGTTGTAATTCTATATTTTAATTAGCAACTTTGTTAATGGGAAATTCTCAAAGTTGGTAATCTAATTAAATGAGGCTTGCATGTGTGGTATGGAAAGTTGGAAACTTCGCCTGTACGTATAAGCTAAGTAAATCTTTGTAGTTCTCTTTTAATTTGCTTTGCAAATACCAAGTAAGAAGCCATAGATGTTGTGGTAGAATTGGTTGTACCACCAACATCTTGATTTGTGTTGTTGAAAACCCAATAAATCAAAATTTTATTTTCTATAAAATAAAAATAAAACTGCTCTATTAAGTTATCTCTATGTTCCTAAAAGAAACCTCATTTGATTTTCACGATCTCTATGGTACAATTTTAAACGTTTTATTTACCTCAAAATCCATAAGACAAAAAATTATAAAACTTCATATTTTAAAAATTTACATTGAGAATTTGAGATGCATCCAACAAGATCCCGTTTGAATATATTATTTCTTATAACATCATGAGAATTTGTGGTCAAATATTTCAAATTTTGACTTTAAATAATAGAATGAGACTTTTTTTTATAGGGACGGAGGGAGTATTTGAGACATTTGTCACATATTTGTGCTTTATTAAGTTAGATGATGCAATGCTCTAAGAAAATATTAGAGCTAAAATTTGAAAATTTTAACAATACATTCTCATCTTGGGTAAATAATTAGGGAAAAGGGAACTCCTTCGTAATGCATAAATATAAATATGCTTAAGGCCCGATGCTTTCTTTTTTGAAAAAATTTAAATAGTTGATGTTTAATGATGGCTGTCATATGATTGTTAACATTGTCTAATCCTGAAGACTTTCTTAGGGATTGAGTGGATGAGAGTTGAGATTGGCGGGAAGCAGTCTTGGTGATTTTCTACTTTGTTTTTGGTGGGAGAACTGTGTTACTGACGTAATATCAGGACATCAGTAACGTCATTATTTGACACAAAATAACAAACAGGAAACTATTTGAAAAAATGACAAAATCTCACTCTCTGTGGGACCCAAAAGCTAGAGACAGTTGGTTTAAAGACGCGGGAATTTACCGGTCTTGTCAATTCTCAATTGTTAGTTGAGCTTTCAACTCGTCCCTACACCCCCACCACCTAAACAAAACTAGTGTTAACCAAAATTTATTAGTTCATACTATTTACTAGTAATTTCATAAAAAAGTAAGTATTCTGTATAAATTAGAAGGGGATAGAAATTGTCTTAGATTCACATCTACAGCATAGTTCTGTACACTCTCTTTCTATTTATTTCAGAAGAAAAAATAAGAGCATAAAAATAAGGATTATTGAAGGACATTTATACTCCATAACTAAAATGATATATATGTTTTTGAACTTGACTTAGATTTATTTGCCGGTGTATGGTGAGTTGGTGAGTGGGGAGAGAACCGTGTAGCTTCAACCAACTCTTTTGGTTCTCCTGATGATAGCCACGTACTTTTATTAACATTTTTGATATGATGCATTTTGGGTCCAAATTTTGTTTAATTTGTTTGTTGAAAAGAAAGAAGTAGAAGAAACAACAAGCATTACAGTGAATATTTTTTTTCCTATAGCTGTCTGGGAGGATTGATCATGCTTGTCGGATTTGTTAAATTTGTGGGACCTGATTGGTAACCGAAAGGTAAACAGATCTCACAATTAATTAAATTCTGGTGTACATTTTGTTTGGAGCTCAAGGTTAGCCCTATGAAACAAGTTGTTTTGTCATTTCCTTGCAACCCCAATTTAGTGTGCTCTCATTTTTGACGTTGAACTCTTCTCTTTGTGAGAAAGGTCGGCTGAAACCCTGAAATGTAGATAGTCACTATTCGCTCAGAAGTGGAAGAAAATACAAATAGGGCGGAGAGGGGTACGTACCTTGTACGCCATGTACTAAGGATGGGAGGGCTAACGATCAACCTTATACCCCTAAATAATTTAAGAATCCACTAGGCGGCCAAGGGCATGCATGCCTTAATGCATGGATGCATATACCTAACAATGCATATTCAATTGCAATATTATACCTAAACTTTGAAAAGTGATTCTACATTATATAAAATAATTGGGTTTGAAACCATCCTGAAGATAAATATTGTGGTAGGTAGTGGACGTACAGTAGGGAAGAGCACGAAGACGTACGTTGGAGGACGGAGACGTAGGGTGATATATATAAGTACTTGTATGATTTTTAGGGGAATTGTAAATATTTAGAAATTTGGTAGTTGATAAATATTTAGAAATTTAAATAAAATTTAACAACAGAAAGGTCAAGGGGAGTGTTCAACATACATTGCCCTTTTGCATGTTTTGCTCTTGAAAGCTATATTCAGTTGAAGCTTAAGAATTTGGGCATTATGGTTGTGGTTGGGTGCGCTTGTGATAATTTATAGAATGTAGTGGAAGGGAATGAGCTGATTTTGTGTTAGTATTACGTACTGCTAGAAGATCAGAGTTCAGAAATATACAATAGAGTAGGATTAGCACATTTTCAAATAATGCTTAGTTTTTAATTTGTTGCTTATGAGTTATGATGGATGGCCTTATGATTTGGTTGGCAAGCCCTATACAGTATTATAATTTGCTGATTATACACTTATAAGAAACATTTTGGTGTGGTGGACAGAGCACCTAATATTATTGCCAAGTAACTTCTGAATCGGACTTAAAGCTCGATCGATTCTCCTTCATCTACAAAAAAGTATTTTTCTTTTTATTGTTTATGATCATAATTAGGTAAATTAATTCAACTGATTTATTGGAATTGCTACCATTTCTACTTAGTACAGTATTTAACAAGTTAGTTGTTGTAACAATAAATGATTGGTAGACATGCATGCGGTGGTTAGTTTAATAGAGCATGCAGTTGGCTCTAGGTATATATGGTTAAAGGTGTTAAGCAACCATTTCGGAAAATCATCAATAGCCATGTTTGTGCTACGAGGTTTTAACTTTTAAGATATGTTACCATGTATGTTTTGATTTTTGAAGGGTATAATAATTATTAACTTCAATTGTTTACTGGAACTGGAAATTCTGATGGCAATAAAGAGCATACGTCATTTAGGCAGATGAAAATTGAAAATGGAAAGATTAATGAAGGGCCAACTGCCTAAATAACAGGTTCTGTGCTTTGCCATCGTCACCGAAATTTCAGGGTGGATTGGCCGCACACTTTGATAGTATACTAAGTAATCTGTAATGAGACAAACGTAAATTATTACCAAATAATAGAGAAAATTGTGAGAAAATTATTTGCATCTCGAGTGGCAAATGGCATAACTTAATGACCAAGCTGCCATAAATCTAGGATACGTAAGAAACACAATTCCGGTATATCTATTTAATGCTTGCATATCAGTCATGTGATGGGGGCGGCTCCTCATATATACCCAAATATTGGTACAATCTTGATGGAGAAACGGACCCATTTCTTCCTCCATAGGTTGTTATATAGCGGTGTTACAATATATTTGGTCATTTCAAATAAATTTGTTTCAAAAACAAATAGTGAGAGAACTAAAAATATACGGAAATCATGAGGAGGAATGTATTTGTAGAGATGTTGGTATATATCCTCACTATAAAATTGACCATCATTTCTTTATACGATTAGTTTGGTTATAATAATAGGAATAGAGTGCATTTAGTCACTCCAAATTACAATAAATTTGATATCGTAAGTAAGCGATTTTGAAAATATAAATAGGGATAGTAAATCAATTCAAAGCAAATTAATACGCCATGCAAATACATCTATATATAAGATAATCTACAAACCCGATCTATTATAAGGTGATTGTCTACAAAAATGTTTAATCAATGAATTATGGACTTGATAATATGAAATGAGAAAGCCTAATATCAATTTTGAATTTTGATGTGAAGCCCATACTTTAAGTCACATATTCACAAATCACAATGACTAATTAGGCATCTTGAGGATATGAAAGGTAAAGGTTGTGGGGGATTTCCTTCTAGTATTTCCTAATTAGGCATTTTGAATTTTCATAGCGATTGTACATTAATGGATAAGTGCGAAATTTCAGGGATCTTAACTAGATTGCCACAGAAAAATACTTACTTTGTACAATATAGATTGTTTGGCAATATTGTTGCTAACAAGTAACAATACATAGGACGGTAGTAGTATATGATATCTTGAATTAACCGGTAAATATCATAATATAGAGAGTTAATTATATAAACGACGCCATACCCATTTAACTTGAAGCAGGTCGGTCTCACGCGCGGTCAACTTTTTACGAATCTACTTTTGGACCTATGGGATTTAATATGGATGCCTACGAACAATTGTAAATTTGTAACAGCACTAGGTCAACCATCACTTATCAAAAGGATTAAAAAAAAAAAAAAAAAAGGGTTAAGAAAATGATTGAAGATAGCAGCTTCATTTTGCAAGGTGTATGATTATAAAGCATTGACTTGGAGAATGCTTTAATCATTGCAACCCAGCCAAATTTGTCAAATAATATAATCTATTAAAAGCAGGAATACAGGTCCTCATCATTCAACAAAGTCTGCATTTTCTTTCTAATAATACTATAATACTACTCCGTAATCCATACGAGCAGTAATCTTCTTCCTTTTAAAATTAATTATATCTAAATTTAGTTTGTCTAGTCTGCTATGCGATGTAAACTCCTTTCTAGCTTCAGTAATTGATTGGATATTCTAGACTCCGCTTAACTAAGAAGTCATCCTGTTTCTATCTTCTCGCTGCATAACTGCGTTTACTGGTGTCTTGTATGAGAAGACATCAATTTTTGTATAATTTTGTTTCTTTAATATATTAGTATAGCTTTCTTTTTTCTTATCAATGCATACTTAGTATTACTCATTAACATTAAACAAATTTATAAAATGTTACAACGAACATGAAAGTCATTTTACAAATATATTCCCTCCGTTCTTTTTTTTCTTTTAATTAAAACATTTTTTATTTTAAAGTAAAACTTTAACTATACATTCTCTCCAATATAGATAGAAAAATATATACATTTGATATCTTAATAGATTTGTCTTAATATATATTTTTTAAACTTTTTTACTAATATATAATTAAAAATAATTGAATTTTAAAATTTAATTTAATTCTAATTATATAATAAATATTGACCTTCCAAACTCTAGCCAATTAAGCTAAAAATTCGTAGTGTTCGAGAAGACCACCGCGAACCTTAATCTATATTAAATGAAATTTGGATGAAGAAATGTAAGAGGAAGAAAAAGAAAAAGGGACGTATGAATATGACATAATAATGGTGGGACAGGACTATAAACCGGTCCAAATTAAAAACCCAGCACTTCCACTTTAATCTCTCTCCAACGCCCCTTTCGTTTCTTTTCCTTTCCCTTTAATTTTTCTAATACTTTTCCCCCTTCTCTTCCTAATTTGTCTCCCCATTCACTCAATTCACCAACACCACTCTCAATTCCCTCAACTCGTCCGCAATGGCGTTCACACTCTAACTGCGAGCGAGTGAGGGTCAGACATTTAAAGGATAATTAATGGGTATTTGTACATCCAAACCACCGTCCCAACGTCATCATTCCGATTCAAAACCACCGGAAGATGGAAGCAATCACCTTCAGCCGGCTAGAAATTCCGCTGAAACTCCGTCTAGAAAATCCCCGTTTTTCGGGATCTACAGCCCCAGTCCAGCTCACTACCTATTCTCCAAGAAGTCACCTTTGTGGTCCCCTGCTACAAACGCCACCTCCAACTCAAACTCCAGCACTCCGAAACGTTTCTTCAAGCGCCCGTTTCCTCCGCCCTCACCGGCCAAACATATAAAATCTGTCCTAGCGAGAAGACAGGGGACGGTGAAGCCTAACAGCAGCAACGGCGTCGGGGGTTCGATTCCTGAAGGAAGCGAGGGTGGTAACACAAGTGGTCTGGGTTTGGATAAAAGATTCGGGTTCTCCAAGCATTTCGGGGGTAAGTATGAAGTTGGTGAAGAAGTTGGACGGGGGCATTTTGGGTATACCAGGGTTGCTACTGCTAAGAAGGGTGATTTGAAGGGCCAACAAGTCGCTGTCAAGATCATCCCTAAATCCAAGGTGAATGTGAATTCCTCTCTTTTTTGCTTTGTTTTTCTTTTTCTTTTTTACCACCTTTTGTTTTTATATTTTTTTGAAGTTAATCAATTTTACACTGTTATTAGTTTGAATTGGAATTTTTTTTCAATTTTAAAATAAGATAATATTATAATAGTATCATTGAAAACAATAGTGTAATATTTGGATGGGTGAGCAACGGGATATAGCAGCTAAGAAGTAGTTACAACATTGGTTGAATGATGTTGGGATTGAAGAGATGAGATCTGTTCAAAGTATAGAAGGAAAACACACATGTGACGGGGTGGGGGATAATGGAATAAGTTTAGTTATATATAATGAATAGAATATCCCTTTTGTTTAATGGTATCAAGATCAGGTTGCTTTGATGTGTAAATCCTGGTTTTGGAGATGCACAACCCCACCAGCGTCCAGGGTACCGTGCTTGTCTTATATGATGGAGTTCGAATCGAGGGCGTGTGGAGTGTTTAGTGGGACCTTGCCTCGTGAGCAAGGTGAGGGGTTGCATCCATTCGTCGTTTGGACCTCCTTGTCATTGAGTTTGGATGCCTGTACGCGTATTTTTATGTGATGGTTGTAGTTTTTAAATGGTTTCGTTTTGCGGCTTCAATATCAGTTTCATATGCCGAGCACCATTTGTTTTAGTATATAGTTCTGTCCTATAGAAAACAAGTACATTTCATAGGCCTGGGAGACAGTGCTACATTATTCTATGTACTCCGTATTAAATTATAGGAACTAGACAGTGGACAGTGGACAGTAGACAGTAGACACAGACTAACTTTGTCATTTTTGAAGAGGAAGCTGTAGACAGAGAATCTCTAGAAACTTGAAGTTCTATATAGTGTGGATCTTTAGGACATAGCATGGAACTATGGAAACTTAAGCCTTCAAGATTCTAGTCGACATCAACAACAATTTGCTTGGCGTAGTTTGATCAACTGGCGACTCATGCTAACTTTTGTGAAGTCAAACTACTGTGTTTTCTTGGTTTGGTGTTTCTAAACACCTTTATTTCTACTCTGCTACTGGTGTGCTCTTAGTCTCTCACTTGAGTTGTTGAGCATGAATAAAGTAGCCGTTGATGAATGATACTTGAAGATATCAATTTTTTGGATCTCAAAGAATCATTTGACCTGTCGCAAGCTGCCTTCTTGGATCGTAAGATATTGGTATCATGTTTTGATTAATATATGTGGAATTTAGTCAAAAAAATATACTAGAGTGATTATCCATCAAAAAAGATTAATGCAAATCAGAATTACAATAAATGCCGTAATTGCAATTCAATGTTCTACTGCATTCCTGATTATTTTTTAAAAAATTATTTAGCTTTTGAGGTGTTCAAGAGTAATGTTGAAATGGTTACGATATACTTCATATTTTTAGGATTGTTTATTTATTTTTATTTAGTATTATTGTGAGATTAGAAAGTGCTGCATGGATATCTCGCACTATGACATTCAGAAAAAAAAGCTAATCATCCACAGAGTTTTCTGGTTGCTACTATCTTTATTACTAATTCTGTCTCTGTGTCTTTTTGTTGCTAGATGACCACGGCTATTGCCATTGAGGATGTTAGAAGGGAGGTGAAAATTTTGAAAGGTCTGGCTGGACATTTAAATCTCATAAAGATTTACGATACATATGAAGACGATGAAAATGTTTACATAGTGATGGAGTAAGTAGAGTCATCAGGCTTACTATTCTCTGCATGTCTTTGCTGATTTTGCTGTTGAATTCTGGCAGCTTGATTTATTTCTCCATATCACTGTGAACTTTATGGTGCCTATTAGCTTTTCATTTTGTTGTGTTGATACTTAACATAAATACATGTTTGCCTTTATCATCATTGTACTGAAGGCTTTACATAATATTGTGATGAGAAGTTAGAGGCTTATAGCTTCTAGTTTCTGCTTTGACTTGAGTCATGCTGCTTCAGTTTCACCAATTATGATTCACGTCCTTCAGTCCTTGAGTGATGTTTTCTAGTGACTGAATGATGGTAACTTAAAATACTTTTGCGGTTCAACCTGGTAACCTTTACCCTGCGATTCTTTTCCAGGTTGTGTCGAGGAGGGGAGTTGCTAGATAGAATACTTTCAAGGTAAATTTTGAGATTTTTTGAGGTACCCTACCCTTGTCATCAATTTCATTATGATAGCTGTTCTGGATTTGTAAACTTCCATTATATGGTTATGTAGGGGTGGAAAATATTCAGAAGATGATGCCAAGGCTGTGTTATTACAGATTTTAAATGTTGTCTCATTTTGCCACCTGCAAGGTGTGGTACATCGAGATCTCAAGCCGGAGGTACTATAATTATTGTGTTTGCATTTATATTTTCTATCTCTGCTAATCACCAAGTATTCAATGACTCGATAAATCATTTGGTTCCGTGAAAGTTAAGTGAACCAATTCCTTCGTGAATCATTAATTTTGCTGGATCGAACTGCTAAGACTTTCAGCAAAACTATCAATCAGTTGCTTGGTTGATGATTAATTTCATAAAATTACAAAAATACAGATGATGTTCAGAACCTCTTCTCACGACAATTCTTTATTTTTAAGATTTTCTAGTCTGGTCTATGTGCATGTCTGTTTGTCACCACTCATCAGGTTTTGAATGAAATGGTTCTATGACTTCTATCGTGATGAATTGATGATTTAAGATATGTCTGCTGTTGGGTCAGAATTTTCTTTTTACATCAAAAGACGAAGATTCATCGTTGAAGGTCATTGACTTTGGCTTATCAGATTTTGTGAAACCAGGTTTGTTATTTTGTTCCTATTTGCAATGGATAGACGTGTAATACGTATATGATTTGCTAAACTCACTCAGAATTTCTCTGTGCCATCTGTTCTGCAGATGAAAAGTTAAATGACATTGTAGGCAGTGCATATTATGTTGCGCCAGAAGTTCTGCACAGATCTTATAGCACAGAGGCTGATGTCTGGAGTGTGGGTGTAATTGCATATATTCTACTATGTGGAAGCAGACCATTCTGGGCTCGTACTGAATCTGGTATCTTTAGAGCTGTCCTAAAAGCTGATCCAAGTTTCATTGAACAACCATGGCCTTCATTATCCTTGGAGGCTAAAGACTTTGTAAAACGCATGTTAAACAAAGATCCGAGAAAAAGAATTACTGCAGCCCAAGCACTTAGTGAGTATATCTGTTGTATTTTCATGGAAGCTATACTTGTTTTTCTATGCAGCTTCTAATTACCTTCTTTTGCAGGTCATCCCTGGCTTAGAAATTATGGAGAAGTAAAAGTTCCTCTTGATGTACTCATCTTCAAACTTCTTAAACTTTATACGCGTTCATCTTCTCTTCGCAAAGCTGCTTTGAGGGTGGGTACTCTATTTTAATATTTACCCTTTAATTGAAAATTTTGATATTAAGAGAAAGAAATCGTGTGATCATACTGGAACAATACAATTGTACGCAATTTCTGTGTTCTCTTGTCACTCTTTTCAATTCAATAAATGTTGCAATTTGCTGTTTTTATGTTCTAAATGCATATTTTTTTGCCAGGCTCTGTCTAAAACATTGACGGTTGATGAACTTTTTTACTTAAAGGAGCAGTTTGCCCTATTGCAACCTAGCAAAAATGGAACCATAAGTTTGGAAAATATTAAAGAGGTAGGTTATTTATGAATGCTAATGGGTTATGATATGAAGGGTTTAATTAAAAAAATCATCATCATTTGCTCAATCTGGTTAGGCCTTGCTGAAAAATGCAACAGATGCCATGAAGGAGTCTCGTGCCCATGAAATTTTGACCTCTGTAAGTTCCTTTTTCGATTTCGTGGATGATGCCATCTTTAAATACACATTCCAACCAGTCTATTGTTTATGTCTCCTTATCCTCCTATGACAGTTAACTGCACTTCAGTATAGAAGAATGGATTTTGAGGAATTCTGTGCAGCTGCCCTAAGTGTCTATCAACTTGAAGCTCTTGAAAGATGGGATCAGCATTCCCGTTGTGCCTATGAACTTTTTGAGAAGGATGGTAACAGGCCCATTATGATTGAAGAGCTGGCTTCAGTAAGTTAACTTTCATTCTTGCGTCTTATCGATTCCATATTCTCATCAGTTGTGCTTATCGCCTCATCTATATTATTGAAATCGGATAATCTGGATATCTTCTTTTGTTGCCATTATACCATTTTTGTTGCCATGTTAGATGCTGAATTGCGGATACACAGTTTACATGATCCTATGGTCCTACCTAATCAAACAGTGAAACAGTAATGTAATGTGCCAAGTTGGTCTGCTGTTTCTTGCTCGTGTTCTCTCATTTATATTATGTTTCTTACTAGTATATTGAGTTTCCATAATTAAGGAAAGATGGGATTTTAATCGGAGACCGAGTGTCCTGGGCTTCAGTGTCAATATATTGGTTTTGTAACTGACAAAAATCAAAGTCCCTTAGATGTGTGCATGTGTGATGATGTTTCAGGAGCTCGGATTGGGGCCCAACATACCCGTTCATGCGGTCCTTCATGACTGGATTCGGCATACTGATGGCAAGCTGAGCTTTCTTGGTTTTGTCAAATTGCTTCATGGAGTGTCATCCAGGACCCTCATCAAACCTCATTAGAATTCATATCATAAAAAGGAGCAGTGTACTCTTTTTGTCTACAGCTCGTGCTTTGTATTGTCTTGGTTTTGTGCCTGTTGGGAGTCTCAAGCAAGGGCGGTCATGACTCATGCCTGGTGCTCTCGGTCTTGACAATGTTTTCAGATGTTGCCTAAAAATGATACTTCCGTGCTGAATGAGAAACCTGTGACGGCAGGACAAAAGAGTTGAGTTTTATTGGCAAACTCCTATAAGAATTACGTTCCTAGTTTCTGCCCACGAAAGGAATGTATGCATCAACTGTTGTTCAAAGCTAGGCAAGGATGTGATTCAATTTTCGTAATATATCGTGTAGTACTGTAGTTATAGCCTTTGGGGGCTGAAGTTGATGACCCAGAGGTTGACCACTCAGGAATCTACAATCCACATTGTTTCACCGTGCTCTAATTTTGTATCTACAGCTTATCATCAATGCTCCGCACAAATTATGTTTTACTGATTTAGGCCGTCAAGAGTAAAAAGCAGGTTTTTTTTTTTTCTATTTTAAATGCTAGTTATTCCTGAAAAAATCACGTTGCTAGAAATTGTTTGCATTTTTCAGAAACAGTTTCCATCTTTGATTTCTACAAAAGGCATTCAAGCCTTCAAGGTAAAGGAATCTGAAACTATCAAGGCAAACAATGTAAAATCTTCATTTCTGCAAAACATCAGTACATTACCCTGCTCGTATCTAGGTCTTGTACAAGTATCAGAGTGTATCTGCCATTAATCTGTAGTATCTAAGTTTTAACTAGTTAATTTAGCGCACTAACTTATGAAAGCTGAAAGAATGAATATGGATATGTATTATAGTCCTAAAGTTTAGGTATCTTTCCATATATAGTAATACAATAATTCCGTTATACTGTGCGCTTTCTGAATATTCTAAGTGGATAAGGAATCACAAATTGCAGTGGCATACCTACATACAAGGAAACGGTGACCTGTTATCATTTAGGGTGCTTCTAAGCACGTGTATAAAAACGGATAAGGTAGTCTGGGAAACCAACAAGCAGAATCATTAATTATTGTGAATTCCATGTTTGTTTCTTCACCACAAGTTCTCCGGCCATGATTGGCATGGCATTCTTAATTTGCTTGGTGTGTACGTGAAGATAGCTAGTCAGCTCCCTCAAACGAGTACAGAAATTATAAATCCTCACGTGATACGGATGCAAACATGGTGCATTTGGGGAGATATCAGACATGCATCCTGAATATGTTTACATAAGTACTCCGTATTCAGTAGAGACTTTTTCTGCATGTGTATAGTCTTTTTCGTCCCCTATAAATCTTTGGTGGCATTTGAATTTGGTGTCTGAAAATCACTGAAATAGGCTTTAAATTTGGGGTAGACAATTGGCTTCACTAGCTAAAACACAGTTCTTATTGTCTAACTGGTTCTCCATGGGGTAATTTATGCCCCATTTCTGAGCTATATATTGTTTGTGTATTGCATATTCAAATGTTCTTCTTATTATTGAAAAGGATCGGTCAAAGGACATATGGTTCTTGGTTGACAGTATCAATGACCAATTGGGTGCGAAAACATCTGATTCCATGAAAAAATTTCATAATTTTGGACAGAAGACGATGTAAAATGGAAACAAAAGGAACTCATTACATTAAATTCAAATGAAACCGTCAATGCAGAAGCTCTGTTTATGGAGGAATAGAGTAATTAATAGAGGTACCTGCTTCATTGCCTTGCCAAAAGCAACCCGAAAATGACAAAAAAAAAAAAAGGAAAATAGAAACATGTTCTATGTACTTCTGTGTATCTTAGCTCTTATAAATTACAGGCCTACAATTTGCTCAGGGGCGAAGAAGAAAATGAAATATTGCACAAAATTGTTATGGATGTATAATGTACCTGAAACTGAAATCATATGGTATCACTTCTACTAAATCTGAAAGAGAATTATTTCCTTTTCTCTCAAGGAAGCTATATACTTCTTTCCTAAGTCTATCAGGTAACTGAAGACAAATCCAATCAACCAATGAGTTCAAGTCCTTCGCAAAGTCAAGTTGATACCAATCTAACAACTTCGGTATTGAGAGCTTGTCGTTCTTTAACAATCCAACTGCTGCCTGCAGATACTCTCTCTTTGCTACCTCCAACTCACTCTCAATTTGAGATGCCGTGTACACCTTCACCTATATTTACAAGACACCAAGTCACGACGAGCAAAAAGAGAAGACTCGGTGCAAATAGAGGAAAACTATTTTAAGTGTCGTGAATTTTTTTGAAAGATCTCATCAGCTTTACATATTCCTCCCACTGTCCCACTTTAATTAATATGTACTCCTTTTTCTGGATGTTACTCTATATGATTTCTTTTGATTAAAAGTTTACTACTCCGTATTCACTTATAACCCTTATTTTCTGCGCAGATACCAGTGTATAGATTATTATGGGAGTATGGAGTGGTGAATATAGTGTCTCATTATCTCTATATCTTCCAACCTTAATATCAAGCAATAAAGTTCCTTTATTGGACACTATAACTTCATGCGAATGTGGTTGAACTATTGTCATTTGTCTAGGAGGGCATCCATAAGACCATAAGGACCTGAAGTGTTTTATTAATTCAAAGATCAGACTTTCGAGAAAAACTCACCGCAGGAGATGACCAACTTCCACAGGACAAGGCAAATGTGACCAAGGGTTCTACGCACTCCAAACCAAACATCTCACTTGCCTTCAAATCATCACCTTTTGCTGTTTTTTTGCGACCCTGCCAAGAAGATAAGGTGGATTAAGTTCAGTAAACCCAATATATGTGGGTACTGATTTACTAAAAGCTCAGTTCATCTCTGTTTAGGGGATAAAAATAAAGACAATGAAGTTACCTGTTTTAAATAGAAAGGTAATCTTAAAATAAAATGCTCAATTGTGATTGCATTCATTCTCTGACCTCCCACAGTTATAGTCGCCTGTTAAATATAGTTAAGTTTAGTAAAACACTGTGCATTGGAAGAACTCCATAATATACTGTTTTCTAGGAAAACAATGGAACCTAGCCCAAACAATGGAAACTAGCCCAGGCATCAGGGAATCTTACCTCACGCATCAGTAAGACAACCTTTTCTGGACTCTCGGGTATCCCATGATCCAGAAAAGCCTGAAAGTGGCATAGCCTTAGCACAAAAACACAACTCTTAAGTTAAAGTTTTAGAATAGTACTCAGCATCGACCCCTTACATTCATCAAGCAGGCATTGTAAGTGTTAATCCAGAATGCAAGCTTATGCTGGTGACTAAGACCCTCCAAGCTGACTCTAGCAAGCTTTCCAAAGAGAAGCCTAGATGCATACATAATTAAGCTAAGTGATTATGTCAAGGCAAGTTAAGAAAAAGTAGGTTGTGAGAGTTTAGGAAAATGCAGCTACTGACTTGAGTTTATGAAGCAAGAATAAGGCATTTCTTTTCCGCTTAAGATCAAATGAGATGTCATCGACTACGCAGAAATCCTTGTAAGCCCCAATATCTCTATCCTTGAATCCAGCAGAAGTATTATACGGATCCTGAAAGTCCAGGTCTTTCTTGTTCTGGCGAGAGACAAACGATAAAGAATATGGTGAAGTCTCCAATTGAGTAGCTTTATCATTTGCTGCGCTCATTCTTATAAAAATGCTACATAAACACTTCAATATATCCTCTGAGATTTTGTTCGGTTCACTGTCTCCTCCCAGCTCTTTGTTTATTGGCTGAAAAACAGAAAATGGAATACTTATGACAGAAAAGAACTTGTGTCATGTTCCAATTAACACTGCGGAACATACTATACCTGCTTATGAGATAATTGACGCTTGAAAGAAGACCTTTTAACCGGTGTCTTGACCCTGGAAAGTTTTCTCTCTGAGAATTGTGTATTTCTGAAGGAAATTGAACACTCTTTATAATCTTCTCCTTGCCCCTTTTTTGCAGACTCCAAGGGAGAATCAGGATCACCTACGTCTTGTTTTGCATTCATCAAATCACTAGAGTTTCGTCTAATATGATGAGAAATACAGTGAGTATTTCGGATGGGATTTCTAAGTAGAGTTTCTCCCCGTCCACAATTTTCCATAGAATCTGCAGTTGAGTTTGGTTCATCCACATCACCTTTCCCATTAATCAAATCACTAGAACTTTGCCTAGTTTGATCAGAAGCAATGTCAGATGAAGTTGAGGCCGTTCTCGCTAGAGATAGCGAAGACCGATCAGACACAATGTCAGATGATGTTGACGCCGTTCTAACAACTGATAAAGGCGATATCTCCGAATCAGATTGATCTTCTTTAGAAAAACATCTACTCAAAATCCTCTTGTAGTAATCCACAGGACTATCCAGTTTCCTCTTTGAACAAATGAAAACTGCTTCCTGGTATAAATTATGTCTGTATGTCACAACCTGCTCTTCCAGCCGAACCACCTCCTCTTCCAGGACAGCAATCTCTGCAAGTAACTCCTGTGTCTGTTATCAAAAGAACCACATTTGAAAAACCACATTAAGACTGGAAAAAGATGTGATTACAAGACTACTTGAGCTGAATTCCATCCAACTACTATCAACTAAAAAGGAGCAACCAGCTAAATGATGACATTAATCTATAGATCTACTACCCCAATAGAAAAGAGTGTAACTTACATTTGGAGGGAGATAAGGAGGCAGACGAGGAAGAGCACCCAAAGGCCTATTGAAAGCTCTTTGGAGGGCCCTATGTATGTTTTCTTCTTCTCTGAGCTTCTTCTTCAGCCTATCTACCTGAAATCCAATCCCCAGGTGATTAATTGAATAAAAAAAAATCGAGGAAAAAGGCCAATTTCATACATCTTGCAACAAGGTCAATTTATGTAGGAAATGTTCGATACTTACATCTTGCAACAAGGCCAATTTCTTCTCTTTGCTCCTTTGGCTTCCACTGATTGAAGGTTTATCAAATCCTGCTGATCGAGTTCCCTGAATCTCCACCTTGTTCGCCTAAAAAAATTGCCGAATTCGGAACAATTATTAATAACTTACATCAATCCAAAATAAAAACCAGCAGATATCTGAAAAAAAAAGACACTAAACAAAAACACAAATGCAGAAAAGGACAGTTCAGTTCTATCTTTAATGAAAAATGGAAAGATTGATTAAAAGCAGCTTGCTTACTTTGTCTAACTCAAAAGAAATGGAAGTTGTAGCCGTTTCCATCTCTTTTCTGTAATCAAACCCAGTGAAAGAAACTACTACATATAATTGCTGAAACCCAGAAAGATTCAATCTTTACAAAGCATATTTAGTATTTTACAATACCCCATTTGCCTAAAATTAATAAACATGAAATAAAATTGAGGGAATAACATTTGTACAGCAAATTGAATAGACCTACCAAGAAATTTTCAAATGACAGCTGGAGTAATACGCTAAAAATTCAATAATATTAACAACAAAAATTGACGAGTGAGATCCGTACATTTTGACGATTCAAAGGGCACTTGCGAATCTGTTGAGACGTGCGGGGTTTAGTGTTCATCTTTTTCACTTCATGGGCAGCATGCACGCCAGCATTTAAGCTATTTCTTTAATATTACTCCAACAACAAAAACCCAAACCCATAAAATTAAAAAAAAAAAAAAACAAATTAAGAAAACTCTCGGAGTCAATTCAACAAACAGGTGGTAATCAACTGATGAATTAGCAAAGCCAGAAAAATAAAAAGAAACAGAGTAAGTGGATGTTTTTGATTAATCAAAAAGAATTGAATTTGAAGTTTTTGAACTGAAAATGGGTTTGAAAAGGTAGCAGAGTTAGAGCGGGAAAGGGTTTGAATTGGATTATGAAAGACACCAATAAAACAGAAATGAGCCTGGATTTTGCTGATCCCAGTTTTTATTTTTGGAAGAAGATCAACAATAATATTTTTAAAATAAAAAATCCAAAGTCAGTGAGTCAGTGATACTCTTGATAAATTCAGTTTCCAGAGGAAGGAGAAGGGAAGAAGAAAATCTTTGGGAAGTGTGAGTGAGACAAAGGTGTGGTAGGAAGTAAGGACGAGTACGAATTCAATAGAGTTCCAGCGTTTGAGCTTAAACGGCGTTCAATGCTTTACTTTAATGTATTGTCAATTTTGTAGGATTATTTTCTTGTTTTTTATTTCATTTTTGTAGCAGAAATTAGAGTACAAATTTATTAAATGAATGGGTGTAAAAATGAAAGGCAAAAAAGGAGGGTTGATCTGGCAGCGAGGCAAGACATAGACACTTTGGAATTTGGAGCCAGTGATGAGCGACTGTAGTACAGTACAAAAGCGGGACTCTGCACTCTGTTATGTGTGTGTGTGTGTTGGGTGACTGTGACGCCAACCTTGTTCCATCATGAACACCCCAGCGTGCTCCAATTATTTTACCAACCAAAATCTTTACAAAAGGTTGCATGAGTACTGAGTATCGAGAAAATCAACCTTGTTGTGTCATTGTTTGGCCATTTACTCTTTTAAAGTGATATAAGGCCAAGGCCGGGTTACTGAAGATTGATCAAATAATCCCTTTATTTCTTGTACCTGCATGCTTATCCATTTGATCATTAATTAATTTGAGCTCTATAACCAATCATAATTGGTTCCCACATGTTAATGATTATATTAATTTCTGTAATTCATCCCAGTTACAAGTTGACAACGATCATTAGAGATAATTAATTAGAAGAACGAGTTTCCATTAGAACGGCCAAAAGGATTGTAAATCAAGCAATGAACACATGCCATTTAATGATTTGCGATGAAAGATACTAAAGCAAATGGTAAATGATAATTACAAGCGTAATTACGCACTTACCTGATTGGCTTACTAATTACTGATCCATTTATGTTGGTATAGGCCCTAGAGGCCTAGATCATTAGGAAAGGTATTGTGACTGTGTGACTGTGAAAATTATTTACATGAAATATATTTCTCCATGATATTCTTGTCTTATTAGGATTTTCAATAGGTACCCATTATTTTTGAAAATTACACACTTTACTTCTTAAGTTTTATAAGTGAGTAAACGATGCCCTTACTGTAAATAAAATGTTGGAGGAAAGGTGGGAGAATCCTTTGATTTACGAGAATATTTACTATAGAAAAGGGGTTTAAAAGATTGACTGTATAAGAAAAAAGAAACTAACAACATCTTTAATATTAAATCAGGGTTTCTTAGGCCTTTCATGCAAAGGTGGTTGCATGTTTTCAAGTTTTGAAGTCGCTTCTCACTATGGATTTGTAAAAAGTACGTCTACTCATTAACTCTCACATTTTAGTATCCTGAAAGATCAATAAAGATCTATATATGAGAAGGTTTTTATAGGACGAGGAAAATCCTTTTGAAGTATGCATAATTTTCAAGGTTCTTAAAGACCAGATTCGATATACTTATGACTTAACTATTTCTAGTAGACGCACTTTAATTTCTTTTTCGTAATTTTCTTTAAGCGTGTGTTCCACTGTGTAAAAAAAAATTATTACACTTGAGAGGTTTAAAGTGTAACATGCAAAAGAAAAAAGTTCGAATAAGAAAATCTAACAACAAAAGGGCACCGTGTTAAACTAAAATTAAAATAATACCACTTTTTTCTTTATTCTTACAGGAAAATAATAACACATTTAGATAATCAGATACATGATTAAACATTTGCAATGGGACAAGACTGGCTTACCTCAAAACACGACTAAGGCATTATCAAATTTACTTCCTTTGTCTCTAACTTTTTTTTTATCATTTGACTTTTAACATTCTATAAAACATATCTTAAAACGTTACCTCTAATTTCATAATTAAGACAAACAATCATAAAAATTATATATTCTAAAAATTTACATTTAGATACGTCTAATAAAATTTCACTTGAATATATTATTCTTATAACATGATAAAAACTTGTGATCAAACTTTTTAAATTTTGATTTTAAAAATAAAAATGGGATAAAAATAAAGGGACGTAGAGAAAATACTCCAAAATAGAGCTTACATGGTCCTCTGCTGGTAGTGGTAATAATAGAATGTTCATTTGATTATTAAACAAGATGTTGGCTGGCATCCCTCAATTATTCAATTGCACGAAAGAACACAGCTGACAAAAGCCTAGATGAGGGTCATCAAAACACTAAATAAAGTATTAGTTCAATTAGCATACATGTGGGCACATTACAAGCTAAGGCTGAAACATGGATGATGGACCACTACATTACATTATGTCTTCCAATCCTTCAATTCCAGAACCGCTGCCACTGCTAAGGCTAATCAAAGCCTTTTACAGGACAGGCAAAGCACAACCTTTTGAACCAAAACTGACCACTATTTTATGATTCTTAGATTATAATACTGTGTTGGACGCTTGTTCTGTCTCTATCGCATGTCGTTTCCCCTCCCCTCTTCTTATTTTGCTAACGAAAAAGGGCGTAAATAACTTACACACCCCACTCTTAATACTATTAACTATTAAGTAGATAGTTCAGTCATAGACCCTCGTGGTTAACCCTAGTCCCTAGAGACAATGATAATCGAGCATGTTGATCACGAGTCGAACCAAATTCGACTTTGACTTTAAATAAGGTTGTCTTCTCACTTACATAGCTTCAAATTGTTAAGCTTGAATCCAAAAGCTCTATTTATGGTCAATCTCTATGAGCAAGTTCATTTTAGGCCCCTTTTTTTTTTCTAAATGCTCCTTACTTTTCATCATCCCCTTTTTTTTTTTCTAATTAAGCAAATTAAATAAAGTGATATAAAAAATAATACAAAATGGTTTTTAAGATTTTCCATTCAAAAAGTAAACTAAACTTACTAACCTGGTCATAACATTTTCAAATTAAATTTTGACTTGCTCAATTCAATGCATAAAGGTTTCAAGTCGATTTAGAGTTAACCCTAATTAGAAATATTGAAAAATTCAAATTTGAGTAATCCCAGAGAATAGCCTCATATCCTAGCTCATTATCTCCTCTTGCTAGTAATCAAAAATTCCCAATTGTGTATGCCATCCCTTTCCATCCACCTAACTCAGCTATTCTATGAAGTTATTTCACATTACGATCTTGCAACAGTGACATAAATTCTGTGAAATTACACGCCTGTCTTTCATCCTAATCAAGCCAGTAACCATTATTCTTTCAACTGTTACAACACAACACCAGCAAACATGAAAGCTACCTGTTCATACAGCCAATTCATGCTAAGCTTTAGGTCCCCTGAGAATCAAAGCATCGTTAAGCTTTGTGGTCGCATACACCATCGATGACGACGTGACTTTTGCATGCACGTTCATAATGGACCACATTGATCTCGGCAAAATCATTACTATTAACATAGTTTCTTAACCTTTGAAGACTTTAACCGTCGAACGAACCACCATACCTTGTTCATTACTCCTTACAAGTTGAAACTAAAAACCTCCACCGGATTGAGCTAAGACTTTGAACATCAGTCTTAGTCAGGTAGCTAGGTCTCTATTACTTAAATTAAGTTATAATAGGGACAAATAATTCGAGATAGATGGATATGATTTCAGTGGAAGTCGTTGCATGATTTATCAAGAAAGGGACGTTACCCGTTACAAACAAATAAGTGTGACGTAACAAAATATGCAAAAGACAAGATATAGGTAAAAGGCAGCAATCAACAGGCCAGATCGTTATGGTATGTGTGTCATTCGTTCCTAACTTATCAACATTAGTGTTTACCCCGCATTAAACCAAAAATAATGCATGATTAGCGCGAACATTGTTAATCATCTTAAGGCTCGTGAGGAAATCTATACAACTAATGTGGATTGTCTTAAGTATTAGATTTTTCACAAATTGTGTAAATTGCCATAATAAAATGTACTTAATGTCACTATAGTTTACATCATCAGGCGGAATCTAGGATCAGACCTAGGAATCAAGGGTAAAAACTCATGAAAGACCATTTGGGAGGCCATGTAAAACCTTTAGACCATATACGTTAGGGTTAGGGGTGTCAAATCAGATTGTCGGTACGAGTTTGGTTTGGTACTAATGGGTTCGTTACTGTCGAATCGGGTTGGAACGAGTTGTTAATTATTTTTGAATTGGTTCGATTTGATTTCGAGTTAAAAATCGGATCGAGTTCAATCAATTATTTTTTAATTTTCGGTCCGAGTTCGGTCGGTTCGGGTTTGACAGGGTTATGAAGGTTTATTTCGGGTGTGGTCGACTTTGGGCCGAGTCCAATTTGGACGGGTTAAGACAGTTTATTTTGGGCCATTTCGAGACAATATGGTTCAATTCATGATTATTTTTCAATTATGATGTAAATCGCATTTTACAAGTTAGCTTAAATTCATGATTATTTAGTTTCTATTATGCACTTGTCAATTCTTTGACAATAAACAGTATTGTTAAGATCATGATTTTATTTTGATATGACGGACTTGGTAGGATCTGATCGAATCATAGAATCATGAGATCCTACATAATAACGTATTTACACTTGTAACTCACAACTTTTATCAACAATTTTCTTATTTTTTTATATTGTTTTGAAGAAAAAGGACAATTTATAAAATTATAAATTATTAAAAAATCATAATCATCAACTTATTGGAAACCAATACAAATTAAGTATAAAGATATGAATTTGTTATTTCCATAAAAATATCAATCATCATATCCAAAAATCATAATCTTATTCAAATTCGGTAAAACTAGGGGTGTGCAAAATAACCGTAACCGTTAATCGTGTATAACTTGTTCATATTAACAATTATTTTACCGAACCATCAAGAATTAATAGTTACGATTACGATAATAAAATTTTTGTAAAGGTTAACCGTCGGTTAATCGATATTATTATTTAAAAAAACTAAACCTAAAAGGCTAAAACATGAATGAATGTCACAAGTTTTTTTATGCATGATCAAACCTTGTGTAAATATGTGTTATTACTGTTGTAGAAGATCCAAATGAGCTAAGGAATCATACAAGTAGTTTCACAATATTAGGTGTATAAGTGCATAAAAATGGAATGAAATGATTAACCGTTAAATATCGGTTAACCGTTTATCGGTCACCATTACTTAAAGGTACAGTTACGATTAGCCTTTTCCAATAACCGTTATAACGGTTAGCCGTACCGTTAAGGCTTAACGAAATACACTTAACCGTTTATGAACACCCCTAGTTAAAAACCAACTAATGATGCTCCATTAACATTTCAATCAAATATGGAGCCCTAAAAATCAACTAGTGTACCAAACGTTTCTGATTAAATGATAAGGATTAACTAACTATATATCTATAAGTGATATACAATTGACTAAGATTTTGCATCTTGGTAAAGTATCATAGTAAGATACTAATGAAATTACGTTCTATGATTCTATCTACTTAAATTTTAAATAATTTAATTAGCAATATTATTAGATTTGAGCATTTTTAGTTGTTTTTGTGTTCGAAAAGATATAGTGGATGTTAATTAATAACGAATGAAAGTCTATTGTATTAGATAGTTTAAACTTCTTTTGTTGTTTTTTTTTGCAATTATCAATTTTTTAATTTTTATAAATTATTTAAATAAAATAATTCTAAATTTATAATTAAAATTTTTACGTGCTTATCATTAATTTTGTAGAAATATCTTATTTTTTATGAGGTTGTAAAAAACTGTAACAGAATATAAAATATTCTTTTGTATGAAAGGTAAGTTTGTTACAGAACCTCTCTCTCTCTCTCTCTCTCTCTCTCTCTAACAATTAGGCATTCTTAGAACATAAGTTATAAATTTTGTAATTTAACATGTAGTTGGTAAAAATTTGGTGATGTTTGAATATATTTTTTAATTTTTGGAATCTTTGAAATTTTGAAATTTTATGAAATAGTAGCTTAGTACATTTGAAAAAAGTATAGAACATTAAAAGAAGACGTTAGAACAATAGAATATTATTTTAGAACAATGAAAATAATAGTTTATAACAATAACACAAAATTTTAGAACAATAAGGCATACTTTAAATATTTGAACAGAAGTTATACTTGACGTTAATTTAATGATGTTTGAATATGTTCTTATTTCAAAATGTTTGAAATTTTGAAATTTTATGAAACACTAGCTTAGTACATTTGAAAAAAAATATAGAACATTGGAAGAAGACGTCAGAACAATAGGAGACCAGTTTAGAACAATGTGAACATTCGTTTAGAACAATAACACAAATTTTAAAATAATAAGGCATACTTAGAAAGAAGTTATAAATTTTATAATTTGACATGTAGTTGGTAAAATTTGGTGATGTTTGAATATTTTTTATTATTGGAATCTTTGAAATTTTGAAATTTTATGAAATAATAGCTTAGTACATTTGAAAAAAATATAAAACATTAGAAGAAGACGTTAGAACAATAGAAGATTATTTTAGAACAATTGGAATAATAGTTTAGAACAATAACACAAAATTTTAAAACAATAAGACATACTTTAAACATTTGAACAGAAGTTATACTTGAAGTTAATTTTGTGATGTTTGAATATGTTCTTATTTCGAAATGTTTGAAATTTTATGAAACACTAGCACTTACATTTGAAAAAAAATATAGAACATTAGAAGAAGACGTCAGAACAATAGGATACCAGTTTAGAACAATGCGAACATTCGTTTATTTAGATCAAAAGTAATAAATTTTGTAATTTGACATGTAGTTGGTTAAAATTTGACAGATATGTTCTAAATTTCTGTTATATTATTCTAAACTATTGATCTAATGTTCTAAACTTCTGCCTATTGTTCTAAACTTCTATTCTAATGTTCTAAACTTTTGTTTTAATGTTCTAAACTTTTGTTATATTGTTATAAACTATTGTCCCAATGTTCTAAACTTCTAATCTATTGTTCTAAACTTCTAATCTATTGTTCTAAACTTCTGTTCTATTGTTATATCGTTCTAAACTTCCATTTTATTGTTCTAAACAATTATTCTAATGTTCTAAACTCCTGTTCTAATGTTCTAAAGTTTCGTTCTATTGTTTAAAAGTTCTATTGTTCTAAAATATTGTCCTAATGTTCTAAACTTCTATTCTATTGTTCTAAACTTCTGTTCTATTGTTCTAAATGTTTGTTCTAATGTTCAAAACATCAGGATTAGACCTTAGAACACTAGTATTAAACTTTAGAATATCAATATTAGACCTTAGACAATAGAATAAATATTTAAAACATACGTGTCAATCTTTAGAACAATAAAATAGAAGTTTAGAATAATTACATACAAGTTTAGAACAATAAAATAAAAGTTTACAATATTAAAACACTAGTTTAGAACAATAGAACAGAAGCTTAGAATATTAAAATAATAGTTTAGAACAATAGAATAGATATTTAGAATATTAGAACAATAGTTTAGAATAATAGAACAGAAGCTTAGAATATTAGAATAATAGTTTAGAATAATATAACAGAAGCTTAGAATATTAGAATAATAGTTTAGAATAAGAGAACAGAAGTTTAAAACATTAGAAAAATAGAATAGAAGTTTAGAATAACGAAACAAATCTTTAGAATAATAAAACATAAGTTTAAAACATTAGAACAAAAGTTTAGAACAATAGAACATACATTCACAACAATAGAATAGAAGTTTAGAACAAATGTTTTCGAGAAAAGTACAGCTGCAATGATGTCAGATGGTACAACTTTTTTTTTGGGTTTTGCAAAAAGTAGTTTTTGTCTCATTATTTTTCTGAAAATAGGGAAACGTGTGTCAGTTTTTTTTTTTAAATTCAAGAAGTGTGTCAGTTTTGTCATTATTTACGCTTTTGACATTCTTTTTCACTCAATCTCGTCCGTTAGATTTAGAGATTATATAGTGTAAAATTGATTCTTATTTAGCAAAGGGTTCTCATATATATTCCTGTAATATCAGATTGATGATCATAATACAATACAATAATATTTTTCTCTTCTCTTGATTTACTCTCCAGTATTCTCTCTCTGTAATCCGCCATAACTGGCACAGAGCTTCAGCATTTGCTTCATCTCTATGGTTAGATAGAAGAACATCCTAGTCATAGGCAAGGGGAATTCAATAGGGTGACAATCTTTTCCTAGTCATAACACGGAGAACAATGCTATAGGCAAGGCGAGGAATAATCTGAAAAGCGACAACAATGATCAACTTGTAACCTGAGCTGTTTGAAAAGATAAGGGAAAGAAGGTGATTTAGTTGATCTCAATTAGGGAAGAAGACTCCTCAAACTTGTAAGCTAATGAAGAAGACATCCTAGTCATCGAATTCATTGATGAAGGGTGTAGAGGGTCAGTTTTTTCTCATTCTTGATACACTGATGGTATAAGTAGTCGTCTACATCGACACGATGTTCAAATTCTTAATTGACGGATCCAGCTTTTCAATATCCTGTACAATAGCACGTATAAGCAAATGGAGCCAGGTGACAAGCACCTCAAACATTTATTCGTCCTTGTCATCAATTTCTTATGGGTTGTCGGATCAAGGGATTAGGCGGACTATCTCCAAATGCCTAGGACCTAATTATTAGAGTTTTAAAACTCAGTTAAAATGATTATTTAGAGTCACTCATATTGGATGGTTCCAATCACAAAATATGGCCTAGTATCATCTTATATGACTCAAAGTAAGCAAATAAAGGTGTCTTCTTTTCGGCCTCAAATTATCTAAAATGACTAAATTTTTACGATTAATATACACCATTTTGGGATATTTTACAAAAAAAATCCAAAATTAAACTAATGATTATGGATGGTTGCAAAGTTCATATGAGAAGATTTGGAATCATTAGTGCCTAAGATTTGGTCTCTAAAGGGTTATGACCGAGTTCAAGATTTAATTGTAAGAATAATTATTAAAAAAAAAGATTTAAATACTTGTATTTGGTCAAATTAGACTGTTTGAAACAAATATAATTTTATATAATATAAAAATATTACGTAGTTGTAAGTGTAAAGATGGACGATGACTCAATAGTTATTTAAACAATAATATGGTAACTTCTATTAGGATAATATTACATATTAGTATAGGAGTTTAGTCGGGTCCTAAATTGATTGTCATCCTTATATGTGACAGATTTTTTTACGTATGATTTTGTCTAACATAAGAATATGGGAAAACGACCTTTGTTCTAACTACAGCGTGATCCTTCCATAACCAACTATTCATGACTTCTTGAGATGGAACCTCTACTCCGATTCTTCTTTCATTCCTAGCTTACGCCCATTTTTCATGTCTTATACCAATATTTAACATGTCATATCTTTAATACGAAAGCTGGTATTATTACTTCTGGTAACAAACAAATATTCAACAGATTTTTGTCTGCGTTTGTCGAACTATTCGAATTTAGATGCATGTCATTCGCTCATTTGTTAGCTTTTGTTTAAGCCCAGGTGGGTAACGTAACATTCTTTGGGCCTTCCAATCACTGGTCACAACTGTTATAGACTAGTTCATGGCCCAGTTATCTGACAATATTATGGCCATAGTTGGGCCTTGTTTCTTGTTAACATATGGAAAGGGAGTAATAGAAAATATGGGCTTGATTTAGGCTTTATTCCAGTCTAAATGGTTTATTATGTTATTAATGCCTAATCAGGCCATGCTTTGGAGGCCAATTTTAATATTTGATTTTATTTAAGAAATTCAAAAGATCATTATTGTTGTCCAATCAAGATATCGTCCATACTCCATACTCAAAATGAGTTCATTTATAATAGTTGACACTTGAAAGGTGACAAGGGTTTAGCATCACAGAAAATATCATGTATACATTAACGAATTCGTGTACATGTCCATTTTTTTAAAAACGGATACGATGATCACGAGTAAAGATCAAGGGTTTCATAGCTTTCAGAAGCATAAACTTTGTTTCAAGTATCTAAGTTGACACTAATCACTAATGGAAGAGCCAAGATTCCAAGACAAACTTATATCATGAACCGTGTATAAAAAAATTTGAACGTTTAGCCTGACACTCAATCTAATCTAATTAACTCCGTAATACATCTACTTTTTATCGTTAACAATGTAATAAGATGCCTTTACAAAGTAGTATGCCGACACCGATCACTTCCTTACTGTCCCTCTTCTTTTATTTACATACTTTTTTTTTTGACGTTCTAAATCTTTTACAAACTTATATTATGGATCACAACAATAGTATTATGATACATACAGTATATGCATAAACCAAGGTCTATAACGGGCCGGGTCATGCAACAATCATTTTATTACTAGAGTTGAAGTCCATGTAATGTATAATTTATTTATTTATTTATTATAATAACAATAACAATATCAATAATTTAATATTTGATAATATATTTTTTAACATTGTTTAAAAGTTTAATCCCAAAGGTTATATCTAGAAAAATGTCATATTCATTTGGCTTTGTTATAAAAAAAAAGAAGGTATTTTTGCCATGGTTAAGATAAAAAGAATATGTTTGATATTCAACATAACAAATCTGATGGATTTTAATTCAAAAGATGTAAACATAACAAAAATTGAACAAAATTTTATTGTAGATAAGTTTGAATTATATTTAAATTTTTATCTTCGAATAAATTTCAGCATCTGTGAGATAATTACGTATCCTATTAAAAAAGAATCAAGCATTCCGATCCTTCAAACATGAAAACTCTTTATTGGATCATATATAGTGAGTTGGATCTAATTTGTTTATTTTTTGATAGAGTATCATGTAGAGAACACTTTATAACTCATAAGCTACAGTGTAGCTGCCTAACAAAAAGAAGCTAGAGCCTAAAATTTCTTAATATTTCACTCTGACTATTACATGAAAGCAATGTACTATTTTCTACCCATCTACAATGAGTGGGTCTTCATTCTTCAACAACCTTCCAAAATCACTAGCATAATTCACAACGCTAAACATCACTAAAATTATATATAGTCAAATATTTTGATATGCGGTTCATGCTTGGTGAGAAAAAGTTGCACTTTCTTGGGGTATCTAGAATGCTCGATTTCGTACCTAGAATATAAGTATTTGCTTGTCTAATACATACGGGAGAAAGTACACAATAATATAAAGGAAACTGTTGATTATGGGAGATTCACAAGTCGAACACGTGATATTTTCACATAAGGTTTTAAGAACCTTTAGAGAACCCTTGATCTCTTCTATTCCCTTTTAAACTTGACCTAATGAACAAACCAAACATAAATCATGAGAAAATCAAATGGAACGACAAACTGATAATGAAGAAGTAAGGCAAGCGTGGTTCATGGTGTTGAGTGGAACAACCATTCTTCTGGGAGGTTGTAAGATCTAGTGATTTTATCAAGATTATTTGAAACGCCTAACAGGACATATTAGTAGGTGTTATGCATTATTGCCAAGCAATAACCGAATAAGCTCCACTAAGTTCTTCGATCACGTTTACCGTCTCTTTATATTTGCTCTATTTTTATTTATTAAGTTAGAGCGGGAAGAGGACGGACGTTCAGACTGTTTCTGAAATCGAGGAATAGTTGACGTGGTAGACCCTTGGTAAATATATTCGCATATTGATAAGATGAAGGAATGTGAAGAACCCGTACATAACCTAATGCAACCTTCTCACGCACAAAATGGATGTCCATCTCGCTATGTTTCGTGCGTTGGTGATGTACAGGGTTACTAGCAGATAAGTATACAGTGGATACATTGTTACAATAAACCAAAGTTACTTGTTGAACAGGACAATGGAGCTCGAGAAGCAGATTCCGTAGCCAACAAGATTCAGCTACAACATTTACAACACCTCTTTATTCTGCCTCGGCACTAGATCGAGTTAAGGTAGCCTGTCGCTTTGCTGACCAAGAAACTAGATTCTCACAAAAAAAAATACGCAATACCCTGAAGTGGATCGACGAGTGTCGGGACTACCACCCCAATCAGCATATGTATAAGCCACAAGGTGGTTAGACTTGGATGGAAAAGGATATAACCCGTAATCTGAGGTGCCCTTCACATATCTGATTATACGCTTCAAAGCTGAGAAATGAGGCTCCCTCGGGTCATGCATGAATAAACAAATTTATGTCAGGACGGGTGAAGGTAAGGTGTTGTAGTGCTCAGCCAAACTCCGATACAAAGATGGATCTGTAACTGGGACCCCGACAGCGGCACTAAGTTTTGAGTTAGTGTCAACAGGAGTAGCAATGGGCTTGCAACCATCATTTTGGCCCTATGAATTATCTCTTCTGTGTACTTTTTCTGACAAAGAAACATATTATGTTGAGAACGAGTAACAAATATTCCCAAAAAGTAACTTAATTGACCAAGATCCGTTATGGAGAATTCTAATTTAAGAAGATTGATGATGGTGTTTTTTAACGAGTCCGAGGAAGTAGTAATGACATTATCATCTACATAGAGCAATAAATAGGTAGTCAAATTACCTCGACAGAAGATGAAGAGGGAATTATCACATGTGCTACATCTGAAGCCAATTCGTACCAGATAAGAGGCAAAACGCTGATACCATGCCCGAGGAGCCTATTTCAAACCATAGAGAGATTTTCGAAGGCGACAGACAAAAGTAGGAGCACTATGATTGACAAAACCAGGCGGTTGGTGCATATACACTGTTTCTTTCAGGTCACCATGGAGAAACGCATTTTTGACATCTAACTAATGAATAGGCCAATTATAGGACATAGCAATGCTAAGAACAGTGCGAATAGTTGATTGTTTGATGGTGCGAATCATGTACATGGTTTTTTCATTTTGGGAGGAAGTGTGTGGGTATGAAAATCAAAAGTGTAATCCATGATTGGTATAGAAATTGTGGAAAGAGGAGTTGTCAAACTCTCGACCATTGTCACATTGAAAGGTTTTGATGTTTTTTTCAAATTGAGTAGTAACATAGGCTTGAAACCGAAGAAAGATATCGAAAACTTGAGATTTGAATTTAATAGGATACACCCAAGTAAAATGCGAGAAATCATCAAGTAGTACCAAAAAATATTTATGTCCTAATCTGCTAGGAATTGGAGATGTCCATAAATATGCATGTATTATATTGAAGGGTGCAAAAGTAATAGAAGAAGATGAATTAAAAGGAAGTCTAATATGTTTACATATAGAACAAGAATAGCAAAAAGAAGTTTGAGACGCATTATTACGTTGGATCAATTTCTTGCTAATTAACCTATTTAAGACGGAGGCCCCGGGATGACCAAAGCGACTATGCCACGTAGAGGGAGAGATAGCTGCTAGAGAAAGAGGATTCTTATGTGATGTAGCTGAATGATTTAATGGATACGGGTCCCACACACTACTACATCTCGCTAAGTGTTTTCCCGTACTGAGATTCTTCACAGAAAAACCATAAGGGTCAAATTCGAAAGAAACAGAGTTGTCAGATGTGAATTGCCGAACTATAATAAGGTTTTTAATTATGTTGGTAGTAAATAGGACATTTTTTTAGGGTAAATTTGGTGTAAGGTACGGGTGTAGTAGTTGTGCCATAACCGTGAATTGGAATGCGTTTACCATCACCAACTAAAATAAAATGAGGAGAGCTCAAATTAAACAGTTTAGTAATATTACCAGGATTATTGGTGAGATGTGAGGAAGCCCCCGTATTCATATACCAACTATTGTCGGGTTGTTGAAGGGTCATCGAAATGTATGCTTGACATAAGTCTGTTGGGGACGTAAGTGGCCCATGGTGATGCATCAGGGTGATCATTGCGTGTTGTTGGGCCGAAAGTGGAGGACAACCCAAGATGCTGTGAGATGGGCGAGGTGGGTTGGATTGCATTATGGGGTAAGGAACTAAGGACATGGGGGGAGGCCCACGTGCTAGGCTGCCGGTTAGGGTTCCAATTACCATGTTGTTGCTGTTGCCCCATAGCATTTTGCCCAGCAAGTTGAGAGAAGGAACCAACGAGTTGAGGTTGCCATTGGAGTGACTGCCCTTTCCCAGCGAAGTAGTGTCCACGACCACCTCTTCCTCGTGCTCTACCTCTGTCCCCTCGGCCACCGCGAAAACCTTCCCGAGTCAAGCCATAAGACGGCGTCAGAGATGGGGATATTGATGGTGTCGAGGGAGATGGTGAAGCAACGACGAGGGCGGTGTTGTTGGTGTGCTCATCTGGTTTATTGCGCCGGGTCTCCTCTAGAAGGAATTGTGACCTTGCTTTGTTGTAGGAAGGCAGGGGATCCGATTGTTGAATCAGAACAAGAAGGGTGTCAAATTCATCTTTGGGTAATCCCTTAATCAATTGGAGGACCATTTATTGGTCTGATACAAGTCTATCAACATTGCTTAATTGATCTGCTAAGAGTTTGATTTCTTTACAATACTCAGTCATATTGGCAAAATTCTCGAGTCGAATGTTTGTGAATTTTTCCTCCAGGTACACTGCTCGAGTCTGTTTGTTATCTTAGAATATTTCTTCTAATCGGGTCCAAAGCTCCCAGGCAGAAGCACCGAGTTTCATGATTATATGAACCAGATCTCGTGATATTGTCATGTATATCCATTGTTTAACAATGGCGTCGAGATGGTTCCAAGAAGAAGTATCAATGTCAGAGGGGCGAGGGAATGCTTCATCAATATGGCAGAGGACATTAAATGCGCAGACATGAATCTTGAAGAGTTCCACCCAGGTGGAATATTGACCATTCACTGTGTCATGAATCACAAGGATTAAGGATTTTATATTAGTTATGGCATAAGCCGGGTGAAAAGGTATTTTGGTGGTGTTGGTGTCATCACCTGTCATGGGAGGTTTGAGAAGGTATATGTGAGAAAGTTATGGAAAAGGATCGAACAGAAAGGAAAAAGTCTGATACCATGTAATATAAATAAGATAAATAAAATAAGATTATACTATAAGTGTTATATCCTAATCATAACTCAGTTAATTACATATTTTATCAGTATTCAAAAGCTAATCGCATACACGTCATTTATCACTTATTGGCATTTTTCTTTTTACTAAATCTGACGTAGTTGGCGTAAATGCACATGAAATCATGAGCTCATATGGGTGTCATTACTCAGTTTTATAATAAAACTTCATCGGAACTTTTAAATTATTTAATGAAACAAAAAGAATAATGAATGTGGACATTCGGTATCTGTGGATGGTCCAAACCAATTTCATTTATTAGAAAACATAAACGTTATATTAAATATAATAATGAATTCTTTCTCATATTCTTAAGGGTTTAAAAATATTAGGATTTGTTTTGTTGGAAATTGTCACATTTTTTAAAAAATTTGGCTACTCGACTATGTTGCTTCAATTCATGTAGTTCTTGATAGTAAATTTGAATAAAAACAATATTGGATGAGGGAAATAAGTTTTTCCATGGTGAGATAGATTATGTTTGAAGTTGTTGAGTATTGTATAGTAGTACAGATTGGTTAGTTGGTAGAGAGCTATGTGAGATCGTCAAACAGATGAATTAAAGAAAAATCATAGTTTACTGCTACATCAAATTGATGGACCCTTCGCTGAAAGTTGTAAAACACAATGACATTGAAAAGGGTATAATGAATGTTGACGTTTTTGAAAATAACTTTTATTTGGCTCATCAATAATTTTATCTATAGTCGAGGAACTAACTTTGTTTGATTAAAAAGAAAAAAGTAGATTAGTAAATAACTTAAGATTTGAATTAGAATCCCTGAAAAAGTAAGGAACAAAACCCTGAACTTGCAAAAATATTAATTTCAGAAGTAATGATACTGTGAAAATAAGCAAAAATAATCCACGTAATTAAAAATTAAAAAGAACTCCATTTTTAGGAAAAAAGAATGGTGATTATTACGAGGAACAAAAAGACGCACTTTCCATTTAAATTAATGATTAAAGTTATTATACTGGAAGACCAAATCTTTGTCCCTGACCATTCAATCCTAGTGTGGGGTTTAAAAGACTGAAATTCACTAAATTAAAATATGTTGAGTTGAGGTGGGGACTAATTGTAAATTTAACTGCCTTAACTACCATTATTTTAGTTTTTGGTCTAACTTTAACATTATTTTCTTCCAACTTTTCAATATGACTTTTCTATAGGTTTTGATGGATGCAAGGGAAATTTAAATATGAACAAGCTAGTGGTGCAAATCAAAAGGCTACAACTTCAAGATTCCTCGCCCTTTTCGGCGTTCTTTTTATATTTGAAGTTATACGAAGTAATGATTTTGTTGAGAGGTACGTTATGATCAGTTCATTGAATTTTGAACAAGCGTAGCATTCCTTAGTTTAATTTTGTAGATGGTGTTGTTTCGGGATACCACAAAGTAATTCCAGGTATGGCTGGATATTATACTAAAATGTGTAGAATGTAAATGAGTGTGTTATAAATCAATCCCTTTGGCAGAGAAAGTTTTTCGGTTTATATGACCCTATTGGTATATATAGGGGAAAATACACTTAACCTCTGTAATGCTAACGTACTCTCTTTAGGTATACTCTTCTTTCGGTTTTGAACTAAGTAAAATCCAGACAAATTAAAGTCGTATCTCAAATCCTTGGGTTTGCTAATACGGACCCTATACAATTATTTACACCAAAGTGAGTAGGTTTCGGAATGGACATACTCACTTTGTGCCTGTGTTTGGGGTTGATGGCGTTAAATTCGTTGGTCGCCTATGATTTCCTTTGGGAAGGGCTCTAAACAAGTGTAATTTCCTATGTAAAATCTATGGGATTGGAGGAGATAGATACGATTGTAAACCCTATATTGATTGTGTATTCATGGATTCATTATTCAACACGTACTCCTAGTTATGCCAGTTTATGTAGCGGAGGATGAACATTTAGATTGGATCTGATGTCTGAAATTAGTTGAAAAAAGGTTAGTGTACAGTATCTATTTTGTAATACCTCGCTTTGCAATCAAAAGATTTGGTGCACTATTTAAGAAGCCTCTTCTATTTAGATAGCTTTTATTCAAAACTAACTCCATGATTATATGGAGATTTATTGCCAAAAGTAGTCATAGAATGGGTGATCTTTTATAAAGTTTTCCATATTGGCATGAGTGAGGTGTGTTTGTTTGGTTCACAAAAATGGAAAGGAATGGTATGAAGATTCATACTACGGAGATATGGATTCATATTCCCATATCTTTTTGAATTTTTTTTTTTTAACGAGCTAAGATTTGATTTGAAACTCGAGAGGAATGGGATGTGAATATTTAAGGGTAGGCTGGTAGGGTGAGTATGAGATTCCTAAATAATAAATAGGAGTTAGAATCCCCTAAGGCCTTAAGTATGAGATTCCGTAGTAAAATTCACCAATCATTTCAACCTATTCCTAACAAAGGCTCCCTAAAATATACACCTTATAAGTGAAAGGATTTGTGATGGTTTGGTAACCAATTATTGATCTTAGGCTCTTAGCAGTGCATTTGGTAACTATATATCCTTGACCTTCTTAGGGTCCGTAATGTTATAAATTTTGGCCAACTAAGTAATACTCCGTATAATTTTTAAACTGTTCATTAAGATTTTTTTTGCCCCTCTAAAGTTGGGTACTAAAAAGGTTCTTCTTTCATTAAATTATGTGGTTTCATAGTTTGACTTGAGAAAAGAAAAGGTCGAGGCAATTATATGTTGCCTATTATGCGAATACGGAACATAATATAGTAGTGTGGAACATGTAGGTCATGTGCACTAGAATATAATATACCTAAAAGTTAATGAACGAAGGAAAATTTCCCTTTTGTTTGCCTTGCAATTATCAACAATTGACAAATTAATCACTTATATACGACTGCTTCCGAACTAAATTAGAGATCAAATTGAATTGAGGCTAGCTAAGCCAGTATATAGTACGTAGCTATGATAATACTAAATTCTGAAGTTGACAACAGTGGTCTTCGATCAATCAACTGTTGGTTGAGTCAATGTCCAGCACCTGGGCTCCGGCCTGGGGCCGTTGGTCGAAAATCATCTAAAGTTTCAACCACCTTCTTGCTTGTAAGCTGATCTTTGTTGATCAAGGGCTGACCTGTTCTTGCCATCAAGGAGCTCATCGGTGAGGGCTCATGCATGTTCCTTGAGCTTGAAGCAGCGTGTCCTCTACATTTCTTGCACTTCAGGTGCCTAGCTTCAGTTGGCAAAACTTCATGACACAAAATCATGAATACAAGAAAAAGTAAAGTACAAAGACTGATAAAATTGTTCTTGGCCATTTGAAAGAAAGAGTAGCTTTAAGCTTATTAGCACGCAAGAGGAGAAATGCGTAGAATTTTTATTTTTTATTGAGAGACTAAGAAATTGGTACGTGACATATGAACAAGCGCCCCTCAGCTGGGGGTATTTAAGGGTTGCATTGCAGACATGCATTAGGAAAGAACTGAGAGCAAGAAAGTAGGAGCAACTTTTACAGTTGTGCGTAGTTTGGATCTTTAAATTAAAGAACATAAATATTTCTAGAGTATAGTACAAGGGCAAAAGGTACCCTATAAGGCCTAAGGATATGTTTAAGACACCAGGAGATTCTCTATGAAAATGACTTACAGAAAGGATTGAGTGATAAAGAATTCTTGGCGACTTGTCCTAATTAACAAGGGGTACTTAAGTTTTGGGGTTGTGGCCACGAAAATGTATATTCTAAATGCTACTTGGAGAACTAGTTGTGCGCCCACTTTCTCACTTTCTTGGCTATATGTTCTAGCTCATAAACTACCAAGTAGATCCTTATTAGAATATTCGTGCACTATATGCTGTCTTATGTCCAAAAAAAATATTACATGTATTTTCATTAGAGAAATATAGCAGTAGATTGAATCAAGGCCGGTAATATAATTTTTTTTTTGACATGGAATTGCTTGACTTATTATTATGGAGTCTATTAATTGAGAGATTAAATTCCATTTTCACCCCTATTTCGAACACAGACCTTGTTAGCAGTCATTAACACAAACATAAATCCCCATGCAAAAATCGTCCTAAGTGCCCGCCAAAAGCCATATAGTTCAAATACTTGGAATAATCTCTTACATACGCAATAAGTACGTTTAAGTTGGAAATGTTGCTATTATGTGTTAAGAGATAAAATCCATATGTGAGTTGGGATCAATTGTCCCATATTGATTAAATGAGAGTTAAACACTTTATAAAGCTAAATGACAACATCTTTTATTGTCATATGGTTTTATGATGGAATCCTCTTGTACCTTATAAGTGCACTCTCTCTTAGTAACGGGTATGATCCAGACTTGTATTTAACATTATGTACGTTAGAAAAATCCCTATGCTATTGTTTTTTGTTTTAATATAAACAGCAATGAGTAAACTATTCTTCTTTCCTGATGTAAGCAATTATAACTAATGTCGTATTGCTCATAAAAATTAGGAACCAGCGATATGGTCATTATCATGCTTTTTAAGCCTTTAATTTCATTAATTTGCAATAGCTTAATACAACGGCAGCTGTAGTGTATGGTTGATTCTTACATAGCTAGAGTAGGCCGTACATGCTAGTTCAAATATAGTATCCGTGTGCTGTATCCTCCACTAAACTGTATTAGTACTTCACCATATTTGATTATTTCCCAAATATCTTGCTTTTTACATAACCATGAGTAAACCTATTCATGTGGATCCTTGACCAGCCCGTTTGTAAAAGGTTCTAATCAATAATATGTTTAATGAGTTGGTCTCTGAAAGGGTCATGTATTGGGTTTTTAATGGGTCGAGTCGGATCAATTATGGGTTAATAGTTTTCATGTCTTTTAAACACTATCAGATAAGAAATGATTTTCACTTACTTTCCGATGGTTCAATACCAAAGATTGAAGTTGATACATGTAAACTATCACCCGTTACGATAAAAAATATGCTCTCTTTGGACGACCCCGACCCAACTCGATCGGTTATGTATCTCATTTGACACGGCCTGACCCGTTTTACATCTACTTTGACTCAGCCCTAATCCGACCCAATCCACAAGTCTAACCATGAGCCCATGACCTTCATATAGCTTTGGGGGTTAGTTAGACAAATCTAAAATTAAACTAACTTTACAGTAATGCAGTTGAGGCTGATCGATGGATCTTCTTGACCTTTGGCAGTCTAAGAGCTACTAAACACTTTTGTATCATACATATAATAGTACAAACGAATTTTTTATTTAATGTCATTGGTCGTTCTATTTTCCTTTTTCAATTTAATAATAATAGAGCCTGCAGTTTCCTTTTTTGGTTGGTTGATTAGAAAATTTTTACTAGTTATAAATACCGTACTAACCAACTATTCACTTTATGTAAGGTTCCTACGCTAGACAATGTGTAATTGGAAATCATGCCGTTTGCAACTTTTGGCATAGCATTTATGTCCCCTTTGTGCTTTATACCAACGTGATATGTTTGTTTTTGCCTACAAAAGCGAGTATGATATGGGTTAGTTCATGATAAATTTTTTAAGTAACCAAGTTTTTTTTTATTTTTATGGTCGTAGAGTATCTTCAAGAGTTTTATAGTACATTAGTTGCCGTCAAAGAGAAAGAAACAGTATATTATACTCTATAGTTCAATAGTTGTGACTCGTGAGAGTTGTAAATACGGCCAGTATATAAACTTACCTTTGGCACCGCCAAACACAATAGTCTAGCTTTCCGTCTAGAATTGATGGACACAAATACATTTCTTCCATTTTAATTTTAATATAAAATCATGCGCAGTATTTGATTTTGAAATGGACTTAATAAATTTTTTTTTTTTTTTTTTTTTTTTTGCGTATTATATAGGGTCAGAGAAAAAGTTTTTTTTTTTTTTTTCCTGAAATATTCTGTATTTTAATGATCAATAAACTCGTTTTGCTTGTATACAAGATTTTTATTACAAATACATACTTGTGTAGTAGTAACTTAACTTTTTAAGATCTTATTATCATCAATGCCACATACTATAGTTTAGTCATGATATAATATTACTACAAATAATATAAAAATATAGTATTTCATATTTTTTTAGGATGCAAAAAGTAAGGTGCTTAATGATATTTTTTTTAAATGTATTACTAAGTATTGAATGAGTACTGGATTCTTTTTTTAATTTAAAGAGAGTCACAAGCGGCAATGTAATAAGTGATGAATATAGAATTTGATCCAAAGTTATGAATACCATCCTTCAATGTTTTAAAAATTAAACTAAACTATTTGACATTCAAATATTGAATTTTTTGATACTTCTTCCTGTTCAAACCCTGGATTATTTAAATAGAAAATAATTTAAAGACTGTTATATAGACAAATTGAGGGGACAATGCTATCTACTTGGATAGTTTGCGGGGTCAAATTTACTTTTGTGCCTCTTTAATTAAATACGGAGTACTTAATTTGCTTGTTAAAATAAATTAGATGGTTCCTTACATCTTGGGAATTGATGACCTTTCAGCATTTCAAATTATATTTTGGGCCGATAGTACGAATGTCAAGTCTTACTCAAGGAGTATAATCTTCTTTATAAAAGTAGGCGAAGCAGTTTGCATTTTTATAGCTCGGATCCTAGGTTTCAGGTAGCAACCAATTGTATAGTCTCTCTTTTCCTAATTTGCTATCATATTTGATTTTTTTACCAATTTTAAAACAAAAACTAGAAATATTCTTATCTTTAAATATATAAATATTCTAAAATTTATATAATAAAATTTTATTTAAATATATTATTTCATATTATATGACGGTGGTTAGCAGAGGTGTTGTAGCCTCCCTATACCTTTGAATACTAGATATTTTTTACTAATTGATTCGTCATGACAGGTATCACCATTGCAAAGTTTAATGCCATGCATATGTAGTTATCGTTCTTAGCTGTATATAAAAAGAAAGACTTAAGGTATATATATCCTGTAAGTCCATATAAGCTAAATTTGTCTTAAAACAAAATACCTCTCTCAATTCTCCAACATTTCTAAATAATTCAATGCAAGCATTAAAACTTCTTTATCATTATCAAACGTTGATTAAACTAACATACAATGGCTTGTAAGCCTCAAATACTAGGAACTTCTAGCTAACGCACGCATTTACAGGCAGGTGGCAGACCATGAACAAATAAATCAAAAGAGAAGAAGGCGAAAATGTGAACTTAATTATGAATACGACAATACCTACGTACACACTAGTGATGCTTAATGATTAAGTACATACGTAGATTATTGCATACTAATGACCAGCTCCAGGACTACGGCCAGGGGAGGTAGGCTTAAAGGAATCTACATCCATTTCCTTAGTAATATTCTTTTCCTCTCCCAGTAAAATATGCCTGGGGCTTTGGCTATATTGTGTATCTTTTATAGCCAAATTCTTAGGATAATGAGCAAGAACAAAGCATTTCCCTTTCTCAACGACGACATGAGCAATATTTTCCTTCAACCTCCTTCCTTCGACGTCGAGAATGTCACAAGAGATAATGACGATTAGTAGTAGAATAAGCGCAAACTTATAGTTAGCCATTTGTTAGTTGATTATGATGGAGTTTGTTTAAGGATGACCAAGCTAGTAACAATTCTTACATAAATGAGTAATTAAGATTTATGTGAAGATTGAGAAGACTAATTAAGCTAGGAGAAAGTGGGAAAAAAAAATGAATGAAATGCAATGCATGGGAGTACATTGTGATTTATGAGTTTCCGAACTCGTATAAATAGGAGAGGTGAAAGTTGAGAGCTGGAGCATGAACCATGCATATGAGGTGGGACAGTGTCAAGATTCAGGGGAAAAAAAAAAAAGGAAAACAACCAATAGAGTGAAAAGTAATAAAAATAAAATATGTAGTAGTCAGTTATCATGTACATCAAACTCTCTCTTTTAATATCCTCTCATTTTATAAGGGGGGAGGGGGGGTTTCCCAGGGCAAGACAGCTAAGCTCTTCAGATCAAGAGGTTACCACTAGTGTAGCTTAATTAACCAACTGAAATCTAGCTTATGGTGTGCTAAGCATGTGAATAACTTGTCCATCCGTTGAAGCAAACACTTACGCACGTACTGATTAACTTGATCAATGTTGCCATTATGTTGTAAGTTATGGTTTTACGTATGTACTCGTGACTTATACGATTAAAAGTATAGAAGAAAAACATTCTTGAACTATACATACCAGGCCTTGTTCATTTTGGTCAATAATTTTTCCTTTACATTAAGTCAAATTTAGTTCAGTGCAAAGAAAGTTGACAATTTCATGAGCATCTTAATAACTTATGCCCCGCAACTGATCTGATTTCATCGAGCTAATTATACAGTTCTGTATATAGACAGCTAATATTTTTAAATTACTAAAAACAACTTTCACTGATAAAAATAATTACTTCTATCAAGTATGAACTAACTACGAATCTAGGTTGTATGTTGTATTCGATCAATATACAAACCAATTCATTAGGTAATTGCCAAACAAGACCATAATAAGTAATTGATGATAGCTAGCCCACTAGCTTATCTCTACCTACACCCATCCTAATACAGTTTGTGACTTCAGTCTGAGTTTGTTGCTAGCTTAACCCACTGTTAGAAGTGATAATCGTTTATCAGTAAGATTTGTCTATTTACTCTGTAACATACATTATCATCAATCATACCACAGCCTCTGATAGCGAAACAGTACAAATTTTCTTGGAAGCATGAAAATAAGTTAGCTTAGAAACCATAAAAAAATATATGTGTACAGTCAGTATCACTATTAATGTATATGCGAGAAAGAAAAAGAACTTGACACTTGAACGTACATCTATTCCTATCGTTGTGCAGTAATGCATCTTTGGAAGTGCTGAAAGGTCATCCAACACCTAGGGCGGAGATCATTAATCAAATGCACAGTGCACAGTGCACTTGACCACCCAGGCCAGATGTTAAAGCTATAATGTACTAGCCGGCCTCTGTTTACAATTATTTTTCTACCAACTTTCATTTAATTATATGTATAGTACTATTTTGATGTATTTCTAATCATTATATATAATTAATTTTCTATAATCCCGAGCATCGTTTAATTCGAACGTACTTATTAAGCTAAGAATTATATTTTGTACATTTATACACGAATGAGTCTTTTAGAAAGGAATTGTTAAATTTTCGTAAAATCCTAGAAGTTCAGGTACTACACTAAACTTATGACGGGGAAGTATTATATAAGAAACACTTAGAAAGCAATGATGAATAACAAGTTGGTACTTTTGGTTGAATTATTTACTAGTACAAACAAATTGAGAGATATGATTTAATACAATCTCGTACATATATAATATTGCAAAGAATATTCCGTAGCATGAGGAAAGATGTCTTTGGACAACCATGAATTTTATAGGGAAGCTTTTTGGAACTTGGAGGTTATGCACATGGAAAAGTAACAAGTTCCATTCAAAATGTATTTCTAATGCAAAAACATGTCTTTAAAGTGTAGTGAAAATGGTAATAAATTTTAGAGGAAAATGCATACAAAACTTCAAATAAAGTACGGAATATAGACAATAAAAATAAAGTTTGTTATTTTGCGTATATTGTACATATATATTATTCACATACAAAAATTCTTAATTTATATTTGATATAAATATATCAAGGGATATTTTTATAATTTTATTTCTATATCTGGTATCATAATGTCTATATCTTATATGCACTTTTCTGTATTTTTATACCTTTTGTAATTCTATATCTGACATAATAATATTTAATTTATATCTGATATAGTAATACATATATATTATATAACAGTACTTATATATGAAATTTCAATATTCTGATATAATTTTATATTAGGTATGAATTAGGAAAACCTATATTCAGATATAACAAGAGACAATTCTTCAGACGATGTACGTTTGTTTACAACTTACAAATGACTACTCCAAGTCTCCAACTCCAAGCACGCTGGTTTGGCTTTGTATTTGTGGAATCTAATGAAACTTTAACAGCTAGAATTTGATAGTCATGTCTCATGTGGAGATTCCAATGAGGACCATTCTTCCCAACTTTGCGGCTGATCATTCACTGAAAATGACATGCAAAGTCGTCAAAGTGCAACTTCCTGAGTTAGTTCCTACTGCATTATATAACAGTACCGTCAACTATTATGCATAATTTAATTTGTCCTAATACATTTTCCCTCCCGCTTTTATGAAGGTGACCTTCTGATTAACAGTTCACCTCACCGAGTCGTATGTAATTGGTCAGTTTGGTCACTCGATCTGATCCCGTCTAGGATTCATATACATGTTCAATATGGTAACTTCGGAATGGGGATGCATGTAAAGGTAATTTCATGTAAGATGCGTAGTCGATAGGTATTTATATGGAATCATAATGTCACTCTACAATTAGCATAAAAAAAATAATGTCACTCTACAATATATGTATACGTGTAATATGGATATGATATGTGTGCATATATATAAGTAGAAATTCAAATGATATGGGTGTTCAAATAGAAAGGATGAGAAGTAGTAGTAGATACGTACAATACAAACATTTTTTGGGTACGTACAATACAAACATATTTTTGGTTTAGCTAGCTCAACCGTAGTAGTTACATAAATCAAGAAATTTTAAGGTAAATCGGTGTTAGAATAAGGTAGGTACAGTAAGAAAGGTGGATTAAACATTATAGGTGCGTGAAAGAGAATAGGTAAATAATGTGATGGTGGGTCGAATGTGAAATGATTATATATATTGGGGGTAAAAGGGGTGATATACTAAAGGGGATTACCCAAAACTGGAATAGAGGAAAGCAAATCGAACACAAAAAAGCTAAAGTGGTAAGGTTAGCGGTTGACCGTTAGGGATGACAATTCAATCCGAATCCGATCCGATCTGTAGGAAAAAGTCCGATCCAAACCCGTTTGAAAAAACTCCGACTCCGAATCCGATAAAAAAACTCCGACTCCGAATAGGAGATGGATCAGATTCGAATATTGTATTACATCCGACCCGATTGTGATCTGAGTCCGATTGTCCGATCCGAATGAGTAGTATTAAGGATAGTATTAAAAAAAAGACCAAATATAATAACCCAAAATTAAAAAATTAAATAAGAAATAAATAAATCATGGTATTTGCTTGTGTTGTATAAATTTTTTTAATTACAATATATGTTATAAAGGAATTATAGTATTAGTAATGAAATTAACAAAAAAAAGGTAAGAAAATATTAATTTTTGGATTGGAATCGGCGGTCCGATGGATTGGATTCAGAGGTCTGAAGGATCAGATCGGATTCAGAGGTCCGACGGATCGGATCAGATTCAGAGGTCCGACGGATTCGAATTCGGATCCAAAATTAAAGGCCGCAAACTTGACGGATCGGATTCGGATTTTGTTGGATCCGCTCCGACTCCGATCCATTGCCATTCCTAGTTGACGTCTAGAAGTCTGCTGTATTTAATTTGTTTTGGTTAAACTTATAGTATCTTAACTTATTTTTATTTGTATTTCATTTTTGTGTGGAAATTACTTTAATTTTATTTGAACAAATTTATTTTATCTGAAATAGGTTGAACAGTATAGATCCTTAAACAAAAATATATAGGCACACATGAATTATATTTTGGTGCATTATATTCTCTAATTGATAGAGTTTATAAACCATCGTCGTACAAAGTCTTGTGTCAAATATTAATCTGTGGTGAGTCAATATCAATTCCTTATTGATAAAGGCCTATATGTAAAAAAAAAAAAGGAATCCCATAAGAGATGATACACATACTAACATAAAATTCCAATAAAATTTTTTGTGATAATAAACAATTGTTTATGATAACTAAACCCTACGAATTGTTGCCAAAAAAAATAGTGTGGTAATACTAATTAAATTATAATATTGGATATTAATGAAGAAAGACGTTTCATTTTTTTCTAATTGAATAATATTTTATAAATATGGATTAAAAAGTTAAATTAAAGATATCATTAAATTTTTATTTTTTTAAGCTCTTTTTTTACACCCATATAAATATACCATGATAAACTTCATTGTGATGAACGATATAAACCATACTGATACTATCATATATTTCTTTCTTTTAAATATTCTAGTATCACAACTTATTAGTTATGTTATCGTAAATCTCATTTTTAAGACTATGAAATATACATATCAATTTGTGCTAATGAATTTTAAATTTTATTACTATCTTAATTTTTGTTATTGAATATTTTAGTAACATAGACAATTGTTTAATAAAAAAAAAGAAATTATTGAAATTATACTCACTTTGTACACAAAAACTTTAGTAAAGGACGGACAAATAAACCATACTAAATGACAAATTCTTGCAAAGTCGTTTTTGTTAAATTAAGGGTGATTTTTTTTATATAAAGGGTAACTTTTATTTTATTAAGAGTAACTCATATCATGATATCTTTTGTTGTAATAATAAGCGGCTTTTGTTGTATTGACTTACAACTTTTATTATATCGAATGATAACTTTTACTATATATAATAACTTTATTATATCCCTTATAAACACATACAATTTTTGCATCGAGAAGATTGTACAGGATCATATCTGTAACCTTATTCGGAATCCCTTGGTAGATTGAGCATGGTGGGATTCAGTGAGAACCGCAAACACAAGGTACCCCAGCAAAAGCCTAAAACGCGTTGGAAAATTCCCAACTTGTAGAATGTTGAGTGGACTGGAAGAGGCCAATATCGGAGAGCTCGTCAACCCGCGACACGAATCACTCGAGTCCTTTCTCAAAATTATCTGTATTTCTTTTGTGATATTCATCAGATTTATGCAATCACTCTGATTCTCTTAGGGTTTCCAGTTGTGGCAATCAGCCTATTCTTTTTTGCTCTACCGTATTTTAACTATAATATATACCTTTGCATGGAATTCAGAAAAACGTTGCGAGTTAGCTGTCGGATTTACTGATTTTCTTGTTTTTTAATTTCAATGATGACACGGGTTCTGATTATTTGATTGTATTCTACATTTGTAACCGAAATAAGTCAATCTGATTTTGACCCTTTTTTAAAGGTTAAGCGATGAGTACATCAACGAATGTGAACCAAACTTAAATAAATATAACATGATTCGGACGAAATCGACTTGATTTTTATAGTCAATTCAAACATTCCTCTAGTTGACTAATTTTAAATATTATTAAATGATACTGGTGTTTTGATGTTTTAAACTTTTTTTTTTTTTTTTTTGTAATGATGCGCTTTTTCCCACTTATGGAAATATTTTCAATACAACAACTTTAAGCAACTTAATTATCATAGATTAGAATAATGTGAATGTGTTATAGTGCCTCCAACTTCCAGATGTCAATAGGTTTCCCTTTCCAATTTTAGTGTTGAACTCTTCATTCTTAATAGAGTTGGAAAGTTTTATATTGTGGTGGGTTATTTATATTTTTCGATTCTTAAAATTAATTTTACTGTAAAAGCAGGGGTGGTCAATGCCCTTTGTCAATTGTAGTTTTAATAAATACATAATCTTTGCAATCATTGGGCGCAAGTTGCTAAAATTTGGTTCCGCTATATTTTTAAGTAGGGGAGTCTTGGTATACGCTCTATATTGATATTATAAATTGTGTAAACAAATAAACCAAGCTGTGTTTTTTTAGTACCTGGAGCTGGAGCTGTGTTAGTTGGCCTCTTTAACTACTTCGGATATCTGGGAAAATAAATCATCACTTGTTCTAAACTAATTTACATATGTCGTTGAAATTTCCGAGACCCCTCCTTTAGTATGAGAAGTTTTGATTTGAATACCACTATATCTAGGACGGAGGGAGTATTGTAGTGTATGGCCATGAGCTTTCTGTCTTTCTTTGCTAGTTATTCCGATTTGGTCTAGGAAGCACTATAGTGTATGTCCATGAGCTTTCTGTTATTCTTTGCTAGTTAATCCGATTTGGATTAATTTTATCTTCCGATTTATCTTTTCAGTCCTGTTTCTCATTTGTTTTGTAGCTGCCTTGACAATCTTTGTACTTTCAAGCTCACCTGGGCTTTGGCTGTCTATGAAAAAGTAAAATATAGCATTAAACAGCAGCTACAGATTTGGTTACAGAATATGTATACTTCACTGTTGGATACATAATGAGAAAACCTTTGACCTGCAAATTCTTGGTATACGTGTATGATTAGATGAAAGGGAATTCAGGTTCAGTGTATGAAACTCAAAACATCAGAATAATCTTTTACTAACTTTCCCTCATGGGTGTGTGTGTTTCCTGATTAGTATATAAATGATCTACTAATAACTGTTTATTTGATGACCAAGCCTAATGACTAAGCCGACCTTTTACTCCGCCATAACAACAAGAGGCATTGGTTTAGTTCATTGTAATTCATAGTCAAAAATTGCTCAACTATGACTTCTTTGTTTTTTTTTGAAATTGGCTTTCCTGCTACTTGAGTGACTTCTGAGGACTTGGCTACTGAACTGAATAGTGATTTTTTTTTTCCAAGACCTTCACCCAAATCCTGCCTGTTGGTATAGAAACTGAGTGTTGTATTATTGTTGTAATTTTACACTTGGTGGGTAGTTAATCAGTGTCATCAGACATGATTGGATGCAATATCATGGAGATTTGTTTACTCATCAAGGGTGCAAATAGGTGATGAACTATCTCTTTTTTTTCGGGTGGGATGGGGGTTGGTTCGGGGACACTGTTGTAGAATCGACTTGCGGATTTTGTTATTTGTTTCATTTTAAAGATGTACATCAGATGTCTCTATTTGTAGCCTTCTATACGTTACTCCTACTATATCTCCTATTCTCCTCAATAAGAGATGTCCCAAGGCAAGTTGAAGCAAGATGGGGATAGAGATTAGCATGGGAATAAATGGTTTTTCAAGTTTACTATTCTTTATTTGTAAGAATAAATGATAGATACAGATACAGCACAACTTATACTAAATAAATCAGGATGTCTTGGAATCTTTCTACGTCATAGCTGTAACTAGTGACGTAAATAGAAATCCACCATACTATTTCATGAGGTTGGCTCTTGCCTATTTAAATGAGCATGGCCAGCACCTGGGCTGGGGCCAGGATTTGTAGATCGGTAATCATCAGTACCTCCTGCATGGGGATGTGCTACACTAGGGTGCTTGCCTTGTTCTGATGTAACGGTCACTGAGTTGCTTATAAAAGTATGTCCGTCTCCAGGACTATCCCCTGGTTTTGTTGGTCGGAAATCATTTTTGCAGTTTTTGCTCAGACAATATCCTGGTCCTTGGAAATCATCTTTTTTTGTCTCGAAATGGCCAGCACCAGGACTGCTACCAGGGTCTGTAGGACGAAAATCATTGGTAGATACCAGTGCTGAAACACTGAAAAATGTGGAAGGACTTGACGGCGATGGAGAAAAGGTTTCTGCTTCTGCAGTTGCCAGGTTTGGGTCTCTTTTGTCATCTTTAGCATGCCCTGCACCTGGGCTATGTCCAGGTGCTGTAGGTTTGAAATCGTCAAGGCATTTTTCTCCTAGACAATTTATTTGTACAGTACTGTCTAGTTTGTTAGCCCAAAAAGAACCGACATTGAGGCTGTTTCTTGGGGTGCTGTGAGTAGGTTTCAAGGAGGGGAATTTTTTTCCTTGAATTTCAGCTTGTGGAAATTCAGCAGATGTTTTCTGTAGAGCATTCTGCATTGGTGATTTTTCACCGTGATCAAACGTGTGAATTTGGCTGCTCAGCTTTCTGATAACTCTATGGGAGGGGCTATTGACGTTGATGTGCCCATTTCCACTAAATGACCTTATTTGTCTCCCTTCACAAGAAAGCATTTGACAGATAAAGAGAATTAACAGAAATGCACGAGTAATCATGCATATAATTCTAGCCATGATTACAGAAGGGGACATAATTTTCGTTTTTAATTGGAGCTTGCTATTTATGGCTGTTGCAGCTCCTGATAATTTCAGCTGATGAAGTGTTAATATTTGGAGAATACTGAAGTTTGAAGGGGAGAACTTGTATTGTAATTGTTGATTTATGATTAACAGCGGAACTCAGCATGGGTTTATATAATATGATGGGCAAAAATATCTTAACCAATAGCTTTCATTTTCCTACTTAAATATGGCGTCGTAGGCGAACTTGAGTTTGGTTTTGTGGAATGGTTCCCTTTCACTTAGGTCCCACTATAGAATTAGAATCAAAGATACACAGAAATACGTAAATGTTCTCTTTACAAGATGAAAATAAAAGCACGCACAGACTTGCTTAAGATACTTTACCGAGTTCATTCATTTGTAGTTCTTGTGGTTTAAACAATCCCAAAACCAGCTTCGCTGTAATTTTTCGCAAACCAGTTATACAATATTACCGTTTGAATACCACAAAGCAGACAGTCTGATTGACTGCAATATATCTGCAATGTTTTGGAGTAATGAGTTTTTGTGATGTGATGAGTTTTGTGCATGAATTTTCTTGGCTGTCTTTCTATTTCTTCTCCTTTGACAAACTTCATGCAAGTATACCTTGATTTTCCCTTTCATGTTCGTTAATCTAAAAACTCAGTAAAGAGATCATAACAAGATGTAAACTGGAACCCTTTGAGGATTTTTTGGCTAGCAGACACAATCACACAAATACAAATGTAATGTTACATGGTTGGCCTGCTATGGAATTGTTATAGTACAAACTAAGGCAGACTGAATAAGTGAATAGTGTTATATGACTTATATCTCCTTGAGAATATATAGAATAAAACTTGGCGGTGAAGCCTGTTGACTTTATGCAGTTCTGTTCTTAATTCCTAGCTGGGAGCTTGGTATAGCACCCTGCTCTGAATGTAATTAGAGAATAAGTAAAAAAAAAAAAACCTTGGACACGTTGATATTTCCTTGAGCTTCATAAGATTAATTCATTATTTATTGTGAATATACAAGTGCGATGGCTTATTGGTGTAATCTTCCTCCGATAGGTGCTAAAATTTTTGATAAAATCTCTCTTATTTTTACCCTTACAAACCTTCCCCGATTAACATAGTTCATCTCTTTACTCTGGTTTATGTTTTCTGTGCCCACTGTGCCTTGCTGATCTTGCATGTCAATTCCCCAGGGTAATGTATATTTTGACCTCCATTAAACTTGAGGCCGTTGGTTGCGGCTGTTCTTGCTTATTATGACAGAACGTGAGAAAGTAAGAACAAATGAGAATATATGGACACAAATTTAATGGGGTTAACTAACAATTTGTTAATTACATTTACAGAGCAGAGAATAATTTTATTAATCCTGAGGAAATGAACAAACAACAAATTTTTTGAATACTAATAACTAGGTTACACACTTACACATGCTATATTTAAAGACATATCTAGGAAGTAACTATTGGGCTTAACTTAATTCCCTACTTATAATATTAAGATAACTAGAGCCCAACATGTTTGCAAGTTGTAAGAGCATGAACATTCTTGGGTATGTTTTCATCCTCTTCATAATTCTCTCTTCTTTTCTCCATTCCATATGTTATCTTCTCTTTTCTTCACATCATTTTTTACTATTTCCATCCTCTTTTTCATCATTTTTCTTCAATTTGTCCAACATTTAAGGAGATCCTCTTCAATCCCTTTTTATTTTCTCTCTCTTACTTATACATATCCCACCACATATTTTTCCTATCACCAAATTTATTAATTATTTATTTAATTATTGAAAGATAGTGCGTGAAATATAGATAAAATTAGGTTAATTTTATAGAGAGAAAAAATTGAGCCATTAGTGAAATAATTTTGAATTTTTACTTTCCCGTTTTATTATTACCGTTTTAAATCAAATCATTGCAAAGATTTCAATGAAAATACATTCAATTATATTCTGACAAATATAACAATCATATATTAGTTGTAAGGCCCACTTTATTTTTTTCCTCTTTTTTTTTCTTCCTTTGCTTCCTTCTCCACAACCTTTCCTTCATTTTCTTTTGCTTTTTCCATCCTCCATCCCTCCACTTCATCTCCTCTTCCCCATACATTTCATCCTCTTCCCTATGCATTTCATCCTCTTCACCAAGAGGATCAAGCCAAATCCTCTTGGCCAAAAGGAAGTTCAAATCCTCTCCACAACCATAAGGATTGAAAATAGCAAGAGAGAGTGTCAAGAGGATTGGGTTTCCTCATGATTGTTCACGCTCTAATCACTTAACATTTGTAGATTCGCTCTGCCTGATGCGGGCGGTTAGTCGGGGTCTACACACAGGTTGAACCTATCCATCTAGATGTATAAGTTCACTTGTACCAGATGTACCAAATTCTCCATCTTGTACCAGATGCATTGTCAAATGTATAAGTACCCTTATACCAGATGTATAAGTTACTACCTCTTTTCTAGATGCATCAGCACTGGTGTTAGATAGACATGATCACTTGTACTTACCTGATTTTCTCAATCTAGAGAAAATCAACAGCGTATGATATTTAGCAATTCTAAAATAGTGTTGGAACTTTGTAACAAATTTGGTAAACATATTTTCATGATTGTAGACAATCCCCACTTTCTTCACCCTAGTTCTTTATTTATTTCTTAGGATGTGATTCCTAACTTCAATGTGTTTGGTTCTCTCGTGATAAACCTATCCTTATCCAGACAAATTGCACTCATGTTGCTGCAATATATTGTAGCCTGATCCTGGTATAGATTGAGATCACTGACCAAGCCTCTTAACCATATACCTTAGTTGCAGTGTTTGTTATTAGTGTCATGTACTCTGCTTCAATAGTAAACATCGTCATTAAGCTTTGTAGAGTAGCCTTCCAACTAACAACCGACACACCAAGAGAGAACACACAACCATTAATCTTTTGCTGTCTACATTTATAGCATAACCATAGTCTGAATATCCGGGTACTACACATTGCTCATCACCTTCATAAATGAGACCGAGATCAGAAGTACCTCTAAGGTTTCAGAAGATCCTCTTCACAACCTACCAATATTCCTTCCCAAGCTCATTTATGAACCTCCTAACAACACTAACAACATGTGCTAGGTCCGACCTAGTGCAAACCATAGCATACATCATAGGGAAGAGGATGAAATCATAGCTCTTTTGTTATAGAAGTAACTTCCTTTAAGAGATCCTTATAGATATCCACGCCTACAATTTTCTATGCAGCACGTAAATCCTTCATCTCAAACTCAGCACTAAGTAGACCTTTCTTGACATCAAACTTATTCTCTACAGCTATCAACACAATCATTGGTATACTGACTAAGAGACTCTTTTCGACCATATAAGGATTTCTTTAACTTGCAAACATAGTCTTTCTTATCAGGAACCTCAAAACTAGGGGTGTCAATTTGGGTTCATTGATCAATTCTAGGTTGACCCATCGCAGGTCGGTGTTTATTAGTTCGGGTTAAATTGGGTCAATTTGGCCTATTGAGTTAGGTCAAAATCATTATCAAGTTGGGTCAAATCGGTTATTTTCTTGCTCGGGTTTGATTTGAGTTCGGGTTAGGTCGTATTCCACATCGGGTAATTAATGACATGTTATTATCAATTTATGACTCGACATTTGCTATTTTGTTGTATTTGTCTCGGGTAATTTCAGGTTAGCTCATGCTATAACTTGTTTTTATATATGATTAAAACATAAATCTTTGCAAACCAAAATATTTATAAGGTAATGATTACTAAATGAGTATTATTGTACCAATATATGATGTGTATCTTTAGTGTATTAATGTCTCATTGTATTTTCTATATCAATTATCTACATTAGAGTATATATTCATTTTATTAAATGTCGATTGAAATCGGGTCGCGGGTTGTTATAAGTCAGGTCATATTGGCTATTTACATGATTCAATCGGTTTTGGATTGCCTTCGTGTTCGGTTTGAAACGGATTGGACTCATATCGGGTTCGAGTCTTTGAATATCAGATCAAATCGGTTTTGGTTTGATTTCAAATCGAGGTTGGGTTAGTTTTGCGAGTCTCACTTTTTGGATCATAATCATTAGTTTCAAATAATTTATCGGATCGAGTCATATTTTAACAACTCTACTCAAAACTATCTTACTTAGGCATTTATATCTCTTTTTTTTTAACTTAATTTTTTTTTTTTATGCTTTTAGCTTTTGAAGGGTGAGTCCACTATGATTTTAAATAAAAATTAACATGTATCTTGTCAGAGTAGTAGAGCGCGCATTCCTTGTTTATGACTTATGAGTTGCGGAAGCAGAGAGCTCCCCCATCCAGATGGTCATATATACCATGAATACCAACAATGTGGGGCTTTTCTGTATAACCCACTCGGAGAAGCATGTTCACCCTTTAGATGGAAAGATGGCAGCCACCTTGGGAAATCTTGGTCAACTATTAAGGTGAGGCGCATCGTTCAACTGTCATTATTTTGTTCTTTTAAGGCTTAGTCGTAATAATCTGTATCAAATATGTCATTACTTTATCCCGTTGAGGTGAAAGCCAAAAACATATATCTTTATTCTGTATCTCAGTCGTCAAGAATTTGTAGTTTACCCAGTTCATGCTCTTACAAAGTACACTAACATTCAGGAAAAAGTTCCCTGTATCTTTATTCTGTATACTCAATGAAAACTTGGACACTTGATTCAAGATTGTTTACAAAAATATCTGGAAGCATTCTCCTGTGCGTAGTCAAATTTCGGGTAGCTCCATGTTAACCGTCCATTACTAATTAGTCATACTTTTGCACCCACTATTAGTTGACAGTTTTTGATAGCCTGTATATGTGATGTGAAATCTTCGTAGCACATATTTGGATTTTATATGTTTAACCTGAAATATTCTTGTACTATGTTGTCAGTCATCAAGTTGCATTTATGTGTATTCTTAGACGGAAAGTCACGTGACAATTTCGATGGATGTTATTTCGGTAATGCTTACCTTTGAAAACCTTGTTATCTCTTTCCAGCGATTGTGGTGCATTGGTTGTTGGTTGATATTGGTCATGGAATAGTCGACCAAAAATGTAGTCAAAAACAGCAAAGTAATGAGGGGGGTCCCTGCCGGCTGCCACTGCTCACTGTTATGCCATGAGGTATATCTTTATATTTGATTCATATTTTAGTCCAAGAAGAAACGCAAGGACTCCTTAAAGATCCTTGACTTACTGTAATCTCATTATGTCAGATTCTTGGGGTGGGACCGGGGAGAGGCTTTTCCTCAGGTTTAGGAATTCTCCATCAGCTTTTGTGTGGTTTAACAATAATCATGGAAAGTGACGGCTGTTGACAAAAGGGGCGGCTGTTAACAGTAGTTTATAAAGGGGCAATAGCATAATACTCCGTATATAGAATTCGAAGAAACATAGCCGTCTGAATTTTTTGGGGGGGCTAGGATTTCGTTCTTTGCATTTCTTCCTATTTCTGTAGGCTATTGAGTGGTTTGAGGGCTAGTGCATCATAGCAACCTTTTAAGGTGCTTGTGCCGTGGCAACTTTTCTGCCACAGACAACATATGGTGCATTTTTCAAGTTACACTTTCTGCCACTGTCCCTTGATGAACTTAAACGCTTATGTTGGGTTGTTTTTCTTTTAGTCAAAGGTAACTATACAACTAGGTATTTTCATTGGTAGATTTTTATATTTTAAAATTATAATTTAAAACGTTTTATCTTTTAAAATCGTAAAATAAAAAATTATGAAAATTGGTATTTTAAAAGTTTACATTGAGACACATCCAAAAAGATCTCGCTTGAATATATTATTTCTTATATCATGAGAATTGGTTAATGAAGCAAATATAAAGGGACAGAGAGATAGGGTCTAATATGATATTTTTAAAAATTTGAGTTTTAAGTAAATTATTTCAATCAGTTATAGGGTCTAATATGACCCTATAAACCCCATGATAAATATATTAAGGTGTTGTCTGATTTGATCTAAAATTGCACAAGATTGTTGAATTTTGAAGGTTTCTCGCTATGGTTGCTAAATCCTCCTTGATAGGTATGTCGCGCGCCTAACAAAAATAAAAACATAACTATTCTTCCTTACTATGTAGTAGGGTAAGTCAAGGTCGATCACACAGAGAAACGACGGTCCAACCAATCAACTTTACTACAGGTAAAACTAGATGAGTAAGAGAAAAGAGTGATTATATTATTACTAACTAATAAAAATAGGAACTAAAGACATATAGGACTTGATATTCACGCTAATATGAATTAACATAAGATAAATCCTTACCCTAAATAATCATATAATAATGGTCAAAAGTAAAGATGTGCCATTTACAATACCAATAGTTTCTTTTGATCAACTTATCAGCTTCCTTAACATACAATCATGCCTATTTTCATGGAATCATACATATTAAAGACATTAAATACTGCACCCTAACTTCCTAACAATCTATTTACCTATTTTCATGAAGAATTTCATGTCCTTATTGAATTAATCATAACCATCTACATCCAACTGTCGTTGACAAATAGATATTAGGTTCAAATCAATACCAAATTACGTCTAACCTAGTATTAATAAAATAGCACAATTCAAAAAGCAAGAACATATAATATAATCAAATTATGGATTGGGATGAATTCATATATCAAAACATATTAAGGTTTAACCTAACTCTAGATTATGAAACTACATAAACATGATCATTAAACAAACAAAACAATGAATAAGAGAAGACATAATAACAATAATAATAAGATATTAGAGAAGAAAAAACAATACTTGAATTAGATTGATAGAAAATATCAATCACCAAAGCTTTTCTTCCATAATTGCAAAAGAGAAAACTAAGAACAAAAGTAAAACTCTCAAAAACCTAAACTAATGAATGAATTCAAAAACTAAAACTAATGAATACTAAAAAAAACTAACTATAAGGAAATCAGAAAATTCCCATTTAAAAGCTCCAAAGTGGCGTGCAAAATCTTATGGCCAAAAAGAAGTCCAAGACCCCTAAAACACTAGACCTAAATATAGCTTTATGACTAGATTTTTGGGCTTCAAAAAAATAATTCTACTGGTATGTTTATTTATGATGATGAGATGCTTCAATTTATGATAAAGTTTATCAAATACACTAATTATTTGAAATGTAACCTCATTGAAGAAATTGAATAGTACACCTATAGGCATTAACTAAATTAATTTCAGACTCTATATATTGCGATCAGTATATACTTTATTTTAGGTATTTTACATATGCACATAGCTATGACTCTGAGTGTATGACACTTTCTTGATTGAACAATAATTATTAATGTGTCTAATTTCATCATCTATATAGACTCTAGTTGCATTAACCGAAGTGACAAAACAAGTTGTGAGGACTGAGGAGCAACCCGGATTACTTCCCAATTAAGCCAACGGATCGTGAACGTTTGGTGGTAATATCGCTAGGGACTGGATCCGACAAATTAGACCGAAAATACAATGCTAAAGCCGCAGCGAAATGGGGTATAATATCATGGTTATTTGAAAACGGCTCAACTCCTATAATTGATGCATACAATCAATCTAAGGATTATATGGTCGACTTCCATAACGCTGTGGCCTTTGAAGCTTATGGTTCCCTTGATAATTTATCTGCGCATCCAAGTAAGTTCCTAATAATTCTATATTTCTACTCATTTGGAAATGAGATTTTCCTAATTTATACATAATATAAATTATATCGTGATATTGAAATATCAAATATAACTATTTTTATATCAAATATAGATATTGTTACATCAGATCTAGGTAAATTATATTAGGTTACATTATAATCTCATGTATTAAAATAAAATTACGAAAATACCTGCGATATATGTATATCAGGCATAAATTAGGAATTTCTCATTTCAAAATTTATTGTTTATATCAGTATAATAGTACTTTTAATGGTTGTGGTTGTTGTCAAAGGGAAATTCTTGGTAAAAAAATTTCACCAAATTAATTTCATTGAGTTGTTGGTGATTCAACTCTCTAATATATTTAGACTTACAAGTGTCGTTGAGTTCAATAAGGCCAAGTTTTTAAGAGCACAAAACGTGCACGAGCATGATTCAAGTTACCTTGACATTCAAAAGTGATAAACTGCAGGATAATACACTAACAGGATCATTGGCAAAAGTGGATATAGCCACCAAGGAGAATCTGAAAAACCTTGTCAAAGTAGGAGAGGCACTCTTGAAAAAACCTGTTTCAAGGATTGATTTTGATACGGGCCTTTATCAACCTATTCCTGATGCTGGGACTAATGAGGAGGCCTTGATAAGGTAATATACAACTACCTTCCTACAACGCAAAGATTCAAATTTTATTTATCTATTTATTTATTTTAACGATGGCTGGCTCATTTGCTATCAACAAAATATTTGGTTGTTTTATTAATTAATTGCATGACCTAATAATTTTATACATTTGATTATTTCACAAGCTAAGAACATACATGTCACTTAAAACGGATAAAAAATATGCAACCAAATTTACCTTAAAAATTACTTCGCTTTATTATGCACATATTTATGGGTATTATGAATAACCAAGTGTCAAATTTTAGACTTCAATATTTTCCTCAATACACATTTCAAAATATATTGTCTTTTGACAGATTTGCAAACATGCTTTCTGAGGAAAAGAGAAGGCGTGAATAGCCTGAGAAAAGCCTTAAAGAGTTATCGTACATAATCAGCTTATCAGGACGCAGACCTTCACTGGGAGATCGCAATACATTCATGAAAAAATTCTGTAAACCGTAATCTCAATTTCTTAGGAAGAGGTTTGTCTAAACAAACAAAATTTTCGAGTTTTGTGATATTTTATGTTGTAAAAGTTGATTTTACGTGTGTGGTGTGTAAGTGTGTTTATACTCCATAACTATTATAAGGTTAGGGTGATTAAGGATTGTCTCCTTAAAAAGGTGTGGATTACATATCTAATTATATTTTCCATAAAAAAATGATTGTATGGTTACTCCGGTTCATATTATGTTATGTATTTTCTTGAATTTCTTTGTGATCTAATCAATGACATACTACACAGTCACTAGTAGATAAATGTCTATATGTTGCGGTTTTCTAACTTTAAATGTTGCGGTTATTGATACGAAATACATATAGGCGAAATACATGGAAAAACAACAAATGCAGTGGTTTTTTAGACGCAGCAATAAAAACAATAAATGGTGCGGTTTTTTGAAAAACTGCAGCATATATATCTAATAATTACTGCAGTTTATTTTTTTAAAATAAAAAAAAATGATATTTTAATCATTATATGCTGTAAGTTTTTGGAAAAATCACAGCAATTATTAGATATATATACTGCAGTTTTCTAAAAAACTGCAGCATTTAATGGATTTTTTTTATTTTTTTTAATTCCGAAATTTATATGTGTTGTGGTTTTCTAATATAACCGCAACACATATAAACTAAATGCTGCAATTATATTAGAAATTCTCAGCAATTGATGGTTTTCAGATAAAAAAATTTAATAAGTCATTTTTATGTGCTAATTACATATAAAAATATATTATTAATAATTAATATTTCTCAAAATTGTTATATTTGCAAATATAGTTGTTATATACTATTACAACACATTTAATCAAGAACATAGTCTAATCAAAGCTAAGAATATTATGCATAATGTGCTAAATAATATGTCATAAAAGATAAAAAAGTTAAGAAATGATCAACCGTGAAGCATATAAATCCAAAATTCTATAATGACAACTTATTTTGGCACATAAAATCGCATTCTACAATATTTTACACTCAAAACAAACAACCAAGTCATTTTTCATAGATTTCGAGTGCATTCCAAGGATTCAAAAACTTCGAAAAGACATATCTCTTAGCCCGGTAGTCTGAACGACGTAAGTTTTTTGAAACCCCCTATTTTTGGAGGTACTACTCAACCATGTTTCCCTTAGTAGCTTTGGTGACGTCTTATTTGAGATATTGAAAAAAAAAAGTTTTGACAAACCATAAATTGCTACGAGATTCCGAATGAGGCTTAATATGTCTAAACTGGGTTATTTTCTCCAAAAAATGCCTCTAACACCATATAATATATGAAATTCGATTTTTAAGGGTTATTCCTTTATAAACACAACATATAACATGCATATCTGAACACACAAGAGTTTTTCATCTTTACATTAATATTTTAACAAATTACAAAAAAAATATTAAAAATATATATACTAGGGTTCAAGGCATATACAAACCTTTAGATTTTGAACTTTAAAGTATGTAGACTTCTTCAAAATGTGAGAGATGAGTAAGCTTCAACACGCTTCACTACGCCATATCCATGGATGCACGAGTGAGAGAGAGGAGTAGGCTTCAAATTGCGTGAGAAAAAGAATGAATGGGGACTTTAGAAAGAAGTTAGGTTCATAGATAGGAAATACGAGGGATTAGGAGTGGGAGATCTAAGTGTTTTGTGTATTTAGGATTAGGAAAGTTGAGGGTTAGAGAAGAGGGAAATGCCTGTTTTTCGTGTTTGAAAAGATACTGAAAGCGCTGGAAAAAGAGTATATATAGTGAGTCACAAGTTATGCAATTTTTAAAATAACCGCACCACTTGTAAGTCACAAGTGATGCGGTTTTTTTAAATAACCGTAGCACTTGAAACCACAAATATTGCGGTTATTTTAAAAACCGCAACACTTGATATTAAGGTATATTTCAAACCATTAAGTGCTTCGAATTGTATATAACCGTAACATTTATACCGAAGCAATTAAATAATTTTTCTGCTAGAGAGTGTATGCCCCATTTACGAGTTTTTCTTTTGGAATCATTGGATTACGTAGCAAATAGATGGAATTTTAGCAGGAGGAAAATTGTTAAAGGAATTGAAAGTACACAACATCACAATTTGAACTCGTGAGTTGTAACGTTAAATCTTTGATGTGGTATAAAATGGTTACTCTTAGCAAAACTGTAGAATTTAGGAAAAACGAAGAAATTTACGGAATTATTGAGTTAGAACCGTTCTCGCTCTGATATCATATTAGACTGAAGAGTTTAAAGATGATGGAAGTAATAGAAAGGAAGCCATTAATGGCTATTCTTTATGCTCTAAACAAAGAGAGGAGAAAGAGAGGAAATTGTTGATATTCCCTATAAATAATTATAATGTATATATCTATTTATACTAATACAACTAATTACATGAAATAACTAACTAAGCTTAAATTAAGAAAATAATTAACAAATTAAGTCAAATTTTATTTGACTGAATCATAAACTCCAACAATACAGCCATGTTAACTGCGATGACCAAAATTGTCCTCTCTATGCTGCATAATCTATCATAGCTTTCTACCTAGAGCATGGTCTTTAAATATTTCCACAGGAAAGGTAACAACTATGCGTAGGATTACTAATATTTAAATTATCACAATCGCCTGTAAAAAGATAAGGTTTTTAAATCAGTGAATTGACATATGAACTGAAGTATCATGATTTTTCCTGACAAAACAAGTGTTCATATGATTCTAGTAGATTTGTATGCTTCAAATTTATGTCATTTTTTTTAGCTTTAAGCATAGTTTAGTTGAATTTGGAACTATTTATACATGTATAAATATAAAAGGTAGAGTTGTATACAAGGAGGTTGAGTTTAAGCAATGGTTAAGGTTCAAAAGCATTATTTCAGTTTAACTTTTTTGGGTAAAGCAAAGTCGCTGGTCTTGGCATTGCTATCACTGGTAGTGTCTTATACCCAAACCTACAAGTGAAGTTATTTTTCGAAATAATTTGTGTTGGAGGTTATTTTTCGATATTTTTTTAAAAAAAGATTATAAAAAATAACTAATTAACTATTACTTTGAGTTACCATACATTCCTTTAAAAAAAAAAATATAGATATGTTATTCACACTTTTAAAGACAATCCACACTTTTTTTCAAAATACATGAACTTGAGTTACCATAAGAAAATATTATTGAAGTGCCCAGAGTCAATAGTACATATATGTCTCCGGAAATTGGAAATTGATTCCATTTGATCGAGCTTCATTTGGTGTGAATACGTAACATTTAGGGTAAAATAAATTAATGTTAAAATAAATTATTGTGTTACAAAAAGATAACTCCATGCCAAATATTTTTTTCAACACTTTGTCAATATTTCAAAATTATCGTATCTATATGTATGATGGATGTAAACTAAGCCAAACTCCTGGAAGTGCTACACCCTATTCTACTGATTCTCTTTGGGGAAAAAAAAATAAGACAAAGTCAAATAAGATAGGGCCCTTTCAAAATACAATTTATAACTAAAATAAATTTAATTAGATCATATGATATCATATAAGTTTGGACATATAAAAAAAAGTAAATAAAATACACATGTAGCCAAAATTTAGAATCAAATCTCATTTATATTTATTGTTCATATATTTTAAAAATGTCTATTCTATTAAAAAAATCAGAATGGTTTGCATGCCTGCTAACATCAGAGTATTGAATATTAGTGATAGATGAAGATAAAACAGAATCAAAATTGGTCCAATGTACAAAAACGTGTTCTCATCTTCTTCAAAGTGACTGATTAACTAGTAATTTTAATTAGCATGAATTTTTCCTAATTTATATGATAAGTTTAAACAAAGCCACCTAAAATCGCTAGACCGGGGCAATAGGATTAATCTAGTTACTAGTCTATCTCAACCAAACATGCAATATAACTTGGGATTCCAAAATGGCAAAAAGGATCTTGACATCCATTTGGATAGATGTTTTTAATGGTTAAAATCAATTACAAAGTACAAGATAAGTCTGGCAGCAGGTTTTTACAATACAACATAAGTTACATAACTATTGTGATGAGCTAGCTTTAGCAATATAGCTGGTTAAATCCAACCTATCTTGAAATATACAGCTTGCACACACTCCCTTTCCCAAATCAGTTTCGACATGGACGAGAATGCATGCTATGAAAGATAGTGGTTCAAGGCGTAGTGTTGAAACTGCGGGCTTCACAGCAAGAAATGATGTATTGTATATTGATTTAAATCAATCTTTGTCCTAGGTATCCAACACTTGAAAGACTATATTGAAATCTCAGGCCATGCTTCAAAAGGGGCCAGGGATTGGGCTGGTTGACCCTATATTCCCAGACGAGAAACGCGTAAAGAGTTTTAGTACCAAAGAGCGAACCCAAGGGGCCGGGCAAGGGGTAGAAGAAACAAAACAAACTAAGAAAGAAAATTTGTGGATAATACGAAATGTGTATGATAGATAAAGCTTGAGGGGAACACAAAATGTCTATGATAACAAAAAAAAAAAAAAATAATTAAGGGGAACACAAAATGTCTTCGACTTAGCTCACATCAAAGGAAGCCTCTTCGGTTAAGTTAGCTGACATTAATTTCATATTATTTGGAAAGTTGATCAAATGAATTTCTTAAATAAATATAAGTTGAACAAAGTTGAAGTTATAATTGAAGCGAGTAAAATATTAGCTCGCCTGTCGTGCTTGAACGTATTGTCCATTAATGTGAAAATACATATATATTTATCAATTAAAAACCAGAAGCAAGCCAGATCATTCATGTGACTCACGTCAAATTCGATCTATCTCGACCGAAATTAAAATAAGCAATTATATATCTCAAGTAGTTTAAAAATCGTCAATCAAAACCTGTTTTCATTTTTTAAAATTATAAAAATATCCACACATTATTATTAATAGTTGCATCATTTTTGGCAACAATTAAGCAAGCAGACCATCGTAAAGTAATCTTTCTACACCTAGAAAATACTCGCAATCCAAAAAAATGGAGCCAATTAAGAGCAACCATGTTAACCCTAGACCTCCTCCTAAATGTGGCGATCTCATAACAATCCTAACCATCGATGGCGGAGGCATTAGGGGCATCATTCCTGCAGTGATGCTTGATTTCCTTGAATCACAGCTTCAGGTACGTAATTTATTACCGTTAATTAGTTAATTGAGGTTTGAAAAGATATATGCATGCTGCACGCCTTACAACACTTCCATATGAATATCGATGGAGAGTACTTAATTTATGACAACAGGAATTAGATGGCAAGGAAGCAAGGTTGGCGGATTATTTTGACGTCATTGCTGGAACGAGCACTGGTGGCCTCATAACCGCCATGTTAACAGCCCCTAATGAGAAAAATCGGCCACGATACGCTGCCAAGGATATAACTCCTTTTTATCTTGAACATTGTCCGAAGATTTTCCGTCAACCGAGGTAAAACATAACACAATTATTACTTTTTGTGTGAGATTAGGGTGAGTGTTTTCATTCCAAGGAGTAAGTTACTACTAAATAATATGCATATACGAACTCTATTGTCGCTTGCAGTCATGCACTAGCTTAAATAATTGTGCATTGGATATATAACCAACTACTTCGTGTTTTGTGATGGAGATGTAGTGGGATATTCGGTGATTTGGGGGCTCTTGCGAAGATGCTAAACGGGCCAAAGTACGACGGGAAGTACCTTCAAAAGCTTGTGAAAGGAATACTAGGGGAAACAAGATTGCATCAAGCGTTGACTAATGTGGTTATTCCCACTTTTGATATCAAGAATCTTCAACCTGTTATCTTTTCTTCTTATATGGTATGTATAATATAACCTAATTCAATTCGGTTTTTTCCAAATCTAAGTACTTCTCATATCTCTTCACTAGGTTAGCTCCTTTGCAGTGCAAAAATTTTACTAAAATGAAATCAATAATATGATGTTTTTTTAACTATAATTTTCAGGAATAAAAACTTAACCATAGCCAAACCTAAAAAATACAAAAAATGAACAAGTCATATAAAATTTAATCCAACTTAACCCATTCACATAATCTAATATTTTCTAAAACTATTTTTTTTTTCAAACATATTATTAAAAGTCGAAAAAAAATGTCATCATATTTAAAGATTTTTTTCAAAAGAAAATCTCATATAAATTTTTTATATTTTGTAAGACTTAATTTGAAAAGAATTTTGGAGATATCAAACTATTTTATTATATAAAAAATACTACAAAAAAATTACTTCATAATTGGAAATGATTTCATTTTCATAAGATTTGCAGGTAACTTTCTTATAAAATTGATAGATAAAAGAACAAAAGTGTCTGATGGGAAAATTTTTCTACTTCAATTGCCTTAGAATATAGTAAATTGATAGAATCTCCTCAATGGTTCTCACTTTTCTTTATTCATCCAACCTCAATATATATATGTACAACTAGAGGCAGCAAAAACTAATCCGACCTGAAAACCCGATACGAACCCGACCCGAAAATAGCTGGTTAGGGTTGAGATTTTCGACACGAAAACTTAAATGGGTTAACATGAACCCGACTCAAAATTAAATGGGTTAGGTTAAGGTTAAAAATTCCAACACGAAAATGACCCAAGTAACCCGAAATTATTTTCGGGTTAAAATCAAGTCGGGTCAACAGAACTTGACCTTATAACCAAACTATATTAAGTAGGTCTAAAAAAATTATACTCGGCCCGTCACCCACTCTACCCAAATCTCAAACCCAAATTAAAACCCTAAAAGACAATTAAACTATTGTTGTCAACTTTTTTGCCGTTTCATCTCAACTCTAAAAGTTTTCTTTTTTTCTTCAGCCATTCTATTGAATAACCACATCAGCAGGGGTGGCAAAAAATGACCCAAACCCGACCCGAAAACAGCGAGTAGGGTTGATAATTTCAACACAAAAAGTTAAACGGGTTGGAACCCGACCCGAAATTAAAGGGGTTAGGTTTGAGTTGGAGTTTTCAATACAAAAACTAGAACAGATCAGGTTTGGGTTAGGGAATAGCTTACCCGAACACGATAACTATGCGTGGCCTTGATTAGCAAGTTACTGCCAACTAATCACAGTAATTGTAATCTTTTGTCAGCTAAATATTAGGAAGTAATCTCACATCATTAGGGAACTTCCCTTACATATAATTATCTTTTAATGTACAAGATATATATCTTAATATAAATAGATTTATATCATCACCAATAAGTTTGCATTCAATTTATCACACTTGGGATTATTTGTGTAAAAGGGTAACCTCACATAAATCAGATATCTTCGATCCTTCTTCTATAAATATTATGTACCTGTCATTTTACGAGAAATATTAATTACCATGGAATATGTTAAATTGTATGAAAAAATACAGTATAATATTAATGGTTACTTGTTGATACTGTCAAGCACCAATTCTTAATATAGTATAAGAAAACCTAAACGATTAGAAGTCCATCTAATAGGTTGTTTGATTTATAGTATTCATATTGGTTACGAGGGCTTTTTATGAGACTAACAAGTAATAACAATAGCCTTACGATTCCTTTTCTTCTTCTTTTTTTTCTTTGTTTTACATCATTTTTTTTAAAGTATTTATCCCTATTTTTGTACTCGGTAAAACTTTTTATTCCTGCTCTATAGCCTGTAAAAAGCCACCTACTATATATTCAATAAATAAGTACAAGAATCTATTTTCTTGGTTGTGTTCAATAGACCACATGGCTTCGATCTATTTGACTTTTCTCAAGTCTATGGTTCATATCTTACATACTGTAAAATTATACTCCACATCCTCAAACAATCATACATTTTGTTACATTATAGTCTCTATAGGTAATGCTCTCTGCATGATTGAGTACTTGGGGGTCAACCTATATAAAAGCTGTAATAAAAATATTTCGTGTCTTCGGATAACAATGGTCATTCGACACCACTTAGAGTTTAATTGGAGTTAATATTACTATATGTTGTTAAAATAAGTTAAAATAAGAAGAATACTTAAATTGAAAAGAATGAGAAGATATTTTGACTCTTCATCTCTCAAATTCAACGGATGATATTTTACATATACATAATGACCTTTTTTAACTCATAGTAACCAAATAATTTTTTTCACATATAGTAACTCTTTTTATTATTATAATGACTCTTTTCATTATTATAATGGTTATTTTTTCTTATTATAGTAACCATTTTTTACGTGAAATTTCTAGTGTTGGATATATATTATATGTAAAAGTTAAAATAAGAAGACAACTTAAAGTGAGAAAGATGAGAAGACATATTGACTCTTCATCTCCTAAATCCAACGGATGATATTTTACGTACTCATAGTGACCCTTTTTTAACTCATAGTGGCTAAATAATTTTTTTTCACTTATAGTGACTCTTTTTATTGTTATAGTGACCATTTTTTTATTGTTATAGTAACTATATTTTTTACGTTAAATCTCTAGCGTTGGATATTCCATTTGAATGACCAAAATCTCTTCTTATTCTTCTTATTTTAAGCGCCCTTCTCATTAGATATATATATATATATATATATATATATATATATATATATATATATATATAGTTGTATTATGAGAAAGGCCTAATTTATTATTAGAGAAATGTTGAGTGTTTGGAGTATATTTGGAATATGAGTTTTTTCTATTTGTTGGTAAGAGTACGTTAATAAATATATTAGTTACATAGTACATACTTCTATATGATGATTTTAAGGTGGAACTCTCTTAAATTTTGTGTAGTGAATTCTCTCTCCATCAAATAATGCGACCTAGAGTCGTATATAATAGACAATGTGATTAAAGTAAACAAAAATTTAATTGCAGTTGTTTATGATATAGGTCCCAGTTGCTCCAGCATTGGACGCTTACATGTCTGACATATGCATAAGCACGTCCGCTGCACCAACTTTCCTACCAGCGTACTATTTCGAAAACAAAGATGATAAGGGCAATATCAGAGAATTCAATTTAATTGATGGGGGTGTTGCTGCCAATAACCCCGTAAGATAAACTCTTCTCGAAAGCTTATTATTGTGCGCATGAATATGCATTAATAAAGTACCATTAGGTGCATCTAATATTATATATACATATATTAAAGTCCCATTAGGTGCATCTAATTATATATACATATAATATTCGATATATCAATATTCAATAGGTACATCCATATAGAGACGTAACTAGTGTGGAAAATGAGTCTTATTTTAAACAAGTGGATTGATTAACAAATCAAACACACTGGCAAGTTTAATTATTTTCTAATCTACCACGTATATTGCGACATCAAACAAATGATTGATTGAGATGCTTCAATTTAATAATAAAGTTAACCAAATACACTAATTATTTGAAATGTAGCCTCATTGAGAAAATGATTAGTACACCTACAGGCTATAGGCATAGACCAATTGACTAAATTAATTTCAGGCTCTATATATTGCGATCAGTATATACTTTATTTTAGGTTTTAGCTATGACTCTGAGTTTATGACACTTTCTTGATCGAAAATAATTATTAATGTGTTCAAATTCATCTATCTACAGACTCTAGTTGCATTAACCGAAGTGACAAAACAAGTTGTTAAGAGCAACCCGGATTACTCATCAATTAAGCCAACGGATCGTGAACGTTTGGTGGTCATATCGCTAGGGACTGGATCCGACAAATTAGACCAAAAATACAATGCTAAAACCGCTGCGAAATGGGGTATAATATCATGGTTATTTGAAAATGGCTCAACTCCTATAATTGATGCATACAATCAATCTAAGGCTGATATGGTCGACTTCCATAACGCTGTGGCCTTTGAAGCTTTTGGTTCCCTTGATAATTACCTGCGCATCCAAGTAAGTTCCTACCAATTCTAATGGTTCCCTTGATAAATTACCTCGCTAAATTTCACCAAATTAATTTCATTGAGTTATTGGTGAAACGCTGCAACTTTTGACGTTCAAAATTGATAAACTGCAGGATGATACACTAACAGGATTATTGGCAAAAGTGGATGTAGCAACCAAGGAGAATCTGGAAAACCTTGTCAAAGTAGGAGAGGCACTCTTGAAAAAACCTGTTTCAAGGATCGATTTTGATACGGGCCTTTATCAACCTATTCCTGATGGCGGAACTAATGAGGAGGCCTTGATAAGGTAATGTACAACTACCTTCCTAAACGCACAGATTCAAATTTTATTTATTTATTTTTTACGATCGCAGGCTCATTTGCTATCAACAAAATATTTAGTTGTTTTTATTAAATAATTTTATACATTTCAGTATTTCACTAGCTAAGAACATTCTCCAATACATTTCACTTATAACGGATAAAAAATATGCCACCAAACTTACCTTAAAAATTGCTTCGTTTTATTATGCACATGTTTATGGGTATTATGATTTATGAATAACCAAGTGTCAAAGTTTAGACTCCAATATTTTCCTCAATACACATTTTAAAATATATTGTCTTTTGACAGATTTGCGAAAATGCTTTCCGAGGAAAAGAGAAAGCGCGATCAGTCTGAGAAAAGCCTTAACGAGTGATCGTACATAATCAGCTAATCAGGACACAAACCTTCACTGGGAGATCGCAATACATTCATGAAAAAACTCTGTAAACCCATAGTCTCGGTTTCTTAGGAAGAGTTTTGTCTAAACAAACAAAATTTTCGAGTTTTGTGATATTTTAAGTTGTAAAAGTTGATTTTATGTGTGTGGTGTGTAAGTGTGTTTATAAGGTCAGGGTGACTGAGTAAGGATTATCTCTTTAAATAAAAAAGTGTGGATTACATTTCTAATTATATTTTTTATAAAAAAAAAGAGATTGTATCGTTACTCAAGTTCATATTTTGTTATGTCTTTTCCTGAATTTCTCTGTGATCTGATCAATGACATACTAAATATTTCATGCCCCATTTATGAGTTTTTCTCTTGGAATCATTGGATTACGTAGCAAATAGATGGAATTTTTGAAGGAAAATGTTCTTTGATCAAGTGTAACAATTGAATATAACATGGACAAATTATGGAGATGACTATAATCAGTTATTTTACATGATCATAGTGTTTTGATAGAAAGCGACTATAATTTGTTAACTAATTTGATTAGTGCACACCTAATAATAAACCGGTCCTATGAGGTCATACATATAAGTATATGATTGGATTAAAGTGTAAAAGAGGTTAAGAAGCTAAATGGTCATGCTTATGTAAAGTATTGACTAATGAGTTTATTTTATAACATAAGAATGTTACTTATAAATAAACCAAGGTTATGAGAAAGCAAGTACAACTCTACTTAGCCATAATCTCTCAAAGCTTATTCATTCTCTTTTGCCATCACCAAGAAAAGCAATAAGAAAGAGTTTTCTTATTCCATACTGGCATATGTGAGGATTCAATTGTTGCTTGTGGCCCAACATTAGATAATCAACATTTGGTGTTTTAAAGATCTCCATGTAGAAGTGTGAAGTGTTCTTTACTTTGTAGAAATCACGCTTCAAAGGTATGGAAATCTATTCATATAGTTCGTATTGAAATGTGCATGAGATCATGTTGTATATGCAAGTAATTGTTTTTTTGAAATTCTGCTTTATGTATCTACTTTTCTATAATGTTAGCAGGAGGAAAATTGTTTAAGAAAAGTACACAATTTCAAAATTTGAACTCGTGAGTCGTAACGTTGTTGAATCTTTGATGTGGTATAAAATGGTTACTCTTAGCAGAACATATATTGGAGCTTTACTTAAGATGGACCATAACCTAAATAATAGATATTTTAAACAAAGCAAGCATAAACATCAAGGAAGATTTTATTTTTTTCTGTATAAACAAACACTAGTGCCGGGTACAAACAAAAAGAAAAAATCAATAAAGGATAATTTTCTATAGAATATACAAATTCATACTTCTTTTTAAATTAAAATTATTGATGACTTAGTCGGGGGAATTACATCCCTCCCACTTAACATCCAGCGCTATACGAATACATCAACGGATCAACTCACCAACACCAATTTCTATTGATATGGATATATTATGAAGCATTAATAAAACTTGCATTGTTTAGTTCCACCAAGTTGAAATGGGAACTTAAAAATTACTAATTTTATCATGAGAATATGTTAATTGAATTGAACAGTACTGCGTAGATCGTTTGGTGGCAAGAATTTTCAAACACAAGTCATTGTTGTAGACATATAGTTTTAATAATTGTAACGATCAAGTTCTCCCAAGTGGCCGATGGCTTCCAGTTTACATAGATGCACCCCACCCCTCTTAAACTTAGTTTAATTATTGTTATGGATAAAAAACCCCGCCTAGACACACGACATGACAAAGGAGTTACACGTCACGAAACGGCTAAGTGTAAGAAGCGGGCTCTGAAGATCATAGCAGTTGTGGCATGACTCTTGATAGTTAATGATGGGTAGGTACTTGCAACAAATACGCGACATAAGCGGCAAAGATAATGGGAAGACTTGGTCAGCGTAATCCGCAGAGATAGGACGCATGGTTAAGTTGCAGTTGTTGACCAGTTCAAACAGGATAACGCATACGGTTGGATAAGATAGATGAATTGACAGTTTCAAAGGGATCCCGAGGTTTGCTCAAAGAATATCCAAGAGAGAGTAAACAGGGGATTTCACCGGAGAAAAACACCTATAAAGAGTTAGTACACTGATTTATCACACGACCTTATTCATTGTATTCAATTTTAAGCTTTCTTTTTCATTTTGATATTGTAACAAAAGTGATAACTTTACATAGTAAAACGGTAGCATAACAAACCCCTGCAGTTTTTCTCCTTTTTTGGTTTTTTGAGTCACCAATCCTTTGTGTCTTATTTTGCGTTCTTAACATTTTATTGTTGCATTTCAACCTACACGTAATTTAGTTAGCAGTCAAATGTCTCAGGCTTAACTTGTCACTAGGTGATAATTTTTGGCAGAAACAATTAGCATACTTATCTATCTATTTATTTATTTATAATAAGTACTTCGTATATAGGAATAAAGAATGGAGGAAGCAATGTTAGTTTTATTTTTAGGCTTACGATCCAATGACGTACACCCTTTTAATTTAAAGAGGACAATAAAGTAGTACGGTTCGGAGTCATAGCTGCGTACGTAACTGTGTCTGCTTTCTTCCTCTATTCGAATTTCATGGCTAGTCTACAAGACTCTCCTCTATCCTTTAGTTACTACAACAGGAAGAATTTGGTGACTATTCTTAGCATCGACGGAGGTGGCATTCGAGGCATTATTCCTTCTGTCATTCTTGCTTTTCTTGAGCAACTTCTTCAGGTAAATTGCCTTGCTTAGCTGCATACATTCATCTTGATCAACTAGTTAGCATTCATTTCTATTTCTTTATTTATGGTGCCTTGTTTTATGACATTTCCAGTACGTGATCCCTCAAAACCATCACGTTTTGCTATATGCACTCCGAACTCCTCAAAACCTGATGAAACTGACGGGAATATAAATGCCATACGCCCATACACAGTCACACATCTACCAAATTCCAATTCTTATGTTAATTAATGCATGCCTAGCTAGCATACACAAGTACTCAAAAAGCTAGTTTATCATATTGATCAAGTACGTTATTAATACATATATATACAGCTTTCTGATGAATTTTTGTCATAATGCATGCAATGCGTATTTGCTTACAAAAATGTAGGAGTTGGACGGAGAGGAAGCAAGAATAGCAGATTACTTTGATGTGGTAGCAGGAACAAGCACGGGTGGGTTGATAACAGCCATGTTAACTGCACCCGATGACCAAAATCGTCCTCTCTATGCTGCAAAATCTATCACAACTTTCTACCTAGAGCATGGTCCTAAAATATTTCCACAGGAAAGGTAACAGCTCTATGTAGGATTACCAGCATCTAAATTATCACCATCGCCTTTAAAAAAAGACAAGGTTTTTAAATCAGTGAATTGACCTAACTGATGTATCAATTGTTTTTTTCAGTTCTTGATTAAAACTTTATATCATGAAAATAGTATGTGGGATTGGACAACTTCTCAAGAGCTAGATTTGAGCAATATGATTAATCACTATTTTGTTACATTACTGTTCAGACTTGAATAGTTATTGTCGTTGTTTTTTCTTTTCAAGTAACAATTATATGTGTATTTTTTAATAAAAACAAGCCTACCACTACAGCCATGCATATATATGTGACTGGTTTCAAATTATCTCGGAGCTAAGTGGCCTACATGTTGGAGATATAAAATTAGTTTGTTCTTACCACTCTGGACTAACTATGTAGTTGTTTTTTTTTTCTTTTTAAAAAAATTTAAAATATTTCTATTCGCGTATTGACTTTCTATATGTATATAGCTGGACATTCATCCTCATATATGTAGTGGCTTGATTGGACCGTGTCGTGTGTGTATGTTAATTTTTTTGTTTGTTTGAACAAATACACAAGTATTGTGCTTGTCTAATTCTGCAAGTGCAGACACCTTTAAAAAAGTATGGACACCATTTTGATTTCTAGTCCGGACGCACATAAGCTGTTTTATCAGTTCATATTCCTATATATGTTTGTATGTCTACAATGTATAAAATACTTGTTTTTTTAAAAAGAAAAAAGAGTTTGCACAAAGTTCAGTGGTATATATTTTTACGAGAGTATATATAGACAATATAGTACACTGTTTTTTATTAAGTAATCAAGAAGATGATTTTTATTAAGTACACCAGAAGAAAAATATTGATTTTAACTTACCGGCCCTTATTAACATTTCTTTCTGTTTTGGTATATATTTTTACGAGAGTATATATAGTACACTGTTTTTTGAGATACATAGGATTTTTTTCTAAAAGTAAAAATAAGAGAATGGGATGCTCTTAAAGACAGATGAGAAGGTTTAAACTCATTTAATACCTTATATTTTAATTCTAAAGGCCCTAAAATGAGTTTATGACGCAATTATAGGAGATTTTGAATCGATTAAAATGGGAGTTTAGAGCCAAAGTTGATGACTAAAATCACTCTTAGGGCCTGATATATGAATTTATAAGGCTTCTTGATGACCTTATCAAGGTTTTCTTTTACTAGGTCCAAAATTATCCCAAATATCCAAATTTTGAAGGTTATTGTATATTGTTTTTTTTTATATATGTTTAAAAACTTTTTAAATTAAAATAAAGGTACAAGATGCTTCTTATGGACATAAAGAAAGTTTGGGACACTCAACACCTTATATTCGGTTTCTAAAGACCTAAAAGTGAGTGCAAGACCCAATTATAGGAGTTTAGAAATCGATTTAATATGACTTTAAGAATCGAATTAAATAAGTGGTTTCAATCACTCCTAGCTAGCTTAGGGCCTACTATAAAACTATATGATTTATGAAAAATATATCAAAGTTTTCTATAAGGGGTTTGCAATTCTCCAAAAAAAATAACAAATTTCAAAAGTTATAATTAGACTTGGTCATGGGCCGCGGAGGACATGTACTATTATAGCCTGGATTGGCCCAATCCGGCACAATAAATGAAGACTAGGTCGTGGCCCATGTTTCGAATAGAAAAAAAAAATAAGCATGAGCAACAGGTTGCCCGTGAATTCGGCACAAGGCACAACCCATAAATACATAATTAATATTATTATATTTTTATAATACTATTTAAATTCTTTGAAGTTATTTGTTTCCGATTTCAATAAGTTCTTTGTTTTTATTCAAAAAATCTAAATATGCATGTGGACCATGCATGCTAGGCCATGGATTGTGTTTTGGGAAGACATGACACGAGCTTAGCCGAGCCTAACATGTCACGCATGACCCATTTCCACCTAGTTATAATACATTGTTTTTTGAGGTAGTTTTAAAAAAAAAGGTTAAAATTGTCTTTAATGTACTAGGTGTCTCATATGGTCCGATGAGGAGGTTTTACCATTTAATATCTAATAATGAGTTTTCAAAGGATGTAAAATTTGTTCAAACCCTGACATTTTGGAATAGTATGGTTAAATTGAAACTTTGAAGATAATTGAGGGGGTTCCTATGGTCTCCTAAGACCCACTAGGTCTCCTAGCTAGTGTCTCTTAGGACTTATGGGAAGTGCCATAACTTTACTTTTCCATGACATAAAAACTCAAAAATATCTAGATAAAGGTTAATACACAATTTTAGACCTTTTTAGCGAAATATCTTAGAAACTCATGGAAAACTATCAGATATTTCAGAGGATTATACATGATTGTTTAGAACCATAAACAAATATCCATTTGTCAAAAAATATCTAAGAGGTTCATTTCATGTTGGGAATGGAATGATCCTACTAATGGTAATTTACAATTACATTTATATTCATGCCACAACTTTTAAATTATAATAATTATAGTTCAAAATATTGGATAGAGTCAAAGAAACTAAAAGATAAATGTATCATAACTCTACATTCCAAAAAATTAAATAATGCTTATAAAAATTACTTTGCGTATTAAGTATTCGCTAAACTTAAATGTATGATAAAAAAAATTTAAAAAAAAAATTCTTCATAATTTTAGTAGGGGAATATACTAAGGTTATACAATTATGTTCATGCAACCGTCTACACATGGTCCATGCGTAAAATAATTTAATCTATAAATTTCATAAAATAAAAATTTGGTACCTGATACCTATGTATTTTGATTGGGATAAAGGATTTACAATTTGACCTTTGACCATCTTAGAAAGTTTTATACCATCTTTGTGTAGTGGGAAAATATTAAACAACGGGTACTACACACGAAATTCAAAACTAATTTTGAAAAAAATTCATATATTTTTTTCATAAATAAGTAATCCTCTATTTGATAAAAAAAAATAGTAACATTACTAATTTAAATTACGAATATGAACGCTTGTATTAATTTTGGACACAACATTAAGCTTGTACATCTTTTATGTCCCAAAATTACTACTTTCAATGTATACACTTCATTTTTTGTGTTTTCTACGTACAAATGAATGTAGGGGGCCACTCGCTCAGCTAACAAGCTTCATCAAAGCTATGATTGGACCTAAATATGACGGCAAGCATCTCCGCAGAATACTAAGGGAAAAACTGAGAGAGACAAGGTTGCATCATACACTAACAAACATTGTCATTCCAACTTTTGACATTAAAACGCTCCAACCTGTTATATTTTCTTCCTACAAGGTACCAAGTTGTAATTTGTAGACTGCATGAGTATATACACTGTACCAAGAGATGGATTCATTCCTGGATTCCGCATTATCAAAGTGGATCTCGAAATCTTCCAGAAAAATTTATTTCAATGAATTTCGCAGGTTCCTAGTTACCCTGATTTGGATGCAAAACTATCAGATATATGTTTAGGCACATCGGCTGCTCCGACTGTTCTTCCTTCCTATTATTTCAAAAATGTATATGAAGACGGACAGACAAGGGAATTCAATCTCATCGATGGGGGAATTGTGAGCACTAATCCGGTAAAGCTCATGACCCATATCATATCAATTTGTCATTACCAAACTAAGAGGGTAACATTTACGATTAAGGTTACACCAGCTTTTTAAGTGGTGTGCATTTTTTGTCGTCTCAAGTTCCCCTCTTTAATAAAACACCATTACAGATATGAAGGAAATCACTTAAATGGTGGAATTTAAGAAAACGTATTTATCACTCTACGTTTTTGCATATTAAACATGACTGTACATATGTCTCTTAACTTGTTACTAAACGATGACAAAGGTCATTCCTTTAATTGTACCTTTTTGTAATTTTGTTGTGCAGACTTTCCTGGCGATTAATGAAGTTACCAAACAGATTATGAAGGAAAATCCAGAATACGGGACAGTTCATGATAAAATGCTGGTTTTGTCGATAGGAACAGGATCAGGAAGGAATGAGCAGAAATATAACGCTAAAACAGCAGCAAAGTGGGGGCTTATTTCTTGGCTATTTGAAAAAGGATCATCTCCTATTATTCAAGCCTTTTATGAAGCGGGGGCTGACATGGTTGATTACCAGAACAGTATTGTTTTTCAATCCTTTCGTTCTCAAGACAACTACCTTCGTCTTCAAGTAAGTCTCTAAACTTAATTTTGTGATTGTGGTTTCATATTAGTTGTATTTGTAGACGTGAAATACGTACACTTCAGCTTCGCCATAATCAATGTAATTATTTTGGAAAATAAACAGGATGACAGCTTAACAGGAACAGCTGCTTCAATAGATGTGTCAACAGAGAAGAACATGGAAAATCTTGTCAAGATTGCTGAGGACTTGCTCCGCCAACCAGCCAGCAGAGTGGATCCAGAAACTGGACATCTCATTGCAGTTCCACACCTTGGAACCAACGCTACCGCTCTCCGAAGGTTGGTTCCTCTACTATTTGCTCTAAAATATCTCTATGATTGTCACCTTCTTTGTTTAAGTTCCATGCATTCATTAACAGGTTCGCACAACAACTCTCGTACGAAAGAAAATACCGTATGGGTCAAGTCTCCATCTAAAAATCCGATGAAATAATACACTGACATCTCTCGCATAATCCAGTATATATGATGGTCTCCAACTACATACATACTCGTGTGCATTATAATAGGTGTTACCCTGACGAGGGGTTTCCTTAATACTTTGCAAATGAAAATCTTGTTGGATGATTTTTTTCAAAAGATCATTACTCGCATTCTGTGTAAATCTATCCTTACATGCGTACAAAATCAGAAACTAATCCCTTGTTTTTGAAGCAACTCTTCAAAAAAAATGCAGAAATGAATGCTTAGTGCCGCATGATATTTCAGTAAGCGCCAAAACAAGGCTCATTACAAGGAACTGAAAGCTCCCATGGCTTGGGGGCCTTGGGTGACGGTGAACCCAGAAGTGCCTTTTATAACATGGTTGCACCAAATGATGTTTTACTTTAAAACACATAAATCAACAAGCCAGAGTAAACCACGAGTTACGAAAAGAGGTGACCAGTTAATAACCAATTTAGGCATATCAGTCCGACTACAAATAATGGTTCAACCAGAACAGTATATGAACATGAAAAAATTGTAGGAAAAATAAAGAACCAAGAGTGGGGATATACAAAAGAAACCATCGTATATCTACAAAAAGCAAACTCAAGAACCCATGCCATCAGTGCTGCTAAGCAACAAATAAATATGGTTGTATGTTACATTGATGGTCCTCAGCTTTCTGCAAAAATTTCTTGGATAACAGCCTCAGCATTCCAATTGTATTGCGCCAACCAATGGATAGCATCGGCCCTGGAGAGAGCAAGAAATTCCTGCGCATTGGAATTACAGATTTAGAATCATACAGGTATTCACCATGTACCATATTTGGGTAAATCAGACACTAACAGAAGATTAAGAAGTTAAAAGTCCTATAATCTTAAGATTAGATTACAAAAGATTAAAATCCTCGGAGTTTAGTTCAGAAACAGACCTACTTTAAATACAAATATTAATGCATACACCAAATCATGGAGTAAATTTTTCTCAGAGCATAACTTATGGCTCACCATAACTTTGAGGATTGCGCCTTCATCACAAACTTCTCGGGATGATACTTGAATTGGACTGGTACCATCTTCTGGAACCCCACTACTAGATGATATTGTAACTTGAGAAGATCCTAGAGTATGTGCATCTACATGTGATCTAGTAACAGTATCATCCAGCAATAGGTTGTTGACTTCTTTCAAGGCATCAATCTTCAGAAATGATTCAAAGTGGTCTTGCCACCTCTGAAGTTTGAACCACTCAGTATGTGTATGCAGAGTTGCTTGCATAACTTTCACAAGTTGTGGCTCTTCAATGCCAAGCCTCCTACCGATTGCAACCTATCCAACATTGAAAAATAAGTCTAACGTCCCAATGAAAAGAATTTCACCCATAGCCTCCCCAACCCCCTCCAACCAACCCCCCCCCCCCCCCCCCCCCCCACACAACCAAAAAAAAAATACACAGACACATACATCCAAAACCCAGACGAGAGTGGAGTTCAGAATTAGTAAGATAGAGGGTAAGATTACAAGTGGGAATGTCAATCTAAATTAACAAGTTTGACCCAAAAGATGTGTGTGTGTAGCGACCCAAACAAACAAGAGTAAAGAATTAAGTATCAAGAGATGGAGATGAGTTCATTTATCAGCCAAGAATAAAATCTACGTGAGACAAAATCAAGTAGAGCTAAAATATCAAATCAGAACTATCTAAGTACTGATAATAGTCCTACTAGAGGTGATCAACATGCCAAGCCAGGTTCAGACCAAGCTGCACCTCAACAAGTGACTTAAGGATTTAAACTAGGCCAAAAATTTTGGTCTGGAAGTCAGGAATCTCAGGATGTCATGTCCCAAAACTCACATTTCCACATGAGCATAGACACGCAACACTTCATTTGGATCAATAAACATGCAAAGATATTCATAAAATGGTCAAGTATAACACTAGACAAGTACCCATGTCCAAAACTAGTAGCAGAATAAGAGTAACAATGTACACGACCACTATCCAAGCCAAGGGTGGATCAGACTTAAGATGAAAAAATTACAGGGACAAAATTGAGCAAGTAGAGAGGTTGCTACTGCCTCCCAGCGATAGGAGTATGCCTTCTTATGATTATGAGTATTCAACTCCAATACATTCTTCTAACTCCCTCCATTATTTAATTAGTTGTTCCACTTTGACATTTTGCACTATATACACGCCTCACTTTGACCATAGTTTGTGCTCTAATACATAAAATCAAATGCTATGATGTAACATTCAAGATATTTATACAAAGTAATCAAAGTTGTGGGTTGGCTTTAGTTCTATCATTGTATGCAGCAACTGAAATTTTTTTTTTTTTTTTTTGGCATAAACAATTAATTAGAGTTATTGTCAAACAAAACAAAATTAAAATAAAAAAAAGGATACCAATAAATGCAAAGGTGAGAGAACAAAAAAAAAATGAATAGAATCAAAACGATATATGATTCCAATATGTAAGGTCTTTGAAACATCTCATGAAATGTAATAAAGCATCAATACAGATTGTGTCTAGTCAAAATGGAACAACTTTTAAAATCCAGTGAAAGTATATAATATGGAAAAACTAAAATAAAAAACTTCATACCTGAAGTGAACTTGCCAAAGCATGCAATGGCAAATCTCTCTTAAAATCAACTTCACTAGGATTGAGCAAAGCTAACAATGTCTCTTTCAAGGGTTTTAGCAAGTCATGATTTTTGGCTGCTAAAGGCCCCAAATGAGAACATGCAACCTTCAGAGCACCAGAGAGATCACCAGAATCAACCAGTTTAAGAAACTCAACCTTAACGCAGAAAGAATCCAAGTACGTAATCTCACTAAAATAACAGGTAACTTGGCATCAACAGCACTATTATGAGGAGCAAGACAACATTACCTGCTTCAGTTGGAAAAGCAACATGGGATTCTGCCCAAAAATTTCTGGGTCCAGTGCATTTACTTCTTCAACCACCTCAGCAGCCATACCTCTATCAGCTAGATCTTTAATGCTCAAAATAGTCTCACATTTATCCTTTTTGTAGGTAGAATCCGAAGGGTTATGTTTTTCAGAGCCCTACAAGAACATCACTATTACTAATCAGGTATAGGCATAGATGCCAAAGATATGCTCACATCTCCTTCAGAAAGGCATCACTGACCTCTAACTTACTGCTCTCATACGAAAGTATGCCAGCAGGAATATCTAAATCGTCATTTCTTCCCCTCCATCTTTTGCGTCTTCTCCCTACACCAACTGCATGACTTCTATTTTTCTGAAAAACCCTCAAATTTTTAGTTTGATGAGTCCCGCTAGTGCTACAATCATCATGGTTACTTGTTCTCTCACATAGGAATCGTGTCTCCACACCGGTATCCTGCACCCTAATCGTGTCATGAGCATTATTGACGGAAGACCCATCACCAGAAATTTCACTATTTCCACATTCCACATCATGGGAACCATCTATTGCCAAACCAGTAGCATTATGTGTTTAGCTTTCAAATAGCCAGAGTCAGCGGGCAATCTGGAACCTGCCCAGAAAGAGAGGGGAAAAAGATGACCATACAAAGTTTGTCACAAATTAAAGTAGGGATGAGAAATTGAAATACTATAAAGAGACAGCATACCAGAAGAAGGCACAATAGGATCAACAATACCCCGGTAAACACAATATTCGCAGACAAGCTCATCTAGAGGAATAGAAAATTTCAATTTCACACGGCATATTTCATTCTACAAAAAAAAAAAAAAAAAAAAAAGATAATCATAACCTCCAAAATCGAGCAAATCAGCACTGAATTACTTGAAACTAATATACATCATATTGAAAGTATATAGTACTTCGGACAGCAATGAAATATTGGAGAAAGGATCAGCATGCCTAAACCAGAAAACCATCAGGTTATCTGTACTTCCCCTCTACATACCCAATTTGGACATCAGTAGGAAAATATGAATCATGTATGCAAGTCCACATATGTTCCGTAGTGCTAGGAAATGAACAAGGAAGCAATCAAACAAAGTAGAAATGTAGAATACAAATATACCTTTCTGAACTTGTGCTAGAGGCTATAAAAGCTAAAGCAACAGAAGTAAGACCCAACACCATTGTCATTCATAACAGTTTCTAGACTATAGAAAGCTAAATAAGCAAGATCATGCATCAAATATCACATCCATAACCTGATATATTCATTCAAGGGGATAAGTAATGTCACGATATCTATGTGGTCATACAGCGCAAATACGAAGATGAAAACCTTCAGGCCTAAGCTTGGAGTAAACAGGAAAAAAGGAAGGTCAGTCTATGCGGACATACCATGAAACCAAACATGTACGTAAACATAACGAGATATAAAAATGGGAAGATCAGAACAAACAAAGATAATAACATAAATATTTATTTAAAAACCTGAAAAGCCTGAACTAAGTCACCCTTTGTGACTCTTAAGCTATCAACTGCCTCTTGCCTGGTAAACTGAACAGCTTGTGCTAAGGCTTGTATGTCCTCCTAAATAAAAAATTCCACAAGAAAGAACCAATGAATAGTGAAGGAAGGCATTTCATCAGATAACCATCTAATTTAAGTTTAGCGTTTTAGCAGTTATGAATAATAAGAAAAACACATCGTTACTTAATCCATCACACAGCAAAAGGAATACTAACACATGGGAACTTGAGAATCTCACCTCATCAAATGGAGACGCCTTATAAAGTGGCTCATGGGGTGTTGCTGGGGCATCTCTATCCTCAAGAAGCAACCTTTCAGTCAGGTCTGAGAAGGGTGAGGAGATTCCTTGACAAAGACTGAACTCTTTGTGCACACTGATTTCAATTATTGAAAGAGAATCAAGAATGTTACAACAGACACAATAGTTGACATGAGGAAACCGAACAGGAAGGAAAAGGCAGAAAAAACTTATCAAGTATCTCAAAGCCATCGAGAACAAGGGATCATGTGCCCGAAGATGTGCTCTCAGAATTGAGGACATCAATCCAGCAATTTCAAACCTACGTTTTTCAGACCACTGCAGCACAGAGTACCACAACAAGGTATATACAAAAGAAATGTTATGGCATCTAACAATCCAAACTAGACATTAACATACATGGATGTATATCAAGATGCACAAGAACTTGAGCTAACCTACCTGTACTCCCTTTTATGAACAGAACTATTTTTTCACTCTACTAGAAGTCAGTCTGGTTAAACAAGATTATAAGCATAGAAAGTCTATTTGGCAACTATGAATCAACAGTATGATAATGAAATTTCCCATAGAGCAAATTCGCCCACCTCTGTAGTCAACATCATGCTACTCCTCGTATCATGACCCTATATTACATTCACGTAGGCGTGAAAATAATCTGGTAGATTGGCCTCAAAAGAGCACTTTCTAGTCTTGCAATGAATCTCTCTAATTACAAAAACCTGGAATTTAACTTCAACTTTGCGACCATATCTTAGTCTACATCCCACACTTTAATTTCATATTACGTAACTATTGAGCTTACAGCTGAGAAGTAGCAAAGAATACCAGAAAATATAACACAGTTGTAAGTTTAGAGAGCTTCAAGATACATTTTCAAGAGTACCAGAAGCCAGAGCCCAGAGGGCACTGATAATTAACACAATGAATACAAACGATCCCATCATAGTTAAGGATTTTCACAAAGAACTTTATAATTTGTTCCTTACAGAGCTGTTCATGGCTAGTTATAATCATGCCCTGACATCTGCAGAAGCTGAAATCTTACCACTTCAGTAATCGATTCCATTTGTACAACTTTAGTGTGCATTATTATTTATAAATTATCATACTACTCAAATTCACAAACAAGAAAATTTGAAACACAAGCGAAAATAAGTTTAGAATCTTTGTGTCTCCACAAAATAACAATATATGGGGCTGCAAAGTACTATTTCACGTACAATTTTGAAAGAATTAACATTCTTCAATCACACAATTAAATAAAGAAAGTTCCAGTTTGCCGATTCATGTTTGAAAGCTGTGATATAAGCTTATAAAAATCTCCCCATGTGATATCTCCACATCTCCGCAACATCTTATTGTTATTGCACCTACTCATATTTTTCCATTAAGAAATATTGCCAGCTTCTGGGCTATATAATACTTTAAATGACCATCATTGCTCCATAGCAAACTTTCACACGCAATCATACTCAATTCGATGGAAATCTTTGATCTTAAAGGGGATTTCTATAATTTCTCTCATGAGGGGTTATTTCTTTGTTTCGTCCAGCCATGCAAAATCACACATTCGAGATTTGACTGGATTTTATGGAGCCTGTTCATGCATCACATGATTCAGCCTTGATCATAGGATAGATTCTCTTCAAACGACCCAACTATGAGATCACTTACCATAGAGATTGAACAAGAAAAAGTGGATGACTAGGAACACCAAGTACACAAAGGATATCATCAGTATCCAACATGTGCATGCTAAATAAGATGAAAAAGTGATAATCTTCTATCCTTAACTTGCAAAAAGAGATACTTCAATAACCAAAACAAACAGGATGGAAGTCTCATTACTTCTTCTGTGCTTCCGACATGTTGTTTGTGCCTCACTCACGCCCAGTTAGCACAATAGTATTATGATCCGCCTTTTTCACATATTTCTTCTACTTTTCTTGCGCCCACGCTAGTTCGATATTCAGCTGTCATACATTGCTGGACTTCGATATCCTGGCCCACTCAAGCTCAAGTTATGAGACACAGGGGCTCTGTCACAGGACAGGGATATGGTGCACCAATAGAAAAACAGCAAACACTCCAGATTCTACAAAACTTTGCACATATAAGGTGTCAATGCTCATAAAGTAGTTCACACTATAGTTCTCAAGATCGGTATTTTATATTTGTGAGTATTGTGATAAGTCAGTTATTATTTTTGACATTTTTACCAGTACCCACTACCGATCTTTAAAAAATCATAGGTATGAAGACATATACTCACACCAAGGATAAAAACTTATACCCTCCGGTTATCATATACGAAGTGAAAATTAATCAAAAATATAAACATGAAGGTGCAAAACTGCAAACTGTGAAGGATGTCTAAGTATTTAGTACCAAATACTTGACCCCAACTGTACAGTAGCTTCCAAAAATGGAACTTGCAACCTCGATGCAGAAAGCCCACCACCATTAGGTGTTTTTGCCATCAAAGTGCACCACCATATTGCTAACGTCCACCCTTCAGCACACCAACTTTCTTCGTACTACTCTTGACTCTTCCAAATCAAAAGTCCAAAAGAACATATTTTGCAAGGCAAGGTTGCGCCAAACTCATTACAAACAAAGATAATGGAGTACAAAAGAACCCCCCTGCCCCCCAAAATAAAAAAATAAAAAAAGAAAAAACGAAAAGAAGAGTAGAGAATGATTATCTAAGTCTTATCCATATGATGGATGCTTGTGCATTGTTTCAGGAGAAGCTCTCGTCTTCTAAGCATCATTAGACACAAGAAACATAGAAACTTTTCGTTCTACCTATTCATGAAAAAAAAAAGCACCCAATAGAACATCATGTCATTCTCCTAAAAATTGACCTTCTCCAAAGAAATACATTCCAAAAGCCTAGATACCAAGCATTCCTCCTAATAATTAAAAAAGTCACAAAGAAACATTGAAAGCTTTTAATTACCATTCCATTCTAACAATCCTTCAATAATAACTGTTTTAAATTAATGCAATTCTAAGACATGGCAATTCAGTATCAGTCTGAGTTTGACCCGATTCAGAAAAATTTCGATAAAAAGAAAATCTGAGAGTTTGATGGATAGGGATTTTAATCTGACTGTTGACCAGGTTAAAGTCAAATCCTATAGTCTGATCCCTACCAATTCTACACAAATATAGAAATCAAGTCCCTAGTGCCGCTAGGGGTTAATCCCTGCACTAAATGTCAAACTCCAAACAAAATATTTACCACTCTATCTAGAATTCTTGCCTGAAATGGATTTCTGTATGTGTATTCCTTTAGAAAATGAGATTATAGCTCTACTGCCCAAGGCCCCCAGCCTCTCCTCATCATAGTTGAATTCAATATGATTCTTACATTAAACCTAATTAACACCCTATTCCATTATCAAATTTCATGTTTACTAGTCAAGATACTGATCAAATTAGTAATCTACGATCTGCCATCACTTCACAAACCCTTAACCTCCTTCATGTGTCTCTTCAAAAACCTTTCAATTACGGAAACACCTAACTACTCAAAAGGTGCATCAAGAAGAAAATAGGAACATAGAAGAGTCTCCATAAGGGACATAACAATAAAAATCAGGTAAAGTCTCCAAAGTTTAGAACATTACCAAATGGGATTAGTAACTTACTCTCTGAATAAACTTTAAAGCCTAACAACGCTTCACAAAATAAAAGAGCATATCTCCACCAGCTCAAGTTACTCTAGACTCTAGTTGAGGAATCAAAAAATTAGAGAGTCAGTGAAGAAGAAGGAATCCAACTCATCAAGGATGAGGATCATTGTAAAAGATTCTCTGTAATGCAAATTACATCTTCAAAATCTACTTATGATATTTAGTCACAAATTTACTCAAAGACAATGATTAGAGTATATGAAAGAGGATCGCCTTAGAATAAGTTCCCAACCCAAGAAAATTTAAAAACGAAACCTGTTGGCTGATTTGACAAGGTAAATGAGTTCAAGATATTACATAAAAACACCCACAATACATTAAGCCTTTTTCAAGTCTACAGTTCAAGACTATCAATTCTTATAATCTTATTGGACTTTAACAAGTGTAATGCTCAAGATATACGTACAATCGCGGTTCTTAAGTGGTTATTGGGAGGTGTCAAAGTATGATAATTTTATAACAACAAATGCCTTACTTGGTTTTAAGTGCTGCTGGGCTTGTAAGACTTATTGATGATCATTGTACATACTCTAAAAGAATTTATGCACCTTCAGGAGTTGCAATCAACATGTCTGCTACTGATTCTACATGGAAGTCATCCATTTAATGTAGTAATGATCAATACAGGTGCTCATCTGTTAGAAGGAGTAAAAGTTAGCCTCGGTGTTTTCATCCGTAATGATAGAGGTGAACTACTCATTGCTGCTACAAAAAAACTGAGGTGACAACTCTTGATATTACAGAGGCTACGGCAGTCTGTTTTGGCTTACAAGTTACTAGGAGGTTTGGCTATGAGCGTATTTGGATAGAAAGTGATGCCATAAATGTGACACGAGCGCTGAAGAGAGCGAAGCGTGTACTCTCTCCTATACATTTCCTATTAGACGATATTAGGAATGATAGCTTATTTTCTGATAATTCTAATATTTCTCATGTTAGACAAGCATCTAATACCATAGCCCAATTAGGGGCAAGGTGAGACACCTAACGATAATTCTGAGCATATTTGTATTGGTACTTTTCTCTATGGCATACATTATTAGATTGCCCACGCTATTTTCCCTTCAAAAAAAAAAAAAAAAAAAAAGATTATTGCATTCATTAGAAAAACAGATCCAATATTTACCAATTGACCAATACCTATTACTTGACCTCTGCAATGATCTTATATAAGCACTCCTGATTGCCAAAATAAGGTCCTTTCTATCATCTACAAGATATGATCTAGCACATAGAGGTGAATATAGCTGTCCTCTTTCCGTGTGTCCATAGCAACAGCAACTTAGAACAATGCTCTTTCTCCAACACCCTCAATGCACTACTATATAAGAGTTTCTCATTTGTGTTTAGCTCCACGAGAAAATATTAAGTTAGTTCAGATGTAAAGGATACATAAATGATGAATTTAGTCACTTTCATGAATGAATAAGTATGTCTTTAAAACTCATGATGAAATATCTTAGAGTCAAATGGCAAGGTAACCCTACTATTACATCACACAGAATAAAATGTAGATGAGATTCCCCTAAAGAGAAGGAAATTACATCTAACCTTCAAATCACTAGTCTAAATAAGAATAGAGTAGGAATCCTCACAGCTACACTACACTTAAGAAATCTATGATAACCCTAATTAAGAAAAACTTTCTTAGAACCACCTACCAAAAACTTTCCCAAGTTATCAAGTATTCTAATTATCCATTACACATCATTTACCAAAATAAACTTGCAGAAAACATAGTTTACTATCTAAGCATCTAATCTCTTACAAGAGTTCCTAAAAATAACGACTTCCATAAACATACAAACTTGCTAAATGCAACAAACACATAAAATAGCTCAAAAAAATGTACAATAATTGCAATTCAAAACAAAGCAAATCTAATCAACTACAATAGCCGAGATTCGAGAATGACAAGATAAAAGTACCTCAGAAGCTACAGGTGACGTGGCGTCACCTTTATCATAAACTAGGGCGAGAAGTATATGCTTGAACTCTTCATATGCTTCCTTCACAACAACAATAGGCCAACAGCCTCATCACCAATTAACCCAATAAAATTAATTAATTGATTGAAAAAAAAATGAATACATATATCAAAAAAAATTTAATGAATGAAATTCATACAGGATAAGCATCAAGAGAGCAAGGAGCGAGAGAAGTGCGCAAGCATTGAATAGCAGAATCGTGATCCTCCGGAGTTCCTCTTCTCAATAACTCAATGAACTTCTGCTAATCCAAAAACATAATCAAATAAAAAACTATAAGTTAAACCTAATAAAAAATATTTAAAATTATAAGTTGATATATTATTTCTAAAAAAAAAAAAAAAAAAAAAAACCTGCTTTTGAAGGCAGAAGAGGAGGCGGAGGTCATGTAAGATGGAAGGAGCGTGGAGGCGGAGGAGATCCAAGGCGGAGTCGATATGACCGGACTCTAAGAGGCGTTTGATACGGCGAATGAAGAGGCGAGAATGATAAGAAGATGCGGAAGGAGGAGGAGAAGAAGGAGGAGGAGAGTGATCGAAGAAGAGGTTTTCGGAGACGGCGAAATCTAAAACGAGAGTATCTAAAGCGTCCCAATTCTATAGCTTCCCATTTTACGGGGGGTTGGATCCATGGGATATGGAGAGATAATCATGTATACGGAATGAAGGAATGATCATGTATTCAACTATTCAAATGCATTATTACTAATTTTTCTGAGAAAGAGGAGACATAGGATGAAAGTAGTTACTAACTTACTACCAAGGATGTTTCGTTGGCGGGTTCTATATGCGCTACCACAAGTACAACCAACCATTCCCCTGCTTGTTACGTACCCGGTACTCCAGTATCCTCACAAATCGCAATCAATGTGGCTGCGATAATTCCTTCAAGTTCATTACTCCGCACAATTGACAATATCTAGTTACGTAAAGGATTTCAACACAAGTTTCTATCTAACTTTCTATCACTAATTTAGATTTGATATAGCGATTTTAAAGATTTAACGGTAAGATCTTATTCTAATTTCCTGATGTCTATCTTATTGAAATTAATTTTATGTAGTATAAGTGTATAACTAACTTTGTTGATTATTGCTGGATTTAAATAAATAAATAAATAAATATTTATTAATCCATATCTTTTGTTGATTAAACTAATTGTTACAAACTAGAACTTTATTATTACTCCGTAATTTTTAATGTGAAAAGACCAAAGTCTAACACGTGGTAGAAGCCAGTGATTAAAAATATACGCTGCTCAGGAATCATTGGTAATTTGGTATTTTCAAAACATCAAGAGTCTCATTAAGCTTAACATCACGCGCTAACATACCAACTAGACAAGCAAAATGCTCCATTTTAGGAACCAACCCGAAATCTCTATAAAATGTCATAAAAGACCTCAAGCCCTTCATTAATCAAACCAGAGTGCATTACAGGTTGGCAGAATTGATGTTAAGGTAACAGTCTGTTTTTGAATTTGGAGAGCAGCCTCTCTTTTCCATGCAAAGCAAACCCACCTATCATAGTGTTCCATGAAACTAAATTTCTTAAGGTCATGTTGGTGAAAATGAGGTCAGCTGAATGAATATATCTACATTTACAGTACACGCTGATCAGAGTATTAAACACAGGAACCACTGAACCCAAGTTGCTCCTAAGAATGGTTTCCCAAACTTCAGATCACAAATGGGCAAGATTGTTGATATCGAGGTTTTGGTCATTCTTAATGCCTAAAATATGCATCGTACTGAAGGTTTCGATTGAATATCCCATTGATAGATCACCCAAGCCAAGAATCATGGCATTCCAAGTAACTACATCAAATTTGTCAACTCAAACACGTTTCACATATCATGAAATCTACTGCACTTCAGATTCATAGTCAACAATGCAGGTCCACAAGACTTGTAGAATAAGAGACTAAAAATGAGTTTTCATTCCGCAGGCATGAATTTATTGGCCATTTCTTAGGGCCCTTAAATGCCAACAAGATAAAGTTGCACTCAGCAGAGAACCTAAATCAGGTATATCCACCATAAATTTCGCCATATCTCCAAACATATCCAAGGAAGCTACATGATTTCCTACCTCTGAATAGCCAGAAATTAAAGTTGTCCAAGATACCCAACTCGGCCGTGTAATATACCCCAAAACCTTGAGAGCTTCGTCACATAAACCCATTGGAAAATAAGCATCCATTTACACTCTCTGATATCACTTTTTTCGTATGGTAAAACTTTAAAGTCTTATTAAGACCTAAACATCTATGAGGAGTTTGAAATTATAAGAAATACGTGACTTAGTTAATAAGATGTCTCTTTATAATCAATTTGATTCCAAGTTCGAATCTATTTATGAGCCATTTTTGCCTCTCTTTCCATCCACGTTACTTCATTCATTCTGAGTATCATTGAATGTGAACGGTAGTTTATTCATCTCTAAATAAAAGTACAATGTTTTAACCCTTAATTTATACAAAACTGTAAGAAAAAAAAATAACCCATTAAGCTCTGTTTTCCATAACTTATTCAAATATATTTCAACATAAACAAGGTAAGCTCAACAAAAATAAGGTAAATCTAACAAAACCAAAACTAAGTTAATTCAACAAAGTATATAGAAAAAGCAATTAGTTCAACAAAAATAAGGCAAAGAAAATCGAGCATAAGATCCTATTCGGTTAACCTTAAAAGAATAATTAATTAGTAAAAATCAATCTTAATATGTATATATCAGTTCTAAAGTATAAAAATCAATTCTAAACATTAATCACAAGCGGAGAACATCAAAAACACTAAGAATATCCTGTTGAGTAAGAATAGGGTGAACTGAATAGGCTTCAGTCATAACTCATTGTCCAGGGAGCTTCTTGAAATAATCTATCAAAAGAATTAAGTTCCTTAAAAAATAATTCAGAGACAGTACATACACAAAAAAAAAAAAAAAAAGAGAGACAGAAGAAGACTATTGTTAAGGGGGCAATCTGCTATGAGAAGAGGAACAGATCTTTTAGGTTTTGACAATTTCTCCTCTTTTTAACGGTCAGGGGAATTTCTATTCTTAAGAAAAAAAGAACGCATTTCTTACCCATCGCTCTTTTCTCACTTAATCCACAGTATCAAAGCTGCAGAACGAGGATGGTATCAATTTAACTGCAGCATCGTGTTACTGATTTCAGCACTGGGTCATAATCTCAGCTCCGTCCTTTGTTATCAAAATCGTGTGCTCAAATTGTGCTGAGAGGCTTCCATCTTCAGTGACTACCGTCCAGTTATCATCCCACATGATGGGATAATAACTACCCATTGTAATCATTGGTTCTGCAAATAAACACAACGTATAAATAAACTGAGAGATAAGTTCAACTTTAGAAATAAATTACTGATGGGCAAACAACTCAAATGAAATACAAACACATGATCTTATAGTGCAACAGCAACAGCAGTTCCTAATCAAACCGAGTATCTTAGAGGAGGCCTTCACAACGGTTCTCCAGCTTGTTGAAATGAGATAGGCATACGAAATTCAATCATTATATTCTGGAGTAGGCCGGTGAGACGTCCCACCTGGACTTGAGCGATTCTGTAGCCGGACCAAGCCGCGGTTTTGGGCCTAGGCTTGTACCAGTACCAGTGCCAATTAAACAACAGGCTGGACCAGTTCATGATCCAGGCCAGCTGGCCAGGTGTGTGCCCAGAATTCTGCCATTTTTTGGAAGAAAAATTGTCCGAATGGCCCACTTTACCAGGCTGGACCTTGATTGGATACCTAGTGCTGAGCCAGGTTGAAGTTAGCCTATGATCCACCTGTTAGCTTAAGTCTGGAGCATCTGGAGCATCAACCAGGCTTGGGCTAACCCAGCCCACCTAGTACCTGAATCTAGCTATCTATTTGTGTAAAATTGCAATTACTTAAGAATATAAAGACTTCAACAAGGTTACAAGCGCAATAAGAAAGTACCAATGGTAAAAGTTTGATTCAATATCATGTGCCCTGCATCACTGTTCCCTGCAGGAATAAAACTCATTACACTTCATCCCATTGATATTCCAGTAACCAAGTGTTTCATTAAGGTCTTTAAGTTGCGTCACTTCTGCTTCAAATTTTATTTTTTTTGGAAATGAGTCCATAAAGTCAGAGCTGAAAATCACTAAATAGGAAGAGTTCAAGAATATTACGGCAATGCAAAATTACGGGGTCGGCATGAAAAACACGACCAACACCATGGCCAACAAACTGACGTACAACACCATATCCATGTTTATCAGCATAGTCACTACAATAAAAAAAAAATGTAAACTTGAGAAATATGAAGACAGACATCAAAAGACAATATGCAAATAACATTTTTGGCAGGTCCAGAAGAGATCCATTTTAGGAGGGCCTCAAAATTCAAAAGTGAAATTTTCCCATTTCATTGACGGAAAAATGTTCACTTTTTCATTTTTCCCCCGGAGCCATCATGATAAGGCAAACTTCTGGCTTTGTTTCCAGCAGCAAAAGTAAGCATAATTTACATTGCTTGATGAAATCATGATTCCTGAAAAATGGAAAATTTGAGAAAAGGCAAACTTTCAAGTCTTACTGTATTGTTTTGCCAATCTTCTTGTACTCCACTCCTGGCCCACATATTGAAATTGCCTTGTCCATGCATTCTTTGGTTACCTAAGATGAGAATTATATTTCATTTTAGAGTGACAGAAAGAGAAAAGCAGAATTAGGTAATCAACAGGTCAGTTTCTCTTATTATCTACATACTTTTACTGGCATAACAATGACAACAGGAAATTTTCTTGTATACCAGGACAAACCATATGCTCAGATATATAATAAAATGGTGCCAGAATTTAACTTGGAACAGGTGATGTAGTGAAGAATTGTTTTCCAGTAATTGTGATTCTGTGAATCAATGGCCTCACAGACAAAATATAACAAAACAATCGTGCTTGTGTTTCAAATTTCAGATACTTGTCACTATGCGTTTACTGTTGAAGCTTCAAAAAAAATTCAAGAAGAGTAATCTTATTGGATATCTTCTAAAACCACTGAAAGACCAACCTAATAATGTGTAAAAGTGCTCAACCAAGCTCCCTACAAGGCAAATGATCTCAATAATCATTATAGTCAAACCCATGCCACTAGGAAAAGATTAAGTAAATTTTCACAAGAATCAAAACGTATCCTTAAATAGGGAGTAAATAAAAGGAGACTTCTTAACCAGAAGATAGGTAGCAGATTGGGGCAAAGATACACAAGTGTTGCAAGGAAGTCTTGAGACCACTTTCACCAGAATAAGAAATGATACAATGCATAGATTATAAGAATTGATGTATGATGTTACCTGAACCAACTTTTTTGCTTCGTCGTCGACCTCTCCACAGAAGAAGGTTGCAGAGGTATCACCATGATAACCCTGCTTGAAAAAGAGCAGGATGGAAATGAAAACATAGTCCGTAAATAAACCTCAACCATTGCACAGGCATAGAACATCTTGATTAGGGCTGGAAACGAGCCGAGCCCGAGCTCGTGGCTCGGCTCGCCTAAGACTCATAAAGCTCGGGCTCGTGACTTGCCGAGTTTTAAAATTTGAGCTTGGGCTCAGCTCGACAAAAGCTCGTGGCTCGGCTCGGCTTGATATAAGCTCGTCATTTAGCTCAAATATGTCGAATGCTTATTCGAGTAATTAAGCTCGATTCTATTTAAAGATTGGTTTCAACTACACCCTTAATTAAGCTTGGCTTGTTTAGACTCGTCGAGCCCTCGAGCCTGAATTGTTTGAGCTCGAGCACAGGCTTGCTTTTGTAAAGCTCGGGCTCACCTAATTCTGATCTCGAGCCGAGCTTTAGGCGATCCGATCCCGAGTAGGTCGCAAGCTAGCTCGGCTTATATCCAACCCTAGAACATACTCACAGAAAGATTTTCTGGAAAATGGAAAAAAGAAGATTTGCTACATGGAAGCTATGTTTTTATTTGATATCCAACAACATAAACAACTTTAGCTGTGTTACTTGGTCATAATTCAGGAGAATATGTATTTTTATACCACGATTTAATGATGTTTAAAATAAAAATGTGGCAATTATGATCAAAAAAGAAAAATTACAGTGGAAAGTGTTCCAGATATCAACTACGAATTGGTTGATAATGTTCTATAACCTATATAGAACAGCTCAAATTGAAAAAATAAGTGAAAGTGTCCAGTATCAAGGAATAATTTAAAGCAGGTATCCTTGGCATGTGACACAATTTTGCAGGAAATAACAGCAACAGAAAAGATTAAATAAACATAAGATCAGAAAACACTTGGGAATTCCGTAAAAATATGGCTTTATGGTAGAAAAAACATTGTGTCATAAATAATACCACCTAAACAAGTAAAAGAATGTACTAAGCTGCTTACATTCAGGTATGCCGTAACATCAATATTAATTATATCACCATCCTGAAGAAGGAAACTTTAGTCAAAACTTGATGAAAGGGAACAGGTGAAGCAAGTATTATAGCACTTCAAAGTTCAAACAGTACAGACCTCAAGCGACCTTGAATCTGGTATCCCATGGCAAATGCACTCATTTACTGATGTGCAGACACTTTTAGGAAATCCGCCATAGCCAAGAGGTGAAGGATACCCTCCATTTTCAATAATCATTTGATGAACTGCTTCATCAATTTCATCAGTTTTCACGCCTGGCTGTGGATAAGAACAATAAATAGGGGAACGAGCATTTCCAAACCAGATTTATCCATGACACTAACAAATTTCAGAGAAGGAAAATGCAGTAACATGTGTCACAGTATCAACACCATAGACATGATCTCTTAAAATCAAAAGAATAATCCAGTAGCACTGGAATTCTCTGATCTTTCTTCTAAAGTTCTAATCATCTTTTACTTTAGAGAATGGGGAAATGCAGAGCAGAAATCAGAGAGAGAGAGAGAGAACAAATTCCTTGAACCCAAAAGTAGGAGACATTAATCATGTATTTACTTTTATTTTTTCTCATGTGTATCCACCTAATTCTTCCTTTCCAGTCTCCATAGCAGTAACCTTACAGAGAAAGCTGCCAATGCAAAAAGTTCAACTCCGCTAAGACTTGTTGCAGCTAAACAGGAAAGGCAGAGTAGCTAACCATATCCAATAAGCTTTAAGTGACATACACTATCCTTTGATTGTGAAAAATAGAATCCACATACAAAGTTTTACCTCAATCAAAAGGGTACACAGAAAGGGGGGAAATAAAAATAACATGGAAAGTCAAAAACCAAGAGCCTTGCAGTATTACCTTGACTAAAGAGCCTGCATATTCGAGAACTTGGGCTGCCAATCTCCCAGAAGCTCTCATACATTCTATTCCTTTCTCATCATGCACTTCAGGTCCGCTTGCTATTCCTGGAGGACTCCGAGATTTCACATAAGGGGGCCTTTGAATGTGAGATGGAACAGGTCGTGGAGGCGACACTTTACCAGGCTTAAGAGGTTTACGCCCGCTTCTTGACACTTGATTGAGATTTCTGCAAGTCTACAGGTGAAGTGGCTATAGAAAAAGCAAAACCATGCATATGCAAATGCATTGGCACACAAAGAGAGAGATAGTGAGAGTGAAGCATACCTATTGAATAAGAGATTGGTCAAGGTAGAAAGGGTTTTTGGCAACTGCATAGAAACATGACTTCTTCCTGCAAGAATAAGTTCTCAATGACAAAAGGCCAAGACTAGCAACATAATTGTCCGGCATGAACGCACATTTGAGGGATCAAGCGAAGGGCCAAAAATTTGTAAATGCAAGTTTCCCGATATATAACGAGACACCAAATAAATGCAAAATAAATGAAAAAATGGTCATATAGTGCATCATCCCCTTCACTCAAGTGGAAAGACAAAAATAAAATGATCCTTGTTAAATCTATTAAGTCTGGCTGCACACTCATTTCAAAATCAAGGCCTTCAATCACAACCTTGTTTACGAAAAAAATCAGATTACTTATGCGACCTTATTACACATATCATTTCTACCTTCAGCTTGCTCACAAGACAGGCATTAAGGACCAAAACTTAATCATGCATCATCTTGTCAAACATGAAGCATATATCGTGTTAGCATGAAATCCCTCTCTTATATTAAATCATTTAAATGTAGGGAAAGTTGGGTAGTACATTCCCGACATAGTGTTATAACATCATGTTCTACTCATTCCACTATGATGAACTCCAATCATTATAAAGAAAATGTCCACTCAAGGCCGTGACTCGAAAAGTCGAACCGTCAAACTCACAATTCGCCGACGTTACAAATCAAATGCCTAAAATCAGACTATTATTAAGTATAATTGTATCAAAATTAAAACAAGCAAACTACTATCATATGATATAAAAAGTGAATTAATCCAATCAGTCATTCAAAATTAAGCTCGAAATTACAATAATTAGGTTTTGCAATAAGAAAGGAGAAAGAGAAAGGAGGACCTGGGCAGCAGCGGAACAGGTGGTGGAGAGGGTGTTGAGATGGGTGGATGAAGCGTTCGCCGCCTACGAAGGAGGACACCAGGCGTGAATGTAAACTTATGCTCCCCGCCATTCTCTCTCTCTCTCTCTCTCTCGTTATCTGTTAACTAAAATCTGCCCAAATGAGAGAGACACTGAACACCACACTGGCATACTACAAACCACTTTAATTGGATTTATTTTTTTTTCCAGTTTGGCCCAATTATATCTGATTCCAACATCGAAGCGTATCCGCGTATGGTTTTGTGGGAATCGGAGTTCAGGGATTGTTTTTAGGAAAAGGCTAAGTACAAATATTAATAACATTAATTTGTTGCATGTATTTTCATATTATTAATATATTTAATACTTTCTTTCAAAATATATATATATATATATATATATTTAATACTTAAATACAATCATAAAAGATGTATATAGCATTACTATCGTTTAAATTACATAAATCTCCTATAAAAAAAAAACATATTGAACGTAGTGAAAGTTAACACTAGTAAAAGGAGGTTGTTAATTACATTATTTGTAATGGATTGCTAAGTGCTAACTATAGTTGGAGCTAAGTTCGAAAAAAGCAGGTGCAAATTATCCCTCATGTTTACAAAAGTATTTTATATAAGCATGTAAATACACAAACTTATTTTATATCCTAACCAATCAGAATATATTTCGAATAAGCATGCAAATACATATAGTATCTTGATTAATATTCAAACAAATAAGATAATATACCCCCACCAAGCTAATTTCAGTCTAATAATAAGGATCCTACCTTTTAAATTTGAGATTGGGTATTCAATCCTCTTTTTGGAGTATGGTATTATATTCAATGATTTCGATTTCAATTGTACATATTGTATGACTTTTGACCAATGGCTTAATTTGATTTTTTTTTTTTTTTTTTAAAAAAAGTCCACGAGAAGGTGGTTAATACAAATCTTTCACTGCTTTAATAGACTTTGCCCAGTTAGTATGGCATTATGTCAATATGGCATGTAGCACAGATATTGTAGGGCCAAATCTAGAAGAATATACTACGTGATGGGTTTAAGGCCCATATATCACAAAATGGCATTATGTCAATATGGTATGAGTCCGATTCCAAGCTAAGACGAAGAGCTTTCATTACAGTAGTTAACCTTATCTTGAAGAAGAATTTTTTTTTTTTTTTTTACAAAAAATTTGAAATATAACTTCTGCACCAAAGTATTTTGAGTATTTCGAAATATGACGTTCATATTTCGAAATACTAAGGTCATATTTCAAAATACTTTGGTATATGGGTTATATTTCGAATTTTTTTTTAAAAAAGTACTATTATCCTCAACGGCATATGAGACATGGGTTTGAGTGTTTGACTCAATGGCTCAATAGTCATACTTGCGTAGTGCATGCTAGCAGTCCTCATTCCTAGACATGTGCATTGGGTCGGGATGGGTTACATGCACAACGGATCGGGGTTGGGTTGGGCCAAATGAAATGCTAAACGGGTCGGGTCAAAGGAGATACATGCACAACGGGTCGAGTCGGGCCGTCTAAAAAGAGTATAGTTTTTAATTTATAGAGGGTGATAGTTTACATGTATCACATCCAATCTTTGGTAGTGGACTATCGGTAAGTATGTGGAAATAATTCATTACATAATAGTATTTAAAAGTCTTGAAAAACTATAGGTCCATTATTTACCCAACTTGACCCATTAAAGGCCCACTAAAATATAATCCTTTAAGAGACTGGCCTATTAGGCCTATTGTTGATTAGGACTCTTTTATAAATGAGTCAATTAAGAATCCTTAACGGGACCCTTCCCATTTAAATGCCTCTATTCGTTCCCAATTTTCAAGCATTATTTGATTTCTTTTGCTGATAAAAATTTCTTCACGATAATATACTGTAGGAGTAGCGTGCAATCCCTTTGACATAGCACTTGCATAATCGATGGAAGTGAACAAATGGTGATATTGACAATTAACAAGTCGAGTCATGCATAGGCAGAGGCGGACCTATAGCTTGGCATGGTGAGTCAAGTGACTCACCAAGGCCAAAAAAAAAATTTAAATATTTTTAAAAAAAAAATTTAAATATTTGATTGTATTTTGTACTCTTTGAACATATTTGATTATTAATTGTGACTCACCAGATAAAAAATCTTAGGTCCGCCTCTGTGCATAGGACATGCTAAATAAAAGGTGGAAGCGTGATAAAATCATAAAATATAAAGAAAAAATTAAGACTCAAGTTTTGCGCGGCTGCTATGAGTCGGTCTCTTCTAACTACGAAGATTTTGTAAATATGCAACAGCATAATATCAACTGATAGATTGATGTGCTTTGAAATACTTGTACAAGAGTTCTGAAACACGCGTATGAAATGGCAGTGGAAATCAGGAATGAAGTTGAGCGATTAAAGAGTTATCTTGCTCCCTTAGTTTTACGTTCGGTATAATTCCAATAATAAATTGGTCCATTTAAACAACAGTTAGGGTCCGTTTAGTACTAGAAAATGGAATGGAATGAAATGAGGTTTAAAAGTCATTATTTACTAGAAGTTGTTCGGTTTGAAAAAAAAAAGAATAGGTTTCAAACACTCCTAAAATCCTTTTTTATTCTTTTGATTTTAGCCAGTATTCACCTAGTGTTTGTTCATTCAAATCCTGCCACCTTACTCTAACTTTTAAATGTCGCATTATTATAATATTTATTATTATTATTATTACAATTATTTTTTATATTAATAATGATATAATCATTTTTATTCTATTTATTAAATTAATTATTATTATTATTATATTTATAAATTTTTAGTACTATTACTAGTACTTTTTCAATAATTTTATTTTTATAATTATTTTAGTTAAAGCTGTTATGACTATCTGAAGTCCACTTGAACCCGACTTGATTATGACTCAAAAAGTGAGACCTATAATCCGACCCAACCCGACCTTAAATCAACCCAAAATCGATTTGACTCAATATTCAAAGACCCAAACCCGATATGTGTCTGAACTGTTACAAACCCAACCCGAAGACAATCTAAAATCTATTGAAGCCGACAAATAGCATGTAGTTGACTTAATCCAAAACTTGTTATAACCCGTCTAAAAACCGACCCGAATTGACTGAACCGACATTGACCCAAACCGAATACGAGCTGACCTGAACCTGAGCAAACAAATAATTGATTTGACCTGACCCGACTTGATAGGCCAAATTAACCCGATTTAACCCAAATTGATATATCAACCCGCGATGGGTCAATCCAAAATTGTCCTGTGGACCCAAATCGACACCCTTAGTTTTAATATCGTGAATATATAAAAATATTTTTATTGTTAATATCAATATTAAAATTATTCATGTTTGAACGAAACAACAAATAAGAAATAAAATCTCATTCCTCTGTTAAACCAAACAAATGAAAAGGGTTTAAAATTCATTCCTGTACTTATCCAAACAACTCTCTAAAACTGATTTTATTCCTCCTATGCATCATTCCTGATTCCATTTCATTCCAACAATCCAAACACAATGATAATTTTAGTATGGGTTCAGTGGTTTCAACTGAACCCATACTAAAAAAAAACATTTTATACCCTTTGCAACATCTTTTATTATACATGCATCTTTCAGCTCACTGTTAAAGCACTCCACACCTAAGACCCGTGTTCGAATCTACACTCAAACCTGATCTCTTTTTTCTCTTTCCCTTTTTCTCATTTCTGGTTTCTCAACCCCGAATCCCCGACCAGCAGCTAACCTCTCACCCGCCCCCTCTACACTATGCCGGTTGCCACTCCGACCTCCGGCGCCCCCCATTTCTCTTCGGGCTCTCTCACTCTCTGGACTCTACTGTCCAAGTTCAAATCATGACTTGATTGTCCAAATTTCTACCCTCTTTATCACTCTTCCAAATCACACTTCATAATCAATATATGCACATCTTTTTTCACGTATGACTAGATGGCAACACATATGGGTACATACTACCTCAAGGGCAGAGTTAAGCTATTGTGATCTTGTGATACTAATGCTCATTTGACTTCCTACGAGCATTTTAGGTTGTTTTCATTTGTTTTCCATGTTAAGTGAGCATTGAGCACTTTGTGCATCAATTGAAGTAAATATGGGGGTGTAATGTCAAAATGGTGGATCATATCTTCAATTTTCTTCTAAATCTTGTCCCAAATAATGTCAAAATACAAGATTTACTATTGTTTAAATGGACTGCATAAGGTTGGTAGGGCCTAAGGAGTAAATACAATGTGTAGATTATTTAGATGGTGATGTATTAACATTTAGCAAGAGACACTACAGCTAAAATCAACATTTTAGACTATTTTATGTATTGCTTTATTTGTTAGACTTCGAACCCATAGTACAAAAATTCTGACACTACCACTGTTCAAACAGGGCCTTAGTTCCAACTATAACATTCCACTTCAAACCTCACAGTCTAAAATGAAGCCCTGCAATTTTGATCAACCCATATTTTTTGTGGTCTGCCTGTATCATCTCGAAATCAACCGCTAAATCCGGATTCGTTTCTGAAAGCAGGGGCTCGTCAGTGATCACAAGTCGCAATCTTTACCGCTTTACTGAAGCCAATAATGACTATTTTTTCCCGTGACCTGAAAAGCAAGAGTACAACTCAAATAATGCAGGTGGAACAATTCCAAATTAAGGAGTGTAATTTTAGCGCAGGTGCTCCCATCATCTTCCCTCATCTTAAGAGTATCTAAAAAAACCAAGTCCATTGCACTTCATAGTTCATACTCGTCTTTAGTACATTTAGCTTTAGCTTTGAGACATCCATCGTGCAACGTGCTTGGAAGTTGGAACAAATTGGTAAGATATGTATTGAGAGTCGGAGTTGTTCTCTTTTAAACTCCACGGTTTATGCTCTAGAAATTTAGCATTATAATTTGTGATAGATCTTAGTCGTAGAGGCCTAACCTTATTCAAACTCAGATTACTCGTATCTAGCTTTAACTTATTTTGGACCCAATTAACTTATTTAAATGATTTATTTCGAACGTCATGTGGTTTGGTAAGATTATAATAAGGGCATGAATAGGGATCAGGTGGAATATATTTGTTGAGTAGGCCAACTAAATAATAATGCAAACATTTGTAATCATACAAAGATTCTAAGTGACAAAAGAAAAGAAAAAAAAAAAGAGTATAGGGGAAAGAGGAGGAAAAAAACGGAAACAGAGGAATGAAAGAAAGTCAATGTTTATTCAAAGAAGGGGAAAAGCAATTTTTGGATATAAAGTTGAGGGCCAATGTCTTAGGGGAGTCGTCGTCCCCGAAAATTGTAGTGTATGTAGTGATCAACTGAGGTTTCACTCTAGTTTTCCGAGCTTAATTAACATACAAATCAGTGGACAGTGGACAGTGCACAGTGGGACAATGGTACGGTCCATCATCGTCCATGTGACCATGTTTATTTCCCTTTAATCTCACTAGATCTAGGATTGGAATCTCATGCTTCTCTTACATGTTTTCGCTTTAATCTAAATAATAGGCCAATCATCTTGCTCTCTATCTCTTTTTTTATTTTTTTATTTTTGTTTTGGCAACAATCATCATGGTTGGTGTAGCTTTAATTTTATTTTGTATATTTTGCCTGCTGACTTGGATTTGTTACTTTATTTTCTAGCATAATGGATAAATCCAACTATTTACTACACGGAGAAAGTGAAATATGCCTATTGTAACATGAATTGATCTTACTAGAATTAACCATTCATGTTGTCATGCATTGTAAATACAACTGCTGTACTACTCTAATTCTGACTTGTGCAGCTAAACTACAGACTAGAAAGAACATAATGGCAGCCCAATAATGGTTTTTTTTTTTTTCCTTTTGTTGCAGACTTTCAAAACATGATTCACTTTATACAGAAATACAAAAACGTGTCAAAAATTAAATATGCGAACATGTTGTACTGGCTGGACCATGGTTCAGTAGCAAGTTTTCTCTTGGCTGTAGATTTTAACCTTTTTTTTTAGAGAACAAAAATTTTGACCTTAATGAGGTCATGTTTTTATCTTTTTGGCACTTTGCATTTTTGCATATTACCTGAGATTCTGGGAATATGTTTAGGGGGAAAACTACACATCAATACATATATAAGAGGTCAGAGCAATATCTATTGTGTTCGTGGTGTACAATACGCAATGAGAGAAGTTGACATTCGTCGGACTGTACATAAAATCATATTAAGCATGAATTGAACACACTGCACGTATGATATGGATAGGGAATAATAATCAAGACCCTTTTTCATATTGAAACCTATATGTGCACTCTTAACTAAATATTCACCTACTTTCTCCTTCCCTAGTACGGAGTATATATCATCATTCACACCAATGAAATCATGAAAAAGGTTTAGTGCCAAATTGGTGACGAATTTGATATTTTGTATAACCCAACGTGATGCTAAGTTATTATAACCCAATTAAACACAACGTGATGCTAAGTTAAAACCCCAACTATAACATTAAAAAGTATGAACTAATTGGAGACTCAATCACTCAACTCATGACAACTTACAATATTGCTAGTAGTACATAACGTCATAACCAATAAGCTAAGTTTATGAACTTAAAACACATTTTAGCATAATCGAATACTATGTATCGTTTGTGATTAATTTTATTCTTGTTTTTAGAAAAAGAAATAGGACTTAATCTTGCATATAAAATGGGTCACCCGGACTTTACCAGATAACGCAGTAGTATATACTACGGAGTAGTATCTGCTATAAGTAGATCATAGAATATACTACGGAGTAGTATCTGCTATAAGTATATCACAAATGATTGTTGAATCTAGTGTATACGTACGTGTGTGCGAAAAAGGAGAGATATACTGCTGCTTCTACTTTGGCATTGTCTTTACGAGAAAGTATTAAACCTCTCTTAGCTCAAACTGTCTTTTCTTTTGGACAGTACAAATAGGGGTATTCAAACACTACAAAATCAGTCACGCACACACCTACAATGCACAAAACAACGAATTGATTGGCTCTGCCAAATTACACTGAAATCCTTGCTGATTCTCTTCTCCAATAATTTTATCCGAAACCGTTAATTAATCCTATGTTTCGTTTGCACCGTTAATGAAAATAACACCTTATTACATACGAAGTTTTGTGATGATCTGTGCTGGACTGTTATTGAAAGTTACACGAGGGAATCATACGTGAGAAGTATCTTTTGGGATGTCCTTTTCCAATGAATTTTAACATGGTGTGATCAACATATACGTATTTTAACCTATGTTTTTTTTTTTTTGGAAGCTTCGTCAAATTTGAGTATTGCCTTTGGGATCTTTATCACCTCTCTGCTTCCTATAAACTTTAATCTATATCATGAAGGATTATAATTAACACAATTATACTTACACCTTAAGTTTAAAAAATTTGACATCATATATGATCATCCAAAACTTAATTACATAAGTCCGTACAGATTTCCACTAAAATGAGTTAGTTTTTGTGAAACTTTTTAGGTTTTTGTCACCCAAAACTTGATGAATTTATAAGGTATTAACTAAACTATGTAATAGTATTACACAATCAAAAACTAAGTTCTAAGGTGACTTGTATTATTTTCATCATATATATATTCATAAATTGCATGAAACGACCTTAATTTAATTAAGATTGAGTGAGCTATCAGACCTGAATTACCGACCTTATTTGAACCTGATATGTACCTGTTTTAAATGTGAAATTAAGAACATGTAACCCGACTTGATATTAAGCGACAATTGACTTTATCTTATATTATTTGACCCGAACCTAAACCTTCACCCGACCCAACATAAACCAATAATCGACTAGAATCAACTTGACAATGAAGCCAACTCGAAATGACACCCGACCTAATTACATCCAAAACAATTCATAACCCGAGATAACCTGTTATAAACTGGCCTATTGCGACCCATGATCCGTTTTATTTTGATTTGTTGTTGATCCGACCTGTTCGTTATTGACTAAAGTCGTAATAACTTATAACGTGATTTTGATTTTGAAGAAATTGCATTATGTTTGTTGAATTTTACTTTCAAAAATATATATATATATATATATATATATATATATATAAAGTTTATGCTGGATCAAATAATACACCATAATGACTTTCGATCGACTAGGGAGGCCTTGCCAAATAAATCTTTTGTTACAAATCTCAAGTATGATTCGGATTATTAGGTGTATATGCTTTCTCTAATTTATTTTCCAAGAAAGATTAACATGTTTTACGTGAAGTACCCAAATTTGACTGTATAATATAACCCGTTTAATATTTATTTGACCTAACTTTGATTGAATATTTTGTAATATTTTGTTACTTTTGTAAGGGATATAATTTCTTCTAAAACTTAATATTTCATCTAGGTAGTTATATGACCAAAATCAGACTTAAACCTGAAATAGTTTATTAAACGTCCCAAATATTTAGTTAAGCTTGGTACTATCTAACTTGATAATTATTTGACCCGATAATATCCAACCTAAATATGACCTATACTCGAAAGTACCCACAAACCGAGCTAGAACCTGACTTATTATAACCCAAACTCAAAATTAAACCGAACCCGAATTGGGCGAACCAAACCTAACTTGTACCCGAAAGGGTAAATAATCTGACATGATTTGATCTGAACTAAACTCAAGCTAAGTCCAAACTTGACTCGATAAAGACTTGACCTAATATAATCCGACCTAAATATGACCTGTAAGTAACCCGACATGACCTGTAACCCGACATGACCTGATTCGAATTCGACCGGAGCATCCGAATTGGCATCTATAAGATTGACCAATTGGTTAATTGATATATAAATAGGGGTGAGCAACACTTACCTAATCTAAATATGAGGAATTGGTCAAATTGAATCCTTGATTTTAGGACCGGTCTTACACGATTCATTTTTCGTCTATATATTCATGTTTTTTTAAAAAAAAATATTGTTTTCCCAAAAAAAAAAAAAAGAGAGAATCTTTGAATACATCCATTATATGACATTTCCATGCCGTACTATCCTCCACATACACATGAGAGACATTATCATCCATAAAGTACAAATTAAACACAATACGGTTCACAAATTACATTAGCTCAACGTTTCTAAACATAATTAAGTTAAAGAAATTATTATAACTTTACAAAATCCGTAAAATAATCAAAGTACACCAGTAAACTCAAGCGAGTACACTCCAACTCTCCAAATGCTCTTGGTACTTGGCTTTAATCCGAGAAACAAAATCAAAATATAGAAAGTTACAAACTTCAAGTGAGGTGTTTCCTAAAATGCACAGGATATCAACCTACGAGACTAGTTGGCTTACACGTCTAGTACCTCCTTAATTTCTTAACACTAAACAAATCTAACAATAATGATACTAACACAATTGCATGTTTGCATCATGTTCAAAGTGATAAATCTAGTCATAAATCCATTAACTTCATAATGAGAAGGAATGAAACTCAAGCAGCTACTACAACACTAAAACAAGTATATTGTATTGTCAAAAATAATATAGAATTGAATTTTCTTTAACAAAAATCAGCATGACATATATATAATTTGAAATCGCCATAAATAATAATAACAATAATAATAATAATAAAAAAGGAACCGTAATCGAAATCAGTGGAGACCATAACTTCAAATTTTGGAACGGGAACCGGTCTCGACATATGAGAACCATAAAGTTCTAAATATTTTAATGGAATTTTGAAACTTTGATGATAAAGATAATGTCAAATTGTACGACCCTGTACATGAAATTGTGGACTTGCGGTAGAATGTTGGTGGGGGGTAATGGGGTTCACTGGTTCATTATAGAATGTTACTTCGTTTTACTTCTTAGAATTGAATAATGCTTATATAAATGTAAGGATGTTACTTCTAATTAAGAATGCTTGTATATACCTATGCTTGGAAGTTGGAACAGAAGTTTATACGCTAATGGCAAATTTTATACGGAGTAAGTGCCATGTGAAACAAATGTATATTGCCAGGGAGCTAGTTTACGCTTATCTTTTACCACTGCATATCAGGATACTGTACTTCAAAAATTATTTAATATTGATAAAAAATAATAACATTTGGGTAATCACTGTTGTAATGTGAAATTTAAGGATATTTGTAAAATTATTGGATGTGGCAGACGGAGATGGGGGACCCATAACAATATTAGAGACAAAATGATAATAAATATATCTAGCGTGCTTCTGTCCTGGACACATAATCAAGCCATTAAGACTATAAGATGATCCTAGTATTTATTTATTCTTGCGTGAAATCTTGTAAAAAAAAAAATGATAATAAATGAACGTTAGCTAGTAATGTCACATTTGAGAGGGTGGCAATTGCATTGAATCCTAGCCTTTTCCTTTAACTTACCGAGACTGATATGCTTCTGCCGTCAGGGTACTCGACTTTTAATGCCTCCATGTGTGCGATCTTTCCTCACTCGTCCTTAGCTTCCCCTCCAAATTATAATTAAGATAAACAAGATACCGCATGCAACTTCTATAATTCCTCCCGAAATTTCTATTCATCAGATCACACTACATTTTTGTCAATATCTTACATGCATGTGCTCAGTACAGCCTAGCTACGTACCTAGCTTAGCTAGCTACTCCGTCTCTTTCCCACTAATCCTACATGTAAAACTTTCTATGTTAATCGCTACAATGTCTTCCTTAATTAATGTTCCTATTTTTGAGTAATTGCCTAATGACCAGTAAGGATTTATTATATTTTGGATTGTCCTGCTTGCAATATGCAACCTGATCTATTTTCAATGAATTATGTAGACTGTAGAGCATCAAGTGTACTAGTTTTTATAACATTACGGAGTTACAGTTTACTAACAATTAATTATTGTAGTTTACTGTACACGGTACACCTACTTAATTTGTGAAAGACTGACAAGGTGACCAAGGATAGCTTTAATTAGCTCTATTTTGCAGACTTCTTGGGTTGTTTTCTAACAACTGATTGTATTAGAATGATCATATGATCAAATAAGTTATGGTAATATAAGTTTACATGAATCAACTTTAAATTTATAATGAAAATAATTAACTTCAAAAAAAATTAGTTCACTTGACAAAAAAATAAGAGAATAAAAGAGTATTAATTGTTAATGAGTATACTATAAATTCAGTATGACCCTTTACTACTATTTAATTTCTCCATTTTTTTTACTTGCATTACTTTGATATTTACACTATTTACAAAGTTGGCTTTGATATTCTTTGGAGAATTATCTTTAAGAAAAAATAGAGTCACGTGAGATTTTACTAGATTCGTTTCGATAACTTTTTATAACTCTTCTTATGTATAATTAAGGATATTAATTAACGACTAAAAATATGCATTGACAAGTACATTGTATTGCAAGTAAAAAAAATAGAGAAAGTATTAAATTAATGAGTTTAGAATACAATTAAGTACAAGTAAGTTTCCTCATTGTTAGGGATACAAATTATTACTACACCCCACGTACAACAAAAGGGTCAATATTGCACAAATAATAATAACTACCAATCGAACACTGTGTATATAATAGGAAAAGTGTAGTTGCAAAACCATTTGTAGCTTGAGAAACCTGCAATCTATAAACTAGCCTTCGTTGGCGTTATAGTACTCCGTATTATTTACCATTTTAAATAATGTTTGGGTGTTCTTCTTGTATACGCTTTACTATATATTTTTTTTCTCTTTTTATCACAATAACCTTATGTTTTGGACCATTTTTCTTTCGCTTTCACCTTTCATAATCAAACCCTCCAAATATTAATTAGCAATTATCGAAGTTTCAAGAAATTATCAAGGGCAAAGACGTCATTTTTAGTCCACAATAATTACGCTTAAGACCAATTCTTTAACAAACACAAAAATAAAAATAAAAATTGGATGGGGTGACGATGATGATGTGATCTTAACCGCACGATTGGAGTGGAAGGTTTCCCCGTTTCAATACACACTTTATAACCGGCTATCACAGGTCACCTCAAAAACGTACGTGGCATAATATGATTAGCTCAAACCCACATGGCCTATTCTTGCATTCATAACGGCGCCGTCACAGGGGAAACTCTTCTCTCCCGTTACCGTAACAGAGTTAGGACCACTTTTGTTTTATATCCGGAAATCTGAACCGTTGATACGGAATCCCAGTCTCTCTCTAGGAAAACAAAGACCTCCTTCATTTTCCCCCTCTCTCTCTCTCTCCTCAATTTGACGAAAGGATAACAGACAGGAGAGAGATTTTGGAGCAGACGTTTTAGAGAGAGAACAAATGGGAAGATATTTGAGAAAATGCAAGAAAGTAGTCGGTGAAATCGCGGTGGTCGGAGTAAAAACCAGAGCCGCTCGAGCTGCTCTCGCTATAGCGGAAGCTGCTTCCGCCACCTCTTCTCCGGCGAAGAAGATCAAGAAGGTTAGCAAGTCATCACCATCAACAGCGTACCCCACAAGTGTTCCACAGCTCAGAAATAGGCGAAAGAATTTGTCGGCGCCGGCGGTGGTTGTTGAGGAAGATGTGAAGAATTGCTCCAGTAGTGTGGTGATTACGAATATTCGGTCCGATTTTCCGGCGTCGTGTAGCTCAAGCAATAATGATGATCATTCGAGTTCGATCGTTCCCGAAATTGTTAAGAATGTTTGTTTGACAACTAGTTCTGCAGATCCGGAGGTAATTGGTAATTCGATTAAATTAACTCAAAATTTTAATAATGATATCACAGAATTTGCGCGAGGATGTTGAGAATTTTTGAAGTTGCTGTATTAATCACGCAAATAATTGTAAATCCTAGAATTCTGGTAATTCAATACTGCTGTCGTCTTTTTGTTTTCAAATTTTTGAATAAAATGATGATGAACAGGTAGAAGAGAGCGGAGAGGCGTCGTCGAAAGAGTTGGAGAGGGACAGAACAGAAGCCAGGTAATTAATAATAAGCATATATTGTATATTTGTATAGATTCTGTTATTTTCTCAACTCATTCAATTTTGTAAATATAATTTGGATGTGAAATAAGTTGATCAAACATACATACGTTATTATTTTATTTTTAAATCAATGTACCAGAAATTCGAAATTCAAAACGACTGTGATTTTAAAAACGCCTTTTGCTATTTATATTCTCCCTCTTACTCGCCTCTTTTCACCTTTATTTTTTCCCTTTCTTTCCACCTAAATTCCACCATGTCAACAACTCTCAGGGACGCGAGTACAAAATCAGACCAGGATCATTCTCAGGCGACGAAATCAACGGTGGACATGAAGATGCCGGCGGATTCAGAAATCGAAGAATTCTTCTCAGCTGCTGAGAAAGACCTCCAGAAACACTTCAGCAACAAGTATAAAGCGCTTCGATTCTCTGAGATCTCTCTTGTTTTTTTGTATAGTTTCAGCTTCATCGGCCTTAAACGCGTGTTTTTGTTTTTTTTATTCAGGTATAATTACGACATAGGGAAGGACGTGCCACTCAAAGGTCGTTACGATTGGGTCGCAATAAAGCCATGAACAAGGAATCAAAACACTGGTGCTGACTGCTAATTAATCATTCAATTTGAATCTATGAACTCACTAGATGAATTCTTCCACAATAACGCCAAAATTAGGCACTAAATTTGCAAAGTAATATTTAATTTTAGCCTTGTTTATTTTAATTTAATTGTAGCTGTAAGTTGAGTAGATCTAATTTGAGTAGAATGGGTTAGTTAATTTAGTTGAATTTATTTTTGTCGTTTGAGGAAGAAGGAACACAATGGGTGGAGAATTGAAGAAGTAGCAGCGGTACGAGTACGAGCGGGGGTTTGTACATTCTGTCTCCTTTTGTATCTTCAGTAATACGGAGAACTCTTTTACTTGGTTTCAAGTACAAACCAAAATTATTTCACTCTATTAAATTTCAATCTTATTTGTTTGGTAGTAATTCCAGCATCCAAAAATGGGGGGCTGTCTCAGTTAAAAAAAGAGTACGATATTGATGCGATGGGAGAGGTAGAGCATTGATTGATTGATGATTTTCCTGGCTTTCCCTCATCTTCCTCGCTGCCGAATTTTCTGCAGAGGGAATGTATTTTGGGAATATGCGGTTATTTGTTCTTTTCTCATCCCCGTCCTTTTCTTGCATACGCACTCTTTTCATCTCTTTTTCATAAAAAAAAAAATTGTAAATAAAAGAAAAAAGAAAATTAGAAACTTTGTTCAGTGGAGGAAGGAGGGGGTTCTCAGTTACAGCGGTGTGTAGAGTATAAAGAGTAATTTTCAGAGTTTCATCCATCAAAAGAGATACACCATGCTCGCCTTGCCGTGTCAGTCACGGACACGTGTTGAGAAACTTAATCTTACACCATATGATTCAGAGACTTCCACTTTTGGGATGCTTCTACATTGTATATGGATCAATTTTTTGCAATGAAAGGCTGGCCTAAATTGTTTGTAATATAAGTAGGAATGATTGCTTTATAATTTTTTTTTCTTTTATATGAATAGAAAAAGGGGCTTTTTCCTTTGAATTCAGGGGGAAAAAAGGTCAATACTTTAATGAAAACTTGTGATTCAGAGGAAGAGGGTCTGGGGGTGGGGGTGGGGGTGAAGGGTAGGTGATTAATAAGGTCCAACCATCACACGGAAAGTGTGGTCATTTTGTGTAAAGGATGTGCCAGTTATTATTGATACAAAAGCAAAGGGAATCAATTAGGCCAAAAGGTTACTTTTTTTACCTGTTCATTTCTCCGCCTTTGTGTCACTATTTTCGTGTGATGTTCTGCTTACATTTCATGCGATGGCCCATGGATAGATGAGGAAGTTGTAAAACATAACATTCATACTTTTAAAAAATGTTAGCTCTCTTTTTCTTTTATCTTTTGAATCACGGAGTATGTGAAGGAAATTATATGTATACAATCAAGATACAAATGGAAACTAAAAAAATTTAAGTATTAAACAATAATGACCATAGACACAGCATCTATGAACAAGAAAAGGGTTCTTGAACTATTCATTTCATCAAATTCTTAGTCTTCCACAATGGTTAGACCACACAAGGGCATCGTTAATAAACTAGAGAGCACACGAACTATTCATGACGCACTATTCGAGATCAATTAGAATGAGTATTGTGTATGATTTAGCATAGAAAAGTTTCATACTAGATTGCTAATTTTCATAGTATAAAATCATGAAAGAAAATAAAAAACAGTTCTATTACTAATTAGCCTTCATTCATAATGCTATATATGGAGTAATGAATTACACGACTTTGGGAGTCTGAGATGAGCTATCTTTTATATGAAAAGTCATCCTCACCCCTCGCTCTCTTTGTTTTTATTAGTTCCTTGACTATAGCTTTACTGTTTTTTTTTTGTTGTTGTCCTCATAACCTCCATATGGGATCACCATAAGTGAAAGATGAAGGAATCCAGTAATAGTTAGAGTATTATGGAGGCCGGGTGGACAGAATCGCACAGTGGTCCTAAAACACAATGTGAATTTTGCAGATTAAAGAGAGATGAAGGCTCCGTTTAGTAGGGTGTAAAACGTTTTCAATTGAAAATGGTTTTCCATGAAAAATCTTTTACGGTGGAAAACCCATTTTCACATAATTTTTCCGTTGTTTAGCTGCATGAAAAATGATTTTACATTTAAATATTTTTTGTTGTTTGGTTGAATTGAAAATCAATTACTCTTATTAACTTTTCTAATTATATTCTCTTGTCATTTTTTAACTCTTTTTTCCGTTATATTTTTTAGTTGTTTATCATTAGCTAAATTTGTTATGCTATAATAAATATTTTTTTATATAAAATCTACAATACATTTATCTGATCTATTAATAACATATTATATTATAAAGAATATCGCCATAAAATCAGATAACCTTAAAAATTTGGTTCAACATTAAAAAAAAAAGACCTTAAACTAACTTTAAAAAAGTATTCGAAATTGAATAAGCAAACAAATTAAATAAGTAAACCAATAAATTGGTTGTAATGTAATAGTTTGTACTTTTACATTTTAAATTCTAAAAGATAGAAAATTTCTACTCTAATTTTAAATAAATTGTTGATTGTCCACATTTCATGAGAAACTTACATGATTCAATCGAATCGGGAGGAAATCTAGGTTTTTTTATTTTCGACGAAAATGGATAAAAATAGTTCAAATTCATGATATAGTTCGATAATTCAATAATCAAAAACACGAGATTCGAAGAAAATGTACTAAATTGATGATATTAGAAGAAGATGAAAAGAAATTGTGGATTTTCCACCAATGTTTAAGAGAGAGAAAATATGGGGTAGAGAGAGAAGCCATCGAGAAGATGAGAAATGAAAAATGCTTGAGTAGAACTGGGCATGGGCCGAACCGAGCAGGCACGCTTTTGGCACAGTACGACATAAGCAAAGTCGTGGTATGGCATGATACACTATCCAAGGAGTGGGCCGCATGATAGACCGCGAACAACAAAAAAATTTAGGCACTAGCATGCAAGCAGCACACTAATTTGGCATGAGGCATGGCCGAAGCACGCTTTTAGTTAGTATTATTTAATACAATTAATATTACTATTATTATATTCTTATAATATAATTTATATTATCTAAAATTATTTTTTTCAATTCTATTATATACTATATTTTTATTTTTTGTTAAAAAAATTAGGCCAGCATGAGGCAAGACACGACACACCAAGCACGTGGGTCGTGCTAGTCCGTCCATTGGCTGGGTTTTAGGGAAAGATAGCATGACACAGCGCGACACGACAACAATTAGGCACGACACGACACGACAAGAGGCCAAATACAAGCTGACACAGTCCATGACGAGCAAGGCACAACCCGTGCTCACCTCTATGCCTGAGTTGATAATGCGTGAGTTGTTTGTTAGTTGGTATTTTTTTTTGGAGAGAATGGGTATAAAATTATTTTACTTTCAATTTTAAAGGAAAATATTTTCAATAGGGTTTAAAATGAATTTACATTCTAAGTTTACATCCTATATTTTACTTCAAACTAAACAATGTAAAATGGGAAAACAGTTTTCAATAAAGAGAGCCGAAAAGAAAAATACAAAAGAGAAATGGAAAGGTGGAGATGGGACCCGTGTTAGTATAGAATTAGTAAGGTCCTGCCTGCCGTCTGTCGAATTGCGCAACCAACTTTGTTATCATTGCATATCATCTTCTCTCATCATCTCCAGAGAAATAGTGTAGGCGTGTAGCCGTGTAGAGGAGTGGCACATGCCTCAGATTCGATTCTCTCCGTCGGTCTCTTGGGATTAACAAATATTCGACGCTAAGATATTGGGTTCCCTCTTCCCAGCTAGCTTGTTTGCCACTTACGGGCCTTCATAGTATATCGAGTATGAGGACAGTGAGGGTCACTTGACATATTCAAAACACCACGGACTAAATTTACATGTACAATTTGTTACTCCGTAGCAATTCACTATCATTCATTATTAATCCATTGTTTTCGATACGAAGAAAATATATTTTGCTCTACGGATATATATTTGAGTTACAGTAATCTGAAGTGGATAAAATATATATGTATACAAGGTTAACTAAATAATTATATTCTTTTAGATATTCATGTACGAATGTCTTATCTACAGATATTTTAAATTGACTCTTATTTACAATTAAACAATTATTTTTAGAAAAATCATCATAGCATTAAAAGACCTAATTTCGAGATAATAAAGTCTAATAAGTTTATGAGTTCATTTTTGTTTTAAAAATAGCAACATGTTAAGGTTTAAGGATGAGAAACTTATTTATCTTGCAAAAAGTTTTGGCTTTGGTGAAGATAACGAAATCACCTTCTAGAACGTCAAGACAGTCTTAGATTAGATGAAGATATCGCATCCGAAATGAAAACCCTCACAAGTTGCGGTTGAAAACGCCCCTAGTCTATTTAGTCATATAGACATCAATTGTTTGCCTTCTCTAAAGGGTCTATTCTAAATTTAGTAGAGTTTAGGAATCAACATGTGTAAACCTTGTAGTTTAACAAGCTCTAATGTGTGTGGGTTTTTTTTTTTTTTTTTTTAAAATTGAGCGAAGTATAATTTGAAAAATTAAGATGATTTGAGACTCAAGAAGTGAGTTGTAGGAAAGCATTTGGCTTGTAACAAACAGGTGATTTGCAACTTTTAAAGGATTTTCCCCTTACAAAGGAATGCGCGCAGAGGAGCCGATGTTGGCAGAGTAGAATTCTGCACAACTGAATATTTGGCTTATATTAGTAATTGTCTTGAAAATATTAATGTCCATTCCATATTTAATACGAAGTATATTATTGAATAAATCGTCCACTTCCAATGAACAAACTGATCATGCATGTTTGCGGCAGGTAACACTCTTCACCTTTTGGCACTGTTACTCTCTCTTATTTATTTCTTTCAAAATCCCTGTTGCTTTTAAAATATTTGGTTGTGAGTTGACATCTGTTTTTTTTGGGGCAACATCTTGGGTGCTAACACTGTAACACATCCTCCATGGCTCCACAGAACTGTTTCTTATCACTATTTGTCAACAGTTTCCATAGGATTGCGAGTAGTGAGAAAAAGACTACTCCGTATAAATTAGAATTGAATGTGGACATTGGTACTTACTCCGTATATGTTATTTACCTTATTGCATACTCCGTACTAAAAAGGATAAAACCAAAACGGCAAACTATGTACTTTAGGATGCCTATGTAAATCCTTATTTTGTTGTCAAAGTACTTGAATTATTGCTCCTCACATTATATAAGTTATTTAATTTAATTATAAACTCCATTTTTCTGTTATGAAGTAGGATTATACTGCACATAACATATAAAGTAATTATTAGCCTAAAACAAAAGGTTCATTCTCTTTTTGCAGATGCTGTATGACAATTCATATATCAATAAATTAATTTGCTAGTTTTTAAATTAGTGTATTTGAATGAATAATCGTATTTGATTAAATCATAGATGTAGATTTAATCTCAAATCTTTTCCTCTTTTAAACGCGAATTTTTTCAGATTTGCACAACCTCACACTATCACTCCTTTCAAAAGTTCATTGTTGTTTATTTTAAAGGAAATCACAAAAAATTTAGAGCTGATAAATGAGGAGATATCTAACATTGATTCTCCACATACAACTTATAGCCAGTCTTGTTAAAAAGGGCCAACTTTTGACTTATTTTTTTAAAAAAAAATCCAACATCTTACAGTCCATCCTTTTTAAATGGCCAAGTGATGGGTAACTTGTAAAACAAGCTGATATACATTATCTCCCTCTCAAATGAATTAATAGGCCAACAGCCAACTACCCAAACCTTACTTTTCTTACTAGGCCCGGCCCCCTTGCACTCCATCTCACTCTTACTCAGACCCCCTACGCTCCCTCTCAATCTTGTATAGATTATCAAAATAAGATCTATTTATAATGTATTTTAATAAACATTTATTTAAGGCATGCATCATAAGATCATATGAGGAGCTTTAATTTAAAACCATTCATCATACCTTATTTTCATTCTTCAAATGCCCTAAAAACAAGTACTCAATACTTGTATGAGTTTTGAAAAATGTTATAATTGGTGTTTAGACTCATTTGTAACAATGCCTTATTTACGAAAGGGAGTTGGACTGACAATCATATCATATGACCATCTTAGTTCTTCATGTTACATAAATTTTTATTTACATTTCTATATTATACTAGTTTAGCGCTCAAACTGAAGCTATCTTTGTTTGGTTGCTCCTAGCTGGTTTTCCCTCCTTCCTTTTTATTTATATACACAATCTCCCTTAACTAGGCCCGATCCTGACATTTTAGAGGTCTAGGGCGAAATAAGAAATTTGGGTCCTAAAATATAATAGTATACTACAAATAAAAAAAATTAATAGTGATTTCACAAAATAAATAAACTATTGAAAAACTTAACTAAAAACAATACTATAATCACATAAATCATTAATAGTGTTAAAAAAATTTATTAATTAAAATTTTAATTTAAACAATATTATGAGCAATCCACTTCATAAAAGTTTTTATTTACATCTTATTATTATGATCATTTCACTTCATATATTATAAATAGTTCACTTCACTAATTAATAAATATTGTCAAATGCAAAATATTAGTCCACATTCTAAATACAACGAATTAATAAGATGTCATTGCATTAATAATGAGGAACAATGATAACTATGCACAACTCGTATACAAAATAATTGGTTGAATTTCTTACAGTTCTTATTGGTGAAATAAGTAGCTATTTTAGTTAAAGTTGGTAATTGGAATATTTTGTAGTTGTTTATTTTTTTATTCATGTGAAGTATATATAGAGCATGTGATTAAGAAAAAAAATATTACATTAAAACCTTTGTACAGGTGAGATCATTTACCAATGAGCTACTTTAATTAATATGATATAATTTACATACATTATATTTATATCCCTTTTATTTTTATTTTAGTATTAAAAATTAGGCCTTTTTCTACCGGGGCCCCTAGGTGGGTGCCCCGCTCGCCCCACCCCAAACTAACATACTTCGTTTTCTTCTTCATAATCTTCTATCAAATCTAAAAATTTTGCTCTCCATAACTTATTTCCATAATTAATTCTCTCTCATGGAAGAATATGGTTGGTAGAAATAAAAATTCCTCTAATTCTACCTAATTTTCTTCTAATAATACTCAAGGTGATTGTTCTATGAGCAAGGCTTTGAGTAAGAGGTGCATACTACAAAATGATCTAAATGTTAGAATGCAATACCATGGTGTCTTTATTGACCTATAAGTGACTAATTTGGTTTGATTGTATAAGTTTTTCTTTAATTTACACCTTTAATATTTGTTTGCAAAATTAGGAATCCAATACGCATGAATTTAGATGGACAGTTGGTGAAGGTCAGCAGGTAAATTTGCAAATGAATTAGCATTATTGTATCATTTCATTTTTCTTAAAAATTTCTTCAAAAGATGATCCATTTGAAATATGTTATGTTTAACTAAAAAATATTTACAGCATCCACTATTCCTTTTTAGTTTATCACATTTCCTCTTCAAAAAGAAAAAAAATGACTCAATTTTCATTCTTATGTGTCGTACGAAGTAGAAAGCTAGAATATAAAAAGTGGAGGGAAAATACTCCATAATAGAGAATTATCAATCTAATTTTCTAAGTTGAATTTTTGTTAGTGAATGATTATTTTATATATATCTTAATAAAATTTAAATAGAGTTTTATTATTAGACTTGTGAAGCATAGTCATGTACTTTCTAAAATATAAAGTATACATTAATCTCTCTTTTTCTCCAATTTTCATCATACGATACTTAAAAGTACTATGAAATATTGTATTTGTATGTTCCTTTGACCATAATAATTATAATTATTTTTCTTATTGGAAAAGTTAATACTCCTTATTAATTAATTAATAATTTTTTAATATGTTTGTATTTAAGAAGTAATATAGTATTTATCATAAATAGAAAACAAAATATTTTAAAGTTTAAAAAATTTAACTTTATTCAGAGATAGTTAGAGATACTCTATAAATTTATTAACTTGAAAATGTTATATAATTGTGATTATATGTATATAATACCTTAAAAAGTAGTATCGAATTATATGCAAAGAAATCTTAGAAATATTTATTGGATATAATTATATAAATGTAAAAATTATTGATTCATATATAGTCATACAATTATAAAAAAAATATTTGCTAAACTTCTTTTCAAAATATAATGTGTTTTCAAGATTCAACTAAATAGAATTGAGTAGACCTAAATTTCTACAAGTCATAATTAAATATAGTATCATGCATAAATTAACTTCAAATAATTATTTGATTCGATTGATAAATATTAAAGCTAGACTTAAATATAAAACATAAAATATTTTATCTTTAAAAATTCTAAGAAATATGAACATATAAATTCAATATTATCTCTAAATGTGCATCAACTTATATATAATATGAAAAGCTAGTAGATATGATCATGTAAATAAATAAAGGAAATAATATTCTAAAATTTTAAATCTATTTTGTTGCCTTTTTAATGATAAATTGATCATGATTAATGTTATTTATTCAACTCTTGAAGTTGAAATTGAGGGAAAGAACCATATGGGCCGGTATTTACTCAGGACTTTTGGTTCTATAAGTTATACATGTTGGTCTCTTAAGGCCTTCCCTACTTTGATCCAACAATTTTGTAGTGTGGTTTACTTTATCGATACAATGTTTTAGATCTGGACGCAAGTGATAATGGACGAGGTAATGAGTGCAGTAATTTGGAAGTCGTCCTAGAGCATTTTACTCTGATTCTAGATGAGGTTATCTGGTTTAACTTTCAGCTTGATAGGAAAAGTGGTTGTGAATTGGTGGAAGTAAGAAAACCAACCTATAAGGTTCGAGCCCTGCACAGAAATGGAGGTTTGTTGATACTTGTATATTGTTACAACTCTACATTTAGGAATGTTCTATAATACTCCGTAGTAAAGTAGGAACTGTTTTGGTGCAAACAGACGCAACTGCAAGTAAAGAGTGATTTTGACCACCATGATAGTATGACTTATGAGTATAACTTTACTACCAGCCTGATTGCAGCTTCAGAATATACCAGATTGCAACCATCATGTCATCATAAGAATGACTGCTTTCCTCCTATTTTTAAACTAAGCATGGCTCATTGGATTCAGTTAGAACTGTTCAAAGCAAGCATTGTATCTTCTAAGATTTGGAGACTTACAGTTTATTTTTCTTAATTTTGAAAAGTAGACTCTTCTTCTTCTATAGATAATTGGAGACTCAGTGTAGGCAGGAAAAGGTTTGCCATCGCCTAAAAATTGGAACAAGGGGATGTTGTTGTTTTCCTCTTGGAAGCTAAAAAATCTGTATGTTAAGCTCGGACTCTCGGTCCTTGTTGTACAGCTGTCCCTTGATTTGATAAACTACATTTTACTTGGGGAGTTTAATGCAAAGTGTTGTAGACTTCTATATAAAACATTAATACTTCAAACTTTTGCTGCTTATGATTAAAATTTTTTTGTAAATTCAATAGTTCAGTGTAAACCGTATTACTGACTTTACTACAGTTGTACATCCGGAGTACTTGTTTTCTTTACTTACCACCTTGTGTCTCAATGAACTTATGATCTAGTACTTGTTGTATTCCGGATATTCCTAAGCTATTATGTTTGAAAATGACCATCCCTATTGAAATAGTTTAATTTAATTTGAAGATCTAGAACAGTATTGAATTTTATATGATTTAAAGTGAAGTTTGGTGCCTATATTGCGAAGAGGTTTGGACGCTCACATATAATGGTTGACTCTGATTCGATTAATGAGGTATGTGTTGTAAAAGATGTAAAGAGTAGATTCTCCCCATTTATATCAGAGTTTTAGTTATTGATGATATTAAAGGGAGAGAGAGAGTGTACTTTGATCAAATTTTTTTATTTTTTTATATTGGCATTCCTGAAACATACTGAACAAGACAGTCCAATTATAGCAAAAAAACTTATCCAAAACCCTAACAGTCACCGCCCTACTGTGAGTATTATCCATCTAATCTATTCCCACTTTAAAGATGAACATTCTTGGAACAGAAGGCTTGTTTCCTTTGAGCGACGAATGGTATTTCCAATTTATTCCAATGGTGTCTCTGTCTTACCCCGAAAAGAAAAGAGAAAAATAATCGAGTCAATTAAGAGTCTGATCAAGTGCCAGTTATAAGAAGCACAACATTCTAGTTCTTGTAAACATGACATTGATTTGCCATGGTTAATGATGATGCAACGCCCCAATGAGACCCTCCTTTACCAACCCAGGAAATATTACTTGCTCCAACCACTTTCCATACTGAACATGAAAAACCATCTTTCTTGTTCTATGCCCCATCGGTTTGGATAATGACTACGTCTTTTTTCCCCCTTCCCCAATGAGACCATGTCAAAACCAGGGGGAACCTTGCGTGTATCCTATTGGGGGTGAAGAAAACGCAAGTTATTTAGACGACCCTCTATAAATTCCTCTTATTGAGTGATCAAGCTTGGAACCAGCTCTATACAATATAACACCGAGGATTGCTGATTATTGTAAACTTGATTATTTCTTATGATCCACAACGCCTAGAGAATGGCCAAGAAAGCAATAATCTACTTGTATCGTAACCATCTATGCTATGGGAAAGATGGACATGGTAAGAAAGCCAATTCCACAAAAGGATTGACCTTCTTTGTAATTCGAGCATATTCCAAGCAATCCACTCTTCCAAGCCCTAATAGCGTATGGGCAGAAATGGAAAATATAATTCACATTCTCCTTTTCCTCCCCACCCTCCCCACAAGTAACCTAGATATCCGTCATTCCTCTGGGATGAAGTTGGGTCATTACTGGAATACACTCATAAGAAATGTTCCATAAGAAATGTAACCATAGTGGCGATACCAAAATATGGTATGATATTTCTCATAAATCGGCATATAATACCTTAGCTTATTTAGTGGCAAGGTAAGATATGAGTAATAGTTTCAAAGTTTAAACTTATTTGTATTGGTCTTTTCATAAAGTATTGATTTATATTAATAAAATGTTTGAACTATCCTTTCCTAAAAAGAAATATATGATTAAAGTAAATTTTTCCAAAATAGTCTATCCCAGTAATGAAAAAATTTAGGCTTTGTCCCTGAAAGTACCTTTTCATCTTTTTTTTATTTGTTGTTAATCATTTGTTAACTATTCCCACTTATACAGTTATACTAACCGAATGAGTGGCTATCTTAACAGTTTTTGGGATTGGGTCCCGTTAAAGATATTCTTTTACCTAATACCTATGTAAACAGAGCATGTACAAGTATTATTTCATATGCGTGATTATTAAGATGGAATTATGGGAGGCATGAACAAGAAGAATATGAAACTAACTAGATACTCCCTAGGGAATAGTACTATGGTGGGCCAAGTGGCTCTAATTCTTACGCTTTGCTCTCTACTCACGGGCCTCGAGGCCTTATGGAACTAACTGGATACAGTCATTTGTAGAATTTTCAACTATAACAAGGCTCCTCGATAAAAAAAAAAAGAAAACTATTTCGATTGGTATCTCCAACTCTTGCAAAAGTTACTCCTTTCACTATTCGAATTTTGGATCAAAAATTAAGGAGATTAAAGTTTCAAACATCGCTTTCTAATTCAAGAACTAGACTCTTAAATATTAAATTATATCTTTTTTATATTAACTTTAAACAATATTATTTATATTATTCGAAGGCCTAAAAAATAATGTTAAATATTAATTTTTTCCCAATAGACCTTATCATCTATTTTTACGAGATTTATAAAAATAAGAATTTAAATATTAATATTTTTTTCCTAAAGATATGATGCATGATAAAATATAACAAAAATTGATACTTCAAATATGGACACAATTATGAATATTTTTTTTAATGCAAATATTACTCTATAAAAAGTTACTCAATCTCCATCTTTGTATGTTTTATTATATAATACTAATGGTGGTTGTATAGGGGATACCCTAAATCCGATTGGAGTCACCACGTATTTAAGATTCGAATTGCACGAGCTCTAGAAACACAAATAGATCATCCCTAAAATTAGTCTGGAATCGGAATAAAGCATTCAGATGGCTATTACACGATTTTTTTATAAGCTTTTTTTAAAAAATATTTGAAAAAATAAGTTGGTTTCCAAACTATTTAAAAAATAAGTCACTTTTGGTTTGGAAAAAAATCGTTGTATAGGACAACGATTTGCATGAAGGAAGCTGACTTTAAAGTTGGTTGAAACTGGGGCGACAACAATTTTATAAAATAATAATAATAATATTTTTAACATAATATTTCAGGCAACGATTTTAAAATCGTTGTCCTAGCCAACGATTTCTCTTGGCCCAACTTTCTCCCATAATCTAGCTTAGTACAAATCATTGCCTGGGGCAACGATTTTATTCCGAATCAAAATCGGCTTATTTTTTTAAATAGTTTTGAAAGTGACTTGTTTTTACAATTTTTTTTAAAAAAAAAAAGCTTAGAAAAAAAAGTTTCCTATTACACCCCCGCAATCCACATGTCACTTAACATCTACTACTCTATTGATTGATATTAGTATTAGAGCATTGGAATTTAATCCAACTTGATCATTGGAGGGGTTTCCTCGTATTAATCCCAAAAGCAGTTAACGTATTTGCATTTCATGTTTCATCAGCTCACAAAAATCGGACACTTTGACTCTAATACCAGAAACAAGTCGTACGAAGAAAAATGAGGACAAAGTTGCATGTGAGAGTGTAAGCTGGCAACAAGTCAACAAAAGAGTGTTGGTCCATAGAACGATAGAAGCCACGCAGCACACTGAATCACTTAACCACCCAATTTTGGGGGCAGAGATTGGGTTTATGATGCTCTGGGATGTCTGAGCCCATCCCAGTTCCATTCCAAGTCAGTGTCTCTCTCCCTCTTTCTCTTTCTCTTTCTCTTTCTCTTTTTAGAAGGGGATCCATTCATTTACTATAATTAGTAACACCTTACATTGATTGATTATAATCTGTAGGACGAAAGTAGTAAGGAGCTCAACGGCCGAGGACTAATCCTTTCCTAAACAATACCCGGTCAACTCTCCTTCCTCCTCCGACAGTAAGTTTTCCTCAATTAGATCCTTTAATTATCATATACCCCTTTGAAATTTGGTTGTTCACTTTGAAAGATTGGATTAGCAATTTGGTTGTTCACTCCCCCCTCTCTTATGTTTTGAGGGAATCACGCCCCTTTAGATGGGTATGCATGTGTTGCCCATTTTTTTCGATTGTGGTCGTCTAAACAAAGATACGGTTTTAATGAGTTGAATTTTTAGTTTTTGGGTTGTGTACTGTGTAGTATTCCCATTCACTGTTGAATTTGGAATACACAAAATATGTGCCTATGCGCATCTAATTCCTACTCCTTAGTTCCTACGCCTTTCGGGAGAATATTATGATATAGTTTATGAGAAAAGTTGTTACACCCTGACTGGTGATCGGTGAATGTGTGCTTTGTAGGGTTTATGGCATCAGCACAGAAAGCGTAAAAGGTTGTTTACATCGCTAATATTTCATTTTTTGTTGTCTCTTTGATATGATACAACTGCAGAGCGGTTACTGACGTTTGTGTCGGTGGCTTACTTGAAAAATGTAGGTCGAACTCTAGGAAGAACGCTGATGCAAATCCAAAGTCCTTAGTTATTATTCAAGCTGAAGTGCTTCAGTCCAAATTAGATCCGAAATATCCAAGTTTTATTAAATCTTTGGTGAAGTCCCATGTTACTGGTGGCTTTTGGATGGTTAGCATTGGCCCTGTGTCACTTTTTTGTGCAACTTCTACATTTCGCTATTGCTGATTCTTTCGACTTACTTCTTACAGGGACTTCCTGTTACTTTCTGCCTGAAGCATTTACCTCCGAAAGACACTCTCTTTATATTGGAAACTGAAAGTAAGAAGCTATATAGAGCGAAATATCTTGTGAAAAAGAAAGGTTTAAGCGGCGGGTGGAAAGGATTTGCTGTTGCTGAAAGATTGCTAGAAGGAGATGTTCTTGTGTTTCATCTAATATCAGACGCCAAATTCAAGGTAATCCTGTTAGAGGTATATAATGGTTTGTTTGCATTGTTCTTGGCCCTTGATAACTCTACATAGTTTGTGCTTGCTAGTTGCTACTTTAGAACTAACTTTGTTAGGAACGGGGGAGAAAATGAGGAGCTGTGCCTAATTTATACAAATCCCGTGTAAAATCAATTGGTGATAGGCATAGTAGGGAGTAGTTTAGCAGGATACTCTCTTGGAGTTTGCTTTACCAGGGAAAAAAAGAAGTTGAAACTGGAGACGCAACAAATTAACCCATCCTTCAGAATTTGGTGAAAGTTTTTTTTCTGAAAGAAGATATGCTGCCTCTTGGTTTTTATTTATTCCGTTATCCCAACAAGTGTGAGGACTGAAAATAGTTCGAACGATAGATATTGATCAATGCCTGTCACTCTGCCAACCATCTCATGGGCAGTTTCTTACCAGGGATTCTGAATTCTATAGATATCACCTTTGATTGCACTTTTGACAATGCAAAAAAAAAAAAAAGAATACAAGCAGCACCCTGAACATGAGTTTCTTTGTACTTTGTTCTTATATAAGATCCTTTGTAGGTCTACGTAATAAAAGAAAATAACTTATCTGAAGTACATGGAGCTCTCTTCCTGCTAAATTTGGATACTCACGAAAAATGAAGTGATCCTGGTAGGTTTATCTCAGCATTTAGTCTACTTATTTTATACTCTCCTCGTTTCCAACTCAGAGTTAACGTATACTACCAGAAAAAGGTTGCCCCTGCTCAAGTTTTCTCTACCATTCTTACTTTCTTCTTTTTTTAAAAAAAAAAATCTCTACGTTATCTACAAAGTTGGGACCCAAACCCATCAACCTCACTCTTCTCTCAGCTCTTTCCGTCCAATCTCCATGCCCTTTACCATTGTTAACCTTGAGCTGGGATGGAAGGAGTAATGTCTAAAGTGTCAACCTCAACGTTCTGATGATTTTAGTCTGACAACTTCATCATTAGATATGTTTACAGGAACCTCCCAGGATAGAGATTTACCTGAAATTGATTTCAGAAATATGCCGCCACCTGCAAATTCAGAAAGTAACAGTACTGAAAATTCATTTAGAGCTTCTGCTGGTTTCCCACTATGTGAAGAAGCAGCTCTAAGTCCTAATGCTGTCTCAACATTCGACAACTTCAGCATTGTGATCAACGATTTGCTTAAAGACTATGATCTCCCTCGACATATCAAGTGGAGCTACTACAAACTCTGTTGCAGCCAGGACTGTATGCTTCATGCCCAACTTCCGGTGTGGATAAACCATATTTTGGTTGGCGGAATCATAATTGAGACTGTTACCATCGCAGATGCGTTAAGACAGTGTGAGCTCTCAACTTCCAAGGAAGAATTTGCCATTTGGGATAAGACTTTAAGTGCCCTAGAACTTCTTGGGATGAATATTGGTTTTTTGCGTTCCCATTTGCACTGTCTTCAAAGACTTGTGCATGATCCGGAGGTAGCTACTTTAAAACAAGCATGTTTGGAGCTATGTTCTGAGAATGCTTGTGCTGAAGATGAGATCAGGAGTCTTGCAGCTAGACTTGTTGAAGCGAAGAAGCTCCATAAAAAACGTGCTGCTGATATTGAAAATCTGAAGTCAAAAATCAACAATCATGAGCTTAAATTTCAGGAACATGTACATGCCCCCTGGTGAAATGGTTATAACCTACGCCACGACTAATCTTAGACAAATCCCAGGGATGGGGTTTTCTATTCAAATCCTGGTTGTTTGTTTCTTCCCTAAACCACTCTTTAATTGAAAGGGAAAAACCTGGCCGCAACCTTGTTCAAAGAATCAAAAAATTGCTTAGTCTACCCCAGGGTGTGATTTATCCTCGATTGCTTTGTTGCCAATAGTTGCAAGGATACCTGTGCACTTTGGTGATATCAATAGTTTCTTTATTGTTTCAAATGAATTTGTCTATAAGTTTTGTGCAATTTTGTAGCTTTGCTTAGCTTTGTTTTTGGAAATAATGTAAAAATATTGTATAACCTGTCAGATTTGCTGAGCGTAATAACCATACTGGAAACTATGTAACAAGCTATGTTGTTCATTCCACCCCACTCCTCCCTTTTAGGATGTTGTAAGCTGTAAGGAAAAAGCTAGCAGATAACATATCACTCTGCATTTGGTTGATATAATTTTTTTTTTTTTTTTGGCAGAAGGTTGATATAATTTATTGTGTGGTGTTCCCATAAGATCAATAAACGTCAAGGGATCGCAAATTGACAACGGGCCATGTTGAAACTCCCATTCAGGGGAATGTTCTTCACTAGAATAAAGTTATACTACATTTACTATCACACTTTTCTTATACAATAACGAACGAAAATATTAAAATAATATCGTCTGTCAAAACATCCAATTGTAATTATTATCGGAAACGGCTCTAGACCATGGGTTGTATTTAATCATGATAAATGAGAAATATATTACCATGAAAATTACTTATAATATTTAAACATTTTTTTGTTGTTGAATGGAGTCCCTTTAACTAACTCTACAACATATTTAAATTTTTTGTATTAAAAATTGCCTCAAATTTGAAGATGATTTTGAACAATGCACACCATCATTAAAATGATTTTCACCATGAGATACACCAAGATAATTCATCGACTTTATGTAAAAATCCTATCGAATAGGATAACTAATACCATCTAACTATACTCACAAGGGATAAATATATTGAAATTGGTAGTAAACAATAATTTTTTTTGAGAGAATAGGTTGACACTAGCTACATCTTTGAAGAAATTTGAATATTTTCAACCTATTAAATTCTAAATTAAAAACTTCAAAATTATCCCTGAATATAATAAAAATTATCCCTTTACATAATAAAAAATATAATGATTTTAATATGTTCTTAAAAGAAATGTTCTTTATAAAAGTTACTTATTTATACAATAAAAATTACCCCTCAATTTAATAAAAGTGACTTTAGAGTATGCTATTTAATATTATTTATGCATCTCCACTTTACTAAAGTTTTTGCAATCTAAGGTAGTATGTGGACATGTAGTTTTCCTCTTGTTTTTACTGTCCTTCATAATCCTGAGTTCTTGACATCTTTATACTTTGGTTTTTAGTACTCCGTGACATTTAGATCATTGCCTGTGTATAAGCTCAAGTTGAACTTGTCATGAGTGTCAATTCAAGCATTTTATTGTGGAAGGACATATATAGAGGACTTGAAAGGCGTTTCTATGGAAGAATTTCTTTACAGAAGATGCACGCCCTTGTGGACTGGTACCTTGACACTACACTGATGAAGTCAAATGCAAATGGCTGTTAATCACTGACTTGATATACGTTGGTGACTCAATCTTGGCTATAGCTTATTATTCAAAATAAAAGTTAGAACTATGGGAGAAAACTGCCAGAAGTAGATTTGGAGTTGGTATGAGAAGACTCAGGGAAGCTGAGTTACGAATGTCAACATGATTAGAAGTTTAATAATAACATATCATGAAAATGAACCAAAGCGGAGATTTGAGATGTTGATTTTCATGCTGCACTATATTGATTAGCTTATATGGGTAATTGATAGGAGGCACCATGTCAATGTTGAAAGGTTAGAACCAAGAACGCATAGCTAGATGGAATTCTACCAGTATAATTCTGACCGCTGAGGAAGCGCATCACAATTTTGGCAAAGCTAAAAGAGCCTAGTTGCAAATTCCTACTTTATACACCAGAATTGCCCCAAAGGTTGGTATCTAGAGTTTCTGCATGTGCTATGTAAAGAAACTCAGCTTGACAAATAGATGAAATCACACCCAAGACATTCCCCTTTAAATTGTGAAATTTCTCTTCAGCAGGTGAAGTTTTCTCTCTGAATCGCTTCTCAAGTTGAAATAACTCTCAAGTTATAGTTACATCGATTTTTTCACTTGAAAATATTATTGTTTCTGAGTTCTAAAGCATCATCATTCTTATGCAGGTGTACTATTAAAAAATGTAACCTGACAGAGAATGATTTATCTTGTGTTATAATCGCAACCGATGCTCTATGAAGTGGTAGTGTAAAGTCAGTTGACATTTTAGTCCAGTAGTTTTTGTACTAATTATGCTGATTCGAATGATTACCCTTGAGCGTGCTAATGAAACAATTCAACCTTTTACTCTGTCAGCGATGACTGAAGGTGAGGAAGAAAAGGCCCCCTCTGAATACATACCTTAGATTTTGTATCAGGCAGAAAAATCAGGAAAAGAGATATCTGAGATGCATTCAGGAAATTCTAAACATGCTTTGAGTTCTGCTGCTGTTGCAGATGACGTTTTTGCAAGCTTTGAAGAGTTTCTCATTATAATAATTGATGATTTGCTGAAGAAAGAGTATGATCTTCCTTGTACCTACTACCAACTTTGTTGCAGCCAAGATGCCAATTCCATGTTCATCTCCAAAAGGCATTAATCCTATTCTGATTGCTGGAAGCATCACCGAGATTGTCAATGTTGCTGTTGCGACAAAAAGCTGTGATCTCCATTACTTTGATGCTATCTGCTATATCGATTGAGAAACTGAAGACCCTCAAAATTCTGGGGATGAAAGTTGGTTTTTTGTCCAGTCATCTAGACCATCTTCAAAGGATTGCCCCCGACACTGAGGGTTCCAAGCATAAGCAGCAATATTTGGACCTGTTTTCAGAGCGTGAAGCCTCTGAAAGTATGATAAAAGATCTTGAAGCAACACTTACGAGGTAATTAGGGTTTTTGATAGGCAATCTAATGAAATTTCGGTGCTGGAATCAAAGACTGAGAATCACAAGTCCAGGTTTCAGAAACAGGTCAGTGCACCGTGGTGATTCTTTCTTGATCTCAAGAATCTACTACTCTACTAGTTGTATATCTCAGTTATGTGCAGTCAATCTCCTTTTGTGTGTCTTGCATATGTATAGCTAAGAAAATCTCGCGTTTATCAGTACTCACTCAGTACTGATGGTTACTACTGAGGGGTGAGGACCTCACAGTCCATGAGGGTATGTTATCATCTAAGATAAGAGGTAATCTAGAATGTCAATTTGTAGGAATAATCAGCTATTAGTCTTTGGGGTCGGTAACTAATTAACTTTTAAGAGTATATGAAATGCCTTGCTTACTGCATCCTAACAATTGGTAAGCTGTAAACAGTAGTAACCAACCAAACACGGCGTAGCAAGCAGCCTTTAAGTTAGAGATGAAAATTACTCCATCAGTTTAGCAATATTAGGTCAATAGTATGTTTGGGATGTCTAGAAAAAACTGAGGTGACACATAAACGAAAATAAAATTAGATTATGGTTAGAATCTCAAACATACATGCTAACTTTACTTAAAAAATAAGTACTATCACAAACGGTAATTTAGTGAAAAAATGGTGAACTATAAGAACGAGAGACTAAGTCTAACAAAATTCAACCAAAGTGTGTGTCTAAGCTTTCTAACAAAATTTGCAATAAGAAAAGGTTTTTTTTCCTCTCAAGGGGAAGTAATAGTGCACTAATATGGGGTAGGGCTTTAAAGATTGACTCATTTGATATTTTGCGGTTTCCAAGACATGATTTTAAACGTTTTTATCTCTAAATCTATAAGGCAAAAAATTATGAAAACTTGATATTATAAAAATTTATATTGAAATGCATCTAACAAGATCTCACTTGAATATATTATTTCTTATAACATGATGAGAATTTATAGTTAAAATTTTTAAACTTTGACTCTATAAGTAGAAATGGGGCAATGTTGTTACTCTTGTTAGACGTACACTTTATTTGGTTATTTCTTTGATTTGATGGTTACGTTTTATTTTATGACGTGATGACGTGATGTAGATTTGTTGGACCCACTGCAAAGTTGTAATTATATCCGTTCTAATATTATGTTCTAACAAATAATATATTTAAATGAGATCTTATTGGATACATCTCAATGTAGATTTTTTAAAATATCAAATTTTCATAATTTTTTGTCTTACAAATTTAGAAAAAAAAACTTTTTAAATTATACACTGGAGACCGTGAAAAATCAAATGTATTAACAAATTTGGGAGGGATGGAGTACTACTTCTGACTCATTTTTTTGCCCCCTTTTCATTTTGGTCCGTTCTTCAAACATTGTCCCATTTACTTAAAAACTTTCCATTTTACATTGTTTCGTCAAAGATTTTTCATTTTATCTTAAAAAGTAGATTTTTACACTTAAACAAAAGGGATAGTGAGTACTCCTTTTTTTTTTTTAATTCTACTAAACCAATATTTTGCCTTTGAACTCGTTTTTACAAAAATTTAAAAAGCCCAATGATGTCACTGTTTCCAACCAATTGTCAGTCCTTTTACATCTCAAGTGACCTTTGCGGATTGGGGACTAAGTACATTCCCATACACTTTTATCTCTTTTTGGTTTTTAGGCTTATAAAAAATTATATTAGTTCATCAATTTAACCTAAATTAGCTAATAACATCATAGGTGATTACTATCTACATCAATATTAACTTAGAAATACAACTATAAAATGTCGGTCTACTACTCTCCATCCATATCTAAGACCACTCCTTTTGCATGATTGCATCCCAACCTTTAAAAACATCGTCTATTTCAATTAGTTATCATATCTTACAAGAATTGATCTACATATACTGCAAGTTTGCAACAAGCGCATTTATGCCTATATTCATCGGTCCATTTGCATCAAAGGCGCCACCTTTTTAACCATGTTTCTTCAAATTAACTTTGATGTCCAACTATAATGACCATTATGGCCAAATCTTTAATAGGCTCCTACATATTGCAAGGGATACTCACACCAGAGCACACCCTTGCGTGCGAGCACATACTTCAATGGAAGAGAATAGTAAGAACTAAGGCAAGGATAATCAAATGTGATTATGATGACAATGATCTGCAAGAATTCTGTTTATTAGACCAAATGAGGAAGGGGTAGTGTTTGAAAAACGAAGATAACTACTTGTTGTCGATTACACACCCAAGTACATTAGATTGCAATGAAGGTACACTGCAAGACCCAACTAGAAGCAGAACAGATCTAAGTATTATCATCTGAACCAACAGAAAATAAAGAGAGAAAAACCTGCAAATAATCTTTTTATCCCCTTTTGTACATCAAAACACCTAAAAGGACAAACTTATAAGACCGAATACACTAGAAAGTCCCCAAAGAAGGTGAAGAATCAAAGTTGAAACCAACCCACTAACCCATATATTAGCATTCTATAGATTCCATCATAATCTCGTCTGAAAAATTGAAGGTGAATAGAAAAATAATATGAAAAAGGACAAAAACAGTCAAAGTTGCACCTTCCCACTATGAACACCACACCAAACTGATCTCTGAAATTAAATTCCCATCTCCATATCGCTGCTACTTGGACCTTCACTGTTCACCATTTCCTGAAATTTCAAAACAATGAGAGATTCAGTAAATCTTGCTAGGAACTAAGAATCATATTTACTAACGCCGTCCAGATTTAGTAGTTACTAACACTTTCAACGTGACTATTATGTAATAAACTGAGAAACATAGTAAAAGTGAAAAGGAGAAAGAAGGTAACCTGAGGAGATTTGGGAAGATTTGGATCCTCAAGGGAAAAAGAAAACCTTTTACCAGAATCAAAAGAAACATCCATCTTCTCAGGCTTTTTAGAAGCATTGTGGGACTTTCTAAGACCCAAGAAACCCTTCCACCTATTAGAAGAAGAAGAAGAACCCTTAGGAGGCTTAAGAGAGAAGACGTCATCATCATCATTAACAAGAAGCTCATCCCTCAAGGTCCTCTGCATCATATGACTGTTGCCGGTGTCTTTGAAGGGTAAAAGCTTGCCCTTGGAGAAGAGTTCGTCGGCAGTAGTGAGGAAGTTAGAGTTTGTGACTGAGAACTCAAAATCAGTAGAGGCAGGTGGTGGTTCTGATCTAGAGTAATGGTGTGAAGTATGAGTTTGATGCGTTTCAGCAAAATCATTAGAGAAGGAGATTCTAGGGCTCATTGGAGGAGGAGGGGGAGTGGGAGGAGCCTGAGAATGAGGAGGAAGAGAGTTGTTGTACATTTCTAGACATGCCATGAGAGAGTGGATGAATGGTGCCCTGAAACAAGAGAAAATAGGCAGGCTATTATGAAGAGAGCATAACCAAACAAAAGGGACTTTGTTTTTCTTTTTTTCCTTCTCCTCTCTTAGCTTCTCAAGTAGTGATGGACCCAATCTAGAGTATTGCCCTCTGTTTGTTTGCCCACCCTATTACCCCACCTCTCTCTCTCTCTCTCTCTTTGGATTTCTGGTTTTTATATCACAGGCTTTATGGCTGGACAGAGTAGGAGGCTTTGAATGCTTTCCATTTTTTTTTTTATCTTTTTTTCTTTTCCTATTTGGATTTTTCTTGTTTTTTTTTTATATTTATTTTTCATATATGCAAGCTATACATCTCCTGGGAGTGATAATAAACTTAATATGCAAGTCTGTATCTTGTTTATGACGAGATCAAGCATCGATCCCAGTTTTTTAGGTTTTTAATACCGTTAGTTTTTAGTAGTTAGTTTTTTTTTTTTTTTGCAACATTTAGTCGATGCTTAGGGATAGGTAGATTTTAGTACTCGGGTATTTTTACATGGTGACTATATGTTTTCTACTTTTTTTACTTCTTATTATTTTTACTTACAACAATTTGACCGTTTTATTATTTATAAGTTTTATTTTGACTCTTTTCGGTAATATATATATATATATATATATATATATATATATATATATATATATATATATATATATATATATATATATATATATATATTAAAACTAGACATTCCATTAAGCTTCTCAAGTGTTATATACCTTTCAAATATAAGGCTTTCAGAAATTTAGACAAAATTTTCTATGTGATTTGGACTATTTCTTACCAAAAAAATTGATTATAACCCGTTTACAATACCAAATAATCACAATACAAAGTTATTCTTTCTACTAATGTCAACCAAATAAATAATCTCATCCCCTTTTTCAACATTCACCCACGTAGACGGTAGACCAACATTTAATAACCACATTCACATTTTTATTCATTATCAACTTGTAGCAAAACAAATGCGAACGCATTCAACACTATCAACAAGCCACTGCCAAAAAAAAAAATTTAAACAACCCTTATACTAACATTGATCTACTTCCGAACCACAACAACTGTAACAACAGCAACCAAAAAAAAAAAAACAGCAACAAACAACGAAACAGCAACAAGCCAACAATACAACAAGTCAACAAGCAACAAACGCAGCAACGAAACAACGACAACAAGGAAGCAAGGCACGGCAGCACCTGCTACAGGGCAGCTGTACCTGCTGCAGCTTGTAGGCTGCCAGCAGCAGTTGCAGAAGCGAGCTGGGGCAGCAATGCAGCACTGTCCTGCTGAACGGATTTGTCAGAAACCCAGCTGTGAGCAACCAGCCAATCTCCGTCAACAACCACAATCAACCGCCATCTACAAAACCCTAACCTCAACAAACAACCCCCAACATCCTCCGAAAGATACATAAACAAAATCAACATTTAACAACTTAACAAAAAAAATTAACGACGAAATCACAACAATAACCGATCCACAACCAACAATAAACATCAACAACAATTCAGGCATTCTCAACGCAATTCAAGCAACAACATAGAAACTCAAAACTCAAGAGAATCATCACACTTGCCTAATCCATACATGCTTGTAATTTAAAATCGTTTAAGTTGGGTTGCGTTTCGGGAAACTCGGAATTGGGGAGTTCCAGAGTGAGCAAGATCTTTACGCACGAAGGAAGAAGGGAAGGGAAGAAAGGAAGAAGAGGGGCATGTGTTGTGACTTGTGAGTGCTCGGTGAGTGAGGAAGCAAAAGAGGAAAATGGGTGACAGAGAGTGAGTTTGTGTTGACCACTTGACTGTTGAGGGAGAAGACTGAGAATATGATTGGGTCGGTTTTGAGGGTGTAGTCAGTAAGTCACTAGTCACTAGTCAGTAGTCAGGGAGTTTGTGGGTATGGGTATTTTTTGGGCAAACTAAGGGCGGTTTTAGTAATTTCACAATGGAGTATAATACGCATATTCTACTACCACACATTCGTATACAGCTAATATATATCCTTTATTATTGCTAATACTTCTATATACTAATGCAATTTTCTTTTCGGGAATTAAATTTGATCAACTCTTATCATTTCGACATTAATTCTTAAGAAAAAACACTTATTATAAATAAATAAGTATTCGTTTAATTAAGAATATAAATTGATTTCAATTGTTTAAGGAAAATTTAAAATATTCAAGTTTTTGGATTGTTGCATAATTAGAAATATTAGCATCTAAAAATGAATATTACTAAGCATGTTGCAAGTAAAAAGAAAAAGAGTAGGTAATATATAATACTCTATATGATCATATATTTTAACTTTTAAAGTTTTAAAATCTTTTACCATTGAGTTATCGTTAAGTTTTTCATTGTACTTATAAATTTTAAGAGAGGTTGAATTTAATTTCTAGTATCAATTAAAGTCTGTATTAGGTGAATTTTTGGGGAGGGACAAATCCATGCAAACTTCCCTTTATTGCTATTGGAATTCTTAACTCTGAAGCTAGTTGTGTTTTATTGTCTTACTACAAAGTAGTATTTGGTGGAAATAGCTAACAACATACGGAGTACTCCGTATATTGTTTACAAATTGAAAGGTAGAGCGGTTCGATGTAGGTGATTTTGGAATTCGAGATAGATAGAATACAAAGAAAAGAACACAATGCGCCACATGGAAAAGAATGTAGACAATTGGGAAGGGTGGAATGGTAAGCAAGGCAGATGAACAATTGAAGAGATAAAGTACTATACATGAATCTATCCCTACTGGATGTGATGGTTCCAGACATTTAGGGGGTTAGAGAGTTATGTACGTTATCTTCAATAGTTTTTGACTAGTTTAGAATAGACCCCACATATATTTACCTTTTTATTCTTTAATTAATCACAATATTATACTAGGGGGGGCTTTGGGGGGGTCATGTCTAAGATCTTTTGGCAAAACATGTGGTTTTATTGCGTTGAATGAATGGGGTTCTGCTTGTATCAGAATTCATGAGAATATGCTATGTCCCTCCTTTGCTTCTTGCCTTGGGAGCTAGCAATTAGAAGCCATTTTCATCTATGATTCTATCAAACGGAAGTCATGTTATATCTTCTTGTCTCTACTCAGAGACTGAAATCAATTGATGAAAGACAAAAGGATGTTGAAGTGAAGAGCTTCCTTAAACCTTGGTGGATGATTACCTTCACAAGTGAAACAATTAGCCTCGCTGGGGTGTTTGAGGAACCCTCTTTGATATTTTATGTCAGTACGTTATAGAATATCTAGAGTAACCACCAAAATTATGTATTTGTATGAAAATATGTGAATTGATAAATGTGGTATTTATAAGTCATGAAGGGGCCAAGTGACAATAGACGCATCACGACTTACGGTTATTGAGTTTGACCCAATAGCTCCTACCCTTTATGTATTAGGATAAATTTATCAACGAAAGGGTTGACTATAAACTTTTAGATAGACTCATCATGACTTTCAATCCATGATTCAATAACATACTCATACACCCTCTCCAAAACTAATTGTTTAACTTATACAAGGCTTATTCCATCAACCTTCATTCTCTCATCAGTAGGTTTCCAATCTCCATACATAAAAACTTCTTATTGGTAACTATTTTAGGTAAATCAAAGTTTTGCATATTGCCATATTCTACATGTGACACGGGCAAAAATTAGAGAGACAAACTTCTATTAATTAGTACGAACTATTTAGGTTTCACTTATGTCTAAATGTGGCTTAATAATATTTCTATGTCAACAAAGTTAGTGGATTTTGAAAAGTTCATTTGTGGAGTAATTAACATTTTCGTAACTATTGGAAATAATAAATATATGTGTTAAGTCTATAGGTTAATTATAATTTTACAATGATTGTCATCAGAAAATGACTGGCAAAGACAATAGTGCATAAAGTCATGAGTGTAAAATAAAATCAAATTTTAGTAAGTCAAAATTCATCCAATTGTGTAAATAAGACAACCTTTTCACGTGTTCTGGTTGTAGAACTTGTGATTGCTCTAATACAAAGTGGTCGATTGTCACAATGGTTGTTTTCAAAAGATAATCGCTGTTGATTGGGCATTGTTACATGTGAGCGCCATGACAGTTGGGTTTTCACTCCGTATCGGGATTGGTATTTACATCTTAGCCATTTATGTAGGCGAAGTCGGTCACAACGTACCAAATTCAAAACACTAGTCCACGACACAACATACCAAAATTCAAATTGAATACCACTGTTTGGATTAACAAAGCAACCAGAAAATCAACGTGGCATAATGAATTGAAAGCCAGTGCCCAGTATCGTATGAGAGTACGAGACATTTTAGTACACCATCATATGCAACACGGTACAGCAGTACTAGATTGGTAGGGCCCTTTATATGGTTTCTCAAGTACAGAGATATCATTGTACGTAGTAATCCATTCTCAATGTAAGGGTGGGAGAGCAATCAGGGATTAATCATGATTGCACCAAAGTCCCTCCTAACCAAACTACAAACCTACACGCATCATATCATATAAGATAATAAACTAGGGGAAAAAACAAAGCAGCTTGATATTTGATTAATTTTTAAAAGATTCAATGTTTTCTTTTTTCTAGCAAATATTAGTGGCTACTCGCTTACTATCAATTTTTGTCCCATGTGACTTTTCACGGTAACGATTTTTAAGATACAATTTGAAATGTTTTTATTCCAAATTTGTAAGATAAAAAATTATTAAAACTTGATATTTTTAAATTTTAATAATTTATAATGAAATGCATATAATAAGATCCCACTTACATACATTATTTTTTCTTATCTATAAATAGAAACGAAGCTAATATAAAAAAAAACCAAAAAAATATTATTCGAAGAGAGCTGATATTCAAAATTGATTCTTACATTGTCTAGATTAAGTCCAACTTATAGTCGAAACATATAAGAGTTTGCTCGTGGGAAAAAATGTTCTAGCGATTTTGTTGATAGTCTAGCATGAATCCTGTAACTGGAGGGATATAAACTAAATTAGATTAGGCAAGCAAGCTGCTAATCATCCTTCCGCATCTTTCATTTTTTACAGTTCTTGGGTGCTTAAGGGGTTGAAGTTTAGTTGTACGTATGGAGTGTTGGTATTTTGATCTACAATGATGGCTTTTGAAAGTAACAGGAGTCTATCTAAAGAATATTCATTTATTTATGAAATTGGACGGTTGCTGTAAAAGAGGAAGAGGTAAATTAATGACATTAGTCGGGTAACTTTGGATTGGGATTTTTGTACCGATTAACGAAGAAAAGGAAGGAGTTGGGTTGAGTTGTCATTTTGCATAAGTGGAAGGGTTGACCATATTTTAACTTGTAAATAATGAGGATATGAGCTAACGATATTGACCGATCAAAGTGACCACGTGATCAACCCATTGGTCCTTTTGCTAGTATACGTCTATACTATGTTCTTCGTTGGATTTTTAGTAAGGAATTTATTATCTAAAATTATATTTTTTTAGGGTAATATATTAATAACTTACTGTTATCACGATATGAATTATAACCAGCTTCTTACTTGAAAAGTATAACAGCTAGATATCGAAAATTTCTACAACACCCAGTGAACCTAGCTAAAACAGGCTTAGAGCAATATGAAAAAGATGTGTATGAGAAAGTAACAAGGGAAGAATAGTTTGAGCATTATCTGATTATCTGTTAGTTAAATGTTCTGCGTTTATGATGTGGCAATATAAAATTGAAAGTCCAAGTTTGAGAGTATAATATAATACATATATAGCACAAGACTTTAGTCAATAGTCATGGTTGGTTTTAGCACCTTTATTGAAGCGAGATAATCAATGAAAAACTCAACACTTTTGTGATGTAGTGAGTTTTGTTGTTGGATTGGATGATTATAGGCTAACGGCCGAAAGGATATGCAAAAATATGAGCAATCACATGATTAAACACTAGTTGGATGAAAGATGCCACGTGGTGGATTCTTGTGAACGAAAAGGCATAAGAGGGAGGACTAGTCAAAGGCATTAGAAATCTGGAAGTTATATTTTAGGCTTAGCTTAAGGCCGCTGTCTATCTTTTTGGTCCCCTGAGATGGAAGCAATTTTTGGTGTTTTCTGTAGATTAGATTAGAGTGCCTTATTTCTCTACCCTTTTGGACCGTACAGCAGTCTACTTATTTCTTAATTATTGAATCGTAGGAGTTTTATGAATTGATTATTCAATATTAAGTGTGAAGATGCATTGGGATAAATCTCGATAATCAATGTCAAATCTGATTAATTCAGAGGGTAAGGTGAATAGGAAGCTTCTTTCATGTACCCATCACACCCACCAATACCGTGGGTAATTGGGTCATATTCTGCTCCAGTATAATGCTCGGAATTCGTCTTCTTTTTTGCTTGTAAAGTGGATACTTCACGTGTTCTCAAAAACAACTAAGGATTCTTCACATGTTTCTTCTGGTATTTGGCCTTAGGCTATTGGTCTCACCCCTCATTTCAAGTCACATTCATTGGGAAAAAAACTAATTCGTATACAAATCATGTTGTAATTAAACATACACTTTTAATGTAGTGTTTTCATGACTCTATACTCTAATCACTTGTAGTATATAAATAGTTCTCCGAACTTTAATTCCGTTGTTCATAATTATTGTCACATCTTTAACTTATACTAAAATATTATCTTGGATAAGTTACACTTTTACAATCAAATTTTTCCAACCAAAATATATATTGATTTATTTATTTTTTTTGCTACAATTGTTGTATTTGGTTATTTATTACTGTAACTTTTCTTATTCTTGAAAAAGTCACCAACCTCTATCCTTCCAATAAAACTTAATTATTCAGCTAATCACATTTGTTTTGTCCACCTCTTTTTCTTGACTTAGCTTTCTCAATAGGAGGTTGTTACTGACATTTTTATTTTTTTTGCGGGGAAATGAGTTGCATTTGATGAAATGCTGAGAATGGGTAAGATTTTGCTATAGTTATAATTTATGGTGGGGTTATTACTAATTAAAGTGATTATAAATTAACTATCAATGTATTTTTTTAATTGGAATGATTTATCAAGAGATTGTGAGATCATTTCCGATATCTAAATTGATGGATATTTTAGGACTTATTTATATTGTCTTACGTATATAAAACAAACCACAAGTTGTTAAAATCGTGTATTGCACGGATTAAACTAATTACTAGTATAACTAAAATAATAACATATCTATTAAATCTGAATGGAGGTAATAAATTTTATATTTTGTATACTACTCTGATGAACACTAAACAGCAGCAAGACCAACTGATGTGCTAGAGTATATATTTCATAAATGGGTTCGTCAAAAAAATAAGTGGGCTAAGGTCCAGAAAAGATGTTGCAGGAGTACTTCACGTTACTGTCCACTCAAGTTCAATGCACAATACCTATGCTTTTTTTATGCGAGTAATGCCGACTGTAAACTCCTTGCCAAAAAAATAAATAAATAAATGTGACTGTATAACTATGTGAGGTCCTGTTAGTATTGGGCTTACTTTGTTTTCCCCATAACTTTAACACATTCAGATCAAAGGTATGGTTTCCTGACCTTCCTCATTGGCAAAAGGCCCAGATCGCATACTCATGCAAGTACGGCCTCATTCACGTCAACTCAAAAAGAAAAAAAATTGAAAATTTAAAACTTATCAATTAAAATCAGTTTAAAATAAAAAGGTTAGTAGTACCTGTATCAGTTGAAATAAGGTTAATTGATACAATCGCTAGATCTTTATGCGCTTGCGAGAGGTTTCAATTGGTGCGGGTAAAATATGTATGTCTTAATTGTTGCTGTTGCTTAATGATGAATAGTATCTGGTTAATTTTTTTTCTGAAGAAAAAGAAAAAAATATTATTTTGATGCTAGTTTAAGAGTTGGCTAGGTTCATGGCAGATGGGGAATCAATGATCGCCATGATTAACTAATATTTTTGGGATTAGAGAAGTGGAGAAGCATAGTAAGTATCTGGGGATTCCTACGGTGATTGGAAGGGCGAAGAGGGAGGTGTTTGAAGGAATTAAAGATAGAGTGTGAAAAAAGGTGTAAGGTTGGAAGGAGGAGTTGATGTTAAAGGCAGGGAAAGAAGTTTTGATCAAAGCCGTGGCACAAAATTATACCATCGTATCTGATGAGTATGTTTCGAATTCCAGATAATGTTATTGACTACATAATGTTTGTTAACTAGTCTCGCTACTTATTGCTAGTATGAATTTGATTTGTGGAATGGCTAAGTGGGTTATATGATGAATATTTGTAGTTTTGTACTAACAAAGTTAAAATGATTATAGACTTATAGTACACAATTTTATTTATGATTTATGATTTATTTTTTGTCTTACCCGTATCTAGAAATTTTGATTTTGCTATTTTTCGTACCCGTATTCGTATTTGGATTTATATCGGTGTAATATAACTATATAGTATGTATATATAGTGCTGTTGAACTAAAGGGTAGAAAGGGGCAAATTTGAAAGGTCCTCTCCTTTTTATTTCATTTAAAACTTTTCTATGAGAATACTCCTTCTTTTTAATCAAATAAAATACTCTTACAAAGCAATAGTGTTTGTTTTGTTCAACTGATTTTCAAGCATGAACAATGAAACTTCATCCTCATGACACACTCTCTCTTGATAATTGCAATCTTTATGGTTGTGGAGAGGATTTAAACTTCCTCTTGGCCAAGAGGTTTTGAATTGAAGAGAATGAAATGTATATGGAAGAGGATAAGATGTATGGGAAATAGGAGATTAGTGGAAGGAAAGATGGATAAGATGAAAAGGGAAGGGAAAAAGGAAAAAAATAAAGGGGGCCCCACAACTAGTATGTGATTGGTACATTTGTCATAATAAGATTGGATATATTTTTCTGGAAATTTTTACAAAGGTTTAATTTAAAACGATAATAAAAAAAGGTAAAGTAAAATTTCAAAATTGTTTTACTAATGGTTCGATTTTTTAATATTTTATTTCTTTTAAACTTATCACAATTTTCATAAATCAGGTAAATAATATTTATCATTTAATAATATAATTATTAAATTTAGTGATAGAAAAAAAATATGGTTGAGTATGTATAAGTAGGAAAGAGAAAGTAAAAAGGAATTAAAGAGATCCCTTAAATGATGGACTAAGGCTCCGTTTAGTAGGGTGTAAAACGTTTTCAACTGAAAATGATTTTCCATGGAAACCTTTTTACGGTGAAAAACTCATTTCAATGAAACTTTTCCGTTGTTTAGTTGAATGGAAAATGATTTTACATTTAAACATTTTTCGTTGTTTGGTTGAACTGAAAATCAATTACTTATTAACTTTTTCTAATTGTATTATCTTGTCAGTTTTTAACTTCTTTCCGTTGTATTTTTTAGTTTTTTATCATTAGCTAAATTTGTTATGCTATAACAATTTTTTTTATAAATTCTATAGTATATTTCTCTGATATATTAATAACATATTATATTATACAGAATATCTCCATAAAACCATTAACCCCTAAAAAATTTGGTTCAACATTATAAAAAGACTTTAAGCTAATTATAAAGGAGTATTCACAATCGAATAAGCAAATCAACCAAACAGGTAAATATATTCGCAATCAAACAGGTAAACCAATCAACCGGTTGTAATGTAATAGTTTGTACTTTTACATTTTAAATTCTAACAAAAAGAAAAATTCTACTCTAATTTCAAATAAATTGTTGATTGCCCACATTTCATGAGAAACTTCATGATTCAATCGAATCAGAGAGAAATCTAGGTTATTTTTTTTATTTTTGACTAAAATGGATAAAATTTATTCAAATTCTTGATATAGTATGATAATTTAGTAATCAAGACACGAGATTCGAAAAAAACGTACTTAATTGATGATATTCAAAGAAGATAAAAAGAAATTTTAATCGAGAGAAAGTTTGGAGCAGAGAGAGAGCGGTTACTGAGACGATGAGAAATAAAGAATGTATAAATAGAGCTAAGCATGGGCCGGGCCGGTACGCAGGTCGAGCAGGCACACTTTTGGCACAGTATGACATGAGTACGGTCATGGCACGACACGACATGCTACGGATGACAAAAAAAATTTAGGCACTAGCATGCGACCAACGCGCCAATTTGGCACGAAATACGGCCCAAAATACGCTATTATTTAGTATTATTTAATACTATTATTATTAGTAATATTGTTACTACTACTACACTTTATATTACTATTATTTTTAATATTATTATATTCTTATAATATAATTTTTTTTCCAATTCTACTATATACTTTATTTTTTGTTAAAAAATTAGGCCAGTACAAGACATGACACCATACAACAAGAATGTGGGTCGTGCTAGGCCATTGGCCGAGTTTTAGGGAAAGGTATCACGACACAGCACGACACCATCACAATTAGGCAAGGTACAACACGACAAGAGGTCAGGCACGAATTGACACGGTCCATGACGGACATGGTACGACCCGTGCCCACCTCTATGCATGAGTTGGTAATTCGTGAGTTGTTTGTTAGTTGGTATTTTTTTGGAGTGAATGGATGTAAAATTGTTTTACTCCCAATTTTGAAGGAAAATGTTTTCAATAAGGTGTAAAATGAATTTATATTATAAGTTTTACATCCTATATTTTACTCCCAACCAAACAATGTAAAATGGGAAAACAGTTTTCAAGAAAAACGTTTTACACCATACTAAACGGAGCCTAAAAGAAAAGGATGTGAAAGAGGATGAAAATAATAAAAAATAATATGGAAGAAAAAAAAGATAATGAGTGAAATTGAAGAAAAAAAAAGAGAGAGAGAGAAAGGATTAAGAAAAGGAGAACCATGTCGACGACTTTTAGCGGAATCCTATTTTTTGAGATAATAAGCTAAAAATTGTAGTCGACTTCATATTGGGTAGAAAAGGGAGGGGGTGACCCACGGAATTAACACGAAAGCAGGGACCTCTCCTGGAAAGCAAGATGATGTAGTGTGAAACGCGGAATGGTAAACTTGAACCGCATGATGATGTAGTATGAAACACTTTGACATTTATTTTCTATTTTCAAGATAACGCATTATATCTGAGCACTTCTAAAACGTGCTCTAATATCCTTACTAACTGTATATTTTTATAGATCAAGCTCCACATACTCCTTTTGTGTCAAGACTCGAGATGATCAACCAGTAAATTTGGTTCCCTTTTTTTTTTCTTTTCATGAATTGTAGTTTCACAAATTATTCGTAATTTTAAGTGAATCGTCTAGTTTGTCTTGGGTGTAAGTGTGTAACTCTCACCATGCATAACACCTTTTTATCACAAAGGAAAATATAGATAAACTTAACACAACAAAGTAAAAGACCCACGATACTTTAAAAAAAAAACATCGTACGAAAGTAAAAGTCAAGCGTCTATATATAGCTAATAGCCTAATACCAGTAATAGTGTAATACAGAGGATTCCTTAAGAGGAGAACCCAAGCAACAGAATTTTACAAGTTCTTCACTCTGAAGTTGCTTGAAATTTATGCTTTACTAAGGAGAACAGAGACTAGCTCTGGATAAAAAAAAAACAAGAAAAAGAAATGACCTTGTGTTTTATATGCAATTCTGTACTGGTATTTATACAAAAGCAATAGAGAAACACCTTTGGTATTAAACATACCATCTCTTTAGAAATTAGAACTAGTATATATCCGTAATCTATACTGGAGGGAAGAGAGCCACAAAGAACCATGATGCAATTTCTAAAAGTTATATCTTCCATATGTCGACTCTCCGTAAGTAATGGAAGGAGGATTATTGTCGATCATGTCGTTCATCCAATGCTCAAGCTCCAACCCATCAGTTATCTGCACGAAACCACTCGTCTCTACTTCTTGATCTGTAGGATTCACATTATTATTATTATTATTATTATTATTATTATTATTATTATTATTATTATTGTTGTTGTTGTTGTTGTTGTTGTTTTCGTTGTGGCTGTAAGTCATCTCATTGATATGATGCTGCTCTTGATTTTGATAATGAACATTACTATTGTTGTACTCTTCAAGCTGTGGGAGGTAGTCAGACACAGAGAAATTCAGCTTGGCACGTGGACCCCGGAATCGAACCGCTGCTCGATCGTACGCTCTAGCGGCGTCCTCGGCTGTGTCGAAGGTTCCGAGCCACATCCGGACAGCCCGGTGTGGGTCCCGAATCTCGGAAGCCCACTTCCCCCAAGGCCTCTGCCTCACCCCTCTGTACTTGTTTCTGTTATACCTCCTGGTCCTCTGTCTGCCATTGCTACTACTAGCACTGCTAGTAGCATCGGCATTTTCAATCTGCGAATTTGGCGGGAGAGTTGGAGACGTGGCGGAAGCCGAGGGAGACCACGTGGAGAAATCTTCGGGTGAATGTTGCACGTTGCTGCAGTCACCCGATATTACTCTGTTGAGAGCTGAAACCATGATGTCCATCTCTTGCTGCGAATCCAACTGCCAACTTTCAGGTCGTTGAGTGTAGAAGAAGTTTCCAGCTGATCCCATTTTCCGCTGTGTAATTTGGAAGGCAAAGAAGTAAAAGAGAGAGAGTTGACACTGATGGAAATAATCTGGCAGCTGCGTTTCTATTTAAATAAATGGAAGGGGACGAGAGGAAAACAAAGTGGTCAACACATTTCAAACACGGCTTTACATTGTACTGTGTGTGAAATGCTTTGACATTTACCGTCCTTTTTAAATAACAATGGGTCCACCTGTTTTCCTTCCTCCTTGTTTGTTTTGCTTTGTTTATTGTTTTATGTTTACGCTGTAGTAGTTTTCTATTTATAGAATGTGCCAACTCTTTTTTTTTTTAATGATACGCAAATTTCCATATATAGAAGGCACTTCCATGTTGTAGTATTTTATTCTTTCTACACTTATAACACGTGATCCTAATTTTTTGCATATTTCTTCCTCTGATTCTTGTAATGTTTTCCTTGTTTTGTTTTTTTTTTTTAATGATATCCAACTTATGCTTTTCAATATAAATAATTTCTCCTCCAAAAGTATAATTTATTATATTTAAATATATGCTGTATTAAAAATAATCTTATGTAATAGATAACTTTTTGTGTTAATCCAACACCAAAATATAATAGTCTTTCAAAGGTTGAACTTTAAACATACTTTATTTGTCCCATAAAAATATCATCCTATATATTTTAGACACTACAGGATTTTAAAAAGGTGTTTTTAGTCAAGTAAAACATAAGATGGCGGATGGGAATTTTTTAATTTATAAGCTTTTTTTTTTAAAAAAAATTTGAAAAATAAGCTACCTTAGAAAATAATTTCAAAAATAAGCTAATTTAGCTTCAGAGTGAAAACGTTGCTCGAGGCAATGTTTTAACATAAGCAAAATCATAAGCGAATGTCATATTTTGAAATACTTTCGGGTGAGAGTTAGTTTTCGATTTTTTTTTAAAAAAAAGGTCAAAAAAATTAGCATATCCTCAACAATCTCTAAGGTTCCTCCAAGACATACTTGAATCTCTAAGGTTCCTCCAAGACATACTTGCACCTCCTGGTGTGGGTCCCGAATCTTGGCCGCTGGCATACTTTCCTGTACCAGTTTTTTGTTGTACCTCCTTTTCCTCTGCCTTGAACTGCCACTAGTACTTGCACTATTACCACTTTACTAGAATTTGGTGGGAGAAATGAACACGTGGTGGAAGCCAATGGAGCATACGTCGAGAAAAGTAGATCCTGTTGAAGGTTTTTTTATCACCTTTCTTCCATATTTTCCTCCTTTATTAGCTTTTATTTTGTATATTTCAATATTACTTTTATCGGGTATGTTTTGCTTTGTTTTGTAGGATTTTAACGTAATAAGAGCCCTCATGATATCGTAAGCCTATTGCTCGACTCATGGTTGAAGTTTACGCGTCGATCATTAGCGTTGTTTTGGAAATTTTTGAAGACCTACCGCAACGTGGCTATAATAAGTTGTCAACCATTCTATGCAAGGTGTGTCAAGTGAATTAGGGAAGCAAAATGATGAATTTCACGTCAAAAACCGCACCTTAATGGCGATCCTTCAATTCGCGCCGCAACATCTTGACAGCCACTAGAGAAGAATTATTTTGAAACCTAAAATCAATGCACTAGGAGGGAAATTAGGTGGAGTGTTTTTGCTAAGCTAGGCCTCCTTTTGGCCATCAATTCTCACACCTCTTTTTTTTAGTTTTAGGAGATTTTTTTATTTTTCTTTTCTTAGTTTTTAGTTTCATTAGTTTTAGTTTTTCATTATTTATTAGCTTAGTGTTTTTCGAGAGCTTTTACTTTTGGTTTTCTTTCTTTAGCACTTATTGAAGCAAGGCTTTGGTGTACAACAATCCATTGAAGTTTTCAATCAATCTCAAATATTATTTACTCTTCTTTTTTCTCTAATTGTTATTGTTAATCATGTTTTTATTTTATTATGTTTTTGTTATTTTATTCAATATGCTAGAGTAGTTTTCTTATTCTATGGTTAGGTTGAATCCTAGCATGGAACGATGTGTTATTGATTCCTAATTCCCGTTTTTGATTAGTTTTCAATTCTTTTATCTTAGGGTTGGTTTTATTATCGATCAATGAATGGCTAGAAATAGTATTTATTGAGTGTGATCAGTTTGCAACGAAAGTTGATCCTTAATCGATTTTAGAACCCTAATTTAAGATAAAGGAAATCATTACGAAAGTATGGATATAATTTGTTAGGATATTAAGATGTTATGCTTAAAGTCTTTGAATTGCATTCTTCCATGAAAATAGGTATGATTGCATTGTTGATATATCTATCCTATGAATCGTTTATTAATTGAATAAGGGAAGTAAAAATTGTTATTGCATTAATTCATATTAATGAGGATACTTAACTCTAGAAGCTTTTAATCCTTGATAATTTCCTATTGTTATTGCTCAATTTAGTCAATTAGATTAGCTCATCACTTTTCACTTTGATTAAGTACTAACTTAGTTTAGTTCAAATCAATCTAGCTAATTGAATCATTGGTCTTTTAAAATTCGACTCTTACTTGACTGCTACATAATTAGAAGGAATAACTAGACTATTTTTATTAGATGTGCCACACACCTATTAACTTTATTTTCTGCCACTCCGTAAATGTAAGGAGAAATGTATAAACTCAGTCACTTGGCTGCGCTCACATCAGAGTGAAACATGGTCAACGCTTTTTATACACGGGATATAAATCATATAATTACGTAAATGCACATACATAATCCTGGTTGATAGTTTCAACTGAAAAAGGACCGGACTTTTAAATTTATGGTCAAACAAAATACCATTATAATTTAAAAGTAATTGTCCACGTGGGAGTGCATCTGTCATTTGTGATTTGATTGTTTTGTCATTTGGCCCGGCGTATCACCCTGTTTTTTTGTCGTCCTAAATTCCTAATAAGGATAAATTTTTTTTTGTGTGTGTAGTTGTTGACTGTTTATAAATAGACAAATAGTTGCACATTTTCTTATCCTCTTTGAGAAAGAATTTTTTTAAAGAAAGGATTTTGACTATTTTATTAAAAGGTGTAGTTTGGAGTTTTGGACCTTTGTTTCATTAAACTGATATGAAAGTGTTTCCAATTGTTTTCATAAAGCTTACTCCTTTGTTTCTTTTTAATTGTTATATTTGACTTTTTACGATCTTTAAAACACAAATTAAAAAGTTTTTTTTATTCAAATTCGTAAGATAAGAAATTATAAATACGTAATATTCCAGAAGTTTATATAGAGACTGAGAGACACATCCAACAAGATTCCATTTGAAAATATTATTTGCTATAACATAATTAAAATTTACGGTCAAAATTTATAAAATTTGACTCCTAAAATGAAAATGTAGTAAGCAAAAAACAAAAAGAGTAATATTTAAAATTAGAAAGTGGTACCCATACATTACAACTTTAGTTAAGGAAAATGGCTATAGTATAATAAAATTATTAAGATTTTAAATGAAGACACTATGAAAGGAACATAGCAAATTAGCAATACATTAGGCAATCAAACAAGAGATATTGCGCCTAATAAACCAATCAACACGGTAACTTCTTAGAAACAGATATACACTAGCTGTAACATGAATAATGGGCCTAAGAAACATCACACTTCCAAGTTCTAATTCTTATTCCAATTCTTGTCATCGCAAGTTGGCGGCTCCATATCTCTATATGACTATATTGTGGCACCACATTGAACGTACATACAAAAGGTGTACATAACCGAAATGTTCATGATGTAGTCAAGGAAGATTTTGACCTGAAATGAACTAGTGAATCCAAATAATAGCCATATAAATCACCTCAAATCTGTCCATCAAACCTGCTGAACCCAGCAACTTTGCTCAAATCTCTCTTTTCCATTACACTCCTTATCCTGTTTGCGTCTTGCCATCTTTCAGCACCAGCATAGACGTTATGAAGTGTCACATATGCTCCTACATTCTCAGGATCCATAGAAATAAGTAACTCCCCAACTCTTACTCCAACTTCAAGATTTCGATGGACCATGCAAGCACCCAATAACGACTCAAGTATACTGACTGTAGCTCCACCAGGCATTCTCTTAAGAATGTCATATGCCTCAATCAGCAGGCCTTTTCTACCAAGAAGGTCCAGAACACAAGCACAATGTTCAATCGTTGGCTGAATCCCATGATTTAGCATAGAATTGAAAACTATATTGCTTTGATCAGCTAACCCAGCATGGCTGCAGGCTGATAATATACTAAGATACGTAATGCTATCAGGCATTATATCTGAATCTTCCATTTCTGACAAAAGATAAATTGCACCTTCACCATCCCCGTGTAATCCATACCCATTTATAATTACACTCCACGAGACAGAGTCCTTGTCCAGTAAACTGTCAAACACTTTCCTAGCCATCGGAAAATCCCCACATTTTGCATACAAGTCAATCAAAGCATTACAAACGGTTGTCTCTTGGAAAAAACCTTTCTTAATCACAAACGCCAATACTGAATTAGTGACAGATAAGCTGTTTATCTGAATACAAGTTGATACCAAGCTCAGCATAGTTACATAATCCACCTTAACCTCAGTTTGAAGCATTTCACAGAAGAGTGAAAATGCTTTCTCTCCCTCTCTTACTTCAAACAGAACTGACATCATCACATTCCACAAAGAAACATCACATTTATCCCCTGCCTCAAAGAGTGAAAAGCATGAAGCCATATTGTAAAATCTTAAATACATACAGATCAAAGATGTTACAAAAGGAGTTTGCAGCATAGCCCCTATTCTGATGCCATATGAGTGTATTAATTTACCTTGTAGAAGGGTAGAGCACCCAGGTAATACATTTAGCAAGGTGATGTAATTTGGTTTTTTACCCTCTTTCATCATTTCCTTGAACAAAAGTATTAACTCTTTGTATAAACCGTGATATCGGTAACCAGTTATCAGCGAATTCCAAGAAACCAAACATTTGTCTGTCATAGCATGGAAAAGTATTGCAGCAGCATCCAGGTTGCCACAGCTGCAATACATACTAATCAGGGCATTGGCTAATTTAACATCAATAATGAGGCATGATTTGAGAGCAAACCCATGAAGAGCCATCCCTTGGGCCAAATCACCAAACTCGTTCAGACTGGGAAGGATACTGATTAGGCTTACAACATCTGGCTGTATTCTTTCAAGCTGCATTCCCTTAAAAAAAGCTGCTGCTTTTTTTGTTTCCCCATTATATATACAGCCAGATATCATCGTGTTCCAAGATATAACATTCTTCGAGGCCATTGAATTTAAAAGCTTAAATGAGAAGTGAAGTTGACGGCATCTAGAATAAAATGCTAGGAGAGAATTCGACACATTAAGATCCAAATCATAACCCTTTCTTATAGTTACGGCATGAGCAGATTTACCTAGGAGCAATGCCTCTAGGTCCAAGCAAGCAGAAAGAATATTGATAATGGAAATCGAATCTGCTTCTATTCCTGCCACTTGCATCTCATGGACAGCATGTAGACTCGTTTGAGAGAGCCCATTATGCACATACACCGAAACAATAGCATTCCAAATAAGAAGGTTTTTGTGAGGTATCCAGGTAAAAACATTTGCTGCTGAATGAACATCTCCAATTTTCCCATACATAGATACTAGGGCAGTTACCACAGGAATCTCGTTATCCACCCCATATTTTATAACATACCCATGAAGGATTGCACCGTGGCAGAAAATATTTACCATTTCACAGCATGGGATCACAGACACAAAGGTGGCCGCATCAGGATGCAAATCAGTAGAGATCATTTCCTGGAACATATCCAAGGCTGCGTCAGGCATTTGGTTTTTTGCATGAGCGTAGATCATAGAGTTCCAAATGATCACATTTTTTATAGGTGAAAGATCAAACAAGTATCTAGCAACGTGAATATCACCGTTGATAGCATACATAGATATAAGAGCGGGAGTCAAACATTCATGTTGATGAAACCCAGTTTTGACACCATACCCATGCAAAGACTTGCCCAAATACCGAAATCCTAAACGGGTACAAACAGGAATAATGCTGGCTAAAGTTGACACATTAGGCTTCACACCCGTCACCCACAATTGCTGTAAAACCTCAATCGCCTCATAATCAAGACCATTAAAAGAATAGCCTGAAATCAAGGCATTCCAAGAAACCACATCCCACTCAGACATTTTGCCGAACACCTTCCTTGCAATGTCCATGCGCCCGACTTTGGAGTAAAAATCAACAAAAGTAGTCTGAACAAACATTTTTCCTCCATACCCAGTTCTGATAACAATACCATGAATCTCTCTACACAGCCCCACATCAAAAAGTCCAGAACAAGCCTTAATCACGTAGGGAAACGTGAAATCACCATCAGAGGTACCCGCGATCTTGCAAGTTTTATACACCGATAGCGCATCATGGTACAAACCCAAGTTGCAGAGATGCTTGATGATCACGTTTTGCAAAAGCAAGCTGCGGTTATCGGATGCATAGAATGCACACAGTCCAAGTTCAGGGGCATCCAGATGAAAACATTGTTCAATGAACTCAGAAATAACGAGTTTGTAATGAGTAAACCCACTAACAGTTATGAGTGACTTGAGCGGTTTCAAGTCCTGAATTCGATTACACTGTTTGATTAAGTATCGAACCTGGGATTGGTCGGATGAGTATGATGCGAATCTTCTGCAGTGGAGAGGAAAGAGAAGTAGAAGTTGTCGAAGATTCATTAAATCATGGAGATGCAAAATTGTACTAAATTTCTTACATTTAAATCTAGGCTCAAATTTCTTAACTATTGTCAGTAATTTTTTTTCTTAATTTTGGCAAAACATAACTTAAAATATTTTTATTTTTAAATTTGTAACACAAAAAATTATTTCGTATTAAATTTGATACTCTAAAAATTTACATTAAAATGTATACAATTACATCTCACTTAAATATATTAGTTGTTATTATATAATGAAAATTTATAATCAAATTTTTTAAAATTTAATTTTATAAATAAAAATAAGGAGACAATAAAATATTTAATAGTACTCATGGATGTGCATGTTAAACCTCAGTTATACTAAATTTGAATTTACAGTTAAGAATCCAAGGATCAGTCAGTTAATGAGTTAAGTGGTGAAAAGTCCGATAGATAGATATTGTAATGGCCTTATTGGTTTTACATGAGTAGGAAATGGGCTTGATCTGATGGCCTGATCTGCTTTTCTATAGTTAGATTATCTAACTGAAAATGAGTTAGATTACCGAACTGTTTGAAGGTGATATTTGTTGTTAATGATGTAGATGGGTAAACTACATTTTGTTCTAATCCAAGAAAGAAAAGTACGAGACTTCCAATGTCAACCGAAGTAAGTAGTAACGTTCTATGTGGACATGCAATTGCCAAATGTTACAAATAAGGAGTAGTGTTGTATTACGTACACTGCTATTGAGTTTAGCCAAAAATGGAATATTCGACCATCAAGGCCACCGTCCATACCTGTAAATAAAGTGCGTTATTAGACTGTCTTTAATTTGATCCTTTGGAATTTAGTTTGTTAGTACATTATATTTGGGCGTTTCAATCCTTGAGAGTTGAGATGAAGGCCTTATTGATGAGGGTAAATCGTGTTACATTTGGCTCCTACACTTTCAAACTTACAACTTGAGGTAACGATGCATCTTGCTTTCTTTGTCTCACTTTTTCATTTTTTGTTCCTTTTATTTCATATTTTCTTCAACCAACTGGTTTCTCAACGTTTATTTTCGTGAATGAATCTCCTCTTGTCCAGACATCTATCATTATAAATACGTATATTAGTTAGGTGGATATAACACACCTTAAAAATATAAAGGGCTATTAGTTTTTTAAAAGTTTTGTCAAACATCTCAAATAATTAACATTTGATACAATAATATTCAATAGATGAGTAATAAGAAAGTATTTAAAATTAGAAGGATAAGAAAGGGTCGTGACTAGACCTGTGCATTGAGTCGGGTTAGGGCCGAGATGGGTCACAAGAAAAACGGGTCGTGTCGGGTCGAAGAAGATTCAAAACGGCTCAGTTCAGCCCAAAAGAGATGTATAACGGGCCGAGTCGAGCCAGACCGTCCAAAGAGAGTATAGTTTTTATTTATAAAGGGGGATTTTTTACATGAATCACCTTCAATCTTTGGTAGTAGATCATCGGCTAGTAAGCAGAAATAATTCGTTGCCTGATATGTTTAAAAGTCTTGAAAATTATAGACCCATTATTGACCCATTAAAAACCCAATAACACTTGACTCTTTAAGAGACTGACTCATTAAACCCATTATTGATTAGGCCTTTTTAGAAACGGGTTGGCCAAGGGCCCTTAATAGGCCCCCCCACCCATTTGAACAGGTCTAGTTGTGACCCTTAATCTCTTAAAGTTAACGCATAATATTTTATATATATTTAGTGACTTTTTTAAAATTATTGTGACTAATTTATTTTTTTCAGTAACCATTTCCGTTGTTATAATGACCTTAGTTTTAGACGTAAAATTTTATACGATTGAATCTTACCACTTGAAGGTGAAGACTCCACCTTGATGATGATGATAATATGATCACATATTTCATTTGATATTTCATTTGATGTAATATAAGTGATGAAAGTCAAAACTTAAGTAATATGCCATGTATAAAATATAAGTAACATGTATGTATATTATTTGCTTGTTTTGTTGCTTTGTGTTTCAGATTACTTGTTTACTGCCCAGATAAAATCGAAGACTCTACCTTGATCAAACTGCTGAAACATTGCTAAGATGTCTCCTAAAATCAAGGAAGTGGTTAAGACAAGGACTCTTGAATGTTTAAATTCAAATGGACTAAAGATAAAGATGAATTTCAAATATTCCTAACTTCATGGAGTAAACAAATTCTGCTGAAGTTGCTCCCATTCAAAATAGTATTGATCGTGCAAATTCAAAAAGGGAAAGACTCGTTCAAATTCGCAACGGGTACCCAGTCAAGGTCCTTGAAACAGACTTCAGTAACAGCCCGAGTATCTCGGAACAAATTTTGAAGCATCAGTCAAAATCCTAACACCCGATTCAAAGGCAACGGCAGGATTCTGAAGTCTATCCGTTATGAAGACACCCTTTAAATAGAGTGAGTTGAAGTTAACAGCAAGAGAGTTACTCACGAAGATACAATTCAAGTTGCTGAATTATCAAACACTTTCCTCTCTAGAACTACATTTCTTAATTGTAATTTAGATTGAGAGAAAAGAAAAGAAAGTCTCTTTGTGCGAAAAAGAAAAATATCAAAAGAAAAGAGAGACATACTTTGAGTAGATTTATAATACTCAAAGATTCAAAAAGAAAGAAAGAAGTGAGAAGATTTTTATTTCTAGGAATTGAGACGCTACAGTGTAGCTAGGGTAAGCTACGGTATTGAAGATTGGGTGATAATCTTCGAAGGTGGCTTTAGGTCTCTAAAGGAGGAAATAAAGATCGGTTAAATCCTACGGGTAGGAAACCCTAGGCGGAGACGTAGGCACATTGCCGAACTTCGTAACAAATCATTGTCCCCTTTAAATTCGTTTTTGCTTTCTTTATTCGCTTTATACTTCTTATTCATTCACAAATCAAATCGTGATAATCGGTTCAAAGCCCTTGAAACATATCTTATTCCGTTCCGCATTTATAAACAGTTTCAAAGTCTTTGATCGCCTAATTTGCGAAAATCTACCATACTCTATTCACCCCCCCTCTAGAGTATTTTGATCCTTTCATCCCCTATTGAATCTTCAATTGGTATCAGAGCCTTACTCACCTTTCAAAGATTTAAACATCTGTGAGGCATCATGAATTCGATAGGTGATGGTGGTTTTGCCCAAGGACGCTCCTCTAATCGTCCTCCATTGTTTTGTGGGAACAACTTTGCCCATTGGCGCTCCTTAATGCAAATGTTCCTCATAGACCAAGATATTGAATTATGGGACATCAAAAAGAAAAGTCCTAAGGTGCCCATGAAGAATGATGATAACGGCATTCCAATCCCCAAGGAAGATGGTGACTTCACTCAAACCGACTTGGAGAGCATTGCAAAAAACTATCGTGCCATGAATCTGCTCTACTGTGGTCTGGATGCAAATGAGTTCAATAGAGTCTCCTCTTGTAGAAGTGCAAAGGAAATATGGGACAAGCTAGTAGTGACTTACGAAGGAACTAGTCAAGTGAAGGAAACAAAGATAAGTATATATCTCCGACAATATGAATTGTTCAAAATGACTAATAGTGAGAATGTGAAGGAGATGTTTACAAGATTCACCCAAATAGTGAACAACCTGGATTCTCTTGGCAAATCATTTACAAATGAAGAAAAAGTCAGAAAAATCCTTCGATGTCTTCCCAAAGCAAAGTGGGGTCCTAAAGTAACGGCAATAGAAGAAGCACAAGACTTGAGAACTCTGCTGTTGGATGATCTTCTTGGAAAATTAATCACCCACGAAATGTCCCTAAATGAAGAAGATGGAGAGATAGCTTCATCAACAAAGAACCTAGCACTTAAAGCTAAGAAGGAAGAAGTCTCAAATGAAGATGACGAAAGTGATGATGATGAGGATGATGAAGACTCTTTTGCGCTTATTGCTAGAAGTCTAGCAAAAATATTAAAGATAAAGAAGCAATTTCCAAGAGGAAGAGGCAACTATCGTCCTAACAAATATAAAGGTAAGTCATCTAACTCAATGAATAAAGTTAATACACTAACTTGTTATGAGTGTGGTGAAACAGACCATCTTGTTAAAGAATGCCCTCAACGAAAGAAAAAGGCATATCCTAAGAGGGACTTTAAAAAAAAGGCTATGATAGCTTCATGGAGTGACTCAGAATCAAGTGATGAAGAGGAAGAACATGCAAACCTATGCTTAATGGCTAATCATGAAGAAAGCGAAAAAGGAGAACATCTCGAGGTAATTGTAAAAAATTTAATCTCAAGTCCTACCAATGTTCTCTCTGAATTTTTGCAAAGCATGATAATGAATGAGGAAAGCTTGATTCTTGAATCAAAAATTCTCAAGGAAAGACTTAACAAACAGGTAAGTATCTCGAAAAATCTCTCCAAGGAATTATGTGATCTCAAAGCTACTCAGTCAGCTTTTGAAAACAAAGCCAAGGCCACGGAGTTATCCTTTGAAACTCAGGTCAAAGCTTTAAAAACTGAAAACACTGTTTTAAAAAGAAAGCTCGCTTCTTTGAGTTATTGCAATAATAACTTAGAGAAGGAGAAAAAGGTTCTGGCTGAGAAGTGTAAAGAACAGCATAAAACCTTGGTAAATTTTACTTATTCGGAAGCAACTCTAAATAAGTTGTTGGGTGTTCATCAAGCCTCCTTAAACAAAAGTGGTCTTGGATTTAATAAAAACTTTCCAAAGAAAAACTCGACCGTTTTTGTCAAAGCAAAGGATACTTGGAGGACACCTACGTGTTTCTATTGTTGTAAAAAGGGTCATACCAAATTAACATGTCCTTTTAGAAGGAATGATCCTCAAATTATTAAGAATTCTTTTCCAATATATTTTCGAGACCAAATAAAGCAAATATGGGTTCAAAAAGGGACTAGACCACCTAATATGGTCGATCCCGAATATGAAACCAAATTTGTGAATTGGTCTAGAAAGGTTTGATGTCTTTTTATTGTGTAGGAAATCACCAAAAACAAAGATCATAAGTGGATCCTTGATAGCGGTTGTTCTCGGCATATGAGTGGAAAATCTTTGCTATTCTCAATTATCAAAGAACAAACTACAGGGACAATAACTCTTGGTGATAAAGGAAAGTGCAGAATTATTGGCATTGGAAAGATTGGAGAATTCGAATCAAATTCTATAGACGACGTATACCTTGTTGAAGGTCTGAAATACAACTTGCTTAGCATATCTCAATTATGTGATAAAGGTAATAAAGTTATTTTTGACAAAGATAAATGTGAAGTTTTGTGCAAGGAAAACGGTAAAGTCATTCTTAGTGCTCCACGTTGTAATAATGTCTATGCTTTTAATACTAATCAAATTTCGAGTGCTAGCCTAAAATGTCTTAAAGCCTCAACTGTCGATTCAAAGCTTTGGCATAGACGTTTAGGTCACATAAATGTGCATACAATGAAGAAACTCGTCTCAAAAGATCTGGTACGTGGACTTCCTAAAATGGACTTCAAAGACTTTGAGATGTGCAAAGCTTGTGCAAGAGGTAAGCAAACTAAAGGTTCCTTCAAAGCAAAAAAGGTTGTAAGTACCTCTCGCCCTATAGAACTTCTTCATATTGATTTATGCGGCCCTATGCGTGTCAAATCTCCCAAAGGAAAACAGTACATCCTTGTTGTTGTTGATGATTTTTCTAGATTCACTTGGGTTTCTTTTTTACGTGAAAAATCTGAAGCGTTACAGGAATTTTCCAAGATTTGCAAAGAATTACAAACCATGAAAAACCTACCTATTGTTGCTGTGAGAAGTGACCATGGTAGAGAGTTTGATCAACTACTCTTCAACAAATTTTGTGAAAAATACGGGATTTCTCATAATTTTTCGGCTCCTAGGACACCTCAACAAAATGGAGTTGTGGAACGCAAGAACCGAACTCTTGAGGACATGTCTAGGACTATGCTTTTAGAAAATGGTTTACCAAAACATTTTTGGGCTGAAGCTGTAAATACAGCCAATTACATTCTAAATCGTTGTCTCATAAGACCAATTTTAAAGAAAACTCCTTATGAGCTTTTCAAAGGTAAAAAGCCTAACATTTCGTATTTCAAACCCTTTGGCTGTACTTGCTTTGTTCATAATAATGGCAAAGATAACCTAGGGAAATTTGATGCTCGTAGTGATGAAGCAATCTTATTAGGCTACTCTTTGAATTCTAAAGCATATAGAGTTTTTAATAAACGCACCAAAGTTATTGAAGAAAGTATACACGTGATCTTTGATGAATCCGAGAATGGTACCTTGAGTGATATTTTTACAGGTCTAAAACTGAATAACCATGACGAATTTCTATCTGATGAAGATGAAAGCTCATCTGATGAAGGTGTGTCACAGACCGTCCGAAATATGCAAGAACCAATTAAGAATGTGGACGAGTCAGATAAAGACACTGAAGAACCGTCTCAAAGACCTGAAGTGCCCTCTCAGCATCCTGAAACATTATCTCAAGACCCAGAACATAGAATGGAAGGTCCTTCAGGACCCTCAGAACCTTCTCTAGGTCTTGAAAGAGTACTTCAGCAATCAGCTTCTACCCCTTTGATGATAGACGAAAGTTCAAACACTCCTCATCTCACCCAATTGACAATATCATCTCAGATCCAAAGTCTAGTATTCAAACTCGCTCTAGTACTAAAAATCTTTGTGCATTTCACGCGTTTGTTTCTCTTGTAGAACCAAAGACTATTAATGATGCTCTTCAAGAACCTGATTGGATCGTAGCTATGCAAAGCGAACTAAATGAGTTCGAAAAGAATAAAGTCTGGACACTTGTTCCTCGCCCCAGAGATCATTCAATCATAGGAACTCGATGGGTGTTCAGAAATAAGCTTGATGAAAATGGGAAAATTGTTAGAAATAAAGCACGTCTAGTAGCACAAGGTTACAATCAAGAAGAAGGCATTGATTATGAAGAGGCGTTTGCACCCGTAGCAAGAATGGAGGCTGAAGGTTCAATGGGCACTCAAGAGGGGGGGGGGGGGGGGTGAATTGAGTGTTAAGTAACCGTTGGCAATTTTTGCTTCTTTTCGGATTATGTGTAAGGAACCAGTTGTGCTGGTTCCCTTATGCAGCGGAATAAAACAAAGCAATAAAGAACAACACAGTCTTAACGAGGTTCAGCCAACTCTGGCCTACGTCCTCCTATTCTAAGTCCTTTATTAATCTACTCCGAAAAATAAAGATAAAGAACACTCTGCTGTTTCCCTACTCCGGGAACCAGTAAACCCCACACTCTACTCCGAATGTGCTTTAAACTTACCCTTGTAAGTTCCTAGTGTGTTTGAACTCACAAATACTCACCAAGTCTTCAACCCCTATGTCAAAGACTTAATACAAGATCAAGAACTCTCTAATGATCTAACTCTCAAAAGTCAAATAGAGAAAACGTTAAAACACTATTATGCTCTTGTGTATCACTTAATAATTGAATTAGTGCTTTTAGCTCCCAAGGATCAAATTCTATTAAAATTGCGTGAGAGCTGTATCTTTGATTATTCAGATCAAGATGTATTTATAGGTTAGTCGGCTAAACCCTCAAATCATGCATATAAGATATATATACAATTTTAGGATAAGTATTTATCCTAATTGATTTGATCATAAGATAAGATCAACTTAGGATAAGATACTTCCCGGTTTTTAGCTAACCAAAAACATCATCTTATCTTTTAGCTGCTTAGATATATCTTAAATCAATATATTTCGGAAAATATCCTTTTTGTAAAATCTTTGTAAAAACCGCAGCTTGAATAATCTGTTCAGTTAACCTGGTTCCCTGACCTGGTTCCCTGAACTGAATATGTTATGAAATTTGTTCCAAACCTTGTACCAAATTTCATAACGATATTTAATATACTAAAAGCACTTTATATACTCAATTATATAAGTTGTACTACGGAGCATTTACATGAAGATCCTAAATAACTCTTCGAGTGTGGTCTTCCTTCATGCATTCGTTAAGTCTTGAAAGCTTCCATGAATGAACTAAATTATTGGCCAAGGACCTTCCTTTAAGTTGATCGAAAGACCTTTCAAGCTTCCAATCATAGAAATCAACTTAGATGCATAACTCATTTATCATCTAGTTGTTCCCTGTATAAAGACAAGTTAGTTCAACAAATATCTCATATAAGTAATAACTTATCTAGGGAAACAGTGTTCTATTTTAGCTGGTTCCCCAACTGTATTGAACACTTTTAAAGACCTGTTTCCCTTAGCTGTTTGTCATCATTCAAAACTATCAATCAAAACCTAAGGGACTCAACAAATTCCCCCTTTTTGATGATGACAAACATTTGAAGTTTCTGCACCTGTGAACATACTCAAAAACAAATAGTCAAAAACTTCAAGAACTCAAAAACTCAATGGAACAAGTCAGTTAAGCCAACTGGTTCCCTAAACAGAAACAGAAAGTAAAATAAAGTAAGTAAAAGTAAAAAGAACGACTTAATCTAAACTAGTAAATACTCTAGGCTTCAACTTCAACTATTTTCCCCCTTTTGGCATCATTAAAAAGATATGCAAAAGTAGCATCTTATGCATAAAGTAACGTGCTAAACCATCCAATGGCATCAACCATTATACAAATAAAGTGCTGCAAAAGAAGGTTAGAATAGTCAAAGTTAAGTCATGCCGTCAATAAAGATCATAGTTTAATACAAACCAACAAAAGTGAACGATAAAGCCCAAATCCATATCAAAACAAGTTCATGGATTGGGAGGAATAAAAACAGTCCAACAAAATCAGTTATTCAGAATATAATATAATAAAGGTAGGCTAAATGAAAAAGAGAACAGATTCAATCATCATCATCATTTTCATCATCTCCTTCCTCTTCTTCAGTGGCAGCCTCCTCAGCTGTTTCTTCCTGGTTCTCCTCCTCTTCACTGTCATCTTCCTGCTGGTCTACTTGCTGGTCCTCCTCAACTTGTTTCTTCTCATTTCCAGAACTGCCAGCAATCTGTTTCTCTAACTTGATCATCCTCATAATAAATGAAGTGGATAGACCTTCAACCAAGTTCACTAACTTGCTGAGCTGATCCCCTACAGCATTTATCTTCTCTTCCTGACTCTCCAGCCTCTTAAGGATAACCTGCTGACCAGCTGGTTCCTCTACCTTCTGTTTCTTCTTGGCAGGCTTAGGAGTCTCTACTGGTTCCTCCTCCCTAAACTTCAACACCCCAGCACTTATGATCAACCCCTTTTGTTTCAGAATACCTTTGGTAAACACCATTGCAGGAGCAGTTGATCCACTAAGAGAAACATTATTCTCTTTAAGAAGCTTAGTTATGTAGGAGCCATAAGGAAGAGAGTGGTGGGATGAATTATAGCAATTCATCATATGGTTTATCATTAGAGAGGGAAGATTTATCTTAATCCTTTTCATCAGCAAGTATATAAGCACCATTTCCATAATGCGCACAAAACCCCTACCTTGTGCTCGAGGGATAATCATCTTGTTACACACAGAGTGAAGGACCAGCATCACTGGTTCCTTCAAGCTACCAGTTTTAAACGTTCCAGCTTTCTTTGGAACTTTTCCTCCAAACACAAAATCATGCACTTCATCTGGACTGACCCCTATAAGTGTGGGCCATCCATCTCCAGAATACTCATCAAAACCATCTCTGGGTATATTCAACAACCCAGCTAGGCTTGCAACAGACACATTTACTTCAACATCATTCACAACTGAACTTAACGATCTATCCAACATTTGTTTCAAATTCACATAAAACTTTCTAACACCATCAATATTAGCATCACAGACATCAAACAAAGGCATCCAACCCTGATATTCTAACAGCTCTTTCACATCACTTAAAGCAACTTCAGCAAAATAACCAACTTCTGTTTTACACCCAGATACCACAACCCTAGAACCTAAATCAGTCATACCAACAGATGGAGATTCTACTGACATACCTCTTGCAGACTTCCGCGCTGTTCTCTTTCGTTTGGAACCAGCAGAGTCCATCGACTGTTCCTCTATTACTACTTCGCCAATCCTTTTCAGGGATGACCTGGTCACTCTGCTGCGAACCAAGGGTTCTGTAGTCCACTTTTTATGCCCAATGATCTGTAGATCATCTTCCTCACTACGAACTTCCTCCTCTTCCCTTTCTCCAACAGTGTTGAAGAATTCTTCAGTGCTTTTGGGCTGGTCCCCCTGAGATGAGACAGGTTCCTTGATGATGGAATCATCAGCCTCAGGGGTCTTGGATAAAGGTGCATTTTTGGGAGGTGGAGGTGAGGGAGATTTAGAAGATGGAGATAGAGTTGGTGATGGGTTCTTTGTGGTGGTAGGAGGTGAGTTGCTCGATGAAGTTGGAGCAGGGTTTGCTTCATTGATGGAGGCCTCCTTCAATTGAGTGGACTCACTTGCTTGAGTCTTCTCCTTTCTTTTCTTAGCTGGAGCCCTGGTTGATTTCCTACCCATTGTAGCAAATGAGTTTCACATATTTGAGGGAGATGGGAACGAGTGAACAGTGATCAGGGTACCACTTTTGAACGAGAGAGAGAGATGAGTAGAGTGATGATGTGATGTGAAGCTGTATCAAGGTGTTTATGTGTATTTATATCAATTGCACAGACATAGGATTTCCAATAACTAGCCGGTTGAGAGTCAAAGTAAATGAGAGAAATAATTTTAGAAATTGAGAATTTAAAAAAATTGTAGTTATCTTTTTACAAAAGAGTCAACCGACTATAAATTAGGCAATTAGATATATTTGCCTCTTTGTAGGATAGGAATAACTGAAATAAGATAATTCTTTCCAAAAAGAAATTATCTTATAGTAATCTTCCGAAAATAAGATATTTTCGGATGACATATCAGAGCTGAACTGCTGTTTCCTCTTGCTGGTACCTGTACTGAACCAGTCATTCTATTTTCAGCATGTTTCAAAATAACTTCTCCTGTTTCTATGCAACAACAATCCACTTGGGGTTATTTACACAATATTTGCAAGTAAGCAACATAATTATATACATAATCGATACAAAAGCATACTTATTCTAACCAATCATTGAAGGAAATAATTGAAGCCATCGCCTAAAGTCTAACTAGACCTAGAAGGACTCTTAACCTACAAAAAGACTCTCTACATAAAGGCTTTGTGAAGATATCAGCTATTTGATCTTCACTTTTACAGAACAACATCTCCACCAGTCCTTTTTCCACATTGTCTCTTAGAAAATGGTGTCTTATCTCAATGTGTTTGGTCTTGGAGTGTTGCACGGGGTTCTTTGAAATATTGATTGCACTAGTGTTGTCACAAAAGATAGGAACACTTTTATACATAACACCAAAATCTTTCAGCTGGTTCCTTATCCACAGTAGCTGGGAACAGCATGAAGCTGCAGCTATATATTCTGACTCTGCTGTGGATAGGGCCACTGAGTTTTGCTTCTTTGAACCCCATGATATAAGACAAGAGCCAAGGAAGTGTGCCATACCTGATGTGCTCTTTCTATCAACTAGGAAACCAGCATAATCTGCATCTGTATATCCAATGAGATCGATGGTACTGCCTTTGGGGTACCACAAAAACAGATCTGCTGTTCCCACAAGATACCTGAGTATCCTTCTAACAGCCTTCAAGTGAGATTCCTTTGGATTGCTTTGAAACCTAGCGCACAAACCAACAGAAAACACAATGTCAGGTCTACTAGCTGTTAGGTAAAGTAGAGAACCAATCATTCCTCTATAAAGCGTAGCTTCAACATTTTTTCCTTTAAGATCAGCATCCAACTTTGTGGATGTGGGAACAGGTGTATCATAAGCTTTGCTGTTCTCCATGCCAAACTTTTTCAGCAGCTCTTTTAAGTACTTTTGTTGATGGATCATTATACCATCATTTGTTTGCTTAATCTGCAAACCTAGGAAGAACCCTAGTTCTCCCATCATACTCATTTCAAATTCACTCTGCATAAGATTTGCAAATTCGTCACACAAAGTTTGATTAGTAGCACCAAATAAAATATCATCAACATAGATTTGTACTACAATCAAGTGTTTTCCCCTGGTTCTTATAAACAAGGTCTTGTCTACTGTTCCCCTCTTGTAATCATTAGCCATCAAGAAATTGGACAGTCTTTCATACCAAGCCCTTGGAGCTTGTTTCAAGCCATATAATGCTTTATCCAATTTATATACATGCTAGGGAAACAGTGCATTTTCAAAACCAGGTGGCTGCTCCACATATACTTCTTCCTTCAAATAGCCATTAAGGAAGGCAGTCTTCACATCCATCTGAAACAGCTTAAAATTCATGTGAGCAGCATAAGCAATTAAAATCCTAATAGCCTCTAGCCTAGCTACTGGTGCAAACGTCTCATCATAGTCAATTCCTTCTTGTTGATTGTACCCTTGCACCACTAGCCTTGCTTTGTTTCTGACTATAGTACCGAGGTTATCTAACTTGTTTCTAAAGACCCATCTAGTACCAATGACTGATCTTTCCTTTGGACGGGGAACCAGGTGCCAAACCTGGTTTTTCTGAAACTGATTTAATTCATCTTGCATAGCTAGTATCCAATCAGGATCAGTCAATGCCATTTTATAGTCAGTAGGCTCTACATTAGACAGGAAAGAATAGAAAGCGCAAAAGTTTTGAAAGACACTTCTTCTCGTTTGAATCCCCTTATTTATATCACTAATTATTTGATCAGTGGGATGAGAGGCCTTATATCTAAAACTTTTGACATTAATACTGTTTTGTGCTTCCTCATTAAGTTGGGAACTAGCATGTTCATGAATCTCTTCTCTTTCTGAAGAACCAGGAGAATTCACATTCATGTTGTTTCCTCTATCATTACTTACCTCAGGTTCAGGGGTGGTACCTTCTTCTGTTCCCCCTAAGCTCATTACCTGTCTATTATGTGTGGAACCATCAGGATTTGGTTCCCCTTCAGAATCCTCATTTTCTCCATTTTCTTCTCTAGGCACTTCATCATCATTATCTGGTGGAGTATCTGGTAGGCCTAGTTCTGCTTGCACTTCATCTGAGGGACCAGTATACTGGTTCCCTGTGAAATCCATCAAACCAATCACTTCATCAGGTTGTACCTGCGCAATCTCAGACGACATGTTAAATTCATCAAAAATGACATGGACACTCTCCTCAACATAGAGAGTCCTCTTATTGAAGACTCTATATGCTTTGCTGTGAGAAGAGTATCCAAGAAAGATTCCCTCATCACTTCTGGGATCAAATTTATCAAGCTGGTCCTTCCCATTATTATGCACATAACATTTACATCCAAAGACACGAAAGTATGTGATGTTGGGCTTTCGGCCTTTAAGAAGTTCATAGGGAGTCTTATTTAACTTTGGTCTAATGAGACCTCTATTCAGTATATAGCAAGCAGTGTCAACAGCTTCACCCCAAAAACTCTTTGGGAGACCACTCTCAATGAGCATCGTCCTCGCCATCTCCTCAAGAGTTCTGTTCTTCCTTTCTACAACACCATTTTGTTGAGGTGTTCTAGGGGCTGAGAAGTTGTGATTAACTCCATGTTCCCTACAATAATCGATAAAGTTAGCATTATCAAATTCAGTACCATGGTCTGATCTTATCGAGACCAGCTTATGGGTGAGCTGGTTCTCCACTTGTTTCACCAATGTTACCCACTCTTCAAATGTTTCATCCTTTGTGTGTAACATCATTACCCAAGTGTACCTGGAATAATCATCGACCATAACACAGACATATCTATGACTTCTTCGACTTTGTACTCTCATGGGACCACACAAGTCAATGTGTATAAGTTCGAAGGGTCTGCTAGTACTCAAAACAGTTTTAGGCTTAAAAGATATTTTGACTTGTTTCCCCCTTACACATTCAGAACAAACTTTATCAACTTCGTACTTAATGTTAGGAAGACCTATCACTAAATCACGTGCTTTAAGCTTGTTTAGAAGTGTTAGACTAGCATGTCCAAACCTCTTATGCCAAATCCATTGATTATTTTCAGAAACAGCTCTCAAACAGATGGACTTGTCTTGAGGGATCTTATCTAAGAAGATGATGTAGACATCATGCTTCCTAGTTCCCTCACATACCAGTTCTCCTGTTTGTGAGTTAACTATGTAACATAGGTTGGCTTGAAACTCAACTCTATTGCCTTTGTCACATAATTGAGAGATACTCAAGAGATTATGTTGCAAGCCTTCAACATAATAAACATCATCTATTGTGTTAGAAAGTGTCTTACCAACCTTACCTAAACCAGTGATGGTTCCCTTGCTGTTATCCCCAAAGGTGACACTTCCTCCATCAAAGGCCACTAGTGAAAGGAATTGATCTTTATCCCCGGACATGTGTCTTGAGCAACCACTGTCCAAATACCAATAGGTGTCTCCCTTCACTCTAGCATGTAAGATTGAATCAAACATTAGTTTTAGGAACCCAAGCACACTTGGGTCCCTTTTCAACAACATTTACATCATGTTTATCCTTTCTTCTCCACACATACATTATACTCTTGCTGTTCTTATTAGCACTAATTTTCTTAGCTGGACATTCATGTATCTTATGTCCATTCTTACCACAATGAAAACACACGTGCATCTCTTTAGTCATGACATACTTACCTCGCTGATATTCTGTGATCCAGGTGGTTTCTCTGGGAGACCAGTTAGTCCTGGTTCTCTGTCTAGTATAACCAAGACCAAATTTTCCTTTGTTTCCTCCTGATGAAGTCAGAAGGTTCAAAGTCCTTTGTGCATTCAATAGCTTATCCAAATGTCTATGACTATCATGCAATTCCCTTTCTTTTGTTTCAAGTGTTTTAACTAACAACTCGTTTTTCTCTTTCAAAAACTCAAAATTACTTTCTAAAGTTGCAAGTTGTAAGTTAAGATCTAAAACCGTAGGGTCATTAGACATATTACTAACTGCTGATTGTTTTTCACTTTTTAATTGATTAAATTCAGCATGTAACTTACAGATAGTGCTTTCATATTCATTAATCATACTGCTGACTTCAACGCTGGTTCCAGTGGGAAAGCTAGGGGACTGAGCAGCTTTAAGTGAAGCAATTTCTTTGTAAGAATTTTCTAAGTTGAAAGTCAATGTTTTAAAGGCCTTCAACAGAGAGGTTCTATTGCAAGAGTTTGCTTTACTTATGACTGTAGAGAAATCAGGGACTTCACTAGTAGTTGATAAGTCTCTGGGGAACCAGGAGATCAGATCTTCTTCACCGTCACTTGGATAGTCAAGTTCAGAAGATCTTGCCCTTTCTAGTTCTACCTTGCACTTGTCCAATTCAACTTCTAGTTCAGCATTTTGATTTTTCAAGTTATGGCAAACCATCTCTAGATGATCACAACTAGCAATAGCAATTTCACATTCATTGCGTTTTTCTTTTAGTTCTCTTTTGCCGGTTATGTAAGTTTCACCTAATTTATAACATTCATCTAATAAAGAATCTATACAAGCAAGCATATTTTCTCTATCATATTCATGCATATCTATTCTAATTTGTTCAAGGTTTACCTTATGTCTTTGTAGTACATCCTTCTTAGCCATTAAGCATTTTTTGAATGTACTGGTTCCCCCTCTGGTTCCCGGACCAGTGCTGTTCTCCTTAATGTTTGTGAAGGCAGTTAGGCAAACATCAGAACTAGTTGTATCTTCTTCTTCATCAGATCCTGAGTTCGATTCTCCCCACATAGATGCTATCATGGCATTCTTGAAAGCCCTCTTATCTCCAGATTGAGATTGCTTGTCCTTCCATTTTGGACAATCACGAATGATGTGTCCTTTCTCACCACACTTGAAGCAACCTGAAGATGAAGACGAGTTAGATTTTTTAGTGTTTTTGAAATTCCTACCTTTGAAATTCCTCTTTTGATCACGAAGAGATCTTTCAAATCTTTTTGCAATCAAGCTGATCTCATCTTCTTCTTCCTCTACTGTTCCCTTCAGTGCCATGCCTCTGGCTGATTTCTTCTCAGACTTAGAGTCGATCAGCATCTCATGGGTCATAAGGGAACCAATCAGCTATTCCAAGGACAGGGTAGACAGATCCTTTGCTTCATATACTGCTGTTACCTTAGCTGTCCATGTATCTGTTAAACTACGCAAAATTTTTCTCACAAGATCCTCATCAGAAAATATTTTACCAAGTGATCTAAGATCATTAACAATAGTCATAAACCTACGAAAGCAATCATTGATTTTTTCATTTTTATTCATAGCAAACAATTCGTATTTAGACATGATTAAATCAGTTTTAGACCGTTTTACTTCACTGGTTCCCTCAAACGCAAGTTCAAGGGTGTCCCATATCTCCTTAGCACTACTGCAACCAGAGATACGATTTGTTTCGTTCTCACCTATTGCTTGTTGTAGAATTGACATTGCCTTAGCATTTTTCTCCAGCAGCTTATAATCAGCAGTGACTAATTCGATATCCTTCTTGGGAACCTGTTTCCCATCAGCTTCTGTCTTGAGAATGATATTAGGACCATTTTTAACTACGAGCCAGCATTCATAATCAATACCCATGATAACATTCTGGATCCTATTCTTCCACCAGGCATAATTATTTCCATTAAACTTTGGTGTCTTGTTGTCATAACCGATTGCACTTAATTCTTGAGTACTCATTCTTAACTCCTCTAGATGTTACTCTTTCGAGAAGCTTAGGCTCTGATACCAATTGAAGGTTCAATGGGCACTCAAGAGGGGGGGGGGGGGGGTGAATTGAGTGTTAAGTAACCGTTGGCAATTTTTGCTTCTTTTCGTATTATGTGTAAGGGACCAGTTGTGCTGGTTCCCTTATGCAGCGGAATAAAACAAAGCAATAAAGAACAACACAGTCTTAACGAGGTTTAGCCAACTCTAGCCTACGTCCTCCTATTCTAAGTCCTTTATTAATCTACTCCGAAAAATAAAGATAAAGAACACTCTGCTGTTTCCCTACTCCGGGAACCAGTAAACCCCACACTCTACTCCGAATGTGCTTTAAACTTACCCTCGTAAGTTCCTAGTGTGTTTGAACTCACAAACACTCACCAAGTCTTCAACCCCTCTGTCAAAGACTTAATACAAGATCAAGAACTCTCTAATGATCTAACTCTCAAAAGTCAAATAGAGAAAACGTTAAAACACTATTATGCTCTTGTGTATCACTTAATAATTGAATTAGTGCTTTTAGCTCCCAAGGATCAAATTCTATTAAAATTGCGTGAGAGCTGTATCTTTGATTATTCAGATCAAGATGTATTTATAGGTTAGTCGCTAAACCCTCAAATCATGCATATAAGATATATATACAATTTTAGGATAAGTATTTATCCTAATTGATTTGATCATAAGATAAGATCAACTTAAGATAAGATACTTCCCGGTTTTTAGCTAACCAAAAACATCATCTTATCTTTTAGCTGCTTAGATATATCTTAAATTAATATATTTCGGAAAATATCCTTTTTGTAAAATCTTTGTAAAAACCGCAGCTTGAATAATCTGTTCAGTTAACCTGGTTCCCTGACCTGGTTCCCTGAACTGAATATGTTATGAAATTTGTTCCAAACCTTGTACCAAATTTCATAACGATATTTAATATACTAAAAGCACTTTATATACTCAATTATATAAGTTGTACTACGGAGCATTTACATGAAGATCCTAAATAACTCTTCGAGTGTGGTCTTCCTTCATGCATTCGTTAAGTCTTGAAAGCTTCCATGAATGAACTAAATTATTTGCCAAGGACCTTCCTTTAAGTTGATCGAAAGACCTTTCAAGCTTCCAATCATAGAAATCAACTTAGATGCATAACTCATTTATCATCTAGTTGTTCCCTGTATAAAGACAAGTTAGTTCAACAAATATCTTATATAAGTAATAACTTATCTAGGGAAACAGTGTTCTATTTTAGCTGGTTCCCCAACTGTATTGAACACTTTCAAAGACCTGTTTCCCTTAGCTGTTTGTCATCATTCAAAACTATCAATCAAAACCTAAGGGACTCAACAGAGGCCATTCGAATGTTACTTGCTTTTGCATCATTCATGCGCATCAAGCTCTTCCAAATGGATGTAAAATGTGCATTTTTAAATGGTTATTTACAAGAAGAGGTATATGTTGCTCAACCTCCCGGTTTTGAAAATGAACAATTTCCAAATCACGTTTTCAAACTTGATAAATCTCTCTATGGCCTTAAACAAGCTCCAAGGGCATGGTACGAGCGTCTATCAAAATATCTACTGGAAAATGATTTTAAACGAGGTTTAATTGACAAGACTCTATTTGTGAAAACCAAAGGCAAGGATATTTTAATCGTTCAAGTCTATGTTGATGATATTCTTTTTGGTGCCACTAACGATTCTTTATGCAAGGAATTCTCTAAGATTATGTGTAGAGAATTTGAGATGAGCTTAATGGGTGAATTGAATTTCTTTCTCGGTCTTCAAGTTAAACAAGAAAAAGGTGGTATTTTCATAAATCAAGGAAAATATACACGAGATCTCCTTAAGAAATACAATATGACTCAATCAAAGGAAGCCAAAACACCAATGAGCTCTACCTTACTGCTAGATCAAGACGAAAATGGTAAGTCCGTAAATCAGAAAGAATATCGAGGTATGATCGGATCACTACTATATCTTACTGCAAGTCGGCCTGATATTATGTTTAGTGTATGCATGTGTGCACGCTTTCAAGCTAACCCCAAGGATTCTCACTTATGCGCGGTAAAAAGAATTTTAAGATATCTCAATGGGACTAAGGACCTTGGTCTTTGGTACCCTAGGGATAGTAACTTTGAACTTGTTGGATATTCCGATGCTGATTTTGCAGGTTACAAAGTTGATCGAAAAAGCACTTCCGGTTGTTGCCAATTTTAGGATCTTCTCTCATTAGTTGGCATTCTAAGAAGCAAAATTCAGTTGCTCTCTCTACAGCCGAGGCCGAATATATTGCGGCTGGTGCATGTTGTGCTCAGCTCATTTGGATATCCCAACAACTACGTGATCTTGGGTTAGACTTCAAAGGCATACCCATAAGATGTGATAACACAAGTGCCATATCAATCACAAAGAATCCAGTGCAACATTCACGTACCAAACATATTGATGTTCGACACCATTTTATACGTGATCATGTTGAAAAAGGTGATGTTAACATTTCTTTCATATCTACTGATTTTCAACTAGCTGACATATTCACTAAACCTTTGAGTGAAGATCGTTTTAATTTTATTCGATTTGAGCTTGGCATGTTAAATAAAGGTGCATCAATTTAGGGGGAGCTATGGTACGTACTCTATGTCTCCATGCTTGTTTAGTTAAATTAATTGCATGCGTATACCTCATATATTGCTCTCACGTACCCAACTTTTGTCGCATGCCTTTGCCTATATAATATGCGTTGTTAAAGGTCATACGTATGTGCTATGTCTCAAATGGATATATAAATGGGTACTTATTATATAAATAATTACTCATTTATTTAATATTCTACCCTTCTTATTTTTTTTAATTTTGTTCAGTCTTTTCAAACACCAAAACTCTTCAATCTGATTTAAATGCATTTTACACGTTTCTGTTTTATTTGATTTCAAAATCTGATTCTGATTTCCTTGACTGTCGTGCTGTGTACCTAAACTGCACCTAGCCTCAGTCATCATCACTTTGAGACGTCGTTTCATTTTTCTAAAACTTCTCCCAACCGTCTATTTCACACTTTGTACTCATCCTTTTGCCTTCCCTATCCTCCCCTCTTTTTATTTAAACTCCGTCTCTTTCACCAAAGTCATCACTGCCTGTACTTCCCTCCCTTTCAATCCTTTTCAAAAAATCCCAAAATCTCCTTTGGCCCCCAAACGCAAATCAACCGCCCCCAAACCTGCTCCTAAGAAGACTCGGACTATGCCCAGGCACTCCTCTAAAAAGGATGTGGCTTCTGTGGATTACTCCATACCATCTGCTTCTCCCACTCCTCCTTCATCCCCTCAACTCCTTCCTTCGCCTGAACCATCTCCTGTACCCTCTCCTGCTCCTCAAGCTCCTGAGGTAACTATTGAGCCTCCTTCCCCAGTCCCTGAGTCTCCAATTGTGCGTCATCCTTCTCCACCTGTCATTGCGGACGTTATTCCTCCCCCTGTCAGCCCTAAGGTATTATCCCCTTCCCCAATTTCTTCTATACCTAAGTCAATTTCCTCCTCAATTGATGACATTCCAGTGTCATGGTTTAAGAATTTTCAACTTGTTGGCATTTGGGCCGACGGGTTTAAGTCTAGAAAGCTCTGTGTCTGTGAATTAGCTGACCTAGATTTACTTACCTCCTCCAAGCTTGAAGGTATTGCTATGTTTAAAGCTTCCTCTCTGGTCCGTATGTTACATGTTGGTTATATTTTCTATCCTCGGTTAACCCGTTTGTTCTACCTTAATATGTCTTCCAAAAGAGAAAATGGTATCATTTCCCTGACCACGTTGGTCAAATGCATTCCCATTACCCTAACCCCAGGTATCCTGGCCTCTATCCTCAATGTTCCAAATGAAGACTGGTCTGATCCTCTCCTCCTCATTTTGAATGTGTTGCTAAAGCAAAATCTGACTTTGTCCTGCCCAATCCCCCGAACTCCAAGCAATTGACCCATAGCAGTCTTAAGATTGATCCCAAGGTTGTCAACACCCTGTTGGTTCGCTGTGTTGTCCCCAGGTCCAACTCGCGTGAGCTCTTAACTGACCATTGCCTTGCTATGACTTTTCTTATTCTTAGTGGTTTTGATGTGAACCTCCCAAACACCATTCTAACCCACATGTACCACACGATTTCATCCTCGAGAGCCAATCCCCTTCCCTATGCAAACCTTCTTCCCCTGATTTTCAAATTCTTTAAGGTTGATGTTGTGGGTGAAGGATGTGAGAGCTGTGCCTCCTCCAGAATTTCAATGGAATCCTTTAATCGCATTGGCATTTTTGCCTCCTCTGATGGGTCGTGGAAACTCCGCGAGGATCTTCCTCCCGATGAACAGTCCCGACTTCCATCTTTCAAAGGCGTTTCAAAGGAGCCAGCTCCCTCTCAGCTTTCAAGGTTCGTCTCAAGGCTTGACTCTGTTGACTTTGAACTCGATTGTGTGCGACGCGATCTTGCAGATCTTCGTGCTCACATTGATGATAAGTTGGACGCCTTGGTGGCTGATGTGAAGCTTATGCTCTCGTGATTTTGAAGAATGCTATTTAAACTTTCTGTTTTACTAAACTATTTTCGATATGGTTGTATTAAACTATTTACTTTTGCTCGTTTATCCATACATTACTCTCCTTCCTTGACGAAAGTCAAAAAGGGGGAGATATATTATCTTCTCTGTTTTTTTTATAACTGTTGTTTCTGCTTAAATGTTATGTGCTTTGATGTTTTGTCTGTGCTAATCATCCATGCATGTTTTGCCTTTCATCAAGGGGGAGATTGAAGACTCCACCTTGATGATGATGATAATATGATCACATATTTCATTTGATATTTCATTTGATGTAATATAAGTGATGAAAGTCAAAACTTAAGTAATATGCCATGTATAAAATATAAGTAACATGTATGTATATTATTTGCTTGTTTTGTTGCTTTGTGTTTCGGATTACTTGTTTACTGCCCAGATAAAATCGAAGACTCTACCTTGATCAAACTGCTGAAACATTGCTAAGATGTCTCCTAAAATCAAGGAAGTGGTTAAGACAAGGACTCTTGAATGTTTAAATTCAAATGGACTAAAGATAAAGATGAATTTCAAATATTCCTAACTTCATGGAGTAAACAAATTCTGCTGAAGTTGCTCCCATTCAAAATAGTATTGATCGTGCAAATTCAAAAAGGGAAAGACTCGTTCAAATTCGCAACGGGTACCCAGTCAAGGTCCTTGAAACAGACTTCAGTAACAGCCCGAGTATCTCGGAACAAATTTTGAAGCATCAGTCAAAATCCTAACACCCGATTCAAAGGCAACGGCAGGATTCTGAAGTCTATCCGTTATGAAGACACCCTTTAAATAGAGTGAGTTGAAGTTAACAGCAAGAGAGTTACTCACGAAGATACAATTCAAGTTGCTGAATTATCAAACACTTTCCTCTCTAGAACTACATTTCTTAATTGTAATTTAGATTGAGAGAAAAGAAAAGAAAGTCTCTTTGTGCGAAAAAGAAAAATATCAAAAGAAAAGAGAGACATACTTTGAGTAGATTTATAATACTCAAAGATTCAAAAAGAAAGAAAGAAGTGAGAAGATTTTTATTTCTAGGAATTGAGACGCTACAGTGTAGCTAGGGTAAGCTACGGTATTGAAGATTGGGTGATAATCTTCGAAGGTGGCTTTAGGTCTCTAAAGGAGGAAATAAAGATCGGTTAAATCCTACGGGTAGGAAACCCTAGGCGGAGACGTAGGCACATTGCCGAACTTCGTAACAAATCATTGTCCCCTTTAAATTCTTTTTTGCTTTCTTTATTCGCTTTATACTTCTTATTCATTCACAAATCAAATCCTAATTTGCGAAAATCTACCATACTCTATTCACCCCCCCCCCCCCCCCCCCCCTCTAGAGTATTTTGATCCTTTCATCCCCTATTGAATCTTCAGAAGGGTTAAATTCTATTATGATTGTTCTTATTTTAACCTCCCTTTTCATTTGACACGTTTAAAATATACCTTGTATATTATATATGAAGATAAGGAAAAGGTACGAGAAAGTTAAACGACTAAGGAAGCCAGCACTCATATAGTTTACAACTCAAGAGCTTTTATACAAAGATTAAGACTGACAACTAAATGCATTAGCTCTACTTTAGTAAGGCAGTATAACTTTTTTTTTTATTATTATTATCTTTGATTTAAAAAATAAAAATAAAAAGTCTCATTGAGTTTTGATCGAATAGGGAAGTATTGTTTTAAAAATCAATGGTACTGAAGATCTCTTGAATTTTATTGATTCACAGCAGTTTACTCCTCCGTATAATCTAACCCCTATATATTTTCATCAAATAATGATGTATTCAACATTACATGTCAAATCGTATTTCATCCAAACACATATAGTATTCAAATATAATTGTAACTAAAGAACTTTGATGTACTACGTTAATGCAGTAAAAATTACAAGATCAATACGGTAAATTCTTTGATAGGTGGTAATTTTTTAGACGAATACTTTCACATGATGCTAAAACAAAAGAAGGCACATTTCACTTCAATATCTTTCTGTTTAAAAATATTCCACTCTTTCACCCACACTTAATAAAAGCAACTTCAACAATCAACAACGTTTAAAATAATTCAAGAGTGTATGTACATTAAAAAGGGTAAATTTGATACAAAGGACATTCAATTTGGAAAAGGCAAGTTGTTCCACTAGTGTTTTCTATCTTTTTCGGTTGCGATCTTCTGAGTTTGAATTGAGAAAGTTAACGTCTAATCTCAAAACATCCAAATCTAGCGTATAGTGTATCTGTGTCGCCATGTCGGTCATGGGATATGATTCGAATCAATATCGCATAGATGTCACCCAAGATGAAAGAAAAAAAAGAAGGGACAAGATCACAGGAAAGTCAATTTTTTAATAAATTGATTAGTACACGAAATTCACGTTGTAGACTGCATCTCCAAAACCATATTTATCACTTTCTTCCTTCATGGACGTAAAATATTTCTTATACTTCATATTATATTATATTAGCACAAGGCAGATTCAATACTATATAAGTAAATATCACCTTGTGTCTGAACCTATCACAAACCATGGCTCTTGGAAGCCATGTGGGCTGATTCAAGAACTCATTGCTAGCATCCTGTCAAAGAAGATTGTCCAGAATATAGGAGAAAAATGAGCAGTTGGGCTTGACCCAATAACCTTATAGTCATGGTAGGTAGGTATAGTACGATGGCATATATAAATTTACCTATAAATATCATATTAGGATACGCTATTTACTAAATACAAAAAATACACCTTAGTCGTCTAAGTGAATTTCATCACTCTTAAGTAACATTATTGATTTAAGCATTGAACACCACCGCTAAGTCCACTTGTTCCCTTTTGTGCAAGCTTTCATCAATCAAAGATCGAGAAAGCTCTTTCACTATGCATAGTTTAACATCCTTCATTCATCCTGTACCTTACTTTATCAACACACAATTGATTTTCGATCTCTAGAGGGTGTAGAGGTGTTGAATTTGAGTAATGCCACGTATATTAATTGGTTTAATCTGAAAAAAGTGAAAGAGAATTGACCGGCTATTAGCCAATAAATTCGATACTCAAGCCCTAACGGTGGTATCGTAATTGTTCGTGCTAGCACGTAGCACATAGGACTGCAGGATATTGGAAGTTATATCGTTTTGCTTTGAATGTAATATAGCAATGAAGAACAAACTGGCTAAAAGTTATTTAGGAAAGAGAAGTTGATAGCATACACGAGTAATTCATTTTTCTAACCGATTGTTTGGGAAATATTTGTCTATTGACAGCATTGCTTTAATTGGGAATTTTGGGATCACGAACATTAGATATTCTAGTACAAACGCAACATGGACGTAGCTCGATCTTGGTGTCGGGGTTCAGTACTAATGTACTCCGTTTAATGTACTGTATAGACGTAGTATAGCATTAGACTCATTCATATTCAGCAATAAACAGATCATTACTTGCGGAGAATTCGCGTATTTAGTGTTAGACAACTTTGGCGAGGTAATACACTGTAGTACTGCACATGCATGTCGATCGATTTCCTTGTGAATTGATGGCTGATTCTTCATATACACCACTTTTACATTTACAAAAAGCCATGGTAATTAGAATTTCCTAAAATTTATCGAATAGTCCCTTCGTCTCATATTAGTTGCTACATTTCTATTTTGAGAGTTTAAGTTTAAAAATTTTGACCATAAATTCTAATTATGTTATAACAGATAATATATTCAAGTGGGATCTTGTTGGATGCATCTCGATATAAATTTTTACAATATTAAGTTTTCATAATTTTTGTCTTACAAATTTTAAGAAAAAAATGTTTTAAGTTGTGTCTTGGAGACCGCAAATAGTCAAATGTAGCAAATAAAATGGGACAGAGGGAGTATATGTTTGTAAATGTATATCAAATTTTTTTCCTAATAGTACAACTTCATATTTTTATAAATATATATATTTTTTTGAAAATAATACAACTTTAATTATCAAAATTATCACTTTAACAAAGAAAATAAAAGTAAAATAACGGATATAGTCCATTCAAATATATATGGTGAAATTATGTACAATTTTATATTTATAAGTATATTTTCATTTGCAAATAATACAACCTCAAATCCTAAAAGTGTAACTTTTAAAAAGAAAATAAAGGTAAAATAATAGGCCCACGAGAAAATGATAAAACTATATACAATTATATTTCTTAATAGTACAACTTTATATTTTATAAATACATTTTCATTTGCAAATAATACAGTTTCAATTTTTAATAATACAACTTCACAAAAATATAAGAATTACGGTTTTATCCTTCGATATATGCACTTGCACTTTTGCATATATATGATATAGATCTTGACAAGCTCAGTGAGAAATAAGAAAAGTTTGATAAAAGATAATTAGTTAATTAATGGGTGATCTACCCAAATCAATCAAAGATAAAAATTTCCCATCTCTTGGAGATGTACGTTTTACACTATGCCTTGCTTAAATATACACCCAATCTAAATGAATGTCCCAGCAAAGAAGCTCGTCAGAAACTCATAAAGACTTGAACACTTCTTAATAATTACTCGATTCGGCCCGTTTAAATCGACCAATTCAAACTATGCGAGAGCCGTAACGCTAATTCAGCTAAAATTATAGTACTCATAGCCTACACTACACATGCCAGGACCATTTTCCTTGAGTTGCCTATTATTGCTATGCATGAGGTAGGCTGTGTTGAGATATTTTCCAGAACCTAGCTGGGAATCCTTGTTTTGGTATCGGAAATGGGTCATAGTCAACACCACCCTGAGGTCCCTCTACTTCCCACCTGCCAAAAAAGAAAATGGAAAATTTTTATGTCGTTTTCATAAATTAAAAATAAAAACTTTACTTTATATCACTTTCAATTTTCATAATTTCATTGATCATGTATGTCCATGCAATTTGCTACCTTAATTATTTTTTGATAGTGGGAAGCTAAAGTTAAGAAAAAAAGACCTTAGAGAGGTTTGGGACAAGATATACAAAGATGTTTAAGACATAAATGAGGGGAAAAGGAGATATAGGATACTCAATAGGAGACAAATGTTGGCCAATGATTTTCGTATGGCTGAGTATATATGCAAAGGACGATAAAAACAAATGATTCTTATCTAGGATAACAAGATCAAAGGCAAATATAGGCGTAATTTGACAAGTTGTTAAATGGAAGTTAAGTGGGATGTGTAGGCGGCATAACATTATTGGAAGTATATAAGGAGGATACAGTGAAAGTAGAGGAGGCATTGAAGAGGATGGAATAAAAGTAAGAAAAAATGTTGGCTAGATGGTATTCCTATCAAGATTTGGAGATAATTAAGCAAAATTGGTATTTAGTAGTTAATTGATATCTTCAATAAGCTTTGAAGGACAAGTAAGCTGCCAAAAGATAGAAACACATTGGTGCCTATTTTTAAGAATAAAGGAGATGGTAAGAGTGTTCAATTAAAGTTTATGATTCACACAATCACACCATAAAATCAAGCAAGAGAGTAATTGAGTAAAGGTTAATAAATTGGGCTAGTATATATGAAAATCAATATGGGTTTATACTACGTCGATCTACCACAAAAAATATCCACCTTATTTGGGAAACAATAGAGCAATATCACACAAGGAAGAAAGATTTACGCATGGCAAGTTGTTATGGAATGACAAAGAACTTTCCTATTATAATTGAGTTACACCAAGGATCTGTCATAAACCCGTTCTTTTTCATGGCAGTCCAGTATAAAGAAGCAAAGTTAATACAAGACGAGATACCATAGTGTTTGCTTTTTATGAATGGTATTATTTTGATGGATGATACTATAATGAAATTGAATGTTAAGTTAGAACAATAGAGTCAAATGTTGGAATCTAGAGGCTACATTGTTAATAAGTGTAAAACAGAGTACATAAAATGTCATTTTAGCATCAGAAAGAGGCCAAGTGAAGATGATATGACTTTAGATGACAAGGAGTTGTCTATATTTTCAAAACTTGGGACCAGCTTTTTAAAGGAATGGAGATATTGATCAAAATGTCATCCATAAAATAAAATCTAGGTGGCTAAAATGAATATTCCAACATATCTTAAGATTAAAAGGAAAATTTTGTATGATGATAATTAAACCAGCATTATTGTATAGGTTGAAATATTGGAATTTCAACAAGGTGCATGTTAAGAAGATAAGTATATTAGTGATGCTTATATTAAGGTAGAAGTGCAAAAGTACCTAAAAGGATAAAAAATTAGAAATATGAATATCCAAAAAAATGTTGGAGTAGTAAATATTAAGGATAAGATAAGAGAAAATCGGTTACGATAATATGGATATGTGAGATGCTGGGAAATGAATTCACCGATTGGAAAGGTGGAGGGTTGAGGTAACACAAACCTCAAACATGGTCGATGAAAATAAAAGATGACTTAAATAGAAGTAGTTAAAAAAGATATGGACAAATTGGGTTTATAAGAAGATATGGCAAGGAAATTTTGTTGATAATTAGGTGAGATAGACTCTTAAACTTATTTATGTAGTCAACTCCATTATTTGGTAATTAAGGTTCGACTTTGTTGTTTTTTTTTTTTTTTGGCAAGGACTTTTTTTTTTTATTGTTGTATTTATTTTGTGATGGAATCAGGTACATTATTCCTCCACCACACCCAAATAAAAACAAATGAAGAACAGATAAAAACGGGCGAACTATCAAGGTGTTTGCACCACAAAATGAGGTCTCAAAAAAAATATGCTCCTCTGATAACTGCAAATCTTTTTGTTTGCAATTAAACGCCATCCATGCTACATGGATATATGACCTTGCAAAGTTTAAGGTGGGGTGGGATTAGTGTTCAGGTTTGTATTTTGAGTGAGGTGGGGTCAGTGTTCAAGTTTGTCTTTTGAGAAAATGCTGCTTATTGTGCAGATAATTGAGTTGGTTGTATATTGCCATCAATATCATATGTATATATCATCTTTTTTCTCAAAATTTTCGGTTTTTCTAGGGACAGTAAAAAGATAAGGGTTATATTGTGTATCCATTATAATTTATCCGTGTACGGAGTACTGTCAAACACATATCTTTTCTATATCATCATTGCCTTAGACATAAGACCGAGCATGTAATGAGAATGCATGACCAATATCACACAATGATAACTGATAGTCTAACAACAATGAGTTAAGTTATTGGCAAGCATGTATAAATACCTGAATTGGGTGACCAGATGGTGGATAAAAACGAGCATCGATAACTTCGCTACTTCATTTCCAGGACATGCATGGGCGCCATAACCAAATGGCATAAATGTGTGGTGGGGCTTCATTGTAGCTGCCTGCACTTAAGCAGCACAAGAAAATTTCATAATGCATATGACTTCTTCCAACTTTTGGAAAATAATTTAGCACCATATACTTATAGAAGTTGGGCTTGTGGCCATATGTGAATACCTCGAATCTCCAAGTATCAAATTTTTGTGGATCTTTAAAATAGGCAGGATTGTGATGGATATTTCGAAATAATGGTAGTACTTTCCACCCTTTAGGAATTAGGTAGCCTGCATTAATTGAGACAATCAAAAATTAAATTCCATCATTTCTAGAAATAAAGTACTTTAGAAATTTATAAAATTAAATGGATATTATTCCTACCCTTAAAATTGGGTTTAATGCAATTTTCTGTGGGAAATGGGAATTTTTTTTTGTTGCTTCTATTGGCACCAAATGTGGCTATATTTTGATCCAGAAAGGTATAGAGAAAACTACTTGGCATACATCATGATCGGAATCTTCCATATCCTTCGTTTCCTAGTTGAATAATTAACATCTAGGTAGTTGTTTAAAAGTTGGTATAGTGAAGCAGAAAATGACTTGATTTGTAGTTGAAGTCATTATCTGTTTTGAATGGTAGTGTTTTCATTCTATTATATGTTTCTCTGTTAATGGTCTCGTTTGCAATTGGTTGTTGGTTGTTGACGATTTAATTGGATGTTTATGTTGACCGTTGGTTTCTAATAAATATGTTTGATAGATTCAAATGTTGGCTATTTTATATAAAATGATCTTTTTAGACATTGTAATATATGTTTGGTAAAGAGTGAGAAAGGTGTAGGATAGTATAGTAATATAAAGTATCAATAGTCAAAAGTCACCTAAAAATTAGTATGAATAGTTTTTTATACTTTTGACTTAAAAGTCAGCTGTAAAGTCAAATAATAAATCAATAATCAAACATAATTTTTCACTGCTTGACCAAATAAAAAAGTGAAAAGTCAAAATCCAATAAAAAGCTAGCTAAAAGCAATTTACCAAAGATGCATAGCTGATGCAAGCTCTAAATAGTGACATTTAATTTGACTTAATGTCATTTATACTGTTTCCATGAAATTAAGTACAAATGAAGCTCAACTAGTTTTTTTAAGATAGTATAAAAAAATTACGTAGGTGAATGAACGATGACTAGTTATTAGACTTATTACGATGAGATTTGAATAGATAAAAATCAAACAATCATAAATTGGGTAAAACTCAGTGTAATCCCTTTTTCCAAGTATTATCAGTATCACTATTGAAGAAATTCCCAACTTAATAATTATTTAAATGACATCCGCTAAAATTGAATATTAGCTAAAGATATCTCTCCATTTTAGTATTCAACTTTATGAACGAGCATGATTCAGCAATATGCATGCAGGGGACTAGGGGCTTGCGTATGATCAAGCTCCTAATGTTATGTAGATTTTCTTCAAAACTCTCTCCGTCTTTTTCACATTCTAAATTATGCATACAAGTGTTCAAAATAAAACAGTAATATGCAACACACTTACCATCGTAAACAACATCTTCAACTGCTTCTCGATATGTAAAAGATATGATGCTTGCCATCCTCAAGCTCTCCAATATAACCTTAATTTTTGGAATAAGCCAACAATCAATAATAATAATAATAATAATAATAATAATAATAATAATAATAAAAGTTTAATCTCTATCATTACGTCACAAATAAAAGCTCATTAAACCAAATGAGTGATGATGTATTGTAACCCTTATTTCAGAATAAGAGTCTATGATAAGAAAAAAACCTAAATAAATAAATAAAGAACGAAAGAATAAGAGCCTAATAGAGCAAAAGACCAGATTTTTTTTATTTTTTTATTTTTTACGTTAGCTTATGTACATTTGTGATATACTCCTTTCATTTAGAATTACTGTCGCTTCATATTTGACTTGATTTAACAAATTATCCTAATGAGTAATGATGAAATTTTTAGTTAAAGTAGGAGCATATTAATTAATCCAACTTTATTAGCATAACATCCTAACTTAATACACTACGATCTTAAATGGGAGAAAATGAAGTACTATGTCCACTTTTAATTGTACGAGTGTTGCATTCAACAAACGGATTCCACTGTACTAAAGAGAGACATAGGAAGTAAAAAAAAAAAAAAAACACATCATACTGCACTTAGACAATCTACTTACCCTATGTGTGACTCGCATCTCCCTAATTTGTGTCCATGTCAAAGGTCGTTTTCCAAAGTCATTAGCTTTGTAAATTGCCATTTGCTCATTCTGAAGCATTGAAACGTTGTGATTTAGCATTCAAAGCGCATAAGATTACAAAAAATAAACCAGATTATTGGAGGAGTAATCACCTGTATATCCTCCAGCAGATTGGGGTACTCAGTAATGTACTTCAAAATCCATGTTAACATACTGGCAGCTGTATCTTGAGCAGCAAACAAAACACCAATGACATTGTCGATGATTTGATCATCACTTAAGGTTTTCCCATCTTGATTGAAATTCAATAGACATCCCAATAGGTCCTTTGTTGCCAGTCTTTGCTCTACTCTCTCCTTCATTATCTCTCTTATGATTTGGCCCAATCTCTTTCTTGCCTTGATGTTTCCAACAACAATTGAACCAGATTTGAACATGAGCCAAGATTCAAAAATTACGTTGTTTCCAATCATTTTATTGCAGGTCAGAACATCATCATCTATACGTGCAGTGGTTAAATCATTCCTCTTTTTTAATAACATATATCAGAGGTTGATCTTAACCCCACAAGAAATACTACACGTACTTGAAACATCTATATATATTTTTCTTTAGTAATTTTAGAGTATGAAATAAAGTGATGTGAGATAATTGCAGTTGCTATCAATCTTTCGACTTGTTCTCTTCACCTTTATTTCACTTATTTATCAATCTTTCGACTTGTTATTTTCAACTTTATTTATTTCACTTATTTTAGAAAAAATGAAGCTCATATAAAATCAAGTACTTCATTCTAAATGCAATGACTGGCTTAGCTAATTAGTTTACCGCCACAAAAGGGCACTCCAACTCGATTCAACACTTCGTAAATCAAGTTCATGCCTAATTTAAGGGAAAAAATAAAATAAAATCTCAATTATGATATAAATAGCAGACATGTGTTAAATTATATGGCAATCAAGCATGTTATATATATAAATGCGTAGGTAACATTAACATCAATTCCAAAACTTACCATGGCAGATTTGAAGTAAGAAGTCCCAGGTATCATTGTGGGAAAAGAGTTGTAACCCTCGTCCAACGTGATATAATTCTTCTTCAGTTCTTCGCTATAGTAGTTGTCCAGCTCACCAAATATGGACAGCACCGCTATGTCGAAAGCGAACTGAGCACCAATCAAAATTCATAGATAACACACCCACCATCAATAACATTTCTAGAATCTACTACTTACCAAGTAGTGTCCAATCAACAAATAAAATTGCTTTGACAACACTAAATATCAAAAGAGTTAATGTCAGATTTTCGTGACTTTTAACCACTAAATTTCGATTGGCATGACATATAATAGTATCATACTGTTGTACTCCAAGAAGAAGTTGATTCAATTTACTACTTATTGTTTCTAAAAAACATGTTTCAGAAGAAGACTTAGGAATGTTACATTGACGTGCAATAATACTATTCCGTACGATCGTTTGGGAAAACAATTTTCTGGTTAGCTGCAGAGGGAAAAGATTATCTATCTTACCTTCTTCAATTCATGAAACACATGGACGACCCGACCATCAGCCCACGAATCTGAAGTAGATTTGGCAATGGCTTCAATCTTGGGGATACGAGGTTTGATGGACTCGAGTGAAAGCGAGGCTTGAACCAATTTCCTAATTTGAGCATGGTACGAGCCTTGCTGAAAGAAAAGTGCCAATGAACCAATCAACCTCTCCTTGCTTTTTGGGTAGGTAGGCTTGAACAAGTTAGCTCTGGTCATCAGAACAAATTTTACGGCCTCCGGACTTGCCATCATGATGCATGGACATCCTAGTATGTGGGTCTTAAAAATGTCCCCATACCTAGAAAAACAAATCAAAACAATACACCCATCACCCATGTGAGATTTAAAATACAATTTCTATTATTTGACCTCACTACTTTTAACTATACTTTCTCCATTTTCAAAAGTTTGATCAGCTTGTAGTCACCACCTTACAAAATGGTGACAAACTTTTTGTAACAAGTGGTTGTTTGGTTAATATCGGACAGATATATGTTTGGCTGCTGCTTCTCATCCATTTTATGGTGGAAGTGGAAGTTACTTCCCCACTTTAGATAAGGAGGATTTCATATCGTAATTAGTACTTTGTATTATCAACTAAACATCCACTAATATTGATATAAATTGCATTCGGAGTATGAGGTTAATGAAGGAGTTTCCTGAAACCTTTTTTGCCTAGTGGAGAAGAAATCACGTGGATTTTGAGAGAAAAGATCGAGGGTTTCCCCAACATAAGGCCAGCCCAAAGAGCCCGGGGGGAGCTTTGCTCCATATTTTATAGCTACGACCCTCCAATGAATCAACTTCTTCACTGACAACAACCCGTATCCAATAACAAAACTACCCACTAATGTAATCGCTATACCTACAAAAATGGATACCATCTCTCTCTCTCTAAAACACACGCAAAGAAGCGCGCACACACAAGAGGGAAAGAAGGGGAAGACTGCTATTTTGGGCGTGTATGCAATGTATTACTTAGTTGTGTTGAGAATGGAAGAGAGGGGGGCATTATATAGCAACGCATGAAGATCTTGGGCCAATATAGTCGGAGGCCCACGATGTATAGAGGCTTTTCTGTTTAACAGGTACGATTTTGTAGGGACACTGCAATACGGCATCGCCAGCTGTTTGTTATGTGCTAGCTTCTTAAAAGGGCCCATAACCTACTAAGAGATGTATGCCTTGAATCTTGATTGCCTTCCATTCTTTCAGGTTTTTAATTTCCTAATTTCTTCACTTTTTGTTTTCTTTTCCCTAATTAAATTTAGAGTGCCCTTTTTAGCGTCTGTGCAACATGCATGTGTAATATTATTATATTATGGTACATGTCTACATTGGTACTTTAAAATGAAATTGATGTACAAATTAGTGATAATAAACACACTCCCCTACTGATTCTAGATTCTAAACTTATGAGTTATGAATACAAGTATATCAAAGATATGTGTTTAAGTTGACTGCGCTACGTTTCAAAATTCATATGTTTTATGCTCTAATTACAAAAAGTATCAAGTGTACCAGAGTTTTATAGCCTTAAAACTTTAGCCACAAAAAACACGTACAATTTCATAGTAAAATTAAATTTTATTCATAGAAAAGTTTAACTGTATTTAGTGTGATAGAAATATATAATATAAATCGTACGTGCTTAAAGGTTTTTACAACTTCTAAAGCTTGACGTTTAAAAATGTTTATACTTTTAAAAAGATATTGTATATATTCGAAATACAATAAAGTCATTGTGTCTCTAATAAAAAGCGACTCTTCAATATAGCAAAAATTACCCTTTAACACGACATATGTCAATCTTTATCAAATTTAAGGGGTAACTTCTGTTATATTGATGAGTTAGTTTTACTAGCGTGTGTATATTATATTCTATATTATACTTTCTATTAGCTTAGTTTTTGTAACATGTAAAAAGGTGTGATTTTAACTTATTCTTTGAGTATACATAGGATGGAAATTATGAAATGAAGGAAAAATAGCTTTTGAATTTATAATTGAGTAGAACTAATATATCAGATGTGGCAGCTCCAAACAAGATGTAGAAAAAAAAAACCCCATAAAATACCTCGTTACAAAAATTTCTTACATGTATTCAACTTCATCTTTTTTCATATTTGTGACCCTAATAAGCAAAATAAACTTTTTAATACACCTAAATTTAGATACATTGTATATTTAATAATATTTTCGCATAGTATAGTCAAAACACAGAAGGGGGCCATTCAATTTTAAGTGCTTCCAGAAAAATGTGAAGCGGGCCACTTAGTAGTACAAGATCTTTCGCCATTGGTCCCCATTCTTCTTCTGACGATCAACTCGAGCTTTCCTCATCCAACGGTAAAGTGGATAGCTAATTGGGCGGTGCCGTTCACGTTCGATGGATCCAGAACGTGGGTCCCGTTTTTATTTCTCATATCCTCACAGTCACTGGCATAAGTTGTTTCCTCAACTATTGGGGTTGTTTCATGGACGTAATCACTAGTCCATTGAAGTGAGAAGTTACTGCATTGATCTATGCGACATCGCATTTCAAATGGTTAACACTACGTTGCTTTTCATTAGTAGCCAATTAGCCAATAGGAATGTGATATTATCGTCTTAGACAGCGTCCAAACTCTGAAATAACGAGGCCAGGGAGGGGTTTGTAAAATATTTGGCTGTATGTTATTATGAGTTTCGAATATTTTTTATAATTTTTAAGAAGTATGAAAAGTAGTTCATAATATGACCAATTCTAAATTTCACTTTGAGAGTAATCTCATATCATATTAAATCCATAAAGCATTGGTATAACTTATAGTTGTTGGGTCTAACACGTCTGTTTCTATTAGTTATTTTGACTAAATACATAAATTAACTGTTTTGACTAGTTATTTGTAGTTAATCATTTCTTAATTTATTTTTTAGTATAAAATAATTACCAAGGGCATTAGTATAACTTATTGATAGATATTTTTTTACTAATAATATATAGATTTACATGATGAAAATTATTGGAATAACATATTTTGATATTTGAGTGATAATACCCAATTTACAAAAATAAATATATATACTCACTATTTTACATTTTTTTACTAGTTAATTTGCAAACTTATTAGCTTTTATTTGTTCAAATAAGTACTTCTGATGAACAATAACATATTACGTAAATAGCATAAAATGTATTTATTGAAGTTGTAACAAACTTTCCGGGTTTCTAAGAAGTTAGTTAGAGTTAGTTCTATATATATACATGTACATAGCCTTTGTAAGCAATGTAACAGATTTTGATTCATTCTGTTTTGACTCTCCTCACACTCTGATCTCTTTCTCCTTTTATTCTTCTTTTACTTTCATCAATATTCTTGTTCTTGCTTCTAGCAATTTCCTAAGTTCAGATTACTCCTGTAGCTAATTCTCATATGGTATCAGAGCTACGAGAATCAATCACCGATTGATTGTTTTTCTTTCTGTTTTTTTCTCCTCCTTTCTTGAATTCATTAATGGCGAGTGTGGAGGATTCTGTGGGTAATGGACAAAGGTCAAACAATGGCTACAATGACAAGTATTATCTGTCAAATGGTGATAATCCAAAGCAAACTCTAACGTCTCATCGTTTTAATGGAGAAATTTTTTTGACCTGGAATCGCTTGATTCGGATGGCACTCGGTGCAAAGAACAAAATATGCTTCACGATGGAACATGCAGAAGGCCTATTGAAGGATCGGATGAAATGTAGAAGTGGATCAGAAACGATTATATGGTACAATCATGGCTGATCAACTCTATGGAGAAGACTATTTCGAAAGGTTTTATTCTTCAACAATCAACATGTCAATTATATGAAGAGATCATCGAGAGGTAGGGCCAGTTGAATGCTCCTCTTTTATTTGATCTGCATAAGAGGATAATGTCTATAGATAAGGAGAAGACACAATCACTGAGTATTATTCAAAACTGAAGAGGATATGGGATGAGTTTCAGCTTCTGGAAGGTTTTCCAGATTGCGATTGTGGAGCTCTTGCAGCTTGCCCATGTGGTATTCTCAAGAAAGTACTTGCGGCTGATCAAAGACAAAAATTGATACAGATGTTGTCAGGATTGGCAAAAGACTATGATTCAACAAGGACAAATATCTTGAGCATGGATGTCTTACCTACTGTAAACAAGGCATATTACATCCCATGACAAGTAGAAAGACAAAAAAAATTGACTGAAAAATCTCATCAGATGAGTGCTTTTACCTTTATGAAACAACCTCACAATTTTCAATCTGGAAGAAGAGAATCAAAGAAACCAAGGTATGATGATTCAAGAAATGACAAGAGTGACAAAAAATATGATCATTGCAAAAGGACTGGTCATACTATGGAGCAATGTTTCAAGATAATTGGATATCCTGAGTGGTGGATGAACATGAAAAATAAGCAAGTGAATAGAAATTCTAGAAGTAGATTTGATGCTGCTACTGCTGCTGAAAATTCTGAGGAATATGATGATAATCCTCTAGATTTTACTGGTATCAAGTCAACAAAGGTTGATTCAAATCTGGTGAATGCGGTTTATAAAGAGATTATGAAAATGAAGGAGAAGCAATCATCTGATACTGAGCATGCTATCAATTTTGCTGGTAATATGTCTGCTTCTAATGTTAATTCTTTATCTGAAAACTTTAGAAAGCATGACTAGATTGTAGACACTAGAGCAACAGATCATATGATCTGTAATAAGAATATGTTTAAATCTACAAAAAGACTTCAATCACCTATTAAAGTTGGTCTACCTGATGGCAATATTCAAGTAGTTAACTATATTGGTGATGTTCAATTCAATTCTCATATATTGCTTAACAATGTGCTTTTACTCCCAAAGTTTAAGCATAATCTCTTGTCAGTGGGGAAGTTATTAGATGATAACAAGATGATTGCAGTTTTTGAGAAGGATCAATGCTTGTTTCAAGAGTCTATGACTAAACAAGTCAAAGCTGTTGCGCATAAGCATGGAGGATTGTACAGGTTCAGGTCAAATACTTCTTTGGTTGATCAAAATAATAATAGCACTATTTCTACAGTTTATAATAGTGCTTCAAGTCTGCCTAATATTAGTCTATTGCATGCTAGACTAGGGCATATGTCTATACATAAGTTTTCGAAGCTAAAAATACCATATGTAGACAATAAAGATCATTTTCATTGTGAATCTTGTATATTTGGCAAGATGCATAAGCTGCCATTTCATTCACCTGTTTCTCATGCTGCTTTACCCTTTGATCTTATTCATGTGGATCTTTGAGGACCATATAGACAACCAGCTATAGGTGGAGCTATATACATGTTAACTATTGTTGATGATTGTTCTAGAACAACTTGGACTCATTTGATAGCTAACAAAATGCAAGTTAGTGTTGTTATACAACATTTTCTAGCATTTGTTGAGACACAATTTCAGACAAGAGTTAAGATGATTAGAAGTGATGGCACTGAAATAGTCCAAGAGAAGTGTTCTACTCTTTTTCACAGTTAGGGATTATTCATTAGAAAAGTATTCCTGGTAATCCCCAACAGAATGGTATAGTTGAAAGAAAGCACAGGCATCTGGCTGATTGTGCTAGATCTCTAAAGTTTCATGCTTGCCTACCCAATAAATTCTGGGGAGAATGTTTTCTGGCAGCTACATATTTGATAAACTTAATGCCTAGCTCTGTGTTGAAATGAAAAACTCCTTATGAGGTATTAGTGAACAGAATTCCTTCTTATGACAATCTAAAGGTCATAGGTTATCTCTGCTATGCAGCTTACAAGTTTGGTGATAATTTTGGAGCAAGAACAAAGAAATGTGTTTTCTTGGGTTATCCTTATGATAGAAAAGGGTACAAATTATATGATCTTGATAGTCACAAAATATTTCTCAGTAGAGATGTTCAATTTATTGAACATGTGTTTCCTTTTAAGGAGAATTCAACATCTGCAGATAAAATCGATGACATGGTCTGTCCTCTGGTGAATCCTGCCTTAACTGATGATATGATCTCTACTAATGCTCCGTCTGATCTTGTAGATTCTGATCATATTCATGAGTCTCATATTGATGTTACTACTAATTCTAATGCGCCTATTTCAGTAAGCATTGAATCATCCCGGAATCATTCTGTTCCAGACAAGCATTCAACAAGGATGAGAAAGGCTCCTATTAAGTACAATGATTATGTTACTCAATATCCTTCCTCTTTTTATGCTTCTAGCTTCAATGTTGACACTTGTCCAGAATTAAAGGATTATTCTAATGAATCTTTAGCTAGTTTGGCAAAGATTTTTGATGTCATTGAACTAGCAACTTATGCTCAAACTTCAAGAGATGAAAAATGGGTTGCTGCTATGGAATAAGAAATTCAAGCATTGGAGCATAATCAGACATGGAGTTTGGTTGATTTACCAAAAGGAAAGAAGGCTATAGGTTGTAAATGAGTGTATAAAGCCAAGTTCCTTCCCAATGGTGATCTAGATAGATGTAAAGCTTGTTTGGTTGCTAGAGGAGACAAACAGGTAAAAGGAAAAGACTATAAGCATACATTTAGTCCAGTAGCTAAATTTACTACTGTTAGACTTATGATTGCATTAGCAGCTGCTTGTAATTTGCATATACATCAACTAGACATAAATAATGTATTCTTGCATAGGTATATTGATGAGGAGTTATATATGCAAACACCCCCAGGATATAGTAAGGCTCTTTCGGGACAGGTGTACAAATTACATAGATCTTTATATGGTCTAAGGCAAGCAAGTAGGCAATGGAATATTGAGTTGATAAATTTTCTTCTTGGTTTTGGATTTGTCAGATCTCATAGTGATTACTCGATGTTCATCCTGAAAATAGAAGATTCTTTTACTGCTATTATTGCTTATGTGGATGATTTATTAGTAGCCAAAACTTGCTTACATCAAATTGAGTTGATAAAAAGAGCTTTGCATGATAAATTCACAATAAAGGATCTTGGCTCTATTAAGTACTTTTTAGGCATTGAAGTGACTAGAGATTCTTTTGGTATAATGCTGAATCTGAGGAAGTATATTCTTGATTTGTTCAAAAATATAAAAATGGAAGACTGCAAGCCCGTTCAATTTCCTTTGCCAAAAGGTCTTCATCTTAGCATTGATGATGGAGACAGATTGCCTGATCCAGAGCTTTATCGAAGGATTGTTGGGAAATTACTCTATCTTAATATGACACGCCCAGATATATCCTACGATGTGCAGCAATTGAGTCAGTTTATATGTGATCCCAGAACATCTCATTTTCATGCAGCTCAGCATGTTCTCAAATATTTGAAATCTACTCTACATCATGGCCTCTTTTATTCTGCTAACTCTTCATTAAATATTGTTGCATACTGTGATGCTGATTGGGGAAGTTGTGAGTTCTCTCGTAGGTCTCTTACAGGATACACAATTTTTCTTGGAAATTCTTTGGTTTCTTGGAAAACAAAGAAGCAAATTATGGTGTTTAAAAGCTCTACAGAAGCTGAGCTTAGGAGCATGAGTAAGACTACTAGTGAGCTGACTTGGTTAACAGATTTACAGAAAGATTTAGAGGTACCTGTATCTTTACCTATATCTTTATTTTGTGATAATAAGTCTGCTCAGCACATAGCTGAGAACCCTGTATTTCATGAACAAGTTAAGCACTTGAAACTTGATTGCTACTATGTAAGGGAAAATGTAGTTTATGGCTTCATAGCAACAAAATACGTGAGTTCTGCAATGCAGTTGGCTGATATTTTCACGAAGCCCTTAGGAGCAGCTCAACATCAATTTCTAGCTGTCAAGCTCGATATGATCACTAAATCATAAGTCTCGCTTGAGGAGGGGGTGATGAACAATAACATATTACGTAAATAGCATAAAATGTATTTATTGAAGTGGTAACAAACTTTCCGGGTTTCTAGGAAGTTAGTTAGAGTTAGTTCTATATATATACATGTACATAGCCTTTGTGAAGCAATATAATAGATTTTGATTCATTCTGTTTTGACTCTCCTCACACTCTGATCTCTTTCTCCTTATATTCTTCTTTTACTTTTATCAATATTCTTGTTCTTGCTTCTAGCAATTTGCTGAGTTCAGATTGACTTGAACTCAAGAGAATTAACTCTTGTAGCTAATTCTCATAACTTCATAATATAAATATTAATTTTACTTGCGAACACATTTACCTGTTTGATTGGTTTGCTATTTACCTGTTTGATTGGTTTGCTTATTCGATTGTGAATATTCCTTTATAGTTAGCTTAAGGGTTTTTTTAATGTTAAACCAGATTTTTTTAGGGTTCTCTGGTTTTATGGTGTTTTTCTGTATAATGTAATATGTTATTAATATATTAGAAAAGTATATTGTAGGTTTTATAAAAAAATATTTATTGTAGCATAACAAATTTAGATGTTGACAAACAAATAGAAAATACAACGGAAAAAAGAGCTAAAAGTGACAAGAGAATACAATTATAAAAGTTAATAGGAGTAATTGATTTTCATTTCAACCAAACAATGAAAAATATTTAAATGTAAAATCATTTTCCATGCAACCAAACCACTGAAAAGTTCCATGAAAAATGAGTTTTCAATTATTTTCAATTGAAAATATTTTACGTCTTATCAAACGGAGCCTAAAACCAAAAACTAATACATTGACATACATATCTTGTAGTTTCGACTTTGGATGCTCTTCGCATTTTGTAAGCGATCAAAATAACAAAATTAATACAGGTTCCCAGCAAGTCAAGGGATTGAACGAATTGTGAAGAAACAAATCATACACCTAACAATGTAGGTCACTTTCGTCTCACCCGAGTAATAAGCTAAGTTAGCCTAATCATTTATCTAGTAACATCATAGGTGTGGAAGGGAAGGGTGGTCCATTAATCCCAGCGAAAATACCGACTACCTTCCATCAAATATGGATGTCAATAGCATTGTACCATCCATGGAAAAAGGATTGTGAGCCTCAAAAGGGTACAACGATTTTGAGTGAGCATGAGTAGGATGTGTTGGTATTTAATTGAATCACTTGTTACTTTCTTAGAATATAAAGTTGTACGATTAAAATATTAAAATTAAATTTGTAATTTATATTTATAAATATTTATCTAATTTATCTGTGGAATTTTTTATTGAAGGGTCATTTTTGTGATTTCATTTCTATATATGAGATCGTTACTTTATACCTGAAACAGTTATTTCAATATTTGAGATGATTATTTCTATACCTAAAATGATTATCTCTACAACTTGAGATCATTATTTCTCATCCGAGATGATATCCTTATACATGAGATAAGACCACTTATATATGAAATAATACACTTAATCATGAGATAATACCACTTATATTTGAGTGTAATATAAATTGTCGTCAAATTTATATCAGGTATAAATTAGGAATTTCTGGTGATCATATTATACCAATTTGTAGTTGTGGTCCTACTTCTATTTCCCTTGTAAGTCAGCCTTTATTCTTGAATAATGTCCTTCACACTCCTCATTTTATAAATAATTTAGTTTTCATTCCCAAGTTTACTAAGGATAACTCAACTTGTGATGTATTTGCTCCCTTTGGATTTTATGTGAAAGACTATCAGACAAGGTTGCATCCTATGAAGTGTGGAGTAGTGGAGACCTCTATCCTATCACCACCACCATTCAAAATCCAGCATCCTCACCATTGACTTTTGCAACTCTTTCCTCTACTTTTTAGCATGATCGTTTAGGGCCTCCCCGAGTTTCTGTTTTGAATTCTCTTAGACAGAATAAATTTATTATTTGTAAATTGTAATACCCCTTTGAGGAACTCTGTCTGTTATTCTTGTGTAATTGGGAAATACATGAATTGCCTTGTTGTTGCTTCCAGTTCCTCTATTTCTATTGTTATTCTATGCTTTTATCTTTTCGGGAACTTGTGAAACTCAATGTGACAATGGGAGGGAATCAAGGAAAATCTGATAATTAATAGCTCTTTTAGAAATTTTGTGACTTGGATAATTTTTCGATTTTCATGCCATATCTTCTTAATATTCTCCCAAACAGGCTTCTAAATTATTAATCCCCGGTCAAATCTATATCAAAAAGACCTTTCATAATCCCATCTGGGTGTTTGGTTGCTTATGCTATTGTCTTCCATACCTTGTACTGTTGTACATTTTTGTGGTATCCAACCAATCATCGGGAATGCATGTGCTTTACTCTGTCAATTCCCTTTTGCAATGATACTCGCCCCTGAAGCTCACAACCAAGATTTCATTGGTGATTTAATTCTTTTTATCATCAACAACAGCCCTATGTTGAATCCACATCTATGCAGCCCACGTCCACTCTCTCACCTGGCAGCCCAATTCCACACGGCCCACCTAAAGCTCTCTCACCCACCAGCCTATCTCCTGGTATCAGGTAAGTGTCGATTTCTTTGTTTAGATTTTGTTATTATGATTAGTTTCATTCTTTTTTACTATGGCTTGGTACATAACGTCTTCTCCAGGCCATTTGTTAGGTTGTGGTGGGATGAGACGGTTTCCACTGTCGTTACCTGGACTGAACCGCATTATTAAGTCATCAACCGTTTCAATTCTGGTCGATGTATCATTGATAATGTTTTGGTCCTCTATTTCCGGTTATCCTACATTCTAAGCAGGATAGAGAGTGCTTACAATCCGTGAAATATGCGAGGCTGCAAGGGTTTCTCGATAACTTCTTTGCATTTGAAATCTCTAAATGAAGTTGAGAGAGCTAATAGTACTTCTCTTCAGAAAACTAAATGAATTCAAGTTTGCTGGGATTGAAAAGTGTCTTCACTTCAAATTGTTGCAGGGTTGCATTACCCAGTGGATTCTTAATGGGTTTGGTTTATTCGGAGCTCTCAAGTTCACTACTGATTGGAGCCCTCAGTTTCACTTTCCGTAAACTACTCCGTATATCACTAGTAATGATAGTATAACTCTTTCAAAAGAAAACGATGTATCGAAATAACTTTCACATTCTCTGTGATTCTGTCAAACATTTTGCTTGTACCTGCAGCATTTATCGCATTCTCTCAAGAATTTCAATGTGACACTTTGTAAGTAGGAAGGTAATATCACAATTTTGCATCATCAATGTTGGGTTCTTGACTTATGATAAATTACAATATGGCCTGTAGTACACCCAACACGCGGTCAGCTATTTCTTGACCAAACATTCTAGGCAAGGAGGATCCAATATCAGTCTCTATACTCTTACTCTTAAACAAACTATCCCTCCTCTTCAAATAATCCTTCTCGCCATCATCTGTAACAACTCGTTCACCAAATGCACTTAAGTCCAGCCATAACCGCAACACTTCTTTAGCCACATGACTCACATCATCCCTCAGGATTTGCTCCAATCTATCTCTTCCATTCAAGGCCGTATCCACACGAAACACGATTGCAGTCGGAGAGAAGACAGAACGAATATAAAGGGAGGGTGAAACATAAGGTTGAAATTCGCATATTTTGTCAAGGACTTGCCTTTGCTTATCTAGTCGCGTATCTTCATAAAATGTCTTCAGGTATTCAGGGTGAAGGATAAGGTCCTTACGAGGAGGCAAGTCAATGATTAGGACCAAAGATGTGGGGCTACTTTGGATGAATTCAATCACCAAATGGGGAGCATCTGTTGAGCTATTCATATACGATGACAAGCTTGTGATGTTCAAAGCTCCTCCTGTTGGTAATTGGCAATGTAACCAGGAACCTAATATAAAGTCGATCTGCACAAGTTTGCAGTAAAATGTCACAGAATTTGGTATTGTTAATAAAAACAAAAGCTTAAGAAACATAATTTTAGTGTTTCTTCATGAAACATCCCACAAGAATGTAGTCTACTTCTTTGATCAAGTGACTAAAGGAGTAAACTGACTATACCATGGGCTCATATATATTACCTTGATGATGCCTAATTAGATACTTTATCAAGGAAAAATGTGGAATTTCCATTCTTCAGCAACTATTTGGGCCTGGAACAATACACCTACACCAAGTTTCATTATGGGCTTCTGGCCATATGCATGAGATGATGAGATTCAGGATTCAACTCTATTATGTTCAGTGATTGAATCTCATAATAAGATAATATAAAACCTTATTCCATTCATTCGACTTGTATAGGCTTTTATTTCAATTTGAGGTCTTCCGAAATATTGGGTTGTTTTATGAATTTTCACATACTTCTCTTATTCTTTTACGATTTTAAGTGTAATCTAAAGATCTTTATGATGGTATTTTAAGCAAATCTCCTACTTCACACATATTACAACTTACCGTTACTTCCCTTGATTAGCCATCTAGGGTGGTGATTGGTAAGGGGTTCCTAGTTTAATGGTTTAATTGTGTGTTTGGAACGAACTTTTGTGTATTGAACTGATTGATAATCGTATGCATTCATTGCTGATAATCTTTGGTATTTATACAAGCTACTGACAGAATTATACCATACTTAGAACTCCTAGGTATGATTAACTCTATCTTTAATCTTAAAGATCTTATCTATCTAATATAGATTTTATCCTATCTAATTGTGCTCTTATTAGATTCTATCTTATCTTTTATTCTATACACCCCCTCAAATTGGGTCGTCAAATCTCCAACACCCAACTTGCACAATATTCTTTCAAAAACATTTGTCCCGACAGCTTTAGTCAGAACATTTGCTAACTGGTCCTATGATCTGCAAAACTGAAGACTGATAACTTTTGCTTGTAAGTTATCTTTTATGAAATGACTATCAACTTCTATATGTTTTGTTCGATCATGTTGAACAGAATTTTCAGAAATGCTGATAGCAGCCTTATTATCACAAAACAACTCACATCCATTCTCTAGTGGAACCCAAATTCAGAAAGCAACTTCCTAAGCCATAGGACTTCAGTGATTTCTTTAGCAATTCCTCTGAATTATGCTTTTTCACTAGAGACTGCAACAACTTTCTGTTTTTTACTCCTCTAAGTAACCAAATTTTCCCCTACCAGGGTAAAATACCCTGATGTTGATTTCCTGCTGTTCCGATCTCCTGCCTAGTCTCCATCTATAAAAGCTTCAACTTATAGGTGTCCATATTTGATAAATAACACTCCTTTCTTTGGTGTCTTCTTGAGATACCTCAAGATTTTGAAAACCACCTCTAAATGTGTCACCTGAGATTTATGTATAAACCTACTTACCACCCCAACTGCATATGCTATATTTGGACGGGTATGAGACAGGTAAATCAATTTTCCCACCAGTTTCTGATACTGGCTTTCATCAGTAGATTCTCCATTTTCTTCAATGTGTAACCCATGATTCACTACCATTGGTGTGTCTACTGGCTTACATTCTAGCATCCCAATTTCTGCTAAAAGATCAAGGATATATTTTCTTTGGTAAATGAAAATGCCTTGTTTTGATCTTAACACTTCAATTCCCAAAAAATATTTTAATCTTCCAAAATCTTTCATTTCAAACTCCTGAAACAACTTCTGTTTTAATTCCATGTTCTCATCCTTATCATCTCTAGTTATGGTCATCATCCACATATATGATCAGACAAGTGGTCAAATCACCTTTCTTTTTCAAAAATACAGTATGGTCAGAATTACTCTGGTAATAGCCAAACTTCTTCATTACTATCGTAAATCGACCAAACTAGGCCCTTAGACTGCTTTAACCCATATAAGGGCTTTTTTAACCTGCAACCTTTACCTTTTGAGAAGTTCTAAGAGAATCTTGGAGGTGCCTCCATGTACACTTCTTCTGAAATCTCTCCATGAAGAAAAACATTCTTTACATCAAACTGATGTAAATGGCATTCTTTATTAGCGGCTATAGAGAAGAGTACCCTGATAGTATTTATCTTAGCTACTGGTGAAAAATTTTTCGAGTAATCAATTCCATATACCTGTATGTACCCTTTAGCTACCAGTCTTGCCTTGTACCTCTCAATACTTTCATCAGCCTTATATTTTATCGTAAACACTCATCTGCACCCTACTGTCTTCTTATAATTGGGAATCAAACATCGCTCCCAAGTCTGATTCTGGGATAAAGCCTCAATTTCTACATCCATTGCTTTCCTCCGATGCTCATGTCTAAGTGCTTCTTCAACAGTTGAGGGGACTCTTTTTGTATACACCAAAGTGTTGAAAGCTATCGTTGAATGGGACAAATTTCCTGTAGGCATATTCTATACAAGATATCTCGCCTTCTGAGCTTCATATGAGGGATCACACCTCTTTAGAGGCACTCCTCGCGTGCTTCTTGGAGGTAACTGATATCCTCTCACCTGTTGTTCATTAGTCACATTTTCCTACAGTACTTCATTAATAGTAGTATCCGCTTCATCATTAGTATCAATTCTGTCATCAAGATGAGGTTTAGTACTTACTTCAGGTATTTGTAATTGTATTCCCTGGGACTCGATACTGAAAATGGTATTGAAGAAGGTGAAGTTTGTATTATGTAGGATGGGTTTTCACCAGTTTCTTCTTCCCCATAATTCCTCCCTCTCATCCACCAGAGATCGTCATCTGAATTCTCCCCCCGACATCGAAGTGTGGTAAAGTATTAGATGTGATGGTTTGTAATTGGGTTATCCCTTTTGTGTTGTGCCATAACCAACAAATACACACTTAGTAGCCTAAGGTTCTAGCTTATGGCGTGTCTTTTTTTGGCAGATGTACATAAACAACACAACCAAAGACACGAGGTTTTAATGAATGAACAGAGGGTGTAGGGCCAAAACTTCGAAGAGTATCAAGTGGGGTATGGTATTTGTGTTTTTTGGTAGGCAGGCGGTCACTAAGGTAATTGGCAGTAGCTATTGCCTAAAGGGACACCAGACTCTATCATCATAGCACGAGTCATTTCAAGGAGGGTTCGATTTTTTCGCTCTGCTACTCCTTTCTGCTGTGGGGTATCTAGGCAAGTGGTCTAATAGAGAAGACCATGGGTAGAGAAAAAGGTTTTCATAGCTTGATTTATAAATTCACCACCATTGTCAGATCGGAGAATAATTACTTTTGTTTGAAATTGGTTTAAAATCATGTGATAAAAGTTCACAAATATGCTACAAACCTCTGATTTACTTTTCATAAAATAAATCCAACTCATACGAGTACAATCGCTAATAAACAGGACATAATAGGAATAACCATGACTACCTAGCTCGGGGACAAGTCCTCACACATCAGAATGAATTAAATAAAAAGGTTTATTACTATGGCTAATACTATCAGAGTACGAATGTTTAAGACTCTTAGCACGGTAACAAGCATCACAGTTAAAAGTCATTTGATCTAGCAACAGAGGGAAAAAGACGTTACAATTACCCTAAAGACGGATGACCCAAACGTCGATGCCATAGTTTGATCCGATCTTCAACTAAACTTGACACTACTCCTGCATCACCCTGTTTAGATACTGGCTCTATGTTCTCAGTACCATGTCCAATGATCTTCTCTGAGCATCCTACACAATACAATAATCGGAAGTTAGTAAGACGGTACACCCCAACTCTTTTGTGATGCGACTAACAAACAATAGTTTATATGAAAAATCTGGAATGTAGAGGCAATTATTTAAACGAATTTTTTCTCCAAATTCAACAGTGTCGACCCCTTCTACATTCATAAATTCTCCATTTGCATTTTGTATGATGGTTTTATTGGAGTTTGAGAAATCGAGGAAATCTTCTCTGTCATTAGTCATAGTATCTGTAGCGCCACAGTCAAAGATCCATTGACTTTTTTTTGCTTACATGACACGCGACTATATTTCGGTATTTTTGTGTAATGGGTCGAGTGTATGGGTTTGGATTTCTGGGTTTTGGGTAAAGCATGATATTCGTTTGGCTTTAAATTTTTGTGGGCTAGGGTAGGAATTTAGGTGGCTTGGGCCCGTTGATGTTTGGGTTGCTGAGGAGGTTGAGGTGGTAGCACGGGTAGGTTTTAGAGGGATTAAGTTAGGTGGGATTTTTTTAGGGTTAGATCTAGGTTTTGTCCTCCGATTCCCCTCATTATCTTCTTCCTCCCGTGGCGCCGTTTTCACCTCTCTTTCTTCATCTTGCTTTGTGTCTCTCTCTGCTACCATGGAAGTTTTGCTCTTCCTTGTGTCCTCTCCTCGATTCACCCCTTTTTTTGTTCTCAGTCCACCAATCGCGATACCCAATAAGTTTGAAGCATCCCTCCTTAGTGTGCCTCGTCCCCCCCGCAATGTGTGCACTTGAGCTTGGATTGTCCTTGTTGCTACGCCGGAATGATGATTTGCCTGACCGGAGCTTCGTAGTCAACCCACTCCCCACTCCATCCGGGGAAGGTAGGTAAGGTTAGCCCTGCTTCATTACTCCCCTTCTCGTTAACTTACGCCTAATTGTATTGTATGCTATATCAACGAATGGTAAAGGATCTTGATTTACAAGATTTTTACGGTCCTTGTCAAAAGAATCATCCAACCCTGCCAGAAATTGATAGAGGCGGGTTTGCTACTATAGTTTGTTGTATCTTGTTATGTCTTCAGGGCACACCATGAGGTTAGGTATCCTCATGTCTATCTCCTTCCATACTGTGATTAATTTGTTGTAATAAACTTTCACCGGGTCATGGCCTTGTCTGATTGAATTTGATTTGGTGGCTAAATCAAATATTTGTAGCCCATCACTTGCGCTACTATGAACGGCTTCAATTCCCATCCATAGTTCCCAGGCTATTGTGTAATCCCAGAATTGGTTTACCAAATCTGAATCAATGTTTTCAATTATCTATGTCTGGACAATTGATCGCATTGGCTCCATTGGATGTACTCATCGGTGTCAATGGATGGTGGGAGAGCTGTGATGTGCTTGAGCCTCCCCTCCCTTCGATCGCCATGGAAATCAAGTGAACCACTTCGCGTAATTTTGATGGCTTAATTTTTCTAATACAACCCCTGATCCACCGTGATTGTCAGGGCTCCTGTTCAACTTTTCTAGAAGTTGAGCCATGGTTACGGGTGTGTCTTCGGGGTTCTTTGGTGGTTCATTCATGATAATATAAAGTCCTTGGTAGATGACGAGACTTTATTGCCAGAAAAACCACCGTGAAACCCACCTGAAAAACCCCACTGCTCTTATACCAAGTTTAATAGTTTAATTGAGTGTTTGGAACGAATTTTGTGTATTGAACTGATTGATAATCATATGTATTCATTGTTGAAAATCTTTGGTATTTATACAAGCTACTGAGCTATACCATACTTGAACTCATCTCAATGATCCTATCTATCTAATACTGATTTTATCCTATCTAACTGTGCTCTTGTCAGATTCTATCTTATCTTTTATTCTACATTCCTATATGTCTCAAGTTCTGAACTGAGCTACACTGTTTGAGAGGGGAAAAACTTTATTAGACCCGTCGGGTCGGGTATTACCATATCTAATAGTGATGGTTGGTAATACAATAGTATAACTCTAGCAATATTTAGAAAACTTTAATATTCTAGTAACAGTGAATTTATAATCTAGTGGATAGATGAACGGTGAGAGTGCCTAAAGCATTCACTAGATTACCAACACAATTAAGCATAAAACTACCAACTAGGCAGCTACGCTATTTTCTACAGTAGCAAAATTTCATACTATCATACATATTAGTTGAGCTATGAATTTATCATAACAGTAGTGCTACAACTGGAAATAAAGAGGTGTAAAGTGAGTGAGTGTACAGAGGAGGATGGAGCGCCGGATCGTAGTAGAAGGGAAGCATGGGCGGTCCCACTTTGATTTTGGAAGTACTGGACATCCTGCGGAAGGGTATATGGAAGGAGCAAGGAATCGAGGCGGCTTTCCACCGTCGATATCATATCAACCATCAGATCTTTGATGGGTGGTGATACGTAAGGGAAATCCAGGAATTTTGGCCGTTCATTGTCCATCTGGTGAGCTGGTTCTGATACTTTACAACGAGTAAGAAATGAGGAAGGATACCTCAAATTGGGTAGTGAAGGAATGGAAGAATGGGAAATTGTGAATGATGATAGTGATGTTTTTGAGGTGAGAGAAAGAGGAAAGTAGGAGAAAATGAGAGCCATACGTATTTGGTCTCAAATTCTCTATGGTGTAATTGGTCTCACAATATAAATGGAGTGTACATCAATGAATGGGCTTCCATACACATTATCCATGATAGGCATGGATACATGACCTTGGGCTAGTATACAACTTATTTTAAAAAAAAAATATGAGTATACATCTATGAATGGGCTTCCATACATTATCCATTGATGGGCATGGATGTATGACAATGGGCTAGAAAATTTGTATACTCATTATCACCTAAATTTTAAATGCCCCCTCTTATGTATTCCATCTTACATATTCTATATATAAACGTGTGAGAGTATATTAAGTTGTTTTATGTGAGAGGATGCACAAAAAATCTAGATACTCCGTTACGCATCTAAATATTAGAAAGTTCCAAGAGACAGTTTCGAGCCATAATTGTTCAATGAGAAACTCATGGTTCAAAAAAATTTCCAAGCCATAATGCTTCTTCGCTTTAAATTATTCCAACATAGGGAGAATAGAAGCTTACGTGGTGTAAAGGGAAATAGAGAAATGGTCAAACTACTCGTAATATTAGAAACTCTAGTAGATGGGGGGGGGGGGGGGGGTGGTTGAACGTTAACTTCAACTATATGTCACATATTGTGGTCCAATTTGCAAGTGTCCAAGGTTAATTATATTAAAAAAAAAAAAAAAAAAAAAAGCCACAAATGTAATAATATAGACATCCAATTGATTTCAGGTTGGGACTTTGTAATGAAATCGTTGGCATTTTGGTATTAGTCAAACACGAATTATCAGTAGCTGTAACTTTAAAGGAAGTTGAATTGAACACATTATGAGCAAGTTGGATTCCAAGATTATTCATATATCAATAGGTTCTTCACAATTTCCCCTCCCCCCAAATAAACTTGATACAAAGAACTATACATATTTATCAAATACTTGTAACCAACAACTAGTCAAGTTTTGCTGTAGTTGCTGTGTTGTATATTTCGAACTTGAACAAGCCATTACTAGCTAATTCGCAAGTCTCTTAGCAGTATGCACCAAACATTTCTTAATTTCAAAGCTCAAAACGTATATTATATCTACGAAGAGTGGATAAACACGTAGTCATGGACTTGTTCAACGAACCTTGATGACCTTTCGACGACATCCAACCATGTTAAAGCCCAAGTTGGAATTATTGCTCCCTTGAAAATCATAACATCTCCCTCTTTTCTTACCATCCTCAACCCCACCATCTTTCAACCATACACCAAACAATTTCAATCCTTCTTTTTCTTCATCATCATCAACACCGCCGAAGTCCTCTTCGCCAACTAACTCCTCTTTTCGGGACCCACTCGCTACATCATCCACCATTCCCTCATGTAGGAGCCGATTGATCTTATCAGGGCTCACCTTCAAATGGGCCGTCAGAAATCCCATCAGCTCTTCACATTGCTTCTTCGTCTTGACAAGCTCCGAGTTCAGCCTCTCATTGTCTCGTCTCAGTTTCTCGTTCTCCCCTGATAAGTCCGCTATCTCCACAGAACCCGGTGATGACGTAGATGTGGACCCCACATCATCCCCTGAAACAGAATGAGAGCCACCTGCGACGTTGACTTTCCCGCTAAGTGTGGCCTTCCGCCGGCGAATGTCCGAGAGGAGGTATTTCTTGCCTTTCACGAAGTTGTCGTTGGCAAATTCCCACTTGTCCGGCACGATTTTGCGGAACCCCTGAGATCCAAACACATACACGTTTAGTCATGCACTCATTGCGTTCGCCGTCAATATGGACAAATCACTACAACTACGTAGAAAACTTTACCACAAAAAGTAGAAGATCCAGTAAAAGAATAGCGTAATACTACTAGTAGTGCACAACTGCACACCATAAGTCGGCAAATATTTTCTTATACAGTGTGTCCACAGACTATTACTCCTCTAGTCTCTAAATATTTGGACGCGTTATTTTAAAGTTTGAAAGAGAAAAATTTGATGACATCAATTATAAAAGTTAAAGTTAATTAATAAGTGGTATAACATTATCTAATTTAAATAAGATGAAAGTATTCTAAATATACTTGTTTTTTATATTAGACAAATAATTAAAGATGGAGTACACCACTTATTTATATAATACAAAGCGTAATTATATCATATTATACTTTCTTTATTTTTTGACTATTTTAACTAGAGGTGGGCACGGGCCTGTCTAACCTCGTGTTGTGTTGTGTCATGTCATGTCATGTCGTGCTATCTTTTCCTGAAACTCGACCCATGGCTCAGCACGGCCCACATGCCTAGCATGCAATGTCGTGTCGCGTCTCATGCTAGCCTAGTTTTTTTAACAAAAAATAAAAATAAAGTATATAATAGAATTGAAAAAAATAATTTTAGATAATTTAAATTATATTATAAGAACATAATAATATTAGAAATAATAATAATATTAATTATAATAGTAATAATAATATTATTACTAATAATAAAAATATTAAATAATACTAAAAGTATTAAATAATACTAAATAATAGCGTACTTCGCGTCGTGCCTCGTGTCAAGTTGGTGTGCTGCTCATGTGCTCACGTCGTCTTTATGCCTAAATTTTTTTTCTGTATGCGTCACACTCCACCGTGCGTGCTCAGGCTAGACCCATGCCCAGCTTTAGTTTTAACATAGGAATAATGCACGGATTTTTAAAAGATAAGATAATTGAGAAAAACTAAAAGAAAGACTCATGTAGAGTTGTAGATTGAGAGACAAAGAGACGGAGAGATTTTACAAATAAGTATGATCATATATAACTTATGAAACTTTCCACATATAAACTACTTGAAATATTTTTGAATCGAATAAAGTACATTTCCCTATGTTAGGCACTCATCCAAGTGTACAATTCTGCCTTTATGCTACAAAATGTCAAAATATATCGACAATCGATTATGAGAGAATCTATATAGCTGAAATTTTGTTCCTTCTAATAATTTCGCAAGATTGAAACTTGAAAGACATATTTTATATGATTCTTTTCAAAATAAAATCTTAGAAAGTGTCTATTAAAAAAAAATCCTCCAAACTTTTAGATACTCCATTTTATTTACATTTTTACCACTTTTCAAACATTTTTGTTAATAATTTTCCTATTTTTACTTTATTCACCTCATAAATAGTAAATTCCCTTATTCTCTCTATATAATCCCACTAAATAATTCCACTTCGACCATTTAATAACAATAAATCTCTAAATAACTTCATCTTTCTTATTTAAAAAGAAAGATAACACTCAATTTTCATTTTAACCCTTTTACTTGCTACAATACGACATTAACGAATGGAGGGGTGAAGGTATATATAGGAGTAAAGATCAAATGTAAAAAATATTAAGAGAGTTCCATTTTAAAAGCTTCACGTATAATATTTTATAGGCTTATTAGAAACTTCAACAATAAGCATATTCTAGAACATGAAGTATGAGTGGGAAGATATAAGAACATTGATGAAAGACTCTATCTTTTCTGTACCAAGTTATTACAAGTTTGTTGACAATACTCTCTCTACCTTAACGTGAAAGATTAGAGAACTGCAACACCACTCCATAATATGCCCATTGCCCAGTCCAAAGTGACTATGACACGAACATCACATATTATAGACAATACATGTCTCACTTTCAATTCCACTAACCTTTAAATATAAGAAGTTTTCCAATCCACCCTCAAAAACTTAAATTTTGTCTGGAAAGTAAACATTTTTAGTTACATTTGGTGGATAAAAAATAAAGATAGCAACCCCCGAATTTTCCTTCACAATGTGTATTACTTTACGAGGTGTAGTTGATAGGAAAGCAACTTTAAGGAAAGATAGTTACTAATAGTGAATTTGTAAGACAGTGTCCGATACTTTCGCGAAAATTCTTACGGAGTGAGATATATTTGAGTGATTGTTGATGCGTATTTTGAAAAAGGAACAAATTCTCCAATTTTCACTAATTCATAAACAATACGGAATTTTGTCATAAAATTTCCACGTACTTGATCTCACTCAACAAACATCCATGAAAATCGACCGATGATCTTACTCTACAAATTAAACATCATGTAATCGTCACAATACTAGTACGTGACTACAAATTATACCATCAACGTAACTACTAATTTCGAATGACGGAGTATACTAATGGAAGTGAAGGAGTAAGAAAGGAAAACTTACATAGGTGTTAAGCTGGCGAACGAAGCTAGAAAAATTATTGTGCTTGAAGTATTTAGGCAGCAAATCCTTTGCAAATTCAGCAGTATTCCACACAATAAAGGTAGTCCCTCTCTCTCCCCACGAAATCACATCATCTGAACTCGAATCATCCACCATCTCATACGTCTTCGTCAGAAATGGTGCCGGAATCGACCTTTGCCCCATTTTCTTCAACTACTCTAAAATCTAATATTTCTAAAACAATTTGAATAAAGTCTGCTGATCTTAATTGATGAAATTCCTAAGTAAAACTCAATAAAAAAAAAGAAGAGGATGAAAGATTTGGGATTCAGAAGGAGGGAGAACAACTAAAAAGCAAAAGGGCAGTTAAAAATTCCCATCCCCAACAATAAAATCCAGAAAGAAATGAACCGGAATACATGATTTTGGGTGCCTCGGTGTTGTGTTTTCCTCTGTTTTTGCTACTACATGAACAAAGAAGAAGAAGAAGAAGAGAGTAGTTGAATTTGCGGGTTCATATTGGAAATTTCATGTGAAAATGCAAATGGGTTGAAGTCGGGTTTGAGTAAGGTTCTTAATTTAAAATAGAATAGGGGAAAAAGGACAAAATTGAGAAGAGAGAGTTGAGACAGTGACATGACGAAACAGGGGTGTTCTAGAAAGCTTCTGTTACTCTGTTTTCCAATTTATATATTGGATTTTATTCCAAAGTCATGTTGAAAAAAACCAAGTATTTAAAATGTTTCCCCACTTTCCTCAGCTTTGAAATATGTTAATGGTTGTTGAAGTTGGCAACAACTACTACTTACGTACTTAGATAAAGCCGCGTCATGTTGACGTCTCTAGGAACTTGTAAGAATATTATTCATTTTGCCAGCTTAGAAATAAATTCATACGGAATTGCTAGGCCATGAACCCTTTCTTTTGAAAATAAAAAACATGTTGTAACCTATATTATTCATGTGTTTATTTGGTTGACATGTAATTGTATAACAAGTTCAATTTTTTAGAAAGTCAAAGCTTGTTAGGTTGCTTGACTAGCATGAGCACTAGAAAGTTAGGAAGTTATGTTTTTCACAAGGTGAAAAAGTTACTTATCTAGTCTTCTCTAGGTAAGTGGCACTTTTTATGAGAATTTCAACTTCCTTATGGATATCCAAATACTTTTGCAAACTCATATTTATATGTAGATGTAATTTCACAAAAATTGCAAATCCATGGGATCATATGAGTAATGAAACTATCACTGGAGTTATGTTCTCCTCAACTTATTTAAATAAATTTCAAGAAAAATAAACTAACGTTAACAAAAAAAATATATACAAATATAATAAACTCAACAAAAATAAGTTGAGGGGTATATTGTCTAAATTAATACATACATAATAAATCTACGATAAGAATATAACATGCAAATAATTGAAATTTAAGGAACTTTAATTAAACAATAGAACGGATGAAGACTCGTAGTTACAATTTTGTAAATGATGTTTCAACGAATTTTACTTTAGTAGTTAGGTATTAGGTTATGTTAAGGAGTAATTGACTTACTTAGTTCATTTATTTTATTTTATCTTAATTTATTTTGTCTAAATTAATTTTATTTTTGCTAAACTTATTTTATTTTAAATGAAAATAATTTATTTTTCCAAAAATAACTTAAAAAATGAATAAACTAGATCCTAGCTAAACAAAAAAAAATTGAAGGCATTGATAAAAAAAAAAAAAAACAATTCAATGGATTGTATCGTGATGATTGAAGTTAGACAAGAATCTATATAAATTAAGCGATACAAAAGATTGTCAATAATTTAGAAATGAATAGAAAAGGTTTATTGGTTCTACAACAAACGTTGGTCAAGTTGGTTTTTACATAAATTGAAAGATGGACTCACAAATCATAATACTAGAAGTAAAAAGAAGTGGAACACACATATTTCAATTGAGGATAAATTGTACAAATTTGACTGGTGAAGTAAAGAGGTGCGAAAAGGGCTTGCGATATTTTAGTATATCCTTGAATTGTCAAATAAGTGGTGCAAAGCACATTAGCACAAGCTATAATTCCACAGAGAGGAGTTTGTCGAGTCGTATTATTTTGCTTTCTGTGTTCATACTTTCCATGAAAACGAAGGTTCTCGTCACATTTCGAACAAGTGTGGATATGATAATTGATCTAGATTTGAGCCACGTGTACAGTTTGGGCGGTAAAACAATCAATCATTGGTGGAAACAAAAGCAAATCTCTAGTCCAGTACTCCACCTAACCCATTCTATTGCATATGGAATGGTTTATCATGCTACGGTTTTAATGCGTGTATCCCAAAGATTTTGCTCCAACAAAACCTTCTTTCGGCTTCGAAAGTGACTCCATAATTCTTGAAGATTTCTTGCTTTTGATCAGGATATCATTACTCCGTGACATTGCATGGCCTTACCACTATCAAAAAGATACATACTTTACTTGGAAAGAAAATCAGACCCAAACCAAAATGAGTTCATCCTTATGTATTTAGGTAAGTCAAGTGTTTAGAGATAATTAATTTCGAGTTTCAACCAAATCATTGGTAACCAAAATTCAAAATATTATTTGGATTAGCAAATGAAATTTATCTAATCTTACAGAATTCTTTTGATAAGTACATTATTATCTTTTTATATTTTTGTGAGAATAAAACAAGTCAATATTCTTTTATTTTTATTTAGTGTCGAAAGTGTCAATGAAGGAACTCTGGAAGAAACAAGAGTTGCCATTGTGGACTAAGACCCCTCTAACTTATCCTTACCCAAACAAATTAAAAAAAAATTCTCAGTGAAATCCAAAACTCTAACCATGAGTGAGTCACCAGCTCAAACTGTAGAAAGGGTATAGGTAGGAGTTGCTAATCACTATAGCTGGAAGAGAAGTAAACTCCATTTTGTATAAGTAGCTTAGTAGTAATTAAATAAAAAACACATATATCCTCCAACCAACTACTTCAATTTTTCTGCGCAGCTAACAGCTAATCATGCATGAAAATACCATTACCTCTAAGGGCTAATTACAGTACCTACGTATCAACACTTGCTAATGGATATCATTAGAAGTTGGAATCCTTAGCTTATCATGACTACTCTAATTGCTTCTACTTCCATCCAGGTGGAATCTATGAGTCTGCGCAACCTGATGAATGAAAATAATTGGGATACGGATTTGTAATTTGAGTTGACAAAGGAAACAAGGGAATGGAACGAGCTTCAACTGCCTCTGCTGTAGTTTGACGACCTAGTGTTTTTTCTAACCACATGGCCCGTTGGTGCACGTAATGCATGTAACACGAGTTTTGATTTGAACGACTTCCACGTTTATACAACGGCAAACAATTATTGTTGCCTAAGCATTTGTCCTTTATCCTTTCCGTCCAATAATCACCAGGTGAAGATTGGAGACCATTAGTGCATTAGGTGTGAAAGACAGGATTTCAGTGAACTCCTCATGTCTATTTCACTGAGGCTCTCTCCGAGACAGTGCCATTATACTTACCTAACTTAACTAGGGATCTCATTCGAAGGATGTAGATTGCAAATCCATTATACTTCAATATCATTAAGCCGTTAATAGAGATTAGAACAAGTGTAGGCATGTTGCATGTAAAAGTCAGATAGTTCCTCCCTAATTACATATATATTCCTAAAATATTTATTAGATAAAATTTAAAATTATAGAAAACAAAGTGATCGTTAGTTGAGTGAATATATTGTTGTATACTTTGAAAAATGTTTGCAAAAGTGCTTGGATCATGAGATTGACAAATAGACGCACCTCTTCACACTTAAAAATTGGTAATCTCTACGATTCTCATGTCGTGAGTATGTTAATCCCAAATCAACATCAGAAGAAAGTTTAGTGGTTTAATACTCAATTCGAATCTAATTTATCCAACCTATATACCACAAATGATTATCATTCATATATGCCTAGGCACCACACCACACTAATTTATGAGTGTCCCTTATAAGAAATAGTTTGATGCAGCCATGGAGGTATCATGAACTTACTTAAAACCTTCAAGTACCATAGGGAACCCCTTTGTTTATATGTGGCATATATTTTTTTTCAACTAGACAAGAAGAATGTATTCAACTCGAACTAATTTTATTTCTAATTCATCAAAAAAAAAAAACTTTGGTAAAAAGTTGTTTTCTTCCTTTTGAGGGTGATTTTATTTCTCTAGTGGACATTTTATATGCACGGTATGATAGACATTCAATTTAATAACAGCAAACGAAGTAATAGGTGATAAGACTAACAATGACCAACATATGAGTAGAGGCGTAGAACTAAAAAAAAAAAAGTAACCTGATCCAACCAATTCATTCAAAACTAACAGTCATCTGATTTCATTATATCCATGTAATTGGGTTTTCAAAATAACCCAACCAATTTCTAATTTCAAAATAACACGTCCAATTAGACTTGACAATGCATGAATTCGAGCACAATTCAAAATCAACTGAAAAAACCCGACACCTAGTTTGGATATGATAACTCTAACTCGCACCTAATTTGATGAGAATTATGATAAACCCAACCCAATTAAATCTGGCATCCGATTTGACATGACCCGGATTTCTAACTGAGATCCAACTATAATTGACCCAATTAGACCCGATATCTAATTCTAACTGAAATTCGATTGACCACATATTACCTGAGATTAGGGATGTTCATTAACAAGTACCCAGATTTTGGCTACCCAAAAACCCGGATTCTCGCTTTGTCTTGTGGTTCCAACGCGGCTCTTAATCTTACCCTGAAAATTCTTTGGGTACCTGAAATTTTTGGGGACGAGTAACAGGGGATTTTTTCTACAAAAAAATATTAATTTTGTTAATTTTCCTTTTCGGAGTCCCCCTTTGTTATCACGGTTCACAATGCTTATCTACCAAATGACTTAGCTCCTCCATCAATTCGTCCATCTCCCGCAACTTATAACTCATATGGCAATACCAATTTCATTTAACATGAACTAAGGTGTACAACTGCCCAACCAAGATTCGATTCCATGGTCGGGAGCTGGACAATTCAGGTAATATCATTTCCATAACTTGCCACTCCCTCCTTTCTGCTGAATTCCTCCTTACCCCAACGCCTGTACCGAATTTCCAGAGCATCTTGAACCGCTTTTATATGCAACTTCAAATCTTGGTCGAGTCCAGGGAGTTTAACTTGTTAATATTTGATATTCCATCTGGGATTCCTCCTTCCAGCTCATTATTTGACATATTCCAAAAGTTCCTGTAATTGTTCGCTCTCTACTTTTCCACTCCATTATTGAATTTGGTTGAGAAATTGAGTCAGAGCGAGATGGTGAGAAAATCCAAAAAGGTAAATTAATGTTTGAAACCGTACTTTAAATAAATTAACCGAGCATTCAGATACCAATAACTATAAGCAAATATGACGGCCCATTACTCAACCTGCTTTCGCCCCTTCTGTCGGGTTGGAATGTTGGACACCCGACCTTAAAAAACACAAAAATAATTTAAATTTCCGATGATTATATGCCGGGTAATTTAGATCAGTATTTGAGTAGAATTTCCCTAAAGGCCCATCCTTGTGGTGACATAATTAAACCTGTGATTTTGATTTAACCCAACTCAACGAAGTTAAGGATTTGTCTTAATCATCCTAATGCGTAATCTTATACGTATAAGATGGTTAGGACTTGATATACATAAATGATACATGGCTCATTATTATCCAATTTAAATAATCTAGTTATTGCTTCAACTAGAACAACCAAGAACTAAATTTAAGACGAATTCTAATGACATAATTTAAAGCATAATCTGGTTTTTGTATATTAGAGAATATGAAATAGGAAAGAATACCCTCTAATAATTTTAAATATAAGGTTATAATTAAACATGAGACTCATCATATTCAACCCAAGTTGAGCTTGAAACTCATTCTAAACCCAAAACTCTCTTTATCCGAACTCAACCCATACTTGAGACTTATCCAACCTTAGTGATTGAGTCGCATCTCAATGCTTATCTAATCCGAACTTGTCCCGTACTCAAGACTCATTCAATACGAACTTGACCCATACTCGAAATTATCTGGTTCAAACCCAAACTTATTCAATCCCAACCCGACTTGTACTCAAAGCCCGCCACTCGAATTTACCCGTACGTAGAGCTAATTTGATCATATTATGACCTGAACCCAAAATAATTGGTACAAACTTGCTCTCAAACCGACCCAGCTCAAAGTAAATCAAGAATGAACCAAAACTAAAAATTTCAGACATCACTTGAATCTGAAGTAACCATACCCTAATTTAAATTCAACGATAATAGACACACTGACATGATATTAATGAGCACCAACATCACCCGACCCGGTTTTACTGCTATACATATGAGCCATACCATGATGTGGGCCTAAACCTAAGTGATAACTGGAATATACAGGCCCAGCTTGGGCTTTGTCTTGCCTGATCAGATAAGGCCCATAACCAAGTAAACTTTGCGTTCTAGCACACTTGCCACGACTGCCATATCATTTTATTCACGTCTATTTAGTTAGTTGAGCAATGCATTTTATTCACGTCTATTTAGCTAGTTGAGCAATGCATGTACTCTACGCTTTCACACTCTCAATCTCTCTCCCCAAACTTACTCCTTCAATCGGGTTTACCATCAATATATAGCTCCATTTCCCTTCAGCCGTGTTCATCAATGGTGGCCTTTTACCTTGTTTACCTCTCATCAGTTGCTCTATGCCTCCATCTCCTCCTCATTCTCCGTCTTCTCACAGTATGCAACGCCGACCCCACACTCACTCTCCAACCCGAATCCATAATCAAATCTTTTCTCTTTTGGGTCAATCATAAATCAACCCCTAAATATTTTGTCTTTTTTATTTTTAAAGATGTAGGTATAGTCATATTACTTATGATGATATATATTCATTACTATAAGCTACCGATATATATATATGCTTCTTAGTTGTTAGAATAGCGGAGGAGTGGGTGGAGATAGGAACAGATGAAAGTGGTGCTGGTTAGGTTGTGATGTTTTGTAATTGGTTGAGGTTGTGGTGGTGGTGGATTGATGCCAAAGATTCGTTGGATAATAATTCTAGTGTGTGGAGTAAGGGGCAATGTTGGATGGCAGCGGTGTTGGAGAACGGGAGGGAAGGAAGCTAGTGGACGATAAATCTTTTGAGTTAATTGAGGAGTACGTAGAGAGGAGCACTAAATAGCGATAGTCTCCCGTGGTGGCGGAGGAAGAAATATTCCAGTTTTGGGCACGACCGACGATGGACTAGGGTAGCCAATGAATAAGGTTGAATGAATGGATGGAGAAGGAAACTACGCGATCCCTCCGATTGTTCACAAATGTTCAGCTCCAATGCTTTAAATTATGGCTATACGTAGGTGAAAGAATAACTGTTTTTACAACCATATTCATATAAATAGCAATTAACGGGTAAAGCAAGACTTTAAGCGATTTAACGAGCCTTAATAACGTATATTGACATTTGGATATCGAATTTTTGATACAAAATCTCACTAACCCCAGGGGAGAGCGTGTCGTACTGATCCAGAGCGGAAGGAGAGCTTATACCGATCCTACCAGGAAGGTCTGAAGCGAAGGAGAACATGGCGGGAGTGATTGTAGTCACCCGGAGAATTGTTTGCACTGAGTTACTTACGGAATATCAAAGAGTCGTCCAAGAGCACTTCGGTTGAGACAAAAAGCATAATATAAAGGCACAAATTAGACAAGAAAAATAAAATACAAGCTAGGTTATTAGATAGGATTTTTAAAACATTGGTATAAAAAAGAATTTCCCAAAAATAAAACTAAATAACTCTTGGGACATTCTTACGTGCATGTATATGTTTCCCGTTCCATCACATATCCTCAAAGAAACAAAAAGATGAATACTTGGATTTTGGAGCATCAAATCTGTACATATTGCAAATTTACGATTACATGGATGATTATTCTATGAACAATTGAGATTGCCAGCAAATATAATCTATTATAAAGAATACAGCGATTCTTATTTAAGTGATATATGTCTCCCATTACAGGTATAGTACGTACTTTGGGAGTTTGGGGGTGGGTGTATTAGATTTGTATCTGTTACATTAGGACAACTTTGATTTCCTATAATGTTTAATGTAGAGCACGGAGAGTTGGAGACCCTCACTGTCCATAAGTTCCAGTTCCATGTATACACCATTTGTGAGTATTGCGACCATCTTTTCTCCCTGTCTACTTGCGTTGTATTTGTGCTCCACCACTATTACACCCTCTTAGCCAATAAAGGATTTTCATTTCCCTCTTTCCAGCATTTCCAAATCATTAGGTCTCCCTTAAGTGTTAATTCTATCATCCTAGAAGTATTTAGTAACCGTAGGAAACTCAATGATGGTATGTTCAGGATCAATGTATTTAGATGTTATCCTTATAAAACGTACTTGCAGTTTCTATCTTCTCTCATCGCCTAATTAACCGTTTGATGCCATGTCACCTGGACACGTGGCATGTGACTGGATTTTTCCCCAACTGAAAGTATGATATGAAGTATTCAATATAACATAAACAAAATAAAACTTAAGTCTTTATTAATTCCGATGGATTTGAAGCAAAAGCCTAGATATATGTTTTATCTAGCTAATTACAAATATTTCCTTGAAAAAAGTTAATTTTAATTAATAAAAATCTTATATACATAAAATTGTATCCCAACTTTTGTAGTTATATACCAAAATTATGGTTTTATGGGCTTCGACAAAAAGAATCATAAGTAGTTGCTCACTTATAAAACACAAACCAAAATCATGCATAATACTCCGCAAGTACTGAAGCTACTTGATTACCAAAATCTGATAGTGGACCCCACCTCCCCGAACTTGAAGCAGCTATAAATTCATACCTTCTTAAACACGCTACCCTTGTTTCCTCCAACACAGATTGTACACACCCTCTTTTCCATACTTCTCTTCCACATTTCCAGTTTTCGCTCTCACCTCAACTCAACTCCACTTCCATTACTATCTCATCTCACAAAGTCACAACCTTACCTATTAACAACAATCTACGCTAACCATACACTTTCTCGTCACCTATTTATATATTCCAACCTACACTGCACATTTCCCTGATAATGGTCGATGTGGACCGTAGAATGATCGGTCTTAACCCCGCTCATATCGCCGGCCTACGTCGCTTATCAGCTCGAGCCGCCTCCGGTCTATCTCCTCCAACCCCTCTCCCTTCCCGAGTCTCTCTCTCATCCCTCGCCTCCAAATTCATCTCCCACCTTAAATCATCCGGCATCCAAGTCCAAACCGGGTTAACCGACTCCGAGTTCGCCCGCTCCGAGGCCGAGTTCGGCTTCGCATTCCCACCTGATCTTAAAGCCGTCCTCCAAGCGGGCCTCCCCGTCGGCCCGGGCTTCCCCGATTGGCGTTCTCCTGGGGCCCGTCTCCATCTCAAAGCCCTCATCAACCTCCCTATCGCCGCAATCTCTTTCCAGATCGCGAAGAACTCCCTCTGGTCCAAATCATGGGGCCCACGTCCCTCTGACCCGGAAAAGGCCCTTAAAATCGCGAGGACCTCACTCAAACGGGCCCCACTCTTGATCCCCATTTTCAACCATTGTTACATCCCCTGCAACCCGTGCTTAGCTGGCAACCCGGTATTCTACGTCGACGAGAACCGAATCTTCCGTTGCGGGCTAGACTTGTCCGACTTTTTTGAACGCGAGTCCTTAACAACTTCTATTACCTTTGACAACATCAACACCACTTCACTTCAGAAACAGAGATCCTTTAGCGGATCATCCACATCTTCGTCCTCGTCATCTTCCTCGTACTCAAACTTCTCTCGGAAGTCCCTCGAAGGTTCTAGAACACCCCGATGGGTGGAGTTCTGGAGCGACGCCGCTATCGACCGTTGTAAAAGAAACTCAAACTCATCCTCTTCACCTGACAGATTCTTCGACATGGCGAAGTCGGAAACACCCAAGTGGGTTCAGGATTACGTTAACCAAATCGGGTCGGTTTTAAAGGAAGGTGGATGGGATGAATCCGACGTTTCAGAGATCGTCCACGTGTCAGCTTCGGGATTCTTCGAAGGAGGTGAGATGGTATTGCTGGATAATCAAGCCGTGTTAGATGCTCTACTACTAAAAGCGGACCGGTTTTCGGATTCGTTAAGAAAAGCAGGGTGGAGCTCCGAGGAAGTAATAGATGTGTTGGGGTTTGATTTTAGAGTAGCGGAGGAGAGGAAACCGGTGAACAAAATGTCGCCTGAGCTTGTTGAGAAGATTGGGAAACTAGCAGAGTCGGTGTCCCGGTCGACGCAAAAATTTGGTTTAGCAGCGTCATAATTGGCGGGGTTACAGGTTACAGGTAACTGCGCATAGATATTCTTTTACCTTTTTCTTTAATTATTTTTTCATTTTACTCAAATAATTGCTGGATTATTATTAATAGTAACCATAGGATTATGATTAGTCTCTCATTCTGGCAAAACGAAGTGTAGAAAGAGGGGAGATTGCTCGGTGTTGTATTAAGAAATAAAGGAAAGCGAATATAGGGAAAACTAAATAAGAATAGTAGTTGAATATATGAATTTGAATAATGTATCAATGAATATACTTCTTAAAATTACTCCTTGTGTTACTTGGTACTCCGTTACAGCCTAATATGTCAATGTATGTTGTTTATCTAGAAAAAAAAAGTGGATTAGTGAGTTGGGTTTTGTAAAATTGTAAGTATGGGATGCACGTGTGCGTCCTTTATGGAAAAAAGAGACGTTTAGGGGTGGGACCCAAGAAAGAGGAGGGACAAGTTTAAGTGCGTTGGAACAACTATTTCACCGTGAAAGATGCTCAGTTCTACGGACATTGCAAGATGCTAAATGTGGGGTAAGTCGTAAGCGACAGTTCTACGGCGTCCTATGTTGAATTGGGAACTCTGTTGTCGTTTTTGCTTATGAGACGATGAATATATATTTTGTTGATCATTTAGGGTTGTGTCAATAGTAAGCCGGATTATTAATGGATTTGTCACGATGTGCTTTTAGGACTTAAAGGGTCTACTTATTTTATATAAAAAAAAAAAAAGAAAAATAGTTTGGATTCTTGCTGTATTCTTCAAGCTTCACTTCGAGTGTTGGCATTCCTAATGGATTTTCTGTTCTTATTTTTAATGTCATTCGACTACAGCAAATGAGTGCATGACTGTAAAGCTGTACGATATTTGGTTGAGGCCGTGTGTGAACAGCCGGGTTCATGCATCTCATATTCTCATATATTGTCTATGGTCTTCTGCAAGTATCTGACAACATTGTCGTTTAAAATATTGAATGCGTAAAGCTTGCAATTAAGATGCTATCGCGGTTAACTATTTTTAAACATGTGTTAAGTATACTAATTAATTTCGTACGGGCCATAGTTTCCTACTCTTCCAAGAGAATATACTATTGTATGTACAATGTAGTAAACAAATTGAATTTGATAAAATTATTATTGCCACACCCCTTCGCGAGAAGAGTAAAAAATACTATGATGATACGCCAATATCAAATTATATGGTGTATAACTTATATTATTTTTAATGAAAATTTCAAATTTATGGAGTATGTTATTTTATTAATTTTTGAAAAATTTGGATAATACACTAAAGTCATAAAAAAGAAGTTACTAATCTACTCTAAGTATTTTGGAGGATTTTATATTGTACTTTATTTAATCTACGACCTCTTTTTTGAAGTACTCCGTAGATAGAAATAGATGGAGAATGGGATTGGGGGAAAATCAAAGTGAGGTTTGAGCGCTTGGAATTTGGGAAAGAGACTCTGCAGGAGGAGATATTGGTCTCTTCTCCGAGAAAGGCAAACAAAAATCAGAAGAGGCGGAAACTCTGGAATAAGACTTCTACGTTAAGCTTTTAGAAGACAAGATTACGATGCAAATGCTGAAGAATTTGAAAGGGATTTTGATTTTGAGTGGGCTTTGGGCCTTCTCGTGACTGCAGGTGAGGGGACCATGTAGCGCGCCACATTTTCATCCGATGTCTAAATGATTTGCTACATATTCACGAAAGTGGGATGAACAGATCAACCCATTTTCATGATCTACCCACTAGCAATTCTGTGTTATTTAGTTTTGCAAGAATGTACTCTTCCATATTATCAATCCTACAACGGCTATAAGGACTCCGTAGGATGGAAAGATATGCTATGCTACATTACAGCATACTAAAATTATTACAATAGATACCAAGAAACCACATTAAAATCTAACACAAGATAAATTGTTCCTTAGAGGTAGACCCCAAGGTCAAATCCTTATCTGGGGACGATGGGGTGATGTTTCGTGTTGAGAATTGAGATGATAACGATGGGACCTAATGATAGCTATTCATTCCTGTAAAGCTAGAGTACTTTCGAATTAAAGCATCTCAAAAACTTATTATAATTCCTAAGGAGTAGTATGTACTCCGTAGCATGGTAGGTTATTTGAGTGATTGGGTGAGGTACTGAGGGTGCCGCAGATCGATTTTGAAATTTTACAATCTTACATGAAACAAATTGCTGAGGGATCGTCAGCAACATAGTCAAAAGTGTGAAAAATATAGCTACAGTTACAGGCCAAGTATTCTATATGGTAAGATAAATAATGAATTAAAATCAAGTAGACCTTTGGAAGTATAGTTAATGAATAATTGTAATTAGTTTGACTACAAATGAACTCGTCCCTCCTAAACGTAATAAAGTGCTTCATCAAGCAAGGGAATCAACTACTTGGTATTAAATAAATAAATTATAAGTTGATTATCCCATAATTGTACAGGAGTGTATAGCAACTTCAGTAGATTGTGTGCAGCAATTTATTAAAAATGGGGTATTTATCAAATCAATAGATGTACATATCTTTAAGTCCTATCGAGCTCCGAAAAAATAATCTATACAAATATAAAGACACATTGGCCATACCAAAATTTATGGAAGCATATCCATGTTCCATAATCTGAGTATTATTTGAACAGTGTTTCCAAATAATATCAAGGCATATACCCTTATAGGCATCATTGAATGACTAGAATTTAATGCCAACGGCCAATTACCGGCCACAAGATTGTACCAACCGTTGGAAGCAACGCATCACTCGCCATCCTCACTTTGACACTTTCACGTGTCGACCTGTGCATTGGTCACGTGCTGACGAAAGGAACAAGAGGTGAGCAGGCGTACGACGTTACCACTATTGTCAAAAGCTTATCATCTTCAGTGAAGCACATGAAGATGAAAGTTTTTAGGTAATGACATAAATTGTAGCCACGTGCCAATTTTTTGGCTCTTAGGCTAGGAAGAAATAAATTTTTGGAGAGGTTTGGAATTTTATGACAAAATTAATAGACGGGCCCCCAACATGAATTTAATGCTTAGTATGGGTTTTTAGCCCATCAATCAAGTTGATGTCTACTGTTTATGAGACATTATTGTCTTAGCTTCCTAAAACCCTACCCTCTTCAGTTTTACTAGGCCCAACCCAAGACATTGGCCCCCACCACAAGAATTTTGCCTTGTGAGGGTGTTTTTTTTTTTTTTTTTTTTTTTTCTTGACAAGGACTTATGAGCTAACTACTCATTTGAATTAAATAAAACTGGTGTGTACTAAGAGCAATTCAAATTAAAAAGTGTCTTTAGTTACATAAAGTACATTCAAATTGTTTTATAATTTTCTTTCGAGTTTTTTTTTTTTTTTATCAATAAAAGTCATTAAGCTAATATACTTGTTGCATTTTTTTTATTTTTTAAGCAAATTTTTTTGTTTTAACTGATAAAAGTTTCTCTCAACACTAAAAAAATTCAAGTGCCACATAAGCAAGTCTAACAAATGAGATTATAGAGTAATAATAAATTTAATTAAAAAACTTAAAGTTACTCATAGAATAATTAAATGGTTAATTTTTTTTCTTCAAGAAACTTTTATTTTCAATATTATTTAATTTGTTTTAGGATTTATGTAGAGTTTGATTTTGAGGTGGTCAAGAGATTACATATTGAAGAATAGAGGTGGTTGGTACTTGGTAGTATAAGAGACAAGCATAAAAATGTTAACTATTCTCTTTTGATTGAGAATGGGCTTTAGGCTTTGAAAAAAAATAATTTTGGATCACAATGCGAATAAATATAGAATATACAATTTGACTTGAGTTTAGGAATATAATACTCTATATGATTTGGAAACAAATCAGCCCAAGATGGACCAAGACATATGTCATGTATGTATGTGAATAAGAAGATAGGATGACAATAGAGTACTATATATTTTTCAAGATGAGATAGTATCTAAGTAATCAATTCAATAATTTGATTTCTTTAAAAGAATGGTCGCTGAAATATCTGTATACTCCATATAGTATTAATATTATAATATCGTAAATCTAAAAATATATGGAGTATAATATTCAAAGTATTATAAAAATAAAAATAAAACGAGTGAGACAAACTCACCAAAATAAAGTCTATTGTTACTAAATTAGTTATCATAAAATATTGTTGTAATGTTATGAAAAAATAATATTTATATGTAATAATATAATGATAAATTTTATCATCTCATATTTATATTCACACGAATATATTAATATACAATAGGTTAAAATTTAATGTCCCGTATGACAGATGATGGTATATCGATTTAGATAGGTATAGACTGATTGATTAGCACTTTTCATTGTACGATCATTGAGTGTCGTAATTTATACCCCAAACCCCTGTTACTACATGACAACTATTCATGATTTGATCATTTTCGGTGGCATTTATTTGTGAATGGCCTGCGGGTGACATATTAGTTTATGTCAATCAATACAGTGCATAATTGTACCTTTCTTTTGAGAAAACAACCTATACATGCATCGTTATCAAATAAGGGTGAGGGATCGGTGCGGCTTCGAGTATGTCTCACCTACTTTTTGCCGGTTATTTTTCAATCCGAACTTGATCCATTTAAGTTTTTGGTTTGAAAATCCCAAAATAAACTTAACCCATTTGATTTTGGGTTGAGATTCGTGTCAACCCATTTAAGTTTTCGTGTCAAAAATCATAACCCTTACCCACTATTTTCAGGTCGGATCAGTTTTTGGCACCCATGCTATCAAATACACAAAAATGACAAAATGAATCTGTTAACGAGATTTTTTTTTTTTGAATCAATTAACGAGAATTATAGATATTAGTGAAGGAAACTATAAGAAGTATCCCTACTTATCCCTGTAGATTTATGCTCACTAATACATTATGTAAATAATTATGTAAAACATAAATCATTTTTATATCTTTTTAGATAGTTTGACTTGTATTGAACTACATGCTCCTAATAATGCCAATAAAAGATTACGGAATTATACATTCCTACTTCCTAGCTTAATGATACCACAAACTAAGGTTTTCTTTCTAGCAGTGATCCTAATTATGTGTTTTTCTTCTTCCTCCTAGCGGTTGTCCATCCTCCATGGCTGGTTCTTCAAATGTCTGCTCCTACTCATTCCGCTCTCACTATTATCAACATTGGAGCAAGACTCTTCTCAATACTCTTTATGGGAAGAATTGGTTGAAATTTATACTGGGATTTTCAAGTCCTCCATTCCTTCTCCTCCTTCCAAACCTTCGAAAGACAAGGGATTATGAACTCGTGCAGATGTCATTGTCCCAATAGATCTACGGGACGATTTCGGATGGTTTACGTGACAATCCATGTATTATTTTCGGTGGCAATTTTGTGTGAATGGTTGAGTTTGATAACTACTAAAATACTATCATCCAAGGTGTTACGTAACTGAGAATATCTATAACCAGACTTCATAGATTATTATCAAAATCACAAAATCACAAAACGAATCATATCATTCAAATGTTAGATAATAGATGGGAAATGATATAGAATAACTGACAGTTTTTGCTTTTATCTCTTCCTCGTATTGAATTTTTCGGAGCAATTCTTAACATTAATTTTCAATAATTTTTGCTCATTTATTTGAGAAATATGCCTTACTTTAACATTTCCAATTGCAAGCTACCTGCTTAACAGGGAATAAGAGCTCTATTCATTTGCAAGCAAGTCCATTAACAGGGAATAAGAGCTCTATTCATTTGCAAGCAAGTCCATAACGTCTGAAGAAGCTCAGGAAGTGATCTATCTCTACTTAGCCACTTTGACATACGTGTGGAGTGTGGACAGTGATCGTTTAACTCCTATATGGTCGGTCTTGGACTGATAACACGATGTTATTCTTGGTTTTAATGTATTAGATGATCTCATTCTATCAATTTTCTTCTATATTATCTTCTTTTATGAGCTTTCATTTCATATATTTCGATATTGCTCTTTTCAGTTATGTATTGCTTTATTTTGTAGGTTTTTGATATAATAAGAGCCCTCATAATTTTGTAACACCGATCTCTCAAATCATGTTTGGAGTTTACGTGTCGATCATTAGCCTTTTTCGGGGTTCCTTGAAGACCTAATGCAACGTGGCTAGTGGTAAGTCATCGATTGTTCCAAACTAGGTGCAACAAGTGAAATCTACACTTAAATGATGAATTTCTACAGCATATACCGTACCTTAATGGCGGTCCTTCACCTCGCGCCGTAATACCTTGGTGGCCACTTGAGAGGATTATTTTTGAATCCCAAAATCTAGTGACTAGTACTAACTAGGTCTTAATATTTTGCTAGGCTTGGAGACTTCCTATTGGGCTAAAATTCTCACGCCTCTTTTGTTGAGCTTTAGGAGAGTTTATGATTTTCTTAGTTAGAGTTTTTAGTTTTTACTATTCTTATTTTTTTATTATTCATTGTTTTAGCTTTAGTTTTTCGTTGTTTTCTTTTTGTTCTTGGTTCTCCTCTTTGCAAAACTATGGAAGAAAAGCTTTGGTCTTCAACAATCTTTTGTTATTTTCAATCGATCTAATTCAAGTATTGTTTTCTCTTTTCTAATCTCTTATTATTGTTATTATGTCCTCTCGTATTCATTGTTTTGTTTAGTTAATTATCATGTTTAAGTAGTTTCACAATCTATGGTTAGATTGAACTCTAATATGATTTGATATATGAATTTATCCCAAACCCTAATTTGTTTATATTATATGTTCTTGCTTATTGAATTGTGTTATTTTATCATTACTAGGTTAGACGTAATTTGATATTGATTTGAACCTAATATCTATTTGTCAATAACAGTTGGATTTAGATGGTTATGATTAATTCAATAAGGACATGAAATTCTCCATGAAAATAGGTAAAACATATTGTTAGAAAGTTATTAGGATGTCGTGTTTAATGTCTTTAATATGCATGATTCCATGAAATAGGCATGAGTGTATGGTATGGAAGCCAATAAGTTTCGAAAGAAACTATTCGTATTGTAAAGGGCGCATATTTCCTCTTGATCATTATAGTATGATTGTTTGGGATAGGGGTTTCTCTTATATTAATTCATATTAGCGAAAATACCTATTTCTAGATGTCTTTAGTTATTACTTTTATTAGTTAATAGTAGTATAATCATTCTCTTTCCTTTTACTCTTCTAGTTTTACCAGTATTAAAGTTAATTAATTAGACCATAATTTCTCTGGGAGATCGACCCTGACTTACCCTACTACATAATTAGGAAGATTAGTTAGGTTTTTATTTTTATTAGATGTACAACCCGCCTATCATGGACTCTTGGGTCGACTCTAGAAGGATGAGAGACTCCACACTAAGAAGTTAATTTCTCGTAAGTTCAGGGGTCGGGCCCAAAATGTAGGGATCGGTAGAGGTGACTACGACACTCACAAAATCACAAACTCAAGACAACCAAATATCCAACCAATCAACCCAAATTATCACCAATGTCAATCAACCAAATAAAATCAGATTATGGACATCAATATTACAGCAATACACAATAATAAGTGAAATAAAAGTGCAAACAACACACACTAATTATACGTGGAAAACCCCTTCGATGTAAAGGATAAAAATCACGGGACCTCTTGAGGAGTAAAGACTGTCCTGAAATGTACGAAAATTGGAAACCCTCTCTTCTCTCTTTAGATTTTGTTGTATTTATGTGTTTTCAATTCTGACCTTCAATCAACTTAATAACCTTATAAATGACTTATTTTTTAAGCCATAATATAAGCCTAATTAAGACTTAACCATAAGAGATAAAAAAACTAATAAAATTAGCCCATTAACAAATACCATAACAAAACACATATTACCAATACTTGGGCTAAACCCATAACAATCTCCCCTTCCAGCCCAGAAACGGAGAAGACAATCACACTTCAACCATCACTTGAAGCTCATTCCCGCAAGCTTGCCACAAACTTCAAGCTTGCTTCCGGGAACCATTTTAGTTAACATATCCGCACCATTCTTGTCTGTGTGGACTTTCTTCGGTTTCATTTTCTGATCTTCAATCACATTCCACAACCAATGATATCGAACATCAATATGCTTGGTGCGAGCATGATACATAGAATTCTTACTCAAATCCATAGCACTCTGACTATCACAAAATACTACATACTCACCTTGCTCCAAACCTAACTCTTGAAGGAATCGCTTCAACCAAAGCATTTCTTTACTCTCTTCCACAGCTGCTATATATTCTGCCTTAGTAGTCGACAAAGCCACACACTTTTGTAACTTGGATAACCATGATATGGCTCCCCCTAAAAATGTGAACACATAGCCTGAGGTAGACTTCCGATTATCAAGAGCACCTGCCATGTCTGCATCTGTATACCCCTTAAGAACAGGTTTGTCATCTCCATAACACAAACAAAGTTTGGAAGTACCACACAAGTATCTGAAGATCCACTTTACTGCATCCCAGTGAGCCTTACCTGAATTGGATAAGTATCTACACACAACTCCAAAAGAATGTGCAATATCTAGTCTAGTACAAACCATAGCGTACATCAAAGAACCAACAGCAGAAGAATAAGGAATAGTAGACATACTTTCTTTCTCCTTCTCTGTTGTAGGACAAGCTTTCTTGCTTAGCTTAAAATGAGATGCAAAGGTGTACTAACCGGCTTAGCATGCTTCATATTGAACCTTTCAAGTACACGTTCAATATACTTTTATTGAGATAACCACAACTTCCTAGCCTTTCGGTCACGAGATATCTCCATGCCTAAGATTTGCTTTGCAGGACCCAAATCTTTCATGTCAAATAACTTGGACAAATCTTTCTTCAAGTTACCAATCATCACAGAATCTTGCCCGACTATCAGCAGATCATCTATATATAAAAGGAGGATAATGAATTTGCCATCGAAGAGCTTTTTCAAATACACACAAGGATCTCAAGAAGTCCGCTTATAACCATTGCTTGTCATAAACAAATCAAATTTCCGATACCACTGCCTTGGTGCCTGTTTGAGCCCATAAAGACTCTTCTTCAACTTGCAAACAAGATTTTCTTTCCCCTTTTCTTCAAATCCTTCAGGTTGCTCCATGTAGATTTCTTCATGCAAATCACCATGTAGAAAAGCAATTTTCACATCAAGCTACTCCAACTCAAGATCAAGATTTGCAGCTAACCCCAAAATAGTTCTGATAGATGTCATCTTGACCACAGGAGAGAAAATCTCATCAAAATCAATGCCCTTTTTCTGGTTGCATCCTTTAACCACCAATTTGGCTTTCCCCTTCACTATCATCTCACCGTCTTTCTTGTACTTGAAAACTCATTTGTTTTTCAAGACTTTCTTATTGTTAGGAAACTTCACTAACTCATAAGTTTGATTCTTTTTCAAAGAATCCATCTCCTCTTTCATAAACTCGAGCCAAAGATTCTTGTCTTCACTAGACAACACTTCTTGAAAACTCTCGGGCTCCCCCTCATCTGTGACATGGACATACTCTGAGCTTGGGTACCTGGTACAAGGCTTGCGATCTCTGATTGGCCTTCTACCTTGTATATCATCCACTGGCGGGGTAGGAAGCTCCCCCTGCTCATGAGCCTCTTTTTCATTCGGACGAGCATCAAGCGAAGTGCCATCTAATTCTTGAGTATCACGAGCTTCCAGATCATCACCATTATCATTATCGAAATCTGGTACATCACTAATATCATTTGATTGTACCTCCTCAACATCATCATGTTTGGGGATCAAGATCATCATGTGTTGGTTGTTCATCAGAAATAGAAGTAGGAACAGAAGAAACATCAGTAGTATCAACAAAAGAATCTGAGTTATTGTGATACCTTGCACTCAGAAGTTCTGCACCTTTCTCACGCTCAAAAAATACTACATCCCTGCTTCTCACTACCTTCTTCTTCTCGGGGTCATAAAGTCTGAATCCATACCTTCATCACCATAGCCAACAAACACACATGGAGTAGTCTTGGAATCAAGCTTCAATCTCTGATATTTTGGTACATGCATGTATGCCTTGCATCCAAAGATTCTAAGATGTGAATATGTGGGATCACATCCCTTCCATGCTCTCTCGGGAATGTCAAGACCCAAAGGAATAGACGGAGAACGGTTGATCAAGTAAACTGCAGTATTCACCGCTTCTGCCCAAAATGACTTAGGTAGATCAGACATCTTCAATATACACCTCACTTTCTCCACAATGGTTCTGTTCATCCTTTCTGCAACACCATTATGTTGTGGGGTGCCAGGAACAATCTTCACATGTCGAATACCATGTTGTGAACAATAATTCTTAAACTCATGTGAAGTATACTCACCACCATTGTCAAAACAAAGACACTTTAATTTTCTTTCCGTCTCCTTTTCCACCATGGCATGAAATTTCTGAAATGTCTCAAATACTTGACTTTTGGTCTTCAACATATAAACCCAAGTTTTTCTAGTAGTATCATCAATGAAGGTGACAAACTATTTGTTACCACCATTAGACTCCACCTCAATGGGACCACAAACATCAGAGTGCACAAGCCCTAGCTTAGCTTGCCTCTTAGTAGACTTCTTCGCAAAAGAAGCCCTATGTTGCTTTCCTGCCAAACAATGATCACAAAGGTCAAGAGCAATAGTAGTATCAATAGGAATGAGGGATTTACCAGCTAGGCATTTCAAACCCTCGTCACTCATGTTCCCTAATCTTTGATGCCACATATTAGGAGAATTCTTGTCTTCCACTGCATTAATCTCACCAGAACATACACTCAAATATGTCTTGTATAAAGAGCAACACAACTCACCCCGTGCAATTGTCATAGACCCTTTGGACAATTTCCACTTACCATCTCCAAAGGTGTGTTGAAAGCCTTCTCGATCAAGGACATTAGCAGATAACAAATTAAGGCGTAGATTAGGAATATGACGCACACCCTTCAATGTAAGTTTGCATCCAACACTTGTCTTGACACGAATATTACCTTACTCAACAATGCTTGTCGAGCTCTGGTTACCCATCTTAACACTACCAAAATCACCAGTTTGGTAATTCATGAAGTACTCCCTTCGAGGAACACAATGGTATGAAGCACCCGAATCTACTAACCATTTAGTGTCTAAACTTTCAACATGATGACAGTCATTAGTTGCACAAATCAAAGTAACATTATCGTCACTCTTAGAAACTGTTGTTGTAGTGTTTTTGTCATCTCCCTCTTTATGTGAATTGTCATTCTTTTGCCTTTGTTCTCCTTTGAAGCGAAAACAATACTTCTTGATATGACTAGGTTTCTTGCAATAGTTGCATATAGCAACATTTCTCCCATCACTGGATTTAGACCTACTCCTTGAGTTACCATGGCCTTTGGGACCTTTACTCTTGCTTCTTCCTCTATTATCAACAACAAGAGCTTGTGAATTGTCAACTCCCATCTCCTTCCTTCTAATTTCTTCATTAAACATGCTATCTTTGATCACATCCAAAGATAACACACCATCTGGAGCAGAGTTACTAATAGTCACAACCAAGGTCTCCTAACTATCTGGCAAAGAACTCAACAAGAACAAAGCCTGCAACTCATCATCAAGAATAACCTTCATAGTAGTCAACTTATTAATAATATCCTGAAAGTCACTAAGATGCTCAGAAACAGACTTTCCACTTTTCAACTTCAAATTAACAAGTCTTTTAATCAATGAAGCTTTATTATGAGCGGTCTTTCTTTCATAAAGACCATAAAGACCTTCCAACTTCTTCCACAAATCATAAGGGTCAGACTCTTGTGACACATGGTTGAATATGCTAATATCAACCCATTGCCTAATTGTCCCCAAAGTCTTCCTTTTTAACTTTGCCCAATCTTTATCTTTCATTTTATCTGGTTTAGATGGTTTGGAAACACTTTCATCCGGATTAGTAACAGATTCAATTGGATCAAACAAGTCCTTGCAATATAACAAGTCTTCCATAATAGGTCTCCAAATTGAATAATTAGTTGATGTCAATTTAACCATCGAGCTACTACTACTCGACTCCATGATGTGATTAAATTAATCACGGCTTTTGATACCAAGTTGTAGGGATCGGTAGAGGTCACTACGACACTCACAAAATCACAAACTCAAGACAACCAACCAAATATCCAAACCAATCAACCCAAATTATCACCAACGTCAATCAATCAAAGAAAATCAGATTATGGACATCAATATTGCAGTAGAAAAACACAAAAATAAGTGAAATAAAAGTGCAAACAACACACACTAATTATACGTGAAAAACCCCTTCGATGTGAAGGATAAAAACCACGGGACCTCTTGAAGAGTCCACCCTTAATCTTCTCTTATTGATAATTGAGGGAAAAAGAACTCAAATCAGTCTACAAAGGTTCATACACCCACCAATAATCACCAAGAACAATAAGAGATAAACTAGAGAGCAAAATGTGTAGAAACCACCTAAAAACAGCAGATTTGTCCAGAGACTACTGCAATCAAACTAGGGCTCAAACCAACGATCTAACCGTCCAAAATAAATCCCTATATGTCACGAACCAGCTACCAAAATTTGAGGACGATCCAACGGTGCAATTTTTGGGAACAGACAGATTAGTAAAGACTGTCCTGAAATGTGCGAAAATTGAAAACCCTCTCTTCTCTCTTTAGGTTTTGTTGTGTTTGTGTGTTTTCAATTCTGACCTTCAATCAACTTAATGACCTTCTAAATGACTTATTTTTCAAGTCATAATATAAGCCTAATTAAGACTTAACCATAAGAGATAAAAAAACTAATAAAATTAGCCTATTAACAAATACCACAACAAAACACATATTACCAATACTTGGGTTGGACCCATAACACAAAAACATATTACACTTCAGAGAATCGTGCTCAATTTAACGAACAAGTTCCAACCCCAGGCTGGGGTTAAAAAGTGTGAGACGCTATATCAACGTGTTCTACCCACAAAAATGGTTTGCATAGGACGATTTAGAGGCCAGTAATTGAGGGCTTGATTGACCCAATGAACTATAAGAATTTTGCTTGCTCACCTGAACACTATTTTACTCTCTTAATAGTAGATGAGCTGCAGGTAAGAGGGAGAAAGAGGCCCTTAAAACACGAGTCTAACAAGGATCGTATCAATTATGAAGCAAATCTTCGGTTATCCACACATATATTTCAAGTAGATCTTCACAATTCAAAAATAAACATGATAACCATACAACTTGAAAATTTTAGAACCTTATGTTGCATCTACTTGATACTATGGCTTCTAATTATGTGTGGGGTTATTTTGGTTGAAATCACCTTGGCAATCTCCCTGATGAATCCTGTACATTGAGGTCATATCAACTAATCATAATGGGAAGCTTGACATGGGACTTCTCAAGCTGCCTGCAGTACTGTTGCATGAGGCTTGTTCTGAGTGACCCTTGGAGGATTCCTCATCACATTAACGAGATAAACAGCCTGTTAAACCAGAAGCAAATTAGTTTACTTGATGACACAAACTAGAAAGTACGCATTAGAAATAAGAAATAATAGAACAGGTAAAATTTGCCTCATTGCTACACTATTTTGGCGGAGTATCATTATGCTAAATTATACTTTGTAGTACATTATCAGTAATAAATCATATTTTCACAGAACTGACTCGATTTTTGCCGATTAAAACAGTTATTCACATATCGAAATTGAGTTTTAGCGTTTTATTATTAGAAATCATCTATATTCTGAACTGCCTTCTGCTGACTAAAACTAAACTTTTACAGATCAAAACTGTTTTTGCTGGTTCATTATTTTCAGAACTGACTTCTACTGACTAAAACTAAACTTTACAGATTAAAACTGTTTTTGCTAGTTCATTAACCATCAATGTGTTTTCGTTCCAGAACTTACAACTGATTTTAAGTGACACTTGTTATGTAAGTCGAGTAGTTGAAGAACATATAATTAAAGAAGGGGAGGATGTCTGCAGCACCTTTTTGTCTGAGCCAAATTTAATTATATCTGATGGATGAAATCTTGTAGGAAAATTAGGAGGAAGTCTGTAACGCCTACCCTCGTTACAGCGAATATAAATACAATAGAACCAGTATGCACTCTGATGATGGAGAAAGTACCCATCACTTCAATTATATCCCACAATTCAGCTTACTCTGTAATCCATACATATCAGTAGCAAAATATGCTCCGTCCTTGCAGTTGATTTGGGCGTGTCTTTCAAAAACCTAAGTTGAGAGATAAGAGAACAAAATAGACAAAAGGTTATGCAGAGAATGAAGAGTACCTGAGGTAATACAAAGACTACTAACATACCAGAAGAATCCTTTTGAACTCTCCTATCATCAAAAAGTTTATGCATGAGAGACATTGAGAATAAACTGCTGACAGCAGTAAACATTCAGCTAAATGTACTCCAGTGGCCCTTTGGGTAGGCAGTATAATAAGTGGAAGTAGTGGCAATTGATCTTTGTGTGATTTTTACGTTAGAAACATAGCATGTGCATGTATATAGTATAGCCCCAGAATTTCAGATTCCGAAGTATGTAATTTTCCTCTTTGATTTCCCTTTCCCCTAGTTACATATTAGTTGAAATGTGGAATTCAATAAGAAAGAAATAATGTAAAGTTGAGAATAATAACACTTGAAGAGAATACATTTACCTAAAACTTTTAGCATGAGGTTTTCTTTGCAAAATAACACACAAACACATAACCATTACCAAATTCAGAGGATAGTATAATAGTTTTGCCTTAAAATTCATGTAGGAAGGAATTGCTGGTCGGTTTAGTAGAATCTCAAAAAGTTTCATATGAAATTTTGGACTTATAGTGCCTTATTAATAAGCACAGCCAAGCTGATGGAAAATTATAAACAGCCAGCCTGAACTTTCTTCAAAAAATGAACTTAACTCCAATAAGCAATTAAGAGCATACCCTGTTATACACGGCTCGTCATCCATTCTACTCAAACAAATAGGCTCCTGAGATTCAGCATTATTTTCTAGGGGAGGAGAATCCACTTGCATATTGAAAATTGAACCTGCTATGTGTCACCAAAATATTCTAAAGGAATCAGATTGAAGAAAAACAAAGTAAGGTTACTCGACATACTCTCCAATAAGAGCACGCTCCAAACCATCATCATCCTCCAATCATCTCTGTAGTTCGTTGTTTGCCTTACATTCATTAAGAAAAGGAATGATTTCAACCTCAAGCGTATTGAAACAGAACGTAATAAGGGAATGAATCATAATAGAAGCCTAGAAGGAAAGAAGTCCGTGGCGCTCTTCCAAACTTACTTTTTCTGACTATCTGCAACGTGGTAAATTTCCTTCAAGTTTTTTTCTGCAAAATAGAGTAGGAGGCTATAATTACCACTTACACATGTAGTATACATTTTTAGCTCTGGAAAATCAATTATGGTGAGAGGAATAGCGAACTTTTTATATCCCATTGGGACAGTCAAAATCTATTTCAATTTTCACGAGTGAAATGAAAAAACGAGCAAAATACTTACAAGCAGACAGTTGTATTTTTCTATCAACAAACTTGGAACTCAAAAATCAAAATGCTTTGTCAGGGAGGACATTCAATCAGGAATTAAGATTTGAATGAACACATCCCGACATCTTCTATCCACTTGCTATAGAAATAAGAAATTTTTGAAAAGAAAAACTGTGCATCCCTACAGGATATGCTACTTGAGAACTTCGACTCATGATTTCACTTTCAAATACTTGTGTATGATCCCCAAAACTCTGATAGGGGTACGGACAGCACCTCACTTGGACATGAACTTGTGTAAGAGATTCAAGCACTTGAATCTGAGTAGCAAAGCCTACTGGTGAAAATCTAACCATATTCCTAAATCTCAGTGTTCAAAGAGTTTGAGAACTTTGACAATATTGAGGGAAAAACAAGGCGGCATTTAAGAACTAGCTAGGTCAAAAGGGAGGCAAAACGGCAAACCTGTTACCACCTAAAACCCAACTCAACATCAAAGACATCACTGGAGTGATGAAAACCCGACCACCAATCCTTCCAGGATGAGGTATCCTGAATTTCGTCAAAAACTGCAAATTGTAGAATTTTATTTATCACATGGCAATGCCTGAAGGAATCAAGAACTTCAAAGAAGATAGTTCTTACCGACAAAGGACCAAGTCCTACACCCAAATAAGCCTATTAAGTTGTTGCCATCATTGCTGCCATTCTAGCCAATCCATGCATAATGCCCAACCGAAGTCTTCTGGCTCTCTCATAGCTATTGAAGGGAATCCACAGAAAATGGTAAAAATAAGGAACATAACCAGCCAAAATCCCAATTGACACATACTTTATTCTAGTTTGATGAGAATTTTTTTTGGCCAAGTTTCAATTTGATACATTCTAATCCATGAATTGATGGATTTTCTCGATGAGCTTTGCCCAATCTCCAAGATAAGTTAATCTTCATATCACAATTTATTCAGCAACTTTGGCACTATATTAAATCACATTGATTGCATATTGAAAAAAATGTCTCACCCTTATCAAATATTCCAAAGTTAAGGGATGAATAAATCTCATTTACAAATTTCACCTATATATTAAAATTTATGATATGCTTTTTTATTTTTTCATTTTAAAAATGAACCGGGCAACTCGATCCTCTTTACCTTTTTAGCTAGGAAACAACATCAGTAGGCGTTCCAGATTCCATGCTCTTACGCCATGCCTTATCAAGCTCAAGTGCAAGCTCATAGCTGCCCTGTATCAAGGAATCAAATAGCCAAAAAAGTTGATTTTAGTTTGCACCAAAAAGAAGTATCCTGCGGCCAAAGGATTTGACACCTTGATAACCATTTAGTAACTAATTGTTTATACCTTGATTGCCATGCATCCTCCTTGGCCCAAATTGGGCTGCATAGCATGGGCCGAGTCTCCCAACAAGGTTACGCACCCCTGCCCCCAGGTAAACTTTGGTGTTCTATCATAAATGTCACGCCGAAGAATACCCTCTTCCTCAATAGCAGTGATTAGATCAATCACATTGTCACACCATTCCTCGAATAGTTCAAACAACCTTTGCTTTTTACCTGCCAAAACATACTACACTTAAACAACTACATCTAGTAGCTTCTGCACAAATGAGGCTACAGAACAGTGTGGCGATGCAGGTAACTACAAAAGCCTCTACAGATCTAAATAATCTACAGTCTCAACCATTGACTGATACTTGTTAACAAGAAAATACTCCCTCCGTTTCACACGAATTTGCATGGTTCCTTATGGCACTGGAATCAAGAGCTGTGGCTAGTCTGGCTACATATATTCTGCAGTTTGTATTGATGAGTGTTGGGATAGAGTAAAAAAATAGGGTAGAGACACAGAACTGGAAAGGTAGAGAAAGTGGGTTAAGACTTAAGAGAAACCCTTAGCAAACAAAAGAGCAATAGTTTGAGACATTCAAAATAGGAACTACGTATGCAAATTTTTTTAGATTGGAAGTGTAGACTATATAGTAATGCCAGTAGTTCATAACTAAATACTCACTTATGAAAGGACATACTATAATTTTAGTGCATAAGAAAATAAACTAGTTGTTCCATCCATACCACCAAATCAACCTCAAAGAGAAAACAATCTACCATTGGGCTGATCAACACCCCCAGGATCTTCCTTGTGAAATGCATACCACTACATCTTGCCTCCACCCACATCTGATGAAACAAAGTACTGTTTGAGCCCCATAAATACTTGATACCTGGTGGGGAAATGAAATTTAGATAAATAAGAATTGGAGTTAGAAGCAAATGCATTGATCAGATTTTTTTTTTTTTTGGCAAATGCATAGATCACATTTTTTTTGGCAAATGCATAGATCACATCTTTATCCTTTCTTTTGTAATGTTTTCAAACAAGAGGCTCAACTTGATTGATATTAGTAGTTTTAAAGCTACCACTTTGATACATGGAGTAAAACATAAGACCGTATGGTCATATTAAAAGAGAGTACTCCATAGATGAAGCCACTCAATAGTTGCTTAAAAGTTGGGTTAGAACGTACCCAACAGATTCAATGTCTGCAGGCACAAAACCTGCAATGCCAGTGTAACAAGTGTATCCTGAGTAAACTGCATCTGATTGCCCAAACGAATTTGTTTACACCTAGCAGATACAAATTTTAATCAGGAAAGAACTGATATTCGCATAATCTTTCTGATTGAAACTTTAATAGGGCAGGAAGTTGGAATACCTTTGACCATAGCTCTCTTCCCATTGTCAAGGGTCACATTTACCTGTTCCATCAGAACACATTAAGAAATCAGAATATATGTTGACTAAGAGGTTTTGGTGATCATAAACTAATGAAGCTTATCTATGTAACATATATGTTAAGATGTGTATAAGATGAACAAGGTACAAGATCAAGAGAAAGAACGTGAGCAAAGTAATACCATGGAAGCATAAACAGGGTGTAGAAGAGTGACAAAAGCCATAGTAGACAGATAATGGTTACATATGGAGCTAATGGTGAAAATGAGGGTTTACATGATTAAGACTTCATGTCATACATACGGTGACAAAAGGGGAAAGAAATGAATGATATATATGTTTGCAAGAACAACTACAAAGAGAGTTAAAACAATGTTTATTGATTTATGTCTGACCCAAGTGTTGGATCCTAGTGTCTGTTCCTAAGTCATCGGTACCTAGCCATGTGTATGCATTAATATAGTCAAGGAATGCACGCAATACTTTAGTGGTTGTATTCATTTTTGCATGTGCACTAAAGAGTCCATTAGAATAGGTTGTTTGCTAGATCAAATTTTGCATTAGTCTAGGTCTTTTATATCATCCGATCATAGTGCATATAATTGTGTGAGGCTTAATTCTTTATATAGTTGGAAATGGATTATGATTCTTCAAGAATTGTATATCATGGTTGGTTGAGTTTATCATATCTTATCTAGTGGATGCATTGTAGACATCTAAGAAGCCTAAGCGTTCAAGTTTGCATAAGCATGTCTATGATAAAATGTAACTTACTTTAGTCATATCATATTTTCCATAAATACTAGAGCCCGTATTAGGATAGAACATCATTTATTAATAACTACAGACTCCACATTATATTATATGTATTCTAGTTGGTCAAATATTACTCTTTATAATATAAATAATTATTTTATAGTTGCATATCTCTGAGATATATTATGTTAGGGAATAATTATCTAGTTGATTTGTTATATTACATTATAATTAACTATATATATCTAATGGATTGTTAAGTATGCAAGATGAAAAGGAACTAGTGTAAGTTCCTGATCATAGGTGCACTTCAAGGATCTTGAGAATATCTCTTAAAACGTCCAGAGATCAAGAGCTGGGCTTGGTCGAGAATTGCTTATGCCTTTATAGATTTGTTCATACGTTCACATGCTCAAAGCCTTTGAGATGGACTTGTTCGAGATTACTTAAGTCTCAGGAGAAGAAGTCTAGTAGCATTAGTCTGCTTGATTTCTGTAAGAGGCTGAAAGCTCGAAACTAGTGGAGAAAGAGTATAAAAAACTATATCAAGGAAAGAGTATTCCTAGTCCACGGTACTTGTCCTAGACTGCACATAGTGTACAGGATTACAAGGGTTTATGTTTACTTAATATGCCACGTCTACCTTAGAGTTGGCATTCATAACTTAAGTCTAATTAACATAGAAGGCTAAGGAGTTTTAGTATGATTAGGTTTATGTGTTCATTATTTGGTAGGACTACATTAGTTAATGATAAAGTTATAAGAGTTCCTATTGGGTATAACTTGTATTAGGATAAGTGAATTGAGTCCATAAAGAGTCTTTATTCATAATTTGTATTAGGATAACGTTTCATTAATGTACCTAGTGCATAACATATTTTTATTTGTGCACTAGCTGGTATGGGTTGTCAGAGTTCAAAAGGATAAAAGTCTATCATGTTTAGGATTCCTTAGTTGACTACATCAAAGGAAATCTAACTAAAAGAAAAAACTGCATAATTATCATCTAGGGTTAAATGGGTTATGTATCATTATATATAATACATGAGTAAGTCTATGAAAAAGTGTGACATAGTAGAGTTGTGTTTCACTTGTAAAAATGTAAAACTCATGTCAATTCTTGTTTTTACATACATGTTCCTAATTATCCATATTCAATTTCAATTATATTTTGATCTTTTATGATCGAGGGTTGAGAAAGAAGTTTGAGTGAACCTATGTAATTAAGAGAAGATCTAGAGTTAGGTCTAAGAGAAGAGAGACTAGCCGGAGTAGGCTTAGAGAAAGATAAACTGGTTTGAAGCAGGACAAGGGAGTAGGATCTGGACTGGTTAAGGGATCAAATTCTGGGATCGGGAGACTCAGTATTCTAGGCTTATTAACAGAATCATTTTTACCTGTTTTTTTAATGACAAGTATTGGATATGGAATCTGAAGTGTTTGAGGTTTTTTAATTCCTATCGAGGCCTAGGAAGTTTTCCGTGTGAAATTCTCTCTTGCATTGATGCAATACTTACACTATGCAACTAACACCTCCCCCCCCCCCCCCCCCCCCCTCCCCCCCGGCGTACAGTTCATTCAAACAAACAATATATGATCCACAAATAAGAAGATCAAAAGCCGAAGACAAATTGACAGTGCTTATCAAATGTCCAAGCCTTAATTCAAAATATGCACACTTAATTCTTATTTTTTTTATGTAAAATACCTTGCTTCCATCGTCCTTAAAACTCACAACGTTACTCTTATTCATCATCATTTCTTCTCCAACTGCTAGAGCAAGAATCTGTTGCACTGTCATACGGTTTATGACTCTAGTGACTGGAAGCTCCCGCTCCACTGCAGGAGTGAAGGTATCAAATTTGACATACCTGATTGACCAAATTGTACATCATTTACATGTACCAACTACCATCACTAGCGCTCAAAGCACATGAAAATCTCAACATAGTAAAGTGTGCATTTCATAAACAGATAGGCAAATAAGCAAAACAAACCATACACTCCCATCATCCACCTATCCCTCTTATTGGCCATCTAGCCAAGCATTCTTCGACAAGGGTAAGGTAAACAAAGTATGGCCAGGCTACCTCAATCACATGACAATTGACAAATCAAAAGATGTATACGTAGATAACCCCCTTCTCTCCAATTGCATACTCTTATCAAGTCTCAACCCTTAGGATCTCCAAATGCAACCAACATGAATAAGGTATTTGAGGGAGTTTCGTTCTGAGAAGTCTCCTGACAGTTTGGTGGGTCGAAGCCGATGAATAAACATATTTCACGATTTCAAGAGCAGTCAAGTTCATCACTTTCTCTGTTCTTTCTCACTGTTGTAGTTATGTCCCTTTACATTTATTAATGAGACTCCAAACTCCGAAGAACCCTCAGTTCTTCATATACATACTACTACATACAGACAGTACTTTGTAATATTTACACGCTTGAACCCATTTGTGTAAGCCTATAAAAATCTAACCCGCCCCAAACCTAGCCCATTCATATTTTTTAACTCAAGTCATACTGCCTCCAAACAAGTTCAAGGTTTGGTGCAACCTTGATTCCTAACAGATATGGGTAAATTTACATTGGAATCATACATGATTAATGTACATGTGAATGGACTTAATATACTCATCAACCACCACACATACTTTCTTAAAATAGGTGATACCCTGATCGGGAAACGTTAACAATGAGTCAAATGTGGGATTCCACAACGTTCATAGAGGGTATATTTAATGAACACGTACTTCGACTACTTACGACTTAGCGTGAATAGACATTGCGCAACAATCTAACAACCAATTGGAGCACAAGAGCCAGGAGGGAAGATCATCATAAAATATTCTACCAAATGAGGTTTTTTTTTTTACAACTTCATAGTGTGTGTGTTTAGTTTGTTGGAACAAACACTCGGCAACATTCAGTAAGAACACAACAAAAATTATATTTCATTTATTTATTTATTCAATAAAAAGTAACGGACAAAGTGACATGTTAAGAAGAAATAAAAAGAAAGACTTTCGGACGTACCAATTACCAGAAACCCCATCAACAAGGCCATTGATCCGATCACCAGTAACACAACCACCAGACATAACTTTCTCAGCAACATCCATATCAATCGCTTCCAAAGCAGGCAATGCATTACTTTGTATCTGAATTGGTCCCCTGTATTGCCATTCTCCTCTTACCGCACTCAAATCATTCTCAAACACCACCACATCAAAACCCTTCTTCTTCGCCGCCAACGCGAACACTAGCTTACCGATCCCACCACCAGCAACTAATACCCTTAACTTCTTTTCAGTTTTATCCCCGACAACTTCATTTATGGAAGCCGGGGATGTTTTTAAGGACCCCGTCACCGCTGTAGCCATTACATAATATTCCTTCTTATTTCTCTGCCCACCAAAAGTGGGCTTCATGAAGTAGTAGTTACAGCTGTAGTTCACTGAAGATTGATCATCCCTTGAAGATGATATTGGTTGCTGAGCTCTTAACAAAACAGTTGTTGAAGTTGTAAGTGAATTGTACAACACAGTTGAAGCCATCATTTGAGCTCACTGCTAACTAATACATAAAATCAAAATTTTAAGTGAAAGTTTGAATATTGATTGCAAAAATCAGAAGGTCAAATTACATTCAACCAGAAATAAATTGTTTAATTTTAAAGATTATTGGGAGGAAGAATTAGAGTTAAACCTTATGATAGGAAAGTGGAGTAGGCGGATATTTTGTGAATTGATTAGGGGTCAAATGTGAAACACTTCGTTCCAAAAAAAAATCAAAAATTGGTGGGAGATAAAGGAGGATTACAGATGGCATCACCACATGCTTCCGTGGACAAGAATCAGTGACAAGAGTCAAGCCTTTTGTGGTTCACCACTTCCCCACTTACGTTGTTTGTCGCTGCCTCGCAGGAATTAGTTCTGTTTGAGATTATGAGATGAAAAGTTCACTCTTTTAAGACATGATTTATGGAAAGAGATTAGAAAAAGGAATTTGTGAACGATATTGGGTGCTTTGTTGAATTGTTTGTTTGTGAAAGTGACACTTAACATAAAAATATCTAATAAGTAATAACGTAACGTCCCTATCATTTGTTATGTTTACTTAGGTTTTCCATGTGTATTTTGATAAAGGGTTTGGCTAATCTATAAAACATAATCTAACTTTGTCAATTTCTAATGTAAAATGTTTTCAAGGTGTTTTTTTTTAATGAAGGAGAAGTTGGAAAAGAAAAGAGTGTCATTTATGGATAAGATTATTACGTAAAATATAAAGGGTTAAAATTAAAGCGAAAAAGATGAGAAATTCACTATTTAATAACGAATCATATAGATAGGAGTTGTATTATCTTGAAAACAACTTCTAACATTTCATTGTTTTCGTAAAAAGATCCTTTTGACTTAATCAACTAGAAGTTGTGCTACTTGCTAAGTTATGTACTTAAAATCATGGGCTTTTGGTTTGTAGTAGATCCGACTTTGTACATTACTTATTTGCACATAACAAACATGATAAGTTGCTACATCAAAAAATCTTAATTGGCAAGCAAACCACTATATTTCAAATACGTTAATTTTACATTACTTGAAGTCATATCTAAGTTGATCATAAGTTTTCTCAAAATATTAATATGATGTGAATGAATTGCAATCTCCTGTAGAAATCCAACAACATGAATATTTTAAAAATGGTTCACACCAAGATAATGAATAAGACAGTTTACTACTCTCTTTGTTTTAGTGGGTCTACTCTTTTGCATGTAGACGATGTAGTACAATCTTCAATGTAAATATTTAACCAGTTATTATGAAAAGGTGTTGTGAGGATACTATGCAGTTAAACAATTCAAACAACATCCTTAGTATATTGATACCCGAAGGGATTAGGGGGTAGTATAAGTTGAAGATAAATAAATAGCTCACCAAGTTAAGCGTGGCTTAATGATGAGGGGATGGACCTTGCAACCATGAAATTTGTAAGCTTTTCTTTAAACTAATTTCAAATTTAGACTATGCATCAAAATTATTTCAAAAATAAGACTATATAGGTTCGGAGTAAAATCAATCTCGCAGACAAAGATTTAGTCATTAAAATTCGTTGCCTAGACAATGATTTTGGTCTATTTGATTTAGAACATATTTGAGGTATTTAGCTATTGCTTTGAAAGCGAAATAATTCGATTTCAAGTAAAGTACAATCACTGCTCTAGACAGCGATTTAAAAAAAAACAGAGCGAGTGAAAATTCCGAGACAATTTTTTTCTTTATACGTAAAGGGAAAGCGTTGTTTGGAATAGTGATTTTCCTTTACTGGGTTAATTGCAACCCAATTCATAATAACCTAAATTGCTATTCATGGCAACGATTTTGCCTAACCTAAATTGCTGCATGGATAGTAATTTCATTCTAAACCGAAATAAACCTATTTTTCAAAATAGGTTGTGCATAGCCTAATTTTAAAATATTTTTTTAAAAAATTAGACTCAAACTTTTCAATTAGGGCCTTATAACATCCATTATAGGTTTTAATTTAATTAGTTTTTTTTATTTTGAACTATCTATTAGGAAGATTGCCCCTATTAAACAACAAAAACTCAGAAGTCAAAATAGGGGTGAAAATAGAAAATCACATATAAAGGATAATTTGCAAGAAATTATCACGTTAAATTACAATCTTGTGTGAAAATGGCCACACAGAATAAATATTACCATTTAAAAATTTTCAATTTGCACGATAGTACCACATAGCGTTTTTAAACCATTAAATATTGACTTGTACGTAACTAACCAACTTAGCCTTTTTTCCCTTTGCTACTTTCTTGATCAAATCAGATCGAATGACACAAACATTACCTGCTCAACTAGGCCAAAGTAACCCACACCACCTCATTTTTATTTATCGGTTGCATTGTTCCTAATTCTTCGTCTTCTCATCTCAAACCCTTGATTCCAAATTAAACCAAAAATATCGGGTTTCCAAAACCCTTGAATTTGGACGCGAATCAATGTCCTTTCATTCCAAGAATATAACTTCGTTGGGAATTTTCTCAACTCAATAAAAATGCAATTTTGAGGGGATTATTTGGATTTTTTTTGCATTTTTTTTCTATTTGATGAAGAATTTTAGTGAGTAATAGTTGAAATATTGAGATATTTAAGGTCTTATTGTTTGTTGTTGAATTTCTTGATTTAATAGTAAGGGATTTTGGAATATGAATTGCATGTATTGTTTACTTGTAAATTTAACCAAGAAAGGGAGGAAGAAAACCCAAAGTTAGTTAGTCACGTACTATTTCTATGGAAGTTAATGTCATAAAATTAATTTAATGTAAAAAACGACTATATATATACTTTTATACTATTAAAGTTTTTTAAATGGTAATTTTTCACAAATTATTCTTCACCTAATAACGTCTCATAAGGTGATGTTTCATGCTTTTATACGAAATTTTTTCGCAAATTATCGTACAAAAAGTGAAAATAAATAGATCTTAAAAAAAGAAAAGAAAAGTGAAAATAAATAGATAGGCAAGTTTCTTTATAGAGCCGAAAAAATCCCGACGAGGGTTACAAAACGCAATTAGTCGGTTGTTGTTGGGTAAATTGAGGCTTCGCGCCGTCAGCGAGAAAGAAATTGGGAATTGTTGAGACTTGAGAGATCTCGTGAGAGGGAGACTTGAGACTATACATCTGCGTTAGGGTTTTCCCTGATATTCGAAAGGTAAACAACTTAGGGTTTTTTTTAAGCAATCTTGTTTTTCAATGTTATTTTCGTGTCGTAAAATCTGTATTTCTTGTAAATCTCATCCTCAATTGATTGAATCCTTTGATAATTTTTGATTGTTTGGACAAAATTTCTCTCGTTTTAAAAAATAATGGTTTTGGAAAAAAAGGGTTTGAAATATTTGGGGTTGAAGTAATTAACTGATGTTGATGACGTGGATGATGATGATGATGACGATGATGATGATGTATGTGTGTGAGAAAGAGGTGCGTTTGACATGTGCAGGATACGAGTGTGAGAGGAGAGGAAGAGTTGAGACTGTTGAGAGTGAGGTGAGCGAGAGTTTGAGGAAAAGGAGGATCATATCATTATTTTGGGGGTTGTTTCTGCTTCTATTGGGGTTTGCAGGGTTTACTTGTTTGTGGTCATCATGGAGAGAAAGCTTGTGGTAAGTGATTATGATCTACCGCCAATGGTACTACTCAATAACATTGCTCTATGTTGATTATAAAATGTTAAATTTGAATGTGACAGGTTCTGGGCATCCCTTGGGACGTCGACACCGATGGTTTGAAGGAGTACATGATCAAATTTGGTGAATTGGATGATTGTATTGTTATGAAGGTTTCCCGCACTTCTTTCTCCACTTTCAACTGTCTTTTCTCAATGCTCCTGTATTTGCCATCTGAATGGGTTCTCTTCCTCTTGCCTTTTTGTTTCAGGAGCGTAATTCTGGCCGTTCCCGTGGCTTCGGTTACGTTACTTTTGCTGCAGATGAAGATGCTAAGGTGTGCTACATTCATGCCCTTTTGCCTGTCACCGTATACTTAATATGCTTAATGTTGATTGATTATGGAACCACTTTTTTGACTTGCTCTTTCCTCGTTACAGAAAGCTCTGTCCACCGAGCATAAACTTGGCAACAGAGTGCTAGAAGTGAAAGTGGCTACACCTAAGGTCTCTTTTGTTGGTTTACATAGTTCCACCTTCCTTTCTGCTGTTACTTCTTTCTGCCGCTGAACTTGGTTCTTTTGCAGGAAGAGATGATGCGATCGTCCTCAAAAAAGATAACTCGGATATTTGTTGCTAGAATAGCTCCATCCGTTACTGAGTCTATCTTCAGGAGGTTAATATTGTGTTGGCCTACGTTGAAACATGGATTAATTCTCACAGTTTTATTTATTTATTTGAGACCTTTTCATTTCTTTCTGTTGGTGTTTATACTCTGAATCCATTTTATCCTCTCCTCTTCAGCCATTTTGAGAAATATGGAGAGATAACTGATCTTTACATGCCGAAGGTAAGTTTGGATCATTACTCTGTTTATCCCTCTTTTGTTCTTCTACTATTAATGATCTTCTTTCGAACTTGAGGACTTAAGGTTGAGCTTATCCCTTGTTAAATGAATGTCTGTAGGATCCTACTACAAAAGGTCATCGTGGAATTGGGTTTATTACCTTTGCTACTTCGGGTAAATTCATACCACTTCCAATTGCTGTTATTTCATATATTTTTCAGCTTTGCTGTGTTGCAGACGTGGCTCAAAAATTATGGTAGGATGATTAAAATGTAGTATATGTGAGTTCAGCTTTTCACTCATTATATCATATTACTAGTTTTCAAGTTATCAACTTGTGCTTCAATAGGGATCTTGGAATTTTTTTTGGAGTGGTTCTAGCTTTATTTCAAGGTAATGGACAGATTTACACCAATTTCTTGTTCTGTCTTGCTACTAGACTCTTACTTTACAGTATAGTGGGATGATAATGTTTTCAATAGTTATTGTCGCTATATTGATTCTTGGACAAAATTTGACACATATGCTCGTTGTCATAGCACTAGCAGGGGATGATTGTTGTTTTTCAGGGGGAACGGTGGACATAGAGATGATGTTTCTTGCTCTTAGTAATGCTACACTTTGCACTGGGCCATTTGGCATTTTCTGTTAGTTTTTTAGTTTTGTTTTGTGGACTGGTCATTTCACCCCAAGTATGCATTTCTTTCATGGTTTTAATTGTATGGACTCATGGAGACCTGTGTTTTGTAAAAGCATGCTTTTTTTTTTTTTTTGAGTGGTTGTGTGGCATGTGTCTGTGTTAACTTTTTTAGGCAGCAACAAAACTAGAATTATCTTTCTATATTATGTTAAACAACCTTGAACATTATTGTGTAGCTTTTTTGAAAAAATATTGGTCTTTGGAACTTAAAAATGATATGCTTGATGTGATGCAGAATCAGTTGACAACCTGATGAAGGATACTCACGAATTGGGAGGCTCAAATGTAGTAGTTGATCGGGCAACACCAAAGGTAATCCTAATACACTTGTTACCTTTTTTATTTTAAATGATTCAGATCCTTTTGAACATGGTTATCCATGTCCAAACCCTTGGGTTTTGAAGGTTGAGAGAGGTTGGTTATGGAAAAGGAGGGGGAGAGAGAGTGATTTTGGATGATTCTACGTCATTGGATGACCTTATTATCTCCAGTCACTGTTTTCCTGTCTTTAATCATTTTCAAAAATCTGTTGAATCCTATGATGGAGTAGTCATTTCTTGTTTCTCATTTAGTTTAATGGTTGTTGTTTATCACTGATCCAGGATGATGATTTCCGGTCATATAGCAGAGCTCCCCAAGGTGGCCATGATGGCCATGGCGGGCATGGAGGCCATGGCGGGTATGGTGCATACAATGATTATATAAGTGCTGCTACAAGATATGCAGCATTTGGTACTCCTACCTTGTATGATCATCCAGGTTCTCTATATGGAAGTAAGGCCATCTTTTACTACTATCCTTTTGCATGTTCTGGAACTATCAAGCAAATCTCAATTTAATGATACGTTTATGACAAACATTAGGAGAGCCAATTAGAGGGATTGGTAGAAAGATATTTGTTGGAAGACTTCCCCAGGAAGCAACTGTGGATGATCTTCGTCAGTATTTTGGAAGATTTGGGCGCATTTTGGACGTTTATATCCCCAAGGTAAGTTTCATGTATATCAAAAAGTATTGGTTGCTTTCTGGTAAACCTTCTGAACTGAGGAATATCTTACTGGTATAGGATCCCAAGAGATCAGGGCATCGTGGTTTTGGCTTTGTAACTTTTGCTGAGGATGGTGTTGCTGATAGGGTGGCTAGACGGTCTCATGAAATTTTAGGACAGCCTGTAAGGATTTGGAACTCTTTAATTACTTGTCATTGACAGTAGCTTGGTGTCTTACTTTCATGCGAGGGAGGGGGGTTCTCCTTCAATATATCCTGTTGTGGTTGATTGTCCCCTTGATTGATAACTAGCAACCTTAATTACAGTTTTAAGCACGTCAAACTTCCTAAAATTTGCATTTTTTTGGCTCTTGGATGTTGGATGTAGCTTCTTTAGTCTTCTCACGCTTGATATTTTTATTTGTGTTACATATTTAAATACATACATCTCAAATTGTCTCTACTATGTGATCTTTCTGATCAGAGTTTAACTTGTATCAAAAAGGCTATATTTTTCCTTATTTTAGCCAAAATTTTTATGGAGTTCTTGAGTATCAGATTCGTTTGTAGGCCTTCTTTCTCCCTTATTCTCTCCTTATGGTTAATATAACCAGTGAAAGTGTACAGGGTTTTTAGTGGTTGGCACTGTGAGAGTTCACTTTGTTAGAGCTTATATTCTTTTTTTCACCCTGTATGTTTAATTGCAGGTTGCCATTGATTCAGCTACCCCAGTTGATGATGCAGGCCCCAGTGGAGGTCTATTAATAGACAATCCTGAGCCTTACAGCAGTTATGGCCCTGTTCGTAGTAGTTATGGAAGAATGTACTCCGGCCTGGGTTTTGATGATGTAAGTATAAGTTACCGCCTACCCATGAAACCTATGATCCAGAGTCACTCTAATTTTTACTAGATAAAATTCATGTGGAATATGTGGCCTCAGTTGTACAACCATTTGTTGCATTCTGTCTAGATTGTTGACTGAATTGTGCTTGAACATGTATTTTATTCATGTCAATGGATCTATAGTTCTCATGCCATGAAATCTAATTTCATACAGAGATGCAGGCTTCGTTATGCAAGTTCAGTCTTATGTTTTTTTTGGGCCTTATTTTGGGTTTGCTTTTGTTCTGGAGTCTGGGATAACTGTGGCTGTTAATTTAGCAGTTGCATACTTGCATTAAGCAGTTATAGAATATGGAGTTATAATACAAGGAGCAGAATAGTGTTATTATCTGTTTGATTTGTACTTAATCCTGATGTTGACCATTGACATATTTTGAATTATATATTTATTTAGAATCCCTGTCATTTAATCCGTTTGATCACATTATTTTGGCATATATTACAGAATTTAACTTATGAAAGTACCACTTTAGAAAGCTGTCTTGTATCTCTTTTCTCCATTTCGTGCTTTCTACTCCTAGAATATTTTACAAATACTAGAGTTCCTCTTTGTGCAGTGGGGAGGCTATGGCTTCCAGAGCAGTTCAAGGCCTTCCAGAGCAGCAGACTGGAGGTACAGACCATATTAGAGTGGTGGTTCAAAACATCATTTGTAGTTGAACTTGATAACTAATCGATTTCTGGGAGTTGGTTTGACCCTGTGTTAAGCTAATGGAGTTGGTTTGTGAACTTCACAGATTCTTCTAGGATTTATGTTGGTTTAAAGTAGGAAGTTGGAATTATGCCATTTCATATTAAGATTTTAATGGCCTCTACACCCTGTCGAATTCTCTCGTGTTATATATTGACAATTAATGTTCTGAAAGCTGCAGCTTTGTTGATGTTTGAGCCTCTCCAAATGGGTCAAAGTTGTTGAGACCCTTGGGGTGAATGGTTGTGTAAGGTCCTTGAGGCGTAACACAGCCATTCTCGTAATTTTACTCTCTTTTACGGAATAGTTAAGAGGGGGTGGGGTGGGGTGGGGTGGGGTGGGGTGGGGTGGTAGTCTAAAATTTGACCAGGATTTTGAATTAAGAATACACGAATTCAGTAGCCTCATTATTACATTGAATGATTCTAAGAAGCGGATGAAATAAAACATGGTTGGGACTAGGGTCTAGGGGCAAAAACTGACCCAATCCACCGATCGGACCCAAATCCAATTCGTTTATAAAGGTTTGGGTTAAAATTTTCAATCCGATTAATTAAATGAGTCATGTTAACTCGATTTCAACCCAATCTGACCTATTTATTATTGGGTTTATTTTTATTAATGGGTCGAGTTTATTTAATACAGGTTATAAACTCAAGTCATAATTATTGACTTTTAAATTATTAAACAGTTTGGGTTAACTCAAATCCATAACGAGTTGGGTTGAAATTTTCAACCCATTTAATAAACAGGTTGGGTTGACATATTTTAACTCGAATCTAAATAAGTTAAACCCGAACCCAACCCAATTCAACCTATTGCCAAATACCTTATTCTTGAAATTTGAGTGAAAACGTCAAAAGTTAATTTGCACAAGTGAACCAAATTTAATCATGAAATACAAAGTATGACGTCTGTTGGGTTTATAGACATATGATTTGTATCTTCCAAATAAATGTACGAAGTTGAAATTATTTACATATCAACAAAGGCGAAACCCTCACTCCCAAGGCCCCAATGGCCTGATCACCCAACTACCCCCCGATCATGTTGGGTAGTCATTGATCATACATATCATTACTAAACAGTAAACACTAATGTGGCAACTTGCAAAGCCTAAGCAGTTAATGCAGGGTAGTATTTGAATAAATCCTCAGAGGCCAGCATAGTAGCGTTAACATAATCTTGTGGATTATGATTTACTAAAGTAATTATTCCAGGGAGTAAGATGGCTGTGTACCTCAAACATATAAGCAACCATCCCTCTCTATAGTACGGCCCTGCTGTGAATCCGATGGTAAATCCTCTTATCAACTCCCACATTGCTCTTAGTCTTGCAGGTATGAACTCGACTACCATCTTTACTATTCCACTCAGAACCTGCTCTTCTTCAACTATCTGCATTCAGATACATTTACATTTTGTTTATGTGCTCGCTATCAATTCTACCTTAATCCATAATATTATACACAATAATCTAGAGTCATTGGAGAAAAGACATCACAATAATCTAGAGTCATATAAATATGATAAGAAGCTAACCTTTCCTTGATAGAGGCTGTTAAAGTGGATGGATGTTCCGAAGTGCATGAAAGTCATCAAGGTACCATCTAAGGGAAGCTCAGGCACAATATCATAGCCATAGACAATCCTGTAGTACTTAATATTATGTTCTCTTAATTTCTTTTTCATAAAGTGACCAAATTTTTCATTCCCTACTCTTGGTTGTCCATAAGTACAGATTGCCTCCAACTTATCCAATAACTCCACCTCTCCATGATAAGCCAACAAAGCTGGAAACAGAACTGCAAGTGCACCTCCTAAGCTGTGTCCAGTCACAATAAATTTTGCCCTCTTATTGTGTGCCATAATTTCTTTTAATTTATCTCTAATGGTATAATAAGCTAAGGGTTTCTCAGGGTCATTTTGAACTTGCTCAGGAAATTCACAAGTATAGTCGTCATTCAAGGGGTCGAATTTCTTTAGACCCAAGGCTATCATGAAACCCATATGAGTTTTACCAATTCCATCAATTTTGCACCATGAGAAATCGAAATCGGTTCTCCAATCATCTGCATTAAAGGGTTCGGTACCTCTAAATGCTACAATAATTTTATCGTCCTCTGCAGTTTCTTCACGTATGATGAATGCTTGTGTAGTTGGTTTCTTTAGAAACTCTGCCAAGAGCAACAGCTTTTATTCTTAATTGGTCATCAAGTTGTCTTCCATAGTTAGAAGAGTCAAATTGGTACATAGCTAAACCCATTGAACATCTTACCATTGTAACAATTATAGAACTTCACGAATTCCATCTGCATGCACGAAATGACACAATTAAACCAAACTATACCGCAATTCAATATGCGTACTGCATACTTAGAATGAAGTTTATTTCTTAAACATATATATATTGTCGTAGTAATTTTAGGTGTTAAGTTGATGGTGCAATAGCTTTCCCACGTAGTTAATGATTTTATTCATACATTTATCTTGTACTACTCACCTTCCAGCGATGAGATACTGTTGATTCAATGACACTTTCGTTTTCGTACGCTAATTTAGATGCCATCATTGAAAGTGCAGGATAATATCTCGCATCTCCATGCTTGATGTCTTTGTTGAGCTCCATCCTTCTGTCAATCTTTCCGACGAAAGAGATAAAACCATCGCCATTATCTTTTTTTCCTGTTTCAAAAATCATATAATAATACAAACAGAAAAAAAAAAAAGCACTTCTACTGATGATATATATAATTATAAATGTACACGAAATATGTAAGGCTTGAAGAACTGAGATGCATAATGATGTACTCCCCCTTCTTATGAAACTGTATAAGCTCTTAAATTATGTCATAAATAGACAAGTAGCCAAGTTATGGAAAGAAGGATAAAAATAAAAGGTTATCTTTGTAAAATTTAGGCATATCTTGTATTTGAAAAGTTGGAATAATGTTAAAATAGTAGTACAGAGGGAGTATATACATACTTGAAAATATGTTGCAATTAAGTAAATATTCAACCGTAGACCCAAATTTGTCCAAGAAATCCGATATGTTCTTGAGAAATATCTGAATGAAGAGAGAGACAATAATCATCCATTTATGGATGTATTTGTTCTCTTTGTCACTAGGAATGTCGTGGTCTATGAGATTACTGTGGCTAATTTTGGAAGAAAAAACTAGCTTTCTGATAATGTTGAAGAGGGTGGCTTCCTCTGCATCAGGACGCAACTTTACATGCATTGAGGAAGCTGATTTTTGGGAAGCCATGAGCTTTTTATACTCAACTTTAAACTGTTAAAATTACTAGAAAACAGGGAATTGAAGAAAGGACGAGTAGCTTTAATCTTTCTTTTCATTTTTGCATGGATTTGAAGTTGGTGTATTTAATATATTCATGGCTCAGTCTGATCGTAAGCTTAGCTACCTTACGTGTATGGTGAAAAAGAAAGAACTGAGTTTCAAGAAAATGTTTCTTAGTGTTTACTGCTTAGTCTAGAATATTTAGATAGCTTGGTTAGTTCATTATTCTATACCAAAGCTGTTTTCACGTGTGATATAGGATGGTTCGTAAACTCGTTACTTGAGTGCCCTACAGGTCAAGGATACAAAAGTCTGCTCTCATGTTTAAAGATCTACCCAAGCCAATTCAAGTTCATATGGGGCTTGGCTCACCACCGGCCGTAAGCCAATAATATAACGTAGAGAAAGAGGAGTGAAATGAAAAACAATATCAAATGTCTATGACCGGTCACCCAAATATCAATCTGATGGTTGCCAATTGCCATCGCTCTTCGGGCTTAATTTAGTACATCAATGTTAGTAATGTGTCATTAGCTACGCGCATGTCCAATTACTCATTTTAGTAATGGGGATACCCTAATCAAAGCCATGTTACATCAAAGAAAACGAGTTAAATTAAGACTATGCTCATTACTAATATTATAACTTTTTATTGTCTTTAATTAAGTTGACGTCTAGTTTGTAACTAAGGTTGTGAGGATCACGATCCTACTTTAAATTGATGAGAGATAGGAATAACCAAGTCGATGAAATTGGATTGTAGGATCATAAAATCGTACAAACTTGAGAAAATGGTGAAAACTCCTATGAATAACGTAACATCTTTATATACAAATAGGATCGATATCAAAATATTAAGATAATTCTATAAGTATTCTATAATTACATAGTCCATATAGTACAAGAGTATTATGCTTGTGCATTTTTTTCTTTTTTTTTTTTGCAATATTTATGTTGAATTCTCCTAAAGCCAGCATTGAATTTGAAAATGTTCTATGCTTGATTCAAAAGCTCAGAGAACAAACTTATTACCTAGTTGCAGGAGCTTTAGATATAGGTTTACTCCTAGGCCAAATAAAAGCCTAATAGATCCATGGTAAGCATAATATTCCTTCATCGGATCCTATACAAAAATCACCGAATTTTGAATATTTGTACACTATTTTTGAGATATTTTCAAAAAAAATGGAAGGTATAGGATAGTTTCTAGGATTATGTATGGATCTTTAAATCATTCATACTTTAAATTATGTCTCTAAGGCCCTAAAACGAGTTTAGGACCAAATAGTAGGAGTTTTGAATTTGGTTAATTAAAAGGGTGTTTCGTCAAACTAGGTAGTTTCTATTGTTCTTTCAACTTAATATAATTTTATAAGACCCCTGATAATTATATTAAGGTGTTCTTTATCAAGTACTGAATTGTCCTGAAATGTATGTGTTTTGAAGGTTAATATACATAATTTCTTGAGAAATTTTCAAAAAATAAAATAAAATCACTTGATGTTTTATAAGATCATATTAGAAGGTTTGGAATAATTCAATACCTTACATCCAGTTTTTAAAGGATCTAAAAGCCAGTTTAAGACCAATAGTCAAACTTTAAAAACTAGTTGAATTGGGAGTTGAAAGTCACAAAGTAGATAATTCTAATTACTCATTGGGACTAATATAATCCTATAATGTTGATGGTAAGCAAATCAAGATATTTTCTTACCATGTTCGAAATTGTCCAAATTGATTGAATTTTAAAGGTTATCATATACTCTTTTTTATATATTTTTGAAATTTTTTAGATATTAATATAAAGTTACTAAATGCTTCATAGAGTCATATGAGAAGATTTATAACCTTTAAATACTTTATATAAGGTCTCCAAAGTCCTTAAAACGAGTTTATGACCTAATTTTATAAGTTTTTGAAATATGTTGAAATGAGTGTTTAAAGACAAATTTCATAGCTTCAATCAATAGAAGGGCCTATTATTTAAAAAGTTTTAAAATTGAAATAAAGGTATTGAATAATTCCTAAAGTATTATGAGGAGGTTTTATAAATTAAGTGCGGTTTCCAAAAACCCTAAAATTGAGTTTAACTATAAGAGTTTTTGAAATTGAAATGGATGCGCTCCTTGGGCCTAATATAACCTAAAGGAGTATATTTTAATGGTTGTACAATATAACCTAATAGTGTGGCATGCAACAGCATTACAAGGGTCACAATCGATTTTGCGTGAAACATGATTCAGCGACTATTTCGGAGGTCATAATTTTTACTATACATCTCCCTACGGAAGCTCTCCATAATATATCATATGGAAATGACAAGAAATGAACTAACTAGTGACAATGGAGTTTTGCCTTTTGGTTAAAAAATGGAAAAGTATTAGTCTATATGGTAAAAGGTATACTATTGAATTAGATTTTATTAAATCATTCATGATTTTTTTCGTTTAAAATCAAAATTGGGCTTACATAGTTGAAAAGCTTGTTTGAAGGATTATCCAACTAAATAAGATTCATGAATAACTGTATAGGTTTAGGCATATCATAAGCTTATTTTTTTATTCTTTTGGACATCTTTTGATATTAAAGGACCACAAGTTCATTAATATTGACATTTATTACATGTTTGCTTTTTTTACCAAAGAATCCATTTGTGACTTCAAGGAATCTTTCAACATGTTCTCTTAGCATGGATTGAAGTGATGTATCTAAATATTTAAATCATTGGGAGATATAAGGGAGATCCAATTTAGGTTTTACAAGTAGGTGTATGTATATGTGTCTACCGTTAGCTAAACAAATACAAGTACTTATTTCTTATAGAAGATCCTTTAGTACGTATTTCTTATAGAAGATCCTTTTAAACGTACATAGTCTTGAGCATAAGAACTTAATATTAGTTATTACATGTGTAAATGTGTTGACATCAGCTAAGCATATATTTCAACTTCTGACAAACATAATGCTGATATTGATTTTCCGCAATATGCTGTCACAAAATTATTCACCACCAATTTCTTCAACAAAAACGTTAAAATTTACAAAGTACTTTCTATAGTTTAGAGCCCAAACCAAATAGCTAAGTAACGATGTTTAAAGCATCTCTACTAAGAAAATGAATGATAGTTTCTAAACAAATTCTCTGAAGCCAACCTTATAGAATTCACGTAATATAGAGGAAAATGATTAACGAAACACGGGAATAAGACACCAGTTATTCGTAAACATAAGCAACCATCCTTCTCGATCTGTTGTAATCAGGGCCGACTCTTACAAATCCGATTATTAGCCCTCTTATTAGTTCCCACGCAGCATTTAGGAACTTTTTTTATTTTTAAGCCAAAAAAAATTAAAAATTCGAAAAATAAGTTACTGTTTAAAATAATTTCAGAAATAAGCCAATTTTAGGTTCGGTCCTTAGAAAAAACGCTACCCAGGGCAGCGTTTTTCCCTGACCCATAATTCACCCTAAAATCCAGCCCCATGCAAAACGCTGCCCTGAGTAGCGTTTTTTTTCAAGCTAAAACGCTGCCTTTGGTAGCGTTTTATTTCCGAACCTAAATTGACTTATTTTTGAAATTATTTTTTGGCTCAAAAATAAAGTTTCTTCTTTTAGCCTGATGGTAGAGCCCGGCTGTTGAACTGTTGACGTGGATGCATCTTCCAAAGTGCTAGAATGTCGTCATGGTATATCTAAGGGGTATCTTAGGTACAGTATGTGTAAATACCCTCCAACCTATCTAACAACCCCACCTCTCCATGCTAAGTCAACACTGATGGAAACAGAATTGCTAGTGCAGCCCCCAAGCTATGTCCATTCATGATAAATTTGGCATTTTTTATTACTTGTTAGCATTTCTTTGAAATTTCTCTAATTGCTATTGCGTAATAAGCTAGTAGATTTTGAGCATCTATGTTTAAGTTACTTAGGCCAAGCCACTAAAATCTCCAAGATAATCAGCATCTTCATGAGAGTATTGATTAAGACCTAAGGCTATTTTTTCTACCAAAATTTATCAACTAAGTGACAATTTAAGGTTAGGGATGTTAACAGTTTGTCGGGCTGCGTGTAGGTTGAATATAAGCGTAATGAACGAAATAAACGAAAGACAATATAAACGACACAAATAAGTTGATGACGCGAAAAAACCTCAACTCGGGAAAAAATGCAGGAGATTTTTAGGTTGTCGTTTCATCATGTCAAAGGTAGTTTGTGTAGAGAATGTATGTAAACAGGTATTTTTTGGAATAATGCTTGATGAACAATTGGTAATTTGTAGCTTGGATTAATTATCCTTCTTCCTCAGGCTGAATCTCCTTTTATATTGCGCTTTTCTTAGATGCCACAGATCTTTTTAGGTCGAAAATCTTCAGTTATCCCTTTTTCTCCTATTTCTACACCGGCCTTATCCTCCTTGCAACTGCTTTCCTCTTATTTAGGCTTTTAGTTCTGACTAGGCATAACTCCTGTATCTTGAGGTATTTAGTAATTGTTAGGAACTTTCTACGGACATGTCCAGTATCAGTGTATCTTAATGCTATCTTCAAAATGCCTAGTTGTAACAGCTACTTTTTCGCGCGCCTGGACAGCCATCTGATGTCATATCACTTGGACATGTGTTGCATAATCAAATTTTTACCCTAAGAGCTATCATGAAACCCATATGAGCTTTACCTATTCCATCAATTAATCCATGAGAAATCAAAATCAGTGCTCTACTCATCTACTATAAAAAGGCAACATCGAGGATACTCTTAAATCACGGAAACTGCCCAGACTTTGAAAGCCCCGTCATATTTTGTCTGATTACATATTGACATTGGAAAAACAAGTACTCTTTAATGCACAACCTACGTCCCCTATTCTTTTTCCTGAGGCAATCATCATATCCATTTCAAAACAAGAATTGAGAGAGCATTATCACTTATTGTATCTTTTTCCTGTATGTTTTTTTTATGATGAGAGCTATATCACTATTTTATATTTTTTTGATGGTGAGAGTTGCATTACTTCCATAGACTTTTTAACATTAGGGTGTTGCACACGACATTTTCAGGCCAACCTACATGCTGCTTTAAGGCTTTGTTTAGTAGAGTGTAAAACGTTTTCAACTGAAAATGATTTTCGATGGAAAACCTTTTACGATGGAAAACTCATTTTCATGGCACTCTTCCGTTGTTTAGTTGCATGGAAAATGATTTTACATTTAAATATTTTCCATTGTTTAGTTGAATTGAAAATCAATTACTCCAATTAACTTTTCTAATTATATTATCTTGTCATTTTTTAACTCTTTTATTCCATTATATTTTTTAGTTTCTTGTCATAAGCTAAATTTGTTATACTAAAATAAATATTTTTTTATAAAATATACAATACATTTCTTTGATCTATTAATAACATATTACATTATAAAGAATATCGCCATAAAACCAGGAAACCCTAAAAATTTGGTTCAACATTAAAAAGACTTTAAGCTAACTATAAAGGAGTATTCACAATCGAATAAGCAAACAAATTAAATTGGTAAACGAATCAATTGGTTGTAATGTAATAGTTTGTACTTTTACATTTTAAATTCTAACAGAAAGAAAATTTTTACTCTAATTTTAAATAAAATGTTGATTGCCCATATTTCATAAGAAACTTACATGATTCAATCGAATCGGGGGAAAATCTAGGGTTTTTTTATTTTCGACAAAAATGGATAAAAATAGTTCAAATTCATGATATAGTTCGATAATTTAATAATTAAAACATGAGATTTGAAGAAAACGTACTATTTGATGATATTCGAAGAAGATGAAAAGAAATTGTGGATTTTCCCCCAATGTTTAAGAGAGAGAAAATATGGAGTAGAGAGAGAAGCTACCGAGAAGATGAGAAATGAAAAATTCTTGAGTAGAGTTGGGCATGGGCCGAACCAAGCAGACACGTTTTTGGCACAGTACGACACAAGCAAAGTCGTGTTACGGCACGGTACACTATCCATGGAGTGGGCCGCAGGCCAGACCGCGGACAAGAAAAAAATTTAGGCACTAGCACTCGAGCGGCACGCCAATAATTGGCGTGAGGCATGGCCGAAGCGCGCTATTATTTAGTACAATTAATATTACTATTATTTTTAATATTATTATAGTCTTATGATATAGTTTATATTATCTAAATTATTTTTTTCAATCCTATTATATACTTTATTTTTAATTTTTGTTAAAAAAAATAGGCCAGCACGAGGCAAGACACGCCAAGCACGCGGGTCGTGCTAGGTCATTGGATGAGTTTTAGGAAAAGGTAGCATGACACAGCGCGGCACGACCACAATTAGGCACACCACGACACGGCACGACAAAAGGCCAAACACGAGCTGACACGGTCCATGACGAGCACGGCACAACCCGTGCCCACCTCTATGCATGAGTTGGTAATGCGTGAGTTGTTTGTTAGTTGGTATTGTTTTGGAGCGAATGGATGTAAAATTGTTTTACTCCCAATTTTAAAGGAAAATGTTTTCAATAGGATGTAAAATGAATTTACACTCCAAGTTTTACATCCTATATTTTACTCCAAACTAAATAATGTAAAATGAGAAAACGGTTTTCAGGGAAAATATTTTACACCATACTAAACAGAGCCTAAGTGAGACTGTACACGAAAATCTCCAACTCATGCTCTTGGGCTAATTTGCCCAACTCCCTTTAGTGGGCCACTAAAGAAGCCCATTGATAAATCTCCGACGCTGGCAATGGATGTGCAGTATCTACATTCATTCACCGGATTCCATGCGCCATCTTGCAGGGCCAACTTTCTAACACAACCACAGCACAACCCAAGTCCACGTCAGTCTTAACTCTTAACTACTTTTATTCATAATCAAGTTCTTAATCAATAATTAGTACAGTAATCTCCTGAAATCAAGTCGCCACTCGTAGTGAGTGCTAGCACTAGTTGAAAGAAGTATGAATAGAATGTAGAAATCGAGGGACGATGCCTGAGTAAAATTAAGAGACCTTAATCCCAAAAGACGGCACCCATTGAGGGAAGTAGATTAAAAAGTAGGTCCCGTACCTCCATTTCATTCATTATTCCCAACTGTCTCTTCCATGTGACCTGACTGACCTCCCTTCTTCCTTGGATTTCATCCCTTTTCCATCCACACTCTTCCTCCACTTCCCAGTTCCCACTCCCTCTCCTCCACTGATAAGTACATGTAATTGTACTTTTCGGTATTGATTCAAACTTCTTTTGGGTGAGTTTCGAGTGATTTCGGGTTTATTTAACCGAATTAATGCTAAAAGTCCCTAATTATATTTCGGCTTTAATCATATCGATTATTGCTAATTTTTAAGGTTTTTTAGTATAAATGCATTACAATAACAAAAATATGGTGGAGCTAGCATTGAGTTGATTGTGGAAATTGGGGCAAAGAAAGTGAAAAAGAAGATTAGCCCAAAAGAAATGAAAAAAAGAAAAAAAAAAAGTAAGTTTAAAAAAAAAAGAAAAAAAAAAGAAAAAAAGAAAGAAGACAAGTCACGTCAAAAAAAGGGGAAATAAATATTAAAGTACTTCAAGCTTCACGGCACTATTGAATGGGATTCCTTTTCTTTTCTTTTTATTTTTATTTTGTTATTTTTCTGAAATTTGGAATTAATTTTTAATTAAAAATTAGGTTAGTTCATGTTAGGGTTTTTAGGTTTAACTCTTGAGGAGTTTCTATTATTTTATATTCTAGTATTCTAGGTTTTGGCTTTTCTTCTTCCTCTCTTATTCTCTTTTTCTAGGTTAGTTTTATGGCTTTGTTTATGTAATTCTCCTTCAAAAATTTTGTTTCTCTTGAATAATCAAATTTATTCTTAGTTCATCATCAATTTAATTCTCAAGTAAGTTTCTTCTATTCCTTTCTTTAGTTCATTATATTTTATTGCTTATTTATTCATGCCTCTTGTTATTTAATTTAATTTTCTTTTAGTTTTATGATTTCTATATCCATGCTTGATTTTATTATTGTTCATATGTCTTTAATTATGATTAGTGAGTAATTTCTTCTCTAGGATGTTAATATATGAACCCTAGCATGTATTAAGTGGATTCTTATATCAATTCAATGTCAAATTAAGGTTGGTTTATTAGGTTGTTAAAATTAATCATTAGGTTAAATTCATTGGTTTAATTAATCGAGAAGCGACGACTGAGATTAATTATTTCCTTTGTCTTAATGATTTTTGCTAATTAATCAAGAAGCGAGAGCTGAGATTAAGAAGGCTACACCTAATACAATTAGACTAATCAAGAAGCGAAAGTTGAGGTTAGGATAATTGAAGGGTTGTTTTGATTTGATCATTGATGTTGGTGTATTTGATGAAGGTTAATGCATGTTAGTGGGGATGTATTAATATCCTAGGCTTTTCTCTTATCGATATCACATTTTAATCTTTGCAATCTTAGTTATTAGTTTTACTAAACGACTCATTTCTAGCGTAATCTAGTAAAATTGAGCTAAATTAACCCTATATTAGCTTCCTAGAGGACGAATCGTAATTGTACTGCAACAGCCGTGCACTTGCGGTTATAATTAGTGACTAAAAAGTAGTCATCATCCACCCAACTATGCCGTCCTCCTCCTTAAAGCTCCTTACTTTCGTCACTCTCCTCTTAGTGATCTCCTCCATTAGTCTCCATTTCTCTACTGTGGTAGCGTAGATTCATGACTTTGGATTCTACTTGGGCTCCTCTTCTACTATGTCGTCATTGGTCTACCAAGGAGGAGATCTTGATGAAACCGACGATAGGAGATCTCTGTACTAGAAGAGTATGTACTACATTTCGTACGGTGCGCTCTCAACAAATTGAGTCCCGTGCCCGCCTCGCTCTGGTAGGTCTTACTACACTAACAACTGCTTCTGTGTTCATGGTCCTGCTAACCCTTACACTCGTGGCTGCTATTGCATTACTCGCTGTCGCCGTTGACTTACTTTCTCTAATCATATTTTAAGTACTTCGTTAGGGGATTTGTTGATTATAGCTAGGGGTTTTATGTTTAAGATTTAGGGTTTAATTATGTCCCATTATCATCTCATAAAGTCTCTTGTGTGATTATTTTTATTATTACTTGTCGGCCTGGATGTGGGGTCCTCACTCCTCAATCCTCATTTCACTTGTTTTTTTTTTTACAAAATCCTCATTTCACTTGTTGAGGAATAATAATGAGGATTTGGTTAGAATGTTACACAAAGTGTTAGCATCATTATATCACAATTCACAGCGTACTGTTTTCACTTTTCAACCCAAAAAAGTCAAAGAAAAAAAGACTATTGTCGAAATGCCAAAAGTTTTGGATTAGTGTCATATAGTTTTATTTTGTAATGATGTTGTGTAAATATTGTAGGTTTGGGTTATGCAAAAATCGGTCATGTCTTTGGGTTGGAAAAATAAACATTCGGTTTTTGGCCAAGGTTCGTTCAAAACCGGATTTTAGATTGGTTGGTTGGTTTTTTAGTAGAAAAATATGTATAAAAATATTAGACTGATTATTTTTCTCCTTTTATCTTTCGGAGAAACTACTCCTCCCTCCATCCCTTAATTTTTAGCTCATTTATATTTTTAGAATCACAGTTTGAAAAGTTTGATTATAAATTCTCATTATGTTATAAGAAATAATGCTAGAAAATTAAGAAGGTAAGGGGTTAAATACAACACTTCAAGGCATGAAAATACTCTTTCCAATTAATTTAATTTCGCCGCTTGAGGATTATCGGATTACTACGAAATAACTAATGAGATACAATGGAGAAAAATTTATTTACTTTGATGGTCTTCAAAGTAAATAAAAAATAAACTTTGTAAATGTATTATGATGAACACTCAATGAGATTTACTACAGAAAATTTTAGAGAGAAAGGAAAGATTAATGTATTTCACACTTTTTTCTCGTGTCTTTTCAAATGAAAATAAGTTATCTATTTATAAACTAACTTAGGTGAATGATTTTTCATCCTATTTCATTTGAAGAGACACATATCTATTCAACTTTGTTTAAAGTAATATGTATCTATTCAATTTTATTTGAAAAGATTCATTTATTCAACAAATCAATATATTTCTAGACGTATTCTATAAATAAAGCATAAAACTAGACCAATCCTTAAAATAGGTTATTCTAGTAATTAGTTTGTGCTTTAAAATAGTCTATTTCTAGACGTACTCTGAAAGTAATATACGAAACTTGACCAACGTTTGAAATAGGTTGTTTTATAGTTTTGTGGTGAAATATTGTAGAATACTTTGTATAGTGACATGGACATCATCAAGGGATTACAAATTTGTACGAGCAAAGTAGTAATCAAACTCCATAGTCCTCTTTCAAAATATAAGCATTTTATCGGTCCTTCGATATTTTGTTGCATTTTTTTTTTTATTAAGAGCCTGTCCCTTAGATTTTCCTCCATGCTTCAAATGGTTATAAAAGAACAAAATTTTACTCTTACATACAACAACAAAATTTTACTCTTACAAACAAAAAAATTAGTCCTACCGAATATCTCATCAACCTCATTACCTCACTCAACCAAAAAAAAAAACTTTCACTCTGAGACAAACGGAAGGAGATGAAGTAATATACTCCTCGGTCCTCAATAAGAGAACAAAAAATAAAGGAACTCATAACTGCATAGCATGGTTAGACCATAAGCAAGCTTGAGGCTCAAGCCCATTTTAAAAGCGGAACTGAAACTTAGTATTCGGCCCAAGTTTCAAGACCAGAATTTCATACAGGACAAGACCAAAATCCAAAAAATTTAGGAAACAAATCATAGTGAGTATCAGCTTATTTTAAAAGAAGAAAGAAATTTATAGTTGTTGGATATAAAAGAATTTTAAATCTTCAAAAATTAACTGGTATGTTACCATTGTTTACTGTAGAAGTAGGATTTATCTATCTAATTCTCATGAACAAAATGTTTTACAATAAGCTATGATCATAATTATCTCCGATAATTAGGTAGTAGGTTTCTTGATATGGTTCGGTGCTCATATGAGTGGTTTTTGGAATAACATTTTTGATCATTACATTACCTGTTACTCATTCTTTTTTTAGAGCTATGTTTAGTAGGGTGTAAAACATTTTCCCTGAAAACTGTTTTTCCATTTTACATTGTTTAGTTTGGTGTAAAATATAGAATGTAAAACTTGTTCATTTTACACCCTATTGAAAACATTTTCCTTTGAAATTGGAAGTAAAATAATTTTACATCCATTCACTCCAAAAAAAAAAATACCAACTAACAAACAATTCACGCATTACCAACTCATACATAGAGGTGGGCACGGGTTGTGCCGTGATCGTTATGGACAGTGGCGGCTTGTGTTTGACCTCTTGTCGTGTCGTGTTGTGCCTAATTATAGTCGTGACACGCTGTGTCATGCTACCTTTCCCTAAAACTAGGTCAATGGCTTAGCACGGGTCACGTGATTGGCATGTCATGTACAATTAGAATACAATGACAAGAGAATACAATTAGAAAAGTTAATAGGAGTAATTGGTTTTCAATTCAACCAAACAACAGAAAATATTTAAATGTAAAACTATTTTCCATTCAAACAAACAACGAAAAAGTTTCATGAAAATAGGTTTTCCACTGTAAAAAGTTTTCCATAGAAAACTATTTTCAGTTGAAAACGTTTTAAACCCTTTGCAAACTCCAATTGTTGTCAAAAACTATACAATTAAAGCGACACATAATCATAGTTGATGATTGAAATCTGGCATCATATGACAAGATTAGTATTCTCACCTACTTTGTTCCCGCATGAATTACGTTAGTTCTTTCCAAGAGTTGGGACAAATTTCAAGTCTCAGTCTTTTACTCACTTTCCTAGGTCCAGTCCAACCACATTGCGCCAGAATCTTAAAACTTACTCCTTTCACACTGTACATAAGACAGTGCAACTAACCAAATCCCATGTTATACAGCGTCATCATCACTTATAAAAATTTCATTGGTCACCTTTATTTTTTGGCAATTAGTCTTGTTAGCAAAAAATTATTATCATTAGCAGCCCTAATTGAACTAGTTGTTAGTATTAACTATGATTAACTAATACCATGTAAAAGTAATTTAACGCAACTAATCTTAGTAGAAATGAGAGGATTACAGTAACATAGGGTTGGCAATGACCAAAATTAAAAGCCAAAAGTTGAGAATTTTCTCTAGTATATCAGAATATAAAGTAACTCAAATAAGATTATAGTGAGCTAGAAATAATATTAAAAATAATGAAGACATGAATCAAGTAGAAATTGGTCTTGGAGGGGGGCAGAAAGGCCTACCTATGCGAGCCTTATGACTAGGAATTGTAAAATGCCTTAATCTCCCTTCTTGTTCTACCATGTACCCTTGACACAAGAACTCCTTTGAGAATCTATCCTCTACACTCCGATCCACATCATGCACAAATACATCCGTCTCACCTTCCTCTCTATTCCTCCCCATCAACCCCGCTGTGTAAATCGCGCTCATCCTACCTGGAGCCTCATCGTGATACCCTGTGGGCGCATCCACCATGATCAAGTCCCACTCCACCTCGTATATCTCCTTGGGCAAACTCTTCAATGCCAATTCACACCCGCTTTCCCTGGGGTCCACCACACTCGAACACTCCACCTTTGAAACCGCCGACGTCATCATCTTCTCGGAGTGTCGGACTTTGGTGTCGTACGTGGCGAGATGTGATTCGAGGGTGGGGAATTTCTCCATGATTTGGTTGATCCACCCCTGGTTCTCCTCCAAAAAGACGGTTCTACCCCCGTGGTTTAAGGAGGCCCACAAGAGGCTGTCGTAGCCCAGGCCAAAAACCAGGAAGTTACACGGGGACTTACGGCGGAGCACACGCTCCGTGACGGAGATTTCTTTGGCAGTCTGCTGGGGAGTAACGTTGGATGTGGCGTAGTGGATAATGGCATTCGATAAAGAGGGAGGGATTTTATTGCAACTAGAAGGGCAATTCTGGGATTTCTCATATGACATAAGGCGTTGGTCGGATGACGAAGAAGAGAAGGAAGAACGTACAATTAAGAAAATTAGGCAAAAGGAGAGGAAACAGAAGATTGTTAACTTGAAGGCGGTTGGAGATTGAAATTTTGCATTAGCACCCCTCATTTTGTGAAGATTTTAAAATTTTGGGTGTGTGTTCTGATTGACAAATTTTGGTGAACCCAGAAAGAGACTCAGAAAACTATGAAGTTTAAGCGCCAGGAATTGATCATTATATGGGGCGTTTTTTCTTTTCCTTTTTTTTTACAAAAAAAAATTCATGTTCCACAGTCCACACCATATAATTTGTCCGTTTCTAATCGAGCAAAGCATAAGATAACTTTCCCTATATTTCGAGTTAAGGACTTAAGGTACTCATTTTTAAAAATTTGTTAGGTGTTTTATAAGGGAAGTCTATTAACTTTTCTTAAAGTTGCTAACCTCTCCTCTTCCCTCATAGACAAATCTTCAACCTACAACAACCTCAATCTCAAATTAAACTATCAACAATTTCAAAACTCAACCAACAAACTCACAGTCTTATAAAAAACAACGAGAAATAATGACAAAAGTGTGTGTGTCTATATATATATATATATATATATATATATATATATAAGATCCATATAGCTCATATGAGTCCCAAGGAGTCGAAAAACGAAGCCAAATCTAAATGTTCGGATATGCTCACATCATAACATACTTTCATCTGAACCGAAATGTTAAACACAAGAAGCATGCATCAGCAATAGCGGTATAGAAATCATATATAAATACATATACGCTATCTATATATACTCATATGTCTTTACATAGTGTGTAAACTCTTTTGCACAGCTATTGGAACTATGAATATAGTAAAACTCATAACTTTTGGAATGGACTTGTATACTAAATCCAAAATATATAAAGGGAAATGACATAAAATAAACCAACCAATACTATTGAATTTAGTTCATTTAATTTGGATAAGAATTGAAAAAGTACAAGCTATATCATAAAAGGTCCCGAAATCAAATCCAATTTCAATAAATTATTCATAACTTGATAGTTGTAAATAGGAATTGATCTTATAATATAGTGTGTGAAAGATTGTGAAATGGGCTATCCATTCAAATGAGTTTCATGGAAGAATGCATGGTTTTTGGAATATTATAAGCTTAGTTTGCTTTTTTCGACATATTTAGCTATTAAAGAACTATGAGTCTACTAATATTGACAATAATTATAAAATATTTAAAAGATATTGGACTTGTAGGGATCATTAGTGAGTTTTAGTGAGTTTAAACAATCTTTTTACAACTTCTAGGAGTGTTCATTACCGGATATCCAAATTTTCGGGTACCCGGTATACCGGGTAATTCAAGAATCGGCCCATGACCCGACCTGGTTAAAATGGGTACCCGTTTAAATCAGGTCGGGTCACAGGGTACCCGGATTATTTTTATTATTTTTTTTACTAAAAAACTTGTGTTCAATGACTATTTTTTTGTTGCTAAAAATCTAATTTTGAATAGTGATAAGCACTATATATTTTTTATACTTTGAAATCAATTTTCTTGAGGCTAATAGTCAAGAGTCCAATACGTTAAGTACAACATAAGTTTTGGTATAAGATTAAGGCTAATGACTCAAGGACTGGAGTTCAAGAGAAATGGACAAGTTTTGGTACAGATTTTGTATGGATATTTTAGAGGAGATTGTCTATATATAGAGACATAGTAATGTCAATTTCTATATAAAAGCCTTTCAACCATGTTTTTGTATTTTGGAAAATTTGTCTATTTTTAAAATGTCAATAAAATTGCCATAATATGGTGTGAATTGAAAATTAATGTACAAAAATATGAGGGAAAAAATCAGTATACTCTTATCACAAATATAAATACACTTGAGGCTTCTGGATGGCATGTCACACTGTCACAACCATGTACCTGGCCTCTCGGAGATACAACAAACGTTCTAAATCAAAACAATAATGTTTTCCTTTAGCAATTTCAAATAATCCCCCATTATACTTCATATAAGGTCAATTCATCAATTGTCCTCACGTAAAACAACCCAACTTTTTTTTTATTAATAATATAAAAAAATATTAGTTTTTGCTAGCTTAAAATTTTATGTGCTACAACAGCGTTTTTCAATAACCATAGTATTGAAAGTGATGAGCAACTCCAAAACTGTTGAGGAAACTTCCCCCTTCTCTGCCTAATATTCTTTGTCTTCTTGCAAAGTATCAACTTGTCCAATTAGTAAAAAAAATAAAGTACAATGTTCAAAAAAAATTAATTAAAAAAAATATATATCGGGTACCCGATTATAATTTTATCCGGCCCATGACCCGACCCGATTATTATATTTCTTACCAGGTCGGGTACCCGACCCGAAAAGGCAAATTTTTTTTAAAAAAAAAACCCGACAGTTTATTGTCGGGTCATCGGATCGGGTCAGCCGGGTCGAGTATTTTTGAATACCCCTAACACCTTCCCTTAGTTTAGAACAAATATGCAAATTTGCATAGATAAATCATTGGGTCATAAAAAGAAGACTCAATTTAGGTGTCTAAATAATTAATTTCTTTTATACAATAAAATTTATCATAATAGAAACTTTGTATGTTCTTAGTTCTTAATGTTAGTAATTGTAAGCTTTAATGCTAAGCATGTTGAAAGTTATATATACTTTAAAACTCAATTAACTTTCTTTATCTTTATAATACGGAAAATAAAAATAAAATTTAGGGCAACATTGAACCGCATAGTGTACATTTTTATCGATACGAAACAAAAAAATTAATATAGGGGCCTTCGTTATGGTGAAAGATAACGTGAAATTGAAGGATAATTTTCATGGTAATATGTTTTTCATATTTCATGGTGGTACGTGTTGTATGATATCGTAGCTGTATTTTAATATATTTACAATAAGATGATTTGGAGAAGCAAATTATTTTAATATTTAAAATTTGTTCTAGTGTAGGGAAAATTATATATGATTTTATTTTCATAAAGTTTTTCTTTCTAATGAAAAATTAAATAAAACTTGCATTTTGAGTGCCAGTAAATTTCAAAATATATATATATATATATATAGATACTCCATCCGTTCTTTTTTCCCTTCCCATGTGGAACTAGGGAATAAATCAAGACAATATTAAATATCATTAAAATTTTATAAAATAATTTAAATTAATCTAAAAATAAAAATAGATTCTATTAAAAATAATGCAAATGAGTTTAGCGTGGAATTTCTAAAGTACATGACATTAAACAATTAAAAAATTAATCAATGGACTACATATCACATAAATAGTGATCCAAACCAAACTTTTTTATCGAATCACAATATTAAAATAAAATAGAAGGATTGTAAATGACAACAACATTTTAAAATTTACGAATAAGAAAAATAAAAAGAACAAAGTATTAGTAATGTGTCTCTAAATATTGGGCGAAGTATTAATGTGAGTTTCAACAATAAATATTGGACCACCTCTCTCTCGCCGAAAAAATAAATATTTTGGATCAGAAATATTTTGCTACAGTACAAAGTTGTTCATTGGGCCTTCCTTTCACTGTTTACATAGGCCGCTTCCTGTCTAAGATTAGGATCCAAAATACAAGCTTTGATGGAACCCTTAATGAATATAGATTTGAACTTAACATTATACGGCCCAGCCAAAGATTTTTAGGCTTTAACTGTGAACAAATAGCAAAAAAAATTCCCCCAAGTGTTCTCCTGTGTGGCTAATTCTTGAAAATCGCCAATCTCTATAAATTTGTTGTTGTATTTATCGCATGTTAAGGGGGTGTGGAATACAGTTGCTCATTCAATGGCAAGATAAGATGGGCCTGCAAGTTCGGAGTTAATTTGTATGGACCTTTTTTTCTTCAAAATATCACAATTTTGGTGGACTTTGATTTGAGTAATTTAGTTATCTAATTACCCCTCAGAAAAAAAACTATAATGGTATATCCTTCATTCCAAAATAGTTACTCTTTATAACACTAGTGTTTCTTGATAATAATTAATTTCTATTTCTCTTCTTCAAAAAAAAAAAAAAAAAAAAAAATTCTATTGCTATCCTTATCTATCATCTTGTCATATATAATCCTTAAATGAAAATTATTTCCACCTCTACATTCCTGTGGACTATTGATTTTGTTCACTGCATTTCGCTTAGTTTAAAAAAGAACATTTAGATAAGTTTAATAAACGAAAAACTATTAAATATAGGATCAGCTTAGGAAAAAAATGTCCACAATACAATCTCAAATTACAATTAGGTAAGTCTATACAAATTTAGTTATTTTTTTTTTGTTTGTTTTCTCAAAACTAACTAATAAACTAAAATAAGTGATGAATAGTTACACTATATTTACAATGTGGTTGAAATATAAGAAATACATAACAATGAAATAATTTAGAATCCTATCTTTCATAAAACGTGAAATCACGTTCTCAAATATATTATATTTCCAGTTCTGGGCTTACACACGACTTATCTAGTTCTCTGATTTCCATGCAACAATAGAAGTGATGCTAAGTACTAGGGCTAGGGGTGAATTTTCTCATCTCAGCCGTTACTTTATTGTTAACTTGTTATTTTTGTTGCTTAAGTTTTACAGAAATATTTACATTTATAAGATTGATTTTTGTGTTCACCATTGTCATTCCCCTATTTCTCATCCAGAGCAATGGAAAGAGAAACTAAACTCGTAGTGAACGATGGATATAATTCTCATTTTTTAGGGGAGAGTGTTGTTTTGGCTTTAACATAATTAATAAAAAATGTTTAATTAGGCCATTTTACAAATTATGATGATTCCATGTCTCAAGATCATGATATTTATTTAGGACGTTCATTACTGAACTCAAACCCAGTTAACATATATACTAAGTAATACAATGTACTACATATGTAATTAAAATTTCGATATGAATAGTCCTATTAAATGATGCCATTATGCCACTCATACTCTTTACTTTTAGTTAGCTCAAACATATGCACAGACTACTCACTCCATGGTTGATACTCCGTAATAAGGTATAACTAAGCTGTTACTATACTACATTATCTAATTTTTCAAGACCATGAGATCCATGATAATTAATTAATTATCTAAGAAGTGTCATTGTTAATATTGACCCAAACCACCCGATATATGAACTAACGTAAAACGTAACACTAGATTACAAATATCAGTACTTGGGTAAGTCGGAGAGAAAAAGCCAGAATTATATACTCTGAAGAGCTTGAGCTGGGAACCAAGGCTACATACACCGACGGATGAGGCCTGTTCATATGGATGGGACCCCCATTAGGAGTTTGAGATTGAGCTGCCTTTAGACATTCAATTGGATGGGCCCATTAAAAGCTTTTGATTGGTCCGTTTGTAAAATGGTCTAATCAATAATAGACTTAATGAGTCGGTTTCTTAAAGAGTCATGTTTTATTAGGCCTTTAATGGGTCAATAATTTCCATGACTTTTAAATACTATCAAGTAATTATAAATTATTTCCACTTACTTTCCTATGGTTCGATCCACTATCAAATATTAGAGTTGATACATGTAAACCACCAACTTTTACAAATAATAATATATGCTCTCTTTGAACGATCCGACTCAATCGGTTATGTATCTTCTTTGGTCCAGCGGTCCAGCCCCACCCCGTTTAGTTTGTGACTTGGCCCTAACCCTACCCAACTCAACATTTTTTATGGGTTTTAAAATTGTGATGGCTTCCACAATCAACCTTTATGGACTACCTTTTATGTTTAAAGAATCCAGCCGTCATGCAGTGACGTTCCACGTTCTCAAGATATTTGTCACATTAATTTTTTTTCTTTCTGATGCAGAGATATTTGTCACATTATAGCACATTCAGCTAGCTAGCTAGCTAGCTCTATTTCAATATGCTATTATAAAACTATATTAATATGACTAATCAGTTAATATTATTACTTATTAGTACCCCCCACAATCCATATGAGGAGAAGCAATGAATAAACAGAGATCCCAACCTCAAATTGTGTGTTTGTGTCATGTGTATCAGATACCAAAGATTGGAAATATATTTTTCTTTTTATTTTAGGACATCTGAATATATTGTTATTTATGTTAAAGTTAATGTAGTAGAGAAAAAGAAATATGTGCGTTAGTGTAGCTACGCCATACTGCATGATCATGGCTTCGTGATTGGTGTTTAATTAATTGATGATCCATACCGCACATGCTATATATTCGGACCAATTACCAAAATTCCCAACTTGCTTCAATCATCTTTATCGCCTCCATCCCAAATTTCACACATTAGAAAAATCCGTGAGATATTTCCTGGGAGCAGAAGATGTAATTCTCTTTTATGTGTATTATCTTCCTAAACAGAAGTATTAGTCCATATACAATCCTGGTCACTTTTGGCTATTTGTTGGGCTATATTTTGTATTGTAGTGTTTTATGTACTCAAGTCCTAATTGGGCTTTAGGTTACTCTTACTTTGTATTATATATACTCTGTTGATATGGTATACAAATCAAGAAAATTATTTATACAAAACTTGACATGGCATCAAAACCCTAACAATCCATATCATCTCAATTTTTTTTCCTCTTCTCTTCTTCATTTTGTTATTCATGAACAACATCAGTGTGTTATAATCTTGATCTATAATGGACTTGAATCTTCCTCTCCGTTTTTCCTTAGATTGGAGGATCAACAAAGAAGTTTAATCACTCATGTCTTATTGCGTGGTGAGAACTATTTGGCTTGGTCGAGAGCTATGACGCTCTCCTTGAAATCGCGTCGCAAATTTGTGCTACTTTTTCTTAGTGTTTTATAAGACTCCATTTATAGCAGATGGATGTCTATATTGGCTATTGGGCATTGGATATTACTTTGTATTTTTCTTATAATTATGAATCTGTTCTCAAATATCACTATGTCAATTATAGACCATAACTATTTTGATGAACACTAAGTTTATGTTTGGGCTTTGGTTAAAGTTAAATATTCTCGTTTAACCGTAGATATGTAAAATGCATACTCATTTATGAATTTATCAAAAATCCACTTAAAAGTGAAAATAAAAGAAAGATAATTTGTGAGCCCCAATTAATAACTATGACAAACTCAAAAATGCCACTACGTAATTCTTAAATTAATCAAGTGATTGGAAAGCTGCATAAGTTTTGGAAAGTGGTTTGAGCATAAATTAAGACCCATTTAATTTGTAAAAATGTCAATCATGAAAACTTTAAATGTTTTCTCATGTTTGATTATGTTATGGTGTAATATGTCCATGAGAATCTAACCCTTTACTTTTTTTAATACATGGAGAAGACTTTGCCAAATTGCTACATTTCAATGAATTTACAATTTGCTGCAACACGTTAGAAGCATAAAATAAGAAAAAGCCTTATACGACTTGCGTAAGTTAGTGGAGTCAACTATTAAAAAAAAAAAAAAAAAAAAAACAGGGCGAAAGGTGACGCGAGAGTCACCAAAAAGCGCGTCAAAGCAGAATTGACTAGTTGATCATCTCCAACTTGTTTAGTTACCTTAAGAATTGGATTCAAAAGATTTCCCAGTGCTGCGGAAGTTGCTTTCACACTCTTTCCGAATTCACAGGACCCCACCTGATTTACCTTATTTGGGTAGGAGAATTGAAGCAGGTATATCTCATGTTTCACAACATTAGAAAGGAATCTTTATGATTAGTTTGGCTTGATGTGTAAGCTCCGTTACCTTCCCTGCCCTCTAAACTAAGTAAAGTTGCATGAGTGGGGAAAGTGTTTATGATGATATCTTAAAACTTAAAAGTGTGCATGTCCACAATTTCAAGCAATAACTCAATTTTCAAACAACCTATCATGGTCTTACACACACCTATTCCATATTAGTTCCATTCGTGTTGCATTCATGTGATTTGATTTCTTCTCCACGTTAACTTTAAGTTCCATCAATTTGGCCCTTTCAACTTTATTTAGAGTACTAGCCCTATTTTTCTTCTTTTAATGAATGCATATTGTGCTAACCTTGCATTGACTCCACGCTTTCCTTCTTTTCCACCTACAAAAAATAGGGTATGTCAAAGATTATTCAAAGACGTCTACATAATCCTTCATCTTGAGTTTAGATAGTTTAAGAAACGATCAATTAAGTACGTAAGAAATAATATTAAATCAAAAAAAAAAATCTTGCTTTATTTCAGTTTTGTTGGCTAAAATGTACTTCCCAAAGACGATGACATAGGGTATGCCGCCAAATGTACTAGTTTTTCTCCTAATATCAGCTAACCTACAATTATTATTGTGTAATTATAATGGTGATTGGTTTTGTAGGACATTGTCGCTCAAATGGGCTTTTGGTGAGTCCATATTTTAAGCGTGGTCACTGTGAAAATATATGCATTTGTTAAAACTCTAAACAATATATAGTACATGTGGAATTTTTATCTACTTCAATTAAAAAAAAAAAACATTTGAAGAGATATACTCATATACTCGCTTAAACGAACAATACCCAAGAGAGAAATGTGGAAAGGAATAGATGAGTAGTTGGTTAAATCCAAGACCAAAAAAATAGGAATCATGATAACAAACAAGGGGTAGGACAGTAGGAGTAAAGTGTGAACCATGATAACCACGTTTCCTTATTCCCCAAATTACCCCTTTACACGCCTCTCCAATTCTCTTCTGTCTTCGCTAGTAGTCTTGACTTATAGTGTTGTGCCGTCCGCCGATATTTCCTTGATTATCACGTGCATGAGTGAATCATCCCTCCCACTAAATTAATTCAATCACTTTCTCTTTCTCCTTTTCTATATCACATTCAAATATCCACCTCGCGCTCCCTGTACTGTATATATACATACCATTTCCCTCTCCCCTTAGTCTCATTAAAACAGAGACAATTTTTGCAACTTTAAAAAAGCCCCTTAAAGTTTTGAGTCGAATGGAGTGGGTAAGAGGTGAGATTATAGGAAAGGGAAGTTTTGGCACTGTAAGTATAGCAAATACAAATAGTACCCAATATGTAGTTAAATCGGCTGAAATTCGGAATTCTATGTCGCTTAAAAATGAGAGAGAAATTCTTTCGGAGTTGAATAGCAATCACCCACACATAATCCGATGTTTGGGTGATTCTTTGAGTTTTGAGAAGGGTGTGCATCTTTACAATTTGTTCCTGGATTATGCCAGTAAGGGTAGTCTAGCTGATCAGCTTAAAATTTCGGGTGGCTTCTTCGGGTTTTCCATTGTCAAGAGGTACACAAAATCTGTCTTGAAGGGATTGTGTCATATTCACGAGAGTGGGTTTGTTCATTGTGATATTAAGCTTCAAAATATACTTCTTTTCGAGGACGGTACCGCTAAGATTGCAGATTTTGGGTTGGCCAGGAGGGTTTCTGATCCCTCTGGGAACCATTTGAGGGGTACTCCGCTTTACATGTCGCCGGAGATTGTCTCTGCCGGAAAGTTTGAGTCCCCGGCGGATATTTGGGCACTTGGTTGTGCTGTGGTTGAGATGATTACGGGAAAGCTTTCGTGGGAGTTGTCGCCGGAAACTGACGTCAGCGCTTTACTTTACCGGATTTCGGTTGGCGGGGAATCGCCGCGGATTCCCGGGAATTTGTGTTGTGAAGGGAAAGATTTTCTTGGGAAGTGTTTTGTTAAAGATCCCAATCAGAGATGGACGGCTCAGATGTTGTTGGACCATCCATTTGTTGCCGGGTTAGAAGATGACGACCCGTCAGTGTCTCCTAAATGCCCATTTGAGTTTCCGGGCTGGCAATCAAATTCAGGTTCGGATTCGGTATGGGAATCAGTTTCTTCTTTGGGGTTATCGGAAGAATGTTGGAGTCCCTGTTGGAGCACCATTTCGGGTCAATTAGAAAAGCAATTGATTTGCGATCAAATACCCGAATGGAGTGATTCGGATGATTGGATCATTGTCAGATAGTTATTAGTAAACAATTGGGAAGTCTTTTAGGTAATGTAATCTCATTAGAACATGAGCCGTCAGATCTTGTATTTTCTTTTTTGATCGGATGGTAACGATTCTTTCAAGACCATGTAGTTGTATATACCTTTAGTTATTGAATCATTCCAACTTCCAAGAGATGTTTCGTATGTATAGACAAGTACGTATTACATACACACATACTTGAGTTATGGCCTTATGGGCCAGAAAACAACTGTGAAATGCTACCTACTCATAAATACAGACAAACAGTAGCGATATAATATGAATAATTAACTAAGATGAGTAGTGAAGGTGAGCCAGCTCTTGGCTCATACCTTGAGATCACCTTCTCCACAACTTCACTACACCCCGCCTCTGTCACCATCATCCCCCATCTATTTACAAATGACAACCGACGGTTTTCTTTACCTAACAAATGGAATATATTAAGCTTAATGTGAAACGTAGCTATATAAAAAGTATGCATTTCCATCGAATCAAGATCTCAATAATTGTAATTAGCTATTTAATATAACCCATAAAATTTTAAATTAGGTTAGACACATGGATTCCGTGGTTAATTGTAGTTTAATATAATTAGTATGATCCGAAATCAGAATTGAATGTGATATTAAAGCTATAGATAATATGTCCCATTGTAAGACTTACGCAAATGTAGTTTAAGCAATGAAGTTACTTAATTAATTGTTTTGTACTGAGGTTCTCTAAATTACTTGGTATTCCCACTCTGCTTTAAATTACTTTTCCTTTTGTTAGATATCCGTAGGGTATACTAATAACGTGATCTTAACTTCCCGTCTAAAATATAAAGTAACAAAACAACCAACACAAATTGTTAATGAGGAGTTCGCTATCAACAACGAAGAACGAACTACAATATTTTTTGGTTACAAAATTATGGAGAATAATTTTCGTGTTTAGTCTTCAATTAAGATTGCTTTTTTCTTACGTAAAATAACCTAATTAGAACTTATTTCGTCATGGTAGTGTTGTATAATGAATGTGTTACAGAGAGTCTCTTCTATTATGAAAGATGTTAGAACATGTATTTAAATTACGTGAACAGTAAAGTTTACTCATACTTATAAAAAAAATTACAAGGATGGTTTATTTTACATAAAAGAAATTCGTGATATCAACTAATGTTTAGTATTGGAGTGTTTTATTTTAATTTTGTATAGGAAAACAAGTATCGGGCCATTACAATGAGCTATTTTCACATGAATGACAAGCAATATGGATTATCAAATACATCAAATACTTCATATATATCATGCAGTTACGTTGTAATTTAAGATTGTGTACAAGAAATTTGAAAAATGGTAATATTTGGCCACAAAAACTGTTCAACGAGTGACTAATTGATTCCAAAATTAATATTCTAGAAAAGAAAAGTTTTTCAAGGGCTTGACAATGCTGCTAATTGTCCTTAATAGTTAATAGTACCAATTAAAGCTTGAGTGCAAGGAACGGTACAACCTTTAGTGGTTACATAGAGCAGCATCAACTATAATGTTGGGTATGCCTAATGACATATTATGATCATACATTATGCTAGATTTTCAATGACTCTTTGTAATTTTTGAAAAAATCAAGGTGGAAATTCAGAGAGAAAAGGGGAAAAAAAAGGTTTGGAAGGTCGAGAATAGGCATTAATCTACAAATATATATATATAAGAATATGTCATTAGGCATAGGGAAGTGAAACTTTATATTGCCCTCATACATTCAACTTTAAAATCATTATTGCATTCTGCACCTATTAAAATTGATGATGCTCCTTGCACTTTAGCCATAATTAATGTTACCGAGGCTAATTTACTCTATAGGAGTAATTGTTAGTGCTATAAAAATCTCAAGGATAGATGTGGACGGCTTAAGGGTCAATTTGAGTGGGATCTCTCAAGTGAGAAATGGACTGCTAGAGCATTCTAGACGGTTAAACTCACAATTTGGGACAATATCACATGCTACTAGCTTTCAGTCTATATTAGAGTTCTCAGTTCTCATACACCGTCGAAGTTTTCAACCTGCTCAACATGTACTAACAAGGACGGAGCATAATGATAGACCAAACTAATATAATCCGCAAATATATAGAGTTGAATGTAGTTTATGTTACGGAGTATTATCGTCCGATTTCATATTGTTTGTCAATTGTCGGTTTTAGACTTGTAAAAAATAATTGTAATGCAGTGTGTAAACCAATCATGTATAATGTTTTTTATTCCTATTAACCACAAACAACAATGAGATGCCCATCATCCTAAACCACTCTCTTATACTTCAGAAAATGGTCAATACTCTCTAGCTTTAAGCTTCATAATCAGCAAAGCATATTGCCGCCCAATCATCGTTCTATCTTCTGGGCACTCTTCCTGCCATATACTCCGTACTAGTACCTAACGTGCCAGCTCCTAAGGCGTGGGCAAAGACATGAAATCCAGAGTTACAAGCTTTGTTTCTGTTTATCTAGCATTTCTACCTTCATTTTCCTGCTGAAATTCTTCATGTAATATGTGCCAGCCCATTTACCGAAGTGGTTTGTTCTATTGTAAAGTATTCTTCTATGTATTTATAAATGATCACAATTTATACCAGAGGGGCGTTTGTCTAATTTACTTTGAGGGTAAATTAACTATATTGTTAAAGAAACATACAAAGTACTTCTTCTTTTCCTTAGTGTTTATCCCAATTTAATAAAAAAAACTCTTATTAAACTGTTAAAGTAAACAAATATTAAGAGAGGGAAATAGTATAATATTTTATTAAATTAACTTTATATGCACTGACTTATAAACTGAGTGAGAACGATTGCACCGAAATGCAATTAAGTGGTGAGATTCTTCCAACCCCAACCGTTGTTGTGAATCGACGGTTCTAAGCAAGTGTCCCAAGTTGTAAGACTTGCCAGGGTAGGACAACGCAAGCATATAACAGTTGCAAAGAGAACAAAATATTGTATGTTGCTGAAAGCCATGGGCTCAGAAGTTGGCAAAGTAGACCATTAAAAACTAGTTTCATTCAACTTGAAAGGTGGTCCCCGCGTCGCAACTTAGCGAGTCACTTTTCATGCCATTACTGCTTTATAGGCAGACAATTTTCTTAGAAATCCCCCGCCGTACTCTTTCTTTCTTCACAATTTCCAGTGTTTTTTCCTCCTAATTCTAGTCAAGTAGTCATTGCCGCACATTGGATAAGTTATAACACTTACAAGTGGTATGTGATGCACTACGTATCGGGTCGGTTGGGTTATCAGTCCAAAAAATACAAAATTCAACCCATTTTACTATTTCAGCCCAGCTAGCATCCCAGGAGAAGAAAAAAAAACTGAATGACATATAGGCCCAGCAGCCAACAACCCAAAAGAAAAGAATAAAATATCTCAAATACAAATTAAGCCCAGCAAGCCATTCCTAACTCTCAATCTCAAAGGTAAGTTTGTTAGTGACATGTATTGTTAGGCTAAGTGAAGTTATATTTAAATTTGTAGTAGTGATATTTGAATGATTTTAATATGTATAATTTATGTTTTATTTTTTGTCGTACCCATGTCGTACTCGTATCTAAAAATTTTGATTTTGCCGTTTCCCGTATCCGTATCTGTATATATATCCGTATTTGGATTCGTATCGGTGCAACATAGTAAGTGGTTGCCTGATCAATAACTTTTCTTCTGCTTTTCTAAGTAGGGACAATGGGATTACGGGACATAAAATTTTTGACGAAGGGAGTGCTCTTAGGAGCTGATCATATTAGATAAAAACAACTTACCAGCAAAAACAGTTCAAAACATGGATTGGCAATGCCATATAAATCTTGCCACAATGATGAGATCATATCATATGTACGTATATATTATCCCTGGAAGTACATAGCACATTAGCGCATGTTTTTAAGAATTCGTTGTATATATATATTATAGAAAAAAGGAAAACTTCGGTCTCAACTGATTCAAAAGTTTGGTGTATTGTAGTGGCGGTTTACAATCTTATACCACAAGACTCGAACGGAATTCTCGGTGGATTGACACAGGCTTAGACTTAAGCAGCATCTTCTTACATAACTTAGTTGTTTAGCATGTCTCCATTTTGGAACGCCTGGCCTGGGTGTTAATGGTCTGATGGGAATGGTTTGTTTTTTGTATGTCTTGTTATTGGAGATCCACATGCTAATAATAATAATAATTCATGATAATGTTTCTTTGATCCACATTAACACAAGATATCTCAGTTTCCTTGCAAATTATTATAGCTATTCTTTAGCACTGTGAAGTTAGCATTAATATGGACACTTTTCACTGCTTGTTTAAGGCTTGAACCAACTCCTTACAAACTTTAAGTTAGCATTATCTGTGAGAGAGTTCCTGGAGTTCTCCAATCTATTAGAGATCTTGAAATGTTGGGGAATTCAGTTTGTTTAGTAGTTTCCGGTCTCCTTATTATGGGCTTTTTTCACTGCTGAACATTATTTGTTGAGTACTGGCCCGTTACTTGAGTGCTATCAAACCAGCTCTGTATTCGCCCTCGTTATATAAGCCTAGACGACTAGGTCGGGCCCACTGTCAGGTTGTCTGATTTTCTATATGTGAAGCATCCTGTTTGAATCTATTTTAATAAGAGGATGTTTTAATTTTGTGCAATCTCTTTAAATTTTATTTTTAAAAATAAGTTAGTAATTTATAATATAGAAAAGTTAGGTAAAAACTTTCACTCAACTGCTCCTAATAATCTACTTTTTTAAAAAAAAAAAATTTACCCCTTATCTCACTCTTTTGTAAGGAAATAAAGTCTACTTTATCCTTTATTTTTTAGTTAAATTTAGAAAACATTCATCTTCATTAATTCTTGCTCACAATATAGCATTTTACAGTGTTTATCTTTCAAATCATAACATATTGTTGGTTTAATGATTATTTTTTGAGTTACTTTGTCAGATGTTGAGAAAATATTGATGGAAAAACTTGTGTTGATCGAAGAACAATTCATCTAATGCAAATTTGTGTCAAATAATTAGAAGTTCTAATTGACATCATTTTTCTAGTAAATTTTCTTTTTTTTAAGTTGTTTCTTATATTTGATAGAAATAGAAAAAGAGCGGATTTTCAAAAGACTCAAAAGATTATATGTGACTGTTTATTTCTCTTTATAAATTATAGCTTGCACTGCTTACTAGTATGTATGGTCATAATTTTATTTTATTTTCTTTCATGTATCATCATTGTCTTAATTGCTTTTAATTTTTCCTCTTTGTAAGCTATTGTATCATAATAATGAAAAAAAGGTTGGTATATTTCGAAAATTAGCAATGCTTCTTATCATAAGAAATTTATCTAAGGTAAGCAAACATAATATTTACGAAATAAATTGTAGTTTTTTTAATTTATAGATATTTCATATTACCATAATCACATTTATGAATTATAACCACCTTTAACATATATTCAATGCTATATTTGCTAATATATTTTATTTTATTACTCATATTTTGTATGTATACCATACATTTGTACAGCCATTCTTATATCTTCATTGTCCCATTCTTATAAGTGTGACTTCTTCCTTTTAATTTTTCTTAGACCCATATTTCTTATGATCTTTCACTCACCGCTTACGTTTTGGTGCATAGAAATGCCAATGAGATAGGCGGGGTTCTAAATCAACTTATTAGTTATTACTAAAACTGTACATAAGATATCTAAGTTGTCCATCATTTTGCTTCAAACACCAAAATCCCTGTGCGTAGTAATGATAGCTAATCCATCTTCCAACCCGTTGGTTAATAGGTGTTCAAGATCATCATAACTTCATAAGATAGGGAGGGAGGGTTGAGAATCAGGTGTCGGATGGTTGAACCCTACCAGAAAGTAATTAAACAAAAAATCAATAATGGCATACAACAACACGTGCTACTATACAAACTAAAAAATTCCTATTTTATACCTGATATAAATGTAATATATCAGGAGTATTTTTATAATTTTATTTCTATACCTGATATTATAATGTCTATATCTGATATACGTTTTTCTGTATTTTAATATCTTATGTATTTCTATATCTGATATAACAATACCTATATCTAATATCTCAACATCCTGATATAATTTATATCAATTATGAATTAGAAAAGCCTCTAACAAAACTGTTTGCTCTTTATAATATAAACAATAATAGTTGAGTAATAATGAATACTATAACTTTTTGTTGATACATATGGTCAGACCCTAATTAAGGTTTTAGGACCAGCCTATATGTAAGTGCAGTTATTTTTGAGAGACATGGCCACGTTCATTTTCTTCGGATTCATAACCACATTGCAGTTAATTGACTTGTAAAATTTTGGCTTCACCAACTTCCCTAAGACATATGCCCTTGATCTGACCCTAAAGTTTAGAGTTAGGGGTACTGGCAATACTACTCCTCCCTTATTATCACTGCTAATGCTGTATCCTCCCCCATATAAAGGGACGCTGTCTCCCTTCACTTGCGTTGTTATCTGCCTTTGACTCTTCCTCCTCTGATAAAAATATTCCACCTGCATTTAAAATGATATGGCACATAAATACTAAGTATATATGATCATAAATTATAGCAATTAACACAAAATATTTGTAAATGTATAATTAATATGTACGGAGTGAGGCGCTCAAAGGCATGCAACTTATCCACTCGACGCGCATTTGAACATAAGCTCTTTCGTAGGGGTGTGGAGTAGAAAATGCGCATAAAAAAAAAATGAATGCATGATCAAGATTTGGCAGAAATTACAAGGCCAAGTTGTGCTAAGATAAGCTTGTAGCGTATCATACTAGGCTACAAGCCACTAGTTCCGGTCATGAACTCATAAACTCATAAACAAGGGTTTTCTATTATTCGTTTTCTGCGGCAGAATCATCAATGTCGAATAGTAGTCGGTCCTTGTTTCACGGCACAAGTTGAGCAAAACAATTTTGACAAAAGAAGCTTCCTGTGAAATACTTTATCATGATGATCTGATATGACAAACACCAATTACTCCCTTTTATTTTAAGGCGTACAATGAAATTCATGCATAACATTTAACACATTGGCCTTTAGGCTTCGGACAGCAAAATTTCAAACATCAGTTTTCGTGGCCATTTGGCTGACTTTGAAGATTGGAGCCGCAGCTAGGACAATTCAAGCCTACCAACAATTGTATTGCATCCAATGACGAGCAAGGGAAGCATATACTAGTATTACAGCCCTACTGGGAGTGAACTGAACCCTTAGCTTTATTGTGATATGTACCTCATGAAGGCATGACGTATTAATTGTATTCAGTTAATTCAACGAACATAAATACATATCATTCTTTGATTTTCCATTGTTCTTCGACTCTAAAAAGCCCATAAAACATAAGGCTAAGGGACTATTCTCTTTATTGTCATAAGGTTTTGAGATAGAACTCTCGTAATCTTATAAAGGGGACTATCTCCTATAAACGAGTACAGTCCAAACCCGTATTTAACAGTGTAAATTAAACACATAACATGGAACGTAGTACTCCGTAGTCCATACATGTCAAATGTTTAAAATGTAAATGTGCATTACTTTCATTCTTGTTCCTTAACTTGAGATACTTTTGTAAGCATTTACCATTTTGGCAGCGGATGCAACACATAGCCTTTAAATATGGAGTACATTTTATAGGCCTTTAAATAAGGAGTACAATTTAATTTAATATATGTATCACCGTCCACCTTATGTACCTCATCCCTTCGCACATGATTATTTCACTATTTCAGTATGTATTAAAATCCAACAGCACGGCAATCACCAAACAAAGGTTCTTAGAAGTTTGTGAATTTATAAACTTAATATGTTTTCATTCAAGTCCAAAAACAGACCCTTGATCCGCGTAACAACTAAAACTAATCAATTATTTTTGGAATTGTAGGGCGGAGAAATTTAGGGAAAACGTAATGAAGAGTAAAAGAATCATACCGTCCCAGACGCTAAAATGAGTTCCTCAAAGGAAAGATCAAGAGGGGTTGAGCTCACATGTACTCCAAAGAAAGTTCCTTTATTTCTATACCTCAATTTCACCGTTGCATTTACCGTAGCCATGCCTGTCGGTACTCCAGTGTTATCTTGCCCCGCTTGTATATCAAATTGCACAAATTTTATGCTCTGCAACAACATTTTTCTTTTAGATGTACTCATTACTTCTCCCACATTATACTACTAAGCTTAAATATCAAAGCATTCACTGCTAAGTTTGGAATACATTCAAGAAGAAAAGTGTTGGCGTATTGGTAATGGCTAGGGGTGTCAAATCGGGTCAACGGATCGGTTATGGGTTGACTCATCACGGGTCGGTTCTTATCGGGTCGATTTTGCCTATCGGGTCGAGTCGGATCATTATCGGGTCGGGTTAAATCGATTATTTGCTTGGTCGGGTTGTATTCGGTTCGGGTCAAAGTTGGTTCGGGTTGTATTCGGTTCAGTTCAAGCTCGGTTTTAGTACAATCGGGTCGGTTCCTGAACAGGTTATAGCGGGTTAATTCGGATTCAGGTCAAGGTCGATTCTGATAAAATCGGATCGGTTCCTAGACGAGTTATGGTGGAATTCTATAAAAACTATATTTTAGTTTGTTATTTAATGTTATTTAAAGAGTAGGTTGTAGGAAAATGATTGTCATTTTGGAGACGTCAATGAGATTTATGAAATAATGAAACCCAAATTGTAAGGCTCTAATCTCACTTTTTATAAGCGTAGACATGATGGTTTTGCTTTTATTTGAATATTTAGTAAATCTTTTAAAAAATTTATTTTCATAAATGTACTTATTAAATAATTAAATTAATAAAAATATTTAGTTTCAAAGTTATTAGACATTAGGGTAAAAATAGGATTGTTAATATTAGGTCATATTCACGTATATTCAGATTATTAACACATCTAGTGAATTCGGGTAACGAATTGTTATAAATCGGGTTATATCGGTTATGTGTCGGTTTCGGGTCGCGTCCATAACAGGTCGGGTTTGTGACGGGTCGGGTCTGTAACGAATCGGGTTCTTAACGGGTCGGGTCCCTAATGGGTCGGACACGGATCGGGTTCGGGTCTTTGAATATCGAGTCAAATCAGTTTCTGGTTAACTTCAGGTCGGGTTGGGTCGATTTTCGGGTTTTACTTTTCGGGTCATAATCAGGTCGAGTCCGGATCGGTTTCGGGTAACTTATCGGGTCGAGTCGGGTCTAATTCTGCCAGCTCTCGTAATGTCATGCAGTATCACTAGTGAAGTTTCTCACATTCTCTCAAGCTAGCCCTTGTGTTCGGTACATTCACCTGTCGTTTGCACATTGTAGTCCGTCTTAGTTTAATATTCATGTTAACAAAAAGAGGAAAAGGGGTTGTTAGATCAACCCCCACTATTCCAATTAAATGAAGATGAGCCACACATTGAAATTATTTTTCCCTCCTTACTACATCGTTCCTTATTATTTTCTTCTTTTCTTACTACTTCTGCATCACTCTCAAGTCTCAACATAAACTTTATATTTTTAATGACATTTAAATGACCTATCCACCAGCACTCATTTTCTTGGGGCCGTGTACGTGTCTCAATTTAAGTGAAAGATTAAATCATAATAAAGGAAGTACTTCGTAATCAATATATCACTAGTTACACCACTTGAGCAATAGATTAGAGTATATAATTAATGATTCAACCATCAATATAAAGGGTGTTCTAAATAATATCAAATGATTTTAGACATAGTTGTTGAATTAAAAAGTATATAAGAGCGAAAAATAAATAAATGATGGTAGATAGAAGGAATAAGATTGATAATACCTTCATGGTGATATCGGGCTTTTGATTGCGACTAGCCCCCCACAAAACCAAAGAAAAGAAAGACATGAGCAAGAAAAACACAACCACGAACCATATAAAATACCAACACCGTCTGGGTATACTCCTCGCACCCTCCTCATCTTCTCCTGCAAGGAGCCCCTCCTCCTCAATCGCGTCAAAAGGGTGTTGTTGATGGTGGTGGCTCCGACCTCTACCAGCGCCACGGCCCCCACGGGTTTTGCTCTTAGGCTTCGCCGACCCGGAGAAGCGGGTGGAGGAGGACTCCCTCGAGTGTGGGCCCAAAGATGAGTTGGAATGTGAGTGGGGAGGGGAGCCCATTGGGCTGATGACCGGGGTGGAGTGGAAGGAGTTTGTAGTCTTTTCGCCATCGTGCGAAGTGGAGTCCCTTGATGGGCTTTGTACGTAGTACACCTGTCCGTGCCCTGAACCGGCCCGACGCGGCGGGGATCTCGTCGGAGATGACTCTGGTAAGCTTGTAATGTCAGAGTCTGTTTTTGCATGCATTTTTAAAGTTGTTATGATATGAAAAATTAAGAAAATGAATGAGTAGTCAAAATGAGGAGAAGGAGAACAAGTGGGCACGTCTTGGAGAGGACGGAGGGACTCGGAAAGTAGGAAGAGAGGGAGTCAGCTTAATAGGGGGAAGGATTCGCTTTAAATACACAATTCTTTTTTGTTTATTATTATTATTATTATTATTATTATTATTATTATTATTATTATAAATGGTAGTTCATTAATTACGTACTTCGTATTAACTACTTCCTATTATTATCATCTACAGGTTTTTTAAAAATGGGCTTTGTGGAGGGAGATATTGTCAACGAATTCATGTATGGTAAGTGGCACGTCTTAGATTGATGGCGGAAGAGAGATGCTAATATGCTGTATTAAAGAGAAAATGTAGTAGATCTAGAATTTTTTTTTATTTTTAAGCTTTTTTTAAAAAAAAATTTGAAAAATAAGTGAGCTTAGAAACTAATTTTAAAAATAAGCTGATTTAGATTCAGATTATAAACGCTGCATGGGGCAACGTTTTACTTAATGCAAAATCGTTGTGCAAGGCAGCGTTTTGCATGGGGCTGAATTTAGAAGGGTTGATTTGGGTCAAGGGAAGGCAACGTTTTAGGTATTTTTTTAAGAATATTTTCAAAAATATGTGCAAGGAATCTTGTCAGTAAGCTAGTCAAAATCGCTGCCTCGGACAGCGATTTTTTTTTTTAAGATTTCTGATCCAGATTAACCCTCCTGAATTCAGCCTCATGCAAAATATTGCCTTAGGCAGCGATTTTGCATTAGGTAAAACGCTACCTCGGGCAGCGTTTTTAATTCGAAGCTAAATCATCTTATTTTTTAAATTAGTTTCTAAGCTAGCTTATTTTTCAAAATTTTTTTTAAAAAAAGCTTCAAAATTAAAAAAAAAATCAGTATTAGGTCCGTTTTTTTTTAGCTATTTGTCTTGTTTTTATCTTGAGGGTTTCAAATGTGTGATTCTTTTTATAGAGAGTTACTCTTTATGCTTCAAATGAACTTAAGTTAATCTTTATAATATAAGTTAACACATGAGGATACATCAAAAATTTAATTATTGGTTTGACCTCTTTAAATTCAATTTTTTTTAAAAAAAAAAGATTAAAAGAAAGGCACCCAGTAATGTACTAAAATTTCAAAAGTCAAGCTATAAATCATTTTATTGTGATCTTCATAGAAATTAAAATAATGTATTCTTTTTAAATGTCGAATCTATAGCTTCTACCTGCTTTTTGAAATTTTACAAGCGCTAGTTTTGATCGAAGAGGGGTACGATGTGTGGTTTCAAACTAAAAATTTAATTATCTTAATATAAAAACAAAGAAGACAGTAGTGTATTTATAACAAAAAAGAGGAGATAATACACTTAAAAGATCTGAAAACAAGATAAAAATAACTTGAAAGAGGTATGAATGTATAAGTATGAAACTAGTAAAAATAAATACTCTGTATTTGGTAAAAGTTATTTATTTATAAGAGCCCATGAAAAATAATAACGCCCTAAGTTGTAAACTGACCTAGCTAGAACATACGGAGTAGTTAGCTAGATGTTCATATAATTAATTAGTGCCTCCATATTTTTCATTGTATTTTTGGATGTGGATCGACCAACTCGTGGTTGGATAAGCCAAGCTCAATTTTTGCTAACGAAAGTCATTAAGGAAGATGGATCAACCTATGAAGATATTCTAAAGGTGGTGATTAAATGAATTTAAATCATCATCATTCAGTTGGTACTTGATCCACGCAAGAGAAAAGGTGAAAACTGAAAACCAGTAGTTGCCAGGGTTCTTATTTTTATTTTGACAAAACTGGTTGATACTAAATAATGTTTAATGTTTAATCTAAATAATGATCAACATATAGATTGTAAGGCAGTAGGTTTATATGTTACAGCACACAATAATGTAAACCCGAAGTCTAGAGAACGCGCGTGTTAAAGTCTAAATTACCTAACATGCATGCATAATATATAAAATATAGATAACCTCAAATAAGTTTTCTAGTCACGCATCGCTGATGACACCATTATTCAAGGATAATGACGCTCCAAAAATAATAAATATATACCTAAAAAGATTGATTTACATTATCCTTTTCTACGACTTTAATATCTTATGTTAACTTGTAAGATTATATACACGCGTACAACACATCAAACAAATACTTAGGATAGACTATAGAGCTAGAGCTACACATATGTTTGACTATTTCTCTTCTTATTTATCTTTGTCAACAAAATTCCACAACTATATCACCGGCCCTAACTTGGTTTAACTTATGCTAAGTTAGCTTATGTGAAAAAAAGAAGAGGGGGAAGGCTTGTGGAATAAAACTACATATTCATTTTGCATTATTAACAGTCTGATTAAATTTATGAATCCAATTAAAGTAGACAAAATATTACAAGATTTTCACTCTTTGTGCGTCTTATGAGTTGAGAACAGTTGTGTAATATACAAAACATTTTGAGATTCTTACCAAACATTTAGTACTACCAGTCACTGTTGCCGGTATCAAAATATGTAAAAATGTTTTAGATTACTCATTATTTAAGATTTTTATCTATAAATCTCAGGGCTGTTAAATGTTAATCTCATTTCCTTGATCTATTTTGTACAGTAAATTAACATTTTATTTTTCTCCCTTTTAACTCTTATCACAATCCGTCAATATAAACTCTTCGACTTAGATTGGTTTAAGAATAATATTATTGCCACTTGTCTGCTTGATTGGATTTTTCGGTTTTCGTAATGTGGGCCAAGGCAGCCCATATTTGCTTGCTAGTCCAAGAAAGTATACCTTGTCAACCTGGATTAGAGGTCATTCGGCCTCATAGGACATCTGAACATGTTGGGCTCAGTTGTCTTGAAGGCTTGAACTAAGCTAAAGAGTATAGGAACATAAAACACAATAACTTCAGAATGTGGTATCGTTGAGATGAAGCTTAAGCAATCTTGATACTGTTAAGATGAAGTTTAAGTAACATTATAGTTAAAATATGAAATAAGATATCAAGAGTTAAAAACTTTTATAATATAGTTACTTTATGCAAAGTACTCCGTACAAGTCTCTGCTATAAAAAAAAATTTATAATATTTTATATGTAATATTTCGTATGAGATAACCTCATAACTAGTAATCGTGATATTAATAAAACTTTTACTTTCTTTTAGACTAATCTTCTTTTATTTTATTTTTTTATTTAATTGACATCTAAGTTCCGTACTTTGTTATTAATCAAATAATGTGGGATAGATCACCCATTCACCCAAGAGGCCCAATACTTGTACATCTCAAGTTAACTTTGAACTAAAATTATATGAAAAACAGAAATAAGTCACTAGGCTAGTAATTGATCTAAAAAGGGAAACTATTAGACTATGCTAAGTACATAAGACTTTTGTCCTACAAAAATAAAAGGATAAATAGTAAGAAATTAAGTTATGTTATAATTTTTTTGGGTAAGTAATTACCTTACAAAACTAAAACATTGTGAGATAGTACCCTTAACCAATATATTGAGTTTAATCAATAAATTTAAGCATTGACTTGACTAAAGTGTGTCATGGACATGATTTTATATAAAGGTAGTTTTAGGTTTTTCGCCATATTTCTTCTTTTTGCCCCTTTATTTTCTCATTTTACCTCATTGATCTCTCAAGTTTAACCAAAAGTTCAAAATGAGAAAGTAATTTAGAAAAGGTAGGAAAGTTAGTGAAAAATCTAATAAAAATACTCTCATTATAAGGTTGTTTTTGACTAATATTTTTTTTTAAAAAAAAAAACATATAAATAGACATACGCATACCCTGTACCAACGCAGTTAAGCAGTGCTTCAAATCCAACAGAAGTCTCTGCTTCAAAATCTGTTCCTATACAAAAACTAGAAAGAAATCCCAACAAGTCCCCTAAATTTATGGGCGTAATGAAAACATGGAGTCCCGTTATAATGTCCATACAGATTGTTCTCTTGCTGTTTTCAGCTTCTCTCTTACAGTCTTCCCATAGTCTCAAGGTTGATTATTAAAATTATTTCAGTTTTGTCATGATCTAGCGCCTGAATGCTCCCATTCCTTTCTAAAGGTTGTTATTTGGATTTTATGTTGTTGGTTATTGGAAATGAGCAGATCGGAGAGACATGTTCAAAGGATGGCGATTGCGATGCCGGACTTCGGTGCGAGACTTGTGCAGCTAATGGCAATACTCGTCCTAGATGTTCCCGGACTCAACCCATCATTCCTACCACTAAGGTTCGTACTATACATATTATTTTCATCACTTTCATTCTATTTTTCTCTATTATTATTGTAATTGTAATTACTACTACTAGTAATTTTATACTTGTTAAAAATTACAAATTAAAGAAATGATGATGAACTTGATTTGATCGTAAATAACACAATAAATAAATATAAAAAAAAAAAAAAAACAGGTGAAGGGGTTGCCGTTCAACAAGTATTCATGGCTAACGACTCACAATGCGTATGCAAAGTCGGGGACAACCAAGTCTGCGACGGGTAGCTACCTTCTGGCTCCGACCAATCAGGAAGACTCCGTCACCTCCCAACTCCGTGTACTCTTTCTCATCTAATCATCTTACCACTCTTTTTTCTTATTCTTACAAAGCCCAATATGCATTTTTTTTGGCAATTAAGTTCATAATCATGCATTTGACGCAATTAAACTTCATTTTTTTATTAACTTTTTGCTTAAGGTTTATAAACCAAACAAATTATCAAAATATGTGACAGAATTTATTCATATGGTTGTTCATCGGTACGTTTTTTCACATGTGATTTATTCTTTTCGATATATTATTAGTTCGTTTACAGAGTAGTATGTGGCGGCAAACCTAAGTAAAGTAATATAATACAAAATACTATTGCTCTTTTTTTTTTTAATATAAATGCATTTTTTTTAACAAGATTTAGAATTCTAAATTTCTCTTTTAATGGGAGAAGATCTTTAGAGATTAAGATTAGACAATAAAATTTCAAATCGTCTAATGCACAAAAGTTTTGAGAGGATCAACGGAACCATTCTCAATAATCAATAGTTTGAAAAATGGGTTTTACCTCTTCTAATATAACCTACCTCACCTAATGCTTAAGTTCTTACAACACCCGTCCAAATACTTATAAAAATTGGCGTAAAAAGTTATATTATTAGAATTTAGAAATGGGATTATTAAACTTGCAAAAGTATGATGCATAGTTTCCTTATGCTTTTCTTTTTCCCCTCATTTCGTCTCTTTTAAAATTTATATACTCCCTGGCTTGGTTTGGCGTATCATCTTCTATCTTTTATCTTTTATCTTTTATCTTTTCAAAGTAATTAACATCAACTGGAAATCCTCTTTGAATTGGTTTTATTCCATAGTGATTATTCTCACAAGTATGGGATGAAAGATTGAAAGAGCACAGTTCTTGTGAACACATACAATTCCTACAAACTCAACCATTAGCAAGGAATCACTTGTAAAATGTGGTCTCCACCTTCAATGACTTTGACCAATAAAATCCATAAAGCCACGCCACATGTAAATTGGTTAAGCTGTTTTGATGTATGAAGCCTATGACTAATCTAATGACTCAACAAAATTATTTTGCTTTCCTTCCTCATTACGTATATTATGGTATGTCATGTACTTCTGAAAAATAGGACGTTAGAGGATAGTGGGAGTTCCGTAATTGGAATTGTTTGTTATCTTTATTCAATTAGGCAATGTTGTGTTATAGATAGTGGACTAGTGGAAGTACATGTTTTTAGGCATTTTGGGAATGAAATTTAGACCGGTAACAAAGAGAATTTCATAGTGCAAGTCAGCTAGGGGCATTCGGGAAGGTTAGCAAATTTATACAATAAAGTATCCACAGCTCAACTGTTTACCGAATAGTTCATTAGGGAATAAAAATGGTGAGACATTTTGGGTAGTTGATGTGGCCAAATTTTAGTCTTTCATCTAACCTCGATGTGTTTCAGTGTTTGCTACCAAATTCTATGCTTTGAATAAGTTTCACCAGGAAAGAAGGTGACTTTTTCTACCAAATCTCCTGACGGGACAGGTTTAGTACTAGAATATACAATTAAGCATCCTCTGCTACCTAACCCCTCAATAACTAGACTTCTTTCATGTGGAATTATTCCAAATTTCCAACTGATAATCATTCAAAACCTTTGATGAACTGTCTTCTATATTTTAAGGGGAAAAATAATCACTCTTGCCAAAGTTGTATTGGAGCAACTGTATTGTTAATGAAATATTTCAATTGACTTACTTTCTTGACGTGGTGCCATGTTTAGCTAGTGGATAATAGAAAATTCAGGACTTTTTTCCCCAATCAAGGAAGTTCCGTTCATAGTTTCTAGTTTGCCCACCCTGAACTAGCCAGGGAAAAGATTGTCTTGGCCTGGTTCGGTCCGAGCTAGGTCCTCAACAGGTTCAGCCCATCATTATCTGTGTGTGTATTTCGTCTATTCTTTCTTGTTCACTTGCAGTCATGTCATGGATATCATCTTTTCTTTGTTGTACCTTAATTTGATGATCCATAACACGGAGTAGGAGGTCAACAGAATTCTAGAGGTTATGACTAATAAAGTTTTAAACGAATATGCCAATGGTATCACATAGAATAGGCTGATCTTGTGGTCACGTGCTTTCCTGTTTCTACATTCTGACAGATAAAATATAGCTCTTCCTGATTTACATCGTTTTTGGCAAAATTACTGAGGCATTAGTGGAAGTCTGACATCATTGAATTTCCTGTAGAATGGTGTTCGAGGGCTCATGCTGGACATGTATGACTTCGAGAATAGCATTTGGTTGTGCCATTCATTTGGAGGCAAGTGCTTCAATTTCACAGCATTTGTAAGTTATTGCCCGTCGAGCTGTTCTCATCTATTAGTTAGCTGAAATGCAACAGAATGCCAGACTACATGACTGTTCTGATTTATCTAACTTCTATATAACAGCAACCAGCAATTAATGTTCTCAAAGAGGTCCAGAGTTTCCTGCAAGCCAATCCGACAGAAATAGTTACAATTATCATAGAGGATTATGTAACTTCACCAAATGGCCTCACCAAGGTCTTCAATGCTGCTGGGCTCAGCAAATTCATGTTTCCTCTATCTCGGATGCCTAAAAATGGCAGTGATTGGCCAACTGTTGATGATATGGTGCAGAAAAATCAGCGGTTGGTGGTCTTCACTTCTATAAAATCAAAGGAGGCCTCTGAAGGGATTGCCTATCAGTGGAACTATATGGTAGAAAATCAATGTGAGTTTTCTTTTCTGGTCGCTTTGTTACAAGTTTTATCCCGCGAACTAGCTTATAAATCACTAGGTTCAGATGCTGATATGCATAACCAGTATACTGTGCATGTGCCTTACAATGTTCGGCTCTTCTTGATAACCCGTTTGGTTTGACTGTAATAGATGACAATAAAGCTTCTGAGTTTTTCTATAATTTTATGCACAGGTTCATGGTAAATTGGTAATTCCTCAAGTATAGGTTTTTCTCTATAATTTTCCTATTAGTGGTAATGGAAAGATTAACACGAATTTGACAGTAAAGTTGTGTTGCCGCTGAAATTTTTTACTTACAATATTACACACATATCCAATAGCAACATGAGGCAGATAACAAGTTTAGTATAGAAACTTGCCAACCTTTTGGTCCAATATAGAATAAGCTAATAACCGAAACAAAACGAGGTGGTGTTTTTCCTTTTTATCCCCTGCCTTCTGTATGTTGAATAAGCTTCCACTTACTCTATCATTACTTGATGAAATACGATGCAGATGGAGATGAAGGGATGATTGATGGCTCATGCCCAAACCGTGCTGAATCACCACCAATGAATACAACATCTGTCTCTCTGGTTCTTGTGAATTATTTTCCAACTAATCCCAATTCAACACAAGCTTGCGCAGATAATTCAGGTCCTTTGATTAAGATTATCAATACCTGTGTCCTACAAGATGGAAATAGATGGCCAAACTTCATTGCTGTGGACTATTACCAGGTAAATAGCTCTTCATCCTCAATTGGATTCATGATAAAATGCTTACCTGCAAATAGGCTAAAGCAGTTTGTCAATGCTGTAAACTAAATTTTTTTTGCCTTCTTTGGGCTGCTTGTTGCAGAGGAACGATGCTGGTGGAGCACCCGAGGCAGTTGATGAAGCCAACGGTCATCTAACCTGTGGATGTGACAGTATTGCCTATTGCAAGGTTAGCTATGTACGCTATTCACAGATAATTCCATGATCCTTAACCTAACACATGGTAGTCGGCAATGGATTAATATGTTTGTAATTTTGTGAGCAAACTTTCAATCATGACCTACTTTTCATAAAAGTAACCTATCCATAACAACTCATTACCATTTTATGGATCTTTGCTTACAACTCAACCAATAGATGACTTTGCTATGAGGTGTTCATTGGCTCTTTGCATACTTACGCACTAACTTCTTACTACTAGTCTACCAAATGGGTTATCAGGACTTATCACTCTAGTAAGATACTAATTTAACATGGTGGTAATTTTAACAGGGAAATGGAACAACCTTTGGCTCATGCGACATCCCAAAACTTGCACCTCCTCCTCCAGCAGCATTACCTTCCTCCCAAGATGGAAGATCATCTTCCCTTGCTAATCACGCTCCCAAGAACAACTTTAAGTTCCTCTTACGACGTTGCTTGTATGGATCATTGCTTACCTCAATAATTTTGTTAATTTTGTAAGATGCTGTCATCTGCGTATTGTTTGTATCCTCATTTGTTTGCCTTGGTACTAATCCAACTTCAGATTTGGATGAGGGTAACCTTACCAATTTTTCCTACTGGCGTGAAATATGCAAGCTTTACCAATTTGTCCTACTTGTATAAAATATCTAGTTATCTATACATGGTTATGGAATTTTTTTGAGAACAGTTTTCAATCCATTTTGAGCGGAAATTAATCATACATTGGCAATTTTCCTTATCCTCATATGTTTCCTTCTTTTCTTTGTCAATTTGAGGCAAAAGGTCATTGTTAGTTGTTACCCACTAATCTATAGCCCATGATTTGGACTTTTAGTGTAGGACTTAACTTCCCTGTTTTAGAGGTAGGAAAAGCAGTCTGTCTTACATCCAAGTATTAACAAGAATATTTCTCTTTTTTTTGGGTAATAAACAAGGATATTTCGTATTAGAGTATTCTAGGGGAAAGGAATCAAATTTTGTACATTGTGTATAGGCCACACTATGATTTTCAAAATAAAAGACCTTATATGCATACCAAATACAATAAAATTATTGTATTTCTAATAAAAGTTACTTTTCGACATAACAAAAGTTATATTTTAAGACAACATATCTCAATCTTTATCAACTTTAAGGGGAACTTTTGTTGTATTATCTTGTGTGCATACTAGATTTTTTGCTATAAAAAATACCTCAATTATTTACGGGTATTGCTTTCACACGTAACCTTTTGAAGTACCATCATAAGACCATAACCAAATACGCCTATACGGAGTAAGTTATATCCTAATTAATTAGCACCACAACTGTTTTCATGCACTGTAAATCTAACAGGAACGTTTGGAAAGTTCTGTAAGTTGTTAAACTTTTCTTTATAACTATCAAAAATTTCAAATTAACTGCCACTCCAGTTATATATTTACCCACGATCGGATAATTCAACAAAACCCAAATCGTCAATCATTTCTCTACCAACCAACAAATTCTTGCACACTGCACTGCAGCAATAGGCGTGGCAAGGACAAACTTTCGTGGCTCCTGATCATGTTAGTTGTATGGGTAGAAACAAAGGATGTCTATTCATGGACAACCTTGTCACCTCTTCTTATAAAGAGAGTCCGTGCAAGAAATAGATAACTAGACTACGACTACATAGGAATCCTCCCCCTCTTCTCTCTTAATCTACAAACCCTTTCGAGAATTATGTGATCCGTCTTTCGAGAATTATACCTATTTCATCGACAGTGTTAATTTGATTTACTACTGAATAGCAATATAAGCAAACGACAGTCAAAGAAAATTTCATTTTAGAAGTGAATGTTTTACTTATTAATCAACAATAATGGTACAAATTGGTAAAGTATAACCACAAAAGTTGATTGAACTCTACTAATTTGGATTAAATGAGTTATAAACAACTTTTGATTCATACATCTTGACAATAACTATTGATATTAATTAAATTCCCATTTGAGATGTTTTATAGATGACAAGCAACATCATTGACAGCGAAAGCTAGTCTTTTTGAACCAAAAAAAGTACTTTGTAAGCCAGTATGAACTGGGGAACAAAAAAAAAAAGGCATAAAAAGACTGGGAGAATCAGGGATGGAGCCAGGGGTGAAGCAAAAAGAAGAAAAAGAGAAGAATTGATAAAGTATAGCCTCTATGAAGACTGAATTTTTCAATTGATACAAAAGTAAAAAAAAACAACCTGGAACTTGTATAATATCCACCCACTTTTCTATAGATACAACATTGTCAAGTGTAAAACTTGTAGAATGGCTTTTGTTTGTGATATGCTAAGGTATATTGGCTGCTTCACTTGGTTTATTTGACAAGTGAGGGAAAAAAATGCTCGAGTGAAAAAGCCAATTACCAGACTCTGTTTTATACAAGTTTCAGATGAAATAACCCAAAAGCCAACTTAAAAAAAAAAATTAAGAATGAAAGAAACAAACAAAAAAAGAGAGAAGCTAAGAGGCCAACTATCTAACAAGGCCAAGATAAAAATTATACTAATAAAGGAGCCACAATATTGCTTATTTTGAAAAGAAACAGAAGGGTGAGAAGCCAAGGGACCAACACACAGTTTCCTTTTATTGTTTATATCATACCATACATTTAAAAAGTGGATACTATAATCTATTACAAGAACAAATGACATGATATCTTGTAATAAGTTTAAGGTATAAGTTTTTAATATATGCCAGATCCATCAATTTAAACAGCTCTAAAGCACTAGCATTACTTAAGATTCACTTTACAAAACTTGCCTATATTGAATTGAGACTATTCAAATAAGTGTAAAGGAAGGTAGGAGAATATCCTTTTTTAGAGGACAGGGAAGATGGCTAGCAAAAGAGAATTGTGGAAGGATTAACACCATGAATGAACTGGGCAGTGCAAAACCAAAAAGAAATTGGCTATTCATTTCCTCGGAAAATTTTCCATGCCTTTCTGTATTGGAGACTTGCAATAGAACTCAGAAGTCTGCCTCTTTTCAATCATCTACTCATTTACCTGCTTCAATGTTGTTGCTTCTTTGTGATCATTCTCAACAACCGTCCTTCCTGATGTCCTTGTGCGGTCCTGAAATGTAGCGTGACAAGCAAATTTGCAATGAAGATGAAAATGAAACTTAACAGACTCACAAATGAATTAAATCAGCACTAAAACTTGCATTATGGAGTATTTTCTTCCTGTCATCATGCATTGGATGTTACTCAAAATTGACAACAGACTACACATCAAATAATGGACAGAGAATTAAATGCCAAACACTCAAGAAGCAATTGAGGACACATACATCTCTGAAGGAAGAATCTTGCTCGGCTTCAAGCATATGTACAACTTGCCCCATTTTCGGCCTCTTTTGTGCATTTGGATCAACACAACGCAAGGCTACCAGCAGAGTTTTCTTAAGTGCCCTGGATGCAGGTTTTTCAGGTAGTTTAGGATCCAAAACTCCCTCGGGATTCCTATTTGTAACCATAATCTTAAGCCAGTCTACTAAGTTCACCTGGAATTTAAACATGTTAATACGATAAAAGACAGATAAACAAACTTTACAAAGTTTGAGTTTCAATTACAAAGAAACCAATGCAGACCTCTGCTGGTGGACGGCTATAATCAACTGGGCTTCTTCCCGAAATAATTTCCATAATGAGAATGCCAAAACTATACACATCATTTCTTTCATTCAACATGCCAGTACTTGCATACTCAGGGGCAACATAGCTACAAACAAAAACTTGCTTTAAAATTGGCAGGTGTTGAGAAACGAGAATCAGAACAAGTCAGCAGGCTAATTAAGTTGGCACGCAGCATACCCAAATGTTCCCATCACACGAGTTGTGACATAACTATGATCAGAGCCAAGAAGCTTTGCAAGTCCAAAGTCAGAAACCTTCGCATTCCACAGCTTGTCAAGTAATATATTGCTTGACTTAATGTCCCGATGAACAACCTTAGGCTCAAGTCCCTCGTGAAGATAAGTTAACCTGCAAGTTTCATTCGATATCCAACTTACAGCAATGAAATAAAATGAAGTAACCAAGTGGAAAACATAAATAGTAATTTATTTAATAAAACAGTGGGGAGAATGAGGTCATACCCTTTTGCTGTTCCCAAGATGATGTTCATCCTGATTTCCCATGTAAGGGGACTACAAGGACCTACATCGCCATGAAGCCATTGTTCCAAGTTTCCATTATTTACATACTCATAAACAAGCATCCTACACAAATTGTAAACTTCAGGATATACACATTATGCTCCATTGTATCAACAAATTAACCAAGGAAACATAATTAGGTGGAGAACACATAGCTAATGTGTTGAAAAAGAGTACCTTTGTGCTCCTTCAGCACAATAACCCAACAATTTAACTAAACACTTGTGCCGAACTCGTCCAATTGCTTCCACTTCAACCTTGAATTCTTTTTCAGCTTGTCCCCTGGTGATCAATTTCAGATACATACTCAATTATTGAATAATTACAGAACAAGAGAAACATCAACTTACAAATCTAAAAACCTCAGTTCCAGCAATAACAATCTAACATAATCATAAAAACCTCAGTTCCAAATGTACACAACCTAACCCAACACCAACCACTCAAGAACTATTTCTACACAACGACTTGGAAGTTGGAACTAAATGCAACAACCAAAAAAAAAAAAATGCAATTGAACAAGTTTCAAAATGGAAATTAACCAAACAAGGTAAGAATTTTAGTAATTAAAAAACACAATAGTCAGTACTCACTTATTGTTGAGCAAGTTTTTGACAGCAATCTGAGTATTATCCTCCAAAACACCATAATAGACAATACCATAACCACCTTCACCAATGACATTCTGGTCAGAAAAGCCATTAGTAGCATCCTCCAACTCTCTGAGCATATACCAACGACCCCAACCCAAATGGGATACTTCAGGAACCACCGGAACCACCTGATGATCATCCAAATTCCGACCCGCCGATGACGACCCACCAAATTTATCCTCGCCCATCATCTCAATGTGGATTCTTTCCTCTCTTCCTGCCTTCACAATCAAACCCTGCTTATTAATCTCAGCTCCCACAAGCCTATCCGGGTCAGTCAACGGGCCGGGCTGATGATGATGACGATGATGGGTATGAGCTGATTTTGCAATGGTAGTAATCTCTTGGATTTCCTTTGACCAAACTGGGATAGTTGTTGTGTTTGAGGAAGTGGGTAGTTGAGATTGCGCATTAATCTTTGACTTCTTGCTATTGTTGCGCTTGGAGTTGGATATAAGCCAAAGTGACAAGAGAAAGAGGAGGATAACAATGGCAGCTCCCACTGAGACTCCAATCACAACCCACAATTTTATCCCGAAAATCGATGTTTGTTTCGAAAGCTGGTCCTCCATTGAAATCGCCTCCTTGCTCTCTACTCCCTTTGTGATCAAAACCTACTCAAGCATTTTATCGAACAGTAGGTTTGCATACAAGAAAACACACAACTAGGAGAGCGAGAGAGAGAGGGAGGTGGGTGTGAGCAGAAAAGCAAAGAAATGAAGTGGGGTTTTGGTGAAAAGATATAGTATGAAGTTTATGATTCAGTGATTGAGAGTTGAGACACTTTTCAACTCGTCGGAATATGAATATTCACATATTTCACTTAAATTGCGGAGCAACAGTGAAAGTAAATCTAAAATAATTGAATGAATTAATGGGTAATTAAAAAAAGAAAGCAGAGAGCGTAGGTGGGTGTTCGAGTTATTAATGCGGGCACGAGGATTCTCCGGCTCTTACGAGTTACGACTTACGATCAAAGAAGTTCTGGGTTTAAGCTGCGCAAGTACGCTTTGTCAATAGAGTGTAGTATCTTAAAGGTGGGGCGGGGCATGTTCAATTTATTTACTACTACTTGTCTACCTGAGTACTCCGTATTAATGAAATAAACATCGCCAACATACCATAAGAATTTGGGGTTTTATGTGACGGCCTTCAATAGTTTTTTTTTTTTTTAAATTGCTGGCTATGTTGTTTCGTGTAACCATCGTATTCATTATGTTTTTTGACTTCGTTGTCATGCTTCATATTAACTGGCAGATTTAATAGCAGATTCCAAAGTTCACTTCTCGCCTACTTTCCATTACAAATTATATCTTTCCAAATTATATCTTTCCCTCGCTAATTCTTCCATTTTCAATCACTTTTTTTTTCCATGATGGCCCTATTAAGATGATCATTGTGGAATTACGTAATTTGGAGAAAGGTGGCCCATAGAACCTTTTGCTTTATTCTTAATTGTTTTTTACTACCCAAAAAAAAAAAAAAATAGACTCCGCAATTGTTTGGGAAATTGAGAATGGGTATTATCACCTAATATGGTTATATCTTATATCTCTGTGGATAAAGGAGCATATGTTATTAAATGTGCTACATCCTTAATTTTTCAATAAAGTTAATTGTAGACTTTAAATAAATAAAACTAGCATGTGCCCATGTCATAGCACAGTGAAGAAGTAGAATTTGACAAATTGTCATATGGAAACATGAACAAATTAGACAATATTCTTTTAAATGGTAATTCTCCTAAACGACTTCTTTTTTCTTGAAACAAACGGTATTTTTGACACGATCTGCATCATAGGACATATACAGCGTAACCAAATCTAAAACTAAGCGAGACCTCTATAAACATTTATTGAAATAGAGCTAAAAATGAATTTGCAGCCTCAAATTTTGCCAAAAAGTAACTGCATCATATGGTAGCAGTAGATGAACTCTAGGCTTGTTGTAAAGAAATCCACTCCAAAGCTATCATGAAAAAGTGACCGCAAAACATACCAAATAACCCCACGGCAGATGTGCATAAGAAACTCAAGTAAATATAGAACATTCTGGCAAAAAAGTTGACTTGATATGCACATTTAACCCCATAAAAGTGTGATATAAGGAGATCCATCAAAAGTTAATCATATTTGAAGCAAAAATAAAGTTTTAGAAATTCAATAGTATTAAGTGTAAGAAAACAATATAGATAATGACATTAAATTATGGCCGTTATTACTACTCTAACATTTGTAGACTAGTTCTTTAATTTAATGGAATCATCTAAAGTTAAATTTATAATCAAGACCAACCAATTTCACAGTAATCTCAGGTATGAGAACATAAACATTAAACATGCTATTTGCATTATATTTCACATAACTAATTTGAATATGCATTCTGATAGGGAGTAAAAGAATAGTTCATAATAGATGACATCTAATAGTTATATTGTCAATACTGAGGTCTAAGTAGAACTCTTAACAAACTTTGGGTTAAAGATTTTCTAAAGTAGAATGTAAAAGCTAAGAACCTATCACAATTTACACAAATTTAGACAGGAGGTGTCAATTGTGACCCTTCTTTAGGAAAATTCATCCAAAAGCTTGCACGTGGGCCACAATCAAACCGTCTGTAATTGAATGCATGGGTTATTGATGTTGAGCAGGTTGGACAGACCGTCTTGTAATATTTTGCACCTGTTTTATGACATTAAAACAGTGTAAATAGGTAGTTGCATATAAGAATAATACATGATCTCATTGAGGTAAAAGTCTACTTAAATAAAATGGAGAGTAAATCTGAATGAAGATTCGTAGAAGAGTAGCAGCATAGGATATAACCTGGTTGCCTTTTTTGTTATCATAATACTATAACAACGCAATTAATGAGCCAAAAAAATCCAGGATCGTTTGGATAGGCAGTTTTAATACTGGCAGGCAATTAAAGTAAATGTTTATCTGTATTTTTAAATCCAAAGCTACAATTATCTATATTTTAAATTTTAAAAAGTATTTTATTTAAAATACAGTTATATAATGTTTATTTGTTTTTTTTAAACCCAAAGCTACTTTATTTTTTTTTTTCCAACCGAACCTACAATTAATTAGTTATCTATGAGAATCACTATGGAAACGTACGTAATAAATCAACATGCATTGGATGTACTAAGAATACATGGGTGATCATGTGAGTTGCTTCATTGTCCCTAAACCAGTGTAAGTACTTATATTGAATCGCTTGATATAAGAACTATTGATCGAATCGGGTTCCTTATTTCATATTTTTTTTTCTCCTCAACTTATCTCTTTCATTATTGGCGTATCTTCTGTTTGGATTATCTTCTTAAAATTTATCCAATAAGGTTATCTCTAATTTGGTGGACAACCTTTTTGGCAGCAGGAATAATATCGCTAATTTGTCGGTGTCCCTGTGGGTACATAATCAATTTGTAGTTCTGCTTACCCCATTTTGTAGAATTGACTATTTTCTAACCGCTATGATTAAGATGCTAGCATAACTTATTCTTATATAGGCACCTCTTCCATGATGGTGGCACCTAATTTGGACACCTCCATTTAATTCATGCTCGTAAATAATAATATAAGATAAAGAAGTTTGAAACTTGTAGCCATGTTTTTTAGGAAAATTTGTAAAAAAATCTAGTTATCTACCTTATATATATATTTTTTTTGTAAAAAACTACCTTATAAAAAAATGGTATATAAAACTACCTTATAAAACCAAAATGTTCCAAGACATTTTGAATTTGACCATTAAAATAGTGTTAAATAATATGTATCATGCATGTGAATTTATTGAGGGTATTTTATAAGTTTTTCGCCAAATTTTTCCATTTTCTCCCCCTTTTACTTTCTTATTCTACCTCAATAATCTCTCAAGTTTAATAAGAAATGGAAAAAATTTGAGTGAAAAACCTAAGCAAATACGGAGTACCCTAATTAGAGTGTGCATGGTACATAATATTCCACCACTGGAAATTTTTGGCCAAACTTATAATTCTGGCAAAAAAAATAATGTCTTGCTACATTTTTAGCTATAAGGTAATTTAAGATCGATTTTTACAAAAAAAAAAATATTATAAGGTAATTTTTTAAAAAAATTTTTCTATATTTTAAAGAGTAGACATATTAATGATAGGCTTAAACTAGGAGTTTTTTTTTGTGTATGTGAGTGTTTTACTTTCCTTAATCCCAAGGAAGGAGACGTGGGAATACAATATATGCTTTTATATACTCCGTATTAATTAAAGCTTTTATGTGAATATCAATTTTTTGTTCTATTACTAAATAAAAAAAATAAAAATCATATTTTTAATCATAATTCATTAATTATTGTTCGGAGTAGTGGTACTTTTATCAAACGCATGCCAAATATGCATAGTACCTTGTGCTAAAATATCGATTGCAAGTTGCAACTTCAAGAAGGGACACGATAAATGTAAATTGAATGGAGCCGTGGAGCGCAAGTGTACAGTACTGAGTATCTTATTTGGCCGGTTATGGTAGGCGTCGGTGTTTACTTTCATATGTGGAACAATTTACTCTTCTTAGCTGTTCAGTCTGCAGCGTTATTAAACACAACGTTGCAGGTGGTATTGCCATTACTATATTATTAGTGCCCTATTTACCTTTTTTTTTTCTTAATCACAGTGTCTTATAACAGACTTATCCTTTTTTTTATTTTATTGAATTCTAATTCCCTTCCAGTCTCCTCCTCTACTCCTCCTTCCTCTTTAGCCTCACGTCAACCTAGACCACTACAACGCCCAACCGCTAACCACCGCAGCTGCTGCCACCTGCCGTCAACGCCGCCAATATTAGCTGCTGCTCTCCGTCTAGCACCAAATTCCGGCGAGTTTGGTTCGCCAACACTCGGCGCCGTCATGGATAAGGGAGCCCGTCAACATCTTCTGCTCAGGTAATTTCTCTAAAATTCTGTTAATATTTTTTGTAGGAACGTCTCATTAAAACGGTCAACACTGGGATCAGCCTTCTAAATTAGACACAGCCTTAATGGGATAGTCTAACAAAAATGAACAACCATCTGCGTTAGATGATCCACAGAGTTGGCCATTTTTCTTAGACATCTCCTCTTTTGTTCTTAGCTATATATATTGTTGTTATTATTATATATCATTATTTAAATAGTCATAAATATTATTATTATTAACATTATTGTAATTGTTGGATTAACAGGTTCCCTTAAAAGATTTTTGTGACAATGATGGTAACTATTATCTTCATTTCATTATTTCAAAAATATTTTGGACGAAGCAGTAAACTACAAAATGGGCTAAGTCAATTGCCCTTCAGCATGAAAAACATCGTTAGACAAGAGGAAAACCTTATGTAAAATGCAATCGGGGAAAATAAATTAGGGTCAAAATGTGAACTTGGAAGAAGCGAACGACCAAATTCGAAAACTCGGGCTTGCGATTGTTAATTCATGATTAAGGTGGGATTATCTGAAGAAGAGTGATCTATTATTTTGGATCCTGATAAGAATTATATGCATAGATGAATGGCCTTATCCCAATGCAAAAAATTTGGCTCATGAATTGCCTACCACTCAAGCAAAGCCAAATCTTATTTTAGCTATTGTGAACTCCTAGGTTCTAGATGATCATCTAAATGCAAGACATATATAAAATTTTAGAGATCGGATGGGACGGGTTGAAGGCGATGGAAGGGATTTTGTGAGTCGGTTATTTTACCTCACTGGAGAATAATTATGTACATTGGATTGGGTTCGAATCAACAATTTGCTTCACTTAATTTGTTATATACGTATTCATGTGTTATAGACATAAATTGTACTCATAAGACAAACATGTACAAGTTGCTTTTATTTGATATTTCTGATGTCATTCTCATTACTATTATTAATATTATTAACTAAGGATATTTATTAACTAAAGATATTATAGCTAAGGATCTTATTATTCTTAATTATTTATTATTTGTACTTATTGTTACTATTACTAATATCTATTGTAGCTAAGAATGTTATTTTTTAATTAATTATTATTATCACCCAAAGTCAAATATTAACACTACTTTGTTAGTATTATTAATAATATTATTCTTTAACTAAGTTTGTTATTAACATTTTAATTTTTCTTTATAATCATTATTAATATCATTTTTATTTTTCAATACTAATTATGATTTACTATTAATACTATTATTTTTTTATCTAAATATTACTATGATTCATATTATTATTTTTATTATTATTACTAAAAATACGTTATAGTCCTACATCAATTAGCAATAAACGACAATAATTAACACTAATTCCGCATCACGTAGCAACAAATGAGAACAAGGAAAACACATATAAAAATGACGTTTTACAATAATTGTGATCATTAACAATAAATAAATATGAATAAATACGATAAATAACATGATAAACATGGAGAATTATAACAAAAGAGGGGGGTGTCGGTTGACCGGCCTAAGTGGTGGTCGTTTACTCGTTTAGGCAAAGGCCAATTGTTTATATTAAAATGGCCTCCCCTTTGGTTGGTCGGAAAATTTAGACGCCCCCATGGCTAGTTTTTCAAATGGCCCATTTAGTATACTGGGAAAAAAACTTATCTGACAACTTTTCGGCATTTTCCCCTTCTCATTTTACTGGTTGTTTATCGGTGCAGCGACTCATGACTTAGTTTTCCAGCACTGTAATCCACGACATAAGATTTGCGGCAGCAATGGAGTTACGGTGGTGGTGGGAATGCGGCGATTGGGGTGACGATGGTGTGGAAATTAGCAGTAGAGAGGGAGTAGAGAGAAAGGAGATGAAGGGGAGAGTATACGGAAGGGGAATGGGAGAAGGGAAACCAAAAGAGAGCGGTAGATTGAAACTTTATGGTGATAAATACTAAATAGCAATTTCCCTATAATACTGAATGATGGCTTTGTATTCCTCATTTCAATAAATTTGAACCCCTTTATCTTAATTTTTTTGACATATTTTGCGTTTTTTTGCAATTCAATAATCTCAAATCACATCTTCATTCGGAGTACATACTTATTTAGGACAGGTCAATTAAACCAAATGCAATAATCACACCCATGATTCCACGAACGATGTATTGAAGAACCTTGAGGTGAATCTGGAATCAAATAGTACGTATTTATTAGCAATAAATTGTTATACTCCCTTTTCCTTAATCATTGTAGTTAATTCGAAATAATCATTTTGGACATTGTAGTTAATTCATAATCTTTCAAAAAAAATTGTAATTAATTCAGAATAATAATTGCAAAATATTATAAAAAATGGAAAAAAAATTAATTTTGGACAATTGTATTATAAGAATATATATACTTTTCAACAACCAAATAACCAAATTGGTGAATAATAAGAAAAAAACTAATCTAAAAAAAAAGTTTCAATCGATGATCAATATAAATAATACAAAAAAAATACTAATTATGATAGATATTAATTAATAAATTATACTTCTTCTTCATCATCCTCTTAATCAAGGTCATTGGCTAATTATATTTATTGGGATCTCTTATACCCCGTACGATAAGAAATAAACGTGCAATCATCATTACGTGCTATATGGAGAGCGACTATATGCATTCAACCAATATTTGAAACACATACATTTTAAGAATTTATGACTTAGACTTGTTTTTTTGTTCTCTAAAACTTTCCCATATGCACTAAAACTCTTTCAAATGCAACGAATGATACATGGATAGCAAAAATATCATGTGTCATCCCCACTGAAATTGGATGCTTAAAACTTTGCCATTTTCACTAATTGTGGAAGTCAATGCCTTACTCTTCTTTATCGCACTGACTTAGAGGCAAATACTTGATTCTGAGATTATCTTTTTAACTTAGGCATCGAAAAGAGCTTCTTTAAACTACCACCACCCATGTGGCCGTGTTAGTTTAAGTGTATTTGCATATTATCCAATGTTCAACTTAAAGATTAGCTCCATCAATTGATTTACCATCAATCACAACTTGACTACTTTCCTAATTATTGCTTAAATTCTAAGTAGCCTAATATCATATGTGGATATAAATTATTGATCGTGTGTGCATCATTGTTAATTGTGTAGTAAACTAAACATATGTACAAGCTTGCTTGAATAATCGTTTGATTTTTCTAAAATAAATAAGAAAGTTGAAGTTCCCATGATATATTCAAATATACTCCACATCATTGAGCACCTTTGCCTAATCAAAATAAACATGGGCCCTAAATGATCAACCAAATATAACATTTGTTATATAAGAATGTAAGTAAATTTCTAAAAACTTAAATAAGTACTAATATATTTTTTAAATAAGATTCAAATAAATTCTAATCTTCCTTATACACTATATAAAAGACTCACAACGGGAGGGCAAAACACTAAGCAGTGTCTTGGTAACTTGTTAGGAACAAAGGAGTATGCTTTTTTTTTATTATTATTTTTTTTAATATAAAGAGAGTTGCAAACGACCGACAACAAATATTATAAACGAAATTTGATCACAAGTCAACCTTTAATACTTTAACCAATTAAACTACTTGACATTCTCGTAAGTCGTAACCTAAGGAAATACTCCATCTATTCTTAAAAGAACGCCCCAATTTACTATTTGGAGTTAAAGTTCAAAAAGTTTGACCATAAATTTTCATCATGTTATAAGAAATAATATATTCAAGTGAGATTTTGTTGAATGCATTTCAATGTAAATTTTTAGAATATCAAATTTTTATAATTTTTTAGCTTATGAATTTGAAGATAAATTTTTTTAAAGCCGTCTATTGGACAAAGTGAGTAGTAGGTATGTTGTGGCTCGTGGCGGCGTCATGTCATATATCATCCTTCCAGTGAGCCCTAAACTTGGCCTTAATTTCAAGTACGGAGTACTTATATCCTAATTAAAAAAATACACCTAAGCAATTACTTTGGCGCCAAAATTCTCAAAGTTCCCGCCAATTACTTTCGTCTCTTTTACCCAAAAATCAGAGTTTCCGTCACACACTCTTATTTCCCACCGTCTCACTAGAGAACTCAACTCCAAACCCCACAGAAGAAAGAGATGTCGGACGAAGAGCAACCGATTGTGGCGGAAAGACGGCGGAGCAGAGGAACAACCGCCGTTGTCAGCGCCAGGGCGCAAGCCCTAGAACGACTCAAAGCCTTACGCAACGGCGAAAGCCGTCCGTCTTATGATATCAAGATGGACGCTCCGATCTACGACACTGTTGACGAGGACGAGTATAAAACGATTGTCGCCAAGCGCCGCGAAGAGTTCAGCGATTTCGTAGTCGGCGAGGCCGGCGACGGCTACATCGACGACGGCGAAGAGGAGGATTGGACGAAGGCTGGAATGCCGTTTTCTTCAGATGAGGAATTCGACGGCGAAGACGGAGAGAAATTGAAGCGTAAGAGGAAGGAGAAGGAGAAGGAGAAGACGGAGAAGGAGAAGAAGCCTTCTGCTACGGCGAATGCTCTATCCGCTGCTGCTGCTCTGATGGGCAAACAACGGATTTCTTCGATGTTTACTACTTCGGTGTTTAAGAAGAGGAACGAGGAGAAAGGGAAGGGATTGTCGTCTGACAGCGTTGTTGATGATGTGATTGCGGAGTTTGCGCCTGATGATAGGGATAGAGTGCGCCGGAGAAGACCGCAATCCAAAAATCTAGGGTTAGGGTCTGGAGTGAATGGAATTAACAAGATGACGGTTGTTAGTGATCATTTTACGAAGGTTGAAGATTATCACAAGTCTTTACAATCAGTTTTAGCTCCAAAAGTTAAGGTAACTGATGATAAGGTGGCTGTAGAGGTGGATGCGAATCCAGATGATTTAAGTTTAGTTCATGGATTGAACGAATCTGAGGTTGATTATATGATTAAAGATGTCAATAGAGAGGAATTGAACAATGCAATCGACGCTAAGGTTGAGCCAGCATTGAAGGAGGAGGAGCGCAAGGTTTTTTCATTCAACGCGAAGATTAAGGAGGAGAAGGTTCAGGCTTTCAGTGCAGCGGCTGAATTGCAAGCCATTAGTGATATAGGGGAAGGAAATGGGGCTGGTTGCAAGCCGGTTGAAACGAGTTCAGTTTTGGAGTTAGAGGAAAAATTGGTGTTTGTCTTGGAAAGTGATGGATCATTGCCATTCTATATACTTGATGCTTATGAAGAGCTTTATAGTGCTAATGCTGGCACCATCTATCTATTTGGCAAGGTAAGTTACTGCGTGGTTCCCTATCTTTACATATTTGATTACGAGTTTGTGCTAGTTGGGTGACTGATGTTTTTATCGTGTTATTGTCAGGTTAAAGCAGGCAATGCATATCATAGTTGCTGTATTGTTGTAAAGAATATGCAGAGGTGTTTGTATGCTATCCCAAATGGTTCTGTTTTTCATAATGATGTAGTATTGAAGCAAGAGAAGGACAAAGCTGAGAACAAGATTTCAGCTGCAGAGTTTCGCACTAAGCTTCATGTTAGTTGATTATTCTTTGTGTTGTGAACTTTAACTCCTCGTTTCTCTTACTTTGTATGACGGTTTTCTTATTATTTTTCATTACTCCTAGGAAGTGGCATCAGGATTGAAAACTGAAATGACAAAACATTTGGTAAATCTCAATGTGACAACGTTTTCCATGGCGCCTGTTAAGGTCTGGAACACTATCTGCATTTCGGATTCTGTAGTACTTTCTATATACCAAGTATATATTTATTTGTAATTGATTCCTTCTGTTGTGTGGAATTTGGTTTTAGAGGAGCTATGCATTTGAGCGTGTTGACATACCTCATGGGGAGAACTATGTGCTTAAGATCAATTATCCTTTTAAGGTAATTGGTTCTATGAGAAATTTCTAACCAACTATTTCACTGAAATATGCTTGTAGAGACCTAAGCACATGTTAGCTGAAGTTGGACATTAGGAAATTAAACTTATTATTGGACCATAGCTAAGTTTTGGATACCATTATGCCTCTTTGCATATGTTTTGGTTGTGGTTACTATATTGACTGACCTTCAACTGCGCGATGTTATTTATTTATTTATTTATTTACTTTTGCAGGACCCTCCTCTCCCATCAGATCTCAAGGGGAATACCTTCTCTACAGTGCTAGGGACTCATTCTAGGTAAGTAGCAACAAGTAGTTCTTTCTGACCAAACTCATTGTGTCTGACCATTAATTGGCAATGAGAATTATTATTTTTAATTGTTTTATCTACATTAGGATTTTTTTTAGGGTGCACCGTGGAGAATTGATTTGTGATACGCTGAATGCTTGCCTCTATTGATTTACACTTTTATTGGTTACAAATACTTAAATCTTATTTAGCATTGCAATGCTTGCTCATTGATCATCAAGAAGCTATATCTTGTATTGATACTTTTTAATGATTTTCATGAATGGAGATATTATCGCATTTTAACTGCTACGCGAAGTTAACTAGTTATGCTTATTTACATGAACTAATTTACTAACTGCACTCTTGGAGATTGCTCTTCAATATCTGTAACCCTGTAAATTTATCATCTCAGTTTAACTGCACACTTGAGAATTGATTGAGCACAGTAGATCAAGGAAATAGTGATCTTTTACGTTTTAATTTTGATTTTTGATTAGTCATTCATTTTTTTCATCCCATGGAAGTAGATTTTCAATGCTCTATATAGCATTATTTGAGTAAACTCTTATGAATCCCCTGGCTGGCTGGCTTATCAGTTTTAGTTTTGGTACTTGATGGTCATAGGTGATCTAGTTATTTACTTATGTCCGATAGACTTGTCCTTTATTGTTGTGTTCTAGTAATTGAAGTCCTGGTCGTAATGACTACAAGTGTCTTTCTCCTAATATCCCTGTCCATAACCCTTAAATTTGATGATTTGGTACATTTATACTTTGTGATATGTTTTTTTTTTTTTTTTTTTATCTTCATCATATGCAAGTAATAATGGCGTTGGTAACTTAATGACAGTGCCCTGGAACTCTTTCTGATTAAGAGGAAGATAAAAGGACCATCTTGGTTGTCAATATCTAAATTCTCAAGCTGCGCTTCTCATCAGCGGGTAAGATTTTCAAGGCTAAATATTGATTTTGACATGTGTTTATGTAGTTCATTATCTAAGCGGTGCTTTTGGGCAGGTGAGCTGGTGCAAGTTTGAGATAACTGTTAACAGTCCTAAGGACATCCATGTGTCGACTTCTACCAAAAACACTGCAGAGACCCCTCCTGTTATTGTAACCGCAATCAATTTGAAAACAATAATCAACGAGAAACAAAATATCAATGAAATTGTTTCAGCTTCCATAATTTCATGCAGTAAAGCAAAGGTAATGGGTGGTTTATAGCACTGCTATCTCTTCCTTTGCTAATCGAACCCCCCCTCTCTTAATGTTGGTTGCTAGCTAATGCTTCTGTCTGGAGTTTAGTTTAATCTTAATTTTGGTTGCTAGCTATTGCACCTGTTGACTTTTTCTGGAGTTTGGTTTAGCTGGGCACTACAAATGGTCAAAACAGCTTAAATTATTGAGCTCCTTGTTCTTTCAGATTACTTATGTCCCTTAATTGAATTGATACCTCATTTCTCAATAGTCGGACAAAGGATATCACGAAGATATAGTATTAATATGTATTGTCCCTCCCACTTTAAAATAGAAATGAACTCTGAGTTTATCTTCGTGCTCTTGAGATGAAAAGAGATAGATGGGATCAAGTGGGTGGAGTCCTTTTGATCATAAATTTTACTTCCAACTAGCTATATACAATATTTGCAAGAACTTTTTCTATTGAATATACCCAGAAATGAGTCTGTGGTCACCACAATGTTTCACTAAGCTTCTTTATGATCTCTAGATTGACACTCCTATGCCGGCTTCGGAGTGGAAGAGACCTGTGGTGCTTAATCATTTTACTGTTGTGAGGAAGCTTGATGGAGGTATATGGCCATCAAAATTTGATTCTAAAGTTCTGGAAAAGAATACAAAAGCCGGAAGCACAATACTTGGTTATGAAACAAGGCATGTCTCCATTGTGAACTTATTTTTTTTATCAATCTATTAATTCATTTAATGTGGCAATGATAAGATGAAATGTATGTTTCATTTGTTACTAGGCCTCCAAAGATTGTGTATTCTAATTTCTTGGTTTTGTTATGTCACAGCGAAAGAGCTTTGTTGAACCGTCTGATGACAGAGATGTTCAAGTTGGACAGTGATGTTCTTGTGGGCCATAATATTTCTGGATTCGATCTAGATGTTCTTCTTCACAGAGCTCAGGTGGGTACAGTGGCAGATACGTAAACTACATTTTCATTCAGGCTATTTTTGAAGAATTCTCCCCCTTGTCTTATTTAGGACCTATGCTTGGAAGTTAGTTTTTTTGTTTGTCAGGTGGTGTCCTCATGCCACTTTTACTTAAATAAAATTACGCTTAATGATTAAAACTTTATTTAACTTGTTGGGACTGATTTTTACTCATTAAGGATACGTAGTATGTACAGAGTTTTAGGAGACACCAGTTACTGCTTGGTACTTGTTTGTACATATATTTTTAGTTACAGATGATATGAAAATATAAATTTTAAGTTGATTATCTACTAATTGGTAACATATTATGCCTAGATTTGTCTAAAGAGATACCAAGTCTGTCATGTAGTAGAAGTCTTGAATCATTCTGATTTTAAGGTTATATTAATAATTAATTTACACTGTAAAGAGATACCAAGTCTGTCATGTAGTAGAAGTCTTGAATCATTCTGATTTTAAGGTTATATTAATAATTAATTTACACTGTAATCTGATTTACTGCTGTGTCTGAGTTTTGTAGGCATGCAGAGTGTCAAGCAGCAATTGGTCTAAAATAGGTCGTCTCAAACGAACTACTATGCCTAAGCTGATGAAGGGTAGCACTGTTTTTGGTTCAGGAGCAAGTCCTGGAATAATGTCTTGTATAGCTGGCCGCCTCTTGTGTGACACTTATTTGTGCTCCCGAGACCTCGTGAAGGAGGTATTGTGTTTGGCTGTCAACAGTATAACTACTTACTAGTATGTTTTGACTTCTTATCTGAGAGTTTGTTTTGTAGGTGAGCTACTCATTGACACAGCTAGCAAAGACACAGCTAAACAAAGATCGTAAGGAGATTGCCCCAAAAGACGTTTCCAGCATGTATAAAAAAACCGAATCCCTTATGGAACTCGTATGTTATGACTGTCTTTGCCTTCACAAGTGCCATTCTTGAATCTCAATCGGCCATTCATTGACTGCAAACTTGTTGACTAGAATGTATTAATTGCTATAAATTGACTACTGCGAGGAACAATCGAAAGCACTTCTGAAAGTTGTTTGTAATTCAATGTCTAAGCATAAGAAAATGTTACAGGAAATAGTTGCTCTATTATGTAGACTTCAATGACCAATCTGACCTAAAGACATATCTAAAACATTATTTTTGAGAAAGTTCTGGAATTTTTTCCTACATTTTTTAATGCTCCTAGCTGACATGTCTTCTGTCATCTTGATACTTATCATTACTTTGTTCTTCCAGATTGAATGCAATGAGACAGATGCATGGTTGTCCATGGAACTGATGTTCCACTTGAGCATTCTCCCTCTTACTCGTCAACTGACTAATATTAGTGGCAACCTCTGGGGAAAGACTTTACAAGTTAGTGCTCTGACTCATATGTTGTGTATATGTCAGTGTCCTTTCAGCACATGAAATTTTATGTGTATAATTCGAATCCTTTCAGGGAGCTAGAGCACAACGAGTTGAATATCTTCTGTTGCATGCTTTTCATGCAAAGAAGTATATTGTGCCTGATAAATATTCATCCCGTGGAAAGGAAAATAAGTTGACAAAGCGCAAATTAGAAAATGGCGATGATGTGGATTTGGACAACTTAAACAACGAGAATGAGGCACTGCATGAAGTTCATGGGAAGGAAAAGAAAGGTCCTGCTTATGCTGGTGGATTGGTTTTGGATCCCAAAAGAGGTTTATATGACAAATATGTACTTCTTTTGGACTTCAATAGTCTCTATCCTTCTATTATTCAGGTTTTGTACATCTCTATATATATTTCTTAGTTGCACTTGCGATGGGACCTTGTCTAACGGGTATTCTTTGGACTCTGTCAGGAGTACAATATCTGTTTTACAACAGTTGAAAGATATCCCAATGGTTCAGTTCCACCTACACCATCTTTTGAGAAAAGAGGAATCTTACCTGAGGTACAGTTTTTTTTCCCTCTATCAAATGAAATCCTCTGTTTTTCTTTCTCTTTTTGTTTTTTTTTTGGAATAAAATTTTAAATAGTGCTGGACTGTTGGCTCCAACTTTTTGAATTTTGTGTTATATTTTCTCTTTTCTTGTGTTGCTTGACTTATCTTCCTTGATCTGTTTTGACTGTGTATTTGTGCTACTTTCTTGTGTTCCGCTTGTTCATCTGTGTACGTGCACCTTTTTTGGATCTTATCTACTTCAAGTCCAATCATGCGTAAGGTATACATATGTTGGTCAAAGGCGCAGACATAGTATAGTTGGAGAGTATTACCAGAATCACTTTAGATCGTTCCTTATTAGGGGATGAATTTTTTTTTAAATTTAAATTGATGGTAGATCCTATACTTTTGTTGCTGCTTGACGACGAAAGCCTACATAGCCAATCTTCTTTGTTGTGTACTAAGAGCGTAAAAGTAATTTAATGAATTTTGTAATTAGGAGGTATCTCACCCAGTCACCTTTGTAATGGCTTCCAATAAGTTGATGAAAAAGCCTCAGATGAATTGGGTGGGAGATTATTGATAGGATTTTGTGATAAGATTCCTAAGAGAATTAGTGTATACTAAAGGGGCTTGGTTTCTTTAGGAGGTTGCACCATGCTTCTCAAGGCTTTGCCTCCACTTTGCTTCATTTCTTCTCTTTTTTCCAGAACATCACTGGATATTGAAGATTGTGAACAGTTCTTTTTTTTTTTGGGGTTTGGATTGGTGTTATGATCCTTGACCCGGTATTGTGGAGAAAGGTATTTCTTCCTTAAAAAAGAGGATGGTTTGTGCCATGGTTATATACTTATATGGTGTCTAATAATATTTGTGGTTGGTAAATGGTTGTGGCAGTTTCTGCAGGGAACTCTAGATTGACTTGTAGATAGAATATATGACATGCACACCGCACAGCAGATATGATGCAGAGCTATATTAAATGTGCAGGTTCCTGAAAGTTTATCTTTCAGGAGGCTTTCATTTCTTCCCTCTTGTTGATACAAGGTTTATTCACAAGATCCCTTTCCATGCGATCATTCCCGTGTTCATTTTGTCTCCTCTCATGCCCCTGTATTTCACGTTCACTCTTCTTTTGGAGTCTGGGTAATTTACCTATGAAGCAACTTAAAGGGATTGAACTTGATGAGCTAAAATCAGATTAAAAATGGTCCTTTGGTGATCAAGTTACTGTTTGTGAATAGCATTAAGGATTCTCCCTAGAAGACTAGAATTTCTTGTAAAGTTAAGGATCTATTGTCGATTTCTGTTCTCATTAATCACAACAGAGTTAACTCTAACATTATGCAGAAACAAATGAATACTTTTCTTGCATTGCTACTTGCTCTGGAGTAATTGTTTAGTTAAAGTTGGCTGTAGAAGGTTTTGCTGCTCCAAATTGTGGTCTAATCATCTCTGGTATCTTCTTGGAAAATTTGTCCTCTTCCAACTAAAACTTTGCTCTTACAAAAAGCCTGACACTTCCATAGCATCTCAATTTCGAGTGTATGGACCAAAGTACCAAATGACCAACAAGGAAAAGAGATGAAGTAGCTATTATCATTATCCCACTCGCTGACATATTGGTCAAAGTTTGGCATCACTTTTAAATTAAAACCTGCGCAAGGAAGCTTTACTTTTGTTGTTTATGTTGGAGTGGGCTCCACTTTCTACACCTTACTGCTTTGAAGATGGCATGACTTAACAACGGAAAAAAACCCGATCCTGATTTTCGTGGCATGAATTATTTGAGAATTTTGGATTCCACCAACATATGGACACTACTGAAATTACAGTTGGGCCTTCCATATTTTATTTATCATCAGATGATAAGTTGTCTTGCTTTTCCCAATCTGCACTTTGTTTTATAATTAAATATTTTCATCTTTAAATTTTTTTTTTTTACAATGGGGTAGTTGCTTAAAAACTTGGTTGAGAGGAGGAGAAAGGTTAAGTCTTGGCTGAAGACAGCATCAGGTCTCAAGGCCCAACAGTTTGACATACAGCAGCAAGCACTTAAGCTGACAGCAAACAGGTTGATCTTTCTTGTTGATTCTCTTATCACTCTGATTTCTCTGTAGATTACCCTTTTTTGGTTTAATTACTTAGTGTGTTCATTTTTTCCTTGCTATTTTGTGTGCAGTATGTATGGATGCTTGGGTTTTTCCAATTCAAGATTTTATGCGAAGCCCCTTGCAGAACTTATAACACTACAGGTAGGGTGTTCTTTGATGGCTGTACAATTGCTGCTTTACAATATGTTCTTTGAAGAGCCACTGAGAAATCCACAATTCGTATATAGGGAAGAGAGATTTTGCAAAGTACTGTTGATCTTGTGCAGAACGTGCTGAACTTGGAGGTTGGGCCATTAATTTTGTTCTTTCTTTGATTGTTATAGCATATTAATGACAGGTCCCATCAATCTGATGATTTGTTTTATCTTTGGCAGGTTATATACGGTGATACAGATTCAATCATGATTTATAGCGGGCTTGATGATATAGCAAAGGCCAAAGCTATTGGCGGAAAAGTCATCCAAGAGGTAACATAAACACTCTTAGAATTTGTGGTTTGATATTTGGAATAAGTGTAGCAGGGGAGTAGATATTTACTGGTTTCTCCTTTTTGGGGGAAATGTGAGGATTTGTATATGGGTAATGTGCAATATTAGCTCACACTTGAACTCTTGAAGAGTGTTTCATTAATAGATTCTATAGGGAAGGAGAGGAAAGGGAGAGACTGGATGAGGGATTTATTTTTCCCTAATTTGGATATGGAATTAGGAAAAGAAAAGAAGAGAATGGGAGGAATCTGTTTTTTTTACTATCTAAAATAACTGAAGTCTCTCATATTGGAAAAATTGGAAGGAAAAATGTTAGTCCACTCTTTCCATCCCTTCATTCCATTACCTATCCTTCTCATCTCTTTGCTTCGACCTTTGTTATCAATTCTAAAACAGTTAGGAAAGTACATATCATGTCAAGTGTTCTAGTTAAGCCACTAGTATGTGCTGCTTTTAAGTGCCTATGCTTAGTACTCTTCCTTGCAGTTTTTCTGCTGAGTCTAATGTCTTTTGTTTTTTTTTAGGTTAATAAGAAATATAAGTGTTTGGAAATTGATCTGGATGGGATCTATAAGAGGATGTTGCTCCTTAAGAAGAAAAAGTATGCTGCTGTCAAATTGCAATTCAGAGATGGAATACCATATGAGGTATCTCTAGCAACCTTCTTGAGAAATATGAAGTCAGGCTTATTCAGTATATAATGTAATTTAAATGGGTATATCAGGTCATTGAACGGAAGGGTCTTGATATGGTACGTCGTGATTGGAGCTTGCTATCGAAGGAAGTTGGGGACTTCTGCCTGACTCAGATACTTTCTGGGGGGTATTATTGTGCTTCTATCTTGTGTCAAGGATTCCTTTTCCGAATTTTGGTTACCATTAATATCTATTTATGAAATAGTACTAAGGAATATCATTATTGTTTATCTTCTCCTTTCATAATACTAGCTAAAATATGCATTTTCCTGCTCGCAGATCCTGTGATGATGTTGTGGAATCCATTCATAGCTCTCTGATGAAGGTAAAAGAAAAACCTCTTTTTTTGTTTGTCAGTGATATGTTCCGACATTAAATGTAATTAGATATTGAGCATCCTGACTCACTGTCGCAATGACATAGATTAAACTCTCATTAATGATTAGTGCAGCCGTATTCGATGTGTTTTCATAAATACGTATCCTCTCAAAATATTAAAGAATCAATTTAGGTTACAGAGTTCCTTAATATTAGATCCATATTACTAATAAGTATGATTGGCTTGTATTTTTTTAGTGAAAACCTAAGCATTTACGGGTCCTGACAGGTGCAAGAGGAGATGAGGGAAGGAAAAGTACCTCTTGAAAAATATATAATCACAAAGTCATTGACAAAACAACCTGAAGCTTATCCTGATGCCAAAAATCAACCGCATGTTCAGGTTATTGTTGTGGACATCCCTTGTTCGACTACATTTTTTCTTTAGTACATAAATTTCTGTATAATATACTGAATTGTATTGAGTGTTTGACTCTTTATCTTTTTCTAGGTGGCACTGAGATTGAAACTTAAAGGTTATTCTACTGGTTGTTCTGCTGGGGACACAGTTCCATATATTATTTGCTCTGAGCAGGTTTGTCTGTTGTTACTATATTGAAGAACAATTAAGTTCCATAAGATATTGTACATTAGACGCTATGGATGGTGGCTTATTGCATTGGTTATCTCTGTTTTGACAGGGGAATCCTTCAGGGACTTCCGGTGGTATTGCTCAGCGAGCTAGACATCCTGACGAATTAAAAAGAGACAACTCGACATGGATGATTGACATTGATTATTACTTATCCCAACAGGTTTTCTAGTTGGTATTAATACCTCTAAAATAAATATTACTTTTTCGCAATCTTTATATTTGAAGCCTTGAGTTTATATTTGCAGATTCATCCTGTGGTTTCACGCTTATGTGCATCCATCCAGGGTACAGACCCAGCACGTCTGGCTGATTGTCTGGGTCTTGATTCATCTAAGGTGAAAGCTCATCAATTATCGGCTGCTAATGATGTTTATTGCCCTCGTTTGCTCCATGTTTCTGACTTTTGATTTATGTGTCAGTTTCAAAGTAAATCTAACCACATCACCAGCAATGATACTTCCAGCTCACTGTTGTGTTCTGTTGATTATGAGGAAAGGTAAACATTTGTGGTCATATGGCTTTTTTTTCAGATTTTTGTTCCCTAAATAAAGCATATTTTCATTAAATATGTTTATATATTCACCCATTGTTTTTGAAATAGCAGTGTCATTCACTGATGATAATTTTAGAATTTGCAGTTCTGAGTGTTACCTCAACGCCCATCAGTCCTTGAAATCTTTATGGGAACATTTGGATCTTTATTTAGCTTTGCTTCTAGGGAAATATGTTAAAAGTTCTGATGGATGGTCAATGAATTGATTATATTGTTGCGACTGCAGATACCAAGGGTGTGAGCCATTAGTGTTGTCTTGTCCTAGTTGCTCTGGCACTTTTGAATGCCCAAGCATCTTTAGTTCATTGTGCAAATCAGTCACAGAAAAGCCAAATGAAGCTCAGCCAGAAGAATCCACTAAAATCAGCCGCATGTTGTGTTGCCCCAAGTGTCCGGAGGAAGGGGATGCTGGTCGATTATCACCTGCTATGATTGCCAACCAGGTGAATTAATTTTTTTGGCCTTAATTTCTTCATGTTTGCTAAATGAAGGAGTTTCATATTCAAGGTTGCCGATAGTTATTCCTCCCTCAATACAGTTTTCCTGGTTACTGATGTATTCAAAATTTCATTACTTAATGTCTTGAGCTACTTAGCTTAATCCCTGCGTATGTTGATTTCAACCTATCTATCCAAGCGTTAAGTAGGCTGCAAGCATCTTTCAAAAATGAAGTTCTTCCCGTCTTAAAATCTAGCCCTAAGACTCTTCCAGAACCTTTTTGAACTAATTATAATGGCCTTATGATATTTCTAGGTCAAGAGGCAAGTAGATGGATTCGTCTCAACTTACTACAAGGGTCTAATGACGGTAAATACATTTCTAGGTTTTTCTACGTTTTGTATATAGGGTTTGTGATCTATATGAAGTTTGTGTTTTTTGTAGTGTGATGATGAAACTTGCAAATATACTACTCGTAGCTTAAACTTGCGGGCCATGGGTGATTCTGAGAGGGGGACGGTCTGTCCAAACTACCCTCAATGTAATGGTCGTATGGTTAGAAAGGTATCCTCTAGTACTCAACTGTGGACTAAATATCAGATACTCCGTGTGACATTCTTACTAATGCATTAATCTTGTACCAACAGTATTCAGAGGTGGATTTATACAAGCAGCTCACATATTTCTGCCATATACTTGATACTGTTCGTTGCATTGAAAAGGTTTTTCCTTTGTTTATAGTCTATCCTCGTGCTCCTACCTCATACTATGAAAACTGACTTTACTCGATTGAAAACATGTAGGCCGATGGTGCTGTTAGATCACCCCTTGAAAAGGAGCTTACTAGATTCCGACCCTTGGTCGATTTAGCCGCTAAGGTTGCTCAGAAGTTGCGAGATCGATGTGCTTATGGATGGGTGCAACTGAATGACCTTATTGTCACGCTCTGAAGCTACAGGCTAAAATGCTATATGTCGACAAAATCTAGTGTCATCAGCTCATTTGTAAATTTAATGCATAGTCGTATAGATGTCATTTTGTCCGCGACCTGTATTTCTTAAGTGCAGTAATATTTATTAATTTTTTGTTTGCAAAGAGAAGAAGAATGCAAGGGTTGGGATCCCCTCCTCTCAATGGTCAGTCCTTACGCGTCAGATACTATAATAGAGGATAAATTTGGACAACTGTTGGTCAATATCCAGGAACTCAAAAAGACGGTGACCAACATTCGCAATAGACAGCTGCATGTTGGCTTCGCGGTACATGCGACATATCTCCGAACTTTTCAACTGATAAGTGGGCGGGAGTCTTCAATTATGTTGCTAATTTCCGAGGGGGTTGACGAGCTAAACATATACCATGATGAAAATCAAGAACTTTTTCCATAAAGCATTGGACCGTGCCAAATGGTAGGCACGAGCTAAGAGGATTGAGGCAGAGGAGTCGCGAGTGACGACCCTAGCGAAGGTTGAAAAACTTTTTACCTAGCCGTCGAAGTTTAGCTTTGCACAACCGTGGCTCCCAAGCTACGAGAATACGAGATGAAAATGAGTAGTTGATGGGGTGGATTTGATGAGTACCTGCGATTTGACCAACATCCAAATGGAGTCTGTTGCCACTCATAGAAGGCTAAGGAAGCTCTATGCAAAACACGATTTAAGTTGAATTTTTCTTGTTGGAATATAGCTGCATTCTGTTCCCTCCAAATACTTCAAATATGGCAAATTGACTTGCTAATGGTTCTTTAGCGACATGGCGAAAGAAAGAATATCTGCGTTGGGGATTGCACAATCTAATCACTTTTTGGGTGAAAGGAAGGTTCCACTAGTCTGGTAACTGGATATTATACAAAGAGGTGGTTTTCCGAATATGATGTCGATGATACAAGGCAAATGTATTAGAACTTTTAAAATTTAGTCATTTTGAACATTATTAGATTTAGAATTTACCTTTATATTTTCACCATGGTTTTATAAGGTTATAATAGGTCTTATAAATTATTGTAACTATATGATTTGATTCTAAACATCTATTTTAACAATTTTCAAACTTTATAATTAGATTCTAAACTACAAAGTAGTTTTTTGGATTATGAAGACAAAGCAAACGACAATAATTGCTTCAAAACCTTCTTACATGACTCTATGAGACATTATATCTTTATTCAAATTTGGAGAATTTTTAAATGTATCTCAAAATAAGTATATAATGAACATTTAAAAAGTTGATAATTTTAGACTATTTTGAACCTAGTAAAGAGCACCATTTTTTTCATGAACAATATTTAAGGTCATATTAGATCCTAAAAATAATTAGAATAATCTATTTTAACTTTATATATCTATTTTAATCGATTTCCAAAACTTTTACCATTAAATTTAAAACTTGTTTTAAGTCTTTGGACATTGAATAATATGCAATGATTAGTTCCAAAACTTTGATCATATATGTCACCTTGTACTTTTAGTTTAAATGTGGATATTATTTAAAATATAACAAAAACGATGTATAATACCTTCGAAATTTGATCATTTCCAACAATTTCGATGAGAAAACACTTTTATATGCTCACCATTAGTCTTTTAGAGTTATAGTAGGCCCTAAGATTGATCTACTTTAACTCTAAACATTTGCTACAACCATTTCTAAACGTATACAAGTTGGTCAAGTCATTTTGAAGTGTTTAAAAATCAAATAAAAAGCTACAATTGATTCAAAACCTCCTTAAAATATAAGGCACTGTATACATTTTATTTCAAATTTATAGAATTTCTAAAAATATCTCAAAATAACCTTCAAAATTTAATCATTTCGAACAGTTTCGAATCAAATGAGTAAACACTTTGATATTTTTTTTATCATATATCTTATAGGGTCATATAAAACCTTAGAAAAAGACGTGAGAATGGATTCAGTGATGTGTTCTTGAATGATGGTCAATTTCCTTGTTATAATCACATCTATAGTCAATACCCCACTAGCTCCTAAGGTAGGGTATTGATTATCTAAATCACCAAAACAAATGGACAGCTTGGCGTCAAATGACTCAAGGGGTGAAAGTTATTCGGATAAAAACAAAAATCCAAACTGGATTGACAATTCAGGTTGAATTTTTTTAAATTTGGTTCAAATCGGATTGAAATATTTTTGAAAAATTGTATTTCAAATTGGATCGGTTTGAGTATGTTTGAATCCAAATAAACCGATCAAAATCAAATTTATATATTGGGCTGTTATATATTAAACCATTTTATGTATTGAACCTAATTCATTAGCCAAAATACTGCAATTTTGGATTTTGGTTTAGATTCCAATCAGCTAAAAAATTCCGAATATCAATTTGGATTCAAACTAGCTAAAAAATTTTCAAATTGGTTTGGAATGAATTCAAACTATAATTGGTTCGATTTGAATTGAAAAACCTAAAACTAATTTATATTTGGTTTGGATTTAGATTATACTCTAGTTTAAACCGAGACACAAAGCACTCAAACCCACTTCGCTCACAGAAGCATTAGAATACGCAAAAAGCCTGACAAAAAACTTGCTCGCTCCTACCTTTCCGACTTCCGGTTTACAAACACAATGGTGTGCAATTGCACCTTTCTCCGTATATCTTTTAATTACGGGATAAGCTAAGTGAGATTGTACTTGTTGGCTTGTTGCGCATACTGGACAGAAAAATCACATGGATAATAGTAATAATAATTAAAAACATTTAAAGTGTCACACAAGTAAATATCAAAACTTAACTAATAAAGTTAAATTGAATTAATTTATTTTTATTTTTTAGTAAATTATCAATGAATGAGATCCGAGAAATAAAATCAATCTTTTTTTTAAAAAAAAAAATAATTTAAAATCCAAAAATATATGATGAGATTAAATTTTAATTTAAAGAATAAAGTGTAAGATAATACAAATCAATATATAACGCCATGAAGTCTTAGACCATAGCCCGTAATAAGAGAAAAAAAAAATCTTTCAATCTCTCTCTACCCACTTTTTTATTCTTCACATCCAATTTCTCTCATGAGAGGTTTTTTATATCACACTAATGCTTAAAAAAAATTCCTCATCACTATATCCTCCATTATTTACTATACCCCATCATAATACACATCACCTTCTTTATTTTCTCTTTAATTTTTTTAATAATGTTTGTTCGACCTATTTAACATTTCAATACAATTAAAATGGGTTAAAATTAATAATATTTAATTTTTTAATTATGTTTTAATATAATTTAATAATAATAATATAAGAAATTGAGAAATTTGTGAATATAGGAGATTTTTGTGGTATGAAAGTATATCAAAATATAACAAAATGTATGTCTATTTATAGAGAAATTTTTTTTATGACCATTGGTGAAATTTTTTTATATAGTTTAAACGGTAATATTACCGTTATAAAATGCAGGTTTTTTCTGATTGGCCAGACCAGGATATGTGTCCCTTGTCATTTGTCCTCGCATTTACTCAACCAGCTGCATTTACTGGTGGGACCTGATACTTAGCAAAAAAAAAAAATTAAAGCACTGGTGGGGCCCACGTCTTAACTCAGCCAGTTTCAAACAATCCAAGCATAAATGAGTGGGGCCCACGTCTGATATCAGCCAAAAAATTTGCTCCACACGTGCATTAGTGGGGCCCACTTCACTAAACTATTCACCTTTGCATTCCTCTCAAGCTATGCGTGAATTCTAAAGTGATCAAGGATGATTTTTTTACCTCTCACTGATGTGAAGCTCGGGTATTTATTTTCCACCCTTACTTTCACTCATGAGGGATTTTTCTCTCTCTGGTGGGAGTGATCTTATTGATAAACCTACCTCCCAAAACCAACGTCTTCTTCATATGACCATTTGTTTCTTTTTAGTACCTTTTACTCTTTAAAATTACGTCATTTCATATGTGTCTGAAGTCGGTCGCAGAATTCTTATAAATTTTTATCCAAGTTTTAACAGGGTGGTATTTAGCCCACAAGAGTCATTAGAACCATCTAATTTGACTTGAAACATCATTTACAATCGTTTTCAATATACCTACAATTGGATTCAAAATACATTTTCAAATACTTTGAAAGTCTAGTATAAATAAATTGTTTGTTCTAAACCTCTTTCACTAACTATAGGAGACACCCATTGAAATTATTTAAAATTTTGAAAATCTACCGAAATTACCCGAAATCGGTGTATAACCTTCAAAATTTTGTAATTTCAGATGTTGTTAAACTCGATCGTAGAACCCCTTTAAATTTTTACCCTGACTTTAACATAATCAAATTAACCCATATGAGTTATTAGAACCATCAAATTCGACTTGAAACATCTATTACAATAGTTTATAATTTACATACATTTTGATTCAAAATAGGTGTTTAGGGCCTTAGTAGGCTAAACTTAATAAAACGTTTATTCGAAACCTCTTTATATGACCTTAGGAATCTCCCACTGAAATTATTTTTATTTTTGAAAATTTTCAAGAATTACTAGAAGTTGGTGTATGAAGTCGATCATAGAAATCTTCAAAATTACGTCATGTCAGATGTTTATGAAGTCGGTCGCAGAATTCATTTAAATTTTTATCCAACTTTTAATAGTGTGTGATATTAGACCGCATGAGTCATCAAAACCATCTAATTTTAATTAAAACATCATTGACAACCGTTTCTAATATACATACAATTGGATTTTAAATACATTTTTAAAACCTTTAGAAGTTTAGAATAAATAAATTGTTTGTTCCAAACCTCTTTAAATGACCAAAGAGGATACCTACTGAAAATATTTAATTTTTTAAAATATACCAAAATTTCTCGTAATCAATGTATTATAACTTTCAAAATTTCGTCATTTCGGATGTTTTTAAAATCGGTCGTAAACCTTCTTTAAATTTTTACCATAACTTTAACAAGATCAAATTAGGCCACAAGAGTTATTTGAACCATCAAATTCGACTTGAAACATCTATTACAATAGTTTATAGTTTAAGTAGAATTGGATACAAAATAGGTGTTTAGGGCCTAAGGAGGTTCAACATAAATAAAATGTTTGTCCAAAACATCTTTATATAACCCTAGGGAACTGCCACTTAAATTATTTTAAATTTTAAAAATTTTCAAGAATTACCAGAATTTAGTGTATTATAATCTTCAAAATCACATCATTTCAGACGTTTTTGAAATCGATCACGGAATTCCCTTTAAAATTAGTCTGCAAAGTCATTAGGACCATCTAATCACTTGAAACATAATTTACAACCGCTTCTAATATACCAACAATTGGAATCTAAATAAAATTTTAAAGTCTTTGATAAATAAATAAATTTTTTGTTCTAAACATCTTTAAACGACCATACAGGACACCAATTAAAATTATTTCAATTTTTGAAAAGTATTAAAATTATCCGAAATCAGTGTATTATTTATCTTCAAAATTTTGTGATTATAGACGTTTTTAAACTCGGTCATAGAACTCCTTAAAATTTTCACCTTGTCTTTAACATGATCATATTAGGCCATAGAAGTCATTAGAACCATCTAATTTGACTTGAAACATCTATTACAATAGTTTATAATTTACGTAAATTGAATCCAAAATACATGTTTGGGCCTTTGGAAGTCCAACATAAATAAAATGATTGTCTGAAACCTCTTTATATGACCCTAGGAAGCTCATACTGAAATTTTTTATGTTTTTGAAAATTTTCAAGATTACCAGAAATCGGTGTATTATAATAATATTCAAAATTACGTCTTTTCAGATATTTTTGAAGTCAGTCATGGAATTCCTTTAAATTTTTACCTAAGTGTTAATAGAATGATATTATCCCGCAGAAGCCATTAGAACCATCTAGTTTGACTTGAAACATTAATTACAATCATTTCTAATATATACCTATAGTTAGATTCTAAATACATTTTTGAAGACTTTGGAAGTCTAGGATAATTGAATTCTTTGTTCTAAAATTCTTTAAACGACCATAGGGGATATCCATTGAAATTATTTCAATTTTTAAAAATCTATCAAAATTACCCGAAATCGATGTATTAACCTTTAGAATTTCGTTATTTCGGAAGTTTTTAAACAAGGTCGTAGAATCCTTTAAATTTTTAACCTAACTTTAACATAATCAAATTAGGTCACATGAGTCATTAGAATCATCTAATTCGACTTGAAACATCTACTACAACAGTTTATAATTTCGTAAATTGGATCCCAAATATGTGTTTGGGCCTTTGGAGGTCCAACATAAATAAAATATTTGTCCAAAAGATCTTTATATGACCCTAGGGAACTCCATTGAAATTATTAGTATTTTTGAAAATTTTCAAGAATTGCCAGAAAACAATGTATTATAATTCAAAATTACGTCTTTTTAGATGTATCTGAAGTTGGTTGCGAAATTCCTTTAAATTTCTATCCAAGTGTTAACAGGGCGATATTAACCCATATACGCATTAAAACCATCTTATTTGACTTGAAACATCAATTACAACCGTTTCTAATGTATATCTACAATTGGATTCTAAATACGTTTTTGAAGCCTTTGAAAGTCTAAGATAATTAAAGTGTCTTTATTCTAAACCTCTTTAAATGATCACAGGGATACCATTGAAATTATTTCAATTTTTAAAATCTATCAAAATTACCCGTGTATTATAACCTTCAAAATTTCATCATTTCAAAATTTTTTAAATTTGATCGTAGAACTCCTTTAAATTTTCACCTTAGCTTTAACAGAATTAAATTAGGTCAAAAGAGCCATTATAACCATCTAATTCGACTTAAAAAATCTAAAAAATCTATTGCAACATTTTATAATTTACGTACAATTGGATCCAAAGTTGGTGTTTGGGGCCTTTGGAAATCCAACATAAATAAAACGTTTGTCTGAAACCTCTTTATATGATCCTAGGTAACTCCCACTGAAATTATTAATATTGTTGAAAACTTTCAAGAATTACCAGAAATCGGTGTATTATAATCTTGAAGTCAGCCGCGGTAATCCTTTAATTTTATTACCCAAATGTTAACAAGGTGATATTAGCCCACATAAGTAATTAGAACCATCTAATTTGACTTGAAACATCAATTAAACTCGTTTTTAATATTTACCTACAATTGGATTCTAAATACGTTATTGAAGCTTTTGGAAGTCTAAGATAATTAAATTCTTTATTCTAAACCTCTTTAAATGACCACATGTGATATCCACTAAAATTATTTTAATTTTTTAAAATCTACTGAAATTACCCGAAATCCGTGTACTAACCTTCAAAATTTAGTCATTTCGAAGGTTTTTTAAAACTCGGTCGTATATTGGAGTAATTAGAACCAACTAATTTGACTTGAAACATCTATTACAACCGTTTATAATTTACGTACAATTAGATCAAAAGTTTGTGTTTGGGGCTTTTAAAGGTCCAACATAAATAAAATGTTTGTCCGAAACCTCTTTATATGACCCTAAGGAACTCCTACTGAAATTATTTATGTTTTTGAAAATTTTCAAGAATTAACAAAAATCGGTGTATTATATATAATCTTCAAAATTATGTCATTTTAGATGTTTTAAAATCGGTCTATGAATTTTTTTATCTGTTTACCCAATTTTTAACAGGGCGTTATTAGCCCATAGACATCATTAAAACCATCTAATTTGACTTGAACCATCAATTACAATAGTTTCTAATATTCTTACAATTAGTTTCTGAATACGTTTTTTCAACCTTTCGAGGTCTAGGATAAAAAAATTATTTATTATAAACCTCTTTAAACGACCATAGGGACATCTATTGAAATTATTTTAATTTTTAAAAATTATCAAAATTACCCGAAATCGGTGTATTATAAACTTTAAAATTTCGTGATTTTGAAAGTTTTTTAACTAGGTCGTAGAACTCCTTTAAATTTTTACCATTTCTTTGACAAGATCATATTAAGCCACATAAGTCATTATAACTATCTAATTTTATTTGAAACATCTGTTACAACAATTTATAATATACGTAAATTGGATCCAAAACATGTGTTTGGCGCCTTTAGAGGTTAAACATAAATATAATGATTGTCCAAAACCTTTTTATATGACCTGAACTCACAATGAAATTATTTATACTTTTGAAAATATTCAAGAATTACCAGAAATCAAAGTATTATAATCATTAAAATTACGTCTTCTCATATGTTTCTGAAATCAGCCGCGGAATTTTTTAAATTTTTATCCAAGTTTTAACAGAGTGATATTAGCCTGCAGGAGCATTAGAACCATCTAATTTAACTAGAAACATCAATTACAACCGTTTATAATATATACATACAATTGGATTCTAAATACGTTTTTGAAGACTTTGAAAGTCAAAGATAAATGAATTATTTGTTCTAAACCTCTTTAATGACCACAAGGGATACCCACTGAAATTATTTTAATTTTTTAAAATCTATCGAAATTACCCGAAAACTGTGAACTATAGCCTTCAAAATTTCGTCATTTCAAAAGTTTTTAAACTCAGTTGTAGAACTCTTTCAAAAATTTTACCCTATCTTTAACTTAATCAAATTAGGTCACATGATACATTAGAACCATCTAATTTGGCTTGAAACATTTAATACAATAATTTATAATTTACGTACAATTGGATCCAAAGTTGGTGTTCAGGGCCTTTGGAGGTCCAACATCAATAAAATGTTTGTCCGAAACCTTTTTATATGACCCTGGAGAACTCCCACTAAAATTATTTATATTTTCGAAAATTTTCAAGAATTAACAGAAATTGGTGTATTTATAATCTTTGAAATAATGTCATTTTTGATGTTTTTTTTAAATCGGTCGCAGGATTTATTTAACCGTTTACCCAAGTTTTAATAGAGCGATATTAGCCCATATACGTCATTAATACCATATAATTTGACTTGAATCATCAATTACAACAGTTTCTAATATTCCTACAATTGGTTTCTAAATACGTTTTTAAAGCCTTTGGAGGTCTAGGATAAAAAAAATTGTTTATTCTAAACCTCTTTAAACTACCACAAAGGACACAAATTGAAATTATTTTAATTTTTGAAATTTATCGTAATGAACCGAAACCGGTGTATTTAACCTTTAAAATTTCATAATTTCAGACCTTTTTTTAACTCGGTTGTAAAACTCTTTTAAATTTTTACCCTATATTGAACAAGATCATATTAGGCCACTGAAATCATTAGAAATATCTAATTTTATTTGAAACATTTGTTACAACAATTTATAATTTACGTAAATTGGATCCAAAATACGTGTTTGGTGCCTTTGGAGGTCCAACATAAATAAAATGATTGTCCGAAACCTCTTTATATGACCCTAAGGAACTCACATTGAAATTATTTATATTTTTGAAAATTTTCAAGAATTACCATAAATTTTCAAAATTAAGTCTTTTCATATTTTTTGAAGTCAGTTGCGGAATTCTTTTAAATTTTTATCCAAGTGTTAACAGGGTGATATTAGCCTATAGGAGTCATTAGAACAATCTAATTTGACTTAAAACATCAATTACAACTGTTTCTAATATATACCTATAATTTGATTCTAAATAAATTTTTGAAGCCTTTAAAAGTCTAAAATAATTAAATTCTTTGTTATAAACCTCTTTAGATGACATAAGGGGACACCCACCGAAATTATTTAAAATTTTTAAAATCTACCAAAATTACCCGAAATTAGTGTATTAACCTTCAAAATTTTGTAATTTCAGAATTTTTTAAACTCATTCGTAAAACTCTTTTAAATTTTTACCCTAACTTGGCAGGATCAAATTAGGTAGCAGGAGTTATTAGAACTATCTAATTCGACTTGAAACATCTTTTACAACAGTTTATAATTTACGTACAATGGGATCCAAAATACGTGTTTAGGGCCTTCAAAAGTCCAATATAAATAAATTGTTTGTCTGAAATCTTTTTATATGACCATAGGGTCAACCCACTGAAATTATTTATATTTTTAAAAATTTTCTAAAATTACTAGAAATCGGTGTAGTAATGTTTACATTTTTTTGTTATATTTTTTATTTATTTTTTTGGCTTATATTATTTATTTTACAATTAGCTATGGTAATATTTTGATCACATGTTCATTCTGAACATTGAACAGTATTTTTGAATTTGTACAATCAACCAAGTACTTTCTTTTATAAAATTATTTCCTTTAGTTGGTTGTTCATTAATTCACAAGTCCAAATAGTCAAGTTTTTTCATTAAACTCCTATACTTTTTATTATTATTATTATTATTATTATTATTATTATTATTATTATTAGTGTACGTAATATTTCAACTGTAACACATAATAGATAGGGTAAGTGAATTGAAACCACGCAATTTATAAGGTTTGATTCGTAAATGAATTGATAAAAAAATCGAAGGTGCTAGGCTAGATATCACAATCAGATTTTTTTTAATGGACTCCTTTAATTTGAGATGATAATTATCAAGATACAAGAATATAACCAGTCATGTTTTGTGCAAATAGAAAGGATTTGGGGTACCAACTTTTTGTAAGGTGTATTTATTTTTCCCGAGTTAAAGAGTATGTATCTATACTTGACAATCGTTGGTGAATCTGATTATTGATCCAACCTCGACCCACCCCCATATCCAGCCGTCCAACCATCCAACTTGACCCATGTCACCTCTACACGACCCACGCCGATCTCGGTAGTTATTCGGAAATAGGCCTAAGGAACAGAATGTTTATTACTTTGAGCAGCTAAGCCATGTAGCCAACTCTTAGGTTACCACTTACCACTACCTGGAATAGAAAAATCCTGTCCTCTTCACTACCACATATAAACTTCATGCACACCTTCTAATATATTGCCTGAGTGGCACCCTGAAATAATTGATGGCCCAACCCCGAGATGCATAACATAACCTCATTAGCCTGTTTAAAAGGTTAAATAGGGCCCATTTGACCATCTCTGACTGGAGCTCATTGGCCCTACCCACCTGTGGCCCATTTGGCCATAATAGAACTGGGAAAGGCATTGTCCTCAAAAAGGAAAGATCACCTTGGGAACCAACAGTACGGTTTTGAATCGAAAGTCAAAGCAGAATCATGATGATCAAGTACATTATGACTTTTGACGGTCCTCCGCCGTCCGATTACTCTGATGATTACTGGTTCAAATCCCGAGGAGAACATTATCCTATCTTGTCGACACGTTTATTATCTTAAATGTAGAATTTACCCCAATCTTTTTGACATGTTTTTATGTTTTCTTCACGTATTCTTCAGTTGATGAAGTTGATCGATATCCAAGACGTCCTGTGACGTTTGATGATTGCAATCGTTTACACTTCTGGTGGTCCCGCATGTAGCTTGCAAAATCTTTGAAGATCTTCTTCACCGATAACTCGATAAGGGAGCACCGCGTCTGATAGAGAATCTAATAGAGGTTTAAACTCTAAAGGTATTTTTATAATATCGATAGACATTTGTATTGGTTCGGGTTAGGGCCGAGATGTGTTACAAAGATAATAGATCGGGTTAAAAAAATTTAAAACGAACCGAACCGAACTAAATGAGATATATAACGGGTCGAGTCAGGTCATACTGTCCAAAAAGACTATATTTTTTATCTATTAAGAGTGATAATTTACATGTATTACCTTCAATATTTGGTAGTGGATAAGTGAAAATAATTCATTATCTGATAGTGTTTAAAAGTCTTAAAAACTCAATAGAATATGACTCTTTAAGAGACCGACTCATTAGACTCAGTATTGATTATGCCATTTTACAAACAGGTCGGTCAAGGGCCATTAAAAGACTCCCATCCATTTAAACAGGTCTATACGAAGTGCAGTTGTATATTTATGTATATATACGAGTGACCTGACACCATATTAGATTAAGTCTAGTCATCATGACAATATCTTTGCATAAGCAAATACAGAAAAAATTTCTACTTTGAATCCGGGATGAGGTCACTTGGAGGTTCTTTAAGTTTGCACGTTTGAAAGATTGAAATTGAAGTTTAGAAGCACAAATAAAAAAAAAAAAAAAGAAAAAAAGAAACACAGATAAGCGAGTAGGTCAACTTTGGAGTTCTTTAATGTAATTGGTGATGCGGTATGGGCGTAAACTATAGATAGCAGCGATGCAATTGATGCTATAATGTTTTGCTTATATTAGTGGAGATTGAGCTATAAGATTATTAGGTGTGAGATTCGAAGATGATGTTGAGAAAACTAAGGATACTCTTGAAGTTGAATCACAGTCGAGACCTTACTATTTAGCAATGTAAGACTTTTAAGCAGCAAGTCACGGTGTCAGTAACTCACAAGAGTATTGTATATACACAATTTATAATAACACTATTGATTTCTCGGTAAAAGTAACCTATTAATTTAACAAAAGTCACTTCTTATATATTAAAGGGTCACTTTTACGGAATATAATACTTTTGATAATATATGCACATATCTAAACTTCCTTGTTTTACTTAGAAATGACATAATTATTTCGGAGTAAGACTAGGAATATGGACAATTTTTCTCTCACACGATATTATTCACCCACTATTCACTTGAAAGAGTCACTTCTTACAAACGGAGGCCTTCTCGACTTCTTAATAATGTTTTCTTTTTTTCCGTTAGTCTAGTTTGTTCCATGTGAAAAAAAAACTTCAATAATAAAACATAATTATCAGCATTATTATCAGCAATGTTGTAAATTCTAATGAGCGTAATCACGTTTTTTTGTTATACACTTATACTTAGTGTTAATAAGTAGGATAAGTTACGAGTAACTTTATAAATAATTCACGTATTAGACTTGATGTTATCAAAGGATTATGTTCTAGCCATTTCTAGGAAGAAATGCCAAGATAGTTTAGTTTTGGAAAAAAAATGAAGTAAAAAAACCTTACCCTTCCTCTAGTTTGACTAATTGACCATGACCATTAAGGTTATAGCCATTAGCCAATGATGCCTTAAAACTAGGAAGTACTTGTTGGACTAGACACTGCCATTTGCAGCTTTAACCTTTTTGACTGGAAAACTTGCAAGGAATATACAGGCAAAGAGAGCACGAGTGTAAACTTTGCTTTTCGTGAAGTTATTCTTCCTCGATGCATGTTTAAGGAATTTTATACTTCGTTCTACTAAACAGTAAACAGTAGCAGTATGAAGTAAAACTTTTAACAGGCCACCGGGGTCGACAATTTCTACGAGGATTAATAAATACTCCGTACTCCGTAATGGATTTAAGACGTACTCAACTTTGCATATTTGCTTGCCAATAAATAAAACTGCATATTAGGTTTGATTGATTGGAAACCTCTAAATAGTAAATAGAGGTGGCCGTTGGTCTGGGCTGGGCTAGCCTGGAAACGGCCTAGGGTGGGTGGGTCAGGGCGGGCCGGGCCTGCTTGAGACGAGGTTGAGTTGGGGTTTTTTGATTCATAAACGATCCACATTTTGGTAAGAATTGGGTTGAGCTGATTGGACTAGGAAGCGGGTTGGGATAATTCGACTCATTGACCATCTCTACCTGTAACTAGAGTGACATAAAATGTTATATGCGAAAGCTCTTATTGATTGTTATCCGTTAACTTCATGATCGTGACTATATAATGTTTGAATAACAATCTATTGTTTATAGATAGTTATATGCGAAAGCTCTTATTGATTGTTATCCATTAACTTCATGATCGTGACTATATAATGTTTGAATAACTCCATACAAAAATTAATTTTCTATTAATTTTGTGATTGTGACTATCTAATGCTTAAATGTAACTCGTGTATTTTAAGGATTTTTAGGTAGTTAGTTTTTACACTTATTTTCTTGCCTAGATCCTTCGTCTCAATAATATTGTTCAATTGATTTTTCACAATTTTTAAGATGAGCTCTAAATCGTTTATCTCCAATTTGTAAGTGAAAAATTTATAACAAGTTTAAAATATGAAAACAAATAGTAAGATGTATAAAAAAAAATTCACTTAAGTATACGAATTCTTATAAATTGATGAAAAATAATGGTTGAACATTTAAAATTTAAACCTAAAAAATAAAATAGGACAAATCCATTAAGAAAAAAGGAGTATTTAAATTTCCATCTTCCGAAGAGAATAATTCAAACATCTTGTAATGACTTATTGACTTATGATACAAGAACTGCACCTAATCTTGATTGTTTTCATGAAAAACATACACATTTAAAGTGTTCGTGAACAATCATGCACGTGATCATAGTAATGCACCTACTTTGATGACATGAGATTGATTAATTTTTGTCATTTTAGTGCCCTAACTGACAGTAGCGGTGCCAAGAATTTTGTATTATGGGTTCGAAATCTACGAAATGAAGCAATATATAAAAAAAAATCAAAAACTTTATATTATAAAGAGCGTCAAAACGATTCGAGGAGGCAGCTGAAAATTTAGTCATTTAGTTTAAGGTGAGCTGAAAATTCATGTGCCTTTCTAATTCCAAAATATTACCGGATTTCATTTAAATTGTTACGCTGTTAGAAAATATATTGGTGTATATTCAGATTTTAGATGGTCGTCTTGACACGTCTAGCTAGCTCAAGCTATTCCGTTGAAAAATGGAAAATATTTCAACTCATCCAATCACTCAAATCAATTTTTTTTTTTTACAACAAATAGATCTTATTCTCTTCATGACTTCATCTAAAGTTACTCAGCTTAAATTACTTTTATAAAACTGAAATGAACAATATCTTATTTAGAGAATTATTCAACCAAATCACATAAAAGGCAAGTTGTAGTAAGTAATGTTGTGACACATGAGTATTATAAGAGGTATATATTTTAAATATTAATATGATACAGAATATGAAGTAGGGTTTATCAGAATAAAACAAATCTATACGAAAATAGAAAGAAAGGGCAGTAAGCTAAGCTAAGGAGAAAGTTTGCTAGGATAATGGTCTACATGTATTAATTACATTAATTATAGAGGGCTTTTAGTATAGTCAACGTGTTCCATTCCCTTCACTTCACAAGAAGATTGAATGTGGATATTTGCTGCGAGGGCCTAAGTGATTGAATGATTGAATGAAAAAATAAAAAATTAAATCAATTAGATGGTGGGTGGAGGTAGAACCTTACTACCTTAGAAGATTGGAGCTTGGAGGAGCCGAGGAGGCAGCTGACAGCCCATTGAGGCACTGACTCACTAAGCCTGGTTGCCGTCGGGTCGTGGGTCGTCGTGGAGGCTGGGCTGCTGGAGGAGCCGAGGAGGGCACAGGCACCAGGCGGACAGGCCAGGCCACTGTGCGTGAGCGTGAGCAGACCGCATACGAGGAGGGCACAGGCGGACCTGCTGCGTGCCTGTGCGTGGGCAGACGAGGCGACGAGCCGTCGGTGAAGAGCTGGGCTGCTGGCTGGCTGATTGTAGGTCAGTGGGTGGGAGTGGGTAGGGTTTTGTTTTGGGGTTTTCAAATAACCGTGAATGTTGAAATAGAAGAAAAAAAAAGGGTGGGAAGGGAGTTAAACCTGGGTTGTTTGGGTAAAAAGATAGGATGCATACCAATGAGCTAATGTTATACATAAGATTGTATATGTTATAAAAAGTATATAAGAGTATTTTTTTTAGTATGAGTTCAGCTGAATCCATACTAGATACGCCCTTTGCTAACTGAGTAACTGTATTAAAAACGTTCACTCTATATGAACAGTGTGTATCGAGAGAAAAAACTTAAGTACGAAAGTACAGAAAAAACTTAAGTACGAAAGTACAAAGTATGGAGCAAATTTGTAATATTAATTCGTTATCTTTTATTTTATTTTCATTTTTTCTTATTAAATTCCAATTCAAAAGCTAACAATCAGACCATAGTCCATTCCGAAGGATCCAACGGTCTAGCATATTCTAAGCCCAAAAATTGTAGGACAATATATAAAGAAAAGGATAAAAACAAGAAAACAAAGAGGGATCCAAATATCCATCCCATCATATTATATCATCACCATTTTTCTTGATTTAAAGTTCAATAGAAAGGAATGCAGTCGACTCTCAAAGTTGCACCCACCTCCTTTTCCATGGAAAATATAAAATAAAAATAACACAAAGCGTAACCATTACATTTTCCTACCAAGTATTAAATGCCTCCTGCCCTCTTCTCTCATTTTCCTCCCTCCATATTATCTATCATTCACAGATTTCAGTCCCATAAAAAATGGTATTTGCAAACCATAATAACTCTTCCGCTTCTCCTCCTCAACAACAATCCGACGATATTTCCCTCTTTCTCCGGCAAATCCTTTACCGTTCATCCTCCTCCTCATCCCCATCTCAACCCTTCACCCCTTTTCCCTCACCATCCCCTCTCATGAGGACGCATGCAGCAGATCAACTCCCCTGCTTCAGCACTCTCCTTCCGCCTATTCCTGGCTCAGACCGGATCTCTCATGATACTCTAAACGGCGTCGTTCTTCCCCCCGCTACCGGTTTTCCTGTCCCTGCCGGCTCGAATATATCGTCCGAGTCTTTGTCCGGTTCGGTTCAGTTAAGAAGCTTCGACAACAACGATTATCCTGAAGATAACGAATGCGAGAGCGAGGTTTTGAACTTTTGACTTCCAACGCGACAAATTAAGTTCGTTGTAAATCTTTTTACTTTTTAGTTTAACTATAAATTTGTAATCTAGGAAGGGAATGACTTGGCGGTAGAAGAGGCGGAGACAAAACAACAGCAATTGCGAAACCAGTCTAAGCGAAGTAGAGCTGCTGAAGTTCATAACTTATCCGAAAAGGTTGTTATTCTATTTTAGTTATTTTTCAAAACTGTAATCTTTCTGAATTTAATTACGTCAAAATATTTGATTGAATGAATGCAGAGGAGGAGGAGCAGGATCAATGAGAAGATGAAGGCATTGCAGAATTTAATCCCTAACTCTAACAAGGTGAATTTCCTTACTACCCTTGCCTGATTTTATTTTATTGATTTTTAAAAAAAATAATTAAAGTTATTATTGTTCGTTGTATTTGGTTTGGAAATAATTGATGAGAGTAGACGGATAAGGCGTCAATGCTGGATGAAGCTATTGAATACTTGAAGCAGCTTCAATTGCAAGTTCAGGTATGCTGCACTATGTAAATATTTATTTACTGCTTTGTACATAATCTTAAATATTATTCAACCCACAAAAAAGAAAAATTCGTAGAAGTGTAGTGTTGTTAACAGTGTCTATTTATGGTCTTTGTTCCCTATCATCTCAAGTACAGAGTATTATATATAACTTTGCAATAAAAGCCATAGTTATCTGGAGTTTTCAATCATTAAACTTGAATAAAGGCTAGCTCTAGAGTAGGACATACTCCGTATCACATACGCGTACCATTCGGGCCTTCCAAGGGGAATTCACTACTAGTATGCATTATTACATTGACTAATACGACATACTTCTTGGGAATTTGATCTTCGAGGTCTGGATAGAACTTTCATTTTATGGGGTTTTGCAATAATATGGGGAATGTTTGTTAAAGCTATGCATATGGGCATTTATTTTCTTCTAAATTTATGTGTTGTTTTGTTTGTTTAATGGGTTTAGTATGAAACTAATTTTCTTTCAAACTTTTTTACGACCAAGTAGTATACCGCTTACAATTAATAGTCTTCGTATCGCTTCATTTATGGTTTTCCAACCACAATCGGAGGCGGATACGGGATTCACGGTTCGGAGAGCCACTTGCTTTAGCTACATATTCCTTATTAGGTTTTAAAAAGTGCATATTTTCAACAATCATTTGAGGGTCATAAAATTACTACGAGTCTTTCTTGATTTTATATGATTTCAAGCATCCGAGAAGGGTATAACAAAATAGGATGACCAGATGCTAACAACGTTAGCTTCCTAGAAATATTCTCTCTTTATCAAACAAGAATTTTTTTTGTTTAATCCTCTTAGATAGGTTGCAATCATGTTACCTATCGCATTCAATATATTGTGGGGCATTAGAGTCAATATTCGTGTACTCACTATTTCCCAATCGTGTTGGCAACGAAATCTCAGATGTTGTCAATGAGGAATGGAATGAATTTGCACCCTATGTGTCTACCTGGAGGACAAGGGATTTTGCACCCTTCCCAGCTTTCTCAAATGGGGATTGATTTTGATAACGGCAGTGGTGGCTCCTATGATATAAACATGACAAATGGACTTAACACAATACCAGACACATCAAGTACTGTGTTGAATCTACCCAACCAATGTAGTTCCTCAGTAAGGCCCTCCTTACCCGCCGTTCCAAGTCCCATCGGCGTCGAATCATGCATGCCTGCAAATTTCCATCCCTATCAACCTCGCAATTCTCCTCAGGTAAATGGCATCTACTTGAACAAAAATCAATTCATTCTTCAAATATGCACTCTATGCCATGTTTACTTGTTTTGTGTGAAGGCTGTTTGTAGGGGAAGAAGCATACCTCAGAAGAGTTTAGGTATCGATAATATTGAGACAAAATCTTTAGGTATGGTTTCTGCCTTTCTATATTCAGAGTGAGTTTAGTTTTGAATCTCTAAAAATGTTAACTTGTTTTTGTTGCTACATAGAATGTCCTGAGCGAGTTTAGTTTTGAATTTCTGAAAATGTTGATCTTGGTTGTAGTGACTGCTTCCACTAGGCCGGGGCACAACCCTGTTGAAGAACGACTGCAGCCTAAACATGGGCTGCAAGAGACACTTCTTGAGAATATCTCAGGACAAAATCAGCTGATTTCCAGTAATATGAGTGGGTATGAACGAAAATGAATTGATCATCAACGACTTTTTTTCCCATAGGTTTTGTGCTTTAGTCTATTTTTTTCTTCTTCTAATGATCTGCTTTATTAACAGTTTGTTTGCAGCACCTAGTGGTGCCCAAATGACAAGCTGACAACCAAGGAAATGGATACAGAAAGTCAGTCTAGCACGACAAACTTAGTCGTAGATTAACATTTTGACTTGTATGTATTTACTCTTACTTTTCTTATCTTGTTGATAGTTAGCTGCGAGTATTGCTGATGAACCCTCTAGCATAAAGCTAAATTAGAGAATCATATTTCTCATTCACAATCTTGATTAATATAATCTTTTGGGATGGTCTGAAAATTTCTTTAATGCTGTTTAAGGAATAACTTGTGTGATTTGTGTCACATGCTGCACATTATTGACGTGAGTAAGCTCTTATTTTGTACAAACACCCCACTCTTCTTTGTTCTTGTTCTGTAGCATGCGTGTTCAATTTTTATTTTCAGAGCCTTATCTGTCAGGTCTGTCACTGGCGGCATCCTACTCCTTTTGGAATTAACGGAGTTGTTACTATTCAACAATTCATTGGTTGGCATTCCAAGGGTTGTTTGGTTAACAATACTAGATTGATATGATATAAAAGTTCATTTTTTTTTAGAATATGAATTTAAAATCTCATACCATTTTCATAATTATTTGAAATATTTTTAAAATGAGTTTTATATTTTATTTATATTGTCTAGTTCACTTTTGGAATGCGTTATATGTCTTATTCATCCAATTTAGATATTATCATTTATAGTTCCAAGACTATATGCCAATTAAAGTAATAAACTATTTTTTTTCTAAAAAAAAATACAACATTAGTAATACTAGAATCATGATCAAATCTTGTTTACATAATAGTCCATTAAGCAAAATATATTGTTTACATCCTAAAGTAATAGTTGACATTTGAGTGTTCATGTCATTCGTACATACACACATAAGATTTGTGCGTAGTATTAAAAGGATAGGTTAAACTCGCAAGTTGCTTCCTCTTTTAGTCTTTTCCCTTAAAGTTTTGTTCACCTTGAATGGGTTGATTAGATTGTTCACAAGCCCATCCTCCTCATTATCATCGTTTCTAACACTCTTATCTTTATCCAAGTTTATAGTCACCTTTGTTATTATCTACAACTTGTACAAAAGTCACCAAATTTTGATCAAGTGCATAAATTTGCGCTAACTGATCAAAGAAGGGAATAGGTACATTCCATCACCCTTGAGAATAGGTACATCTCACACATTGTCATTTTCTTCTCATTATCACACGAATATCCAGAAGTTCAAAACATTTTTGCAAGTACATTACATGTGTCTCTAAACCATTTGATTGTTGAATCAATATGAGGAATGATTTTAAGACCACAACCAGCGAATTTCTCTTCCAACTTATTCTTGCATGCACTCTTGAAAGTTCCTTTGACTTTCCAATATGGGTTAGCTCTCAAATCCAAGAGACAGGCCATTAACAAGAACTTTTTCTGCGTCTTTAGACTAACAACGTTTATTTTTGCCTTTCCTCGAGAGTTTTGATCAACATCCATCCTATACAATTTTAACAAGAATTCAACAATGAACTCTATCGTCCAAACTTATAAAAATGTATTAAACCAACTTAAACAATACAATATCACTTCGTTCACAAAAAACACATACACAATAGTTCTTACAAAAAAAACACACAAAAATATTTTGCACAAAGTTATTGAGGAAATGAAAACATAAATAACAAATAAATAAACAATCAAGTGATTACAACACATTTAACTCTCCAAGTTTGAAATAATGTTTGAGCTAAACTATTTCGATATTTAGTCTATGTATTGGAGGACTCAATGATAAATCCATACAGAAAGGTGATTCAAACACCTCTTAAATGGCAAAATTCTTAGGGTTTTAGTTTTTATAGGAAACTATTTTCAAACCCCCTCGGCATAGTTTGAATAGTTATTCTTTCATTTCAATGGTCAATGGCCTTTGTCATTTTGATCTCTCCTTTCGTGAAAGCTTTTGATCTATTTTTGTGGTTTTTAGATCTTACATTTGATATGTTTTGCAAAATCGTCAAAGAATGTTGCTCATATCAAACATGAAGCAGTGTTTAAATACATATAATGTAATTATTTTGAGTGTAAAAATTATGATAATTTGTTAAAATATTGTTATATATTTTTATTTTATCTTTATAATTATTGTAAAACTTACTACAATAATTACGAAAACTTAATATTCTAAAGATTTACATTGAAATGTATCTAACAAGATTCCACTTAATTACATTATTTTTTATAACATGATGATAATTTTTAGAATTTTTTTTATTAACTTTGACTCCAAATATGAAAATGTTGCAATCTTAGTGGGATGAAGGGAGTACTAAACAAAGGAATAAACATTTAATTTAATATTATAAGTTTTGTTAGAAAACAACATACTTTATTATAATCAATTACATACATGTAAAACAACATCCTCGATCCCTTTATGTAGGTGATCGAAGGAAAATAAATATCTACTTAAAATAGTACATTAATATTTTTCGTACATAAATTTCTCCTTTTATTAGGAACTAGTTAAACGTAAAACTGTAACGCTTCTACTAGAATACATAAAAATTTATGACTAATCTTAATACGACTAGAATTAATCCTCGTACACACTTGCTTGCCAAGGATTAGGGTAGCACCACCAAAGTACCCTTACATTGTGACGATTTCGTACATCCGATACATCCATCAAGTAATATGTAACTATGTAAGATAATAAACAAAATACGTGAAAGGTCTTGATTTTACTTCCATTGATTGGTATTCTGACTTGGACTATGATTTAGTTTTAGGTAATGACCATGGCTTCTCAAATCAACTTTTAGAGTAAGAGTAAGGGGATATTTTTTTTATTTTTTTTTTAAGTTGGAATTGGATAAGAATAAAGAGAAGGATATAAGAACTAAACGAAAAAAAACTCCCAATCCTTTGATGTTGTTTGCATGGATTTGGGAAGAAACGAAAAGATCATGTGGAGAAGACATGGGTTATTTCATTTGGAGGGTAGAGATCCACAAAAGGCACTAATATAAACAAACGAGATTAAAGCTCAAATCTTGAATATTATTTCCAAGATTTTACCAACTAAGATAGTCGATATCTATATTAATGCACTTGCAGATCTCAGTAACTCCGCAACTCATCATGTACAACGTAGACAAGTCCGTTTTGCAGGAAATAGCCATCCTTGCTTTGGATCTTGCCTCACCCATGCCCATTGTATCCTGAAATTACATTTCACAACATTAGTCAACTTCATCTGAAACAGTGAAAAAATTATATAAAAAAAAAAGTATAGAAGATGCCAATGTTGATCTTACCCCAACAATCTAATATTCAGGTAATTCCCTAATTTGATTGGTTATAAGATCAATAGTAGCATGCTTCAAAATGTAAGCACTACTATACAGTAAAGTCGTATTCCACTTCTTTTTCTTCATTGTTGGTGACTTTTGCCTTAGCTTTGTGAAATCGTGTTTCAAACAGAATTATATTATTGGTGGTTTTGTACAAAGTTTTTGAATGAAACCGGAAGTCCCAATGGGAAGATTAATACATTTTCAAAATTTGTCATCTCATCGAATCACCAGTGCCATATTTCGCTGATTCTCCTTGATTTGTTTCCTATTGAAGATAAATCATTAGCCATATAATAATTATGAACCTCTGTGATTTTGTTCCTTATTTAAGACAAAAATTGTTGATGTCCTTCTTGATCTTTTCCTATTATAAAAGATAATAATTAAGATTCACGTCAAATTATTTGCAAGTTATTTTATTTTGAGCGCTTATCCACTAAGTGTTTCTTAATTCATACGATAATAATTAATCAAGTACATAAATATTTTTACTTTTTAGATTCTCTCAATAAATTACGGATGGTTATAAATTAATAATTATGACAAAATAGTAAAAAAAAACTTGCAAAACTTCTTCATGTTCAACAACATAAATCCATTAAGATAGAACAAATCCACTTAAATTGTAACACAATAATAAAAGGAACCCAAAATTCTATCCAATTCAACAAGAATAAAAAAAAACTTTAACCTAAAGGACAATGACAAAGTTGCTAGTGTAAGGGAGCACGTCAATATCCGGATTCAATGGGGGTGGGCACTGAAAATTAACGTGATGTTGTAAATGGTGGCTTTTCTCTCCTTTCTATTTTGTAATATAAGAAGGTTTGATAGTGTAGGGGAATAAATTATGAGTTTTTGAAGGTAAGGTGAGAATAAATTTGATAGTCAACTTGCCTCCTATTTAATGTCCTTGACTAAATTCTAGAGTTCTTCCGGGACCTTGGATGTGTTAAAAAGCAAATCTACTGCTACAACGTTGTCCTCTACGAAGAAAGGAAACTTCTGCCGACTAATTTGTGGACTTCCTTTATACCCTCCATGATGACAATATATATTGACATCAAAACATTACAAGTTCCCAAATATTTAACTACTTTATAGGAGTAATTGAATAAATGCATGTCCGGTTTATTTTGAGAGTTTATCCACTAAGTGTTTCCTAGTCCATATGATAATACTTATGAAGTTATCTAGTACATAAATATGTTTACTTTTTAGATTCTATCAATAAATTACGGATGATTATAAAATAATAAATATAACAAAATAGTAAAAAAAATCCTGCAAAACTTCTTCATATTCAACGACATTAATCCATTAAGAAGGAACAAATCCACTAGAATTGTAACAAAATAGTAAAAAGCAACCCAAAATTCCATCCAATTCAACAAGAATAAAAAACTTTAACCTGAAAGACAATGACAAAGTTGTTAGCGTAAGGGAGCACGTCGATATCGGATCCAGTGGGGGTGGGCACCGGAAGTAGTGAAGGTGGATGTCGTAAATGGTGGCTTTTCTCTCCTTTCTACTTTGTAAGTTAAGGTTTAATAGTGTAGAAGAATAAATTAAGAGTTTTGAAGGTAAGGTGGGAATGGGATTTCCAGGAGTTGGGAATGAGGTATAACCCATTGAATACGTGATTACAGTTCAAAAGTGCTCAACTAAATAAGCTCAACAAAAGCAAGGATCCAAAATCCATAGAAAAAACGTGAATCAAATACCTCTCAAATGGCCAAATTCTTAGGGTTTTAGTTTTTAAACGAGAATATTTTCAAACCTCCTTGGCATAGTTTGAAGGGTTATTCTTTCATTTCAATGGTCAATGTCCCTTTATCATTTTGATCTCTCTATTCATGAAAGCTTTTGATATATTTTTGTGATTTTTAGATCTTACATTTGATATGTTTTCCCCCTATTTTTGAAGGTTATGGATCAATATTGGTACAAAGAATAACGTAAACAAAGAGTATAAGTCTCTGCTTTGAAATATGCAAAATCTTGAAAGAACATTTCTCGTATCAAACATGAAGCAATGAAACTGTGTTTGAATATATGTATAATGTAATTGTTTTGAGTGTAAAAATTGTGATTATTCGTTAAATAGTGTTCTATACTTCTATTTTATCTTTATAATTGTTGTATAACTTACTATAATGCTATAGTTCTTTCTCGTCAAATATAAATCAAATTACTAAACAGTGGAATAAGCATTTCATTTAATATCACGAGTTTTGTAAGAAAACAACAGACTTTATTATGTTTAATTACATGCATGTAAAACAACATCCTCAGTCCCTTTATGTAGGCGATCTAAGGAAAATAAACATCTACTTAAAATAGTACCTTGTACATAAAATTCTCCTTTTATTAGGAACTATTTAAACGTAAAACTTTGATACTTTTAATAAAATAGTAAAATACATAAAATTTATGACTAAATCTTAAGCCTTGCTTGCCAAGGATTAGGGTAGCACCACCAAAGTACCCTTACATTGTGACGATTTCGTATATCCAATACATCCATCAAGTAATATGTAAGATAATGAACATAATATGTAAAAGGTCTTGATTTTACTTCTATTGATTTGTATTCTGACTTGGATTATGATTTGATTTTAGGTAATGACCATGGCTTCTCAAATCAACTTTAGAGTAAGAGTAAGGGGATATTTGTTTCTAAAGTAGGAATTGGAAGAGAATAAAAAGAAGGATATAAGAAATAAACGGGAAAAAAAAACTACAATCCTTTGATGTTGTTTGCATGGATTTGTAAAGAAACAAAAAGATCATGTGAAGAACAGAAGACATGGGTTATTTCATTTGGAGGGTAGAGATCCACCAAAAGCACTAATATAAACGAGATTAAAGCTCAAATCTCGAATATTATTTTCAAGATTTTACCAACTAAGATAGTTGATATCTATATTAATGCACTTGTAAATCTCAGTCACTCCGCCACTTATCATCTGCAACGTAGACAAGTCCGTTTTGCAGTAAATAGTCATCCTTGCTTTGGATCTTGCCTCACCCATGTCCATTGTATCCTGAAATTACATTTCACAAAATTAGTCAACTTCATCTGAAACAGTGAAAAAATAAAAAAAAAAAAGTATCGAAGATGCCAATGTAGATCTTACCCCAACAATCTAATTTTCAGGTAATTCGCTAATTTGATTGATTATAAGATCAATAGTAGCATGCTTCAAAATGTAAGCACTACTATATAGTAAAGTCGTATTCCACTTCTTTTTCTTCATTGTTGGTGACTTTTGCCTTGGCTTTGGGAAATCGTGTTTCAAACAGAATTATAATATTGGCGATTTTGTGCCAAGTTTTTGAATGAAACCGGAAGTCCCAATGGGAAGATTAATACATTTCCAATATATTTATACAAAAGTTTGTCATCTCATCAAATCAGTAGCTAGTGCCATATTTTGCTTATTCTCCTTGATTTGTTTCCCGTTGAAGATACAATGTTATCCATATCATAATTATGAACCTCTGTGATTTTGTACCTTATTTAAGACAAAAATTGTTGATGTCCTCCTTGATCTTTTCTTATTATAAAAGATAATAATAATAATTCTGATTCACGTCAAAATATTTGCAAATTTTGATGTTGTGCAGCTGTTGCATCAACTCTCTCTTAATTAATGCTTTTGATATGTAATTAGCGATGATGGGTTGTGTTTATAGGCACTCTAAAAATTTTAAAGTACAAAAAAAACAAAAGTCTACTAGCCTCGTCTTTAATGTTCTTGACTAATTCTGGAGCTCTGTCGGGGTCCTGGATGTGTTCAAAAGCAAATCCACTACAATGTTGTTTATACGAGGAAAGAAAACTTTTCCCGATTTGTAAACTTCCTTTATACCCTTTTTTATGACAATATATATGACATCGAAAGATTACAAGTTCCCAAATATTTAACTCGTTTATAGTAGTAATTGAATAAATGCATGTTTGGTTTATTTTGAGATCTTATCCACTGAGTGTTTCCTAGTTGATAAGATAATACTTATGAAATTCTATATAATCAAGTACATAAATATGTTTACTTTTTATATTTTCTCAATAAATTACAAATAGCCATAAATTAATAATTATGACAAAATAGTAAAAAGAAACCTACAAAACTTTTTCATATTCAACAAACATAAGTCCATTAAGAAGGAACAAATCCACTTGAATTGTAATGAAATAGTAAAAAGCAACCCAAAATTCCATCCAATTCAACAAGAATAAAAGAACTTTAACATGAAGGGCAATGACGAAGTTGCTAGCATAAGGGAGCACGTCGATATCCGAATTCAGTGGGGGTGGGCACAAGATGCGGTGAAGGTGGATGTCGAAAATGATGGCTTTTCTCTCCTTTTTATTTTCTAAATTAAGATTTGATAGTATAGTGGAAGAAATTATGAGTTTTTGAAGGTAAGGTGGGAATGCGATTTCGAGGGGTTGGGTTTGAGATAAAACTTGAATATATGATTACATTTCAAAGTGCTCCTCTAAATAAGTTCAACAAAAGTATGGATCCAAAATCCATACAAAAAAGGTGAATCAAACACCTCTCAAATGACCAAATTCTTAGGGTTTTAGTTTTTAAATGAGACTATTTTCAAACCCCCTCGGCATAGTTTGAAGAGTTATTCTTTCATTTCAATGATCAACTACCTTTATCATTTTGATCTCTCCTTTCATGAAAGCTTTTGATCTATTTTTGTGGTTTTTAGATCTTACATTTGATATGTTTTTCCCCTATTTTGGAAGGTTATAGATCGAGATTGGTAAGAAGTATAACATAAACAAAGAGTATAAGTCTCTATTTGGAAATATGCAAAATCTTTAAAGAACATTGCTCATATCAAACATGAAGGAGTGGAGCTGTGTTTGAATATGTATAATGTAATTGTTTTAAGGCTACATTTAGTAGGGTGTAAAACGTTTTTCCATTTTATAATATTGGTTTGGAGTAAAATATAGGATGTAAAAATTGGAATGTAAATTTGTTTTATACCCTATTGTAAACATTTTCCTCCAAAACTGGTAGTAAAAAAATTTACATCCATTCACTCCAAAAAATACCAACTAAAAAACAACTCATGCATTACTAACTCATGCATAGAGGTGGGCACGAGTCGTGTCGTTCCCGTCATGGATCGTGCCAGCTTGTGTTTGGCCTCTTGCCATATCATGTCATGCCTAGTTGTGGTCGTGTCGTACTACCTTTCCTTAAAACTCGACCAAATGCTTGGCGTGTCGTGTCGCGCTGGCTATTTTTTAACAAAAAATAGAAATAAAGTATACAATAGAATTGAAAAAAATAATTTTAGATAATATTAATTATATTATAAGAATATAATAATATTAAAAATAATAGTAATATTACTAATAAGATAATACTAAATAATAGCGTTCTTGGGGTCGTGTCTCGTGCCAAATTGACATGCCGCTCGCGTTTTAGTGCCTAATTTTTTTTTGCAGTCTGTGTCCTGGCTGCGACCCACTCCATAGAAACGTGTTGTGCGATAGATGCCACAACCGTGCTCGTGTTGTACTGTGCCAAAAGCATGACTGCTCGGCCCGCGTGCCGGCCCATGCCCAGCTCACTCACGCATTCTTCATTTATCTTCTTCTCGGTAGCCTCTCTCTGCTCCACACTTTCTCTTTCTTAAAAATTAGGGGGGGAAATCCACAATTTCTTTTCATCTTTTTCAAATATCATCAATTCAGTACGTTTTTTCGAATCTCATGTCTTGATTATTAAACTATCGTACTATATCATGAATTTGAACTAATTTTATTAAAAAAAACCTAGATTTTCCCCCGATTTGATTAAATCATGAACATTTCTCATAAAATGCGGGCAATCAACAGTTTATATGAAACTAGAGTAGAAATTTTCTTTTTGTTAGAATTTAAAATGTAAAAGTACAAACTATTACATTACAACCAATTGATTGATTTACTTTTTCGATTGCGAATACTCCTTTATAGTTAGCTTAAGGTCTTTTTATAATGTGAACCAGATTTTTTAGGGTTCTCTGGCTTTATGACGATATTTTGTATAATGTAATATGTTATTAATAGATCAAAGAAATATATTGTAGATTTTATGAAAAAAATATTTGTTGTAGCATAACAAATTTAGATAATGACAAACAACTAGAAAATATAATGGAAAAAAGTTAAAAAATGACAAGAGAATAAAATTAGAAAAGTTAATAGGAGTAACTGATTTTTAGTTCAACCAAACAATAAAAAATGTTTAAATGTAAAATCATTTTTCATACAATCAAAAAACATAAAAGTTCTATGGAAATGAGTTTTTCACTATAAAAGGTTTTTCATGGAACATCATTTTCAGTTGAAAATGTTTTTTACGCCCTATTAAACGGAGCCAAGTGTAAAAATTGTAATAATTCATTAAAATAGTGTTTTGTACTTCTATTTTATCTTTATAATTGTTGTATAACTTACTATAATAATATTGTTCTTTCCCATCAAATACTAGTTATATTACTAAACAAGAGAATAAGCCTTTCATTTAATATCATTAGTTTTATAAGAAAACAACACACTTTATTAAGCTTAATTACCCGCATGTAAAACAACATCCTCGATCCCTTTTTGTAGGCGATCTAAGTAAAATAAATATGTACTTAAAGTAGTACCCTAATATTTTTCATACATAAAATTCTCCTTTGATTAGGAATTAAACGTAAAACTGTGATACTTCTACTAAAATCCATAAAATTTTTTGACTAATTAATCTTAACATGACTAGAATTAAGCCTCGTACACCCTTGCGTGCCAAGGATTAGGGTAGCGCCACCAAAGTACTTACATTATGACGATTTCGTACATCCAATACATCAACCAAGTAATATGTTACTATGTAAGATAATAAACATAATATGTGAAAGGTCTTGATTTTACTTCCATTGATTGGTATTCTTACTAGGATGACCATTGCTTCTAAAATTAACTTTTAGAGTAAGAGTAAGGGGACATTTGTTTTTTTAAGTAGGAACTGGAAGAGAATATAGAGAAGGGTATAAGAAGGATGCGGAAAATAAAAAACCACCCAATCCTTTGATATTATTTGCATGCATGGATTTGGGAAGAAACCAAAAGATTACGAGGAGAAGACATGGGTTATTTTATTTGGAGGATAGAGATCCACAAAAGTCACTAATATAAACGAGATTAAAGCTCAAATCTTGAATATTATTTTCAAGATTTTACCAATTAAGATAGTTTATATCTATATTAATGCACTTGTAGATCTCAGTTACTCCGCCACTAATCATCTGCAACGTAGACAAGTCCGTTTTGCAGGAAATAGCCATCTTTGCTTTGGATCTTGCCTCACCCATACCCATTGTATCCTGAAATTACATTTCACAAAATTAGTCAACTTCATCTGAAACAGTGAAAATAATAATAATAATAATAATAATAATAATAATAATAATAATAAAAAAGTATCGAAGATGCCAATGTTGATCTTACCCCAACAATCTAATATTCAGGTAATTCGCTGATCTGATTGGTTATAAGATCAATAGAAGCATGCTCCAAAATGTAAGCACTACTATATAGTAAAGTCGTATACCACTTATTTTTCTTCATTGTTAGTGAATTTTGCCTTAACTTAGTGAAATCGTAATTCAAACAGAATTATATTGTTGGTGGCTTTGTGCCAAGTTTTGAATGAAACCGGAAGCCCCAATGGGAAGATGAATCCATTTCCGATATATTTATATAAAATCAGTAGCTAGTGCCATATTTTGCTGATTCTGCTTGATTTGCTTCCTCTTGAAGAAAAATCGTTAGCCATATCATAATTATGAACCTCTGTGATTTTGTACCTTATTTAATACAAATATTGTTGATGTCCTCCTTGATCTTTTCCTATTATAAAAGATGATAATAATTAAGATTCACGTCAAATTATTTGCAAGTTTTGATGCTGTGCAGCTGTCTCATCAACCTCGTCTTAATTAATGCATTTGATTTGTAACTAGCGATTATGATTACAATCAAGCCTTCCCATACCTTCTCCCTCTATTCTTCCTCTGAGTTACAAATATTAATGAACTTAACATAAAGTCTACTCCTATAAAATTACATTGTAACAATATTGAAAAATGAAAACAGCGTCTCTAGCTAAAACTATAGCTTAATCTTAAATAATGAAATAAATTGCTCAAGAAAAAAGGCAGGTGTAATTTCCACAAATTTCCATATTATCAATTCAAACAAATCAATATTAAAGATTTTTCTATAATCCCTGATTTTACTTTTCTGTAGATTTTCATAAATTTATATTTTCCCATGCTTTTTACTTTAAAGTGGTAATTAAAACACACTTTATATATTTTCAATGTGAAAAATCTTTATATAAATGAAATTTATTGTATATACTCCCTCTTTCTTTTGTTTTTTCTTCCTATTTTCCCCTTCTGAAAATTTTAAAATGTCGATATCATTTGAAATCTTTCTATTTTGGTCTAATGTTGTGATTGGGTGAAAAAGTTTAGCGGGAATCACTATGCGTGTGATACGTAGCCTATTAGTTGATTTTTTAATTATTTAATGCCATAAACTTTATAATTTTCAATATTTATTCAATACTCAACCCACTTGTATCATTTTTGTAATAGAATCTGGTCTTATTTTTATATTAATTTAAATTATTTTTATAGATCTTAATGATATTTAATATTCCCATATTTCAAATGAGAAGGGAAAAAAAGGAACAAACGGTATAAATTATTTTTGTACTTTAGAATTTATCATATACTAAGGGCAATGAAAAAGACAATTTACCAAATTGTTTAAGTTGATTTTAATCATTTATAAGGATCTATTTTAAATAAACCACAGAGTAATATGGAGAAAGAATTTTTTTTTATGGCTAATTTATTTGAATGGCCGTAAATATATATATTTTTTGAATGTGATAGAAGAAAGCAAACTAAAAAGAAAACAAAGAAGTTCTACACCTATTTGCTACATTATGGGCCTTAGAAATCTGGCTGTAAAAATATATAGGAACCCATCTATCATCGTTATTCGCGGATGGATTGATGACTGTGATTAAAGAAGTAATAATTGCAAAGTTGTAAATATCTTAAGTCTAGGAATTTACAATATCTAAACTTTGATAGTTGAGCAATTTACGGGGGTTTCAAAATTTGGGTAGTTTCCAAAGTAACGGTTTATATTCTCTCTACTAATTTTATGTTTGTGTAGTTTCCATTTTTTCTTTTGCTATTCTCATTTTTTTCTTCCCGTATCCATTTTTCTAAATAGCAACTCTATTGGAACATTAGAACAAAAGTATATAACATTTGAACAAAAATTTAAAACATTAGCGTAGAAGTTTAGAATATTAGAACAGTAATTTAGAATATTAGAACATTAAGTAATTACCAAATGTTAAATTGTAGTACAGTACAATGTATTTAGAATTAAGGTTATAATACAATAGAATATATGTTTAGAACAATAAATTGCAATATTGGAACATTAAAACACTAGTGTTAATATTTAAAATAAAAGAACTAAACATTGTAAAAGTTTTGAACAATAGAATTAAATTTCATAACAATATAATACATTCTTAGAACAATAGACTTAATATTTATAATGATAGTGTAAATTTTTAGAACACTAGTACGTGTTAATATTTAGAACAAAAGACTAAACATACAAACAATAGATTTAAGGTTAGTATATTAGATAAATATAATACAATAGAATATATATTTAGAATAATAAATTACAATATTAAAACATTAGAACACTAGTGTTAATATTTAAAACAAAATAACTAAGCCTTGTAAAAGTTTGGAAAAATAGAATTAAATTTCAGAATAATATAATACATTCTTAGAATAGTAAACTTAATATTTAGAATAATAATGTAAATTTTAAGAACATTAGTGTTAATATTTAAAATAAAATAACTAAATATATAAACAAAGTAATTAAACTATAGAATCAAACCTTAGAATATATAATCACTACTTAATTAGAAAAATACATTTAATATTTTAAATAACGTAGCAAAAGGAATAAAGTTTAGAACAAAAGATAACAACCTAGAACAACAGTGTAAGTTTTTAGAACAATAGAGTTAATATTTAGAGTAAGAGAAGTAAACTCACAAACAATATAGTTAAACTATAGAATTGAACCTTAGAATAAGATAATTACTAATTAGAACCATAAAGTTAATATTTAGAACAACGTTACAAAAGTTTAGAATAATAGAATTAAATTTCAGAATAATGGAATACATTCTTTGAATAATAGTGTAAATCTTTATAATACTAGAATTAGTATTTAGAACAATAGAACTAAACATACAAACAATAGAGTTAAACTATTGAATTGAACCTTGGAATATATATAATCACTACTTAAAACAATACAATTAATATTTATAACTACGTAGAAAAAGTTTAGAACAATAAATAAAAGATTAGAATAAGTGATAGTAGCCTTAGAACAATAGCCTTATTATTTAGAACAATAGTGTCATTTTAAAACAACAAATAACAATTTTAGAACAGTAGAGATGAACATTAAAATCTAACCTTAAAAATAAGATAATCTCTAATTAGAATCATAGAGTTAATATTCAGATCAACATTGTAAAAGTTTGAAACAATAAAATTAAATTGAAGAATAATAAAATACATTCTTAGAAAAATATACTTAGTATTTAGAACAATAGTGTAAGTTTTTAAAATACTAGTGTTAATATTCATTTCATTGTTTACTGATATATATATTAGAAGGGTGCTTAAAATAAGAAGAATAATAAGAAATCATAGTCATTCAAATGGTAAGATTCAACGTTAGAGATTTCATGTCAAAAAATTAGTTACTATAACAATAAAAAATGGTCACTATAATAATAAAAAAGTAATTATAATAATAAAAAAGAGTCAATATAAGTGAAAAAAAATTATTTGGTCACTATGAGTTAAAAAAGGGTCACTATAAGTACATAAAATATCATTCGTTAGATTTAGGAAATAAAGAGTCAATATATCTTCTCATTATTCTCATTTTAAGTATCTTTCTTATTATAAATTTTACATATATATATATATATATTCATAATTCCTCCGATTTGGTTAAACATATATCCCTTAATACAATTTGAAAAGTATATACTGAACATAGAAGAAGTAAAGGAAAACCGTGGATGTCTTAGAGATGACTAGGCAGTGAAGTTAGAATGACCACATCCATTCATGTCTCTCTCTCCCATAATTAATAAAATATCTATAAATAATAAAGTCTCCGATGTAAGATGTCTTGCACTCTTGCCTATTCCAGAAACCAGACTACTTCTAAAGTTCTAACTTGTAATCAATCACATGATTTCCATCAAATTTCCTAAGTCACTCCTAACATAGCAATATACTTACGTTCCCCTTTCTTATTAGTCCACATTAGTATTAATAAATAACCAGTTTGGTAATTGAAATTGAGCCAATCATCTTGCTGAGTTTTGTGTTGAAGAAGATGCCAGATATGGAGGGACTAATTGAAGAACCTGATATTGAAAGGCTTCCAACTGATCTTCTTTCTCATATATTCTTCCTTTTCTCTTCTTTCTCTGATTTAGCTCAGTAAGTATATTACTTCCACTTTCATCGACCAGATAACTTTATCTTTTGAATGTTTTGCTAATTGTTTTTTGCTGACAAAATCAAATGTGAAGGGCAAGCTGTGTGTGTAAGAAGTGGAGGGAAGGGGTGAAGCAATGTTTGGGAAGGAGACAGAGTCTGAGCTTTTCAGGGTTCAAGATGGACGATGCCTCTACTTCTCGTCTTGTTCATCTTGCCTTCTCTCTCAAGGAACTTGACATGTACTATTTTACTTCTACCCTTTCTTTATTTATTACACTTTTGTTTATTCATCCAATCCTCCACTATTACTTTAGAATTTTGGATTTTTCATAAAGATATGATCTTTTATTAATATTTTTGTTGTTGGTTGGATTGACTCTCGTTCTCTAGATCATGTGTGGTATTTGGATTTTTTCTAATGTTATGATTGGGTACATCCGTACATGGATAATGGATGGGTCATCCGCATAGTTAATTGGAGTAAATGTGGTGTATGTGTAGCTATTGATGTGGCTTGTGCATATTGTTTATCCTTGCAGTTCGAGGAGTAGATGGGGTTGTCAAATAACAGACTATGGGCTTTTTGGGATATCAATGGCCAAGTGTGTTGGCAATTTGACCTCAGTTTCACTTTGGGGCATGACAGGAATCACAGACAAGGGTGTTGTGCAATTGGTATGTATCACTCTGGCTTTCCTATTCCTGATATCAACGTATCAGGGCATGATTCTATAGAATAAGCTAATTTCTGGATTATTATATGATGATTTTTTAACTTTCCATATATAGGAAATAGATAGACTAGAACCAACATCTCTTATGTTGATGACACCAAAGAGATATTAAATGAATGGAATTGGGATCTGGATGGAATATAATAAAATAGAGCCACTTTGAGGTTCTCTATGACATGAGACATGGAAGGGAGCTACAACAAAGAAGTTCCGGGAGTTACGAAGGAAGATTCGAGCTCATATTGGTCATGGGTTGAGAACAGGAATTGAACTCTCCCGTTGTTCCTTAGTAGCTTAATGGTAGAGCGGTCGGACTGATTGGTTGTAGGTTCGAATCCTCCTTCGGGAGATTGGATTCATTTTTTAATTCAAACTAAAGGGGTCCGCTTTGACCGTTAAGAGTAGTTAAATGGGTGACCCCTTCCCTGTCTGTTTTTCTATCCCGTCATATCACATTCTAATTATGTTATGTGCTATTTGAAAATCTCCGTCAATACCTCGGTGTAGGTCCGGGATAATCTTTTGTTCAGGGCTATTTACAACTAGCCAATTAATCTAAGCGTCTTTTTCTTTTTCAAAGACGAGGTGATATATGTGTAACGTCACCAGCGAAAATGGTGCTGAAAGAAGGCTTTTTTCTGCAACTAAGAACTTAAATGCTTGAGCTGTTTTATGGAAATGCAAGCTACAATAGCACAACTGCTCTTATGTCATAACCTAAGTTAGGGTCTCTGCGTGTATTGATTTCATTTCTTTCCCCTTGATAACTCTTTTGATAATACTAGTTCAACAAAGAGTCAAAAGTGTATTCTTATCACAGGTCTCAAGAGCAAGTTCCTTACAGCACCTCAACATAGGCGGAACATTCATCACCGATGAATCCTTATTCGCCATTGGAAACAGTTGCATGCATTTGAAGGTTGTCTATTATATTTACTGAGCTAATTCTTCATATTGGTGTTTCGTTGTATTCTATATATAAGTAGGGATAATCTTCTGTTCTGGGAGTATACTGTTCTGATAAAAACGACTTATATTCGTGCAGACTATAGTTCTGTGGAGCTGCCGCCATGTGACCGAGATTGGGCTTCTCTACCTTGTAAAAAAATGCAGGAAGCTGCAATCGATCAATGTTTGGGGTACAAGGGTTCCTCTTGACTGCTTCATTGGCCTGCTCACTATCAGCCCTGCTCTACAGATAAAACCCATAGGGCTCCTTCCAAACGCTGAAGCTATTTCTGTATGATTTATCCAGAAGTAGGCAATCTCATTCATTCCGAGTCTATTACATGCTTTTACTGCAATGGATGAACATCAAAAGGGAAATTCTTTGTACAGATTGTAACCTGTTGTAAATTATAATAATTTGAATTCTGCTATGTGAACACAATGTATTCAGTTGCTCCTAATCTGTGTCATGTTATCAGCAATAAAAGACATTTCTTTGATTCATTCCCTTTTTCGGTCCTTATGATACGAACAGTGTCTGTTCATTACTTTTCACATTTTTCTGGGAGGGAAGGGAGAGAGAAGATAGGGGCTTTGCAGCAAATGCAAATAATTTGTACGAACCTATCTTCAGCTTGTAAACTAAACTAAGAGTATCAACAAGCTAAGAAAACTAAAGCTTTCACATAATACAGACTTTAAGCGACTAACATCAATAGGTAATTGGGACTACAAGTGTGCAATTTTGTCTTCCGTTCACTCTACAGGTTGTCTAGGTGTCTTCTACCTCTCTTCAGCCATTCAACAGAAACTGCAATGTAAAGAGAGTGAGAAATTATGACACGTTGTTGCTTCCAAAGGAGTACCATAGTTTACACAGTTTCAATATATAACTATAAACTACCATCTATATATCTCTCAAATTGTAGATGGACGGGGTAATTGGCAATACCGACAAAAAAAACTCGGTAGTCACTGGTGAGGGGGAGAATGAGGGAAGGGCATATAATCCCTATGGGCAAAAAGAAACAGTTATGTACATGACACAAAAGGGTTGGTATACTGTATACAGCAAGAATGTGATATACGGCTCACTTGGTAATTTCATGGATTTTCCCCAAATCAGATATAAGTCACCAACTTGGTGAAGTTGAATTGTACTTTGTATGCGGTTAGGGGTGAATTTTATGAGCTATGTATATACAAATTTTTGCAAAGGTATTGAGAACAAAACATAAATAGGAAGCAGCTTGTGGCATACCTGTTTTCTCAATAATTTATCTTCAATGCCCTGCTTTCTGACTGAAATCTATCTCAAGAGAATATATACTCATTGTTATCCATCTGTAACAATTAACTATATCTAAAGTGTCCTTGGATGACATCTAATAGAAGCAGTTACTAACATATATTTCTTGCTTCAAAATTTACTTCTAATACTTCAAATACCTGTTCTAATGAAGCATATATTAACTTGATATTTTTGTGCACTGTAGAACTCATCTAACGTGCACTATGACCACATCTGAAGAAAAATTAATGATAAGGTGAACGAACAAGTTCGTAGTATATTTGGATTAGAGGCAGCTGGAGCAAATCCAGATAACTGTACAGATCCTGAAAAGCTTCCGCTGAAAGTTGAGGTGGGAGTAGCTGTAACTGGAGCTGGTACGTTTTTACAAACCCCAGGAGGAGATCCTGGCTGCAAAATAGTAGTAGAAGAATTTGTTATAGAATGTGAAAGGAAGAACCAACATATATGACCCCAAATAAAGTAGCAAGTAAATGCAACAGAAAATACTTATCATCTGTACATTCAGCAGCAAAAATACAATTTATCCCAAAACATTGAGTTGCTCCTAAAATTACAACATTTGCCTTTGTAATTTTCAATGTTAACATTTCACTATTTTTGTTCCAATGGTCCTATTAGTACTTTTACTTTCATTTCATCATACTTTCCAGTATCTTTCATTTCCATTCTTGTCTCTTCAACAACTGCTGCATTGTCACAGAAGCAGCTATAGACAGAAAGCCAAAGTTTTCCTGTCTTTGGACAAGATGGCCCTCTTATGGATCTTCAAAATAAACCATAGAAAACACTACAGTGTGTTGTGCTTTCAACAATAAACTTCAATACTACGTTATCAGAATTTGCTCGAGTCCTTATCAGAAGCCTGATTAACAATAGACTACAAGAGTAATAAACCATCTCATTACCAGGCAGCATCCTGCAATCCTACTGTGCTATGAGTGTTTGTGGCAGGTATGGTCTGATTGAAAATATTTATGCTGGAAAACTTGACATAAATGACTTATATTTGTCACATATCACAGTTCCTGAAACCCCCCTCACCCCCAAAAAACAGATCAAGAATTACTCCCGTCTCCTAAATCCTAAAGTTGTCTATTATTCTTTTTTGGGTAGCCCCAAATATTTGCACATGTTTTCTACATGTACACCATGTTCCCATGAAAATAAGGTTTTTTTTTTTAAACTTCTACACCCTTAATAAGTGTGAGTACCTGATGCATTCACATGTAGTCATGTAGATATAAGGGGGAAAAGTCGGATCATCTTTTTTTTTTTGATTCATTTCCAAAACCACTAGAGATAACAAAAAAAGTGTTTATCTCTGATTAGTTTTGCAATGGACATGCTCTCTATGTTAACTTTATGCATTTGAGACATAGCAAGTATTCGAATCTTTGAGATCTCATCAAAGGCAAGCACGAATAGTAAAAAAAAGCCCCGCCTTTGCCAAATGTCCTGCAAGAAGCATATCGATAATGAAACATCAAACAAGGGTTCCTGGCACCAAGGATAACGATGAACAAACCTGGCAAGCTGTTACTGTCTTACAGCCACACAATGTCAGTCCATTCATTCTGTCCAATATGTCAAAAACACCAGGTCCATCGCTCCTCTGAAATGATAAATAATTTTTATATTATAACGTGTTTGACTAGATGATTATGAGAACTCTCAAAGTGAAATTACAACAACAATACCATATAAAAGTTCACAGCGACAAAGTTAGGCATCCTATTTCCTGCCGCCTTGTCACAGGTACCAACCATATCAGCCAAAGAGGCAGAGTTTTCTTTGCAAGCATCGTCCTCAACAGGATATGTTGGAAAGTAATTCATTAAAAAAAGTGATGCGCCTTTCGAGTTAAGTTTTTTTGATTCCTTTCTGTTTGGACAAGAACCTTGTTTCACTCCAGGATCTCCAGCTGGAAAACCATTATATAACAAGCAAAAGTGTAAGTTTGAACTCATCGTGTTTGCACATAGAAGCAGTCATAAGATGCTTACGTTCATTTTCAACCATGTATCTCCACTGATAAGCAATCCCTTCTGCTTCCTCTTTTGAAGCATCAGAAGTGAAAACCAAAAGACGATGATTTTGTTGAACCATATCATTCACTGTTGGCCAATCTTCACCTTTCTTTGGCATCTTGGTTACAGGATACAAAAACTTTTCCAGCCCAGCATTCGCAAACAGCCGAGTCAAGCCTTTAGGAGAATGCACATAATCCTCTATTATAATAGTCACAATCTCTGATGGATTCACAGTCAAAAATGCTTCAACTTCTCTCAAAGTGTCAATTGCCGGCCCCTGAACCATCAATTCTTAACATGTCATGCCAAGCTTTAGGGGTAGATCAATCAACATCGGTTAAATAATGCATAAGGGAAGAAAACATTACAAAAGCAGTGATGTTATAACAGCGCCCTTCGAATGAATGACATAGCCAGATATCATCTTGAAAGTCATACATGTCCAGCATCAACCCTCTCACTCCATTCTAAACGACAACAACCAACAAAGAAATCACCATGAAATAAGTCATCCTCATAAACACAAGACCTAAATTCAGTTAAACAAATGGCGAAGATATTCCATACCCTCAGCTGATTGGTCACTGTATCTTCTTGATTGTACAATGTAATTCTTTGCAAACCCGACAATTGAGGGGCATTCACATTTGAGAAAGCGTTATGAGTCACTAGCCATGAATACTTGTTAAAGGGCAACCCACTAACCTGCTCCCACACAAAAATTCCAAATTCCAGCAACAATAATACATAATAATTCTTGCCAAAAAAATCACAAAAAATCAACTAATTTTGTACCAATCGTTAAAAGTAATGATTTTTATCACTTGAACAAAAAAAACATATCAATCTAATACCAAAAGAAGGCAAGAAAAGTACATAATAAGCTGAAATTTGCACAAATTCTGGTGAAAAAAACACTTACAATAGAAGTGGGTATGTTAGCTTGTCCTCTAGTACAAACGGGTTGACGTTTATTAGCAGCAGGGCAATTCCCACAATACAAACCTGGCGCACAATCATTAGCAGCTGAACATGATTCCAAAAGCTGCAGTTTTCCATCAAAAGATTCATAACATTAAACCAAAAAAGCACAGATCTTGGGCAAAATCTAATGAAAATGCCTCAAATTTAACAAGCTGAAGAAAGCACCTGACAGTTACCCCCAGAACAAGCTGAAGATAGAGTGAAGAAGACAGAAAAGAGGAGTAAAAGAGGGAGAATAAGCCCAATTGAAGGTAAATTACACAGCAACATGAGCACTGCTAATGGAAATGTGGCAATGGGGGAGAGAGAGAGAGAGGGATAGGAGGTGAATTTGTGAGGCACAAGATGATGGGAAGATAAAGCAAAAGGGGAAAGGAAGGTCTCAACTCTGAAAGTGGAAGTGCTGTGTTTTACTGTGGAACAGAAGATGCTAGTTTTCTTTTTTTAGGTACCACGCGGGCTTTTCATGATTGTATGTATCCTGTCGCATCTAATATTGTGACCACGATTCGAAATTGTTTTGCTAATTTGGATCATTCTTTCTAATTGTTTGATCATTAAAGGGGTACAATGTAGCCGATTTAGTGTTGAGATATCAAACTGGAATGTTGTATAAAGTTTCAACTTTTTTTTTTCACGAGCTGCGAAAGCTAATTGACAAATTTAAGAAATTGGTATTTCGTGACATGTATTTTGATGTAGTATGTTTAGATTGTAAGTTTTAGGTCATTTATCAATTAAATTAGTCAACATCGTATTTATAAGATAGAAGCTGGTATATATTTTCCTTGAAAAAAAAAGTTAAATTTTATTGAGATTCCTTATGAAAATTACAAGATAGGTTTAGCATATTTGAAAATAAAATGATCAAGTCTAACATCCTCATATTTGTAAATTAAGTTGTATTGCACATAAAGAGCCAAGATGTCTTAGCTTGTCTATCGGGGTTGATATACAATATATGTTTTATGCATTGTCCAGTAAAATGGGTTAGTATTGGTTCAGAAATTTTATTCAAACGCTGTCTTCCTGCAAATATGAGATCACAAGGAATAAACGTTTAAAGCATTGGTTGGCAGTTGGTTAGTTTGGTGAGAAATATTCAAGAAGGAAACATAAACCCCTGGAATACTATGTTGTCTTTGTCTACATTAGCAAATATCTGAAGCAATCCTATCTTCAAGTGCTAAAAGTGATGTTAAACTACTAGAAAGGGACCATCACAGCCCTCTCAATTCTCATTTACGGTTGAGGTTGGTCTTACTAATGCCATTGACATGACTTAACTTATCACAAATTCAAGAATTAAGGAGCCATACGACTAGGTATGATTTTTGACAAAATTCATACCAAATCCCAAAAATATAGTTAATTCGTACAAAGTCTAATTTATTTATATCATAGTAATCTTGAAAGTCTTACTTGGACCAATTGTTTTTCCTCTTTTTATTATAGTAGCTATAACATGAATGTTGATAAAAAAAAATCATTAATAATAGTTAGTTAAAATGGTAAGAAATTCAAAGAAGAGAATTTTTTTCAGTTCAAGACTTCAAGTAATTCAACAGATTAACTCTAAATTTATATCAACTTATATCATAATTAAAAGTTTTAAATTAGAAGCTAAATAAGACCAAGTACATCAATAAATAAATAACTTTAATTTTCTAATATATTTTCCTGAGTTTCAAAATGATGATTTGATCGTCATTAGCCTATATTCATTTAACAATCTGGACATTGTACATGCATGATACTAGTACCATTGTCCATTCAACAATCTGGAACATTGTCCATGCATGATAGTCTTGCATGGCACGTGTTGCACGATCTAGGATTACACCTAGGAAAATTGTACATATAAGCAGAAACATAGCAATTCAACTCAACTTAATAGTTTCTTTTACAAGTAGGCATACAATTCAACTTAGGAAACATAAATTAAACTCAAAAAAAAAAAAAAAAAACTTGGGTATTAATAGCATACCAGTTTTTGGTTTTTTGCATAGTAAAAAATAAAACCAAGACAGAGTTTAAGGAAAATTTTTTCTTTTCTTTTTTTCCTTTTTATTTTATTATTCTATTATTTTTTGAAGGAGGTTAGGTTTTATTCTTAAGAATTTTTTTATTTCTATACACTTCTTCTTCCTCTCTTCTCTTTTTTCTCTAGAATTTTTGCTTATTGTATATTTTAAAATCTTTCTCTCTTAAAAATATTATTTACTCTTCAAAACTCTAAACTTTTCCTAATTTAATCATCAATCTAAATTTCAAGTAAGTTTCTCTATTTTCTTTATTTTATTATATTTTTTTATTTATTCATGCTTCTTTGTTATTTAAATTAATTTCTCTATAATTTTCTGTATGTTTATGCTTAATTTTATTATTGTTCATATGGTTTTAATTACGAGTAGTGAGTGGTTTTCTTTCTACGATATTAATATATGAATCCTGGCATGTATTAATTGGATTCTAGTATAATCTCAATATCAAATTAAGGTTGGTTTATGAGGTTGTTAACTTTGATCATTAGGTTAAATTCACTGGTTTACTTAGTCAAGAAACTATAGCTAAGATTAGTTAATTATTTTGTCTTAATGATATTTGTTAATTAATTAAGAAGAGAAAGTTGAGATTAAGAGGGCTATACCTAATACAATTAGATTAATTAAGAAGTGAAAGCTGCTATTAGGATATTTAAAGGGTTATTTAATTTGATCTTTGGTGTTGATGTATTTGATGATGATTAATGCATGTTAGTGGGGATTTATTTATATCCTAGTTCTTTTTACAATTGGAATCACATTTTAATCCTTGCAATTGTAGTTGTTAGGTTTATTAAACAAATATTTTCTAGCGTAATCTAGTTAAATTAAGCTAAGTTGAACCTTTATTAGCTTCCTTAAGGACGACTCGTGATTGTACTGCAACTGCCGTGCACTTACAGTTATAATTAGTGACTAAAATCAATTATCAATTTTCTATAAAAGACAAATTTATTAACTATGTTATGAATTCATTTTATTATGAAAGTAGCTAAAATTAAACTAATTAAATGTTAGTAGGTTTGTCTTAGAGAAAATCAATGATGGCCTGACTCAAAAAAGTACGATTTTTGTAGAAACTTTTGGCCTAAATGGGTTCAGTCCATCTTGCCTAAAATTTCTAAAAATAGTTTAGGCTTTAGGGCAATTCAAAATTGTATTTTAGACCAAAATTAGGCCTGGCCCGAAAGCCTTTTTTTAAACTCAAAAGTCCTATTTGGCACAAAGTTTGGCCCAATGCATAACTTTCGGGACATAACCCAGCCCAATCAATGAACACATCTAGTTATTCTTAATTTAAAGTCGATAATCAACTCAAACAAAAAAAAAAGTCAATTACCTTTTAATCATTTAGTGAATTCCAAATAATGCTCTCATATATATACAACTAAATTATTTCTAAATGGATATTCCAATGTCCAAAATATAAACACTATTTATTGATAATTAAGTATATATTGTTGTTTATAATATCTTACACATTTTCTATTTAAATGAAATATCAATATGCTAAAAATGTAAGTATTGAATATGATGCACCTATCTATCACTAAATAAAGCTTATATGACTATTAGCAAAGTATGCGGAAAATGAGAGAGGTGTACTTAGAATCAAGGTGTATCTAACCCAGAACATATCACATGCTACCAATGACTTTAAGTATGAATGCTATATTAATCCAATGCTATTTTTATAAAAGTCTTCAAATAATAAAGAAATATAAATGATCATGAAGGAAGTAAAAAATTAAAAATAAGTAAATAATCTAATCAGCAATAATAATTTTTTTTGCCACTTTCAAAAGAATATCATCTTTCCTTCATTAACTTTGGATATCGTCCAAGTACAAAACTAGTGCTATTATATTCTTTGAGTACTTCATATAAATAGCTAAATTAAATATGGTATAGTTCCGAAAAAAAGAACTAAAAAAATAAAGTACAGTTGAGATTGGGCCTCATAAGTCCATTAGTCTCTCCGGCCTTAAACCTTTTTGATGGGTTGGACAAACGTTGCCCAAACTTTTTTTTACCCTTTGCCTTTTCTCAACTTTCACTTTATCTCTTGTTTCTCCTGATAACATTTGAGTATGTGACGGGGTAAACATGGACATTGGACAATATATATATATATATATATATATATATATATATATATATATATATATATATATATATATATATATATATATATATATATATATATATATATATATATAATTGACTTGTTAGTTATTAATAATTATCCAAAAATTATATTTATGCCATTTGATGATCAATACATCTAAACCGTTAGATTTAATAATTTAATGGTTGAAGATGGGTTTTCATATATAAGGAGTTCTTATATATTAGGGGGTTCTTACTGAAACTTGCCCCTATATATATATATTAAAATTTTTATAATTTTTATAATTTTTTTTTGAAATCACTATGTAGGGCACATTTTTCGTTCGAATTTTGAAAAACGTACATATAGTATTTGGACCAGCCTAAATTCTTGAGTGAAGTTGCTACCTCAGCCTAAATTTTGAAAATATTTTGGTCTAAAACTTATTTTTGAAATAAGTTTTTTAAAAACTTTAAAAAATTAGTTTGATGTTTGGGAATTTTTTAAAACTTTATTTTAAATAATTGCAAAAATAAGCTACAGACAAAAATTATTTTAAAAAATTTTTTAATTTAGTTTGGGTAAAAATAGTTGTCCCAAGCAGTGATTTTGGATCAGTTAAAATTGAGTTGGCCCAAAATGCTATTTGTGTATTTTACAAAATTCGAATCGAAATCGTTGCATGGGGCAACGATTTCAAAAAGTAATAATAATAGTTTAATTAAACTTGGTGTCCCAAGCAACGTTTTAAATTTTTTATTTTATTGAAATAGACAAAGCAAAATCGTTGTATGAGGCAGCGATTTCCGAAAGGCTAAATTCCAACCTTAAAATTCTGCCCATTAGAAATCGCTGCCCAGACAATAATTTCCAATAGGCTGAATTCCAATCTCGAAATTTTGCCCATTAGAAATCGCAGACCCGAACCAAAATAACCTTATTGTTGAAATTATTTTGGTGTGAAACTTATTTTTGCAATTATTTAAAATAGACTTATAAAAAATTCATGATATTCCACTCTGAGTGTCCAGATTACGTACTTAAAGTACATCTTAGAAGAAGAAGAAAGTGGGATTTTTGGCCACTCTAAATCTAGAAGTGGGACATTCAGGAATAAGAATAGAGTATTGACCATATCTCTTTCCTTCCTCTGTCTAGACGTATAATGATAAAATCCCTCTCGTTCTTAATTGATGTATTATTTGTGCCAGTTAGTTAGGCTGTGACACAAAAAATCCTGCGAATTGTCTTGCTCTTCTTTGTTTGAGTGAATTAGTATGTACTAGCTGGAATTAGCCTACATGAGAATGATGAGATAGGTAGCTTAAACTGATTGCGTCCGTCAAAAAATGTTTTGGGTTGTGCTTTGATAGGGGTTGTGATATCTCAGTGAAGCTTTTTGTGCTTGGTGTCTGTTTCTATCTACTTTTTGTTACTCTGTATTGTGTACTTATGTATTGATAGGATTCTTGGATACATGTATATGCTGGACGTGGAAGTCCATATTCATGATGTTCAAGAATGTAAGTAAAAAAAAGGATAACATTACTTGTGGATTTTATATTTGCATACAAATGAGATTATGTAGAATTTTACGGTTAATATTTTCATTCTATTTTGTTCATGTGTACAAATATATTTATATATACATTTATTTGTATTTTACTCTACTTAGAACTCTCATAGTTACCAAAACTCGGTTTATTTTTGCTCTATCTTTTAGGATTAGTTATCATCTTTCTACAAGATAACTCTATCCATATTACCCCTCGAGTTGGAGCTTGAAGATTATTAACGCCCAACTTGCAAAGTAAGTACAAAAACTGACGCTTGCCCAAAGCCTTAGTGAAAATATGAGCCAAGTGCTCAGATTTCGAAACATGACTATGGACAATGATTAATTCTCGAATAGCATCACGAACAATCAACCTGTATATGCTTCGTGCGTTCGTAAAACACCGAATTTTGTGCAAAAATATTAACTCTAAAATTTTACATGGTATCAAAAGCCGTTTTTCCCTCCACGGTGGTTGAACTCCGGGTTTGCATGATTCTCTTCTACTGTGCTGTAAGTATATGATATGCTCTTCGTATGCTTGTGTACTACTATATAGTATTCATTACTATATTGCCGCATACTACTATATAATATTCACTACTATATTGCATATTCTACTATATAGTATTCACTACTATATTTCCATGCTTCCCACGTATTGCTTGTGTACGTGCGTGATTCTCTTCCTGTGATTCAATACTATCTTTCCATTGTGTGATTTGCTTTTCCTTATGTTCGTTCACTGTGTTTTTCTTCGCTGTGATCACATGCATTCTTGGTGTATTGGGAGAGAAATCGGTAATTATTTGTGAATTGTTTTGATTTGCTGTGTTTGCTGTGTATTGACAGTGCTTGTCTCCACGAGTTGTTGTGATCTCATGTTAGTTGCTGCGTAGAGAAATCGGAGAATACGTGCTTGTGTCAATGGTGTATTGCTGTATTTGATGTGTATTGTTTCAACGGTGTGCTTACCGTGAACTCCCGCTTGTTGTTCCCTACACCTCACGCTAGTTGTTGTGGGTTTGTCTTGGATATTTTTTCTCACCTTCTTCCTCATGCTAGTTGCTGCCATGGAGGGTGGAGGTAAGATTGATCCATCTTCTTATTTTCTAAATTCGGGTGATCAAACCGATAGTCTCATCACTCACGTTATTTTACGTCGTTGGTAAATTACACTGCATGGGCTCGCGCTATGACCCTTGCACTGAAATCTCACCGTAAATTTGTCTTTCTGGATGGCACAATCACAAAACCATCCGAGCCGAGTAGGTTGTTGGATTGGAAAACCGTCAATTTGATGCTTGTGTCCTAGATGTTACGTAGCATGGAGACTAAGATCGCATCTACTATTCCAAACCTTGATGATGCTAAACAATTATGGGATGCAGTGGCAAAAGAAGTATCGAGTTTTCAATGGTCCACACATCCAGCAAATTTGTTCATCCATAACCGAGTGTAAGCAATCTAAGGACATGACCTTGGAGGATTTTTATTCCAAGCTTTTGGGATTATATGATGACTTGCTTTAATTGAAGCCTTTTCGGGTGTGTGTGCTTGCAGTCAGTGCTCGTGTGATATTGCTCGTATGGTTGCTGCTGATCGTGATGAGGAAATGATGCGTCAATTTCTCATTGGCGTGGATGATGAAATGTATTAGGTGGTGCGTTCAAATCTATTGTCCAGAGACCCATTGCCTACACTTGACGAGGCCTACATCACGCGTCTACAATAAGAGAGATCGAAGGGGATTGCTTGGGACAAGGCAGCCAAGGAGTTGGTGCATACTCAAGGTGCCTTTTTGGTGCGTGCGGCTGGTCATCAATCCTCTCGGTTGGACAAGCAAGACAAGTCCAAATCAGTGTGCTCGCATTGTAATCAAAAGGGCCATGAGAAAAGCTCGTGTTTTAAGCTACATGGATATCCGGATTAGTGATCCTTGGTAGAGGGCATTAACTACAATGAAACTTTTGCCCATGTCGCCAAGATGGTTACAGTTCGGGTTTTTCTTGCTGTTGCTGTAGCCAAGAATTGGAAATTATACGAGATGGATGTACACAATGCTTTTCTTCATGGTGACCTCAAAGAAGCTGTGTATATGAAGTTGCCTCCTGATTTTGATGTCGCCTGAAGAAATCATTGTATGGACTCAAACAAGCTCCTTGTTGTTGGTTTGTAAAATTAGCTGCATCCTTGAAGGCTTACGGCTTTGTATAGTCGTATGTTGACTACTCTCTGTTTACTTATCATCGAGGGACTATGCAACTTAATCTCCTAGTATATGTTGATGACCTTATTATTTCGGGCAATGATCTTCTGCAATTGAGTAGTTTAAGAAGTATTTTGGTGCTTGTTTTCATATGAAGGATCTAGGAGCTGTAAAATACTTTCTTGTCCTAGAGGTCGCATAGAGTACATATGAGATTTATCTATGTTAGCGGAAGTATATTCTCAATGTTCTTAATGAGACTGGTCTTTTAGGCTCTAAGCCTGCGACTTTCCCTATTGAGCAGAATCATCACCTAGCCTCATCGATCAGCCCACTTTTGGATGATCTTAAGCCTTATCGGCGACTCTTAGGTCGCTAAATCTATTTGTCCTTCACCAGACACTCCGCGTAGTGATCATTGGGATGTTGCATTGAGAGTTGTTCGGTACTTGAAAGGCTCACCGGGTCAAGGTATTTTGCTACGAACAAATGGTGATCTAGCCTGCGACTTTCCCTATTGAGCAGAATCATCACCTAGCCTCATCGATCAGCCCACTTCTGGATGATCTTAAGCCTTATCAGCGACTCTTAGGTCGCTAAATCTATTTGTCCTTCACCAGACACTCCGCGTAGTGATCATTGGGATGTTGCATTGAGAGTTGTTCGATACTTGAAAGGCTCACCGGGTCAAGGTATCTTGCTACGAACTAATGGTGATCTCACTATTTATGGTTGGTGTGACTCCGATTGGGCCAGTTGTCCCTTAACTCAACGATCAATTACAGGTTGGCTCGTTTTTCTTGAGTAGAGTAAAATACAAATATATTTATATATCATGTAGTTGTATTTTACTCTACTTAGAACTATTCTAGTTACCAAAACTCAGTTTATCTTTACTCTATCTTTTAGGATTAGTAATTATCTTTTTACAAGGTAACTCTATCCATAAATACCGTAATAGATTCTAGATTTCTAGATAATGATTAAAATATGAAAATTTGGAATTTCTCTTCGAAGTATAAATCTAACAGTAAAATTTACTCCGTACCCTTTATCACCGGTACGACAAAGAATTTAGGATGACTAGTGTTTGCAAAATTGAGTGGGAAATTGGTTACCTATGTCACAATCAAGTACCCTTAAATAAAATGGCCCTAAAAGACGGGACATCATTAGCTTGTTAGTGCCTATCTCATAATGTGGGGAATGTCTGGACTCTGGAGGCAGCACTGCAGCAAGGGTGTAAAATCCTCTAGATTTTGTGAGTTGTGCATGGGTCTTCGAATCTGAAAATTAGAATTCCAAATCTATGGTGCCCTGCAAGTCTGCAACTCATGTCGGTCTAAACCAGTAATTAATACTAACTCCGGTTTTTATTATATGTAACAAACATGGTTTATACGAACTCCAATGCAAAATTTGTAAATGATGTTTAAAATAGATATGTATTACTAAAGTGAAGGGTAATGTTGGTATTTCATAACTTTTACGGATTCCAATGCAAAATTTAAGTAATTAATGAAGGATAATGTTGGTATTTCATATACAAAAGTTTACTAAAAATGATAAAACATAACAATGTTGTAACTAATAATAAGCATCAAGTTGTAAAAGTTGCATCTTTTAAAAACAGGGGTAGGAATATTAATACGGAGTAACAAACAAAAACAAACGTAAGAAACCGATGTTTAGGGCCATCCTCCTAGATTTTATGTCTTGATTTTTAAACAACTTGCTTGAGTATACTTATAATAATACATGTTCAGGGCCGTCAATGCTTTATGTCGTCTTCTTTACCAAATAGCAACACCGATAATGGAGCTGGTGGTGGTGGAGATTTCCAGAAGGATAATGGTGACTGGTTTCTCGGGGTTTGCTATCAAGTACAACGCCTCTACCCCTCTCGCTGCTGAGCTGTATGCAATCAGGGAAGTTATTGGACTTAGTTGAAGTCGAAACTGATGCAGTCTCTGATCAAGATGCTGGAATCCGCTGATCAAAATCCCAGCCATGAACTCGGTCCTGTGAGCGAGGTTGCTCAGCTGTTGAAGAGTTGGACTGTCATAGTCTTGCCAAACTCCGAGAGCAAAGAACACAGTTGCGCGCTCATGAGCTCATCCAGTGGCTCTGTGTCTGAAGTACCGGACTGAGCTAGGGATACCTTCTTGGCCGGCCTTGCTCATGTCATCATGTGTCGTCAAGTCTGATCTGTTCCTCGTCGGCGCGTAGATGGCTGAAATGAGTTCCTATTCTGGATACGGGATTGCTTAAGGGTCCTAGTCTTACTGTTTTTTATGTTCGTTTTAATAGATACGGAGTACATTTTATTTTATTTTATTTTATTTGCTTGCATGGCCAAGACGTAGCAAGACTTTTATGGACCTTGTCCCTTTATCAATAATATGGTCCGTTGAAGTTAAAAAAAAAAATAGCGATAATTGTAATAAAATTTTTAAGTCAACAACAATAGCAATTACAATCAATAATAACACATTAATACTTGATTACTACTAGGCACTTGCCACGTCCACGCATTTCACTATCTTAATCCTGTAGCTAGATTGCCTTGATGTGGCTTCCCTACAGTGCAATGTTGATGGTACATTTTGGCGTGGCTTTATAATTCCTTTCCCTACACTTCTTCCCCACTACTCTGATAGTCTGATCCGTAAGTCATTATTGTCGAACAACCCACCAGGCCACCGACGGGTGTTACTTCAAATTGGGTAAAGTGTTTGAGTTGGTACTATTCCGATATGATTGAAACGGATTACAATTATCTTTCGTATTAAGTTGAGTCGAGTTATTGATTAGATTTAATCGATTACTTGCTTACTCAAATTTGTTTCAAATCCTATTCGGTTAGGTCATGATTATTTGGGGTTATGATCGGTCAGGTTTGAATTATTCGAGGTTTGATTATTGGACTTCGGGTTGAGTCGAATCTAGTCGGGTCAATATAATTCAGATTTGAACGTGTTTAGATAGTTTTTATTTCAAGTTGATTGTAAAATACACAGCACACTACTCCACTACTCCGTATGTATTAGTAGGAAAGTCAAAAGGTGTATTACATATTACAAGTAATAAAAAAAAAGGTCCACAAGTGTATAACATACAACTATAAGCAATAAAATTCAAAAATTTCTGTATCACATTTTTTTTGTAAAATACTTAAAAATTCATAAGAGGAATTACAATTATTTAATTAATTTTATATTTTTAAACTTAAAACATGAATTTAGAATTTTGTATCATATTAATCATAAATGATGTGGGTGAAATCAACTTTCAGGTTTCTAACAGATTGGTCTTAAACATATATGTTGAGATCAGGTTAAAGGTCGCTATCAATTGAGTCTTGTCAATTTGGTGTTGGGTTGAATCTTTTTCAAATTATTTAATGGTTAATTTAATATCGGGTTAGGTTGTTAATGGGTCGGATCAATTTCATATTGGATTTTCTTTGGGTTAAAAACATGTTGGGTTCGAGTTTAATTGATTTTTGGGTTGATTTCAGATAGAGTAGGGTCAGATTACATGTTTTATCTTTTGAATTGTAAATAAGGTTTGGTTTGCTGGGAACTTGTTGGTATCGGCTAGGTTAGCAATTCAAGTTGAGAATTGACATTTATTAGTCGATATCAAAACAAATAAAAGTTTCATCTAACTACTAAATCTACGTTCTTTTCAACTTATTTTCATAACTTATTACTTATTCTTATTGGAATCAAATCAGACTCCACCAAACCATACCATATTAAATCAAAATATCAAACTTTTTATTTTCATTTGTTTAATTAAAATATCTCTAATTTTATTCTAGAAAAAAATATGAAAATTATATTTTTGAAAAGTACTCATTGAGCCAATTCTAACAAAATCCCACTTCACAATGTTTTTCTTATATTTTTGCTATACAAATGCGATCTAATATCATACAAACTAAAACTTAGTTCATATCAAATTAGAGGAGACCAGCCCTGATCAAATAAGACTAGACCATAAAAAGTTAAACTAGATCTTGAAAAGTTCAAACTAGATCTTGAAAAGTTCAAACTAGATCAAATTCAATAAGGTGAAGAGGATTAGAGAAGGCATGCAATCCACGTAACAAAGTATCCACCTTCCATTTAATCTTACTGTTAACTGCGCTCATGCCTACTGCCAAATGCCAATAATTTTTTTGGCAAACCCTGCTGGCTGCTGCCAACAAAAAAAGTTATGTCTCCAATTACATCGCAAATGCATCATAATTGGGTTCCTCACCCACTCACTTTATTTTTGTACTCACCTTGTCATTCAAGTCAACTCACATTTGTTTTTATTCTAGCTTTATAACTTCTTTGCATAAAACAAAACATCGTTACCCTCTAGTCCTTCGCCGCCACCTCCACCCCCTTCATTGACGTTCGTCATTTTCACCACCATTGCTGTGACCACCACCATTATCATCACCGGCAGCCTTCACCGCACCAGAGAATTTCCAACTAAACTCGATGATGACATGGACAATCCTAGGGCTAGATATGAGCTGAGCTAGTGAGAGCTACTCGGGATCGGATCACCTAAAGCTTGACTTGAGCTTGGAATTAGGCTAGCCCGAGCTTTACAAAAGCGAGCTCGAGCTCAAACAATTCAGGCTTGAGGGCTCGACGAGTCTAAACGAGCTGAGCTTAATTAAGGGCGTAGTTGAAACCAATTTTTAAATAGAATCGAGCTTAATTACTCGAATAAGCATTCGACGAATTTGAGCTAAATGACGAGCTTATACCGAGCCGAGCCACGAGCTATTGTCGAGCCGCGCCCAAGCTCAAATTTTAAAACTCGGCGAGTCACGAGCTTGAGCCCGAGCTTTATGAGTTTTAGGCGAGCCGAGGCACGAGCTTCTTGAGCTCGGGCTCGATTCGACTCGTTTCCAGCTCTAGACAACTCATCTACTTCTTCATCTCATGTATAAAATTTTTGTAATTCTAAAAGAGGAGTTAACCCCACAAATTCGAGTATGTCACTAATTAGAATACCTGTGGATAGTCATAAACTCGAGAAAGGACATATCCATTACCCTTTATTCATTTCAATAATTAATACTATTAATAATGTTAATATTTTTTATAATTATATATTACTATTATTAACCCTAGTTACTTATTATAAGTATACTAGTTACTACTCCATATTATTTAAACTAATTGCTTAACATTATTAAAATTTTGTATAACTACATTAATGTTAACAGTAATTAACGTTATTTATAAATATTACTACCATTATTCTATATATCTAAGAATTTTCTATTATAATTATAAGCACTAACTAATATTATTGTTACTACATTAAGTTATTAATACTACTATTAACAATAACTAAAATCCATGTTTACTCTTAATTATTACTAGTTTTAGCACTAACTAATAATTAAATATGATAAACAATAAGCAAACATAATTAAAAGTATTACACAATTAATTACATGTTTTAATGTTAATTAACGATCATAATGAATCAAGAATTTGATTAAAAGTTACTATCTGCATTTAATAACTAACAAATCATAAGTAAATAACATAAATAATAATTAAGCAATTATGAACAATAATCAAACATAAGTAAGCACAATTAACAATAATCCATTAGAATTAGAAAGATTTGACAATTATAAAGCATGAATGAAAAAATTAAACATTTCATTACATACATTAATAAATAAATAAAAAAAAAGAGGAGAGGCGTCTCACAAAGACGTCTAACCCTTGGGCAAAATATGACTAACAAAGATGTGACACCATGAGGGTACATTGAAAAGTAACTAAATGGTGAAATGTTTATTAAGTTTTTCACAACTACTCTCTAATTCAAAGGTAATTGATATTGGAAAGTATTAATCCATTATTAAATTGTAGTTCAAGTATTTCTTATATAGAGTTTATTTTAAGAATTTGCTTATAACACATGCAGACCACCTTATATAAGAATGTAAGATTAGTAGCTTATTGAAACTGATTATAAATTATAATGAATAAACATAAGTAAAGTTGACTACGTGGTGAATTTCCTATAATCCTAAAGATACACTATTTCAACGGAGTTGTGGACTGTGCATAGTGCATTACTCAATTACACATGTTTCGCTTGCAGCGGTGAAAAAAAAAAATAAAAAAAATTGGAAATTCTTTAATAAAAGTTACTTGAAAAACTTTTTGGATTTTTCACTGATTCCAATTAACTCAACTTCATTACAAGACATAATTTCAGTAATGATTGTAAAAAAAAAATCTTGTCGATGGCACTTTATCTGAAAATCTAAATCATAACCACCTGAACAAAGTTGTCTTCCAAGTACCGCCTGGAAAGAAATAAAGATAGGTTGTCTTTCACTCACTCACGAGATTTTTCTCAATATTATTGATCTACTTGGGCTAGTGATGCAAATAAATGAGTTTTTATGCCCGATTAAGGAAATTATGTCGGCAAATGATTCCAATGCCAATTATATTTTTTTAATCTTTACCTGATCGCCCTACAATCACACACATACAGTAACTCGCTTTTACTTACTGGTGGCCTTGCGTTTCTACATTTTCCAAAATCAATTTTATTCTCCAAACCCTTTCCTTTGATTTAATCTCCAAAATAATTACACTTTTAAAGGCTAACCATCATTATGACTAATATTAAATTTACTGACACCCAAGCTCCGTCATTATTATCAACAGTACACCCAAGCTTTAGTGGAAATGGACGTTTAATAATATAGCCCTAAACTTCCATTAAAAAAAGGTTGGATCAAATTTGCTTAACTCCTACACCTAATAGACTAACACTTTAGCAGATCGAATAACTGCCTCAACACATATGCGTTTAACAATTGAAGACTCAAACTAAATACCTAACTCATTCCGGTAAATTAGGGTATAGGATGAAGCAATTCGAATTCCCACACTAGATACTTCGACTAAATGTTGGTAATGTAAAATGTGCTAATTTGCCAAGTAAGATATGGTTTCTCAGACAAATCTGAATATTTTCTCGATCCTAAGTTTTGTATTTTCTGGAGGAACACTATTACAAGCTAGGTTTTGATTTCCTCCAGTTGTAGCCACATACAATTCGTCTCACAAGGTTTAATTTTAACCAATTTCCACTTTCTCTAAAATGTTGGGGATGACTGGATGCAGGTAAGCATGGGTGTTTTACATCCAAAGAATCAGTCAATGTGTTTGACTGGGAAGGGGAGAGTATTTAGAGTACTAACTACTGCGTAGGAAGACTTGAATTATAAACTTAGTTATTTGATGGCGGTTAGTCTTGTGAAAGTGTAGATAATTTATATTAGTCAAATAGGCAAATTAGAGGGTCGATTTTAAGAGTTAATTTTTTGTATCCATCATGTAATAAATATGAAAATACGATGCAATTTCCCATAAATAATTCATCCAATTACATCAATTACACCATGCAAAAGTTTGAAGAATTTTTTTTTTTTAAATTCGAAATATAACCTCTATACCAATCTATTTCGAAATATGACCTTGGGGCTAGATTCGGTATAAAGTCGATGTCTTTGACATCGGCTTTTATTTTTTTATTTTTGTGAAAAAGTTATTTTCATTTAACAAAATAATAATGGACAACAACTTTTACATAATTAAGATTCGCGGGTCTGGACAACGGTTTCATACCAAACCTAATCCAAGATCATTTTTGGAAATAGTTTGAGGCGGCTTTTAAAAAAAAAATGTTAAAAAGAAGTTCCAATAGTTTTTCCCTTAAATTGCCTTTCCTAAAATTTTCTAGAAATAGTAATGATGCATCTATTTGAAAACGAAAGGAATAGTATCTATCTCATATATGATTGCTTACGCTGACTTAGCAGAGGGAATATTTATCCAGCTATATATATAATATTTACTAGCTAGCTAGCATAAGCTGCTTGACACATAATAGTCAATTTAATTGGGAAAAGTAGAAATGGAACGATTCAAAGATCATAGTAAGTGCTCTTCTAATAGAGAACCTCTCCCTTTAAAGATATATTTTTGTAAATACTGTGGGAGAGATTTCCTAAACCCGCAGGCGTTAGGGGGACATCAGAACGCGCATAAGATGGAGAGACGAGAAGCAATGGTCCATAAACAAGCAAAAGTTTTGAGCATGATGATGAAAAGTGTCGGGGCGCAGTTGATGCCTTGCTGCATTGTTGAGCCCCGTGGCCTTGCGCTGCACGACAACGCAGGAAGCACCAGCTCTTTCAGCAGCAGTAATGCTTATCCTTGGAATAAATACTGGCAGAGGAGCTATCACCTGGATGGGGGAGCACAACATTTTGATAACCGTACGATGTCAATGATCACCAACCATCTTAAGGATGGTGTTGATGATGATGCAGAGCAGGCGGTTGACAATGAAGGAGCACCTGCTCAACAAGGATTACAGTTAGAGCTGCCTGATCTCAATTTGGAATGTTCTCCTTGAGACCAACCATCTTTGTTCCTGCTCGCATTGTCTACCTATTATGCATGATATAAGGTTGTTCGTTTATAAAACAATTTGAAGTTTGTTATGAATCTTAAGTTTTTTTTTTTTTTTAATTGTTATCAAAATATATTGTCAGCAATATAATGTGCCTCTAGAAATATCTCAATTTGTTATTTCCTCCCAAACCCTAGCGAGTAGTAACCACTTATCTATCTATATGTACATATTCATCACTTCATTTTTTTATATTATGACTTCTCATTATAACCCGCATATATAAAATATCTCGCTGTCCCTTCAAAAAGTGGAGTTCAATCATCTCCAAATTACATACTACAAGAGGTGCATGGTTTTATTAAAAAAAAAGGGCCAGGGCTTTTATTATTGGAAAAATTGAAATGAATTTGTATTATTGATAAAGGTTAACTATACTTTATTTCTTAAAAATATAACCTTTAAAGATCATTGTATTTTATATTGATCGTTTTGGCATGCATTAACAAATATAAATTTTAAATTATTTATGACTTTCTTCGTCCTTTCTTACACGTAGAAAATTATTTAATTTCTTCGGTACAAATGCTGCGATTATATACAGTTCGAAGCACTTAATGGTTTGAAATATACCTTAATACCAAGTGCTGCGGTTTTTTAAAAAACCGCAATACTTAAACTACAAATGCTACGATTATTTGAAAAACTGCAGCACTTGCGAGTTACATGTGCTGCAGTTATTTGAAAAATCAAGTGCTGAGGTTATTTAAAAATCTACAGCACTTATGACTCACTATATATACTCTTTTTTCAGCGCTTCCAGTATCATTTGAAACACGAAAAACACGCATTTTCCTCTTCTCTAACCCTCAACTTTCCTAATCCTAACTTCTTTCTAAAGTCCCCATAATTCGTTCTCCTTCACACATTTTGAAGCCTACTCCTCTCTTCCACTCGTGTCTCCATGGATATGGCGTAGTAAAGCATTTTAAAGCCTACTCATCTCTCCCATTTTGATTTGAAGAAGTCTACGTACTCTAAAGTTCGGAATCTAAAGGTTTGCATATGCCTTGAACCCTAGTATATGTGTTTTTTTTTTAATTTTTGTTTTACGTAATTTATTATTTATTAATGCACTAGTAGAAAACACTTCAATTGCTTCGTCTCAATTGCTACGATTAAATACATTTCGAAGCACATGAACCTAAATGTTGCGGCTATTTAAAAAACCGCAACATTTATTTCCGTCATGAAATGTCATGAAAAAAAAGAATTCTGAAAAAATATCATGGTCATAAGTGTTGCGGTTATTTAAATAACCGCAACATTTATTAATAATTTTTAACACATAAAATGTGTTCTTGATTATATAACAATTAGATTTGCAAATATAATAATTTTTAGAGATATTAATTATTAATTTTATAATTTTATATGTATATAATTAACACATAAACTGACCTATTAAAATTTTTTTTCTTTTCTAGAAACCATCAATTGCTACGATTATTTAATAGGTCATTTTATGTGTTAATTACATACATATTAAAGTATATTATTAATAATTAAAATCTCTCAAAATTATTATATTTACAAATCTAATATACTATTACAACACAACACATTTAATCAATAATATAATCTGATCTAAGCTAAGAATATTATGTATAATGTATTAAATAATATGTCATAAAAGATAAGAAAAGTTAAGAAATGATCAACCGTGAAGCATATATACATCCAAAATTCTATTATGACCACTCGTTTTGGCACACAAAATCGCGATCTACAATATTTTACACTCAAAACAAACAACCAATTCTTTTTTCATAGATTTCAAGTGCTATTCCGAGGTTTCAGAAATTTCGGATAGGCATATCTCTTAGCCCGATAGTGCGAACGACGTAAATTTTTTTTGAAACCCCCTATTTTTAGAGGTACTACACAATTATGTTGCCTTTTAGTGGCCTTGGTGACGTCTTATTTGAGATATTGAAAAAAATCTTTGAGAAGCCATAAAATTGGCTACGAGACTCTGAATGAGGCTTATAATATGTATAAACTGAGTATTTTTTGGAGATTAATAGAGCACAAATACTTCGAAGGGGGATTTGTCCACTTATTTTCTCCAAAAAATGCCTCTAACACCATATAATCTATGAAATTCGATTTTTAAGGGTTATTCCTTCATAAACACAACATATAACATGCAGATCTGAACATACAAGAGTTTATCATCTTTACATTAATATATTAACAAATTACGAAAAAATTATAAAAAATATATACTAGAGTTCAAGGCATATACAAATCTTTAGATTTTGAATTTTAGTGTATGTAGAAGTCTTCAAAATGGGAGAGATCAGTAAGCTTCAAAGCGCTTCACTACGCCATATCCATGGAGGCACGAGTGGGAGAGTGGAGTAGGTTTCAAATTGCGTGAGGAAGTTAAGTTATGGGGTTAGGGCTAGAGAAGACGAAGGTTAGGGCTAGAGAAGAAGAGGGTAGACTTAGGGTTTTTTTTCATTCACTAAAGTGTTGGGAGTCTGGGGAAAAATTTTCAATGGCCTGGAAACGGGGTATTTAGGGTAATATATTAATGAAAAAGTGTTGTGGTTATTTAAATAACCGCAACATTTGTAATAAGTGCTGCAGTTTTTTAAATAAATGTAACACTTTTTCATTAATATATTAACATTTTTCAGGCCATTAATAAATGTTGCGGTTATTTAAATAACCGCAACACTTATGACCATGATATTTTCCCAAAATTTCTTTAAACCGCGACACTTGTGGTTATAAGTTCTGCGGTTATTTAAAATAACCGCAAAAATTTTGGTTATAAGTATGTTCTCCCTATTCATGTATATAAACACTTTTAGTTGTATCTTGAAAACCATTATATGTAGCATATAAAATGAGATGAAACGAGTTAATATTTAATATTTATAGACATAACTGAGGAACCAAGACTCTGACTTACGACTAGGGGCCGGGTGTGCAAAATAACCGTAGTAGTTAACCGTGTATAACTGGTTCATATTAACGGTTATTTGACCGAATCGTTAAACTTAACGATTAACGACTACGGTTACAATTATAAATTTTTTATAACGGTTAACCGTGGATTAACCGATATTATTATTTAAAAAAAAAACTAAACTTAAAAGGATAAATACATAAATGAATATCACAAGTTTTTTTATGCATGATCAAACCTTGTGTAAATATGTGTTATATTTACGGTTGTGGAAGACACAAATGAGCTAAGAAATTATACAAGTAGTTTCACAATATTAAGTGTACAATTTGTATAAAAATGGAATGAAATAATTAGCGGTTGACCATTAACCGTATAATTAATATATCGGTTAATCATTTATCGGTTATTGTTATTTAACGTTACAATTACGATTAACCCGTTTTGTGAACGCCGAGTTACGAGTTACGAGTTACGAGTTACGACTAATCGACTATGATTGACTAGTCTCCCTCTTCCTATTTACCCCAGTATTGGGCCTGATATTGGGCCGTTCAATTGTAGGACAAAATTTGCCCGAACTGGCCATTTTCATATCTTTCTACTCTACTCCCTGGGGCTGAAGTGGCGGCGAAAAGATGAGAATCGGCGGTGTATTGCTCAATCACCGGAGATGGCTCATTGTCGCAAAGTTAACATCAACTTCGAATAATTTCCGACGCTTTTCTTCCTCATCCTTTGGTAATTCATCTCTGTTTTCTTTGTAATATGTAAAATGCTGCTTGTTCTGTAAGTTTGTTTGATGTTCGTTAATTATAAGTTGAACATGATGCGTGCACTGTGCATTGCCAGACTTGGCTATGTTCTGTTATGAATTTTTGATTAGTACAATTAAGTAGGCTTATTTGAAGTGTGCAATGTAATTTGTATCTGCTAGGTTTTATGTATATTTGAGAAGTTGAAAGAAATTCTCAAAAAATCAACTAGTGAGAGCAATTTTGAGGTGAAGAGCTAAAGGCCAAATACACCTCGAATATGAAGGCGTTGTAACTCACGATACCTCCTTAAGTAAACTCCATACATCTTGATATAAAATAAAGTCTCGTATATATACTATGTCAGGATGTCAGAAAAGAGTTTTTGAAATATACTCCGTAGTCATAATCTAATTGAATTTGGGTGATGGGAGACTACATTATATATGAAATATGCTCTTTGTTGTTCGAGTAAGAAACTGCGTAATAACTGCCGTTAGCATGCGTGAGAGATGTGCTTGTGAGTGCAGTGGGTATGTTCTTCTATACTCCTTAATAAATAAGCTTGATTTACTCTGATGTACAGAACACATATCATTCATCAAAGATGTAGCTGCAACTTGCATCCCTGAGCGTCTGCCCGATTTACTGAATATGCTTCAGGCAAGAGGTAGCCATGCTTCGTGACTTTATTCTTGAACTTGAAACTTCCTGGTTTTTAGATATGAGTTGTCTTATTGGACAACTCACATCGCTTGATGCTTAGTCATATGATCATATCACTCATATTGCTGCGCATCTATAGTCTTAATCTCTCTGCATTCCTATAGGGGATTCTATTATTTCGCCTGGAGATAAGCGTGGACTTTTCCCCCTTGCAATACCTTTGTCAAGAAATAGCGCTGGTATAGTGGTTCTATTACGACTTCATTATTTACCAGAGAACTGAAACTGATTGCTTCCGTTGAAACATGTTTTGGCTGGTAGGTGCTATAATATCTCTGTTACGATGGCCAACAGCACCTTCTGGGTAAATTTATTTACTTGCTTGTCTCTCTTTTATTTGCCTCTTCTCGTTCCTCTTTTGCACTTCATATTGTTTTGGGTGCTTATGTATTGATGTGCTTCTAGGATAGACATGCCAGTAGTGCAAGTCCATAAGCATGGTGTGTTGCCGTTGGCCCAGAATGTAAGTAAAGAAAAGATTATGTTGGTTCAATGAATTTAACTAGATTTGATGAGCCACACAATCAGTCTACTTGTAGAACTAACCTGTTCATAAAACCTCAAACTGTCGATTCTTTGTGAGCCAGGTTGACCAGTATATTCATAGAATGTTGGTTGAAGAAGATGTCAATAACTGTAAAGACAAAAACAGAGATCTAGTTCAGGTTTCAGCTAATGCTGGAAGATTGTACAGAGAGGGGAGCTTTGCAGATTCACAATTGCCAAACATAGAGACCTACCTTCTAAGAAAGGTATTAAAAAAATCTTAGTTATAACTGTTTTACAGAGTACTCAATTAACTTCCCTGTTGAAGCATTTGTCCTCAGGTTGGTGTGTTTCCCGATGTCTTAGAACGCAAGATCAACCAACATCTTGAGAAAGGGAACCATGTGAGACATTCATATTGGACTAGGCTTTTTGATGTCAAGAAATGTTCTCTTGGATGTTATTATTAATAACAAAGTTTCTCTTTCATGCTTGTGCAAGGTTTCAGCTTTGATAACTGGGGAGTTTTATGCAAAGAAGCAGCACTTTCCAGGCTTTGGACGGCCTGTTGCATTCAATGCACAAATTTTGCTGAAGTTAGTCCCATTTGTTCTTGAACTGTAGTTTTTTTTTAATAGTATATTATAAAGTACATGCCTTGTTAGTTTCTTCAAACACTATTTCCTAGCGTAATAAGTTCTAAAATTGTGACAGAGTTGGGCGTGAATTGGAAGCTACGGATGCTGCGAGGGGCGCTCTTAAATCACCATGGTGGACTTTGGGATACAGATACCTGGTACGCAAATTGCTCTTCTTTGCATGACGTATCACCTTTATTTTTTGTAAACTTTGATTGCTGAGATTATATTTTGATGTACAAGCCTGTTGTGACAGGAAGTCGCTGAAATAGCAAAATGGAAGGATGAGCAAATTTGTTATGTCAAGAAAAAGTTGACAGAAGAAGGAAAGCAAGAGGACCTGAATAGGGGAAAAGAGCTTGCTCAGGTCTGTAGCCTACATTTACTCTCTTGTTTCCTTGAAGAACTTATGTGCATTGGATGTATTAGAACAAATTTGAATAATGTTTCTGCAGATTGCATTGGATCAAGCTGCATTTTTACTAGATTTGGCTTCTGTTGAGGGTAGTTGGGATGACTTTGTGGATCGCATTGTTGAATGCTACAAAGAGGCTGGTCTCCATGGGATTGCGAGATTTATAGCATATAGAGGTTGACCTGAGATGCAAATGTCCCAGATCCGAACTATCTGAGAAGCTCGTAGTCTTAGGAGAGTACTGATCTATTTCATCTTGGCAGGTATCAGCAATTTTACACCATCACTTATTCCTTAGCTTAACATGATGCTCTTTGTCCACCATTGAACCAGTGATAGACACAATTGATTCACAAATCGCAGAAATGTTTTGGAAACTATTTCACGAACTTAGATGTTATCTTCACTGATCCATATTGAGACAGAACGGCCAAGGATCCAAGTTGTTACTGATTTAGAATCATTTGCATTCAAAATTATTACTACATAATTTACTTCTCCGCTTGACAGCCAAACAAAGAAATTTTAAAAATGGCCTGATTGTAGCGCATCTATTATAAAATCAAAGATGCAAAGTAATTTTGAAGAATTTTCTTGTCAAATCCAAGTGCATATCCAATGTAAAGAGTATGCAATAAAAAATCGACGAGTTTGAATTTCTCACAAATTGTACGGAGTAAATCGCTAAAAACAAGATACGAAGTAGTAAGACTAGTAACCTTCCTTTTCTCTCTTCAAGTCATATCCAACACCTTCAAAACAGCGTTTACTGATGAAGAGATCAAACAAGCGGTAATCAGTATGAAGCCACTCAAACCAGTTGGTTCAGTCGCCTTTCCCCCATTATTCAATCAGAAGTTTTGGAATTTAGTTCGCAATGATATCACCATGGCTATCCAAGGGTTCTTTAATGGAGGTTTCTGTCTAAAAGAATGGAATAAGACCTACGTTACTTTGCTACCTAAAAAGAGAACGACCTGAGTCAGTCAAACATTATAGACCTATTGGTTTGCGTAATGCAGTGTACAAGATAATCCCGACATGCTTAGTACTAAGATTGAAGAAGATAATGGGTAAAATTGTAGGCGAGTTCCAGCATACATTTGCGCCAGACTAATGAATGATGCTTGTGTTGTTGCACAAATGCATTGGATCCGTCATAAGGGCAGGGATTTTGCTGCCGGTCTTACGGTGAATCTAAACAAGGCATACGGTATAATTAGATGGAGTTTCATTAGAGATATCATGACTGCAATGAACTTCCCTCAGAACTGGATCCAGTGGTTTATAGAGAGTATAAAAATTGTGTCCTAGTCTGTGGATGGCGAACCATTAGGATTCTTCGCCCCAAGTGTATGACCAAGGCCTATTCATCCTCTGCATGGAAACACTATCAAGGAGTATGCTACAGCTGAAGAGCCATGGTCTTATTCAAGGATTGATACACTCCTCAAATCTCTCACTCATTCTTTGCTGATGATGCATCATTTTCTTTAGAGGTACACCTAAATCTTGCGTCTCCTGGGTGAATTTTGTTCAATATCTGGCAAATTTGAGTTCTCTTAATGACCGCATTGTCAAGAAATTAATTAAATCTCATCATGGAACTTTCACTCACTTAATCATACTGGAAAACTTCTACTTATCAAGGAGATTTTAATCGCTTCCTAGCGGCTCACGTTTACATGATGCCAAGAAAGATTCTAAACTGGATAAACTCTACCTTTTTGCATTTTTGGTGGGGAAGTTCATGCCACAAAAAGCCTATCTATTAGAAGAAGAGGGATGTCTCGGAACTCTCTAAGGAGGGATATCTGGGCCTGAGAAATATTTTCCATATTAATTCGATACTTCTGTTCAAAAAAACATGGAGGATACAAAAATCACCCTCTAATATGGTTTCAAAACTCAAGTGGGAAGATATTCTTCCACCCTAATTTTTAAGGTAAGACAAGGATACACTCTACGAGGGTGCTCTTGGGTCTAAAGAAGTATGGTGGCAGGAGCTTCTAGAATGAAGGAAAGGTTGGGATTCATGATCGGAAATGGAAAATCAGTACGAGTTGAAAATGACTACTGGCTTACCGAGGGAAAGACCTAGGAACAAAAACCAGTGTGGGTAGCAGAGCTCTTAACACTTGAGAAAACATGGAGTCCACTTACAAGGTTTAAGAGGGTTTCATTCTAAAATTATATAATAATAGAAGTTGTTCCTTTACTTTATAAAGTGTTTAACTCTCACTCATTTAATCAATGTGGATAATTGGTTCCAACTCATATATGAGTTTTTTTTATCACTCTCTCACACATGTGAGCCAATTTTCAATTTGGTCTAGTATACATTAAAACCATTAAAGGTTCCAAACCGTGAGTCTTGCTTTGATACCATATTAAATATGGATTTGGGCCACACCCGTCACCAAGAGAAAGAAAGAGTCGACTTATATCCTAAAACCATATGACAATAGAAGAAGTTACCTATTAGCTTTATAACGTGTTTAAATCTCACTATGTGAGTTTTTATCACTTAACATAGACACTAATTTACTAGACTACCAACTTAGAAGCAATACCTCATAGCAATGGAGGAAACTAATGGGCGCCTAAGATGGCAAGTAGGAGATGGTCATTCTATTAATTTCTTGAAAGGATAAATGGGTTTTATCCTACCCAATAGAAAATTAGAGGAATTACCTCATAGCAATACCATTTCTACAGTTGGTCATTCCATTAAGGGAAAATGAATAGCGCATAAACAAACTCTTATAATTCCTACCCAAATGCGTAGGGCACAAGACAGCAAATATTTTGCTCTGGGGGCCAAGCCCAAATGGAGATTTTACTACCAAATCGGCTACTTTGGTAGATCCAAGGCCTTTCCCTCAACCACGAGAACAAAGCCCCATTTGCGGGGATCTAGAAATTGAAGATAGTCTGCAATGATGCGTTCCCAACAAAACAATGTTACAGTGCCGCTCCAATGTTCTTTCTATTCGCATCAAGTTAAGGAGCTTCACATTTCTTCATGTATTGTCCCGTTGGGCTTTGGGCTTTGGGGCCCAAGCCATAGAACTATTTTTTTAATCATTATAAAAGCTACGCTCCATTTTCAATACTGACTTGTCAATCACTGAAAACGTTACTAACTTGGAAACAAAAATAGGTTTCCTAGGAGTGTCAAGCATTCTAGTGGTTCAATTGGTTCAAAATGCCCTTGTCTTTCACAATCAGGGGGACCTACGTGACTGATCTTTATAGAATTATTAACAATTATCTAAAGATGTGGACAAAGGATCACTGCTCGTTTGCTACAACACCAAAAGATTGTGAGGATCCAAAGAGAAATAATGGTTCTAACATCCATAACAACAAATTACGAGCAAGAAAAGAAGTATATTATTGTGGTCTCCCCCTCTAATCCGCCTCATAAAACTCAATTTCGATGGCTCCAAGATGGGTAATGGTGACGTGGGAATTGCTTTTATGCTCAGGGATGCCAACGGAGATGTCATCAGAGTGAGTGGCATAACTCTTTATAAGGACTAGACCATGGCAGAAGGCCTTGCTTGTGCAATTAATCTTTTTGAGTTACCGGAAATTATTTATCTTTCGTAAATACGTTACTAGATAATTAATACCATATCTGAGGAGTATTCAATCATCTTTGTGTGTTCACGAAGCTAACATTGAGGCGGATTATATGTCAATATTAGGAGGAGCGTATTTGCCTATCCCTTTCTACTTTATCTGTAATTATCTATATTTTTTTTAAATTTCCAAAAAATATAAAGTAGGTATTTTGGGGGTTTTCCATTAACTTCTTTCTCATTATCATTTTATTTTCGTCCCGACCAAAGGGGACCAAAACACTTAGTGTCTAAACAAAGTTTTGTCTAGGAAATCTCAGACATTAGCATATGAAAGTTGACACGGAAAAGAAAGTTTGTTTACTTACAGCTTTCTCTACAAATAAATAGTTAAGTAGACCATTAAATGTACAGAAATATAGCAAAATATCTTAAACTAGCCAAAAGTGGCTTGAGCACTTGTTAGTTGTTAGATTTCTAATTCAAAGATAAATTATTGAAAACATATTGGGCGAAATTATTTGACTCCAATTTAATATTCCTAAAACGTGGTACGTAGCATGATGAGTCAAAGGAATATCCAATATTTCTAGCGAGCAATACCCCCAAATACATTAGATACATAGTATATAGCTACTAGCTAGCTAAGTGCAGTTAAAATGAGAGGTTCCGAAGATGATGATAACTTTAGGCCAAAATCAATCCCTTCCAAGTTATGTTTGTGCAAATATTGTGGGAGAACAAGAATTTGGCGGCCATTAAATTGCTTACAAGAAGGTATGACAACAAGCAAAGAAGTACAAACACGAGATGAGATCAATAATGATGGCGAGTTTTGGGTTGCCTTGCTCATTTATCCTGCGCCATGCTCTTGCACAGCATTTGATCACAGGAGGCCTACCCATCTTTTTCTGGACCTAATCTTCCAGCAGTCTCATGTGCTGCAGTCATCAGTCACCCTGTAGTTTATTATTGGCTGGGGAATAATGACCTACATGACGTAGCATTTCATTTTTCATGTGCCAACCAAGTTCAAGGCGCCATTGATGGTGGTGATGCAGGGCGGCAGGTCGAGAAAGGAAGTGCATCTGATGATGATCAACTCCTAAATAAGTTTAAGCTGCCTGAACCTCAACTTATGTCCCTCTCAATTTTAATCACTGAGCTAAGTAAAAGCAGTTCTAGATCACATTAGCAAAATTTAACTTTGATACGAACTGGCTAGCTGGTAATCAGGAGTCTTGAAGGTAAGTAGTACCCACATATCTGGAATAAAAAAAAAAAGCCACTTTGATTTCCCTTGCATCACCCTGTACACACAAAAAAAAGGCCCATTTAATATTCAGCCTTGTCAATACAAGCTAGGTTGATAGGGATGATAAAAGAGATAGACAAAACGTGCTCTCACTGTTGGCAAGGACTGCTGTCAATTGTATATTAAGGCCTTAAACCCTTAAACCTTCACCTTCACCCTTCCCTTGTCAAAGGACCATCAATTCATCATTCCTCACTGTAGTTTGCGGCCAACAGACTTACCTTGTAATCTATCAGTTCTACAAGAGTATAGCATATTGGTATATTTGATGGATTTAGTTGACCATTAAGACATTGGTCAAGGAGTGTTTTCGATCGAATTTGACTTTTTAAATAATAGAATTCACGGTGGTTTCATCTTTTGGTATGTTATGACTCCAGAACTACTCTTCCCTCATACATCAGCTGGGTTTGGGTGGAAATTGCTTAATTACGCTATTGTGGTAGTGTTTGATAATACTACAATTGTTGTGGCGGGATTGGGTCACTTGTTGTACACACAAGGCAGGAGTTCTTACTTGCCTTAATAATTTTTGTAGTTTTGTGCGTGTCTTGAATAAGATCCCCAAATCAGGTGATTCAGATCCAACCGGTCCAACTCTAAAACCAATTCTGAAAATATCTGTCTTCAACCGATATCTGAATAGTGCACCCGAATCAAAACAAAGGCTAAAGAGTATTTAATACGAAATATACATGAAGATGTTGAATAATGTATGCGAGAAAAACAATTGTTTACCACCAAAAAGTAGAGAGATTCATTAATTGCAACAATTAATTTTTAAACGAATCGTCATTTCATAAATCCAAATTGCCGAGCGTATGTATTTTGCCTTTATACAGTACAATAACTTTTCAGTTTTTTTATTGTTTTCAATTATAGACATATGATATTAAGATCAAATATTTTACATGTACGTTGAATTTAATTGTTATTATTGTTAGAAATATGAATAAAAGTACATTTCAATTTGACATTGTATAAGATTTATATTTAAAAGTTTATGTACATTTAGTTCGTTTGTGTAATGAAAAATGTATATGTACATTTATAAAAATGATATGTACATTTAAATTGTGAGTAATATACATTGTGAATAATATTGGTAATGTGATAGAATTGTCAATAATGTACTTTTGTATACTGAATTTATAATGAATATAATATACATCGCATATGTATGTAATGTACATACTCCTAATGAGGTATGTACATATTCATATCATATAATGTACATAATAAAATGATATATGAGGACCATTGTTTAGGCATATTGATTTTACAATGTACATAATATATATTTATAATGTATATATAAGTTAAATTCAATGCACATGTTAATATCATGTAATGCGATACTAAAATTAAACAAATATATAGAATGACAAAGGTCTCGATCTTATTCTTATTTTTCCAATGAAAACAGATGATTCATCATTTATTTTTGCATGATACCAACTAGATCTATATTTAAAATATTAATGTATGTTGCTGCTAGGTAGACCTGGACATGGTGCACCCGAGTGTCTAATCTAATTTGTGGATTCAGGTTTCGAGTTTGGATTGGTGTACGGTCATCATCTTCCACAAGCGTACCAAATTATATTCCCAAAAATCTTGCTAACAAAGGTATTGTCCAGGAAATACCGAAATATTAAGCATTGCCTCATGAAGAAAGCTCTCTGGCACCTTAGATGTGTTCTTTTCAACAAAAATTACCTATTTAAACTTAGGTAAAATTATTTCAAATTAATTTATCTAAACTCAATGTTGTTAAAAATTGAGCTTGTCTAAACTTATGACGCTTTCCTAATTTATACCTGATATAAATTATATCAAGATATTGAAATATCAGATATAAGTATTGTTATATCAGATATAATTATATCTATTGTTATATTATATATAAGTATTGTTATATCAGATGTAGAAATATAAAAGATACACAAATATAAAAAAAAAAACACTCATGTTAGGTATAGACATTATGATATCAGATATAGAAATAAACTTACAAAAATGTCCTTTGATATATTTATACTAGGTATAAATTAGGAATTTTTTCTTAACTTGTTGTATAATTACACACTGATAAGGGTCCCTTTTAGCATTTTGCGCGGAGGTATAAATGGGTTGAGAAGTTCAATAAACTACTCGGATTTCAGTTAGGATAAAACTCGTTTAAGTTAGTATATTTTAATTAATGAGCCGAGTTTGAACAAGACCATATATATGATGTTCAATTTTTTTTAAAAGATATGATTATTTACTTAAGTTCATGAATAAGGTCATTTATTTATGCTTATGAACATTATTCACAAATTATGCTTATTTCAGTTTATTCGATTCTCATACAAATACTAGATTTAATTAACGACACTTGTAATTGTTTACGGAGTATACACATGGCCTCACATATTTTGATAACTTTACTTCCTAAAATATCCAGAGTACATTGATTGATTTTTTCCTATTCGATCACCAGTTTTTTTTTTAATATTATATTATTTTTTATACAATATATTTATCTTTATAATACCACTATATTTATTTATTGTATTTTTATTGATTGAACATAATATTATATTCGTGTCCAATTTGATAATTTTAAATATAATAATTTTTTTTATATAAATTTAATAGTTTTATACTTTCATATTTCATGTGCATTAAATTTAATAATTTTCAGAGCAAACATGAATCAATGATTATCTAATTTGATGCAAATCTTTTATACATAATTGCTCTTTGTAATTACATATACCAACTACCTTGGTTAAAGTCTTAAAAGTAGCACACAAGATTTGAGATTGAATCATGTCTACATCATTTATCGAAAGCTGCTTATGCTTTGTTTAAACAAAAAAAATCGATTTTTTTTATTTTAAAGCTATTTTAAAAAAAAATTGAAAAATAAGCTAGCTTAGTAACTAATTTAAAAAATAAGCTAAATTAGTTTCGGATTAAAAACGCTGCCAATGCAAAATCGCTGCCTAGGGCAACGTTTTGCATGGGCCTGGATTTAGGTGGGTTAATTTGGGTCAAGGGAAAACGCTGCCCAGGGCAACGTTTTAGGTAAAAGAAAAACGTTGCCCTGGGTAACGATTCTAGTCTGACCAAGGCAGCGTTTTTGATTTAACTAAAACGTTGCCCTAGGTAGCATTTTTCTAAATGAGTTTTTTTTTCCTACACCGCCATAAACAAATATGTATTAAATACAGTATACAACTGCCCATCAATATTAAAATACGTATTAATCAAAATGTGAATTTTTCAAGACAAATTCAAATAATAAGTATCGAAATAAATACAAATCGAAAAGAGGCCATAACAAATTGTAATGTTTGAAATTCAAAATGTATAATGTTTGAAATTAAGTTTTAGTTTATATATAACAAATTGTAATATAAAATAACGTAATGAAAAACGAAATAAGCCCTAAGAGTCTGGACCTAAAGTTTGGCTAGTTTGCTCCTCGAAAATGATGTCCAAATGAGGATACGAGCTTTGAGTCTGAGTTTGTTGGGTCCACTCTAGATGGTGTGCAAATGGGGCCTCTGGAGATTTGTAAACCAATGACGAAGACTGACCTTGAGTGTAATGGTGACTAGGCATCTCGATAGTAAGGGTCTTCGGTATAGTAAGGGTGTGGAGGGGGTAGATGCATCGCAACTCGTCTGTAATGGATACGACCGAAGTCGGTAAGGCTGTCGTATCCTCTCCGTGTTGCCCTAGACGAGGCCGTACACGTGATCCACCATGGGAGGACACATGGCTCGGGAATTGTGAACTTAGTCACGAATATGTAGCAGCTCCTCAGTCTACATGACAAAAGAAGAAATACAAATGACGTTAGTTGTGTACTAAATATAAATGAACAAGTAAATTGACTAAAATTCTTACCATGATGTGTAACGGCACTGCTGCAGGGGAGAAATGTGGCACAGGCGGCCGGAAAAAAGGGATAATGAATCGCCTAGTGATACATCGATACCATACCAAGTATGGATCGAAGTAGTCCATAACTCCCTCAAATGGATCAACCTGGACTACGGACTGTAGACGCCTATCCCACACATCAATAAACTGTCGGTGCTGGTCCGTCCAAACGACTCAAACCTTCCCACGTCGGTCCACCTTGTGTAAATCCTCGCTCTTGTCAACCGGAGGTGGTATGACCTGACACGATCATCACTCATGTCAGCAAATGGAACTCAACGCACTCAAAACATACGAGCGGCGCAACGACACGTCACTCATCCTCCTCACCCTCATCCTCAGGATATTGATCTCATATCATCTATTTATAAATGACATTTAAACGTTAGATATTAAAAACAAACCTTACTTAATGAACTAATCTAATAAACTACCCTAAATGAATAAACTAATCTAATAAACTAACCTTAATTAATATACTAATCTAATAATCTAATCTATATTAATTATCTAACCTAAATAATAAAATAGTCTAATAAACTAACCTTAATTAATATAATAACCTAAAAAACTAACCTAAATAAATAACCTTAATTAATATACTAATCCAATAAATTAACCTTACCTAATAAACTAATCTAATAAACTAACCTTAATTAATTAACTAACCTATATTAATAAAATAACCTAATTTAATTAACTAATCTAATAATATAACCTTAATTAAATTAATACCTTAATTAATTAACTAACCTACATTAATAAACTAAACTAATCTAATAAACTAACCTATTTTTATAAACTAACCAAAATTAATAAAGTAACCTATATTAATTAACTAACCTAAATAATAAAATAATCTAATAAACTAACCTTAATTAATATACTAACCTAAATAAATAAAATAACCTTAATTAATATACTAACCTAATCTAATTAACTAACCTAAATAATAAACTAATCTAATAACCTAACCTTAATTAATTAACTAACATAATCTAATAAACTAACCTAATTTAATAAACTAACCAAAATTAATAAAATAACCAATATTAATTAACTAAAAAAATAATAAACAAATCTAATAAACTAACCTTAATTATTATACTCATCTAATAAACTATCCTAAATTAATAAACTAATTTTGTACACTAATTTCATTTTATAAACTAACCTAAATTAATAAACTAATCTAAAATCATCACCTAATCTAAATTAATAAACTAAAATAAATTAATACACTAACCTAAAGTAATAAACTAACCTAAAATCATCAACTAACCTAAATTCATATACTAACCTAAATTCATATAATAACCTAATTTATGGTTTACCTACCAAAATTAAAGTTTACTTAAATAAATCCATAAACTAACCTAAACTAAAATATTTAACAACAACATATAAACTAACAAAATATTAAGAATAATTAACAACAAAAAAGACTTATAATTAACAAAAATAACAAATAATTAACAACTAAATCTCATATTAATTGAAATACTTAACAACACTTAAATTTTTTTTTTATTAAACCACAAACATACCCATAATTCATAACAACAAATATACACATAATTCATAATATCTAATATACCCATAATTCATAAAAAAACAATTACAAACCAAAAATTGAAATTTGTAACATAATTAACATAACTAACTAACCCGAGGCAGCGATTTAGATTGGCTGACTGACCAGATTCCCTGCACAAATTCCTGAAAATATTCTAAAAAGGGCTACGCTTTTCTTTTACCTAAAATGTTGTCTTGGACAACATTTTCTCCTGACCCACATTAATCCTCCTAAATCCAGCCCCATGCAAAACGTTGCCTTGGGCAGCGATTTTGCATTAGGTAAAATGCTGCCTGAAGCAGCATTTTTAATCCGAAGCTAAATTAGCTTATTTTTTAAATTAATTTCTAAGCCAGCTTATTTTTTAATTTTTTTTTTAAAAAAAAATCTTAAAAAAAAAAAAAAAATCATTCTCTGTAATTCTAGCTCTATATATAACCCTGCAATAGATTAACTATGAAATGAAAGTGACGGTTTACCTCAAAAATTAGAAAAAGAAAGTGACGGCTAATTCTTTAGCCTTGTTCATAACTGTTCAATTTGGCAAATGGATGAATATCTCCAAGGCCCGCACCCACCATAATTTCGTCTTAGTACTCAATGTACTTAGCTTAGTAAACTGTGAAACTCTTTATATACTTGTGTAGTCGTCTAGTTATAATAACTCTTGTAAATAGCCTGATTGATTTAGTTTCATGGCCAAGTTAATGTAAAGGAATAGTTTCAGCTAAAATCCAGCTTCCCCTCAATAGTTTATTTCTTAGCTTGTTAGTTGTTTTAGTGTCATGGATATGCAAGATTTCAAAGACTGTGACAGCAATCCTTCCAGGAAAAAATCTCTTCCTTTTAAAATATTTGTATGCAAATATTGTGGAAGAAAATTCCTGAATTCGCAAGCATTAGGGGGTCATCAGAACGCGCACAAAAAGGAGAGACAAGAAGCCAAAAATCATAACCAAGAGATGAGATCAATGATGATGATGGCGAATTTCGGGGTGCCTTTGATGCCCTACTCTATTATTCTGCCCCATGGTGCAGTGCAGCACCAGAACACAGGAGAGAAAGTGTTATTTCCCGGGGCTGCCTACTCCTCCAGCAGTCTGACTCTCAATCCCAGCATTCAGCAGTATCCTGTGAGTAACTACTGTTGGCCAGGGTGTTATCGCCTGGATGATGGAGCATTGAATCCTCATACAGCAGAGGTTGCGAACCATCTTCAAGGCGCTGTTGGTGATGATCGTCATAGTGGACTGAAGTTAGAGTTGCCTGACCTCAACTTGGACCCTCCTCTATGACTATGACTACTAACACTCCCTTTCTTTCAATATATAAGGCAAGTTTATCCATTTTTCATGAATTATAATATGTGAGTCACTTTAATGTGTAAAACCGATCGATCAATTACTTTATGCTATATCTATTACCTGTATGTATCTAAGTTACTCCATTTCTTTAGCGAGTGGTCAATTTTAAAGGAAAAATATCAAATTTATATCTGATATATGTGAATAGAAGTTAAAGGAACAATGTAAAACCTAAAGTCAACTAATTGGCTCCATAAAAAATAGTAAGAATTTATTTAATTATATTTTCTAATAGTATAATTTCATATTCAATTAGTACAACTTTATTTTAAAATAATATAATTTAATTTTTAAATATTATAACTTTTTAATTCTAAATAGTATAACTTTATGAAAAATGAAAATAAAATATTTTTATTACCTTGATCTACGAAAAGTAATTTGTATTAGATAAAATTTGGGGAGCCTCTTTTAAAGTATTTAAAATGGCTAAATATAGAAAAAGGTCCCATACCCAAGTGATTGTTGTTGACATTTAAAGTTGTGTACGAAGTATTTTAGTTCAGTTCTTTTTCCTATGCTAATAGATCACTCTACGTTAAGGCTTACCTTCGTCTTGAAGAGGTCATAGCATGGATCGATGGAGTCCTTTTATTTGGATGTAATACCGTCTGTTCTTGCGGACAAAGATGCTCTTACATGATATAATAGCTACTGTTTTCTCACGTCAAATTTTTTATAACCCATATACAATTCACCTAATGTTGTATGTTTTTTTTTTGGCTTCAAATGATGTATGAGTATGACTATCAATTAATAAATTTTATATTTATCATTGACGAAAGGAAAAGATTCAATTGATGAAGGGATATGCAATGAGATTTTTATTCAAGAATCTAGTCAATGCATGAAGTGCTTGTGGAAGATTTTTTTCCCTGTATTTTTTGATAAATGCATGCAATTAAAAATAATTTTATTTATTTTGTAAATTAATTAGTTAAATTGTTTTATCTGTTACTAAAATTAGAAAATTGGAAAATTAAAACGTTAATACTTCCTGTAGTTGGCCGAATGGACTATTTAAGACAATTGTCACAGTCCTTAGAATTATTTATGAGTTACGCTCCATAGGGTTTATCAAGAAAAATTTATAGGATTGTTGTTGGATTTACAAGGGAATTTTTATAAGTTAAACTCACCTTATATTAATAAGAGATAAAATTCATTATTTTAAATTTGACTATACTATATATGTCTAGTGGAATATTTTTCTACTCACTATATTGAAGTTGGTTTTCAGATAAGACTATGAATTCTATATGACCTAATTTTTCATTGAATATAAGTTATATAAAAGAGTCACTAGCCTAGGGGTGTGGGAGATTTTTGGAAAAAAAGGTTATTACTCTACTTTATACTCATTTTAGGTCTATGTTCTTTTGAAATATTTCAAGGATCTTTGGTATGCAATGGAAATTTATGGATTAAATTTATTAAAAGAATTGTTCTTGAAATAAATATTTTATTTATTATGCGCATATATATACTCAATTTTATACTAATAAGTATTTTCTTTTTGTTTTAGGTTTTTCCTATTCATTATTATGAATAGTTTGATGCTTTGGAGTGATTGCAATAATAACATCTGCATGAAGCTGTTATTGAGTGCAAATTGTTCGCAGCTTTAGTATTGATGTTATATTTAATTTTTCTAGTTTTGGGAACTTATTATTCTTCTTAACTACTCATTTTTAAGTATTTAATTACATTTCCACTTACTCATTTCCACTTACTCATTTCCACTTGATATTTGTGGTTTAATTAGTAGTTACCACCTTACATCATCACACGACAGTAATATCTTTATATTTCTTTAAATATTTTCAATGGAGGAATATGCGGTGTTACATATTCAGTTAAACATACTTCATAACCCTATGAAACAAGTTAATAATGCAACATCACTCACCAATAAACTGAAATGCTCCTTCGAGCTAAACTTGGGTTAATCAATTGAGGACAAAAGGTTTTGAATGTGGTTAATATGAAAGAAAGGGCAAAGACTCAACATAGGGGATCAAATGGAAAGTCTTGTCTTCTAAAATCAACGTAGCACTGCTCCTAACAAAAAGTGTGCCTTCTATCATGCTCATCACACAATTATACAGCTAGCCATACCAATATCACATCAAGATCAAGATTAGTGTCAAATCAGGAACTAATCACACAAGAAGAAAATAAATAAGATATAAATCAAGGCTCAAATCCTTACAAGATAAACTCTTCCCTGTTCCAAACAATAGACAATAAGGCTCAAAAACTCAATTTCGAATTATGCCAAGAAATCAGAAAAGAAACCAAGAGTTTGCAATGACTAGTTTCAACAATCACAAGTTTCGAAAATTTTTAACCATAGGGCATAAGGAAATATACTTAGTCAAAGAATCCAATAATAACATCTAGGGAAAATAAGAAACATACTAACGACTAATTTTTTATTTTATTTTAAGAAAGCAATAAAGATAAGTATCCCTCCCCCAAGCTAGATGAAACATAATGTTCTCATGTGAAAATGCATAAAACTATGAGAAAGGGACAGAGGAAACTTACTCAATAGTAGCTTCGTCTTCTGAAGAGGTGGCTAGGGGGTATGAGTGTGCTACTGGGTTGCTTGAGTGCGTGAGTATGTGTGAGTCTTTCACCCTTTTTGCCTCACTTTTCTAATTTTCAGATTTAATTTTTTTTGAAAAATTAGTAGAAACACCCATCGGGCGATGGAAATCCATCGAGCCAATCAGATTCTCACCATATATAAGAAGGTCAATCTATCGGGCGATGGAAAACCATCAAGCCGATCAAAATTTCTTTCCATGCATTCAAAGATGAATCCTTCAGGCGATGGAAAACCATCGAGTCGATCAGATTTCCACTATTTTTTTCCGAAAATCGATCCATCGGGTGATGGAAAACCCTTGGGCACCAGAAAATCGTCTTTTCCTTCGAAATTCGATCCATTAGGCGATGAAAAACCAATGGGATGATAAGAATTTCACCCCTTTTCCCAAAAATCGATCCATCGGGCTGATCAGAATTTCACCCTTTTCCCAAAAATCGATCCATCGGGGGATAAAAACTATCGGCTGATCAAAATTTCACCTTTTTCCCAAAATCGATTTGTCGGGCGATGGAAAACCATCGGGCGGATCAAATTTTCCCTATTTCCTCGTACACAGACAATGACAAACACACATTTTTAGCTCTTTAGGGATCTAAAATAAAATAGAATAAAATTAAAATAAAAATTGAATTCAAGTGAATCCAAAAATTAAAATAAAACAACTAATACTAAAATTAAAGATAAACAAGAGTTAGAAATTTGGGTTGCCTCCCGAAAAGTGCTTATTTATGGTCGTAAGCTAGACCGTGTTTTCATATGCTCAATGTGAATTGGGGTCATGGAAGTTGATCTCTTCCACCAACCCAACTAAGTCTCCTTCATAATAGTGCTTAAGATGTTGCCTGTTGACTTTGAACTTCTCACCCTTATTGTTTTGAAGCTCAATAAACCTAAACTTACTCGTTGTTGGGACAATGAATGGACCACTCCACCTAGACGTCAACTTTCCAGGGAAAAGATGTAATGTACAAATTAATAATAACGCTTTGTCACCCACTTGGAAGTCTTTCTTCACAACTTTCTTATCGTGCCAGCTTTTAATCTTTTTCTTGTAAATCTTAGCACTATCATAGGTTCCCAAATGGAACTCATCTAATTCATTCAATTGAAGTAATTTCATTACCTCTTTCTTGACTACCTCCTACGTATTAGGATTCAATCTCTGTTGACCCTGTATGCATGGTGTATGATTTTTCTCTGAATGAATGTGATGCATACAAAAATCAGGACTAATACCAGTCAAGTCATCAATAGTTTAACCATTGTTATATCTTAAACCCACCCCACCCCACCCCTTCAGGATTGGTTGTAAATCTTTACTTTTATATAAATGAAAAATGTACTATTTACAAATTAAAAATAAGTACATTTTATCGGGTTTTTAATAAAAAAAATTGTTAGATCCAAAACTCAACTATAACCAAACATAAAAATACAAATCAAACTCAACATAACTTAATCATAGAGTTGATCTAATATTTTCTTAGACTAAATTATTTATAGATTTCAAAAGGTTAAAAAAAATATTGCCATATTGAAAGTATTAAAAAAAGTGAGATTAACCTTTTTTTTTAATAGTTCGTATTGTTTGAGATTTAATATGGAAATATTATTGAAGATATAAAAAACTTTATTCTAGAAAAAAAAAATTACTACAAATTTTTTTTATCCGTTATTAGGAATACTTTTGTTTTAGTCAAGTTTATAGGTAACTTTATCATAAAAATCGAAAGAAAAAACGAAAAAATATTTTTGGCGGAAAATTTTACTCTCTAGGGTTGTTTTTAGTACAAAAGTAATCACCCCATTGAACTCGTCTAATATTCTAAGTCATTTTTGGACAATTAAAAAAAATTCAAAGTAATTATCCCATTTAATTAAGGATATGCTATGATTTTATAACTCAAATATTTAGGATCACCAATCATTGATTGCCTAACAATTTTGCCTAGACATATGACAATAGTAAATAGATTTATGGGTAAGTTTTAAGGATATGTTATGATTTTATAAAATTCTCAAATATTAGAATTATCAATCATTAAATACGATATTTTTGTCTACGCGTACGAAAATGGTAAATAGATTTATGGGAAAGTTGTAAATAACTACCTTTTGATTTACCACTTTTATGAAGGACCTTTTAAGCCCATTTATTAATTAATCTTTTTCACCCTCCATTCCAATTATACAAAAGTGTTAAACTAAAAGATTGTTGTGAACAAAATATGGAACTTTTAACTAATTACCATGTAAATACATGGCACCAAATAAGTTTTTGCTACATAGAGAGAAAGGGTGCGCATATTAAGTAGCTAAGATTGAGAAATGAAGGAACCATCTCTAGGCATATTATGAAATCTTCAAATTAGGAAGACATTTATACATAATAATATATTAATCACCATGCACGTGGCTTGTCGAAAAAGTATATATGCATGATTTGATTTGGTAGTAACAAGTAGCTAAAAAGTACATAGTACCAAACAATCGTATTTCATTTTCATATATATGCAATGTATGTTGCAGCTAATTTCCAATTTCCTTGGATGAGCTACGGAAGAGTACATGCAGAACGGACCTAGTTGGACCGGGCCAAAGGAGATACATAACGGGTCAAGTTGGTCGGACTGTCCAAATAGAGTATAATTTTTATCTATAAAAGGTGATAGTTTACATGTATCACCGTCAGTCTTTGGTAGTGGACCATCGGTAAGTAAGTAGAAATAATTCATTACCTGATAATGTTTAAAAGTTTTGAAAACTATTGACCCGTTATTGACCCATTAAAAACTCAATAAAACATGACCCTTTAAGAGACCGACCCATTATTAAATAGATCCTTTTACAAACGGACTGGTTAAGGGCTCTTAACGGTTTAACGGGGCTCCTTCTATTTGAACAAGTCTAATTTGAAAGAGAAATAGTAGACATACAACATTAAACGGTTGATGCTATTGCAACAAACTCAAATTAAAGAAAACAGGTTCCATTGGGGAGACCTATGAAGGTGGTTATAGAGGAATCTTGAGTTACACAGTACTGATAAGGATGACACTTGGGCTACCTATTTTGGCATTACCTTATTTTGGATTTGGAGGTGGAGAAATTATGCGGTGTTTGATAGAAGGAAGGATATACTTGTGGAATATATTGCTTTTCTTCACATTTGTTTTGATGAAACCCGAAGAGTGTTTTCTAAGGAGCTAGACATTTCTAATCCTAATAATCAGAGGAAATAGGAAGACTTTATCAGATGGGTCGCTCTACTTGAGGATTGGTATACTTTGAATAGTGATGGTGCAGCAAAAGGAGCTCCAAGTTCAAGTGGTGGAGGAGCTATTATTAGAGACAGCTTGGGCAGTATGATTTAAGCTTTCTCAGCCAACTTTTGATGATGTATAACTTTCAAAGCAGAACTTATGGTCCTTGTAAGAGGTCTAGCATTGGCAAAGGAAGTCCAAATCAGTAACTTGATAGTTTAGCTTGATAATAAAGCATGTGTGCAAGCTATCACTAAAGCAGTTGATAAGAGGGATGAGTATACTTATTTGGTGAAGGACTGCTGTGAGATTTTGGAATATATAGATGGAGAAATAAAGCTAATGCATGTATATCGTAAAGTTAACTGAGTTGTGGATTGGCTCGCCAATAAAGGAGTTCTTTAGAACTCTAGAATTAGCTTCCTTGAGGAAGCCCCTGGATCTTGGTAGGATTTTAGAGGAAGATGTTAGAGGCGTAGCCTTTCCTTGCTTGATTTCTAGCTAGTTTGTTCTTGTTTTCTTTTTCGTTATTTGCTTCGTTTTCTTGGTTTGTAGCAAAAAAAAAAAAAAATTATTCAAATTAAAGAACTTGCCAAACTATTCGTACAGTATGAGCTTAATGACAAACATCTTCAACATAAAGAGATTCTCTAGAAGAAAAAATCAGATCCCAGTCTTGTTCAAATGATAAGTGTTTACTGTCCCCTACTCCTCATCCTGAGATCCACACCAATCTAAAAACAAACTACGGTCTCAAGAAGAAGTTATACAAGTCCATTTACATGATCTTTGTTCCACAATCTAATAATTTATTCGAGAAAGTTAATGGACCACCTTATATATATTCATATGGGGTTTGTCTTCGTTTTTGCCGATGGAAGGTCAGGTGCTTTAGAATCTTAACAGACCAAACTTTAGTAGGATATTAACTTTTTCTTTTTTCATCGGTGGTACTTAAGTGTGTAGTTTAAGAGTTACGACCTGTCTAATTAGAGTGGAGGATCTTTTTCTTAAATTCGCCCGGGCCCCTTGATTATGGGTACAGTGTACACTTTAAATAAACACTATCTATTTTTTTGGACAGACTCCAGCAGGTTTTCTGTATGAAAATGGACTTGAAAAGCCTTCTTCGTCGAATTCCATTTAATGACAATAAAGTTGGGTTACGAGTTTACGACAAGATTTCATATCAGACTTAACGGCAATAGCTACTGCCTTCTGCCTTGTGCTTTGAATAGTAAGGCCAAGGAAGTACAGTATCGTTTCCTTAAGAGGATATGTTTTAACGCCTCACGCTGTGAATGGCCATTTTTAGTTGTTAATGGGCCCGTCCTACTTAACCATTGAATACGCATTAACTTTTTCTATAGGAAATTATATGGAAATTGTTTAGGATAATTTCGACGTCAAGTGTCTCGATCACCTTCATAATTATGGTTAACGATCAAGAAATAAAGCATAAAAACGGGAGGGCGTATTATTAGTGTTTTTGCATTTGGCCAATATATGTTGTACATAAGATCCGTGGCTTTTTGCTTATAGACATAGCTCAACTACCCGTTTACATTATTAACTCTACAATAAGACAAAGCTCAATCTTAATTCCATTTACATTCCATCAGCTTCCCTTCATTAGTTACCATAATACTATACTTTATTGTTCCTTTAAATCAACCATAACTGTTGGACAACATGTCATCGATTTGGACTCGATACTTTATTGGACTCCAACTCACTTCAATGAATCATATCATGCCCAAGTCATTACGATAACTTTCCTATTTTTTGGGCCATAACAATTTCCCTTAAAGTTTTGCCTCAATTTTCTTCCTAACGAATAGAGGGATCAGAAATATTTACAATCATCCATAGTTCCCAAAGTTATGTTCTTTGAATTTTTATGTCAATTGTTTAGACCTACTTGTCATAAATAATATTTCTCAGCCTAAACCCCTTAATTCCAATTTTGAATAGTCGTGTTAGGTACGCTTTTTCTATCTTCATCTTATCTGTAAATTTTATCTATTTTCACCGCGGTTAAAAAAAAGTGTTTCTTCTAGAGGGAAATCGAATTCCCTTGTAGATTTGTCGCTTGAAAATGTTTTCTTTTTAAGTCCTAGATAATACTCGACTCTTAGTATGCTCGTTCTTGTCTCTAGTCATCTAATGAAGTCGATAGCCTTAGAGAGGCATTCGATCTGTTTCTCGGATCATGTCATCTTTAAAATCCCAATTGAGGAAGCAAGAGTTAAATGGGCAGCACCTAGGTGGATCTGCTTCTACGAATATCCATTTAAGATAAGATATACCTTCCCATTCTCTCCTTTAGTAAGAGAAGAGTTGTGCGTGATAGGTATCAGCCCTTTCCAAATTATGCCCCAAGGCATGGAGAACACTGAGGTTTATAGACTTATTAGTTTCACGCTTAAGCATAATATTTGGTTTGGAAGACTTATTTTTCTTATGAGATTTCCACTCATGGAATGCGAGGATTAAACTTCAAGTAAAGAAAGATAAAGAGCATTTGTTGAAAATTGGATGAACACTTACAAGAGGGGATGAGATGAATTGGAAGTGTAGTTAATTAAAAACTTTTTGCGAATTAAATTGAAAGTGTAAGTTAATTAAATTTTTTTTTTGTGGAATTAAATTGGAGCTTGTAAGCAGAAAGAAACTAGACAAAAGAAACACAAAAGATTTTAGCGAGGAAACCTTTTGTGCCCAACTCAAACGGAACACGAGAGATTTTAGTGTAGAGTTATTTTCCTTTCTCAAATGTTCATAGGTTAAAAGCAATTTTTTTATCTATCAATTTAAAAATCCGCCTTTGAACATTAACTCTTATATTATTTAAATAGTTAATGTGATTTTTAGACACAAAAACAAACTTTTCACTATGAGCCTTTTTAAGACAAAATTCCTCTTAATGATCCAAAATTTCTTTTAACACATATGCAAGTTTTTCTTTAGACATAGAGTTAAAATAGGAAATACTTATTTGATTTTCAACACTGAAGGTGTTGGTATACTTGAGAATTATCATCAAAATAATCTTGGTACACTTTGCTTTTGGTAGTTCCTCTCCTTTCTTAAGTTTCTCGTATGTGTTCATGCCTACGGAAACTTTACTATTCAAGGTGTCTTGAATTTGTGAGTTCTGGCACTGATACCAATTGTTGAATGTGATGAACACTTACAAGAGGGGGTGAATTGAAAGAGTAAGTTAATTAATAAACTTTTTGCAAAAACTGAAACTTGTAAGCATAAAGGAACTTGACAAAAGGAACACGAGAGATTTTAGCGTGAAAACCCTCTATGCCCAACTCAAAGGGAAAAACCATGACCCACTCGAAATTTCTCAACTCTTTTCACCAATAGGGTACTCCTCGATTATAATCTATTAGCTACTCTCAGCTCAAGTTCCACTCGGAATCGAAGTTCCTTTTAGCAATGACTCCCTCAAGTCAAAGCGCTCTTTCTTGCTCTCTCTTTCTCTTTTCCTCTTCTTCCTCATAGACTTAACTCTGAGTCTATACAAGATTCCTCAACCTTGTCACCCTTATATTGTACAACACAGTACCACGAACTCTGACAAGGTTCCTCAACCTTATCACTCTAGTACAACTCAATACTATGCATACCCCTAGTACAATTTAGTACTCTGAACACCTTAGTACGTACAACTCAGTACTATGCACTCAAAGATTACAGCTCAATAGATAACTTATATAAGGATTATAGAGTTTGGAACAATGATGACTACTTTTTAGTCACTAATTATAACCGCAAGTGCACGGCTGTTGCAGTATAATTATGAGTCGTCCTCTAGGAAGCTAATATAGGGTCAATTTAGCTCAATTTTACTAGATTACGCTAGAAATGAGTCGTTTAGTGAAACTAATAACTAAGATTACAAAGATTAAAATATGTTATCGATAAGAGAAAAGCCTAGGATATTAATATATCCCCACTAACATGCATTAACCTTCATCAAATACACCAACATCAATGATCAAATCAAACAACCATTCAATTATCCTAACCTCAACTTTCGCTTCTTGATTAGTCTAATTGTATTAGGTATAGCCCTCTTAATTTCAGCTCTCACTTCTTGATTAATTAGCAAATATCATTAAGACAAAGGAAGTAATTAATCTCAGCCGTCGCTTCTTGACTAATTAAACCAATGACTTTAACTTAATGATCAATTTTAACAACCTAATAAATCAACCTTAATTTGACATTGAGTTGATACAAGAATCAACTTAACACATGCTAGGGTTCATATATTAACATCCTAGAAAAGAAACTACTCACTAATCATAATTAAAGCCATATGAACAATAATAAAATCAAGCATAAATATAAAAATCATAAAACTATAAGGGAATTAAATTAAATAACAAAGAGACATGAATAAATAAACACAAATAAAATCAACCAAAGAAAAACTAGAGAAAACTTACTTGAGAATGAAATTGTTGATGAAACTAGGAATGAAATTTGATTATTCAAGAGTAATAATATTTTTGAGAGAGAATTACAAAAACAAAACCATAAAACTAAAACTTAGAAAAAGAGAGAAGAGAGGAAGAAGAGAGGAAGAAGAGAGGAGGAAGAAGAAAAGCCAAAACCTCTAATACTATAATATAGAATAATAGAAACTCCTCAAGAGTTAAACCTAAAAACCCTAACATGAACTAACCTAATCTTTAATTAAAAATAAATTCCAAATTTTAGGAAAATAACAAAATAAAAAATAAAAAATAAAAATAAAAAGAAAAGAAAAGGAATCCCCTTCAATTAGGGGTGTTCAAAAATACCCGACCCGGTTGACCCGACCCGATGACCCGACAAAAAACTGTCGGGTTTTTTTAAAAAAAATTTGCCTTTTCGGGTCGGGTACCCGACCCGGTAAGAATTATACTAATCGGGTCGGGTCACGGGCCGGATAAATTATAATCGGGTACCCGGGTACCCGATATATATTTTTTTTAATTAATTTTTTGTTGAACATTGTACTTTATTTTTTTTACTAATTGGGCAAGTTGATACTTTGCAAGAAGACAAGAAATATTAGGCAGAGAAGGGGATATTTCCTCGACAGTTTTGGAGTTGCTCATCACTTTCAGTACTATGGTTATTTAAAATGATGATGTAGCACAGAAAATTTCAAGCTAGCAAAAACTAATATTTATTTTATATTATTAATAAAAAAGGGTTAAAGTTGGGTAGTTTTACGTTAGGACAACAGATGAATTGACCTTATATGAAGTATAAGGAAAACATTATTGTTTTGATTTAGAATGTTTGTTGTATTTCCGAGAGGCCAGGTAAATGGTTGTGACAGTGTGACATGCCATCCAGAAGCCTCAATTGTATTTATATATGTGATAAGAGTATACTGATTTTTTACCTCATATTTTTGTACGTTAATTTTCAATTCATACCATATAAGGGCAATTTTTTTAACTTTTTAAAAATAGACAAGTTTTCCAAAATACAAAAACATGGTTGAAAGGCTTTTATAAAGAAATTGACATTACTATGTCTCATATATAGACAATCTCCTCTAAAATATCCATACAAAATCTGCACCAAAACTTATCCGTCTCTTAAACTCTAGTCCTAGAGTCATTAGCCTTAATCTTATACCAAAACTTCTGTTGTACTTGACGTATTGGACTCTTGACTATTGGCCTCAACAAAATTGATTTCAAAGTATAAAAAATGTATAGTGCTTCTCACTATTCAAAATTAGATTTTTAGCAAAAAAAAAAAAAATAGTCATTAAACACAAGTTTTTAGTAAAAAAAATAATAAAAATAAACCGGATACCCTGTGACCCGACCCGGTTAAAGCGGGTACCCGCTAAACGGGTACCCGCTTTAACCGGGTCGGGTCATGGGCCGATTTTTGAACTACCCGGTATATCGGGTACCCGAAAATCCGGGTACCCGGTAATGAACACCCCTACCTTCAATAGTGCCGTGAAGCTTAAAGTACTTCAATATTTGTTTTCCCTTTTTTGCCGTGACTTATCTTCTTTCTTTCTTTCTTTTTTCTTTTTTTTCTTTTCATTTCTTTTGGGCTAATTTTCTTTTCCACTTTCTTTGGCCCAATTTCCACCATCAACTCAATGCTAGCTCCACCATATTTTTGTTATTGAAATGCATTTATACTAAAAAACCTTAAAAATTAGCAATAATCGATATAATTAAAGCCGAAATATAATTAGGGACTTTTAGCATAAATTCAGTTAAATAAACCCGAAATCACTCGAAACTCACCCAAAAGGAGTTTGAATCAATACCGAAAAGTACAATTAAATGTACTTATCAAACAAGGATTTAGTTTTTGACAAACTAGTGTAGAAAATATTTTCTCTCAGATTTCTCTCAAGAAAATCTGTTAAAATGTAGGCTGATTGTACAGAAAATAAGCTTTAAAGAACGTTTATCTATAGAGTTTTACAGAATTCTTGGCTTGGCCCAAATTCTCCATGATCTTCTTGATTTAAGGAAAATATCCCATAAAATTAGGATTCCTCCTTTAAATCAAATTGACCGTGAGAGAGTCCTTGCCATATAAATCATTTAGTTATATTAATTGCAAATCCACTACTTTATTTCACTAAATGATGTATGTTCATTCCCAAACATGTCAAAAACTCATTACTAGGTGTCAAGGTGTGTGCTCAAAATATTTCGTTAAGCAACATACTATACTTGAGTACATGGGTCTACGAGAAAAACAAACATCCTCTTTCACGCCAATGTTTCTTTTTCTTTTATTGGTTAAGCACCTGGAGGTAAAATTTTGTAGCGTACTCCTTACTCCTCGCTCCTTACTCCTTACTCCTTACTCCTTAGTAGAATAGGAAGTGTCTCGTGAAAGAGTAACAGTACCTGGGAGAGTTCTTTTCATGAATTCTTGTCAATGAATCTATCAAATTAATGGGCATGAATAGTAATGTAGATTGAAATTGATGTTGACCTCCACTCTGCTTTGTATTCTTTTTGTTTCTTTCTTCTCCAGTTTATGACAAGCATTGGATACCCACTTCTTCTTGATGCTTAATTATTCCCTTTCTCATTTATCTTTCTTAAAATCAATGTCACATCACTAGTTAAAATCACACTATCTATGCGAAATTTGATTCTGAATGGAATAACTACCATCCCACTAATTTTAAGAACTTAAAATGAAACCTGGTGAAATGGTAAAACTACTATTCAAATAATCAGTCCAAACAAACACTCTTCTATATATGGACGATCTGGAAGTTCAAGTAGATCTCTTATGGTCATTATTTTAGTCATGGGTTCACATGATAACGAAATATGAATTTCACACAAACTAGATCATAAGTTTGCTGATTTAGTACCCTTGAGATTGAACCTGAAAGACAACTACTCTACTTTCAGACATATCCACAACAATAATAACAGATGGATCAGTATGATCACTCATTCAATGCCTTCAGTTATTTCTTTCTTTCATATGTTTCACACGGCAAATGGAAGTGGCATCTTCTTACTACCGCCTCTCTTTTTCCTTCTTAAAAGACTCTTAAAAAGTCCACCTGATGTAGCTTGTGGTTTCTGATACGGTACAATAGCCAAAGAACCCATAGCAGTTTCATTGTTAATCTTTGCGGCAATGGTACAAGTGTTGAGTGAACCGAAGTTGTTGCCGGTACATATTATTTCCTTAGTTTTTGGTGATTCCAGCTGATCAGTTTCAGTATTGTCCTCTGCTTGCATTTGGTCCAGCAGAGAGGACCGTTGACATGTTACCTTGTTTTCACTTGGTGGAGTAGAGGTAGCCACTGGACCACTCTTAGTTGGAGTGGACATGAATTTGTCGGAAGCCACAGCATCCCGAGATGAGGCCATTGCCTGCAATTGCTTCCCTAATTGTAAAATGGTTTCTTGGCACTCTGCTAGCTTCTCTGAAGCTGCTAAAACACCCCGTTCCTGCAGGCCATTTCACATTTCAGTCAGTGGCGGTGCCAGGATTTTTCAGTTATGGGTTCGGAAACTACCAAAAAATATATATACCCAACGACACACTTGCTGGTTTTACTACACTTATCCGACAACTTTGAAAACCTTAAAGTAGCTCAATTTAATTAAGGTCATACATATAAGATAATTCATTCCCGTTCACAATCATTTCTGCAAATTATATTACTAATGTAATCAGATTTATACCCTATTATTATTCAGCAGTTCGCAATACACTCTACACTTGCACCCACATAATCAAACACCCCCAAAAAGGCCAAAATACATTGCAAACAATAAAAATACTCAATGCTGATATCATAGATAAGTAAGATACTAAAAATAAGCACAAATTCACCAACATGCATGACAATATGCACAAATTAGATAATTAATACATACGAAGTAATTCGTACTATCAACTTATACATACCTAGTGTCGCCATTTGTACATTGAGATGGGTTTTAAGCTTAATGGCTTTGTACAACTGAAAACTTGGCTAATTAGCTGCAATCACCCAACAACGGATATCTAACACCATCATGCTTCTATGCTTCGCAGAATCATAGAATCACATCACCAAAACTTAACCACCCACTTACTCGCTACATCTGGAAGGGTATCCAACTAAGAATTTAATCTAGAGTCTAGATAAATGGAAATTGTACTCATGTTATATCACAAAAACTAACTTCTAACACCCACACAATTTTTTAGCAGATTTAGGCAAAAATTGAAATACTTTGTAAAATGATACATGTGCATGTTTGATTTTCTGGCAAGCCATCCATAGTAAGACAACTTCCCACTCCTTGAATTCATAATCCTTGAAATGCATAACCACATATATTAATCATATTATGAACTTCATCACTCACAGCAAAGATGTTCAGCGACTTGAATCTGGCACAAGAAGAACTGATGCAAAAGTTCTAATCCAAAAACTATCCAAAAAACCAGAAAAATACCAACATAATTTAATAAATTAACAAAACAAAAAATACCTCAAAATTGTCAAACAACCCAATTCACAATAATTCAACATTTCAAATGGACTGTTGACCTGTTGTGCATGAGTTGTATCCTCCATGAGTGCGTCGTGGAGGACGGTGGCGACGCCGCGACGGAAACCGTGAAGGGTAGTGTACTAGGGTAGCTGGGTAAGACCGTAAGTGGGTAGGGTTTTGCCGGTTGGAGGTTTTCAAATGGTGAGCTAGTATTATATATAAGATTGTATATGTTGTAAAAAATATATAAGGGTTTTTTTTTTCTAGTATGGGTTCAGCTGAACCCACTAAACCCATATTAGATCCGCCCCTGATTTCAGTTCACAATATGATCAAGAAGAATAGAATCTTTCTTCAGAAAAACCCAAATCTATATGTAGGAATGAGTTAGCACAAGACTCTAATACTTGGAGTCGGTTATTTTAGAGTAAATAGAAGCATAACAGAATTCTAAGTTAGTTAGGACAAGTTGATATAAATAGCCAAAGTTGTAAACAGATTGAACATACCAGAATATACAAAATCAAAATCCTTTCTCCAGCATGTGTTCTTATACTTTCTCATACAAACTTAACCAAATCAACCAAGCAGATATCAAACCGGTTCTTCTTGGTATAAGAGCAATTGGAGAACCGTCGGTTTTCTGCTGGAATTTGAAGCCTCATCATATACCAAACACTCACCTAATACCATGGACTCAGACCCATCCATAACTCTAACCCAAGTATTGCAATTGATGCAACAGCTAAATGCAAACAAACCTGGCCAAGAAAATGGGGGTGCCTTGGTTTTAATCTCAGAGAAACTCAACAACCATAATTATTCTAAATGGGCCAGGCTGACTGATGCATCTGGCAATCAGAGGAAGCGACTGGCTCAATGCCAGGCCTCCTTCCCCAACTTCCCAAGAGTACAACCAATGACTCCAACGAGACTTGGCTGTGATTTCTTGGATTATCGAGAATATCGGGTCTAAGTTGGTAAATCAATTTCTTGATTTTCCAACAACAAAAGAACTCAGGGATGGAATTGAAGCAGTGGAGGTAGGGATGAACTTCAGATATTTTATCTGACAATCAAAGCTAACACCATTAAACAAGGAACAAATCTAATAGAAACCTACTTCAGCAAAATCAATGCAATTTAGAAGGAAATTGACAAGAGAAACGCCAATCCCATGAAATGCACCAAAGATATGACGGCTTACAACAAAATAATCCAACAACACCGCCTCTACCAATTCTTGGCAGGGCTCAATGACGACCAAGAACGAAGGGACATCGTCAATCAAGACCCGATTCCATCACTCGAGATTGCATATAACACAATAAGGAGAGAAATTGCAAGGAGGGAGATAATGAGGAAGACAACCTTACCTAACTTACCTCAAGCACCGGAGATTCAAGGAGTGGGAAGTAGGCTCTCCACGCAAAATCGGTTAGGTGGACCATCATCACAGCGCATAGCAATTGACAAATCAAAACTGAAGTGTAGTCATTGCGGGGGTTCTCGGCACACCAAAGATGGGTGCTTCAAGCTCATTGGGTAGGTTAAGAACAAGAAGAAGGCAACGAGTAGCACGGAGGAGGCAAGGAAGAGGGGAACAACCTCGGTTGGTATGGAGGCGAAGCTAGAAAGGGAGGAAGAAGCAGAGGTGATAGAGAAGGAACCTAATGGAGTACTTTGAAGAGAGAGAGAAGCCGGCAGGCTCTCCTTGCCTCCCCAAATGCACCTCAGATCTAACCCTAACCCTAACCCTAATAATACACCCCAAAGCCTCGACCCTTCCTTAAACCTAACCCACAAAATTCCATAACCCAAAGCCCACAAAATACCCACCACACCAATGCCCACCAATCCGAACACCAAAAAACCCACCTACTAACACAAGGGTCGTGGGGTGTCTTAACATAGCCTAAGGAAAAATCAAAGCTCACAAAATTAAAACTTGTTTTTTAACCCAAAACCCAAACTTAGAAACCCGAAGAGTAAGTGGATCTTCGATTGTGGTGCCACCGACACAGTAACCAATGACAAAAGTGACTTTTTAGTATTCTCTGAAGCCAAAAAACCCTCATTCAGAATGCAAATGGGGAGTGTATGGATGTTGAAAGAGCCATGACTGTTCAATTCGACCTTCTTTTCTAATTACAAAATTGTCTTTATATTCCTAAATTGTCATATAAGCTACTTTCTGTAAGTCATCTTACTAAAGAATTATAGTGTGAGGTTCTAATTAATTCCGATCTTTGTGTTATACAGGATGCTCGACCGGGATGATCATTGAGCGTGGTACTGAAAAAGACGGTCTATACTTTGTTGACGAAGTTCCTCATGGAAGTGCTACAATCATTGATGCGACATTAGGGTACTTAGAACGACTTTTTCCATCTCTTGCTAAATCTAAAGTAGTCTTAAATTGTGAGTCTTGTTTTCTGTCTAAGCCATAAACACTGTTATTATTCTAGGAGTATTAGTCATAGTGATAAATTGTTTCATCTAGTTCATTCGGATGTATGGGGACCGATAGTCATGACTTCTCGTATTGTGTTTTATTCATTAATGATTGCACACATATAAGATGGGTGTACTTTATGAGACATAAATCTGACGTGTTTAGTATCTTTGTCATTTTTTTCCAAATGATACTAAATTAGTTTAACACAACAACAAAATGGTGTTGCGAAACAAAAAATCGTACCCTTCTCGATATAACTCGAGCAATGATGATAAAATCTTGTGTCCCTAGGTCTTTTTGGCCTAAAGCAATAGCAACAGCAAACTATCTCACTAATCACCTTCCCGCAAAAAAACTTTCGTGTCAAACCCCGTTTATTGTCCTTCAGTCGTTTGTCAACATAACTTTGTTCCATTCCTTATCCCCTCGTGTCTTTGGGTGCGTCATGTACATACTCCTTTCCAAACGAAGTCGGGACAAATTTGAGCCTAGGGCAACCAAATGTGTTGGGGTATGGTACTGGTCAAAAGGGTTATTGGTGTCTAGACCCGACTCTGAATCACCTATATAAAACAATGGACTATAACTTTATTGAAGTTGTCTATTTTTACCCCCAACTTAGATGTCAGGGGGAGAATCTCTTACAGACAATCTAAGTTAGTAAAGAGCACGATCAAAGACGTCTACAGACACAATCCAGACCTTACCATCAGTACCACCACCGTTTGATTCTATTGACGAACATCCTATGACTCAATTTTAGATAATTAATACTAAAAATACCTTATATGATGACAATATGAATGTAGTAAATAAGGTGATACAGGAGGAAGCACAGGAGGCAGCATATTCAGGAGGAACAACAGGTACATGAAAATGAAGCAGGGATAGGAAGGTATCAATTCCTAGCTAGAAGTACACGTAGAATTCCTCCCAAGAAGTTTGATCCTTCTTATGAACCTAGGAGGTCTAGGTATCTAATACAACAAATGACAGAAAGAGAAATGTCTAGCATGGCAGCGACATTCAATACTGCTTTATACTTAGAAAAAATCCCGTTTAATCTAAAGGAAGCACTTGAAGATAAACATTAGAGGAAGGCAATGAAAGAAGAGATCAGTGCACTCACTAAAAACAAGACATGTGAGAGATGTATTATACTAGAAGGAAAAAGGGCAGTAGGATGCAAATAGGTATTCACCATTAAGTATAAGGCAGATGGAAGCATTGAAAGATATAAGGCTAGATTAGTAGCCAAAGGATATACACAAGTGTATGGAATTGACTACTCTGAGACGTTCTCACCACTAGCCAAAATTGACACTAGCAGGGTGCTGTTTTCAATAACAACTAATAAGGAGTGTCCATTACATCAATTTGATGTAAAGAACGCCTTTTTACACGGAGAAATACTAGAGGAAGTACACACGGAGGCTCCTCCAGGGTTTTATGAGAAATTTTTACCAGGAGAAGGATGTAAATTACATAAAGCCTTGTATGGGCTAAAACAATCACCTAGAGCCTGGTTTGGCAGATTTACTCTGGCCATGAAAATATTTGGGTATAGACAGAGAAATTCTAATCATACTCTATTTCTAAAGAAAAATGGAGACCTAACTACTTGCCTGATCATATATGTAGATGATATGATCATCATTAGAGACGACAGTGAGGAAATTTGTAGGTTACGGGAGAAATTGTTTCAAGATTTTGAGATGAAGGACCTTGGAAGGCTCAAATATTTTTTGGGTATAAAAGTACTCAGGTCAAAGAAAGAAATTTTCATATCCTAGCGGAAGTATATATTAGACCTACTAGTAGAGATTGGTATGCTCGATTGCAAATCAGCTGAAACTCCAATGGTGGTATATCATGGATTGAGGATTGATGAAGGAGAGTCTCCAGATCAAGTTCAGTATCAAAGGATGGTAGGTAGACTGATTAATCTATCTCATACACATCCTGATATTGCATATGTTGTTAGGGTAGTGAGAAGATTTATGCATAGACCTCAGATTCAGCACTTTGAAGTAGTTCATATAATTTTGAGGTACTTGAAGGGAACTCCAAGACGTGGGGTTATGTTTAGGGAAAATGGACACTTGAGCCTACAAGTATACACTGATGCATATTTGGCTAGAGACAGAGACGATAGAAGGTCAACTTCTGGGTATCTTGCGTTAGTAGGAGGAAACCTAGTTACTTGGAGAAGCAAGAAATTGAAGGTAATGACCATGTTCAGTGCTGAAGCCGAGTTTACAGGAATTGCAAAAGGTGTTACAAAAGTTCTCTGTCTCAGAAACTCTTATCTGAGCTAGGATTATGTCCAGATGAAGGTTGTGAGTTGTTATGTGATAATAAGGCGGCGATAAGTATATCTGAAAATCTTGTGCAGCATGATTGAACAAAGCATGTGGAGATTGATCAGCACTTCATTAAAGAAATTTTGGAATCTAGAGTCCTTAAGCTTCCATTTGTACGTTCGTGTGAGCAGATGGCAGACATACTCACAAAAGCAGTAGGGGCAAGGGCATTTGAAGATGTATTATGCAAGTTGGGTGTTGAAGATCATATGACCCAACTTAAGGGGGAGTGTAGGAATTTGAGTTAGCACAAGACGGAATACTTGGAGTCGGTTATTTTAGAGTAAATAGAAGCATAACAGAATTCTAAATTAGTTAGGACAAGTTGATATAAATAGCCAAAATTGTAAACAGATTGAACATACCAGAATATATAAAATCAAAATCCTTTCTCCAGCATCTGTTCTTATACTTTCTCATACAAACTTAACCAAATCAACCAAGCAGATATTAAACCGGTTCTTATCTATACTTATCTGAACATGTTTCCCTACTCAAACTTAGTGGTCCTTACCAGGAATTTTGAATATTTTACATAGCCGTACATGTTGTCATGCTAATTGGAGTACAGATATAAGATATGCAGGTGAAAATTAAGTATTTGACAGATAATTTTATTTCGTTCTTGTAAAATATGCAGATGAAATAAGAGTAACTTACATTTCTCAGCTGTTTTTCGTCTTGATTGAGATGTGCCACAGTGTCCACCTTTTGCACCCTGATAGCAGCAGATTTAGTAATTCTAACAGCAGAATCAAAAACTTGAGAATTCACAAAACTGATCAAGGCTCTTGCAAAAGTACACCAAAATCTGCGTTTTGCAAATGCAACAAAGACTGAAGACACGTACCTCTCTAGTTGGACCAGCAAATCAAGGCATTTTGCCTCCAACTCTTCACAATGGTTCACCTTATTCCTCATCTCTTCCTGTAATGATGCAATCATTCTGTGAGCTTCGTCCATCCTAGAATTGGAAGCCAAAAGCTGCGAATTAAGATCTTCATTTGCCATCTTATGATTTTCAAACTGTTCCTGAATCTTTTCCTTATAGTGTTTAGAGCCCTCCACTTCTGATTGCAAACATACAACAGAATTTTCTGAGTTTTGAAGTTGATTTTCCAAGGATTTGCACTCTAACTCAAGTTTTTCAGAATCAATATCTGTTGTCACATCTTTTTCTTTCCTGCTTTCTTCTCTCATATCACAACACAATTCGCTTTTGTTTCCTACTTCAGAAACCTGGGCAGACATTCCCACTTCTGTTTCACTTTCACTTCTTGTTTCATCCCAATTAAATTGCTTTTTTATTTCATCTTTCATGCTGGAGACATCCTGAATAGAGTAACAGTTGTTCACTATCCACTCCAAGACACATGTCATCTCCTGAGTAAATGTTTCAAATTTGGCCTTTCCGTTCATAAAATCATTACAAATATGACGGAAGTTCTGTAAAATAGAAGCTAATTCAGAAGTTCTCCACTGGAAAACACGAACTGTGTAATGACACTCATTCTTTCGGTTTGGTGTTTGTGAGGCATCAGGATCTTCAGATGGGAAACTAATCCCATGAATAATCTCGATCAACTTTGAAATTGATTTGCTCAATTCCTTACTCTCTATTCCTGAAGGTATTGGAACCAACTCTTTTCCAATACTTTCGGTATTTGTGATAGAAGAGTTTTCATTAACTGGCTTGTCAACACAAACTAAAGCCAACTTTTCCATCTCGGCAAAGTCATCCATGAGATGATTCATGTCTGACATTCCAACAGATTTAGATGACCAAGAACCAGCGCAGCTAACTTTATCATCATTGCCAAAATCAGACATTGAGGACAATGGTAGATCATGTGATGATATCATGCTAGTTCTTGCATCCCTTATTAGTTGATCTTTATGAGATTCATCAAGCTGTGCCTCTAATCGTGATAACTTTGAGGCTGTCTGGATATACATGTTTCTAGACAATTGAAGATCATTCATCTTCTTCTGAAGGGTTTCCCTCAGAGCGTTGTTTTCTTCCTCCAACACACAAATTTTCTCATTCAAAAGATCCATCTTTTTTCCAGAGGATTCAGGATAGCTGTCTACTCCATAGTTCAACTGCATGCTACTGACAGAACTTAAGTTGGATTTTCCCCTTCTAGTTCCTGCTGAATCCCTTGCCAGTATGTCTACTTCACTCTTCATCTTTGCCAGAGATGCAGGACCGGGCAACCTCTTTCTTACCAGAAGACGAAGTCTTTGACACTCAGATTCTAGTTTAGCAATTTTCTTTACATTTTCCAAATGTTGTTTATGACTTGCATCAGCTGTTCGACGATTAAATTCCCTCTCCTCATTCCGAATATCAACTTCCTTCTCCAGTACTCGGACTTCATACATCAAAGAGTTGTTGTCTTTCTCCAAGTGTTCCAGTCTTGCCATCAGAGCATTCACCTCAACTTCTGCCTTGCCCTTTTCTTGATTTAGTTCATCAATCAGCTGGTCCTTCAGCAAAACCGCCTTGCAAAGTTGTGAATTTTCTGCACTAAATTTTGCAGTAAGTTTTCTGGATTCTTCTAGCTTCTCTTCTAAATACATCTTGGTCTCCTCAAGTTCCTCTGCTGCCTTCAGCATAACATCATGAATCCTCTGCTCCTTATCTTCTCGAACAAAACGTAGCTGCTGCATGCATTCCTTTAGTGCAGCGTCTAAATGTCTTGTCCTTTCTTCCCTAATTTCTCTCTCATTCAAAACTTCATCCAGTTCTTTTTTTAGAGATAATGCTTTTGCTTCTGCTTTCTCCCATCCTATATTGATCAAGTAAAAAAAATTAGGTCAAATGTGAGGGAGTGAATGAAACACCCGAAATACATTAATTGTGCAGATAGATCAGACCACAGATGCAAATAACCTGCAAGGGCTTCTTTTGCTGTTTTGGAGTGTTTCTTCACTAGATCGTCCTTAGAGTTACACTCGTCAAGGGCTGAAGAAAGTTTGTCTCCCAAGACTTTAAGGTCTCTCTCCAGTTGTGCCTTTTCAGCTAGGAGCACATGAATCTTGCAAAAGAATATCAGAAAATCAAGGATAGCACATATTTTTATGGAATTATGTAGTACTACAGACCTCAATCTTGCTTAAAGAAAGCACTATAGACCTACAAATATAATGGCCACCTTTCTCTGTAAGACTTGTAACTAGAAAACTTCAAATGATTAAGTTTAGAAAAGAAAACATAGCATGCAATGTGGTTTCAATCCCCTTTTTTCTCAAAAAAACACGCCTTTTTTCTTCGCAGAAGGGAAGGTTGTGTTGGCTGTGTTTTGCAAGAATTGCAGTAGTTCATATCAGCAAGGATACTTAACTCTAGAGCCTGTTCACAGATTCTATACCTGTTCCTGATTTCATACTCTTCATAAATAGATGTAATGTCTTAACGAAAATGCAAATTTATTGGGATATAAGCGTAGGAAATTGCATTACCTCTTCCTCATTGCTTTTTGAAGGAAATTCTACTTTCTCAGCCTCAGTGATGGTTTTCTCTGAGGGCTTTTTTCTCCACAGCCATGACTTGTGATCTGTCATCTGACTGGCTCTTCTGGTAACTGATAAGACAGACTATTCAACTCAGTAACATTTTGAAGTTTGACTACAAGTACTAAAGCAGAAGGGTAAACATCATTCACTAAATGATGTACGTTCATTTCCAAACAAACATCCTCTTTCACTCCTGTATAAATGATAAATGTTTTTTTTTTGTTAAGCTCCTAGAGGTAAAACTTTATAGCGTACTCTGGACTCCCCCTCTTAGGTAGAATGGGAAAAGTCTCGACGAAAAAAAAAAACAATGATGATAGAGTAACAGTATCTCAGTATCTGTTCATGTCTACAAGATGTACCTTTCCTGAATTCTGGTCAATGATTCTCTCTTATTAATGGGCATGAATAGTAGATTGAAATTGATGTTGACCTCCTCTTTGCTTTGTTATTCTTTTTAATTTTTACTTTTTTTTTGTTTCTTTCTCTCCAGTTTATGACAAGCATTGGATACCCACTTCTTGATGCTTAAGTATTCCCTTTCTCAAGTGAAGCCCCCTTTTAATAGTGTGGGAGGTGGGTAACAAAAGCAAACAAAGCCCTCTCTTATGGATACACAGACCGTGGAGGCTATGTTGAGCCAAGGCCGAGATAGAACCTGACTCGAACCCTCACACCCAATTTAACATCTCTATGGGGGAGGGGATGACAAGGCTCAATCTCGGGACACGGCTATGGAATTCCGCTCGAGGAAAACAAAAGCTACTGATCACAGAAATTTTAACCTCGAGATTTACTAGTCATTCCTTAATCTATGTAGAACGTAGAACATAACGTCGGATGCCAGATATTATACGAAATTGAGCCCTTTAGCATAAACCAAAACAATAACAGACAAAACACCCCAAATGGAGCCTGGTCAGCCGGTCCAACCTCTTCATCAACCTTTTTCTTTTATTTATTTATTAGAGGACCTCTTCATCAACAATCATTGTCTTTAGTTCCTGAGTTGACATACCCATTGATGCTTGCAAAGGAAAAAGATGACTGACACTACTTTAGACGAAACTCTAAAAATGTCAACTTTTTCAAGGAATCTGTTTTGTTTAGCTTAGGACCAAACTTAGAAAATACTGTATTCCTCATTATTTATTCAAAGCTGATTTCGAGGCTCTTTTAATGTGCAAATATCAAATCTTTCTAACTTTGAAGAATGCGATTTTGTAAAATTCATGCATGTAATAACTCAATACCCAATGTTTTAGACAGACATTTCATAACTCTGCTAAGCAATATACAGTGTTTTGTCAACGACATTCTTCACCTCATTAACTCAAATGGAAAAAGGTATATCAGTAACAAAATCGGCTGGCTCACAGTCACACTAGCTTAGCATGTCTCGTAATTTTAAGTATGATCTTAATCCAAGAAAAAAAAAAAACATGAAAACCAAAAAAAGTAAAGAACATGCAAGTTAGATTCATGAATTCCTCCAAAATTCATACAAGCATCACAAATTCACAATGTACAACAACAATTCCAGTTTTGGAAAGCTGGACCAAGATCAAAGTTTGCATGCTAAATTTAGAAATGAACCAATATAATTAATAAAGATGTTAGTACTACATACCTGTAAATTTCAGGTGTCCCTCACTCTGTCAATCACCGATCAACGCTAGAAAAAACGCAACCACACCTAGAATCCCACTGAAGCAAATAAAGGAAGTGGGGAAGGAAAAGAGGAGAAAAGCAATGCTCAGACTTATGATACAAGAGGTGAGAAAAAAGAGAGGGGTGGTGGTTGTGAAAAGAGAATAGCGCCGACACAATAAAAGGAAAGAAAGGCAAGGCGTGGGAAGGGCAGTAAAAAAATTTAGAGAAACTGAGAAAGGTGGGTGAAGTTTTTTTTTCCTACTTCAAATGTGCAAATTGCTATAGTATTAGTATGTGCCAGTTAGAGATTGCGCTGGCAGTGACTGACAGGAGAATCAAGGGGGTGGGTGTAGGTTTGGTTGGTGAAGGATGCAAATGTTCCATGGCATGGATAAATCCGTATTTTAGTGTGGTTAAAAGAAGGGTTTTTTAGCGAAATCTTGGTAAAAAAAAAACAGAAAAAAAAAGTGAAATGGTTTTCAGAAATACGAAGTGTTGATACTGGATTGAGATTTGATTTTGTTATATTAACTTAATTTGTCGGATTAAGCATAAACTCACAAATATGGAGCATACAAGAGTTGAACTTGGGAGAAAAAGTCCATGGACATTGGATTCGCATACCTACTTACTAAAATGTGTAGTTTAGGAGTCAGGGACCACCTGATTTAAGTAAGGTCCATGCTATAGTTTGGCTAATTTGCCTATGAAATTTTGTAGGAAGGACCAATGTCACATAACCCAACATTACAAATTGAATAAAAATGAAGCCATGCTTGCAACAAAATAAAAGTAGATCAAAAATTCAGCAAATCATGATTAAAAATAGTCTATGTTTTTAATGAAGTGATACCTGAACTTTAATGCCGGGCCCGGTCTTGATTTATGGCTTGAAGGCGTTAATGATGGATGCTTGGAGCTTTCAGAAACAGAAAATAGAAAATTTGATGTTATATTATTATGACTTATGAGAATATTAAAAGATGTTCAAGTAAAATATATAATTCAGCTCCCCAGAAATGTGCATGTACATCAAGAGAGATTGAGTTTATTTCTTAAAAGTTAAAGAGACTATGAGTAAAAACTAGCCCTACTGTAAATCATATTGGCTAGCTTAGCTGTGGGCAACATTCAGTATTTTTGACATAATAGGGGCTGTTTACTTGTCTTGTTTTTGACATACAAGGAGCATTGAAGTGCCCTCGAGGAGTAAAGCTAGGATACAAATTATATGTGTATTTCATATATAGTACGTATTAACTATATTGTGCGACCAAATATATAATTATTTACAGATAATGAATGAATAATCTTAGTATGGCCACGACTTTCTATTACAATGGTTGCAAATTGCAATTAGATGAGACCAGCAACGACATCAAAATGAAGTAACATCACACTGTAGCAACAGTACGTTCCAAAACAGTACAACTAGCTTAGCATTGCCCTTTCAACTAGAATTTAACTTAGCTTGGTCCCTAATTAAGCTCTTGACCGAAATTGAGCAATGACAGTTGTTGAAAGCTATTGAAATATTCCCCTCCAACTCGATCGCGTCGTTAGGATTTGTATTTTTCAACGAATAACGAAAATAATATAACACAAAATGAAATCAGCAAGCCTATGATCTGGGCAAGGAGGGCTTATATAGATGGGTCATGGGTATCAATTCAACGTAGCTCATATAATGTTCAAATTAAGCATGACGACAGACATAAACATAGCTAGCTTAAACCCTACCTAAATTGTTCCAGAGCTAAGCTAAGCCACCCAACTCCTTTGTCTGAGACATATTCTGATCTTCTTCTTCTTTTTTTTTTTTTTTAATTGATAGCAAAAGCGACAATGCGTCTCACACATTCCTTTTCTTTTAGGGTCCTTTCTTATATCTTTATTATCTTACTCTCAAACCTACCTGGCCATCTTTGTGGATTCAACTATGATGCCACGAATTCATCCCTAACAAAAATATCAATCAAACTAAGTATTATATCTACCTTATTTTCTTTGAAATTCGTCCGGAATTAATCCATTTCTCGTTAATTTAATTGGTTTTTTGTTAATCCAAGTTTACTCATGAGCAGTAAACTATACTGGATTTCATTTAGGGGACATATATAATGTATACTGATAGATATAATATCTTGTTAGTATTCTGTAAATGATATTTTTTTTTTTTTTTGTGTAATATAGGTAAATTGGGACTCTCGTATTTAGGTTGTACGTATTCTATATATATTGCACGAATGAGAAGAGAGAATTACGCAATTTCACGTATACTATATTTCTAAATGCATGACTCATATTATGTGAAAAAGATAATGGAATCCCAACTGTTTAAGAAAATTTATTGTTTAAAACTAAATTTTAGGATTTTACCCTTAAAACTCCGCCTTATGTATATGCGATCTTGATCATTTTATTCCTCTACAAATAGTGCCCACTGATATATCTGTGCAAACCATGAAGTGAAGGGTAGTGCTCTTAGAGATATAATAATTTGGCTTTTTCGAAGTTTTTTTTTTTTTAATTCTTTGACAAGTGGGTAAGTAATAATATGGGCACTTTCAATTTTTTTTTTTTTTTTTTTGTAGGAATATTAATAATGATTAGAAATATATTCTATGAGATAAGATCTTAAAGCATCTTATTATCATATTATGTATCCTAATTGAGCATTATTATAAAGACAATGATTCAGTTAGTTGCTATTATCTTTAGCCAACTTATTCGAGGTCCTACCTTTCTACTTTAGTTATCCCATATTTAATTTGGTTGGTATTAAATTTAATTCTTTCGAAATTCTTTCTTAAGATGCACTCCTTGTTTGCTTCTTCTTTGTTTATCTTCAAGATTAATTTGCTTAATTACGATAATTAGTATTGTGTAAAGTGTAACCAATGTATCGCTATCGACAAATGTGCTCACGCCATCATTTCGCAAAGTTTTTCAGAATAATGCATTTGTTTTAAATATGCAATCGTCAACACGACTCCCACCAACGGATGATGATGTCATTGATATCATAGTTTGATTAAGGTGTACAATTTATCAGGGCCGATCTATTTAATATCAAGACTAAAGGGGTATACTTGTAAAGTTGTAATTTAGCGGTTGTAGGTATGGATGTTTAATTAATAGTTAATGGAAAACGCTATAGCGGTCAAAAACAGACTTGATCCGAGTATGTAATGATTTGAACCCGATTTGTACCCGTTTTCTATGTGAAATTGATAACATGTAACCCAATCTAGACCCAACTTGATAGTAATTGACAACCGACTTTATACGATATTATTTGACCCGAACTTAATCCTGCACCCAACTCGACATAAACCGATAAACAATTTGAACCGACCTAACAATGAAGCAAACCCGAAAGAACATCCGACCTGATTAAAATCGAAATAAATTATAACCCGAGATAACCTGTTATAGACCCGATCTATTGTGACCCATGACCTATTTTATTTTGATTTGTTGTTGATCCGATCTGTCGCATATACATGGTATCTTGATGGATAGGTGAAATATAAGGAAGAGGCAAGAGGATGATGAAAATGAACATTTCTATGTAACTTCTGGCCGTATAAAAACCTTTCTGGCAATCATAATACTTTCATAGTTTCATCTGTATCGGTTAAAAGCTATTCCTAATCATGGTGAGTGTCTATGAAAAAAGGCAAGCTTCTAACCAATAGAAAACATTTGATTTGTTCGTCATTTGCAGCAGTACTTGTGATGACTGATTTTTAGTTACTAATTATAACCGCAAGTACACGGCTGTTGTAGTACAATCACAAGTTGTCCTCAAAAAAGTTAATAAAGGGTCAACTTAGCTCAATTTAACTAGATTACGCTAGAAAAGAGTTGTTTAATGAAACTAAGAGCTAAAATTACAAGTATTAAAATGTGATATCAATAAGAAAAAGACCTAGGATATTAATAAATCCCCATTAACATGCATTAACCATCATCAAATACACCAACATCAATGATTAAATTAAACAATCTTTCAATTATCCTAACATCAGCTTTAGCTTCTTGATTAATTTAATTGTATTAGGTGTAGCCCTCTTAATCTCAACTCTCACTTCTTGATTAATTAGCAAATATCATTAAGACAAATGAAGTAATTAATCTCAGTCATCGCTTCTTGACTAATTAAACTAATGAATTTAACCTAATGATCAATTTTAACAACCTAGTAAATCAACCTTAATTTGACATTGAGTTAATACTAGAATCCACTTAACACATGTTTGGGTTCATTAACATTCTAGAGAGAAAACTACTCACTACTCATAATTAAAGCCATAGAAATAACAATAAAATTAAGCATAAATATAAAAATAATAAGACTATAAGGAAATTTAAATTAAATAACAAAGAAGCATGAATAAACAAGCAAAAATATAACCAACTAAAGAGAAATAGAGAAAACTTACTTGAAATTTAGATTGATGATTAAACTAGGAATAAAATTTGATTATTCAAGAGTAAACAATATTTTTGAGAGAGAAACATCTAAACAAAATCATAAAAATAAATCCTAGAAAAAGAGAGAAGAGAGGAAGAAGAGAGAAGAAAAAGAGAATGATCAATACTAGAGAATCCTACTTTTTAAGAAAACCTAGCCTAATAAAAACCCCTGAGAACTAATTACTAATTCAAAAAATTAAATAAAAAATAGAAAAAACTTTAAAAACAAAAGTAGTCCTTGAATTTTGCCGTGAAGATTTCAAGTTCTCTTTTGGACTCATGCTCCCTACTTGCCGTAAGTACCCATGATTCAATTTTTTTTCTTTTTTTTTCTTTATTAAATTTTATCAACTTTAGGCTAATTTCTTCATTCTTTTTCTTAGCACAAATTTCATCCAAAAAACTAATACTAGCTCCATCATATTTTTGCAACAAAAATGCATTTATACTAAAAGCCTTACCAATTAGCAATAGCCGAAATGATTACGGCTAAATTAGCATTATGGGCTTTTAGCATAAATAAGCCAATTTTCCATGCTTTTTAGGGATCCCTGATTTTTGGGATTTTTTTTTTTTAGGTTTTTCAGCTTCAATGTTAACGTTCAATATGTAGTACAGAGGTACAGTACTTGATTTTTGTTGTTGGACTCCTGGTCTGTCAAAGCTAGTACTCTCCCTCCCTGACTCTTATTTTAGAAAATTATAATGAACTTTCTGGGGCATATTCATCTTGGTTATGTTCCATGCATTCATAAGTAATAGTTGTGCATGACATTCATTGATGGGATCTAACTCTGCCACTTACTAAATACTCTGTGTCCATTGTGCTCATGTTTCTGCATATATATGTCACCTCGTTGGTATATACGGAATTTTGATAACCACAGGTCATACATGATTCATTTGTAAAGTATATTTCAATCATATTTTCGCTACATGTTGATATACATTGGCCTAAATTTTCTGTCATTATAGTGGTCGGTGGCACTTTGTAGATATGTACTGGTATTTATCATCGGATTTGGAAACTAAAGAAATAAGGACAGGAACTTATATACTGGCCGTGAAAGGGTGCCCTTGGCTGCCTTTTGTTTATCTTTGGACACGATAATATGAAACTCAGATGAGAGAATGGTTTCATTTTCTCATCCTTATAATGCCGGCAAGATGTTGAAGATTATGTTGTGGGTATATTCTATAAATACCCACACCCAAGCCTTACATTTTACAAGAATTCATATCAGTAAAACATAAACATTTTTATCTGATTTCTCTTTCACTCCCAAACCCTTTCTTCCACCTTCAACCTCAACACCATAACCATCCACAACAATGGCTACTCACCAATTCTTTATCACAAGATTAGTGTTTTGGATTTTCACGTGTGTATATTTTTATATTTATCTGGTTATTTTATACTTTTGCTACTTCTTGAGTTGGACAACTAGTTCCTAAAAATCTTGTGAGTTGGACTTCTTAGCAAACATTATGCAACTTAGAACTAGTAAGATCTCCAGCCCTTAACACCTAGTTGATTTAGGTGGCTTTTCAAATTAATTTCATAGTTTTTGCCTCTATGTGCAATAGATGATGCTTCTAGTATGTTGGACTGCTTCATCCTTGAACTATTTGTCCGAAATTCATCCGGAGTCAACAAGATTCATGAGAAAATATCTGCGGATTGAGGATGCAGTTACAGGAATAAAAGTAGAACATGGGGGCAGTGGAAAAGGATCTTAGCTGCTAACTTATTAAAACTCAACAGTTAAAAAGATTACCGTTTGGAAGATTTGGAATGCCACTAGTCTTTGAACTTACTATGATGATTATTTTTAGTCTTATAAGTCACGGGTTCGAACTCTGGAAAGTCTCTCTATGAGAATAAGGGTAGGACTACATACAATAGGACCTTTCCTAGACCCTCGCTTTGCACTGGATACTACCTTTTTTTTATAACTCGGAATTAGAAATTTTCCGCTGTGCACTGGGTACATTAGGATCTTTCCTAGACCCTCACTCTGTTGCAATGACATGATATGGTCCTGGCCTTACGGGTATGGAATCCATACCAACACTTGACCTTACACTCGGACACTTTGCTGCTATAACCACTAGTATAAGGCATAGCTCACAGGGCTTGACCTTGCTTCAATCGAGTCCTTTAGATATGGACTTGAACACGTGAGAGAGAAACTTGCTAAGCGGTTTTGAGTCATGAAGAACAGCGTAAGGCCTGAGCTAACTTCAGTTTGGGAGCTTTGAAAGAGAATTTAGGATGTGGTAAGGTGTTTATTTTCCTGTATAGTTAATCTAGGACTTGCCAAACTCCTCCTGAATAATTGTCATCCTAAGAATAAAATCTCTGATAAGTACATTGGACATCCTCCAATGAGGTCCTTGAATTTTTTACTACACTAGTGGCTCATAGTAGGGTGCTACGGCCTCTAGGAAGATTTCGAGAAGAAATTGGGTTGAAATGAATCTTCCACTATATCTGCTGCTTAGGCGCATAGGCAGTCCATGGCTCTCCCTTAGATAACACAAATTTAGCTACATGACCATCCTCACTTCCATTGGGTCCAAATAGCATAGAAGAGCAAGAGGACTTGACCCTTCCTTAAGATTTTGTATATTGACAGACAGACAGAGGAACATCATTCTCTTGTTCAGCTTTGTAATCCACCAAAATCCATCGAATCTCCATTGTTGTAGGATTACAATATTTAGGCAAGAATATAAACGTAATTGTGATATTGTCCCGTGTTGGATAAATTCAAAGGGGCCTAAGGGTGTGATTAGGCCCCCAAATCAAGAATGCTATCGGGCAGAATGGGCGAACCGGTATGTTTCCATCAGATCGCTCCTGAGCCGATTCTAGGAGACGGATTGCCGTAAAGGAACACTCAACCCCCTCCCAGCGTTCTCAAGCAAACCAAGATGTAATTTCTCATTCAAAAGCTGGTGGCCCCATAGAGTTTATGTTTAAACTGTTCTGCCTAAGGTACTCTGTACACACTTCCCCTTCATACACTTGCCTCTGAAAATAAAAGTTGTGAGAAGAAAACAGAGAGTAGCTAATGATTATATCCACCATCTACTTTCATTTGGATTAGTTGTATCAGTTTCTTTGATTTAGTAGTGGTGTATTGCTGCACTTGCAGAGTAACTGTAAATCTGATGAGCCTCTGGTTCTATTCTCCAACATGACCTACATGCTACATCTATTATAATGGAGAACACTACGACAGTGTTGGATTAAAGGAAGACCAATGCAGTATACCTGCAAAGCGTATCGTTTTAAATATCCAACTAGAATGATTCACATTCTTTCTGCTCTCTGGATAAACTTATTGCTGCTGTCGGTACTCTCACTGGATAGAATTTTGTGGTCTTGCTGAACTGTAACTTTGTATAATGTCTTTGTTTTTTTTATCTATATCCCAGTTTTTTTTTTTGTTTGTGTTTCTCATGTTATGATGTGCTGTTTAGATAGTTTTGCCTAGTTAGATTAATCTTATGCTATGCATTCTTTTTGATTTAAATTCTGAATTTTTATTTTGTTTCCACCTTCCTTGTTTACTCAGACAATGATGAAATTACCAAAATTCAGATAAGCACGAGAACGGAATCCCTACTGTGAGAAAAGATCAATCAACTGACACTGAAACTGTTGATTGTTACTCCGTCTGAAACATTAAGCAAGAGTGACAAGGTGCTCTATCTGATCTCCAATCTTGACTTTTCCCCATACCCTCAGGCCCAATCTTTGACTTTCATTTGAAGTGTGCTGATTTTATGATTTACTCAGAAGTTTTAACTTTGTTGACAAATGCAGAAAATTCCCAGAAATAAGGTTTGCCCTTGTGGATCAAAGAATAAATATAAGGAGTGTTGTGGAGCAGCTTCTGGAAGTACCTATTCTAAAGCTTAAATGTACGCTCTAAATTCTTCTTATCAATTCAACTGCTTTGGACCTATGCTAAATAAAATTTGTATTATCCTTGTACTGTCAACTGTGAATCTGTATTTTCTTAGCTTCGGTATTAATTCAAATTTATTGTCGCAGCTGCTACTCACCAATCCTTAGCAGGAAGGTACTTTGTATTATTGGGGTTGCTAAGAAGGGAGTTTCTTCTGTGTGTATTTCTACAATATAAGCTCAAACTTTTACTTGATTTTTTAGAATACTTGGTATTAGAAAGGTCATACACCATCTTACCTAGTCTTTAGTCTAGTGGTGTGGTTGGTTGCAGAACCTTATGCTTACCTTGAGGTCATTGTTTTTATTAGTGGGAGAGCCTTCTTCCCTAATTTTGGGAGCTTTGTTGCTTTAATTTGTATGAATTAGTTTCATCATGCTAATGCCTCTTATGCTTGGTCCCTTAAATAAATTTCTGTTTGATCTGCTCTAACAGTGTCGTCAGTTACCATGAAGGTGGCACTAGAAGGGGTATAAGATAGATGGAAGCAAGGAAAGAAGGTTATACCAATTGCCAAAGCAGCTTCCTGTGGATGGATCAAATGATTTCTGATTTAGAGTTATTTTGTAGCTTTAACACTTTTCGTGCTTATCTTTCTATTTGAGAGAAGGAAATATAAAATCCCCCACAGAGGGTATTACTATCTGCTTTGTAAACTATTCTTCTCTTCAAATACAGATCACTTTTGATGGCATGCTTCCATTATCTTGCTACAAATTCTGAAATACAGGTACTCCTATCATGGCCTATGTGTGGTAAATCATACTTTGTGATATCTGCATGCCGATCACCTGTGGAGCCTGTAGAAAGAAGCTTTTTGTGACTATCCATCGTCTCTGAGGATGTCTCTAGTCTCACGTAGCAGCACCCCTTGATGGTTTTGACAATATAATTGGCATCTCTGCAGGGATGCTCATGATCCTTGTTGAATATGGAAGGGGAACAAAATGACTAAAGGCTTGCGACGAATTGTTTTATTAGGCTACGTAGTTGGGGAAGGTTTTTGGGGCTTCATTATCTCTTATGCAGATCACAGTTCACATGAACTCGAAGCATTTGTTTTCTATACTTTCTCTACTCGTTTCTACTCTTGAAGATTGTTGCTAGCAGCCTAGCATTATCCTTGGAAATTAGATTTCCTCTGTGAAATGTTTGGTTGGACTTCTAGCCTTTCAGTGAATGGAAACATTTTCGGTACATCTTGGATTCATGCATTGCCAGTTCGTGAAGTATGCTAAAATATGTGTAATCTTCAGATTTCAAATATTCAAGTAAAGGTGTAAAAACTGATTCGAGAAGTAGAATATTCTAGAAAGCTCTAATTTTTTTTTATTCCAATCTTAGAAAGCTCTAAGTAATTATAAATGAACTCCAACAAAAGGTTTTGAAATTTTCTGGCTCCTCCACGAGGTTGTAGTGATAATTTGGTTGCAGTGGTTTGCAACTTACTCGATAGGTAAGAATTTAGGAAATTATTTGGTTGACAAAATGATAGAAATACATAATTCTAGTGTTTTTTTTTTTTTTTTTGGAGGGAGATTTACTTATTAATAAATCTTAGAAGTAGCAATTACTTTATAAGGAGTAGTTGTATAGTAGTAGGGCAAGTTAGAGGTGGACTAATTTCGGTACTATATAAGTAGTTCGTAGTTGTTTGATTGATAAAAACATAGATTGTGTACATATTTAAAAGTTATTTCTAATCCAATTCACTTGGATGGAACTTACCATGATAATAATACCTTAGAAACAGAACTACATGTGTACATAAAATAAGTGGGCTAGATATAATTTAGATGGAACGGCCACTTAGAAGTATAACTCCCAACCAAATAACTATTTAGTATGAATATCCAACTTGTATAATATACTCCCCTAATAAATGGTGAGTAGGTTGCTGAGTTGGTTTATCTCTGATGCTAGTTTCAGACTGCTAGTGTATTACTCTACTCGCAAAGAGGAGATATTTATTTTGATTGAGCATATGAGGATGAGGCGATGTTTTTGTGTGATCAAATAATGTACGGAGTAAATGTTTGAAGTTACCAACAAGGTTGGGGACATCAGTAAAATCATATTCTACCGAGTATTTCCTTTTTATTCATGTGACAATAACCTTAATTATTTTCCTCTCATTTTAGAGGGCACTGAAAAGATGCTGGAGTGACTACCAACTGTAGGACAGTGGACTTATTTCTCATCAGTCATCAGTTGGTTACAGTATTAAGTTGTCCTATCCCTAATGGCTTAGGGTCTATGACTACAAGTAAAGGTCAATTACTTAAACGGGCTAAAGGTGTAGAGGCATATAAAAAATATAGGCCCTAGAAGATACCATAAAAATGCCAAATGGAAACAGTATCCATCTGGATTTAGGCTTTTATAACTTTGTTTGTCGTATAATTGGTGTATGTTAGACATCAATTAACGTTTGTCTCCTTGGAAATAGTATACTGCATCCAAAATGTATGTCTAAATCAGTTTTAGCATCCTCTTAAACACAAATATTCCCTTTGCCTGCAAATACAATTTTTTTACAGATTTTAATTTAAGTCCTTTCTTTAACAGTGTTTATGTTATGCCACTTTTGCACTTCTCACTATGCTATTAGAAATCCAACTATTTTTGTAAAAAAAAAAAGAGAGAAAAACTATTTAGGATTTAGATACGGTCGTATGTAATATGATATTATCTTCATCTCTAATTTTGACGGTTGGTTAAAATTTTTAGAATTGTTCAAAATGACATGTGACGATTATTTCTATCACAATCCATCAAATCTCTCCACTTGTGTTGAATAAGCTACGCTAGCAACATCTCTATTTGCACACATTGTACATAAGCAACTAACACTAGTACACATAACACATTAACAATTAGCTCAACTACTGGAGTAATAATCTTATAAACTTGGCAACTACTTGCTTCTAAATAATACTGTATCATACTTGAGAGAGAAAAAAAATGGAATAGTATAGAAAATAAGATGGAGGTAGTTTTCCAAAGGCATGTCAATTTATGAATTATTACCAGTAATAATTGCGTCCTCTATTGTGGCCATAGTGGGTGCTAAGGAAACAACCTAGGCCACCACACTATTGTCGCAAACGTAAGCATTGAACCTTTTATCAGAGGGATTCCGCAATTGGCCATTTCCTTCAAACAGGTGTGGGCAACCAACGCATTATTAACAATAAATGTCACAAATTATTGTATTGGTCCAGACTCAAGACTTGTGTTGCACATGTTACGTAACTACATACAACTTTCTTTTCTCGTACCTATACTCGTAGGTAAGGCTTCTCCATGATTGCACCTTTATACTAACTTCCCTAACTTTACCTTGTTTACAAGTTAAACAAACAAACAATTAAAGCTTAGGTCTAAAATTAAATATTTTGTAATCATCATTTAGGTTAAGGCAAACCATGTCATGTTGATTCTTAGTCCAATCGTTACAAATTGCAGCTAAAGTTAAAACGAACCAATGAACTAAATTAAGTATTCATAGTGACCGAATGTCCAAATGTATTTTCCATTCATTCAAATTTCGTAGTGACCTAATCCACTTCCATTCATTCATAACACAATGATAACTTTTTCTTTTGTGTCTAAATTACTAAGGAGATTCAAAATATTAACACAAGTCAGCTAAATAATCGAGAGAGAATTTACATGTTGAAATGCAGCTAAATCCCAATTGAATGAAGACAAATTGGAGTTGAATGCAATAGATTGAATTTGCAAGTGAGAGGCTTGGAATACAAGAAATAGAAGTTAAATATAAATTTTTTGTTTCAATTAGCGCACATGTTGACCTATCATACGAACTCGCTATTACAGCAAATAATTTATGTATCCTAGAAGGTCACGTATGTTACTTTCAGTTTTTGCCGTCGTTCATCTCTTTCTGTATTTGTCATTGGCCTTAATCAAAAGTGAAAAGGACTACCCATCATCCTTAGGGTTACCCTCCTAAAGGACCTTGCTTTCATGTCCTTAGAATAATGAAAAAAAATAGAGAAAGAAACTTATATGAATGCATGATGAATTTCATACTATACAGTATCGAATTATGACTAAGAAACAGCTGTCAGAACTGAGAAGCCCCGCTTCAACTCTTGGAGGCTTCAAGAATCAAGATAAATCGATATCAAGCAGGGACCATGCGTTAAACTAATCAAGTAGGGTGCAAGGATTATTTTTATGTTTGTTTCTCCCCGCCAAGGCCGCATACTGCATAGGAGCGTGCATATCATAGACGATGATAGGCACGTGATATCCAAAAGCCAAAAAAATATTGTACTCGTAATAAGTTGTAGTAGTAGACATGCAGTAGTACTATACAATGAAAGAAAGCCCGTGAGAGATACGCCGTAGCAACTAGCAAGTAAGGTTTACGTATGATAATAATTGATGATGGTTTTGACAAACCCCGAGATGATACCATAAATGGAAAGATGGTAAAATGGTAGGGATCACTTCATCTGATGACCATTGAGATTTGAGAGCAACTGAACACAGATAGAAAAGGGTACCGCTGTACTGCCTGAAAACATGCGAGTACTACACTACATCTACTTATACATCTACTTCATTTTTTTATTCGTGGTAATGAAATTAATTTATGTTTATCCTTCTAAGTAAGGGACTCCTTCAATTCATTCCTTCTCTTTTATTTTTTCTTTTCTAAGTAAGTACTAAATTAGTAAATTTGTAGGTAGGTCGTATTATAAAAAAAATAAAAATAAATAAAAGAGGGAGAATTGGAGGATAAATAGAGCGTATAGAGGCAAGAGTAGTCCGTAATCAGTAAGAGTAGTAAACGAGAAGGGTCTCCCAGAAAGGGAAACTGTCAAAAGAGGAGAGCTGGAGAGCGTTGTCAAATACAATATAATAGTAAACGAATTAAGAAAGCGATCCATCACTGAACACAACAAATCTTATAGAGAGTAATTAATTCTATCACATTGCTGATTTGTCCTTACCAAGGTCCCATCCAATTATAGTACTTATCAACACAAAATTTCCTAAATTCTGCCCATTTTTCTTTATTCTAGGCCCAAATGGGCTGTTTAAAGGTTTACAAAAAAGACAGGTGGAGACTGGTGGGCTCTCCAGCCAATTGTTATTTTGCGTCACTTGTTTCGTACTCATATTATTTATTATTCATGTATGATATTTATATATTTTAAAGTCAAACTTTAATAATAATTTTTTTTAATATATAAGAAGAAAAAAAAAATCATTTTAATGGTTTTTTTTATGAAAAAAAGATTCGTTTTAATGTATATTTTTCAAATATAAACTTTTATAATTTTTCAAACACACAATTAATAATATTTAAAGTTTTAGGTTTACTTTGGCATATAAATAAAAAAAAACGAGAAGAATAAAAAAAAATAGAGTGAGTAATAAATTTTTTTTTAAGGTTAATGGAGCTCAAATCCATGGCTCTAAAAACTGTGAGCTCAGGGCAGACAATCTTACAACAGCGATACACTTAAATCTTAGGAAAAAACAGTTAATAAATGAGTAAAACACAATAAAATTTCCTCGTATAAAAGCAAACACCATTAAGGAAATTTTGAAAGACTACAATTGAAACCAAGGTAGGGATACACAATCCTCAAATCCAATTGATGCCCGATCCATTTCATTATTTTCTCTATTTTTCATGATAGGCCCTAGAATATATCCAGTGTGTCTAACAGCGGTTATCCCATGGAATTTCAACAATGCTTAGTAAAATCCATCGTTAATAGAGGTTGATGTTAGTGAAATCCAATTCAACAATTAGTGATTTTAATATTTTATTAATTGCGGGTAGCTAGTCCATTAGGTAAACATAGCTATCTTCTTCCACGGTACATTATCCTTTCCATTTTGCACCATTGCGCTAATTATTACGGAGTACTTTGTTTTAAAAGGGAGAGTTTTGCCTTCCATATCATGGTTACAAGATGAATAACAAGGTTAAAGTGTTCAAAATATATATGCTTTAATTAAGTAATTCCTTACATATGTTAGTCTCTGCAAATTGCAATGTATCTTTAGTTATGCCTTAAATAAGTTATGGCCTCAGTAATCGGAACGATTTTGGGGGCATAGGGAGCAATGTGCCCTGATTTTAAGGGGTTCTTGAAATGCGGATCTTATATTAGTTTGGGCTCTAATTCTATATTTTCTATTTTAATTAGGAGTACAATATAAGCTCTTATCTGGTTTAACCTACTTTGTACTATGCAATTCAGTTTTTATTTTCTTCCCTGCGTCTTCAGTGAACCACGTAAAATTGTTTGTGCATTGGTTGTTGTTTGTTTTATTGATAGTCTTTATGCTTTTGTTATAAATTGTTTGAGGTCGTTCGTTATTTTACGGATTGTTCGATTTTTTTTCCTCTATATATGGTCATATAGATAGTCTATAATTTCCTAATATGGTCAAAATATGTAAGTCTATTATATATATATATATATATATATATATATATATATATATATATATATATATATATATATATATATTTCATGAACCATATTTTACATAATGTTTATTTTATAAAATTTATAAATTAACTTATTCTACGTATAAATGATGTCCCATACTATTGCAAGAATGTCATTCTAGACTTTAAGAACTTTCAAACTAAAATTATAAAGAAATATTTTATTCATCATATATATAAGGTTAGTTAATATGACTACACTGGATAGTTTGAATAATGACTATTGTATTCTAAAATTTGTTGCTAGCATGTAATTGTATTGCGAATTATGAGTTAGAAATTTTTCTTATTGATTAAAATATTTTTGTGGTTCATATTCCAAATTTCCGAAATTTTTATTGTACATCAATATCAACGTAATTTTTTTAGGTACAATAATTAATGTTGTTAGAATTGCAATCCCACTATAGTTTTACCCCAATACCACTACAAATCCACCCAAATTGATCTTATAAATGTATTTGATGATTAGATTCATTCATTTTTTTTTTCCTACGCAGAGCCTATTAATTATTTTAGAGGATGATTCTAACATGTGAAAAGATTTTTCGTAGGATGTATGTTACTATAAATGGTAAAACTTCATATAAATATTATGACATTCGATAAACTAGTTAATGCAATTATATATGCCTATGTGCTTGAATAAGTCCCTTGGAATAACAATATGTACGCAGTAGTATTTGAAAATACTAGGATACTTCAGCAACTCAATACTTTTGTGGTCATTTAAAAAGTTACCACTACAGTCTTATGATTGAAAAATGCGAGTCTAAAAAAGGTGGTTATCTTTAAGATAGTGTTAAAACGGAGCCGTACATGTTCAAGTATGGTTGAGAAGATATTACTGTTCTTCCAACAGATAAGCTCTTAACCTATTATCTTGTGGAATTTTTAGACTTGTACCTTAGCTAATTGTTGTGCTGACACGCAATCTCTAGTCTCTTGAATACTAAAAGGGCGTCAAGTAAAAGAAAGCTTATACGGAGAATGAGTATAACAAGCTAAGTAGAGTAACGAGCACGTTTCAAGAAAAATGGAAAATGTTGTAATGTGTTAAGAGTATAGGAGAAAAAATAAAACTGAAAGTACATATGAGCGTTTCAACTGAAGCAGAGTTTAATGGTCGATCCTTTCCAGTCTTGCAGAGCATACGAATCTATAGGGGAAGAAAAGATGTTGCCTAGTATCTCAAAAAACCAATACCAAAGGTCGAATTGGTATACGAATCTATAGTCCCCCACTCGAGTTGTAAACACTGTTTCGCTTAAACAAAGTACTGTATTTATTTTCTTTCTTTTTACATACTGTATATTTCATCATTGTACCTCCTCCCACTTTGTGACACGCTCATAGATCCAAGTATGGGGTTTTATAATGTAATTTCTCATCATCGTAGACAACGATTTTATAATGAACATGGCTTAAGGGTCATTTTTCAAAATGCTTTATTTCGGCTGTTATATTTTAAAAAAAAAAAGGGTTATGAAAAGGACGTGTATTTACATGCACTAGCAGAAGTAATTCTCAAAAATCAGTCATTCAAGCGACTCACTAACTACTCAACTAGTGATGAATGTTCAAGTATTGTTTATTTAAATTTTTTTTCATTTACCACTTGTTTTAATCATATATAATATTCACATTGTAATCCAGTACACCAAAAAACATTGAAACCCTAAATATATAGTCCTTGTCAGAAAGAATCAAAGTAAAAAGTCCACCACAAATCCACAATAAATTAGGTACGACTTAAGTTAGCGTGGTTTTAGTTTGTGGGAACAAAGATGGAATCAAATTAGCACTAGGAATGTAAAGGGCAATGCATACCCTGAAGAGTTACAATAGCGTTCGTTGTGCTATTCTACAACGGGAATGTACCGCAAGAATAGGTAAAGATGTATTAATGTTAATTACTCATTTTTCACCCTAAAGTGGCATAAAGTTGGATTTGTCGTGCTTTCCGTAGCGTAGAAAAGTATCAACTACCATCAGCCAATACGATCATGGGATCAAAAAAAAGTATTATGGTACCCTTTTTCCAATATTAAGATTTGATGTACCATTTAGGGCATAGAATAATAGGAATTTGTAGGCCTATAAAGAATAAAGAACCAATTTAGTGCAGTCGTTCTACTAGAGAGACCCTTGTATTTTCCGTAGTATAAAATTCTTCAAATGACGACCGCAATGACCTCAATGCTCTAATTAACATTCTTTAAATATTGCCCTAATTAATTAATGCACGTCGGATTATACCTCTGTAAGAGAGAATAGACATGCATGCTCAGCTGATAGTGGCCCTATTATAATAGAAAAGTATCCAGTGTACTGATAATAGTTATAATGGTATAATCTAAAGAGAGTTGGTAATCCTAATCCAGAGACAGCTTATGAAGATTGCTTAAAGGCGCATGACTAGTATTAATTTCAAATTTTCCTCCTTTATATCAGAACTATTAATTATATTTATTGCATCTGGAACTGCTGAATGAATTCATACAAGAGATTTTTAATCATGACTGGATATGACAATCGAATAAGCATAACAGTTTTTGGTTTCCAATTGTTTTTGGAATGGACGTGAATCATTCTGTTCAGTTTGATTTTAATTAGATCATGTCACTGTAAAGCCTATAATATTATCTATTAGCTTATGATGAATGTCTAATAACGATAGTGCGAGTTGTCATTACAAGAAGTCATATTAAGCCCTGGATTATATGGAGTTTTGTTTCAGGTTATAATCAGATAAATTTGGATGTGTTTAATTCCATGGGCTAAAATTAAATGTGTTCAACTTATTTTATTTTTCCCGAACATATCTTATTTTTGCCAAAATATTTGAGATAGGATAATCAGAAGTTTTGTTTGTTTTTTTTTTTTAAAAAAAAAGGGTAACTAGATACTGTATTAGTATAACGAGGTCAATAAATGACGTCCATTTAACTGTAATTGAATAACTCATCATATACTAATGTAAAAGCAGTACTTGCCCTACACAAAACTTCTTTTAGAAAGGAGGTAAGAGAGAGATTAGGTATAAGCTATGCATGGTCCCAAGAATAGGGTAGAAGAAACGAGATAGAAGCATTATGTAAATGATATATGCACCCAACTACAAAAATAATTTACTATTATTGAATGGTGCTGGTTCAGAATATACCTTGGACCACTTACCACTAATGGTAGCCTTAAACTTACAAAATTATTTTGAATCATAGGACAGTTGCCAGTTGGTGATCATATTATATAGTTTTGTCATGAATCATGATGGTCGAGTAGTTATCATGGGAGTACATTGTACCAGCGAATATAATAAAAATATATTACACATCCTTTCCCTGAATAATGTAGCAGCTAATTCTTTATTGATTGCGGGAGAAAATATCAATCATTCTTCAATAATTTATACGTTGATTTAACCCTAAGAATCGGTCTCGTATCCTCGTAGACTCGAAAGTGGTCAAAAATTCCTGCCGTACTCTATGAATCAGCCCCAGGTAATGCCCCCCATGGTCGGCACTCGGCATGTATAGATCGAGCTTCATCTTAATTTGCATATATATCAGACGTTTCTTCATACTTCGTACTATCTTTCATTTTACGTACACTTAATACTACGTACGGAATATTTTGGCCAATGAGAATAGGGTGTCGTCGGGCGGAGTATATGTATACATTTTTTTACGTCCCAAATGAATACTACTACATGCTAATTAATACCAAGCACTCCGTATTATTTTCTGCATTGGTAATAGTTCTTACTCTATACCAACCAATTCATCATGTTACTGCTCTTTTCCACATTACTTAAAAAGCACTCCTCTTATAAGTAGTTTGGTTTTTGAATAATAATTTCCGTATTGGTACCCAAAAATTTCAAGTGGACAACATGGCATATGTATTTATGCATGCAACTCTGGTAAATGTTAAGCTAACTACTGCATTACTTGTATATTGGAGATAAGCTAGCTTGCTAAAGTGTGTAGCTCATATCAACAAAATTTAATTTGGCTGAAAATGTTCAAAAATTTGGAAATTAGTCTTTGGCCTGATAGTTGTAGGAAGTAGGAGTATTTTCTTTTTCCTAGTGGCCAAATCGGACTGATATCTTCTTTACGTATATGGGGGTATATTTAAAACATCATTAAATATTAATTAAAGTTTAGTACTCTGCACATTATCTTTCGTTTATTCTAACAAAAAATAGATAAGTACAAGTCATAGTCATGATTAGATGCTACTAGTAGTAAAAAAAATGACATTTTTTGTCAATTTATGCTAACTTTATGGTAGGGTGAGATTGGGAATGGAAGTGGAAATTTTTAAGCTAGTTATGAAACTTAACCATATGTCAGAAATCAATGTGCAAGCTTCCTAATCAAGGAATCGCTCAAGTGGCTCTAGTAGTATAATTGTATACACCCTAAAATATTGCAAGTCGCTAGTAGGGTCGTCAATACTCAACATAGATAGATGTTATGCATAGCTTAGTTCTGAATGAGTATGATATAGTTACTGTTTGAATTTTCTTTTACATAAACTCTTTCAAATTCATTTAGAATTATATAGAGATAAAAACTATTCATGCTTTCTCATTTCCCCAATTTTCTAATTACAAGATTTAAATGTTTAGTTTGTGGAAATTAAAGTTTGAAGAAAAACATCTTGTAATTAAGTTCACACAATGCATATGAACAGAAGAACTGATTAAGTGTGGTTTCGATTGGTTACGACAGTATTTGCACAAAAGAAGAAAAGCTTAGAAGAAAGTTTTTGTTATGTATTTTTGAATTAATGTAAAGCAATGTACAAGGCTCTATTTATACTGTTTGTATTCTTCCTTAGACTCCTAGTATAATTCTACCTTTGTAATACTTAGAGTCCTATACTACTTCATATTCCTACATGAACATCATGTTACCCTAGATTGATAGGGTAGAGTCGTAAGGAATTAAGATACGACAAACATACAAAACCCTAAGTACATTTGAAATTAGCTCTTCAATCATATATAAGAGGATTATTAGCTTCTTCGGTCAACTATTCTCGTATTAGACATTTATGTTGTCGGAATTTGGATTAAAAAGAGTTTTTGTAATATTACAAATCTTATCATATTTAGGGAAAAAATTACAAGACACCGATAGAGTCAATATTTTTATAACTTTGAAAACTTTCCTCCTAAATATTATAGTATACATGAAGGTTTTATGTAACATTTTCCTTAATTTATTAATCAGTGTTTTTCGCTGAAAAGTAGACAACATTTAAAATGTAGTTTTCTAATTTTACGTGGAGTAATACTCGTCTCTGAATCAGAAAGGGAAAGTGAACCTATGATCAGAAAACAGAGAAGGCAGTAGGCAACAGACAACAGGCAACAGGAAGGGGGAGGGAATTACAAAGGGAAAAGTCTCTCTCATAATAATGGCCAGGATACAAGAGTGACTACTTTATTTTTAGAGCAAGAGAACTGATTCGAAGGACACCCCCCCAAAGGCCAAAGATAGTGACCATTCATCACAATCCGGGTTATATTTCCCAGACCCCTAATCTCTTTTTTAGGCACCTGCATTTCTCTGCACCTCTACTCTACCATTTTTAACTAAGTTTTTCAATTTCCATCTACCTCAACAACAATCTTGTCTCCAATCAAATCCTACCATTATATCATTCATCATTTTACCCATTCTTTATTTTTTCCCAGTTTTTTCTTCATTTGGAATGCATTATCAAATTACTCAGAATAAGAATATTGCAAGGAAAAGATAAATCTTAAGATACCGTACTTTGAAAAAATTAGCATTCAATTTTCATTCACCTTTTATGTTAGTTTTGACCAATAGATTGGAAAATTTCTCCCTTTTAGTTGGGTTCTTCCCAATTCCCCAAAACAAAAAAGAATAAAGCCCAAATAAAAACTACAAAGCATTTGGCTTTTAATTACATAAATATATAAATAAAAAAGGTAGGATTAAATTAGATAAAGACTTAAAGAGGGAGTGATGAAATTGAATTAGAGACATTTTTAATTGTAGAAAAAAAAGGTTTTTTTCAAGAGGGTCTCATCAGAGAGTGGTAGGGGGCATCCAGTTTGGTGGGGGTCTTGATATCTGCTGTGAGAATCCTGATGATGCTGCAGCAGTAGCAAACATTTGGGGATGAGGCCCAGCTTGCCATTGCTGTTGCTGTTGTTGACGTTGTTGATGCTGTTGTAGACGGCTGTCATTACTATTACTATTAATATTGTAAATGTTGTTACTTGATGATGACAACATAAGATCAATTCTGCCTCCACTATTGCCGCTGCTTGGAAATTGAATCTAGATTTATCCAATAATAACCCATTCACACAATAAGTTAATATAATATTACAACCTTAGCAAAACAAACAAACGGACAAACCAACGAACAAACGGAAACACTCACATGATGATGATAATTGGAGTTGAGATGTGGAGGAACAAAAACAGGCATTGGGCCAGCATATCGACTATGCATCGATGGCATCTCTTTAGGCTTCATCGAGGTTGGAGACGATTGAAGACGAGTTTGGCTCAGAAGCTGCATAGTCTCAGCATGATCATGACCCTCGCTTCGATATGCATCCTAATCCATCCGGGAAATTTAATAAACAATAATAACGAATAAAATCTGTATTATCAAGTCATCTATCCCAGCTACCTAGATGGCTAGATCAAAACTGAATAAATATTAATATTAACTTTAAACTTGTAGTAATCTAACCTTAGGCCTAGATCCTTGATTTTGCCAACTTAGCTCAAGTTGCATTGAGCTCGAATATTGCTGTTGCTGCTCTTGCATTGCGGAATTTTCTCGAAAGTCTAGGCTCAAGTTTTTCCTTGAGCTTGATGATCCTCCTCCCAAGCTCAAATCAAGGTTGTGCTCGGCACCATTACCACCACTACTTGAACATTCTATACCACCCAAAAACACGACTTTCATCATTAAGGAATTTAACAATTAATCGTATAACTTGGGCTTAAAGTACAAGTCCAACGGATGGAGGGATTGTATACCAGCTGCTTTAAGCTCTTCGTCATAGATGCTGGGATCGAAGTTAGTCACTGCATCTTTGCCGTTGCACTTAATCGCCGCCTTGTCATAGGCCCTATAACCCACAAAATCCCATCCTCCAACAAATCAGCACCCAAAATGAAAACAAAAAGCTCTCCCTTCCACTGAAATCAACTGTTGCGTTATTGATAGTTGAATTTAAACGGATTCTTTACTAACCTAGCAGCTTCGACCTCTGTATCAAAGAGCCCCAAGTACACATACCTAATCATCACATTTTTATATCAAACAAGCTTTGATTAAAAAAGAAACAAATAAAGGTACACAAATCAATGAAATGGAGGGGAAAATACTTTTTGCCTAAGAATTGGCCCATACGAGCCTCCCAGCGACCACATTTGTGTAAGGTAACACCCCTATATTTGGAGCTGCCTCTAGGAAATCCAGTACTTTGTCGCCGAAGTATGTGGACAAATTCTTCCTTGGTTAAATTTCCCATCTGTTCAATGTGTGAACCAAAAAAAAAAAAAAAAAAATCAGACATTTGCATAAACATCAATCTCACAGTAATTCCAACGTAACCAAGGTGAGATTACTGATCTTGTATTGTGTTTGGCTTTTGTAAAAAGAATAAAAAAAAAAAAACCACGATGGAGAAAATAAAAAAGAAGCAATAGAGCAAAGAAGATAAGGGGAGGGGGGGAATGGAAATACTCCCCCACCCAACCAACCAAACAAGGAACAACAAAAGTAAGCACTTGCCCACATTTCCTCAGTCTTTATTTGTATTTGATAGTATAGTGTGATGCCAATAGTTCACTAACCTGCTTCAAGTCATCCTGGTAGTCTTCAAGGGTAAAGTTTATATCGGCATCAACTCCTCTGAACTTAATTGCAGCCCTGTCATATGCACTGCCAACCATCCAACCCCCATTAACCCATCTTTAACCATATTTAATAAGATTCTCGCTTTCAGCTCTCAGTCATAACCAACATACCCTAATTTTTTTTTTTTTTTTTTTTACGAAGTCATTTGAGGAAGAAAGTTAAAAGGAAAACTAACCGAGCAGCCGCATGAGCGGTGTCAAATCCACCTAAGTAAACTTGTTTCCCGCAATCCCTGAATCCGACGTTAAAAATAACTTTATTAGATTGTAATTATTTTTTTTTACTTATTATCAAAAAATGAATTTGAGAGGGAAAAGAAACCATATGTGAGACTCCCAACGACCAGTACGCCGGTAGTAAGTAACGCCGCGATACTGAGAGCTCCGGGAACGTGGGCCACGCCGGCTCTTCTTCATGGGCTGGGCTAACTCATTGGGCTTAGTACTTCCACCTGGGCCCATTAAAGTACCAGCGGCCATAGTGTCCGATATGGGATATAACTGGGGTCCGCCCCAATGGCCAACCCCGGAAGACTTGCCCGGCACATCTCCACCGGACACGTCAATTTCCACCGGGAAAAACTGAAGTGTGACGGGAAGCTCACCGGAGTAGGAAGAATTATCCTCGTCTTCCTCATCATTATTATTGCTTAGAAAAGAAAAGCCGAAAAGGCGATGGGGGTTGGTGTTGGGGTCAGTAATACGCTTCTTGCCAGGGTCATCGGCGTCAGATCTCTCGCCGGAGTTGGAATTTTTTTCATCGGCGTCGAACGACGTCGTCTTCTGGGAAGAACCAGCCTCTGATTCAGCGTACCCTGCTTTAGTAGTCTCATCAGGGGAACCATTTAGATCCCACATATTTTTTTTGGTTTCTCTTTAAAACAAAGCTCAGACAAACAAACAGGTTGGATAAGTGAGATGATCAAATCTCTCACTTCATGTAATGAGTTAACTTTCCTCTGTAATGTCTCTTTAAGGAAAGAAGAACTCTTCTCTCTAGAAAAAGGCTCTGTTAATGCTGTTTTCTCTCTCTAGATTTGGGTATCTATGAGTAGCTACTGAGGAGGAATTTATTAAGGAAAAGATGGAGAGAAAGAGAAAGGAAGGAATGCTTCTAAGTGTGTGTATTTAGTTTGAGAAAACACCCACAAACAAAAAAAAAAAAAAAAAAAAATAGAGAGAAAAGAACCTACGACTGAAAAATGTGAGCTGGATGTTGCCAATCAGGACATAGATAGAGGGAAGATTTTTTTTTCGTATTTGCAAAGGTTGAATTTTTTTTCCCCTTTTCTTAAAACTACTGCATAGGTGGTAGATAGTTGATTATGCTCTGTTTTTATTTCAAATTTGGATCTTAATTTATGGATTCCTTCAAATATAAAATAATGCTATTTTCAGTTATATTGCAACGTACTTTTTTTTTTTTAGGTAGATAATTAGTATTCTGTTAAATAGGGATGTCTTCCATGTAATTTCGGTCAAAGACATAATGTTCATGTTTTCTCCATCAAAAAGTCTCTATTGGAATTTGATTTTATGATCTTGAATTTATAATATCAAACCTTCACCACTACACGAGTTGGTCATAATAAATTAATAATACAAAGTATAGTGATCACTGATCAGACCATAAGGTGCACCCACTCTTAAATCATCACGAGAGATATATATATTTTATAAAAAATACTATAGATGTAGATATATGGTGTAATACTCTCTCTATCCCGTTTCATTTGCTATGTTTGACTTTTTCCGGTCTATACAGAAGAACTTATAACGTTTTTTTCTAAATTTATAAGACAAAAAATCGATAAGTATCTAACAAAATTCAACATAAATATATTATTTATTATAATATAATTAAAATTATTGGTCAAATTCTTCTCCAAAAATGAGAATATAACAACCAAAATAAAAAGAGGGGTAGCTCGTACAAGTCGTACTCCCTCCCTTCTTTTTTGTTAAAGTTGTGTTCTCTATCCGAATACTTCAAAAAGATTTTCCCATATAAAATCATTCTATTTTAGTCAAATTTATTATGACTAAAATAACTTCAATTGAATAAAATTATTGTCGAAAGTAATCTCATTATTCACCTGAACTACCGGAAATTCCCCTATTAACTCTAAAAGTTTCTACCAACATTTATTCCTAAATAAGTGGGTTACAGATTTCCATGAGTATTTAATGCATGTCCCATTTACAGTTTCTTTTAAAGAGAATTTGATTTTTTTTTTAATAATATTAAAATTAATTTTAAGAAATGGTATTCATATTTACTTTCGTAAGTATTACTGTTGTAATAGTAGAATACGAAATGGCATCTTGGAGCAGTGTACTGGTGATTGATTGTATAAGTTTCTCTGTGGAGTGATTGGAGAGGCGAGGAAGCAAAAGAGTAAAGAAGGGGAGGTATGTACTCCGTATGAAACTTGAAAGAAGGGTCTCTATCAAATTTTACAATGCTTTGTCGACGTTAACTAAATCGAAAAGTATGAATGTCTCATCCTTCATCAATCTGTCCAACATTTTGCATCCCGTCACATAACATTACCCACTAATGGAAACAGACAGAGCTAACACAAAGAGGGGGGATTGATTACTCAATTTCCATAAGTAGTACTCCCCGCTGGGCTCACACAGTCACAGCCCCCTCTCCCTCTCCTCTATCCCTCCAATTATTAATCATCAAATTTCTACCTAAACACCTCCGGTTTCTTTTTCAAGCTAAACCTTCGGTTAGACTCTACCTTTCACACATCATCTTCAACTGTGAATAAATTCATAATCTCTTTATAATTTCTATTTTTACTTACTACTCCTTTCATTGAATCGCGGTAAGGATTTTTGTTGCATATTTCCCCTACTTGCTTTCTTTTCTTTTTTCCACTTATCACAGCAAGGATGTGGGATAGTTAATCTCTTTTTTTATCTTTTTTTTTTTACTAAATTTAATTATATATATATATATATATATATATATATATAATTAGTTAATTTACTTTATTTTTGCCAAAATTTATTGTATATTTTTTCTGAAATAAGTTAAAAGTAAATTGAATTGAAGAGACTCTTAGTGTAAAATGAATCATTTATACCAACTTTATACATTGAAATATGAAACTTTAAATTCTTTGCTATTGATTGTTTTTTGGTCCAAAAGGTGATTCAGTACTTCAAGTTAAGCATTCATAATTCGGGCCCATCAGGCCATTGCCTCTTTAAAGAAGTTAAAAGGACCCTTCCCATTTTTTTTTTCTTATGCACAATTAAGGGACCAGATTGATAATAAAAGAATGGTAATTTATTTAAGGTAATACTATATAAATTCCTTAGAAATGTTTTTAAATATTAAATATTTTCATAAATAGATATAAGTCTAAAAATTTATGACAAAATTAATCATGCGTAAATCGTTGTAATTAATGCTCATAATTTCTTAAACTTTTGGTTTATTATATTTATCATTTATTTATTACATTTTTATCTTTGTATGTATGGGTTTGATCATTGTTTGATCATGCATACTTCATCAAAATCACTAGTTGATATAGGATCAAAACTCAAAAGATGGTTAAATAAGTACTCCATATGTAACAATCATATGATAGTCATAACATAGTTAGATATGTCAAAACTAACCCATACTTGATTACCCCGATTACACATACCCCGATTTTGACAAACTCAAAATTAACCGAATCAATTCAAACCCGACCCAAAATGAGTTACACCCGAAGATAACCCGTAATCCGATTACCCCAAATGAACCCATAATTTAATGACTAGAACCCAACTCGACCTAAATGCCTAAAGATGACCCATTCTCACAATTTTTTTGAAAATGATGTATAATATAGTAAAATATTCATTTATAAATTATGAATTTATGACTAATTCTTCCTAATCCACATTCAACATAAAAAAAAAGAGTACGACTCATACTTAGAATAACTCATTTATACCTATTGGTTTGACCCGAAATGACTCAAACTCAACTTGAAAAAGACTCAAACATGAAGTAACCCGTAATATAACGTACTATACTTGTCATTGAATGACCCAAATTTAATTAGCTTGATCCTTTTATGAACCTAAACCCTCAACCCATGCTCTGAAAAATGACCCGAACTCAGCTTGAAAATGACTCATACTTGAAGTAACCCGCAAAATATAGTATAATGACCCAAATTTGATTAACCTAATCCATTGTGAATCCGAAACAATACAGACCTCGAGTCACTTGATCCGTACCCGAACAAATCAAAATACCTTAGACCCAAACAATATCCGAACCTGAAAGAAACCCAATCAAACCTAATCTTACTCGCACGTAAAAAGGCCATTCGAACATGATCGTACTCAGACCTGATTCGAACGACCCATTTACCACCTCTGAATATAGTAAATACTTAAGTGTTTTAGTATTTGACCATGATGTACATAGCGAAAAATATATAGATAAATTCATGGTTTAAATAAAAACGTGACATATAGAGTTATACAGAAACAAAGATTAAAGATGTTATTACTTGAGAATATCCATCTTGCAACCACGAAAAAGAAGTGTGTATACAGAAAAGGGTGAATTGGGTAGGTGATATGAAGAAGATAGCGTATACGTTGACGTAGAGAAAGAAAAAGGTAGGTAATATTGAAATAAGGTATGAATGTATGATGGTGTGTACTTAAGGAGAGGGGTTAGAGGAGTTTCAGTAAAAGGAAAATAATTGTAAGAAAAAGGAAAAGATTTCCAAAAAAGTCCAATCCAAGAGTACAGAAAAGCTCCACAATTTGCTTCTTTTAATTTGTTCCCCAAGCATTCCTTATTATTTATTTATTTTTCTCTTCTTGCGTTCCTCGTATTTATTTTTCTTTATCGTTTGGTGTAATTTTATTTCATCTTCAAGCTAAGCTGCTACTGTTAGGCCCTGATATCGTGTTATGTTTATTAGGCCCATATTAAACAACTAGGTTAACTTCTTAGTTTGTATATATACACAATAATTGCAATACAATACGAAGCAAGGGAAAATTAATTCCAACATGGTATCGGAGACACGCGATTCTCCAAACCCTAATCTCTAAGCAAACCCTATTTTTTTCTTCTCTTCTTGCTTCATGGTAAAATCGACCCCTCATCACCCTTCTTCCTCGGCGCCGGTGATCAGCCAGGAAACTTGATCACTCATGTAAACGATAATTATCTTACTTGGTCTCGTGCCATGACTCTTTCGTTGAAGTCTTGTCGTAAGTTCAGCTTTGGGGATGGCACAATCTCTAGATTGGGATACCGATTCTTCTTTGTTGCTTGATGGGAGTACTTGGCGAGTTGGTTTTGCGAGGCTAATGGTCCCAGACTTTAACAAATACGATCGACCATCACTACATGCAAACAGGTAAAATCTATGTCTATTGAAGACTACTACTCCAAATTGATGGGTTTGTATGATGATCTCTTACGTTTAAAGCCTCCTTATGGATGTGAATGTGGGAATTATATGTGCAATGTTGCTGCTAAATATGAATTGGATAGACAAGAGGAGATGTTACGTCAATTTTTGATAAGTATTGATGATGATAAATATGCTATTGTACGCACTGATCTCTTGTCACAACAGCCCCAAGTAACTTTAGACCGAGCTTATAATACTTTTCTTCAAGAGGAAAGATCACGTAAGATAGCTCTTAGCAAGGCCTAACTGGATTTTGTTAATGCTCATGTGTTTGTTATTCAATCTGATCGCACATGAGGACCCTTGTAAAAACGTGACAAATCAAGCCTATTTTGTACTCATTGCCAATGCTTGGGTCATGATCTTGGTGGATGTTTTGTGCTTCATGGGTATCCATCTTGGTGGGTGGAGAAGTATGGGAAGAAAGGTGTTGCAGGTTCCCAGATGTTGCGTGGCAGAAGTGGAGCTACTTCTTCTACCCCGGCACATGCTAATGCCATCGATAGCAAGATCAATGCTGGTGTATCCTCAACACAACTAGGTCCCGAGGGTGCAACCTCTTCTCTTGCAGATCTTCAACCGGAGCAAGTTTAAATCTTGCTAAATTTGCTTAATAATCATCAACAAGATATGATGACGGGTGAGTGTTCCTCTTCTTCTTGGATTATTGTCACATGTGCTTCGCATCATGTCACTGGTGATGACTCATGTCTTATTAACGTGCATACCATTTCTTCATGTCCTGTTAGACTTCCTGATGGTGCTACGGCCATGGCTATGAAGACGGGTCATGTGACATTGGCCGATGGCATAATTCTTGAGCATGTTTTATTTGTTCCTGGCTTACGTTTTAGCTTGATTTCAGTTTTTAAGCTCATTGATGATTCGAGTTGTTATGTTTGTTTCACTGACTCTTTATGTGCTATATAGGACCAACTCTCAGGGAGCCTGATTAGAGGCGGTGAACAAATAGATGGACTCTTCTATTTCAGACGGCTTCCTACAGTATGTGTGGTGACTATTCTAGATCTTTCAGAATTTGAACTATGGCATCGTCGTTTAAGGCATCTGTCAGATAAAGTGTTCAAGTTTATTCCTACTATTAGTAGTTGATCTAGTAGTAAAACTTTGAATAAGGCTTGTGAGATTTGTCCTCAGGCCAAAAACTCACGTGCTAGTTTTCCAAATAGTGATAGTCGAGCTACTCATAGTTTTGATTTGATTCATTGTGATTTATGGGGGTCTTATAAGACTCCGTCCTCTGGTGGTGCACATTATTTTTTTACATTAGTTGATGATTTTTCGCATGGAGTTTGGGTCTATTTGTTGCATGATAAAACTAAAGTGTACTTTGTTATTTTTTCGTTTTTAGCCATGGTTCAATTCGATGTCAAGTTGAGGTCATTATTAAATGTGTGCGCATCGATAATGGCACAGAGTTTAGATGCATGATTCCGTATTTTACTAAGCACGGTATTATTTTCCAAACATCTTGTGTCGGAACTCCTCAACAAAATGGTCATGTTGAGTGTAAGCATTAACATATTTTAAATGTTAAAAGTGTGTTAATGTTTCAGGGCAATCTCCCTATTCGATTTTGGGGTGACTATGTTCTTGGTGCGGTGTATTTAATTAATCATACCCCTACGCGTTTGTTGGGCTATAAAATGCCATATGAGATTCTATTTGGAAAGGAACCAGATTTTGATATGTCACGGGTTTTTGGTTCTCTTTGCTTTGCTCATAACTAGAGAGAAAAAGTAGATAAGTTCTCTTCAAGAAGTCAAAAAATGTGTGTTTGTGGGGTATCCTCACGGCAAGAAGGGTTGGAAATTGTTTGATCTAGAAACAAGGGAAACGTTTGTGTCCCGTGATGTTTGTTTCTTTGAGAATGAGTTCCCATTTCCTACTGATACAACTTTAGATGCATCTCCCTCTCGTGTCATTGCTAGTGATAAATGTCCAATTGTTGAGGATGATTTTGATTCACCCTCACTTGATGACAGTCCGACCCAAAGTCCACCAGGGTTACCCAACCCGTACATAGGCCCGTCCACGGATCCTACTACATGTACTTGTGATGAGAGTTTACAACAGGCCCCGCCAATGTCTTCTACTCTTGATCGTGGTGCTCGAGCACAACGCCCTCCTAGTTGGCATCATGACTACATTGCACATACTGTATCAACTTCGAGTCCATCTACCAGTTCATTGCTCTCTTCAAGCTCCTCAGGTACTCCTTACCCCTTAGCACATTTTGTTGATTGTGAACTATTTTCCATGCACCATCGTGTCTTTCTTGCAGCTGTAGATGCAGGGATTGAACCTCGTAGTTACAAGGAGGCCATGAAGGATGAGGGTTGGAGAGAGGCGATGAATAATGAAATCTCTGCTCTTGAGAGCAATGATACTTGGGTCATGGAGCCTCTTCCTCTAGGGAAGAAAGCCCTAGGGTGTAAGTGGATCTGTGAAATTAAACTACATTCATATGATTCTGTCGAATGTTTGAAGGCTTGACTTCTCATTCTTGGTAATCATCAAGTCAAGGACATTGATTATACCAAGACTTTTGCTCCTGTCGCAAAATTGGTCACCGTCAGGGCATTTTTGGCAGTTACTGCTGCGAAAAACTGGGAATTACACCAAATTGATGTTCATAATGCTTTTCTTCATGGTTATCTTGATGAGGTTTTCTATATGAAACCTCCACCGGGCTTTTACGAGACTCAACCCGGCATTGCTTGTCGCCTCAAAAAGTCTCTCTATGGCCTTTGACAGGCGCCTCGTTGCTAGTTTGCAAAATTGGCTAGCTCTCTCACGCGATATGTGATTTTGCAGTCATACTATAATTAATCTCTATTCACTCTTAGCCAAGGCCGATTGCATCTCAGTATTCTCATATATGTTGATGATTTGATTGTCTCGGATAATGACTCTTCTACGATAGCCTCAATTAAGAAATATTTGGGTGAATGTTTTCATATGAAAAACCTGGGGGTCTTAAAAGTATTTTCTTGGCATTGAAGTTGCTCAGAGTCAAGAAGGCTTATATTTGTGTCTGTGGAAATATGCTCTTGACATCATTGCAAAAACAGGCTTGTTGAGTGCTCGACCGATTAGTTGTCCGATTGAGCAGAATCATGGTCTGGCTAAGTCGAATGCTCCTTTGCTTGCTGATCCAAAAGTGTACCGACGTCTTATAGGCCAGTTGATTTATTTATCGTTTACACGACCCGATTTAGCATATACTATTCACATATTGTCCCAATTCATGAAACACCCTCGTCAAGACCATTGGAACGCTTCTCTTCACGTTGTTAGATATTTGAAAGGCTGTCCAAGACAAGGTATTCTTTTGAAGGATGATTGTGACTTGCAGTTAAAAGGGTGGTGTGACTCGGATTGGGCTAGTTGTCCCTTGATGAGAAGGTCGCTCACTGGTTGGATGGTGTTTCTTAGGGGTTCTCCAATTAGATGGAAGATGAAGAAACAACACACTGTTTATCGTTCATCGGTGGAGGCAGAATTCAGAATTAAAATGGTTAAAGGCCTTACTTCATAATTTGGGTGTCTCACATCCGGATGCGATGCATCTTTTTTGTGACAGTCAGTCGGCTTTGCACATAGCTCAAAATCCGGTCTTTCACGAGCGTACTAAACACATTGAGGTTGAATGTCATTATGTTCGAGATGCAACTCGTGACGGCACAATTCGACCATCACACGTACGCACTAATGAGCAGCTTGCTGACATCTTCACAAAGGCTTTGGGACAACGACAATTCTTGTATTTACTAGGCAAGTTGGGAATTTGCAATTTGCATGCTCCAACTTGAGTGGGGAGGGAGTTTAGGCCCTAATATTGTGTTATGTTTATTAGGCCCATATTAAACAACTAGGTTAACTTCTTAGTTTGTATATATATACACTAATTACAATACAATACGAAGCAAGAGAAAATTAATTCCAACAGCTACTCAAGGTACTTGTTGCTAACGTGCTGTCCTACTCATTTTTTCTTCTCACACAAACACACTCATGGTTAAGCCAAGCTTTCAACATGACTTTCAGTGCCAAGGAAATTTTTCTTACGTTTTTCAATTTATTGAGTGGCATGACGAATTTGACAATGCGATGCTCACAAGTCCCTCCTTACTTAATACATATACGGGCTCTCGTCTTTTTTTCCCCTTTTTATATTTATTTTTCATATTTTAATATTGGCATCAATAAAGAACAAACGAGTTGAAGGTTAAATCGTATTTTGAATTACGGAATTGGACACATAACCAACATAATATTACTAATTTGGCATCGTAACGATCTATTTGCAACTAAGTTACTTGAATTACGGTGGGATATTTCCTACTATGTTGCTGGGTAAAATGTTCAACTAATCCACTGAATATAAGTCGATTCTATCCAAGACAGAATGCGTCAAAAATAGGCGAGCTTCTACATTGAGGCTTGGATTGAGTTGGATCAACCCCACTTAGTGTTCAACTTACTAGCACTATAATAGTGTAATCCTGAGAAAGTTCAACATTAACATAGAGAAGAATATATATATATATATATATATATATATATATATATATATATATATATATATATATATATATATATTACATTCTTTAACTCATGATTATTTTTCAGTGGGACTTTAAGCAAAACTCCCTAATTAATTAATTAGTTGATTAGCATAAATGAAACATAGGTGGCTTATTATGAGATTGACTCCTAAAGATGAAGTGGCCGGGGTTGTATAGAGTATGTACATTTCTCAGTAATTTTGGTCGGTCCATCTCAAGCGTTTGATTCCACCATTTCATGGGACAACTCATAGAGTAGGTGCATTTTCATTGTGCCACCTTTATATTTGTACGGAGTATATATGAATCGTATTTTGTATAAGCTCGTGATTGCAATAAAGTGTTGCTTCCTCACATTCTAAACATAAAATATATCCGAAAATTTTGTATTCATTGTAACAAATGCAACTTAAATAAATTCAATTAGCCACACCTTCACAATATGTTAATTAACATTTATTTAACATGCAATATATGGTTTTACTTTTAGATAGTAACTACCGAAATACAATTTAGAGAGTATAAACTTTCGAAAGACGAACTAAATAATTAACCCTGATGAGATGTAAACGTGAAGTTGTAGAGTACAATGACTTATGGTTATGGAATGACTCGGTTGAAAAGAAGTGCACTTCAAACTCGATCAATCCAAGAACAACGCTTTTTGTTTATGTATTAACCTGAAAAAAATACAAGTTTCATATAACATGGCTTTCGGGTAGAGGTGGCCATGGTGTCAGGCCGAGTTGGGAAAACTTGAATTGGGACGGACCGGTCCAAGAGGCGGGCCGGTTGGGGTTGGGGTTATGTGATTCGTACCGAATCGAAAATCGAATAACGAACCAAATTGAACCGAATCACGAACCGAATTCACGTATCAAATCAAATTGAATTCACGAAGCAAACCGAATTTCACATAATGACATTATAAATTAGAAAAAATAAATTATTTCGAAAGTAATTAAATATTTATATTCACGAATCACATAATGACATTCGTTGTAAACTTTTATATTCAACTAATCACATTCATTTTTCATTTCTTTTGTCGATTTTTTTCATTTTTCATTACATATTTACATAAATTACATATATTACATATAATCACAAAAAAGATATAATCATATTTGATTCATATAAACTAAATTATATTCAACTAAACTAACATTCATTGATTCATATAAACTAAACTATATTCAACTAAATTAATATTTATTGATTTATATAATGAATAAACTAAATTATATTCAACTAAACTAACATTCATTGATTTTTATAACCCAAATTATGTTCAACTAAACTAACATTCATATATAAACTAAACTAAGATTCAATTATACTAAAATTCACTAATTCATCTAAATTAACTATATTCAACTAAACTAACATTCATATAAACTAAATTATGTTCAACTAACTATATTAAACTAAATAACATTCACTAATTCATATAAACTAAACTATATTCAATGAAACTAATATTCATTGATTCATATAAACTAAACTATATACAATTCAACTAAACTAATATTTATTGATTCATATAAACTAAATATAATTATATTCAACTAAATTAACATTTATGTAAGCTAAAATATATTTAACTAAATTAACATTTATTAATTCATATAAACTAAATTATATTCAGTTAGCCTAATATTAATTAATTCATATAAAGTAAACTATATATAATTCAACTAAACTAACATTCATTGATTCATATAAATTAAACTATATTCAACTAAACTAATATTTATATGAACTAAACTATACTCAATTAAACTAACATTCATATAACTAAACTCATATTTAATGAGTCATATAAACTAAACTAAATTTAACTATACTAACATTCATTGATTCATATAAACTAAACTAACATTCTTATAAACTAAACTATATTATACTAAACTAACATTCATTGATTCATAGGAATTAAACTAAAGTATATTCAAATAAAATAACATTCATATAAATTAAACTATATGCAAATCAACTAATATTCGTATAAATTAATTTATGCTCAACTAAACTAATATTTATATAAACTAAAATACATTTAAATAAAAAAATTACAAAACTAGAAGATTTAGATAGGTCGAATAGTGCTTGGCTGGGTCGAATCAAATTTTTTTTGAATCGAATCGAATAGGGTCAGGGTTAGGAAAACGAGATTTGGATTCGGCCCACTTTTTTAGCGGGCCGAATCGGACTTGGCCTGGTTTGTGTCGGGCTGGTTTGAGTTGGGCTTTAACCGGGCCGGGTTGGGGCAGGGCCGGGCTGAACCGGCCTAGTGGTCACCTCTACTTTCGGGGATGATGACTACTTTTTAGTCACTAATTATAACCGCAAGTGCACGGCTGTTGCAGTATAATTACGAGTCGTCCTCTAAGAAGTTAATATAGGGTCAATTTAGCTCAATTTTATTAGATTACGCTAGAAATGAGTCGTTTAGTAAAACTAATAACTAAGATTGTAAAGATTAAAATGTGTTATCGATAAGAGAAAAGACTAGGATATTAATACATCCCCACTAACATGCATTAACCTTCATCAAATACACCAACATCAATGATCAAATCAAACAACCCTTCAATTATCCTAACCTCAACTTTCGCTTCTTGATTAGTCTAATTGTATTAGGTGTAGCCCTCTTAATCTCAGCTCTCGCTTCTTGATTAATTAGCAAATATCATTAAAACAAAGGAAATAATTAATCTCGACCATCGCTTTTCAACTAATTAAACCAATGAATTTAACCTAATGATCAATTTTAACAACCTAATAAGCCAACCTTAATTTGACATTGAATTGATATATGAATTCACTTAATACATGCTAGGGTTCATATATTAACATCCTAGAAAAGAAACTACTCACTAATCATAATTAAATCCATATGAATAATAATAAAATCAAGCATAGACATAGAAATCATAAACTATAAGGAAATTAAATTCAATAACAAAAAGGCATGAATAAATAAGCAACAAAATATAATGAACTAAAGAAAAGAATAGAAAAAACTTACTTGAGAATTAAATTGATGATGAACTAAGAATAAAATTTGATTATTCAAGAGAAACAAAGTTTTTGAGGGAGAATTACATAAAATAAACCATAAAACTAAAACCTAGAAAAAGAGAATAAGAGAGGAAGAAGAGAGGAGGAAGAAAGCCTAGAAAAAAAAAACCTAGAATACTAGAATATAGAAGAAAAAAAACTCCTCAAGAGTTAAACCTAAAAACTCTAACATGAACTAACCTAATTTTTAATTAAAAATTAATTCCAAATTTCAGAAAAATAACAAAATAAAAAAGAAAAAGAAAAAGAAAAGAAAAGGAAACCCCTTCATTAGTGCCGTGAAGCTTGAAGTACTTCAATATTTGTTTCCCCTTTTTGTCGTGACTTTATCTTCTTTTTTTTTTTTTTTTTTAAACTTACTTTTTTTTCTTTTCATTTCTTTTGGGCTAATCTTCTTTTCCACTTTTTTTGGCCCAATTTACACCATCAACTCAATGCTAACTCCACCATATTTTTGTTGTTGAAATGCATTTATACTAAAAAAACCTTAAATATTAGCAATAATCGATATGATTAAAGGCGAAATATAATTAGGGACTTTTAGCATAAATTAGGTTAAATAAACCCGAAATCACTCGAAACTCACCCAAAAGGAGTTTGAATCAATGCCGAAAAGTACAAATAAATGTACTTATCAAGGGACAATGAATGTGATTGTAGAAAGTGACGCTCTTGATATAGTGAAGAAGGTGAGACCAGAAGCTCGCATATTGATCCCTATCTTCTTGTTTTTTTAGGAGCTGAGATTAATAGATTAAGAGATATGTTTATTTCAATCTTATGTATTCGTGTGAAATGAGCTAGTAATGTGGTGGCTCATTGTGTAGCTTGTTTGATTTTTCCTTATGGACAAGAAATTGTAATTTCATCAAATTTTACTCAAACAATCTTAATTAGCTTTAGCAGACATTGATTGTTATCAATAAAATCCTCCCCAATTTTCCTAAAAAAAAAAAAAAAAAAAAAAGTGAATTTGAAAAATTTTACTTATAGGTAATTAGTTGGTTCTCAATTGGCATAATTTTATGATTTATATACATTTAAGGTCCGAACTAAATATAATCCAACTTAACCCGAAAAAGAAAACCTTATATATGGTATTCGTATATATTTACTTTCTGTATGATTTATCTGGATTACAAGGCTGATTGGTGGCAAACACATTAAAGCTATACGGAGTTCAACACAAGGCCCCCATATAATCCGTGGAAAGAGCGTGAGTACTGAGAACTGACCAAATATTGCCGTGAAGAGCCAAACTAAAAGCATGTTGCTTAGGATAGCAGATAGATTCGTTAAATTTAAGAATATCATGCACTATGGTTTTTTGCTTGATCATCCCAGTTGCCGACTACCAAAAATTAAATAAATAAAAAATAAAAAATGCAGAGTATAAATTTAAATCAAGGCCTGTGGAGAGTGTTTGGATATGGGTAGTGTGGGGGCAAAAGAATAGTAGTATTGTAGTAAGGCACAAGCAATAAGCCAATAACACAAAGTACCCAGACAAAGTACCCAAACAAAGTATTAAGTTTGGTGCACTCCAGTGAGACCTCCATCATGCTTATGTAGTGTTGCATCCGTCCATCTAATCTTCCTAATCACCTCTTTCTTTCATTCCTTGGGTGGATTCCAAACCATATTTTTTCTAATAATGCAAGTGACGAGGCTTTAAGCCTCTTTTCTCACAGTGGTATTGCGGACTCTATATAGGCACAAATTTTATACATCTTCCCTTTCCCATAGTCTTCTTATCGTACTAAGTTTGCTATATTTAATAAAATTTTACGATTTTAAAGATAGGGGAAAAGCAAATGAGTTGGATGAATATTAAATTTAACTTAATTATAGGGAAATGGGTAGTAATTGAAGAGAGAAAGTAAAGCTTCCCAGTTAGATTGTTCACCAAACCAACACATCAATAATAACCACAACATTCCAATGAAATCAACTCAACGCTCACATCATGCAAAAATCCAAACATGTCAACCTATGCAAACAAACATACCAACATAAATGGAAAATTAGGCAGTAAATAGGAAGTTCAAAAAACTTGACTACGACTTTCGAAAGTAATCAGACACCAATAATTTCATCATTTCATGGCTTGGACCCATAACATTACTAGGAGGGAGCCATTGAGGGTCATCAACCCCACCTGCAACATCATGGGCCTCGTGTGTATGAATTATATCATCGGCCTTCACAGATATGTCATCTCCATCATCCAAGTTAACTTCATTTTGATAATGAATGCATCCCCACTCCAATCTCATATCCACCCTCCGTTTCTTTTCATTCACACTCGGGGGTTGACCAAACCTCCTATAGAGTCTCTAGGACAACCCAAACTGTTGGTCTTCATATATATATATATATATATATATATATATATATATATATATATATATATATATATATATATATATATATATATATATATATATATATATATATATATATTTGGTGACCGGCAAAGGGGAGCACAATAGCCGAAGATCCCATTGAAATGGGAGGAGGACATCCCACCGAATTGAGAGGAGGAGATTGTGCCGTTAAAGGATGAGTAGGACAACATACCAAAAGAAGAGGAGGATATCGAACCATTGATGGATAAAGAGGACAATGTACCATAAAAGGAGGAGATTGGACCATAATTAGGGTAGAGGGAGATGTTTGAGTTGGAGGAGGTGTGGGAGGGGTGCTTGGAACGAATTCTGACCACTCACTACAGGAGTCGTTAAAACTCTCATTGTACATGGCATCCAAACCCAAATCTGAAGAAATTAAGCAACCAGACTCTTTAAATCATTGCTTGAATCAATAACAAGAGTTGGTGAAAAAGATAGGATAAAAAATTGGAAGTAAACCAGTAACTCTTATCGGATCGAAATGCATCAACAATGGTTTCCAACAAAAATACATAAAGAGGTATGCAAGAAGGAGAGGATGATGAATACGTAATTTTCTAAGAAAGATAAACAGGGACGAGACGAGATCTGGAGATCTTTACAGGAGATGAAAATGGAGAAATAAGAGAAAACTCTAGAAGTAAAAGAAAGTGACAGGTGAAAGGGAGGGAAGGATTAACAACTGGGCTAGGGCATCTTTTGTGCACCACCTCCCTTAATATAGCTTATTTATTTTAATTTGGGCTTAGAGGATGTTAAGCAGGTTCATTATAGGAATTATAGCAAACTTTTAGAGATAACTCAAAGTGAAAAAATTGTAAATTTGGTGGGATAGATGGAGTATATAACTAGAAAATTTACTTAAAAGGGAATTCTTCACAATTCATTGCTCGCTTCCTCGGTGGTACATCACTCATCGGCTACCACGGTTGACTGCGTGTTGGGCATGTAGATAATGTTGTCCAAATTGCCACGCCGAGTATGGATCAAAAGAGCTTAGCTCATGTGGTATGTACTTCATGTTAAATTCGGTGTTTATAAAGGGTAGGAATGGTGGAGAGGAAGGATGCAAGCCATCGAAGAAAATTGAGACTTAGCACTGTGTATGGGGGGAGGAAGAGAGCAAGAGAGGGAAAATAACTTTATTATTTTTATGTTGTATTACCAAATATGAACCATTACAATTACAATTACAAAGTGAAGTATTTACACTACTGTACTAAAACATAAACTCCAACACTTCAATACTTGGCTTTTGTTAGGGAAAGTTTTGTATTTGACCCCAATTAAGATTGATTTTTGCTCTTGGGAGTAGGGGGTGGGTGGCGGGGGGTATGTTGTATTCTACCAGTAGGGTAAATCGGTAAAAAATATTCATTACCTTAGATTTAGAGATCAGTTAGCCACAATTTAATATATTTTTAATAAAAAGGCCAATATGTTGTTAGAAAACTCAAAAGATGTAGAAACCTAACAGACATTAAAGTTAATAAGAGGCGTAATGGGTGAAAGATGTGCCTATATAAATATAATTAAAAGTCAGTAAATACAAAACTAAATGCAACCTACCATCATAATCAGACTTTGCTGCTACTAGTACTGATGTCGAGGTTTGGGGGAAGAAAACCTCCTTTACTTAAATTGAAAAGGCAAATATAACTAGTCAATAGCGTCGCTTGTTTTGTATCCAATTCCTCGTAACTTGGTAAGTACTATGCTTGTCTTGTCAAGCATACATGAAAGAAAAATATCATACGCAAATAAGTTCACATTAGGGACCATTAAGGTATCAACGGAATCATCCTAAAAGTTGTGTGATGATCTGATAATAGGCCAAACGTTTAACTTTTTCTTCTTCGTAAAAGTGGTTAGGGTTCATGTATTTCTTGCTCATAACCATTTAGGATGGTATTCTCACAATGATCGCACACATCTCTTTTTCTTCTCTAAGTATACCCATTTATTTGATCATCTGAACCCCCTCTTGCCCTTCAGAGAATATAAAACTTAGCACTCATACATTTGATCCAAAAATCGACATGGTTGATTCCTCTCTGGAGTGTTTTGGTGAGAATTCATCTTAATTAATATAAAAGTTGATGTTATGACTTTAAGACAGTTTGTAATTTTGTATGTCGTTCGGAGTTACGTTATCAAGTTATTCAATAAGTCATTCACCATGCACCTTTCATGTAAGCTCTTTCATTTCTATGATCTCACCGATCACATATTTTTGAAGTGATATCTCTCAACATACCTATTAACTTTGGCGGTATTTATAAATAAAATAAAATAAAACAGGTACGAGTAGTAACGAGCTGCATCGTAGGCATGTAGTCTTACTGGGTTGGATCTACATAGTAAAGCATCGTTTAACTGATACGCTATAACTTCAGTACTAGCTTGTTGGCCCGGCATAACTCATATGTCCTCTACAACTACAAGCGAAACATAGTCAAACCCGTCTAATTAACAATCAAGCGAATAAGGGATCTTTGGAATCATGGCTAGTTTTTATTTTTTGAGTTTTTAAAAGGAGAAATTTTATTTTATGTGCTTGAGATTTGACTAATTTCAAATTGGGTACCTCTAATTTGGGTAAATTTTATTTTGAGTATCCAAGATTTTCAACTTGTTTCATATTGGATACCTTAAGTTTAGTAGTTACACTTTGGGTACCCAAGGTTAATGATTTGTTTCATTTTGGGTATATCTCTCTAACAAAGTTAAGTTTTCCATCATTTTGTTCAAGTGACTTCCAACTATCTTCTATATTCCCTCCGTTTTGTAGGCCAATGCCAGCCCAATTCCCAAACCTAATTATTAGACATGGTGACCCCCTCGTCTTATTCTTGTGCTATAATGAAAGGGGAAGAAGCAGAGCATGGGAATTGGATTCCAATTACTGTGGGTGGGGAGGTTAAAGTGTCGCTTTTGTTTTATGCGGATGATGTTATTTTGCTTGGAAAAGCTTCCACGTTCTATTAACACCATCACCATACATAAAAGACACTCTAAAAAGATTTGGCCAACAATCGGGTCTTTGATGAGTGGCAAAATTCTTGGGAACAAAGTAGCTAGAACTATTTTATTACTGTTGGAGGTCCAGGTGTAAAGGAATATTCGTAATTGGGACGTCTCCTTCGTGGGTAAACTTGGATGAAGAATCATCAAGTAAGGATCCTCATAAACTTTGGGTTATAACCGACAAGGCAAAATATTTCAAGAGCACAATCTGGAAAGAAGGGAGCTCCTCGCAAAAGGGAACGCCTAATCACGAAAATGGGAAATGGGTAAAGATTCATCTGAGTGGGTATCTGCATTGGGTTGGAGATAAACCCCTTTATCTTGTAATGAATAGAGAGATTCCTGTGCAAACTGCACGTTGGAGTGTTAGCTACATTATTCAAAATCACGAGTGCCAACTTCACCGAATTATGCATTTGGTCCCTTGCTGAAGACATTTGTCATCTTATTCATCATATTCCCCTTTCCAAGTTTTAATGTAGTTTTAGAAATGAGGAAGATCGTCATGTACACCTGTTTAGATCGAGATTGTACGTTCCAATTCTGCCGTTTTTGGGTCTCTTACTTTTTCAATCAATGTCCTATCTCTTCGCCTCAATTTTCTTTACTTTGTTTCCCTTCCTTGGTATGGATGGTTGAACTACAACTTAACTCAAGGCCATTCAAAGAGCTTTCTTACTGCTCTTTGGCACCTGTAGATAATATAAAATGAGACTGTTTTCCAACTCAAGATGGTCAAATGCCTCGCCACTTTCAATAAGTTTACGCTAGATTATGCTGTACTTAATTGTGCCTTTTATAGAAAAGGAAAAGAAGCTCATGATCATTGATCAACATACAATAGCCAGACGGGGGAAACCTAAAGATGGAACTGTCAATCTCGACACGGATGCGACATGTAAGAATATTGGAAACGCTGCAATATAGGAGGTACCAGGCGCCAGACGATTTGTGGCTATCAAACAAGGTATTTCAATGGCGGTGGAATTCCACATACACTCATTCACCTTGGAAATCAAGTAGCTCCTTGTGATAGCGACAGAAACAATGAGGATCATGAGCTTGATGTTTGAAGAATCAATAGGAGACAAGGTTAGATACAATAATAACAGGTAAAATAGTATTGAGTAGTAATGAGCCGACTTGCTTGCATGACGATTTCATACATGCATTTGAGGCTAGCAAAATTGTAAGGCTTTTGACTTCCATCACCATAAAAATAATCAAGTTAAGTAGGCACATCAAGGTGGAGTTTTTAATGTTTTACTTGGAGACATCAACATCATATCCTTCTACAAAAAGACATGAACGTTGAATTCAATCACATCCTAGAAGCTAACAATGTTGCTCATTCCTTGGCTAAGTACAGCTTCTACTTGAAGGAAGACGTTAAGATTCACATCACTCCTCCTAAATGCACAAGAAACGACTATAACGAAGAATTGCAGACTCCCAACACGTTATAGTGCTTTAAACTTCCATTCTTGCAGTCTTGCACTCAACCGCGGCCTCTTATCTTTTAAGCTTAGCTGTGACAAGCCCTTTAGTTCTTCTACTAATTAGAAATCAGACTTTTCCTTTTCACTTGGTTTGTATTGGTCTTTTCCAGTATTTTTCGAGGAACCCTCACACTGATCTAAGACCCATAATTTAAGTTAATTCATTCCCTTTTCTTCATAAAATAACATTGTATGGACTTCATGTAACACATACTAGAGCTGTACACTTCTCTAATTCTAACCCTTCACCAAAATAAATCTGGAAACTATTTACTCCATAAAGAACATCTATACCTAGTTTCAATATAAAAAAAAAAAAAAAAAAGTTATTTCCTAGTTTTTAAATTTTCTCAACTTCAGTTACACTAAGCATTTCGAAACTATCAACTGTACACATTAATTCATGATCCTAATACTGAGTACTATTTATATCAAGTAACTAACTTTCTAACTCACATATACACCTCCACTCTCATCACTTTCACTAAATTGATCAATATCCTAATTTTTTTTCCTTGAAAGTCAAGTTTTTAGCCTAATACTTCACTTTTTAGGAATATTCAACAATAATGAAACTCGTATTATACATGTACACATGATTTAAAAAAAAAAAATTATTTAGTTAACCATGTATCATACATATAATTATAAAATATATAGTATTTTAATTTATTACACAACTATGTAAGTCCCGTGCAATACACGGTTTGATGATAAATTATTTTGTTAAATATTTTAATTATAAGAGATTTTCATTTATTGATGAAAACTTATTGGTTTTATAGAACTACTAATAGTATTCCATATCTTTTAAAGTAAAGTAAAAAATTTAATTGAAATATTCTTAAATTTTCTTGAATGTGATGATATGTTTCGAAAAACCAAATGCTCCTAAAACGAAATGAAATAAATTAATAGGACATGATTTCATCATTATTGCTACTTTTCAACACTATATTGTTGTTCAAACATGGTTTCTTCACGATTTGATAATATTTTATTATATAGTCACACAATTATAAGAATATTTCCACACTTATAAGAATATTCTCATAATTATTCTAGTAAATGATTTAGGAATTTATATTGTCACATAATTTTCTATGTATAATTTTCCAATCTAATATTAATGTAAAGTATTAAAAAATAGATGACATCATATATAAAAAAAAAGGCAATTTTTTTTATAATAGCTTGACATGTGTCCAAGATGACATAATAGGGTTTTATTTTAGTAGGTTATAGATTGATAGATAGATAGTATTTAATTAGGGTTTGAATTTATTACGAATAGTTACACTAGCTACTTCACCAACAGTTGTCAATGAAATTCTACATTTGGGCTCTTTGTATGAACATGTACTACTTTTTCCTGAGTTGCTTGAAATACTCGGCCTGCCATATTTCCTTACTAGTTTCTTACAAGTTTTTTTATTAGTCAAATGTTATTGTCGTATCTATAGATGGTGATTAATTGCACTTTATATCAAGTTTTCATTTGGAGGTAAATTTGTTAATGGTTTAGTTTGAAAATTTTGTTTTGGATAGTGGAATTCTATGAGTTGTATTATTTTTGGTGGTTTGGAGGTGAAAGTTGGTGGTTGTGAGCATATGGTGATTGTTGAATTGGTAGGTGGCTACAATATGTTCTCGTTGTATTTATGATTGCTAACTAGCAGATTGGAATGAAATGGAACAATAGGTTGTGCTGACAGTGATTACATTAAAAAATATTCACAGAAGCATAGGGGTTTACGAAAAAATTAATTAAACGATTAGGTTCTACCTCAGAGCATTTGTAATATGCTCAAAGGCCCCCAAAGGCTTGTGTTCCATGGTTAAATCGAAGCATAAACCCTTTTTTCCCAGAGCATTTGAGTTCTTCTTCTTTTAGTATAAGTGTTCTTCTTCTTCAAATGATCTAACCCAACTATAGTCAAGTCTAAACAATATTTCATTGGTATATGAAAAAGTTCACTAATGTTTCCAACAGCAAAATTTATTTCAATTTAGGCTCCGTTTAGTAAGGTGTAAAATATTTTCCCTAAAAACTGTTTTCCCATTTTACATTGTTTAGTTTGGAGTAAAATATAGGATGTAAAACTTGGAATGTAAATTCATTTTACACCCCAATGAAAACATTTTCCTCCAAAATTTAGAGTAAAATAATTTTACATTAATTTACTATAAAAAAATTATCAACTAACAAACACCTTACGCATTACCAACTCATACATAGAGGTGGGCATAGGTCGTGACGTGCCCGTCATGGACCGTGTCAGCTCGTGTCTGGCCTCTTTTTGTGCTGTGCCTAATCATAGTAATGTCGAAGCTGTGTCGTGCTACCTTTCCCTAAAACTCGGCTTATGGTCTAACACGACCCACGTGCTTGGCGTGCCGTGTTTACCTTATGCTGACCTATTTTTTAACAAAAAATAAAAATAAAGAATACAATAGAATTGAAAAAAATAATTTTAGATAAAATAAATTATATTATAAGAACATAATAGTATTAAAAATAATAATAATATTAATTATATTAAATATTACTAAATAATAGTATTTTTCGAGTCGTACCTCTTGCCAAATTGGCATGCCTCTCGCGTGCTAGTGCCTAATTTTTTTTTTGTCCGCGATCTGACCTGTGGTCCACTCCACTGATAGCGTGTCATGTCGTTCCATGACCTTACTTGTGTCGTACTATGCCAAAAGCGTGCCTGCTCGGCCTGACCCATGCCCTGTTCTATTCACACATTCTTCATTTCCCATCTTCTCGGTACCTCCTCTCTCTACTCCACACTTTTTCTCTCTTTAAAATTGGGAAAAAGATCCATAATTTCTTTTCATCTTCTTCGAATATCATCAATTTAGTACGTTTTCTTTGAATCTCATCACTTGATTATTAAATTATTGAACTATATCGTGAGTTTGAACTAATTTTATCCATTTTAGTTGGAAAAAAACCCCTAGATTTTCCGCTAATTCGATTGAATCATGAAAGTTTCTCATGAAATGTGGACAATCAAGAGTTTTTTTGAAATTAGAGTAGAAATTTTCTTTCTATTAGAATTTAAAATATAAAAGTACAAACTATTACATTACAACGAGTTGATTGATTTACCTATTTGATTGGTTTGCTTATTCAATTGCGAATACTCCTTTATAGTTAGCTTAAGGTCTTTTTTATAATGTTGAACCAAAAATTTTTTCTTTGGTTTTATGACAATATTCTGTATAATGTAATATGTTATTAATAGATCAAAGAAATATATTGTAGATTTTATAAAAAATATTTACTATACCATAAAAAATTTAATTAATGACAAACAATTATAAAATATAACGGATTTTTTTTTTTAAAATGACAAGAGAATACAATTAGAAAAATTAATATGAGTAATTGATTTTCAGTTCAACCAAACAACAGAAAATGATTAAATGTAAAATCATTTTCCATACAACCAAACAAAGAAAAAGTTATATGAAAATGAGTTTTCCACCATAAAAAGGTTTTCCATGAAAAACTATTTTCAATTGAAAACGTTTGACACCCTACTAAACGAAGCCTTAGTTAGAAATCGGATGAAAAATAAAACAAAGACTAAATTATTAAATTTGAATAGAGAGGCTCTAGATATAATTAATGAATTCACACATAGTTTGAAAATAGACATTTTCCTACCACTTACTCAAAATTGCCAAAACACTTTCACACACTAAAAAAAAAAAATCAAAGAGAGTGGAAAGTAAAATCAAAACCAAACATGCGTGTTTTCTAAAATTTCAAGTTTTCAACTACATATAGTATGTCTCTATCTACTTTTCCGTTACTCGCCACCGCCCACCCTTTTCCTTAAAGCTCTTGAAAAAAAAACATACCAGCTTATATTTAAAGCAATAAACTGTAGTATTATATAGTATTATAGAGAGAGAAAAAAGAATTTAAAAAAAAAAACCCTAGATTTTTTTCTTTTATATATATTTATATTTTTTAGAAAAAAAAGAAAAAGGTTGATAATTTGTTTATCTTTGTAGTTCATCCTCTCAGATATCATCACCAGCAGCAGCATATCAAAAATGGATTCAAGGGTTTTAATTGTGGGCGAACTTCCGAAATTTTTATCTCCACTTCGGCAGCTTCCTTGCTTGCAACTTTGTCGCAGATTCCCTTCTGCTTCTAGATCCTTCCATTCATCTTGTACCGATGCTAGCTTACGTATTCGCCGATGCTTCTCTGTCGCCGCCTCCGCCCATAGCAGCACCTTGCCGAGTACTTCTAGTTCGGTATGTTTTTCCTCTCTCTTCTCTCGCTATTCCAATTCGGTCTTATCTTATTTATCGGATTTCATTTTTCAAATGATTCCGTTAGTTGTGCTGCTGCTATATGAATTAGGCATATTTGATCTGTGTCTTAGCCGGATTTTTGCGTGTATTAGTTTATTTAAGGATTGTGAATTTGTGATGCAATTTTCACGAGTTAGGGGGTGTGGTTTTTCAGTTTTTGGTGAAGGTGTCCCCTTGTACTAGATGCAATTCATTTGGTAAAATTCCGGCTTTCTCGAACCCGAACTCCAACTCGAACGCTAAGTTGAGCATTGGAGGAAAGAGTATAGGAAGAGACGAGATGAGTTATAGTTCTATAGTTGGACAACAGTGTGGCTGCCAAAGCTATTACTCTCGTCCCTTATATGGTGGTGACCTAATTTTTGAATAATGAAATTCCTGGTGAAAACACTCTGGACGATTTGTGGTGGTGAACGGTGGGCGGTGTTGAGAATAGTAGGGAAAGGTTGTCCTTTTTCATACACTCTTCTGGGAAAAATATGTGCCTAGAAGAGAGAATGGGCGCCAGATGTTTGTGACATATGAAAAAAAAAATGAATTATACAACTAGTCAGTAGGTGCATGCAGTAGAAGTATAGAAGGAAGTGTGTGGTAATCCTTGGCACAAGTTTGAAGTTCATCAGGATAATTATATACTGGCTTAAGCTGTACTAGTTTGCTAGGAAGCTTTTTTTTACTTTACCGGCTTACCCCTACATTGTGCTTGTTTATGCCAAAAATTATCAACTAAGTGACAATTTAAGGTTTTGGGCGTTTAAAGCTAGTTAAGCTAAGTGTAGGTTGAATATATGCGAAATAAACAAATGAACAATGAAAAATTGGTGACGTGGAAAACCTAAACTTGGGAAAAATTGCAGGGGTTTATTAGGCCAGCGTTTTACTATGTCAAGGGTTAAACCTCTTATTACAGGTTGTTTGTATAGAAAATGTATGTAAGCGTGTATGTGAAAAATAGTGCTTAATGTGGATGATAATTTGTAGCTTGGTTGAGTTGATGTTCTTCTGTGGACCGATTCTCCTTTTATTTCTCACTTTCCTTGAGTGCAATGGCCCTTTTTAGGATAGAATCTTCAGTTCTTCAACCACCTCATACTTCTTCGCTATCTTTATCCTTTATGCAACTGCCTCCTTTTCCTTTTGGCTTGTGGCGCTCCTGTCTTGGAGTATTTGGTAACCACAGGGAACTTATTAGTAATCTATCCAGGATCAATGTACCTAGATGTTATCCGTGAAACGCATAGTTGCAACCGTTGTCTACTCTTGTCGCTTAGAGAACTGTGCGTGGACACGTGTCATATAACCCGGAGGTGGCCTTTTATTCAGAAGGTATTAATTGGCATTGCAAAAAAAACAAATTGTACTTGATCGTGTGTAGGAAATACCCGGGAGGAATCAAGTAAAATTGCGTGAAGTAAAGAAAATGATAAAAGATAAATACAAGAGGGTTACTCCTATTTCAAGTAGAATAGTCTTTGCTTGCTGCATTTTCACTATTGTGATTATAAGCTGGGATTGAAGAGGGAGGTTAGATTGAGTTATTGTTTTCACCTCATGGTTGGAGAGTCATGAATTCTCTAGTGATGCTATGTTTGTGGAATTTTGGATCCATTATGGAAACTTAGGAATGCATTTGCAGTTATTTGCGATTATGGAAGTGAAATATCTTAATTAACGATTTTACATTTTTGCTGGGATATGATTTGGAGGATGGTAGATATTGAAAGCGAATGTGAAATTTTTTAGATTGCGTCTCTTGAAGCTGCAACACATTTGTTTCGATTTAAAGCTATTAGCTGATAAGTATGTACCAATACCTAGAATATTATGTCTGTTCACATTCTCTTTCCCTCTGAATGAGTGATCTTACAATCTAGCAGGGTGTATGCTAGTCTAGCTTTGGGTAGTACATGCATGTTTATACCCCTAATACTGCAATTACTTATAAAAGAAATTGAACTTCTATTGCAGTCTAGAAATGGAATATATACTGTGGGTGATTTCATGACAAAAAAGGAGGATTTAGTGGTTGTGAAACCTTCAACAACTGTAGATGAGGGTAAGTTTGGAGCCGGTGGTTCCTTATAATCAATATTAGCCTTATAACATGATACTGTTTTATAATGCATATCCCTTTGTTTTTACAGCTTTAGAGACTCTCGTGGAGTACCGAATTACTGGGTTTCCTGTGATAAATGATGATTGGGAGCTGGTAAAGATATCTCTCAATGACTCAATCTAAGTTAATGATATTCTGAATTATTTGTCTTTGTGTTCTTTTTCATTTTTCCGTGGCATTTGACCAGCGTATAGTGATGGGCACATGTCATCCGATTTGGAGCTCATTGTGTTTCTGATTTTTACTTGTGTTATCTGTCTTATTGATATGAGCACTCAGTCAGCTATCAGGATAATTCTATTTATCAAGTGTCTTAGGGTATTTCTGTTTTTTCATTTTTTGTCTTGTTTATTATCAGCTCAAGTGTGTCATGATAGTAACTTAGCATCTTAGATGTATGCAATACACTGACATATGGGGATATGAGGAAATTGTTAAATATAATAGGCTCCTGGACACTTAAAGTCTCAGCAATGATGTCTCTGTGAAGTGTAATCATGATAGTAATGACTGGTTTCATAGTATATGCTTTATAATATATGCCCTTGTATGCATGTGTTGTCGCTTTTTGTTTCAACCCCTGTAACTTATGTTTGTTTTTTAAACTATCCTTCCTTCGGATCCATCTTATCTACTTAATTTGGTTTAGTCACTGTCAATGTTACCTGGAATGTAGCTCACTGCAGATGCTGAACCATATGCAAACTGGGTTGCTTGTCCATATGGAATTTATTATGTCATTTTAAATAGTTCTTTTGACTTCTTTCTGTTTAATCAGCCTGTATAATCCAAATTGTCAAATGTGTTTTTCACAAAATACGATGAAATTATGTCGTAGTATCCCTTTCTTTCTAATGGACTAGTAAGATGCTTTATAAGTCATTCCATCTGGATCAATTTGGTCTTGGTTTTGATTAAGATGGTGCTGATTCACAGCTCGGATCAATGGATCCCAATTTGGCATTGTCACACTATTTTGGTATCTCTTTACTCACCACATTTCTTTGCTACCCTTCCATTTTTATCTTCTGATACAAGTATCTCATACCTAATGTATCTAAATAGCAAATGGATGCATTAGTTTAACTATTGCTTGGTAGAATTTCCAAACATAGCTTCATAGGGAAGTCTAATTTCCGTTACAGCATCCTATAAGGAGGCTACATAAATTGCTACTCCCTTTGTTTTATTATTGATTAATAGTTGTTAGCACGAATATTGAAATGGCTGTCATGACTTTTTGATTACTTAGTGCTTAAGAGCTAACTAAATGGTTTACTTTCTCTCTGTCCCACCATTTCTTGTTGACATATGAAGTGTCTCGTTGCAGCACTAAAGCTAAAACACCAATTAAAAATACAATGATAGCTAAAAATTCAATTAAAAATGAATGAGTATTTCTATCAGATATGTTCTTGAATCATATCTTCTTGTCTGCAGGTGGGTGTTGTTTCAGATTATGATCTGTTAGCTTTGGATTCCATATCAGGTTAGAGTTTTTGTGAAAGCACTGAAGATAAGTTGTCATTTGGTGATTTCATAGGGAAGGTATTCCTTTATCATTACCATTTGGCAAGAGCTGATCCATTATTAGGTTGATCATATTGCATGGTAGGGATAGATATTTGTGATTTCCCCTTGGATTTCCAGTTCTCTTCACTCTGTACCCTTAGCTAAATTGATCTAATCATAAATTAAGGAGGCATCGCGATGTTCTTAATAGTTTTGAGCAAATGTATTCTAGAAGTTTATTTATTTCCTATGCTCCAGAGTTCATAGATTTCATATCCATGTTTATTGCAATCAGGTATTTTATTGGATGAAGGTTTTGTGATACTAGCAGAGTATTCTAATGCCGGTACTTTGTTTAGGGACTGGATTGGCGGAGACAAGCATGTTTCCTGAGGCTGACAGTACTTGGAAAGTATGTGTTGATGCTCTTTAGAGTTATATTCATTAACTTCTATGTCTCATTTGATCTCTTAACTCATGCTCTCCATTGACGTTCTAGGTATTCAATGAACTCCAGAGTTTACTCAGTAAAACAAATGGTAGATTGATATCTGATGTGATGACACAAGTTCCTGTTGCTGTCCGTGAGACTACTAATCTTGAGGATGCTGCAAGGTCTTTTGCAATCTAATGACTCTTCATCTATACTTTTCTGATTTTGTGGTACAATTATTTAGCTATTTGTGATATGCTGTGGGTTGTCCAATTTGTTGATTTTTGTGTGCTTTATCCTAATGACAGATTACTGCTTGAAACAAGATATCGACGACTTCCTGTTGTAGATGCTGATGGAAAACTGGTAAGATCTTTACCTTAATGAAGCAGTAATGATCTCAGTGTGTTGAAAAAAGAACAGTGAATGCCTAGTGCTTTGCTTTACTACATTTGCATGTTTTTTTTGTTTTTCCTAATTGGCACTTGACATTTCTTCCGTGGCAAAATCTCACTGAGAAACAGACTTGATTTTTCCCCCCAAAATAAAAAAAGAAAAAAAAATATTGTCAACTGTCTCCTTGATATTTTGTTTATTCTGTTTTTTATTAACATTTTGTACATGCCAACTGTCCCATGATTGATTTGCTGGTTCAACTGAAATAGGAACTCAACTATATTGAGGACAATATTAGATTACTTTTCCACATGCTGATAGTTTAAAACCTTGTGTGGCAATAAGTTGCATGGCTAGAAAAATGACTTGAAGTTAACTCACAATTCATTTATTGAACATAGTTTTGCTAGCATGAAAAATCCAATAGCCATTAAAAAAAAAAGCCGGTGGAAGGCTAATTACCAAATAAGGCCGTAGCACCTTACTCTTTTCCATTTTGAGGGTTGTGCTTCATCATTCCGTTTGCTTTTAGGTGGGAATCATTACTAGGGGAAATGTTGTCAGAGCTGCACTTCAAATTAAACGTGAAAACGAGAAGAAAGCTCAATGATTAAGAGAGTCAAATGCAATATGGTTGCCATAATTTCCTGATGGCTGGTTAAATTACTCTGATTGGCATATCTTTGCCTTCCGGGTGCCCTTTTTGTTTTTGCATCAACTTATTATAATTTTTTGTCAGCTAGCTAATCTGTATAAATATGTAGTTACAGTTCACATACTTCGATTGAATTGGAGGTTTTGTATGGTCTTTATTTATTAATTAACCTCTACTTGTAAATTCTACGGAGTAGTAATTTATTATTCTGTTTCATTACTCCATCTACTGTTTACACTAGCTGCACTTTCGACGATTGGTTGAGAGTAATTTCTCTTGATAGTAATTTAATGTTATGTGAGGGTGTTCTTTTCTGTATTTTAAAATCTACTGAGATTTTTCACCGTTCATTTTGATGTGCATTCTACTCTGATTTCTCACCTCAGATATGTAAGGTGAAATTTACTTCTTTAGTCCTACGTTATTTCTTCATTGAGTTATAATTGAAAAACAAAAACATTCCTTCGATGTCCCCAAATCTCCTCATTACTGTTTGGAGTATTTTTTTTTCTTTGCTTTCAATAGAACTACTTTGTCTTTTATGATACTGACAACTTGACAAGGATTAATTTTGGATATGAATAAAGAAAAATTGGGGCATTAATACATTAGCCTTGAAACTAACTTCAATGGGAGTACGATGCGGAAAATGTGATATGTAAGTGTTACATTTACAAAGATGATCTACTCCGTATTTTTAAGAGTAGGTTTTTGAGGTACAGCTGCTTTCTTTGCTGTCTTTGTGGGATGGGTGGAACGGTGGGCTGGACGAGTCCCACTCTTGCTCAGTAAATTAAAGAGTGTCCTGTAAAGAGTAATGGACCGCTTCTAATCATGTCTACATTTTCACCCTTTACTTCTCTTCTGGCCTTTAATTAAACCCACTGAAAATTCTGGCTGAAATTTACACCAAAGCTGGGAAAAGGCGAAGTTTCATCTTCATTGATGTTAAAGTGTGCTTAGTATATTTTTGGCAGTTAGAGCATAAACGGACATAAAAATCAAAAGAGAACAGAGTGATCACCGCATTTCAGAGCTTAGGGCCGAAACTTTAATACAGTTTCGATCAGTTCACTTCCAGAATTTCCCGACAACCTCGCCCACAAAACTAGTCATTGATTCATTGGACCCCAAAAAAATGAGCAAATTTAATACCAAACTCAAATCTTATCACTTCCTCTGGGCGCTGACGGTTGGTTTTAGCAGATATGTGATACCCCTCATCACTCCCATCATTATTTTAACTGTGTCACAAAACTCTGGGTTTATTTATACACTGTATAGTAGTCTTTAACTTATTTTCTTCGGTATTCAACTTTATTTGTTGAAAATTTCACGTAGCTTAAGATAAGATGCCCTTATTCAGTAGGAGAGTACATATCCAAAATTTGACTCGCAACCTGATAACTTCGTAAGTGGAGAAATTTTTGTTGTAAATACGAATTTTATTCACCTATTTACTAAGGGAAAACGAAACACCGTATGGAAACATATTAGGTTTTTCATTGTTCTCTAAAGTTGTTTGCATGTTGAATGCAGTTCTTCAGTCTTATGATAGAACCCACCGAGGAACATAAAGATACAGCACAGTAGTTATTGAGTACAAATATAGAGTATTAATGATTTTATTTACTAGAACTTAAATGAGATCACTTGCCACTTACCTAACTCAACTTTTTGGTGAAGCAAAACACAAAACGACAGATCCTCTTATGCGATTGATGCTTAATATTAAAAACAAAACAAAAAAAGATAATAAACTGATATGGACCTCAATGATAAGAGTAGATACTACCACACGGATTCATTGTAGAAGACTTTTGACTAAATTAGCAGATTCAGATGTATTTGGCGCAACCCTCTTGACTAAACTACTTCAATTTTGCCAATTCATTCATTACTACAATTCAACCACCCGCCAAATAATTTTATTATTCAAAATACTTGTATTAGAAAAACAGCAGAGAAAAACGATAGCTACTAACTACCATGCGGCCACGAGTCCACAATTCCTGCAAAAGTATTCACGTCAAGATTAACCCGATAAATTTTCCTTCTTGAAATATTAAGGTAATTCATAGGCAGCCTACTGATATTTTATATTTTTTTTTTTTGAGGATAAACTACTAATATTTTGTCATTAACAACAGTATTTACAATATCTTCTGCTTACATCCCCCAAAATTTCCTTTTGCCAAGATCACTAAAGTTAAAATTTTCCCAAAAAAAAAAACAAGTCTAACCTTAATAAACCTATGAAATTATAAATATTAAAAAAAAGGAGAGAAAATAAAATGGATTTCGAAAGTGGGCCCACATAAAAATTAGCGAGTACAGGGAGTAGCAATTGCGAGACTTTTTTTCCTCAATCCACCCTCCGTCGCAGCCACCGACATCCAGACCTCAGCCGCAGCCCTCCCTTTCCATTATCGTTGCTGTCTCTCTCTTTGACGACTAATCTCTTCCTAAATACCCAAAAAAGGGGGAAAGAAAGCTCTTTCTTATCTTTCCAAGTTTCAACCATCTAATCAATCAATCAATCATCCCACTCCTCAGAATCCTCGGGTTCGGGTACTTTATTCAAATCGGGTTTCTCATCGACCACCCACCCACAACCCGCGAAGCCAGCCCCACCCTTCTCCCTCCCCTCAACCAAACAACTCTTACTGTTGTTACTATTGTTGAGGCTGCTATTCGAGTTAGACCGTTGAAACGCGGTCTCGAGTGCATCCACTCTCGCCCCTACCTCGATAGCCTTCTTCCGGATCGAAGCCGCCGACAAGTCGCTAAGACGACACTCCCCCATCAACAACTCGGGAAAATTCAGCCTCGCAGACGGACCACGGAGATAGTAAACGGCCGTGTCGTAAGCCCGAGCCGCTGCGACCGGTGTCGAATACGAACCCAACCAAATCCTAGAACGTTTATTCGGCTCCCGAATCTCCGCAACCCACTTACCCCACTTCCTCATCCTTATCCCTTTGTAGGGCTTCTCTGTTCTCTCTCTCTTCTTCGTTGACCCCGCATCCATGCCGGGTTTTGATGATCTTTCTAGAAACTCTTGTTTTCGTGGGTGTGTGTGTGTGAGTTTTAAAGATAAAGCGGAGAGGGGAAGGTGTGTGTGTGTGTGTGCGCGAGAGAGAGGGGAGGAATTTTGGGGGTTTGGGATCGTGTATGTGTGTGTGAGAAATAAAAATAGGGTCATTTATATTTATGTTGATATCAAAAGAAGTTGGGTGAGTTTAATTTAAAATAAAATTATAATAATTTGGGTGGGAGGAATAATAGGTAATAAGATATCACCGACATGGATGAGACTAGGAGGCCGTGGTGGGACTTGAAATTGGTGCTATCCTTATAAATTGTGGGGATTTATGGACGGCATGTCCACAAAGAGGAACGGCTAAATTATATTTTTTAAAGTCTTTTTATCTCTATTATTTTACTTGGATTTCATTATAAATTATATAGATTACCTGATGTCTTATACTTATCTATTTAGTAATTATCTGATTCGTGTCCCCTTGTGGGTGTGGTGGTTTTTTTTTTTTATGTGGGCCAATTACATAGTGAGGGAAGGGTGGAAATTTTACTATTATTATTATTTTCTTTGTGAGTTTTGGCAATATTTAGTACAATATCACTTTTTTTTTTGTGTTTTGGCTTCTAATGGATCTCTTGTGTAGTGTATGAATAATAATGCATGGAATGAACATATGTTTATTGCACTATAATGTTTGGTGCAACATATCGTGATAGGGGTAAGTATTGTGATACAACGAAGATAGTGATTGCTATAGCCTAGTTATTTGGTTCATAAATGATACTCAATAATCAGCATCTACAAGTTAATATAAAACCCTTATATAGGTTTGGTACTTTGATTAAAAAAAATAAAATAAAGGGTAATAGACACAAAATGATTATAGAGGTGAAAATATGATATTTTTATGATTTCATCTAATAAGCTATGATCATATATTGTGGTATAGCTAAATTTACCATTTAACAAAAAGAAATAAATGTCGAAAATGATTCAATATATAACTTGTATCATTTAATTTTGAACTATAGATATACTCTAAGATATCAAATATTAACAAATGATGGTAGTGGATTTTAAAGGTTAATACTTATTGTTACTCAAATTTGTTTATAATGTTCATAGAGTTTTAGGATGTAATGTAATTATAGTCTGAATAATTTAATATTTTACTTCACATCTTTTTATTATAACTCTTAAGACGCGGATGATATATAAAGTCCTAAAAGAATAAAATGTCAAATTAGTGTATATCATTATATTGTCCCAATATGATTTGACTTTATATCTTTTCAAGTATTATTAATTTAAAAAACTGAGTTGATAGTTCATGGAAAGAATTATTAATGCTTATTTCCCTAACAAACTTTATAATTGTGATGCAATAATAACTTCCCAAGTATGGGTTTTGTTGGCATAAGTGGGAAGACAAATAAATTTTGTTGGAAACTTTAATACTATATTAGAATAGAGTAGAAAGAAAGCACCAACTTTATTTTGAACACCTTGTTTATTCTTTAAAAAAGGAAGAGGAATTTGCATAATTAAGGTGAATGATTATTGTTGGTTCGTACCCTTGTTTCTTGTTTTATCGGCTTTTTCATCTGATTGGATTACATATTATTATAATATAGTAATGAAAGGGGGTGGAAGGTAGGTCGGTGGTCGGTGGATATACTAGATGGATAGATACCGTTATGACTTGACTTTCCATCCCCGCTATAACAACTTGAGAGAAATGGACGATTTTACCCACATGGATGATTGTTTCTGACTTGTATGTAGGTGCTTATAGGGGCATTATTGGAAACGAATGGAAATTATGTGTTCTGTCAGCAATTCTGGAAGAGGGTGTACTGCTGTCTCAAGTGACATATGTTGCCAGATTCACTGGGGATTGGGGAGTGCCCATATGTTATTGGAGTTAAATTAAACTCATACAAGAAGATGCAACATCAAAATATGCGGGACTATTCTTGCAACTGTTGGGGAATTTACAAAAAATAGGGTCACAAAGATAATCGGGAATAAATTTCTTCGAGTCGTGAACGAAATCACTTTCCCAAAAGTATAATTTCGACCCTTTAGACTACAACCCGGGTTACACGAAATTCACTTAGGAGATAAAACGAAGAACAATTGTAATTTCGTGTAGTAAAATTACAATACTATGAAAACAAGTTTTGATATTTGAGATGATGATAAATCAATGTATCAATGCATAAAGGAAAGAAGAAAAATCGTTTCTCTCTTTCCCTCATTCATCATATGAGTAATATCATATATTTATAGTTGTATAAATACTAACCAAAAGGCACCTCTTTAAAAGACACCTTTTAATAAGTATGTTAAGTATTTATAACAATGTCAAATAACATTTACTAAACCAAGTCTTTAGATATATATAATATATTCTCGGTTTATTGCATACAACTATTTTCTTATGTTTGTTTAAGTCATGACACCATAACCAAATGACTTAAACTATACATAACATGAATATAATCAAACAAATACTCTAAATCTCCAACAATCCTCCCCCATTTAGAGTATTAAAAAGATTTATTGCATCAACATCATCATAACAAAACAACCTTGTGCATAAATGAAAGTGTACTAAGACTTGAACTCCCACTTAGTGCAATACACATTCCAAGAATCCGTATCCATTTGGTATCGTAAAACGTTTGAACCAAATTCAATACATATTGGACACTTGAAGATATTACACACACAAAGTTAAATACTTGAATACATTATTAAATTGACACTTTAAGCCATGTGTCCATATCTATTCATAAGTACATCAAAGTTATGCCCCACATAACTTCTTGAAGCGGCTAAACATCGTACTTACATAGGTAGAATTCCAAAACATGCTCCTGTGACAAAGCATTATATCAGGAATTATATTAAGCTAAGCAACCTCTTAGACATCACAGAAAGACCGGAACTTTACCTTTGATAAAAAAACAAGTTCCCAATTATCAAAAGAGAAAGTTAATCTTATTGAACTTAAGACCCAACGTCTTATTGGGCGTTAAGTTAAGACTCTCTCATTTGTAATTATTTAGGGCTCCAATCCTAAACCGATTGCCATCTTCTCATTAACATCTCTAGCCAACGCCTTTGTGAAGCAATCAGCGAGATTAACATTTGTTCGAACATAATCAATAGTAATAACACTATTCTTGATAAGTCCTTGGATGTAGCTATGGCGTACTCCAATGTGCCTTGACTTACCATTATACACTTGGCTATATGCCTTAGCCAAGGTTGCATTGTTATCACAATGTATCACTATTGGTGATATCGGTTTTGGCAACAAGGGTATCTCATGCATTAGATCCCTTAACCATTCAGCTTCTTTACCAGCTGAATGTAATGCAATGAACTCCGATGTCATTGTGGAGTCCGCAATGCAAGTTTGTTTCTTAGATGCCCATGAAATGGAACCTCCCCCATAAAGGAAAACCCATCCACTTGTGGATGAATGATCTCTATTAGAGATCCAACTTGCATCCGAATATCCTTCTACAACTGAAGGATACCCACTAAAACACAAACCATAGTCTATGGTCTTCTTCAAGTATTTCAACACACGGTGAACTGCTTGCCAATGTTGCATACTAGGATTACTAGTATATTTACTTAATTGACCTATTGCATAAGCAATATCTGGTCTAGTACTTGTCATGGCATACATCAAACAACCTATGGCTCTAGCATACTCCAATTGTGAAATTGCATTACCTTCATTAGGTAATAATTTTATACTAGGATCCATTGGTGTTGAATAAAGAGAGGTTGAAAATTCACTAACATTGAATTTCTTAAGCACTTTCTCAATGTAATGAGATTGTGTCAAAATCAACTTTCCTTGTTTCCTCTTTATTCTTATGCCCAAGATGACATCCGCTTCACCCATGTCTTTCATGGAAAATTTTGAACTAAGGAAAGACTTTGTCATTTCAACTTGTGACAAACTCGTTCCAAAGATCAACATGTCATCTACATGTAGACAAATTATGATACCATCACCATTGTCATCAAATTTGCTATATATACACTTGTCTGAATTATTCAATTTAAACCCATTAGATAGCACAACCTCATCAAATTTTTGATGCCACTGCTTAGGTGCTTGTTTTAGCCCATACAAAGATTTAATCAACTTGCAAACTTTATGCTCTTGGCCTTCCACAACAAAACCTTCCGGTTGTCGCATATAAACCTCTTCTTCCAAATCTCCATTCAAGAATGCAGTCTTGACATCCATTTGATGGATCACAAGATTTTTAATAGCTGCAAGAGCTATTAAGAACCTTATAGTTGAGATTCTTGCAACAGGTGCATATGTATCGAAATAATCGATACCCGGCTTTTGTGTAAAACCTTGTGCAACCAACCGTGCTTTGAACTTATCTATAGTTCCATCAACTTTCAATTTCTTTTTGAAAATCCATTTGCACCCTATAGGTTTACATTTAGGGGGTAGAGTAGCTAATATCCAAGTATTATTTCCCATGATGGAGTCCATTTCATCATTAATTGCCTCTTTCCAAAATAAGGCATCATGAGACTTTATAGCCTCATTATAGGTCATAGGATCATCTTCCACATTAAAAATGTATGGAAATTTTGTTGAAATGGAATCCCTTGAACCTTCAACCAAGTACACATGAAAATCAGAGCCAAAAGATTTTTCTTTCCTTGCCCTTTTACTCCTCTTAGGTTGAGATGAAGAAGTAGATGCTTCCTCTAAAGGAGCTTGGTGATCCAAAACTTTGTCAATACTTGGAGTGTTATCCTTTTGTCTAGGAATTGATGAATATCTATTTTCATCAAATAATGCATCCCTTGACTCAATGGTGGTGTGAATCGACCAATAGTCATTTTGTTCTATTACATAGAACCTATAGGATTTGCTATGTTCCGCATATCCTATAAAAATGCATTCCACTCCTCGTTCACCTAACTTTTTACGTTTAGGCTCAGGCACTCTTACTATTGCCCTACAACCCCAAACTTTGAGATGACTCAAGTTTGGTTTTCTTTTGTACCATAGCTCATATGGGGTTACCTCATTCCCTTTCATAGGAACTCGGTTTAAAATGTAACAAGCCGTTAAAACGGCTTCCCCCCAAAATCCATCACTCAAACCCGAATAGGATAACATGGAATTAACCATTTCTTGTAAAGTCCTATTCTTCCTTTCCGCTACACCATTTTGTTGTGGTGTATATGCCGCAGTTGTTTCATGTACTAATCCTATAGATTGGAAATAACTTGGATTATAGTACTCTCCTCCTTTATCAGTTCTTAGTCTTTTTATTTTACTGTTAGTTTGCAATTCTACCTCATTTTTGTAGATTTTAAATTTGTCAAGGGCTTCATCCTTAGAATGCAATAAGTAAACATAGCAAAATCTTGAAAAATCATCAATAAAAGTTGCTAAATACTTCTTATTACCTAAGGAAGGTGTGTTATGAAAATCACATAAATCACTATGCACTAAATCAAGCAATGAAGTATTCTTATCAACAACTTTAGGAAATGGTCTCCTTGTGATTTTTGTTAACATGCATGTCCTACAATTCTCTACCCTTGGATCAAAAGCTGGAATCAAAGCATGCTTTGACATAAAATGCAATTTTTTATAATTAACATGTCCAAGTCTCAAGTGCCATAGAGAAGAGCAATCATTAACAACATACACATTATCCTTCAAAGTATTACCAATACTAAGTTTAAACATTCCATCACACAAGTAACCAAGTCCTACAAATAAACCACCTTTAGACAATATAAATTTATCCGACTCAAACACCATTTTAAAACCTAATCGATTCAAGATAGCACCAGATACAAGATTTCTCCTAAGTTCGGGAGCATACAACACATCTCTTAAAATAAGAGATTTTCCTGAACTAAAGTCTAGTTCAACTTGTCCCTTGCCTAGCACCTTTGCGGTAGAGTCATTGCCCATATAGAGTATTTCTCCATCATCAACCTCCATGAAGGTCTTAAATAATGATCGATCTTTGCAAACATGCCTCGATGCTCCTGAATCGATGTACCATGAACAATTATCCTGTACACAATTGATTTCAGAAATCATGCACACATAATTCGTAAATGAATTAAGTGAAATTTGTGCACAAGAATTACCTTATTTCTCATGGGATTGGCTTGCCTCACCTTTCCCACCTTGAGCTTTTATCTTGCTCAATTTCTTCTTCCATATGGTACAATCCTTTTTAAAATGTCCGGGTTTTCCACAAACCCAACAAGCTCGTGATTTCTGACCATCACTTTTCATTTTGGGTTTTTTACCCTTATTTGTGTTTGAATCATTTCCTCTCTTCTTATCATTAGTCTTACCTACTCCTACCATATTAATGGTAGTAGTAGAACTAGGATTTACATCCTTTTGACCATCCTGAATTCGGATTCCCTCTTCAATCCGAATATGGGAACCTAATTCCTCAAGACTAATGTTTTCTTTTCTATGTTTTAGGTTGTTCCTAAAATCTTTCCAAGAGTTCGGTAGTTTATCAATAATTGAAGAAACAATAAAAGTCTCATCCAAATTAATATTAAGTTGTTTAAAGCTGCCTAAAATTTTCTGAATTTCATGGAATTGTTCCATAACTGGTCTACTATCAATCATTTTAAAGTTATTAAACTTGCTAACAAGAAATTTCTTACTTGAAGCATCCTCTGCCATATATTTAGTCTCTAAATCATCCCAGAGTACTTTTGCAGACTCATAAAACTGGTAAATATCAAATAAGTCATTGGACATACCGTTGAGAATATGACCACAGCAAATGTAGTCATCGTTTTCCCATTTGTTCCTCTTACGGGTAGTATCCAAAGTTTCATCTTCCTCCTCCAAAGGCTTCGGAGATGAAAGAACATAAGCCACACCGAGTGATGTCAACAGAAAATGCATCTTCTTTTGCCATCTCCTAAAATCCACACCTTCGAATTTCTCCAATTTTTGGAAATTTGACATCATTTCCTTAACGGTAGCCATAACTAAAAATTGTAACTTCACGAATAGAGACTGACTTTCACACGGATGAAGAGTAGTTAAGAGAATTTTAGTGGGAGTTTGTCTACGCAACTTGAAAAATTCACCTCTTCAAACTTCAATGCACCGGCCTCTCTTATAATGGAAGAACAAAACAACCAAAGTGGGTTTGGTCTTATCAAAGAGTAAAAGAAAGATAACCGTCAGCGTAATTCAACAAATACCACAACCTTCTTATTTAAAAAATAAATAAATAAGGAAACCACCCGTGGGATTTGTATACTCCAAGAGTGAAAACCCATGAAAATCGTCCACTTACTTTCCCACTTAACACAGCAAGTAACTGCCTAGTGCCCACAACACACGATTTGATTATTATCACAATTTATAACCACCCACGGCATTCTTCCTTTTGCATGAAAAAAAAAAAAAAAAAAACTGATTTGAGGATGCATGGCGCATATCATACTATTGAATATAGTAGAATCTCTCTTTTATTTCTCCTGCACACATGCATGCATGAACAATGAATACGCATAACTCCCACTATACTTGATCATCATACAAAACCGCCATTATCTTTGCAAGATATTATACTTTTGGATTGTTGGGGAATTTACAAAAAATAGGGTCACAAAGATAATCGGGAATAAATTTCTTCGAGTCGTGAACGAAATCACTTTCCCAAAAGTATAATTTCGACCCTTTAGACTACAACCCGGGTTACACGAAATTTACTTAGGAGATAAAACGAAGAACAATTGTAATTTCGTGTAGTAAAATTACAATACTATGAAAACAAGTTTTGATATTTGAGATGATGATAAATCAATGTATCAATGCATAAAGGAAAGAAGAAAAATCGTTTCTCTCTTTCCCTCATTCATCATATGAGTAATATCATATATTTATAGTTGTATAAATACTAACCAAAAGGCACCTCTTTAAAAGACACCTTTTAATAAGTATGTTAAGTATTTATAACAATGTCAAATAACATTTACTAAACCAAGTCTTTAGATATATATAATATATTCTCGGTTTATTGCATACAACTATTTTCTTATGTTTGTTTAAGTCATGACACCATAACCAAATGACTTAAACTATACATAACATGAATATAATCAAACAAATACTCTAAATCTCCAACAGCAACTCATTCTGTTGGTCGTTGGATGGGTTTTGCTGCTACAGACAATGCAGATATCCGCCCAACAAACAATTTTATCTCCGCATACTCCTTTAGACACGGGAAACAAGTTGATATTGTATATTTTTGGTTTCCAGCAAACTTTTTTGGATCAATCCCTGCAACCTTTGGAGAGACCAACTATTCCCAAAAGAATATCAAGTATTTATTCTGGAGCTAATTAAGTTTGCCTTATCATGGCTTTTTCATTCATCTCGAGTTTAAGTATAATTGAGAGGAAATCAATCATGAGTTATGCATAAAGTATATAAGGGGATAAAAAAATATCTAGAGATATTACGGGGAATGAAATCAAGTTGTGTGAATGGTTATGACATGTCATTCATGTCGTTGAATGAATCGCCATTATTGTCACATTTAATATTGATTCACATCTGTTATATGCAAAGTGATTGATATGTTGCATCAATGGAACATGTTTATCATAACGATATATTGGATGTTATGTATCTTCGTACTATTTTTTAACTGGTTCGGGTAATATGTTATCAAGATATATGTGTATCATCTCACACTCTCGCCTGCATGTTATAGAATGTTTTATTTTTTATTTGGTTGGGACCATCACTCTCATTTTTTAGGTGGAGAAATGATGTGGTTTTAGTTGCATATTTTGTAGTCCATGGTCAGTGCATTTAAAGTTACAGGGATATGTTCTTACCTTGCACGTGTTTGTCAATGTGTTGTCATCCTCAAATACATAGCTAGACCCTTTTATGCGAATGACTTAGACTTAGTAGTATTAATCCATCTTTTACCAAGCTTGATTCATTCATTATACACACTTTTATACTTTGTAATGGGATTATATGACTACCTTCAATAGTATGTGTCATAGGACTTGCTATCACCGTTGAGATTGTTTATGCCTTATTATGTATATGATTTCACCACCCATTAATATTTTGTTACCATGCCCATTTTATTATTTTAAATTTTTACCATTTTTTCATTCAATTGTCGTTTCAAACTTTAGGAAATCTTGTTATTTTGGTATACTATAGGAGTCATTTATATTACAAATACATATATGTTTTTGTTTCCCATTTTAACATCGAAGTATTAAACAATACAACACTTGTTATCCTCGTAGACAGTGTCATGTATTATCATTAGAGATAATATCACATTTATTTTGATGCCCTAAGAAATTTAGCACTCCATGAGACCATGAATATTTTATTTCCAAACAAATTTTATAATTTAAATGGTAGGAAGTCATTGGCACCCGTCTATGATAACCTTAATTGGTACCCATTTCCTCACATGAAAGCGAGGATTTCAGCATTAGGGCATGTGATGTCTATTTTGTCAAGAAGACAAGAAAGCCGTGGTAGACTTCTAGGGGTTGATAACTTTGGAAGATCAAACAAGAAAAGCAACCTACATCAAGTTATTATTTATGAACCGTTTGTCGTATAGTCCTAAAATCTTTTAGATATTTATGTACAAATTCACACAGTGACAGAACCTGATTTCGACACCAGGTGATGTGTAACAAGAACAGCACCTAGGACATTAGAGTGAACTCCAATGTGACCCCGCACCGCACCCCACCCCTCCTCTCCTTTACCAACCGATTCACCGCACCTATAGGAGAAGAGAGATCGAGACACCTAATAAATCGATGGTTTTTACTGCATCGCCACATTTCTGTTCTCCAATTTAAATTAATATTTCTTAGGGTTTACCTGTAATTTCGCTTTACTTCGCGCCCAATGTTTGATCGGACGATGAGCTTTTGTTCGTTGATTCGTCCTGGCGTCACCATGTTTGAGCCACTTGTGAGTTCTTTCCTTTTTTTTTGGGTTTCATATTATTTTCCAAATTTGCGATCAATCGAATGCGTGAAGCTGTTGATTTGGCGAATGAAGTTGTTAATGATTTGCATGAAGATATGTTCGAAATTGGCACGATTTTTGTTAATAATGCAAATAAAGGATGTAGGTTTAGTTTTTGTTCGGTTATACGTTTCGAACAGCGATCTTATGTAAGATTAAATAAATACTGTATTTGTTTGGACGAAGAGTAGTATTACTTTCACGGAATCTGCTAAGGACTGTTTGAATTGATTTTTGCTGGTAATTTGTAATGCAAAGGCGAGGAAAATGTTTAATTATTGTTTGGATTCACGGATCATAACATGTAGAGGCTTGTATGAGAATTCGAAAGTGCCGGTTATTATGGTTTTGTAAACTAATAATTCAAATAACAAGCATATGTTGTACTAAGTGATTACCTATGTATTCCGGAGAAGATAGACTGTGAAGATTAGGACAAAGAATGAGATTAATTAGATATGTTTGAATTTTGGCATGATGAGAGAGCAAAGTCATTCTTGAATTTGATTTTTGTCCGTAGTTGAAGCGCGCACCGCGCGCGCGCGTGTGTATATATATATATATATATATATATATATATATATATATATATATATATATATAAAAGTTAAAATAAGAAGGGTACTTAAAATGAGAAGGATGAGAAGACATCTTGGCTCTTCATTTCCTAAATCCAACGGATGATATTTTACATATATATTGTGACCCTTTTTTAACTCATAGTGACCAAATAATTTTTATCACTTATAGTGACTATTTTTATTATTATAGTGACCTTTTTTATTATTATAGTGACAATTTTTTTACTATTATAGTAACCATTTTTTACGTGAAATTTCTAGTCTTACCATTTTAATGGCCAAGATCTCTTTTTATTTTAAGCAATCTTCTTATTGGATCCCTCTTAATATATATGCACATTTGTGTACTAGTGAACAACTTTTGGGCTTTCAAATAATTATTCCAAGATGGCCGCCGAGGTGTTGCAACGCGAAGTGAAGGACCGCCATCGAGGTGTGGTGTATGTTGCAAAATTCATTCTTTTGCTTGCCAAACTTCATTTGTCGCGCCTTCATAGGAAGATCAACGTCTAGCTAAAGCCATGTTGTAATAGGTCTTCAAAAATCTCGAAACAAGGCTACTAAACGACACATATACTTCTAACATGAGTCAAGCACGATATTATGAGAGCTTTATTGCATCAATAACCTGTAAAACAAAGCAAAGCATACCCGAGAAGAGCAATATCGAAATATACAAAATAAAAGCTCATAAAGGAGGAAAACATGGAGGAAAGGTGATAAAAAGAGATAATTTAAGGCATTAAAAACCAAGAATGAAATCGTGTTATCACTTGAACTTTATATCGTTATTTGGTATATATATTCCTCTTAGAACCACCTCAATAAACATCGTACTAGTTTTCGAAGTGAAATTTAAGGCGAAGGAACTGCTATCCTTGGCAATTTTCTCCTTACGTTTGTGTTATGGTTTAAGAAGTTGAAAGAACGGTAGACATATTTCTCTTAACACTTGTGATGTACTTGCAATGATCACACCTTTTGCTACACTTGCAAGCTAGATATGTGGATTTTTGCCTTTTTGGATGTCAATGGAAAATAACGGCATGTTGTAGTTATAGAGCTGTGCCAGCAATGGTTGCATATTTTGGAGGTAAAAAAGTGGTTTAGTGCTTTCTTGGGACTAGATGGTTCTTTTTACTGTCATCGTGATCCCTTGCTTCAGGATCTATTCACGGTATTTTGTAGTTTCATGGCCAGCCATGTTAGTTTGAGTTTTGTAGTTTTGCAGATTTGAGATTTGTGCTTTGTTTAAGAGAGTTCTTTTGCCCTCTTTGGCTCAACCTTTGCAATTAGATTTTAACTCATAGTGAAATGAGAAGGATGAGAAGACATCTTGGCTCTTCATCTCCTAAATTAAACGAATGATATTTTTCGTATACATAGTGACTCCTTTTTAACTCATAGTGACTAAATAATTTTTACACTTATAAGGACTCTTTTTTATTGTTATAGTGACTCTATTTATTGTTATAGTGACCATTTTTAATTGTTATAATAATCATTTTTTTATGTGAAATATCTAACTTTAGATCTTTCCATTTAAAGGGCCAAGATCTCTTCTTATTCTTCTTATTTAAGCACTCTTCTTATTGGATACCTCTCATATATATATATTTAGAAGTTAGCATTTGGAAAGGTTTGTAACTTATTGTTTCTTTTGCACATCTTTGAATGCTATTTTTTCCCACTTGGATATATAACTTAATTTTAGTTGATAGGGACGTAATATTGAAAATTAATCAGCTTTCTAGTTGCTGTTGGGATTCCTAAAATTATCTTGAACATTTTTGTTAAGGATAGCACTTTCTAGGCCGTTGCTATATTAGTCAATATTCCTACTCTTGTTATCTCGTTTTTTATCTACACTTCTGCAAAATTGATAACATGATTTACAAGGGGGATGGTGAGCTGAAACTAGTGCAAGCTTGGTTGGCTCGGCTTGGATCAAGAATATAGAGATTAGTATTGTGCATGAAGCTTGTCAAGTTTAAACTTTGAGCTTAGCACAAATACAAGCACCTTTATTTACATATCACGTTACATTATATCCTAATGCACTTGTCCTCTAATTATATAATTCATCGATCAAATTTCATATTAGTTGAAATGTGCATGAGCTCCTCCAATAATCTAGAACATTGATCTTAGAATAAGGTGTTTTAAATTCACGTGGTTCATTGTTTAAAGACCTTCGTTTGACCCTTCTGAAGCATAACTTTTAGTAACAGAAATTTTGGTTTATGTATAGTTTATCTTTAATCTTTTCTCTCCCTGGTTTCTTCAACCGTAGTCTTTACATATGTCAAATGCAGACCAAGATTTAAGGTTCTCTTGTTCCATATATATCTTCTCTGTTTAAATATACCTCTGTCTCCGTCCTAAGTTGTTGGACTTTTTTCACTTGTTCATTACCTTTCTCTTTTAATTTGTTATACTTTGTATAAATTATAAAGAAGTGTTTTTAGCACCTCTGCCATGAGAGAAGTCTCGCAAGGGATAAATATAATGACATTCTACTTTTAACTTTGGCTTCTCAAATAGGAGCATTCTTCACTTCTCTCCCTTATTATGTTATAAAATTATATTTTTTTACTAGTATATTCAATGACCTCATGAGTTATCATATATACATATCTATTTGTTCACTATTTTCTCATGGTTTTAATTTATAGTTGATTTCTACAGCAAACATATTTTTGTGTTCTCAAAGATTTAAAATGAAGGTGGAGAAATTAAAATCACTTAAGCTTCCTGTTACTGTGAAGGCTGGTTTTACTGGCTTTATAACATTAATGTTACTATCAAATCCCTTGAGGAATCTGCTAATTTTGATATTTTTAATCTATTTCTTTGCAATCTATTTCTTTGTTCTTACCCTTGTATAATTTATTGTTATCTTTTCTATAGCTTAAAGAATATAATTGCCAGATTTTTTAAGTTCTTTATTTATTTTTATACACTATAAAAGTTCATATGCATATACTTTATACACTCTATTCATTTATATACAGAAGTATCGCCTCTTTCTTTATATGTCTTTTGTTTTGGAAATTGTAACTTCATTTTTTCAATGTCAACATGTTTTAGGTCCAAATTATGTTGCTCTACTAAGCTTTTTTAGTAGATATACTTGCAACTTAGTTATCACAGGATTTTGGTGACCATAATTAAATCGATCCCAGTGAAAGGTAATGATAGAACTTTACAGTTTTGTACATCTGATCACTCGTTCTGACTGAAATTCTATGTGCATAAGATACTAAAAGCTATGTGTTGGGGTGTCATTTGTGTTCTTCTGCAACAATAGACCATTGGCCCACTTCTAAATGTTTTTGAAGGCAGCAAAGAAGAAGAAATAAAAACTGCAAAAGCGTTTCTAGAAAAAGCATGGAACTATATATGGCAATCCCATCAAAACATAAAAAAGTTGGGCATTTGATGTTACAAAGGATGCCCCATGCTTATGATAGCCACACTTTTTTCAAAACATATTGAAACACGGACCTTTATTTGAATATAGTTGCTTCATTTTTGTGTTCCTAATCTGGTGGCGTCATCACATCAATTAACACTTCTTCCAAGTTAAACAAGGACTATGTGCTGCTAGAGATGCTGTTTAATGGCTAGATAATAGCTTTGACTGTGCTGCACCTTCAAGAACAAATACGGTGCTGAAATACTGAGAACAAATGTAGTAATCCTGCGTCTTTGTATTGATATTTCTCAAATTTTGACGGGCACAATATTTTTGATTTGATAAAACTCAAGAGGTCATTTCAAGATACCAAATGCATATAGAAGTTTTACGTCTGAGGCCTAGTGTACCAGTCTCAAATGGACCTCATTTGTGGTGGCATTACACCATACAAGCTGCTTTACAACAAAGAATAATGTGGTATTGTTAATTCTTTTTTTTATCTGTTCCATTTATGGACGTCGGGGGCAGGGGTTTTGTATTGTGATGGTTGGCACCCGTTTATTATTGTAAGGTGGACCTTATTAATTGTTTCTATCTCCGGCTATTCTCTTCCATGGGAATGTATCCACCATCTTTGTCAATTGCATGGGCGCTATATTCATATATATGCTAATTTGTAATGTACATAATGAAGAGTTATATCATACTGAAAAGGAACTTGACTTAAAAGTGATTCTTCTATCTGAAGGCTGCCTTCTATTTCTCTGTGAATTGGTCTATTTTTCATATATTCTGATGATAATAAAGGTACAGTATATATACAACCAATTCTATCTAAAAATACAACTCTTAATTATGTCAAGTAAGCCTATAATTATGGCTCATGATCATGCTTATTACTAATTGATTCTTTTGCCATATTCTATTATATTACTTCCTGATTTTGTGAGATTATTTCCGTATTCTGTGAATTGCCTTTACTACACTCCCCCTCAAGTTGAGCATTGGGATTGTCAATGCACAACTTGCCGAGTACTTCAATGAATTGCTTAGTAGGAACTGCTTTAGTCAAAATATCAGCTAGTTGATCTTCTGATCTGATGTATGGGAGACTTACTATTCCAGCTTCAAGTTTTTCCTTGATAAAATGTCTGTCAATTTCCACATGTTTTGTTCTATCATGTTGGACAGGATTTTCTGATATACTTATGGTAGCTTTATTGTCACACATCAGCTCACAATTCTATTTTGGAGAGAATCCAAGTTCAATTAGTTATTTCCTCGACCATAGTACTTCTGTAATTCCTTTGGCAATCCCTCTAAATTCAGCTTCTGCACTTGAGAGAGCTAGTACATTCTGTTTTTTACTCCTCCAAGTCACAAGATTTCCACCTACTAGAGTAATATCTTGTTTCCTCCCCAATCAGCATCGATATAAGCTTCCATTTCTAAGTGATCATTGTTTCCGAAAATTAGTCCTTTTCTAGCTGAACCCTTGAGATATCGTATAATCCTTAGTACTGCTTCCAAGTGATCTTTCTGGGGTTGGTGCATAAACTGACTCACTACACCAACTGCATAGGCTATATCAGGCCTTGTATGGGACAGATAAATGAGCTTTCCTACTAGTCTCTGATATTGAGCTTGATGAGTTCCTTCAGCATCCTTTTGTATCTGCAGTCCATGATTTACTACCATAGGTGCTTCTGCAGGCTTGCAGTCAAGCATCCTTGTTTCAGCAAATAAATCAAGGATGTATTTTCTTTGGGAAATAAAGATTCCTGTTTTTGAGCGCAGGACTTCTATTCCCAAAAAATATTTCAAGTTCCCTAAATCCTTCATTTCAAATTCTTGAAACAGTTTTCTCTTGACACTTGAAATTACTTCTTTGTCATTTCCAGTTAAGATCATGTCATCCACGTATATAATTAAGCATGTTATGAGTTATCCCTTTCGTTTTAAGAAAAGAGTGTGGTCTAAATTACTTTGATGATATCCATACCTTTTCATTGCTGGAGAGAATCTCCCAAACCATGCTCTTGGAGACTGTTTTAAACCATGGAGAGCTTTCTTCAACCTGCAACCCTCTCTTTTCCCAAAAGTTCCCGAGAAACCTTTAGGAGCTTCCATGTAGACTTCTTCTTGCAATTCCCCATGTAGGAAAGCGTTCTTTACATCAAACTGGTGAAGGGGCCACCCTTTATTTACAGCTACCAAGAATAATACTCTTATGGTGTCAATTTTTGCTACTGGTGAAAATATTTCTGAATAATCAATACCATATGTTTGAGTATATCCTTTTGCAACGAGTCTTGCTTTGTACCTCTCTATTGTACCATCAGCTTGCCGTTTTTTGGCGAACACCCATTTATATCCAACCGGTTTCTTTCCCTTGGGAAGTACACATTTTTCCCATGTATTATTTTTTTCAAGAGTCAATATCTCATCTTCCATTGCCTTCTTCCAAACCTCTTCTTGGAATGCTTCTTTGGCATTCCTTGGAATTTTCTCAGAATACATCACTGCATTATATGCTCTAGCTTCTTCAGATAGTGTCCTTAAAACCCCAACATTTGCTATTGGATACCTCGATTTTCGTGGCTCATATTCTGGTTCATACCTCTTTGGAGGTATACCTCTCGTGCTTCTGGGTGGTAGCCTATATTGATCTAGAGGGACTTCATTGGCTTGTTCCTATACTACATGGTTAGTATCTTTTAAATCATCTGTTTTTTACTCATCTGCTATTGTAGCGGTACTTACCTCAGGGATATCGACAAGTTCAGATAATGGGGCTGGTATTGTGATTCCAGGACTTTCTATATTTTCAGAAGCAGGCTTGGTGGCATTGCCTACTAGCTCTGTAGGGACCTTATACAATTGGATTAATTAACCAACTTAGCATGTCATGTGTATTCTCCCCCTGACTGCTAAGGTGAGGTGAAGTATAATAGTACTCAGTTTCCACAAAGTCACAATACATTGTGTTGTACAAATGATTAGAGACTGGGTTATAACACCTATACCTTTTTTGGTATTTTCCATATCCCACAAAGACACACCGAACTGTGCACGAATCTAGTTTAGTTCCTTGGGTTTTGGGAATATGAACAAACACAATGCATCCAAAGATTCGAAGAGGTAGAATAGGTGTAGATATGAAGGAAAAGTGTTTAGAGAGTTTAAAGATAGGTGTTTGGAATTGGAAACTTTTGGCGGGAAGTCTATTTGTAAGATAAGTTGCAGTGGCTATAGCTTCAGGCCAAAGGGTTTTTGGGACATTAGACTCAATAATTAGAGCCCGAGTAATTTCAAGCAAGGTTCTATTTTTTCTTTCTGCAACTCCATCTTGCCAAGGGGTGTAAGGACAGGTTGTTTGGTGAATCATCCCTTTTCTTTAGCAAACTTCCTCATACCAAAATTGACATACTCTCCACCATTGTCTGTCCTAATAATTTGGATTTATTTTTGAAATTGAGTCTGGATCATGGTGTAAAATAGGACAAATTTCTCAAATACCTCGGATTTTCATTTCAAAAAATATACCCAAGTCATCTTAGTGCAATCATCAATAAAAGTCACAAAATATACCAAACCATGTTTCCCGATTTCTGGAGCAGGGCCCAGACATCGGAATGAACTAAATGAAATGGTGAATGTGAAATAGTATTATTTGGTCTAAAAGTGTGCCTATGACTTTTTGCTTAAATACACGTTTCACACACAAACTGTTTATTATATTTAGAAAAAACTGGAAATAAGTAGTCTAAATACCCAGGGGAAGGATGTCCTAGTCGTCGGTGCCATAACCAAAATTGTCGCTCTGTAGTTCCATGAGCTAGCATTGCGTTGCCTTGTTGTGCCACCTCATCGACAAAGTAGAGTCCATTCCTCTCAATACCACACCTAATTATCTTCCCTGTCCGAGTATCCTGTATGAGGCAAAAATTTAGATATATTAAAACAGTGCAATTTAGCTCCTTAGTTATTTGACTTACAAATAACAATTTATGAGATAAACCAGGAACATAACGGCAATTGGTAAGTTTAATAGAAGGAGAAATCTGAATATCTCCTGATCCTTCAACATGAGTTACTTAGCCATTTGCTGTAAGAATATGGGCTCTGCTTCGTCTGTCAATTGATTCAAAATCTGAGATATCGAAACTCATCGTGTCTGTTGCACCACTATCAAAAATCCAACCCAATTTTTTTTCCTTGGGTTTTTACTGTTAATCCACTTTTGTCTTCACGGTTTGGACTTATGTCATGTATTGGGCTATGATCACTTAGAGGTGCAAACTTATTAGAAATGGGTAATGGGCTTGCAAAATCAGATGGGCCATAATACAAAGCATAAGGAGTCTTAGAGTTTAGGGTTTTCAACCCTAGCTTTATTTTACCTAGGTCATTTCGGGTTGCCAAAGCCGTAGCAGCCACCTTCATTTTTTCCTCTTGTGCATCCTCCTCGTTTTGCTCTTGTTCTTTGCTCACCGTGTTTGCTCCTCTCTCTTGCTTGCTCTGCTTCTTCCTTCCTTCCCACCAGTCGGGGTACCTGATAATTTTGAAGCATCCTTCCCTTGTATGCTTTGATCCACCGCAATAAGTACACTTCAGGTGAGATCGGTCAGACGTGCTCCTCCCTTCTTCTCGTCGGAATGATGTGTGTTATCCCCTAGGCTTCGCTACTACCAACCCACTCCCAATTCCTTTAGAGGTTTCTCGAGGTGAGTTCTCGATAGCCATTATTCCTCTGCGAGCTACCTCCCTTTGAATTGTAGCAAATGCCTCCTCTATGGTGGGTAAGTGATCTCGGTTGAGCAAGTCTCGCCGATCTTTATCAAACGATTCGTTCAATCCTGATAAGAACTGGTATGCTCTATGCCTTTGATTCATTTCATTATATGTGTTTTTGTCTTTTGGGCAATCTATAGGGTTTGGAACCCTTATGTCTATCTCCTTCCACAATGCTACCAATCTCCCATTAAATCCCGCTCTGATACCACGAAGGTTGTAATGTCTTCTGTTTCTTTGTGAATTGGTCTATTTTTCATATATTCTGATGATGATAAAGGTATAGTATTTATACAACCAATTCTACCTAAAAATACAACTCTTAATTATGTCAAGTAATCCTCTAATTATGGCTCATGATCATGTTTATTACTGATTGATTCTTTTTCCATATTCAATGATATTGCTTCTTGATTTTGTGAGATTATTTCCTTATTCTGTGTATTGACTTTCCTACACTATCTAGGTAAATGATGTCCCTTGTGGTAGTACAGTGTTTTTCCATAAATGTAGAACCTTTGTTTGATAAATAACGAGAACCCTTAGACAGTCTGTTGGGGCTTCCTTGATATGGAGTTGGGGTGAAAGGTATTCGAATGGATACGCATTGGATTGGTTTGGTTCTGGTAATGTTTATGCACTTCAAAGAAAATTTGTGGAAAACCAACATTGTAAACAATCACCATCATATATTTTTTTTCCAAAATCCACCTTTTACATTATTTTTCTTAGGAAAACATCATGTTTTAGCCAAAAAAAATTAATTTGACTTTCAGTTGCGTTTTACACCTAAATTTCAATTTTGATCGATTTGTAGTTGAAAGGTGGTGTTTTGCAAAGAATATGTCATTATAGGTGGTTTTTCAAAAAATACTACGTCTTTTTTATACTAAATTTTTAAACTGAAAAGTTCATTGTTGACAAATTACCGATTCTCAACGGTAAATAGAGCCTCTAGAGAGTGGTTCTTATTGTCACGGGATTTACAAAAGGGATATGCTCTATTACTTACTCTGTTCACCTTAGGGGTTTATAATTTTTCTAGGAAATGGAAAATGGCGTGCTATTGTTGGGTTTAAGGGGAGGGGTGTGTGAAGAGGTTCGTGTTTGCAGTTTGCATATGATACGGCTTTGTTCTTGTGGACCTTGGTCATTCCTAGCAGGCTCCAACTATCATGCTGATAGATGTTGTTGGGACTTGGGAGGCACATTGTCACACACTCCTGTAATCTTTTGCAAGGAATCATCAAATGACCTCAATGCTTCAGTGTGGATGGGGACAGATTTGGCTTTTTAGTTTTTTTCCGATAATGGAATTGGATTGAGTAATGTGTTTGTACTACTCAAGGAAGCTCGTCCTCCTGTCCGTATAGTCATTGTTCTATTTATTACAACTTTAGCAGGATCTTCGATTATGACAGCGGAAAAGCAATCTTTTACATAGACTGAAGCTAACTACCCATCATGGGAGAGTTATTACGATATGTTTCTTATTTTGTTGTTTTAACATGTTTCAGGTTACTTGTTCATGCCCAGGTCGAATCTGCAAAGTCGCAGAAGCTCCTGTGCAAAAGAACCTTGGAAAGAAAAGCTGGTTTTCCCTGAACTGGTGTGTATGAGTGTTATTGAATTTGCCTCCTGGGAATTGTTTGTTCATTACTATTAGTTTCTTTCTTAGCTTTCTATAGATTAAAAATGCAATTCTAATACATTTTGTCCAGTAATAATTAGGTGAGGATGCATCAGAGGTTTGTGGAAAATGTATCTATGCAACAAAGTGGTACATCAGTAATGCAACCTCAAATATTCAGTAGGATCTGCTTAACCAATCTCTTCAGCTACTTTCTGTCGTTAATATACTGGGAAATGCAAGCAGGCACTTGAAACATATGCGGTATAAGAATTTTTTGCAAAGCCAACAAAGACTGGTTTCTTGCTTATATCTGGACCTTTTATTTTCCGTAGCAAGTATGTTTGCATCATTTGTTTGGAATACTACAGGATTTGTTCAATGTGTTTCACTGTTTGATTAAAAGAAAAAGTTGTACCTAGGGTTTGGGGAAGGTTCAATTGTATGCAGCCTTACCTTCATTCTCATAAAGAGGCTGTTTCCTGGGTTCGAACCTGTAACCTAATGAATAGCAAGTAGACCTTGCACTGGGCACGAACTTCTGTTGCTCTGTTTGATTGCTGCTGTAAAATCTCGAGTAGGATTGAATTAGTTTCGAATTTTTGGTACAATAGGACAACTGATATACTGGGTGGTATAGCGATTTATTGATGGGAACTTAACTATGAATCTTTGTACATATCTTGTGGTTCTCTTGGAACTCCATTTTCCTAGCTTGTTAGCGTAAGAATGATACAGATCAATATCCACCGAGACTGAATGCAGCAGTTAAAGGATTGAAGGTTCGCCTTTTCAACCTAGTAAGATCTAACAAAGACAAGCTTAGATTAGGAAATTGAGACAGAGTTGGAATCACTAAATATATTTGCTTTTACAAAGCATCATATTCTTGCTTTCACACAAGCTCATATGTGATAGATTGTCTTAATCTTGTAATGTATTTTTGACTCACATGTTCAGATATTAGCCATCCTAACCTATATATATTGCAGGAAAAGTGGGAGTAGGTGATGTTGTCAGGGATGGTGGTGGAGCACTAGCAAAAAGTCTTTTCACAGGAGTAAACTCATAACCAAAGCCTATAGAGGGTGCAAAATCATGGTTTTGAGGGTTTCCTTCAAGGTGTTGGTTCGGAATGATAGGTGTTCCAACACAACAGCTAGTGGTATGCTGGATTTTTTTCTCAAAAGCTACTGATGGTGCCTATGCAATGAGAATGAGGATACAAGCTGATCTAACTTCTGAAGAACAACCTCTTCATAGGAGGTTACCACCTGTAATAAGTGGAGGTATCCTGCTTCGTCCTTAATTACGATGTAAATGAAGCGCAAGGACAGGTAATTCGGATTTGCATTTTTTAAAATTCAATGGAAAGTCTTTATTTTTTTATTAACAATTGATTTGAATATCGATCATCTTTTTGTATGCATAGATATAGATACCAAGAGATGCTTGGTTTCTTTTTACATTACTTTATGACATTATTTTCAACAGTCATTTAAAACATAATTGCAATTGTGTATTTTTTAGGTTCAGAATCAGGATTTTTTCTTGGCCTGGTTGATTTTGTTCAAAGTGCATGGAAAATTCGCCTTATTGAATGCCGATGATGCCCATTTTATGTTTCCTAAAGGATTTATAGTTACCCATTGTAGAGTTGTACTTCTGCAAGTAAGTGGGTAATGTATAATCTTGGACAATCCTTGTTTATCCTGCATTTATACTTTTGCTGCAGGCATTTCTTTCTGATAAATATCATGCAAGTGTGAAGTGCCCAACACTGAACTGTTTGAACATTATTTCACATCAAAGGAAATTTATCACGGCCAAAGATCCTTGTTCAATTTTGTGGGATGTGCTTTGGGAAGACCTAGTAACTATCGAGTTGACTCATGGAAAGATGGACCAACCCAATGCACCACCTTCGCGTGTCATGATATACCTAAAAACCAAATCAATAGAGATCAAGGACCAAGTTCGCAGTGTCAAATGCAGCCGTGATTCTGATCAGGCTTTATGCAGCAATTCATCAAGCAATGAGTACGTATGGACCTAACCAGGTAAAGGTGAGGCCTAGCAATGCGTTTCCCGTTGCACTATTTTCACATCTTATTTTTCTTTGTCATTTATTTTTGGTCACAGGTTTATTTGTTGCTTACTTTAATATATAAAAGGCTGCACCCAGAAAAATAAAACATATACTTGTGCAGGGAACTCGACACATCTAGAGCAATCAGGACCCTGGATTTTACCTGTCGTAACTCATAAGGTCATGATAGTGGTCTTATGTCCTCTTCTCATTTTCAAGCACCTTAAATCATTTTATTGCTTCATAGTTAACAACAATAAAGTTAAGTCTTAATCCCAAATAAATGTGGGTGGCTACATAAACTAAGAATATATCTCATGTTATCATCCATTAAAAGTTTATGTTCCATTCTCTCCTATTTAGAGCCACATTTTCTTTTAAACCTATTTTCTCCATATTTTTTTTAACTCATTCTATCCAAGTCATCTTTGATCTGATTCTATTGCGTCTGAGGTCTCTATTATCCCAACTCTCTACCATTCTTACGGGTGAATGTACTTTTCAGGGTCTAATATGTCTAAACACATGTAATCGATTTCCTTTATCTTATCTTTGATATTCGCTACTCCAATTTCCTTTCCAATATTCAATGTTCTAATTTTATCTTTCAATATGTTTTCCACATCTACCTTAAAACATATGCATATTTGTTATGCTCATCTTTGAAAGCCAGAGCTCTAACCAATACAATAATTGTCGTCCTATAGAATTTCCCCTTTTACATTAAGGGTCCACTACCCAATAATCTTATTACTATTCTCCATTTGAAATACCTAGAATGAAAAATACATCTCAATTGGATGCAATCAAATAACACATTTAGAATACTATATCTCCCTCAAAACTATGTTACTAAGTTTAACCAACTTTGTGAGGGGAAGAAAGGGGATAAGGAAAACAATGCCGCAATTATCTCGAAATTAAAATTACTTGAGTCGTTCCCCGTATTTACTAAACAACGCGCTAATTTAGTAAATACGAGGAACGACTTAAGTAATTTCGAGATAATTGCGCATTGTTTTCCTTATCCCCTTTCTTCACATCACAAAGTTGGTTAAACTTAGTAACATAGTTTTGAGGGAGATATAGTATTCTAAATGTGTTATTTGATTGCATCCAATTGAGATGTATTTTTCATTCTAGGTGTTTCAAATGGGAAGAAAGGGGATAATTGCGAGATAGTAACATAGTAATTTCGAGATAATTGCGTATTTACTAAATTACCCCCCCCCCCCCACTTTCCCTCTTCACCCAACAATCCCTAAATTAACACTAATTAATTGACTATGTAATTTAAAATAATAATTAGTACTAATTAATATGGTTTAAACAAAATAATATGATTATGGTTTAAACAAAATAATATGATTATGGTTTAAACAAAATAATATGATTATGGTTTAAACAAAATAATATGATTTTAACTAATTAACACTAATTAATTGGCAATAATTAACACTAATTAATTGACAATAATAATTAACAAAAGAGGGTGTCATATCTCAAAAAAATAAAAAAAAACAAAAGGTCATAAGATAACTTTCTCTAAATTTTCAAAAGTGTATTGGTAAAATATTAAGAAGAAAAAACTTGCTCAATTAAAATGCAGCTTTTAGTATCATTTAAGTTTAAAATGTTGTTTATTTTTACGAGAAAGTGAGGTGGGAAATAAAAATTGAAATGTAAGATGTTCGATTTTATTTAAATGTGTCAAAGGACAAAATCATCAATTAGGGGCCGATTCGATCAATTTCGGGGCGAGATTTAGCGCTCCATAGGATCCAAAGTTACTTTGTAGCTATCAAGCCAGAGGACTAAAGTGGGCTCTTGTTTGCCATATTTTACCTATTGTGAGATGTTGCAGAAGTCTGCAAAATGCGTTCCTAATGTACTTGTTGGTATCTTTTTTCGTGGACTGGTTCTATTTATATTCCTTTGCTCAAAAAGAAATAAGAATATGTAATCGGCATGCTAGTGAATATTTTCTAACTGCATTAAAATTCAAAAGATCTTGATCTTTAGTTCATTTGGCACATTTCTTGCTGCTTCCTTGATAAAAAAAAACTTGATATGGTCCGCTAGTTTGGCACTTTAGCAACTAGATTTATATTTCCTCATTAAATAGTTGACTTTTGGAATGGCTGTTATATATTGAATTATTTCGAATGTGATTCAGGGACCCCTGAAAAGGTAACAAAAACATAATTCCCCAATGGGTCACCATGCAAATGGAAATTCAGGCCCCAGGGAAGTATATATTTTATACTATATTAGGCCTTCAGCCCGACCTGATGCAACCGTAGTTCGGCCTATGAATCTGGCTAAAAAGGGCTAGAAATTTTTAGGGTAGATACAGCTATAGAAGAATATTCGTTTCAGGTTGACTTGACGCCCTCAGGACGATAGATTATTGGACGACATCATGGAACTTAAGCTTATGTAAATATCAATATATCATGAAGGGTTCCTACATGTACGTGTACTGCTGCAGGTCATTCTGCTATGGTTTACTTTGAACTCCAGTCTTTTTTATGCATCCATTGCACGACCATATGTTTAATAACGCCAATGTATTTGCACAATCGGTGTTATATACTGGCTTGTTTGCTTCTTGTTGAACTGACGAGCCCATTTTCACTCGACTTAAGTAATTGAAATAAAATCAATCCTGTTCTGAATCAACGTGAATGCTAATTTTCAAACACTAAAGCTAGAGGATTCTACGCTGTTTTGGTTTTGCCAAGTTGCTGGATTCGGATTCAAACTTACGCTCTAATTCTGGTTCTCACTCCAGTTCACCTACAATTCTACTGATCTGAACTTGGTTTTCTTCCTCCACCAAAAATTTCTTTGCTAAGGTTATACATCAATAACAAAAGTTTAAAGCTATTAGGAAAAACAGACTAAAAACAAATCTCCGTCAAAACCAAAGGAGAGCTCTACATCAACAATAGTGTTACCAAACGAACAAGTATTGCATCATCTCCCACCCAGATGGTTTATTCAATTTCAATCTACTTGGTCTTTCTTCGCATCCCCATCCTTGATTTAGCAAATCTGAATTTTGTTAAGCAAAGCATAAAATGGCTGGAGGGACTAAATACACTCTTTCATAAAGCAATTATTTATTAAAATTAATAACAATAATAAGACTGAAACGGGGAACAAAAGGATACTCCAGACGCAAGCCATCACCAGTTGAAGAAGAAAAAAGGGTTGTCCCTTGCAATTGACCCAAAGCCTCGGTTGAGCATGCAGTGTCCTGCAGCAAAAATGAGCCAACTCAGTGAAGATAGGAACCAATAGTTAAGAACAAATATTTTTATTTCTCAAAAATGACACCAAGGGGCCTGCGGGTTAATGACAAAATGACAACCTCTACAGCAGCAAAGTACTAAGCATTAAAACCTTTACTATCCCCTCGAATCCATGAATTTCAAACCTTTACCCAAGGCATAAAATAAGCAGTCACTCTACAGAAAATCATGCCTTGATTTTAACAAAGGCCAATAACCTCCCGAGGACTTGATCTACAAGTTAAAAAGCTTTGCCAAGCAACTCAAGGATTCTCTGGAGCTATTGATTGTCAATCAACAATAGCTTAGGACTCCCTGCAATACATAGGCCTCATATAGTGCGTATAGTTTTATTCAATTGTGGACTAAAAATGACTAAACAAAATGAGATTAAAAAAATAAAAGCTACTGCTAGCCAGCATTCAATCAGTAACAGGCATATCAAACTAAAGTACAAAGTAAATATACAACAGAATGAGAAGACCTGGAAGTCAACAAATGCAACAGGAGTCCCATATGTGCCCTGAATCTTCAGCTTTAAGAATCCACGGCACCTGGAAGAAAGTTGCAATATCATTCGGAGTACTTACAACACAGAATAGCAATAATAATAACCCAAAGAAGAGGGGGGAAAAATGGTAAGATAAAAGTAGAAAATCAAATAAAGCCAATGGCTGCTATAGACCTTGAAAAAAGTTGAGTCAGTTCTTGTTCCGAAGAATCAGGGCCTAAGTTACCCACAAATATTGTTGGACATGGAGGGTTATCTTGCGGGATATGAGAAACTGAACTATGGCTCTACATATAATAAAAAAAACAAAGAAAAGAAAAAGCAACGTCAGAACTTTCAAAGTGTGAAAAGTTTTAATCACAAAAGACAAAAAAAAAAAATCACACAAAAAGTTCATTAAATGTAATAACAAAGGCAAATAAAAGGCATGAAAGAAGAAATCATGTTTAAATTAAAAACATATCTACCTATAGAATAAGTCATCAAGGTAAAAGCTGCAAACTTTTTCATGCTTAGGAAGGGCATTCTTGTCAATCATGTTCTCTATGGGTGAGCCAAAAGCCTGGGTATCCACTACCAATACTAGACTCTAACTAACAATATGTATTAGGCGAGTCCATAGTTGGACCTGGCTCAACCAGCTTTAGATCAGTTTTAGCCAATTCTGGAAATGAACCCCTAATTTTGTGTTCCAGATAAATACTAGAGGCAAATCCAATTTCACTAGTTAAAAGATAGTGTACATTGTCCTACCCTGAGTTCAACCAATATCTCATGTCCAAACCCAATCACGTCAAATTGACACAGATATACAGGCCTATAGAGCAAGACTGAGTATCATGAGCCTAATCGCCTAAATCTTCCAGAACTTCATGGCACTGATTGAGAGTTCCCATGTGCACATACAAATAACCCAAAGCAGCATACAATCTCGCATTTTGCAGCAAACAAGCTATTCTCAATAAGCAAGGAAGCCATATTTGTCTTTTATTCACAGCGACATAGAAACAGAGTTCAATTTAGATAAACAAATCAAAGCATATAGAGGACCTTTGCTCCTACAACATGTGTTCCTGTAAACTCATTTCATGTGTTGCCTGTCGCCATTCAAGGCATTACAAGTCATGATTCCAGATTTAAGGAGAGCATATCAGTCTAGTTTACATAAAAGATGATAACAACATAAGAACTAGGGAAACACAATTGCATACAGCTTTGGACAAGTCAAGTTCAAGAGTGAAATAAATTTACCGCCATTTAAATTGTAATTTGTGTTGCTAATATGATGCAGAAAACTATACAAAAAACTTTCAATTAACCAAAAAAGAAAACAAATGAAGTTTTTTTTGGTAACAGTTTATATGACACAAGGCCTTTATGAAACCACAGCAAAATAACAGAGGTAGCAAAACCTACTGCAAGTGAAGTATCCAAGCACATGACTTACAGATTTGGAAGCATTTGCTTCACTGATGCCTCTGCTAGTGTAGCTCCAATGACTAAATGACATGAGGGAAAAAAAGGCCACACAGCTAGAATAAGGATTAGCAATCCAGAAGTTGACACCAAACAGGAATTAAGGCACACTCTTATTTCAGGACATAAAATAATTAAATTAAGCAAGTAAGCCAAGTTCCAAAATTAAGAGATAATTAACAAACAAAAGCTACGCAAATGTGCTTTCTCAGCCAAAGCCAAAATTGGATCCCAAGTAAAAAAGATGTGCAGTAGTGCAAATGACCTTTGTGCAGATGGATAACCAATTGTGTTGTAAGCAGAATTACTCATTCCAGGAATGTGAAAGCTGCCACTACCTGCTAGTGCCCAAGCGTAAAAAACATGTGCAAAGTGAGTTTGAAGATGAATGTGCTCTCACGTGACTTACTAGCACTGTGTAAAGAGAAACGAAAATTGTGAAACAAAAATATGAAAACCATGGAAACACTTGAGTAATTTTAGTTTCCTTATAAATATATAGAATCAGGTGTTATGGTGCAATCTGTCCAATATCATGTGATGCAGCAACCAACTCAAATAACATAATACAAAATTAATAAAAAAAAACCCAAAACGCAAAAGATAACCATCTTACCCAACTCAAAACTGCCTCTTAGAATAGCAGGAGATCCCTTATGCTTCTTATCAGAAGCAAATCTTTCATCATCTGGTCACCAAACCAAACAGTTAACATCTTACTATAAGAAATTATGTTGTAACAGAATATTCTTCGCAGAAAATTTGAAGCCAAGTGATAGGTAAACCAAATCAAGGAGAAAGGGTAATCACTACCAACCTGTCCTTTGACGCTTAGATCGTGAATTGGATTTTGCCAGGTCAATGAATAACGTTGATCCTTTTTCAAGATCAAAGACCATGCCCTAACACAAGCATCAAGAGATAAGAGCTCTCAACTGCATACTAACAGTATATTCCAGACATTCATTCCTAAGAAATGCTATCTGTCTTATAGGTAAGGCAGAGGTGATTACACTGATTATTTGATATTGACTTGTGACCAAACAATACACAGAATTTAAGATAAATCTCTGCATAAAAACAAGAGACTTCCACTTTTAAATATTTAATTAGGGACCTTAAGTATGCATTTTTAAGAGTCAAAACAAAGTCAGTGCATGGAAACTGACAGCTTGAAGAATGGGCGCTGGCCATGGTTGCTATTGCTGTGCCTGGGCAGAATGACGCCAAGACAAGGTAGGTCCAGGCATGGGATAAGGTTTTGACAAGGCAAGGCAAGGCAAGGACATGAGCCATAGCCAAGACCAAGGGCTAAAAGCCACAAAGGCAAGAGGCAAAGAAAGCCCTATGGCCAACTGGCCAAAGCCAAATTAAATGGATCTAACTGCTAAATAGGCATCCTGGTGTCTATAAAGTACATGAAAAGCTAATCATTGTGTGTTACCACACAGGAACCTAAAAATTTCATGAAGTTAGAAATTTCAAGGATGCCACACGATTTTGGAGTGTTTTGCAAATGAAAATGAAAAAAGAAATTATACCAATTGCAGGGGATGCCTACCAGGATCTTGAAACTTAGTTCAGAACCATTCATGACTCAAGGCCTAGTAATTGGTACCTAAAAAGTTGCGAATCAAAGCTTAGAGCTACAATAATGGGTCCAATCAGCCAATAGGCCTCCTAGGGTCTCCTTGGGCTCATGGGATGAACCTCGAAGTTCTACATTCTTGGGTCCAGAAATGTCAAAAATGTCCCAAATTTAAATACATAAACGCATAGTACATGATTTCTAACCATTTTTAAAAAACTTTTAAACTCAAATTGCATAGTGGGAAGACTTATGGGGTCATAAAAGTTGGTTAACAACATCCACATAGATTCTTATCACCAAAGTAGATGGTTCTAATCACCTAATGGCCTCCCAGGGTCTCATATTGTCTATGGAAAGCTTATCGGTGTGTTACCTAATCGAGTCTTGAAAAATCCAAAATCTTTGAAATTTGAAGGCTATACGTGATATTGGAGCAATTTCAGAAAAGAAAAACTTGGAAATTAAATTTGTTGTAAGGGATGCCTTTCGGAGCCATAAAAGGTGGTTTGAAACCATTTATGACAACTTATTCAGCCACAAAGTGCTTTAGAACAAGTATTAGGAAATCTGGTTGGATAGTTTAAGCTGAAAGAGGGAGTTCTAAACATTCAAGAACCCTCCAAGGGTTCCCCACTATTGGGATAAGCATTAGATGTTTCCGTTTTAGGTCTGAAAAAATCAAAAGTTTCCTGAGCAACACCTCCTAGACCCATGAAAAATTTGTCAAGGTAATATCTAACAAGGTGTCTTAAACGACCAGAAATCCGAAATAAACGGGAGGTTAATATAAGGAGGTTTGGAACCATATTTAGGCTCCAAATGCCAGAAACCAAGTTTAAATTTAATTTAAGAGTTTTGAAAAATGGTTAAAATGAATATTTTGAGTCAAATTGATAGTTTCAATTAAGGGTGTATTATTACCCCATTAGATTCATGGTAAACTTATTAAGGTGTTATTCTCTTATCTAATCCAAAATTGTTTTAAAGAACCGAATTTTGAAGGCTATAATACACCATTTTAAATTCAATTAAAGTATTTATAATTGTCTTAATAATACTCAGTGCCTCATATGATCATATGGTATGGTTTAAAACCATTTGATACCTAATGTAGGGTTTCCAAAACCCCTGAAAACCAGTTTATGATCCTTAAAAGTACTTTAGAAATCGATCGATATGGATTCTCAGAGTTTAAATTTATTGGTTCAATTGCTCCTAGGGCCTATAATGACCCTATAAGACTTATATTAGGCATATCAATATATTCTCTCACCAATAAATTTGTGCCAAATAACTATTTTTGAATTTTGTAATATACCGTTTCTGTGTCATTTTTAAAAAAATAACCAAAGTTATCCTAATGATATTGTAACTCATAGGTTCATACGATATGGTTTGGAACTATTTGATGCCAAATAATCGGTTTTCAGAGCACTTAAAAAAAAGCCAAATAAAATTCATTTGAAATCAATTTATGTGGGTGTTTAAAGTCAAAATAAATTGTTTCAATCACTCCGAGGACATATTATCATCCCATAACATGGAAAACATATCAAAGTGTTCTACCATGGGGTACAAAGTCGTCCGAAATGATCGAATTTTGAAGTTTATATATACACTGTTTTTGAGTCATTTACGGAAAAATAGGGTTGTATGAGAAAAATTGAAACGATTTGATGCCTAAAAATTGGTTTCTAAAAACCTTGAAAACGTGTTTATGACCCAAATAAAATTCAATTGAAATCAATTGATGTGGGTGTTTAGAACGTAGATGAATTCAATTACTTCTAAGAACTACCATAACCTTGAAAGACCCGTGATAAACATATTAAGATATTCTCTCTCCAGATTTGATATTGTTTGAAATGATTGAATTTAAAAGATTATAATACACAGTTTTTAGTTTCTTTTTTCAAAAAATATCTGAAATTATTTTCATGATATTTGGTACATCATATGGTCATATGAGTAGGTTAAGAAATAATGATCTATTTCCAAAGCCTAAAGGTTTATCTTGGAAATCTGTTCATAAATTGTATATAGTCAAAGTAAATATTTTCAATAACACTTAGGGCCGACTATAACCTCATTAGACTTATGTTAAGCATATCATGGTATTTCCTTTTAAGTTCCAAAATTGTCTATAATAACTGAATTTTAAAAGTTATAATACAACTATTTAGTCTTTTTTGAAAAAATATCCAAAATTTTTCTAAAGACACTAGTTGCCACAAGGGTCCCATGATAGTATTTGGAACCATTTGATGCCTATAATTAGTTTTTAATGCTCTTAAAACGAGTTTATGACTCGAAAAAAATACTTGTGGAAATCGATTGATGTGGGTGCTTGAAGTCAAAGTAGATGGTTCCGATTAATTGCTCCTAGGGCCTACTATTGCCCCGTAATACTCAATAAAGTGTTTTCTTCTCGGTTCCTAAATTAAATTTTGAAGATTATAATAAAGTCATTTTTTAACAAATATCCAAAATTGTCCCAAAACCTCTTACAATCATATAATATGGGTTAAGTAATGCTTAATAATCAGTTTCCAAAACCCCTAAAAGAGTTTCGTTGGAAATTAGTTAATATAGGTATTAAAAATCAAATTAGATCATCATAATCACTCTTAGGGCATATGATGGCCCTATAAGACAAAGTATTCACTCACATAATCTAGTATTGTACAAAATGATAAGAGTGTACTACATCATTTTCTTGTAATTCTTCACAAACTATGTAATGTTGTCACATTGACACTTGGTAACTTCATGGAACCACATGAGGAGGATTGGTGCCTCATAGGGTTGCTTTGGTGCACTTATACCTTTATATACATAGCTCACCACTTCCATCTCCCAGTGTTTGATACCAACAATCAACTTCAGCGATACCAACAAAATCCCTTTCAAGTTCAACCTCCACTTTCACTAACTTTCTCTACTTAGTAAATATTCAACAGCAATGGTTGATGCTACTAAATTTGATTATCATAGAGAAAGAACAAGATAGATAGGGAGGGAGGAGTAGAAAAGGTAGCCATCGGAAACTTTGATAAGGCAATGAAATGGATTAATATCCATCCAATTCCCACATTTCATTTCGATACAACCATTGATTAATTTGAGCAATACCAAGAGAATTGTCAAACTAAATTGTCCAATCATAAGGAAGAAAAAAAAACACACAGATAAAGAGACCAAGACATAGAAAGATTATCATGGAACGTAAAAGGTGCGGCTAGGGAGACAAAAGACAGGAAAGAAAAGACATTTTAAATATAACTGCAGGCACCATCACCATATTAGTCAGATAATTCTTTCATTGTGATGTTGCAGACTTATGGTTATAACCTTAGTACTCACAACTCATAAGAAGGAAGAAAAGGACAGAAGCATGAACAATTGGTGATCACCAACAAAGTAGTCGTTAGGAAATAACCACTTCAAAATACCCAGGCCTAGAGAGAGCATTGTTCAAGCAGGTATCCCACGTTCCTTAATTTTTAACCGTGGTAAGCCGGTAAGTCACTCATCTCTCAGTGTTAAAAAAAAGATTGTATCACCAGCAATCAATATTACCACATAGATTGATACCGAAGATGGAAGAAAAAGTATACTTACATTTAAGTCATGCATTGCAGTGACAGCTGACTGCTGATCAGCGAACACGACGAAACCAAATGGCTGCAGCAAGTGAACAAATGGTCAAAGCTCTTACGCAACAGTTGTCGAGTTTCATTCCCACGCACTATCACATTCCCATCGAAGCTTACAAAGCGCAAGCATATTTCTAATATTGGAATTCTCAAATGAAGGCTAAAAGTGCGCAAAAAGGATCCTGCACCCGGGTGCACGATGCGCATCTTACACCCTGTGTAAAACGCTAGACAAAATAACTCAAAACGCAGAGTGAGATTGCAGTGGGATCCACGTCAGCATGGGGTGGGAGACATGTCAGCATTAGAATTGAGTATTGAGTGGGAAATGCAAAAGTTGTACTTGGTAAATGTGAAAAAGAAAAGATTTTTTTTGCAGAAGTCACTGTAGCGCATGGGGCAGTCTGATTTTTTTGCATCGTGAATCGTGACAAAAGAGGCTAGAATTAATGCATGGAAAATGACATGTTACACGAATGAACATTATATAGTCATCCACTGAACATTTAGTGGTACATCACTGAACATGTGAGTATTATCTAATGAACATTTCTATACTTGGGCGAATTAGTTCAAAAAGAATTCATTGAAAGTTTTTACAATGAACATTTTATAACGAGACACTGAACATTTAGTTGAACAGAAATGAACATTTATTATTATCCAGTGAACATTTGTTTTACTTGAGAGAAAGAGTTCAAAAAGAATGCATTGGGATGGAGCATTAATTTGTAATGATTATGTATTGGGATTCCTTTAATTTAATATTTCAATGATTGTTACGTATCAGTACCTATTGTAATATATTTAATGATTGTAAAAGTATTTAACAATTGTGATATATTTTAATATTGTGGCTAATGAACGTACTAGTGTAAACGAATGAACATATTAGTGTAAAAGAATGAACATTTACGGTTTTGTTTTAATGAATATTACATATCAGTACAAAAATCTAAGAGATTGCATAGAGAATGAGCATTTCTTTGTAATGATGATGCGTGGGTTTTTTTTTGTTTTATTAATATTGAAATGATTACGACCGACAGCAGTACAGAGATCTTTTCAAGATTTACTTCAATATGTGAGATTTTGCAATGTTACTTTTGGAATTGTTAATTTTGTATTACTGGAAATGGTCACTGGGTTGGGGTAAATGATCAGTGCATTATCTGACGTGTAAAAAGTAATCTAAACACTTGTGTTAGTACACGATGCGCATCGTTCAACCAGGTGCAAGGTCTATACTGCTAAAAGTATAATTGAAACCCTAACCCTAAAATTGAATAGCAAAATTAGAAAGTGCAAACACAATTGAGATAGAAACCTGATGATCCTTGGAAGGAGGAGAACGATAATTGACAGACGCCTGATGATCCTTGGCAGGAGACCGAAGATTGGAGGACAGATAGCCCGGAAAGTCGCGAAACAGGTTGAACAGCTCGCGAGGCTTTACGTCGTCAGGAAGTCCAGCCACAAATAGGGTGCGAACTTCGTCGTGAGAAGAATGCGGCGGAGGTAGATGGTGGGAGAGAGAAGGCGGAGGAGGAGGGTGGAGTGATGATGGAGGAAGGTGGTGAGAGTGAAGTAGTGCCACCGGTGGAGGCAGATGTTGAGAAGGAGGAGGGTGGTAGGGGGTGGTGTAAAAGGCGGAGTGGATATCGGAAGGTGGAGGAGGTGGGTGTATAGGTGGTGGGACATAGTAAGCTGACATGTCATCCATATCAGGCACAGGGAGAGCGAGGGAAGGGTGCGGACTGCGGAGGAAGGATGGACTCACACGCTCATCCCTTTGTACCCAAATGGCTAAAAAGTTTTTATGTTTTATACTCATAGAGTTAATTGGTCCTTTATATATAAGCCAGTATTTTTCATTTTATTTTTGACAGAGATATGCCATCTTTTGTAGTCCATAAGTATTATAGACCTCCATTACTTTCTTGCTGATGGGTTTGTTTTCCATTTCGGATTCAAAATACCATTACAACAGCCAACAGTTTCTTTGATTACAAGATCTCGTCTTGTTGAAATTGCTCATGGAGTATCTTATGATTCGGGTGGGGCTTTTCCAAGACCTCTCTTCTCATACTTGTCCACTCATTCGATGATACCAAGTAGCTGCTAGTTTCACGCTCTTCCGTAATCATTTCACTCACCAAAATTCACCTCCACCTAAAAAAAGGGCTCTAATTCCCTCCACCAGGACACATGCTACCCATGGCAGACCACGCCAAGACTTTCGCTTCCCATGGTATTAAGTAATTTATCAATGGACCTCGAATTTAGCCGCTGAAACCTGGGTTCCCGGTGCCAAGGCCCAAAGGCATTCCATTTTACTAGGAGCAATTTCTCTTCATGATATCATGTAGTTAAGCTGCATGCACCCACATGAGCAAGTAAAAAGATGAAGATATAGCTACACTGCGTCATAAGATTGAGACGAAAAATCTCAACTCCCTAGATCAGTTTACGCGTATGATTGATGTAAAATTGTACAATAAGGAGTCAGTTACGGGAGGTGTACCACTCGTAATATGGACATGGTTTGCCGAGCAGGTTGGTGGTGGATGTTTTGAGAAGTGGGGGTTGCTGTGGGGTTGACTCAGTGGTGCCATGTAGACGAGTCTTGGAAAGGAACATGTAAGGGGAGAGGGTAGACGTGACAGTTCAAGCAGTGATGATGGGTGATGAGTCTGATGACTGATGAGGCGTTGAACGGAGCTGTTATGTAAGGCTTATCCAGAATGTCGATTCATCTCAAGGCTAATTTATTGACCTTCCTGGACGGTTTTGTGCTTTTTGTTGTATGGAGTCCTACTATCTTGATAATAACTGTAAGAGTTTACTGGTAACTCCTTGTATTATGTTGCATTCGAACAAAAAGATGTGTTAATTAATTAACATGTACTCGTACTCCTTTTATTAGTCGCTGCTAGACCACCTCAAATTTACTAAATCCTAACCGATACATGCTGCTCAATGTGGATTTCGAGCTCAATAGCAGCAATTCGTCTAAACCTTTAATCAGAGGTGCAATATAAATTAGTCTAGAAAGGATAATGTAAAAGAGGAAAAGTAGAAGCAGGCTTTGTAGCAGTTCGTCTCAGGCTGACAATGGCATTCTAGATGAGTCGAAGATAACTCTGTTCAAAGGTGGTGTAAATATTTTTATTTTTTTTAAAATAAAAGTTAGATTATTAGTGGAAAAATAGTGCTTATGAAAAGAAAAGTCTGGTTGTTTTTGTCTAACAAAATCAAGCCAAGTCTCCTCAGGTTTAAGGTATAGGTATAGGTATAGGTATAGGTATTGATATTGGTCTCAATCATAATTGAATGTTTCTTGCCACAAATTCAATTATACTCCGCATTTAAAACCTAGTGTAACAGTCTTGATAGTAGTTTAGGAGTTAGTGCTTGATGCTTCAATAGACAACAACAGCCTAGAATTTGTACAAAAGCACTTCATACAAAACGTCATTTTGACCATGCACCTAAAGCATACTAACCAGGATGAGACTAAAAAGGAACAGATAAATGTGGCTGGGCACAGCTAAAAGCATGAACATAACTTTAAAGAGTGAAAAGCTTTCACTTTCAAATAGAGACGCCATCATGTTCAATCACAATTAAAAGCAGAAGTATTACAATATCCTTGAATCCAATGGGCAACCACACACAAACCAACAGCATCCACCATAGTAAAACATTGAGTGTGACCTAATAAGTACCACATATACGAAACAATGTTCATAAATAAGGGCTACCAGGGACACTACATATGAACAAAAGTCAGAATATTTGCACGACGCTTAGACAAAGGATAGCTATTGCAAAGCGATTATCATTTCTTATGACACAACTACCATTTTTCCAACTATCCTCGACCAGTGAGAGATTCACCATCAAATGGTTGCTGGGTACTGTTTAGCCTGCTGACGAACCCTTCTTTTGTACTCGGTCGTATCCTGCATTAATAACACCCACTTGTTTGGTTTGATTCATTGATAATGGGCATAAGTTTGACAAGAACACTTCTAACAACAACAATTTAAATACTAAAGACACAAATAATATGCTAATAGATAACAAACTACTTCAAGTTTCTACTGATTTTGAGACCTGGCAACGCCAGTCTGTTTCTGCTACGGTCTAGGCAAATAAAAATATATAACAGATTGACACAACTATAACATGGACATAACTGGATACACAACCAGAAAAATTACGCACATTGAGTTAAATTCAAACAACCACTTGTAAAGTTACCTAAGCAACCATCCAGAACTTCATAATAAACACTATCAAATTGCAAGAAGACAATAAATTTCACACCTGAATGAAAAGGTGATAGCCTTCTGTCTGTGCAGGATCTGCGGCATTAGGCTGGTCCAACAAGTCTTGAATGCCAACAAGAATCTGCTTCACTGTAATTGCAGGTCTCCAGTCCTAACATGTGAATACATGCGTTTATAACCTGATACACAAATAGAAATACAACAAAAAAAAATAAAAAAATAAAAAAAAACCTATACAAGGATTACAATACTCACACAATCTTCATTCAGAATGGACAGGCAAACCGTTCCAGATGGGTAAACATTTGGGTGGAAGAAACCTGGAGGAAACTTGCACTTTGGTGGTTTGCTGGGGTATTCTTCAGAGAAATACATTGTCAACGGATAGTAGCCTCCCTCCCAATCAGTCTGTCATAATGGAAGAGCTTGAATAAGCACAAAGTGAGTCATGACAAAAAAAAAAAAAGAATGGAGTATCTCAATTTGTAACATATCTAGAGTTCTAGACAAGTGAATAATCTTCATATTAGCACACTAATAGCCACTGAGATGCATGCTGATGGAAAGCATATAATTTTAAGTCCATTTTATAAACGTAGAGCAAATAGTTGATAGGTAATGGTCACGTACAGGAAATGAAAGAGAAATATCTCGAAGATAGCTTTCCTTAATTGAGAGCAGAGGAGTTGAATATGAAATTGATATTTTTTGCTTACAAGGAAAGAATGAACTCTAAGTTAACATAAATATAAGTTATAAATATGAAAGAGAAATATCTAAATTAAAGACCTGGTAGTGAGCTTATACAGGCTCCTACATTGGGAAAGGCTAATCATAGGCCTGGTATTGAGCTTATACAAGCTCCTAAGCTTCTGACAATACTTTGTTATTATCTGCCTACTTGAAAGACATTACAGGAATCCAGCCTTCTTACGAAACTAAACATCTTACCGCAGGACTATGACAGTAATTGCAAATATGGAAATATGTGGAGTTAAATTACCACACCAGAGCTAAATCTTAACTGATAACAGCATAAAAAATTAAGTGGGGTCATTGAGGTAGAATGGTGGATACTGGATTAAATATCTTTTCACAGCCTTTAGAAATTGATTCAAGAAATTCCCGTGATGGTCTCTAGTTACCTTACTAATGAATGGTTTGGTCCTAACAATGCTTTAAGAAAAGCAGAAAAAAGTTGTGAGCTAGTCAATATCACCAGGTGATTTCATGGAATCTCTGAAAAGAGAGAATAACAAAGATGTAAAAATTGTCCTTTCAGAGTCAGTAAGCCAATTATTTTCAGTTGAGCGAGGAGATTTTTTCATACTTCTTATTCCTTCTACATGATTACAAAAACTCATTATGCGTAAGAACAACACTCCTATGACTTTAATAAAGCCAATATATTAAAAATCAAACATTTGAATAAAGCAAATATCTAACAAGAGCAGGTCTTTATGGAATGTCTATTGCCCCAGCCTCAAATTAGTTGAACTCTCCGCCTTCAGGAGTTAAACTCCTAAAGTTGCATAATAGGTCTTCATTTTCTCACAATATCTTTCCAAAAACTTCTATCAATACGAACATCCACTACAAACCCAAATTTCATAAGATAATTTCTAAAGCAATGATATGTAGCAAGCACAAACATGATACTGAGAGTTCAGCAGAAACAACAAAACATACAAAAGCTTAATGGAACCTCCATGCTGATCTCATCAACTGAAATTAGGTAAGATATAACTCTACTTAAAAGACCAAATCCAAATCTTCCAGTGCTGTTTCCTCCACCACTAACCAATAACACTCTCTCTTCCACCTATATATCTCTCATCCAAAGCAACCCCAAACTCTTCCACTGACAGCACTACATCTACTTTCTTCATCATCTTCCATAAAGAAAACTTTGTGCCCTCCCTCCCTTAAGATCCATAGCAGTTCTAAATATCCACATCTCTACACCAAAACATCCTACACTTCGGTGCTAGAGTCAGTATTCAATGATCGATGGCAATAAAAAGTCATCATATACAAATTCCCAACTCTAGAAGAAAGCTTCTCCTAGTCAATAGTCTAGTGAGTTGAGCAAAAACAAGGCTATTGTAAAGCCACCAGTAAAATTACACTCTTCATTAGTCCGGTACCCTAAGCGATTAAACAGGGCAATTAGCCTACTTTAACCCTCGACAACTGATCTATCCCTCAACTAACAGCACAGACTCACCGCTTAAACGATAAATCAGAATTACAATTTTCTAAATGAAACAGCGAAGAAATCACTTTAAAAAATTAAATAAATAAATATCACTAATTTCACATCCCAAGCAATAGAACAGCATACTATTAAGACAAAATTCAAATTAAAAAAAAAAGGAAAGAAGAACGAGGTTTCGTACCCCAGCTTTGCCAGGGATGACGCATTGCCACACCAGCAAATTCATCGATCCATCTGTTTGTGTTTCTGGCTTCGCCACAAAACCCTAACCATTAAAATTCAAACCAAAATTAGTGATTATTTGAGAGAGAGAGAGAGAGAGAGAGGAAAAAGGGAAAGGGATAAACATGGGGATGATTCTTGCGCCATTGTTTGCGCTCTTCGGCGAGACGACCACGGGCAATGCCGCCGGACATAGGGATGTTACTATGTTAGAGTAGAATTGTTTCACTCCTGTTGAACTCTATTATCTCTCTCCTCTATAGAAGAATGGGAAAGGGAGACCAAAAATAGTTGACAAGATTTTTAATTATCTTATTTCTAAATTCAAATGCTTTGTACGAGGAGATAAATCTTGGGAAGCTTCCCCCTATTGGCCCTATCTAATTACCAACTAACCAGCCCCACTGCTCTTTGTACGGCCCAAATTTTTTTTACCCTTTTCTTCTATAGTGCGATAATAATATTGGAGTTAATTACTCCCGGTGTCACGTGATTTTGAAAAATCTATATAGTAATCTTGAGATACGTTTAGCAAATACATTATATACTTTGTTGGATGACTTAATTAACGGAGTGAACAGACGTTTTATTTTTTTTACAATATACTCATATACTATTGTGTTTTCTACATTATATCCAGTGATTTTGAAAAGTCTACATTACTCCTGAAGTACGTTTAGTAAACACATTAAATAAATTAATCACACAACTAGTTGAATAAATTAGTCAAAAACCCTTATCAAAACATAATTCAACAGAAAAATATCATAAATTTCAAATGAACAAGAAATGGGCAACCTCAATTCAATCAATTTTTTTTCAATTCAATTAAATTAAAAAAAAAACTATAGTATAAAATCAAAACATAATCAAAACTAACTTAAATTAAAAACATAAATAAAAACTTACTTGAATTTAAGAAATACTTTGAAAAAACGTAAATTTTTAGAAGTGATTGCGTGAAATGAGAATTTCTTTTCAAAAGTATGAGTTGGATTTGGGGTTATTGATGAAATTGGATGTTGGAAAAGTGGAACACTCCCCATCATGATTCGGAAGACCTCTGCATAAAACTTGTACTCCTAGATGAAAAAGATCCGGTAGAATCTGAAACTGTGATTGACAAGGATGATGCACTTGACTATGTGTCTAATCTGTCTAATTATGTGGAATGTATTGTGGACATTCTATAGCCTAATTAAGAATATAGAGATGCATTACTGTTAAATGGGACACAAACACATCAGAGATTCACTCTGGCCCCCCTACAGAAACTTCTGATAGTGAAACTAACAGTATATCAACTATACAAAATGGAGTTGTATATAAGAGGAGTTTTTCTATCATGGACGATAGCTCTTCCACATGCTTTACTAATTTTACTCCTTTCACATCAGTTAGTGGATCATACATATCAAATTCCTTTTCAAACTATAACAACAAAAAATCAATATCAAGGTACATCTCTAGTTATTACCACATTATTGAAAAAACATGATTAATGTTATGACTCTGAAATTTGATTTGTAGAGGAAATAACCTTGAGAGGTAAGGGAGCATCTAAAGAGTTTAGTGGTGGAAATGAGGCAGATATTCGTATGTGATTTGGTCTTATATGTTATTCTTATCTTGTTAGGATTTCATGTTTCAATGTTTGCAAATTTGTATTTTATTTATGTTTCAATGTGAAAAAGAGGGAACGAGTGAAATAAGTGAAATGTTCTTTAACGGAGCTTCACTCCGTGAGCAAGTCATTCAGTAAAGGGCACAATGTGTTTACTAAGCATATCTCAGGGGTACAGTATAGACATTTCAAAATCACTAGACACAATGTAGAAAATGCAATAATATAGAGGTATATTGTAGAATAAAGTGAAACGTTCGTTAACGGAATTCACTCTGTCAGTTAAGTCATCCAGCAAATGATACAATGTGTTTACTAAACGTATCTCAAGGGTACAATATAGACTTTTCAAAATCATTGGACACAATATAGAAAACGCAATAGTACATGGGTATATTGTAGAATTTCACTTTTTTTTTACATTTACTTTTAGTATAACAGATTATGTTATCCCAACATAACTATAGAGATTAGCTACATTAATAAAGACTAAAAAGGTGGTTAAATGTTGCATTTGAGCTCCTCAAGTCAATGGAATTGTCGGCTCATAATTTAGGTATATTGCCCCTTTTTTTATTAGTGAACTTTGAATATTTTGACAGGTAGCAGTAGACTCAGTGCCTCATTGGCGTGGAAATTACGCTACTTAATGGATTCGCCTGATTTTAATATTGTAATGTTTTTACTAATATTTCTTTTATTTTTATTTTATTTTGAGGGAACTAATATTCCCTAGTATCGGAGTAATATATTAATGTTTCTACCAATATTTCCTCTGAATTTTTATTTTCTTTGGAGGAAACTATCGGATAACCAGGAAAAAAAAGAAATAACATTCCACTTTTTACTTAATTATTTAAGTTTGGCAATGATATTCCCTTGGATACACGATACACCTCCTAAATTTTAATGGCCAACGTTCTGGTCGCTTCAAAACGTAGGGAATGAAACATCAGTGATAGAATGACGTTTCTTCTCATTTGGGCCCAGTCTAGCTAGTGTTCGACCACCTTAATTTAGTACTCGGTACTTGACAAAAAAACTGATGATGTTCAACATGCTATTAAGGCTCTTTATAAAATCTCCACTAATCAAGCTAAGCTTGGCCCAAAACCCTTTAGGTTGTGGCAATTTGGAGTGGGGAATCACTTACCCGTCACCCCCACTCTTAGGACCCAGCCCGCTAATCGGCCCAAGTTCACCCATATAGAATTCAAATTTCTTTTCCTTTTTTTTTATTATTAAAAGGATTCCAATTTCATTATATTCAGAACTATGGAATAAGGATTAGGCGCGTCAAAAACTGACACAATCCGTCAACCCGACTCAAATCCAACCCATTTATAATAGGTCAATCCAATCAAATCCGCCTTTTTATTATCGAGTTTGATTTTTATATATGGGTTAGGTTAAATTAATGCGGGTCATAAATTCAAGTCATAATTACTATTAGTCAACCCTTGTTTCTACTTTCTATTTGCATTATGCCGATTTGCCTCTTCACTCTTAGTCTTCAATTTTTCATTTTTTCATCTCTTCTTGCCTTCTTCTTCACTTCTCAGTGCTATCTATCTCTTCTTAACATTGTCAAACTTCTCAATTTGGTCGTATTAAGACTATGTTCAGATTTGATATTTTATTTTGCATCGCTTAGAACTTGGAAAATTAAAAACTCAAATGACTTTTACTTTAATATAGGTTGGGTTGGGTCAACCTGGACCCATAACGGATTGGGTTGGGTTGAAACTTTCAACCCATTTAATAAACAAATTGGGTTTAAATTGACATATTTCAACCTAAACCCAACCCAATCCAACTCATTGCCATCCTTAATAAGGATGCTCTGATCTTTACGTCCCTCACTTGTAGAGTCTTACAAGGAGCATAAACTATGATATTTAGTGTAGGATATAAGCTCACATCAAATGAGTAGTTTGATAAAAAAGAATGAGCAGCTTACCATACTTAAAAAAAAACCTCCCCTAAATCAAACCTTTGATCCTATGGATTTTTTTACAACATTTCTGATTTTTACCCTCGTCATTAAGAGTTATTGACAATAGAGGCATTATTAACTATCATTTCACTCATGATATTGGGATAGCGGTAAGACAAGTATAGACAATCAATCTTTATTTGCGGCCTACTTCAACCATTGCATGAACGTAATTTTTGGAAAATAGTAGAAATTTTATGATCTCTGGCAAGGTATTCGTATCTCGTACAAAATAGCTCATAAAAGTAGACCATATGAGCATTGCCATAACAAAACCTGAAAACATTGGAGACTCGTTAGTAGAAGTTGTCTGTTAATCTACTTTTTGGGCTAGTTATTTGGAAGAATCTACAGGAATTGCAAGCAACGTGTATAACGATGCAAATGTTATAAAAAATGCAAATACTAACATTTGAAAGTTCTGTAAAGATATGTCAAGGAACTTCAAATTTTAGAATGCTTTAGAGATGGTCAATAAGTACCCAAAGCAGAGAAAATTCATGAGATGGGTTTGGATAAAGAAGAAAGAAAGTTGATACTGAACGCAAGGTGGAAATGAATTGGAAGAAGGAAAACAACAGTGATAGTGGTAAGAGAAGTATAGACAATGCTTGTGGCAACTTCGTATCTTAGGTCAGACTCACCCAAATTTGATTCAATAACTTGTTTCTTTGTTGCCTTTTGATTTATATAAAGCATACATAATTGATTTTCACTCCTTATTCGATACAAAATCTTGAAAATACTAAACCAAACACCATGTTATTTGAAATAAGTTATAGCTCTACTTCTTAATAAGATAATCAATATGATGAAATAATCTAAGATTTTATTTTCAATCACTTACCACTAACATAACTAATCATGCAAAAGGGGGATAACTAATTCTTTAGAGATTACTTCGCGGATCCTCCAGTGTACAATGAAAGTAAGTTTGACGTAGGTTTTGAATGAATATACAACTTAATGTACTTTTAAATAAATGGTAGTTATCCAAGTTGTGCTACTTTTGTACAAAGCTTTACCCATTCTCAAAATCCTAAGCAAATCCTCTTTGTTGGTCACTAAACTAGTGTACGTAAAGATGTTGAATTAGTATTCAAAGTTATGCAAGTGAGATTTGCAATTATACGATAACCAACTTTTGCTTATGATGACGATATAATGACTAACCTTATGAAAGTGTGTACCATTGTTTATAACATGATATTAGAGGATAACGAGTCAAATATAAAAATGTTGAAGTAATAAGAAGACCTTACGAAGAAGATCATCCTTCTGAGTTCCAAATTGAACTTCCAATCAACCTTGAAGTACACTAAGAGAAAGGGACTCTTTACATGATTAAGCAACTCATTTGTCTCTTAAACATGACTCGATAGAGTATAATTGACAAAAAAATTGGTCTCATTAATCATTAAAATCTTTCAACATATCAATGATTTTGTGGTAGAAAACGTGGGTTACTTGTTGATGCAAATTATTTTTATTTTATGTAATTTAGTATTCATGTAATGTTATTTTACGTACATTTATTTATTCGAATAATGTAATGCATTTTCAGATTTGGTTCCTTTTTATGTCCTTTGAAATGAAATTATAATTTTGATAATATATAATAATACAAATAATTGTAAGAAATTAATTATAATTAATCTATTCATTTAATTATTAATTAATAATAAAGACAAATATAATTAATACTTAACTTATAAGTTATTTTTCACGTCATATAAATATTTATGAAACAATTTAATGACAAAATATTGAGTGAAAATGAAGTGGTGGTGTCGTTGACCGGTGGTGAAGAAGTGCATCAAAGAGAGAGGGGAAAGAGAATAAAGGAGTTGATTTTAAAGGTGATGTAACATGTAAGTTGGGTTAGTAACTAAATTTAGGAGAAAAATTAAAGTGAAGGTGTCACATAAGTAGGGAAGATACTCTCTCAGTTTCATTTTATTTATACTACTTAGAATATTTCATTTGAGGGTCGAGAAACTTAAATATGATTTTTTATTGATATATATATATATATATATATATATATATATATATATATATATATATATATATAACATGAAATCTTATTAGATCTATTTTGAAACATAAATTTTATATATATTTTTTTATAATACGTATTTATAAATATTATAAATATAATATATGTTTTAAAAACTATAAAAAAACAAATGTAATAAGTAAAAGAGAATAAAAAAGAGTATAATTTAATGAGTTGGAATATTCAAAAATAAATTAAAAAATAGCATGTACCTGTGCCATAGCACGATATTTTTCTAATTTTACGAATTTAATAACCTTCTAGGAAATTATTAGTATTTGTTGAATGAAGTTGTAGAACTTTGATTACTAACTTAACAATTAGCTTGAATAAATGAAATTACAAAATAATTAATTGGATGATTGAATTTTTCAATGTAATGATTAAGATAATAATGTTCTTCAACCCATTTATTTTTAAGAATTGCTGCAAGTAGTGCTTCCTATAAACTATTTGCTTGTTCAAAAAAGGAAGATATTTATGATAAAAATAATCCAATGGTTACTTAGGCTAATTAAGAAGGATGTTAGATTATTAAGAATGGAAAAAGGAAAAAAATTATTAATCTCGGTTTATTTTTTATTGTTGAAATGCACATATAAGTGTGCTAGTATTCTTTGACTCAAAATTGTATGATAGGTTAACTAACCACATTGACATCACTAATGTTGTATTTGCCTATATGTACCTAAAATAATTTAGTTATATATATAAAGGATAAATAGATTTAGTTTATTTATATATGGGCGGCCAAGTATGTTAACTTAGGTAACCTAATTAAAAATTAAAAAAAATTAAGGACATCGATTTGGAATCTTGGTTAACCTCAAGGAGCAAAATGACCAAAATAAGAATACCACTAATATTAAACCATATATATTCATTTTAGAAATTATTGTACCCACCCTTACAACCACATAAGATTAATTAGTTACATGAAGTTAATTTTTTGTATTTTTTTTTACCCAAAGCAACGAAAAGAATCCGATTATATACATTAATTCATGCTCGTACACAATCACCCAATTAACCAACCAGTTAATATAAGATTCCAAGTCCAATTAACCAAACCAGTTTCTTGCTTCTCCAACACAGTCACCAAACCATTGAAAGTCCGAGCTAAGATCGTACCAAGCATCCTCTAATCTTTGTTAGTCAGATCATTTCACTCAAAACAAACAACCCTAATGTCCTCCGCTCAAGTGCAAACTAATAATTTTAAACGGGTGATTAATTTTAAGATATATTTGTACAGTAATTCACTATTCCATACCAAAGCATATGGACAATTGTTTATGATGATACAAAATGGACAACTACGACACGCCAATGATTTATTAATTTAGCACAACACAAGCAAACTCTAGAGCTACGCAAAAATCTAAGTACATGCAAAATGACGAATTTATTGTCTTGTGAAACTACTTCAAAAGCTACACACAAATCAATGAATCATGACGTCATTACCAATCTTCCCAATACTTTCCATAAAACACATCGTTTAAGACACACGACCTTACTATCACAACACCTTTTAATTATTTTGTAATTTAAAATTACAAATGTGGCAAGTGGGATGGCAAATAACATATACCCAATAATTCAATATGCTTTGTTGCTTAACTTGGATTGATCATTTCACACCACTACACCAATACAAAGCCCTCTAAAACCCAAGTAGGAGTCTACACTGCAAATTCTCAATATAAAATTCCTCTTATCAATTAAATCCTCACGAACTCATGAAGACATATGTATCCAATTCCAATCCAAAAACAGAAGCGTCATAACATCCAGCCAGAAGCTTCAATAATCTACAAAGGCCATGTAAAACATCAATTAGGCGGTTATGCCTTCTAGCACCATACTTTGTTAATGGCCCTCACTTAAAGAGTTTGGATATTTAGTCAGTATATAAAAATCTCATCTTTACTTTAAAATTGAAGATTATCATTCACTACTTTATCAAGGTATCATCAATACAGATAAACTAAAATTCCCATTTTTACTAATACGAACTGCCATTCAAGGAAATATTTAATCTAAATTTCATAACTATAAATTAAAACCCATAAAATTTAATCCAACCCCATCAAATTAATCTCCAAAAAGCCCAAAATTATCCAATAATACTATCAATATTAGTGATCGAGATAACATGCAAGTATTCACAATAATCAACTTAGGAAAAAAATCAACATCTAATAATAAATATAGTACTAAATTAAAAATTAAAACCCATAAAATATAATCCAACCCCAACAAATTAATCTTCAAAAACCCCAAAATTATCCAATAATTCTATCAATCTTAGTGATCAAGATAACATGCAATTATTCACAATAATCAACTTAGGAAAAAAAATCAACCACTAATAATAAATATAGTACTAAATTCAAAATTTAAAAGGTTTGAGTTGGAAAATGGACTTGAAAACGCGAGAATTTTTACCCATCAAAGATCTCCATCTAGAAAACCTTCTCTTGTGAAGATTGGGAAGAGCAATGATCGAAACATGTCAAAGATTCCTAAAACTGTTTCAATTATTTCTGACTTCGAAAAGCAATTCATTGAAGACGTAGCAGTTATGCCTCCCGCTGCATTTACAAAGCACACTCGCCACTGAAGGATCAAGTCAGGTCGGGTCTAGAGAAAGGAAGTGGAAGATTTCTAGAGAGAAAGGGGAGAAAGATGGGAAGGAAGAAAGGGAAGGAGGGTGGGTTTCGTAGATTACATGGGGAGGAGAGTTCTCAAAACAAATACCTCTCTTTTTTAGGAGATGAAATGAAGGAAACTGAATGGTGAACGTGGTGTTTAAAGTTTGTAAACAGTTATTCATTTTTATCTTTACTTTTTCTATATACAAAATACCTACTTCGTACAATAAACCAGTCAAACTTACGATGTAGTTTATCGTCTTGATCAGATTTAAAAGGTTTATATTATGGGTAATTGTTTTGGTTTTCAGTTATTGAAGATTATCCTTTTTTTTAAAAAAAAAAAACAAAGATCAAGCAATATGGGTAATCATGGGTTTGTTGGCTATGTTTTCATTTATTGAAGTTTATCCCTTTTTAAAAAAAAATTGTTTTAGCCAAATCTAACATTAAGTAGTTACCTGAAACTGAAATTTTTTATTTTTTGAAAGTCAACTATACATGTTTCAAACCCACTTTAACTTTAATTAATCATCACAAAATTGAGTAATAACTCATAGATGATGAAACGGCAATTTGCATACAACATCAACATGTAAGCAGAACAGCAATCCCAAAATATAAACAAAGTAAAAAATCATAAAATTGTGATTGCATTTTCTTTTTCCTTTTCTTTTCTGTTTTTTCTTGTTCTTGTTATTCTTATTCTGTTTTTTTCTTAATTAACTCGAGGTAATGGTGAAATATTTGAGATGTTATTCTACCTAAATGATTTTGCACACACTGATTTCCATTTTTTTATGCTTTAATATTTCAAACTAAGTCAAATTAATTTCGATTATTTAAACTGAATTAATTACTTAAAAAAATATTAATTTGAATCCAAATTAATTAAATATATTTCAGAAAATTCTAAATTAATTAAAAAAAACTTCAAAATAATAAAATTTAAATTTGATTTCATAGAATACATTGACAACGAACTACTTCGATCCGAAATTTAAGATAATTTCCTAAAATATTTCGGATATAAAACTGAACAAAAAAAATCGAACAAAAAAGAAAATAAATGGGTTCAATCTATAACGCTCATATGTGAAGTAGGTGTTTGCCATGGCTAGCCCTGGCAGCGCAATTATACTAGCTACTAATTTTTACCAATTCATGGCTCTTTCATATCCCATGATTCCCGTCCACCGTCATCTCTTCTCTTTCTATTTTATGTTGTGAATTGAGTTTTTTCATTTGAATATTGGCAGTGAAATAACCATTGCATCTCGGAATAAAAGGGCCAACGACAATCAACGTAATGTCCAATAAATTGGAAGTGAAATTGAAGATGAAATGAGTTGAAATTGGGGTAAATAAAATTTGAATTTTAGTGGAGATTTACATGAGATTAGCAGGTTTTGATTGGATTAGATGGATTCATCTTGGTGATTGATTGTTGCACAGGTATGACAATTGAGGAGAGGGGGAGGAAGTGAAGTTTGGTGTGGAAAGGAACGTGAAATTATGATTATGGTAACGGTTAATGATTGGGGGTAACGATTATGCAAGTTTATTAATTTTTTTTAAAATCCAAACTTATAATTAATCAGTTATTCAAAGCAATATTTTTTAATTTTTTCTCTTCGAAGCAACGAACAATCTCAATTTGGATTTTAAAGGTTTCATATTAATTTATGCTTGTAAATAATAATGTACGGTATAAGAAAAGATAACATTCGATTATAAAAAGCGAACGGACTAATAATTGGACTCCTCAACTAAAATTAAAATATTAAGAACGCCGTATCCATTGCCACCGAGGACATGAGCATTTGGCTTTTTGTACCTTTCAAAGTTCCACCTCCTTTACGATTGTTGCTCATCGCCGTCATATCCTGCACTAGTTGAGTAAGAGAGAGATAACTTCCAGCTTTTCCAAATGGCAACTGACTTCAAATCAATTCCCATTATCGGTAAACTCTTTTTTTTTTTTTTTTTTGATCTGTGTTTTCATTATATCTGACACGGGGTTTTGCTAACGGATGTTTGGTTTCCTAAATGTAAAATCAAACATACTGTGTGTGTTTATTTGGTTTTAATTTTGGAATGGAGACAAGGATTTTAATCTTGATTCTACATCAAATACCGGCGCTTTCTTCAATTATTTTTTTTTTGTGCATGAAATAAGTAATTGAATCAATTATAATTTTGAAATTCTGAGATGTTAAATTATACTGAATGATTAACAATCAATTTGTCGCCCTATGCGGACACAATTTCTGGATTCAATTTTAGATCGTGCTCCGTAGATCCAAATATGTATCAAATATCAACACAGCCATGTATTAGTGTTGTCGAAAAGTGAGCTTTGGCTTTGATTTTTTTTTTCTTTTCATTTGCTGATACAATGCAGATATTAGTCCTCTGGTTGCAAAATCTGAGGATGCAAACATGGCTGAAGATGCTGGTGTATGTGAAGTTGTGAGACAACTCGATGAAGCTTGTAGAGAGGCAGGCTTTTTTTACGTGGTATACAAATTATACACTCAACACTCCTAATTTCCTATAGTATTGTTGTTGGCTTCCCTTTACGGAGTACTCCCTGCGTTTCCTACAGATTTTCACAGATTAAGGAATAATATTTTGCTAATGCAAGTGGGGTTTTTTTCGTTTTATTTATATAAGAGAGAAATTGTTGCAGAGGTATGTATATTATTATAAAATAGTTAAATTAGACTTATGTGGTGAAGTAAATGATGATAAAATAATTATAATTAATTGTCATATAAGAGTAATAAAGTTGTAAAAAGGGAAGAACTTTAAGGAAAACCTCAAACAGAAAGACGGAAGAACATTAGTATTCAATAATCTCCGATCACACTACTGAAAAGGCTAGACTTTCTCAGCCCTGAGAATAACTAGTGTAATGAAGTCACTACGGCAAAATGTTCGGAGTATCAAGGTAAGATGAGACACAGTTTTCAATACAAACGTAGTGTTAGGGACAATTATGTATGATTGTGGTATTATTCTAATGTAAGGAGCTATATTTTACACTCTTTTTTTTTGAAATAAATGTCTCACTTTTATGTTGCAACAGTCCAATGTACCAAAGTTGGTAATCACCTTCCTTTGGATTACTAAATTATTTGTAAAGGCACTCTTTTATGAATATACACTGAGAGCTAGAGTTAGCAAATTGTCTTTGGCTCAAGTTAAAGTATGTCTGATGCACTAACAAGTTTCCAGCAATGTTTTGTTATCATTAACCAGAATGAAGATCGCTTTATCACTTAGCTTGCTGCTTTGTTTTGTTTTATGTATTAAATTATTCTTTTCTTTTCTTTCCCTCTGTTAAGAAAGGCCATGGCATCCCGGATTCCCTTTTAAAGGAAGTTAGAGATCTCACACACAAGTTCTTTGATATGCCTCTTGAAGAAAAGCTCAAGATTAAGCTGTCTGCAGCCACAGGATATCGGTTATTTTCCTACATTGATATTCTCCATACTTTAATATCTCTAGCTTTGATGATGAGCTTCATCTGCACATTTCAACAACGCTTCATTCTGCTATAAATAGTTCCTTACATTTTTTCTTTTAAAATCAGAGGCTACCAAGAAGTTGGAGATAATATAACCAAGGGTTCTCCTGATATGCATGAAGCTATTGACGTAAGTCATTCTTTGGTTTCTCATATTTGGTTGAATATAATTGGAAATTTTCCCTTATCTTAGATCAATTCTGTGGAGACATGTCTGCTTCAATTTTTTCTTTCGTCAAGCCCCAATAAGAGGGTTTTTTCATGATTCTAGTGGCCAACCATTTAAAGTGATAATAATAGCTGTTTTTTAGTCAGAGGTTTTGAACCAGCTTCATAAGTTGTAATATGAATTTCTTCTTTTCAGTATTACAAAGTATTGGAACACGGAACATATGGAGATATGGGAAAACCAATGGTAGGGCCTAACTTATGGTAAGTCTCAAACTTTGATTTAAAATTAGTTTTGCTATGACAAATTCATATAGTGTGCAAGTTACATTACTTTATAAATCATCAACTCTTTTAATTGACAGGCAAGGGAAAGATAATATGTATAGGTACTATTGTTTGGGGAAACAAACTTTTGGATTTGAGTATTGCATGAATTATGTTGTGTGGAAGTGACTGAAAATGCCTTGCTTGAGTTTTCAAGAGTTTGTTATGCATTTACTGTCTTTTAAACTTATAAAGTTTGAGTTTACTTTCTCAAGATGTTTTGAGGCAATGGATTTTCTCCCTTAAGTGCAGGCCGTCTATTCCTCAGAACTTTCAACTAGTGATGGAGGAGTATATTGACCTTTGCACAGGCATACTCTATATCTTAACTCTCCTATCTAGCCCAAAACCATGAATTTTTTTAGCTAACCAAGGTCTTTTTATTTTCTTTCTTCTGTCTTCTGTTGGCATAACAACAGAACTTTCTAGGAAGATTATGCGAGGCATTGCCCTATCCTTGGGTGGGTCGATCAATGAGTTGGAAGGTCATATAGCTGGCGATCCGTTTTGGGTCATGCGTTTGATCGGTTATCCCGTGATACCCAAGGATAATGGTCATGGCAAACTTGAGAAAGACTTTGGATGGTAACTTATTTATATTTTTAGTTTTTGGATTCTTAAATTTCATTTCACGTCTTGCTATTTAATGTTTATGTTTTGTGTGTTATGTTCACTATTTATACTTGACCTAAGTGGAGCGCACACAGATTATGGTATGTTTTTGCTTTGAGAAAATGGAATTTAATGGATTCTATGCTTGGGCATTAATTTCAAAATGTTTGTTGATAGGTCTTTTGACGCTCGTCAATCAAGACGAGAGTATAACAGCTCTGCAGGTAGGGCAACCTCTCAAACCCTGATTTTATGTAGATCTTGAATAGCCAACTCATTGTGGTCTCCTGTTTGTGTTGTTAATACTCGAATCCGTAAAATTTTTTGAAGGTTCAGAACCATTCAGGAGAATGGATTTGGGCTCCTCCAATTCCTGGGACCTTTGTCTGTAACATTGGTGATATGTTGAAGGTCTTTGTCGTCTCTTTTTAAAATTTTAGTTCTTGGTCTTGGCATCTCCTTATTGTTACCAAGAATATGGAATCTGAATGTGTGCAGATTTTGTCCAATGGACTGTATGAATCCACCTTACATCAGGTCATTAACAAGTCTCCCAAGTATCGTGTTAGTGCTGCATACTTTTATGAGGTGAGGCTCTTTTAATTATCTACTATGCTATTAGCACCTTTTATGTGAAACTAAATAGAGATATTTTGCATGGACAGCCAAATTATGACGCAACAATTGAGCCCTTGGACATCTGTGTGCAGAGAACTGGGGGAATCAAGAAACTTGGCCGAGCTGTTTACGGGGAACATTTAGTTGGTAAAGTGACGACTAATTTTCGGTATTAAAAAAATTTAATTTGTTTGTTACATACAACTAAGAGTTTTGTGTTCAGATTGTATCAAAAGAATAAATTATAAAAATTTTAATTTGTTTGTTACATACAGAGTTTTTTTTATTGAATGCAAATCTTGTTTGATGACAAACCTAATAGTTAAAACATTAGAGCACGAGAATTTGGAATGAACTTGGAGCTGGGGAAGCAAACCAAGCAAAGCATGCACTGGGGGTACCATTAAAGCTGTCAATTCTTCTAGCAGCTCCTCTTGTTCTTATTCTAGGCCTAAAACATAACACTAGGGCAGACTTCTTAAGTGGCAATGCCTGTATAATCAAGGCATATGCTTCCATGGCTCCTCATTGTTTGCATGTCAATGTTTTCTTACTCACTTCAAGGCGTACTATCAGGTCAGATTTACCACATACTGGCTTCTCCCTTAACTTCACTTTTCGGTTACGAAACAGGAGAATGCGGGGGATGTGGTTGGCAGCACTTGGCCGTGTATGTAAACTTGGGACCATTGGTATCCCCATTGCATATTACGGTGCCTTCAACTTTCATTTGTTTGTCAAGGTAATAATCATGCAATGTTACTTCTCATTGCAACTACTACTGTTTATCTGTTTATGCTTTAATGCTGTACACGCCAAATTATATTACTCCGTACCTGTTAGCGCTTCCTCTATCTTTCTTTTTGTCACAAATTTAGGGTATAGGGTCTTTGGATTGGCTTAATCTGCAGTCTCAATGTTCAATCTGGTTCGTTTTTCCTGATTATTCAACTCCGTAAATGGAGAAACCTGAGAACTCTCCTAGTGCCTAGGAAAATTCAGATTCATAGTGCTTAGATACCAACTTACCAGTCAAACATATAGTATATGCATGGTAATTCATCGAGTGAAATTAAACTATCAATAAAAAAAAAAAAGTTTACACTGTATTGGATGGCAACAGTTATGCCTAATATCTCATTTTCTCTCTTTTTTAGCATTTAGAAAGGTTAAAAAGAGCTCAAGTTCATGAATGGAAAGAACTTGGGAAGTGGGAGCTTGCAATATCCCAGTTTTAACCTCAATTATCACTACATGCACAAGCCATGAAATTAGAGATGGAGCAGAAATCGATTTCCATAGCTTGCAATGTCCGAGGCAGTTGTACATGACATACAAAGAGGTGGTAAATTTTTACCAAAAACATGCCAAAACCTTTCCAAGATGACATCTTGAACAAGCTACGATATAATACTCTGTAAAAGTAGAATCCTAAATTACTGGTAAAAGACACAGACGCAACCTTCTTGGTCCTAAAACGAGTAGAATCCTGTAATCAAGTAATATAGTAAATAATATTTTGAATAAAAGACATTCCAAGTACGTGCATATATCACAGGAAGGTTAAGGTTGTATCCTGCAAATCCAAACTCACTACTGCCGGCAGCACCAGCCAATATCATAAGAACTTTACACGGCTGGATCACCAAAATCTTGGAACAGGTCAAGTAAGAAGTTAAGAAGTATAAAACATCATAACCAGAAAATTTGATATTGGATTGATAAGGTGTCCTGGCCTCCTATTTCCACTGAAACCAAATTTTAACAAATAATCGTCCTTGATTCAAGCAACAACTATGTCCACTCACTATTCTAGTCATGTATACTAAAATGCAACTATCAATAATTTAAACTTACAGACGTAATAAGAAATTCTAAATATATAAAATAATTCAAGAATTCACCATAAAAGCAGCTAAGTATCGACTAAACATGATTAAAAACTTGCCCAATTTGCTGACTTGCGCTCACGGCCATTGACAAGTGATAACTACCTGCGCACATCATCCTCCACTTACCACCTAAATTAAAAACAACTCTTAATTTCTAAAGTAACCACCACTAATCTCCATTTCCTTCCACAATCTACGCAACAAGATGGGTATTTTCCTCATAATCCTGTCCATTACCATTTTACTAGCCTCACGCCATGTTTATGAACAAGTCTTGCGCAATTTCCGAAAATTCCCTCCCAGCCCATTTTCTTTGCCCATTCTCGGCCACCTCCACCAGCTCAAAGACCCACTTCATCTTGCCTTATCCAAAATCTCTGATAAGGTGGGCCCAGTCACTCTCCTCTTCTTCGGACAGAGACGAGTCCTCCACGTCACTTCACCATCAGCAGCAGAAGAATGCCTGCGCCAAAACGATGTCATTTTTGCCAATCGTCCTCGTCTCATAACCGGCGATATATTTGGCTACAACTGCAAAACTCTAATATGGGCACCCTATGGAAACCTGTGGCGGAATCTCCGACGTATATCCACAGTCCACATCTTCTCTCCCTATTCTCTGCAGCTCTCCTCAGGAATACGTTCCGAGGAGGTGAGGTCCCTGATTTGTCAGATCAGTCAAGAATCAGACAGAGAAAATCAGACAGTGGAAATTGGAAAGGCTTTGTTCCAGATGACCCAGAGAGTAATGATGAGGGTGTTGGCAAATGAAGGGTACGAAGGAGAGGAAGCAAAGAGATTTAGGGAGGTGGTGGAGGAGATTATGAGGGTTGAAGGAAGCTCCACTATTGTTGACGTGTTTCCATGGTTGAGGTTTTTTGGGGTCAAGTCCAGATTGAAGAGCAAATTCAGAGATTTAGCTCAAGAGAAAGAGAAGGTTCTGAGTCATTTGCTAGAGAAAAACAAAACTTCTGCTGGTTTGGGAATGTCCTCATCGTTAATCCAAATTCTGCTGTTGTTACAGAAGTCAGAGCCAGAGTTTCACACGGATCAAATGATCAAAGGCCTTATTCAAGTGAGTTGCCTTCCAGTTTCCTCCTATCTCTTTTCTCATCTACTCTTTAAGAATCTGCGGACTTGGAAATTGGAATATGAACCCAACATATCGCCATTCACCAACTTCCCCTACATGTGATAAATCACGTGAGATTGCATTCATATTTAAATATATATAGAGAGAGAGAGAGAAAAAATTTCAACTTGTTTTGTATGCACTAGTAAGTAGTCCCCCCATGACAAGCCCAGTGAAGTATCCCATCCCACCTAGTTAGCAACTCTCCTCAAAGCCAAAGGAGTATTTCCACTTACTCGATCCATGCCTTATACTCTATAATGAATCAAAAGAAATAGCAAAAGGCAACACGCAACTTTATAGGATAAACTAATCCACAGATTAAGTAAAAGCTGATATTGGTGGTGAAATTCTAGCTAAAATCACACTTCAAAAGTTTTTGAAAGTTTGTCCATTTTGCACATCCCATCCATATTGGCACACTTCATATGGTGCTAAAACAACTTTCCATTCATTATTAAGGCTAATCTTGAGCATTTTCATGGTAAGGTATTGCTATTGGCGGGCACAGACACTTCAGCAGGGACGATTGAGTGGGCTTTATCATTAATGCTTAACAACCCACTGGTTCTCAAAAAAGCACATCATGAGATTGCTTCACAAATAGGATTTGATCGACTCATTGAAGAATCAGACTTAAGCCAGCTTCCTTATTTACGTAGCATTATATATGAGACTCTAAGGCTATACCCTGCAGCACCTCTTCTGATCCCTCATGAATCATCAGAGACGTGCATCATTGGGGGATATACTATACCACGTGGCACTATGCTAATGGTCAATATCTGGGCCATACATAATAATACAAAATACTGGGTCGAACCTGAAAAGTTCAGGCCCGAAAGGTTCCTGGGGGTAGAAAAGGATGAAGGGCAGATGAAGTATAAATTCATTCCCTTTGGGTTAGGAAGGAGAGCTTGCCCTGGAGAGGGCATGGCCATGCGGATGATTGGGCTTACATTGGCCTCGCTACTACAGTGTTTTGAGTGGGAAAGACCGGGTCCTGAGTTGGTTGACATGAATGTCAAGAGTGGGCTCAGTATGCCTAAAGCCAGACCCCTTCAGGCCAAGTGCCAGCCTACAAAAACCATGGCCATGCTCATCTCACAAATTTCATTATGAGATGGAGAGGTGATGTGAAATGCAAAATGATATGATTAAACCCTTGTAAGAAGGACCAATGCTTTGATTACTGATTAGAGAAAGCAAGTGATGTGAAAATCTAATACGCGTACTTTCCCAAAACTGAATGAAAGTAAGCTAATCTTACACAAAAAAATTGGAGCCTCCACATTATCCTAGCCACGTTGTATGATAAAGATGAATTTTCTTTAAAGATAAAGTACACACCTTAAACTTTTGTGATGAAATTGGATCATGTATTATTATTATCCTTCAAATAAAGAGGAATCTTAACATTAAGCTCCGTAAGCCGATCCACCAAGCCATACAGGAACTCAAATATAAGCCTTGATTGAGCACTAAAATCTTCTCTCACCTGGGGTAGAATCCGAAACCACTCCCCCAGCATCTTGTGCACATGGGCTTGGACGATTCTCCACGGGACGGGATACTTTTCACAAAGTGTCAGATATTCAACTAGCAGTTCTGCCAGTTCTATGTTTCCATCTTTACAATTTTCTTCATCTACCCATTCAAGAGAACGAAATCCAGCAAAGAGAGCTGGGTTTTCAAGGAGAGCATCAGCAGAGAGTACCCCTTCTGCACCCGTAGCCTCCAAAAAGCAGTGAACATCCTCCATGTGCCTAATATTCCCATTGGCAAGAACAGGTATCCTAACTGCATTTCTTACCACCCTTATAGCACTCCAGTCAGCCCGAATCTTCTTCTGATCCTTCTGATCTCTAGTTTGTCCATGAACAGCTAGAAGAAAGCATCCGGCTTCCTCCAACATTTTTGCATACATAACTGTACCCTGTGATCTTGCAAGAAACTGGAACCTAGAGGTTTTGAGCCAATTTTTCCACTAAAGATTTTACGAGAGGGAGTTTATCCATAAAAAAGACTCCGTAATTACCTCGCCGAGCAATGCACTGAGGACAGCTGCATACAAAGCACAGAAAAGATTTTACATCGAGGACATGTTAATTTTCATAACAAAACTCTTTTAGCAGCAAAATCCTAGTGATTTTTACCAAATTTATCAGCATAGAAATTGTAAACAAACTACTCATGGTACTCACAAAATTGAAAACTTCTCTAAGTGACTGGATCATTTGCACAGAACTGTACAAACAGTGGCCGGTCCTCCTACATGTATTCTCATATGCACATCAGCAAAGGAAATAATCTCAAATTAAAAACAGTGACAGAATGAATGATGTAAACCATGACATTTCATCAACGAAACTTAATGTGAGTAACAGGATGTATATGATTCAGGAGTCATTCACAATCACAAAGAATAACTTGTGTAAGAAGAAATCTGTATCAGGTAGAGAATTGTGTATTTCTAGAAATCCAAAGATGACAGACAGAAAGTATATACAGTTAGATCCGACCTTAAATGAAACAGCATAATATTCTCAACTTTGAAAGGGGCCAATAACGAAAGGACCCAATTCCGAGGCACAAAGCAGCTACAATCAATCCATTTTAATGTCTCACATTTCGTCAAGGTGCCTAACTAAGCAACATACAAGCCAATGTTTGGTTGCTAATACGAAAGTAGCAAAGCGGACAGTAAACTGCTAAAGGTCCGTTAACCATAATTACCATATGCAAGCCCATGTATAAGATGTTCAGATCCAAGCTTAGCATAGAGCATTCTATTATATCTTACCAATCACACAGCAAAGTCAATCCTACCAATGATACTGCGAATTTCTACAATAATCTGCCAATGTCTCTACTATCATATAGTCCCTTACATTCTTGTCTGTTCTTTTCGTTTTGGTTTGTACCTCCTTTGAATAAAAATAAATAAATATAGTCCCTTGCATCACATAGGAGTATAGAACTAATTCTTTGACGAATCGCCCGCCTAACAAACAATCATCTACTCTTTTGAGCAACAATTGAAACAAACATGTGGAGTAAACGATTGCATTTAACAAATCAAAGCAATTAATCACTGAAACCCTGATTAAGAAACTTTGAGCAATCCACAAAAACCCTAATCAAGAAAGGGGAAAGATAGAGGAACCCGGCAAGTGGTGAACTTCAAATAGCGATAGTTCTCGGTATCAGAGAAGATTCTAGAATGCAACATCGGAGTGTAAGCACCCTGAGCTTCGTACTTGCGGCAAAGCATGGAAGCAACTATCAGTTTTGGCCGACCTAACTTCTTCCAATGGGCCCACGCCCTGTCTATCCGGGCCTCCCCGCTCAAGTACTCCTTTGTCTGGCTCACATAGGATACCTTATCCGCCGCCTTCTCTCCTCTGGTAGTGTTGCGCCGGAAGAGCAGAGGACGTCGTCGAGATTCTCTTCTTGAGCCGTCCTTGGCGGTGGCAGGGTTTGTGACGTGAGATAAATAATGAATAAGTGTTAAAGATGTTGCCTACGATGAGAATAGTGGCGGAGGAGGGAGAATCTCATCACCAGCACATTTCCGGCGGTTTCAAATTAAAGAGAAACAGCGATTTGTTGAGGCTGTCTAAGGATGAGGAATATGACGTGTTTTTTTTTTCCTAGTTTAGCCAAGTTTGTACTCTGTGATTTAAGCCCATACTTTTGGAGGGCTCACGAGAGGATGCCCAACAAGGCAACAATCAGTACTTGCTACAAACCCCAACTTTAGGTTATTTAAACGGACCTCAATTATTAGCTTCTAAGTTCGAACCAAGGTACCAACTTGCAAACAAGGGTACCAAACGGATTAGGTCGGGGTTTGTATATGGATTATTTACTTTCAAGTCAGCTATTTCATAAACCGAACTTGATTTACTTAAGTCTTTGGGTTGAAAACCTCAACCCAAACTAACCCATTAAATTTCGGGTCGGATTCGTGTCAACCCATTTAAGTTTTTGTGTCGAAAATATCAACCCTACCCGCTATTTTCGAGTAGATTTTGGGTCGGTCGAGTCAGTTTTTGCCACCCTTGGGATGTGATTATTCAATAGAGTTGCTGAAAAAAATAAAATTTTTATAATTAAGATGAAAGGACTAACAAGTTGACAGTAGTAATTTAATTATCTTTTAGGGTTTTAATTTGGGCTTGCTGCCCAAGTAAATTTTTTTTAATCTACTTAATTAGTTTGGTTATATGGTCGAGTTTAGGTTGACCCGACCTGAATTTGATCCAAAAATAATATCGGGTTACGTGAGTCATTTTCGGGGTTGGAATTTTCAACTTTAACCTAACTCATTTAATTTTGGGTTGGGCTCGTGTCAACTCATTTAAGTTTTTGTGTCGAAAATATCAACCCTACCTGCTATTTTCGAGTAGATTTCGGGTCGGGTCGAGTCAGTTTTTGCCGCCCTTGGGATGTGATTATTCAATAGAGTTGCTGAAAAAAATAAAATTTTTATAATTAAGATGAAAGGACTAACAAGTTGACAGTAGTAATTTAATTATCTTTTAGGGTTTTAATTTGGTCTTGTTGCCCAAGTAAATTTTTTTTAATCTACTTAATTAGTTTGGTTATATGGTCGAGTTTAGGTTGACCGACCTGAATTTGATCCAAAAATAATTTCGGGTTACGTGAGTCATTTTCGGGTTGGAATTTTCAACTTTAACCTAACCCATTTAATTTTGGGTTGGGCTCGTGTCAACTCATTTAAGTTTTTGTGTCGAAAAATCTCAACTCTATCCCGCTATTTTTGAGTCGGGTTAGTTTTTGTCACCCATACTTTCAATTGCCAAATCGTGACATGACTCCCCTCAAACGACGTCAAAAGTTCAAAACCTCACATTTAAGCACATCAAGCAACATATTTAAGCTCCAACAATCTAAATATAACCCGACCTATTAAAAATTACACCGTCCGTCTCTTTTTAGTTGCTATATTTTAACTAAAACTTTTTTTTTCTAAATTTGTAAAACAAAAAATTATAAAAAAGATATTCTAAAAATTTGCATTAAATTGCATTCAATAAAATTCTATTTGAACATTTGTTATAATATAATTAGAATTTATGGTCAAAATTTATAATTTTTAACTTTCAAAATAGAAATATATGAAGTTAGAAAAGACGAAGGGAGTATGCAAATATTAACTCGTTTGACAAGATATTGGCAAGGCTTCTTTATATGAGCATTTATCCATAAGTAACACTCCGTACAGGTATATCCCTCTTCTCTTTCAAAAGCTATAGTTGTTTAAGTTAAAGAGTTATACCCTTGAGCTTTTATTTGTAGTTTGAGAAGTGGAAACAATTGTTCTAAAAGTTAGATTACAGGTTTTAATTTACTTTCTACCATTTTGCTCATGGAAACTATAAAATTGGCCAAAGAATACACAATCATCTGGTTATGGTTACTTTATTTATATTATTTTTTGAGAAACAAGAAACCCAATCCCTACCTATCTCAATTAGGGATGGCAACGGATATTGGACCTAATCCGGATCCGTGGATCCATATCCATTTTTACGGATATGGGTCTTCAAAATTTAGACCTGACGGATCTGGGTCGGATTCGGGTCCTGTGACTGAAAAACGGATCCGGGTACGGGTCTAACCATAATACCCGGACCAGATCCGTTTCCCATTTTTTCATCGACTCAATTTTACTTGTTTGTATTGTTATTCAAAAGACATGTAAAAATTTGATTTTGTTCATTTGTACTTCGTTTTGTAATATTTGAGTAGTTATAAGAATTATATTCAAGTATTGAACTTACATCATTCGTTTGACTGTTGTCGTTGATTTAAAATGCAGATTTATAAATTTGAAACTTATTTTTTGTCGCAAAAAATAGGCAAAATATGTAGGATTTGTTTAGGACCCGAATCCGTTGGATCTATATATGGATCCTTACTTTCTATACCAAGCGAATCTGGATCTGGATCCATAAAGATCCGATCCATTGCCATCCCCATTCTCAATTGCTTTATCTTTCTTTTATGATAGCTAGAAAACTTTCTACAAACTTTGATCCTTCCCTCGCTACAGTCTACGAGACTATTAGTCTGGTATCGGGAGTAATCTTTTTTCAAAACCTTATTTTCAAAAAAAAACTATATTCGAAACTATTTTAAAGGTTTAACGTGAGATAAAATTCACTTTCTAACTTCACATTTCATTTTGAAGTTAAGATAAATGACAGTGGTTTTACAAAGCCTAAAAAGTTCAAATTCCTCGGTACATTGACTAAAAACCTCCGTCACTAACAACGATTTATACTCGAAACTAGAAAGAACGTCATTTTTCGAAATATTTTCAGATGGAGATTACTTTTTGAATTTTTTTTTTAAAAAAAAAATTTAAAAATTGGTCCTGGTATTGGCTATTACTCCAGACTGCACAAAGAATCTTGAAAACTTGTCGGGTAATAAGAGGAAATGAGGAGCACAATATGAAAAGAAGAGGGAGTATGAGTGAAGCTAATGGGAGTTTTTGGATAATAATCATTTGACAAGATGTTTGCCGTGATCTAGAGCCAAAGCAAAAAGACATCAAAAACAATCTTGACCAAAGTACTTTTTACTTTTATGTATTACTTTCCAATACAAAGCATTTTTTTTTATTGATTCGATATTGTTTTGAAACAACTGAATATGTGCATATGGAAATTATTTGAAATTTAACTTGTACATGTAAATAATTGAGAATTGAGATGCTCACATCTTGCTTGACCAATGACCAAAGTACTAAACTCAATAAGACATAATTTGAACCCTACCAATCTCGAGTAAAATTTTAAGTCATACAATTACAATATAGTCAACAACTCAACGAACACGCATGATGTTGAGCAAGAAAGGCTGATCTAATGTCAAAACCAACCACAGACGAGAAGTCGTCAATATTGTTACCTTATATTCAACCTTATACCCTTCCATTCTTATTTTATTGTAATCAGTATTATAATCATATTAAAGTGACCACGGCCTTAGTTTGCTACATGTCAAAAAAAGATTTATAATCAGTATTTTCCTCCTTCGATTAGAATTGCCTACCAAACCCACTATCTTAAATTTGTATATATATATTAAGCTTGAAGTTTCTCATGCATGCAGATGTGTTAAAAAAAAAAAAAAAAAAAAAAAGAAGGTAATCAATCAATAAAGAAGAGTTTTACGCCCACTAAGAGTCTAAGACCAAGACCTCCTTCGAGGCATTAGCAAGATGAGTACTTTAGCTGAGCCATAGAGCTGATCGATCTGCCATGCATAGATGTAATTACGATCTTCACTACGCTTACAAGATTTGTTTTCTTTATCAACTGATGAATACTCCAAGCTAAGATAAGCTAATCTAGTTAATTTTAATGAATGTTCACTAAGAAGACTCTAGGATGAGGCTGGATGTTTCGACGGCAGACAGAGAATGGTTGTGCTCCCCATCGTAGGTGACCACCAGCATATTTGGATCATCCAAAGCCCTCTCTACATGTTTCCTTGCAGGGCACCCTCTCACTGTACTGCACTTGTAGTATCCTCTGTAATTAACCAAAAAAAGTTAGTGTTCTATTATTAATTAGCTTGTGATCATACATATGTGTCATGTTTTATCACCTATGTCAATGGTTGTTGCTTTTTAGAATTTTACAGCTAACTTTCAAGAAACATACAGGATCCTTCAAACTGCAGAAAAACATAAGAAAACTAACAGAAGGTTCAAAACGTACTTGTACCTAATTACTTCCTTCCTTCAAAATTATTTGTCACATAATTAATCCGAAACTTTGACCAAGTTTCATATATAGTAGTTGTAGCCTGTTTCGTTAGAACCCTTCTCATACATAAAAGACATGCAAAAGTAACGTGAATTCTATACTTTCCACATGCAACATCACTTATATTAAGTAGTAGTTTGTAGTTGAAAGACCTAATTATAAACCACAACCGTGTATAATTAAGAACAACTTAATTAATTTGCTATCAATTCCTCCATCCCTTAATGTTTTCCGCGTTTTGACTAAAAGGATCTCATAAAAAATAATAATTAAATGGAACAACCAGTAAGAATTAATTTTCAAATAGAAGGAAAATTGGAGCACATGTATGACACGGTGGGGCCATAAGCCCTTCAAAGTTGACTAACTGTATAGTTCATAGAAGGTCAAATTGACTAATTGAGTAGCGTAATTATGATTTGAAGACGAGTGCGGAATTATGCATCATGCACGGTGAACAAGTCAAAACAGCAAATGTTAAAATTCAATGCGTTTCTGTCAATAATAAGGGTCAAACCCGTCATATTTCGGATGAGAAAGTATGTGTGGTTGGGTCCGACTTCAGTGTGTACTCCAAGCATTACGTTCGCAGCCAAATTAGACTTCTATAACACGAAAGGATATCCCATTAAATTTTTTTAAGCTTCTGTGATTGTTCCAATTGATTTGAATACTAATTCTCTTTCTTTGATCTCTCCGTTTGTTTTTTTCTCATATTGAAAAGACTCCAATTAGTTATTTGTCCTCTGGGTAAGTTAAAGCTCTCATAAAGTCGGTCATTAGTATGGACTACAAATATAGTGCTGTAGAAGCACGTAATTTTTATTTTCTGATTAATAAAATAAATAAAAGCAATAGAATAAATAGACATTTTAATTTCTTTTTATTTTGTTTTCCTTCAAAATGTTAAGGTATAGTAGTAATTTTCTTTTCTTATTTAATAATTTAGACATAGTGACTCCTTAATTTTGAAATGCCAAATATTTGTTGGGAAATGATGATAGATTTCTAGTATAAGTAGAGTACAACTTATGGTAAGTAGTACAAGAAGTCAAGAATAAAGTAACATCGGATACTAATAAGAAGGCGTTACATTTTCTTTAGTTATCCTCATTTCTTATTTTGCTCTCATCGAGCAAAGTGTATTGTAAGTTATGTATCTCGAACAAATAAGTACGGTAATTGTGGTTCCAAATAATTTATGCCAAAAGTAAGTAGTATAAAAATTAAAAATAAAAAGTAAAACCTCGAAAATTATAGTTAAAAAAAGATAGAGATAGAAGCAGTACCTTGGATGAGGGGAACCTTTGATGGGTTTTTGGCCATACTTTCTCCATGAGTAATCATCGGGTGGTATGTCTGCCATTTTCGCGCTTATAGCCGCTACTCTCACTATCCTCTTTAGCCTCGTTTTCCTACTTCCATTTTTATCCACCATTTTATTTTTATTACTTCACCATATATAGAAACTAATTTTTGGAAACAATTTTAAAGTAAAGTACCTCTTCTTAAAACAGTGACAACGACCCGGGGTCCCGCCACACTTGCCATTCTCGGAATAACACTTCCTTATTTTAGACGACGACGTATGTGAGAGGGGCGGCCTCCCCACCGATGAACCCACCCCAGAGTAATTCGTCATCTGAAACGACGTCCTTGTAGTCGCTGTACAAGCACTGGGAGTAGTTGAGTGACTCATCAAAATATCCTGCTTGTTATCCATCGTTGACTTAACGTAGTTCCCCGCTGATACGACGGGAGACGAGTACGAGAAATTGATGGTAGCTTTCGGCGCTACCGTCCCGTTAAACGTTGTCATCGGAGGAGGCACTTGCTGGAGAGGCTTAGGACATAAAACGACGCCGTTGTGACAAGGCTTCCGTTCAACAACAGGGGCCCGACGAAACCTGGCATGGCCTGTCCTAGCCCGACCCAGGAGGGTAATAACTTTCTTGAACCTCAAGACTGCGTCGTCCGCCACCGCTTGGCAGTTCAAATCAATCTCCATACTATGATCAGTTTTATGAGGGGGTGACGTCTGGGCAGGTAATTGGGAGTCTTTCTTAAGGGAGAGAAGTTGGAGGAAATTGTGGACACTATGAAGACCAGCAGCGGTTTCACTGGCAATGGCTTCTTCCATGTGATGAGAAGAGGAGTTGAGGGAAAGGGAGAAATTAGAGGGAGTTGAAGAGGAAGAAGAGGCGAGGCGCATGAGATCTACAGCCATTTTGGAAGGACCATGAAAAAGGGAGATCGGTGATATCACACACACACTTTTCTTTGTTTAGATGGGGGGGAGAGTGAGTACGTATGCTTAACTTTGTTCATCATTGATGAGAGACGAAGAAAGTATAGGAGAGGAGAGGAGACTATTTGATGGAGTTTATTTCTTGGTCAAATTAGATGCCATCGGCTATGTTTTAAAAAGAATGAGAGAGAAATAAAGGGTAGAGAGGAGGGGTCCACTCTTTTCATTCTTTTAACACCAATTTTTATTTAGTTTTGTCAAACTTTGTTACGATTTATCATCTCTAATAGTATTTAGTGCGATAAGTAAAAGCTTTGTAGTTTTTCCTTTCACGTTAGACTTTCAAATAAATTCTGAAAAATTAATTTATCGTAAAAGTTTGTTTTGAAACGTATTTAATAAAATTTCACTTAAATATTTATTTTTATATCACGATCAGAATTTATAATCAAATTTTTCGATAAAAAATAAAGAAACAAAGTACTTTTTCTCTTATTTATTTCTTTGAAATGGAGTAAAGAGTAATCAAGAGCATAATTATATGCATCAAATATTTGTGCAAATCTGGAGTGTGAATATCGAATATTTTCTCATACTCCGTTGTAGTGTAACCAACCTGTTTGTAAAAAGACATAATCAATGATAGGCCTAATGGATCGGTCGTCACTTAAAGAATCATGTTTTATTTGGTTTTTAATGGTTCAAGTCGGGTTAATAATGAGCCAATAATTTTCAATACTTTTAAACACTGCTAATGAATTATTTTCACTTATTTACCGACGATTCATTACCAAACATTGGAAGTGATACATATAAACTATACCTTCTATAGATAAAAATTATACTCTCTTTGGACGGTTTAGTCCGACTCGACCCATTATATATCTTGTTTGGCCCGACCCAACCCAATCCATTTTACATCTTCATTGACCCGGCCCCGTTTTACCTGTGAACCAGACCCGACCCAATACACACAGCAGCTACTTGTTTAATTAAACTCTGTTAATGTGGCCTAATGTTAATTGTTGAAGTGTTTGTGTTTGTTTTTGTCACTTAGTCTGATTGCTGACAATATTTGTCGGGTCTTTGACTAATGTTTCAGTGGCGGGACCCAGTACAGTCTGAAAATATTTTTATATCCAGATGCGACGAAGGTAGTAGCGACAAACGACAAAGTATTGTGGGGAGGGAGACTGCATGTTGACTAAAATTAGTCGTTGCATTAGTTTTTTTACACAATTTTAAGGGGCAAGTATAGAGTATAGACGCATGAAGGCATGAACAGTATTTTGACAGTATTTCGTGAATGCATATGCACTATAGAACATGTCACTTTAGTGGTATGACATAGTTGACTTTTGGTTTTCTCGTGCTGGAGCCTGGAGGCCGTCAAAGTGGTCACTGGTCCTTGCATCCATCATCCACCATCCACCATCCATGCTAGTATGTTACTCAGTACTCTATTTCATATGTTATATGTACATGCGGTGCTTTTGAATTTATCATGTGGTATAAAGTGAGCGACATCATGTTCACGTACTCAAGCTTGAAGAGGTGTAGATATGACTTATGCCCACGTGATCCATCGTCCATGCTCCAGAAACATGCCAAATTCTGCCTTGGTGGCTGGTCACCAGACATAACCTCATGTCAAATACGGTTAAGCGCACTATAGCATAAGCAAAGCAGTTAAGTTTCGAACTTGGTCATTGCATGGGTTCATTTACGACATAAGGAAGAGTCGTAGATATGCCGCCTTATTTGGAAAAGCGCACAGAGAATACGTGTTGGAGTTGGCTTGCTTAGATTAGCGACCCATCGCTATTCTTCTAGTAACTAACTAGTAAGACCATTATGAACTCGTCTAATTGCTCATCGGATTACACTTCTTTTAATTAGTACTACTTGTGTTTTTCTATGCTATATCCTTGTGTTATTTATATTTCATTGTTTGCCTCTTTGATCATCCTGTTATGTTTAGTATATTTTCCTACTTTTCACCCAATTTTCTCAACTTTTTCCTTACCATAACCTCTTATTCTCGGTATAATTTGGATTATTAGTACCGAATGAAAAAATGCCTACTGTTTGTCAACAAAGTACTTTAATGTTGCAAGTTATAAATTCCTATATATATATGAGATTAATCAAGTAGCAACATATGCCATTGCAATTAAACTGGTTGCTTGTATTTGTTTCCAAAGGGCACTAATTTAGTAAATTACACATCTTGTATTACATAAGAAAGAAGTTGAATGAAGTTGAATTACTTATTTACACTTAAATAATCAACATACTCCCATTACTATATAGACAAGAAATTGGAATAACTGTTGGACATAATCGATATCTTATGAGAATCAAGCTATAAATCAGTAAGATCAGCCCAAAAACAGATCAAATCACATTAGTCAATAACTTGCCTTTGATGTACTTTACATAAATGAAATTAGCCATAATATGTGCATGTATCTTAGAAAACAAATATAGTATATAATCAAGTTTTGTAATCTTAATTGAATGTACAAGAAACCAATTAAACACATACAAAGTCCAAGTTTTACAATAACTATACCAGAATCAATGTCAATTCCTTACTTCACTGTTTATTTGGTGAACTCACGTTGTATCTCAACTTCACTTAACTTAAAGGAAGGAGAAAAGACGTGATCAGAAGGGAAAAAAGGGATGGGGTGTTCGGTTTCTTTACTTTATTGTTTCCTTTTTTAGGTTTAAATCAAAGTAAAAGGGTGTTTAGATTACAATTTACTTAATTTATCAAATTTAAGAGGTTTAAATGAAAGTTAAAAGGTGTTTAGCTTACAATTTACTTCATTATTAAATTTAAGAGGTACAACTTATAATTTGTATAAATGAATAAATAAAATGTAGAAAATCTAATAACACGAAGTATATATATAAATCCAAAATAATATAGTGTAGAAAACCCAATAAACACAAGTACTGTGAAAAGTCCCGTACTTTTATACATGGCATCCTTCATTTTCATCATCAACCTATCACTATCCTCGATTAAATATGTATTGTGCATGGCATGACATGTTGTCATTTACCATTACCATTACCATTACCACTATCACTACAACTTTATATTTTTTAACAATCTTTACAAATTAGAATGGAAAATGCAAGTCGTAATTGTATAATTGACATTCTTGATGATACTCCATATTATGTTAAAACTCACCATCTTACTTGGTCATTCTTCAAAGCTCTATCACGGAGTATAAGTAAGAAGATAATAACAATAATATTTTGATGTTATTATACAACTATCTCGGAATAAATCTTAAGTTAATTTGACATCATATGTATGAAGAATTTGGTTAAGAATATTTAAAATTAAATTTGAATTTATGCAATATAATCACAGTTAGCAAGTGGCTTTACTGTCGTTAAACAAACTTTTCCTTAGATATAGCCTCGACAGTGTAATGTGATTCATGTTGGAACATTTATAAATAAATGAATTCCAAAACAATCTATTTCAATAGATGGTCAAGTTTCAGACATCATTTCTATAATACATCTAGAAATGGACTGATTTAATGCACAAATTAATTTCTAGACCAGCCTATTTCTAGAGTTGGTCTAGTTTCTGGCTTTATTTCTAGAGTAAATCTAGAAATGAACTGATTTGTTGAATAAATGTGTCTCTTTAATTAATGTTGAATAGATACATATCTCTTCATTTAATATTGAATAGATATGTGTCTCTTCAAATGAAATAAGATGAAATATCATTCATTTAAGTTAGTTTATAAATAAATAACTTCTTTTCATTTGATGAGACAAGAGAAAAAGTGTGAAATACTTAATACTTGCCTTTCTTTCTAAAATTTTCTACAGTAAAATTTTATTGAGTATTCTTCATAAACACATTTACAAAATTTCTTCTTGATTTACTTTGAAGATCATCAAAGTAAATTGTTTTTTTCCATTGTATCTCATTAGTTATTTCGTGATAACCCGGTGATCCTAAAGGGGCGAAATTAAACTAATAGAAAAGCGTATTTCCGTGCCTTGGAGTGTTGTATCCAACCCTTTTTCCTTCTTAATTTTTCTAACAATTCCTTAACTTATTGAGACGTATTAAACAAAACAAGGACAACAAATAGATGCAAATAGAATAAGCTTAAATAATATCTTTGACATCTAACAAGTTGAATAAATTTAGAGAAAATAAGGTAATATTGGTACATACGAAAATACAGATAGAATAAAATTCAAGTTTATGTAAAAAGAGAACAGCATTTGAATTGGAAATTTGGATTCATTGGAAGGTGCGAGGTATAGTAACAGTAACACTATAAACTTACATTGTTAGCCATGTTGCGATCGTGGCCAGTTTAAAGTATCAGGCTAATGGCCCATTTGATAGCCCAGGTCCAAGCTATTGACAGTATGTCTATGGTACTCTCGGGCAGGGGTGTGCAAAATAACCGTAACCGTTAATCGTAACCGTTAACTGTGTATAATCGGTTTATATTAATGGTTATTTTACCGAACTGTTAACTGTTAGTATTACTTTTTTTATAAAAAAAACTAAACTTAAAAGCTAAAATATGAATGAATATCATAAGTTTATTTTTATGCATGATCGACCTTGTATAAAGATGTGTTATTACTATTGTAGAAGACCCAAATGAGCTAAGAAATCATACAAATAATTTCACAATATTAGGTGTACAAGTGTATAAAAATGGAATGAAACGGTTAGTGGTTAACCGTACCGTTAATTACCGGTTAACCGCTTATCGGTTACAGTTACTTAAAGGTACGGTTACGGTTAGCCTTTTTCAATAACCGTTATAACGGTTAACCGTACCATTAAGGCTTAACGGCATGGTTAACCGTTTATGCACACTCCTACTCTCGAGAGTACCTTCTTTAAGGTGCTATCAAGGGTATTTTTATAATTTTAAATAACTGTAATTTCAATTTTTGGTATAATTTTTCAAGTTTTCTTGAGTGATCTATTAATCACAAACAAACAATCTCGCTTAGAAATTTTGACATTATCAAATTAAAAATTTATTATTCATTATGAGTACCATGAAAATCTATCACGAAAAACGATGTGATTGACTCAATATGAGATTGTCCTTGCAATTGCTTGTGATTTATAGAGAGAGTGTCGTTGTGTCATGTAATCATTTGTTTAGATTGTTGATCGGAAGCTAAGATCCATTTACCAAAAATTGAAATTACAGTTATTTAAAAATATAAAAATACACGTATGGACATCTTAAAGAAGGTACTCCCGGAAATACTAGGGCGTTTTTTGTATTTTGTAAAAACAAGGCCTCCTGCTAAATATAGTATCGCATATTGGGCTCTGTCTGGAGGCTTCTAAAACCTCTTCTATTGGGCTATAAGAATACAAAACTCAAGTGAATATATTACGTCATTCTTAACATCAAAAGTCGTGCCAAAGAACAACTTGTATTATGTATTATCCTTGTTTTAGTATTATGAAATCCTACAAGTAGTTGTGTACTTGAAAGGCATGGGAACTCTTTAAAAAAGTAAGGTAGTTTGCTTGAAAGTGCTTACTAGTTGCTAGTTGTGACATTTTGTTACCAAGTGAAGTAAAATCCTGGTTGTACTCTTTTCTATCTATTCGGGATATCTCTTTTATTTTTGGCTTTGTTCCATTCGTTAATTTAAATAGTTTGATTTCAATAAGGTGGACTTGAGTGAGTGAAGAGCGTTCATCATATTATAGTAATTGAATACGGCTATATTTTGGGCACCTACAAAATAATCTGGAAAACCCCCTTCATTCTCCGATTTCTTTCCTCTTAGGCCATAATGCCATATCCGGATTTTCGTGTCCAAAAGCAACTGCCAATTCCTCCTCCGCATGGCAGAGACAATGCACAACAGCAGCAGCAGCAGCAGCAGCAGCAACCGAAGCAGTAGGTGCTAGAAAGTGACCATTTATCCAACTCTATATCCATCCTTAAGTCTGAAGCTACTTTTGATAGCTTCCTCCAACCCACCCACCGCTCTCATTCCCCTCTCCTTAACTTCTACATTCCATCCCTCATTTCCTCAACCTCCTTCCATTAATCTCTAAATAATTAAATTATAATGAAGCAGCTCTCGCTGCTGCAACAGCATGCGGCTCGCCGGAGCAACAGTTTCAGGACTCTCGACACCGGCGCCGGAGTCGACGGCGCTATCAAATCTCCGGCTACTTTATTCTGGCTTATCCTTCACGGTTTATGCTGCTTAATCAGTCTCGTCTTAGGTTTCCGCTTTTCTCGCTTACTCTTCTTTCTCCTCTTCTCTCCTACTTCTACTCCCCTCTACTCCTCCTCTTCTTCCATAATTTTCCGAACCATGTCCAATCCTTCTCCGGCGAATAGGACGATGGCGAGTCGGGTTGTGGTTGGTCGTCACGGGATCTTGATCCGACCCTGGCCCCACCCGAATCCCGAGGAAGTGATGCGAGCTCATCGGATTCTGGAAAGAGTTCAGAAGGAGCAGAGGATACAATACGGTGTCAAGGACCCTAGGACTCTTATTGTGGTCACTCCTACTTATGTTAGAACTTTCCAGACTCTACATTTAACCGGAGTTATGCATTCTCTTATGAATGCTCCTTACGACGTCGTTTGGATCGTCGTTGAGGCTGGTGGGACCACTAATGAAACTGCTACCTTGGTTGCTAAGTCCGGGTTGAGGACTATTCATGTTGGGTTTAACCGCCCGATGCCTGTTTCGTGGGCGGGTCGTTATCAGATGGAGGATCTTATGAGAGTTCAGGCATTGAGGTGATCTGTTTAATTTTGCTTCCACTTTGTTTATTTTATTTTATTTTATTTTATTATTATTGTGGAATGTAATGATATGCTAATTTGTTGATACATTGTATTAATCGAGTTCCTAATTGAATAGATTAATGACATTACGTAAGAACATTGGTTGTATTGTAATATTAGATTTTTTAAAAGAAGGAATTTTGATGATGGTTGATTTTGGTGATGTCGGCAGATTGGTGAGAGCCCGAAAATTGGATGGTATAGTGGTTTTTGCGGATGATAGTAATATGCATAGTATGGAGTTCTTTGATGAGATTCATAAAGTGAACAATGTCGGGGTTCTTTCTGTTGGGATTCTTTTGCATTCAGGCGATCCAAACAAGCCTTTGCAAGCGGAGAAGGTGGAGAATGAGGACAGTTCGTTGCCTGTTCAGGGTCCAGCGTGTAATTCATCCGAGAGCTTAGTAGGTTGGCACACGTTTGATGCAAATCCTTATGTTGAGAAGAGTGCGGTTTACATTGGTGATGTAGGAACTGTTTTACCGAGGAAAGTTGAGTGGGGTGGGTTTGTGTTGAATTCGAGGTTGTTGTGGAAGGATACTGATGATAAGCCTGGATGGATGAAGGATTTGGATACTTTGACTGATGAGAGTGTAGAAAGCCCTTTATCATTGCTCAAGGATCCATCTGTGGTAGAACCCCTTGGAAGCTGTGGCCGCAAGGTTTTGCTTTGGTGGCTTCGTGTAGAAGCTCGTGCTGACAGCAAATATCCTCATGGGTCAGTTGCTAATCTTTGCTTTTCTTTCTTGCAACAATGCTTATGATTTGATTGGACTTCTCTCCCTGCTTTGACTTACCTTTTCTCTGTGCTAGTTTGTTTGTTTAGAATCACAATTGCGGTTATATCGTATGAAAACTGGAACTGTCCTTTTCCTGTTACTTATGGCCACATCAAACTAAATAGGAAGGTAGAGATTGGAAATATACTCCATTTAAGATCAGCTTGCAATTATTGATTGTCTCAAAAGTCATACACGTTCTGACCGACATTGCTGTCATCCATTTCGGTGCAACTTATTTTGTGGGATGATTACCAAGTCAATCATGAGTTAGTGTGCTGTTTGTAAGTAGGGGATGTGTTCTCCCAACACCCATTTATTTTTTGGAGGTCTAGAGCAGTTTCTTTGATAGGAATCTATTTGGTAAATTGAATTGGTGACTAGGGCTTTCCATATAAAAAACATGATTTCAATGATGCTAACTCGGATTTGTAACTTCATTTCTCAATAGTTGAACGCCTTGAGTTTGGTGAATAATGCTAAAATTAAGTAGTAGGTTAGGATAATGTTGTTGAACTTATGGCTGGAGTATTCAGTTGCATGACTCTCAATCTATAACCACCCATAGGAGGAAAGGGTGTTGGAAATCGGAAATAGGTTGATATATGCTGTAGTCTTTTTAAGCATTTAAAAGATTGGCATTCGGCAGAGGTTGAAATGAAGCCATTAAACTGATTTTTAATTTTGCCGGAAGAATGGTGATGATCTACCTGCTATATTAGTTCTGATGATAGTCCAAAGCAAGAGAAGTCTTCAATGAAATGGTGTCACACCAGTAACCAAGGTGTTAATATTCACCTTTAAAGGTTGTAACAAGTCTCCCATAAAATTAATGAGTCACCCTTTAATCATGGACCGTCTCTTACTCCATAGAAAATTTTTGAGGATGTAGGACTAGTAATTTTGCTTGATTTCTTGGGTCTATTGAAAAATATCCTATAGCCTGCACATGTATTGGTTGTGGATTCTTATTAATGAACCAAAAAAAGTTCCTTGTGTCTGTTGGCCACTGTTTACGCATTTGGTTTGATGTTGAACTTTTGGGAACAAGGCTTGACCTTGTTATTGTTGTGATGTATGCTTTTGGGGTGATTTATTTTCTTGACTTTTTTCATATTTTTTTTGGATCAACTTTTTAATTTTTTTGGTGGGAGAGTCCTATATATGGTACAAATATATTACTATGCATCTCATTATAGCCTTGCTACCAAGCCACTTCTTATTAGCATAATAATAATGAATCCCATGTTCTCTTATAGTCCCAACATTTAATTGATTTAAAATCTCATGAATTTGGTAAAGTTCAAGGCATTATAACCTATGTTTATGATTTTGTAAAGGGGGAGCATCAAAGGGACTTTATGACTTGTGAGAGGAAATGTTATTATTTGTTTTTGGATAGGCATTTATCACTGTATGCTGTAAAACGGAGTAGTTAGAGCACTCCGACCTGTGAGGGAAAACCCCTCACGAGTGAAAGTAAGAGTGTAAAATAAAAACCCGAGCTTCACACTAGTGAGAAGAAAAAAACCCAATGCTTGAGGGGTTCTGAAATCACACACATCTTGATAGGAATTGGAAATGAACAGTGAAATGAGATGGGCCCCACTACTGCATGCATCCCCTATTTTTTTAAGCATTGGTGTGATAAATAAGGTGATGTGTATTATGGTTCGGATGAGAAGAGTGAGAAAGTGGGTAGAGAGAGATTGAGAGGTTTTTTTTCTCCTCACTGCGGACAATGGTCTTATGGGTTCAGCTGTTAAAGAGTTAAGGGAAGTTTGAACATTTTAATTTTAACCATTGAAAAGACTAGAGGATCATTTAGCATGGGTCCCAGTTCTGTGCACTAGAAAAATGATCTAGAGGGGTTTCAAGTTTCTCTTGCACATATACATTTTGAGCATGTTATTTTAGTGATCCTGGTAAATAGGGGTAGAATTAGGAACCCTAGATCCTGTTCATCCATGACTTCTGGGAAGATGATGTTAGAAAAATGGTCATAGGAAAAGTACCAATACTAAACGTCAAACACATAAGGGGCAGTAGTATTTTTTATCAGGCAAAGATAACGATCAACACTTGAACATAACAAACAAGTGGCACAAAGAGAATTGAATAGTAGGAGAATGAATTAAGAGTCGCCTGGGTTGTAGCATGCAAAGCGCTCTCCATAGAGAGATTCATGTATGTTAATTTGGAATTCAGGTAGACTGTTTTCACCAGGATGCAATGTACCTTGCATGTATCCTAATAGGTTGAAAATATCTTCTTTTGGAACAAATTTCCTTAATTTCCTGTTACTTTTTTTTCCCTATTAGATATTCTTTTTTTTTTTTTTCCTTGAAGACATTTTTTCACATAGATTCAAAATAGTAATCCATATATGTTTCATTTTTCATAATATCAAGTCATTTTATTTTGATTAGTCTTTTATTTCTATTGTTTGCTTTTAAACCCTGTCGTTTTCTTTTTAGCCAAAACCTGGATAAATCGTACATGTATTTGTGCATACTCTGAATAAAAATCCTGGATATGTGACTGATTTAACATAACATGTTCTTGTTGTCATGTGTCTGAGGATATGTTTCTTATATTTAAGTATCCAGTTGTCTGTTCATTGTGGTGCAAGTTTACAGAATATGTGAATGTTAATCATCTTGCACTACTTTTGGAATTTGACTGCTAATATCCTCTGCTTGATTATGGTCTTTCACCTTGAGTGTGAGGGTCTAGGGATTGGTAGTGTTGATTTTATTATTTATATTTTTTTTGAGATTCTCCTTATACATACTTACCTACCTCTTGACTGTTCTGTTCGATTGCCTTAAAAACCCTGAATGATGTATACTCTGTACAAAACACTCATCCATTACCAACTTATCTTAAGTATACCGTGTGTGCCTAGAGAAGCTTGTTGTCTTGATTTGTCACTGCTTGTCATATCCTTGGGATTTGGGGAACTATCTTGCAGCTTGGCATTGTTTCAGTGTAAATTTGATGTTTGTTTTGCAGCATGAACCACCTTCCACTTTAGTATCGTTCAGAAATCTACCTTCTTTGCAATGGTCAATTTTCTGCTCTAACTCTATTAATTATCTTTTTGAGCTGGTTAACCTAGTTGTTAGTGAAGCTGTCTCCCCATGTATAAACCCTGGCCATCTCAAGAGGGGCTGATAGATATACACTGTCAGAATTGCAAGGGTCTGTAAAGCCTTGGAGAAAAGTAGTACGAAGTATTTGTTTTTCTTTCTCGAATATCTTTGCCATGTATTGCATAATTTCATATACCTTTGATATCTGTGGTATTTTGAGTTCTCCCCTTGTTTAACTACGAGATATATACTTAGGACACCCCTTCAAAAAAGGATCAGGACTTATTTGATTCTAGTTAGTTCACCTTGCTCTTTCTCTCCAAATGTTTCTGCTCTTCCAAGCAGCAATATCTTGGTAGATATTTTGCAGAGCATTCAGGCAATAGAGAATTTTTCTTGAACTCCCTGCTACTTCTGGAAATGATCAGATTAACTGTTTGGTGCTGTGGTTTGCCTGCATGTTTTAAAGTGAAGCACCCTTGTTTGAAATATAGAGTTTGAACATTGGTTTTGCTACTAGGTTTCATATGAGGGAAGTTCTGATAATTTCTGATCCGACATGCTATTGAGTTCGTTCACAGTGATTTATTAAACTTGGTACCATACAACAATTCTTTGAGAAGTATACTTACATATGTGGCCTAACAATTCGTTATGTGGCTGCTGTCTCCTTGTCCACACATGTACAATTCTTCGATTCATTTAAATATGGACTAATACGATACACTTTAAGATCGTAGATGCTCTTGAAGAGGTTAGTCGATTATCCAGTTGATAATGTTGGTTTCTTTTATGCAGATGGGTAATTGACACGCCTTTAGAGATAACTGTGCCCGCCAAGCATACACCATGGCCGGAAATTCCTCCTGAACTCTCGGCAAATGAGAAGGTGATAGCTAATGAACAGCACTTTGTGGAAAAGCATGATGTGAAGCGGCCTCCAAAAACACGAACCAGAAAAAGGAGTGCACGTAGTAAGAAAAAACGCGAAGCTAGAGTTGCAGAGACACTTTCTTCTAGAAATTCTGGAGAGAAGTGAAGTACCTATTTTGTCAGGGATAGATTCTCTGTAATTACACCTTTCTTGATAGTCCAATATACCCAGCCCTCATACATGGTGAGAGATCCAGCGGAAAGCAGTCAAAATATAGTAGGCAGAAGTTCAAGTTGAGCAATTGCTAAAATTGGGTTGGTTGATAGTGTGTATTTAGTTTTCACCCCTCATTTGGTTAATTCTTTTTCTGAATTCCACCCCGCCTCACATTGGCAAAGCATATCTACCATTCAATCTACCTTGGCCTAGTAAATCATTTGTCATACATCCTTCAAGTCTATACACACCATCCTTGATATAGGGATTTATATACTGTGAGCAGCCCTTCAATGGGCTCACACATTGCAATGAATGAGTGATGATTGTCTTCTCTGTATTTCCTGGTTATGCATCTAAACTTGTCTATTTACGAGCTTCAACTGCGATGAGTTTATCTAAACTTGTCTATTTACGAGCTTCAACTGCGATGAGTTTATCAGTTTAATACAATCATGCAGTGATGTTTAGCCTGTAATTCTCAATAAGTTGTCTCATTAAAAAATTAAAAAAAAAAGGATTACATGCATCCCTAAATCTATCAGTGAAACTAGATATGACTATAATCTCTCTTATCCTTTTATTTATATAACTCCTTTTATTTATATAACTGGTTGCTTTATTTATATAAAGAAGAAAAAGGAGAGGATGTCATAATGGAGAGGGTGTAAAATTGAATTAGATGAACTAAATGTAGACTGATATGACTCTAAAGGCTATAAAACAGTAAACTTATCTGTTGATGCGTGAACCGAAGAAACAGTAGCCGCGTCATGGAGAACCACTGACCTAAAAGACGATTCTGCGCTATCTCCCGATGTGCGCCGGAGTTTAAGTGCACTCACAAATCCGACTGGAATTCAGAATACTTGTCCAGAAAAATTAAAAGGTGTTTAGTATTTCAGAGAAGAGGATGAGGTACGAATTTCTGTGTGTTGTTCTGAAGTGAGACTGAGATCATATATATAGGCAGCAAGGTGGTAAAACAACGGTTAGCAAGAGGAAGTGGTACTAGCACTAGATATATAGGTGCGCCCGCGCGTGTGTATGGCACAACACCCACCTCCAAGGAACTCAACTAGGTAGTACTAGCATACTATAATATATAAGCAAGGCAAAACCATTTCCCTCCACCAATGTGGGACTCTCGCCCTTATATTAACGCTCCTTTTTTTATATCAAAAACTTCCAACACTAAATTGGTGGGAGATGATGTGAAGTGATGGTCTTCACTCTGAGAAAGTGAAAATAGATATTGTGACATTTTTCAATAGTAAGAACTACTATGAAGTTTATTCTTTTAATAGACAAACTAGTGTTAAGTCTATAATGATGTTTCGGGTTATTGAGTAAATAAAGGTTATGATGTTCAATTAATCGTATAGAAGTTATGAAATAGTTTTGAAAATTAGGATTATTGCTTTATTTATTTATTCATTACTCTTATCTAGTTATTTATTTAATGTTTATTTCGAATTTTGAATTATTTGATATAGGTACATGTTCAAATTTTTAAGCTTTTTTTAGTAAAAAATATACTTAGCTTTAATATTGATTGACCCAATTAAGTACTCAAAACTACTTTTTGTAGGATAATATATTTTATTTAGGCTTATATAAATTTAAGTATGCTCAATTTACTCTGGTTGAATCTTGACTACAAATAATTTTTTGAAAAGAAGTCTCTAGTTCAATCAATAATTTTTATATTTATATGAATTATAACCAATGAAAACTATTCAATATTAATTTTCAAGATTTTATGTGCATATATATCATTATCAAGGAAATGACTTATACAGAGTACCTCTAACAATCTCCAAATAAAGTCAAGCACATAATAATTTGAAGCTCCAAAACTATTTTGCTTGTTCTTTGTGATAGATACTACATTGCTTCCGAAATTGTTTCCTAATAGTACTATTTTATAAATACCATAATTATTTCCTAATTTAAGTAATTTTTTTAATCTAAGTAGAATTATATGCTTGTTTACTTATAGTTTTTGCTTATATGTTTATTTTTTCAATTTCATTCTATGAGGTGCATTAGATATCATATAATAGTGATGTCAAGTGATAGTACTCTTAAAATGAAAAATAATTTCCCTTAAAATTAAATAAATAGATATGTCATACTTGCAATCTACTCTTAGAATTTTTCGGATCTAAATTCAATTACTTTGTACACAATTTGGTTTTGTAGCCTGTGAATTGTATCGGATCTGCGGCTATAATTTTTTCTACATGAAATTTTAATTTCTTTTGCTTAAGATTAGATATGGCAGTATACGAAGTATAATTTGAACTGCAAACATAACACACTTTGCAGTAGGTAATTTACTACTGCATAAAAATTGCAAACCGTTAGAATCTCCAAGGAGGTTGGTTTCCTTCACCTAGATACAAACACTATGAGTGATGACTTCCGACTTGTTGCAGAAGTTGCCGAGTGCAGCAGCATTTATTAGCTTGATGCACTGGGAAACAATCGTGCAGTTGCAGCGGATGGGATCTTTACTGTGGGTACTGTACTTCTACTTTTAGAAGTTCAAATAAAATGAGACTACCCTTACAGATCTTGATGAAGATAATGTAGAAAATATAGTTTGATACTCTCTTTATTGAAGTCAGTGTTTCGGAATGCACAACTGCAGTTGTTATTCTGGGAAAGACAGACAACGTTAGCAGCAGCCGCCCACATAACACAATTGGGCTAGCGTAAACATAAATTTTTCAGACCTCAGAAAAAAAAGATTCATCATCTGAGCTAAGATTTTATAGCAACTTGGTTGGGTGTGCCCTTTCCACTCCAAAATATGATCCGCCGACTCTACAAACTTGCAAAACCCACTTGTGGTCCGTTCTTTTATCTAAGCTGCATGTGGTATTTGACCTTCCAACTTTTCATAGAGCAAGCCTAACCTTCCCACTATTCATAGACCAACACTTGGGTTTGTTTTCTCGAATCAGTTCGACTTTCGTAATTTATAAATTTCAAACTCTTAATTTTTTTTTTATTTGACATTATCGTCTCTTCTAAGTTACTTTACTTGTATATATTAAACTTAGTTAATCTTTATATAAATTTGTTCTCTAAAAACTAATTAATGATTCATGTATTTTATAAGGTGATGATAATATTTAATGAACATATTGATAAACTTCTACGCTGTGTAAAATTTAGGCAATTCAAGTATAAAATCGTAATATTTTTCTATAGGGTACGTACTCTAAATTTTTTTTTTTTGTTTGTCACATTGATGTTTCTATTTTGACTTCTCTAATTAGTCCTTACTCCATGGTTAATTTTGCCAATCAATTGGTAACGCCGGAATAAATAGGTTTGGAAATTTCGAGATGCAATTTTGCAAATGGGCAAAGGAATGGAGACAGATGATAGATTCGGAATCAATTTTATCCAATTAGATAGAGAGGATTCCAATAATTTCATGAGGATATCTAGGAGCTTTGAGTTTGTGACGGCATGGTTGATTTGTGTTTTTTTTTTCCCCATAGGAAACTAATTTCTGACAATAATACAGTAATACATACTTCTTGGCCGGACCTGATCTTTGCTGTTTTCTTATATTCATGTACTGTGGGCTATGGCATTGCAGGAAATCCATACCATTACGTTAACGCCAAATACTTCTTTTATGTTTTTAAAAAAAGAAATTAGCTTGCCGCCCATCAATTAAGATAGGAAAATTCGAATAATAATAATAAAAAGATAGGAAAATTATATTGAAATACTTGTTCAATATTTTCATGAGAAATGTCAATGGATCTATCAAAATTACAAAATACGGAGTACATAGGTATGACATATGAGCAAAAGATGGGAGAATTTAGAGATTGTGTCAAGATATATCTAAAAGTTCATTATATTATTACTCGTATTATTAATTCTACATTGAATATTTCGAAATAAAACTTGTATAAACAGACCTAAGACAGATTAAAAAGGAAAAAAACATTATTGAAATCACCCAATGAGTAGTGACTTTACAAAAAATCGTCTTTGATTTGTTAGAAATTCTTATCGATCCAGTGGTATTAAAAGTAACTGTAAGGATTTTTTCACTAAAATATATAATAACAATGCAAAACGAAACATTTAGTAAGATTGAACTTTAAAGTTTGTGACTCCATTTTGTCAAGCCAAAAAAGAAGAAGAAAGTTTTAGTAGTTAGACAAGTCATATAATTAAACAGAACATCCTTGCACGATCAAAAGATTTGGAAGGCTTCAACGAATTGAAGCTCATCAAGTTATGATTAATTTAGTCATTTGACCGCTTCAGTGCTTCTGCACGCTTTCTGATGCAACCCCAGAAGCTTAGTGGGGATGACGGTGCCCATGTATACAGTCCCCAAAGTTTGGGTTGCAGACTTGCAGTAGCGTAACTTCTGCATGGAAATCTTTTACTGTGTGTCTGTGTTACAGATAGGATAATTCTGGTGCCATAAATGAGCCACGTGAGATGAGTTGAAAAAGTAACTGGGAGCTTTATTTGTTACATTTAACTATTTACGGTCTCCAAACACAATTTAAAACATTTTTTTTCTTAAAATTTATAAGACAAAAAATTATGAAAACTTAATATTGTAAAAATTTACATTGAGATGCATCCAATAAAATCTCACTTGAATATATTATTTATTATAATATAATTAAAATTTATGGTCAAAGTTTTTAAACTTTGACTCTCAAAATAGAAATGTAACAACCCATGGAGTATTAATTATTCGATTCATACAATAGTGGAGATGGGCTTAAGGTAAGAAAAAAAAAAAAGGACAATTGAGGAATTATAATAAAGTTGTGTAAATCTATCAAAAATTTTTACTTTGAAAATTCCATCCAAGTTCACTTTGAAAAGCTCATTACTCCTCACTATTGGCCTATTGCCCCCCTCCCACGAAACCAGCTTCTATGCAAGTCCCAATAAATGTGTTACAGTAACTGATACTAATAATGGAACATATATGCTTAACTCTACTGTAACACCTTGTATTTTTCCTATGTAATTGATTCTCGTATTCTATATTTTTACAAACATTGTGATCAATGAAGCGGGGACGATGGATATTCATAGAGCCATTGAAATTTGTTGGTGTTTTCAACTCTCCAAAATGATTGAAATAACCCGGAAAAAAAAATGATTGAATCAAACATGAATAGATAAGGGGTACACGAATTTTTCTGCTTAACAAGGACTAGATTGGTGTGTTGAGTTCTAATAAAAAATCATTACAAATCCATGTCAAAACGAAATAAAAAAAACAACAACACAATAAATATAAAGATAAAGACAATAAAAAGTGAATTCATATTGTAATAGTTTATGGTTCATACCAACCTACATAAAGGATGCGTTTGTATACAAAGAAAGAACATTTCAAGGTTAAGATTCTTTGGGGAAACAAGATTCTTCCTTCACAATTAAGATAAGGCATAACTCATCTTTAACTTTTTGGCTATAACACTAATCCTTGTATTACTTGCATATTTGCATCCAACGCAAATAATATGTCCATAAATTAAATTGTTACTCCGTACATTATAAATGAGATCAACAGTGAATTATTTAAAGTTCCAAACATGAAATTCACAATCGAATCTTACCAAACTCTTCATAATAAGATTTTCCTTAATTTTCCAAAATCAAATGAAAGTGAACTATTTAATATATTTGCCAATCCAATTCCAAGATTTCCAACTAGGATTACACACACATAATCTATCATCCAATAATAATTTAACATATATATCCTTCTACCACTCTAAAAATAGTAAAATATATTCCCAAAGAACTCGTCATACACTCGTATTTTAGCTATTAGGATTACAATACTTGCCTATATAAACCCCCTTCAATTTACATTCCTCTCATAACTCTACAGTCTACCCTCTCCTCAAAAACATCCTTTCTTAACCAACAACCAAACCCTCTGTTTTCAGTCCTCCACCATGTCAATTATCATAGCAGTCACCCTCCTCTTCGCCTTCCTCCTCTCACCCCTAGCGTCAGCCAAGGTGGAGCGGACCGATGCAGAGGTAATGGGCCTGTACCAAAAGTGGCAGGCTCATCACGGAAAGGCCCGAAACGGATTGCCTACTCCAGATGATCAAAAAAGGTTTGAGATTTTCAAAGATAACTTGAATTTCATTGATGAACACAACTCAATGGACCGACCTTACAAAGTCGGGCTTAACAAGTTTGCTGATCTGACTAATCAAGAGTACCGTGCCATGTTCTTGGGTACCCGGCCCACCCACCCCATACATCGTATCGAGAAGGTCAGTTACCGTTACAGGCCTCGCCCCGGTGACCAATTGCCCAAGGCCGTCGATTGGAGGAAGGTTGGCGCTGTTAACCATGTCAAAGATCAAGGCCAGTGTGGTATGATTTTTTAAAGATAGACTCTTTTTTCTTCAAATATATATATAAAGAATCAGTTTCCTTGTCGACGTTGTCGTAGAGGTTTTTATCACGAATTTTTTGAAAAGGTTAAACAATTAGATTCCTTAAACAAATTTTAAGCAATAATAAGATTGCTTAATTTGGTGGAGATAATGAACGTACTCTTAAACAGTGCATCTAAATTATTTATGAAAATTGTAAAAAAAATAAAAAGTAACGAGAATAGATGAGTTGTTTTAACGTGTACTCTTCCGTAGGGTCATAAGTCTCTAAACCATAGGAGTACAATTGAGGGTGAAAACCGTAGGTGAAGTTCAAATCGTCTTAAACCAAATTTGACTCGAAATGTTAGTTTGTTAATGAGACTCTTTATTCGTCTAATCTCATTGGGAACAACAACATGTAAGTTTGACCATTAAACAAAAAAAAAAGATTTTTTCTATCTAAGCTTTTTTTTTTTTTAATTTGTAAAAATAAGCAACTTTAGGCTTTTTTAAAAATAATTAAAATTTAGGATAAGGCAAAATCGTTGTCCCAGACCATAATTTATAGTAAGTTGGATGATGGAAGAAAGTTAGGCGAAGTGAAAACGATTTAAGCTCAAAAAAAAATTTATTAAAAAAGTTGTATTTCCTTTGTTTGAATCAACTTTAATGCCAGTTTTATGGCTTATTTTTTAATATAGTTTGTAATCGGCTTATTTTTCAAATATTTAAAACAAATCTTATAAATAAAAAAATTGAAAAAAATGTGAGTAAAATATAATAATCTAAGAGTCAGGAGTCAGGACTATTGGAGGTTACATCATCTTCAAACCTTGTTTTGATTAACATGATATGGGGTAGCCAGAAAGTAATAACTGACACCCCTGTTTCAACTTTCAACAGGTAGTTGCTGGGCATTCTCAACGGTAGCTACTGTTGAAGCCATCAACCAAATTGTGACAGGAAACCTGACCTCCTTGTCTGAGCAAGAGCTCGTCGACTGTGACCGAGCTGTTGATCAGGGCTGCAATGGCGGTCTCATGGACAACGCCTTCCAATTCATCATTGAGAACGGTGGCCTGGACACAGAGGAAGATTACCCTTACAGAGGTGCTGAAGGCCAGTGTGATCTTAATAGGGTACGTCAATTTGGCTTTCTACTTTGTTCTTAATTTGGAAAAGAAAAAAACTGCATTTGTTTATCTTTGCTTACGTGTTTTTTCCCTAGGGTTTACAGAAGAACAACAAAGTTGTGACCATAGACGGATATGAAAATGTCCAGCCATACAGCGAGAAAGCCTTGAAGAAAGCTGTTGCTCACCAGCCTGTTAGTGTTGCCATTGAGGCTGGTGGGAGAGCTCTTCAGCTCTACCAATCGGTATGAATTTACCAATTTTTTAAAGCTTTGCCAGTTTGTAACCTGTCATAGTCAAACGTTACAGAAATAGACCTTTCTTATGCTGATAACCAGTTATTCGCGCCAAAAATCGGTTCACATCCATAAAAAGCATCCAGTCAGGAAGTGCATAAAAACACCAGAGAATCATTAAACATCACAGTGTCGGCGGTATTAATAATATAGAAAATCATATGAAGATACATATAAGCAGATGTAGAATTAGTAATTTGGTCAATTATTTGTTTGTTTTTCTTGTATTGCAGGGTGTTTTCAATGGCCACTGCGGGGCAAAGGTCGACCATGCTGTGGTGGTTGTTGGATATGGAACAGAGAAAGGAGTAGACTATTGGATAGTTAGGAACTCATGGGGCAAGCAATGGGGAGAGGATGGTTACATCAGGATGCGCCGCAACATCCACACTTTCACTGGCAAATGTGGGATAGTAATGCAGCCATCCTACCCAGTTAAACAAGCTCAGAACCCCATCAAGCCTTTCTTGGCTCTCAATACCGAGGGTGGCAAAGTAAGCAACGAGGGTGGCAAAGTAAGCAACGCATAAAGACTGAAAGCAAGGAATCGTTCAAGGATGTGGCCTGATTTCATGAATGGGATTGCTGTTGATTAGCTATCCTTTCGAGCCACCTCAATTGATACTTAACTATTGTTTCCTGTTTTAGTATTTATAGGATCCTACATTGCTGCCTCGATTTGTGTATAACACTATAGCTTAAAGTTAAATTGCATCTGCCCAGGAAAAAGAAGCAGAGGATGTTGCAAGGTTTAGAAGTTCAACTTTCAGTTTTTAGTAATGGAAGGTCACTTCTCTAATAATTATATTCTCCTACAAATGCTTGGTTCATTGTTTGTCAAATTTCACTCTACTGCCTCAATGGTAATGTCTGTGCACTTACCTAAGCTTTTCAATCCGATATTATACCAAGTATTTTTCTGTAACTAGCCAACAATTTTGTAACTAATTTCTAGACTGGTCTCCCTCTATTAACTTGCCAAGGAGAGGCCCTCAAATGATAATTATATATTTAAAGATCCGGACCTCCACATTCGCAGCTTCATCACATCAGCCTGTCTCCCCATGTTCCCACATAACATCAAAGGATAAGTATAACCTCAGAACTTCTATGAACCCTAAACTAAGTCCACAAACACCCTTCCGACATACCGGAAACATGAAAGGACAGGTATTACCTCAGAACTTATATGAACCCCAAACTAAGTATAACCTCAGAACTTATATGAACCCCAAACTAAGTATAACCTCAGAACTTATATGAACCCCAAACTAAGTATAACCTCAGAACTTATATGAACCCCAAACTAAGTCCACTAATACCCTAACATTACTTGGCACTCATATTCACTTATTCATCAACAAGGCCATCAATCCAATTCACCTAACCCAGTCCAACACATCTATATAAGCCTCTTATTAAGAGAACGTAAAATATAAAGCGGCATGCTCCACGGTCAACAACGTCCTACTCGATTCGATTCCGTCCACCCCCCATTCTATGTATGTCTTTTGAGGTTTTAAAAATATGTCACGAATTTGTATGTAGTATCATGCGCCTAAACAAGTTTACATGCAAAAATCTAAGGAGTACAGACAATGAGTGTAGCGGAATAGTTCATCAAGCCATCAAACTATTGTATATAGAAAGAGTGATTAACTAACTGATAATACTCGGCGCGAACTATGCGCGGGTAGACATGCCTTCCTAGTGGGTACGTTGAGAAGAGCCCAATTTTCAAGACATTTTGGTTTCATAATGTTCTATGAAATGTGTTGGGAAAATGTTAAAAAGGCAACATTTGCCTTCACTGCTTACGATTATGACTCGAGATCAATAGTGGAACAACCAACATTTATTCTTAGTACAATATTATGATTACGTTGATCAATAAAGGTAAAGGTAAGTTTGGAGGATTTAGGACTTGAAGTTTTAAAAAAACTATAAGTCCAGAAGGGTTTTGATTAGGGTGCTACATACTTGGAAATTAAGGGCAATAGAGCTTGAACATCTATGATTGATGGTGCGAAGGGATGACCAATTTTAAAGTAGGATTATATGTGTTCAATGTTCCATGAGTAGTGTGAGCAAAGGAATCGAATGATGATTCAGTATTGCCTCTTTTTTACAACTCTCAAGCTTACGATGATGAATGACGACATGGATATATATATAACAATTTTTCTGAAAATCTTGACAAACTTGGGGAGATAAACTTATGATGATCTTCGTCATAATGCAAAAAATTGACAATTTCATTTGTATTTTCAGTAAATATTCCATAACCTACATGAATGTTCAGAATTTTAAAATGTCCGCTACTTTTTCCCTAATTATTTAACAATAATGCTCAAGTTCATTTCATGTTAAATTAAGACAAAATTTATAATTTGAATTTAGCGTTATCATGGGTTAAATTTTCCATTGAGATTAGATAGAATTAATATTGAATCCGTATAAACCATCTAAAAAGAACCCTAATCAATGTTGGTGAGGCTGTAAAAGAAACTGAAAGATGTGTCATTCTCTCTCTAATTAATCAAGGCTTTCAATTAGAAATGAAATAGTGATTACTATTTGATGCCTACAAGAAACTTGTGGCATTTCCTCTATACAAAATTGTAATATCAAGAGGAAAGCAATAACATTAGCATCCTCCATTCTGTCAGATCATCCTCATTGCACCTAAGGAGCTAGCTTGAGTGATATGGACGAAAATGAATCCTCTATTGCTAGAGGCAAACACTGGAAAACTGTAGCCACCACACCTAAAACCGTCCTGTGGTTCACTGAGCCAAAATTATTTTATTTCCAAGGAAAAAGATGAAATCTGAATCGAAAGGTAAATGACAAAAAATAATAAATAAAAACATACTATCATAGGAAATTCCAGCCATGTACTGTATCACAAAACTCCAAATCAAAGATATGTTCCAATTTTAAGCCTCAGGAATATATCAAGTCACTTTATCAACCATAAACATAAACCTCAAACAAAACTCAGTTATAGTGAAGGGGGAGAAACAGTTTAGCAAACCTGAATTATCAATCCCTGACGAGTGAAGCGCTTTCTTCTGTAGCAGACCTTTTAGCATAACGCTGAGATTTACAGAGCTAGGGTTAAGCTAGCATCCCAATAAAAATAAATAAAAAGAATATGGAATATAAGAATTGAAAAGACGTCACAATAGACTACCAGTAGAGAGATAGTTAGAATACCTTTTTGCCGAAGGAGAACGGCACATATCTGTATTTGATCATATGTTGTATTTGTCTTCTCATGGTGAGTGTGAACAGAACAACCCAGTAGAAAAGGAGTATTGGCCAAAATACAGGAACATCAAACATGCTTGAAAACGTCATGGAAAAAGCTATGCAGAAGGCTTTTGTTAGAGAGTACCTTCACAGAAGAGGAAAAAAAAAAATTTCATTCATTAAATTGAGTATATAATGCTTTAATTCATTAGTATGGTAGCTTGGTAAGTGAACAATTCAGACAGATTGACCATACTAATTCAACTAAAAGCCCTTAAATCCCCAAATTTTACCTTTCTCGTGTTTTTCTTCTTTTAAATTGGCAAGAATGTTTTGTAACATCTGAAATAATCAAGAAAATAATTTGCTGGAATGAAGCCTATGAACAAGTCAAAGACCAACCATGGGAACCCAGATTGATTGACCGCAAATCCAACCAAATGCTAAATTTCTAAGACTGCTTACTATATGTTTTCTATCATTCGTTAACACAAAAGAAAAATTAGCACTTGTTCCCTATTGGTATTAGATACACAATTCACCTTTAAATTCCATCATAGATACAGAAACACAATTCAGCTTAACATTCCTACTAGCACAGTTGCACTCTATTTAAGTTCCAAAATGTCCTCTACTTGCTCCTCAAGATAGTATTTCAACTCTCCTCTTAAGTCTCACCTTACAAAACAATAACCTCGAACTGAAAATGTGTCAACAACATAAAGGAAATGTAGTTGTAATCATCATCAAAACCTCATGAATTAGGTATGGCAACAAATATTGGATTCGACCCAAATCTGTAGATCCATATCCATTTTTGCGGATACAAGTCTTCAAAATTTAGACCCGACGGATCTCGGGTCAAATCCGGGTCCTGTGACTTAAAAACGGATCCAGATACTAGTCTAACCATAATACCAGATCCGTTACTTGTTTTTTCATTTACTCATTTGTACTTGTTTGTATTTTTATTCAAAAGACATGTAAAAATTAGATTTTATTCCTTTGTACTTTGTTGTTTTGTAATATTTGAGTAGTTATATGAATTGTATTCAAGTATTAAACTTACATTTTTCGTCGGACTGTTGTCGTAAATGTGAAATGCAGATTTATAAATTTGAAACTTATTATTGTCGCAAAAAATAGGCAAAATATGTAGAATTGGTTTGAGACCTGGATCCATTTTGGACCCGAATCCATTGGATAAGGATCCTTACTTTCCATACCCAACGGATCTTGATCGGAATCCATCCTTGAAAAACGGATCCAGATCTGAATCTGAATCCGAATCCATATGGATTCGATCTAAATCAAATTCGTTGCCATCCCTACTTATAACCATCTTTGATATATACATCCTCTTTCCTTCCCTAATGCTCCAACCTCCTTCCCTCTCCCCCATCCCTTCAATGGTTGGATATTACAAGCATCCAATCAAAGAGCTACGACAAACATCAAGGGTCAAATATGCCTCTAAAGTTAACCAAAACCAAAGTATAATCTGTTGGCTGCTCCCACCAACTTCGCAGCTACACGCCATGAAATCCTCGACCAGCTTATCTTCAAAGCCTAACCTCAACTTTTTATATCGTTCATTGACATGCGAGGTGCAATACACTTTTTTCTAAAATCTTAGCATTTCACTCATGCAACTACTGTTTTCTAATTTCCTACATAAGCAACAATTTGTGAGTTAACGACTCTAATTACGAAATTCCTGCTCCGAAATTCTGGATCAATACGTATAAACGCAGATAATGGTATATTTACACGGCTAAAATCATCACATATAGACAAACGCACAAATCAAATATCCACATCAAAAACAGTGCACGCTTCATCAACATTAATCATACTTCAAAAGAATATTAAATCCATCGAATCAAAACCGAATTACTTACGCTACACTAACCCTAATTAAATTTCAAACATGAGTTATGCACAAGATCTAAGATCAGCCTCAGACAAGAGATATCATTTGACCGATTACACTCATTACCAAATTAGAGTATGATTACATAATAATCCACTGAAATAAACTCAAAAACAATCAAAAACGGGAGAGAGAGAAAGAGCAGACCAGAACTTGAACTCAGGGAGGCGGCGAACGAAGGGGCGAAACTCATCGGAGCCGCGAGTGGGGAGGGTGGGCCCATCAGTGAGTTCCTGGATCTCAGGGTCCACCTGAGGAGAGAGAAAGGCGATGAGGAGGTTAAGAATGTAAATTCCCAGGCCATAAGAGACGATGTAGAACCCTTGAACGAAGTACACCCGAAGAGCGTAAGCAAGAGCAATGACAAAGAATGCGATCCAACGGTAGAGCATATGGGGGGTGGTTTTGTCGAGGAAGTGTTGGAACCGCTGTGATACCATGAAGCTCCACCGTGTTGCGAAGGAGGCCGGGGTTTCTGAAAGCAGGGTTTCGCCGCCTCCAGCTTCCATCATCTGGGATCGAAGATTTCGATATCACAAAGTCTAGATGGGGGTTGACGGGAGATTGCGGAGTGTAATATGCTTGCAGGGGTAAAAGGAAGAGGAATATATGAACACTGAAGATGGATCCTCATTCCTGATTCCTGATACGAAATAAGATATTTTTTTTCCCCCTTTTCCCGGAGTTAAAAAAAATTCGTATAATTTTTTTTTTTTATTGGTTAATTTTCAATATAGTAGGCATTTGGTAAGTGGAAAATGTGGTTGGAATGGAAACTTATCTCTCAATCGATTATATTTTCTTCCTTGGTCTCATATGTAATAGGAAATATGCTTGCTTAATTTTTAAGGTTTAGTGTCTACAGGGAAGTGGTAATTTGGGATGGAAATTGAGATGGGTTAGAAATGACTAAGATGTCAATAATGAACAAAAATGACAAAAATATTATATAAGGGATTTATGTAATGTAGATATTATTTTCAACCAATTTTCATTTATAGTCTAATAAGGGATTTGTCAATATACCACGTAACAAGTACCCCGTTCAAGTTCAGTGTTAATCATTGTTTAACAAAAATTTATATCATTTATAATAAGCTTACTATAAAATTAGGTTTTTACATAAAACAATAATCAAAATTGATGCGTTTCATGTGTGTATTACTTTTTACTCCATATTATGGATTGTATTGTATTATCATGATTTTAATGGTTGTTGGTTAATTTCCTACCTTAATTAGTATCGTATTCTTGTTGTTGGTTAATTTTGTGATACTAAGCAGGAGTTTTGGTTAATTATTGATTTAGTTTGGCTTGTTGTTAGACTTGTTACCCATTTAAAGTGTAACATTGATAGGGAATCATTAATTGAGTGTATAGTTGATAAGTAAATAAAAAATATTATATCGTCGGTAAAATTTATACCATGGTGAATTACTCTTTTTTTTATAAGGAAATAAAACTTGATTGAGCCAAACTCAACCAGTATGTCTTCATGGATGAATTACAAAACAGAAACAAAAATAAACAAAATTGTAGAGCGATAGAAACGCATGACTAAATCCACCTATTCCTTGAAGCCCTCTATCCAACAACTGCAACACCATTGCTCAGCAGAGATTTAGACTTTGAGAAAGTTGTGAACCCTCCTTGAAAGCCCTTCAAAAAAGAAGTCTCGACACCCTAGGAATAGAATGTGCATTTGGTGACTGGTACCATCACCAAGGAAACATATATAAATGTAACTATATTGAAGAAGCAGTAACATTAAAGGTTTGGAGCCATCGACTAAAACTATTATAGCCTTCCACAAAATAGATCTAGATTGACTTATTGAGAACTAAAGAAGCGAGCGTCCAACTAAGGACAAGGGGAGGTGATAGTCCAACTAAGGAAGGGTGAAAATGGGAGTTCGATTGAAAATGGATAAATAAGAGAGTCCAACTGAAAACGAATAAAGAAAAAGATGAGTGAGTAGTGATTTGAGAGAACTAACATATTTTTTCTAGGGTTTACTAGGAAATTTTTTTGTGAAATTTTTATTAATTTTAAATTTATAAGTTTTATAACCTCATTTTAATAAAAAAAAACTATCACAAAAAATGATCAACTGACAAATATTAAAATATAGAGAGTCCATCCATAAACCAAACGACACAAAGGTCAATCTCCTAAACTTGGCGGCACAAGCCAATCAACACTTGAGCTGCCTTCCTAGAGACTATAGAGAGTCGGCCACAGCACGGGCACGACCCATTTCCTAGACGTTATATACAGGGTGGTTCAGTGGTTGGACTTGAAAAAATATAGAAAGAATGGGAACGACGTGATCCAACACGGGAAACGACACAAGTCCGCGCAATCAGTTCAAAATCCTGTCCCTCTCCTCTGTCCTGTCTCTTCCCTGGACCGAGAAATCGCGCCCATTTCCGGTAATAATCGCCACTTTAACTCTCCAACCACCATTACTCATTCCCTCTTTCAAATTCTAAATCTGCGATCATCCCAACGTATCCGCCATTCCTACTGATCATCGCTGTCCAATCTAGGGTGAGCGATGTTTGAGCTCCTTGTAAATTCCTACATTATGTCATTTTTCTCTCTCCTCTACCTGTAGATTTATAAATGGTCATTCTATTTAGATCAGTGGTGCATTGGATACAATTACGAAGTTGGGATGCTTTTTTGGGATCAGTTACTGTTAGCTCAAAATTAGATCGGAGTTACTCAATAGATTTGCTTCATAGATTCTGTCTATCCTTTTTCTCCCCCATAAAAATGCTAATTATTGCGCCTTATTGTGGTTATGTCTAATTATTGCGCCTTATTGTGGTTATGTTTGATATGAATTATCTTATTTGAAAATCAAAGCTGTTGATTTGAAAATGTAGAGGCAATTGCTTTCAATTTGGAGTAGTAATTTTTGTCTACTTAAAGAATTAGGGTTTACTCAGATAAACCGTTCATTTTTTATTTTTGTTATTTTCAGCTTTCATGTTGTTAGTTTTTACCTGAATGGCTAAGTTTGCAGGCCATTAAGCTCATCGACTATCAGTTGTTAAGGCAGTATTAGAAGTTGTGTTAGGGGAGAAATACTATTACCATTTTAGGAATTAATAGTGGGGGGACGGGAGGATAAAGCAAACATCGGTCTGTATTAAGGGGCTTACTGTCACAACTGAGTAATTGGCATTGTATTTCAAGCTGCAAGCTGGTAGGGTGTTGTATTGGTCATATGATGTCTTCCATAATTGGAAATTAGTCTTTTCAATGCAGCTGGACCATAAACTGTCAAAATACTTGCGTAAGATTCGTGGTATATAATCAAAACCAAGATGGCAACTTTGCTAAAATTTTCTCTAATAAGGTGTGATTGAAGTGAAGCTTCACATGAAATTAAGATTGAGATGAGTTGTGGGATTTGGAGCTCCTCGAAACTTTAGTAGTCATAAACAAAACTTTGATTATGTGATTGGAGCCACCTTATAGCCCTTTTTGGTATCCTGGTAGGGATCAAATGGACCAAAATTGTAGGCTAATGATTGTAGAAAAGGGCAAATTTGATTAATGTTGCTCATTTTCTAATTTGTAATCAGTTTCTGTTCATTTATTCAATAGTAGTTGTTTGATTGATAGCATTATGGAGATAAAATAGGAGTAAAAAGTACAAGCTAGTTATTACCTTTTTTTTTTTCCTTTAGGAAGAAAGGCATGTGAAAGTTAGAGAATGAGTTACGCTTAAAAATATGCACCCTTTTTAATTCTCCAGCCAAAATTTTTGTCCTCCGAACAGTTGACCCTCCTTGCATCTTACTTACCAAGTGTCACCAGATTTTTGTACCAATGTGACAATGAGTCACTTTTCATACCTTTTTGGTTACTTGACCTTTTTTTTCCTGGGAAAACCTGGTGGTTGTTTCACTGAAATGACAAGATACATGATAAAACCTTTGCCGCAGTTAGTTAAACTACGTTTTGGTGTCAAGCGACTGTAAGAAAACTGATCAACGATTCTTGTGTCCGAATTATGTTTATTTTGGCATCCTATGCTTTATCTCTTTTAGTAAAGAGCCTATTGCTCACCTTTGTCACCTCTCTTTGGATGAGATATCTTTCATTCCTTTACCATTGTCAGATGGAATAATTGATAGATCTGTCCCATCACTGCTTTCATCTCAGCTCTTTGACCTTAGAGATTGTTTTCCCATATCAATAGAGCTTAAAGTGCTTACATAGATTGCATGCTTCCTTCCTTGCAGGAAACATGGAGACTGTAGATCCCTCATCACTACCACAGAATAAAGTTTCAGATGTTCCATCTTCTGCTCCTGCTATTGACACTTGTGGTCAAGGAAATTCTTCTATTCCCGCATCTTCCTCTGCCTTTGGTTTTAGTTCTTGGGCAAAAAGCTTTAAAATAGCACAGGCTTCAGGGGAGGGAGAATCACAAACTGGAAGTGGTGCTCGATCTACCTTTGCACGTTTAACTAGTGGGTTTGGATTGCGTTCACCCACACCAACTCCTGTGGCGGATGGAGACACTCCAGTAGATACAGCAGCTGGTGGAGCTGGTGTTTTTGATTCATTGACAAAAGGGTTAGTTGACTCATCACGCAGTGCAGTTAAGGCTGTGCAGGCTAAAGCACGTCATATGGTCTCACAAAATAAGCGGAGGTACCAGGTAGCCTTTCATCTGATTTTTCATGTTTAAGTGATTGAGGAAATGGTGAGAGTTGTATGGTCGGGATTTGTATTATTATTATTTATGCCTTTTTTGTTCTCAACTTTCTTTCCCAGGAAGGAGAATTTGATTTGGATTTGACTTACATCACGGAGAACATTATTGCCATGGGGTTTCCTGCTGGTGACATCAGTTCTGGAATTTTTGGATATGTCGAGGTAGACTGTTGAACCAGATAATATGGTTATCACTGCTATTATTAATAAGTCTGTTACAAATTCTTTAGGGCTTTGCTGCAGGGTCTCTACAGAAACCATATGGAAGATGTGATTAGGTTTTTTGAAACTCACCACCAGGTATATACTGCAATCTAAATTGAGAACTTTGGTATAATGGTCATACAATTTCTCCTGTAAAGCAAAAACACTTCAAATGGTGTCTTAATTTGAAGATATTTCGTTGATGTAAATGTTAGAGAATATGGACAGTAAATCTCATTACTGTAATACAAAGTATATTATATCTTCAAATATATTTTTTTGAGGCATGCATTTGGTTAGGGAAAATGATTAAAAGTGCCGAAAGTGTTTGGTGTGTCTCGTGAACTGTTTTTGGCTATTTGTTCACAAAAAGGACAGTGTATTGAGGCCTTTTTCCTCCTTTGATTGATAGAAGAACTTCTCCATATTTTTTCTTGTTGATAGTGCGTTGGGGAGGGAGAAGCCTGCAGATATTTGAAAATTGATTTCTTTTAGGAAGACAGAATAATTCTCTCTCTTAGGCTACCACCTTATTGTAGTAAGTTATTTTAGTTGTGCTCTTAAGTTTAGTAACTGAAGATCCTCTTCATAATCCTTGATGTTTGTTGGCTGTTGCAACTGCCTCTGTGTTATATTTTTATGGTCAAATTTTTTAATTTATTTTCTAATGTTGTTCAGCTGGTTATGCGAAAAGTACTGAAGGTCACACTTTTGACTCTTTGTCTACCAAAGGAATTTTCACATTAACCATGATTTAGAATAGTGTTGTTGATAGGATGTGTGTTAGCTCCTTCAGTCCTTGTATTTTATTGCCAGCCTGATGTGACATCAAAGTATTAAACTATTAAGGGGTCAAATCTGCTTCACTCTTACACTTGGTTTTATTTTTTTTTTGAAATATGTTCAAGTAATTGTGTCTGGAATTTTGATGCAGGGCAAATACAAAGTCTATAATCTTTGTTCAGAAAGGTTGTACGATGCATCACTCTTTGAGGGCAAGGTCTGTCTGCAGTTTCTCCTCCTATTAGTGTGTGAATTGCATATATCATGCATGAACTTTAGATCTTGATTCTACTATTTCAGTCACATACATGAATAGCCTTTATTTTTTTTTGGTGTTATACACTTATCTATGACCCCTTAAGTTTAGAGATCCAAGTTTTGAAAAAAAGTCACGTTCTCTGATTTGGGCCTTTCTTCTTTCTTACACGTGGATTCATGTGAAACCACCTAATGCTAAGGGGTAATGGGTTCATCCCCTAGATTTGCATGATTGGTTCATCCCCTAGATTTGCATGATTGGTTCATCCCCTAGATTTGCATGATTGGTTCGTCCTTTTCAAAGCCCATTTACCTATTTTTATTAATAAAATTATAATATTTTCAAGGGTCCAGTACTTTTTCTCAATATATGATGCTTTTCTTCTAAAGAAATTGGTTACTTTCATCATCCTTGAAATTACCTAGTTTCCCTTAATCAATATCATAAATGGATTTAGATAAGAAACTAGTTAGTATCCCGAGCCTTTGGGTTTTTACAATTAATAATATTTGTCTATACCAAAGAAAAAAATGATGTTATATACTAATACAAAGTAAAATTTTTGTAAATGAGATTTAAGGTAAAAGAAAATATATATATTTATTTCTTGTTATTATAATAAATTATGTTGGAGTTATCAATACTTTTCTTGAATCTTTGAGGAGAGAGTGAAGATATTATTGTCTTTAATTTTGAACCGTTAGCAACAATAATTGATTGAATTGGTGGTTAAATGCTTACTTTCCAATCTTGTGGTCACGTGTTCGAAACTCGGTGAGTGTATGTGTGTGTGTATATGTATTTGTATATATTTTAGTGTGTGTGTGTACACACACACACACATATAGGAACCCTTTAGCAAATAAGAACCCATCATACACCATTCAATCCCCAAATCCAACGGATGAGCTTTCACTAAAATAGAATGGCAAAAGCGTAAATATCATACACATCTTTGATTTAAAAAAAAAATGACACACGTTTCCCCACTTTCGGAAATACACTAAGACAAAAACCACTTTTTGCAAAACCCCAAGAAAAAGCTACCTAGTTTCTCGTACACTTTAATTCTTCTGACATCATTTCAGTTGTACTTTCTCCAAAATATTTGTTTTAGACTTCTGTTCGATTGTTCTAAAAGTCTGTTCTATTGTTTTAAACTTTTGTTCTAATGTTTTACACTTTTGTTCTAATGTTTTACACTTTTGTTCTAATGTTTTAAACTTATATTTTATTGTTCTAAAGTTATGTTATATTGTTATAATGTTCTAAACCTCTGTTCTATTATTCTAAACTATTGTTCTAATGTTCTAAACTTTTGTTCTATTGTTCTAAACTATTGTTCTAATGTTCTAAACTTCTATTCTATTGTTTTAAACTATTGTTCTAATTTTCTAAACTTATTAAACTTCTGTTCTAATGTTCTAAACTTTTGTTCTAATATTCTAAACTTCCGTTTTATTGTTCTAAACTTTTATTCTATTGTTCTAAAGGTTAACACATATTTTTTAAATATTTGTTCTATTGTTCTAAAGTCTAATAGTGATGCTCTAAAGTTTAATATTAGTGTTCTAAGGTCTAATACTGATATTTTGAACATTAAAATAGATGTTTAGAACATTTGAACCATAGTTTAGAATAATAGAACAGAAGTTTAGAACATTAGAACAGTAGTTTAGAACAATAGAACTGAAGTTTAGAACAATATAATGGAAGTTTAGACACATTAGAACAATAGTTTAAAACAATAGAATACAAGTTTAGAATATTATAACAATAGTTTAGAACAATAAAACAAAAGTTTAGAATGATTGAACAAATCTTTGTAACAATATAACCAAAGTTTAACATTAGAATTAAAGTTTAGAACTTTAGAATAGAAGCTTAGAACAATAGATAGAAGTTTAGAACATTAGAACAATAGTTTAGAATAAAATAATAGAAGTTTTAGAACATCAACACTAAATTTTAGAACAATAGAATAAATATTTGAAACAATCTGTACTAATTTTTTATAACAATAGAATAAATATCAGGTGTTGTACGTACATCATGAGTTTTGAAAATATAGATGAAAGGTGCTCTACAGTTAGAGTACAAAAAAGTTTTTTTTTCTAATAAATTACACTTTTGTTATAAAAAAGTTGAAACATCTTAGGCCATTAAATCTTTTAATCAATGGTGGGAGATGGGTTATTATATACACAAAAGTTCTCATATAGGCATGCGATTTTCACATGATCACACACACACACACCCACACCCACACACACACGCACACACACACGCACACACTCACACGCACACACCCACGCACACACCCACACGCACACACACACGCACACGCACACACGCCCACACGCCCACCCGCACACACGCCCACACGCCCGCACGCACACACACGCCCACACACACACACACACAGAGTTAAATGGACAATATATTATAATAAATATATTTTGGATAATTTCGGGCCAAGTGACAGAAGATCTTGATATGTTTGTCATGGGTCTTAGAGGGTTATATTGGGTTTTAGGAGTGGTTATAATTATTTATTTTGACTCTAAACTCTTATTTTAACCAATTAGCAAAACTCTGAAGATTGGTTCCTAAATTCGTTTTTAGGCCTTTGGAGACAATATATTTGGTATTTGAATGGTTCTAAATTTTATATGTCCTGGCACCATGTACATGTATTTTAAGTTTAGAAACTTTTTCGAAAATTTCCATGTATTAAATTTTGTTATTTTAGACAAGTTTGACCCAGTGAAGGAATACTTTCATATGTTTATTATAGGTCTAATAAGGTTATATTGTAAGAGTGATAGAGATCATCTACTTTGATTCTAAACATTTATTGCAACCGATTTATAAAGCTCCTTTAATTAGGTCATATTCTCGTTTTGAGTGCTTTTAGATGAGGCATGTTCAATACTATCATTTTAGTTTCAAACTTTTTCAAAATTGGTGCTGCCATTAAGTTAACTCAATGAGTTATATAGACTATGTACGCGTAGAAGACTTTTGGAATTGTCTTATTTTAATATTGATCTATTTGAGTAGAATGAAGTACTTCTTATGTGTTTTAACCTTTTTCTTAATTTTTCATGATCTTATGATCTTACGATTTGATTTTGACGATTGTTTGTACTCTTTCTAATCGATTTAGAGTAGAATCCCGGTCTCCACAAACCTGAGATACAACCCGATCTCACCTTAATTCACGATGATACAAAACTCATAACACAATTAACTTTTAAGTAGTGAGTCTTAATTACTTAGGTTTATGATAAGTTCCAGGATTGTTCATCTGTCCGAACCAATTTCTGAGTCGGCGACTCTTGCAATTCTGACTCTTATTCCTCACAAATCTGGTTTGTAAACTTAATAGCTGACAACCATTGCCTTCAAATCAATGAAAATTTGCTGAAAAGCTCTTTTTCTTACTTGGTTTTGAAACAGTTAACACGAAAGTCTCATCCTTGTAAGGAAAAGTGAAAAGGGGACTTTTCATATGAATGTTTTACTTCAAGGAGGAAAGAGATAGAGGAGAATATTAAATATGATGATGTCCCATTTGGTAGGGTATGAGATAAAAAATAAATGTAAGATTGTCATAAAAAATAAAGGAAAAGTTTATGTAATTTAGAAAAATGGATTTATCAGGAAATCGGGTACAACTTAGGAAAATGGTAGGAGTACTTTGTAGTTTTATTTATGAAATACGACATGTTAATTTTTTGAGGTAAATATGATATATTAGTTTAGTTTTCCTTTTTAATTGTTATAATAAAATACAATGATTATTAATTTCATTTCTTACATGGCTCTCCTTGTACTCCCAAAAAGTTCATCTTTTATATATTTTGATTGGTTGATTTTGTGTCTGTTATGTTTTGATGCTGACTGATAATAGTCTTTAAATATAAAGTTTGATTTTTTCTCAACGGATCATGGACGTGGTTTAAATCTGCTGTTTCCATTCTGTTCAACAGGCTGCATCATTCCCGTTTGATGATCATAATTGTCCGCCTATTCATCTCATATCCTTATTTTGTCAAAGTGCCTATACTTGGTTGAAGGCGGATGTTGATAATGTAGTTGTAGTTCACTGTAAAGCTGGCTTAGGGAGAACAGGACTAATGATTTCTTGTCTTCTTCTGTATCTGAAGGTATGCTTTTGGTTGTGCTGTTACCACCAAGCATAGTACGAATCCTGATTTTAAATTGTATATTTGCTATCTTTGCAGTTTTGCCCAACAGTTGAGGAATCTATTGACTTGTTCAATCGTAAAAGATGTGTAGATGAAAAGGGTCTTGTTCTTCCAAGTCAAATTGTTAGTGAATTACTTTAATATAAAATTTTGCATGCCTTCTAGTTGGTTAATAGTTATCCTTGCACCTTTCAAGATAATAACCCATTTTCCTTACAGAGATATGTCAAATATTTCGAGCACATTTTGAAAGACTATGGTGGTGATAATCCTCCACGACGGAGGTATTTTTCCAAAATATATGTCCCTTCTGCATCTTATTCATAGTAAATAGTGCTGTATCAATTATGAGCAAGTATATGCTTGATCAGGTGTATGCTCAGAGGATTTCGACTCCACAAATGCCCTTATTGGATTAGGCCATCAATTACCATCTCTGATCATAACGGTAAGTTTGAAGTTTCCGCCAACTTTTACCAATTATACACCTGCTAGAAATAGTGCTATGAAAAGAGTGGTAATTTTGAAGTCTCTACTAAGATGGACACTTACATATGTCAGGAAAAGATATCATGTATGATTTCTTTATTCGTGAACATCATATCATCCGAGATATGAGGACCATGATTACAGTTTGCAATTTTGCACTTTTTTCATATCATCTATATAGTTTTTGATTATTTTTTTTGGTAATTTTCTTGGAAAAGCTTTGCATGAGAGACAGGGACAAACATTTATGTTGATAATAAGGATAGCAGATTTGAGAAAGTTAAAAAAACGTCTAGTAAGCCTTGCTGGGAGGGTAATTCTGTCACATGTATCTGGTACAGAGCAACAAATGTGTCTTAACTTATGTGGGTTAAGGTTTCTTAAATACAGTTAAGGTTTCAGAGAAAGGTTAACTAGATTCTCACCTCTAACATTTTTTATTCAATGTTTTTTTTACCTTTGTCATCAGGACATCAATATTTGTTTCCCTCCAAATTTCTTTCCATTAACTTTTGGTTGATAGAACCGTTTATTTTCCCTCTACCTCAATGTTTATTTTATTTAGACATTATGGAATCAAATTGGTAAAACTAAGATGGATATTATTATGTGAATTTAATTATTTTAATGTTGTTAATAGTTTTAAACAAAAAATTACTTATTCCAATCAACTGATTATAATCACTGGGATACACATCAATTATATTATAATTACGGTTGAGAGAATAGTAATAATTCCAAAAATTGTATAAACACTTAAAGCATGCAAATCAATGGGTAAAAGATCTCTCCATCTATCTCTCTCTACCTATTTTCTCCCTCATACACATTAGATTTCTCATAGGTATAAATTTTTATTCAAAGCTCTTTTGATCAATGGGCAAAAAAAAAAAAAAAATTTCTCCCCATCATTCTTGGAGAGAGAAAACTGAAGTTTTTTTTGTGTCAAAATATATGAAAACTGATGTCAATTTATGTAGCACAAAATATTTTAATTCTTTATTTTAATAAATTGATTTGGTCTAAAAAAGTATAAACATTGGACAACGTGAGGCCTACTTTCAAGTGGTCCATTGCTAATTTCTACTCAATTGTTGGGTTGTTTTGGTTTTACCCATGGATGAGTAAATATTTCCTGATTGATGTGGAGAATTGGCTAATATTTTGTATATTTGCCCATGAGCAGAATATTTTTTATCCATTGTTGTGGTGCTCTTATACCACCCAATATGCACTTAGTATTTATCAACTATGTGAAATAACTTTTTTTGCAACTCATACAAGGATTTTTACTATTTATGATTTTTAGTGGACAGTATCTTTTTCTTCTCTTCATGTTCAATTGCAATGATACATATTTGCCTTAACAGTTTTCACGAGGTCTTTCTTGTAAAATAGCCTTTCATGAAGTCTTGAATGGTGTAAGATATGCTAGATGGACCCATGTAACTCAATGACATTGTACTTGGAAAACATTTGTTGCTTCTGCCTATCCATTTCCTCTTGTTTTCTGCAATGCCCTATTTGAAGTATGCCTGACGTTGGTTGTCTGTTACCATAACAACAGGGATTCTTTTCACCACCAAAAAACATCCGAAGACCAAGGATCTGCAGGTAATTTATTATTCGGATATTTTATTGGTTTTAGCTGAGTTTCTATTCCCACTAGCCCACTAAATTGGAGTAATTTATGCAAATGCTCACCTAGTTGAATGTGACTCTGCAGCCAGAAGATTTTTGGATGAACTCTTCTAAGAAAGGGATAGTGGTGTTTGCTTTACCAGGAGAATTGGGTCTGACAGAGTTGGCAGGTGACTTTAAAATTCACTTTCAAGATCGGCATGGAGATTTCTACTGGTATGTACCTGCCTGTGTGGCTGCCTTGTCTTCTCTTTTTATCTTCTATCACTTCTGAGTTGATGTCTTTGATGCAATATTCAAGTTGATGTGTCACTAACGCCTCAATTACATCTGTATTGATGTAGAAAGAAGTTTGTGCATTGTTGATGAAAGATCATTATAGTGAAGTCTCTTTAGTTTATTCGAATTGATGGTTTGGACATGGCCGTGGAAGGAGGACTTCTACGCCTATCTAGACATGTTTAGTGACTTATTTGGTGTGGTCCAATGGTAATAATATTATTTACTATAATACTGAGCCTTGTCAATAGCCCTACAAACCACGTGATTTTTTTCTGAACTAGAATTGCATTTTTTGCTAAAAACTGATTTTTGCTTATACTCTTATCTCTAGTTTACGTTTGCATGTGCGTTTTTTAATGTTCATTAATCAGAACTAATTTTTACTGATTAAATTAACTTTTACTGTATTTATAGGTTTTTCAACACTCATAATTTCCTAGGCTGAAATAGCCAAATTTCTTCGGAATAAAGCATTTCTCTAATTTTGGCTATTTCCGGCGCTCTGCAACTCTCATAGTCCCCTAGGCCGGAAATAGCCAAATATTCTAGCGAGATATGTGCAGGGAATATTCTTCGTTGCAAGGCTTCTCAATGATCGTAATTTGAAGAAATACCTTTATATGGTTCAATTTGTTATGTGTTTTTTCATTGATGTCAGATGACTATTTGTGAGTGAAATCAAATTTACTATAAAAAAAATTTTTTAAATAATTGATTGTTGTGTGTGGTTCCTGAAATAAAATTGGTAAAAATAGAGAACTCTTTGTATCTACACTGGATGTTTTTCACCACTCCTTAAGTTTTGAAGAGTCCAGCTAAGCCTAGGTTTCTATTACCTCTTTTTTACCTATCTAGCATGCGAATTCTTCATTGTTGCACGACATTCTTAGTTCATGAGTGTATTGTTTTTTGTTAATCATACTTGTGAAACTACTTTGAGTTGATTGTTATGCTGAATACTAACTAAGCGCATTTGTTGTTTCAGTTGGTTTAATACAACAATGTCAGAAAACAGAATATTTATAAATAGTGATGATTTTGATGGGTTCGACAAGGTAATACTCAGTAGTTTTGGACTACAGCTCTTCCGCTTGTTTCTTAAAAGAGCTTAAATTTTCGTTTCACACCCCATGTTTGTGGGAGTGAAGTGTGTGTGTGGCCTGATATGTAGATTTCTATCTTATTCATGTCTTGTATTCACAGAGAAAGCTTCCTTCACCTACATTCCAAGTAGAGTTACTGATGATTGATTATGATGGTACAAAACCGAACATTAAAGAGATAAAAACAAGGTCTGATGCAAGCTCACAGCACCCTTCCTCCAGCAACAATGGCAGTGCTGTTATACCACCAAAGACTCAAGGATCATCCAAAAAAGAAGACAAGGACGACGTATTCTCTGACAGTGATGGAGAAGGTGGCTCTTCCAGAGCTAACCAGGTTGTAACTTCTGTAGCTGGACAAAGTTCTCGCAATCAAGTTTCCAATGCAACTCAGACTATTCAGAAGATGTCCATCAACGGTACAGAACCTGCTCAAAATAGAAGCAGTAACCCTGTGATTGATGGTGTCGGCAAATCTGGATTTAGTGTTGAACCACCAAAGCTAGGTTCATCTACTAATGATTTTAAGGCCATTGCAGCTGATGCTTCTGTTTTCAGTTTTGGAGACGAAGACTTCGAAAGCGATTAAAACAGAAAACCTATTTTATCTATTCTTTTGTACTCTATGCGAAACCCTGCGATATCTTGAGTTAATTGTATTTTACAATATTGCACTCGCTTTTTTAGCGTTCACCTATAATTGATAAATGTTTTGCTCCGCTTTGGTTCCAGGCTCTGTTTGACAAGTTTTAACAGCAATTTTTGTAATTATGATTGGTTGATCTTATAACCTTTTTTGGCAAATTAATTTATGTAACCTATTATTAAAGCTTTATTTATTTATTTATGCTCGGTAGTTTCTTCAACCACTTGAGCCAAAAAGCCCTTTATAAGACGCGCAGATGACCAAAGAATCTGGTATCCAGTTGGGTTACCAATTCAGCGATACATTGTACAGCACTAGTAAAGTGATCATTATCAGACTAAACATGGATCCTAGGTAATTGACCTTCCTACAAGCTTGGAACATGTTTTTGAACTATCAACCAAAATCGCACAAGATACTGAATAAAACCAAAAATAAAGTCAAGGGTATTAAGTATCAACCACCAGATGCTCAAACAAAATTTTTGAATGGTTAGAGTCTGCACTGCCAACTCTTGTGCACCTGGATTTGCTTACCCATCATGCATATGCCATAAATTACAGGCACTTCCAAAATTAGCAGAGCACCAAAATTTCCAGCTAACGGTCTAGATTAAAGACCTTGTTTCCTTGTCAAAGCGGCTACAATCTTATGCAATCTTGAAATCTCTTCATCTCTTTGGCTAAGCAAATCCTTCAATCTTTCAATCTCCTTCACGTGATCAACACCGAGATTCTGCTGAGAAGCTTCAGAAGTTTGCTCTGTCTTCAACTTTTTTGATTCTTCTACGGCAACCTCTGATGGATTTGTTCGCTTTGCAGAAACTTTTTCAAGAGGTTTGTCAATTGACATTTTCCGAACACATATCACAGCTGTTGAACCAGTTTTAAGCTGGACAGAGACAGGTTTCTGAGACCGCCCAGATGAGTCCTGAAAGTAAGAGTAACGCAGACAGTTCAGCTCACATTTCAGAACTAGATTGATTTTAACTCTAAGCAATGACTGCCAAATAAACCTTGCCTCCCCAACCCGGCCCTACCCCGCCCCCCATGGGAGTCTTTCTTTCTATTCAGGAAGAAATTTCAGAGATATAAGCAGACTAGAAGGGAAAAGGGGGGGAGAAAGTAAGACCTTTTCTTCGTTTCCTTGCAGATTTTCATACGTACAAAGTGCTTCCTGTGGACTTTTGAAAGTAGCAACAATAGAATACTTATCCAATCGACCTTTCTTACTAGCCTGCCAAAAGTTAAATTAAATTGAACAAGGTAACTTTTCGGTTAAAATTAAGATCTTGCAAGAACACTAACCCCATACTGAAATTGCACACAAAGTTAACATAAGAGAGCATAAGAAGCTCATTCCACCGTAACATAATTGGATTCACCTCATGAAAACAATTACAAAACCCCCATCCCCCCTCAAAAAAACCATTACCAGCAAAGACGCAAAAGATAGAAACAACACAATCGATCAATAGCAAGCAAACCAAGATCAATGACAGGCAATAGATGCAAGCAAATAATACAGCTTCATTAGAAGTTGAGTGTTCCCTACTTACTAAATAAGTTAGTTATTTCCAAAGTTCCAAATGCAAAATTCAAAAAGAATTATTAAGGAAAATGTGTTTCACTAGACAAAGATTTGACTTACAGACCCCGCTACAAGAAAAAAAGAACAGAGAAGAAAACAAAACTGCACACTGACCAGAACTTCAATGGTGAAGTCTCCTGGGATGATCTGACCTAGTTCTTCACTAGGAAGATTCTTTGGAATTCTGTGTATAAGGAGCTTTGCTGCTTCAATATCTGGCACCTATACGATTGAAGTTTAGATTGTGGAGACCTAAAAAAGTTTTACATAAAAAAATTGCTGAACCTCAACATTAGGACTTACATCATCCTGAGCAACAGGAATAGCATCTTCAAATCCATATTTTACTTTCGCTAGTACTAATTTCATTGCAGCACATGCATCATCAACACAATTATGTGGAGCACCCTTCTTGCGAAGTTCAAAACTGAGCACAACCTGCCAGGACAATAGCCAACAAAGATATTTATCTAACCTAGATGATTGAACCATCACAGCAAGCATTTCAAATATTAGAGGCCCATACTTTCCAAACTCTATAATCCCCATAACTTGCCTGATGATAGAGAGACAAGAAAATGACATGCCTTACACAAATCGTTCAAAGAAGGTCTTCTTTTTGAAGATTCAACTCCAAGTTTGAAGATAAAAGAGGTGTCAATGACTCTTGCATGATCTACCTTCAATGCTGTACAAGAATCATGAAAAATAAATAAAATAACTTACTTGCACATAATTCCTGAACATATTTACAAGAGCTCAAAGAACAGTAGCTACTCGTTGCATCACAAACCTTTCAGATCATTACTTAGACTATGCCCAACTAAAATAGCCCCATGAGACAACAGCTTCTTCAACTTTTTCTTTAAAAAAGAAAAAAAGTCATACTTGGGTCAGTACTAGGAATATCAAAGTAGGATAGGCCATACTCAATCACAATCACGACTTGGGACCATTACTAAAGGAAGATATTTCTGACCTGTATATCTGCAAGTGAACAAACTATTCCATCTAAATCTTCTGCAGAAACACCAGTGATTAGTGTCCTATAATCTGCAACTGCTTTATTAGGATTGACAAATTCATGGAGTTTAACCTGACATAAAGACATATGAACATGGGAGTTATGAGCTGAATACTAAAGTATGGAAGACTCCCAATACAGGTATTCTGAAAAAAACATTCAAAAAACCAACTGTTACAGAAGTACCGCTAAATCCTGATCAACTACACATATTTTAACCAAGGCTTCAGTTCCATCCTCGCAGAGAACCATCTCACAATCAACAGCCAACAACTTATCTGATGCTGCCACCTTGGACTTCTTACCGAGTTTTGTAACAATCCAGTCCTGTTGATCATAACCTTGTTTGTCAATATTATTATAACACTTTCATGGAATCGTTATGAAATTATCATCATATGTAATAGATAGACCTCCTCATAAGATGGAAAGGAATATTCCATTGGATATTGAGGGTGCTCAAGGGTCAAACGGACCAACCTCTGTACTGCCACGATAACAGAACACAAGAGTTATAACATTGAAATTCGAAACACAAAGAAGCTATCTATTTCCCTAATGCATGAATACAAAGCCATGAAGGAAGTAACACTAATAGTTATTATGCATAGAAAAACCGCTACAAATGAATCTTGGGCCAATAGGAAGTTGGTGACTGGTGCAAATAGATAATTCTATATTAATTAAATGGGTCAAGGAAACAGGGCCACTTAATACAACAAAAATACTTGAGAGAATCTGCAGCAAACTACAGAACACAAATCAAAATACTCAAAAATATGCAAGTAGGAATTTCAAGCCAATTTTGATCAAAGCCACACAATGTTACAAAAATTCCATCGTATCAGATTCAATTGGCATTAAGGTAGCATGGATAAGAAAGCATCAGAATAAGGCATATTCAATTAAGGGCCAAAGATGGAAGTTGTAATAGACAACAAGTTTTCAAAATGTTCTGATCTTGACCTATAATGTAACAACCATTAAGGACCATGTTTCATCCCCACACAACCTTTCTTTCTCTAACCTTCCTTTTCTCATTTCTAAAACCCCCCCAGCAGACACCAATTCCTTTCATTAGACATAACAACAAGACTTATTCCGAATGTCAAAACTACCTGTACAGGTGATTCAGCACCTTCTGAAGATGTTACTTGCTTCATAAGCTCGCGATTCGAGTGGCACGTCAAGACTTTATCAAAATACTGGCAGAACAGCAGTAGCAGCACATTGTCAGAACTACGCTACAAAAATGAAACAAAATCTAAAGAGGGATCAAAATATAATACTTTTAAGTCTTCCTCTCTCTTGAATGTGTTCAAGAAAGCGCGTAATACTTCGGGGGTCCTCCTAGCCGGATCGCTCATGCTTGCACCAAACTTTTTATCATAAACTTTCAAGAAATCCTTCCATCCTCCGTTATCACCCACCATACCCCTCTTCTGTGACAACTTAACAATTTGAACCAGAACCTACACAATAACAAAGCTCAAATCTTTCTAGTCAATCATTCAAAAACTTTATTAAGTATAATTTAAACAATAAAGAAACGCATAGAAAACTATACAGTATTATTATATTTTCTTAACATAATTGTTGCTTACCCAAATAAATTGAGAGAACTTACATCTTTTCCAGCAGTGGCGAGCTTGCCTTCCATGATGAGAGGTAAAGGACGGGGAGTGGAAAGGTGAGAGAGGCGGAAGTGGTGGCGGCACCTCCTGCTACTCTGCTAGCAAGTCTGAGGAAAAGGAGGAGTTTTGCGGAGACTCCGCATGTGTGGTCATGTAAATACGGAGTATCCTTTTTGGTTACTGGGTGGGTTATGGGTAGGGGTGGATCGGTATGGGTTATTACTGGATCGGTTCGAATAGCACCATTTATATATTAATGGATTGGGCTGGGTGTATCTATTTGTAACTGGATCAGGGTCTCATGGGTAAAAGATTCAGATTCAGGTACGGTCCAAATGATAGGCGTGCTAATTGTTGTTTTTTTTTTTTTTTTTTTTTTTGAAAAAAGATTAAATAAATAAAATCCACTTGACTTGTACTCTGTACATCATACATTTAAACAACAGTAACCCTGTTATTGTCAAAATAGTTTCACTATGTTACATGAAACAAAATTAATAAATACTATAAGGTTATATGAGAACCCTCTCAAATCTCAATTATATCATAATTATAATTATAAATATAAATTATAGGATTTATGGCCTTTGAAAAACCATCAAAAGACATTTAAGGGTTTCAAACATCCTCGTATGGCCCTATAAGACATCCAAAACCATTAAGACAATTTCAAACATTTTTCAAAATGACTCAAAAATAGAGAATTAGTATAAAGCACCTTCATATGCATTGACACAAAATATGCACTTCAACCAATTTCTAAAACTCCTATAATTGAATGTTATGAGCGTTTTTTTAGCATTTTAAATACCGAATATAAAATATTGAATTTTTCAAAAAAGTCTCAAATGATTATAGGAAGCACCAAGTACCTTTATTTTCATTTGAATATTTCAAAAACATCCTCGAACATTGTATAACAACTACTGAAATTTTGATAATTCGAACAAATCTAAACTCGATAAGAAAGCACCTAAATATGATTTCAATGGATCTTATAGGATCATATTGGACCTCAGGAGTGATTGAAATAATCTACTTTGATTTTAAATAACTATTTCAATTGGTTTTTAAAATTCCTACAATCGGACATTAATCTTATTTTTAGGGCCTTTGTAGACTAAATATAAAGTACGGAGTGGTTCATAACCTTACTTATGATTTTAGGGTACCTTTTTCTATTCGTAAAATATTCTAAAAGCAGTGTATTATAACCTTTAAAATTTGGTTATTTTAGAACATTATGGACCCAATGTGATAATATCTTGATATGCTTCCAATGGGTCGTATATGGTCAAATTAGGCTTTAGAAATGATTGAAATCATCTCTTTGACTTTAAACACCTACTCCATCTAATTTTCAAAACTCCTTCAATTGGGTGCTAATATTGTGTTATTTGGTCTTTTGATATCATATATAAAGTATTGAATAATTTTAAACCTCCTAGTAAGACCCTCAAAAGTATCAAACGCCATTATTTTAATTTAAGAAATATCCCAAAAATAGAAAATAACCTTTAAACTTTGATAGTTTTTTAGATGACTACGAAGACGTTGAGAAAATTTGTTGACTGGAACCATTTACACTGACTAAACACATAGTTCAACCTATTTTCAAAATTCATGCAATTAGATGTTAGTCTAATTTTTTGGGTCTTTGAAGAAAAGATACAAGATACTAGATACTAAATGGTTCTAAACCTTATCAAATTTTACTAATTAAAATTTCTTACTATTACTTAATTATTTTGTTTAAGGTGAATTTAACATGACCTTATTTTGAATTTAAAAGAATTTGCTTTACATTATTGGTGCTATTTTAATTATTACAATGATATGTAGAGTAGTAAATCTTATAGTCATAAAGTACTGGTACTTTCATTAATTGGAACAGAAGTTTTGTTTAGTTAGTTACAAAGTTATAATCAGTGCTTGAAAAAAATAAGAAAATCAGGCGAGTAATGTCCAAGGAGAGTAGATTAATTTCATAGAAAAAGAAAGTGTTAATACATGGAAGCATTTGTATATGCGGAGAACTATTGGTCTATTGCTCCGTACCCTCTCAAATAATTGGATGATAGTGTTGAATATCTAAGAGCGAGGACGAGCATTTTGGTGGCTTTGGTATCTAAAACTTAGACAAAAAACTTCCTCCAAAGAAAGAACAAAAAAATTAGATGACAAGAGTTTTCATATGCTAACATTTGAACAAACTACACTTGAATTGGTATCTCTATTCTTCTGAAGGTTTAAGAATTGTAAATTTGTAATTGGGGATGGATGAGTCGAGATTTAGTCAGTTCAGTCCAAATTCACAACGAATGCACTAGATATTTTCCCGCAAGTGTTTGGTAGCCAGACGTCTAACAATGTGTACAGTGTACTGACTGTAGTTTATTGGCATGGGCAATTCATCTGCACCAGACAAACATATTGAGAAGTATAACCACCAGTCCACCAGCCCATATCTCTGACAGCCTCCTTACACTATATAATCAATTTAAGGCACTCGACACCCGATTCTCATTGCATTTCAGACACCATTAACTTAGGACTTTGACTCAAAACTCAGCAGTCATTATCATAATTGCATCATGGTATAGGTTTTTTTTTTTTTGACATCGGTGGTCGAATAGTTATTGGTCTACATATTGTCAAGCTAAATACAAATTATACACATTTCGGTCGAAGCCCCCTTTTTTTTTTTGGCAATCGGCTGAAGCTTTGAACATGTCAAAGTTACACCTTGAATTGGTGTTTGCATGAAACTTGCCCTTCCCCCACCTAGCAGTTAAAGAAGAGAACCCCAGGAGAACAGCGAAAAGTCATTTATGGTTTTATACAAGCCTTTTCTAGTCTTTGCATTCTCCATTTTCCAGAAGCTAGGATCACTGTTAAAGTTTGGCGTAAAGCCTTAACTAATATATCTTTGAATATTGTCTTAATTTCTAGGTAGAAGAACTATACCCTCAGCTAAAATTACTGACACGGCACCCAAATACTCACCCTAAGTTTAATTGTAAGCCAAGTCGCATGGCGGATATTTGAATCCAACCAAGCCCGTCCCTAGGGTGGGGAGAGTAGGACAATCGCTGCTCAAGACCCGTGAAAAAGTCATAATATTAATAAAAGGAATATAAGTGTAATGTGTGTAAATTTTATTATATTAATTGTTATTTTTTTCCAAATAATGATTATTCATTTTTTACGACAATTTGTCCCAATGCATATTTCTTGATTTTTTAGTTCAATTTCTTTTTTCTCAACCCCCATGTGTTTGTCTGGATGTGTGTGTGTATATATATATATATGTGTGTGTGTGTCAAACGAATTAAAAAGTTAAGCAAAAATAAGTAACAACCTATTAAAGTAAATACGACATAAAAAATATTATTATTAATATACTTATCCAATTATTAACCTTTAGTTAAAATAACTCTTTCACTAAATATGTATCAATAAGAAATATAAGAAATTTAACTAATTAATTTGTACATTAGTTTCGCACAATTTCTATTTTTTCTCATTTTGTTAGTATAATGAGAACTTATCAATTCATTATATTTAGAATGTGGACTAATGTTTTGAATTTTGTCTATAGTTATTAATTTGTAAAAAGATCTAGTCATAATTTTATAAAGAGAAACAATCTTGATAATAGCTTGGTAAATAAAAATTTTTATGAAGTAAATTGTTCATGATATTGTTTAAATTAAAATTTTTATTAGTGATTTTTTTTAACACTAGTAATGATTTATGTGATTATAATGCATAGTATTATTTATAATCAAATATTTCAATAGTTTATTTATCTTGTGAAATCACCACTTAGATTTTCTTTTATTTGTAAAACAAGCAAATAATATTTATACAAAGTATATTATGAAGTTATAGAGTCCAGATTCCTTGTATTACCCAAAGCCTTTAAAATGTCACAAACGGGCTTGAATCCAACTAAAGCAGATAAAACAGTTAGACACCAAAACTTAATGTGACAAACAAATTGATTTTATCATAAAAGCTAATTTCAATAAACTCTAAATAAGAGACAAATTTAACCTAATCAAAACGGCAGAAAGGCACCTGGCCCACCTCTATGTAGCTCAAAACTAAAGTTTTCAAAAAAAAAAAAAACCACCTTTATTCCGGTTCTATATTTTACCCGTTGATCTGTTAAGCAACTCTATATTTTTGCATAACATGACTTGAAGAATGCACAACATTGACTTGAAGAATGCACAACACAACAAAGGTAGGCAATTAAACATCTGGGTTCTTAACTGCTACGAGATGTATGTCCATCTTCTTCTTAATGAATTATTCAGCCCTTAATAGATGGTAAAAAATACAACTTCAGGAAGTTGGTTTGACTAAAACTAATGTCTTAATATTATAGATTTATAATAATTCTCGGTTCTCTCGCACCCAGATATTATGTTAATGACATCAAAATTCCAGTAGGGCAAACAAATGCAGTTTCAACAAGCTAATAACATTCCAAAAGGAAACTTGGTGGTTGGCCTAAGATTCTGGAGACTTAGACCAATAAGGACAAGCTGAGAATCTAATTCCACGATGTCAAAGAAGTTCTCCGTTAAACTGTAGTATAAGATATCTACAAGTCTATAGTAATCTCATGTCAAGGTAGTTTTTAGGCAATGTCAATTCGGAAAGCGAGGGTCATTTAGCCTCCACTGCACCAAGACTTTTCTAGTAAAATTATAGAACCTTGTGAAATGGGTGGACAGTGCACCCGGGTACACCATGAGCATGGTCCTTCGAATTTGATAGCCTTGTGAGTGTTGTGACCACGTAAAAGATGATAGCCAATTAGCCATAGCCCCATCTCTTGAGAAGGGTTTTCCTTCCAAAAATAACCCTATCAAGCCACGACAATCCGAATGCCCCTGTATTTGTCAGACTCGTCCAGAGCATAGAATACTTGACAAGATGGAATTTGATCAACTCAAAACGCACTCTGATTTACAAAGTCAGGTTACCCCTGCTCACTTGCCATGAGTATTGTGAAATTATAAGCTCAAAAGTAAGGCAAGTTGATTAAAATTATCTCATGATAGGATAGGGTCATCGAGACATGAGCACCCATGAGTACTCCATAATTATTGATTGCAACTTTCTATCCTTTGGCATCCACCAGCAAACAAAAGGGAACGTCATAATCCAACCAATTGATATCTCATGACCACACTTTACACTCACATACAAAATTCATACATCACAAGACACAAGGTGGCTTTACTTCTAACCTACATGTTAGGTCAACTACCTTCTCTTTTTCTAATACTATCAAATATTTACAACTTATATGAGCTTAATATCTATAATAACCACCATCCAATGACGCCAAATAATCCATGAATCTTGGACAATGATCGATTGATACAAATGTTACAACTTAATTTAGCTCTTTCTACAGGATAAAGACATTGCATTGATTGATCTTAAACCAAACACGGTATAAAGAGACGCAACACACATAAGGGGAAAAAGAAATGAATATGGAAGAGCAAAATAGTGCTATAAAAATATCCAAATTAAATTGATAAGCACCTCATGAAAGTATGCACAAGTGAAAGCTAATTACTACCTAACAAAAATTTGAGTGTAGAAGTCAAGAAAACACAAGTGAACTTCTTTCAAAATATAGTAGAAAAAGGACAGCTTTCCAGACATGAGACAATTAGGTGCACCTGAAAGACGAACAAAATGCACTCAAACTACAAGTTTATGCATGGTCAATTGTCGAGGACCTGACACTACTTGAAGTAAAATGGCTAGTCCGACTAGCACGTCTCGAACAAATGACAAGCAAAATAGAGAAACTGTATGTGTAGAAAATAGAGACAAATGACAAGAAGTCAACAAACCAAACCTTAACCCACTTGACAGAGCACACAGAGAACAGCTATGAAAAAATGCTATAAAAATTCAACAAAGTTTTATGCAGATTTTGAAATTTTCATCAGCAAACAAAGGCAAATGAACCTTTGAAGGAGGATCTAACACTATTTGAAGTGAAATGACGAGTCAACTAGCATGTCTCAAACACAAACACAAAACCTCTCAAGCAAAACAGAGAAGTTGTATGCATATGTATAATGGTCAGCAATCTCAGCATTAATATTTACAGAATCACAAATGACAAGTGAACAATCCGAACCTTAACCCACTTGACAGACTACACAGACAACAGTTACGAAAAAATGCTATAAAAATTCAACAAAGTTTTATGTAGATTTTGAGATTTTCATCACCATAAAAAGACAAAATGATCCTTTTAAGAGAGTTTTAGCTCATCATGCAAAAAATATTACATAAATAAGATTGGACATACATCATCTAAAGTGAATATTTGAAACATACAACCTCAGATTCTGCACATTAGCATTGAACCGGAAAGAACATCTTGAAAACCAACGATAAGTAACTAAGTAAACAAGTAGAAAGTAGATAAAAGCATAATATATAAATACCATTGAAAGGATGAAATGAAAATCAATTACACTTCTTTTATGTGGATTGCTTTACTGCTTGTATTGTTCATTGATTACTATTGGTATTACTCCTACCGGTTGACCACCTTCTCAAAGCACACGCTGCTATATTTCTACCAAACAAGAAGCTAAACCTTGTACGTAACAAAGACACGCGAACATTACCCCTAGCAGGTGCCTGAGCTGAAGAAACATCAGTCTCCACTACTAGAAAATCCATGGCATCCTCTTGAGCTCCACCCGCTTCACTAGCACTTACGTCGACAGCCTGAATCTCATCACCGTCCAAATTAATGATCAACGACTCCCTCTTTTCCCTCAGCCACTCAACAACATCCCGAGTCACATCCTTACACTTCTTAACCTTAATCTTCACCAAATTAGGGCACCCCCAAGCCAATGCCTCCAATCCATTATCTGAAATGGGGCAACTCTTGATGCAAAACTTCTTCAAAGCTGCGCATTTTGAAGCAATGCACGACATCTCCACATCCCCAATAGTCTCGCTACTACAAAGCGCAACCCTCTCCAAATTCCGGCAATTAGAAGCAACCACCTCCAAACTCGAGGTAGTAGGATTAATACCAATCAACACAAGCTCCTGCAAATTAGCGCAATTCTTCCCTAAAGCAGTCAACCCCTCATCCCCAATTTTATTAGTCCTCCACCCATCAATGTGAACCTTCCTCAAAAACTTACACCGCTCTGCCACCGAAATAATCCCTAAATTAGTACATTCAAGGGTCTTAACAAGATGCAAAATCTTCAAACTAGCACAGTTCGAAATAGCAGACAACCCAAAGTCAGTAACTTGAATCCTCTCAAGATGAATTTCAACCAACCCATTAAAATTACTGCTATTATTATCATTATAATTGTAATTATAACTTGATTTATTATTATTGGTATTCATATCATTTGCCATCATTTCCAAAACCCTATCCCATTCCCCCAAACATCGAATCAACTTCAAAGTCTTGAGATTTTTGGACCCAACAATCAACGGCCCAAACAACTGCCCGTTATAGAGCTCTTTCAAGCAGATACTCTTCAATGACTTTGCAGCGAGGCCCGGCCCGATAAGCTCCAAGGAGGCGTCAGCGTAGCCGTCGTTGTAAATCCCACGGAGGCGCTTGATTGAGATTTCTTCTAGCAAAACGCAGTGTTCAAAGACGGCGTTGAGGCCCTTAGCCCCGAAAACGCAGGACCCACATGAGAGTTTTTTTTGAGGGACTTGTAGTTTTGAGCAAAGGCGGCGATCCCGAGGTTGGTGAGCTCGCGGCATCCCCGGAGTTTTAGGCGAGTGAGATTCCGGCACCGGAGGGAGACGAGGACAAGGTAGTCATCGCTAATGCTGCTGGATCAACGGTCGCAACGGAGTGCAAGCTTTGTAACCGAGTCGAATCGGGTGAAGAGGATGGGCAGGTGAATCGAGATCTCCGAGATGGCATTGAGGGAGAGGCGGAACCGACTTTGACCTTCGACGTGGAATTACCGCTTGCACACGAGGGAGCAATGCTTGCGGTCGCCGGAGGAGAGAGACTGGAAGATGTGGGCCAGGCATTCGTCTGGTATTTCTGATGTGGGGTCAGGGAAAATGGCATCGGTGGCTGTGGTGGATCCGTCCGGGTGTTGTGAGAAAGGAATAGGAGGTGGAGGAGGAGTTATGTGGGACATGGAGGTTGATTTCTTGCGGGTAGAGGCGGTGAAACGAGTTGTGAAGGAGAAGGAACGAGAGATTGGCCCATCCAGAGTGGCGGTCGGTGTTCACGCGCCGTTGTAGGAGGTAGTGGAATGAAAGGAGGATTTTGAGAGGACATACAAACGAGGGAGGAAGAGCCATTAAAATTTCTTCAGATGATGTGCAGTTGAAGTTGTAATAATCATTCTTTGTTTTTTTTTTGGTTGGAAGTGAGGTTTAATAAATAAAAGGAAAAGGAAAAGGGGAAGAAAAAAGAAAATAGATCACGAGAGGGACTGATGAAGACAAATAAATGGGGTCATTACTCATTGGTGGTGGTATGGGCCGTGTTATGCTGTGCTATGTGCCTATGTCGTATAGTATCATCTTTTTTTCTGAAAATGTAGTCTCATGCTTTAGCATGTTTCACGGGTTCAGACTCAAAAATCGGGTCCAACAAATCTTCTCATTTGTCAAGTCGGGCTGACGAGATGAGCCACTTTGATTATTAGCTCTAGCTTGTGTCTCATTTTTAATAGAGTATAACAAAACTATATTAAGGTTGGACGTGATGAATTCAACTATCTGTTCCTCTAAGTTCTATTTGAAAATCAAAATTCTATTTATTATTTACAAACTTTAATTTAGTTTATCGTGCTATCACTTTCAAAGAAATTGGGTTTGAATTCACTTTTGTTTCTTAATTATTTTCACAACAGTAGACAGACCAGATAAGTTCTAATCATTCTATTTTTGCAACAATATGTTCTTTTGAATAAATAAATAAATAAAACGGAACTTTTGCCATTATACGTTGGTCCAATAATTCATAAATCAATAATGAGCTCATTAGTCTCCGCCCAATCTAATGAGACTCCACTCAGTCCCCACCCACCCAAATAAAGCCTATATAGATCTAGCTTGGGCCAATTTGTGAAATTCCAAGCCTAGTAAGACTCATGGCCTATAGGAATTTTCAGCTCCAATTTTATATTAAGATTTTTTACTTTCTCAACAATAACTCAATGACAACATTATCCACTTATCCCAAACACTTGTTTGCCAAATACCTTCTCAAATTCTTTTTAATCGTGTATGTTAACTAATTTAGTTAAATTAAATTTTATGGTATTAAAAGTATGAGATAAAAAAAAAATCTTATCCACGCTCAGCCGATCAAAGGACAAATTAATACAATAGTGAATGTAAAATTTGACATCATAAATAGTACACCATGATATTTGTACAACCTACCAATAAAGTGTACAGTTACACATTACATGGTCTTGATTTAATTGTCTTAGTAATGGTTCAAATCACATTACGAACGTGATGATTAGCTAAGAACATTGAGAATATAGAACAAAGCATAATGAATAAACGACATAGCACAGAGTATAATAGTACTCCGTAAAACAAGAAATTAAAATGATAAAAAGAGGTAGAGTTGGTAATCTGGCGTATCCTTGCACTGGGTTCCGCGGAGTCGTATGGTATGATTTTGTATTTGGATTACAGAGGAGCATAAGACACGAAGAAAAGCCGATTGTTTACAATATTTTAGAGAAAGTCAACAGTAAATGTGCAGAATTTCCTACCACCCAGACATTTGGACCATTCTAATGGCTTCTACGTTTGTTGTATACATAGTAAACTGACTAGCAACTTTTACTTCTGTTCTTTAGTACATGTCTCTTTAGCAATCTCTTTGGTTCCGAAGTATCAATACTTACGTAAATAACAATAGTTATAGTGCTGTTCTCAAGTACATGTCTTCTAGTACGTCTGGCTGTTTTACAGCAGTTTTGTGATATAGACACCACCTTTTCATCGTTGGTTTAACATCCCTCAATTTCCTTGTTCCAGTTTTCCACCCGGTGAGGCTTATTGCTATTCTCCAAATCATCATAAAGTATTGCCATTCTCGCACGATTAGAGCAAGTTAATGGGTTGATTGGTAATTCTTCCATTTTGGAACATTTCTTCCCATTCTCCCATCATATACCTATTATCCAACCTTCCCATGATTAGGTTACGTCCTTACCCTTTGTTAGACCAAGTAAAACGTAGTCTCGAGAAAGTGACTTCAACCAGAGCTGTTAAGATTATAATTCATCCAACCTCTGATCAGTAGATTCGTTTAATTTAGTGATATTAACAATTGAAAAAGCTTAAGGTTTATTAGCACGACTGAGGATAATTCTACATTTCTACTGCACGGGCAAAGAGTACGATATTCCAAATGTTAGGTCATCTGTAATCCAAAGCCTAACTGAACAATGATGGTGGATTTATAAGGCTTTAACTTGATATCTTACTGTTGTGTTGGAATAGCTACCTTACTAATTGATACTTTTTATATTAATTTATTTTCGTAAAATAAATACACAAATTTTCAAGAACCCAAAAATTTATATGTGTTTAGACCTGTGCATTAGTCGGGTTAGGGCCGTGATGGGTCATAAGCAAAACAGGCCGGGTCAAAGAAGATCCAGAACGGGCCGTCCAAAGAGTTAGTTTTTATTTATAGAGGGTGATAGTTTACATGTATTACCTACAATCTTTGGTAGTGAATCATCGACAAGTAAGTGAAAATAATTCATTACCTAATAGTGTTCAAAAGTTTTGAAGACTATTAACTCATTATTGATCCGACTTGACCCATTAAAGACCCAATAAAACATGACTCTTTAAGAGATCGACCCATAAATCCATTATTAATTAGACTATTTTATAAACGGGCCGATCAAGGATGTTTAACGGGCCTCACTCATTGGAACAAGTCGATAGGTATATATATGCAATTATGTACGCATGGCTCGGTGTGTTCAAGACGTGACTGATACATTCTGGTTGGCTGGTTGCAATTTGCAACCTACACATTTTCCTACAAGCCTAAAGTCTCAAAAGTTGAAATAACCCTTCGTACTATCGTACCCAAACAATAATTACTTGAGCTAGCTGTGCTAGGCTCAATAACTAAAGTTCCCCACGGCACAAGAGAAATGTGGAGTATGGGTTGAAACCCTGACCTTATTTCAAGGTGGAACCGTGGAAGGTGTCTTTGGTCCCAATTTATGGAAGCTTATGACTTATGAGCAATTATGAAGCATAGATAAGCGGAAGACAGATTGATGGATGTATTCTTAGGTTCTGTATTTCTGAGACTGTGGCAAAGATTTATGACAGGAGAGAATGTGCCATGCAACTTTCGTGCCTTCATTCAATTCTCTAGATGTGCTGCGCCACTGCCAACATACGGATTATTTCAGATTTAGGTATATTTGAAATGAGAATGCGATGGGTTTCATGAAATGCCTGCCTCTATTTTGGATAGAAATCAAGCATCCAACTGACATAACCCAATTTTTTACTCCAATCCTTTCTCTTTCGTGATAAATTTTAAGTGATTTGTAATTAAGTACTTCATAGAATTATCATTTATTAATAAAAAAATCTTGCCCTATACATATAAATTGTTTATTTGATATGGCACACATTGATTAGATTATACTATTGTTGATACAAGGATGGGCCCAACTTAAGTAGATTGAATATATGAAAATATTATAAATAAATAATCTTAGTAAATAAATAATATTGTAATTAAATAAGTAAATACACTTTTTACTTAATAACACAGTTTTGTTTATAAATTCTTCTTAAATACTTATTGAATATTTAAAATGATATTTATAAATACATACAAAAATATAGAGTATTACAACATAATAGAGAGAAACCCAAATACAAAATTTTTTTATACCATTTACAAATCAATATTTTATTTTATACAAATATGAAAAAAGGGGATCCCACAGTATTAAAAAATAAATCATGACAAAGTTATAATTATTTATAAAAATGTCAAGTGTGATTTGCCCACAAATAGTTAACTCAACTTTCTCCCTGAAGTAAATTCATGCAAAGTCCATATGGTGTTGTGTCATGGATTCATGGTCTAGTAGTGAAATTGAAAATCTCTCATTTCCTCAACAAAAATAAATCACTTTCTCTAATTATCCTCCTCACATATTATAATAAATCACTATTAGAGAAGTCAAAAACATCTTAGTCTAATATCTCATAACAGATTATTGAAAAATTTGAACACGCAATGAGGTAATTTTCAAATACAGACACCAAAAATTTGGACTTTTGACCCAACTAGTTTGGACTTGAAAGGAAAATTTACAACAAAAGCAAGGTGTAGGGCTACAGTAAAGAACAAAAAGGAGATAAAAACAGACAAGAAAGCCAAAAACAGAGGAAAAGACAATGTTGATAAAAACCCTCGGATAAAACAGTCTCACCCTCTTACTTAAATTTTTCAGGGCCCCCTCCTCCTCCTATCTCTCTCTCTCTCTGCATTTCATCAGTAATGGATACCCTCCTGTGCAATCTGCTTGCTCACATAAAGACCAATTCTCCAACTCTCAAACACACACAACACCACCAACAAAATGACCACCTTAGAGACAGAGCAAGAACAACCACCTCTTTCTCATAACTCCTCCCTTTTACTTGATTGTTTATTATGTGAAGAAAAATGTTGGGATTATGAAGAAGAACATGATGATGCATTTGAGTCATCAAACTTATCCCCTTTTCTTGATTCTTCATCTTCTTCTTCTATTTGTCGTGAAGATGATGAAGAAAAGCTAAATGCTCTGTTTTCCAAGGAGGGAAAGACCTATTGTAATGAGTGTGATTTAGGTGTTAATATGCCATTAATGGAAGCTAGAAGAGAGGCTTTGGAGTGGATGACTAGAGCTAATTTTCACCATAATTTCTCTAAAATTACACTTGTTTTAGGTGTTAATTACTTTGATAGGTTTATGTTAAGTTTTGGGTTTCAAAGAGAGATGCCTTGGATGATCCATCTTGCTGCTATTGCTTGTCTTTCTTTGGCTTCCAAGTTTGAAGAAACCTGTGTTCCTTCTCTCTTAGTTTTCCAAGTAAGTCTCTTAATTAGCAACCCTTTACATTTCGTTTGGAGAAAGATATAGTATGTTCTCATTTTCTTACAATTTGTTTGTGATTGGTGAAGGTAGAGCATACCCAAATATTTGAAGCAAAGGTAATTCAGAAAATGGAGCTCTTAGTGCTTTCAACACTTGATTGGAAAATGAATGCGGTGACCCCACTGTCATACATTGGACATTTAATAGGGAAGCTCAAGTTAAAAGCCCATTTTCATTGGAAAATTTTAGCCAGATGTGAAAGCCTAATTCTCTCTGCCATCCTTGGTAAGCACTCAGCATCAATCTTGATCTATTACAGTACTACATTATAGGCACAACTGCACAAACACCTAAATTTCTTATATTATATGGGGATTGGGAGAGCAATTCAATAGATTTTCTCCGTTAGTTGTTTCATCAGGATGATTTTTTTAATTCATACATGATATTTAAATGATAATATCATTTATGTATATTGTTATATAATTATTGTTATATCAGATAGATATATCAGGTATAGATTCGATCTTGTATATATATATACAGAAAATTACGAAAATGGGTAAGGATTAGGACTTCTCCACTATCTCTTCATTGCATATTTGTCTTATATCAACCTTTTTTTCCGTATAAAAGATATTTATAATACTTCGTATACCATAATTGTCTATACTAGCTCCAAACCTTAGACAGAGTACGGAGTACTACAGCTAACATTCGTACTCTTTTGTCTTTAACATATGTGTGCATAACTTTAACCTTTATTTACTTGGAAAGGGAGTACTAACTACTGCAATTCTTGCATGTATCATATGTATGTGCAGATGCCAGGTTTTTGTGCTATGTTCCATCTGTCTTGGCAGCAGCAAGTATGGTACAAACTCTGAAAGAAATTGGACTATGGAGCACTCTGGAACACCAAAATGATATCATGTATACCTTAACACTTGACAAGGTTTGCATTAATCATACCCAAAAGACCCCTAGTTTTCAACTTTTTTCTTTCAAGAAAGAACTCTTGTTAACAAGAAGTTTCTCTAATTGTTGACAGGGCAAGGTAGAAGAGTGCTACAATTTCATCCAAGAATTATCAAGCAATGAGAAAGCAAACAAGAGAAATTGTCAAAATTTATATGAGCAAAATGTTCTCGATATAGTTTCTAGTGAGAGCTCTAATAAGGACTCATCATCAATCTCTTTGATGCCATCGTCTGAACCTCTACCTAAGAAGTGTAGGACAATGGGTCCCCCTTGTTTTGGGTAGCTTTGCACATGTCTAATTATAACTTCAGTTTCTTGGAACTTCCGTATGTAGGACAGTCTTAAACCTACTTGGAGATTTTATATTGCGTAGGAGATCTTTTGATCAAGTGAGTGTATGTTTATTAAATAGCTGGACACTTCTCTAAGACATATCCTTTATGTTATAAGAAAATGATACTAGCCTACTTCAAATATTGCTGCACGAGTAGTATTATAGAGAGCAATGGTCACTTCAATCCGAAACAAGGCAGGTTTAATACAATATCACTTTACTTTATAACATATCAGTTTGAAATTTCAAAAGTTGTATAATGAACTTAAAATTGGTTAAGGAACTAAAATGATAAAACCAAATATGAGGTCATATAGTACAAACAACATTCTTTCATGTTTTCATAATCAATCACTCCAAGCTCACTGAGGAATTTCGTTCATACATAATGTTCCAAGTTAATTACATCTTTACAATTTGCAAGTATGTAAGGTATAAAATAACTGACCAGTAAAGCTTTGTATTTGTGACTTTGTGAGATCGGTATCACTGTATCAGCAATCCAAGTCTCCAACTTTCTACAACTCAATTTTAAAAGAAAGTCCAGCATATTTCAGATATGAGCAACAATACTCCAACTCTCTTGTGTTCATATTTTCAGGTCTGAGAAAGTCGCTATTTAAGAAAGTCGATGTTTGAGACAACAATTTAATACCGAACCTAAATTCCAGGGTTAATTTTTGAAATAGTTTATTTTGAAGGTTATTGTTCAATTTTTTAAAAAAAAAAGTCAAAAATTAAGAATGTGCAGGCAGTATGCTGTAACCACATGACAAAATTCTTGAAAATTAGGTAGGGATAGACAGTCAGCAAGATCAAGAGAAATTCTTTCTTCATTCTGTGAGTGAACCTCTAAAAAAAACATCAGTTTTGAGAAGCATGCCATGTGATTGCAATACATTGAGTTTTTTGCTTACAGGATCCAAACCGTTCATATAAGATGATATATATGAGGACTGTAGCTTACACAGGATAAGGCCATTAAATGAATTAAGAGCTTCAAAGGCTCAAGAACAGCAAAAATTAAGAAATCTCAGACATACCTCCACTTGTATTATGTACTAGGAAAGACATTGGAATAGCATGTAATGAGACATCAGGGCTCAACCCAACAATAGTCAGTAGTTGATAGTCTAGCCACTGTAACACGGGATTCCACTGAAAGGCGAATCTGAAGCATCCGAGAACCTTTGTCTTGGAGATTCGGCTGCAACATCAAAATCCACGTTATCAATGGTTTTTCTCTTGAGTGTGTCCAACTTTAAACCATCCTCTGGCTTTTCAGTTGGTGGCGCCACATGCTTCTGAGCCAACGCTTGAGCTTCCTCTATCACTGATGTATTGTCATCCAAAGCATACAAAATTCTCTGTATAGCTTCAACAACCTGAAATGACCATCAATAAGGCACTTAGTGTCTTGGTTGTTTGACTGTAGATAAAGCACGAATTTATATGAAATAAGGAAGATTGTCTCAAAAGAAGTTGATTTACAGGTATATGTTCAAGCTCAGGAACTTGGCACATTATCTCGATGTCTCTTAACTTTGCAAAGTAGTAATCCCTTTCCTTTTCCAGACTATCAACATATAGCTTCAACTCAGTGATCTGCAAAATAACTGATCGGAATATCAATTCTAAAGAGGTAAAGGACTCTGTTATAGACCCTAAGATTATAACAAACGGCAGTACCTCATCATCATATGCAACCCCTTCGTTGGATACGGGTTGAGGATCTTTGGCAGGTACATTTTCAGCATGCACAGAAGAGACCTCAGTCTTTCCATAGCTTTGACTAGGATGAGACTTGGTTGCTACTGTTGAAGACTTGGTCGAAACATGTGAGGCGGCAGTTTTCTTGCCAGTTTCCTTTCCTCCCTTACAAGCCTCTCTCCTTTCCGTAGGATTGTAACTAACCCGAAAACAAAGAGGGTAATATGAGAAATAAACAGAAACTAGCTAAAATTATTGCTGAAACTTAGGACATTAGACTAGGTGCTGCCAAAAATAAATATATACATAATACATGTACAGAGAGCTAGTTGTCCAAAAGACCAATTGCCACCTCGATATCGCAAATGCCATGAAGGTGAAAAGTAAATGATACTATAACTAAATAACTGATGTACGGATTAATTTATAATGCAGATTATTAGTACATGCCAAGTATTAAAGGAAATACTCAAAAGGTTTGGAAAATGGTGTCAGGTGTCACAAGCTATGGCCATGATGAGGAATAGTGAAATATGAAAAACTGATGTTTAAAACAAGAAAAAGTAAAGATTTGCAAATAGAAAACACCAACAATCACACATTTTGAGCTAGCAAATTTCTTTTCCTCCCTTACAGGCTTCTTTCCTACACACGGTAGTGTAACTAACCCAAAAAGGGTCAGCATAAGAGGTTTATAGAAAGAACTGTATAATTTACAGTGCAATCAGAACTCCAGTTTTCAAGAGGTTAGTCTTGGTACTTCAAAAATGAATAGGCTTCTCAGTGACGATTAAGTGCTTATAACAATGTTCAGAGAAGAGAGTGACGAGACTAACTCCCATCCTGATATCCTTATTGCCATGAGCCCATGAAAGCAAAGTTAAATACGATATATGTTGATGAAATTCCAATTCAAATCATTTGTACATGAATAGTATTCAAGAAATTCTGATGAAGACATCATCAATAGCTACTAAGAATAACTCAAAGCCAATGCAATGTGAGCTGTGCTAGACAAAAAAGAAAGTTACGGAAAAAGAAATCATCGTCAATGCATACCTCCTGCCTCAAATAATCCTGATTTCACTTACAGTAAAGCAGCACTAAGACGCGGATGGTTTAATGATAACCAGAACTAGGACCTTAGAGTACCTTTAGTTCAAAATAATATGCCTTATTTGACAATTTTTATATACATTCAACGGCAAACTTCTCACTATATAAATAATAACAATTATTGTGGAACACGAAATGTAGTTGTCATTTAAATAAATATAGGATTTGACAATGAATGGAATCTCGTAAAATGTTACAGATTTCACCGAATTTATTGATAATCGCTTCATAAAATTGCGAAGCGCATCAATAAATCAACCAGCTTCTACCTGACTCTACCAACATATAAATTGCAGATTAATTCAATCAAATACTGGTTCTTAACGCAGCAATTGCCCCTGCGATCATTTGCATGCTCAAAATCACAGTAGATCTATGATAAAACTAGTGCAAAAGTTACTTGTTCGAGGCGCAGTTGTTGACAGAATCACAGTAACGCTTCATCCATTGCAGAAGCTCGAGATTATCCAGTGGCCTTCCCTTTGTAAGCTTATTCACCTCAATGTTCTAATAATCACAAACACATCAACTAGTAATACTAAAAAATCGATGTCAAAACGCCAACATTTCAGGAAAATGATCAAAATTAGGAGAAACCTTGGAGATTTTGAGCTTATTAAAAACATCTTGGAGAACTTTGTAGTTCTGAATCATCTCGTACTCGTTCTTCGCGTCGAAATTCACCTTATGCATCGGAACAATTCCTGGACGCGTCATATCCATCAGCTGACAGTGAACCGCTCCACTGCACGCCTGAAATTTTTCACAAATTGAGAATTTCAGGTTTCAATTGATTTTTTCACGAGTGATTTTCGACGAAATCATAAGAGTTTCAAGAGCTCGTCGCTTTTTCACAAATTGAGAAATTAGGTTACGACTGAACTTTGGACGATAGAATTCCGGAAATCGTTGATTTTTGAGGACAAAAACAAATCAATGAATCGATAACAGAGGATAAGAAAATTGAAGAAGAAGCAAACCTCTTCGACTTTGGAGAGATTGAGTTGGAGAGTGGAGTTAATCCAAGCGAGAATCTCCGATCTGCCAACGAAATACGCAGAATCCATCATTCCTATGTTCGTCGCCATAGCCGACTTATGAGGTTGAAGCGGACCGTTCTCAAAGTTTTGTGCGGAGTGTGAGAATAAAGAGAGAGAGAGATGTTTGAATTCCGAGTATTGGGCGGGACACTGGTGTCCTGGTGTTGATACTGAAAACTGAAAAGGTGACAGGCAGTCAAGGAGTATATATGTATTGGGCTTCCTTAGATGATGATAAGTGTTGTATGACTTTGGGCCTTTTCAATGGGTCGATAAATTTGCTCGGATAAAAGTTAAATGTTATTTTCATTTGTACTTGCTTCTTGTTTGATCATACCAGCATGTTCATTCGATATTCTTTTAACCTGATCGTTCGTTTATTATGAATTCTAAATTCTCACAATGAAGATGAGGTATGTTTTGTTATTCTGAGTTTGGAGCATTTATTTTTAACATTTTTTTTAAAGAAAATTCCAAAAGTAGCCTAAATTAAAACTATTTTGAAAAATAACCCTTACATTTTAACTATTGTACCAACTTAACTTCTTTGCTTAGATATCTATATATTTACTCTTATGCATATACAGATTCTTGAAAATTCAACTAATGTACACTTGAAAGTAAAAAAATTATGTAATTTGAGACATAGTATTCCAATATTACCTGAACACTTTGGTTATTTTGGACAATTTTGGACTCGATTAAGAAACTTATTCATATGCTTACCATGGGTCTTATAGGGTCGTTAGGCTCTAGGAATGATTGGAATAATCTATTTTAATTCTATGCTTACCATGGACTATACCGGGTTCATAGGATCTAAACTCATTTTTAAGGCATTTAGAGAATTAATACAAACTATATTTTTAATTCACAAGCCTTAATAGTAATCTCAAAGTGGTAACTTTTTGTCTACCATGCTTACATAAGACATTGAACTACAAAGTATTAGAATGAGAATTTTGTGTAGGGATAGACGAATGGGACAAGAGACAGGACAAAATGATGCATAGCAAATCACAATGATTTGGGTTAGTAATTAGTAGGCAGGCGACTGATTCGAGTCCATGCGAGTAAGAGCTTAATCTTCATGTATTTTTCTTTTATTTTATTAGAAGAAAATAGGATTGAGATAATGAGTTTCTAACTTTCTATGCAATAACGCACAGCAGTTCAAGAGGCCAGGATAAATAAAAAATATGATTAGTGGCATAACGCCACAGGATCTAATAATCACAATGACACTTACTGCACAAACAACTCCGCAAAGCAAACCATAGAAGGCAAAAAATCAATCAAACGAAAAGATGAACGAAAGGCAAAAGAAAGAACAAAAAGTCGTACATACAACGTAACTCTTTTAAGTATTATCTCTTAATAATCTACATTGCTTTGGTATGGATCAAGTGAGGTCAGCCATGGCAAATCTAGCTAGGGACCATGAGAAGATGATGGTGGAACTGTTGAAGGAGTAGTTGTTATCCTTTCCAGAACATGAAGAGCTTCTTTCATAGAGGGTCTCTTTTGCGGAACTTGTGAAATACAATTGTACCCTAACTTTAAGCAACTTAACAAAGCCTCCTCTTTACCTTCCAACTCACCCCGAATTGTTGGGTCTGCCATCCGGACCATCCGAGTTCGATCCTCCAACCCGACTGCCAATTCAGCCAAGACGGGCGGCCCATATTCATCCGATATCACAACCTTTCCTGTTAGCAACTCAAGTAGTATCACCCCAAATGAGTAAACATCCCACTTCGGGTTCGGTTTAAGGCTTCGTAATGATTCGGGCGGGTGGTAAGGCGAAACAGACCCAATGGAGCTTGGACTCGGGCTTGGAGTGGCTCCCACTGAATAGTCTTGGAAGCTGTCCTTTGAGGCTGTGGATCTTTTGCTACCAAAATGACGGGTCGATCCGCCGGGTATAAACCCGAATTTACCCAGCGACAGTCTTTCAAGGCCAAAATCACTAATCTTGGGCTCCATGCCAGCGTCCAGGAGTATGTTATTGGGCTTAAGGTTGCCATGCACGTGCTTCTTTTCATGGATATAATTTAGCCCACGGGCTATCCCTTTAGCTATTCTGAGCCGAACTCCCCATGGTATGTGGCATGGTGAAGAGCCAGTTTTTCCTGTAAAGAAATGATCCAACATTAGTCCAAATAAAACGCAATTCAACATATAGCTCTAGAAGAACCTAAAAGCTAGCACTCTAGCGGCCTTAGCTTGCTAAATTATAAATCTTGCATTAAATAAAGTCAATGAAGATATGTAGTTTTTAAGTCAACTTGTAACCAACTTTTCCTTTCTTAATGGCGAGTCAAATAATTATACACAAGTAGTTCATATAATTACACGGCTCAACTTAAAGTACCTATAAAATACATGCATGAACGAGGATTCCTAAGATATGACCTTGATAAGTGAAGTATGCTCTGGTAGTCTATTCTCGGGAATATTTCTCATAATAATTGAAATTCTTGGTAGCTTTTTCTATGAGTATCTCGAAGCTAGGTGACTAGTTCTAAGGGTATGCTTGGATTGATAGTAATGAACTAGAAGAGTAATAAAAGTCAAATCAATGAAAAATAAGGTTAGTAAAAGTGGTTTGTAAGGTAAATATAGTATTAGTATATTGATAAAAGGGGAAATAATACCTTCATTTGAGGAGTAATAGATACAAATCACACCCCTAGGGTAGTTATTACCATTATAATAAGGGTAATAATCAATCTTCCAATTCTTTCTTCTTTCTCATACCACAACTATAATATCTTCTTTTCCACCTCATCCCCTTATCACCACATCTATTTATCTTCATTTTTCATTAGTTTGACTTTTATCACCCCATAATCTATCTCCAGCAATCCAAACATGGACTAAGTAACAATAAAATTATAGCCAGAGTACAAAACTATCTATGACCCAAGACTTTCTAATTGCTCTTGATTTTTTTTTCTAATTTTAGAATTTAAGTCGATTATAATAAAAAAAAAAATAAAAGAGCCTAGGCGTAGTACAAGACATAGAGCTCCGGACCTTATGTCCTTATGTACAGGTGTAATGAGCAGCATAATCAAACTAATCCAAATGTAATGCACAATACAATTACTGTACTTCACAAATTCGGGTACTGCATAGCAAATTATTTCGATCAAGTGACCACAAGTATCCTATTTTTGTTATGTTTTGGTTGGAAGAAAATAGAGCAAAGCCCAGACAATCGAACAGAATTGAAGAGACTACAATTAGTATCAAACCAAAGTGCATGCACAGTATATGTAAAAGAAAAAAAACCCTAAGGACCACTCTATTAAATATTAATATCATTTGTTCGCAATTGTAACTTCTCCAATACTTTGATAATGAAGTCAAAATTGACATGACGTACCAACGCAAAAATGAAATATAACAATAAAAACAAATACTACAATTAACTAAGCCCCCCAAAATGTGCCAATGAAGAGTGAACCTAAAAACAGAAAATGTACTGAAACCAGTGAAGTTTGTAGATAAAAATGATAAATGTAAGTTATGGCACCAAATAAAATAGGCAGGAAACTCATAGTACGTGAGAGTTGACACTTGGAATCGGAAGATAAAAGAGGGAGTGAGCAATGACACATTTAAGTTGAGTGTTGTGAGGAGTGCATTAAAAATCGTGAAAGGCTTCCGTTACAACTACTCCACCACCCCTTGTTTGTTGTTTCCACCCTCGAATCTATTGCCAGTGGCCCGGCTTTCCCCACTTTTCCAAAGACCTGTATGGAGTACCCCGTATTTTATTTGTTAATTAATTGTTTGGGTCCAAGGGGAATTAGCTTTCAGTTTTAACTATTTCAAGGAAATGACCTCTACGGCTCTACCCTTAATTTTATAGTCCCCTCATCACTCTATCATCGACATTTTATTTAATTCATTCCAAACGTTTCACTCTATGACCAACATTTATTCTACGTATCGGAGAAAATATCGGAATTGTCCTCCCCTCCTCGACAATGGCTAGACCGCTTACCCTTTAGAAGCATCTTTTCTGGTTCTGTAATGTAGTGCTTATAAAGGTCAATATTGACTTTTTGGTTGATATAAGTTCTCACTCAGGCAGTCAGGCCTCTACAACTCACATCTAGAATTACGAGTCAAGCACATTTGCTCATGATTGAGCGACCAAGCTAATATACGGAGTGGAGGACAAGTCTGTGCCCCATACTCCTAGAGCCAAACTTAGTTAGGGCCATACAAATATACAAGAGACGAACACCTACGCTATTAAAGTCTAGACTCCAAAACACACATGAGGACAACAGCAGATACACCCAGAGATGATTTGAAACAACATACAGCATATGTTCAAAACACTTAAAAGCCACAGGCCCATTACAATGACAAAATAAAGCATAAAACAAATATTAACACTGTATTTAAAGTCAATATAATAGACAACGTGTGACCCAACCAAAATATTGATCTTAAAACCACATTATTCCACTAAATTTTTAACTTCTTAACTGGAAAAGAATCCAAAAAGTTTTAAATTATGATTAACAGCGAATTCAACTGAATTCCATAACAACATACATAATTACATACATCATAAGACTTATTCGGTAGCTATATCTATGATTTACTTGGCTATTATTACTTAAATTAAGTCTCAGATTGAAAGTTCCAGTCCATTTTAATTTGCAAGGTATACAACACAAGAAATCAAAATTATGTTTGGGATTGTGGACAATTTATTGTTCAAGTTATTGACTTTCTAGTTATTTCAATCCACTTCACAATGCTCAGATGGTGCAATGAAAATCTTCAATCAAATGTTGTTCATTTTTTGATAATTTTGCAAGAACTAACAAATTCACTACTTAAGGGAAAAAAGAAAAAAAAAACTGAGAAATAGTTCCTATATTTACAAGTAACACTATACTTTGATCAGTAAATTTTAGATCCCAAATTATAATTTGACCTATACTTTAGTAGTAAAAGAAAAACATCCGAAGAGAATATAGAAGCTAAATTTATTACTCATATCATGCATTTATTCAGCACAGTAAAATTAATTTAGCAACCATGCATGACGCATTACCCAAGAAAAAAGAAAAGAAATGAGAACAGAAAACAAGACAAGAAGTAGAAGAAAAGTAAAGTCAAAACGTAGGCAAGACAGAGAGAAAAGTTGGGAAAAAAAGGGACTCACTGTAACGGGCGTTGGCAAAACTACCATTGGAAACATACTCGTAGATTATCAACTTCTCATCGGACCCCCAGTAAAACCCGCGAACCTTAACCAAATTCGGGTGAACCAACTTCGCGATGGCTCGAACATGCCCCTCAAAATCCTTCAACTTCTCTACGCTGTTCGATTCCCCGACTCTCCTAACTGCCAAAACGGTGCCGTCTTCTAGAACTGCCTTGTACATTATGCTTGTACCACTTGCTCCTAATATATAGGCTGACGCTTTTAGTAGCGTCTCTAGCTCCAGCTCTCTCTCTCCTCCACCACCTCCATCTACTGTTACTAGCTGCCCTTGTTGCTGCTGTTGATGCCTTAGCTCCCTGTTTTTGTCCTCTGAGCCACATTCCATATCGGTTTCGTCTTCGTCGTCATCATCGTCGTCGTCGTTTTTACCTTTCCTAAGACACGACCACTTGGCTATTCCTCTGGACTCCGATGATGATGATGAACTTGATGACAAATAATTCTCTCTTCTCGCTGCGCCTGCTGCTACAGCCGAAGCTGGACTTCTATTGTTCAGAGTTTTGACTTTGTTAGTAGCATTTGTGTTAGTTTTTCTTTTACAAGCGTAGAGAAAAACCATAGCAAGGATAGCAATCCCTGTTAAGTCCCCAACCACAATGGCGGCGATTATATGAGGCCGAAGCCCATGATCCTTCTTTGGTGATCCATTTTGCTGATTTGGGCCCCCGTCTGGAGAGCTGGCGAATGTCTTGGGTATGGCGGCGAAGGCGGGTGGTGGAATGGGCTGACCAGTGGCCGGAGGGAGACTAGTTGGGCTTGATGGAATTGGGCATGGGTTGTTTGAAGGGGCCCCACAAAGATCCGGATTCCCGGTGAAGGATTCTCTTCCCTGAGAGAGAAACACTTGGGAATCCGGAATCTCACCGGTTAGATTATTAAAAGAAAAATCTAGAGTTGCATTTGCTGGTATTCCGATACCGAATACCGGGGAAATTTCGCCGGATATCCGGTTATGGGAAAGGTTAAAGTTCTGGATTTGTTCACCCCCTAAATCAATGGGTAGCGAACCGTTTAATAAATTGGAGGATAAATCCAAGAACTGGACCTGATCAAACCCACCCGGAACACTCCCGGAAAAGTAGTTCCCTCTCAACGACACAGAGCTAAGATTCCTTAAAGTCCCAACATTCCTCGGAATATTCCCAGCGAGGGCATTTTCGGAAACGTCAAGGACTTCCAAATTTCGTAACCCTCCAATGGAATCCAGGAGAACTCCGGAGATCAGATTATTCGACAAGTCAAGGACACGAAGGTCGGGTAGACTGAAGAGTGAGTCGGGTATTGAGCCGTTTAGAGAGTTGGAGGACAGATTAAGGGTTTGGAGGCGATCAAGGAGGCCGAGATCAACAGGTAAGGAGGCTAAAAGTTGACACCCAGGAAGGGACACTCCTACAACTCTGGGAGCATCACCCTGACTTAAGACGGTAGCATTAGGAGAAGTACAGGTGACCCCACGCCATTGGCAGGGCGTGTCGTCGTAAAAGTCCCACGTCTCTAAGACGTTCAAAGGGTCTTCCAAGACGGAGTACTTGAAAGAAAGGAGGAGAACACCATCAGAATTAAGACTGGAGGAGAAGTGTACGGCAGTGGAGAATAAAATGGAGAGTAGTGGTAGTATGGCTGAGATGATTGATGTTGCCCTCATCTCATCTTCTTCTGTTAGACATGTAATCAATTGATCCACATCCTAGAGGTTATAGACTAAGTTACACAGAGTAAACAAAAGATAGGAAAATTGTAAAGAATACTTGTTAAAATAATACGGAGTATTCAAGGGAGTAAGGGAAGTGAGATATATTATGGGATGGCCGGAGAGAGCATGTGATAGGAATTTGTGATTGTGAAGGAAAAGCACCAAACAGCTCACACTAGTTAACCACACTCAAACTTACTTGCATTTTTCCATTATAAAAGTAATTTACGTATAATTGTTTATTGTTTATTTATATCTAGGAGAATTGCTTAGCTTTCTTCGATCTCCATGAGACCAATCTCTTATCTCCCCCACGTTGCTGAAAAGGGGGTATGTGATAAATTTAATATATAGTCCCTACACTTTTTGAATTGGTGCGACTGTAAAGAGAGAAAAATGATAATATCATTCTTACTGCTACCATCACTGTGCAACTCATTTTAGCTTGAGAGGTGAGGCTTGCGGTGGACTTCACAACAGTGGGGATAAATGCTGTAAATGCTGCTTTAAACTTTGGTCCCTTTGATATTATTTGTTATTGCATGATTATTATTGTTTCTATCACTTATATTTAACATAAAATTATAATCTCACCAAAAGTTTGGTGAGATCGCTAACTTATATCTAAGCTCCGTGCATTTATTGCCTTTCATACTTCCAGCCTTCCACGCTCTCATTCTCCAGTAGTTTGCTATTCAAAAAAAAAAAAAAAAAATTTAATAATTCATATCGGTTTTCATATATGGTTTTATATCCCAGTTTTTGGTTACATGTGTTAGATTTTGGACAATTATTCATTTATTTTTTATATGGCTTTACACACACTTATTACATATGCATTGGTTTTTATCTCTTAATTATAAATTAGTTTATATCGTCTTTATCTCAATCACTCTGTATTAGAAAGTTTTTAGTTTCAGATATTAAGATTTATATCTCAGATTTTGTGCATTTACATCTCAGTTTTTTAATTTCATTTTTAACCAAGGTTTCAACATTATGATTCAGCTTTTTAGATTGTATATCTCAGCTTTTCATGATTGATATTAAAAGGAAAATTATTTTAATAAAATGGACCAATGAGGATGACAACATAAAATGGTAAAAGTAACACTTTATGTGAAAAAAGAAAAAAAAAAAGAAAAAGAAAAGACATACTCCGTAAACTCTCAAGTATAGGGCATATCAATACGGCATGATAAGAAGCACACTGATTTATGCATGGTTTAATAATGAGAGGGTTGCAAACTAGATATGAATGATAAGATAATCATATAAAATTAGCTGTAGTAGCATGAGTAGTATAATTTATTGATGTTTGTATGTTTTATACCATCAGTAAGTTTCTTGCATATAGCATCTAATATGGACGTTGTGGTCGGATCTAATAAGTTGTTCACATGCTGGGGAAGGAACTGCACTAATTTGGTTAGTCAATGTTAGTTTATCTCATTAGTTCGTACAATTAGTCTTACTTGACGAATATAGGATTCAAGTACCGATTAACAAGTATAATTGTAATTAATTAATAAGTAGAAAGACTCACTGGTTCATTTCAAAAACAAGATATGAAGTTACAGAGTATTTACTATTTAGACTCCGTTTAGTAGGATGTAAAATGTTTTCCCTAAAAACTATTTTCTCATTTTACATTGTTTGGTTTGGTTTAAAATATAGGATGTAAAACTTATAATGTAAATTCATTTTACACTCTATTGAAAACATTTTCCTTCAAAATTGGGAGTAAAATAATTTTACATCCATTCATTCCAAAAAAAATATCAACTAACAAACAACTCACGCATTACCAACTCATTCATAAAGCTGGGCACAGGTCGTACCATGCCCGTCATGGACCGTGTCAGCTCATGCCTGACCTCTTGTCATGTTGTGCCATGCCTAATTATGGTGGTGTCGTGCTGTGTCGTGCTGTGTCGTGATACCTTTCCCTAAAACTCGACCAATGATCTAGCACGATCTACGTTCTAGGTGTACCATGTCGTGCTTCATACTGACCTAATTTTTTAACAAAAAATAATAATAAAGTATATAGTAGAATTGAAAAATAATTTAGATAATATAAATTATATTATAAGAATATAATAATATTAAAAATAATTATAATATTAATTATAGTAGTAATAATAATATTACTACTAATAATAGTATTAAATAATACTAAATAATAATGTGTTTTGGGCCGTGCTTCGTGTCAAATTGGCGCGCTGCTCGTGTACTAGTGCCAAAATTTTTGCTGTCATCCGCAGCGTGTGGTGTCGTGTCATGCCATGATAGTGCTCATGTCATAATGTGCCAAAAGTGTGTCTGCCCGACCTGCGTGCCGGCCCGGCCCATGCTTAGCTCTATTCACATATTCTTTATTTCTCATCGTCTCGGTAACACCTCTCTCTGCTCCACATTTTCTCTCTATTAAAATTTGAGGTAAAAATCCACAATTTCTTTTCATCTTCTTTGAATTTCATCAATTAAGAATTTTTTTTTTCGAATCTCATGTCTTGATTATTAAATTATCATACTATATCAAGAATTTGAATAAATTTTATCCATTTTAGTCGAAAATAAAAAAAATAACATATATTTCTCCCTGATTCGATTAAACCATGAAAGTTTCTCATGCCATGAAATGTGGGCAATCAACAATTTATTTGAAATTAGAGTAGAATTTTTCTTTTTGTTATTGTTTAAAATGTAAAAGTACAAATTATTACATTACAACCGGTTGATTGGTTTACCTTTTTGATTGCGAATATATTTACCTATTTGGTTGATTTGGTTATTCGATTGCGAATACTCCTTTATAATTAGCTTAAGGTCTTTTTATAATGTTGAACCAAATTTTTTAGGGATTTATGGTTTTATGGAGATATTCTGTATAATGTAATATATTATTAATAGATTAGAGAAATATATTGTAGAATTTATAAAAAAAAATATTTCTTATAACATAACAAATTTAGCTAGTAACAAAAAACTAAAAAATACAACGGAAAAAAAAAGTTAAAAAATGACAAGAGAATACAAATAGAAAAGTTAATAAGAGTAATTGATTTTCAGTTCAACCAAACAACGGAAAATGTTTAAATGTAAAATCATTTTTCATGCAACTAAACAACGAAAAAGTTCCATGAAAATGAGTTTTCCATGGAAAACAATTTTTAGTTGAAAACGTTTTACGCCCTACTAAACGGAGCCTTAATGTCCTACTAGTTGTACTACCTGCCTAATAAAAGAGTTTAATTTGCATTTGAAGGCCAACCAAGACAAGCATTACCATCTAATTGTCGATTTATTGCGAAGACTAGAGACAATATTACATTTTCTATTTTATTTCTCCTCAGCCCACTTTCACCAAAGAAGTACCCCACTAAAGCTGATATTCTAATTTGGGAAACTTAATCACGTCTTGAGGTCCAAATTAAACCTATTTTATAGCCTTTAAAAACCCATTACTAGACATGCATTGAATGGTTCTCGAGATATCACCTTGATATGGTTACCATGGGTCTTAAAGGGTTATATTTGGCCATAGGAAATTAGAAGCCATGTACTTAGACTTTAAATACCTATTATTTTAATCAATTTCTAAAATTCCTATATTCCTAAACTCGTATCTAGAACCTTATGGGACCGAATATAAGATGATTAATGGTTTTAAACCTTCTCATATGGTCCTAGAAAGAGTTATATATATTTGTTTCAATTATGAAAATTTTGAAAAAATATATCAAAATAGTGTATAACATTCAAATTTCTGTCATTTTTAGCAATTTGAACTTGGTGAAAGAATACCTTAATAAAATTATAATAGATCTTATATGGTTATATTAGGTCATGAGAGTGATTGAAATCGTCTACATTGATTCTTAACACTCCTTTAAACCAATTTTCAAAATTTATACGATAGTGTCATAAGCTCATTTTTAGGGCCTTTAAAGAGTAAATAAAAGATATTTAAAGGTTTAAAACTCTCTTTGAAACATTGTATAACAATTTTAAGAATTTGATCACTTGAACAATGTTGAATTTGGTGATCGAATAAACACATATATCTGTTATTATGGGTCTAATAAGGTCATATTAGATTTTAAAAATAATTAAAACTAGCTAATTTTACTTTAAGCATCCATTTCAATTGATTAATAAAATTCCTAAAATTAGGCCACGTACATATTCCTTTTCAAAACATTTAGATAAGACATTTGCAATATCATCATTTTAATTTTCCATATTTCCAAATCTAATGTCGTCTTTAAGTTTTACTCAATATAAAATATTACAAAATGCTTAAATATAATATCCACTATATGGACTATATAAGGGTAGAATTAATACTTGTAAATTTGTCTCACTTATTTGATATAGATCTTACTTGAGTAGAATAAAGGTACTTTGTACGTACTTAATTATTATCATCATTCTCTTAAATTTTTTTTTTTTATTATCTTATGATCTTACTATCTGATTCTATCGATCGGTTTTCACCCCATTCTCATCAAATTAAATTAGTATTCCGATCTTTATAACCTTAGCTATAACGCATATCTCAAATTAACTCATGATGATACCAACTTAATAACATAATTAACATTTAAATAGTGAGTCTTAACTAAACTCATATGCACAATATTTTGCTATATAGTAGGAATTTTTCAAAATTTATTAGAATATATTATAAAGAGACCTTTTTTAAATTATATTTCAGCATAAATCTAACATTATAATAATTGTTATTTTACTAGTTTTAAAAGTTATAATAATATATACTTCGTAATTAATTTTTTATATATATAGGAAATATGACATGTTGATTTTTTTAAGTTAAATATTATACATGTCAGATTAGCTTCCCTTTTTAATAATTACATCATTTGAAAAGAAAAATTTATTTTTTTCCTACGTGACACAATGCTCTCTATTTTCTCAAAACTTTCCTCTTTAAAAAATTTAATTAAATTAGAATACTATGTGTAAGCTATAAGATAATAAAATGATCAAATAATATACACTGTACATTATAGTTAAATGAGAGTCCATTTGGTTGACATGGAAAAGGTGTAAGTATTAATTTAGACAATCTAGTCACTAACATAGTTTAATGAATTTTGTTAGAATGTGAAAATTTCCGTTTGAGTTGGTTTGATTACAGTAAAGTTTAAAAAGGTTTCGTCCTAAAATCAGTAGCTAACCGTATAAAACACGACGATCATGCATGGCTTGAAGTTTCACGTTGAGATTCCAATTAACATACAGAAGTTGGCGCAATAATGGTAATAGCATAGTGTTTTTTTTTTTTTTTGGAAGCATACTAGCATATATAGTGTCTAATTACAGACTTAGAGTATGTTACTGATTAATTTCAAACAGTTATTTGATTTTTTTTTTATTTTATTTTGTTAAGTCTTTGGCTTTTTATTTTATGTTGAATGTTTACCTTTGTTGACATAAATAGCATAACTATACTACTTGTACGTGTTGATCGACTATAGTAAGTTGTGACTCAAAATATTTCAATATTCCAATAAGGCAATAAACAATGATGAAATTTTACGAAGTAAACTCAATATATAATAATACTTCATTCTTAATGAGTAGGGACAAATTGAATGATACATTGAACGAAAGAAAAGTGGAATTCTTAGAACATGATGATTATATGTACGTTCCAAGATTTTCGACTTTCTCATAAAAAGATCAGGTAGAGCAACGTACACCAGAATTTATTTTTTTGGAGATATGATATTCATGCATGCATGATCAAATACGTTTAGTTTTTTCAGTAGGGATTTTAATTACTCTCTTCTTAGCTAGAGAATTTTTTTGCTAATATATCAAAGTTCAAGACACTCCATTATTTATTTACCCTAACTGTTCTGATGAACAGATTTTATTATGCATAGTACTACTTACTAAGTGTTATATATGGAGAAAGTGTAATCATATCAGATATATACATGCACCTTGTTGATGATAAAGCAAGAAAACCTAACTCACTTATTGCCTTCGTTTCTTTCCCATGGCCATCATTTGTGAAACTTGTTTGACATTGAATTGGCATAGCGTCTATAGCAAGCTTGCTTCGACTTATTTAATGGTTTTATAACATTCTTTATTCTTTGTATATATATTTATATATGTTAAATATATTATATAGTATATAGTACACTAAAGAGAATATATTCTGCATGTCACGGAAAGCAAAAACTAAAGAAACAAGGGGAAAATGGTAGAATGTATATATCATCAGTCGTCATCCTTCTCGATTTCTTTCCCTAACTATTGCATATGATTAAAGAATCTTCATTATCAGCTTTTCGCCTTAATAATTATTACAATGTATAAGTTTACGTACCTTTTTTCATACAGAAGACCTAAGCTAGATACGAAAACATAGGTCAGTTAATCTTAAGCTATAGTAAGACTAAAATCAATTATCTTAAAGGCGCTTTCCTATAGCAACTTTTAGTTCAATGACCAAAGTAATTTGTTGTACTTTTAAAGGAAGTTTGAATATTTTTTTTTTTTAAAAGAACAGCTTTTTCTAAAAATAATATGCCTAATTAATGAGCTTCTAGCAAAAATTTCCAAATAAGCTTCTCATATGGTACAGGCCAAAATGTTGTTTAAGGCAAAAGTTTTGGGTTGGAGTACACAACAAATCAAAATCAATATATGAGAAAGAAAAATCTAATACTCTGATTTTGCTCGGCTATATATATTCCGGCCCAAAAATATAACCAAAAACTCATTCCAACAAAATTATTATCGGAGACAAAGACGGTGAGTTTTCTTAAAGTAAAATCGTTTTACTTAGATAGTGATTTGAAGAAATTTATTTTTAAAAATATTGTTGCTGGAGCTAATTTCGTGAACTATTTAAAAGAAACTTAAAACAAAACCTTTAAAGTATCCTTTTACACTATAATTGGCATTAAAAAGAAAATTCTCCAAACCTGAAAAGATGCGGCAAACCTCTTTTTTAATGTCCAATCCTATTTTTCTGAATGCTAAAAGAAAATGGCAAGGAAAAGCATTATTCGTATATAGTCAATCAATTATGATAATCGTAGTACTCAAAAGCTAAAAGTTAATAGAGAGAAAAGGAAAAGAGGTAGGGTAGTGAAGAATGAAGAGTAACTAGAGAAATATGGTTGATGTGATGGACTAAGAAAGTTCCTTTTTAAAAAATTAAAATGTTCAACAAGACCAATCAAGTTACAAGTACAACATTATTGCTACAGCAAAAATACTACTCTGTAACATCAACTTAATATATACTCCGTAAGTGCTCAATGTTCCTAGGTGAAGGATTTCTACTTATAAATTTAATCTTTTTAATGAATAATGCAAGCATAACCTAGCCCATTAAAATAATTAATGATGTTTAAATCATTCTAACTTTCAAAAACAGTCAAAGCTCATGTCACCGTCTAATGCACGTGCTTTGCACTCTCACAAGCAAATCAACTTACAAGTTACTACTACTCATAAATCATAATCAGTAGTTCCTTAATTAAATGTATAAGTCGTCTACTTAGTGTCTAGAGAAGAGGAATACAAGAATGTGGAAAGCAAATGAAATTACGGAGAAATTAAATAGCTCGGCTCTATTTGACGACCAACCCGCTTGCCTTGCTAATTGCAAACTTTGATGGACAAATTATTTGGCGTGATTCTAAATTTGCATCGATTGCCGAAGTCGTCCCTGTTAAACAAGTAAACGCCACTATGTAAATTGTAAATTCATTTCTTCTGTATGTTCATTAACCAACAATTTAGCTTATATTATTCTCTAGTCCTTTTGTGACATTGGCCTTTACTTAGGTAGTTAGGTTTTCCATTTGCTTCTTCTCCAAGCCTTAAGCCCTTTTATTTGGGGTGCATGCACAAAATCATGTTTCATTTCCTTCTAAAATTATTTGTCAAATCATCCCACTCTAACCTTTTTAAAATACAATATTTATGTATAGGACCTATTCTTTTTCCTCAATTATTCAATTTAAGCTGCCATTTCTTGCAGCTCAATAATGAGTTACTGACATGCATTTTCTTTTTGGCAATGGAGAAACAATACAAACAATATAAATGACCGGTCATACACCATTTCACAGAGTATAATTATGGCAAAACTCGTACAAACTGAAAAACAAGACTCGACACAATTAAAACAATTAGATTGAGACGAACACCACTTGATGACACAACTAGCACTAGAGAGTAGAGACATATATTAAGAAACACTTCTTCTTTGGACGATCATAGATTTTTGAAAAGGACATCTTGCTCTTTATTTCCGATGAAGGATGACTAGTGTAAACCGATGATAATGAATCTCGCTTCTTCTTTGAACCTGCTTTAGACTTGGCTACCATGGACTTCTTCCTCCTCCTACTTTTCATTTCTAAGTAGTAATAGGTAGTACTAAATCTCTTTCTCCTTGCTTTGGATCTTGGATTCATTACATTATACTTGACAATTATTTGAAGAGTCACATCACTTTGCCTCTTGATGACTTGTCAAATCTACCATGATTCTATCCTCCTCTTCCTTTCTCCTTGAGAACAGTACACTTTCTCATCTTTAGTTGCTCTTTTGAGCGGTCTATATCACCAATAGGAGGGGACTTCTTTTCCTGTGACCTTTTATCTTTTGTGAGCTTGTCATGGGAAGGTTTTCGCTTTCAATATGAGCCACATTAGAGGCCGCAACTTCCCTAAACACACGGTTGTGGGGGGGCCTTCCTTAAGATGTATGCATTTGATTTGAAGGTCTAAACCTTCATAATAGACATTAAGTGGGGATGAGAAGATTGGATTTTCTTCCCTTGCCTTAATTTCTTGATACCAAGCACAATAAATTTGCAAACACATGGATGCATGCCTTCCTCTTGTTGACATATATATGTTATATTGCCGAGTGTATGTGCTTTGTGGGAAGAGTGATTTAACTCTATAAATCCAATCAAATGTCCACCACTATCTTTGAATATGGGCTTCTAAGTGAAAATGTAGGCTGAAATTCACACAAACAACAACTTTCTCACTGGAAACCTTCAATAGCTATTGAAACGTTGCTATGCAACCTTGCATATTTGCTGAAAACCTTGCTTAGTTATTGAAAGTTGTTGGCTAAGACAAAGATTTTCAACAGCTATGCAAGGCCCCACATTCTTTCCTTTTCACCTAGCCCAAATTTACTAAAGGTTCTTGTTTTAGACTTCGGATTTCATTAGAACTTAGGTCATTGGTAGGGGTGTCAAATCGGGTCAACGGGTCGGTTCTGGGTTAACCCATCGCGGGTCGGTTCTTATCGGTCGGTTCTTATCGGGTCAATTTTGCCTATCGGGTCGGTTCGGGTTCGGGTCGGGTCATTATCGGGTCGGGTTAAATCGGTTATTTGGCTGGTCGGGTTCGGGTCGGGTTCGGGTCGGGTTGTATTCGGTTCAGGTCAATGTCGGTTCGGGTCGTATTCGGTTCGGGTCAAGGTCGGTTCGGGTTGTATTCGGTTCGGGTCAAGGTCGGTTCGGGTACAATCGGGTCGGTTCCTAAACGGGTTATAGCGGGTTATTTCGGATTTGGGTCAAGGTCGGGTCGGTTCCTGGACGGGTTATATCGGGTTATTTTGGATTCGGGTCAAGGTCGGTTCTGGTAAAATCGGATCGGTTCCTGAATGGGTTAAGCGGGTTATTTCGGGTTCGGGTCAAGGTCGGTTCTGGTAAAATCGGATCGGTTCCTGAATGGGTTATAACGGGTTATTTCGGGTTCAGGTCAAGGTCGGTTCTAGTAAAATCAGATCGATTCCTGAACATGTTATAGTGGATTATTTCGGGTCAAGGTCGGTTTTGTCGTTTTGATAAATCGGACAATGATGATGGTATTATCCTATCAAACTAGTCTATAACATACGATGTTAAGTTTATATTTACATAATAACTTGTAATATGTTTACTTTAAATCGACAATGACAAGTTCGTATAAGTGAACTAAGTTAAATCATATTAATACTAGTTCAAATAAATTGTATGGGTTTAAGTCAAATATGATCTCAAATAAATTATGACACATTTGACAATGACTTAATGAGTTTTGTATTTCACTATTTCATGACTGATTTTAGTTAGTGACTTATGAAAAGCTGAAAAATGTTGGTAGAGTTACAAATGCAGAAATGCGTAATCATTTGTTAATAAATACTTATAAAGTTATAAGCTATGACTTATAAGTTTATAACAGAAGATGTGAAGTCGATACGTAAGTCGTAATATAGAAACATAAAATAGTTACAAGTTCTAACTTTACAACCCGCAATTAAAATAACTCAAAGATTACATTTTTAAAATATGTTTGCGATTAAGTTAGAGTTAATATTTTTCAAAAAAAAAAAAAATAGAGTTAATACGTTTATACATGGAATCAAAATTACCAAAAATATTTATTATTTCAAAATATTCGAAAGCATTTTGAATTTAGAAAACCGCTCATTTAAATTTTAAAACAACCGCTTTTTTTTCAACCGTTATGTTGCTCAAACAGTCAAACTATCAAATGGACCGTTATAATTTAGAATAACTGTTCATTGGACTTGAAAAGTGTGTATTGGCTATAACTCCTATAAGTCTATAACCCATTAACCCTAGCTATATATGCTGCCAAAAAAAAAACCCTAGCTATATATATGAACTTATGTTATTTGGGCCGATTATGCTCTTAGTCTTACACTCTTGTCTCTAACGAGCCTCTTAGTAACCCTAATTTTCTAATTCTTCACCATCCGCCTCTCCCTCTCCACGGCAGTTTCTCACCCTAACCCTACGACCTCTCTTCATCCTCTCTTGCTCTTCACTCTCCCACGGCAGATTCTAGTCCCAGCTCAGCTATTCGAGTCTCTTCATCCTCTCTTGCTCTTCACTTTCCCACGGCAGTTCCTAGTCCCAGCTCAGTTATTCGAGTCTCTTCATCCTCTCTTGCTCTTCACTCTCCTGAAATCTGGTAATATATTCGTAATATATTCGTAAATTATGATCTATCTTGCTTTATCTTTAGGGGATAGACTTAGACTTGGAATCCACCATTGCAGAAGTGAAATGACTTGCTTAAAACCATGTTATCATGATTGTTTGCTTGTTTAAGTAAATCGTTCCCCTTTTGTGGGTTTTCCTAATTCATGAGAAATCGAATTTGTCTGTTGAAAATTCTGAGTGACCAACAAGTTTCATAAGCCTAGCAAAACTGATTTATTGTTTTACTAGATGATCAGTGTTTTTAGTTCTTAATTGGACTCACTGTAGTGATCAAACCTACCTTTTGTTGATGAAAACTGATTTTCCCAGTTTAAAATTGTGTTTTTTTCCCGCCCCTCTTTCTTATTCACCAATGTTTTTTGGGTCTCGTGTGGCTTTTACTGAATGATTTTTGCTTTTCAAAACTGATTCTTACTGACACAATTTATTATAAATTGAAGAATCGGGATTACTACACATATGGTGCATGTTCCTTAAAAAAAACATATGGTGCATGAATATAGAAAGCAAAATAAGATGAAACAAAAACATGCTTAATTTAGGCATTTATCTATGAGTTATTTAAATGGTGATGACGGTGTTAATTTGAACGAATACCGACGGTGTTAATTATGGAAAAAAAAGTATCCAGTCTCGATTTTCTGTTGATGATTAATTACTGCTGTAATATTCTTACAAAGAAAGATTTTGAATCTCTCTTTTTAGGTAATCTAAATATGAAGGATGAAAAAATGGGATAATGTTTTGTGATTGTTTCTTGGATTTTTTGAATTTCGAAGTTCCTAGTCCCAGCTTACCCGTATTCCTGTCGAATGTTTAATGAGGGATTTGAGGTTCCTGTCGAATGTTGAATTGGAGGAATTAAACTCCCAGCTTACCCGTATTCCTGTGAATGCATTGTCCTCTATACAACCATATAATGCTCAGTTGCTCACACTAATATCAAGTATATTTGCATGGCTTTTTCCCTTGTTTTCTTATCATATATGTGCGCTCCATTTGTTGTATGTCTGACAGCTCTATATAGAATTGTAACCTCTGGCCTTTTGCTCCGACACTGCAAACTGCATATGTGGTGACAATGCAAACACTATTCAATATGTACTATATTATTCACTAACTTGTCAATGATTTTAAAAGGTTTGTGTAAGAATATTATTAAGGCAGTAAGAACATCAACCCTGTTTTCACTAATGGAGGAACACAACAATCAGGGATTTCAATGTGAGAGACTGGATACTTTTTATTTTGTTTTTATAATTCATATTCTGATTTTTTTATAATTCATATTCTGAGTTTTTATGGTAGCAGCATTAGAGGATAACTATTCTCAAACTATGGAGAATGAGCCCAATCCTGACTCCTGTGAAGAGTCTCTTGCTAAGGTAGCTCCTGAACGTAAACGCACTGCTGAAGTTTGGAATCACTATACCTTGTTTTATAAGGACATTAATGGGAAAAAGGTAAAGTATGCTATTTGCAAGCATTGCAAGGTAAGTACCTACAAAGCTGAAAGTCGTTTGGGTACTTCTACCCCCGCTAAGCATCTAAAAACTTGTGAGTCATATTTATCGTCTTTAAGAGCTTGTTCAAGTGAAAATGATTGTGTGTTCGATCAAAAGACTTATTGCCATATGTTTGCTCAAGCTATAATTGTTCATGCATATCCATTACGAATTGTTGAGCATGATTATCTTAGAAAGTTGCTTCCGTATTTGAATCCAAATGTAAAGCATGTTTCCAGGAATACCATCCTTAAGTATTGCATTTTACAGCATGAAAAGTTTAAAAATTTATTGTGTGATTCTTTACGTGATGTTGCTGGTAGGATTTGTTTCACTTGTGATTTATGGTCCGCTTGTACTTCTCGTGGCTATCTTACACTAACCGCCCATTATGTGGACAGTAGTTGGACCCTCAGATCCAAAATATTGAACTTCAGGTATTGTCCCCCACCCCATAGTGGTAAAGAAGTTTTTCGTTTCGTTCTTAGTTTGATAAAAGAATGGGAACTTCAAGGTAAAGTAATGACTATGACTGTTGATAATGCTAGTAGTATGGATGTCATGGTAAATTATCTTAAGGATGATTTACAAAGTATTTCTCCCTTGCCTTGTGAAGGTAAATTTTTTCATGTTAGATGTTGTGCGCATGTTTTGAATTTGATTGTTCAAAGTGGTTTAAAAACAATTGATGATAGCATTTTTAAGTTGCGTGAGATTGTTAAGTTTGTCGATGGCTCTGATTCTAGACTTACTTTATTTGAGCAAGCTGTGGTGGATACTCATTCTTCTTTTTCTGGTAAGTTGAGGATTGATGTTCCAACTCGATGGAACGCAACTTATTTAATGATTCGTAGAGCATTGGATGCTAAAGTACCTTTATCTCAATTTGCTACTAGAGAGGTTCCTTTTGAACTTAGACTTACAGATGAAGAATGGTTTACCATTCAAAATATTTGTGACTTTCTTGAACCTTTTTATAATATAACTATGTTGTTTTCTGGTTCGGAGTATCCTACTGCTAACTTATACTTTGCCAACATTATTGCTATTGAAAAATTGTTATATGATGCTCACAGTAACCCATCACTTCTTAACATGGCAAATTCTATGTATGATAAATTTGATAAGTATTGGGGTGATTATTCTGTTATACTTTCCCTTGCTGTTGTACTTGACCCTCGTTTTAAACTCCAACTTGTGCGTAATATGTTTGGCGTTCTTTATACTCCAGAGGAGATTGACAGAAGAGTAAGTTTAATCATGAATGCATTTACTGAGATGTATAATTTTTATGGGAAAACTTCTACTGCCACTACTCCTTCTAGTTCATCTGGTCACAGCAATTCGTCAAATCAAAGTGTTTCAAGCTCTTTGCCACCTCGTCCATTTAGTCTTCAAAATTTTTTTCAGGTTTGTATGGTTTCAAACCATTTATTGTTATGTTAAATTCTGTATTAATTGGGTATGACCTTTTTTTTTTTCCTGATTGTAGGCTTTTGAAGTTAATGTTGCTGCCACTAGAAATACACAAAATGATATAGAATCCTATTTGAATGCCCCTGTTTTGCAATATGATAAAGGTGATGATTTCAATGTTCTTAAGTTTTGGAAAAATCATGCTGCTCTTTATCCAATACTAGCATCTATGGCTAGAGATATTTTGGCTATTCCCATAACATCTGTTGCATCCGAATCCAGCTTTAGTATGGGAGGTCGTATTTTGAGTAAGTTTCGTTCCTCTCTTTTGCCCAAAAATGTTGAGGCTTTGGTTACAACCCAAAATTGGATAAATGGTTATGATAACATTGAGGAAGATGTTCTTGAGATTGGTAAAGAGCTTGAAGGTATTGATTTTTAGTTTCTGTTACGTTGTTTGATGGTTTAAATTGCATAAATGGCCTCTGCTCTCTGGTGTGTTGTTTGATGGTTTAAATTGCATAAATGGCCTCTACTTTCTGTTGTGTTGTTTGATTCTTAAATTGCATAAATGGTCTATGCTCTCTGTTGTGTTGTTTGATGGTTTAAATGTTGTCTTTTTGTTTATCTATTCTTAATGTTGCCCTTGTATTCTATGTGGGAACTCTTCATTTTGACAAAAAATGAAGGTGGTGCCTTTAGATACTTGTTGGTAGCACTTTGATAGTTAACAGAATAGACAACAACAAAGTGTTGTGCTTGATGATGATCCTTTTCTCGTAATAAAGTGGGGTTTTTGCCTAATACTTTATTATAAGATCTGAAAGCTGCCTCTTTGCTGGTTGTTGCCTCTTTGATGGTTTTTGCCTCTTTGGTGGTTGCTGCCTCATTGTTGGTTGCTGTCTCTTTACTGGTTGATGCCTCTTTGCTCTCTCCCCTGCTCTCTGTTGTCTTTTGCTCTATTTGAAGTGTTGCCCTTGTATTCTACACGTAAACTCTTTGTTTTTGCCAAAAATCAAAGTTGATGCCCGTAGATACTTGTTGGTATCGCTTTAATAGTTTACATAATCGACAACCAAGTGCTTGATGATGATCAATATTATAAGATCTGAGAGCCCTAATAAGACTTCAATATTGAGGTTGAAGCTGGAGGGGCTGACAAGGCAATAACTAGGGAGTTTTATGTCATTGTTAATGGGAGCACTCTTGAAATTTCCTTGTACTGGTCTGGAAGAGGATACTAGTATTTTGCTGAGCTTCATGTGACTTTGTGGATCTCCTTTGGACTTTGTGGTGCTGTGAGGTATGCCTTTCTTTTTCCCCTTTGTGGATCTACCAAATCACAGACCTTCAGTGTGATTTCTGAAATCTACTCCATTCTTCATTGTATTATGCACAGACCTAAGATAATGTGAAATATGTCCAAGTATTATGCTAACTAGAATGGTTACTCAGAGCATAATGTGAAATCTGAATATTGGTCTAGTTGTGTTGTGCCAATCTGTATTTGAATCTAAGTGTATTAGTCTAAGTATGCTCTAGTTATGGTCCCTATAGTATATCACCAGATTCACATTACTAATGATGGTTGCTGCCTCTTTGATGGTTGCTGCCTCTTTGATGGTTGCTGCCTCTTTGGTGGTTGCTGCCTCATTGCTGGTTGCTGTCTCTTTACTGGTTGATGCCTCATTGCTGGTTGTTGTCTCTTTACTGGTTGCTGCCTCTTTGCTGGTTGCTGCCTCTTTGATGGTTGCTGCCTCATTGCTGGTTGCTGTCTGTTTACTGGTTGCTGCCTCTTTGCTCTCTCCCCTGCCTCTTTGCTCTCAGTGTCTCATATTTCTCTTCAGTGAGGCCTGCCTTAACTATGGAACATGGCTTTGGCAGTTTCTTCTTTAGATGAACCCCCTAAACTTCCAACTGGTTCTCCTTTTCGGTGTTGTTTGCTGCGAGTAGCTTATAAGCTCTATCACCTTTCCAATTTCTGTTGGATGTAACACTTGTAATGCCTGATAGACCTTAAATTGTATCACTTATGAAAGCAGTCATGATCTGGGTTCGTTTGTTTTGATAGACCTTAAATTGTATCACTTTTGACAGAACTCCATAATAAATTGTAATTGGCAGAGTTTTATATATGGAATGTCTTTGGGAGTAAGCTTTTATTATATCTTTGTTTTACCTTTTTTAATTAATTTGATAGTTGAAATACTCTTAAAAAATTTACCTTCATACATTGATTAAAATAGTGTATATAATAAGCCTATGTACTCACTATTTAGTTGTCAAATATTTTAAAATAATAAAAGATTATATGAGAACGATCATATATTCATATGTAAACGATCATATATTCACGTATAGATTATATGTTTAGCAACTTAATATATAAACGATCATATATTTACATTGGTATAAATAAAGGAATTATATGAAAATTATATATTAGTTTTTTATTTAATGTTATATTATAAATAAATATATTTATTAAATAATTAAATTAATTAAAATGTTTGGTTGTAAAGTTATTACATATTAGTTAAAAAACAGGTCTGTCAAGATTAGGTAATAGATTGTTATAAATCGGGTTATATCGGTTATGTGTCGGTTCCAATCGGTTTCGGGTTTTTTTCGGGTCGGGTCCGTAACGGGTCGGTTCTGTAACGGGTCGGGTCTGTAACGGGTCGGGTCCCTAACGGGTCGGGTCTGTAACGGGTCGGGTTCCTAACGGGTCGGACACGGATCGGGTTCGGGTCTTCGAATGTCGGGTCAAATCGGTTTCGGGTTAACTTCAGGTCGGGTTGGGTCGGTTTTCGGGTCTCACTTTTCGGGTCATAACCAGGTCGGGTCCGGGTCGGTTTCGGGTAACTTATCGGGTCGGTTCTGGTTCTGACAGCTCTAGTCATTGGGTTACGTTTCGAAATATTCTCGTTCCAATCAAACTTTTTGACTTTTTTAAAAAACGTTAAAATTCTCAATTCGAAACTCAAGTTAGTGTAACATTTGGAGACGTTAAGTTGATGGTAGGGTGACAATCTTTGACAGTGGCAACCTAAGTTGAAGATAGGGTGAGGACATTTGATGATGTCAACCTAAGTTTAAGCTTGAGAGCACTCGAACAAGGAGCTTTTAATTGGTTGCGTTTGAATGTGTAAAAATGCACTTGAGCAATGGGCACATAATCGATGTGATTGTTGACTAATTTCTAAATAGAATTCCCATAGGAGATTTATGAGCTGTTGACAGTACTGATTTCAGAATCTTTAGGACCCTTTTACCGAGATAGAATGAATGTATTTATCAATTCTTGCGAGATCAGTATCACACACCAAAGAAGTCTTTTGGAATAGTTACAAGATCTAATAATTAATAAGCGTAACTCTGTGACAATTTGATTGCACCACACAGCATCAGATTTTACACGGGTTTATTAGTTATTTTGGCACATCATAAAAGTCCTTGCACATTAACATGTGAATTGTATGAAATCAAACAAACAATCTGGATTTTTAGATGATGCCGCGCATGAAATAAGGATGGCGCGAGCTCTAACACCACATGAAGGGGTGAAAAACTGAACATAGAGTATGTTATACAGATGCTTATTCTTGGGGTCACCTAAGGAGCTATACATGCAATGTCCAAAAACAAACGACAGAATTCAGGGGTGTAAACATATACTGATATAAATGTGAAAAAGTTCGGACGGAATTTACTGTTCAAGCTTGCTTGTTAAGTAAAAGAATGGCTTGTTGAACAAGAATAGAACTGCTAAGCTTGATCAATAAATGAACTAGAATAGAACACTTCCCTCAACTTCGTTACATTTTCATACTCCCTATATATATATCTTTTAATGAATGTGGCAATGTTTATGTAATTTTATCAGAGCTCGCGAACATGATCAAACCTGCCAAAAAGGGCACACGTAGTACTTGAATAAATCAAACAAATTAAAGAAAGTCAGAGTCTCAGTCTCTCAGAGATTAAGTAAATCCCGTCTCGTTTTAAAAATATTTTAGAAATTAAAAAGTATTCTGGTCACTAATCTCATTATCCTTCAGAAAATAATACTCGAAAACCTTAGTAAAAACATTTCGACTTGTCTTTCAGGTATTGTCGTTATATCTCTACTAATAGTAAATTCCATATTTAATCCGGCCTTCATGTATGTTGAGCTAAGCAGTGACGAGGGTTTATTTTGTTCAAATAAAGGATAGATCATACTGTATAAGCTTAGTAACTTGAAAGTTGAAACAGTGACGAGTCTAACGTATTACCAATTCCGGACGGACGCCTAACTTTGAGCAAGTAGAGGGCCTCTCATAAATTCACAATCAGATTAATTGCTTGAAACTTCAATTCATGAATCTACTTACCTTCTTTTGCTCAAAGATGCCGGGAATATGATTCCATACGTGTAGGGTTTGTTTGGCGAAAAGATACGGAAATGCAACTAATTGATTTCATTTTGAGTGTACAAAAACAGTGGAAATTTAATATAATGTTTTGGAAGGTTTACTCTCCATAACAGAGACAATTTTTAATGTACTTCGAGCTCTCACTATTGCGGGAAACTGTCAACGGATTAGAAATGTTTACTACATATGGGTTGCAATATTTTAAGGTTCCCTTACTTTCACAGAAAATCTCCAGCAAAATGAAATTTTTAAGGATTTACCTGTCGCTTTTGGCAGTTCATCTGCGCGACATTTATACTGCATTGGGAGCACCCAAGGGAAAAGTTGTAAATGGAAAAAGTTTTATTAACCCACTGGCTTAATTGTCCATCTCTAATAGAGGGTTATAGTAGAATTCATGATTTTCTATTAGAGATGGATATATAATTCACTGGATAGATGTAGCATTCTCCATTTTAAATGGTTGATGCAATTAATGAACAAGTAGAGGGGTCAACCCTACCACTTCATTCATTCATACTCGCTAGTATTATCCTCAAACATTTAATCTTCCAACTGGGAAGTCATTACAGATGGATGGCATGCAGGATAACTTTTCTCCTACGAATGGTCACACATTAAATACGAACCGGATCATGTAACTATACAGGCTATACTTTTGAGTAAGATGTGAAACCAGCCAAAATTTTGAAAATTACTCATATTGTGTGAATAGAGGTGGACTACTCTGAAACTTTGGTCCTTGTGTGCGTACATGGACTTTTGACATAAAAACTTCACAGTTGTTCTGCAGTTAAGACCCCAAAAGGGTGGACTTTTTACTATGGACCTCCATTTGATCATTTCACACTTCATAGTATAGTATAATAGTATTGTAAAGTTTAGAGCCCAAAAGGGTTGACATGTGTTCCGCGCTTGACAAATTTAAACAATTTGCAACAAAAAATAGAACCCGAGCCAGAAGACCAAAAATCTGGCTGCCTCACAAGATTAATATTAAAAACATGAATAATCCAAATCCACCTCCTTGGTAAAAACCAGATCAACAAAATTTTGAGCCTCAACTAAATTTATTTATTTATTATATATATACATATCAAATTCTCCTGACCTAAGTTCCAGAGATTAACACAGGCATACTTTGATTATAGTGGCATTTTTTGGAACAGGATATACAACATGCAAATGTCAAACATCAGCTAATAAGACCAATGATTAACTCTAAAAACCAATGTACAACTTCATCGCCTTTACTAACAGCAACAAACCTTGCAGGGCTAAACAAACCTTGCAGGGCTAAACGAACTGAGATCAACGATACTGGCTTGACCATCCAGAATAAGCTCGGCCAAGGCCGCTCCTGTCACTGGGCCATTTAGGATACCCCAGCAGCTATGTCCAGTTGCCACATAGCACCCTTTCATACCCGGAAGCTCACCAATAACTGGAACACCATCATCGGTGGATGGCAAGAAACATGCTTGCTCTGCCTTTACTTCTGCTTCCCCTTCCTTAAAGTGAGTGGAAACATTACTGGCCACCTGTTTCAGCGTTCTTATTGATTCTGGATCGGGCTTAACCTGCTCCGGATCATCTGGCACTTCCTCTGTTGATGACATCCCACATATATAGACTTCACCTATGAACAAACATATAGCCATCCAATAACATGATTAGGCAGTGTTCGACAGTAACTTTGATTGCTTGCAATAATTTGAATACTCAAGGAAACCAAACATCAATTTAGTATAGAATAGGTAAAGAACAAATTATATTAACTGTCAAACTCAGCTGAACAAACATTTTTCAATCAATTCTTAAAATCAATATTCGGTGCACAAATGTATACTTATAATTACCGCAAATATCTCAAAGCCTTAATGATACCCCCACCCCCAACAAACAAAGGGTTAAACAAAAAAAGAGCAGAAACTACGTCTACATATGGTGGAGAATAGTGATGTAAAAGTGTCATTAATGAAAGATAGTTATGGCACTAAATGACTTAATTATGAAGTCTTAATTATTGATCACAAATCAGCCATTCCCTAGTGAATATTTCACTAGCTATGTCCACTATCCTATTAACACAAAATGCCATCATTCCACAATCTAAAACAGGTAAGAGGAACATAATGACATGACGTGGCATCATGTGATCAAAACTCTATACTTTATACCTTGACAGAAAATGCACTCGTCAAAGACCCCCAAGCCATGAGCTACTGTAATAATACAATACGGCAATTCGTACAATTACCAGCAAACAATCGCATTATTCTTACAACTGTCCAAATAGTAGGTCGCAAATTCAGCAACTTGCTTCTGATATTGCAAAAATTTAAGTATTATGATGTCCTAATTAATAAGCTTTTAAGTTTTGACCCCTAATGCATTATAAATAATCGAAGCATGCCGACCAATTTCACTGCTATTGAAGTTTTTTGCTAAGTTATCGGTAACAAGACAACTACTAACACAATTGAAGCACACGCCATCAAATATTGAGAAAGAAACTGGATTGAAGCAATGAAGCTGTACCAGTGGGTCGAGGATAGACTTCAGGATCCATGGGCTTCCCGCCCTGGGCTGGATAATAAGTGAGAAACAACGCGTGAGGCGAGATGGCATCAGGATCTTTGGGCTCCAAAACAATACTATGTGCCTTCAGCCCATAAACCCTAAACAGCGAGGACAGCATAGCCAATTTGGAAGACCAAGGCCCAAGTGCCAAGACAACCGAGTCAGTATCAATAACTCGTCCATCGTCCAAAACTACCGAGTCAACTCGCCCATCTTCACCAGTATCAACCCCCACACTCACTACCCTCCCAATCACCACTGTCGCTCCGTACTTCTCAACCGCTGTCTCCATCAAGCACCTCGTAAATAGTTGTGGGTGTACTTGGGCCGTCGTCTGGTCCGTCCCAATGGACTTAACCTTTTGGGCCGGCCCATCCACCCACGACGGAAGATTTCTTACTCTTCTACTGGTCCCATTCTCGGACTCGTCGATTGAGACGCTGAGGGTAGTCAGAGGACGGAAGCCGTAGGATGAAGGTCCGTCAAGATCATTCGCCAACGAACAGTGGAGATTAAAGCTGGCACGTGCGAGGAAAGAGAGGGGTCCATCGTCACACCAATCCAAAGCAAGAAACCCACCTGCTTTTCCGGAGGCAGCGCATGCGATGGAGGACTGCTCAACTACGGTGACAGCGGCACCGTTTTTGGCAAGGAAGTAGGCGGTGCAAACTCCGATGACTCCGCCGCCACATACCACTACCTTTTGCCGCCGATTAAAGCTGGTTTCCGGTGATGCTGACATGGTTATAGTGGAAGAGAAGCGGCGGGTTGAAGTGGCGATAGAGGGTCTATATAGTGTTAATGGAAGGGATTGAGTAAGCACTTTTTCCATTATTCTTTCTTTGCGGATATCCAAGAAGCGTGTTCTGGAAGCATGATGTTTTGGCACGTGCGACGTGATGGGTAATGAGCCCACTTTGCTGAATCTAACACTTTAATTAAAATTTTGGGCCTGATGGAACAGAACTTTGAACTTTCTCGTGGACTATGACGAGTTTGGGCCTATGTCGCATATTTTTTCTAATAGCTGTATTGCTCTATGCATCGATTGGTTTTACTTGGGTGGACGTCTGGATGAGGAAAGGTCAAGGTCATCTTACTATCTTTATAAATGCAAATATATATATATATATATATATATATATATTATTTTTTTGGTCAGAAAACGAAAGAAGATCAAACTAGTCCTCCATATAATGATATAAATGATTTACTAGCAACGGGGATAGTTTGATTGAGTATAATCCTTCTTTAAATAAGTTGGATGAAATATGACTTGATAACCTTGTGTTCTTCTCTAAACAATGTCATTGTTATACATGTCGAGTTACTAAACAATGAAAAAATACTTTATGATATATAATCGGGCTATAATATTACCATTTCAACATATTTTTCAAGAGGGTGAGAAATATTACATCTAAGATTTTAAGATTTTAAGATTATGTTTGACCCAATAATAACCAACTTGGATAACTACAAATAAAGAGATATTCTTTATGAATGTCAATAACACTCTCAACTATAATTTTATCCACACCATTGCATATGTGGCTACCAAAAAAAGCCTAGCCAGATATAAATACTATAAATTAGCAAACCTTTTTTGGGATGGACAGTCCAACATTTTCGTCAATTATTATAATATTATAGAAGTATAATGTGACGACGTAGATCATATACTCCAATTCAAAGGGCTCAGGATTAAGGATTATAGTTGTGAGTTCTCATAATTAGATGAAGTAGTTAGTGCAAGCCAATTCGGCAATCACATCAACGAAGCATGGCCACATACATGCTTTAATTATACTTACGCAATAAATTGACCTCTGGTTGGATATTATATTAGTGCAATCAATGGACCTCTTGTTGGATGTAGTCTTTTTTTATTCTTTTGGAGTAAAGACAAATACTGTTTCTTCATTTTCGATCTAAGTTGGGGCTACTTTTTGAGTTCCTTTTCATCAAATAGCAGCATACTTTACTTTTATACGTACGTGCTGAGTACGGACTACTTTTTTTTGCTTAACGTGCACAAATTTGAACAACGTGTAAGCTGTTCTTCTAAGGATTACTTGAGATCTTATGCATACGGAGTTCAAGTATAGTCCAGTTTGTGCGGCTGAATAATAAATTAATAAATTATGAAACATTAGCAAGGATACCCCAAGCTTTTGTTTTGTAACTCAGGAACGACAATTGACTAATTGCTCTAAATATCATTAAATGTTGTCAAATCTTCTCATATGACCTTAATATGCTACAAATACCATTAGAATAGGTTTAGTAAAAGAATGACTCAAAAAAAATGTATAACCTTCAACATTCACTTATTTTGGACAATTTTGAATTCAATGATAGAATACATTTATATGCTTACAATGGGTCTTATAAGGTCATATAAGGTCGTATTAGGCCCTATGAGTGATTATAACCTTTTACTTGAACTTTATGCACTCATTTAAATCAATTTTCAAAATGCGTACAATCGTATCCTAAACTTAGTTTTAGGGTCTTTGAAAACAGAATCTACTGTATTGATTAATTTTATACTTCCTCATATAACCTTAGAAAGAATCTATTATCATTATTTATAATTTTGAAAATTTTAAAAATTATCTAAAAAATAATAAATATAATAACTTCATAACTTTTTCATCTATTTTTAACAATTTTGAACCAAATGAGAGAATACTTTGATATATTACAATGGTTCTTATAGTGTATTAGGCCCACCTATCCTCGAGCCAATATGTGAAGTTATAGACATGAGGTCACAATTGGGGCCGCCTAGGTGGCCAACCATAGGAAATTGGATCGGATAACAACCTCGATTGCGCCATGATGAGAATGAAGTTTCTTCTTATAATAATTGTGTTATTTTGGCAAAATAACAAGGTAATTTTTAATTGTTTGCAATATTTGATTACAAATTTTTTTTTTCTCGATGAATCATGGTTGAATTTGTAGTATTCATTTTTAATTTACTATTCAATATTTCTAATTGTTCATCAACATGGAATATCGCAAAGTTCCTTTGTGAATTGTCCTTTATGACTAATGGTTCCCCTGAGGTGTAAGAGATATTCCATTGTCAGGAAGAGTTGTTCCTTTGGTAGGTTAAGATGTTCCTTTATTAGAGAAAGTTGTTCCTTGGGAAGGTAGAGTTCCTTTGTCAACAATAGATGGTTTCTTAGTATGCTAAAGATGTTTCCTTGTTAGAGTGATTTATTTCACTGGAGGAAGTTGATAATATGATATTGTTCATTGTTTTAATGCCTTAATCGATCTTATTTTATCACTTTTCCTCCATATCTTCCTCCTTTACGAGCATTTATTTCATATATTTTGATATTGCTCTTCTCGGGTATGTTTTGCTTTGTTTTATAGGTTATTAATGCAATAAAAGCTCTTATAATATCGTGCTTGAGTCATGTTGGAAGTATATGCATTGTTTAGTAGCTTTGTTTTGAGATTTTTGAAGACCTATTGCAACATGGCTTTAGCTAGACGTTAATCTTCCCATGTAAGATGCGGCAAATGTAGTTTGGCAAGCAAAAGGATGAATTTCCCTAGAGATGTCGCACCTCAATGGCGGTCCTTCACTTCGCGCCGCAACACCTTGGCGGCCATCTTGGAATAATTATTTGAAAGCCCAAAAGTTGTTCACTAGTACACAAAGAGGTTGAGTGTTTTACAGAACTTAGACTTCTTTTGGCCATGATTTTGCATGCCACTTTTGGAGACTTTGGGGAGTTTTGTATATTCTTTGTTTTTATTTATTCACTGCTTGAGTTTAGGTTTTCATAGTTTTCACTTTTGTTCTTAGTTTTTCTCTTTTGCAACTATGAAAGTAAAGCCTTGATATTCATCATTCAATTGATACTTTCAATCAATCTAATTCTAGTATTATTTTCTTCTTTCTCTAAGCTCTTATTATTATTGTTATTATGTCTTCTCTTATTCATTGTTTTGTTTGTTTAACTATCATATTTATTTAGTTTCATAATTTAGGGTTAGGTTGAATCCTAATATGATTTGATACATGAATTTATCTCAATCCCTAATTTGATTATATTGTATGGTATTGCTTATTGAATTGTGCTATTTTATCAATATTAGGTTAGATGTAATTTGGTATTGATTTGAACCTAATATCTATTTGTCAACGACAGTTGGATTTAGATGGTTATGATTAATTCAATAAGGACTAGTGATGGCCAGTGGGCCGGTTCAGCCTAGCCCAGCCCCAGCCCGGCTCGAACCGGCCCACCAGCGAACCGGGCCAAGCCCGGTTCGGCCCGTCCAAAACGCGGGCCGATTTCGAATCCCGATTTTCCAACCCTAACCCGTTTCGATTCGGTTCGTTAAAAAATTCGGTTCGGCCCCGTATTCGGTTCGATTCGGCTCGTCAATTCGGACCGGCCCGGCCCGCCTAATTCGCCTAAAACTAGCCGTTGTGATTTGCCCTATAAAAACACCACCAATTCGGTTTCCATCCTCACCAAATTCTCTCTCAATCTTTCAATCTCTCAATCTTTCAATCTTTCAATCTCTCAATCTTTACTAATTACAATTAGCTTAATTATTAGTACTAATCTTCTTAATTACTCTCTTAATCTTCATTAGTTATCTTAATTAGTTGGTTTATTATTCTTAATTTAGTTGTTTATTACTTCAAATCCTAAAAGAAAATGGATTCAAGAGGTAGATTCAGTGTAAGCAGTTCTTTCGATGATACTGCGGAGTTTGCTCAAAACTTGGAGCAACAACTTTTCGGTACTCCGGGTACTCAAATTCCTCAAATTCCGGAAACTCCAACTTCTCAGATGCGTCCTCCTTCTTCTACTCCACAAAGTAACTCTTAAAATTCTAATTAATGAATGTTAGATTATTTGATTATGTTAGATTAAGTTCTTGATGTTAGATTATTTGATTATTTGATTATGTTAGATTAAGTTCTTGATTATTTGGTTGATTATGTTAATTGATTAGTTATGATATATTTGGTTGATTATGTTAATTGATTAGTTATGATATATTTGGTTGATTATGTTAATTAATTAGCTAATTAACTTGTGAAGGTGAAGGTGATGATGATGGTGATGGTGATGGTGATGGTGATGGTGATGAAGGAGTACCTGAGTCTACTCAATGTAGAAAGAAATCTTCCAAAGTATGGCCATATTATGAGAAGGTCCTACTGATCGATGCTTCTTCCAAAGGGAGGAAATTCATGTGCTATTGCTTGGTATGCAAGCAATTAGGAAAGAAGCCAATAGCCGCTTATTCATGGAAGACCGGTTATAGGACGGGAACCTTATCCCGTCACTTGACCGGGGTACATGGAATAAACCTCGATGCAACTGAATCTGCAGGAGCAGCTGAATCTTCAACTCAGACACAACTACACGGGTATATGGGTTCCATGCCCGGAGGAGGTAGGCCTTTTATGTATAATCGAGATAAAATGATTGATGAAATGGCTAATTTTGTCATTGCTGACGAATTACCTTTTAGCTATGGTGAGAGTCTAAACTTTAGCATTTCACTAGAACCACTTTACAACCTGCTTATAGAAGTGTCCCTAGGAACACGCTTAAACGCCATACCCAAACTGCTTATTATAAATATAGAAGTAGTTTAATAGAAATGTTTCGCACTTTTAACGGTCGTGTTAGCCTAACTAGTGATACATGGACCTCTTGTTTTGGTGAACCTTTTCTTTGTGTAACCGCCCATTGGATTGATGATGAGTGGTATATTCAAAAACGAATCATTTGTTTTCAAGCTATGGAGGAGAGACATACCGGTTACAACCTTAAGGTAAGGATAATAGACTATCTTAAAACCTTTCATTTACTTGATAAAGTTTTTTCCCTTTCATTAGATAATGCTTCAGCAAATACAAAATGTATAGATTATTTGATATCCGAACCAAGCTTAAAGTTGATAAACAGTGGAGAACTATTACATGTTCGTTGTTGTGAACATATTATGAACCTCTCCGTTCAAGAAGGTTTAGCTGAGTTAACTGACTTGCTTTACCCTATTAGGAGTGTAATTAAATGGATTAGGATTACGGCCTCGGTTAGGAGGAAGTACATGGCCTTGTGTAAGGAAAGAGGCCTTAGGAAGAAGCAATGGAGTCTAGATACACCGACCCGTTGGAACTCCACATATAAATTGTTAAAAGAAGCCATTAAATACCGTGAGATTTTGACAATTATTTATAACGAAACCCGAGCGACTCCCGATGAACTTATTACTGATTTCCATTGGAATACCGCAATTTACATCCGTGACATTTTAGCAGCTTTTGACCATGCAACCAAAATTTTCTCTTACGTTTACGACCCTAACATCCATTTAGTTATATTAGAGTGTGTTACCATAGTTAGCACTCTTACCGAGCATTTCAACATCCTTCAAATTAGTAATGTAATTACTAGTATGCTTAATAAATGGTATAACTACTTTAGTGAATTTCCCGTCATATATGGTATATCTTCTATTCTTGATCCCGGGGTCAAGACTGTAGGTTTAGAAAACTGTTTAGAATTTTATTATAACGCTTTAAGTTTACAATACGATGTCAATGCATATATAGAAAAATATAAAAATGTTTTAGCTAGTATATATGATCATTATGCTTCTATTTATGCAACGTCCGAAAATGTATCTTCTTCTAGTGGAAGTTCCGCTACGCGATGGCAGCCAATACTTGGTAGAATTTTAAAAAAAATCAAAAACATCGGTTTCTTCTTCTTCTTCTTCACTTAATAATATTAATGAATATCTTTCTTACCAACATGAAACCCATGCTAATTTTTCAATTATTAAGTGGTGGCGCGAGCACGAACGGCAATTTCCCATTTTGGCGAGAATTGCAAAGGATATCCTTGCAATTCCCGCCTCCTCTATTGCTTCCGAGTCTACTTTTAATGCAGGTAGACGTGTTCTTGACGAGAAGAGATCCCGCTTATCTCCCGAAAGCATAGAAATATGCGTTTGTAAGAAAGATTGGGATTAGGCGGAGCGGAGGACCCAAGGATTGAGGGAGGAGGACAACGACGAAGACGATTCTTGGATGACGATGGACACAAGCGAATCAAGCGACAACCCAGGAGGTGAAGGAGGTTCGGGGTCTATCCCTGATTAGGCTAAGCACAACCGCACAAGCACCCCTACAAGTACGTACCAGAACTACGTGGGCTTTGATTCCTTCGGGATACGTAGGCAACTTAATTCTGAAAATCAATATTTAATTATTTAATTAAATTTTGATTTTCTAAATTAAGTGCAAGCCCTTAATATGAAATATGATTTAGTTTACTTATTTTAGTTTACTTATTTTAGTATATGAAATATGAAATATGAAATATGAAATTTTGATTTTAGTTTACAGATTTTAGTACATGAAATATGAAATTAAATTTAAAATATAAAATATGAAATATATTTTATTTGATTTTCTAAAAAGTGAATTAGTTCATTTATTTGAAATATTTTAGATTTTCTAATGCGTAAATATGAAATTAGGTAAATATACGTAATTAGTTTAATAATACTTAATTAAAAAAAAATTAAATTTTTTTTTAAAAAAAATATGTAATTCGGTTCGATTCGTTTTGTGAATCGGTTCGATTCGGTCAAGATTCGGTTCGATTCGTTCACGATTGGGTTCGATTCGGTTCGTGATTCGGTTCGTGATTCGGTTCGATTCGGTTCGTGATTCGTTTTCGATTCGGTTCGATTCGGTAACGAATCGGATTTGCCCGACCCCAGCCCGGTTCGGACCGGCCCGCCCCCCTGACCGGTCCGAATCCGGTCCCCACCCCCCCAGTCCGGCCCGGTGCCAGGCCCGGCCCAGCCCGACCGGACCGGCCCACTGGCCATCACTAATAAGGACATGAAATTCTCCATGAAAATAGGTAAAACGGATTGTTAGGAAGTTAGGGTGTCATATTTAATGTCTTTAATATGCATGATTCCATGAAAATAGACATGAATGTATGTTAGGGAAGCTAATAAGTTGATCGAAAGAAACTATTGGTATTGTAAAGAGCGTATCTTTCCTTTTGACCATTATAGTATGATTGTTTGGGGTAAGGATTTATCTTATATTAATTTATATTAGTAGGAATATCTAGTCGTAGATGTCTTTAGTTCGTACTTTTATTAGATAATAGTTGTATAATCACTCTTTCCTCTTCCTCAAATAGTTTTACTAGTGTTAAAGTTGATTAATTTGACTATCGTTTCTCTGTTGGATCGACTCTGATTTACCATACTACATAGTTAGGGGGATTAGTTAGGTTTTTATTTTTGTTAGGTGTGTGATACGCCTATCAGAAGCCAATGCTCCCTTTTCTTTGACATGAACAACTCGACAAGGTCTATAAAAAAAAAGTTTATGAAGATCATCTAGATATTTTATTATGATGATTGGTTTCTGGACAACTCATTGCTGAATTTGTTGTGTTCGTTTAAATTTTGCACTTCAAATTTTCTTATTGTTTTTAGCATGTGGAATTCGTAATGTTCCTTTAGATATGTGAAACATTCTTTCTATGTAATAATTTGTATTAGTTGTTATTTTAGTTGTACATATTATTTCTTGACATTTTCTTTTTTAGATCTAATTGTTCGTTAATATCTGAAGGAGGTGCAGTCTACTATAGATGTTTTATTGTTAGGGAGAGTTGTTCTTTTGGCAGGCAAAGATGTTTGATGGTTAAAGAGAGTTGTTCGTGGTAGAGTTCCTTTGTCAACAATAGACCGTTCGATAGGAGGCCTTTCATAAGGTCATATAGAAATGCATCTAAAGATTGTCTTGATTAACTTTAGTTTTTGTACAAGTAAATAAATCAATTGTTCCTTGGCAACTCGATTTCTTTAACTTGTATGCCACTAAGGAAATGGGTCTGCCTAACTTGCCACACATGGCATTTACTCCTTAAGATTTCAAAGGGGTAATTTTTCCCTACTCAGAAGTCAGATCCATTGATGGTTCAATTGGACATTTACAACAAGGTTTTCACAGTGCTGATAAATGGAGACTATTTCATCAGTGTTTATATAACAGTGTATTTCAGTATGTGAAAATGGATGACAAGCAACTCCAAACGTCTTATATTCCAGTAAAAGGTTTTTCATATTCTGCCATCATACCATAAGGAAAGATAAATCTCCCAATCACAATATAAGATGATGTATATGTCAGATGGACAATGATAATGAGTTCCACATTATCGACACCCCTCCTCTTATAACCCTTACACATTACCAAATGTTTCTCTTCTTCAATAAGGGAAGGAAGGTTGGAGGTTGTACAGATGCCAAAAGGTTACCAAAACCTACAACATGACCTACACCAAGCAGTCTAGGCTTGCCTTACCCGAGCCTGAGAACAAAGTAAACAAGGCCAAAGGGTCGGAAAAAGACATTTGAGCGAAACAAATATATGAACTAACTATGCATCCCTACTCTTTTGCAGTTTTTGCACAGCACTTAATGTCATAAAAGATCTTAAACACTCCTAAAATAACATAGGAAAATATCATTAAGACAAACTTTTTATAAAAAAAATTTTACTCGTTAGAGAAGTTGCAGAATATAATTCTGGTAGTGCTTAAATAATTACCCCTATTTCCCAGTTTCATTTCGGGTTTTGACATTTATTTTCTCTGTACACTAATGGAAAAAGCAACAATTTAGTATGGAGTAGGTTGTCGTCAAAGCATCAAGTTGCTGACTTTGTCGAAATTAAAACAAAAGGCGGTGTCTTGAATTTCAGTAGCAGACAGACAAACAGTTGGTGAATGGAATTTTATAAAATCAAAATACAACTTTTATAGATCTCTTTGCAGTAGCACTAAGTACTGGTTCGTGGTGCCACACTTGTGGATAATATAACTACCCTTTTTTCTGGCTAATACAACTAGGCATTTCTTATAACTATTACATCAAAATCTTAATATGGTCATACTTTGCCCGACTTTGTCAACCTTTTATGTCATCACCGTCATTGATCGTTTCATGGATGAGTACTATTTCAAGGTCATAATTCATGTACTAAAACAAATTGCCTTGAAAATTCACATGATGTGATGTGCATCTTTTTAAAAAACAAAGTGTCCACTTTTGATTTGAGTTCCCTCCCGTTACAAAAAATGCAATGAAAAAAACGAAAACTATATAAATTTAAGGTGCTTACTATGATATTCAATCTCTTTACCCTTGAGATTTGAGTAGAGTTAATCATATCTCTATCCTTTGGTTTGTACTTGAATACTCCGTGTAAGATAGAACATGACCATTTAGATGTTAAATGATCTAACGCTCTCCCTTTTCCGTTCATTGAAAACAAAAAAAAGGTGGTAAAATTTGTAGGCGCGGTTGTACAGGAAAAAGAACAGCACCCACCACGGCCACCAGGCCACCACTGCCTCTTATTCCCATTCCCTTAGCAGTTCCTACTTCTGTGGAAAAAGTAGTGTTAAGGGTGATGACGTAGGGGACGACATAGCATTCAGATTCTGCTGGGAGACTCAAGCACACCTAGAATCAATTTTGATGAGCGGTGTTTACTATTTAGCAAGTGCAGGGCTAGATCAAGTAATTTCCCATGTATGCAGAGTGCTGCAGTAGGCAGTATGAAGTATTAACTGCATGTATAACATATGCCTCTTAGCATGTCACAACCAAACTTTAATTTTAAAACATTTTACAGCATGAATTGTATGTTAAAATAGTTCCTCCAACTAGAATTATTCATTTATTCATAACGGATCTAAGCATGGAATATAGTTAAAATGATCTACTGCCTCTGACCCTTATTGATAGTCCTTCTACCTCTGGCCCTGGTTACTAGTTTAGTTTAGTATACGCATAGTTATTAATAGATCTCTGTGGTAATGTAGATGGGAAACTAAATCAAACAATTCAATTTGATATGCACAAACAAAAGAAAACTCCAAAGAAGATTACTGGTTTTGAGGTACTCCTTTACTCTTATCCTGTTAACAACAAGTCTATCATAGATAGACTTGTGCATTGGGTTGGGTTAGGCCGGGATGGGTCATAAGCAAAACGGATCGGGTGGGCTAAATAAGATGCAAAACGAATTGAGTTGGGTCGGACCTTCAAAATATAGTATAATCTTTATCTATAGAGGGTGATAGTTTGCTTATATCATCTCCATATTTGATAGTGAATCATCAACAAAGAAGTGAAAATAATTAATTACCTCATAGTGTTTAAAAACCTTGAAAACTATTGAATCATTATTGACCTGACTTGACTTATTAAAAATCCAATAAAATATAATCCTTTAAAAGACCAACACAATTAAGCCCATACTTAATTAGACCATTTTACAAAAGGGTTGGTCAAAGACTCTTTATGGGGCTCCTCCTATTTGAACAAGTCTAATCATATATTTCCTCCGTCCTATTATATTTGCTACATTTGAACATTTTTAGTTTTTTAAGAGTAAGGAAAAAGTAAGAAAAGTTGAGTGAAAAAATGGAGAAAGTTGGATGAAAAAGTTGTAAAATATAGCAAATTAACTTAATGGGTGATAACACGATATTGTTCATTATTTTAATGCCTTAATCGATGTTATTATATCAATCTTCCTCCATATTTTTCCTCCTTTATGAGTTTTCATTTTATATATTTCGATATTGTTCTTCTCGGGTATGCTTTATTTTGTTTTGTATGATTTTAATGCAATAAAAGCTTTCATGATATCGTGCTTGACTCATATTGGAAGTATATGCGTGTTTAGTAGCTTTGTCTTGGGATTTTTGAAGACCTATTTCAACATGGCTCTAGTTAGACGTTGATCTTTCCATGTGAGGTGTGGAAAATAAAATTTGGCAAGCAAAAGGATGAATTTTGCAGCATACACCACACCTCGAAGACGGTCTTTCACTTCGCGCCGCAACACCTTGGCGGCCACTTTGAAAGAATATTTTTTGTAGCCCTAAAACCTAGGCGGTATGGACTAGCTAGGTGGGGGAAATTTAAGAAGTTTTGGACTTCTTTTGGAGTGATTTACACGCCAGTTTTGGGGATTTAGTTTAGGAATTTTCTGATTTTATTATGGAGAGTTTTTAGTTTTCATTATTCTTAGTTTTTATTATTTATAGTTTTTGCTTTTAGTTTCATTATTCATTCATTAGTTTAGGTTTTTGGAGGGTTTTACTTTTATTCTTGTTTTTCTCTTTGGCAACTATGGAAGTAAAGCTTTCATGTTCATCATTCGATTGATACTTTCAATCAATCTAATTCTAGTATTATTTTCTTCTTTATCTAATCTCTTATTATTATTTGTTATTATGTCTTCTCTTATTCATTGTTCTGTTTATCTAATTATCATGTTTAAGTAGTTTTATAATCTAGGGTTAGGTTAAACCTAATATGATTTGATATATGAATTTATCACAATCCCTAATTTGATTATATTATATATTCTTACTTATTGAATTGTGTTATTTTATCAATATTAGGTTAGACGTAATTTGGTATTGATTTGAACCTAATATCTATTTGTCAACGACAGTTGGATTTAGATGGTTGTGATTAATTCAATAAGGACATGAAATTCTCCATGAAAATAGGTAGAGCGGATTGTTAGAAAGTTAGGGTGTTGTGTTTAATATCTTTAATATGCATGGTTCCATGAAAACAGGCATGATTGTATGTTAGGGAAGCTAATAAGTTGATTGAAAGAAACTATTGGTATTGTAAAGGGTGCATCTTTTCTTTAGACCATTATAGTATGATTATTTAGGGTATGGATTTATCTTATGTTAATTCATATTAGCGGGAATACCTAGTCCTAAATATTTTTAGTTTATACTTTATTAATTAGTAGTATAATCATTCTCTTTTCTCTTAGTCATCTAGTTTTACCAGTATTACAGTTGGTTAAATTGGACCGTCGTTTTTCTGTGGGATCGACCCTAACTTACCCTACTACATAGTTAGGAGGATTAGTTAGGTTTTTATTTTTGTTAGGTGCGCGACACGCCTATCAATGGGATGGTCTAAAATGACAAACGTAGCAAACATAGTGAGCCGGAGGGAGTATGAGCATATACTCCTAACTTTTTGGGGAAGCTTTCATAGAATTATGTACCAGTTTCTTATTCTTCAACAGTTTGCCTCAGACAACCCAAACAATGTTCTTGTAACCTCTGCTGGTCCGAGGGTGCAAATTCATGATGGTTTAGAAGTAATACAGAAGTTCAGGGGAGGTATATATATTTTCCCGATGCCTTTGAAAAGTTTTTATAATAATGCATTTTGCATTTTCTCTACAACAAATGCTGAAAGTATATTTTATGACAGGATTTGGAAATACTAGCAGTCAAATTGCTGCTTCTATGGAGAATATGTACTATGTGGGAGTGAAGAATCCAATGGTTAGTTATGGAAGCAAAGAGCCTCGACATGGTAAGTCTAAGATCGTTATTTACACAAATTCTTACGAGTGTTTTCAGTGCAAGGATGTATCGATACCAAAGTTGATGCTCCTTTGTTTTAGTTTTATGTTGTGCTTCAAGAACTCTTAAATATAGTTTTATGTAGTGCTTTTTATATTGTAAACTTTTATTTAAAAAAATTACGTTTAAAATGACTAGATTCATTAGATAACTCAGAAGTGAAAATTTGAAACTATGACATAGATTTAAAAGAATATGAGATATATGCAACCTTATTTTTTTTTAGTTATATCACTTTTTTATAGCTGTTTTTCTAAATTTTATCCACTTTTATTTTGTCCCTTCTATGGTAACCTTATATTAATTTATTTATCAAAATATACCCCATCATATAGGTCATTAGGTCCCTGTTATATATAATAATCCTAATAATATATCTCTCTTTTCTGGCCTAAAAGTAAAACTAAAAACATGCATGGATGACATGGTCCATCTTTTCACGTACTTTTCATTAATTTTTATTGCTACAAACTGAGGTAGAATTTAGGAAACAAAGTTAACATAAGTAATAAACTAAAAATAATATTTATAAATGGGTTTTTTGTTAGAAAAAATATTAAATATTATTCTTAATAACCTACTTACTACAATTACTATAAAAATATTATTTTTTGTAATCGTGTCAGGCAGGCTAAGGTCACATATACTAAATATCATAACACCTATGTCCACCAATATATATGAGTGAGTCAAAAATAAAGTAAAAAAAAAAAAAATCAATTTAAGGAGTCAACTTTGAGTTGGTTCAAAATATGAGAGGTTTATTATTATTTCTACATCCTTAATTTTCATATTTTTTTTTTGTCATGTCTTACTAACCAGTTTACAATTCACATATTACAATGCGAATTTCAAATTGATTAGAATTTTCTTAAAACTCATGTAATTTTGTAAAATTATGGTTGATGTAATGAATATACTTGGGATCTCAACTAGTTAAAAAACAATAATGACAATAAGTTGAATATTTATTTTAGTTGATACTTTTTTATTTTTTGAAGTAGTAGGACATCAAAAAGGGGTCCACTATAAACACAGACAACTCAGCTGCTGCATGCCTCTGTCTGAGGTTGAAGCTTCAAAAAAGAGTTAGGGAGCAACCAGGCAATAACACATACGCGTAGCAGTTGGATGAGGATTTAGGATTAACGACAACCATGCAATGTGTTGGATTCATTCCTGCGTCTAAACTCTCTTCTTTCCCTTCCCTCATCAGCGAAGTTACACAGTGATATTGTGATTACGGAGTAGTTCACAAAAAATATAAAGCAATATCACACAATTCACACCGTCCAGCCATCCGTCCACTATGGGCTGACGCGGGTTTACGTTCCAAACTTTAGATCCACGTGACATAAACAAGAGCTGCGTCTCTAACTTATTGGATGTTAAAAAAAAAAAAAAAACAAGAGCTGCGAAGACACCATTTTATTGGACTATTTAAAAGTACAACCAACAAAACTATTATTTGGACGCTAGCTTGAGCCTCGAAGGGGTAAAATGAATACAATATTTGGTCATTTAAACGAAGTACTCCGTATGTGGTATGAAGATAGGTATACGTGGGCAATATGGCTTCATACATGCCCATGCCCATATTGTCATATTACTTTTATATAGCAAGTATAGGTAACAGTTTCGAATGTAGTGTCACGAGTTAAACTGTGTATGTAAAATGAGTTGATTTTGGATTGGATATTTAAGAAGGTTTTCAATAACTATTTTAAAAGCAGTTGTCATTATAATAAAATTGAATTTAAACGCTTTATTATAAAAAAAAAAGCAAATAATAATTTGACCAAAATTTTATTTTAAGAAAATTAAAATTAAAATTAAAATTGTATAACAAAAGCTTCTTTTGTCTCGTTGACACAAAAAATGAAGAATATACTAACTTAAATTAATCATAAAAATCAACTGAAAACGTTAGTTCAAAATTATGTATAAAATCATAAATAATTACCAAAAGTAAGATATTAAGAATGGGAGATAACCAATTTACAATATGGTATTAGATTAACCCATTATCAAGACATGGTGTAAATTTATAAGAAAAGGTAAAAGAGAAGAGGGGTGAGGAGAAGATTATTAATGGTGGAATTTGACCTTTCATAAAAAATATGAATGATGATTTGGTAATTTGGAAGGAAAAGCGTTAACCGGGTTTTTTTTTTTAAAAAAGAACTCATTGGATGGTATAAATTATGTATATATAGAAGACATGCTGCCACGATTCGTTGATTATATTGGCTACTAAATTCTTATTACTATCGTAAAATTGTCCTATTTTTACAATGACATTCGCTATTAAAAAGTAACAAGTATAAAAACACACACATACATGTAACATTTCATATAGAATACTCCGTATAACAAGACTCAATCAATCCAAATAATACATCAAACACCAAAAGTCTTAAACTAGTAAAATGAGTACATATATGGGAATTGGGAAATAAAATGTCGAGATGGGTGGGAGATTGATATGGTTTTTATATGATAATTGGGTTGTTGAAACAAATTTCGTCATTAAAATTTGCAAGTGGTCACTGAAACGGGTAGGAAAAATGGAATATGAAGCTCCGTGAGTAATTGTTCGGTAATAAGTCCATAAAAAAAAAAAAAAAAAAAAAAACCTCGTGTCTCTAAGGACTTATGTCAAACTGTACTTGGTTCCATGATTGGCACCAATAATGTGAGCAGAGCAGAAATATCTCGCTTCATGCATTCGCTTCTGGAAGGATCACGACAGCTAATCAATCAATCAAAATAATAAAGCTAACTTTTACTACTCTTATCTGATACTTTGAACCTGACTTGATGAACCTATAAAATCTGCTAGAAATCTGAAATTCTACTAATTTGTAGGACACTGTCCTACTACTCCGTAATATGGTTTAAGGATAGGAGTAGGTGTTTACTCCTATTACCTTATTGTACCTTGAGCGGTTGAGCCTTGAGAGGGGACCATCAAAAGAATGAATCGCACTTCCTTAAGGTAACATAGTTCCACATTCCACTACATAATCACGATCATAAAAATTTTAAAATTACATTAACTTGGGTGATAAACTTAATCATAAAATTATGCAAATTACATTAACGCAAACCCCATGCAACTGTAACTGATACAGTTGCTCAGAAACTACACCGACATCTTTGCGTGATCCTACCAAGATCTGGCTGGGATAGACAGAAATATTTCTCAGCAAGCATTTTAATCCTCTTAGGACAAAGCCAATGAATTTAAAACCTGTGAATAAATTAAGAAAAAAGTAGCCAAATAGTTAGAAGTGGGATTCATAAAATGGTAGACTACCTTAATTGGATTGCCATTATGGCTCCTATTCCCGAAAAGGACGGCAAGACCCAAATGTATGTCGATTATGACGATCTAAACAAGGAAAGGAAAACCTACTACTACACGGTTATGTCCTTTGGTCTAAAAAATGTTGATGCTACCTATCGGAGAATTGTAATAATATTCTTCCACAATAGAGATGCATAAGGAAGTGGAATTGTATACAGATAATATGGTCGTCAAGGGTTCTGCAGTGTCTAGCAAAGAGTGGAACCCTTAATTCTCCCAAAACATGATGAAAGGATAAAAGGGCACAAAGCAAAGTATTTTACCTGAAACAGAGAAGAAACTGATGAAATCCAGCATGTGGGATCACAAATAAGACCGAAATACGAAGACATCAGGCAACGAAAATGAAAAGAATTGACAACAATTATGAATTTATGACTAAGACCAATACGGCAATACACAAACTCACACCAACCAAAGAATTGAACGATAATAAAAGCACCTTGAAGCTAAGAGACCAAAATTCTAAGAAGACGATAATTCTCCAACATCAGAAATATTTATTTCTACACCTACTATTTACAAATTAATACATTGACAAATATGTCGTAACCTTCACACTTGATTTGACTTAACCCTATGAATCAAGGAGAAGCTTAACAACGTCAACAAGAAGGAAACAAGAACGACTAATTTAATTTCTCAATTAAAATTAAATGATATGAACAGAACATGAAACTTTTATTACCAGCTAATTAAATTAACAATAATGCTTTGGTACATGTATTAAGATTTGACACATTGCTAATCCAATGCGAATATAGGTTATAAAATGGCTTGAGTACTAATAATTAAAAATTTATAGAATGAACCTTTCATCTCTAATAGGACCACAATTAAATGACCATCAAAAGAACAAGATCTGCATTTTTAAATAGCATATAATGAAGAAGGTTGAAGTACTGAAGAAAGAAAAGTGGCATTTGCTGACTATGATGATAACTTTTACTCCCTTTGACAACAAATAAGAAGCAGAGAAAGGTGATTAATCAAACAAAGCCAGATTAGGGAAGGCATGCATGCACCGACGGAGAATGGAAGTCAAAAATGATAGGAAAGGCAATGACGCAAGACTAGAATGAAAAGGGCGGAGTAAAATTGTTGAATTAAAGCAACACTCTGACAAATGTGACAATGCCTACTACCGAACAAATTACAAATTAAAACTTAGTACTCGTACTCAATTATAGTATGGACTAGTAGTCTAGTTTAATAGTCTAACGTTTTTTTTTTTGCGGGAATTAGGTAGTAGGTACACCGTACAGTGGAAGACACTATCAGAAATCCCAGATCCCGTATCTCTCATTTAATGCCCTTATCTCACATCCAAACACATCCTTTGTTGGCTTTGCTTATTCTTCTCTATCTTTAATCTAGTCACCGCAACAGTTAACCACGACCTCATAACACATTAACACCCAATTATGTTCCAGCCATTGACTCCATTCCACCACGTTTTTACTAAGCTCACAGGGATTGCCTCAAATATTTTCTTTTATTGCTTGAGGCTAATACGCATAATACTTCCCTTGTGAAATAATTAATCTAAAAAAAATTGCCAAATTTTCTGAAAAACCTTCTTAAAAGAGATTTTTGGATATCAAGGTATTCATAATTCTGCAATGTCTGGACTCAGGATATATAAGAAGTTAATGATCTATCCTCTCACGGAAACAATTATTTCTACATTGTAGAGTTTCATTGTATCCTTTACTACGTATCTATTGAAATTAAGACATAGGAAGATGACTAGACGAGACATTACTTGAACCAATAGTATTTGCCTCTTAAAAATTGTTAAACAATTGCATCCAATGAATTGTTTAATTAGATTGGAACAAGCTTTTCATATAAACATAGAGAAGAAGACTATAAATTACTCCGTAATGGATTGGAGGGCAGCAGTATTAGGGGTGTGGGGAGTTAAAGGGAAGGTCACAAGAAGGTGCAATTCCGTACAATAAGAACCGATAATTAAGAGGCCGTTTTCGGGAGTTGTGTAGGCTTTTATGGTGACTGGCAGGTGGAGGTGGGCCGTTTGGCCGTTAGTTTTTACAGCCTGGCACTGTCAGGAACCCTCACTGATGATTCGTCTTTTTATCCGGCGGATCCCTCTTTGTCCTTTTTCTCCACATCACCTTTCTTTTTATATGTATTTTTTCTTCATTTAATCAAATCTTCCTCTGTTTTTTTTTTAAAAGCTTTTTATGATTATGATTCAACCATCTTAATCGATTCAAATTTCATAATATACTTGAAAATTGGCTCAATTACCTTATTCTCACTTTATTAGATTTTAGTTGGACAAAGTTAAAAAAAAAAGTAAAACTTTATATCATATTTTGAAAATCATAACTTTTACAATTTATAACATAGTGTGTTTGAAAACACATAAGTTCTATTAATCTCTTTCAAAAGATTAAATAAAAATTACGCATGAGATTTGAAGTTTAAATTTCTTTGTAGTACACATTCAATACTGATTTTATGTCATTACATTTAAAGTTTGTCAAATGATGTAGATTAGATTTAATCTCAACTTTTAAATACTATTTTATAGGATTTTAACCAATTAAAATAGTTAGCATCCATAAGTTTAATAATTTATTAAAAACTACTAACTTTTATTATATATCATTATTATTTCCCCACTTTTCTCATTGGTACTACTACGTCTAATGCACTGAAGTACTAAACATTATATATTTTTTGAAGGGAAAAACGATTCCTATAAAGTATTCCATTTAGTTTCCTTTATAAAATGGATTACAAGTGTAGATCTTCTCCATTTATTTATATACTTCTTACTTTCTCCTTAGTAAAGTTTGTTAATGTTGTTCTTATTTTTGCTTTATTGTTTTATACCCTTTCGTAACTTAGCCGAAACCATTTAATAATAACAATATATCAAAATAACATTATTTTTTTTTCCCTAGTAAGTAAGTTGTACATAAACTAATAGAGGGAATACCAAATTTCTCCCTCTCAAGATAATATCTTAATATTATAAGCATGTAATCTCAAAATAAAATTTTCTCAATAGCCATTAAAAATGAATTTTTTCCACAATGCTTAATTAAAAAAAAAAAAAAGTCTTGGATGGTATTAAACTTTATAAAAGACACATATAAAAGATTACAGGAAATTACTCAATAACGAATAGATGATATCTTGAATAATGTGAAATTGATAATGTAATGTCTTTATTTCCAGAAATAAAAAGTGATCCTTAAATAAAAGAGAAAAAAGATACGGAGTAAAGCGAATTTTAAGTATTCAAGATCTATTCCTTTATTCCAAAAAATACTCGTCGTATTAAAAATGAAAAGAACAAGTTGGATAATAAAGTAGTGAAAATGAAGTGGTCATGAATCTCATGATAGTTGGGATCCAGGTTGTCCCTAAGTAAGTCAAAGTTGACTGCAATTGAGGCCTTACGTCTCCCCCAACCAAAAGGCCTAAGAAATTGACGAGCTTAGTTAAACAGTCAAACTTTTCTTTCGGAGTACACTACAGTCTACAGCACCACTGAACTTCTCAAGTTTGTGCAAAGTGTATTGTGTGCCCAAGTTTCCGACCATGCCGGCTTTCATCATCATCGTTCGGAGGACGATATACCTATGTTCGTCTCACAACACTTGCCTTTTATTTTTTTATATACACCTTATATTTTGTTGCCTACTTTAATGTACTATTAAAAATAAAAATAAAAAGGGGAAGTGTACTATGATAATTAAATTAGGAAGTTATCTTGTAAGTGTAGATTGAGATTTAGGGACTAGCTATTGTAATTATCACTGTACAATATACATAGCTATAAATCAAAATGGGTAAACATCAGGTACATAGTTTCAAATAAGTTCGTTCAAAGTTTGATAAAAATTAGTTCAGGCAAAGCATACTGTGATCTATTTGGATATTATAAGTTCTACATAATAAATTATGATGCTCAACATAAGTTAGAAAAAATTGTTACATATGCCTCTTATCAAAAAATTAGTTTAGGAAAAACAATTTTCAAGTGCAAATACAACTCTCTTTCTCCGTCTTGAACCAAAATTAATCTCAATATTAGTTACATTATTCTCATTAGTCAATCCATATTTATACAATATACATCACATAAATCTACTATATGTAGGATGTCACAAACCTAACATAACTAAACTCCTGACTATATAACACATTATTCTCCAAAGGTAAGTAATCTAATACTAAAATCATAATGTTAGATAACTTCCTTACTTCACACTATATTGCAATATCTCTAATAAAAATAGTTTTCCTTTTGTTTATTTGTTCATCGGAAAAGTTATGAAGAAAAGAGAAAGATAAAACAACATGAGGAAGAATAAAGGAATAGAGAGAAAATGTGACGCACCTTTTTTATGAAAGAAAAATACTTTTTTTTTTTACTTTTGAAGAGCTATTTTCCCCCCCGAGAAAATTTATTTTTATTCCCTTAACAAAACAAACAAAGAAAAATGGTAAAATAAATGTCCTTCAAAACAAAGAACACCTAAGTTTATACAATAAATTCCATACAAAATAAGTTTAGATGGTATGACAGAAATTTACATGATGGTGTTCTTTCACATTTGTTTAAAATTCACACAAATGTCCCTTTAAGTCACAATAAAAATGAACTAAACTTTCATTTTAAAAACCTTGATTGCATATATAGTGAAAATATATATAATAGTGAAAATCTAAATCATGTGAAATAGAAACAAAAACATCAAGGAAAAAAGTAGTTTGCAATACTGATAATATTCAACCAAGTTCGACAAAATCCTACCAAGAAGGGTCACACTTATTCAAAAATCTGTTTAGCATTAAAAAAAAACTTGTTCAAAAATCTGTATTGGATAATGGATATTAAAAGTTTCACAAAATTACAAACAACTTTTTTGATGTCTTGTATCTGAAAAACAGTTATCAGAAAAGATAATAAAATTAGGCAAATTCCAATATGTAATGGACGGAAGTACGTGCAAATAAATGCTCCGTCTAGTTTGTTAGGTAAATTAACAAAGACCTCAAATAAGATGTAGGCAAGATATTTTTAAATTTATATCAGTGTATTAATTAATAGTGTATAAAGTGAAAATATTGCAGTTATTTGAAGAGGATATAATATAAGTATAAGTTTAGATAGATCGGATGAATTGCATCAAATCTTCATACTCGGTAATCAACAAATTGCGCATAGTGGAAGCATTGAAAGTATGAAAGAGTATAAAGATGGTCAAGTGGGGTGTATTAATTAAAGATAGGGATTAAAGAGGTCTAATTAATTATGGAGAGCATAACGGATTGCTTTGAACTTTGAAGTGTAGGCCAAAAAATGCAGAGACTAGAGAAGAGAAACTGGAAACACTGCCAAAAATCGAAAGAAAGGGGTTAAACACTTAAAGTTACGTGGCGTATAGGAGCAATGTGAGGCTGCACAGTGAAGTGGCGCCTTTCAAAAACACTTGACTAAATATTTAAAAAAGAAAAAAGCGAGGGTGTTGTACAAATCAGTGCAAGATGACATGACGCGTGTCTAAATTTACAGCTGTATCCCAAACTACCTCCGTCCAGACCCAACAGACCGCATACTTGCTACAAAGCGGTGATTAGGCTTCCCCACACATTATCTATCTCTATTCACAACCGGCTAAACCTGTCGCCCCTTCTTATGCTCCCACCACCTCCATCCAGCTATCAGTATAAATCAGCACCCCAGCCCTTCACTTCCCCGTTCCATTCTCTCTCCTCCTTACCACGGCCCTCCTCTTCTGTATATAAAACTCACGACTCCTTTAACTATCTCAGCATCCCGACCAAACAAAGAATAAAGCAAATAAACGAGAAAATAGAAGGAGAATAGTATGAATACCTGTTGCAGCGATGATGCCAATTCAGTTAAAATGAAACGCAAAGAAGTGGACCGGATAAAAGGGCCTTGGAGCCCAGAAGAAGACGACGCCCTCACAAGGCTAGTCCAGAAGCACGGCCCAAGGAATTGGACTTTGATTAGTAAATCAATTCCGGGCCGCTCTGGGAAATCGTGCCGTTTACGCTGGTGTAACCAGCTCTCTCCTCAGGTGGAGCACCGCGCTTTCACACCGGAGGAAGATGACACTATCATCCGGGCCCACTCTAGGTTCGGCAACAAGTGGGCCACCATTGCTAGGCTGCTCAGTGGTCGCACTGACAACGCTATCAAAAACCACTGGAATTCCACCTTGAAGAGGAAGTGCTCCGCCATGGTGTCGCCGGCGCCGGATAATTTTCCACCTCCGTTGAAGCGCGCCATGAGTGAAGGCGCTGATGTGATTCTCAAGAACGTCTCTGGTTTGAGCCTTAATAACAATAATCCAGGTAGTCCTGGATCCTCGGACGCCAGTGACTCAGGTTCGCATGTGTTCCGTCCGGTACCGATTCCAGGTCCGATCACCATTCCACCGCCGCCTCTTTCGGTTGCGCCGGCGACGGATCTGAGTTTGTCGCTTCCTGGATCGGATTCCTGTGAGGTTTCCAACTCGGATCATGAGCAGATAATTAGTAACTCTCCGATCCAGGTAATCCAGGCAAGTTCCCCGGTAATCACACCGGCGATGCTGCCTCCTTCTCCACCACCGTCAGCTTTCAGTCAAGAGTTTTTGGCTGTGATGCAGGAGATGATAAAGAAGGAGGTGAGGACGTATATGGAAGGATTAGACATAAATAGCAACAACAGAATCGGCGGTTTCAACCATGGCGGGTTTTGTTCGCAAGCTGCTGATGGAGTGATGAGAGCTGCGATGAGTAGGATTGGAATCGGTAAGATTGAGTAGCGAAGAGAGGCAACTTGTTGGAGACTATAAAAACAAAGGAACAAATTTTGTGAAATTTCATGATGGAACTGTCTCTCCTCTGGAAAATGTTGTAGAGAAATATGTTGAGAGTAGTCAGTAGTGTACAGGAGAAGGAATGTGGTCTACTGTTCAAGATTATATCAGAGGAGATGACCAGATGAGGAAGAAGATGATGATGAAGTTTTGGTTCAAAGTTTCAAACCAAAGCAGAGTAGCAGACCCTCCCCTAAAACAGGAAAAAGCAAAAAAAAAAGTTCTACATTTTCCTTGTTAATTTGTTCTAAATTTTTACTATAATGTTTAGGTTTAATTAAATTTAAATTAAATAATTAATATGAAGCACGATGGACAGATGTTTTAGAGAAGTTGGTAGGTAATATCTATCAATCAGAATAATAAAATAACAAACAGTAATCAATTAGTTGGATTAGGTTTTTTGCCCTTTTTTAAAAAAAAAAACTTTGTTTTTCAGTTCGGGTGTTCTACAACAATCCAAATTCCACTACGGAAGAATTTTCAAACACGGTAAGCTAAACTCCGAGATATTTAATAAGCATGCAAAAATCGTTGCATTGGTTTTGAACTGACCCCTATACTAGTAGTTAGGGGTACTTTATTAGAATGATTCATGTTATTTTTTTCGCAAAGGACAAAATGCTAGGGTGACCAATATTCATCGTTGGAATGTTTAATTTTGTGGGGGAGGTAGTTTTAATTTAAGTACCATTTGAAGTACCGTCCACAAGATGCTTCCAGTAAAGAGAAATTGCAATTCTGTCTAAAATTAAAATTAGTAGTTGCAGATGTTTTTATTATCTTACCATTTCACAAAGTGATGCCTGGTTAAATAAATAAATAATTACAGGACACTATTCAACACAAATTTTGGACTTTGAGTATGTGACATTTTTTGAAACATATTACTTCATGTGTTTCTCAAAATTTGAAAATTTTGATTTGTGTTAAATTTTGATTATAATTTCTCATCTTGTTATAAAAAATAAAATATTTCAATGAAATCTTGTTAAAATTATCTAATTTGATAAAAGTATCTAATTTAAAGATAAAAACGTTTACTTATAACTTGTTGTTAACAAAAGCACTGTATCAATAGTCAATCAAACGGTTGTATACTTGTCTAGGTCACTATAAAATTGTAGGGAATATTCAATTAGAATGTGTCGTGATAATCAGTGTTACAGACTTACAGTTGGATTACACTTATTTTATGGGGGGTGATCTAATCTGAAAGCAATACCCCCTAAAGAAGAAATTAGAGCATAACCACTTTTGTACTATACTAAAAGCGGGAAGCACTTTGTGGCTATTGAAAAATTGAAAGAAAATATCAAAGTGTGTGACAACCAAGAAACAGCTATATGTGATAGCGATGTGCCTTTGAATTGAATACTTTAGAGGACGACTTAGATCAAGAGAAATTACATGTCGTTGCAGGAGAGTTAAAGAATTAACGACCTTATGGTATGGCCACATGTTCCTATGTTTAGATGCATATTACATGTAGTGGTGGCCACAGGGCCGGTCCGGGTGGGCTTGGAAAATGGGGACCGGGTCGGATCGGTCATTGGGGCGGGTAGGGTCAGTTCCGGGCTGAGCTTGGGGACATGATTCGTACCGAATCACGAAATGAATTGAATCGAATTGACGAATCGAATCGGAATGAATTTGATATCGAATTGAATTGAAATGAATCAAAACGAATTACATATAAACACATTTACAAATTAGAATAAAGAAACTGTTTCTAATGTAATTAAGCTTTCAAATAAGGTCGTATTTTTTTTATAATTATGTATTACTCCCTTCGTCTTTTTTAATGTGCTACATTTCCATTTTGGGAGTCAAATTTTATAAACTTTGACTATAAATTCTAATTATGTTATAACAAATAATATATTCAAGTGGAATCTTGTTGGATGTGTCTCGACGTAAATTTTAGAATATCAACTTTTTATAATTTTTTATCTTACGAATTAAGAGGAAAAAATGTTGTAGCAACTAATTTAGGACGGATGGAGTATTAAACTAATTATGTATATTAACCTAATTTCATATTTACGTATTATTAAATCAAATAAACTAAATAAAATAAGTAACTAATTAACATATTATTAAATAACATATGTATTAATAAACTAATTAACATAATTAGCTAATTATATATTTACTTATAATTCATTATCATATTAATTTATTTTAATTAAATATATTTTGGGGGTTGGGGGAAAAAGAAAGTGCTTGTACTTAATTTATGAAATCAAAATTTAATTAAATAGTTAAATAAATAAATATTGATTTTTAAAAATTAAGTTGTCTACTTAAACTGACATCATCAACTTAATATTACATAATCAATATCAATCAATTTAAACTAATTAAACTAATATAACTAAACTAATCAACTTAACTTAAATCAATTTACTTAAACTACTATAACTAAATTAATTAATTAACTTAAATCAATTTACTTAAATTAATTAAATTAATCAAACTAATTAAAATAATCAATTTACTTAAACTAACATCATCAAATTAATATAACATAATCAATTTAAATTAATTTACTTAAATTAATTAAACTAATCAAACTAAATTAATCAATTTAACTAGATTAATTTACTTAAACTAATTAAACTAATAAAAAATAATCAACTTATTTATCATCATCAACCTAATGTGCTTAATCTAACATCATCAACTATTCAACTAATTCAACAATATCAACATAATTTACCTAAGTACCATAATCAACTAATTAAACTATCTAAGATAATAAATTTAATTAAACAAATTGAACTAATTTAACTAAATCTACTTAATTATCATCACTAACATAATCTACATAATTAAATATAATTACATAATCAACATATTAACCTAACCTACATATTATCATCGACTAATCTAACATTATCAAGTAATTAAATATTATAAACTTAATTAATCTATCTAATTAAACTAAATAGTTTTCATATTAACATTAATTATAAGTTTAAGAGTTACCTTGACTAGTAGAAGGAGGAGAATGCAACTCCGAAGTTGGAGTTTGAGAAACTTGACCAACACGAGTAATGAAAAGTTGTTGCTACAAGTCTTGAGCAAAATATGCGCAATCATCGTACGAGCTGCTAATGTTGAGTCTATCTCTTGAAGCCATTTTTTTTTATAAATGTAGTAGTAAACAAGTAAATTAAGAATAAGAAATCAACTAATTAAGATAACTAATGAAGATTAAGAAAGTAATTAAGAAGAAAATTAATTGTAATAAATAAACTAATTGTATTTAGTAGCAATTGAGAGATTGAGAGTGGTTTTTGTGAGGAATGAAAATCGAATTGCTCGGTTTATATAGCCTTGCAATCAACGGTTACATTAACAACTAGTTTAACGGTCATTTTGCAACAAATTCATCGGTTCGGGCCGGGACGGTCCGAATGAGTTGTCTTGTCCGGTTCGAATTGTGAGCCGAATCGAATTTTTTCATAAACCAAATCAAATAGGATTAGGGTTGGAAATTCGAGATTCGTATTCAACCCACTAAGGAACCAGGCCGGTCTAGGCTAGGCCAAGTTGGGGTTGGATCGGGCTGATACGGCCTAGTGGCCACCTCTAATTACATGTTGTTGCAAGAGAGTAAAAGAATTAACGACCTCATGATATGACCCCATGTTCCTATGTTTAGATGCACCAACAATAGACCTGTGTATTGGGTCGGGTTAGGGTTAGGAGACGTCAAACGGGCCGAGTCGGATCGGGTCAAAGGAGATACATAATGAACCGAGTAGGGTCGTCCAAAGAGTGTATAGTTTTTATTTATAAAAGGTGATAGTTTACATGTATCACCTTCAATTTTTAGTAATGGACTATCGGTAAGTATATGAAAAAAATTCATTACCTAATAGTGTTTAAAAGTTTTAAAAATTATAGGCACATTATTGACCCGACTTGACCCAATAAAACATGACCCTTTAAGAGACTAACACATTAGACTCGTTATTGATTAGACCCTTTTGACAAACGGGTGGGCTAAGGGCCCCACCCTCCCATTTGAACACCTCTATTCAACAAACATGTCGTTTCTCGATAGCATTTGCTTTATTATTATTATTATTATTATTATTATTATTATTATTATTATTATTATTATTATTATTATTATTATTATTATTATTATTATTATTATATTCATCTCTGGTAAAGTTTTAAACACCGATTGCAACTGTAATCATGGATACAACAGTCTGGCGTGGCTTAGATGTCAGGGGCTTTGCAGGAGGGCGTTATGGCAATTCACATGACAAAAGTTTACTTCCAAAGGCTAGAAGTATGCACTTGTATTAATGTTATCTTTTGTATCTGCATTCAAAAGCCAACTAGTTTGAGGCTGGAGCTACTTACAAAGCAGTAAATGACTGTCAGAACAAAATTTAAGTTCGCCATTTGATAACTTCCTGGGTTAACATCAAACAAGAGCAGGTTGCTGAGGACGATCTCTCTAAGAGTCGGACGAACAAAATTTAAGTTCGCCATTTGATGGCTTCCTGGGTTAACATCAAACAAGAGCAGGTTGCTGAGGACGTTCTCTCTAAGAGTCGAGCATCTTAGACTTCACAAAAAGCCGACAGCAGGGCCAGAGTAGATACAGGTAACCTCATTCTAAATTATATTTTCAATGGATCATCGATGTACAAAAATACTATAGTCAATCAGCATTCACACTATATGATAGCTTCAAAATGGTAGAAGGCACGAGAGCACCTCATTGCAGATGTGCTGTTTGAATGGTGCCTGAGTTAGGGACCTGTTGCTGTATTTGCTTTGTAGCAGCTTCGCCACTATCAATTAGATGGTGAAGATCTTGCTTCAAAGAATGGGAGGGATCATTCAAGGCGCGGATTGAGTTGGCGCAAACTAGAAGGGTTCCACCATCGCGCAGCGCAGAAGAACCTGTGTAAAAAATCCAAGGATCGGAAATCAAATCATAGCTAATGAAAAAAGTACAAGAAACCAAAATTTTGTTATGAGCTAGAGATTCTTCTTACTGTCAGCCCAAGTGGAAGAAACCCTAAGACAGATGGTAGAGACTAGAGAGGCCAAAATAATAGCAGATACGGCAAGTGCTACATTTTGCTTGACCTAAAAGAAACGGATACAAATGAAACTATAGATAAATGGACTGAACGATAAGTATAGCAGGAATTGTGCCCAAACCAGGGAAGTTGTTTGACGAGCTTTGGTTATACAGAATGGAACTCCTGAAATAATATCTTGCAACAGAAGAACATCTGAAACAGCGATGGCTGTGGCACTCACATAGTCACATGTTGAGCAAGTACTATACCGACGGCAGCAGCTGCTAATGCAGGGGCATCATTAATACCATCTCCAACCATTATAAGACATTCACCTGTGTTCAACATAAAATCAGTCAAGGATGGAATCAGGAAATTTTACAGGACCAAAGATAAAATCATTCTTCAAGGACTACTCGCAGGTTGCAATTATATACGAGCAAAAACATACCCAAAAAATATGATTACTCAAAGCAAAAGGAAACAAATAAGCACATCGATGTTTGAAAAACAGTTTTGGCTGCAAAGAAAGGATGATGGTGAATCCAGCAATAAAGATCAAAGAGGCAAATGAGCATTGGCTTGGAGAGTAAGGAGCAAGCACTCTCACACTGCAAAATTTAGAGCTCTTGGCCATAGAGAATACAGCATTATGCTCACCCGTCTCTCTTGATATACGCACTACATGATTGAGTTTTTCTTTAGGCTTCAAGCTACTATGAACTTCAGAGATGGCCACAGCATTTGCAACTCTTAGTACACTTGATTCGTGATCACCAGGTAACGTCAATACCCGGAACTTCACTTGATTTCGCAACCATTATGATGCACAAACAAAAATCTAAAGAAAACTCATATCCTCATCAACTACGTTAATATTTTTACTGAATATTTGCATTAAATTTTTTTTTGACATTAACAAAATCATTTTGAATAAATTGAATTAACATCAAGTTGCCCGTTATTAGGATTTTCGGTTCCTAATTCTTATATTCGTCAATGTTAAAAAAATCTCCTGTAATAGTTGCTATATTCAATTTGTTTACGCAACGTACAAGACTAGCAAAATACGGAGTATAAATTTTAAACTCGTACACAAAAGTACATGTACGATTATCAATTGAACGCTTTTTTTTTTCTCTTCAAGAAAAAGCAAAGAAATTACTAATTGCTTGTTTTGTAAAACTCCACAAAATTTATAATTACATCTCAGGAACTTGCTTCAACTCTACAGATACATCAAGTACAAGAAATGCCTGGACAGGCAAGAACTGGCTGTTATATTGAAAAAGAAAAACTTACTAGTAAATGTATACAAGAAAGATTATATGGAATTTGATATAATGCATGACGGTACATGTTCTGTTATACCTAATTTGCCAAGTAAAAGAATCTCCTTGTGCTTCTGATCTTCCACTCTGGGTGCTCAAAATTTCAGAGCACCAAATCATATGGATTCAGGGGTAGCCTCAATTTTCTTTAGCCTTAATTGTTCCTTCTGCAACGGTGGAACCATCATAGACAGAGAGAAAGAGGGTACTCTGATTCTTCTGCAAAAATCTGAACACAAAACCCAATGAATATAGAACCTGGTGAGGAAGGTAGTGATGGTGAGCCAGGACTAAGAGGACATTGCACATACCTGAGAAAATCAACTAATTTTTGCTGCAAGCTAGTCAATGTCTCCTCTTCCATATTGACATAGGCTAACAGCTCCGGTAATTTGACTGCAAACATATAGTCTATTAGAAGTACCAAAAGATCTAATAGGAGACTAATACTGCATAAAACAACTTCAAAAAGTTTAACCAAGGTAGGACAGCACATGAAGGCACTTCTTTCAAGAGAGAATGTCTGAGAGAATATATGAAGGGCATCAAATGTCATCAGGTGGTTCATATAATCCAACAAAAAAAAAAAACTCCATGTTCATCATGACTAACAAGTGTAAAGGGAGAGACAAGAGGGGCCTAAAAACCCAATAATTTACTGTAGCGATGATAGGAAAGAATATCGCATTCTTCCACCACACATCCTTAATTTCCAACTGTTAACGAAGGAAGAGTTCCCCCAGCCAAATCCTATGACAAGTGCATTCTACAACGAATACCACCACAATATATTGGAACAAATTCTCTTATAGTGACTGCCTACCTTTCCTTTTTGCATTTGAGGAAAAAAAAAAATGCAAGTTTGTTTCCGAGTTTCTATCACCACCAGAAATTCTATTTTCAAAGACACTTTTGGGCAAATGAGCTCAAAATTTTGATTTGAGGTAGTAGTTATTGCCAGATTAATGCACATCTTAGATTGAAAAGATAAAAGCTTTCAAGGTTCTGCATACCAAATAAACGTAGTAGATGCTCTGCTCCGTATACAGATGATGGGGATGCATTATTAGTTACAGCCTCATGATACTGCTGCCTTTCCTTACTGTACAAAAGTGTCAATGGCAATGCTTTGTCAAAATAACACCGTAATCCATTCAAAATTTCAGCATTTGAGTCGTTCATTCTACAACAGAAAGAAAAGAACATTAATGTTAAACTCAGCAACTCCACTGATGAAGCACTATAAATATACAGCATAACTAGACAGCTAGTACAGGATGGGAAGATCACTTAGCCAACATAAAAATATGCATTATTTCCATTACTGAAACAGCACATATTTAAGCAAGAGTGAGCAAGGTAATCATCATATATGAATTAAAACAAATCCAGAATGAGTATTTTGTGTGTTGGTCCATCTATACCAACTGGGAACACAGGCATGGGCATATATTTAAGAAGATGAAACGTCACCATATTTTAATTTCTAACTCCTTAAAGACCTTGGAGTTTAAAGTTGTAAAAAGGGGGACAAATATTATCCAGGTATCTGTTGTATCCCTTACAAGAAAAACTTTCTTTTGACAGGAAACTATTGATCAAAGGGTGCTCAGTATAGTCAGTAGTGAATCTAGCTCATATAGTTTCATTCAAGGCAAAGAAGAATAAATACACAATATCATTGTAGAGAGTTATTTACATTGCTTGGGGAGTCTTGGGGTTCACCTCTTGAAGTTTTAGAGTTGATCAACTTCCACACACTCTATAAAGAACTATACACGCACACACATACTTACATGCAAAGAAACTGCACACACACACACACACACACACATGTAAAGAGACTGAGCACACACACACCTTACATGTTAAGACACTGCACGAACACACACACACCTTACGTGTAAAGAAACTTCACACATGAAAAGAATAAGAATTCTATCCAGCCCCAGTGAGATTGTCCAAGGAAAGAAAAAAACAACTCAGAAAGGTAGACACCTGCAACAACTTACGTGTAATCCTTTCGTGTTCTATATTCAAGATACTTCTTCAATACATCATCCACATTTGGAGAGCAAGGCAGATTAACAAGCTGCGGGGAAGGATTTTAAGATAAATCGATTAATTAATCAAATAAGGCAAACATTAGACAATGGGTGAGAGGAAATGAGTACATAATAGAGCGAAAAAATCAATCCAAACAAATTAATATCAGATCATAATAGGCATATAATTCACATCTACAAAAGACATAGAGAGACAACTCAACAGAAAGAGGGATGAAAAAAGGACACGTGAAGTGGATCATCCAAAGCATCTGATGAGATTTGAGGTTAAAAGTCATTATATAAAAATCCCACAAAGTGGCAGCAGTTACAGAGAAGCTAATAGAAATGACACATTGACACATGCTGTCATTGATATACATGCTGTCATTGATATACATGCTGGATTTTGAACATAAATGATTAAGAGAATAGATGTCACTGCTTTGCACATAAAACAAGTGCAACTATGAACAAATCAGAGGACTGCAGAAGCATTTGCGAGATTGATTAGATTGAAATCATATAGTCAGAAGACAGAACAAGGCAAGCGAGGCACAAATTGTAAAATTGGGGATGGGTAATGGTAAAACAGTATACATTTGTAAAAAAAAAAGGCCAGACCACCAGATTTGGCCTTAACCTCTCACACTTTTACAGGACTAGCAAAAAGGAGCTCAATAGTAAAACTGCCAAAATTCAAAAATCTCAACCATGAGATCGGACTTCACATAGTTTGTACAATGAGATTTTGGACCTTGATTCATGAGCATAAACTCCTTTTCATCTCCCACGTCATCAAAAAAAGCATCTGAGTGCAAGGGAAAGTGATAAATCAATACCAACATACCCCCAATGCTTCTAGAGAAAATAACCACAAGGTCTCCTCTCAATCAAGATAGAAAAGAGTAAATGCAGTAACCTTTCTTCTAAATTTTTTTTTATTGATCCATCATTCCCTCTGCAGGGAAAAAATGTTCTATATTGTCTCGTACTCCCAAATTAAGAAATTAAACCAAACTCCCAAACCCTCTCCCAATACCTAATTATGGGGTGAGTCAGGTCAGGCAGCTGTGCAGGTATTTAAGTACAACCAAGCTAGAGGTATTAAAGTAAAAAATTACAATCATAGACTCATACGCTTTAGGAAACATTACAACTTCCAGAAATCCCGTAATTGGACGAGTAACATACTTCATGGTGGAGGATATAACTTTTATGTCACCATACCTTGTCTTTTTGTGTAACATATTCCCAATCATCAACCAATTGCTTCTTCAATGTTGATGGGATCTGGATCTTCACAAACTTTTCTGCAGAAATGCTTTCTTTCTAGAAAATATGAAACAACATCCATCAACTTCAAAAATAAGAGATAAACTTTCAGTAAAATATGAATGGACACTGAGACAAAAGCTTTCATTTAAAAAGGTAAACCTGGTTAAAGGGTAATTCATAAGAGAAGAAAAAAAACCCTATAAAGCAAAAATTGACATCATATTACCATAATAATTCAGGGAAATGACAAAACTTAGCAGAAAGACTAATATCACAGATTCACAAAGGTGATAACAAAAAGAAGAAAGCTTCCCTAAATTTCAGGAACACAATGCTACAGATACATAAAGGTGAGAAACTAAGAGCAAAAAATATCTAAAATATAGAAAGAAAAAATGGTGATGGAAGCATACCAACCATGGTAAGGGATAAGAATACTAAAATTTGACTTCCAATTACACTACAAGAAGTAAACCAACTATGTGACATTGAAAACGGATGGAAGTTATCGGCCAACTTGCAAAACTTGATAATCTAGGTGGATAAGAACTAAAACCAGCCAAAAGCACTGCTTGAATTTTCAAAAAAAAAAAAATTGTCCCAAAGTAAATCCATCTTCAAAAGGGAATTCAAGCAAACCAGTCTAACATCATTCTTAAATATTCACATATGTAGGTAGCTAGCTTTGATGGAAGCAAACCTCATCACCCTTCCTCTTTTTTCCTTTTGCCACTGCAGAAAATTGCAAATTGAAAGAAGTATATTATGATCAAGATAATCTACTTCTAAGGACATGCATAAAAGTGCCTCTTCAACAATGAAATTAATGATCATATTACAGAATATAAAACCTACAAAATTCAAAATCCAAAAAGAAGCATCATAGGAGAAAAGACATTTCAGAGAGGTGACAAAATACTCTCCACAGCACCAGATGGATTTTTGGCTAGTAGTGATTCGTCACTGTACCCACTACCCATATATTTGTCCGAGCTATCAGCAATGACCTTGTACTTATCAAATGGTACTTCTATAAACTTGTGGGGTAAAGGTTGATTATAATCCTCTGAAGCAGCCCTCCATGCAATATGATGATGTTCAGAAAAACTAGGGGCTTCTTTTCCTATTTAATTCTTATCACGATCAATAACTCCCCCACAGCCCACACCCAAAACCTTCATCGATTAACAAAGACCATTCCATTGCAAACCCCTTTATCTATGCTGTTAAAGGAGATTTGTTTGAAGTTGAACCCGCAAATAAGTGGTCACAAATGGTGGTAATGGTAATAAATTAGTGTTTAACTTTATAAAAAAATATGTTTATAACCATCCTCAAACACGTGATTTTCTTCATAAATTTCCATTACCACTCAATACCACCTCTAAAGTGATAAGTCCGATAAAAGATGATGATACAGATTTATAAAGAACACAAAGTGATATTTGGGTATGAAATCTCACCATGATGGATATTGGCATTACCACCATCCCTAAATAATAACAAATAAAGTCATCATCATTACCACAATTTATAACCATCAACCAAATGGCCCGGAAGTACTTTAGTGGAAACTTTTACGAGAGGTGAAACACACAGGTGTCAGGCAGATAATCTATAAATAAACAAAGAAAAGGGAGGACTGATTTTCAAATATTTGTGAGGAATGAACGGGAATAGGAGGTGGTTTTGACAAGAATTACTCAAGCAAAGTCGTTATTTGTTGACAAGAACTACTAAAGTAAATCCATGACACTAATTTAGGATTGGGGGGGGGGGGGGGGGGGGCGGCATTCTGGCAGAAGCTTGCAACACAACTTTTGACAAATTGTGCTCCATTCCAAGCTCTCTTATTTGTTAGGAAAATTATCTTGTTGACTCATCACTTTTGCCAATAAAATATACGAACAGGGTTGGAATATAGGGATAGAATAGAGAACCCATTGCATTAGGTCTTTAAAGTTTATACTGTTACCAAATAACCACCCCTTACATACAAAGAATAGTCTATATTAGACAGGATCTGGCAAATCTGATACTCCAGATGTTTAGGGAATCAGGTACAGCACAGAGAGCAATGATGAAATATAGCAGGGCCAGGGTTATATTAGCGCTCATCACAGCAAAATAACTGAGACTACTTAGAAGCAAAGGTTTTCTGTACTGCATGAATATGATCAAGATGGAGTTGGGTAAATAAATGTACCAACTGTTCATAAGTCATAACATACTCAAAACCTTCAATTTTTTACAGCAAGCATTTGTTTTGGCATGAGAGGGTATGAATCAAATTGACCCTAACCCCTCCCCAAATCACAAAAAAGGAAAAAAAATAAAAAAAATATAAGAGAAGATATATACTTAAATTCTAAACCGTTTTGGATGGACAAAACAATATTGTTTCAATGAATATGTACTGATTCATGTAATAAACAAATAATTTAGTTAAGCTAATTATTACCATTGTCCTTGACATCCTCTTTGTCCCCTTTTGCATCTAAAACCAAAAATCAAATAGAACCAATAAGAAATCAAGGTTTTTTTAGAACATAAAATTGCATATAAGCAATCAAGACAATACTAAACAAATTATATTCATGCCATGTCAGTACCCTACCAAGCATGCAGAAGTATGGCCACCACAGGTCCCATAAAACTGCTCTCAGAGGTAAGTTGAAATAACTTAACAAAAAGGATACCTTTTAGAAAGCTATCAGTAGACTAGAACAAAATTATTTCAACCTTTAGACAATATTACTAGTTTACCCCTAAAAATTTTTAAGACTAGTACTCCCAAATCAGCATGCACAGGTGCACAACCTTAAAGCAGTTCCAAAAATTCATCAAAGTCCATAGGCTGCAAGCACCACAGCGAAACAGAACAGGTCTGCAAAAAGGGGGGGGGAGATAAACTTTAAGGAAGCTCAATCATGTCTTGTAAAGCAGAAAAGAGACTTCTAAAACAGCTAACATAACTGCAAGATTTGAATTAAGCTCAAAACTTATAAGCCATTTAGCCAGATACTCAACAATAGCAGATTACAATTGCAATTTGCAACACATTAGCTGATCACTTAACAAAAAGATTATAGAGTTGCGTCAGAAATCTTGAACATATAGGTCCTTACTATCAGAAATGCTTGAAGGTGACATATTCACGAAATAGTTACTGAAATACAAAAGAAAAGTCCAATTTTTAATTGGACAAAGGTCAACTTCAAAAAAATTCAACAAATGGAAAAGGCGTGTATAAAAATATACGGTGAATTTGCATAAACCAAATCAATATTTACTTGTAGGTAGGGGCTAACCAGCGGAGCCTTTTGGCTTTGTCTGTGCAGAACGTCCAGACCTTTGATGCTTGTCCGCACCTTGCTTCTTCTCCAGAGCCAGTTGTTTTTGAATATTTTCATCTGTAATTTTCATCAGACGATCCATGCCAACCCATTCATCCCAACTGTTGGAAACAAGTACATAATATGTAAATCCATACCAAACTCCCTCAAACGATCCAGCAACAGTGGTAACTGTTTTAACTTTCAATGGATGAAAGTAGGATCAAAGCCAAAGTCTATAGTTTGTATAACATCACATATATAGAAAAAAATTGCCACCACTACAAATTAGAAATTACTGTTAGATCAAAAGCTAGAACTTCTTGAAAGTAGTTCTAACTGTACTAGGAGTTATTAACCTTATGAATCAGCAGGACAAGTATAGCAGGAAGTCATTACTTTTTACTTCAAAAGGCAACGTGACTAAGAGACACAAAAGAGGACAACAAAATAAAACCAGCATAACCTTCAGATCAATAGGCTTCAAGAAATCTACTTACTTTTTGTTCCAGCCCTGCAATGAGAAAGATACGAGTATTATTCAGTTAATTTGACATGATTAAATATTAAGAATAAAGATTGGCAGCTCAAAACAAAGATCAAGCAGCAAATTTTTGAGGCAATTCCAGGTCCAAAAATGCTGAAGTAAAGAGCAGTCTCTGGAAATAACATAAAGATCCCTCAAAAAATCACCAAAGGAAAAATAGGAAATGAGTACTTACAAGGTAATGAACAAAATATCGCCACTCTTTCTTACGAAATTCAGCTTTTTGAATCTAAAAGCATCACAGAACACGTCGGAATTAGCTTATGCAGAGCAAAACAATAAAAAAAACCTAGTAAACATCATACAAATACACTCACAATGAAAACTCACTCTAGATCCCACCCTTTGTGCAATCAGAGACAAAGGATGCAGATGCAGATAGCCTTTCTCTAATGCTACTGGTACAGATTTAACAAATATGCTCTTAAAAGACCAACACAAAACACTATGGCCTATTATTATACTGTAGTACTTCAGAACAGCATACCTGAGTTCTTTATAGTATGGGTTAGTATCCCCTTTCCTTTACCCTCTTTTCCCTAAAAATTATACTATCTACTATTTCAGAGCATGGATCAGGCAAGGTCTGTGTATAAACCCACCCAATGGAAAATTGCTAAGAGCAAGTTACAGCACTCTGAAGTTTTCATTGACGAAAATATGAAACAATGACAGCACCTAACTCCAACCCATCAATCAAACTCAGGGGCATGCTTCCTGTCTAGACTATCTCCAATTGTTTGTCCTATTTTTTGCAGGAGATAAACCTACATCCAAGATACTGATGTAACAGTTCCTCCGGTCCAACTACTTGACTAACTAGTTTGCCATTCAAGCTGCCTCAGTAGACTTAGGGGTCCAAAGCATAAATGCCACAATAAAGTATAAACGCCACCACTGCACAAGCCCATTGAGATTGGTGTCTCAAGTAATAATGTTTCTTCTATGTTATATTTCAAGATTAGTTGCATTTTGTTCATGTACTCCAACGACAAAAATAATGCTTCGGGCTTACATTTTCATGCAAAAATGATCAAATAGTTCCAAAACTTACTCCCAAAACATGTAACAAATCATGATTTTCCTGCACATGTCACATCTTAATACTATTCATGACATGGCCTACAACTAAGCCATTACGAACAACTATGACTACACCTTCTGTGATAGCAATTTCTTTTGGCATCAATGCAATGTTTATAACTTACAAGAAAGCAGATTTATCAACATTTACAAATAACAAAAGATATAGATAGCAATTGTCCAAAATTACCGGAAACTTTATTACGATATACTCTAAATTCAATACAAATCATCATGCATCCGAAAATGCAAACTAATCCGATGTCAATATATACAGACTTCCTACTACAAACCCTAAATATCTTCATTAGCGATTGTCACTCATAACCTAAACCGTAATTTCCATTCATTCCGATTCCTCCAATTTTCTGTTATTCACAAATCAAATACATATTATACAACTTCAGTTAGCACATACATACTTATTTCAATAAAATACACTGAATTCATATAAAAAAAAGTCAAGGACACAATTTCAGTAGAGCATAGGCGCAAATTGAAAAAGAGGAGACAGAGAAACCTTGGCTTCGTAGATGCGAGGACCATGATAAGCGAGGACCTTCTCGCCTTCGGCGTAAAAACTGGGCTTCGGATCCGGAAGAGCGCCGATAGAGGAGTCGCTACCACCGGCGTTGCCACCGGAATCGTCCTTGCCGCCGGTGTTGGAGCTTCCCATCTTACTCTTCCCTCGCTTTCCCCGCTAACGGACGCTCACACTCCGCTTGTTTGATTTTCAGGCTCAAGCACTGAAAAATAAAAAAAGGATTTTGTATAAGCGGAGCCCCCTCTATAATTTTCGTGTTGAATCGCGGCCTTAACCGTATTTGAAATAAAATATTGAAATAACAAAAGTTAATAAAGATTGATAGATATTATATTGAGTGATAAAATATATTATATAGAAAGGTTATTTTTAATGTGGACACAATAAAATTAATGTATCTCGTGTGGTTGTGTATAGGGGTGTTCATAACCGGTTGGTTTAAAAATTGGCCCATGACTTCACCCGATTTAAGCGGGTATCCGCTTAAACCGGATCGGGTCACAAGGTATCCGATTTATTTTATTTTTTTACTAAAAATCTTGTGTTCAATTTCTTGAAAATTATGTATAGAGGTGTATAACCCCAAATGACATGTCTTCCGATTTAAAGCAATCTTCTGTGAACAAAGAATTCTAATCATTATTGTGATAATTATTAACTATATATTTCGTAATTTTGCATTATACAAAGTATAATCTAATTAAGTAAAGCTATAAAGTCAACGCAGGAAAACGATTTAATGGTATAACAATTGAACTTCTAGCACTATATACATACTATATATGTCAACCCTATACTATTGAGCAACAATCAAAATGGATGAGGAAGGGTAAGTGAATTAGAAAGGAGACTCAACATTGGTGACTTGCCAGTTTATCAAGTTAAGTTGAACACGTATAATTGGTTCTACAAAAATATCGATATAAGAATTTTAAACAAGTGATATTAAAGATTTAAAATAATACTGTATTTTTATATCTTTTAATTTATGTGATCTTCTCCAAATTAAGTACAAGGAATTGTAAGAAGTCTTGTATAACATGAGTACATGACTATTAAATTTATGCAAATCCCCACTAAAGTCAATACTCACACTAGGAAAACTTTGAACCACTATTGTGAACTTCATATAGACCTCACAAAACTACGTAGTATCTTATATTATTGTGCATTAAGGAGTGTTGTATGTGCATGCATTGTGTTACAAATGTTTGATTAATTAATTGCTTAACCCCACGTGCTTTAATTTCTAAAGATGTTTAATTTTTTTAATGAGATTATTAGAGTACGTTTTAATTATACAAGGGGAATGGGAGTTTAATGGGTGTATGGAGACGTAGATCCGTGTATGAGAGTGATGATCTGATTGTTGCTGACACTATGTGTATATACAAAGATGTAAATTTATATTAGATAATTATTGAGCATAAAAACATATAATATTAGAATGAGGAAGAAGGAGAAAACATATAATATTATTGAGCACAAAAGCATATAATATTAAACTAAGGCTAAAAAAGTAAAATAACAAACAATTAATTAAAAAAATATATATGTTTCGGGTACCCGATTATAGTTTTATCCGGTCTATGACCCGACCCGACTACACTATTTTTTACCAGGTATGGTACCCGACCCGAAAAAAGCATTTTTTTAAAAAAAACTTGACAGTTTATTGACGGGTCAATCGGGTCGAGTAGTTTTGAACACCCCTAGCTGTGTATATATAATATTTTTGTAATATTATAGTTAAACTCTGTAAGAAATTTAATTAGCCAAGGGAGTGAAGATTTTAGAGAGATAGTGTAATTGAAATAATAGTTATAGTGCATTAGAGAATATACAAGGCTATTGGATGATGAGACAAAAATAAGATAAGAGTCCTATTTATAGGCTTCTAAATCTTAAGTCTATAACCTTCCTAATTGTACAAAATTTGTAACTTTCCATAAGTCAACTAAACAAATTATAGCCTAATTCCAATGAATTTACGGGGAATTTTATTTTCATGAAATGCATATTATAAAGGGATTTAGTTCTCATGTCAACCAAATAAGTACGGTGTAACTACTAGCATCAAGCCATCAATATTATTGTCAAACATGATACGATATGTAAGTGTGCAACCATTAATCATATAATAAGTTGCATTAATCTTGAGATAACATGAAGCCCTTCTTTTGATTATATTTCCTTTAGAAAAAAATTGCAAAAATATTGGATACTTCCTCCATTGCGCCTCCATTTCTTTGTTCTTCGTTTTTTAAATTTATAAATTTTAGAATCAAACTTTAATCATGAATTATTCTCAATTCATAGAAAAAAGCATAATCACATGGGATTTTGATATATTCGTCTCAATATATACTTTTTAATTATCATTTTATTTATAATTTTTTCAAACATATCATTGAATATATTTAAATTTTAAGTTTGACTTGTAATTTGTATACAAAATTAAAGACACAATATCCTAATTTAAAAAATATGATACATGCATAAGCTATGGCAATTTTTGATAACTCTTTATCTACATCATATATTAGTAATCCCACATCTTACCATTCACGGTGGAAGCCCCTTCTTCCTCCTTCATTTTCGCATTATAGGGATGACTATCAGTCCAAAATAAAAATGAACTTTCGATTGATTTTAATATTTTAAGATCCGAAAATCGAAAGAATTGTATTAAGACTCCGACTAGACTGAAAAAATCGATGCAAAACCCAAATCAAATCTATTTGGTCAGATATTCTACCTTTAACCTCATTTTATAATTTTTTCCTATATAAAATGTTAAAAAAAAAGAACAAACATCATGAAGATAAATTATTTTTTACATAACATGAAAGCCCATTTTAAAACGAATTTAGTAATATGATTTCACCAGACATTTAAGGAGAAAAGTAATCAATTTTATATTTAAAAGCTTTGTTAGTTAGAAATTTGTCTAGTTTAAAATCCTATTTTGGATTGGATCGGACCGGACCAGACCAGACTAAAAATCAAAAATTAATTTTTAAAAAATCGGATACCTTATCGGTTTCAAGAGATATGGTCCATTTTACCGATCCTAATCAATTTTTTCACACTTCTACTACTTCCTATGGTGACTTACCTTCATTGTGATCTTGGTTGGTTTACCCCCTTGACCCCTTACCCCCCCAAAAAAAATTACCCATCACTACATTTATAATAATACTATTCAAATTGATTTTTTGATAAATAATCAATTGAATGGCATTTTCATAGCTCATATATGTAGTGATTTACAATATTGACTTATTATTTTCTTAAGGATTAATTATATATCATTTAGTTAGAAGGAAATAAAGTTCAGGAGAATACAAAACTACAATATACGAAGTTGCTTTTAATCTAAAAGTCCATATAAAATAAAATTTCTATTACTATTATTATGACATCTAGCGTGACATATATACGTTTAGTTGTATCATACATTGCTCAAAACTTGTCAAATATGGAGTATTTATGTGCCAAAAACAATGTTGTTTTGTGCATACATATCCTATCTTTACAATAGAGATAGTAAAAGACGTGATACGATATAATTTTTGGTATACTTTTCGTGAAAATGTTAATACGACGAGTTATTAACCAATGTTAAGTTCAAAACCACTAGATTTTACTATGTTAATGATGTTTCATACATATCTAGTGCTTAATTGATCAAAACGTCGTAAAATTGCTTTATTAAGAAAGGGTCAAATAGGGACTTGATTTTTATACTTTTAGACTTTCAATAATATTTGAAACAATCTTGTATAATTCTACTCATTTAGACATTTACCATAGTTACCAATCATTCACATTGAGCATTTGTAATGCGAAGCGCCAATAAATTATATTTTTATTCTTCAATGACCAACAAAAGATTGTTAAGTTGGGGTAAAAAATCAAAACGAATGCAAATAACCCAACGTACCCCTCTCGAGATTCTCGAGCCGGACCGAGTCCCGTGACCATATTTATGGACAAGCCACGTACTGACTCAACGAATCCAGCCCCGTACCTTACAATTTACTGCGATGGTTCAATGGGCCCGCCTTAAAAAGGAAAAGTCAGAAAACACAAATCTTGAATACCTTCACACAATTCATTCATCCAGTTTTAATCCCAACTCCGAACTCGGCGACGTGTTTTCTTGTAATTCAGCTGCACAAAAAATAAAACACACACACACACACTCTCTCTCTCTCTGATGACCGTCTGATTCCTCCGTCTCCGGCGAATCCCCGAGGATGACTTCTATATCTTCCGTGGAATTGAACTATTTGATTTTCCGTTATCTCCAAGAATCAGGTATGTTTCTCCCCGTCCCCCCCTCCTCTCCTTTCTTTCTTCTTTTCTCTCTCTCTTTTTTTTTTTAAATTTCAAATATCTTAAGCTTTTCCAATTTATAGTTCAATTTACTTAATTTAATTTTCTCTTTTTATAATCAATATTGTCAAATTATTGCATGTTTTTAATGATTCGATGAAATTAGTTGCTTTTGTGGGTTTCTTTGTTTATTGATGTTGATTATTAATTAGTGTTTTTAAAATTAGGGTTTCGTGTAATTGAGAATATAATATGTAATTGTATTCTTATTGATTTCTTCAGATTTGTTGTTTATTATTTCTGTACTTTTTTGTTAGGTTAAATTATTAGTTAGAGTGTCTGAGAATGATTTGCGAGGATATGAATTCTGAATTTAAGGTCTGGTAAATATGATGTTAGGAAGCTTAAATTTTACAACCGATTACGACCAGTCTGTGTTGTAGACTTGATAATTTGTTTAGATTAGGGAGCTTTTGGGCGATTTGTTTTACGATTGATCTTCTGAAACAATGGAATCCTTTGCTATTGGGTGATTTGTTATTCTTTAATTGGTGAAAATTTCTCGAAATTAGATGATTAGAATGGTGAAGGAATAATAGAGGATGCGGTGGATTTGATGTGCATCTATGTGTGAGCGCCGGTACATCTATTTTCTAGGGAATGGAAGCTGTTGGTATTAGGCTGTGTGTACCGCATTAGAAAACCTGAGTGATTGATGACCTTAATAGCACAACTCAATCACATATTGACAGAATATTGTGCTTGTATGACTATGGATAGAGATTAAAGATTTATAGAGGTATCTGATATGAGCAAAGAAAGCTCCTAGAGAAGATTTATGAATATATTGCAAAATACACTTCTCGATTCATCAGATCCATGTTTATAATCTCTTCTTTACGTAGTTGGTACGTTCTTGACTTGCCAACTACATCATCATTGTTTTTTATCCAAGTCATTGACACCTTTAAATTAGTATTTTTCATCCATCTACCATGTTTACACATCATAGGGTATTTAATCGCTTTGCACAATGCTGTCATCATTAATAGAGAGCGTTCCATTATGCCTCCTGAATACCATTAAGTTTGTTACTACTTGTTGGATGGTAAAATTGATTGCTCGCATTGGTCCAGTGAAAAGATTGAAATCTATACAGTGTTTTTAAAGTCTCTTTGTAAACTATCCATTACGATGTTCATTATGAGAGATTTGCCTCCTTAGGTGCACTGGTTGATTTACATCTTTTCCTATAGTTTTGTTTTGACGGCATCATGGGAGCTTTATAACACCTTGGGGGCTGAAATAATTGAATGCCTCATGTATCTGTGCAATGAGAAGGCTGATCATGAGTTATAGAATATGTTGTATGGATCGTAGACAAGAGAGTTCACTATAGAGTTATCTCATATTATGAATTTGATGGGTGTGGAGTTAATACTACTAGTTTGCAATATTGTTGGGAGAGGAGGATGGGGCTGTTATAGGTACAATTGCTGTGATATCTACTTAGACTTGTCAAGATTGATGGATGTTTCAAATTTCAAATTAATTATAATTAATTGAACTAAATTTGAACATTACTAGAGAAGATATTCTGATTTTAACTTGAGGGTTTGAACTTAAAAAAATTAGATGTTTGCATGTGATCTGTCTAAACAACCAACAAGCACCAAAATTTGATTTTCATTTAATAACTTATAAGTGAACAAAAAATTCAACTGCTTATTATGTTGTGTTTTTCCAGATTGATCACAATATGAATGACCAATTTGGTAGATCTAATCGTCTTTCTCCAAATTGCCATTGAAGTTTTGTGTAGCAAGATGTGAGACTTAAATAGTTTGCAAATAGAGCATGGGCCTTGTTATATTCTTCATAGGGAGCTAGGGACTTTCTAAAGATCTCACCAAGTGATTGCTTGTAAGATTAATTAAAGAGGTAACCAACAGGAAAACCCAAGGGTGGTGATTGTGCTAGGCCATTGTATTAAAAGATGAGCCTAGGCGCTAGGGGTTAGTGCCTTTTTTTAGTCTAGGTGAAAGCTATTTCATTGAGGTGCAAAAATAAATTTTGTTTTTTTCAAGTGTGCCGTACTTCAATGAGGAGCACAATGGCACGACAGAATTCTTGTTGCCTCAGTGCTCCTTGAGCCTTTTTATACATTGGGCTAGATTTGGTTCACTAATAACTATCAAAAGTGACAATTTCAGAAAGTAAGTTGTTACTCTTTTTATGTGTCCCGTGGGACACACTTTTCATTCTTACTCTAGATTTTATAAGGGGTTTGTGTTCTCCTGCCTTCTTCCTAAGTCTTGTATCTGTTTTTTGATTGACAATCTACTTTTTTTTTGTTAATAAAGATATCTCTTGACCCTACAAATGATGAAGGTAGTTTTAGTTTATAACCAGATATTCCTAGTCCTTGCTAATATATGGGATTAGTGACTGTTATCTACTTGAGTCATTCATTTTGAAATTTGAATGATGAATGGCGATAGATTTATTAGATGGACCCCATTTCCTTTGACAGAATATGCTTTAATCTGAATGTTTGATTCCAGTTTATGTATATCAAATTGTGTGTGTTCTTGTGGCTGAGAGATGGAAGACTTGGTGTCTATGATCAGCATATGTTTATTTTTATTATCATTTTCTATTCTAGTGATGTGTAATTTAACAATCTTCACTTTTCTCGTAGTACTCATACATGGTTTGTTGCATTTCCCATTGCAGGGTTTACGCACTCTGCCTTTGCTTTAGGATATGAAGCCGGTATTAATAAGTGTCCAATTGATGGCAATTTAGTTCCTCCAGCTGCTCTGATTACCTTTGTGCAGAAAGGGCTACAGTACTTGGAAATGGAAGCTAACTTAAATAACGTTAGCAAACTCATATATCCTTCATCTTTTTCTTTGCTGTATTGGTTGTGTTTTTTATAATTTAGATGTAGACATTGGTTGTTTATTCTTTGGTGTTGGCAGAGTGATGCAGATGTGGATGAAGATTTCTCATTTATACAGCCTATGGATCTTATAACTAAGGATGTGAATGAATTACGTCGAATGGTTAAAGAAAAGAGGAGAAGTTCAAGAAAGGATAAGGAGAAAGAATCTGAAAACCGAGATAGAGAACGAAAGAGAGGAAGAGATAATAGGAGGCTAGATAGGGAGAAAGACCATGTTAAGGAGGGAGTGGGAAAGGAGAAAGAGGAAAAAGCCGCGAGAGAGAAAGAAGAAAAAGCAACGAGAGAAAAGGATGAAAAATCTGCAAGAGAGAAGGATGAAAAGGCTGTAAGGGAGAAAAATGAAAAATCTGCAAGAGAGAAGGATGAAAAAGCTGCGAGAGATAAGGAGGAAAAAGCTGCGAGAGAGAAGGATGGAAAAGCTGTAAAGGAGAGGGAAGAAAAATCTGGGAAAGAGAGGGAAGAAAAATCTGGGAAAGAAAGGGAAGAAAACGTTGGGAAAGAGAAGGAAGTGAAATCTGGAAGAGAGAGAGATGAAAAATCTGGGAAAGAGAGGGAAGATAAAGCAGGGAAAGAGAGGGCGGATAAAAGTGGGAAAGTGAGGGAAGATAAAGCTGGAAAAGAAAGGGATGATAAAACTGGTAAAGAAAGGGATGATAAAACTGGTAAAGAAAGGGAAGACAACACTATCAAAGAGGAGGAAGAAAAGCTCAAGATACAAGATGGGCCTGCTTATATGGAAACAGCGGTTGAGCTAGAAGAGAAGCCTGCCATCAAAAGTGAAGACAATGGAGATTGTCCTGGTAATTTTTTTTTGTAATGTCTTAAGTATGTTTGTGCCTTTGTGAAAAGGTTTCAATGTTTGTCTGACTGTTCAATTGTTGCTTTATTTGTTCATGGTTTACAGATCCTGGTCCCATGGATATCTCTCCATCTTCGCCTTCTTTAGGGTGTGAGATATCTTCTTCTGATGTGACCATATTAGAGGGTCACACATCTGAGGTTCATAACAGAATATCTTCTTCTGCCTTTAGACACCTACAGTTTATTTTACTACACTCTTGGTTGACCAAATGTGATGAAGTTGATGTACTTGGTTGGACTTGTATATTGTCTAGGTTTGTGCTTGTGCTTGGAGCCCTACTGGTTCACTTCTTGCATCTGGGTGAGTGCTTTTGCAACTCAATTGATTGTGCTTAAGCTTGTCTTCAATTGTTTAATTTCTTGAACTTTTTCTTATTATGAAATGATCCTGTTTGATTTTTATTATTGAGCTTGTTTTTCACTATTAAGTTCTTGATTCAACGCTATGTACTCCAGATGTCAGAATAAGTAGTGCGTTAAGTATTTTTTATTGCAGAAGAGGTATAGTTTTATCCAACCTTAGAACAGAAATTCTGTTGGCTTTTTTAATTTAGTTTTTTTATTGTTGAGGGCTTGGTCTCTGAAGATTCCTTTCAACATTTTGGATGTTTGCAGTCTATATAATTTGCTAGATAGTTGTTCATGAAAAATAATATTGACTTCTTTAGTCTTTCCACTAGTTGATTGCACTGTACTATGTGGTTCACTATCAGTTTGCATATCTTGCTTAACTAGTCTATATAAGATTTACTTAACTTGTAATCTACCATTGATATGTGGTAGGTTAGCATACTACTTCTTTTTGGCTATATTGATTTGTAATTTCCATGTCTTAGTTCTGGTGATTCAACTGCTCGGATTTGGACAATGTCTGAGAAGGGTTCTAGATCACAGAACAACGTTGTGGTGTTGAAGCATGTTAAGGGGAAAACAAATGAGAAAAGCAAAGATGTTACTACTCTTGATTGGAATGTAAGTTGTACTAGAGTAACTTCGTAAATTGCTTCGTGTATGCCATTTGTGTCTTTTAGTTGAATGTCATTAGGTGTGTTGCATAACAATAAAATTCACTAGGTCACTAGGGTGGATGAAGTAGTTGTATAGTTTGAGGGACAGGAAAGATTGATTTGTACATTCAGTCTCACAAATTGTTGTGTTGCTTGTTCTTGTAAGTTGTGACATAGCCTGCTGATAGGTAGAAATTCATATTTGTTCCCTGCTTTTATATGCAAATTCAGTTTCACGGTTGCATCTTCTTTGTTTTAAGTTTCTTTTTTGTTGTTTACTTTGCAGGTGGAGGGTACCCTTCTTGCTACAGGATCTTATGATGGCCAGGCTAGAATTTGGAACACAAATGGTATGTCTACATCTGGTGTTCATCCATGCTTGATTACTGAAAGGGTAAAACTCAAGAGGCTATTGGTCTTCAGCTCTTAATTGGCTAACAGCCTTGAATTCGGTCTCCACAATTTTGCTAAAGCATGGTGACCACTAACTGAATATGATTTGGATTTTTGTCTTGCTGGGTTTGAATATAAGACTTCTGGGATTGGTTTTGAATATGATTTTGGTTTGTTTTGGTTAGCAACTGATAATTTAAAAAATTCTGGCCATGGTAATTGTGGAAGATGTATCTTCCGATCAGGATGGATTTATTGCATGACATGTGTCGAGTAGATTGCTATTTGGATTCTATAGCTTCTTTACTTTTATGTCCAGGTCACCTGAAGAGTACATTAAGTAGACACAAGGGGCCTATATTTTCTTTAAAATGGAACAAGAAGGGTGATTACCTTCTTACTGGTAGCTGTGATAAAACAGCCATTGTGTGGGATGTGAAGGCAGAAGAGCCAAAGCAAGAGTTTGAATTTCATTCAGGTGATTTTATTTAGGGGGATGATATTGACTGTTCTTTGGAATTTTAAGTATTTAAGATAATTTTATGTGTTTTGTACTCAAGCTCTTCGTTTTCTGTAGGCCCGACTTTGGATGTTGACTGGCGGGATAATGTATCTTTTGCTACAAGTTCTACAGATACCATGATATATGTATGCAAAGTTGGGGAGAACAGTCCTGTCAGAACCTTTGCAGGTCATCAGGTTCGTTATCTTTTTGACTGTTGTATTGATCTTGCATTGCTAATAATTTCTCATATAAGTTGTATGGTAAGATTGCTAGATATATCATACGTGTGCGTTCTATGCATTCTTTGATAACTTGTCTGGTTTTAGACTGGTCTTGTGACTATAGAGTTTTGATTTTCTCTCAAATTTTTGTCCATGCTTTTTGTCAGCTGTTGGGATTGATTATCCAAAATTTGGTGTGGACGTAGGTGTTTTTAGTCAAATGCTTGGTATATCTGAGAAATGGTTATGTTAGGATGGAAAATATGATTGATTGTCTAGTGAATTGGCTCAGATTATTGTTTGTTCTTTTACATGGATACCCACCTCTCTACCCTTTCTTGGGGGATGGAGGGTTAGGGTGCAGGACTATGTGCAGCTAAGAAATGTGTTCATTGATTCTTTTGCTGTTTACAGAGTTGTTCGACATGATGTTAAAGTTATTGGTATTATTTTTTCCAATTTCAGGGTGAAGTTAACTGTGTCAAATGGGATCCAACTGGGACATTATTGGCCTCTTGCTCGGATGACAGCACCGCAAAGGTTCCTTAATTTGTTTATTGGCTTCAGTTCTATTAAATATTGATAGCTCAATGTTTGATTCATTTATATTATTTTCTGTGTTCTCAACACTGATGCCTTCATTAATGTGTTTGTTGATTCTGTAAATAGTAGGAGATTGATTTCTTTTAGGAGAGACTACTTGGTATTTTTCCAAAAAGAAAAAGAAGGAATGACAATTTGATAAATTGACCTGAATAGTTCAGTGAGCGGCTTCTTGAAATTTTAAGATATTATATGAAGAACTGTTCTAATGTAATGTATAGGAATTTTTTTTTCTCTTTGCATTTCTTACTTTGAATTTTTTAAAAATACAATTAGAATTTTCTCGTCTTTTGGAATGGGCTTCTTAAGTAGTTGTGAAAGGTTAACAAGTACGTAGATTTTGGCTACATAATGAAGGTATTTGAGCTTATTACAATCTCGGGGTTAGGATAAAGGTATAGACTACATACCTATGAACCAACCCATATCCTAACTTTATGTTAGCTGTTGGTTGTGATTGATTTGGATTTGTACGGGTGGGATGTGGGCTATTAAGGTGGAGTGCATAGGTAGAAACCGTTTCTATTTCAATCAAAGATATTTTGTTTTTTTATCTGGAGGTTCTGGTAATAGAAAGAAAAGGTTCTCTGTCCGTTGTGAGTTATTGAATGGCTATAAGTTATTACTCTGTTTGAATTCAGTGGAAGATAAGAACAGGATGTCGTTCTTATTTCTATAAGCTATCATGCATTGGTGCTTACCCATGTTTTATAGATAGGAATTGCAGTTTATACCTGTCACTTTGGTAATTTCCAAAAAAACTGTAGAAACTTACCTTTCTATTTGAGCTAACCATTATTTTATTGTGTAATTAGCAAGGAAGTTGATGTCTATATAATTTGAAGTCTGACAGAAATATCCCCTCTTCTTCATTTTGAGGGTAGGTTTGTGTGAGCCTCTGCATTCTGCGGACCATCTCCATGCCTGACCATCCCCATGCCTGACTATATGCCGAGTTAGGTTGTTAGTGGATTGGTTGATCCTATTACCATTTTTCTTTTACATAAACTTTTTGGAGGATAACGTGTTTACTTAGATTCCCTAGCTTCTTTTTTTATTTTTTTATATTTTTATTTTTTATTTTTAAAATAGAGTATCTTCTATGTTCATTCAGTATTGAAGTCTGAGGGAATTTGGTTTATAAATAAAGAAACTAATTTTGATAGTTTGTTGAAAAGAAGAAAAAAAAAATTGTGGGCAGAATTGCAAGTCGAAATTCTTGTTCTCAGCCATATACCTCAATGGTAGCTTTTTAAGCCGAGTGAGCTTGCCTTGATCATCACCTTATTTGGGGCAAATCCAGACTTCTGATATGGGATAAACTGTAAGCTGGCTGTAGCGAATTTTAGGGGAAATTGAGAAAGGAGAGTTTGGAGTTGCCTGGACAATATATTCATAATCTTTGCACCTGTCAAGAGTTTGTGATAGGTTGGGGTTAAGGTTGCATACTTTTGGACATTGTGAATTTCACTTTTTTAAAAGATAAATAATTGCTATTTACTGTTCAAGATTTACCCCATTTAGCTCCAGAATCTTGAACGCAAACATAGTGGATATGCCAACCTTTATTCTCTCCCTATACCATGATATTTTGTCTGCGTTTGGTCAAAATTTGTGTGCTTTGCCTCTTTTTTTTTTCGTTTTTTTTTCTTTATACCATTTGGTGATTTTATATAACCTCATTTGTGAAATGACTTTATAGGTATGGAGTATGAAGCAGGATGGTTTTGTTCACAACTTAAAAGATCATTCAAAGGTTTGCTTTAAGATTTCTTCTATTTCTATTTTGGAAACATAATGGTTGCATCAATTCTAAAATTTATTGTTGTTTTGCAGGAGATATACACTATTAGGTGGAGCCCTACTGGTTTGGGAACAACCAACCCCAACCAGCAATTGGTTCTGGCTAGGTAATATTCTTCTTCACTGTTTCTGGGTTTATTAATGATGCATCATGGATAGCCGAGTATGGTCTTAATACTGACTTGTAACCTTATGATCATCTTTACGTTTCTTTTGGCACCTTTATGGCACCACTGTTTGTGTCTATGGCTAATAAAATTGCATTGATCTGATGAAAAAAAAAAAATCAAAAAAGCTACTTCTAAAAAATTGACGATAAAATCTCTAGGAAGTTTTAAGTTCAGTTTTGATTTTTGGTCGATGAACCTCTATGGCTTTATGTTGTAATTGGCATTTTGGCCTACATGTATGATTTTATGTTCATCTGTCAGTCTCAGTTCTTAAAAGCATGTAGCTAGAATGTACAACTTCTGTCCACCAAAGCATGTTATACCCTAATATGGTCAAGGAAGACCGGTGATGACTTGGATGAAGGGAGTTAGGATATATATGGAGAAAATGGGTTTGGAACATGTGACCCTAAATAGGAGGGAATGGAGGAGGAGCATTATTGTGAATGATCACGAGAAATAGATTTTCGGTTTATGTAGCCGATCCCATAGTTTTGGGATCAAGGCTTGGCTTTGTTGTTGTTGTTCACCTATAACTCTATGAGTCTTAGTTCTTAAAGAATAGAATGTAACTAGTATGTACAAATTCTATCCACTGAAGCATGTTGATGACTTTTAGAAAAAAATCATGCTTGTTTATTCTATAACAAGCAGGTAGGCCAATGCTTGAAAGAAGAGAGTAAAATCTTTATCTCTTAATTTTTCTATTGGAAACTGAAACTTATTTTTATGTAGCCAAATTCAATGCAAATATGATTTTTTCACGGGCTTGTATGCTCCATGTTTGTATGCTCCATGTTTCTATGTGAATGATTTCTCAAATAATTTCCTAGTCATTAACGGGAAGGAAGATTGCAAATTCACCAGTTGTATTTTTATTTGTAGTGCATCTTTTGACTCCACTGTGAAGCTATGGGATGTGGAACTTGGAAAATTACTGCATAGCTTGAATGGTCACAGGTAAGTAGTTCATCTGGGAAGTTGTTTTGAGTGAACATGTCTGTAAATGGATTGCTATTTTGTTGATGATATGAATTTTGTGAACATTGTTAATGTTGAGCCTCTCATGATAAGAAAGAGGAAGATGGAAAACTAAACCTTCTTTTTAGGTAATGATTATTTTTCTTTGTTCACACAGTTCACCTGTGGGGGATATCATCTTTTACCCAGGCGGCAGGAATTTCCATATTACAATTTTTTTTATGGGAAAGTTAAGGATTTAGAGATAAATAGCAAATAAGCTAACGTATTGAATATCATAAGCACTACCCTAGATGGAAGGTGTGGAGAACAAAAAAGCCTTTATGAAATAGGAAACTATTGTGACCACATAGCGCGTTGCTGCTACATGATATTCTCTTTAGTCCAGACTTACCCTAGAAGAAGCCGTGTAAGAACTTAGATGACCACTCAAATCCAAATCAGACAATCCATAAGTCTAGAGTTTTCCTGAATCCAGAATTAACTTTAAAATTAAGACTATCTTAAATTCCTAAATTCGGTGAAAGCTGTCTATTGAAACCACCACCTAACCCAAAAATTTCCTTACAGCTTGTGTAACCCAAAAAATTTCCTAACAGCTTGTGTAGCCTAGATCAGGGACTAAGGGCATGGCTTTTATAATTACAAAGTCTTCAGTCGTCTTTTTGAATATGGAGTAGTTGCTAATGTTTATGTACGAAACCTTATCTTCTTCCGTCTACAGGGAAGCTGTGTACTCTCTTGCATTCAGTCCTGATGGTGAATATTTGGCTAGCGGGTCTTTGGATAGATCTTTGCACGTGTGGTCCCTGAAGCTAGGGAAGATTGTGAAGACATACTCTGGAAATGGGGGCATATTTGAAGTATGTTGGAATAAGGAAGGCGACAAAATTGCTGCATGTTTTGCCAACAACACTGTATGCGTTCTTGATTTCAGAATGTAGCAGTCAGCACATGCATGAGAGCTATAAGCGGCCAGACTTTTAACCTTTTTTGCTTAGCTTAGAATGTATTGGAATTATTTCGTAGTTTGGGTAGGATTAGCTGCTCAATAGTGCTGTAGATCTGATCTACAATATACAATATGCTATTTGACAACAGTAATTCAATTGCAATTGTACAGATTACACTTGATTGAAGCTTATGATCCTTCTAATTCTCTAGAGCGCCCACAACCACCACACACTGCACAATGAGTGCACGCTGTTACTGGTTTGGTTTGGAGTTTCAGGTTTTCTATATTTACTTCTCCTACATCCTACTTGTATTTTCATTTGTGACATTTAGGATTTGGGAATGTGGGCTTTCTGGATTTCTCTTCCTTTTGCTGAAGTTTTATCAGATTATTGTTCATTTAGTCATGTACTTCAAGTTCTGACCTAGCTAAGTGAGTTCATTTTTGGGAGACTTGTAAATAGGGTCAATCTATCATACGAAGTATCTTGGTGGTTTTTATAAGGTATTTTGCCCTCGTTTTTTTTTTTTGTTTAGTTTTTGCATGCTTGTGTGTGTTTTTACCAATTTTGATAATTTAAATGGTTATTATACAATCTCGAAGATGAGGGATAAGACTGCAGAATAGCAAGAGTTATGTTTGTAATTCAAGTCTCAGGTTCTTTGGCACATTTTCAACCTCTTCAACCAAATTATATCCTAGCTACCAATAATCCCCACAAGAACAGATGCCATTTTCAAAGTGGTGAAATCGGTTCCTATCCCTCACGACTATCTTACGTCCTGTAATCTTTGAGATCAGCTTTGTAACGATGTGACAATCTGAACATACACGTAAATTCTTCACAATCTTGATAGCAGTACCAGGAGAAGTGCTGATTAAGCCAAAGGCAATAGCAAGCCTCTCACTATGAACTCCCAATGATTGCTCTTTCTCCCTTTCTCCGCCATCACGCAATACAGTCTCCGTCATAGGGGAGTACCCTTGAGCTTTTAACCACTCAGTAATCTCTTCTAGCTTCTTGTAGATGTCTTTGCTCTTTGGGTGTCTCAAATCACCAGCAAGAAACTCGTGTACCTTGTTACTAATCTCAATGGAGCTACAACCAGGCTCTTTCTGTATCCCTCTCTCTTTCATCATAGCCCTTACATTGGCCACACCATCCCAGTCTCCCACTCCGGCATACAGGTTAGATAGAAGAACATATGTCCCGTCACTTGCTATGTTTCTGCTGACAAGAAACTTGGCGATTTTCTCTCCTAGAGAAATATTGCCGTGAAGGCAGCAAGCACTTAGCAATGTTCCCCAAAGAACAGGATCAGCCTTCATACCTTTTACAAGGTTATAAGCTTCTTTCAAAAGTCCAGCACGCCCAAGAAGATTTACCATACATCCATAATGCTCAACCTTTGGCTCAATATTGTAAGCATCCCTCATCAAAGAGAAAAATTCCTTACCTTCAGACACCAAACCAGCATGAGCACAGGCATTCAGGATGCCTACAAAGGTGATATCAGTAGGGCAAAGACCCCTACTACGCAACTCGTCAAACAACTGCAATGCCTCTTGGCTAAATCCATGCATTGCATACCCTACAATCATCGAATTCCAAGCAATAACATCCTTCCCCCTTAAACCATCAAACACAAGCTTCGCGTCCTCCAAACTACCACATTTTGAGTACATATCAACAAGAGCAGTACCCACATGAACATTAACTTGAATTATGTTGTTCTCAATGTAAGAATGAACCCATCTGCCTAATTCAAGAGCCCCAAGTTGCCCACACGCAGATAATACTGATACAAGAGTAATTTCAGTAGGCTTCAATTTGGCCTTCAACATTTGCTGAAAAAGAAGCAATGCATCATTAGGCCTTCCATGCTGAGTATACCCATCAATCATCACATTCCAACATACCACATCCTTCTCCACCATCCCATCGAACAGCACCCTCGCCTCATCAAGATGCCCATGTTTTGCGTGACAAGTTAACATCGCTGTTAACGCTACTAAACTTCTCTCAGGCATTGTGTCGAAGAGTTGGCGTGCAGATACAACATCACCGCCTTTCGCATACACACCCAAGAGCCCTGTTCTAACAAACAAATCCTCATCAATGCCAAATCTAATCGCTTGCGAATGCAGCAAAACCCCATCTTTGATCAAACAAGATTTCAGCAAAGCAGAGAAGGTGAAAGCATTGGGTTCAACACCTTGAGTCAACATCTCAACATATAGCTCAAACGCCTGAAAGGGGAGTCCTCGGGAAGAGTGAGCATTGATGATATCAGTGTAGAGAAACACATCCGGACTAGCAGTCCGTTTGAAGAGAGAGAAAGAGCGGTCAAGGTGGCCCACAGAAGAGTAGGATTTTTGAAGCTTGAAGTTCAAGATGGGGTTGTTTTCGTGGCCTTGCCGGAGAATTACAGCATGGATTTGGAGGATTTGAGTGAGATTTCTGCATTTGTCTAGTAAAAAAACGAGTTTTTCGGGAGGCGGAGAAAGGTGGGGAGTGCGGTTGGGTGGTGGTGGTGGTGGTTGGGATGTGAACAGAGGAGAGCAAGACATAGGTGGAGCCGTTGGGTTTAGAGAGAACAAGGAAAGCATTAACCAAATACGGACAAGAACTATGATTTATGAGATAGAACTATGGTGCTCCGAACTCCGTATATCTCCCTCACACCCAAAAAAAAAAAAAAAAAAAAAAGAAGTTAAACGTTGTCGTTTAATCGAAATATCCAAATAGGCGCAAAAGGCTTAAACCTTAAACCTTAAGAAGAGTGAGATAGAGATAAAAAAAACAAAAAAGAAATGCGTGGGGAAGTGGATCCTTCTCGAGGTCATTCCTGACCGCAGTCAGATCTCCCTCCATCCGCCCTTCCTCCGCCGCTCGCAACCCTCATTCACTTTTTCTCCCCAATTCCGTCCGCACTTCTCGTCGCCTCTCCTTCGCAAATCCTAGGTATTTCCAATTCAATTTCCTCGTATTTTTTCATCTTCATTTCTCTTCATATGGTATCATACATTTATTAAACTGTTACATTTATTCAGAAGCTTTAATGCATTGGGATGCGCGCAATCGCTGATGCCGACGCATAACGCGGTGGCCGACGCTCGATTGACGTCGCACATTGCTGTCGACGCGAGGGCTTGCTGCGAGCTGTCTCAGGGTACATTCTGTCGCACTTGCCAAGATCGCTAATCATCTATCCCTCTGTTTCTCTCTCTTCCCCTCGTATACTTCGTGAGTCTCATTTTTTATGTGAAATTATATTCATGTGGACGTGTTTTCATTTGGAAAACAATGTGAATTGGTGTTAACTTGAAGATTATGATAGCTATGAAGAAATTGATGAGGAAATCTTGTATCCTTGCTAATAATATAGTGATACGTCTAAGAGGTTGAGGGTTTTTAGCAGTGGCGGATCTTACTGGTTTTAGAATTAATTCTTCACGGACATATGAATGATATGATAGGCATAGCTATCATTGGCAACATGACAAGTGTTTCTTTTGATATATAACTATATTGATGCAAAGTGTTAGAATATATTAGCATAATATATTCTGCAGCAAATATTCTAGTCTTTGTATTGTTACCTAAATTGTAGCCAATTAGTTAGCTTTTTAGGATAGTTAATATTTTCCATATTTTTTGCTGTTTAACATATCAATCAGCATCTTCAATGCCGATATCAAAGCTTGTTATTGCTGTATAAATACATCTTGATGAATGACAATGTAGAGCAACGGATTGCTTTCCTTCATGGTATCATATTCGGTAATGATCCAATTCTTCCCTGGTTGCTACAGAAAAAAAATGAATTCTCTCAAGTTGATGGTGAAACTGCACATGGAGCACTGTGGTTTGGTGTATGTAGGCTGCAGGAGTCTTCAGAAGTAGATATGATCTTCGCATTTGTTCTAATGAAAAGTTAACTTTCAATATCCTGATGAAGATCAAGTTAGATTTTACTTAGAACCTTGCATAAATATTCATTTTGTCAATACTTTGTGCTGGGGGTTATTTTTTTTATTTTTTTATTGATTTTGTTGAAGGAATTGATGATATCCGATGCAGTCTTTCTTGAGTTGTGTTTGCTGCTGCTTGCCATTATACTATTTTGCCCATAATTATCTATAGCTTTCTTTGTGTGCACTGGTTTAAGATTTCAGTATTTTCCCTCCCCTTACATGTCTGAGGCAACTGTTGCTATCTTAAACCAGTTTAGCTTTGGGATGTTTTTTTTTTATTTTGCTGAAAAGAATGGCGATTGGGGATAATAGTTTTGGGTCCTGGACTCTAGATATATTATTTTAGAGACACCATTTTCAGCGTACTCAGCGTCTTGTTATCAGATTGTGAATATCACTGAGTCATTAGATAGCTCTTGTCGGTTTGTAAATTATTGTCCAACATTGAACTGCCACAGCCCACAAGGCCACAACCACAAGTTGTACGAACTAGTAATTTAATTTGGACTTTGGAGACTCCAAATTGGGTGAAATGGCCGTCTATTTTTAAGTTTATATTTGCATGTGTTACAACTTATCATGCTGATGTGAAATGTCATTGACTTTAGATAATTCTTGTCGTATTGGTCTGTAAATTAATGTCACTGCTCATGTTACAACTTATCAATCTTGCTTGCTTACTAAATTGTAGAAATTTTGAAATATCAGATAGTGAAATAGGATATAGCTTTATGACTTGTAGATACATAATCAATAGTACCTCTATTTTTAAAATAATAATATGAATTTAACTTTTACATTTACCAACACACTCATTTGACCATTATTAGATTCTTTTATTCATTAGTGAAGATTAGAAAAACGTTTATAGTTTGAAAACATACAATGAAAATAATTTAAAAAGTGGTACATAATAATATTATTATATCATATATTTGTAAAGTGTTTAAAGTTACTTCTAATGTGTGCACAAAGAAGACGGTGTAATTTTCTAAACCAAATATATATATTTTTCAAAGTGATTACATTAAAAGAATCTATGATAAAATCAGACATTTAGAAGGTCTACCAGATTGTATACTGTTATGAATGCTAAATGTACGTAGTCGAGCTCCAAGATGGTACACAAATTTGCAGAGATCGGTGAGCACTGCAGATGATTTGTGGCTGTTATTTCAAGCTAGGATCTTATTTAGAATGAACTCAAGCCTTAGACACAAAGGCCTCTATTAATTTCTGAACAGATTATTGCAATTCGTCCTCAATCTTAATAGGCTTACAGGAAAGTATGGGGCAGAAGCCGAAAGTTGCTTTTGCAACCTGGTTAACACATCTTTTTCTTTGGAAAGAAGAATCCTGATCAACTGCTGCAACTCCCACCATCCCATTATTTCAACCAGGGCAACCCCCAAAGAATCTTGTTCTTCAATTATTATCGTCCTACTTGATTAGAGATAGAAAGAGAAAGTTGATGAACCATAATCCTGTTGCACTGAAAGATGAGATAATCAGGAACTCATGTTTATCTTAATAGAGAAGTATCCTTTCCCACTTGGATCAATAAGATTCCTCAGCTTCCCTACCCCTTATATAAGAGTCAGCTTAGTCCCTGCCAGAAATAAAATAATTTGAAAAGAATTGTCTAATCCTCAATGGTTTCGGAGAGGGAAGATGATCAAAACCAAAGTATAAACGATGATGAAATCAGCGATCAACTTGAGATCAATGATCGGCTAGGAGATTGGTTAAGCCTTGGCTTCAATCCAGACGAGGCAAATTCTGACTCAGCTACTTTACAATTGAGAGGTGGTGGTACGATTAAGACTTTTAACTGCAATTTTTGTCAACGGTCTTTTTTCAACTCACAAGCACTCGGTGGACACCAAAATGCGCACAAGAGAGAGAGGGGGGAAGCCAGGAGGCATAGGCTATTGATGAGAGAAATTAGGTCCGGCTCACCTCTGTGCAATGTTCGTGTGGTTGGGTCTCTGGGGATTCAGCCCCATGCACTTGTTCACAAATCGGCCAGCAAAGAGAGCTCTGTGTTGAGTGCTACTCGATTCCATGAGTTCAACTGCGGGTTTGGAACCGCATGAAGTGGTATTCCAAGTGACCCCAAAGAAGGGATGTCTTGGCCTGGTAGTTGTCGCATTAAAAAACAGCAGCCTAGCAAGCAACTGATGAATCTTAACGAGATTGACTTGAATCTTAGCTTATAATCATGGTCTTTTATGTTGCCCTTTTTCCTTGTTTTTCTTTCTTAAGGTTTTGCTGATCTATTTTAACTTGACTTGCGTGCAACTCAAATATTGATTTTTGGGCTCCGTTTAGTAGGGCGTAAAATATTTTCAATTGAAAATGATTTTCTATGAAAAACCTTTTTACGGTGGAAAACTCATTTTTATGGAATTTTTCCGTTGTTTAGTTATATGGAAAATGATTTTACATTTAAATATTTTCCATTGTTAGGTTGAATTGAAAATTAATTACTCATATTATCTTTTCTAATTGTATTATCTTGTTGTTTATTTAACTCTTTTTCCGTTATATTTTCTAATTGTTTGTCATTAGTTTGATTTGTCATGCTACAACAAATATGATTTTATAAAATCTACAATATGTTTCTCTGATATATTAATAACATATTACATTATATAAAATATTGCCATAAAAATCATAGAATCCTAAAAAATCTGGTTTAAATTATAAAAAGATACTAAACTAATTATAGAGGAGTTTTCGCAATCGAATAAACAAACCAATCAAAAGGTAAACCAACCAACTTGTTGTACTTTTACATTTTAAATTCTAATAGAATTTTTTTTTTACTCTAAGTTTATATAAACTATTGATTTCTCTTATTATATGAGAAACTTTCATGATAAATCAAATCGGGGGAAAATCTAAGGTTTTTTTTTTATTTTCGACTAAAATGGATAAAATTAGTTCAAATTCATGATATAAAACGATAATTTAATAATCAAGACATGAGATTCGGAAAAAATATATTGAATTAATGATATTCGAAGAAGATGAAAAGAAAGTGTGGATTTTCCCCTAATTTTTAAGAGAGAGAAAGTATGGAGCAGGGTTACCGAGAAGATGAGAAATGAAGAATGCGTGAGTGAGCTAGGCATGGGGCGGGCATAGGTCGAGTCGGCACGCGGACCAAGCATACACACTTTTGGCACAGTAGGACACAAGTACGGTTGTGGAACGACACGACACGACACGCTGTTCGTGGAGTGGGCCGCAGGCCAGACTGCGGACAATAAAAAAATTTAGGCACTAGCACGCGAAAGACATGCATATTTGGTACGAGGCACGACACGAAAAACGCTATTATTTAGTATTGTTTAATATAATTAATATTACTATTATTTTTAATATTATTATACTCTTATAATATAATTTATATTATCTAAAATTATACTTTAGTTTTATTTTTTGTTAAAAAATTAGGCCAGCATGAGGTACGACACAGCACGCCAAGCACGTGGGTCATGCTAGGCCATTGGTCGAGTTTTAGGGAAAGATAGCACGACACAACACGACATGACCACAATTAGACACGGAAAGACACGACAAGAGGCCAAACACGAGCTGGCACGGTCCATGATGAGCACGACACGACACGTGCCCATTTCTATACATGAGTTGTTAGTACATGAGTTGTTTGTTAGTTGATATTTTTTTGGAGTGAATGGATGTAAAATTATTTTACTCCCATTTTTGGAGGGAAATGTTTCAATAGGGTGTAAAATGAATTTACATTCCAAATTTTACATCCTGTAATTTACTCCAAACCAAACAATGTAAAATGGAAAAACAGTTTTCAGGGAAAACGTTTTACACCCTACTAAACGGAGCGTTGAAGCACGCAATTTCTCGATTGGTTTATGGTAGGAGATGCATTTACTCAGTCACCCAGCAGGTATTTAACTTCCCTTTCCCACCAATCTAGCTGATTGTGGTGATCAGCTACTGAAAGTTTTTATGATATTTGTACTCTGTATTGTATTTGGAAGAGATGATACAGACACAAGTCATGTAATGTATCTACATATTAATTAATTCCATTTATAACATAGTTACTTACGTTTATTGTTATGTGACAATCAAACATAGATCGTTAAACGATGCATGATGCTTAGGGCCCCTATTAGACCAACCTGCCCAAGAAAAGGATTTTTTACATTCTAATCTTCGTTATTGTTTCATCGTAGATTTTTATATCAACATGTATTAGTTAGAATACTATAACGGGCTTTGGTATTATCATTTTTGGCTTTGTCTTATCTATGAAGTATGATTTTGACAGATGACATGCTTACGTGTGACAACTGACAATGAAGCCTCGGTTAATAGCGAACCAACCAACTCTGGTCAAGCTAAGTCTGAGTGAGTTTGTATGAGTAAGTGTGATGTTGGCTCGAGACGAAACCGAGTAAAGCGACTTGGTGATTCCCATTTGAAAAGCACTCTCTCGAATGTTCCACATGACGCGAGTAGTCCGTTGTTAATTTGTAAATAAACTTTGTGCTTATAAGTACCGAGTGTTCATAAACCGTTAACCGTATCGTTAAGTCTTAACGGTATGGTTAACCATTATAACGATTATTGGAAAAACATGTTAAATCAAAGTGAATTTGTCTGCCCTTCATAAACAAGAATCAATAATATTAATACAAGAAATCTACCCTATATAGGATAGAAAAGCTACCACCTATACTTACAAGAAATCTATCTCTAAAGATTAGGAAAAGATAATACAAGATAATAGTGACAAACCTAAATGATAATAATCCTAATACCCCCTCAAGTGGGAGCATCACAAATGCCCCACTTGCTGAGTAAAAATTGAAATTGGGCGTTCAACCTTAGTAAAAATGTCTGGCAACTGAACTGTCATTGAAACATATGACGGTTTAATAGTACCGTCGGTTATCGCATCTCTAACAAAATGACAGTCTGCTTCAATATGTTTAGTTCGATTATGAAAAACCGGATTCTAAGCAATGTACAAGGCTGACTGACTATCACAATATAGATCCATCCCATTCTTATGTTCAACTCCCAAATCTGCCAATAATAGTTTCAACCATTTTAAATTCACAAGTAACCATAGCCATCGCATGACACTCTGCCACTGCAGAATAACGTGAAACTATATGTTGTTTCTTACTTTTCCAAGACACTAGAGAAAAACCTAAGAGAATGAACCATCCACTTAGGGATCGTCGAGAGAGAGGGAAACTAGCCCAATCTGAGTCGCACCACTCTTCCAATCGCAATGCACTGTCCGAGCGTAGCAAAGTACCTTGACCCTGTTTGTTACGTAGATAACACACCACTTGAAACGCTGCTTTAGTGCTCCAGCCTCGAATTTTCTCATAAACTGGGATAGGATATGGACTAAATAAGCCAAATTTGGTCTTGTAACCCCCAGGCATATAAGTCGGCCAATGAGACGACGGTACTGCTTGGGATCCACCAACAGTTCACCTGTAGCAAGGGCTAACCTATGATTTTGCTCCATCGTAAATTCGACAAACTTATCGTTACAAACACCTATTTCGGAAATAATATCTAGCGCATACTTGCATTGACAAACAAAAAAACCCTATTTATTCTGAGCTACCTCCAAACCTAGGAAGTATTTTAAGACTACTAAATCTTTCATATTGAAACACTGTCCTAGGTAGTCTTTAAAACAAATTAGTGTTGTTTTGTTATTTCCTGCAATAATTAAATTATCAACATAAACTAACACGTTCAACTGAATACTCACCTTTGCCAATGTGAACAAGGAGTAGTTGGAATATGATTGCTTAAACCCATAGGTTTACAGTGACGTCGCTAACTTTGCAAACCAGCATATAGGGCCCGTTTTAAACCATACAATGATTTTTTCTTGTTGCAAACTTTATCAAAATTATTTTTATCAAACCTCGGAGGAGTTTGCATGTATCCTCTAGGTCACCATGAATAAAAGCATTATGAACGTCTATTTGATGGACATCCCAATTTTTAATTCCTGCAACCCTGCAATAAAGGTACAAACTGTTACCATTTTTGCGTACCTTCAATTTGATGGTGGCCAAAAGAAACTAGACGAGCCTTCAAACCTTGCAGGTTCCCATTATCTCTTTAAATATTTACCATTGCTTTAACATATCAAATTAAGCCATAAGAGTTATTAGAATCATCTAATTTGACTTGAAACATGTATTACAACAGTTTAAAATTTAAGTTTAATTGGATCTAAAGTACGTTTTTGGGGCCTTTAATTTGGAGATCCTACATAAATAAAATATTTGTTTGAAACCTCTTTCTATGACCCTAGTGGAATCCCACTGAAATTATTTTTATTTTTGAAAATTTTCAAGAACTAGAATAAATCGATGTAATATCACCTTCGAAATTTCAGACATTTTTAAAACTGGAACATAGAACTCCTATAAATATTTAAATTTGCTTTAAGAGGATCAAATTAGGCCATAGGAGTCATTAGAATCATTTAATTTGACTTAAAACATCAATTTCATTAGTCTATAATTTACGAATAATTGAATCCAAAATAGTTGTTTGGAGCGTTTGGAGGTCCAACATAAATATAATGTTTGTCTGAAACTTCTTTATAAGACACTAGGGGACTTCCACTTAAATTATTTATATTTTTGAAACTTTTCAAAATTGACCAGAAATCGATGTATAATTTTCAAAATTACGTCATTTCAGAAGTTTTTGTAGTCGATCGCGAAATTATTTTAAATTTTAATCCAAGTTTTAACATGGTGATATTAGCTCGTAGAATTCATTAGAACCATTTAATTTGATTTGAAATATCAGTTAAATTTGTTTTTAATATACCTACAATTGGATTCTAAACACGTCTTTGAAGCCTTAGAATGCCTAGGATAAATAAATTTGTTTTTTTCTAAACCTCTTTAAATGACCACAATGGACACCTAATGAAATAATTTCATTTTTTTAAAACCTACTATATTATAACCTTTAAATCTTCGTCACTTCGGACATTTTAAAACTCGATCGTAGAACTCCTTTAAATTTTTACCCTTACTTTATATAGATCAAATTAGGCCACATGAGTCATTAGAATCATCTAATTTGACTTGAAACATCTTTCTCAACATGTCATAATTTACGTACAATTGGATCCAAAACAAGTATTTGGGGGTCTTTGGAGGTCCAACATAAATAATTTTTTTTTCGAAACCTCTTTATAGGACCCTAGGGACCTCCCATTGAAATTATATTTATTTATGAAAATTTTCAAAAATTAACAGAAATCGATGTATAATAATTTTCAAAATTACATCATTTCAGATGTTTTCGTAGTCGGTCGCGAAAATTCTTTGAATTTTTACCCAAATTTTAATAGGGTGAATAACCCGTAGGATTCATTAGAACCATTTAATTTGATTTGAAACGTCAATTACATCTTTTATAAATATACCTTTAATAGGATTCTAAACATATCTTTGAAGCCTTTGGAGGCTTAAGTTAAATAAATTGTATGTTCTAAACCTCTTTTAATGACCACAATGGTCACCCACTGAAACAATTTAAACTTTTGAAAATCTACCGTAATTACCCGAAATCGGTGTATTATTATAACCTTCGAAATTTCGTCATTTCGGACATTTTTAATCTCGATTGTAGAGCTCTTTTAAATTTTTATCCTAGAATTAAAAAGATAGCATTAGGTCTCAAGAGTCATTAGAACCATCTTATTTGACTTGAAACATCTATTACAACTGTTTATAATTTGTCCAATTGGATCTAAAATACGTGTTTGGAGCCACTAGTTTGGAGATCCGACATATATATAAAATATTTGTCCAAAAAATCTTTCTATGACCCTAGCGGAATCCCATTGAAATTATTTTTATTTTTAAAAAATTTCAAGAATTACCATAAACTTGTGTATTATAACCTTCAAAATTTGGTAGATTTTAATATTTGATCGTAGAATTCCCTTAAATTTTTACCCTTAATTTAACATGATCAAATTAGGTCATAAGAGTGATTAAAATAATTAAATTTGACTTGAAGCATCTATTTCAACAGTTCATAATTTACGTACATTTAGATAAAAAATAGGTGGTTGGGAACTTTGGAAGTCCAATATAAATTAATTTTTTGTTTGAAACTCTTTATACGACACTAGGGGACTCCCACTAAAATTATTTTTATTTTTGAAAATTTTGAAAAATTACCAGAAATCGGTGTATTATAATCTTCAAAATTATGTCCTTTTAGATGTTTATGTAGTTAGTTGCGGAATTACTTTAAATTTTTTTACCAAAGTTTTAATAGGATGATATTATCCCACAAGATTCATTAGAACCATCTAATTTGATTTTAAACTTTAGTTACAACCATTTTTACTATACCTATAATTCAATGTCTTTGAAGCCTTTGGAGGCCTAGGTTAAATAAATTGTATGTTCGAAACCTCTTTAAATGACCACAATGGTCACCCACTGAAACAATTTCAATTTTCGAAAATCTGTCGGAATTAACCTTCAAAATTTCGTCATTTCGCACATTTTTAATCTTCACTAGTACAGAAATGTCTATATGCTGCGGTTTTCTAGCTTTAAACGTTGCAGTTATTGATACGAAGCACATATAAGAGAAGCATGTATAAGAGAAGCACATGGAAAAACAACAAATGCTGCAATTTTTTTGACGCAGCAATAAAAACAACAAATGTTGTGGTTTTTTGAAAAAATTGCAGCATATATATCTAGTAAATGCTGCGGTTTTCCCAAAAAATTGCAGCATATATTTTTTTAAAAATTAAAAAAATAATTTTTTAATCATTATATGCTGCGGTTTTTTGGAAAAACTGCAGTAGTTATTAGATATATATGCTATTTTTCAAAAAACTGCAACATATAGTGGGTTTCATGGATCGAATTTGGAGGTTCGACGGATTTAGAGTTGGAGTTTGCGAATTCGGATCCAAAATTAAGTCCGTGAAATAGTCAGATCGGATTCAGATTTTGCTGGATCCGCTCCGACGCCGATCCATTATCATTCCTAATTACCAAAAATCGGTATATTATCTTCAAAATTATGTCATTTTCATATGTTTTTGTAGTCGATCGCGGAATTACTTTAAATTTTTACCAAATTTTAATAGGGTGATATTAGCCCCATTGGAACCATTTAATTTGATTTGAAACGTCAATTACAACTTTTTTTTTAATATGCCTACAATTGGATTCTAAACACGTCTTTGAAGTCCTAGGATAAATAAATTGTATGTTGTAAACCTCTTTAAATGACCACAATGGACATCCACATAAATAATTTCAATTTTTGAAAATCTACCGTGATTACCCGAAATCAGTGTAGTATAAGCTTCAAAATTTCGTTATTTCGGACATTTTTAATTTCGATCGTAGAATTTCTTTAAATTTTTACCCTAGCTTTAACAAGATAAAATTAGGTCACAGGAGTCATTAGAACCTTTTTTTTTTACTACAAACATCTATTACAACATTTTATAATTTACGTTCAATCTAAAATACGTGTTTGGGGCCTTTAATTTGGAGATCCGACATACATTAAATATTTGTCTGAAACCTCTTTCTATGTCCCTATGGGAATCCCACCGAAATTATTTTTATATTTGAAAATTTTCAAGAATTACCATAAGTCAGTGTATTATAACCTTTGAAATTTCAGAAATTTTAATATTTGATCGTATAACTCATTTTTACCCTTACTCTAACATGATCAAATTAGGTCACATGAGTCATTAGAATAATCTAATTTGACTTAAAATATCTATTTTCATAATTTATAATTTACGTACAATTGGATCCAAATTAGGTGTTTGGAAACTTTAGAGGTCCAATATAAATAACATTGTTTGTCCGAAACCTCTTTATAGGACCCTAGGAGACTCCCACTTAAATTATTTTTATTTAAGAAAATTTTCAAAAATTACAAGAAGTTGATGTATTAATCTTCAAAATTATGTCATTTCAGATGTTTTTGTAGTCGGTCGCGGAATTTCTTTAAATTTTTACCCAAGTTTTAATAGGGTGATATTAACCCGTAGGATTCATTAGAACCATTTAATTTGATTTGAAACATCAGTTATAACTTTTTAAATATACCTACAACTGGATTCTAAACACGTCTTTGAAGCCTTTGGAGTCCTATGATAAATAAACTGCATGTTCTAAACGTCTTTAAATGACTACAATGAACACCCACTGAAATAATTTGAATTTTTGAAAATCTACCATAGTTACTCGAAATCAGTGTATTATGACCTTCAAAATTTCGTCATTTCATATATTTTTGATTTCAATCGTAGAACTCCTTTAAATTTTTACCCTATCTTTAACAAGATAAAATTAGGTCACATAAGTCATTAGAACCATCATATTTGACTAGAAAAATCTATTACAACAACTTCTAATTTACGTTTAATTAGAACCAAAATACGTGTTTAGGGCCTTTGATTTCGAGAACTGACATATATAAACTATTTGTCCAAAACCACATTCTATGACACTAGCGAAATCCCCCTGAAATTATTTTTATTTTTGAAAATTTTCAAGAATCATCATAAATTGGCGTATTATAACTTTTGAAATTTTCGACACATTAAAACTCGATCGTATAACTCTAAATTTTTACCCTTGCTATAAATGGATCAAATTAGGCCACAAGAGTCGTTAAAATCATCTAATTTGACTTGAAATATCTATTTTAGTAGTATATAATGTGCGTATAATTGGATACAAAATAGTTGTTTGTGTTTGGAGGTTCAACATAAATAAAATGCTTGTCCAAAACCTCTTTATATGATCCTAGAGAACTCCCGTTGAAAATATTTTTATTTTTGAAAATTTTCAAGAATTTACATAAATTAATGTATTATAATCTTCAAAATTACGTCATTTCAAATTTTCACCCAAGTTTTAATAGGGTGATATTAGCCCCCCAGGTTTTATTAGAACTATCTAATTTGATTTGAAACGTCAATTACAACTGTTTTAATAATCCTACAATCGGATTCTAAACACGTCTTTGGATCCTTTGGAGACCTAGGATAAATAAATTGTATGTTCTTAACATCTTTAAATGACAACAATAGACACTATCTGAAATAATTTCCATTTTTGAAAATCTACCGTAATTACCCAAAATCAGGGTATTATAACTTTTAAAATTTCGTTATTTCGGACATTTTTAATCTCGGCCTTAGAACTAATTTAAATTTTTACCCTAACTTTAACAAGATAAAATTAGGCCATGAGAGTCATTAGAACCATCTTATATAACTTGAAACATCTATTACAATAGTTTATAATTTACGTTCAAACGGAACTAAAATACGTGTTTAGGGCCATTAATTTTGAGAAACAACATATATATAATATTTGTCCAAAACCTCTTTCTATGACACTAGCGGAATCCCACTGAAATTATTTTATTTTTGAAAACTTTCAAGAATTACCATAAATCGGTGTATTATAACTATCCAAATTTCGAACACTTTAAAACTCGATCGTAGAACTCCTTTAAATTTTTACCCTTGCTTTAACAGGATCAAATTAAGCAACGGGAGTCATTAGAATCATCTAATTTGACTTGAAACATCTATTTTAACAGTCTATAATTTACGTACAATTGGATCCAAAATAGGTGTTAGTTGCCTTTGGAGGTCCAACATAAATAAAATATTTGTCAAAAACCTCTTTATACGACCTTAGAGGACTCCCATTGAAATTACTTTTATTTTTGAAAATTTTCAAGAATTACTAGAATCCGTGTATTATAAATCTTTAAAATTACGTCTTTTCATATGTTTTTGTAGTCGGTCGCGGAATTTCTTTAAATTTTTACCCAAGTTTTAATAGGGTGATATTACCCGCATGATTCATTAGAACCATCTAATTTGATTTAAAATATCAATTATAACCGTTTTTAATATACCTACAACTGAATTTTAAACACGAATTTGAAGCATTTGGAGGCCTTCGACAAATAAATTGTCTATTCTAAATCTCTTTAAATGACCACAGGGGACACAAACTGAAATTATTTCAATTTTTTGAATATTAAACGAAATTACCCGAGATTGGTGTTATAACCTTCAAAATTTTGTCATTTCGGACATTTTTAGTCTCGGTCGTAGAACTCTTTTAAATATTTACCTTGCTTTAATAAGATAAAACTAGGCCACAAGAGCCATTAAATTAGAACCATCTAATTTGACTTGAAAGATCTATTACAATAGTTTATAATTGACGTTCAATTGGATCTATAATACGTGTCTAGGGCCTTAAATTTGGAGGTCCAACATAAATAAAACCTCTCTCTATGACCCTAACTGAATCCCACTGAAATTATTTTTATTTTTGAAAATTTTAAGGAATTATCATTAATCGGTGTATTATAATCTACATAATAACATCATTTCAGATGTTTTTGAAGTAGGTCATGGAATTCTTTTATATTTTTACCCAAGTTATAATAGGGTCATATTAGCCTGTAGGAGTCATTAGAATCATCTAATTTGACTTAAAACACCAATTACAACAATTTTTAATTTACCTACAATTGGATTCTAAAAATAATAAATTGTTTGTTCAAAACCTCTTTAAATGATCACATCACAATGGACACCAAATTTAATAATTCTAATTTTTGAAAATCTACCTGAATTACTCGAAATCGGTGTATATTCTTCGAAATTTTGTCATTTCGAACATTTTTTTACTTAGACGTAGAATTCCTTTAAACTTTTACGTTAGTTTTAACATTATCAAAACCATATAATTTGATTTAAAATATCTATTATAATAGTTTATAATTTACGTAAAATTAAATATAAAATATGTGTTTGGGCCTTGGGCCTTTGGAGATCCAAGATAATTTTTATCATGAATTCACGTGATATATTTTGCCAAACATTTACTTCTACTCTTTCGGTGCTTTTTCAACCTCTTTCCTTTGTTTTTGTTCTAGTACAGTAGTACTCCATACATGCCTAGGACGTGACAAGTCCTATCTAATAGCACATGAATTCGACATTATGTGCGCTATTATTATCAAAATAAATGTCATAATCCTAACCTTGGTTTTTTAACCTCCAAACAATTGCGCTAATAAATTAATAATGTACTTTGTATGTACAAAAGGCAAATCATTTAGCTTCAGTTGTTTAACTTCAATTAGTGTACTTTAAAAAATTCTATATATGAATACGGATTATACGTCTTACTGATCTATTCTTAGTTACCAAATAAGAGTACTAGTACTTAAGAAGTACGTATGTACAAAGAATAATTATTCAGCCAGAGGTTTTAGCATGCCAAAAAAATGAAACACTAACCACAGTCCACAGCTAATGTATAATTTTTTTTATATGAACAGATACTTGCCAGGCCTAGACAAAGGGAAAGGCCTCTACTTTCTGTTCATCAAGGCGGAAACAAAGACTCCATGAGGTCTAGCGGCTAGTCCAGTTCTCTGAAGCTATTACAAAAGTGACCACTTTAAGAACCGACCCTATGACCCTTACAATGTTTATACAAGCCCTAACGAGGCCATACTTTGCCCCGATTCTTTCCAGTCCATGTACACCCAGGTGTTATGTGGGCTTTATCAGCGCCACGAGGTTCTCCGTGTAGGAACCGTCTTTGCATGGATGAGATCAAGAGGCCTGACCCAGAGCTTGCGGAGTTCATTAACCAAGCATGCGAGGGCCGAGGGTGAGAATTTGGAGGGTATCATTAAGAGGATTTGGCTCAATACAAAATATTTAGAGGTGATTGTGACGGGTGCTATGGCCCAATATATACCTACGTTGGATTACTATAGTGGTGGGCTACCTAAGGTATGTACTATGAATGCTTCCTCAGAGTGCTTCTTTGGACTCAACTTGAATCCCATGTGTGCACCCTCGGAGGTTTCCTATACACTATATTGCCTAACATGGCGTACTTCGAGTTCATCCCACTTGATGACAACCCTACTCCAGTACTCCTCAGCCCCACAATTCAAGTTCCTTAGGAGGGTAAACGGGCTAATCAGCATCGACTCGGATAGGACAGATGAGTCAGAGTTGCAGTACGCAATTGAGATTGCATCTTCTCCAACCCTTCCAACACAAGCATTATTGAGTACACGAGCCATGCAGACACTAAGACTATTCCAGGACATTATGGCATCTATTGGGAGCTTTTAACTAAAGATCCCACAAATGGGCCGGATCGTGATGTATTGGGCCAATGTTGTCTAGCTATGGAAGAGGCCCTCAACTCAGTTTACCGACAATGCCGTGTTGCGGACCGGTCATTAGGGCCGCATGAGATCCGAGTGGTAAAGAGTGGAACATTTAAGGAGTTGATGGACTATGCTATATCAAGAGGAGCATCTATCAACCAGAAAGTGCCTAGTTGTGTGAATGTCATGCCCATTGTGGAGTTGCTGGACTCTAGAGTAGTTTCAGCCCATTTTAGCCCTTCTTTGCCTCATAGGCGCCCACAAAATGCTCCCTTCTGGGCCATTGAAATGTGATCGTTTGTGACACTTGGCTAATGTATCACATGCACCTGGTGGACCGATCACTATTGGGGTCGATGGGTTATGGATGAAGACCGCGAAGTAGAATAATTAAATAAAATACTTTTAGTTCACAGTAGATTTCTTTGCAACTATTGTCTGTTCACAATCTCCTTGTATTAGATTATTCAGAAATTAAATAGTAAACTTTGAATTTCTCTTATTAATCTTAAAATTATCCTTAACTAAAAATCTCCTTAAGATGCTTGAAACTAGTTAAGAATCTTATACCACAATACCACACCATAGTTCATATATTTAAGTTTAGCTAAAATGCTTATTTCATTTACATACATCACATAATTTTTTGGAATATATTATTTCAAATCTTTCTTTTGGCTTTACTGGCTCTACCCGATTTTTGGATATTTCTCTTTGCTCCATTGATTATGTCCGAATTTTTGGATTATAGTTATTGAAGTTTAAAAGTTATTGCATGCCTGTTGTTGCAATTCTGAACTATCATATATTGATTGTTTCTTATGAGTTTATAAAGTATTTCATCAAAAGGCCAAAATTGTCTATTGTAGCCTTCAACTTTGGGATATCCACAGCCCGAAGCCTCCACCACAACCACATGGTACGAGGTCCTGTGGATCTATAAATGAAGCCTCCACAATCAGAGCAGGGAGCCATGGGCTGAGACCAAGATTCACACGAGTTCCCCTGGCATGGGGATGAAATCTTACAGAGAAGTGCTGGACAGGATGACTGAGGATCAGGTAAGTAGGTAACATGTTGGGAATTATTTGTTTTGTGTAATGAGATATATTTCAATTCATTACTATTTTTAGTTTACCTTATTTAATCGCTTAGATAACTTGGGACTTGTATCCCAAGGTCGTTGACCATGATGAGTGATAGTGATAGGTCACGGTCCACTTATCTACTTCTACATTGTGGAGATGTACATGTCAGACGATTCATGAAATAGTTTGGGTTGCGGTAGTCCATCTAAGTCCTTGGTTTGCATGACATCGACCGTCGAGGGAAGATTACGAAGAACTGGTGGTTTGAATATTGGGACATATGACTTCATTTTGTCATTGGGGGAGAGCTTGTTCATGATAGATGGAGTACTATGATCCTTACCTTGTATGGTTACATAGTATTACACGGTAGTTCATTAGCCCATCATTCGTGTCGCTAGAGCCAAATTTCAGGCAACTTACACCTCGTTACTTGTTATAGTATGATTTCAATTATTTCAATATTTGGATGTTACACTTTACTTTATGTTTCAAATCATATTTGTTTTTTTAATTTCTAGATTGAGGAGTTGTTGGTTATTTGTGACTTTTCATGATAATCGCAACTTGCTTATTTTGACTATTATAGACTGGGTATAGAGATGTGTGTAGGAGGTTTGGAGAGCATTGACCAATGGTGAGGAGTACGACCATTTCAGGTCCAGAATGCTACACATAACACACCAACCTTGTCTCACGTGCATGAGAGCCCTGAAACTCTCGACATAAGCCAGTTTCATTTTGTTCACACAGGATGACTCGTCCACCTATAAATCTTATATATATCCATTTGGATATGTATTGTCTGGACTTCACACCCCGTAGAGCCTAGGTACGCCATCTCCTTACTTGGACACACTTTACGAGGGTGATATTCTAAGACCTAGTTCGTAGGGTTTACAAGCTATGTATATGGTAGTTATTGTGTAGGTGTAAATATATTACTAAATTATTTGTAAATTTATTCGTGGTTATAGTAATTCGTTATTATCATACATATTTTATACAATTCCATGTTTTAGATGAAAGTTATGTTTGATAAGTGCTAGATTCAGGGTCTTGCTAAGCACCTATGTTGCATTTGAGATAAAAACTTCACTCGGAGAGGAAGAGGAATTGGGCTGAGGTCAGGCCCAGAGTGATGTCCCATGTACTGTCTTGTCCAATGTGGAAGATGGGCTTTAAGAGCACGTCTTCCCCTTAACGCAAAAAGAAGGAAAAGTATTGTAAAAAAATTGTAAAAAAAAAAAGAGGTATAAGCGTGGAGAAGTGGGAGGTGAATTGTGAAGCGCGCGCTTCACACAGGCAGGCTGAGTGGCTAACCAATGATAGCGAAGTAGTAAATCTGTCGCGTGGTGGTCCTGCATACTTGGCGGCTTCTCTCTTCGTTCACTTTCCTTCCTCTTTCCTTTTCTTGGACTCAATCTCCCGTAACTTCCTACTCAATTGCGAAACCATCCAATATGATTCCTTCTTGTCAGTACATCTTTTTCAGTACAATGAAATTCATTTTATTGATTGGAGTAAAGAAAACAGTCATGAAACTAACTGAAATGAAGCTAAAGTAAACGGTTTAAAATAAAGAAGCATCACATTCAAATATTATAAAGTCCTATCTCAAGGCATTATCTCTATTTCATTGTCACCGTCATTTTTCAATCCTAGATCTACCACTTACAAGAAAAGCTATAATGTTATTGCTTTGGTATAATGGTATCTTCAAGTTCACACCTGTTTCTGTGAAGACTTGTTACAGTTCTTTGTGTACCCCTTTTATCTTAGCCACCATATTTTAATCTATTAATTATGGAATAATATTACACTTAAAAAATATGCTCCGCAATTTCTTTTAGTAACCATTTGAATTTCTGAAGTGGGCACTAGTTACAAATTTGTATTTTTATGATGTGACAAGTATACGTTTTAACGATATGTTAGCCATAAATCAAATTTATCTTATTTTATCTTATCTTATTTTATCTTATCTTATTTATCAACAAATAATTAGAATTTAGAAAGATTTTAAATTTAAGAGAGATTGTGTGGATAATAGTTACTTATCATAATTTTTCTAAATTAATTATAGAATTTAGACAATTTCGTGGGAAACTATTTAACCTCTACCTGTCAACAAATTTATTTTTTAAAAGCTTAATTCTTAGACATGATTGCTAAATAAAGCAAAGTTTTAAATTAAAAAGAAAAGTCCAATACTCAATACTTTATGTGGCTTGGCATGGCAATCAACATGCCACATAAGATGGCGACACCATGACAAGCCACATTGAGATGAGATTGATACAAGTTGCACGTTGTGGAAGCAGTAAAACCAAATAAAATTTGCACCAAACAATGGAAATCTGGTTAGTTACCTTTCTCCTTCCGCATCTATATATTCTCTTGCTTTTGTTTGGGGGCTCTGCCTATCTTATTCAACAAAAAAAGTTCTATATATTCTCTTCAACTCGTCTAACCTCTCTCCTCCTTCCTTGAAAGACTAAATCCCAACTACCTTTTTCTCTCTCTAAAAATGGCAGACCCACATGAGCCACTGCTGTCTGCCGCCATCGCCACCATTGACGAAGTGTCTCAAGATGAGGGGGACTTCGAACCAACCGAGAAAGTCCACGTGGTAGGAATCAACGGAAACGACGCCGCATTTGGCGACTCAAAAACGCCGCCTTTTTCATGGAAAAAGCTCTGGTTATTCACAGGACCAGGGCTTCTGATGAGCATAGCGTTCCTAGACCCTGGAAACTTGGAAGGTGACTTGCAGGCCGGTGCGAATGCCGGCTACTCTCTTCTATGGCTTCTGTTTTGGGCCACTTCTATGGGGCTCCTGATCCAGCTCCTTTCGGCCCGTCTTGGTGTTGTTACGGGCCGACATTTGGCTGAGCTATGTCGCGATGAATACCCGAATTGGGCGAGATATCTTTTGTGGATCATGGCGGAGTTGGCCTTAATCGGTTCGGATATTCAGGAAGTTATTGGAAGTGCTATTGCTCTTAAGATTTTAAGTCATGGGTATTTGCCACTGTGGAGCGGAGTTCTCATTACTGCCTCTGACTGGTAATTTATTGCTCCACTCTCATTTTTTACTCCCTAGTTGATCACTCATGTACCGGTCTTATCTGTCACGTAATTAGTACAAACTATGTCATCGACTTGACTATGAATTCCAAAAGGAGAATACAACTATACAAGTAAGGAGCTAGCACGACTTCACATTGGCTTTTAAGAGATAAAAACGTACTTTCCACGGAGTGACGGTTAAATAATTCATGTGATTTTTGGAAGAAACCTTATTGAACCTTATAAGTGAGTTAAACAATTTATAAAGGTAATTCTTCATATTGCTATATGGTTTTAGGATGAAATTTTTTAGGTCTTATAAGTGGACTCTCTATCTTCTTCTTGTGACGGGTGTGGCACACATTCGTATTTAACATTGGGCCGATTGTTTTTTAATTTTAATTTTTATAGGTAATTAAATTGGTATTGTCAAGTTAAACTTTGCATCTGGGATGAGTGAACTATACTTTTCCTTTTTTTGCTATTGAATTTTCTTTTTGGGTTAAGACGTTTTGCTATAATTGGTTATTTGGTGGGATAAGGGAAGAAAAAGAGTACTATCCATAGCTAATAGCTCTCTCTCTAATTTTATCTGGAATAAGGTATATAACGAAAACGTAGGGTTTGTTAGGTTTTTTGTCCTGTTAAACAATGCTCAACTTAAACTTAATGTTCGTTAATTGTTATTAGTGCATAATTTTTTTGCACGTAAAGACATTACCATGGAGCCTTGTAGTTTAGGCTTGTTTTTGGTCTCCAATCTCACGAAGGCATTAATTTAATTCTTAGGATGTGGATTCATAGATTTTATTACTTGGATCTAGGTGGTGTATGACTGCATGAGACCTCTAAAACTAAGCTTTACGTGGGTGGGTATATATTAGACATGTTGGCCTTCGTCAGACTGAAGCTATTAAAGTGTAAAGTAATCGTCCTGTCTAAAACAAATAGTAGAGGAATTTTAATGATTTTGCGTAGGAAGTTACCGTATGCAGGTATGAATTTCCGTGCAAGGAAACAAAGGTCTTTGCTTTATTTTTCCTTACTAGTTGACTAGAATAGTGAATGAATTGTTATCTACTTGACTGGGTAGGGACTCGAAGCTAACTTGTACTAGTAGTATTTTAGAGATAAGTCTTTGAGAAAACACCGCAATTTGAAAATTTGGCATGAGTCTTCATGGCACAGGTTTGCCAATCGTCAGAATGTGTACCATAGGGGTTGATCTTTCATGCTCAGTCTAGTGCTTAGCTTACTAGATACCAGAGGGCACGATTTTTGATGCTTTGTCTAAAAATTGTATAGTTTGCTGTTGTTTACAGAAGTGCTAATGGGATTAATTACACTTTTTATTTCAGTTTCCTGTTTCTATTTCTTGAAAGCTATGGTGTGAGGAAACTTGAAGCAGTTTTCGCTTTCCTTATTGCAATAATGGGTCTCTCGTTTGCATGGATGTTTGGTGATACAAAGCCTAATGGTTCAGAGCTCCTTACTGGTGAATGGGTTCCCCTTGATTATCACATTCCTCTAAACAGTCTTTTGAGTTGGTGGAATTTATTTCCGAGATCTTTTCTAAGTGGTGTAGTGTCTTTTTATTCTTGCAGGTATTCTAATTCCAAAGCTGAGCTCGAAAACAATACAGCAAGCTGTAGGTGTTGTGGGCTGCATAATCATGCCTCATAATGTGTTCTTACATTCTGCCTTGGTTCAATCTAGAGATATTGACAAAACCAAGCGAGGGAGGGTTCAAGAGGCTCTCAAATACTATTCGATTGAGTCCACTCTTGCTCTCATTGTCTCTTTCATCATCAATCTCTTTGTCATGGCTGTTTTTGCTAAGTCATTCTATGGCACACCAGAGGCAGAGACTATAGGTCTTGTTAATGCTGGTTATTATCTGCAAGAAAAGTATGGGGGAGGGTTGTTTCCAATCTTATACATATGGGCCATCGGTCTGTTAGCAGCTGGCCAAAGTAGCACCTTAACTGGCACATATGCCGGACAATTCATAATGGGTGGGTTTCTAAACCTCCGGCTGAAGAAATGGCTAAGGGCATTGATCACGCGAAGTTGTGCAATTATTCCAACTATTATTGTTGCTCTTATATTTGACACGTCCGATGACATGCTAGATGTCCTAAATGAATGGCTAAATGTGCTGCAGTCTATCCAGATACCTTTTGCTGTCATTCCACTCCTTTACTTGGTTTCCAAGGAGGAAATCATGGGTGATTTTAGAATTGGCCCTGTTCTCAAGGTATGCAAAATCTAGCTTTTCTCTGCTTGTTGTGGATGTTGGTTTCATATTTCTTATGCTTTACTACTGGCCAGATGTGCTTCAATGGCTTTCATGCTTCTTATCTTATCCTGCAACGTACTCCTGCTACCATCTTTCCAAAACTCCTTTAGTACAGCTCTAGACCCTGGGCTCGCTGACGTGATTGGATACCATGTGATAGTTTTTGTAGCGCCAGATTTAAGGCATCTAGAGATAAATATTGGTTTCCCCGGACTAGTGAGCTAAAACATATGGTGGTGTAATAACCAGAGAAGGAAACAAAACAGTTCAATAATACTAGCTTTGTCTCAAGACTTCAGGATTTTGCACAATTACTTATTTATTTGCCATATAGTCATATAGTATGTATGACGATCTTCGTAACTGTTTCTAGAGCTTTTGAAGGCTATTAATTTTGGCTCTCCGAGTCATGTAAGTTAGTTTTTAATTAGATATCCTATTTCAGCTTTCCATTTTATTTTTGTCTACAGACGCTGGCCTGGCTTGTAGCTGCCTTGGTGATGGTGATCAATGGCTATTTGATGGTGGAATTTTTCTCTGGGGAAGCTAGAGGATTGTTATTTGGCTCCATAGTATGTGCTTTCACAGCTGCATATATTGCATTTGTCACATATCTGATTGGGAGGAGCATTGCCTTCTCATCCTGGTTTAGCTCCAGTAAGTCGAAGAATGTTGTGACCATTGTAAATTAAATACTTTGTACCCTTCGCTTGGAAAAGTGCCTAAAATAGAAAAAAGGGATGCCAATTACCGAACAGACATACTAATCTGCTCCTATCTCGCCTTCCGAAGTCGTCTTTCAGATTGATTTCGGTTCAAGTTTCTTCTTCATGTTGCAGTGTAATTATCATTAGAGGCCTAGAGTTGTACAAATCTAAGTGGCCCCTTTCTTACTTCTGTGAAGGTTAGGAATCAAAAACAATCTGGGTTAGCCTTCTCTCAGAGCCAGACTGCCTATTGTAAGTAGAACGAATTGCATCACCTGGTAGTGGTCATGCGCTTCCTTATTAGGAGAAAAAGGGGAGGGTTAGGTTATTGGTTCTCTATTTCTGAGTAAATTTGTAAGAATAGATTTCAGCATGGTATGTAATATTAATGCGTGGCAAGCCTTGCTGCAAGTGCATAACCATCTTTACCAACCAGCAAAGCACTGTGTGTTGTATACTTAAGAAAATTAATAATCTCAAAAAGTAAAAGCTGAGTGTGCTTTTGATTTACATGTTTAGCTTTTGGCTTCAACCTTTAGTCCTTTACTAGTTTGAATGCTCAGTTTCTGAATCCTTCTTTTAGTGTACTTCTACTACTATATTTTTTTTTTTTTTTTGGTTTTTACGATGCAGTCAATAGGATTTTCGCTAACTACTTAATGTGTGATGTAATTTGAATATAAGTCGCATTTGCTCTTTCTAATTTTAAAAACTCAACCTGAGGCCTTTCTGCCATAAGTAACCTTTTTTTTTTGGCAACATGTTTGTGTTGCTCACAAAATGTAGTTAATACTTAACAGGCACATGCCTTATGAGTTATGGCCCTTACCACCCGGCCATAGCGACAGTTTTCACTCCAAATTTGACAACATGAAAATCTCATGCTTTTGATATGAAATGAAATCTCCATTTTATCAAAAAGAGAGAAAATAAAATTCTACATTTAGTATTTTAGCCAATTGGAAATATCACCGTGGTTTGTGCATTCTATATACATGCTTATCTGCCCGTAGCAACTTTTTACCCTCCTATTTTATATGTAAACAACAATTAATTTAAACGATATGTCATCCATTGATCTTGAGTCTTGTATGTCACTAAAAGAGTTGTTGATTATGTGGATGTCCATTTCCGATAGGGATATTGCTACTTCTTTTACAAAAAAAGATTTACTTGATGACTAGTCTTTAGACTAATCTTAATTTATTTGTCAAACAATCACATTTTTTATAATGTTATTGTACAATTTTCACTTAGAATCTTTATCGGTCATGTAAGCTCTAACTATTGATTTCTAAAGAGGGTAAATAATTAAATTGTGAAAATAACACTTGAAAAAGGTACATTTTATGATTCTAAATAGTGTAAAAGTAGGGAATACTTGAAAATGTAATACATACTTGAATTACTATGAATACGAATATACATGCAAGTATTATTTTTTATACCTTTTTCATTTAATTTTTACAGTTTTTAAGATACAATTTAAAACACTTATATTTTTAAATTTATAAGACAAAACTTAAGAACTGGGCTAAAGACATTTTTTTAGGTAAACTTAAACACTTGTTATTGTGAAAAATCACCTTAGTCGGAGCGTTGCGCGAAAGTGCGGAACTGCGGGGCTAAAACGTCTTCTTGTGGAGAACGAAACGGTAACCATCTCATTGTTTACTGGTGATATTTGAAGGAACAAAATATGTCAGAAATTTGTATCGTTCTCTCTTTTATGAACGTAACCTGATCGCTCAACCATAGGCTGTACTCTTGGATCCTGCCCCTTTCTCCTGGTACGATTCTCGCTTGAATTTTCTTTCTTCTTTATATATTTCTTCTATCTTCATAATCGCTTTGTCATATTATTTGAGTCAATGCTGAACAATATCAGAAATTGAGGCGTTTAGAATTCAATTGAAGTAGTAATAACTCTTTCAACTTCAAAGCTTTTAAATTTTGAACCTTGTAGATTACGTTTTAGGTGTAGCATTTTTCTGATGACTTTTAATCTGTGAATGACCGAATGTTTTCAGCTTTTAATTACTGTGTTCCAAATTGTGTATATGTTATATTTTATAGGTCTGTCAATTAGTTAATTGGAACCTTTGAATTAGTGGAGTATGTGTGTATAGCATGTTCTATCTCATAAGATTTACTTGAAGAAGTCAGTCTACCCCTATGTATAGATTTTGTTCTGTTTTTATTAAGGGTTAATTGGAGAAAGTTCCTCTTTTTATGGGTAAGGGCTAACGCATAGAGCGGTCTGTTACTGAAAACAATAATGAACAATACTATATCTTTGCTACTTGTGTGTTATAGAACATCTCTTGTATGTCCATTTGTTGGAATCTTGGCAGATTCTTTTGAGAGAAAAGGGAATTATTTCTAAATTTGATTTCAGGATGAGGGAACCTTCAGTTCCACATCATTAACAGAAAATAGAATGGAAGAAGCTTTTGATGTCAATACTATATTTACCGTATTTTTTTGTGCTTCAATGTGTCTTGATACACTCTGTGGATAAAGTTAAACATATATGAGTAGGACACCATATCCTATTTCAACACTTCTGGCCTGTTCAAGTAGTATAGTTTTGTACTTTTATACTGCCAATATGGGATTTCCTCCTGCATTAAGTGGGAAATAGCATACTATCATCTTCTGTGAACCCAAATCCTGTTTTTGGCTGTAGAGTGAGTAAATGGTCTTTCCATTTATCTTGGAATGAGTTTTGACTTTTATGCAACCCCTGTTGTAGAATATATCTTAATTGAGTTTGAATCATGACACACGCCATGTCTATCTTACATATGCTTCTGCATTTCAAACCCACTCAAAAATTTTCATGTTATGACCTTGAGAGATAAGGTATCCTGCATTTCAGCTGTTACTCTGTTTCTCAAAATTATCTTTCCGTACCTAACTTTGACACATCCAACTCCTTAGATAGATGTGTATTTATAAGTTTGATTCTTGAAATATTATTGGAAAATATTAATAGCTTCCGTATTCATGTTTGATACTTGTAATGAGTTCAACATTCCAATATATCTTTGTCACATTTGTATTTCTTCTCAGCTGGTTGCTGCAAGAGTTTTTATTCTAGTATGACAATGTGACACCATGGTGTGATTTGGTGTATATATTGCAGCTTTGGGAAAAGAGCTGCAAAGAAATGGGTGCAGAAAAAATAGTTGAGATCAATATGACATCCTCTGCTGAGTTGAGCTCGTCTCTCCTAGAACAACTAGGAAAGACATTAAGTGAGTTGGAAGCTCTTAATGCTGCCCCCAGCACCAAGGTATCATGGAATGAGGTTGAAGCACATTTCCTTAACTTGGAGTCAATGACGAAGAAGACATTTGAAGAACTTGAAACCAAGGAGAAGGATCTTACAGAAAGAGAATCTCACAATCACATGCTTCTTGCTGAGAAAGAGGCAGCAGTTGTGGCCAAGGAACAAGATGTGTTAGATACGGTGCAGGAACTTAAAGATGCTGCTGTGGCAGCCATCACTAAAGCTAGGAAAAATCATAAGGTAAGTAGCTTTGTTGATGAAATTGCATCAGTTGGCACCCAAGGGAAATCCCCTCTTAAAATGGGGGGTAATGTCGAAGGTGTTGGTGTCGAGTTTATTCCTTGTGCAGAGGTGACACATTTATGTGAGCAAATGGACTCTCTAGGACTTCTGAAATTTGTCATGGAAAACTTAGGAAACCCTTTCTCTAGTTGGAAGGATAAGCTGGCAGTTGCACTCGGTAGTGCGACTGAGCCAGCGTGTTTGGTGCTTGATGCACTGCAGGGGTTCTTCCCTCCCAGTGAAATGAACCCAGAAGGGAATAATAGGGATGTTGTTCTCCATGACATGCGCCAGTCTTGTCTAATCCTGATGGAGGCTTTGTCTGTCTTCTTGTCAAAGGCTGACTATGCCACCGATAACTTTCCTAACCCTAAAACCCAGCAGCAAGCAAAATTTGTTGCCAATGAGTGGAAACTTAAGTTGACTGGGGAAGGCATTAATGCTGCCAAAGGACATTCATTGGAAGCTGAGGGGTTTTTGCGGCTGCTTGCAACCTTTAGGGTTGCCTCTGAGTTTGATGAAGAAGAACTCTGCAACTATGTTCTTGCTGTTGCTCATCACAGGCAGACAGCTGAGCTCTGCCGCTCTCTTGGTCTGACACAAAAGATACCAGGTTGGTGTTCTTTCAACCATCCGGTCTCTGAAGATTGGACGAAACATGCATTCAGGTTCTTAATAGGTTTTAACCCCCTCAAGTGTGTAGTCATTTTTGTAGATACATGAACTTGAGATAAGAGTGCGTATTAATTGTTTAAATGTTAAACATAGCCACTATTCATTACTTAAAAGTGCACCCAGTTGAGTACTTAAATCTTTTGCAGGTTTGATTGAGACACTGATCAATAGTGGGAGGCAAACTGATGCAGTACATTTTATTCATGCATTCAAGCTCTCTGAGGCTTTCCCTCCTGTTCCTCTTTTAAGAGCATACTTGAAAGAGCTAAGGAGAAACTCACAAGGAAATGGCAGTGCTGCCTTACAGGTAATATATATATATATATGTATATATATATATATATATATATATATATATATATATATATATATTCATGTGATGGCTATAATCTGAGATATCTAGTACATTTTTGTTAGCAGCTTCTTATTGCTGATATTTCTGTGTCATATTCAGAATAGTTACAATGCACGAGAACTTAAAGCATTGAGGGCAGTCATTGGGTGTGTTGAAGAATATAAACTTGAAGCTCACTATCCTCTTGATCCACTTCATAAAAGGGTTGCCCAGCTAGACAAGTCTTTCACAAGTGATACTAAGAGGATAGCTGAGTCCAGTTACCAGCGACAGCAAAAAAAGCGACGCTTTGACAGAGGGTTCCAGGGTGCACGAGCTCCAGGCTTTGGCCATGGGATACATGGCCCACCTCCAAGGGAAGGATATACTGTAGTAACTGGACTGCCAGAGGGGTACATTCCTGCTTTTCCAGGTCCTCAGACCTATCCAGTTTCAGCTCAACTTCCCTATGCTGCTCAGGCCAATGATCAAAGGTTGTCTTACTATCCCCAAGACACTAGGCCTAGAGGACCTTTTTCTCTTGCTGCCACTAGGTATGGATCTCATCTGCAACCACCACACAAACCTTACATCTAAGTTCCAAATGAATTTATTCCTTCACCTAGACTCCGTTTAGTAGGACGTAAAATGTTTTCAACTGAAAATGATTTTCCAAGGAAAACCTTTTACGGTAGAAAACTCTTATTTATAGAACTTTTTCGTTGTTTGATTGCATTAAAAATAATTTTATATTTAAACATTTTCTGTTGTTTGGTTGAACTGAAAATCAATTAATCCTATTAACTTTTCTAATTTTATTCTCTTGCCATTTTTAACTCCTATTTTTGTTGTATTTTCTAGTTGTTTGTTATTAGCTAAATGTTATGGTACAATTTTTTATTTTATAAAATCTATTATATATTTCCATGATCTATTAATAACATAGTACATAATATAAAATATTGCCATAAAACCAGATAATCCTAAAAAATCTGGATCAACATTATAAAAAGACCTTAAGCTAACTATAAAGGAGTATTCGCGATCGAATAAGCAAATCTATCAAACAAGTAAATGTATTCGCAATCAAACAGGTAAACCAATCAATTGATTGTAATGTAACAGTTTATATTTTTACATTTTAAAACAGATAGAAAATTTCTACTCTTATTTCAAATAAACTGTTGATTGCTCACATTTCATAAAAAACTTTCATGGTTTAATCGAATCAGTAGGAAATCTAGGGTTTTTTTTTATTTCAACTAAAATGGATAAAATTTGTTCTAATTCATGATATAATACGATAATTTAATAATCAAGATATGAGATTCGAAGTAAACGCACTGAATTGATAATATTCGAAGAAGATGAAAAGAAATCGTGGATTTCCCCCCCAATTTTTAAGAGAAAGTGTGGAGCAGAAAGAGGCTACCGAGAATATGGGAAATGAAGAATATGTAAGTAGAGCTGGGCATGGGCCAGGTCGGTACGCGGGCCGAGTTAGCACGCTTTTGGCATAGTACGACACGAGCACGATCGTGGCACGGTACGACACATTGTCCGTGGAGTGGGTTGCAGGCCAGGCCGGGACAACAAAAAAAATTTTAGGCACTTGCATGCGAACGGCACACCAATTTGACACGAGACACGACCCAAATCACACTATTATTTAGTATTATTTAATACAATTAATATTACTATTATTTTTAGTATTATTATATTCTTATAATATAATTTATATTATCTAAATTATTTTTTTCAATTCTATTATATATTTTATTTTTATTTTTTGTTAAAAAATAGGCTAGCACGAGAAACGACACGCTAAGCACGTGGGTCGTGCTAGGCCATTGGCCGAGTTTTAGGGAAAGGTAGCACTACACGACCACAATTAGGCACAATACGACAAGAAGTCAGGCACGAGCTGACACGGTCCATGACGGATATGGCACGACCCGTGCCCACCTCTATGCATGAGTTGGTAATACGTGAGTTGTTTGTTAGTTGATATTTTTTTAAAGTGAATGGATGTAAAATTATTTTACTCCTACTTTTGGAGGAAAATGTTTTTAATAGGGTGTAAAATGAATTTATATTTCAAGTTTTACATCTTATATTTTACTCCAAATCAAACAATGTAAAATGAAATAATTGTTTCGGGAAAAACGTTTTACACCCTACTAAACGACGCCCTAATTCTTTCAATGTTGCATACAGGGACCAACTATAGTCTAGCTTTAATTGATTTTCTAAAGCTTTAACCCAAGCAGGACCAAGTTAGGAGGCTACAATAAGTTTATAGTCTAGCTTTAACTGATTCTAAAGCTTTAAGCCAAGCAGGACCAAGTTAGGAGGCTACAATAAGTTTATGTCATCGCTGAGACGTTAGCAAGGAATGTGATTCACTGCTACAATAAGTTTCCCTGTTTAACAAGATGATGCTTGCTAGTTGCAACCTTTCTATTGAGAGTTTGAGGTAGGGTATTTTTTTATTTACAAAAAATCTGTAAACAATTCGAGCATTTATCTCGATCGACGCTGCAATTTCATTATTAAAGGAGCTTTGTACGCAAGTGCATGTTCTTGCAATCTTAGCTTCCAAGTCCCACCAAAATCCACAGGAAGCTCTTAGCCATTATAAACGAAAAACAAGTAACTCATTCCATTTCTACCATGATTTTGCTTGTATCATTTTTTTTATACGACAATAAAGCCAAGTCTTATTCACAAAAAAATATAAGGTCGTTTACTTAAATTAAAATTACAAACAACCTTAACTTATGAACAAGTTGAAACAAATATTAACAGCCCTCATTTAACACAAAATGCCCAGAGAAGTTTGACATTCTACTGCTAGTTCATTGTGTAGATATACTCTTCATTTCGAATACGTGAAATCAATAGAACAGTATGCTTCTTCTACTGCTGTTATGAAACTTTCCATTTCGTAAATGTTTGATGTTAATTTTTAAGTCTGTTGTCTGTATATGATTAATAGGGGTAGCTGATACAGTTTTTGATTCGGGTGTGGTAGCTAGCAATAGCTTCAAATATATATTTTGAGCTTTTGACATGTGTTTTTGAGTCTCGGACTACTGATATAGTGATAAGAGGGCTTAGAGCAATCAGAACAAAAATTTTTTAGCAGAAATCTTTGTGCTGACCACTTTCTATATCATGATTATGTAACTGATGACGCTGGTCTCTGCTAATTTCGATTTCCATTTACCATACAAGACCAAATACGCTTCAAGTATAGACATTGCAAGAGAAGCTTCTCTGTTGACTCTATATAATGACTTTATTTTATATATAGACTTCACTAAATGTAATTTTCTAGTTATACTTTGTCTAATTACGTGAATATGTGAATTGTATAAATTCTCGATCTTTTTTTCATGTGAAATCTATTAAATAAGTATTATTGGCCTCGAAAATGGTTTGATTGGACTCGACTCTAGTATGACTTTGCTGATTCGTAAAATGAATTCTTTTTAAAAAAAAAAGAAGAAAAACGGAGCGTGGAGCCCTGCCCAACGTAACTCAATTTCTTCCTATCCCATTATTCCCACTTTCCACCCTACTTGATGTTAATGGTCAAAAGTCAGGTACTTATAAAACGGGTTATCCTTCCAACTTTGAAAAATTTAGGAGATTGGCTAAACACAAGGCATACAGCCATACACGAAACACGACTTCTTTAGTTCTTTGAAATATCTTCACCTTGTCATATACGTAACACCGCATACCCTTGACCCTTCTCATTTTTCTGTACTTCTCCTTCAGGTTCCACTCCTTCCCTTAGTCTTTTTTTTTTTTTTCCTTTTTCAAAATTAATGTATAGTTTTCATTTCATTTATGCTTTGGCGATCATTGTCTCTCTTGTCCTACTGTTTGATTGCAAATTAATTTGAATTTCTTGTCGTTCTGCCTTTGCCAGTTTATAGATGCTTAGTTTTCATTGATGCTTGACCTGTTTTTCATTTTCTTGGTGTCCCATATACTCCATGCTCAAAATATTGATGAATTACTTTTAGTTTTTATAGTAAAGTCAATTCATTTATAAAAGTTACGTGACATCTACAAATTTTTTTGATGTTTAAGAGTATTGAAATTGATCATTCCATATAATGTTTTCTTTTGATACCTGGCCTGAATTACCAAAAAAGTGCTAACCACGGATGTATCTTGCCATTTTGGAGATTTTATGGAAGATAACGCGGTCTTCTCGAAAGTTTGGGGTAAATATTGTTGGATAGCTAGATATGCTAACTGTTATAATTTTGGATTTCCTTCTCATATGGCTTCCTGCATGATTAATTCTTCTTCTGTGTTAGTTTATGAATGTGGAGTAATTTTTAGCAGAATATGTGCACAAGACTTTATATGCACATAAAATAACAAATCATTTGAACAGTTGAGCTCCACTCCATCATGGTCTCAGACTCAGACCAGGAATCAGCTGGAGATGTCAATAGGCAGCAATTGCACAATTCAGCAGGAGCCCACGACATTCCCAAAATAGGCCGAATGGCGGAGGATCAAGATTCTCCTACATCTGAAACATCAAGCACTCGGCAAAGGGAAAGAAGATACAATCATAAAATTCGTGTTCAGGCGACAAAATTGTCACCCATAATTGTGTCTGCACAATCAAGGGAAACCCGCGATGAGATTTCTGGAGTTGAGACCCATGTCAGGGAACTAGTAGAGAATCTGGGGAGTGCTTCACTTGATACTGTAAGGGAAGCGACCTCTGAACTCCGGCTGCTAGCCAAGAACTTGGATAACAGAATCTTGATTGCAAGTTGTGGGGCTATTACCCCTTTGGTTTACCTCCTTCATTCTTCGGACTTGATAACTCAAGAGAACGCTGTAACAGCAGTTCTTAACTTATCAATCAGTAACAACAACAAGGCCAACATAGTCAAAGCTGAGTCGATTGAGCCATTGATCCATGTACTCCAGACAGGGACCCCTGAGGCCCGACAAAACGCAGCTGCAACTCTCTACAGCCTATCTCTATTTGAAGAGTATAAGATTAGGATTGGGAATTCAGGAGCTATTGAGGCTTTGGTGGAGTTGTTAGGGAGTGGAACACCCTATGCTAAGAAGGATGCAGTCACTGCTCTGTTCTACTTATCTACGTGTCCTGAGAATCGGCTCACAATAGTGAGATCAGGTGCTATAAAACATCTGATAGACTTGATGGATCCTGCGATTGGGATGGTCGACAGAGTGGTGGTTGTGTTAGCAAATCTTGCTTCTACCCCTGAGGGAAGGAAGGGTATATCAGAAGCAGGTGGAATACCACTTCTTGTTGAGGAGGTTGAGCTGGGGTCACCCAGAGGAAAAGAGAATGCTGCTGCTGCACTTGTGCATTTTTGCACAGAGAGTAATAAATACTGCAGAAGGGTGTTAGAAGAAGGAGCTGTGCCACCTCTTGTAATTTTGTCCAAATCTGGGACCTCTAGAGCCAAAGAAAAAGTATGCTAATGCATTTCTTATTGCTTCATATTCCTTCCATCCTTCCCAAAATAAATTTCGCCTCGTTTATTTTATCAACACTTTCTCTTGCCACATTCAGTATTTTATTCTACAATTGACAAGTATTCTTAATCTCCATGGTAATCGTAAGTGTGAAGTTTATTTCTGAGGAGGGAACAATAGCTTAAAACAATAGGCCACATACCTGTAATAATATATATAAGTTTGCTTCTTGTAAAAATAATTTGACCTCATAACTCAAATACCCCCTATTAATTTTTGTTTTTTTTTTTAATATCCCTTATTAATTTCTATTGGGTAAAGAATGGAATTTTATGTTTCATTAATTGCTTGCTTATTTTCCTTTTCCTTTTTGTTTTGCAGGCTAATAAGCTTATCCGGCATTTGAGAAACCAACAAGCAGCGTATAATGCTAGCAGAGGCTGATTGTATACCTGGAATTTTGCAATGTCATCTTATGTGGCGACCTCTGTTCGATGATGAATTTATGCATAGAAATAATTTAGTTTAGTGCCGGTCATTATTCTTCATTTGTAGAGGTATGTATGGTTGTAATTCTTCCCAGTCAATTGTTTTTATCTTCTGCGGATATTGTAGAAAGTTAAAAATAATTGAAAAATGTACGTGCCCGACTAGTTATGCAACCAACAAGAGGTGAAGTGTCCTATGGGGCAGGTTAGTCAATAAGGGCGCCTTTGACATTTTTCCTACAAATGTTTACTTAACTATGAGGTACATAGCCTTACTCCTAATTAAATTACGAGAATGATATTACTTGTGCATAATATTACCATTAGTATGGTATTATAAGACATTATTTACTATTTATATTTTTATAATTATTAAAAAGAAAATTAAACTAACATGTCATGCTTACCCATATTTTACTCGAAAGAAAACTAATATGGCTACTTCATATATTAGTAAAACACAATTGATATTATTACTCTTTCCGCACCAATATACTCTATATACTTTCTTTTATCATTTGCCTCAAAAAAATTCTTTGCTATTTCATTTTAGGAATGACCCACTAATTTTTAGATTCATATTGAAAAATACTTTAAAATAAGATCCATTTATGATATAAGTTGAAATGGTATTTGGAGTTAACGTAGATGGTTTCACACAATTATAATGCCTATATGACTATATAAAACACACGGTGGGCATCAAGATTGAATGGTAAAGAGAAAATCAATCATTAACACCTTTAAGTTTTTAAATTCCAAATAATTTTATTTTACACTTTAATAGTATATGTTTATGCTAATGCACAGATTTTTTGTAATTTTATAAAGCTAACAAAGGCTGCATAAAAAATTACATAATTTATAAATATAGGAGGAATAATATAATTAAATGCTTATGAAACTAATAAACTAATAGGATAAGTTTAAATAATTATTAAATTTGGTAGATGTATATAATTTAATATTGATATCACCCTTCTCCAATTGTAACTATTTGTAACTGACATTATATTCTTAGTTTGTTCAATCATTGAACTTCTCTATTTCTCAATGGATTACTCAACACTATCTGATCAAGATGTTTTCAATTTTAATAACTGATGCATAAGGCATTTCTACCACACGCATCTTGAAATGAGTATGTTTAATTTGGTGTATGATAGAAGCGCTAAAATATGAATTTAGTATTACAATAACAACAATTTCATCAACTATTATTCCATAATACTCTCGTATATGTGTTTTCAAGCCATACTGAATTACTGGATCTGAGTATTGATCATTGCTAACCCCATCTACGTGAGATGTTTGTTCTACTTGGATGCAAGTACGAAATTCTTATGTTCCAAGAAAGTACAATCTCTATCCCTTCACATCATATTCTGGATTCAACTTTTCCTATATATTTTGTACTAATTTTTACTAAAAGTTTTAATTAAGCCACAGAAGAATAATACATACTTAGAATACATAGGTGTAAAGTGAAATGGTCGTAACTCGTAAGCATATATATCCACAGAATAATCACATGCCTTACGTGACAGCAGTCACAGTACATAGAACGCAGACTGAGAAGGGTGGTCCTACGTCGTCCTTGGGGTATTTGGAAGTTTTCACTTTTCGGTAAATTTGCACGCTTTCATTTGTAGTACTACAGTAACATTAAATGTAAAGAGACTGCACCGATGCACGTAAGGTAGAATACAAATTTGTCTAGAAATACGAGGAAATCGTGTAACTTTCTCAGAACTTGAAGACTTGAAGTGTCTTCATAGCAGAAATGGACTTAGAAAACTAGAAAATCAATCAACTCTGCTGTGGAGCTACGGCACGTACCTTTGCATTAACCCATACCTCTGTGTTCTGAAGTTTTTTTTAGGCTTTAGTATGATAAAATTTTAGACCATGAAAAAAAAAAAGCAAAGATATATAATAACCATATTTTGCCTTAACTTGAAGAAAAAAAGTCTTACCCATATTTTTGTTCCTCCCTTTCCAGAAAAAGGACTCATCAAGTGGTTCCTCCATATGCATATGTATACATTCATATGTTGAATAAATGTACAACTATTATGTGTTTAATATACACACAAACTAAAGTATACTTGAGTTATTTGTTTAATTTGCAATAGCAGATATCTTCATGAAGTGTTGTAAGTGGAGAATGTTTATATTCTTGAGTCATGGGCATTAGTTTGGTTTATTGGATTTTGGAAATAATGTTATCATTTATAATATTACTGTTTTGGTTAAGTATTTATGAAATTGTATGATTGCAATAAATTGGTATCTTTATGAAGAGGTCATAGTTGAGAGAGTTTACATAATCGAGTCATGGATATTATTCTGGTCTATTGGATTTTTGGAAATAATGTTATTTATAGTATTACTCTTCTGGTTAAGTATTTAAGAAAGTGTACACTTAGTAGTTATGTTGTGTTGTAAGTTGAGAAGGAAGCCGTTATTGTCTTGTGTTATTAAGCGACAATAACATTCCTATATTTCTCCAAGTATTTTGAGTAAATGTTGATTATTTTTAATGGAAGATTATGAGGAGGTTACATATAATTCATCTATTTTTCTAAAGATGTAAAGTTTCTTTTGTATACATTTATAAGTATTCATCATCTTCATCTATTTTTCTAGACACGTTGAGATTTTTTTTATATATTTATAATTATTCATCATGTTTATCGAATAACTCGTATCCAGACATATACTTTTTTTGTACATCCCTTACTACTTTTATGTACATTCACCTAACCTTTACCTTTTTCTCATGTTAATACAAAATTTCCCCTTAAAAAATTTGTTTGCACATCCATGTTTCTTAATTTTTTTTGGCTACGTAAAGCAAAAACAAAAAAACACTATCCTCCATTTCTAGGCATAACAGCCACATTATGGGCTTTTTTGACCAAAGATCTAGACACTTTAAAACACGTAAAAAAAATTGAAACCAAGAAGCTAGCTTCATTCATTATGTTTTTTTAATTATGCATCTCTACTTTCTTGTGTTCATAAAACTAATCTTTTCCGTGCATCTATGAAAGGCACGTCGCGCACCTAACAAAAATAGACCTAACTATTCCTTCTAACTATATAGTAGGGCAAGTAAGGGTCGAATCCCAAGAAACTAATGGTTCAATTAGCTAGATTGATTTGAACTAAACTAAGATAATAATCAAAGTGAATAATGATGGTCTAATCTAAAGACTAAAATGAGCAAGATTGATATGAAATAATCAAGGCTTAAAGGCTTCTAGAGTTAAGTATCCCCGGCCCACTAGCATGAATTAATGCAATAACAATTCATTCTTCCCTTATTCAATTACTAAATATTTCATAGGATAGATACGCCCTAATCAATACCAATGACTTATTTCGATCAATCAACGAATTCTTCAACAATGCAATAATCATACCTATTTTCATGGAGTCATGCAATTCAAAGATTTTAAGCATAGCATTTTAACATCCTAATAAATTCCATTAATACTTTTGTAATGATTTCCTTTATCTTAAATTAGGGTTCTAATTTCGATCAAGGATCAACTTTTGTTGCAACCTAATCACATTCAACAAATACTATTTCTAGACATTCATTGATAATAAAGTCAACCCTAAAATAAATGAAATGTATACTAATCAAAATCAGGAATTGGGAATCAATAACACGTCAATCCATGTTAGGGTTCAACCTAACCCTAGAATAAAGAAAACTACTCTAGCATATTGAATAAGATAACAAGTGTAATATTAATTGAAAACATGATTAATAATAACAATAAGAGAAAAAAGAGAAAATAATACTTGAGATTGATTGAAAATAGCAAAGGATTGTTGTACACCAAAACCTCACTGCAATTAGTGCCAAAGAGAAAGAACCAAAGTAAAAACTCTTCAACCCTCCAGCCTCCAAAATGAATAATAAAAACTAAGCCAAAGCAAAATCAGAAAATTCCTCCACAAAGCCCAAAAGTGGCGTGGGAAAAATTTGTCAAAAAGGAGTCTTAGACTCTTCAAACACTAAACCTAAGCACTGTCCTCTACTAGGTTTTGGGTGTCAAAATTAATTCATCTAAAGTGGCCACCAAGAGGTTGCGGTGCGAAGTGAAGGACCACCAACGAAGTGCGGTGTTTGTTGTGAATTTTATCAATTTCTTGCCAAACTTCACCTGCCACACCTTGCATGGAATGATCGACAACTTGCTATAGCCACGTTGCGGTAGGTCTTAAAGAATTCCCGAAACAGGGTTAATGATCGACGAGTACACTTCAAACATGAGTCGAACGACAAGCTTACGATATCATGAGAGTTCTTATTATGTTAAAATCCTACTAAATAAAGCATACCCGATAAGAGCAATATCGAAATATACGAGATCAAGGCTCACAAAGGAGGAAAATGTAGACGAGAAATGATAAAAAGGGATCATTTAAAACACTAAAACCATGAATGATATCGTGTTATCAATCTACAATTTTCTTTATGTTCATCAAAAACTTCTTAAATATGTACATCTACAGTTTGTTGTAAGTTCATCGAAAACATCTTACATGTACATCTACCATTTTCATTTCGTACATCCAATACTTCTTCATTTTAAAAAAAATCATGTTACAAAGTTAGAATCGTCATTTTGTAGTACATCAATGAATCTGTCACTAAATAGCCCAACTCCTTTAGTATGTCTTATCTTTAAGGTTTAAGGACGCAATTTTCTGACGCCCGGAATAATTTTGTGTGACAATTAGAGTGGAGCATGTCAAACCCTTAAATCTCTCCCTTATCGGTGTTTCCACTCTCCAGATGAACAAAACATAGACATGGTTTTATAATATACACTAATGGAATTTGCAAACAACCTGCGAGTTACTTGTGATTCAGTGGGAATTCCCAATTAGAAATTAAAGATTGATTACCGACATCATCTACAAGTCTATATAGCCATAGCCGCAGCCTGCAGCAAAGCAAAGTGCTGCTTTCACAGCATGCTATTCTATATTATCAATTCACTGATGTCTGCAGATGTATAGCATATGCTTTGTAGGTTTTCTTCGAAAAAAAAAATTAAATACAAACTACAACATCATCTTCATCCATTAAATACAAACTATGTAACTCCCTCGATGCATATTTGATCTGAACCTGAGACGTGGATGCCAGTGCTACTACAAAATACAAATTGAGCCAACCACGAACCTATAATGCGTAGCAGATTCTCTTATGCCGATGTATATTTTCTGAACAGGATACATTAATAAATATACATGCATATATTTACACATATTAACATAGGATTCACCAGGATCAAACCGATCAACCACCAAGGCTAAGAGACGGGCATATCTGCTGTACATAAGAATTTTCGTCCACACTTGAATTGAGCAAATTTACCTGCCAGGGGAGGGAGGACATTATAAGTTATGAATGTTCACAATCCATGCATCAGCATGATGAAAGCAGGAGAAAACTTGCATTGACAAACTTACCTTGATTATCTCGCATCTAGAGTTTGATTGCGCATAAGAAGCTAAGATACCAAAGTTAAAGGGCTGCCATTCACAACATGAAACGAATGACGTCAAATATACAAAATCATAGATTTTAGTTCTCTCAATAGACGAATTATATTTTTCTCTATTTTAGCTTGTCCGAAAAAACTTTGAGAGGGAATGGAGGAGGTTTACCCTGAAAGGATCACTCCTTAAGGATTGTACAAACATTGCTTTGTCTAAGCCTTTTCCCTGCAGAAAAGCCAGTAAAGAAAATGAGAAATAAAAACAAACAAACCAAAAGTGTCCTCATTGTTACAATAGCTCCCTCCATCCAGAAGTATCTGTCACGTACTCATATTGTCCCAACCTCTCACGATTATGTATATGACGAGCACATGGCATTACAAAAATCCCCTTTACGATTTTTTTTTTTTTTTTTTTGCATCACTCTCCAACACTAAATTCACAAAGAGTGTATTAAGATTTAGGAAAGTCCTATCATAAATCATTAAATAGTTGAGAAATTATTACATCTTTTTTCTAAGATCGACATCCTAAAATTGTACTTCGTATATTTTATCATGATATGAATTTCTGACGAAAAAGCATTTTCCTAGTTCTAAATCTGTTAAGTCGTGAGGAAATCTAAGAGTTACCTCAAAATAAACATCTCTCAATCGTCTTCCTGTCTGAGCACAGCAAATGCGGACAACATGCTCATCAGAACTTCCTGTGATAATGTAGTCACTCCCGTTCAGGTAATATGAACGCGTATAGTTATGTGAACTTCCACTGGAAGCAATACCAAAATCTGTGTGCAGTCTCCCATCAGCAGCCAAAAGTTGTTTGACCTGGGTAATTAATTTTGAAAGATTACTAGTTTTGTTCTATTAACCTCAGCATCGTTTAGTTTCAGAAATAATGAGTCTTGCAGACAAATGAGAGCCAATAGTACAAATAAGTTGAGACAATGTCCAATAACAAAAACTGATATGGTAATATCAATTGATATTATGAAGTAGCTACCTCATTATCAACAGCTGATACAAGCAGATAGCGGTCATCGGGGGAAAAGCAAACCATCACATTGCCTCTTGAGCTAGTTGCTGTATAACAAGGTTGTACCATCCTCTGTCTGATATCCCACATTTTCACATCATGATCAAATGATGAAGTTGCAAATATGAATGGTGAGAGATGGGAAAACTTGGCAACATTAATGGGCTCTTGATGCAGATCACTGAAGTAATGTGAGCGCTTTCCTGTAACCATATCATACATGGCTACATTTCTTGTATAACCACTCACGAGAAGCAGTTCATCTGTTGAGTTAATATGAACTGAAGTCAACTGCTCTACCTTTTCAGAGGTGGTAAAATTACCACCATAACAGGAATCTGCACTACTTTCCAAAGTGTTACTGATGTCATACAATCTCAACATACCATTATCAGAACCAGCAAGTACCTGATCATTTAAAATAAAAGAGTTTAGCTCATCATATAAGCATAAGCAAGAATTACAAGCTGGAGTTAAGAAAAAGAAAATACAAATGTGATAAACAAATTTTTAGTCCCTATACCCCATTGTTAACCCTATTTTCAATTCGTAAAAACTGACGAATATTTCACTAGAGTATGATGTTTTATTCTCTCCATACACAAAAATGTATATGTATACCATATTTGGAGGTCCCATAATATGAACACACTCTCTTTTTAGTAAGTTTTTCTTTTATATTGGGTGTCATACCACTGATCCCCCTTTTTCTCTCCGCTTTTTCATACCTCATACTGCCAGTGTAATTAAGGCCAGTATTAGAATGCTAAAATTTGATTTGTTCAAAAGAAAAACTCAATGCTTCAAGATCATGAAATTTAAATGTATGCATGTGTATATGTTCTTTACAAACGTGTGGCATACCTTGGAGGGGTACTTCTTAAGCCAACAGAGACCCAAAATACTGTTTCTCGCTCCCACGGATGGCACGTAAGCAAACTTCTTCCCATTCTCATGGTTGATCACCACCAATTCTCCATCCAAAGTTCCAAAAGCCATAAGGCTAGAGTCAGAAGGATGATATTCGAATTGCCTAGGACGGAACCTCCTGCTCTCTTCATTTGCAATGCAGCTAACAGTAGAGAGAGGATTTAAAAGTGGCCATGGTGAGCCACCTAGCTTGGCTGCACAAAGAGACCTTGAGAAACCATGCTGACTCTTCCTATGAACCATTGATTGCTTGGACTTCAAGGGGGTTCTACTAGATGCAATTTCACGATTTTGAAGGATGCGGGAAACACTCTCTTCTGCATGTCTTTTATATGGCAAGTACTCAAAATATGTTGAATACATCTCCTTAGCTAGTTTTTGGTCCTTCTTACCTATGGGTATATTGTCTAAAACCTCTAATCGTGACAAGGAAGCAATCAGAAACTCCCTGTAATATTTCTCAAAGCATATAGGAGAAGGATGGTGTGAAATGTACTTTTTTTTTGCAGGAATAACTTTCAGGCCTTCACTGAGATCAAAGTCATGCCCATCTTGTACAACAGATTCATCATGAAAGTTCTGAAAAATATATAGGAAGTCAAGTCAGGAATAATTAACATGCAAGGTTAACCTGGAATTGAAACATATCTAGAATGATTACGCATTAATTATACTTACCTTTTCCAAACAAGAATAGGGACCAGATGATACATCTAGTTTGCTTAAAATTTGCCGATGATCAGAAACGGTATTAGTCTGTTCTGAGGAAACATTATCATTGCTGACATGAAAACCATATTTATTAGTGGAATATGCAGTGCATGGGCCAGTGTCTTCACAGCACAAACAGTTCTGAAATCTAAGTTCTACAAGAGAAGGTAGCTTAGCCAGGGTAACAGTAGTGGTCCAAAGATTAGCAATTCTTGTCTCGCACATAGACAGATGCTTTAAGTTGGGCATGTGAGAGAAACAGTCCTTGTGTAGAGTAGTTAGTGAAGTGCAGAAGTCCAGATTGAGTTTCTTTAATTGAACAAAGCTTCCAACCATGTCCAGCTTCTGAAGACTAGACGAGCTCAACTTCAAAACTTGACAACACAATCCACTACGAAACAGATACCTAACAGCATAAACTTTGTGTAAATTACTAGTTAACCAAATACATCAAATCCTGAAATATGGAATAACAAAATTTTGAGGGGAAATCCTGAAATTTAACTTCAATTAAGTTTCATTTTTTTTCAGTATACATCATAGCTGTGTAAGGCTTTATTTTTCCTTTTTGACAAAAAAAAAAAAAAAAATTAATCAGCAAAAATCAGTTGTGAAAAAAAAAAAAAAATCAGTTTAATTTTGTAAAAAGCAAGTGAAGAAAGAAAATCCTATAAAAGAGTTAATGTCATTTCCACAAAATTACTATACTTCCACCTTAAGCACACATGGGTAAGTAGTTTTCAAATCCAGCACAACAAACCTCAAGAAGCGTTTTGTAAATGGCAAATCTTGAAGACTAACTGTATGGAGGTTTTGGTTGGCTGCACACATCAGTGAAAGAACCTGATCTTCATTAAGAATGCAAGGTGATTCATTGAGTATGTTAACAGCATAAACTCTGGAAGAGCACATTGCATTGACCATATCAATAAGGGGTGAGAAGTCAGCATCCTTCAGGTGGTCTAGGACAACCATTAGGCAACTATGCCTTTGGAAAGATTTCTCACATGCAGCCTGCATAAGTAGGGTAGCCAAATTCGCTTCTATGTAGTTAGTATAATAAAAGTACAGCAACTTTAATGTAACACAATTGCTTAGTAATGTTTCGGATAGGCAATTACATAACATGGGATGATCTTCAAGTAAGACAACATAGTCTCAGCTTGCTGTATAGTATAAATGTGTAGTTGCGCTTTTAAATGCAGACTTATACATAATCCAACGCCCAAGAGTTATATCTTTAGCTGTCGAAGTTGATCTGTATATACCATTTAACTTATTACAAAGTTTACAAGTATCAAGAGGATGAATTATGCATAGATCCCCTAGATACTTCTAGATAATAAAGGACCAACATTTGTAAAAGTCTCCTCCACCCCAAAAGTCAATTTTGTTGCATCATACATAGTAGATCATTGAGTATGGCTCAATAGTCAAAACATACCTTGGAAAGAGAACGGAGAATAGCAGGATTAGGCAGCACCTTATGCCTTTTGCAACAATCAACATATCTAAAAACCACAATTATATAAATTTCACATTAGTGAGATTAATGGCTGTTGACATAGTTGGAACTTGGAACATTTCGTAATATAATCGAAAAGTAGCAAAGTGATGGAACATTTCGTAACATTAGTGAGATACTTCTAGCATGTTTGTTCAAACAAAGTTCAGGAAGTCATTTTCCTAGAAGCATATAAGGGGCAGTAGTAAAATTTTTATTCTATATTTCCAAACGTTATTGCGATTCTTCCCATTCCATACCACCACCGTTTTCAGTTTTCGGTTTTGAGATTTTAAAAGTTACTCCCAACATAAAGGATGTATAAGTAATGTTTGTAACATTTTCATGGTGTTTTTGAAAACTGAAAACTACTTTTTCCAGCTTCAATTTTCCACTGCCTTATTCACAACTGACAACGACACGTTCAACTTGAACCAAATTTGAACAAACCTTCCAATTGCCCATAGTTTTTTAGTCAACAATCATTATCTTTTTCTTATGGATAATCATATTTTACTACCATTACACCAATATGATAGCTTGTAAAGTATAGTAAGCTACCAATGACCAAATGTGCCACGTAAGCCAACTCTGGCTGTACGTTCATCTGCTAATCATTTAGTGTTTTATCAGATTTGGACAGTTTTAGTGTATGAATTATGCTGGATTATCATTAAAAGTTCATTACCCTGATTCCAGCGTACTGTTCGACAATCCAGATTCCAGAGTGTTATAGAATTAAAGTGTATATACAGAAAACTAATCAGCAGATTCTTTACTTTCTAACTTTACGCAGATCTCACTCTTTGGTTTGATTATTTGATCAGAAATTTTCTCCACCTCCTAAAATAACCAAATTTTTAAAGGAAAAAAAGTTTTTTTTTTCTTTTCTAAATTAGAACTCGTGAAAATATATTTCATCGAAATATCTAAGGAAAATGTTAAAGCTATTTTTTTCAAAAAAAAAATTCCATTAAATAAATCCAAATTTCAGCAAAGAGAATCTAAAAAAAAAAAAATCCATTGTGGAATCTCAGTCAAAAACCCTTAAATTTCTAGTGAACAAAGTAGTGAAAGAGCAACAAGCAACAATTTAATTTAATTTCCAAACATAAAAAGAAAAAAATAAAGAGAGAAAAAATAGAACCTGGAGTCCAATCTTTCCATTAAATTAAATGGTGAGTTTGTTCTTGCTTAACTGGGAAAGTCAATCTGAATCTGAAGCTGAATCTTGAAAGATTGGGATAATGGAGGATAAAAGTTGGAAAGTGTGAAGAGTTGGAGATGAGCAGAGTGGCTTTTCTAAAGCTCGTGTCAACGACTAAACAAGAGCCAGTACAAAATAAAATCATTAAAATGTCAATAGTACTTTACTAGTTTACTAGTAGTACTACCTAAAATTTTACAAGATAAATATGATATCTTTTTTTTTTTTTTTAATGATTTCGTGGAATTCTGGAATATGATTAAGGATACACTGGGAAAATATGAGATAGATTTGAAAATGTAGAAAGTAGAATGATGTATTTCTATTTGCAAAACTATGACGAAACCAGTGTGCTCATTCTCTTTAAATAATTGTATGGCTCGGCAGTCCAAATCTGTAATAAAAAAATCTCATGAATTTGAATGGTCTAGTCATTTAATTCCAAGTGCCAGATAATGGGATCTTATTTATCTATATGGATAAAGATAAGGGGATTTTATTCGCTGTTTTATTTTCATTCTAGATCAATATTTTTTAAAATAGTTTATAAAACTCATTTGATTATAATTTATAGGCCCATCATTTCAATGTGTTTAATTGTTTATGGACATAACGTGTCATTTAATTTTGTTTGATGATTAGTATGGACTACGCGAGTATTAAACTTATTGTAGCTACTTATGTTTAGTTTTATAAAGACTGTACATTTTTTTTTACTGCAACACTTTTCAAAACACATTTGTTAATACACATTTTTAATCGTTAATATCATATATAAGTAAAAAGTATAAAAAGTTAATATATTAAAACTTGCTGATAGTTCATGTTGAACTTAGTTATCTTAAGTTATGCATTTAGCTGTTTAACTCAACTTTGTATAAAAAATCAAATCCTAATAAAGAAAAAAAAACTAACTAGGAAAAGACCATATTTTACACACAACTTAAATTGGTATCAAAATTTGATTGTGTTGGGTTATTTGCTTAAATATTGACAAACAAATACGATAAGTATGCACTAATGACGATATAATTACTTGTTTAATCACAGCTTTATAACAAAACCCAAATTGCAAAGAAGGATTAACAATTTTTTAAAAATTCCACTTATTCAAAGTGAAATCCAAGTCTTAATGGCCTTCAAATCTCCAATGATATGCATGTAAGAAATTCAATTTGTAAAGAACTGATGTCCTGTTCAATGGAATGAGATGGATTCCACTTGATGACTTGAATACTACATGCCATCTCAAGCAGGTTGATTGACCATGTTCCTAATAATTGCCTGCATTTATTGGTTATTATCGATATGAGTTTCTTTTTTTTATTTTATAATTTTACAGTATGTGATGACGTGGAATATTGGAAGTTTATGATTCATTCCACACACATATTATGACATAGATATAATCTAGCTAGATAAGAAGTTAGAACCACATAGTTCATCATTTGTTATCAAAATTAAGAAAAGGTGTTTGGTTTTGAACTTTTGACTTTGATTTAGGTTTGAAATAATGTTTGCCTTAAATAAAAGGTTTGAAATAATGTTTACGATAAAAGATTTCATAATCTATGTGAAAGATCAGCAGATTGAGATTCAAGCTATTAAACTTCAATAATGTGGGTTGAGCTTGAAGAATGCTGTAGCAGTAAACTTTAGAGAAAAATAAGAAGAAATATTTAAAGATGAACAAAACAAAATACAACTACCTTACATTATTCATACATTAATTCCTAAATAAATAATAATCATATCTAGTAAAACTGAGTTTGTAAGGAAATCTAAATTTGTAACAATTTAGGGTCAGTTAACAGTATAGATGAATTGTCTTATTATCGTGCTTCATTAGCATTTTCACTACCTAATATATCATCATATATATTATCACGATGAACAACATTTTCACACCTAGAAAAGGCTACATATCAAAGTGTGTGCATTAGTATTTTCTATGTTAACATATCAAAGATATTGATTCATGATCCAGATTGGTGTCTATCACACATATCCCATATATCACAACTACTCTACTAGAAACAATATTGAAAAACCCTAAGAAATAAAGCAAATGGAATACGCCCTCCTAACTTTTTTGTTGTTGTTGTTTTGATTCCAATTGAATAATAGATATTTTTATACAGTGATTTTTAGGACAAATTTTGTAATTATACAAGGATTGTTCTTTTTGTAAAACCTTGTAGAGAGCACATGCAAGTATTGATGTCGATAGGAAGACAGAAGCGGATGCTTTTTTCGGTAAAGTATCTAAGAGAGATATTTTTTTCAAGAAAAATCAAAGGAAGATATTTTTGTTGACCCGTAATTGTTTTAGAAAAATGGACAAAAAGTAAGTTTCTTTGATTGCTGATGCATTTTGGGGGGTAGGAGTATTCAGACAGGTCAGGGCTTTGCTATAACATTGTAGGATTGTAGCTATGAGGTCCAATATACTTTTGAATTAAACTACTACACTAGAATATGTACTAATGGGCTGAACTATTTTTTACTTGGCCCATCTGTGAAATAAGCCCATTTAGATAGCTAAATCCCAGGGAGCATTTCAGCCCATTTAGCTAATTGATTCGCAGATAAAAAATCAAGGACTGAATTGATATACAGTGTTATCCTTTCATCATATTATTCATAGTTTAGAAGAAGAAATTAGGTGGTTTCTTAAGTACAAAAATATTGGTCTATGAAATACTGCATATACAGCCGGAATAAGTTGTCAAATTTCTAAACATATTAAGTACACTGCGGCGGTATTTTATTTTACTCCGTATATCAAAAAGTCCATAACTACACCCTTGAAACGAACCTAATCAACATACAGAACAGAAGAAACGCAAATTGCAGCTTCTGGAAAGAGCAGGCAATTTAAATTAAGAAGCATCTCTTTAAACCAGCGAAAGCTGGCAGGTTACTACACAGAGGGATGAACAAAATTCACATGGGGGATTAGGTAAATCTGAATTAGATAGATGTGTATAATATAAGCTCAATAATATAATACAATCAATGTATATGACTCCAGCTATATAATTATGATCGCGTGATGAATAGATAATAATCCAGTAACACAAAAAAGAGAGAAGAGGAAGAAACTACATATTCTAGTATGTTTAGAGAAGAAGCACAGCAGCGCAACCGAATGCTAAGCTGGCCACCAATTTAGTCGCCCATGTGATCTTCTCTCCATTCTGCCAAATTTGGAAATTAAAAACCATTACACTTCACCAAACACACAACAATTTAAATATTACCACTAATAAATGAATACGCCACTAACCAATTGACAGTGTAATCGGTGATTAGTAATTAATTTGTCGCAATCATTGACTTTGTTTTCATCACTTAGGGTTTGCTATACTTTTTTTTATATATAAAGACAGCCACAAATGACAATGTAACAGTTGATATAGATGAGATTCCATCTTAGGTTTTGGATACCTTATACTCCTTGATTAGAGGGAAGGAAATTCAGGGATCTCTAGTGTAATTTATAATATTATAACTTTACATTAGTGGAGAATCCTAAACCATCCTAAATCAGGGATCCCTAGTGGCCAATTCACACTCTATTCTTATGAAACTAGTGTAAACCTCAATGAGTCAGAGCTCATAAAATGATGTATTGTGCGAAATCTATAGTCTCGTCTTTAATCATAGGCGAAGTATTGATCAATTATCAATGTAATATCTTTCAAGGGCATTCATATTGTACTACGGATTCACTTCAACTTTTTTCATAGTATTTATGCATCTACTATTTCTCTTTCATTCTCTAAAATTAATATTAAAAAAACACTTACATTAACTAAATTATTTTACTTTAGAGTCAATTAATTATTTGACATTGTACTATCACTATGAATGTATTTGAAATTAGCTAGAAATGAGGCAATATATAATGTTGTATGAAGTGGGCTTACCGAAGAATCATCCTCAGAAGGGCTGGGAGCGTAATCATCAAAGCCGTTAGGTCCAGGAGCCTCAGCTGGTGGCGCAGGTGGGCTCAGCAGCTCAGCTGGGGCTGGTGCTGGGGTTGCTGCGTGGTGCTTCTTACAATGCTTCTTGTTCTTGAACTTGCAGTGGTATGGAGGCGGGGCGTGATGCTTCTCGGTCGGAGCTGGTGCCGGTACCTCCACAGGGGGAGCCGCCTCTGGGGCTGGAGTCTCTTCTGGGGGAGATGGTGGGGAAGGTGGGGGTGAGCTCTCGGGAGTTTTAGCAGGAGCCTTGGCTGGTGCTTTAGCAGGGGCTTTAACGACTGGAGTGGGACCCTCAGCTGGAGGAGCTGAGATTACAGGAGCTACAGCAGGGGCTTTCTCAGGAGCCGGTAATTTGGGCTTAGAAGGAGCAGAAGCCGCAGGTGTCGGTGAATCTGCAGCTTTAACAGGGGCATCGGAGGCTGGATCCGGGGATTTAGTGGGGGAAGCTGCCGGAGATTGTGCAGTAGCGTGGGTTACAATAAAAAAACAAGAATGCAAGGGAAATACATCTAAAGGGAGCCATTGATAGAAGAGAACTACGGAGTATTGCTGTATGAGTGTGAGAATGGTGAGAGGACAGAGGGAAATAAATATAAATAGCCGTTTGCTTTGTAAAAAAAAAGAGGGCTAGAAATTTCAAAAGCCAACAAAAACTAAAATAAAAAATAGAATTAAGAGACGAGGGAGGAGGGACCCATACGTGAGAAAGAAGAGAACGTAAGTTATAGGGTCGGTTATGAGACTTATGACTTATGAAGGATTAAAGAGCACGGGAGATTATGATCAATAGTGATTACAAAATGTGACTGAGTCTGAGAGGTGGATGTGATAAACAGGTAATACAAAACAATAGTCAATTTGCTGTGTGGTGGTCTGGTGGAGGGGAGTCTGGAATGGACGTTGCCGCGTATGGCAAGCCGGGCTTGCTTCTTTTTGGGTTCAAGCTATCAAGAGTTTGGTGGTGACATCTTCGTGTAATCGTGTTTGGAGTTTTATTAAAAAAAAAAAAAAAACTTTCTTAATCGTTAGTTTTGCATTTGATATATATAGTGCAAGTACGAAGTAATTCCTATCCATTGGTTAACGTCCGCTTTGTTAAGACGAAAGAAAAAAAATAAAGTGGATTTCCCTATTATCTTTTTGAAAAACTAATTAAATTACATTTTGCAATTGTTATTTGGAGAGAAAACTATTATTACTTCCTCTCTTTACGTAGGTTAGGAAAAGAGAATTGGAAATCTTTGTTCCGTCAAAAACTTTTTCCAAAATTTTATAATTCTACAAAAAAAATTAAATTTTGAGGGGCTTTACTTATTCAATTTCTCTTCTCAAGCATTAATGACGATAGCGCATTAAAAACACAGGTTGAGGCAGTAAATATAGACTGATTTTGAGATGTTCATTGATTTGAGGATCTCTTATAGGCAACATAGACAACAACGTATCACAAATTCGATCAAGAGATACACTCTCAGCGAGCCGAAATAAAATATATACACATGTATTCTGAGCAAGGTGAGACATTTTCTCAGCAACAATCACAACCATCAGTTTATCAATAAGCAGCAACTTAGTCAACTTCTTCGCAAGCAACAGCTTAGTCAAATTTCCACTAAGCAAACAATTCCATCAAATTCCCAACAAGCGACATCCACTGGGAGAGTAAATAAGCTAAGGACATGAAGAAGAGAAGCTAACAATTGTACTACTATTACAACACAACATACAAAAGATTATGGAGAGTTTGTGAAGAAGAGTCTCATGTTGAAACAACATATCAAGCAAGCCAAAAATTACAAAATAAAAGGTTGGGAGGAAAGCCATCATACTTATTGCAAAAGAATTAATGCTAGATACACAAAAAAAACAGAACCTACATAAGATTATTGCTCGGAGCACTCGATACGAACAAAAAAAATATTATTATAGAAAATTTATTGGATTAGTCACAATGATAACCAATGGCCACCATATTTTCAGCAAAGTGATAAGCTTCTCTGTAGAGGTGTTCAGGTGACACGGGACAAGAGGTGACTTGGGTAAAATGACCCAGCAGATCTTGTGTAAAATTAGGCTTGAAGAAGACCCATGAGCCATGAACTATCCTTTTGAGGCCCAAATGAGAAAATGCTAATAACCCAACGGCCCAATTTCATATCTTCATCCTGGAAACCCAACTTTTAAAAAGACAGAAATTCGTGAAACCAAGGGCCAGGATAAAGTGAGGGAAGGTCCACGGTCAGAAATGAAGAGACAACTTCCTAAAATATTTAAAAAATAAAAAACATTATCCAAGGAAGGAGAAGAAGCGTAAGAGCGCACTCAGGTGTAGAACCAAAATTAATAGAAATGGCAGGTGCTGTAGGGTGTGGGATGAGGGTGGTGATATTCGAGTCCAAGAATTCGTCGGTTTTTGCTGGTTCACCGGTGAACACTCCAACGACGGTGGTGTATTTCTCGAGACGGAAATTGGGAGGAGTGGGCCGAGTGGCGGCGTGTGCGACGACGCCGTCTACTACAAGGAAGCTTAGAGGAATAACGAAGCCCAGACAGATTTCGGCGGAACTTTCAGAATTTGTGGGGGCTCCTGAAATTGCCAGAACCCAAGTTCTTAAGGTCGTCTGGAAGTACATCAAAGACAACAGTCTTCAGGTTCCTATTTATTTCTGAGCTATTTTATTTTATTTTATTTTTAGTTGTAACTATATGCATCCATTGATAATTTTCTGGAACTTACACTTTTTGAGAACTAACTTGTTTATTTGATTGGCATGTCAATTGGGAGAATATTTTAATTAATTGATTATGTGTTTGTGTTTAAGATAATTGGGATATATTGATATATAGCCATATAGTAAAGTGTTGAAAGGTTGTGTAATTATATATGCCAATGTTGACATATTAGGACAGTAATTATATATGCCAAGGTTGTTCTTATTTACTGTATTTGTCTGTATCTTTGAGGTTATGCCAGTTTGCCGTCCAATTTTGATACAGTAAGGGAATAGGCTACACCAGCCTCCTTCGTTGTAATGGTATTATTGTACTAATATCAAGGTTCTATTCGTCTTATGCGTAATTTTTATGGAAAATTCTGTTGCGTTTCAGAGGATAAAAAGTTGGAATGGGAGAAAAAATATGTTAATAAAAGAAATTTGTCTATCAATATTGGGTAGTGAGTACTGATTGGTGAACTATCCTAGCATCTAACTTGTCGTTGCTCCCTTTGTATTCGTCAAGTTCTTAAAGGTCATTTGAATGCTGCCATTGATCATGTGTTGGCTAGTGCTGACCAAATGGTATGTCCTCTGACTGTGCAATCAAACGTCCATTAAGTCGTATATGATGATTTATGAGCCAGATGTTTGTTGCAAGTTCAATGAGGGAGGTTCCCTCCAGATACGATAGTCACATTATAACTCCCGGAAAAAGTTGTCATTTCTTAATGTGGTTGTCGTTTGTAAAATTTTACTCGTGTTCTAATTAGGAGTGTACAAACTTTACTCGTGTTCTAATTAGGAGTGTATTTATGTTCGTTCTTTGATTCAATATGCTTTTTGGGGAAACTACCAGATTATCACAAAGTAAAGTAGTAGTGGTGGCTTACTGCCTTCCTCCTTTAGGTAAAGTGGGATTATCCAGTTTTCAGTGATGAATGGTTCTTAAATGTGCGTACATCGCAGTCATCTTTGTTATTTAGTTCCTCTTGTTTCTTAGGAAATATGGAGCAATTTATTATCTCTAATCAACCTGAAGCTTGGGTATTCAAGTATAAATTGGATATAGGCTTTAGTTAATCTGCCTTTTCTTGTCTAAATGTGGCTCTTTTTGGCTTTCATTAATTTTATCAATGTAAAAATGAAGCGTACCTGAGCTGTGCAATCCAGGAATTAGCAAGAAGACAGTCCCTTTTCATGCATTCTTTTCTTAAGTGCCGTATACAATTAATTAATAAAACAGTAAATTGAAAGTTCTTACATACAGAAATTGCATTAAGTGTAGACGGGAGAAAAAAATATGAGGGAAAGTGGGCATTGGCATTTGATCTTTACAATTAGTTTCTTTTGGCTTATTACTTTGTAATTCCATATTTCTTTTCTTGTTGCAGTAGTACTTTAAGAGACCTGCATTTAGTCATTCAGATAGAACTACTGAATAAACCAAACAGAACCAGTACATCCTTCAATGCTTGTTAGTTGTTTTCCTGTGAGTTTTGATCATAACTCTTGACTTCTTGTTTGGAGTAAATATGCTTTGTGATATATGAACGTTTTTTAATGTATGAATATTTGTCTCTTGTTTAGGATCCCAGCAACAAGAAAATCATTATATGTGACGAGAAGCTGAAGAAAATATTTGCTGGAAAGGAACGTGTGGAATTTCTTGAGGTCACAAAATTGATCACTCCTCACTTCTCAGCAAAAAATGATCACTGAGGATAGTATCTAGTGGAAAATCGAGCTGCGTAGTCTTTGGATTAGATGGCACCCTTTTGCTTGTTATGTGTTTAAGCATCTGTTTTGCAAAGTTTTGTTTTGCAACTAGGTGTATTGGCTACTAAAGTCTTTGTATCTCTTGCAGACGATAGTCTAGGGTTTTGGAATGCAGGATATGATTGGATCTTCAAGTTTTTCGGTTCAAATCCAGGATCTATCCTGAAAAGATTGAGACCATTAATCACGTTTTTAATGAAATCTTTTGCTAACCTCATATTTGCATGATTTTCTGACTAAAAAATGAATCTCAACCCAAATTGATTGCCACTTATGATAGGATTTCAGCAATATTGGTCATGGTGTGTCTATGTAACAATTTGAACTCTGCAAGTTTTCAACTCCGGTTGTGGACTTGTGGGTGATTGAGATTGAATTTTCATTGGAAGTACATTTTACAGCACATCGACGAATATGATAAGCTAACTTGGAATTTTGCGGCAATATCCCTTTCATGTCTTTGTAAAGGACTAATACATTGACACCGAGGGTTAGAAATCTTCACTGTGAATGTCTGCATACATTTTCAAATTATTTGATGAGCTTCTCGCCCTGTTTCTCGCTAGGGTCAGTAAGGGGTTGATAAAAGTTTAGCCGTTTGATGTTCTGCACAAGTGTGGTACAACATATCAAACGGTTGAATATCTTGTTTAGAAATATGTTCTTAAGTTTGTCTCCTAATTACATGGGCGTGCAGTGATTTTGCTATTTTTCTCAATGAGACATTCTCCCTTGTAATCATGCTTTATTCCTATCCTCGAAAACAATGTGGTTAAAAAAAATCAATGAACTACCACGCTTTGAACCATTAGCACTTAGTTCAGACAGATGGCATGATTAGAACTGCCTAACTTAGATCTAAGATCGCATACTTTACTTAGGATATTGCCTAAAGTAGCTGAAAAGTATACTTTGCCTTTGATTACCAAAGTAATCATAGCTAAAGTGAACCATACATTTGACACTTTTTCTTACTTCTCTTGAAACCTTTACTAATTGAGTATTCGAGTATGGCAGGCAGCCGTATTTTCTCGAGACCATCGCAGTTGTACTTGGAACCTTATACTTTGGTATCTTTTAAGAACGTTGGAAATTTCTTAACTTGATTTGAGTGGGAAGCTAAATATTTTGTCATATTAGTGACATGAGGTTGTGGAAATGAAGCTGCAATTTTCGGTGTCCCTCAGCATGCTTATTGGAGTCATCATAACACTTGACAGATTGGTATGTGCAGATAATCTCCTTGTAAACAGCTATCTGGTTTTTCTTTAATTTAAGTTGAGGAGTAACTCGTTACATTATTTGCATTCTTAAAATTAGGATATATTTCCATTGTGACAGCCAAGTAAACGGATAACTGAGAAAAAAGTTTCTAAACTGCTATTGATAAGTAAATCGATAGCTTTCTAAGAAGTATTATACGGAGTAGTTAGTAAAAAAAAACTTGTAGCTACACTCTTGATCCTGCAAATTAATTTATCTCAATATCAAAACACTAGTAGTGCTGTAGTGTATAGCCTCGTTCCTTAATGTTGGAGGTCCCCCGATTTTCAACCAAAGAGCCTTTATAGAGAAGCGGGGTATCCATGAAAACGGGACCGAGAATTTTTTTTTTTGTACTGTACACTAGCTTTTGAAACCCGTATGGGTTACTCAGTTTTTTTTTTTCCCTTTATAAGTGAATATTTTAATTTTAAAATGACTTTATAAGACATCTAATACTTTTTATTTTAATTTCGAAAATTTTTCGAAAAATATATAGAAAATAGTGTATAATAACTTTTAAATTTTGGTTATTTTAAACAAATTTTAGATCTAACGAAAAAACACTTTGATATGCTTACTATGAGTCTTTTAGGGTCATATTAGGGCACACAAGTGGTTGGAAGCATCTATGTTGGCTAGAATCGCTCATCAATTAATTTCCAACACTGCACAATTGGGTCATGAACTTATTTTTAAGGTATTTGAAAACTGAATATAATGTATTGTGTGGTTCCAAACATTAAGAAGCATCCAAACTTATAAGGTCATATTAGGACCAAGTATTGATTAAAATTTTCTACTTTGAACCTAAACATCCATTTTGACCGATTTATAAAACTCCTATAATTGGATTATAAGCTTTTTCTTATGGTATATGCAGAACGAATACAAAGTATTAAATGATTTCAAACCTTGTCATATAACACTAAGAAACATCTGATGCCTTTATTCAATGTTAACTTTTTCTAAAAAAAATCTCAAAAAGTGTAAAACAAAGTTCAAATTTAAATCATATTGGACAATTTTGGATTCGGTGAGTAAACACCTTTATACGCTTACCATAGGTTTTCTATGGTCATATTAGACTCTAAGAGTGATTGGAACCATTCACTTTGACTTTAAACCTATTTCAACCAATATTTAAGGTAAATATGGGGTAAATGTGACATAAATTTTTTAAATAATTAAAATATTTAAAAATGATAAATAAAATTTTTTCTAATATGAGACTCCTATACTCTCGAAAAGTATATATATATATATATATATATATATATATATATATATATATATATATATATATATATATATATATATATATATATATATATATATATATATATATATATATATATATATATATATATATATAGGGCGAGTTCCAGTAAGAACCTCCTAATATATAAGAACTCCTTATATATGAGAACCCATCTTCAGCCATTAAATTATTAAATCCAACGGTTTAGATGCATTGATCATCAAATGGCATAAATGTAATTTATGGATAATTATTAATAACTAACAAGCCTATTAAATGCAACTTCCCTCTATTTTTTTTAATTTACCTTGATTTCCGCCACCGGTATCAATTCTGGTCAAATCGAATTTTCATAATCTTATTTTTGTGTGTGCAAAACTTCCATATTATTATCAAGTTGTTGAATATTACGTTAAATCATATTGTATTATAAAATTATTGTTACAAACTTTTTTTTTCAATTGCACTAATCTCTATAATCTTGTAGTCAATTGTACAATTTTTTCAAACGTTATATCAAAATTTATACATTACATCCACATAAAACAATCATATTATATGTGAAGAATGAAACAATGATCTTAAACGTCGGGTATAATATGTAAGAATAATTAGTATAAAAAATTATAACAATAGTTAACGATTTTAGAACACCAGGTATAATATGTAAGAATAATAGTACAGAGATTTAGAACAATAGCACAAAGTTTTAGAATAATTACAGAACAGTAGCACAACCTGTTTTAGAACAATAGCATTAGATTTAGAACAAATATACCATAAAGTTAGAACAATAAATCATAAATTTAGAACAATAGGTATATATTATACCTACTGTTTTAAGCACTATACTTATTTTTCTAACAAATATGTCAATTATTCTAAAGTAATATAACTATTGTTCTAATATATTAGTCTACTGTACTAAGTATTACATCTATTGTTCTACGCATTGTTATACCTATTATTATGCCTATTGTTTTAAGCAATATACCTATTGTTCTAACAAACGTTTCAGTTGTTCTAACGTAATATAACTATTATTCTAAAATAGTACTCTACTGTAGAAAATATTATACCTATTGTTTCATATTACACTACAATCCTCATTAATGCTCATGTCTACAAATATTATACCAGTGAACATTAGAAGTATAATAAAAGAACAGTGATATAAGTAAATGTTCTGAAATATTACTCTACTATACTAAGTACTATATTTATTGTTCTAAATTACAACTTTATTTCTAAAGACATGGACAATAGGTATAATATGTTACAACATTAGTACAATGTTTTAGAACAATAGGTATAATATGTTAGAACAATCGTACAATATTTTAGAACAATAATACAAAGTTTCAGAACAATAGTACAAAGTTTCAGAATAATCACAATAAACTTTAGAACAATTCAAATAACTTCATAACATAAATTCGAATTCAAAACAATAAACCCCCTAAATTTAGAACAATATATCATAAATTTAGAACAATAAGTATATGTTACACATATTGTTCTAACATTATATACCTATTGTTCTAAAACTTCTTCCATTGTTCTAACATGTTTACCTATTGTTCTAAATTATAATTCTAATGTTCTAAAACGTCATCCCACTATTCTAAGTGGTAAACTATAGTTTCAAATATTAAAGCATATTATACCTATTGTTCTAAATTATAATTCTATGTTCTAAAAATCTATTATAATGTTCAAATAAAATCAACTAATGTTTAATGTAGTAATTCTAACGTACAAGATTCGAATTAAGACATAAATTTATACACTAATCTAATGTACAACATTTTAGTGTTCTAAAAATTTTACTAATACATCAAACATAATAAGACCAATTTTTTCACAGCATAATAGGACCAATTTTTTCAAGAAATAAAACATACATATTACGAAAATTGTTTATCAAATCGATAGAAGTAAAAAAAATACAACAACTATTACAGTTATCATCATCATATTACGTAAATTATTGAATCATTACCTTATTTTTTTAATGCCAAAACAACAAATATATCCTTTGAATATGAAATATAGTGAAAGAAGCATTCAAATAATGTTATTTGAATATAGAGTAAAATGAAAAATAGGAAAACTACTGATTTTGAATAATACGATATTTACTGAAAACTACCCAATAATCATGGAAACAAGAAAATTCCTTAACTACCAAATCTGACTTTATTATAATTACAACTTTGCCATTAATGTAGATTGAATCACAACCATCTAAATAAACTAAAAATTAATGGTATTAGATGAGTTTTTAAATAAGAAAGGTTCTTATATAACTAAGGGGTTCTCACATGATCCCATTTATATATATATATATATATATATATATATATATATATATATATATATATATATATATATATATATATAAAATCCAATGCACATTTATAAAACTTATGAGAAGGTAATTGAATCCAAAGCACAAATAGTGGAAGTACCTTAATTTTAATCTCAACTTTGAGTTATCTCAAAATCAATTCACTTTCATTTTGCAAGTGGCTTGACATAAGATATCATATAGGAGGATCATCAGCTTTTTCATCGTGGAGATTGAATCTAATGGAGATTCCTTCTAAGGGAGCTCAATTCTCATGGTCTAATAATAGAATTGGGGAGGGGAGTGTGCTTCAATGCAAAACATCTCTACGAATTGTGAGATTATTTCTCATTGTTTAAAAAATTGGTGTATGAGCTTCAAGAAGGAAAAGAGATTCTGTTGGGATAATTTTTTTAAAAAAGTTATTGGATAAACAACAATGATTGTCCACGATTAAGCTAGCCTCTAAAGCAGTAGTGAATAAGGATGAGGTAATTTTGGAAATGACTCTTAATGGTGGTACTGGAGACAATGAAGAAAATGGAGATGGGATAACCTGGGTGATAAAATTACCTTCTTTTTCTTCAAGTCTGTTAAGGAAAGGAAAGCTAAGAACGAAATTGTTGCTCTTAAGACTAGAGAGGATTTATGGGTTTTCGAACCTCAAAGATAAAATAGGAGTTTGTTGATTTCTTTAGGAATTTTATGGCGGCCAACTCTCTCAGGTTGATGTTCCTGTTAGTGATGCTTGGGATCAGTCTTTCTCTGGAAGCTCTCAGAACTTTGAGTGGTTCTATTTCCTTTAGAAACTAAAGCCTTAGCATATTTGTCATCTCCAGCAGCCATTTCTGAAGGAAGATATTAGAGAGGCTACCTTTAGTCTTAGTCCTCTCAAATCGTCTAGGTTGGATGACCATTTCTTCTTTCAAAAACTATAGAATTTGATTGGGGACGATATTTCTACGACACTGTCTTGGTTCTTCAATGGTTCTAATATGTTACGAGCTTGGAACAAGACTTTCATCACCCTTATTTCAAAATGCAATAATCCGAAATCAGTCACTCAATTATGGCTGATTGGTCTATGTAATTCAATTTACAAGATTGTTTCCAAGTGTCTTGTGCTCAGGATTAAAATGGTCATGAAGGATATTGTAAGTGAATATCATAATACTTTCATAAAAAGAAGACTCATGCAGGATAATTGTACCATCACTCATGGAATTATGAACTGGGTTAAAGCGAAGAAAGAAGGGAAGAGATTTTGCTGCAATTCTGAAGGTGGACTTGAATAAAGAATACAACAGAGTAGAGTGGACCTTCATCAATAGAATTCTTCAGGTCATGGGTTTTCCTTTGAGGTGGATTCAATGGATAATGTAGTGTATCAGCTTAGTCTCTTACTCTATTTTGGTCAAGAGCCAACTCAGTCTTTTTTCCAAGCAAGGGATTAAGACAGGGGGATCCTTTATCTCCATATTTGTTCATTCTTTGTATGTAGATTTTGTCTTCCTAATTAGAAGCTCTGGAAATTAGAAAGGAAATTCAAGGGTTGAAAATTGGTAGAGAAGCGCCGAGAATCTCTCACCTCTTCTTTGCGGATGATGCTTTATTCTTCTTTAAGGCAAAACCTGACTCATGTGTCAAAATGATAAACTTACTAGATGAATTTTGTTCGATTTCAAGAAAAATTATGAATTCAGAAATATCTTATATCATTTTTTTCACCTAATACTCTTCAAAGTTTAAGAAATTCTTGTGTAAGCCATTGAGGGTTCAGCAGAAGGATGCTTTAGGAGTCTATCTTGGACTTCCGATGGAAATAGATGGTAGATCAGGAAGGAAGTTGGATTTCATATATGAAAATATTTTAAGAAAGTTAGGATCTTGAAAATTTTGATCGTTGAATCAAGCATGCTGTTTTCATCTCTCTTGCATCACATGTGATCTCTATTTTCTTGCTTCCGAGGGTGGAATGGGACTGTGAAATATGTCTCACATCAAGTATGGTTAGGATTTAGTAAAATTCCCAAAGTCTTCTTTTAAGGATTATTTTAGGTAAATAAAAAAATCTCTCCTATTGAAATGGCACAACTTGGCAACTTTAAGCTAAAGGGATCGTGGGCTTACAGAATTATGGTTAGGGCAACTGATGTTATGAAAGGTGGTTTGGGAAAAGTCATTGGTAATGACACGAGCACTAGGATTAAAGATGATGTATGGCTTCCTCAGGGTAAGATCATTATCAAAAGTTCTAATCTGTTGCAGAATAAGGACAAGCCGAGATGGGTTGTTGATCTGATGCAAAAGAATGATACATGAAATTCTAATAAGATCTGGAGATTATTCATGAGAGATATTGCCATAACTATTCTTAATACTCATGTTCTTCCAATGCGGGACATGATAAGTTGGTTTGGTGGAGTTTGAGATCGGGTGACTATTAGGTGAAAGACGGGTGTCATTTCTTGGAAAATCAGGAGTATGCTCATTCATCCTTTTATTAGAATCGAAGTCCTACTATGCAAGCCTTGTGGAAAAAGTTTTGGAAAATGAAACTTCCCCCAAAAATTCTGGTTTTTGCGTGGAAACTAATTTTCAAGGCTTTGCCAGTTTGGGATGAATTGTCTAAAAGGGGATTAACTCTGGATTCTTCTTGTCTTTTTTGTGGTTGTCAAAGGGAAACTATTAGTCATCTGATTAGAGACTGCGATGTTGCAAAGCATGTTTGGAGTTCATCCATACTAGGGCTACGGATTTCCAATATGGAACCCTATCTTAAGAGTTGGATGATCAACTGGCTAAGCTTTCTCATGAAATAGGATAATCATATAAAGGGGAGAGCAAAATTGTTCATCACTATCTGTTGGTGTTTATGGCTTCATAGAAATGATGTTTGGTTTAACACTCAAATCCAAATCCGGCTTCAATCTTCGGTATTCTTAGAGAATTGAATATAAGAATTTCACAAGCTTGGATACCTGAAGAAGAATCTATCAGTATTCTTTCCCAAGCTCCGCCTAAGGTTAGATTCTGGACAATATGTAATTTGCGGGGTGGAAATCTTAATATTGTTGGAGTTGATGGCGCTTGGAAGAAAAATAGAAAGAAGAATTAGATATGGTACATTGAAGCGGGCATAAGATAGTATATTCAATCAAGAGAGGGTTCATGTATCCAAGGGGGTCAAAGGATTTGGACGTCTTTAGTGCTTCGTACAGAGCTGTTAGCAATCCTTAAAGGAATGAAGGAAGCTAGAATGTTGGGGGGATTCTTGTCTTCTTCGATTGGATTGTGATAAAGCAATTGATATTTTACTAGATCAGTCCAAGTCGCCTAAGGAGCTGAAGCATCTTATTCACGATATTAGATCAGAAGCTCTAAATTTCTCTTTCTTTTCTTGTTAAAGTTTCTAGAGATTTGGTTGAAAAAGTCCATAAACGAGCTATTTTAGCTAGGAAGGATTAAGTTCTTTGTTTGGTTTTAGTCTCATTAGTTGCCAAAAAAAGATATCATATAGTGCATATATATCTTAGACTCTGTATAATATTACACATATCACTTTCTTCACTTCCAAATGAATATGATTATATGATTACATAGTTTGACATTACACCCAAGTGTAGAATGGACACCCAACTCATATAAAATATAGGCGTATTATAAACAGGTAGGCCATGGAGTTAAGAAGAGCGAATTAGCAACAACTAATTGTCCTCATTTCCTAGACGTACTCTTTCTATGTGCAGGTTCGACTCCTCATGGTGATGGGGTTGTTCGTTTATTACGTTGATGAGTATATATGTAATAAAATACCTTATGGATGTCGTTTGTGACTTGTGTTAGCAACACCAACACCTAACAATATTAGAAAAGTTGTAGCTAGATCATTGCTTTTTCTTTTCTTTCTTTCTTTCTTTTAGGTCATTGCTGACTGTCGAGTCAACCATTTGTCTACATGATTAAACTTTGTCCGAAATATTCTAGCTATATAACTCTTAAGGGTGACGCAGACATCACTTTCTTTAAACTCCGGTTGCAGTAAGGGTGTTTAATACAGCTTATATACCTTTCTTTCTTTACCTAATTAACTAATTCAAAGAACTATAGTTGAAAAGGAAACCTAATTAAGTACCAAAACTGATACATCTGCTTCCCAAACTCAATTACTCGCATCAACTAATCATATCCTCTTCATACTTTCTACCCTTCAAACATATCCCAAAAGGCCAACTAAAAGGTATGAAAATCAACCCACCAGCAAAATCCTGCACAAAGCCATGTTGTTTTTTCTGTGCCATGAATGAACCAAACCCACCTTTTAGGAGAAAAAAACTTGCCAAATGTTTCAAAGAAATGCCCTTCATAGATGACCCTGAACATGTGTTGGTGTTAAGCAGTCTTTGGAACTTAGCCATGAACCAACCAAATGATCCAGAATTCCCTTCCTTGGGAATTTTCCAATGCATGGCAAACTTTATTCTCAAAGGTCTTAATCACAAAGATTGGCTTCTTAGAGATCAAAACATCTATATACCATATTATGCAGCTCATATTATAGGCTCATACACCAATAACATATCCAAGTTTGCAGAAAAAGCTGCAAATTCTGGTGTGGTTCCACCACTGTTAGAGCTTCTAAGAGGCAAAATCAGTTGGGTAGAGCAAAGAGTTGCGGTTCGAGCACTCGGGCATCTTGCAAGCCATGATAAGTCTTTTAAGAAGCTCAAAGATTATGAAGAGGAGATGGTGGGATTATCCATTAATATGGCTTCTAGCTGCTTAAAAGTCATATATGATAGTTTTGTCAGAAAAGGAGAAACAGGAAGGCAGAAATACCAGTGTGATTTGCTCACAAGAGGTGTAGGAGGATTGGAGTTTGAAAACAGAAAGGCAGAGGAATGGGCAAGTCAGCTGCAGTGTTGGTGTCTCTCTCTGATTGACTGCTTTGTTAAGAGAGAAAGAGGCCTACATCTGATATGCAGCAACCAGAGTTTTCTGAAGGAATTGAGTGGTATGTGGGGTGGATTAGTCAACAAGAAATCTCCTTCTGGTATCGGCCTTATAAGAAGTTTGTGCCATTCAAAAGAGGGTAGATTTAGCGTTGCAGGTTCAGAAGAAATCCTCTTAAGCCTGTGCAATACAAGTAGATCGTCCGATGATTGGCAATACATGGCTATTGAATCCCTCTTGCTCCTCCTCAAAGATCTAGATACAAGATACAAAGTAATGGATCATGCAGTTCTTTATCTTAAAGATTTGGTAGAAATTAGTAGTGTGAAGGAGAGAAAGAAGGTTGGGGAGATCATAACACAGGTTTTGTTGCAGGATTATGGTAAGATAAAATATGGGCAGTTGAGATTAAGTGAAGGGGCTGAGAAGGCATTGGAAGAGATTTGGGAGGTTAAAGTTGAGAAGAGAAAAACAGAGAAATTGATGGATGGCGAAGAGATCAAAGAGAGAAAATATTTGGCAACCCAAATGAAGAAAGAAGGGAACAAGTTATTTTGGGAAGGGGATATTGAAGGTGGTTTGTTGAAGTACACAAAAGCCTTAGAATTGTGCCCTTCAAAGTTTAGAAAAGAGAGGGTAGTTTTGTTCAGTAATAGAGCTCAATGTTATTTGCTCCTTAAGACCCCGGAAAATGTAGTAAGTGATACAACAAGGGCAATATGTTTGTCGAGCAAAGGTAACAGCCCACATAGTAAAAGCCTTTGGAGGAGATCGCAAGCTTATGATATGTTAGGGTTGTCTAAGGAAAGCTTGATGGATTGCTTATTGTTCATTCATTGCAACAAGAAATCCAAGTTCAACGGAAGAAAGCGGTTCAGTGTCCCATATTATGCAGCTCGTCTGATTAGTAAACAGAGTCGAGCCACTTGGCTCTTTGCTAGTGTAGATTCAACTTCAGACCAGTGCGATCATCTCGAAGAAATTCAAGAATCAGATGATAATAGCTAAGAAGATCAGATGTCAATATCTAAGAGGATTTTTTTTCAAGGGACAGGGTAGCTAAGAGCAAGTTGACAATAGGTGTATGGAATTGTTTTGATTTTGTTGGGAGATAAATTTTCTAATGGTTCAATAATTGGTACTTTATTATATTTGATTAGCAAAGTGGGGATTGTTTTCTATCCTATATTCCTGTATACTTCCAAATTATCCCTGCTTTTCTAGTTCATGGTTGTTGTTTACATTTTGGTAGTATTCTATTGATTACTGAGAATTCTAGTCGTTTTTTATGTAGAGTAAGCTTCAAAGTCAAAAGTGCCACTAATATAATTGATTGATTAAGATTTCGCGGTAGTTGTATAATGCCTTCTTATTTGCCACACAGTAATAGAATGTTTTATTGATAATTGTGCCTTGGCCCGGTTGCAAAATTGTAAAACTGTTAGTGGAACATTGATAACAGCTTATTTAACAATAATTGAGCTAAAATAAAGCTGTAAACCTTAATCAAAATATATTTTTAATTGAACCCAATATGCAGTTTTAGGCAAGTGTAAAGTTGTAATGAACATTCAACTTTTAAACTACAATGGCTAATGTTTTGTTGGTGATTCTGAATTTACGGGAAAGTTGATTGTCACTTCGTAAAGCAACTTTACTAGAAGGTCTAGAAATCACGGATGCTCTATATTATAGAATATTTATATTGTTTGCAAATCAAGTTTTTCAAGATAGAATTAGGTATCAATTTAGATATTTTTTTTTTTGATAATATTTCAAAAAGGTGTAAAACAACCTCTAAAATTCAGTTATATCGGACAATATCATATTCAGGGAGGTAAACTCATGATATGCTTTTCATGAGTTTTATATGATCATATCAAGTCATAAGATTAATTAAAACTATCTACTTTGACTCTAATATAAACATCCTTTTACGTTAATTTCCAAACCCTTGCGTATAAAGAGGTCTCAAACACATTTTTAGGGTAATTTGAAACCAAATATAAGGTAATGATTAGTTTCAACCTCATTATATGATCTTAAGAGGCAACCAATAATTTCATTATAATGTCAAAAATATTTTAAATATATCTAAAAATCAGTATATTATTACCTTTAAAATTTGTCATTTCAACCAATTTTGGACTCGGTGACGAAACACCATGATAAGCTTAATATGGGTTGGGTCAAAAGACCATAAAAGTGATTAAAACCATCTATTTTGACTCCAAATATCTATTTTAATTATTTTTAGAACTCTTATAATTATGACTTGAACTCATTTTTAGGTCTTCTAGAGCCCTATATGAGACAATAATTGGTTAAACCTCCTTATATAATTGTAGGAGGCATTCATTACCTTGATTTCAAATTTGGAAACTTTTTAAAAATATCTCAAAAGTGGTGTAATAACCTTTTAAATTCGGCCATTTTAGCCAATTCTGAACTTTGTGAAACAACGCCTTAAGATCCTTAATATGCTTAACATGGATTTTTATAGGAGTTAAATTAGGCCCTAAGAGATCTATTTTAACTTTAAATACTATTTCAATTAATTTTTAAATTTTTTTATAATTGTGTCTTAGATTTGTTTTTAGGGTTTTCAGAGACCTAATATAAGACAATGACTGGTTCTAAATTTGCTTATATTACCATAGGAAGCCCCCAATACTTTTATTTTAATTTTGAAATTTTTCGAATACATCACAAAAAATAGTGTATTATAACCTTCAAAAATTGTTTATTTAACCATTTTTGGACTCAGTTATATATGGTCATATTAGCCCTATGAGAAATTAGAACCATGTGCTTTGAACATAAACAAAATAATAGATTTAAAACTCGTATATTTAGGTTTTAATCTCATGATCAAGCAATTTGAGACTAAATATAAGACAATGATTAGCTTTAAACTTCCTTATAAGACCACAAGAGGTTCCAAATAAATTTATTTTAATTTTAAATTATTTTGAAAAATATCTCATAAATAATATATTAAAAATTCGGTCATTTCGGACAATTTCTGACGGGTAAGGGAACACCTATATATTCGTAACAACTATATGAGGCCATATTAGGCACTAGGACTTTAGGAATGATTGAAACCATCTATTTAGGGTCATAATTACGTATTTGAGCCTTTTGAAACCGATTTCAAACCTCATTATATGACTATAGGAGGCACCTAGTACCATTATTTTAATGACATAAATTTTCAAAAATATTTCAAAGACAGTGTATCAACCTTCGAAATTCGATAATTTAGATTAGTCTCAGACCCATTGAAAACGCTATACTTGGACTCTAAAATTCAATTAAGCAATGTTCAAAACTTTTACAATTGAGTTCTAATCTCGTTTTCTAGGTCATTTTAATCTCAAATATAAAGCAATGACTGATTTCAAATCTATAATTTTTTAAAAATATCTCAAAAATAGTCATTATAATTTTTAAATTTTGGTTATTCACACGCCTCTTTGGAAACCGTCACCTAAAGCATAGTCTAAATCGTCACTTGACCTATCCTATTGAAAAAGCCAAAGCCCTCAACCGTCAAATCATAACTTTTTCTCCCTTCAATGTACCCTATTCCCAACCGTAACCTCCTCTTCCTATATCAACTCACCCGATACTCAACACTTCAAGTCATTTTCAAACCTCAAACAACAAAACAACAAAACTCTCTCTCAAACCGAAATTCTCTCAATTCAAAAATGGTGAAGACTAGCCTAAACACAACCCTCCCACATCTTCGTTGTGACATTCTAAAATCCTCCGTCATAAATCCCTTGGAGGTTGCTCCTATTCAATCATTACCACCAGATGAACCCATTACAACCATAGAATCAGAACTCATAAACCCTAAAAGGAAAATCACCGCATCTGAACCTTCAAATTCCTCCAAAACTCAGAAGATAGAAACAAGTGCAAAGCCTCAGGGGGAAGGATCTTCCACTGCTCGGGATTTGGATGAGATGGTGAAGCGGTTAGTTCCAAGTTTCTCAATCAACATTCAATGGTGCAAAGAATGTAAGTACACTGAACTTCTTGGCATTCTCAAATTTCAAGATTGGGAAAAATTGTGGAGTGTAGATGCGCATGAACCACTTTATCCTAAAGCTATGCATGAATTTATTGAAAACTTTGTGTGTGTTGATGGTGTATGTGCAAGTACAGTAAATGGTATTAACTGTCTTTTGATGCAAACTATCTGGAAAAAATCTTTGAGGTTTCAAACTTGGGTTTTGATATGTATCTGAAACACAAGTCTACTATGAGTGTTGGTGGGGTGTCTACTAAAACTATTGTTAGTTTCATAGGGAGTAATGCTAAGGGTTCAACAACCACTAAAATGGGATTGTTCTCACCCTTAGTAAAAGTCCTATTTAACCTAGTAAGGAGGGGAATTGTGCCAAGAACTCAAAAGAGGAATGAGACAAATCTGATGAACTAAGTGCTAATTTACTGTTTAGCTAACAAGATCAACTTTCCATCTTTAATGATTCAACATTTGGATCATTGCATACTAAAGTTGATTATTGGATATGGATCATTAATGACTGCCATATTCAAGAGTTTTAATGTTAGTTTGAGTAAGTATGAACTTATTCCAGTGAGAGTGGATCAAGTGTTGCAAGAATCTTCATTAATGAGTTGGAAACTGAAGGTGAAGCGAGGAATAACTCCATGTTTGATGAAGTAAGTGAGATTGATAAGGAAGAAGAAAATGTTAAGGAAAGTAATAAAGAAGAAAAGGAAGAAAAAGAAGAGGAGAAGAAAGAAACATTGGTTGAGTTAAAGACCAAAGGAAAGGGAAAAAGAAAGGTTGAGAATGAGAAGGCTCTTCCAATGAAAAGGAAAAGTGTGAGAGTTGCCTCTAAGGAACTCTCTAATCCTCCCCAAGTAATCTTTGTAGATATGAATACCAAGGAAGAAGAGGTGGAACGGGTGGTGAAGGAAGCTCCATGGGTTATGGAAGAGCCCAAAATAGAAAAAGAAATAGCTCAAGGTGATGCTGAGAAATGGGTGGAGGATGTGATCACATCTGAACAGCCTGAGGGTGAGGAGAAAGAGCACAATAACATTGAAGTTGAGAAATTATAAGAAATCATTATTGAACTGGGATCTCAAGTGCAGTAGGAACATAGTGGGGAAATGGAAAAGGAATAAGCTTAGGGAGACACTAAAGTGGAACAACAAGCTTAAAAAGAAAAGAGCGAAACAACTGAGCCTATCTTTAATCCATCAAGAGTGAAGAGAATTGTCAGGAAATTCAGGGTAAAAAGGTCTGATGTTGTGCAGGAACAATCACTATGCAAAGACACTGAAGTTCCTACTCACTAAATCACTCCCTCCACTAAAGTTCCACCTAGTTCTCAAACGGTTTCAATTGGGTCTGCTCCTGGTTCTAACTTTGATTTGTCTGGGCTGAAGAGGAAAATGGGTGATATGTTTGACTTGATGCATCATGTGTTAATTGGGGTCAAAAATCTCAATTTCAACCAACTTCACAACACTATTGGAGCACTCTTGGGAGAGATGAACGTCAAGATTAGTCATCTTGAGAACACAGTACGTAATCTCTCCTCTGCTACAATTTCGGATCACCGAGTGATGCTCCAGAAGCTTGAAGAGATTGTGGTTAAAGTTATCAAAGTGGAACCCCAGTATGAATCCACCCGCACCTAGCCCTTTATCCCTCTTATGATCATATTATATGCACTACAATTGTCTTTGTTGGAGTATCTTTTATGTGTTTAGACAATCACTATGTTGTATTAACTACTATTTCTCTATTTGCTTTATATATATTAGTATGTTGTGTGTGTATATCTATCCTGTTTGGAACTTTGCATGCTTAATACTTTGTTTGGTATTGCACCCCGACTAATCTCATTCCTTAATGAGATACTTTTCATAGTCCATTGTCTTTGTCCTTTTATGCTTATGCCAAAAGGGGGGAAATTAGTGCAAACTTTGAAGAAGCATGATTTCGAGTTCCAAACTTGAAACAACTTGCTGATCCACATGTTTATAAGGTTTGGATCTCCATATGGTCTTATAGTCTTACTGTTCATATATTTTGAAGTACATTTTGTTTTATATATGTTTTATTTTTATTTTTATATTTTTGTATGATTATTGTTCTACTAAGTTTGGAACTCCTATACATTTTGAGCATTTTGAATATGTTCTAGCTTTATTAATTGAGGTCAAGTTTACAAGTTTTGTCATCACCAAAAAGGGGAAAATTGTTGTTCCACCTAGTAATTTTGAGATGACATTGCAAACAAGTTTAACATATTTTATTGTTTTAAGATTTGTGAAGATCCAAAGACAAAGTTCCAGAGTCGGAGCGTATAGGTTTAAGGAGAAATGGGTCTTAAAGTATGGATGTGTAAGTGTATCTCAATACATTAAGTTAAGGCAAAAGGTGAAGGCAAGATCGCAAGTTGGAACTCGCAATATAAAGATCAAGTTCCAAACTTTGTATATGTGCTTGTTACACCAGAGATGGCAGAAGTTCCTGTATGGAACTCCTGAATCAAAGCTTCAGATGAGAAGCTAAGAGTTAAACCGTGGAAAAGAGGCTTTCTATGGTGTTAATGCAAATACAGTAGGGTCTGCAAATTAATACAATGGTTAAAACCTTGGGTATTAACCAGAATACAAAAGAATGTGATCTCATGTAAGAAAGTTAAATCAAGATTCAAGAATCTCTCAAATAACCCAGTCTTTTTTCAGTAAATCTCTTGTGTAGATTACACTTTTTGCAGTAAATCCAAGTGAGGATTGACGGCTTAATCTAGTTCCCATGCAAGCGTGCTTAAGTTGCTTCTACATGCAAGTCATCCAGGCTCTCGAGTATATTGTACTTAGTTGATGGCAGCCAGGCAGATTGTTTACGTATAAAAGTCATCACTCCTCACTAGATTATTTTAACCTGACTAAGTTTCAAAGAGTCTTTAATCTTAAAGAGTCAGTGTTCTCTCAACGTTTGCTTATTTTCTTGTATCAAAATTTGTAATCCTCTTATACACCACTTTACATTGTATTCATAAGAGTTTAGTACTGAGTAGTACTAAGGGAAGGGTTGAGTGAACCTTGTAAGGACTTAGAGTAAAGTTCAGGGAAGGAGAGTAAAGAAAAAGAGCGAGAGAGCAAAAGAGTAATTGTTCTGAGTGGAAAACGAGAGAAGGAAAGGAAGAGAGAGTTCCTAATGAGTTGTATTAGGATTTGCCCCTTAGAGAAGAGTTCAAAATCCCAGAGTTGGGTCGTGGTTTTGCTTTGAGTTGGGCACAAAATTTTTCACGTAAAAAGTTTCCTATGTTCCTTTCTTGTGTTCCTTTCACTCACGATGCTTAAATTTTAAATTTCGCAATCAAGTTCGAAAAACTCTACTTTTAATTCAACCCCTCCTTCTTGTAAGTTCCATCTGCATAACAGAATGCAACAAAATTTGAGTTCTAAGTAACACATTTTTTACTTCCAAAAAAAAAGTAATACATTTTTTGAAGGGGTAAATGTGCCCAAAGAAAAATTACTCTAGTCAAAAGGAAATTCTTTATATCTGTAATCAATGCAAGGTCAAAGAGAGAGTTTTTCTTAGAATTGTTAGTCTAGATGATTTGTATATGACAAATCTTTTCAGAAAAAGCACCAAAATAAGCTTGGCCTATATTTTAAAATAAACAAAAATTGTTGGCACATAACACCTATATAATTTATGATGTTAAACTATCAGTCAGACCATTGGAGTTACCAATTACAATAATATACAAGGATAAAACAGGGGCTTGATGGAGGGAGAAAACAAAGACAGAAAAAGCAACTAATTTAAGGTGGCTCGAATGCCTGAACTTTCACCCTAATGCCAACAAAACCTCCATTTCAAAAATCCAATCAACACATCATCAACAAGAAGAAAAAGAGAAGATGCCTATCACCTACAAAATAAACTAGTAAAGTCTTTCCATCAACCTCTTTGCATCCATTCTATAATCATTTAAATTTCTCTCTTACCCTCAATTACATAGCTCTCTCAAATTTCTAATCTAGAGTTTGAAAGTTGACTTGTGGGGCTAATTGACGAGTGGACTAACTGCATAAAAGCTTGACTAATTTGGAAAATGTTTCTTAATGTCAAATCTCTAACTATTCTAGCAGAATTGGTTACATGAGATCACTTTATGAACCTTGATTATTCCTTGGATTTCCACTTAGGCCAATTATGCAATTTAGGATCTTTCATCCTATACACATGTTCATTTAGGAGCTTACTGTAGGAGTATGGCCAGCTATATTATCTCTCTAATAGATTATGGGGCTGCAACTAATTTCTCTCATATCCAATCATCTAACTCTTCGGGATTAAAAAGGATTACATACTTACATCAAAAAATCAAAAAGGAAGATTTTCAATCATGCTTAAGAATCCCACTAGTGATGGAGGAGTTAAAGAGGATTAACAAAGAGATTCTAAAGTTGCAACAGATGAGATAAAGAAGATAAAGTTGGGGGATGAGACTTGGTATGTAAATCCACGGCGGAAGCATCTGGTTGTTTGTTATCCAAATATTTACTCCGTAAGAAATAACATAGCTTTCCAAATTCCCACCTGAAACAAGTTTCCTGTGGCATTCAGGGAGTCAAAGCCTATATAAATCCTTCAGAGTAGGACATGGAAAGTCACTTCTCACATTTCATGGTACCTTGAAAAATGTATCGCTTTCTTCTATGATCTTTCCATAAAGTTATACAAGATTTTGAATATGGAAAACATATTTTCTGTGAAGAAATTCACACAAAGCAGTTATCCGTCTCCACTCTTTTTCTCAAAAGTATACCGTACAGGCTTAAACCTTGCCCTTGTTTAGGGTTTGTAGAGCATGGTAGACTATTTTGAAGTTTTTTATAAGGAAAAGTTCCTTAGCATTTGAAAATGAGTGAGCTTCTAAGCTCACAAAAATTTATTATTAACCTATTGTTCCTTCGGGTTCTTAATCAAAGACTCTCCTGTCATCCTGTGCTGTACTTTGCGAACCTACCCACCCCAAAAACCAAAAAATCAACTTATCCTAATGCTCTCCAAATTTTTAAATATTCCGGGAGTCGTTCCACAACTGGTAAACATTCAGATCCTTTTCTCTCAATCACAACGATAGCAGCTACTATGCGTCAGGGTGGCGGCAGGGAGTCCAGGAGCCATGCTAAAAGATTCATGGTTGTTTGACATGTTCAGATTGTATAACAATTAGGAAGTACGCCATACATGATAAACTTACGGAGAGAGAAAAACTGACAAAACCTGAAGAAACAAATTCTCAATTAGTCAACTTTAAAGCCCTCAGTACTAGGGATAATTTTTCCAATCCTCAAAACTGTCTCTCATACTATTCAGCACAATTACAACGCTCTAAATAATTATAACCTGAATGTATTCATCATTTAACAATGACATAACAAAGTTGCAATACTACTTGAATTATCACACCATCAGTCGTTCGCCGAACATTATCACGCCAAGCAGTAAAATTTCATCGGTGAATTAATTTCACAACACAAAATCAACAAATAAAAACAATAATAAATTTAAATAAAGTAAAAATGAATAGGAAGGTTGGCCTTTAAGAATGAAAGCTTGAAGAAGGTAAGAATCGAGCTTGAGCGCACGATCGCAATCCTTAATCACGTGCTTATGAAGCTCCAACTGAAAATAACAGAACGCTCAATTGCTAATTTCCAACATTGATTGGTGAAAAAGAGCGAAGAATTGACATTGTAAGAAATCGCACAAAACATAATCGATCAGAATAAAAAAATGAAAAAATAAAAGCAATGAAATGGAGCGAAGAAGAGGAAGAGGAGAACCAGAGGTCTTGAATGGAGGAAGAAGAGAACCAGAGGTCTTGAATGGAGGAAGAGCGAGCGAGGAGAGAATCGAGAATGCAAATGGCTTTGGACCAGTTCCCAGAGCTGCAGATCTTCTCCAGCTCCACTATCTAGGAGTTTCCCGTCGCCATTTAGCCATTCAGTGTTGCTTGATGATTATCGTCTCTCACTACCTTAGGGCATGCCTGCATGTATGACTATATATTCGGAAGAACCAATAGGTATTTTAGAGGTATGTGAATAAGAGTATAGTCAATTTTTGCAATTAGGTTCTCAAAGTTTTTAAACGATTTTCTAATGTGTAAAACTTAATAAAAGAATAAAACTTATTTCAATGGCTTTGATACTCGTTTCATGAATTGCAAATAGACTTTGACAGAAATGTAGTTTTATATGGATAACAAAATAACTAAGGCAAGAATGTAAAATGCAATAAAGTAAAGGAGACAAGTATTTGTTACGAAGTTCGGCAATGTGTGTACGTCTCCGCCTAGGTGTCATACCTAGGATTTAACAACTTTTATTTCTTCCCTTAGAGACCTCAAACAACCTAGAAGATTTTTACCCTATCTTCTTTACCATAGCTCTCCCTAGCTACACTTTAACATTTCAATTCCTAGAAATAAATGTCTAAACTTTTGAGTATTATAATTTCTACTCAAAGTATATCACTCTTTTTGATTTGATCTTTCTTTTTCACACTCAAGATATACTTGTTTTTATTTTTCTCTCAAAAATAAAATATAATTAAAATGATTAAGTGTTAGAGAGAAAAATATGTTTGAGTAGTTATAGCTAGATAGTTGTTTGACGTTGAAGGCCCTTATCTCTTCGGTGCTTTAGCTGACTCCTTTTATATTATCAACTTAGTTAACGAATAGTCTTCAAGAATAATCTTCAAATGGTCGTTGCCTTTGAGGAATTCAAATTATCGTTGAGGTAAATTTGTTGACCATTTCAAAACTTTACAACAGACTATCTTCAAATTTGAATTGTTGTTGTTGAAATTCAAATGTGTAACCGAATCCTTATAATACGGGATAAGGATGAAGATAACGTTAATTCTTCCAACTTAATATCTCATCCATGAAATTAGGAAGAGGTTGATGAAACTTCAAATTCCATATTTAAAGGGGACACAAGCTTGGAGGATAAGTGAAGTTTAAACATTGTAGCTAAAGTTCACCCTTATCTTTTCTTCACCCGGCTTATCGTGACTTAGTCTACGAGTTAATCATTAATCCAAGAAGTATGGCAATATAGTTAACCTGAAAAATATTAAAACAAAGCAACAACAAAACCAACACAAACAAAACAGTAGCAATATACATTTGTAAAGTATTAAATGTATGACTTCCATCACCTATAAAATAAAATATGTTAGATCGCATCAAGGTGGAGTTTTCATATTCAATTGCAAATATGATTCCTTTTCACAATATTATAAATAATGTAATAAATTCATGTGAGTTGAAGTTGGGGTATAGGAGTAAAGGGTGAAACAACTCAACAAGGGATCTGAGTTCGTAATTTTATGTTTTTTTTTAAGAAAGAAAAACATATTAGGGTGAATGGTGGGCCATAGTAAGATCACTGTTGTTTGTGAAGTGTGATGAAATTTTTTTTAGTTGACAAATAGGAATTGTGATGAAAAAATGATGGGGTTGGTATTTGCCTTTCTGGTAAATCTTCAAGTACGGACTTGGTTCTGTTAAGTTGACAAGCAGTACTTCGCAATCTTATCAGATTTTGGTACAGTATGTGGACGTCACACCCGGGTGCACGATGCGCATCGTGCACCCTGTGTAAAATGCAGCCCAAAATAACACAAAACGCAAGTGGCTGGAGGGGCTTTTACACGTCAAAATAATGCACTGACCATTTACCCCAACCCAGTGACCATTTGCAGTTCCCCGTAAATCATCATATCTGGGCATGACTAGACGTGCCTCGTTTCAAGGAATACAGCAGTTGTGCATTCCCCATGCAATTGTCATCATTTCCTCCCCATTTTCCCAAATAAAAAAGACAAATCTTTTCACTTCCAACCCTTCTACTTCCATTTCACTCTCTTTCTCTCGGTGCTTCTCTTCATTTCAATTAACTAATTGGTCATTAAGATTAAGGACTTGTTTAATGGAGTTAATTTGATGTTCAGTGAGATTACTAAAATGTTCAGTGAAGTAGAAGACATGTTTAGTGGAGTCAGAATGGATGTTCAGTGGAATTATCTAGATGGTTAGTGAAATTAAATATGTGGTCAGTATACATAACTAAATGTTTAGTGAGAGTTAAAAAATGGTCATTGAAAATGAAGAACATGATCATTGAATGTAATTAGATGTTCGTTGCAATTGACTAAAATGTTCAGTAAAATGGGAGTAAAATGTTTAGTAGAATTAGCTTAATGATCGATAGATGATTTAGTAAATGGTCAGGGAAATGAATGAAATTTTCAGAGGAATTATGTAAATAGTCATTAGAAATGGAGAAATGTTCAGTGGAATAAGGTAAATGATATAGTAAGATTTAGTACATGGTCATTGAGATTTAGTAGATATTCAGTGAAAAGAGGGAGATGTTCAGTGGAATTATGCGAATGTTCAGTGAAATGAATGAATTGTTCAGTGGAATTATGTGAATGGTCAGTGAAAATGGACAAATGTTCAGTGGAATAAGCTAAATGGTCAGTGAGATTTACTAAATGGTCATTGAAAATGGTTAGTAGAATTATGTAAATGGTGAATCGAAAATGTATAAGATCTCTGCAAAAAAATCCACGCATCATCATTACAAAAAAATGCTCCATCTCAATGCAATCTCTTAGATTTTTGTACTGATATGTAATATTCATTCAAACAAAACCGTAAATGTTCATTCGTTTACACTTGTATGTTCATTCGTTTACACTTAAATGTTCAGTGGTTCGTTATAAAATGTTCATTGTAAAAACTTTCAATGAATTATTTTGAACTAATTCTCCCAAGTATAGAAATGTTCATTGGGTTCTTCTCACATATTCAGTGGTATACAACTAAATGTTCAGTGAATAACTACATAATATTCATTTGTGTATTGTATCATTAATTCTGACCTCTTTTCATGATTCCCGATGCATAAAAAACAGACTGTCCATGCGCTACAATGACTTTTACAAAAAATCTTTTCTTTTCACGTTTACCAAGTACAACTTTTTCACTTTTACCAACTTCTGCAAAAAATAATTTTCACATGTCTCTCACCCCATGCTCACCTGTGAAATGTCCAGTCACCCTACGTTTTATGTTATTTTCACGATGCGCATCGTGCACCTGGATACACTATCCTATTTGCGATGTTGGTACGCATGAAAATCAACAAATTTGGATTTGGCCGAGGAGTCACCCCTACAATAATTATAATATGCACAAAATATTCATTTACGGAGAGAAAAAAGAATGAAATTGTTGATTCCTCGGCAGTTTTAATTTTAAATCAACTCAGTTCGAGACATTAAATCATCTTTAAAAACCAAACATAAAAAATTTATCCTTCGGCAAAAGAAAGCATATAATTCATTCAATATATTACATTATCACATCAAAAGAAGGCGAATGGGGGTTGTCACGGGGAGTACCAACACCTGACATTGATAGCCTCTTTCACTGACATACTGTAATAGAAATTCACAAAGCCACTACCAAACTTTACCGACACACTTTCATAGATTTTGTTACCAATAATCCCCGGCGTTACAAAAAATCAAGCCAATAATTCAAAGAATATTTTTTGCCAAACCAGAACCAAAAGTAAAATGCATTGCCTTTCAAAACCGAGGGGAGCAAATCTTCAACGAAAAAGCAAAATGCAACACCAGAGTCAAAAGGCAATCCAAGCACAATGCCAAGAAAAATCCAGCACCCAACAGTATTCATACAATTATTAGATATCATTAACAAAAAGGTAGTCACTGAAATATTGAAAGGAAAACAAAATTACAGGTTCATCAAGTCATAGCTACCAAATAAGTAAAGTATTGCCTATCATTCTTTCTTCCCAATTCCATGAGACATGTTGTAGATCCCTTTACCCTGAAGAAAAAGATATGAAAAGAAACAGAGAACCAAAAGTAAGAACTGAGGACTCCAAAACAACAAAGTACCCTCAGAGAAGAAACAACATAAAGAACCAAATGACTCACAATCAGGAACAATGACGTCGCAGCTAGAGCAGCAGGAATGGCAACTGAGGTGACTTTATCGAGGGGTCCCTTTAGATAAGTATGCTTTTGGATGCTTTGGAAAAACTTCTGCTTCTCAATAAGCTTCTCCCTTGGGAAAAATGGAGGCTCTTGCTCTGCCATTCTGCATGCCAAAGAGAGTAAGTGAACTTCAGCAAGATCCTCTTTCAGAAATCAAGCAATTACACGGCAATGACTGATGAAACACTCAAAAGGGACAGAACAGTTCCAAATAACTTATTGAGAAGAGGCATAGGAGTATGAAACATCAACAACAATAACCACAGAAAACAGTCAACCCCATTTATTTTATGAAAATTATAGGGACAATCATTACAAAGAAATCAGTCTACAAATAGCGGCTTCTCAGAAACTGGCGTCAAATTGTCAATCACAACTCATGAGTAAGCCTACAGTCCTTCATCAATAACAAGCCCCTAAACTTTTCAAGCTAACGAGAGAAACCAACTCAATCCATGAAAGCAGATTTTGCTTCCTCCAACATACTTATCTCTTCCAACATCAACAATAAGAAATCACCTCCAATATCCAACTTCTAATGCTTAATCTAACTCATGTTGCAGCCGGTACTAAAAAAGCCTAATAAGCTAATTCACCTAAATGGAAATCAAACTCCTCTGAATCATGAACAATCATGATAGCAATCACATATGTTAGAAGCCACCACCCACCAGCATATCTACAGTCCATTACACTACCAATCTGTGCCAGTGTGGTAAAATGACTCAAATTTCAATGGACACTATGATAAAACCAAAGTCCGTATAGATAGACGTAGTGAAAGGAATATTAGATGTTGACATTAGAGCACTTATTATTATAAAGGAAAACAAAGGATTGCATGTTTGACAATAGCTATCAACCAAGTGAGGCGTTGGAAGGGTAAATCTGCTTACATCTAAACCTATGCAGACCATGCTAGCAATGCAATTTGTTTTTCTAATTATTTGTGTAGCAGTAGCAGTAACCAAGATATCATGAGCATAGCTTCAGAGCTCAGATTGCCATAGACCAAGTTAATCAATAATATAAAAGAAAAAATGAGATGAAAACTGATAACAACACTGAGATGGAAGAAATACTTGGCCATTTGATCTGAACATAGTTAACTCAAACAACTGGACAGAATGATTTCCTAATCGAGGAAAATCAAAGATTGGTGGAAAAGTTGGTCTGTTGGTGGAATTATGTTCATAGTTGAAGTCACAGTACGTATATGACAAATTACTAAGCAGAAAAAATTTCAACACGGGGGAAAGTAAAGTGGACAACTTTCAGCATTGCTATCACCAAAATGAAAGGTGGTAAAAATTTCACATCTTACAGCCTAACTTCAATGTGTATATATACCGGCATATTTTTCAGAAGAAAACATATTGTGCTAAACAAATCCCAGTGTGCAGAGCTTACATCAACACATGATTCCCAAAAATAGCGACCTCCACGTACTGGAAGACCAAAACTAATTGCAGAGATGGCACTAAAGAAAAGGCATAAAAGAAATCAGCGCTTACGAAATCTCAGTGATCAGCAAGACCTTTGGAGACCGTGGCACTGAAAGAACTAAGCGTATACATAGTAAGTTAGCTTCTTATTAAATCTAACTACATAATCACAAGGATCAAACAATTACTCCCAGTCCCCATAATCACATATGCTACTTTCCTATGCATTTGAAAAAAGTCACCTTATTGACAATGAAGCCACTATTTTTTAAAGAAAGTTGTAAGGCTGTCTAGTGGTCTGGTCAATACTTGCCTACCTGACTGGTTCAAGAGGCCGGCCAACAATATCTCGCGGCAACCAAGGCCGAAACCGAACCCCAAACCCAAACCGAAGCCGTAAGGAGGAGTGTTCTTTACCCAGACTGCTAGTCCAATTGCCCAATTCCCCCTTCAAATCATCCCATATTTCAACTCTTCTAATCAATTGTATTTCTTTTGATACTTGACATACTCATCTTTCTTTTTACAGTTTCTCCCTCAAACATTGGGCGATGCAATACCAAACCATAATTTGATTCACTCATAACAACAAAAACTCCAAACATATCAATTGAATAAATGACAGGGAGAAAGCGCAATCGGCGAATATAGAAAAGATATGAGAAATCAATAGATCATAAAATAAAATAAAATAAGGAAAACCTAACGAGATCCGAGATTTCAATAAAACCCAAAAAAAATCGAAGCAGTCCCGATAATTCTTAAGGATTCACGAAGAGAGAGGGAGAAGGAGATTACCCGGATTGAAGAATACTGATGGAACTCCGAGGGTTGAAAGAGAAGGAGGGAGAGAGATGGTTTTCGGGTAAACAATACTTCACTGTGGAAAGCCTAAAAGGCAATCAGAGAAGAGAAGCGTAAGTATTAGTCTAAGGTCACGACTCACGAACTCACTATTGCTATATGCACAAGCCCAACAAAGATTGGACTGTTCTTTTGTTGGTCTGTTTTAATTGCTATAATAAGCCCCAACATGTCTATTTCAAAAATAAACAAGGAAATTATTAACCCAAATTCTTTATGTTATTTTTAATTAATTTGATACTATTATGTGTCCGTGTTATAATAAGGTACTAATATTTGTTGAATGAAATTGCAAAAGTTTGATTATTAACATAAAATATAGTTTAAATAAAATACTTTGAACGCTAGATAGTCATGCTGCAATCACGTACAGTAATCCCCTGCACCTAGTTGAAATTCCTCATTATAGCTCAGTATGTTGGTGATGTCTTTATCCATAGTGTTGATCGCAATGTGTGTAATCTTGAGTTGTGCTTGTCTTCCAAAACCATCGCCTTTGCCCAGAGCTTGGATAATACACCTTACCTCAGTCTCTTGAGTCAAGTTTTCACGGAAATGTCCTGATCAACTAACATCCAGCTGATTCTACGCTAAGGCTCTGTTTAGTAGGGCGTAAAACGTTTTCAACTGAAAATAGTTTTCTATGAAAAACTTTTTACGGTGGAAAACTCATTTTAATGGAACTTTTCCGTTGTTTAGTTGCATGGAAAATGATTTTACATTTAAATATTTTCTGTTGTTTGGTTGAATAGAAAAATCAATTACTCTTATTAACTTTTCTAATTGTAGTCTCTTGACATTTTTTAACTTTTTCCGTTATATTTTTTAGTTGTTTGTCATTAACTAAATTTGTTATGCTATGACAAATATTTTTTTTAGAAATTCTACAATATATTTATTTGATCTATTAATAATATATTACATTATACAGAATATCTCCATAAAACCATAAACCCCTAAAATATTTGGTTCAACATTATAAAAAAACCTTAAGCTAATTATAAAGGGGTATTCACAATCAAATAAGCAAATCAACCAAACAGGTAAATATATTCGCAATCAAACAGGTAAACCAATCAATCGATTTTAATGTAATAGTTTATACTTTTACATTTTAAATTCTAACAAAAAGAAAAATTCTACTCTAATTTCAAATAAACTGTTGATTGCCCACATTTCATGAGAAACTTTTACGGTTCAATCGAATCAGGGAGACATCTAGGTTATTTTTTTTATTTTCGACTAAAATGGATAAAATTTATTCAAATTCATGATGTCGTATGATAATTTAATAATCAAGACACGAGATTCAAAAAATCGTACTTAATTGATGATATTCCAAGAAGATAAAAAGAAATTATGTATTTTTATCACAAATTTTAATAGAGAGAAAGTGTGGAGCAGAGAGAGAGGTTACCGAGACGATGAGAAATAAAGAATGCGTGAATACATTTAAGCATGGGCTGGGCCGGCACGCAGGTCAAGCAGGCAAACTTTTGACACAGTACGACATGAGCACGACCATGGCACGACACGACACGACACGCTGCGGATGACAAAAAAAATTTAGGCATTAGCACGCAAGCAGCGCGCCAATTTGGCACGAAGCACGACCCAAAACACACTATTATTTAGTATTATTTAATACTATTATTAGTAGTAATATTATTATTACTACTACAATTAATATTACTATTATTTTTAATATTATTATATTATTATAGTATAATTTATATTATCAATTTTTTTTAATTCTACTATATACTTTATTTTTATTTTTTGTTAGAAAATTAGGCCAGTACAAGGCACGACACGGTACACCAAGAACGTAGGTCATGCTAGGCCATTGGCCGAGTTTTAGGGAAAGGTATCACGACACCACCACAATTAGGCAAGGTACAACACGACAAGAGGTCAGACACGAGCTAACACGGTCCATGACGGGCACAGTACGACACGTGCCCACCTCTATGAATAAGTTGGTAATGCGTGAGTTGTTTGTTAGTTGGTATTTTTTTGGAGTGAATGGATGTAAAATTGTTTTACTCCCAATTTTGAAGAAAAATGTTTTCAATATGATGTAAAATGAATTTACATTATAAGTTTTACATCCTATATTTTACTCGAAACCAAACAATGTAAAATGGAAAAACAGTTTTCAGAAAAAACGTTTTACACCCTATTAAATAGAGGCTTAGCCATGTTTCAGTTAAGAACAAAAAAAAGAGGTTAGTTTTGGTACAACTTTCCGCTTCTCCTACGAGTACATTGTGTCTAGCATCTTCCATATCGAAATCTGAAGACGCCGCTTTCTCAAATTTCTTTTTATTGTGAATTTTTTTTTTTAAAAAAAAAGAGTTTGGCGAAATATTCTAAATTGTTATGCTATAATCTCATAGAAGAATTAGGAAATGAAGTCCATATCGACTTATACTATCCTTGTTCACAGTTTACTTAAAATGTTCGTATGAAAACAAGTGAAGAGAACGTTAGGGTCATAGAGTCATAGCTAAAATACTCACCAGCTCAGCAAAATAGTAATAACTACTTGAGAGCTGTTATTTGTTTTTTCTTGCACAAGTAGTCATAGCTAAAATACTCACCAGCTCACCCATTACAGACCCGACCCGAAAAGAACCCGAAACCAATTGAAACCGACACATAACCGATATAACCTGATTTATAACAATTCGTTACCCGAATTCACTAGATGTGTTAATAATCTGTATATACGTGAATATGACCTAATCTTGACAGACCTATTTTTTTACCTAATATCTAATAACTTTGAAACCAAACATTTTTATTAATTTAATTATTTAATAAGTATATTTATGAAAATAAAAATTTAAAAATATTTACTAAATATTCAAATAAAAGCAAAATCATCGTGTCTATGCCTATGAAAAGTGAGATTAAAGCCTTCCAATTTAGGATTTCATTATTTCATAAATCTCATTAACGTCCTTCTTTTTTCAAAAATGACAATCATTTTCCTACTCTTTAAATAACAATAAATAAAAAAACTAAAATATAGTTTTCATATAATTCCTCTATTTATACCAATGTGAATATATGATCGTTTATATATTAAGTTGCTAAGTATTTACTTATCTCTACATTTGAAAGTTAATCTCTTATTCTTTTAAAGTATCAAATTCTTTCTTAATCATCTATCATCTATATTCGACAACTAAATAGTAATATACATTGGTATAAATAGAGAAATTTTATTACAAGTTCTTATGTATATATATAAACTTAACATCGTTAGTTATAGACTAGTTTGATAGGATAATACACATTCAATGATCTCATAAATATATTGTTTTTAAATGACTTATCGACATCATCATTGTCCAATTTATGAATTAATCATCATCATTGTCCGATTTTATCAAAATCGACCTTAACCCGAAATAAACCGCTATAACTCGTTCAGAAATTGATCTGATTTTACTAAAACCGACCTTGATCCGAACCCAAAATAACCCGCTATAACCCGTTCAGGAACCGCCCCGATTTTACCCGAATCCGAAATAACCCGTTATAGCCCGTTCAGGAATCGACCCGATTGTACTAGAACCGACCTTGACCCGAATCGACCTTGACCTGAACCGAATACAACCCGAACCGAACCCGACTCAAACCCGACCAAGAAAATAACCGATTTAACCCGACCCGATAATGACCCAACTCGATAGGCAAAATTAACCCGATAAGAACCGACCCGTGATGGATCAGCTAGAACCGACCTGTTGACTCGATTTGACACTTTAACTAGCAAGCACCTAAACTCTCATATCATATAGACATCTACGCCGCAGCTTTTTGTCAGAATTCCACATGCATATGAAGTTTTATTCTCTAATCAGAATATCATTCCTGAGCATTGTTATTAAATTACTCCAAACCATAACCGGAGCGCTTGTATGAGTACGTTAGGTGTGCATGACATGCACTCGTTACATTAAGTTTGTGGTTAGGTGCACCCGAGCCAACTCATCCTTCTTATTGTTTCTTTATATGCAACATATGCATGATCCGGAATATGCTATACACTGTGCCGAAAACTCCATCCTAAAGATCGGTAACATTTGGATCACATATTTCACAATTTATTTATTTCATAATCCCTCTCTGACGAAAATTCCAACCCCATCTTACTTACTGCATGTCTGTATTTGATGTAAAGTGCGCCCTTGAATCTTGTCAACTGGAAAATATACCTACCCTACAATGGCCACAAAATTTGGCCGATCAAACGTCAAAACAGATACAGTGATCTTTCTCAAGTGAAAATCATTGAAACACTACCACGCTAGAACATTCATATAAAAACCATATGGACAATATACAAATTTGACATCAACATGCATAGCCCTCCTAATGGAGACACGAAATCATAAACTTGCATGAAAATCAAACATGTTTTCAGTTATTTGGCCTGCTCATGTTAAAACATACAAGAACATGAACTAAACAAAGCTCAACACTAATTGTAGATTAATTACACAACAATATCACTTTGAATGTGTCGTAAGAGCACAGGGATCACGGTATCAGGGGAGCTTAACTGAGGAAGATGACCTTCCGATGACATGACCTCAACAATCGAGTGTCCTCCAAGGTTCTGATGGAGGTACTCAGACACGACAATAGGAACAGCCAAGTCCTTGATGCTCTGAATAATGTGACATGGAACAGTCACATGACATAGCAGGTGCCTTAAGTCGCTCTGAAAAATGGTTTGCGAAACGCAAAGGGCAATGTCAGGCCTCATGTTGAATAAGGTCCGGCTGAACTCTTGGACAGCCACTGAGTCCATGTCCCCGCCCACAGCTAATGGGGCAAAACCCGAGCACCAGGCCTTATAGTTGGACTGCATTGCCCCAAATAGTTGGTCTAGATCTTCTTGCTCAAACCCTCCGTAGTAGTCAACATCGTTCAAGTACCTGGAAAATTATTGGAGATAAGATGAAGAGCGGATTTAGTAAACAGACAATTGTCACTATAATTCTAGGACCCAGCTAAGTTGTGGAGCCTGATTAAAATCTAAACTCTACCAAAATCTTAAGCTTTAGTTTTTAATATTCTCTGTGTATATATTTTTTTCACTTAAGTTGTACATACACGAAACCCTAGCAGTGGGTAAGCTCTCACATTTGCCACAGTTTTCTCTCTTCCCTTTCATTTTCTCTACGATTATCAGTGTGAGTATTCCATTCTTAACATTTATCACTTCGTTCATTCCACTACTAGAGAAGGAGTTGGACCTTTTTGCGACTCATTGGGAGTGAAAATGGAACTCCTAGTCTCCTACCGAGTATAAGGCTTAAACACTAGGAAAAAGTAGGAAATAACAAGAAATGATTCAAAAGCACTTTTCATATTCGTCATTCAGTATATTTTAGGGCACTTGAATGACCAGATTTCATCCTAGAATAAGGACAAATGATCGGGCAATGGTAATCTCGTAAGCTGAGCAAAGCTTTGATTTTGGGAGCCTCGATATTTAATCTTGGAGCTTTATGTGTATTATTGATCTTATATACTATATGATAAACAAACCAACATGATGACATGCATAGGCATCAATTGAGGAAAATTTTCCAAGAAGTCCGATCCGAGATGTTTTTATTCCAAACCAGTCTCCGATTTGAAAAATATAAAAATACACACCTACGCAAAAGTGATATGTTGGACACAAATGAGATTCCATTAACAAGAGAAATATCAACTTATATGAAGGAAATCAACTCAAAGATATATAATATGCTATATGCTCTGAGTATGGGCTGTGGCATAGTACTAAACACTTCCCAAGTGCACCATATGGTCTAATTTAAGGCGGTGCATAGTTGGATGGAAAATATTTATCTAAGCAAAAGAATTCTAGGAACATTTTCGGGTAAAAATGTTTTCACCCAATAAATCATAAAAAAGGGATTCAGATTTCCAACTATATGCATAATCTCAGGCGATCAAACGTCACGTCAAGTAGAAAGTTGAGGTTAGGGTAACTTGAGCACCGAAAGCATCAACGAAAATAGCAGGAGATTGGCATATAACTAACAAGAACAAGCATAAAAACACTGTGGTCTAGCCCATAAAATAGAGTCCCCCACATAGATTCTTCTCCCATCACTTGCCAAAAGAATTATTTCACTTTCTAGCACATAATTCAACAACATCCGAATGCTCCAGACAAGGCTTTCTTTCTTTCTTTCTTTCTTTCTTTCTTGTTTACATAGAAATTGAGAAAAAGTCTAGTGTTTTGTTAAAAAAATAGCCATAAAATTAATCAAAAAGTTAGCTGCTACAAATTTAAGTACATTCGCAATCACAATCAAAGAAGCAAAATCAATTGATGACAATCATAGCTGAGCTATAGATGGACATTTGTAAAGAACACTATAGGCATACACAAAAAGGATCCAATTTCACTTTAATTTCGAAAAATTGACATGAATAATCCAAATTTTTAGCCCATTTTCTCCCAATAATCCAACATTAGAATTAAGACATAATATCCCCTATCAAACAGGATTAATAAAAAGGCACGGGGTAGATGAATCCTACTGCAAGTTTATGTTAATTCGAGACAAATATAGACAGTAGTTGGATTAAATGAGAAGATGGTAAGAAATCCTTACACGTTTTTTTTAATGGTAATAGCATGAAGAAAAAGAAAAAAAGTACGCACCTTGGAGAAGCAGAGATTAGAATGATCTTAGAGAAAAGATCAGGGCGCATAATGGAAGCAATGGCACCAACAATAGCAGAAACAGAGTGACCCACAAAAATACAAGAAGATAACTTGAATTCCTCCAAAATAGCTAGCAAATCATAAGCATAACCTTCCAGAGTAGAGTACCTCTCAAAATCAAAGTAATCAGGATTAGTAGTACCAGCTCCCATATTGTCATACAAAACTACCTTATAATTATCAACTAAATATGGAACCAAATGTTTCCAGACTGATTGGTCTGTCCCAAATCCATGACCTAATACTGTAACTTGCGTACCTGAACCTACTATTTTCACATTATGCGCTTCCTCCACTATTCCCATTTGAGAGAGGTGTACGAAGTGAAAGGAAAATGGAAGACTTCTTTTGAAAAAAAAAAAGTGAAGTTAGAAATGGAAGACTTTAGAAGGGTGGTGACGAGTAGAATTAATAGCCACAGGAGACCAAGGATATTTAGTTTTTGATAAATTTAGGGAGATATTGGGTGCATGTGTTGGACACGGAATTAATGGTGTATGTGAGTGTGTGACTGAGATCAAGGGTCAGAATTTTAGATGGACAGCTCACCACTAGATGTGAGTCAGAGTGTGCAGTTTGAAAGATAGTAAAAGACTAAAGAGATGCTTGGATTAGAGGTAATACATTAGGAGACTAATAAACGCCAAAGTAAGGAAAAACAATGTTAGTGAAAGTGATTTATTAGGTAAATATAGTGTTAGTATTATAATGAAAGAGTAACTAATACCCTCATTTGAAGGTTAATAGATACACACCACATACTTAGTATAGTTATTACCACCATAATGAGGATAATAATCAATCTTTCAATTTCTTCTTCTTCCTCCTCATATAACCACTATAATATTTTCCTTTCTACCTCATCCCTTATCACCACCTCTATTTACCTTTATTTTTCATTAGTTTGACTTTTATCACCCCCTTAATCTATCTCCCTCAATCCAAGCATGACCTAAGTGTGAGAAATCAACGTTTGCGGAATAAATAGAAGAGTTATAGGTGAAATTATGGTGAATTTTGTCATCGCAAACCTACGCTTGAGCTACTCGAAACATAAAATAAATATGAAATTGAATAGCAAAATTCCTAATTCGGTGCATTGTATTTGCAATGTGAAAAATCACCCGAGAATGACCACGAAGAACTGAAACCACAGTAGCCGAGTTGGACAAAATTCTAACCGAAGGGAAGCCTTCCAACATACACCAGTGAAGTGCACCTAGGCAAGCCCATGGCTCCGTATGCGGGGCTGAGGAAGCATAACCCCGAGCAGATGATGAAGACATCAATCCAAAGCTTTGAGGACAAGTTTCCAACTATTTTAGTATTTGTTTATTTTTCTAATTTCTTATTTTAGAAACTTTTCAAAATTCAGTAAGTGCGTTTTTGTAATAAAATGGCATGCTTGCCTAAACATTAGTTAGCTTAGAATAGAAGTTTTGTGGTCTAGGTGGATGGGGCGTCATTGAAATCTTCGGGCAAAGTAGGTATGGGATGGGATGTCGCTTCTTCGATGGGAAGGGGGGTCTAGAAACTTTGCTGATGTAAATCTAGGCATGCAAGTCGAGATTTACACGCTTCAAGTTTCGAACTTCAAGACTTGCAATTTGCAAATCGGGTGGTTTTGCGGTTTTTGTGTTATGCGTGGAATTTGCCGTACTGACTTGTGGGTTTAAGTTAATGGGTTCAAAAGGGTTTGGCTAAACAAGCTTGGATTATCCCCTTATTTATAGAATTATAGTACTAGAATCATAGCTTTCTAAGGATTCTACTTTTACTTAAATTTCTAAAGATAAAAGATTTACAAGATAAGATAAGATAAAGATAAGGAATTCAAGTTGAGCTAGAATTCTATATTTGAAGAATATGATTCCCCTTCAAATCTGATTTCCTCTTCAGCCATTCTCCTTGTAGAGTCCTCCTATGCTTCTTTTAATTCATCTTCTTAGACTTGTCATAGGAACGTACACCTTGACCTTAATCTTGACCATGCTCCACTTTGTTCCATAGACCTGAAGTTTAAGTCTTAACTTAGTCTATTAACATTTACCTTAGGTGCACCACTGAAATCGAACCACAATCAATCTGACCCAAAAAACACCATGTCAAATCCCAAGGCGATCCTTGAGCTATCTCGAGGGATATAAAAAAAACGTAACTTCTCCTCTTTTTGGCTTATGGAGAAACTTGATCCGCAGTGAACTTGTTAATAAGGTCTGAACAAAACATTACATCACATTGCTTAGATTGGAAAACTAAACGATTTCTTCTCACCCATAAACCCTGAATCGTAGCCACAAAAGCTACCAATCGACGATTGCTTGCTCTGTTCATGCTATAAAAGAGTTGGACAAATGTTAAAAGCCAATCATGAAACTACTGACCCACATTGAAATTTGAGTGGATTGCTAAAGGGCCATTTAGACAAACCTGAATTACAAGAGAATAAGATCGAAAAACATGACATAGTGTCTTCACAACTTTGGCCAGATTCACGACATGCTAGATTACCCTCTAGCCCTTTTGTGAAGTCGAGTCACTACCAAAATGGTGGTGGATTGGTGAGACAATTTTGGATATATAGGGAAAAAATTATTGATTAACCAAATATACTAATATAATATCATAGTTAGTCAAATTGATAGGAATACAAATAATTTATTACTAGTACTCTTTATTCAAAAGTCACTTAAGAAAGATTTGCAAATTAACTCTTGAGTTATACTCTACTAAAGACGTGATTTGTACTCCTATAAATGTGCAAATTTGAGTCGAACACTATAGTATCTAAGAGAACAAGTTATGCCAAACACTTGTTCATAGTACAAATTATTGTTGACAACCATGGAATACAACATTTTTTTTAACAAACCAACAATACTTAACATTAGATAATGTCCAATTCCGCAAGCTTTGGAAAACTTTCCGGAAAAGGTACAAAATGTACAACTTCCTGTAAATCATTTGGGCAAGATCTTGCTAAAGATGTGCAACAGTGTTACCCCCTTTCTTAATGTGACTGCAATGGAAAAAAGAAAAACCATTATGCAAGCTAAATAAATGGTCCAAAAACATATAGACATGACTTCTCTTGATATTCATCCTCTGTATAATCCCTAGAGCATAACTCTCCAACCAAATGTGAGTGTAACCAAGACGAATAGCAATATCAACACCATACATTAATGTTGCAGCTTCAGCGACGCTTGGGTGCCACTTTCCCTTAATTCTTTTAGCAGTCATATAAAGAAAATAACCCAAGTAATCTCGAGCCACAACCCCTAAACCAGCATCTGCCTAATTTAAGATAGGTGCATCGACGTTAAGTTTGATTATACCTTGGTGAGGCTTCTTCCATGATACCTTGGGTTTCTGTGTTGAATGAGTAGCATAACTCTTGTAGTCAGCCACGTAAGACACAAAGTGAGCAACCAGGGATTGTGAGTTAACAATAGTGTGCTGATGTAGGATTTTGTTTCTGCTTATCCATGCAGCCCATGTAAGTGTTGCAAATACACTCAGCTCGTCCTTAGTGCATCGACTTGCCAAAATTCTCAGCAACGCAGAGAAATCATCTTGGAGATTATCCAGTATCATCCCCCATATGGGGCTTTGCTCCCAAATCTTCTTTGCTTCACGACATTCAATCACCGTGTGAGGTATGGTTTCAACACTTTCGCGACATATCTGGCATATAGCATCACCACTAGTATGTCTTCTGTACATCTCTTCCCCCAACAACCATTGCCCTAGAGCATGCTCTCCATATAAAGTGTTGGAGCTTCAAAGGGCCTTTTGAATTCTGGAAGGTCTTCCAAAATGCATCTCGTGGGGCTTGATTGACAGGTCTCCTTCCTAGGACACCCATCCATTTTGCTGACTTCACCGAGAAGATTCCATTAGCATTTAGTTTCCAATATAGGGTATCGGGATTTTGCTGATAAAGCAAGGGAACATTGAGAACCTTAATAGCATCTTCTTGCTATAAGAGATCACTCATCTTCTTCCTATCCCATTGTTTGGTCTCTGTATTAATTAGGTTTGCTACCATTAATTCAGCTTCATGTGACACATTAGGCGGTGGGTTAGGAGTTCCACTACCCATTTCATCAAGAATCCATTTGTCCTTCCAGACTTGGATTTTCCTTCCATCACCTAGTCTCCAATGTAAACCTTCAACAAGCAGTGATTTTGCTCTGATCCCCAAATACTTCCCTAAGTGAAACTCGGGTCAAAGTCTCTTCTAGCCTTGAGAAAAATTAGTATGTAAAATATCTAGATTTGAGCACTTGATGTGGTGGATTCTCCTCTCTCGCAAGGAAGATTAAACCCTAGGTTGGGTAGGCTACCCTCTCTTTCAAGGGAGAAGCATGGTTTCGAATACAATATAGATTTACTTTATTTGATTTTTTATCGTATTTTTTAGATTAATTGTTGGTTTTTCGAATTAATTACAAAATTAGGTACTCAATTTTACAAATTTACACCAATTAATTACGCAGTTTTTTTATTTAACCTTTTGAGTACTATAATTAACATTCATGTAATTAACTCACAGTTAATCCAACATTGATAAAAAAAATTAATAAATCACTCCAAAAATAATTGATTTATACATTTGTTACCAAAATAATTTATAAAGAATAAAATCAAATCCATTCGAAGGTTTACAGCTTTCTCGTGAATTTACCTCTAATGCCATTTCATAACAACAGACGTCTATAAATGGAGAATTGCCATTAGGCAATTAGAAAAATCCAAGAACACAAGTGAATGGATTTCTGTCATTTAAGCAATGCATCAAACATTTAGTTCCCTGGCCTAGTCTTTCATAAATAGATGATAGAGCATCAAAATTCGTCATTTCATGATTCTTTTTAGATAGAAAAGGAGGTAATTCTACAATGGCTTAATTCTCCAACTACATGGAATCATGTCACTCATATAGTTAAAAAAAAAACACTAAAAATCCTAGCCGAGATCAGTAACTCCGACCACTACCAACATATATTCAATAACAAACAATAACAATCCCTAATGCCTCTAGCCTCTAGCCTCCCAAACCTCAGCTTCTTATTCACTTAGGAGATTTAAACAGTTCAAAAGAACGAGGGAGAGCGGAGATGAACGGGTGCCAATTTCATAGGAGGTGAAGACTAGGAGCGTGCGGAGGACTGGTGGAATGCCATTTTGTTTGCGGGGAGGTTTTAATAAGCTTTCCATTGCAAGTATAATTAGACTAATAACTAAATCATCTTGGGTCCACTCAACCATAAAAAATTAAAAAAAAAAAAAGGAACTGGAAAATTATAAAACAGAGTCCGTACTTTATACTTAACTCTTACACATCAACAACTCAACATGCCAACTGCTGACAACTATGGAGTAGAAGGAAAATAGTTTTCCCAGTAAAATTATGAGAAAGACCCTATGGAGAATATTGACACTAACCCAAACCCTAATACATTTATAAAAAATTTATATGAAATAATAAAATCCTTGTCCAATAATGTCGTAATTCCAAATTTTTAATTGGTTGAATAACATGGTACACACCCCTGACACCGTAACCTTTACTATTCGGCTAATCTTCAACTCCGTAATATGAACAGCTGATTTGATCAACTCACTTGCAGGAGGTATTTTAATTACTTTATGGATTTGATTAAAATACGTTTTAATGATTGAAAGAGCAAATAAATATTAAACAATAATTAGTCAAAATATAATGATTTAAGATAGATGTTTGAGAGTGTTCAAACTATCGATAAATAAAGCTTATGAGCCACGACATGAGATTATGGAAGATAGTAATTGAGCAAAAGTTATCCACCTTATTAAGCAATTATCAAGAGTGAAGACTCCACCTTGATATATACTAACATGTTCTATTTTGTAGGTGATGGAAGTCATATGTTTTTATACTACATTTTTGTACAAATGCATAATGTTATGTATTGCTATTGCTACTGTTGTGTTTGTTGCTGTATTGCTACTTTTCAGGATGTCCTATACTCATGAACGAGCAAGATAAGGACGAAGTGTTTGCTGTAATTCAAACACCAAAATTCAAACAAGCTTGGCTACTATTTTCATGGGATAAGTCATGATTGAAGTCTTTATGCATTGGCTCCTTGTTTCGTGAAATTGGTTAAGCTAGATAAGGATGTCTACCAAGAGAGTTTGAAGTTATTCAAATTCTAAACAAGTCAAATTATTCAAACAGCAAGACTCAGTCCATTCAAAAAAGCCCCTATATTCGTGGAGTTAGTTTTGCAAATTCTGAAGAAAATTTCAAAGGGTCAACGTCCCTTGAAACAGACCTTAGTAACTGCCCGAGAAACATGGAAACAGTTTCAAAGTAGTCAGTCAAAGGCCTAATCTCCGATTCAAGAGCAACGGTCCCTCTGAAGAATTTGTTTGAAGATTTATCCGTTGCAAAGTGACTCTATAAATAGAGTGAGCTGAAGCTTGAAGAAGAAGAAGCCTCCAATGTGAAATACAACAGTCAAGCTACAATAAATTTTTCTCTTTAGTGCTTACTCTTTATTGTAATTTAGTTTTGAGAGAAAAGAAAAGGAAAATCTCTTGAGTGTGAAAAAGGAAATATCAAAAGAAAAAGAGAGATCTACCTTGAGTAAATCTATAATACTCAAAGGTTCAGAAAAAGAAAGGAGATTTTTATTTTTAGGAATTGAGACGCTAGAGTGTAGCTAGGGAAAGCTACGGTATAGAAGATTGGGTGATAATCTTCGAAGGTGGCTTTAGGTCTCTAAAGGAGGAAATAAAGATCGTTAAATCCTAAGGGTAGGAAACCCTAGGCGGAGACGTAGGCACATTGCCGAACTTCGTAACAAATACTCGTCCCATTTATATTTGCATTTACATATTCGTTGTGCTTTACTTAATTCATACATCTCATAATAGTCTATTCAGGTCAAAATTCTGAAACCCGCTTCAAAGCCCTTAAAACCAGTTTTATTATACTTCTGCCTCTAAAAGTCGTTTCAAAACCTTTGAAAGCCTAAATTCGAAAAACGATCATACTCTATTCACCCCCCACTCTAGAGTATATTGATCCTAACTATCTCCTATTGATTATTCAAAGAGAAATACTTTGATTGACAATGACCTTAGATTCACAAAGCAAATCAGCTTAATCCTCACTAAACAAGAAAATCAGTTAGAAAGGATCTGACAATGAAACTTCACACCGATATCATTTTTTCCCCCATTTGAGGTGTGTGCTTAGCCTTAAAGTTGTGATTTAGAGAGAGATTCACAACTTCAAGTAGCGTTGGCAGAACTCTAGTTAGCTCTTGATCAAATTTCTTCACAGAGAGGGCACTACAAATTTTCTTTTTTTATCATAAAGTTTTGATTTTTGGAATGTTGGGTACAATTAAGCTTTGTTGGATTCATATTGCTAAATGCCAAAACAACTTTGCTAGGATACGCATTTAGTTGACAGGATAATAATCCTTTTCCTATTGACATTGTTTGTGTTCAGAAATAAGTTGGTGTTAAAAATTATTCAAGTTGATTGATATGCTTTGTTACCAGCAATTTCATAAACTAAGATGCTGTGCAGTTGCCTCTTTCTGAAATGTTAATACTTTTTGTTGTATGTCATATGACGAGCAACTATGGTGACTATGAGTGCTTGCTTTAAATTCCAGTACTTCATAAAGCTTATGTGTTGAGAGATGTTACGGTATGTTATGGAGTCGTAAACTGGTTATTTTTCTGTTTCATTATTGCTTAATATAATGCCTGCACTTTCTTGTCGATTGCATTTAGGTCAAAGTTTATCTGACTTGATAATGCATTATCAAAAAAATTTCGTTTCAGCTCACCTTCTCTGTTTTGTTGTTGTCTCAACAGCCTCTCAGGTCAGAGGTCACCCTTTTCTGTGATTACTTAAAGGCTTCTAGAACTGCTTCTGTTTATACTAGGTAGAATGTGCGTTCAGTCAACATGTTTCTACTCTGATAATCAATTAATAATTGAATCCGTTGACCATGGTTTAGTTATTGCTGCAAAAATTTCTAAGTTCCTGTTCCTATATTATGATGCTAAGGCCTAGGAATCATGAATCTGAGTACATATGCTCAGCTTAACAGTCTCTGAAACAGCAATAGATCCAGCACTGTACACATGTATTCTTATGTTCTGTTTTCAAAGTGAATTTTGCTTGTTTTCTGGCCTTATTTTTGCTCCATTAAAATACTCAGTAGTGTCATGTGCATTATCTTTGTACTATGTTTATCGATGTGCAGCTTCTCTCAATAAGCCAAATTTCCAATGGGCAAATGACAATCTATCCTTTTGTAGCAGTGTATCGAGACCAAAAGATTTTGTCAAATTGAAGCATCTCTCGTGTAAACAAATTTGAAGAGATGAATCTTTATTTCCTATAATATTTTTGGTGTTGTTAATTCTTACATCTTATTAGTTTATTGTTATTTGTATTAGTACTCAAATGTATCAAACATGAAATTTTGTGTAAAATCTTGAGGCACTATATTTCATTAAAAAAAAAAAAAAAATTGGCACAATTTTTTCTCCTAATTTTTTTCATCTCATCTTTTTCTAGTAAGATATTGATAATTTACGTGGTGTATAGCATTAATTATTATTAATTAAAGCCAAAATATATCTTAGTGGTCACATTATTGTTCATGGGAAGAACTTTGTTTGCCACAGGCACATATATGGCAACTTCATTCGACCAGCCATAGCTATGCTCGTGGCTACTAAAAAACTTAGTCAAGGGCACACATATGGCTAATTGAATAACTAGCTACAAGGATATCTGTAGCTCAAGTTTAGGGCTATAACCCGGAAGTTATCCGTGGCAACTAGCCTTGGGATTTTGTGCCACAAAGGCCTCAAACCAATTTCCTGTGGCTAACTTGTGCTAATTTTTTTTTTATTTCTAAGCTTTTTTTAAAAAAAAATTGTAAAATTAAGCTACTTTTTAAATTAATTTAAAAAATAAGTCAATTTTGCTTTGGATTAAAATCGTTAGGCAACGATTTGTAATAAGTTGAAATGGGGAATGACAAAAACATGTGCCAAGGAAAATTGTTACCCTGGGCAACGATTTTCATCTGACTGAAATCGTTGATTTTAGATCAGTGAGGGGCAACGATTTTATAATTTTTTTTAATCGTTACCCTATGCAACGATTTCTCTTGGCCCTGCTTTGTCCCATTCCTCTAATCAAGCTTACTACAAATCAATCGTTGCCTGAGGCAACGATTTTTATTTGAGCTTAAATTGGCTTATTTTTTAAATTAGTTTGAAAATTAGCTTATTTTTGCAAAAAAAAGCTTAGAAAAAAAATTCAACTTGTGCCACCGAAAATTAGAGGGTTAGCCACTAGTATTCCCATGGCCCAAGGAGACTTTTATTATAGTGAAGTGAGTTCCTTTAGTATGACTCACTCCCTAACTTGTACAAGTACTAAATTTGTGTTGAATTTCACGTATTATATAATTATAATTCCCCAACTATCATTCGCCTTCTAGATTACACAATGCAAATTGACCTGAATTTGTAAGTTATAACATCAAGCTATACTAGATGGCCACTTTTATATGTAAATTGAACGAGTATTGTCGTAGTCTAAGTCCACAAGCAGGGACTATGCACCCGGGTACACAGTGCTCATTGTGCGCCTGGTGCAAAATGCACGAATTGTACACATAAAACGCAAGAATTAAAACATAAATGCAAGAAATGAACATTACGTTCCAAGGCAATGAACATTGGAAGTTTTAAAGTTTCTTTTCATAAACTAGAATTATTCAGATTTAAAAAGAATACAAAAGTTTTGTACGTATCTTATTCTCAATGCAAAAATAATATAATCCCAAAAGCATTAATGACGCAAATTACGAAGCACTAATGATGACTTCTGCTAGGAAATAATGAATATTATTAATCTCAATGTTCATTACTTGTACACGTAATGTTTATTACGTTACCAGTACATCTATTGTTCATTCCAATGATATATAATATTCATTTTTATAATATATAATATTCATTTTATGAATACATAATGTTCATTGTAAAAATCTTACTGCACGAATGTTCTATGTTCATTTTAATAATACATAATGTTTATTTGAATAATACATAATGTTTATTTTAATAATACATAATGTTTATTTTAATAACTAATGTACATTAATGATACAAACTACGAAGCATTAATGATGACTTCTGCTGGGAAATAATGAATAAAACTTATCCCAATATTCATTGCTTGTATACGTAATGTTCATTACGTAACCCCAAATGCTTTTAACCATCGTTTTATGTGTACAATTCATGCATTTTGCACAAAGTACACAATGAGCACAGTGCACCCGGGTGCATAGTGAGCACAGTGCACCCGGGTGCATAGTGAGCATTGTGTACCCGGGTGCATAGTGAGCACAGTCCACCCGGGTGCATAGTCCTATTTAATTGGTGCAAGTAAAACCCAAGTCTACAACCAGCTATTTCGCTCCATTATTCAATCGAACAATCACCTTAGTAACTAAGATAAAGTATACCATCATACATCAATTCATCAAGGGATACCTCTTCAAATAATAAATAGAGTAATATTATCGACAAATTTAGAGAATATTAACGTTATCACACACATAGGTGATTGTTCGATTGAAATTTTTACGAAGTACGTGATTCAATACAAAATTGTATGAATTACTAAATACCTGGGTTCCTCCTTGCGCTTCCGCAAAATGTAATTGAACTCGAAACCTTTCACTTCCCGTCTCCCGCACACATCTGCTTGGGGGTTCCCCGTGAATGCAGAATTTTGTCTTATCCCAGTTGAAAAAATAAGAATGGAAAGTGGCCTGCTTCTTTAAGTTTGGGCATGAGAATTGTCAAATGGACGTGGATTCGTTGATATTAAGGCCAACTATATTTAAATGGATTCGATTATTCCAACTATTAGAATATCTAATATGTATATTGTGATCTTTTCCTCTTAAGCATCAATATATATATATATATATATATATATATATATATATATATATATATATATATATATATATATATATATATATATATATATATATATATATATATAGAGAGAGAGAGAGAGAGAGAGAGAGAGAGAGAGAGAGAGAGAGAGAGAGAGAGAGAGAGAGAGAGAGAGAGAGAGAGAGAGAGAGAGAGAGAGAGAGAGAGAGAGAGAGAGAGATCTTATTGTTGCAAAGTACATTTAAAATTGTGATCCTATTTTGTTGCAAAGTACCTTGGTTAGCTAACCAATCAGCCGCCCAGTTGCTTTCCCGATAAACATGCTTAACTTGGGTGATCTAGTCTGATGTGTTGATCATTGTTCATCACAGGTGAACTAGGTGTGTGTATTCTCCATTTTCCTGCTTATTACCCAACATCAATTGAACACGAGCCCAGTTATCCAACTGGATTATCAGCCTACTAATGCACAAATCCTTTGCTAAGGCAAGGCCTTTGCTTAATGCCATTAATTCCACTTTGAAGGAGTTAGTTATCCCAAAATTTGTAGTAAGGGATGAAATTAGTTGTCCATCTTGATTCCTTACTATTTCCCATCCTCTTGTTGTCCTAGGTTGCCCTTAGCCGCACCATTGTGTTTAAGACAAACAATTCATCTGGTGGGGGTGACCAATGAACATTTACCATCTCTTTCTTGCTTCCTCCCTGTACTTGTGATCATTGTTTATGAAAGAAAATGTTCTTTGATCAAGTGTAACGATTAAGTATAACATGGACAAATTATGGAGATGACTATAATCGGTTATTTTCGGTGATCATAGTGTTTTGCTAGAAACCGACTATGATTTATGAACTAATTTGATTAGTGCACGACTAATAATGAACTGGTCATATGAGGTCACACATATAAGTATATGATTGGATTAAAGTGCAAAAGAGGTTAAGAAGTTAAAAGGTCATGCTTATGTGAAGTATTGACTAATGGGTTTATTTTGTAACATAATGATGTTACTTATAAATATACAAGGTTATGGGAAAGTATGAACACTACCTTCTTAGCCATATTCTCTCAAAAGCTCATATTCTTTCTCAATTTTCCATCACCAAGAAAAGCAATAAGAAATTGTTCCTTATTTTGTACAAGCATACGTGGGGAGTCAATCATTGCTTGTGGACAAACACTAGATGAGCAACATTTTGTGTTTTAAATATCTCTACATAGATCTGTGAAGTGCTCTAGGCTTTGTGGAAATCACGCTTCAAGGGTATGGAATTCTAATCTTATAATTCGTATTGAAATGTGCATGAGATCATGTTGTAGATGCAAGAAATTGTTTCTTAAAATTCCGCTTTATGTATCTACATTCCTACAGTTTAGAGCCTCGAAGTTTTAGTATTTACGTGCAGTATATACTAAATTATTAGAGTTTATCATTATTATTCTCTAGGTTGTCGCTTCCAAAAATTATCACAAATAACTCATCTGCCAATCAGCAGTTTCAGCACGTATAATTGATCGTAGTACACTTCAACATATATAAACGTGTACTCGTTGGTCTTATTTTGAACTAATACAAAGAAAGTAGAGGCAAAAATAATGATCCCTTGACCCAAACATCAAATTACATAATTCACTCATAAAGATTAGATCCAAAGAAGCAACAGCAGGACAAACACTTTTTATCTTTTTATGCTACTGGCAGTTTGGCATCCTATGGAAGATTTAATGCACATATAGACAGCAAATATGATGATTGTACAAAGCATTTCTCGCCTTTTATACACATTTAAGGTACCATTTTAATGATTGAATCCGACCTCATGCATTCTTCATCATAAAGTCAACTTCTGTGGTGTTCTTTCTACAACACGATACTACTAGTACAAAAAAAAAACAATGTATAATTGCCTCTGCTAAATTCGCCTTTTTGCAATCCACGCCGTTGCTTCATTTTATAATGTGACTTCGCTTTTCCACAGCACTTGCACCACTGTCCTATGTCACGAGAGGCCATTTTCATAGACCACCATAAAGCATCCAAAAAAAAAAACCCCTCCTTCACACTTTAATCATGACACCACCACCACCACCTCTCTAAGGGCACTGTGAGATATTGCCCCGTCCATCAGCACGCCTACTTCCTTTCTTTTTGTCTGTCATCACCAATTCAAATATATTCTCCATTAGCCTATTTTTTGAAAATATGTTTTTACTTGTTAGTCACCGTTATATTTTCTTCTTAAATTTGCATACTTCCAATCATGGTGAAGAGAGAAATAATATATAGACACCTTTTGATTACACAATAAATGGTTACTTTATCTATTGATGTGAAATGGTATATATAGAACTTGGTCAAAAAACAAAACTTTGATGTGTAAAATAAGCTTTGATTACTAAAACCCTGATTAAATTAAGTATAATCAATTAAATAGAATATGATCTTAGTTTTTAATGACTATTTCGAATACAAAAGAGCTTTTTTACTGTTAAACATGAAGTTTTTTCATAGACTCGCCTAGGCCTATCTAAGAAGACTTTATGCTCAAGTAGGTTGGCTTTGATCCATCTTTTGCAAATTGCAACCAAGATTTGCATATATACCTAGCCATTTATATAGACGCCATCATTCTCATCTCAAAATGCATGAGCTCCTGAAATAATTGCCCACCTTTGCGAATGTAGTCATAATTTTCAAATTAAAGACAAAATACACCAAAAAAAAATCGAGTATAAAATAAGTACTACTCCATTGTACATCTCCGACCCTGATTAGTGTGATTACAAAATTAAAAAATAAAAAATAAACATGGTAAAAAAAAAATGGCATGTGTAATGGCCTCGTGGAAGAATCTGATAAATTTCTTGAGCCAGAGTATTCCGTAGAATTAAGAATCATTAAGGACGCTTGCATGGGAAAGATTCTTTAACCATTCAAATGTACGATGATGATGATGTGACGTGACTTTCTTCCCTTGTCGGATTTGGCTGTTTCTCTTCTGCTGCTGCTCTTTGTGCTGTTGCTGTTCGTCTATCAGCTGATGTTTCCTATGAACTACATTCTTGTCTTGATTTGCAGCTGCAGGTGTAATATTTTGGCCGTTTCTAAATTTGTTACTTCCAAAATAACCACTCTTAACACCATTATTTGATCTAGTAGGCATTGGTTCAATTACCCCAAATGCGCATTTGCAACTCTTTAAAATCCCACCATCACTACCACTTTTTATCTCAGAGGATTGATTCTTCCTCTTTTGCATCTCCAACACAAAATCACTAATTCTATGGCCATCAGCAGAGCAAGATTTACGAGCACGGTCTACGTTACTATTTCCGGATTTATGATTACTGCTACTGTTGTTGCCAGGAATTGTGAATTTCTTACCAAAATCATTTGTACGGTGATGGCGTAGCTTGAGATCTTGTAGCTCGATTTCTGGTGTCCTAACCAATCCAAGCTTTAAGACTTCCCACATTTTGGATTTTTGCCCTATGGGAGTAGCATGGGTTGCAAAACGCGAAGCCGTGCCCAAAATTTGGGGTTTTGGGCTCGGGTACGAGTGGAATTGGTTTTGCACAACCTTGGACTTTGACACAAAGGGAACAGTTTTAACACTGATAGCTGTATTGTTAGAACTACAAGTACTACTACCACTAGTACTAGTGGCAGAGTAATGACTTCTAACACTGCTGCTTCTACTACTGCTGCTCCTAGACCCAAACCCTCGGCGGTCTATAGACTCAGACCTCGACACACTCCGCAAACCGGACATCGAGCTGACAGAGTTGCGGTAAGGCAGCATTTGTCCGCCAGAGAAAACCTCATCAGCTACGCACATTTCACCATCCAAAGCGCTCATAGACCCAGCCAGCGAACCGAAATCGAAGTCAAATTCCAAATTCTCAACTTCGTCTTCGTTCTCTTCTTCTTTTGCCTCATCTGGTTTGACTCCAGTAGTGATCGGAAGATCAGAAAGGGACAATGCTTCTTCCAATTCTCGTTCCTCTTCATTACAACAATCAAGGTCTTCCCAACGTTGTTGGGTTCGAAAATTTTCAACCTCTTGGAATGATGACATGTTTCTAATCCAAGAAGTTAGAAAAAGATATTGTGCCTTCCTATAAAAAGAAAGTAGATTGAACAGAAGAGACGTTCTATAGAGAGGATATTACACCTTTAATAAGGAGAATAGAATATTAGAGAACTAGATAAAGGATGGTACAGTGGTACTTAGTAGTGTGACATTCCTTTTGTATAAGAGAACGACGAAAACCAGAGCTAAATGTGCCGGCCACTAACTGAGCCATAATTCAATTCAATATATATATTGGTATAACCTGTGATTTGAAATTGTATGAAAGAACTAAAGCTGGACACGTGGACGAAAGTTATGGGGGACAATTCAGTGATTGTGGTTTACGAGCTAAGGCAATTTATTGGTTGCTAACGGCTGGCTCAAGGTCTACATGTCTTTCACAGTCACAGGAATGATGTTTTCAAGGGCTCAACAAGGAAAACTTAAATGTCGTATTTTTGCTAGCTTCATTGCTCTCCAAAGAGCAAAATAATCTGTACTTGCAGAGTTGCAGGGAGAAGTGAAGAACTCGTATTTATTTTGGCTGATCTGTTTATTTTTTGTGAACCACTAGTTAGATTACATTAGTTCGGGTTGTATTTCTGTATGTTAATTGATGAAATTAACTCACGACTAAAGTTCAAAGTAACCATATCTCATGTGAACGGAGAAACCAAGACTTGGGTTATAACTTGCAACAGTTTGAGTTCAATTGAAATCAAGTGAGCGAATATGAGTACTCGACTACTCGCACTTGTCATAGCTTTAATGCTGTAATAATCTAACCCATGTGATGAATGACGAGGGGGCAGGCTCGTAAATGGGTGAGCCATATGATGATTAAATTCGCATGATCTACATCAAATTTTACCCTTCATATTAACCTTCTATCCTATTAGCTCTCAATAAGCTGACATTGTAAGAGTAATACACACACCATTAATTGTAAAATTGGTGATTATCTAGATTCTAGAATGCTTTTTCGTTAGAAAATACCTCAGTACCCATGAAGTAGATTACATCAATTCGTCATGGTTACATGTAGCTGTCAGAATCTGAGGGAATAAAATGGAAGCTACCAAATTCAATGCTGAACTACAATTGAAGGCATATATAAGAGGACGATATTGCACATAAAAGATAGTAATTGCAATGAATTATTAGTTTGCCCATTAAAGTAGTGATGCGATTGCACAAAGGAAAAAAGAAAATTAAACAACATGACGTGAGAGGAATGGTCCATTATATGGTATTTGTAAATTGTAATTCGTGGTTGGCTGATATTTTGATACAAGCTAAGCTTTCATGGATGGCTTGTGAGTTATGCCATGTGGTTCATCTCGCCTTTTCTTTCTTTTTCTTTTCTTGCTGCACGCCTTTGCCCCCCGGGCGGGGAAAAGAATGTACTATTGCTCCTGTGTCCAATATTCATCCATCTTTTTATTCATATAAATTTGGATCAATTCTTAAAAAAAAAAAAAACAAATTAATTGTCTAGCAAGCTACGGTTATATAATTAGACTTACTTATACATATTCCTCTTTTTTTTTTATCCTATTGTTCTACATTGTTTTTGTATTCTTAGTCGGTTTCTGAAATCAAGGGGTACAATTAGCTATAAATATCAATATGTAAAGCATGAGAATAATCAGATTAATCACAAGTTTTTATTATAAAGCTTTCTTACTATTAGAGCCGCGCGTATGGATTTAGACCATTAATATACTTTAGGCCAACTGAAAAATGAAACTCTATATGTGAAAGGGAGCAAAATATTCTAATTAATCATATATGAATATTTTGAATTAAAAAAAAGGAGGATCTCACATGTAAGGGATTGTCTTAAAACTTTAAAAAGTTTGTAAAATATTACATATGAGTATCTCATACTAATAAATTAATAGAAAAATATTCATTATATAAGGTTAAAGAACTTTTCTCCTTATTATCATATGATTTTAAGGTGAAACTATCTGAAAGTGGATTCTCTTCTAAATACGCCAAACCTTATTACTGTATTTAACAATAAGGACAAGATTTTGGGTTTATGTCAATTGTCAATCACATGTGTGAGAAAAAGGACATCACGTTTCCAAATTGTAAACTCAAACTAAACTTGCTAAAGTTATTTTGTTACAAAATCAAAATTGTCTAGCCATCAATTCATAATAAAAATCATAAATAAACTAAATAAAATGATACTCCGTAATATTAGTTGTTAGAATTTATTGCCATGGGTAAACGGGGAAAAAAAGTCAACCCATTTTATAAATTTTATGAGATTTACTATTAAAACTGATGGCTGATAACAGGAGTTATTGGCTCACTTACAATTTGTTTGCTCCATTGAGGTGAAATTATTTTAATAAGTTTTGGATGAACAAATAAATTCAGACAAGATCCTATAAATGAAAATCAAGGGAATACCGGCATATACAGCATATCTTTAATGGAGTATAAATTATGTTCAACTATAAGTACTTTTTTAAATGAAAGTAACTATAGCATCAAACTCCAAAAATATCTATTTTTCAAATGAAAGTAACTATAGCATCAAACTCCAAAAATATCTATCTCAATCCAAAAATGCAGGAAAAACGCTTATTCAATCCATAAATTGAGCCCAGCTATTTGTGCTAAGTTGCTAACTGCTAGGCTAGGGTGCTTGTTTAGTTTGTAGTTTTTTACTAGGTAAAAGTGAACCTTGGCTAAAACTCGTCCGATAATACTGTACTGGATCAGCTCTACTGCAATGTCAACACACCAGCACAACAGTCAAAATATAACACAGATACGGAGTATTTGCAACGAAAAAAGAGAGCACATCTTGATTCTTGACACACCTAAAACTTGGACATTCATTCAGTAAACGTAGGTTGAAGAACAGCAAATCGTGTACTTTGACGCAAAATAAAGTAAAAACCAACAACTACTACACGGTTCCGATAACGTTCTCGGCCGAATTAGATATACGTAAGAAATGTGACTTTGCATTTTATGGGACAACTTGCTGATTAATAACGTTGGTGGCTGAGCCACCAGGAGCACCACCAGAGGGGGTTGGTGCGTCGGTGCCTCCAGCGCCACGCCCGGGCTTCACTTCCATGTGGCCCTGGGTACCATAGCCTTGTTGCTTGTAGTCTTCCAAGTCTTTGTATTGCACATATGGACTGGTCTCAATAGGCAGCCCCTCTAACTTCTTTGCTTCCTCAGATTGTTTCTTCTCACTACTTTGTTGGTTGCTGCTATCTTTTTCCATCTCTAAGCCTTCTTTACTTCTATTTGTGTTACTTTAATTTCTTTCCTCTTACTTGGGTTTGTTTACTTGTAAACTTTAGGCAAGATGATCGTAGCCTGCTTGTGCTAATAAAGTAATAAGAAGGCTATCCCTCATATTTAATTTCTTTGTTTTTGTTGTGCTGTCGCTTTTACTTTTACGTGTCAAGTGTTTGTGTGAGAGCCCCAGTTCATTGCGCTTAGTCTGGATCTGGTGCTTCCAGCAATTGGTGGTGTTGGATGACAATTCAGTCTGATCATCCGTTTAAAAAAACTCCGACTCCGAATAGGAGATGGATCGAATTCGGATATTGTATTACATCTGAGCCGATTGTGATCCGAGTCCGATTGTTCGATCCGAATGAGTAGTATTAAGTTTTACGTATTATATTTTACTCCAAATCAAACGATGTAAAATGGGAATTCGGATATATATATATATATACATATATATATACATACATATATATATATATACATATATATATATATATATATATATACATATATACATATATATACATATATATATATATATATTGATATTAGCTCTTAAGAGAATCAATAGTACGTCGGGCAGTCGGGTTATATTATAGTATCTTACTATCTCTTCTCTTCTATATTATCACCAACTTTATATATCATGTGAGAACCCTTCCCTTATATGAGATACTTTTAGAATATGAGAACTCATATCTCACCATTGATAAAAAAAATTTGATGGCCCAAATGTTTCAACTTTTTTGTGGCAAAAGTGTAATTTATTAGAACTTTTTTGTACTCTCACTGTCAATGTGCAACACCTTCCCCTAACTTTTCAAAAGTTATGATATACGTACAGTACCTCGTTTTTCGTGATATTGGAAACTTTTCATCTCGCGTGAAGGTGAAAATAAGACAGCTTTTCATTTCCTTACTTTAACCACCGATTTATTCTATTGTTCTAAAAATTAGTACAAATTGTTCCAAACATTCTATTGTTCTAAAATTTAGTACTAATGTTTTAAAACTTCTGTTCTATTATTTTAAACGATTGTTCTAATGTTTTAAACTTCTTCCTATTGCTTTAGATTTCTATTCTAATGTTCTAAACTTTTGTTCTAATGTTCTAAACTTCTATTCTATTGTCATACAGATATGTTCTATCGTTCTAAACTTATGTTTTATTGTTCTAAACTATTGTTCTAATATTTTAAACTTTTGCCTATTATACTATTCTAATGCTCTAAACTTTTGTTCTAATATTCTAAACTTCTGTTCTATTGTTATAAACTATTGTCATAATGCTCTAAACTTTTGTTCTATTGTTCTAAACTTCTTTTCTATTGTTCTATTGCTCTGATCTTTTGTTTTATTGTTATAAACTATTGTTCTAATGTTCTAAACTTCTGCTCTATTATTCTAAACTTTCGTTCTATTGTTCTAAAGTTCTATTGTTCTAAACTATTGTCTTAATGTTTAAAACTTCTATTCTATTATTCTACACTTCTGTTCTATTATTCTAAATGTTTATTCTAGTGTTCAAAACATTAGGATTAGACCTTAGAATAATATTAAACTTTAGAACAACAATATTAGATCTTAGACAATAGAATAAATATTTAGATCATACGTGTCAATTTTTAGAACAATAGAATAGAAGTTTAGAACAATTACATACAAGTTTAGAACAATAGAATGAAAGTTTAGAATATTAGAATAATAGTGTAGAACAATTAAACAAAAGCTTAGAATAATAGAATAATAGTTTAAAAGAATAGAATAGAAGTTTAAAACATTAGAAAAATAGTTTAGAATAATAGAACAATAGTTTAGAACAATAGAACAATAGTTTAGAATAATATAATAGAAGTTTAGAACAACGAAACAGATCTTTAGAACAATAAAACAAAAGTTTAAAACATTATAACAGAAGTTTAAAACAGTAGAACAGACATTTAGAACAATATTACAAAAGTTTAGAACAAATATTTTAGAGAAAAGTACAGCTGAAATGATGTCAGAAAGTAAAAAAATTTCTTGAGTTTTTGCAAAAAGTGGTTTTCTTTCAGCAAAATTTTGAAAATGGGGAAACGTGTGTCACTTTTTTTTTAATTAAAAAGTGTAAGTTTTGTCATTATTTACGCTTTTGCCCTTTTTTCGCTCAACCTCATCTATTGGATTTGGAGATTGTATGGTATAAGATTGATTCTTATTTGATAAAAGGTTCCCATATAAGCGGTTTTCACATATATTTGCTTTAGAGGAAAGGAGCAAAGCTCCGGGGGACACACAAAAAGATCGAACTAATAGTCTTGGGAGAGTTATTCCCCTGATGTCATCTTCCGTAATTACACCCAACTATGGAGGAGCAAAGTTAAAGATTGAAATTCTTTCTAGTTGGTTGACTTCTAACCAATCTATTGCTCCATTTCCTTTCCTAAAAACATGAATGATTTTCGTTTTCCATTCACATATCTCTGCACATATTGATTAAATGAGTACACTCTCCATGTTCATGCACGTTATTTTTGATAGCTCGAATGCAGGCCAAGTTATCAAGTTGAATGCTTAACTTAGAAACGCACAAATCTATAGCTAATGCAAGACCTCTGCTCAGTGCCATGAGCTACGCTTTGAAAGCATATGTGACGCCGAAGTTTGCAAAAAGGGCTGATACTAATTGACCTTCTTGATTTCTTATTAATGCCCCACCTCCTACATCTCCTAGACACCCTTTCGCAGCTCCGTCTGTATTCAAAACAAACCAATCTTCAGGGGGCGGTGTCCATCTAACATTTATCACTGACTTCTTGTTTCCCTTGCTTCCATTCTTTTGACTGCACCCTTCTAAGGCTCTTCGTGTTTCATTCATCTTTACCAGAAGGAATCCTACTTGATTTACTGGTATCTCGAAATCTCTGCCAAACACCGTACCCTACAGTTTCTCCATTTCCATCGCCAGTAAAGAGTTAAACAGAAAAGGGTAGGCCAAGTTCCCTCCATCGTTTGATTCTCATCCTCCAAGTTTCTTTCTAACCAGATTCGATAGTGACCTTGGAAGAAATTGCGTTGTGAGGGCGGTCCTTCCAATTGTGTCCAGACCTTCTTTGCTAGCTCACAGTCCCTAAGGACATGCATCAATGTTTCCTCTTCCTTGTTACAGCAAGGGCATAAGGAACTCTTCACAAGCTTGTGTTTAAGAAGGTTATAGCTATATAAAAGCCCCTCTTAGATTTTTAAGATATGCACATTTCTTTAGCCATGGTTTTTTTAGTTTCACTCTCTCCCTCTATCTTATTTTTTTATTCAAAACTAGTAAATACATGTCAAAGTCACATATATTTAAAATAACGTGGAGATGGGGCTCTTATTCTAAAACTATACTCCCCAAATCCTTAATAAGAGCCCTCCATTAGTTGCAGAAAAAACTAGCTAAACTTCTGAGTTCTAACTACAAACTACTCATGTTCCTCTAAGTATCGTCAACAGAAAAAAAGCAAAAAGAAAACAAAAAAAAAATACATAAGAGTAAGGTAATGCCTAGATGTATACTTTTTGCACGGGTTATTTCTCATAAATTAAAGCGGAGCACTCTTGTATCCAAATGCCTAGTACTCTCTAACAAAATGTACAAATACGATTTTTTTTTTATTAAAAAGATCCAAATATGTACTGATAGCATGCTTTAAAAACTAATGGGGTAGAATAAGATAGATGGATACAAAATGTGAATACCACAAAGTATTTTTTATTTTTTATTTATTTTGACAGGATAGAGTATATTACTTTAAAACCAAGGGAAAAGAAGAAAAAATGGAGGAATATTTACAAAAATCTCAAAGTCTTTGACAAAATTCACACCACTGTACATTGTTACTCCTCATAGTCTTCAAGACCTCAACCAACAAACAAAATATTGATAAGCATTGATCAATTGATATAATGATACTGGTATGTCTGATATATAGTACGGTTTAGTTACTTTTGGAAAAAAGTTGATAAGTATTAAGAGATAGAGTGTGGAGAGCGAAGTGTTCAAGTTATAATTTACTTCGTACGGAGTATAGTATGCTATTGCTATGGAATGGCTCTATACGACACTTTGGACAGACTAATAGCTAGCTACTTAGCTAGTCATGGGCCCTCGTGGGGCTGAAGAAAGATGAGAATGAGTTGAAAGGGCTGGTCAGCTGCCATGTGAAAGTGTAAGACATTTTGGCCCCTCACTATTAAAGTTTGAGATATAATTGAATTGGTGAGATTATCTACTACACTATTAAGGTATATGAGTATGTCTTGTTGTTTTTTGAGTTGGAAAGCAACACATTACACATTAGACTCCGTACTTCCTTTCTTTTAACATTCAGTTTAGGTAAAAAAACACAGAAGTTATAAAGGAAAAATTACTTGATTTTGCCAGGATGTGTGACCGATTAACCTGATTGCTACCTTATGAATAATGTTAGTCTGGTAATTAAAAGCAATTTTACAAATTTTCCTTATCGAGTTTGAAATTGTTAGAATGGGGGTTGTCGAAGCACAGTGAAATAAGATTGGTTGAATCAAAGAAACTCCGCACCGACTAAAACACATTGTCTCAAAGCATATATATATATATATATATATATATATATATATATATATATATATATATATATATATATATATATGGTTGTTTATGGAAAATCATATTATCTGTAGCTCTATGGCTGTTAATGACAATAATCTCAATAGCACATATAACATGATTTGGCCTACATTCATTGGTGTATCACATGATTGATGAGACTAATCCTCCCTAACGTCATGGAGCCCACTAATTAATACACTGTATTTAACTATCACTCATACAAATTTCCCTGGACCATGATATACTTATCACAAATTCAATTTCCATGCAAAAGTGAACAAATAGGACTTCAAGATTGTATTGTAGGATTGTTGTATTTGGACTTTTAAGTAAAAGATAGTAGGATTCAGGATCAAACTATCACCTCCTTACCCAAAATATCCCAGTCAAGCAGATCCCATGATGATAAAAAAGAGCCAAAACTGCCAACCTGTAAATATGAACTCGGAGAACAATTTCTTCCTTTCTCCATATCTTTCAACAAACTTCACTTAATACTAAACTAAAGTACATTATTATTTTGTTTTGTTCTTATCTTGAAGGACAGTGCAAGATCTTCTTCTCCACACGTCAGTGGTACAACAATTAAAACATCTTTTTTTTTTTTTAAGTTAAAATACGGGTTCCATATCTCAAGGAGCTTTGGTAGGTCTCGAATCCAAGACTCGTGCCCGAAATTCGGAGGTAGGACCACCTTTAAACTGAATGTTTCTAAACATTCCTCCCTAGTTATGCAATTTTTATAAGAATTGTCACATATTTTACTGAGATCCAAAACATTCAATTCTCTACCATACTCCCTCTCTTTTAGTGAGCATTGACACAAGTCGAAACACCAAGCATATTTCCCATCATTGTAAGAATGTTTATCATGACCAGCTAAATGCAATCGGGCTGCCAACTACATGCTTACCATCCGACCATTCAAGCCTAGCAAATCTCTTTGTCTCTGAAGGCATTTGTCCAGCTGAAAAAGTTACAGAGTATGATTTCTTCTCGTTTACCTTACTGAAGCTCAGAACTTCTGGCTCCACAGAAATCTTAACCTCTGGTGTCTGCGAAGTAGTAGTAACCTTATACAAGCCAGATGGGCCCACATTGGTTAGGGTACGTGTGTACTTCACCAAGATTGGTCCTCTGCTTGAGCTGTGGGCTGCTTCAGTTGCTGCGGTGGTTTTAAACGAGACTGCAAATGATGGGTAATTAAAATCTGACAAGCTGTATTTCTTACCACTGTCACAGGTGAAATTTCTCCTAGCAACCAAGTTTATTTGTGACGGGGTGTACTTCAGTGCACAAAGGAAACCTATGTAATCGTCAATCGTGAGATCATAAACGAGCCCTGGATTTAGGGCTGATATGGGGTCCACGTGTCCAGCCCCATAATCCAGTGGTGTGGAAGGCTTCCCAGTTGCTACATCCTGCAGCCTCTGCCCGTTTTTATAGGTAACATAAGCTGTAGTCATCAAAGCAGATTTGATGGCTGCAGGGCTCCAATCAGGATGCACTCCCTTCAGAAGCCCTGCAAGGCCGCTCACATGAGGACAAGACATCGATGTGCCTGATATAATGTTAAATTGAACCCGCCTCGTGTCAGACAACATTCCTGTTGGTCCCAAGGCCCCTGACCATCCGGCTAAAATGTTGACTCCTGGCGCAATCATATCAGGCTTTAAGATCTCAGGAGTGATCCCATTCGGTCCCCGTGAACTGAAAGCAGCCACCACAGGGGATGGTTGAACCCCCACTTTCGTACCCTCGAATTGGATGGTGGCAGTTGGGTTCGAGTCTGAAACCACATAGTTCCTTATTGCATCTCCACTCTTCTGTCCCACTGCTGTGGCTGGCAATAAATGTGCATCAGCAACCAACTCCTCCCCATTTGCCTCGGTATTTGCTAAAATCATGCCAAGACCGCCGGCATCTTTGACCACCGCACCCTTCTGGACCCTTGCGTTGACCCCGCGGTCACAAAGGACAATCTTACCTTTCACCTTCTCTGGAATTAATGTGCCAGTCATGCATAGACTGCCACTAGTGACGTTGCTTGCATTTCCTGCAATAGTATCAGAGTTCATACTGTGCCCATAATTTTCAATTCTGTCATTAAAAATTACGATGTCATAAATAATAATATGAATACGAAAAACTAAGCGGCAAATTGCTGACCCATCATTTTTAGTAACTATATGTAGCCTACTAGCCATGCAGGGGTAATGAACAATTGAACATCCAGAGTACCAGATTGCTCATGGTGGTATATAATATTTCTATGATAACCAATTAACCATATAAAGATGAGCATAAACTTTGAATTAATTCTACTAGACAAATACTCCACATTTACTTCAAAACTACAGATTATTTTAAGATAGCAGATCACCTAAATTTCATGCCGTGGAAATCTATACCCGCAATCGTGGAATGTGTGAGGTTTTTTATGTAAAATGTATCAAATTCAATTGGGTTGAGATAATTTATGATTAATACTAATCCAAAATTAATCAACTTGATGAGCTGAGTAAATGGTTGAGCAATTATGGAAAAACAAAATCTCAGTTATGATAATTTAAATGGGTCCTCAAGCACCGTTGAGGCAAATCAAAAATGACTAAATAGAGTTTAAAAAAAAAAGATGAAAATGGTTTTTTTTTTTTACAACAACGAAATTAGGTTTGGAAAATGATATGACACTAAAGAGGAGGGAATGAAAGAGTAGAATTCCCTCTACGATTAAATGCTATAGACTTTTAGTTCAGATATACCAACTTTATTTTTCTTGAATTAAGGTTTAGCTTTGTTGTTGTTGTAATTTAAATGGTTGATTTCTTTTAAGGTTGTTTTGAAATTGTCTTATCCAAGCCAAACCACTAACTACTTTTATTTTTGTTCACATGCAACCTATTAGCTTAGCCATGTACAATACTATCATTGTTTAACTATAACAAGTCTACACTATTATTGTATGGAGCACTAAACATTTTAAAGTATAATAAAGCAGATAAATTCTAGGTGTCAGCAGAAAAATAATGTACCAGCATAGACAATGGGAAGCAGGCCTTGAGGCAAGGCAGCTCCACGGAAGAGCGAAACTCCGGGGTATCTTTTCCCATTACTAAGGCTAGCTGACGCAGGGAAGTCCCGGTCCAGGGTACCGGCTCCTACAGTAGTAATCCACGGTGCGACATTCGACAGGCTAAAGGCAGTTGGCCCTGCATTCCCCGCCGAGGAAGACACCAAGATCCCACGCTCCATCGCCGCAAATGCTCCGATGGCTACGCTATCCCTATAATAATCCGACATTCCTCCTCCCAATGAAAGTGAAAGAACATTCACATTGTCCTCGATTGCCTTGTCAATGGCTTTTAGAATGTCTGAGCTGAAACATCCCCCTGCCCAGCACACCTACAAAACCCATCCCATATTAATTTAGTTACTACTCTGTTTATCACCCCATTGCACTATTCTTTGTCAATTCATATACAAATTCAACCACTAATTCAAAATTAATTAATTTCAGGGACTTAAGGAGTAGGGAATGAGGAGATTGAAAATGACAAATAATATTAACGGACCACTTTAAATATGACAATTAAGCAAATTAATAAGTTAGAAATTTTGTATTCGTACCTTGTACACTGCTACCCTGGCCTTGGGGGCCATTCCTCGGGCTGTCCCAGGAGCGTACCCTAAGAGGCTGGCCCCTTCTACAGGTGATCCAGCGGCAGTACTCGCCGTGTGGGTCCCATGCCCATCGTCATCACGAGGTGACTTAGACTCGTGCGCTTCATCAAAGGATCCAACCACACCCTCGTAACCCTTGGAGAAGTACTGGGCACCGATGAGCTTTCTGTTGCATTTCGACACACTGAAGTTAGTCCCTGTCTGGCACGCGCCACGCCACGTGCTAGGCACCGGTCCCATCCCTTTGTCATCAAAACTCTTACTCTCCGGCCAAACACCCGTGTCCAACACCCCAATGATAACGTCACTCGCCGACTCCGACTCAATAAAAGAGTCCGGAGTTCGGTCAAGTCCGAGGAAAGACGGCGTCCGAGTCGTGTGTAACTCGTACCGAGTCTCGGGCAGAACCGACAATATCCCGGGCAGGGAAGAGAGGGACTCAGCCTCCGCCTCAGTCAAGCGTGTGGCATACCCATTTGCAGCGTTTGTGTACGTGTAAATCATCTCAGCCGTGTCAGACACCTCCCGGAGAGAAGACTCGTACCACAGAAAGTGGTGGTCGAAGGTTGCCGGCATACTCGACTTTTCCATGTGAACAATGTACGTCTTCCTCTCCGGCGCCGACATGGATACGTGGCAGAAGCTCAGTAACAGGAAAACCATCATATTTAGATGAATTATAAGCAACCTCATGTTTTTCCAGTTAAGGTAGAAAAAATTCGCACAAAATTAAGCGGAGCTGAAAGGATTGGGAGAGTGGGGATGAGAATGGAATTGTGATGAAATGAGAAGACAAAAGGAGAGACAAAGCAAGCAAGTGTGGAGCAGACTGCAGTAGCAAGGATTAGCTTTGGTCACGTGTGAACCCTTGTGTAAAATTATAATTATTATTTAATTAAAATTTTGTTGAAATTCTGGAGAAACTGTTTCTAAGTGCGGTGCAAGGCAGAGGGAGCAAGTGTTTCCATGGTTGGTTGTACTAATATTAGGCGGATTACTTTTAATCAAATATTCAAATGATAAGGGAAGGGTGGGATTGTGAGATTATTATGACAAGGAGAGTTGGAATGGGGAAGGTTAACCATCCAAAGAAGGAATTCCCTGAAAAGATTGGTAATACTCTTTCTTATTAAGTCATTTTCTATTTTCTTCAACTGAATTGCTTTGTCATTCTTCACAATTTTAAAGTGAACCGTTTCTTTGGGAGCTTTTGAGGTGTTCGATTTTTTAAATTACAATTTTGTCATCATTTTATGGCAACTTCTTGTAATAGTAGTTTATGGGCTTATTAGTCTACTCAGACTACTTAAACTGTTAAACCCAACCCCCTTATCATGGAATAAGACCAATAAGCTACTAAAAAAAATGGATATTACCATACAAAATTGGAAATAATCTACATAGAGAAAATCATTTTCTACAAGACTGTTTAAATTTACTCCGTATATGGTTATAAAAAGTACTCAAAATTTAATCGAAGAATGTTAATGGTTATATAGACATCAATCATATAAAATACACTATTTTTATTTTGATCTTATTACAAGGTGTAAATTATTTGTGAAAATTATGTACAAACTACAAAGTAACTTCTAAAAGGTACTTATTACCATGGAGAACGTTCACATACATTGTAACTTTGACTTGGCACCTCAACATTTTCGACTCGATAAGTGATTATGTCAGAATGGTGGAGAAATTCCTTCCATCATTTTATGAAAAATTTCAAGCGACAACCTAAAATAACAACTGTATTGTTCTGAGTTTCTAACTCCGAAGGGAATGTAGTTATGCTTTTGTGAATAGTGAGTGCTAATGGCCAATTCATATGTCACGAGCGGAATTTGCCTAAGGGTCCATGCGGATAATAACTTTCTTCAATATAAATACGGAGTCAGTAGAGTAGAATCATTAATTTGATCGAAGATATTTTTCGCATATCACCTGTTTGGACGTATGATGGAGAAATAATCAGTTCCAACTAGAGGTGTTTAAATGGGAGGGTCCCGTTAAGGGCTCTTGATCGGCCCATTTGTAAAAATTGTCTAATTAATAATGGGTCGATTTCTTAAAGGGTCCTATTTTATTGGGCCTTTAGCGGGTCAATAAAAAATGGACCTATGGTTTTCAAAACTTTTAAACACTATTAGGTAATGAATTATTTTCACATATTTACCGATAGTCCACTAACAAAGATTGAAGGTGATACATGTAAACCATCATCCTCTATAGATATAAACTATACTCTTTTCAGACGGCCCGACCCGACTCGGCCCGTTATGTATCTCCTTTGACCCGATCCAGCCGACCTCTTTAGCATCTCATTTGGCCCAACCCAACTTCTTTTGCATGTTACCCATCCCGGCCCTAACCCGACCTAATGCACATGTCTAGTTCCGACTAGGAACAAAACAATATCCATGATAGTGATCTTTCAATGGTCAGCATTCGCTAATTCATACGCAATATTGCGTGATGGTTAGACTTGTTCAAATGGGTGGGGGCCCGTTAAGAGTCCTTAACCGACCCGTTTGTAAAAGGGCCTAATCAATAATGGGTTTAATGAGTCGGTCTCTTAAAGGGTCATGTTTTATTGGATTTTTAATGGGTCAAGTCGGTCAATAATGAGTCTATAATTTCCAAAACTTTTAAATACTATCAGGTAACAAATTATTTTCACTTACTTGTCGATAATCTACTACTAAAGATTGAGGGTGGTACACGTAAACTATCCCCCTCTATAGATAAAAACTATTCACTCTTTAGATAAAAACTAGGGATGGCAATTCAATCCGAATCCGAACCGAGTCCGATTCGATCCGATCTGAAGGAAAAAGTCCGATCCAAACCCGTTTAAAAAAACTCCAACTCCGAATCCGATAAAAAAACTCTGACTCCGAATAGGAGATGGATCGGATTCGGATATTGTATTACATCCGACCCGATTGTGATCCGAGTTCGATTGTCCGATCCGAATGAGTAATATTAAGGATAGTATTAAAAAAAGACCAAATATAATAACCCAAAATAAAATAAATAAATAAACCATGAAATTTGCTTGTATTGTATAAATTTTTTTAATTTACTATATATGTTATAAAGGAATTATAGTATTAGTAATAAAATTAACAAAAAAATAGGAAAGAAAATATTAATTTTTGGATCGAATTCGAAGGTCCGACGGATCGGATTCGGAGGTCCGATGGATCAGATTCAATTCGGAGGTCCGACGGATTCGGAGTCGGAGTATGTGGATTCGGATCCAAAATTAAAGTCCACAAACTTGTTGGATCGGTTTCGGATTTTGTTGGATCCGCTCCGACTTCGATCCATTCCCATTCCTACTTTTGGCCCGACCGACCCGACCCGATCCGTTTTGCTTGTGACCCATCTCGGCCTTGACCCGACCCAATGCACAGATCTAGTGATGATTGATGCCGAATAGTTGATCGCAACATCCAAATAGAGCTGGGATCTCCTTGTCCTTAGTTTAAGTTTACGGGTTTTGTTTCATTAGCTAGTATTTCATGTTTAACTAATTCATTTTGCCTTAATTCTTATTGTCTCACTTGCCAATAGCGTCGTAAACTCGTAATTGTCTAAATGAAAAACGGAGCACTTCCTTAGGTTAGTGGTACCTCAAAGGTATTCAAGGTTTTTTCTTCATTCACCAAAGTGATTAGAGGGGAAGTTAATGTAAATTCAACTGATAAACCCGACACCATTAAGGCAATAATCCTAAGTTTGGGGTATTTATTAATATCAATCTAAAGTTTAATTATTTTTTTTTTATTAATCTCAAAATTGAAGTTGTCTTCTCATCTTGATTCCAATGACCTACAACCTTTTTATGGGTAATTTTTTCTTATCTTTTTATTTTTAGTTTTAACATATATCCTTCTTATCCATTGAAAAGTGTAATGTATCCGAGTGAACCTCCATGAGCCTATAACTTATTCTGTTCGTTGAAAAATCTCGACTCTACTCTTGTAAGTGACCCAAAATCTCAATCCTAAAAAAAATTCGTTTAGTGAAGAGTTGAGCTTTAATTTAATGAATTCACAACTTATATTAAAATCTACAATAATTCTTATTTGGTTTATCATGTAGTACTAAAAAACAAACCCTAACAAATAACTTCAAAGTTTATCTACTTGAATACACGAAAATTCCCTAATTTTGTATTGTAACAAACAACAACAAAAAAAAATTTAATTGAGGTTGTTGCATTGACGGTAACAAATAACAAAGTCAATAAAATTCACTGATTTATTTCCGGTGAGTAAATGGAAGCAATTAGTGCTTTACCGTTATTGTAAATAATGAACATCTATCTTATTTTTCATGGTAATTGTGCTTTATTTAAATTTTGTAAACAATAATTTTGCTCATTTTCTTTAGGTCATTGTGTTGTATTTATATGTATTAACCCATTTTTTTTTTTTTTGCATATTATGAAAAAATAATAGATTACAATAGTGGATTTGGTGGGATATTATTTCGATTTCAATTATGAATCCCATTTTTTTCAAATCCATTGTGCTTGACCCATTGTTATTTTTTGTATAGATTTTTATTTTTATTTTTATTGTACATGGCAAATTGAGATCTCTTTTCCTTATCCCATTGATTTTTTTATGTATAACCTTTTTTTACCGTACATGACAATATAGGATAGGATTATAAAAGTGAAAAGTAAGTATTTCAATATTAGTAATCAAAACCATATTTCAATACACATATCAAATTTCATATTTTAGAACTTTAAAACTTCAACTTCCCGCAAAAATTCCATCACTGGAAACATTAAAAAAAATGTGAAAATATGTAACGCAATTCATATCAATCCAAGTCACACGAAACGGTGGCTCGGTTCCAGCGCCGAGTCGACTCCTTTCGAGATTTCCGTCACCCGAGAAAGCTTATGAGGTCCTCGGATTTCCGGAGAATAGCCGTTTGAAGAAATCAAGGCTCAGGAATCTGGTGAAAGAAACGCACCCTGGCCTCGTTTCTTCCTCTGATTCTAACGCTGCCTATTCGAAACGTTTCTTCCTGATTCTCGCCGCTTGTGAGGTAAACTTTCATGACGCATGTCACTATTTTATTTTAACGCTGCGTTACTCGTAAAATTATGCTGAATTGGTGTTAATTTTGAAATATCGATAAGATAAACGTGAGGAATTGATGTTTAAAAGTGGTTTTAAATGCAAAATTATCCAATGCTTAGTGAAATAGGAGTATAGCCTTATATATTGGTGTTGAAATTAGTTCTTGATGTATTTGCAATGTGGCCCCAATATGTATTGCTTAAAAGAGTAAATGAAATTAGAAAGGGTTGAAGGAGTGAGTTAGATTATGATGGAGCTGAGTGCAAGTCCTTTAGTTTGGAGGATGTAATAATATAAATTAATTAACCGCGTATCGGATTCGAAGTTTGTAGTGGAGTGACAAAGCAGGTTTTCAGTCAAGATGTTTGTTAAATTTTGTAACCTCCAAGCATCATGCCTTTTAACTTTGGCAACTCCGTGAACTTTGTATAATTTTATGAAGCTCTTAATCGTGTGGCTTCAACATATGGAGTATCCTCTACAATCTTTATTGCTATATGATTGAACCATCATTCTGCTGGGATAAGCCTTACCAGTCAACCAGTCAACAAAATAATCTGACTATCATCAATAGTTTCCTAAACTATACCAGAGATATATGTATATCATTAATCGAATTATATTCATCATATAGCACTATGCATATGGTTTCTATATGATTAAGAATTAATGAGGATCTCTTCACCTTTGTTCCGTGTACTCTTAAATAAAGAGGTTCATGGATTGTGTCATCATTTTTTACTCGAAGATTAACCCTGATCGGTGTACATGTGTGGTTGTACGAATGTTTGTGGAAGCTGATTTAGTCATGCACTCATGCTTCCAGATTCATCTTTGAATTTTCTAGCACAAGAAATATTGGATTGTTGTTCTATATTATAGCTAACTTCGAATTCATTGCCTGATATGTATTCTTGTTCTATTGCTTGTAAGTTTATTGGATCTTTACCTTGCATGATCAATAATGTTGTCGAAGTAATGGCATTCTTGCCTGCACTGTGTGAACTTTGGTAACTAAAGGTGATTTTTTTTAGGTGAAACACATGCACTGGTTTCAGTTGCGAGATGAATTTTCTAATTGCGAGTGTAGATGCACCAGGGCTTGGTTGCCACCCAGCAAGCAAGTTTCTTCCTCTATTAGGTCATGGATGAAGAAAATTCTAAACTTTGTGATTGTTTTACTTCCTGGAGTATCTCACTCTCTATAATTGGGGGGTGTCAGTGACAATAGAGCTACAGTCCCCCTTAAATTGGTGAATGTTCAAGGTATGAATAGATTTCCTCTACTCATCTTAAGAATATGAAGATTGTTATCGGATAAGACATTTACCGAAACAGAAATAGATTTGTAACTTCTATTGTGTGAGCGACTGAGCGTAACAACTTCCACTGCAAAACCGATCCCCCATAAGGTCTAAGTCCCTAGTAACCACTGGTAGCTCTTTCTAAAACATGCAACAAGACATATTTATTCTATACTTTCCTAAGGACTTGGTTATACTGAGTTATCAGTCATCATTTGGAAGCAGCATGTGCTTTCAATTATCATATAGTTGTTGAAATCTTATGTCTTTTCCTTGCATGTTTTGGCTGTTTGATATTGGTGGTTGGTATGTGGATATGTATGGCTGGATAGGAAGAGCAAGACTGTTCCATCACAAAGATATTAGGATTTTTTTATAGCTCATCAAGAATGGATTGAGCTTAGTAGAACTTTAGAGTTGGGTATGGCCCATAATTTCAAGTAAATATTATGGCCATAGTCAACAATTCCCACAAGTCTAGTGGGTTTGCTCTCCATCGTTCCATATTTCTCAGGGAGGGCTTTCAGAAATATGGAGTGCTGGCGTTTGTTTCCACTGGATGCCCTTGGAGAAGGTATGATTTGTTTCACTTTGTAGAACAACCGATCCATTATCCAATAGTACTCACATTACCACAGTCAACAATTCCCTAGACTAGGCTCAAGCCTAGTGGGTTTGCTCTCCACGGTTCCATATTCCTCAGAGAGGTATGTCAGAAATATGTGGTTCTGGGGTATGATTCTGTTGCATTCCCTTGGAGGAGTGCACCTCATGCTAGTTGACCAAATGGTCTTTGGTCATTTTCCACGTTAGATGGTTACTCTTTAACTTTGTTCTGTCTTGCTTTCTTCTGTTTGGGGAGGGGGTTTTATGTAATCATCATGAAAGTTGATATTAAAAACTTTTGTGGTCTGTTACCCCTTCCAGCCTGTATTATGTTCAGAGATATATTCTTCAATTCTTTTGTATATTAGATCCTTTAATCCTGCTCAGGTGCTGTACGTACCTTCATTGCACACATAACATGACACTCCTTTATAATCTTTTGGAGATAGTGAAACAAACTCTTGATTTAGTGCATCAATCTCATAACAATATTCACCATTAATAACCTAAAATTAACAAATGCAGTATAGTCCTGTATCCTATCTTAGTAGATCCTCCCATTTGCAATATTGCCCACCCGCTAATGCTCTGTAATACCTGTCTCTGCAGTAAACTGGCCTCCCGTCAGCTGCCTTTGCGGCAGCTGCTGCTAGGTCATCATCTTCTATGACCTCCGCTGGCAACCTCAACAGTTCATCCTTTCTGGAAGATAAAAGTTTCAAGTAAAAAGTAAGACTGAGGACTTACTTGTATAAATATGATTATAGAATTTAAAAGTATTTTTAGAATTTTATGTACCTTATATTAAACTTTGAATCGACATTTGCAGTTGGAACATCAGAAGAGATGTCTTTTGTTGTGAAAGAAGTCTGAAAATAATTCTGTACTGGTGTGGCAAAGATGAATAGCAGAACTCCTGACACAAGCAGTGCCCCGGTTCCAACCAGTGTTTGCTTCAACATTTTGATTACTGGTTTCACCTATAGGTACCACATAACTTTTTAGTTCCTTGGCGTGTAATATGCTAAAGAGCTTCATCTTTTTTTAATTCTAATGCTTTTGGCAAGACACCTTTGAATATCTTTTTTTTTTTTATTATTATTGTGCTGAGCTCCCTGATTATTTGTTTTGAAGAGTACTTTTCAGCATGCAAATTAAGAATGGAATGCATTTGTTACCTTGTAAGACCCCAGAAGCCTGTCACGAGCTAAAACCTGAATGACAAATATATGTCATAAGCATGACATATAACAAAAGACATTTCTAAGACCTTTCAATCCAAGTTGCAGAAGTGAATTAATTCTGACCTCTGGTGGCTTCACCCACATTTGTCCGTCATACCATCCACTCTCTTCATAGGGTACCACTGCTGATAAAAGCCTATCACCTACATAGCTCCATCCCTACAATTTGCAAGCCAGCTTCTATTTGAAAATATAGAATTTTATATGCAAGTGCAAAATGAAGTGCACTGTATTATATGATTGAATGCATGATTGTTGCTTATTTAGTCTAGTTCTGAACTCGAATCAGTCTCGAAAGGTAACGAAGAAATACCAGATAGATCCTCAGGACAATCAGCGACACTAGAAATAGAGTTCCTGTTCCTGAAGATAATAAAAATCTCAGAGGTTCCTGCAGCAGGGTGAAGTAACAAATGAGTAATCTTGGACTACCGGATAATATTGAGCAAAACCATGCTAGACGTTGAGCAATTTTATGACTTGTTTAGGCTAACACTTATTCAAGAAGCGGGATTCCCATTTATTGACTTTTCGAAGTGGGGCAAACACAACCCAAATAGACTATTTGTTGACAAGGAGGACGAAGAAGAGTAGTTGCTTGGGTTCTAGGTTGATTACAGGGGAGAGTATAGTTACTCAACATAGAATTCTGGTCCTGGATTTTCGTATAAAATCAAATTTTTAGAGGACTTGGTAATTAAGGGAGAAGAAGATTAGATGGTGGAGTTTAAAGGATGCTAACATAGTGGTGTGGTAGAAAATTTAGTTAAAGAAGCCAATGTATTTTAGAGGAGGCCTGACTCTACTTAGCTAAAGATGAAGGCATGTATTTGTAAGGTAACAAAAGAAGGTACTTAAAGAGTCATGGTGCACAAGGCTTGACTATTGGTAGATATAGGGAAGCTAAAGTTAAGGCATGAGAAGTCATCCGAGAGACAAATGACAAGGTGTATAAGGATGTCTACAATAAATTAATTCTAAAAAAGGAGAAATGAGATATATAGGATAGTCAAGAGGAGACAAATGTTTGCCCAAATTTTTTGTATATTTTAAGTGTGGGAAGAATAAATGTCAAAGTATTCTTGTCCAAAATGATGAGGTAAGAAGCAGATGGAGGGAGTACTTTGACGAGTTGTGCAATGAAAGCCAATGAGATGTATATAGGACACCACTATTGATAAGGAGGATACAAAAAATGGAAGTGGAAGAGGCATTGAAGATGATGAAATCAACAAAGGTTGTAGGGCTAGTTGGTATCCTTATCGAGATTTGGAGATACCTAAGCAAAATTGGTATTGAGTGGTCAATTGACCTTTTTAACAAGATTTTGAGGACAAGTAAGATGTCATAAAATTAGAGGAGAAGTCCCTTGGTGCCTATTTATAAGAACAAAGGATATGTTTAAAAGTATTCAAATTGCCGGGGAATAAAGCATATGAGTCACGTCATGAAATTATTGGAGAGAGTGATTGAGCAAAAATCAAGGAATTGTGCTAGGATTTTGGAAAGTCTGTTTGGATTTATGTGAGTTTAATCTACCACAAAGCGGTCTACCTTATTAGGTAAAACATGGAGCATTATTGTGCAAGGAAGAAAGATTAATATATGGTGTTTATTAATCTAGAGAAGGTATATGATTAAGTACAAAGAGAAGTACTTAGGTGTACAATGACTAAGAAAGTCATACCATGTAAGTACATCAAGGGTCTGTTTTTAGGATATGTACCTAGAGGTTGACCTAGTTAAGGATATATATCAAGAGGTTATAACAATTGTTAGAAGTTGTAGAAGACCGACAAAGGACTTCCCTATTACAAATAGGTTACACTAAGGATATGCCCTAAGTTCCTTTTCGCGACTATCCAAGATGAAGTAACAAGTTCACTGCAAGATGAGATGATATACCTGGTATTTTTACTTTTTATGGATGACATTATTTTGGTGGTGAGACTAATCAGAGGGTAAATGCAATGTTAGAGCAATGAAGACAAATGTTGGAATTAAGAGGTTTTAGAGTTAGTAGGAGTAAAATACTCTATAATATATAGAGTATTATTTTAGCATTAGGAGGTGGGACATTTTTTGTGTATGATCACGAGAGATAGATTCTTGGTTCATATAGCTAACCCTATCTTTTTGGGATTCAGGCTTGTCTTTGTTGTTTTTGTTGTATTGATACCGTAAAATTGAGTTATACAATCCTTTTGCAAAAGCATTTTTTAATGTCTTGATCACAAAGATGAGCGCTGAATGAAAATTGAGTGTGAAATCACTCATTGCTTGTGCTCTATGGTTTTTGTTTGAATCTATAAGAGGCCAAAATACTCCTAGATGTTGGGAAAAATAATATTCAAGTTCAAGCAGCATTTTTGGTTTTGTTGCTTGTAATGGTTAATTATGAGCTATTCAACTTCCTTTCTTCATTACTATATTTCCATGGGTTTAGGCTAGAGCACACCTTTGAAGGATTGAAGCTAGCAGCTGCAACTGGCATCCCTAGAATTGTAAAAGAAGTTAACCACAGGCCTCCAAGCCGCTGGAAAAAGGAAGGTGGACCCAACTCAGCCCATGAATACAAGGTTGCTTCCTTCAAAGATGAATACTCATTGACCTGTATGACAAACATTAGTGCACATGAGAACATAGTGCGTACACCTTTATATACTTGCATATTTTGGAATTGATTGATCCCAACACCTCTTATTAATATTCAGCAAAGGTGGAGATCGCAGGTGGTTTAATGCACCTTCCCCGCGGATCAGAAATCAAAATAAAGTTGTTGAACCTACTGAGACTAATGGGTTAAAAACTTGAATCAATTATGTGTGTCTTACTCCGTATTTACATTTTTCATTTATGCAAAATCGGAGGGTTTGATTCTGATGTTGAGTCAGCTGGTTTTTGGTGACAAATGATGTGAATGCTAATTAGGTTCTTATTGATTTCAGGTATTGAAGAGACAGGAAACACTCTCAAAACTACCATAAGTGTTAAAGCTTATAGGGGCATACATACCGGTCGCTGTTCAAATGGAACCTCGATCTCCAAGCCCGGGTCCCAGCTCTGACTGGGTAACCCTTTTGTACCTTCATTTGGTTCCTCTCTTAGAGCTTTCACAGAAATATTTCGCAAGATTCTCCGCTCGTTATGATTCTGACTCAGCCATGATCCATGTGTAATACCCAATTTGATTTGTTTGCATCCAGCAATAGGTGTGCAATAAACATGAAGCCTAAGCATTTGTTTCAAGAATGGCGGCTTTTCCCTTGCATACAATCCCTTTGTTACCAACTTTTGGTTTTATTTGGAGGAATAGAAGGAACCTTGTGTTAAGTAATCGTTTGGATTAGATATAGCAACTCTGCTATATGCTAAAGACCATGTATTATTTACGTGGAGGAGAACCATCGTCATTTATATATGGGGAAAGAAAAAAGATTTTGTTAACATGGACCCACAACTTGGCCTGGTTTGAAAGCAGGACTATCGATAAAGCCTGCCGCTTCATGAGGTGGTCCTTGAAAATTGGAAGTATATACTCTGATGTCCCACCATTGCTGGTGAATTATCCTAATTCTCTTGGGACGTTTGTGGTTTATGTTAGTTTTCTTCCTGTATAAAATTTGTTTCAAGGCAGGAGCACAAGTAAAGAGGTTAAGAGAGTAAGCATGCAACGTGGTAAACGCTTCTTTACACGCTTCTTTTTGGGTCTTTCTCACTGATTCCATGTGCAAGCTTGAGTCAATTGTTATCTGAAACTCTTGAAATGGTCACTACTTTAATGACCGTGTAGCTTGTAGAAAGTGTTATTGAGCTTTCAACTAGTTATGGCCACGAGGCCGGTCCGGGCCAGACATCAGGCCGGGCTAGGAGGGGAAGGACTGGGACCGGACTGGTCTAGGGGGTGGGTCGGTCCGGGCTGGGGTTGGGGTCGGGAAATGGGATTTGTATTGAATTGAAAATCGAATCGAATCGAATCACAAAGGTAATTCTTTTTTGTGAATAATTCTCTCTTCTCTTATCTTAATTTTTTTTATTTAATATTAATAAACACGTGTCAAGCCTATATGTATTTAGGATGACACGAATATAACTCTTTTTTGGGAATAATTCTCTCTAAACTCATTGCGTAAGAACCAACAGCTACTTCTAAGATCCCCACTACTTATGACCTAAGTTATATATCTTCAAGGACTTCGACCATCTGAATAAGGTCTTTATTTGGTCTTTCTGAATATGGTCTTCGAAAGAGTAAGAAAGCATGAAAAAGACAATTGGGAAGGCAGATCAATAATTATCTTAAGCAACGATTTAACTAGCATTTCTTCTGCCGTTTCTCCACATTCACGCATGAATTCATGCATCACTTGTTCGTCATATTACCTCCTATAAGGCTATAACGTTGTAGTATGAGCATAAATTAGTACACTTTCCATCTACTTAAAGGAGATGGGTGGCCTGGTAAAAAAATTCCCATATTGTTTAACTTATAAGATCTACCTGTGAAGTTTGTGCTCTCCGATCAGCCTTCTTTTTTCTAAAATAATTTGGGATATAATGAGGCTGTTGAATGCCTAATCAGGCGCACGTGTACAAGATCCACAACGACTATACTAAGCCTTCCTTTGATTCTGTTTTAAAAGTTATGGATAAGCCCCAAGTTTTCTCCACCACCTTAGTATTCCCAACTAACAATAAACTGAAATTGAACTTGACATTCACTTTCTAGTGTCTATATTAAATTCATGAAAGTCGGCTGTGCAAATATATAATTCATGGAAGTCATGGATCATCACTCTGTCTTTAACTCGTAAAGTAGTATACTTAAGTAGTTGCGACTTGCAAGTGTTGGTCTGTCCAATTGCTTTCAAACTTTCTTAGTGGGTGCGCAGTTGCGCTTCTTTTTGAATTGGATGGCCACATCGGTCAAGCGTAAGTAGCTGCAAAGCCATTGGTCTTTTGTTGATAATGATGTATTGGACTTGCACAATTTTATTAGTTAATCCTATAGTAATTAGTAATCTCACTTTATTCTGAGGCAGGAATACTTTTTCTTTTTATTTGAGTCATTACATAATATACTACGTAGACAAAGTTGTACCAAGTTTTTTTCAAAAGTTTGACAATTTTTTGAACAAAAGGATATTAAGGTATAGTTTGGATAATTTGGGTCAACAGACACCACTAGTACTTGCATAGAAAGAGGCCGGGAGGAAGATGATTGACTAGATTCGTCAATCATTGAATTGATGAACTGTGAATTGAGTAGCACTACAGTGCCCTGGACCCTTATTGATGGTCATCAAGTATTCAAGTTGGGTAGGCAGTGGAGCTGGACTTATTATCATCACTATGGAAGGGATCCGAAAAAGTTCAAATATGGAATATAGATAGGAAGCCAATTGAAAAGAAAAGTAGATAACTAGGGGAAGTGTGTGATAAGCGTGTCGCGCACCTAATAAAAATAAAAACCTAACTAATCATCTTAACTATGTAGTAGGATAAGTCATGGTCGATTCCATAGAGAAACGACGGTCCAACTAATCAACTTTAAAACTGATAAAACTAGACGAGTAAGAGAAGAGAGTGATTATACTATTATTAACTAATAAAAATACGAACTAAAGATATCTAAGACTAGGTATTTTTGCTAGTAAGAACTAATGCAATAACAATTCCTTATTTCCTTATTCAATTACTAAACAATTCATAGGATAGATACGCCCTAATCAATGCCTATGATTTCTTTCGATCAATCAATGACTTCTTCAACAATGAAATCATACCTATTTTCATGGACTTATGCAATTCAAAGACCTTAAGCATAGCATCTTAACATCCTAACAAATTCCATCAATACTTTTGTAGTGATTTCTTTATTAAATTAGGATTCTAAATTCGATTAAGGATCAACTTTTGTTGCAACCTAATCACATTCAACAAATACTATTTCTAGACATTCATTGAAAATAAAGCCAACCCTAAAATAAATGAATTGTAAACTGATCAAAAACAGAATTTGGGAATTAATAGTACATCAATCCATGCTAAGGTTCAACATAACCCTAGATTATGAAACTATTTAAACATAATAATTAAATAAACAAAATAATGAATAAGAGAAGACACAATAACAATAATAATAAAATATTAGAGAAGATAAAGAAATACTTTAGATTGATAAAAAATATCAATCACCAAAGCTTTTTTTTCCATAGTTGTAAAAGAGAAAACTCTAAACCAAAGTGAAAACCATGAAAAACTCAAACTCAAACTAGAAAAGTAAAAGTCTCCCCCTAAAGCCAGGCAAAGTGGAGTGAAAAATATCATGGCCAAAAAGAAGTCCAAGTCCCCTAAATCACTAAACCTAAATATAGCTTTATAACTAGGTTTTTGGGCTTCAAAAATAATTCTTCTCTAGTGGCCGCCAAGGTGTTGCGACGAGGAGTGAAGGACCGCCATCGAGGTGCGGTGTTTGCTGCGAGATAATTATCATATGAGTGTAGATTTCATTTGTCGTGCCTGACTTTAAAATCGATGACTTGCCACTAACCACGGTGCAATATGTCTTCAAATGTCCCGAAGCAAGGCTACTAAACGACACGTAAACTCCGAACATGAGTTGAACGACAAGCTTACGATATTAAGAGAGCTCTTATTACGTTAAAATCCTACAAAATAAAGTAAAGAATACTCGAGAAGAGCAATATCGAAATATACGAAATAAAAGTTCATAAAGGAGAAAAATATGAAGGATAGGTGATAAAAAGAGACCATCTAAGGCATTAAAACCAATAATAAAATTGTGTTATCAGTGTGATTTGTAATTAGAGAAAGTGAGACGAGTATAATCAGATATAATTCAAGGTGATGACTTTAAAAATTTAATTAAAGATACTGAGAAGGATGCATAAGCTAATAATCCCTCTATAGTTTCATGTTTTTAGTATTTTTAATCAAATTTTCAAAGTAATCATCTTGAATTATATCATAATCGTTAGCAAATTTTGATATTTGATGCACATTTTTTTAACCATTAATATTTCTAATTAAATAAGTAAAAGTTTTACAAAATTTCATATATTATAAATATATATTATGACAAATAAAATCCTACATGATTATATTTATTTAAGGATAATTTACCAGAAAAAAATTAAAGTCAAATTTATAAATAGCGTAAAAATCAAAATGTTACCCAAAAAAACGCAAAAACTGTATAAATTTTGTAATTAAAAAAATAGAGCAATTGACGCAGCACCGGCTTTACCGCCTTCAGACAGTAGACACTTGTATTAAATGAGAAATCAAAATGAAAATCCGAATCCAAAAACTCCCAAAAAATTATACAAAGAATGAGAGAAGCTCCTTTTAAATCACACCAGTAGCAACCGATGTTACCGCGTTCTCTTCTTGGCTTTTGTAATCCATTTTTTCTCTCTTATATTTCCGATTTATTAACTTAATAATAATAATAATAATAATAATAATTTTCAATTCCATCACTCTGCTACTCCCTCAACAACAGAGATACGAAGAAATTCAAATTTCTGGAAAAACATACGTTTACTTAATTAGCGATTCAATCCGATCTAATGAAAGCAAAAGGAAGAGCGAATTGGAGCAGCGCCGGTCCAAATTTAGGGTTACCGGTTCTTTTTTTTCTCTGTTTCTTCTTCTTCATCGTCGGATTTTTCTCTTGCACTCTTATTTTTCAGGTAATTGATTTTCTTCGTTAATCATTGAGTGTTGTTCGTAGAGGTTTTTATTTAAATATTTGAATTTTTTTTATGAAATTTAGGTATCGTCGAATGCTGGATTGAGTCAGAGAATGCTGGAGTCGACAGATGTTGAAGATACATCGACGATTGATCTCGTGCCTTCTGGAGAGTCCGGCGACGATTCCCTTACTTCCATTCCTTTTCAGGTTTTCTCTCTCTCCTCCTATTTGTCTCTATTTTCAATTGAATTCACGACGGCGGGAAATCGATGTATTTGTTTATTATTAAATAATGTGATCAGATTTATGTAATCTGACTGTGTATGAATTTTGAATTCAAATTGCTTTTATTGAAGTTATTGTTTGAGTCTTAGGCGAGTGATTCGACTTCGGAAATATCAGTTTGTCTTTTTTGAGTTCGACCTGTGTTTGTTATATTTATAATGCGAAGCATTAAGAATTTCATGTGTATGTGTATTAAGCAAAAGAGACTGATCGAAGATATATGAAGTATGTATCGTCTAGATTAATTTTGTTTGGAAGGCTTTGATATTTATTTAATTCCACTATTCAACTGATTAGTGCACAGTAAGATATTAAGGATGTCGACAGACATTGTTTTGGTTTTGATTTTGGTCAATTATTTATCTGAAGGATGAGTTCGGACTCGGTGCATCCTTGAAGTCGCTAAAATTCTGTTATTAGTCTGTTGCTGTTGGATTTGAAATTAAATTGTGTACTTATCTAAGCTAGTGTTTCCGTTATGAGTAAGCAAAACGCTAAAGCATTCCGCTAGCTGTTCTTCAAGATAATGCTAGATTTTGTATCACTTGATCAGTCACCATGTGTTCTTATTGTTCAGAATAAGTTGCTATCTCTGCATTTTTTGACTTTGCTGTGTTAGGTAAACAGACTGATTTAGGCGGTTAATCAATGATCACACAATAGGTAACAAAGCATAACTTGCTTACACTCCATACTTTCCTTAATTGATGTAGACCAAGGAAACCTTCAATTTGTGCTTTCGTCTGTATTATTGTGCATTTTCACCATTACACAAGGCTTTTGTGTTTCGAGGGTATTGAATTGTTCGTAACTTTGAAGGATTTAGTGACTGGAAATCGATGTGATTGCGTTGTAGAGATTTAAGTTTACTTGGTGATGTCCAACTTGTAGATCAAATCTATTAAACGACTACCTCTTATTCCAGGGACCTTTAACACTGTGGTACTTATGTAGGTGCTCTGTGGAGACTAGGAGATCGTAAAACACAAAGGTCAAGTTTCATTATGTTACATGCCTGAATTCTTTTAGCTGGAAATGTTTATTAGTAATATTCTCTCTGCCAGAAAGAATCACAAATTTGTTTTGGAGGAGAAGTCAGTAAAAGTGGGAAATACACTGTCCTTGACTTTTTGTGTGAGTGACAATGGAGTTAAAGATCATCTCTTCTATGCTCTTCTATCCTTTGTCATTGTGCTTCCTGCTTCCTTTTTGTGTGATCTGAGTATTGACTTACACCAATTTTACGGACAGAAAGTACTACTACAAAATTTGTGGTGACATCCAACTGATACTTTTTTTATTATGCGTTTATCATAAAGCGTCTTTCTTGTGCAGGTCTTGAGTTGGAGACCACGTGTACAATACTTTCCAAACTTTGCTACTGCAGAGCAATGTGAAAGTATAATCGATATTGCAAAGGAACAACTTCGGCCATCAAGGTTGGCTTTACGGAAGGGAGAAACATTGGAGAGCACTGAGGGAACCAGAACAAGGTTTGGTGCAGTGTTAGATGCATATTCTTGACACTAGACTGTAATTTATGATAGTATTACTTTCTCAATTTTTGTAAATAAAAACAGGAAAGAAAAATTCGAGTTCAGTTTTTGTTACATAATTGCTTATATCCTCTAGATCTATTATGATGTGTATAATGTTGGCTTGCTTATTGCAGTTATGGCTGCATGCTTAACCTTTCGTGCATCAAATAAATACTGTGTATACTCATGTTTGTGCCTATATTTCTATACCAGTTCTGGCATGTTTATTAGTGCGGATGAAGACAAAACTGGAATTTTGGATTTTATTGATGAGAAAATTGCAAGGGCCACTATGATTCCCAGGGAAAATGGGGAGGTATTCCTTGAATCTCATTCCTTAAAATTCAATTGGCTAATATCTTTTTTCATTGCTTAAGTTTTAGCCTTTAGCTCCTTTCATTTCTTTTCAAAATCATGTTCCCTGAACTTGCATGAGCTTTTTATGGGGTCACTTTTGGATGCTTCGAAGACACTGGTAGAGGGCAAACACATGTGACTCGGAAAAGAGACTCTTTTGGCTGCATATACCAACAGAAAGGAAATCAAATTTTTAAGTCAAATGGAGTAAAATCTGCAATAAGAGAGTACATGCTAGCTTTGACTTTTTGTTGCAGCACCTTCTCTGTGAGATTACAATGTCTTAATTTTATGGTAATGAGATCAAAGGCATGGATGGTCTGCATTTCTTATGCACAGATGTGCTTGCAATTTCTAGGAGGATGTGATAGCATGACATGAGGTTCCATAGGAGTGAACTCAAGCTTTTTCCCAATTTATTGAATTATTCCAACCCCATCATTCTCATCATGTAGTATTGTGATAAATTGTTTCTTTCTGGACCATAACCTCTCTCAGAGTTCCGTCATTGATGTGATACAACTGAGTTGTACTCCTTTAAGAAATTTTCTTTGGATATTGTGGAAGATGACCCAGTACATAGAATATTGTTTGATGCAAGCTGAATGGCCTATGTCTCATAAATTAGCTTTGCCATATCAAGAAGGGATAGAGGGAGCTGAACCTTTTGTTATGGTTTTGTAACCTATGCATCGGGCTCTCTGACTTAATTTGCTTCTGAAATTTGTGCTTAACATTTTCGCTCAGAGTTGTATTCTTCAGCTTCTTGATATATCTTTGCATGCAATTGAATGCTGTATCTATTAGATTATTTAATCTTCTATTTCAGGTAATATTTTCTATGTTTAATTCAACGATATCACCTTGTCTCAGGCATACAATGTCCTACGCTACGAGATTGGACAGAAGTATAATTCTCATTACGATGCATTCAATCCTTCTGAATATGGTCCACAGAAAAGTCAAAGGGTATGGAGAAGACAATTGAGTAGATTATCTCAACCATCAACTTAGTTAGTATTACATCTACCTTGTCTCCATGCATTCTCTAGCATACCTAGATGTTTTAGTGTTGACATGCATAACCTGTAGCCTTTTCTCTATGAAATAAATATACAAGGTGAAATTGGGTTTGATTGGTTGCTTGTAGTGAGGGGCTTGTTGACTTGCTAGAAGCTCCTTAAGGCAGGGTAGTGATATTGCAAAGCCTGTAAATTTTCCTTGTTTCCAACTGCTACACTTCACCGTCCATTTATATATTTGTTAGTTCTTGGGGGTGGTTTATATGACTTAGCCTTGCTGCAGGTTGCGTCTTTCCTGCTTTATTTATCCGATGTTGAAGAAGGGGGAGAAACCATGTTTCCTTATGAGGTAGGATGAGTAATTATGAATCACTCTTTCTTGGTTTCTTCTAGTAATATGTATTTGCGAATGTCTCTTACCTTTTTCTTTTCTGCAGAATGACAACTTAGATTTCAATTATGATTTTAAACAGTGCCTTGGTTTAAAAGTGAAGCCACGCAGAGGAGATGGACTTCTGTTTTATTCATTGTTCATAAATGGAACTATTGACTCTGTAAGTTTATTTTCACATCAGAACTGTTATGGTAGAAAATAACCACTAGATTACTGGAACATCATAGGAACTCTGTAAGCATATGTATATACTATCTAGCGTTTTAGTTACCTAATTGACCCCAAACATATCATAGGAACGTCAAGTTGGTCTAGGTGTGATGCAAATATGAACACTGAAATTACCTTAGTATGAAACCTGAGGAAGTACAGATGCAAAATAGTTTTCAGACGTCTGAGGCTCTTCAGTCATTTTCAGTGGTTCTTATAAGAGTGTTCTAGCCATAGCGGGCATTTTTGAAATATATGAGGATGCTATTGGAATGATAAATCCAGTAAATGTTGAGCACTTGATTTTTCTCCGAAAAAAAAAACATTATGCACTTGTACTTTCTCAGGCAGGGAGTTTTTTTTTTTTGCTTGATGTAATGCATACACTTTTCATGGGTTCTTCCATTTGCATGGGTGTGAACTTATAGTGTCATGGCTTTTGTTAACATGATATTTATTGATTTACAGACTTCATTACATGGGAGTTGCCCAGTCATCAAAGGGGAAAAATGGGTGGCAACGAAGTGGATTAGGGATATAGAACAAGAAGAATAATATATCTGTAGACTATAAGTTAGGAAGTAGATAATATTTTTTGGCCCATACAGGTATCATTCAATACACGGTTTTGAAAAGATGTAATTATGAACTCTTAGATAAGGAGAACTGTACAGTATCTTTTCCTGAAAACCATCTTGAGGTATGTTAAAAACAGCGACTAACAGACATCTCAAAAGTTCAAAAGGTTTTCCTCCAGTTACAGCTTAAAAAAAAAAAAAAAAAAGAACAGAAACAGAAAAAAGAGATTCCATTCCAGTGTAATATTCTCTGGCAGAAGCAGCAGAATGCCTGTCTACGATGCAAATTTGTAATGGTATCTGCAAATATAACATTACCAACTTCAGCACTTGACAGAGTACTATATCTTCAGGACGTCTGAAATTTTTCTGCTTGAAGTTTACATCAAGTTCTCATAAATTCTTCGATTCATCTCACTCCAGTGCAGAATCTTCCCTTCAGCTCTGAGATCAGAAAATGACGCTGCTAGTAATCATTGTTTGTGCCAACTCTGATGAGGCTGTTTGCCTAATTGCTTCAACATGTGCATGCAACCTGCTGCCACAAATAGCCCAAGGGAAGCAATGGCAGTTATAGTAGAATTATTAATGTTCCTGTAGTAGCCACCCTGCAATGTCAACCAAGTTAAGTCAATACAATTCCACATATGACAAGCACGCCACATCAAAGGATGATTTGAACCAGCTATGCATGAATTTGTGCCACTACCGGCCCAAAGAGAAATATTTTCTACCAGCAGTTCCTATTCACCAAGGTAATTTGTCCACATGTAAGAAAAATGAAATCGGTTTCCTATTCACCTGAAAGTATGAGAATGCCTACTGCATAAACCTCATGGAAATGGAATGTTTGTAGCTCATTATTTACATCACATGCTCATTTAGAAATAAAATTATATGTAGGAATGAGTTCATTGACAACCAAAACCACAAGAGGCCAAGGTGTAGAGGCATATTGAGACGACCTTGGAAATTTTGAGATAAACAAAGTTGCCAACTTGCCACAATATTACATAGTAGTTCGACTCAAATATGTTCCAACTATTAAATGGTTCCACAAATTCGAAAAAGCTCTTATGCAAGAAAGAAAATACAGAGTTGTTAATAGCCATGCTATGCACACCTGACCACAAGTTAGTGTAATGTGAATCGAAAAAAGATGGAAAGAAATCAAGTACTTACGCCAAACTAGTAATGGAAGTAAATTTCTTGAACGGTTATCATTACACAAACTTAGAATGTCAAAGACCAAACATCAAAACAAGAAAAATCAACGTGACAAATACTCAGCGAATTAAACTTGCCCCACTTACCTGGATTAGAACATACAGAATAGCAGCATTTGCTGGAGCCAGAGACAAACTTATTGTCCCAGCACGAAACTCATTTGGCACATACCTGTGGAAATATCAAAAAGAGTATGTTAAGATAACTGTTCTAATGGTAAAATTGTAAGCTCATCTAGAATAGACAAACAATATTATTCATGGGGAGGAAAAAGAGGAAACATACTAAAAACCAGCACCTAATTTTGGGGGATATTTCAGACTGCTATCTTAAATTGCTTTACTGTTAAGTATACGTAAAACTAGTGAGTCAACACTCAAGACTTTCTTAAGATGTTTCCTGCAACAATATTTTGATATAATGCAGAAAATCATCTTCAAACATGAGTTCACATACTGTGGAATATTATGTTGCTAAAACTCAGTTCACACAGGTATAGCTTATAAACGGGCACCATTTTGAAATCGAAAAATTAAGGGTAAAAGAAGCGTAACCAAAGAAGGTCAATCTCCCAAATCAAAGAGGGAGGGAAAGAGATAGTACATGGTCCTCAGCTGGGCAAGAGTTGGCAATATTAGGCCAGCAACAGCCTGGAATAAGCAGAATAGTGTTACAAAAACTCCTATTTCCTGCAAAAAAAAAAAAAAAAAAACATTACTTTGCAGTTATCTTAGCAATTAGCATGCTTTCTAATAATATAATCAATCTACGGTAAATCCAGAAATATTAGAAAAGAACCTATACCTGGTAATCATAAGCTACAATAGACAGGAGGACACCAGCACTGATAAATTCATACAATAGACAATCTTCAATACGAAGTGATAGGAATCCACTTAAAGACCAAGGAAAAGCCGTGCTTCCAAGCATCCTTGCACCCAGGAAACATGGATACATCAACCCTAATTGTGCTTCACGCCCATCAGCCTAAAACCAAATATAATCATGAAATGATACATCATGTAAGCAATAAAAACTTAAGTCAAAAACTTGAATAATGAGGTGGGAAGAAGAAATTGAACCATGAAAGCCAGGCTGAGTACGTCCAGCACCAATGTGCAGGCCCCAAGCCCTCAAAGAGAGGGTCTCCCATTAATAGAATACATTAACTAGTCATATTTGATAAAATCTTGTGGGAGATGACTGAGAATCATATTTAACTTATCTCTTGCATATAATTATAAGTAAACAGAGTCGTTACATTACCAATATAGTCGGTGCCCATAAAATCCAGAATACTGCAATAGAGAATTGAAGACAAGCTTGAGCACATCCCAAGAGCCATACCCGCTTATCTGTAGATCATTCTAGCCAATCAGCCATAAGAATTCACTTCAAGATACAAATGTCTAGGAGTGAATTTTAAGAATAATGATAGTCATCCTCCAGATGATTACGTTTATTACATCCCTATGTGCTTATTGACCTTTGAAAATCTGTTACCCAGCTAAAATGATCAGAAAAATCAAGTCTATTTAGTTTAAAAAGGCCAAGTTTTTTACTTCTAAAAGCTGAAAAAAATCATATGCAAACCTATTCAAAATTCCAAAAGACAACATGATTAACACGACATTGCAGTGCATTAGTGAAATGGTGATATATATTTTACAATATCATGGTCAGTTAATGTACTTATGATGTTCCAATTCAGAACAAGATTCAGTGGTGACAAGACTGGACCACTTGTGCCCTAAAGCTACAAATGCTGAACTTGGTTCTTTCCAGACAAAGTGAGGCATGGCTGAAAACTGTCTCGGCCCTATTCCTATCAAAGGCAGTGATACACTAGAATCCATAACATGATGTTACTGATTTCAAATCCGATGTGCTATCTCATTTCAAGTATATGGTAAAATACTATCTTAAATTGAGAAATAGCTGAACCAAAGCCATGTTCGTAAATCGCAGCAACACTGCACTTGAAAACATATAATAAAAAATTCCATCCTCAACTACATTATTTATCTATATGAAACTCTCTTTGCTACTCCATAGCGGCTTTATAGTAGATATCAAATTCATATTTTTTTTCAATCAAATAGTTTTAATTTTCAGTTCTCCTCCTCATAATGCATCTTACATATATCAAACTACCTTTCCTTATTGTTCACCAAAATATCAAAATTCTCCAAATGCACATACCATTCTTGGCCTCTACTAGCTGTTCCATGCAAAGTAAAAAGTCCTCAATATCATTCAAAATGTTGTTCCTTGATTACTGTATTATAAGTAAAGTATCAGAAGCTCAGAACCTTGTTAAGCTTTTTAAGAGCTACTCCCTGCCTTATACGGTAGAAAGGAGTAAAATTTGTTTTGTAATGCTTTGATTTTGTACAAAGTTACAAGAACTCAAATAAAAAATTCAATACGTTTTAAGTAAATTGCAAGATAATTGCTCCTCAAACAAGCCAATTTTGGCTGCATAATCGTCAAGATTATATCAATCTTACCACCAAAAATAAATGAAAGGAAAGCTGCCCTATGATCCTTAAGCCTTCCCCTGGCTGGAGATTCTGATAATCCTCTAGTGGTGAAAGCAAGATTGACAGTTGCCAAGACCACTGTTATGAATGAAGGAGAAATCAAACTACTCTTAGGTCCATAGCCAAGAGCCCAGTTTGCAAGAACTTGGCTTACTATAAGAGAAGCTGACTCAGAAAAACTCATTGACCAAAATGTATCATTCAATGCATCTTGCCTGTACCCTTGCTGCATCAACAATGTAAAAGATTTATTTATAATCAACCCAATTGAAAAGATAAGGGAGAAAGACAAAACAGTTGATTTATGTATACTACCTATTCTGCACAACATTAGAAATTCTATCATTTAACAAAGAATTCAGTAGAATCAAAGATAATTGAATGCTTAAAACTTGTGAGACATGAAAACGAATTGATGATGAACACAAATCAGCAAGAGTATTCAAGTGCTTAACCATGATTTCAGTAACGAAGTATAACTGACACACACCTTATCATGTTCTACCACCATCCAACTTTCGAAACTGAATAAAAATATGGAGCTGGCAAGAGACAAGCAGATGCTGGCTATCCAAATAGCATGATGAGCTGCAAGTGTTTTCCACACACTCGTGATCAAATGTAGGATGGAAAATAGAAGACAAAATTTCTTGTGGCCTCTGCAACTCATGCAAGCATCACACAAAATTGTACTCAAAATCAATACATAAGAAAGAGAACTCCATCCTCAAGAAATTCCTATACAATGATTTTTTTGAACTCCACAATTGGTTTAACAAGTTTACATTACACTTTGCAATATCTTAAAATCGGCAACTAGGAAGCACAAGTCAAAGTTACATGCATACCAAGATTATGCACAAGGAGTTTTGAATTCAAAATTAACTTGCAAAGTGTAATCCATTGTCATGTCTCAGTAGTAGGAAGTAAGAAACAAGCTGCATAGAGCAAATAGCTCAAGCATGAAATTATTTGTGAAGTTACAATACATATTAAAGTAGGTCCAACCTAGCTCAGACTGAGACTAAAAAACTATTTTACTGAAGCAGGCATTCTTAGAATTTGATCCAGCTTCTAAACTTAAACTTGAAAAGTGCATGTGATATTCACCAAGAAATTGATCAAAATCACCTTAAGGCATCTGTATTTCATGTCCCATGGTTGAAATATAAATGCTCTTGGCCATTGGTGATATCCCATTATGGTGCATTTCCAGGCAACCAGATTGGCAAGTAGCTATATATAAGGGTCAACTCAATACTGTATTTCTACTCACAGCTAGAAATGTTGAATGTTATATAAAACTAGTCCAGCATTAGGTGCTTTTGAAAAGAACATTGGACAAAAAATGGGGAGGGGGTAAAGTGGTAAGCATCCTCCACTCACATCCCCTTTAACACATTGGCTCAGATCTTCCTAGACCAAATATATGTGATAGGAATGCCTAAGTCTTGAATCAACATTTTGATTGCTGTTATTTCCTTATTTGAGTCTTTAGCTCTCAATCAGCTAAACCACCTTTGTTCTTCCATTTAAAGCAATGAAATATCTCCACCCTTAAAGGAAGCACAGCTTCACACAACTCCTTGATGTTTTCAATAGCTAACTCCACATTTTCGCTTTAAGATTTAGATATCACATTCATTTTTTCCTGATTCACTTATCCTTGACTACATGCAAACTAAACAACTTCCTAACGGGTAAATGCAACAAACTTATAACTTAATTTCTCTCATATCACACATGATTTAATTACTGGCTCTGAATTCAAGAACTCAGTACATGATTAAATGAAATTCACAGTACAATTAGGTCATCAAATTACTCAACGTCGAATCAAAAATTAATAAACAAATATATTCCAGCCTAAACACACACATACAATTTTGAAGAATGTAGTCGAAAACCGGCACATTACACAAAAACTAAACAATGATATTTAGTAACAATGACGTCAAAGAAAACAAATAGGAAAATAGAGGTTAGAGAAAAACTTACATAGCATCGGAAAAGATGCCTAAGAAAGCGCCGAGAAAAAGCGATGCTAAACATCCAGCAGATAGCGAAACTAGCATCTGCTGCTTCGCGAGTCCATTATTCACGAATTCATACTCTCCGTTCATCCACCACAATCCTTCCAACACTGATCGTTCAAAACAATATACAATTAGAGCAATCAAATTTGTGATTTGAAGCTAATTAATCATGAATTAAGCACTAAAAAGGAGAAAATTAGAAGGAATATTTATACCTGAGGAGAGCGAGTAGAGGAGGAGGAATTTGCGCTGGAACTTGATGAAGGAGGAAGAGGAGGAGACGCCATTCGCATCGGAAGAAGACGACGTCGTTCGCTTGGAAAAGTGAGGCAGGAGAAAGATTGATAGGAAGGAAGCGACGAAGATGAAAATGTAAAGTGAAGGATTCAGCTCGTATACTTCGGTTTTGATTACTACTGTCATTTTTCAACAGTTTCGATTAGTGAGGGTTTTGAGGTTAGGTTTAGGGTTCATCGTCCGCCATTGTTGAGGAGAAATGGCGGAGATGAAGGGGTAACACAAGTTTTGAATGGCGTATTTCTCAGAGATGAGATCTGAAGTGGGAAATTGAACGCATGTTAAGCCAAGGTTTTTCAGAAGCGAAGAAGCTTTAAATCTCTGGCTCGGTTTGACGCCACTTTTTTAGTTTTTCCGTTTTATGGAGTCAGGCCTAGGAGGCTAGGACCAGTTAACCATGTTCCGATCGGTGAATTGTTTGTTTACCGTTTTATAACTTTTACAAATATATGATTAAATATATTTTAATTTTAATTTTTAAAAATAAAATAACAAATATAAAATAGAGAAAGTGATATGATACAGAGTCTTATGGATCATGTAAAATTATTTCTAAACAATCTATCTCGTTTATGTTCATTAGTTCATTTGGTTACAAACTTACAAACTACCATTTACCTTAATTCGTCAATTTTGTTTAAGAGTTTGGTGGATTATAATTATTAGGGAATATAATAATAATAATAATAGTTAGTTTTGTATACCATTTCAAGTCACTAAAACTTCATACACCATACATCTCTCACTTCTGAGATTCTAACTCTACTTAACCTTAAAAGTCAATAGGTCCCAAAAATCATAAACGGAATGAAGATTAAAGGGTTTGGCTTGAAGTTAAATTTCTTATCCTAATGATGGCGGAGCAAGAAAGAAGCGAAAGAAAAATAGAACAAAATATATTGTAGATTTGTAGGTGATAAGTACTAAAGCAATATGATTGACCGAACATCCAAATACTTGCACTCTATGATAAGAAAATAAGCAACCACTAACAAATGCACCTCATAACCAAAAACAAAAAAAAAAAAAAAAAACAAATGCACCAATGTTCTTTCTCGAAGTAAAAGAGAAATTTCCATTAATTTTCAACTTGCACTATAGCATCTGAACTTTATAAGAAATTATTTAGGTATATTGATGAAAAGTACAAACATAATGTAGTATGCCTCTAACAAACCAAATGGAAATATCTCATGATCAATACAGCACTTATATATTTCAACCCTAAAATCTGAATGTTATTCGTCCCAATAAATCTCATACAAATACAATCAAATCCACAAAAATTTATCTCAAAGTTTTCATCTCATTTCCCATAATCAACACCAACATCAACATTATACAACGCTGCCTTATTCCCAAGAAGCTCCTCAAAATCCTTTCTCCCTATTTCCTCCCAATCATCCATTGTCCCAATTTCTTCTTCATTTTCTTCCTCACTTTCATTCTCAATTTCAAACAATTTACCCCCTCCTCCCTTCACATAATCTGATCCGAATCTTTTACCATCATCCTCACCAAAATCCTCTGTTACACCCTCCTTACTATCAACAACCCCAACATCTAGAAACTTACAGTCTTCCATAATTACCCCCCTTACTACATTATACAATTCTTCTGAAGATTTATTTTCACTTGGGAATTCTTCAAGCTTGATCACCTCTTCTTTGAAGGGCATGTAATGGAATTTGTCAATCTTTTGTGCTTCCTCTGTTAGTCTATCTTTGTCGGTGTCGCTTGGTCGTTGCATTGATATAAGCTTGATAAAGAAAGAGTTGAGGATTAAGGTGAGACCAACTGTAAGAATTAGCTCAAAAAAAATTTCCATAGATCAGATGGAGCTAACAGAAAATTCAAAAAATTTGCAGCTTTTTCTGATGAGAAAAAAGATTTAAAGAGAAGGGAAGAGCAGGGGGCAGCAAAGTATATGCAGTTTATATGCTTACCTTTATCTTGTTATTATCTTGCTTTAAATTTATGTGATGGACCAGGAACATCATTAAGGATTACTATATTACTGTTAGTTTACATATTACATATTTACATGTATATATTATAATTAATTATGGATGTGTTTAATTTAATTTTTGAAAAGATGCTATTCTGATGGAATTGTAGGGACAAGTGGTGAAAGAGATTGAGGATTGAGATGGTGAAAGAGAGGGCAAAAATTATAAAAAGGGCAGCAGCAGAGTAAGAATCAGTTAACGTATCGAGCATCAGGTACCTAACTGACAGTTGTCAGTAAAATGCAGTATATAATTACATTACTTGAAGACATTGGTGGAGCAAATCCCCTATATGGGTTTACTAATGTTCTATGTTCTAGCATAATTATTTTGATAAAAATGTGTTAATTACGTTTGGTTGGAAAAAAGTGATGTCGACGATTTGGGAAGATATGGTCAAAATCAATTTTTTCTGTAAATTGAGCTGTGCAAAAGCATGTAAATGGCACGAAGGTTTTGCAAACTACTAGGATTCAAATACAAATAAAATTCATTTATGTTTGTTTATTTAATAAATGAGTTCAACTCTTAATGTTTGATAAATGGTTTGAATATGAACATATCTAAGCTTGTTCACCTAAGTTTATGAGCAAACTAGTTTGGTTATGTTTATGAAAAACCTCATTTATGTATGTTTTAAACATTACTCACGTATTATGTTTATTTCAATTTATTAGCTTCTTAAATAAATACTAGACAATAATAACGGTTAATTAGTATTAACTACACTTGATTTTGAGACTTTTTTATGTTAAAAGTACAAACTCATTTGTATACAAGATTATTTAGTAAAAGCCTCGATTATTAAATGAATAGTTCATGAACACTTCACATACTCAATAAACTAAACTTGAACGAAGTTTTGAACTTGAATAAAAGTTCGGAATCGAGGTTGTACTCACCTCAACTAAACAATCATTAACATGAAGGGTAGTCTCGACTCAACTCATTTACTCCTCCAATGGTACCCATATAAAACAGAATCATAGTGACCTAATAGCCATACTCTTTATAAGATTGTATGAAGGAACTATTTTATAAATCAAAATCCATACAGAGTATGTTTTGAATTAATAAAACATATTGTTTTGATCCAAAGCTACGTAATTAAACTTTTCAATATATAATATGTTCGAGTTTATTTTATTTATCTAACAAAATCATCATCCATTTATCAATGAACGATGTTTTGTCAAGTTGTGACCGAACTTATCATGAGATGTTGACCAATGATCCTTTGTATGTAGCTGGATAGTCATGATATTAATGAACTCATGAATGATCCCAAAATGTGATTGAGTTCAGCCCATTTTATTCTATAAACCTAGTATAACCTTATATATGGGCCAAAGGCCTAATAAGGCTAATTGTCGGTGGGTCTTGCACTCTTGCCTAATGCACTCCTCAAGATAGGCTTAAAGAGGCTGCCAAAAAAAAAAAGGATAGGCTTAAAGACGACAGTTATATCAAGTGACACTTGTCAACTATAATAAAAAAAATGAAAAGACAAAAAGTGAAATAGTGCTGGAAACCTCCTAGAAAAGGCAACCGCAGCCCCATTACCCAAGTGGAAAACTGGAGATAAAAGACAGATAGTGCTCCATCAGTTTAATTACCTCACGGTCGCCCGTTTTACTTATTCAGTTCTGCTGTTCTTGTTCTTCTTGTTACTCCTCTCGTAATTCCCAACTAATCCCGGGTCCTAACCATTTTCTCTCTGCTAAGTCGGTTAGGCAACAGAGAAACACATGTTAGTTTCCTGATTGCATTCGTATATAGTGTGTGAGATGTAGACAGAGATGAAAAACCAAACTCTGAGAATCGATTCACTCTCTATCTATTATATAGGATCTCAAGATCGTTTTGGCGATTTTATTACTCCAACAAGATTAGTCGGAGATAATTAAGAAGATTGGGCTGTTGTACAGTCGATTTGAAAATGCAGATCATGGCCTTGAAAACGGGGATCGTGGCTTGGAAAAACCAGACAAGTTTGGTTCGATGTATTCCTATTATAAGAAGTCAATTGCTTTAATTTACTTGGATATCCTGAGTAGAGGGAGACTCGTAATTGTCTAGAAGGCAGAGGTGCAAGACGTGGTAAATAACAAGAGGCAAAATAAGTTTAGATAAAATAAAATAAAATAAAACAAGATAAAATAATTGAATATAATATAGCCTTAACTTATTTTTGCTTAATTTTTTTATTTTTAAAATTTAAATTATTTTTGCTAAATATAACTTATTTTTACTTAAATTATTTTTTATTGAAATTTAAATAAGTTGAGGATAACAATTATAACTAAACCTATAAACACAAAAAGCATACTACAAAAAAAATTATGAAAAATGTTTTAACGGGATTTTTTCCTTTTTTGTTTTCCTTGTGTGTGTATTTGTATATGTGTGTATATGTATGTAGGTATGTATATATTTATTTATATAATAAAGAACAATATATTATCACAAATTTGACCATTTTGGTACAAAAACAAATCATTTTATTGGTATTAAATGGAAATTTTGGATTATAGTCGATAAACAAGTTATTATAAAAGTTTATTGATCCTACAAATAAATTAAATTAAAGTACTCATCCTAGATGTTTTGTAATGACACCTTTTTTCTATTTTTGATTGTGTTTTAGTAGAGAGTAATAGATAGATGCAAAGTCAATTTGTTGCCTCATTATTAATCGGTGAGAGATCATTTAGAAAATATTTATTAAAAAAGTAGTATTCCGTATTGTTTATCAACTTTGCATTTGTTAGCACATCTAAGATCAAATAAGTACTTCGTTAGCTCATATGAAATGTATTTTGTATAAAAAAAGCCATACAAATAAATATGAAGTAAAATACTCTATACGATCATGTACGTTTTTCCTACTTTCTTTTAAGTGGTATTCTACTTTTACTTTATTCCTCTTTTGGAAGAAAAGTCTCTCTTTTACTCCTCAAATCTCCATTACATGAGTCTATTTATATTATTTATTAATATCTATATTTTTAAATTAGCTTATTTTTTCTATTCAAATTACAAAAAAAAAAAAATCACTTTTTACTTACTCTATTTTTAACTTGCTTCAATAAGTAGAAAATATTGTAATGAATAGAGGAAGTAAATAAAATTCAATCTCACATTTTATGAGAAGTTTATAATGAAATTCCATCTTAAATTTTAAGTTGTTGACTTGGGAGAGCAGCATGAACATTTTTGGGGATATTTTCATCATCTTCAAAATTTTCTCTCATTTTCTCTATTTGATATCATATTCTCTTTTTTCCACATCATATTTCACTATTTTCATCCTCTTTCTTCAATTTGTCCAACATTCAAGGGATCCTCTTCCATTTCTTATCACTTTCCCTCTCCTATTCACATATACCCCACCACACATTTTTTTTCTATCACCAAATTTATAATTATTATTTATTTAATTATTAAAAAATAAATATTAATTACCTATTTAATTTATATAATTAATTAATTAGTGGATTATAGCCGAAAAATCCGATCATTACAAAAAAATTAGCGGAATATTATCCATAAAACGTTAATTAGGGGATTATTAGCCGTTAAATTATTTTTTAATTACAAATCACCAATTTTTTTTATTAGTGTTTTAAATAGATTTGTTACATAAATAATATAAATAAAACACATCCAATTACACATTGCCACGTATCACACCTACTTTCTCTTTCACCAATCAAATCATCTTCATAGTCAAGAGAATCAACTGAATTACTTTAGGCCAAAAGGATGCTCATATGACCCCATCATCCATGAAGATGCATAAAAGGGTGAAAGTGTAAATATGAACAATCCTCATGAATGTTCACGGTCTTAGTCCCCTAGATTCAATTGCCATAGGACCGTATGCCCGTATCATAAAAGTGTTAGGCGTTCGGTAGGTTGGTGAGCCGTTGGCAAGATTATGAATCGCAGGGTATATTGTATATTAGTATATACGGAGTACATTATACAAAAGCAAAAAACAACTTCGTAATTGTATACCCACAATTTTTTCCACTTCCCCTTGTGGCCGTGTATCTTGTTCTATAAATTGCGGCGTGTTTCGCCTCTTTTTAATGTTTGTTCATCCCCCCAAATCCCTCACCTTGGTACCAAATTATCCCGAATTAGGGTTTGCCACGCTGATCAACTGAAAGATCATGGGAGGAGGCAACGCCCAAAAATCTAAGACTGCTCGCGAGAGAAACTTGGAGAAGAATAAGGCTGCCAAAGGTTCGTCGTTTCCTAATTTGACTTCATTATCTCCCTAAAACCTACGATAATTATTTCTTCCAAAATTTATGTTGAATTATTATTCGATTAATCATTCATGTAATCATGCTGATCTTTCATGGAATATTTGATTGACGAGTTTGGGTTTGATCTTGTGCAGGAAGCCAATTAGATTCCAATAAAAAGGCTATGACTATTCAGGTATCAATACCATTCTCTCTACAACGCACTTGATTGTTCTTGACTGTTGCTCATTTGTTTGTTCTTCAATTGTTGTCATTTATGGTATTGTTTAGTTGTTAAGAAGATCAAAATTTTTTTAAAAACTTAAACCAGGATTAATTCTTAGTTTGCGTAATGTGACTACTGTATTTGTCTACGAACTCTGTAATCGTGGAATCTTACTTCTATTAATGCTGAATTTCCGGAATTGAACTGCTATAGATTCTGGAATCATAGTATAATACCTAATTATGGAGAGATCCATCAATTTTCAGTTTACCTATTCAAATATTAGTTTGGTAACTGGCAAGTAATTTTTTTTTAATCTGTTAGTGGTAACCGGCGAAGTAAATTTTTTTTAATCTATGTTACCTGGGTCATTTTCGGGTTGAAATTTTCAACTTTAACCTAACTCATTTAATTTCGAGTCAGGTTCGTGTTAACCCATTTAAGTTTTGGTGTCGAAAATCTCAACCCTAACCCGCTATTTTCAGTTTGGGTCGGGTTAGTTTTTGCCACCCCTAGTTAGACTGTGGTGATTGGTACAAAAGCCAGCTAATTGAAATCTAAATATGTGATCTTTTTTATTCATGGATGTTCATGATTTATTGGACAAATATTGAGATGCAAAGATGGAAATTAGAGAGATTATGTTTCCAGCGCTTTCGCCTTTCCAGATGTCCTGTAGACTGTAGTTTGGTTTCGCTTTACCAAACAATCCAACACCATGCGAGTTTCCATTACCTCCTATTTGAAAGTTACGTTACCCCCTTAGAAGTTAGTGCTTTACGGTTCTGTGTCCACCTTGATAAGAAATTAAAAATGTTGGGGATCATGCTGCTTGACATCTAAATTGCTAGGATAGAAACAACTGTGGAATTTGGAAGTAGCTCAAGAGTCAAGACTGTTAGTTCTGATACAAGGAGCTCCTAAGCAATGGATTATCTAACTGGTCTTGTTATTAGCTGCATCATTGGAAATAAGATGGAACATTTCCACCATTGTTTGAGTGGAGTTTCTTTCTGTAGAATTAGGAAAACGATAGATGAAGGAAAAGCATGAACAAGCTCATAATTTACTTCCTTGGTTGTTGAAAGTGAAATCAGGTTCTTTTGTCAAACCTCTTACCTTGAGTTACATCCTTTGTACTTTATCCTCCTATCAAAAAGAAATTATCATATCAACCTCAAGACTACCAAGTCTTATACTCATAGTTGTTTCCTCTGTTAGCATTCTTTTTTTAAGAAAATGAAAATGAGGTCTTTCTGATTGTAAGTGTGGGCATTTTACTTCTTTGATTCACAGTTTTTCTTTAAATAAAAGTTGGGACTTTTTGAGTGCTACATACTTCGTAGTTGCTATGTGGAAGTTTTTAAGGTGATAGTGAGTGGATCTGAACTTGAGGTGTATCTTCTAAATTTGAAGAAGTCAGTGGTATATTGTAGTGAGATTATAACATCAAAGGGCAATCTTTCTTCTTGATCAGCTCACTTATGACTTACAAATTGCTTACAATGAAGGAATGCTATCTAAATATTTTTAGACTATTAATATTGAGTCAAAGCTTGTACCTCTGTGAACGACACAATAATAGAAACTACTCTAGTTTTTGTTAGTGCCGTTCCTAACATTTTAGGTGAAATTTTCAAAAAATGCCTTATATAAAATAAAATAGTATATATCTAATTTGGTAGATATCAATGTATAAGCGAACATGTCTTTGAAAAAATATAAAAAAAACTCGATATTATGGTTTTATTCCCCTTCATTTGCTTTTTAATTCCTTTATCAACCTCTAGTAAAAATCAATTTAGACATTTTCTAAGAAAATTAAATTGAATATATAATTGATGAATGCACAAGAAATTAACAAGAAGAATCACTTATAACAAATTACAACTAGAGAGACATCATTGTAATTTTGTGAATGTATATAAATGTGATTGAAAATAAAATGTTATGAGCAATTACCTAACTCTATAATAGCAAACACTAAAACTAATCAAAGGGGCATGACATGAGTAATTTGTAACTAATCTTTTGATTTATTTTTTGAATAAAAAACATTAGGCAATTCTTAAAAACTAAGTTGGTATTCTTGAATAATTATTTTTATTAGCCTTAAGTATCACCTTAGTTATTAATGCTTATTTTACTTGCTAGGATATTGAAAAATTGAAGAAAGTAAAGGAAAAGTAATAACTAACTAAATGACATTAAATATTATATGTATTTAATTTAAATTTTATCAGGCCCCTTCTGTGGTGGACCCTATGTCATTGGCTTCAATTCCTACTCTCAAGACCGGCTCTGATTTTTGTTTAAATATAGGAAATTTACCATTTAAACCCCTATTTCTCCTAGCTTTGTCTACTTATTATAGATCATAGTTCTCAATTCTAATTTGGACATGACTTCCTTAATATAAATTATAGTATTCAATTATAATGTTTGTAGATGACTCCCCTCTATATATGTGAATTGGGTTTATAATAATAAGTATTCTATGTTTTCAAAGAATGGTCTCAGATTAATACGAGAATGATAATGAATTTATTGTGTAGCTTGTTGTTAACAGTCATGCTTAGCTGAAGCTGTGCACTTTGCTATGTATCTTCGTAGTGCTGTAGTTTGCAAATTTTGTAATACTGAATCTGACCACGTAAATTTTTTAAATTTTAATTAATTTTTTTTTTGTTTAGTGTGTGAATCTTCTAGGATCATCTTGCCACCTCTCCTTTGTTGTTTTTGGATGCTGGTCTTTGTTTCAAAAACCATTGTGCCATATCATGGATATCAATTGACTATATGTATATATTTATGGTGATTAGGATGTCATCTGTGTTGGATTTCCATTTCCCATTACTGATGAGTTCACATTTTTTCGACCTTTTTTTGTCATTGGGATTTGATGATGTTATAGGGTTACTCATGCTGCTTTTTTTTTTCAGTTTATTTTTTCAAGTGAGAAAAAAGCAACTAATCTTGTCTTTTACTTTGAAAGGCCTTTTGATTGGTTAGTTCGTAACCATCACACGGAAATAATACTCAATTTATTTTCACTTTGTTGCATCAATGAGCTTGAGAGTTGAGAAGACTCTAGTGCTGGATGTGAAAGTGCTTTACCACTACTTGCGCCGGAATAAATATAGTTGTTGAGTTTTTAACCTTTGAATGATTGGTGCAGTGCAAGGTGTGTATGCAGACCTTCATTTGCACTACTTCAGAAGTAAAATGCCGAGAGCACGCTGAAGCAAAGCACCCAAAGCTTGCGGTTGATGCTTGTTTCCCACACCTCAAGAAATGACCCGTTCTGTTCTGATGGTCGAGTGTCATTAATCAAGTTGATGGGAAGGCTTGGTCTTTATCATGCCAACTTTGTGTAATATGTATCAAATCATTGTGTCATAAAACTCTTCTGAGTGCAATTATCTTCGAACGGGGATTGCTTAATACAGTATGCTTGAAATGCTAATGCAAATGACAACGGGAATGACATCTGAATTTATTAGTATATATCCCAAATCGTTGAAACTTTTTTAGCTGAATGTTGATCTTGTTGAATGGACCTACGCCTTGAACTTGCCGGTGCTTTTGGTTACTGATCTCATAGCGACTAGATTAGACTTGTGCTTCTGAACTCATTGGAATGTCATGAGTCATACGAAAATTATGCTTATAAAGTCGTCATCCTCATAATTTGAGATGCTTAATGAATTGAGTTATTCGTGAGTTATTCAAACTTGACTCAATCAAAGCTCGATTTTACTGGATTCAATTCGATAAGTTGACGAGCTAAGTTTAGCAAATCAAAATTCAACTTGAAAAGTTTGTGAGAAATTCAAATTTTTTATATATAGTAATATTTATATAAAAATATACTTATGATATAAGATTGGTGGTCATACGTGATGATTTAGTCTCAATTGTATTCATTCTTGACTAAGTTCATTGGATTTTTTTTTGATAATTATTCTATATCTTACGTATTGCATGTACAAACAAAGTTTGCTCCATACGAATTGGAAGTAATAGTAAAACCATGCATCCATTTAATTCAATTACTAAGAAATGATGCATACCATTTCATTTATGCCACAAGAATCAGAAAACACCATTTTAGACCAGCCATATGAAATAGCCCAGTTATTGATAATAAGTAATCGTAAACTTAAGTTAAACTTCAATTTGAGATAATAGTCTAAAAAAATGAATTATATGAATCATAATCGTTGATAATTGGTTGATAAAAAGGACTTTGAATTGAAAACATGAATTCATAAATCAATGAATTTACTTTTTAAAAAAGACAATGGTGAATGAATTGCCTCGTGAATGACAAACAAAATTGGGTGGGTGGCAATGCTTGCATTCGACTAAAATGAAGGTGTAAGGGTTGAATTTTAATTGAAAAGTAATTTTGAGGTGGACGGAGAAGAAAATGAAGAGTAATCAACAGTAGTTAGAGATAGAGGAGTTGTGGGAAAAGGAAATAGGGAATTAGAGGATTAAGAATAATTGTGATAACGTAGGGCTACGTCTAGAGTTGACATAAGTCACACCAGCATAGTTTAGGCAAACGTTATTATTGAAATGGGCTACATGTATTACAATCAAAAACTTTTTAGCATAAGTCCGCTGAGATCTATCAGTTTGACACGAGGGATGACTTATAAACATGCTATTATTTAATAATAATATTATTATTATTATTATCTATATTATTATAATATAATTTAAATAATTTAAAATTATTATTTTGATGTTATTAAGTACTTTATTTTTTCTTGAAAAAAAATTATTGGCGTACGAGATATGACACGAAACATGTAGGCTCTAGCTACGTGAAATGAAATGCTTCATTTAGCAATCATATTTTCGAAAATCCAATTTTTCTGAAGTTTGGGCCGACCCGTATTTCGACCACTTCTAAAAATATCAGGTTTCCCTTGCTAAAAGGGGAAAAAAAAAACCAGGTTTCACAGACACGCATCTCCCGTACCCGTACTCTCTTTGGCTCGTTTGGTGCTACGGCGATACCACCTGCCGCCACTGACCGGTCGAGTCATCGACTATTTTCAGCAAATTCTCTCCCTCTGAGAACTCTCTCTTTCCTCGTCCTCTTCAGTGGCAGCCTTACCTTTTCGCCCTTTCCGCTCTCATCCCATTCGATTGTCGATTTTCAGTCCAGCAACACACCGCCAGGGCCACCACCACCAATACAACAATACCATCTCCACGTTTTCTCCTCCACCACTACCAGCCTCTCCTTCTCCGAAAGGTTTGGTTTTTTTAGGTTGTTAATTTTATGTTAATGATAATTCATTGAAATCTTGATTGAGTGCCCTTACAATGGTCGAACATATTATTCAATTTTTAGCTCAAAAATTCTCTGTTCAATTGAAAGTGTTGGATAAGATTGTTAGATAGATATTCCTCCGGTTTGAGAATTGATGAACAATAATTAATTAGCCTGTGTTGGTAAATGAACGCAGGAGTTTGATTGATGGATGTTGCTGCCAGATGTTGTAAAGTTCCACTTTCTCTTACTGCCGGAGCTTTGGCTTCTTCCAATAGCCTGTTAATTCTCTTTAAGTGTCCGGTAAGGCATTCGTGTCTTCTCATTTTGCATTCTGTAGAATAATATAAGTATATAACAAGTTTCCATTGATGTAGCTTGAGGTTTAGGCTAATTACACTAGGAACCTTAAATTATTACAGTGTTCAAAATTTTCTAGATTTGTGTAAGGTTTATTTATGCCTTTTACTCAATTTGGAATTGAGTGATTTGATTTATTCTTCTATTTCACACATAAGCGCCACTTTATGGAGGAGTTTATGTTGATAGCATCTAGCGGTAGTTTTTTTTTTTTTTTTTTTTTTTTTTTTTTTTTTTTTTTTACAGAACTCCCCATTTTTTCAGGCCAACAAATGAGTTATAACTAGAAAAGACTACTCGGTTATACTCTGTAGTCCACATTTAATAGGGTTGATTTAGTCATCTTTGAGAAAATCTGGTTTGCTTTGCACGGTTGCACCTGCTTAAGTGTTACGAAGTACTTATTTTATGGAGGATTGGAGACATTATCTTCTCTCTTTGACATTTTCAGAGTAAATTTGGAGTAATAAGCTGGTATAATTGATGGCCCAGGTTAGAGAGGATAAATTTTGTGGAGTACTTGAAAGGTTGATTAGGAAGTGGATATTTACAGCTATCTGAATATATAACTGTTTTAGGGACTCATTTGAGATTCCATTTGACTGCAGAGTGCACATCGAGGGCCTCATATAGAAAGGGTACAAACACAATCTTTGAGTGTCATCTGTTGGAAGAAGAGGCAGAAAGGAGATCAATCAGTGAACGAGGACAGATTTTCATCAAATGTGAATATTCCTCCTGGATTATCCAAGTACAAGAAAAAACCCTATCGATCTGTGAACAAGGAGGGGTTCCCTCAAAATGTGGATCTTCCACATGTATTACCCAAGAAGAAGAAAAAACCCTATCCAATCCCGATAACTGAAATCCAGAGAATGGCAAGGGCTGACAAGAAACTTGCTCAAATGGGAATAGAAAAGCCACTTGAACCACCCAAGAATGGAATACTAGTCCCTGAATTGATTCCTGTTGCTCATGAAGTTCTATATGCTTGGGAGGGTCTGATTAGAGGTCTAGCACAACTTTTGCACATAATTCCGGTCTATGCGTGTAGGTAAGCTTGATTATTTTGGTATCATTGTGAGTTTTGCCTGTGAACTCTTGTTAAATATATCTTTTCAAAATTTTTTGTTTGGTTTAAAATACTTCTTTAATATTTTTTTTGTTTTTGTTCTACTATATGTATCAATATTTGTAAAGTCAACTATATAAACTCTCAAACACAATTTGACACTTGAAATGTAGTACTCCATAAATAGAAGCTCAGAGTGATGCCAATTTGCCAAAGAACTCCTGCCCTGCTCTTTTATGTACTGGCTATTACTTAATTTATCTGTCATGAGTTACTAAGTAGATGATTCTGTTGTAGTGAGTGCTCTGAGGTACATGTGGCTGAGACTGGTCATCAAATACAGAACTGCAGGGGTTCAAATAGTAATAAGCGCCAAGGACTTCACTTATGGGTGAAGGGATCAATCAATGATGTGCTTACTCCCATAGAATCATACCATCTGTATGACCCATTTGGTCGACGAATCAAGCATGAGACCAGGTTCAGTTATGATCGTATCCCTGCTGTTGTTGAACTCTGTATCCAAGCTGGTGTTGATGTACCAGGCTACGCTTCACGCCGAAGAACTAATCCCATACGAATGATTGGGAAGAAAATAATTGACCGTGGGGGTTACCTTGATGATCCCACACCTACTCGAGATTCTTCGATACTCCTAAACTACGATACACAGGGTGCTTTGTTGAGATTTTCTTGTCCACCACCCTCAGATCTGTCTAGGGTTGCTCAAGAAACCATGAATGCTTATGAAATTGTTTCAAAGGGTTTGAGGAAATTGATGTCGTTGTATTCTGTCAAAGCTTGTGGATATTGCCCAGAAGTTCACGTGGGTCCATGGGGTCATGATGCGAAGCTCTGTGGGGAATTTAAGCACCAGTGGAGGGATGGGAAGCATGGATGGCAAGATGCAACAGTTGATGAAGTATTCCCGCCAAATTATGTGTGGCATGTTCGAAACCCTGGAGGACCCCCACTGAGGACTGAGCTCAAGCGGTTTTATGGTAAGGCTCCTGCTGTTGTTGAAGTGTGCCAGCAAGCTGGTGCTGTGGTTCCGAAGAAGTATAAACCCATGATGAGGCTTGATATTGTCCTTCCTGACTGTGAGGAAGCTCGTGCGGTGGCCTGAAGCTCTGAAATAGGGTGTCTTGTATAACCTGTATATCAGTTTTTGTAAGACGGATCTGTAAATATATTTAGAATTCGTTCTATTTTTAGACAGTTATTTGTAACAATAGAAATTATGAACTCACCAAAGTTCCAACAGATATTTGAATATGTTAAATACTGAAATAGTTCGTATTTTTCTGTTGTATACAAATTGTTATTTGTGCAAAGTAAGCATAAACGAACGTATGTAACTAAGAAGTCTCGGTGTATAATAGAACAAATCTACTCGATAGATGAAAGAGCGGAGTTCAAACATAGTCCATACTACCATACTAGAGTAAGTCAGGTCTAAGTCTAACCAAATACAAATAGGGAAGGCTTTGACTTATAAAGAAGATGCTATCGATTGTGATCAAACTCAAAGTGTCTATTAGCTTAAGTTTATGTGTTCCATTTTTATTAGGATTCTACTCTATTTAAATGTTTAATTTTAATAGGATTCACTGAAAGATCTATCTAGCGTAATATTTTTTTTATAAAAAAGGTTTAGGGTGTTATTTTAATGAAAATATCTTAGACTACTTCCTCTGTCTCCTAAAGATTGCCTTATTTTTCTTTTTGATTCGTCCCCTAAAGATTGCCCCATTCCTTTAAAGATTTTTCATTTTGGGTATTGGGTTGTCCTTCCAAAAATTTTGCATTGTATATTAAAAAAGTTGATTTTTGTACTTGAGAGAAAAAAAATACAGGAGTAAGTAAAAATGTGAATTTTGGGTAAGAATTCGTTTTCCCACTATTAGTGGATAATACTCCCTATGTCCTCATATATTTGCCCTATTTACTTCTTTGTGCTGTCTCATTTTATTTGCCCCATTTCTCTCAATGGTAGGTTGACCTACTTTATTAGAGAGTTAAGTTGGTGATTAAAAGTGTGGTAATGAGGTGATGTTGGGCTATTTGTCTCGGCCCGTGTGCAAAACTTTCCCTCCCAACCCTAAGTTACTAACCGTCATCTCCCTTTGTGGAAACCTCTCCTTCTTCCTCCCTTATCCCTCTCTAGAAAATCTAGATCTACTCCTCTTATTCGCCAATTGCTCTAAAATTTTGTCGCCATCGTCTCCCTCCACTTCGACTGTTGTTTGCTTGTAGAATAATGGGAGACTCCGAATTTGCTGACACTTGTGATTGGTCAGAGTTTGTACCCGAAACTCCACTTACACCATGTCCTCCTCCTTCTCAGTTTCGTACACCTAACTCTAGGCCTATATCTACTCTCTCTCCCTTATTTCTTTCTTCACCCAAAATAATTACACCACATCTTGTCTTTCCTCCACCTTATCTGGTGGTTCCTAAAACCCTTGAGGATGTCTGGTCCACACCTAAGTATATGCGGAGGTACGGACCGAGGGCTGAGAGGAAATTGAACTTTGAGCTTCATGCACACCCTAGGGATCTTGATTTCGATGGCTCTAATGTTTATGAGTTCAAGGTCGATGATGGTAACATATTTGAGACCTTGCTTGTGGTGGGTGATACTAAAGAGGCTCATCGGGTCCCTCCTAATTTTGTCCTAATTTTTTTACACTTTAAGATTCTCTTTGGCAGTTATGCTTTTTTTGACAGCTATCCAAATCCTTTGAATTGTCCATTTGAGACCTTTGAGCTTCATACTCAGGGTCGTAATGTTTTGGCAAGACTCCTCGCATACTTCTAGGAGGTAACTGATATCTCTCCTCAGTCTTCCCCTGTACTTCTTCAACATCATTGTCATTGTCTACATATATATCATTAGACCATAACAAGTTCTCATCTGGTCTTACCTCCTCACCTACTGATGCTCAGATATCAGGGGCTCAACTGGAAGTGGTGATGAGATTCTGGACTAAACTGTATGGTCTTCATTTTCTTGTGATTCCAAAATTGGCAAGAATGCTGGTATTTATAAGGATTGCCAACTTAGATCCTTATATGTATTCTCCCCCTGAGATTGTAGTTGGGTATAGTAATATTCACTTTTTACAAACTCACAGTCCATAGTAGTGTATACCCTATTGGTGCTTAGATCTAGACATCTATAACCCTTTTGAGATAAACCATAGCCAAGGAAGACACACTTCACTGCTCTAGGTTCTAACTTGTGCCTATTTCGCTTAGGTAGGTGGACAAATATAGTGCATCCAAATACCCGGGGTGGAAGATTATATAAAGAAGGTGGCGGAGACAAAGTGCATAGGGTGTCTAGTGGGGCTTTAAATAGCAATTTCTTAGTTGGGAGCCGATTAGTTAGGTGGTTTGCAATAGCAACAACTTTAGGCCAAAAAACTGATGGGACCTTGGATTCAATCATCATGGCTCTAGTCATGTTCAAAAGGGGTACGATTCTTTCTTTCTGCTACTCCGTTCTGTTGAGGAGTATCAGGGCATGTCATTTGGTGAAGAATTCCCTGATTTTGGCAAAATTCCCTCATATTATTATTAACATATTCTCCACCGTTATCAGATCGTAGGACTCTAATCCTTTTGTGAATTGAGTATGTATAAATTGGTAAAATTTAGCAAAAATATCAAAGAATTCTAATTTTTGTTTCAAAAAATAAATCCAGCTCATTCTAGTACAATCATCAATAAAAGGACATAATATAGAAAACTGTGTTTACCAAATTTTGGGGAGGGTCCCCATACATCCGAGTGTATCAAATCAAATGGTTTACTAGAATGATTAATACTATTGGGGTAATTATACTTATGATTTTTTGTTAAATAACATGCTTCATAATTAAAGGATAAATTTGTTCTAGCGTGGGAAGGAAAGAGGTGTAATATGTACCCTAATGAAGGATGCCCCAAACGCCTATGCCACATACAAAGTTGAGATTCGACATTTTTACTTATAAGTAATGTCCTCTCCATTTGCGACATCTCCTCCATATAGTACAATCCATCTTTTTCAATACCACGCCCAATGGTCCTCTCTATCCGAGCATCCTGCACAATGCAATAATTAAGGCTCATTAGCACAGTACAATTTAAGTCTTTTGTAAGTTTTCTAATGGATAACAATTTATATGAAAGTGTAGGGATATAAAGACAATTTTTAAGGAGCACATTTGCTCTAATTTTGATTGTTCCTGTCCTTTCAACTTTCATGCACTCTCCGTTAGTAGTCTGTATTCCTATTTTTCTTTTTTTACATAAAGATAGAAAATCTCTTTTTATCATAAGTCATGGTGTCGGTTGCACCACAGTCAAATATCCACGGGTTTTCGAGCCTTTTAGAGTCGTTCACCGTTGGACCGTGCGTTTTGGGTCGTCTAATGGGCCTTTGGTATTCTGGACTTGGAAATTATAAAGAGGGGCCATGAGGGACTTACCCTTATGCGTGGTGAGGGCAAGGGAGCTAGGTTTAGGGTTTTCCTCACCTTCCCCCTTTTCGGCTGCTCCCTTATAAACCTCCGAGTCTCTCACATTCGCTGCTACACTTCCTCCCGTCGATCCTCCTTTACCTCGTCTCCCTCCTTTATCCCCTTTCTTCCACCAGTTTGGGAAGACAATCAATTGAAAATAGCCCTCCTTATTGTTCCTTGTACCCCCACAATGCGTACATTTTAATCTTACCTTCTTGTCGTCTCGTCTGGTGGCTTGCCTCCGAGTACTCAGCCCGCTTCCGATCTCGTGTCTTGGTTGATCCGGGTCAGGTAAGTCCGGTAAGGTTCCACCCATTATCTCTCTCCTCGAGATCTCTCTTCTTATGGCATTATATGCCGTTTCAACCAATGGTTGTGGGTCAAGATTGTCCAAACTTTCATCCAATCCCACAAGAAATTGATATAACCTTATTTGTTGGACCAATTGATTGTGAATGGTGAGGTGTTCTGGGAATTTCATGGGATTTCCTTTCAAATCCCAGCTAACTTACCGTAGTACAGCTCCAATGAGTCTTTTCCTTGTTTGATGGTGTTGGCTTTGATAGTAAGGTCAAAGATCTGTAGGCCATCCTTGTTGGTTCTGTAGAGAGTTTTTATGGCTCTCCATAACTCCCTTGCCGACGGATAATCTATGAATTGGTTCACCAATTCGGTGTCAATTCCTTCGATTATCCACGACATCACGATGGAATTCTTCTGAGTCTAGGTTATGTACACTTGGGAAGTTGATGGAGGGGGGTCGGCTATGATATGGTTGAGCCTACCCCTTCCATCAATTGTCAGATACACTAGACGGGACCAGATTGTGTATTTATTACCATTGAGTTTCTATGGTAATTGTATAAGCACATGATTCTCGTTGGTTGGTTTGTTAATTCCCAATTGTTGCAAGATTTACAACATTTGTATCATTGTAATTGGTGATTCCGATGGACCACTCATGGTAAGTTCAGGTAGGGTTTTGTTTTGTTTTATTTCGGGCATATGATGAGACTTGTCCGATTATGTTTTTTGGGGATCTTCACCTAGTTTCTCTAATACCAACTTGAAACGTATCAGAAACTGATAAGAGCAAGAATAAAGGAAAAACTTTATTAAATATTGAGTATATTGATTGATTCTGATTGTTTACATCAAATTATGTATTCATACTCTTACTGAGTATAGTTTCTTATATGTAGGACTCTTCTACAGAAACTCCTACCTTATCTACTCTATTTATATTTTGAGTTATCTCCTATACAATTTTATCCACTTTATTACCATCTATGTAACACAGTTATACTAATATTGTGATACTTGAATTCTATCCTATTTTCCTACATCTACAAATTGTTAAATTTTTCTTCTTTATATATATAACTTTGATTTTTATAATTTTGGGGGACGAAAGTATGAGATGTTGCTGAGGTACTTGCACGCAATGGATGCGTCGTTGAAATTGCTTTAGTTGCGGAAATCAATTCCTTTTTTAAGCAAAATTAGGGTTATGACTGAGAGTATGTGTGAGAGGTATTATTTCATTTCACTTTTCTTATTTTATATTATTGTTGGATTGTTGAATTTATTTGTTGAGTTAACATCTAAGTTTTGATAAAAAGGTGTCATGATTGTTTTAATTTGTGGTTTGGCAGTCTTCCCATTCATATGTTGAAAACCCTAAAATCACACCTTTATCATCTTGTGTTATACTCTAATACGAAGTACAAGATACCTACTTTATACATTTTAAAAGCAATATGAGTAGTAGCTTGAGCTCAACAAATTTGAAATTACCAAATATGATAGTGCGGAATTCTGTTACATTCGGCTGTTGATATTTTTGTGACTTATTGAGGTCTGTCTCACTGCACATTGCACTTAAAGTGCTCAACTTGGAGCATATACTCTTGTCCAGTTGGTTCATGGACACTTAGGATGTTGAATTGGTCCCCAACTCTCCATTGTATAGACTGTTGGAAGAAATCAATGTTATTGTAAGGTTTACTTCCACGTAGGAAGTTGAATTGTCCCCAACTCTCCATTGTATAGGCTGATGAAAGAAATCAATGTTCCGGTACGGTTTACCTCCACTTAGGAAGTTGAATTGTCCCTAACTCTCTATTGTATAGTCTGATGCAAGAAATCATTATCTCGATAAGGTTCTACAAAGGCATCAAGTCATCAACAAAGATATAAAGAGAAAATATTCTAAAGGTTGTATCATCAAATGAGGGATAAAGTATAAAGGGTTTTAAGAATTAATCACTGTATTTGTGAGGATGAGCTACTAGCTTAGGTTAATGGTAAAAAGGCCTACTTTATCATCAGGTACATATATAAATAAAAAACTTACATTTTGAGCTCCAAGGAAGAATATTTCAATCTAAAATTTTAGAATATTTTCGTATATCTTGGATCCTTTAGTAGGCGTAGATTTAATTCTAACTTATACAAGTAGGGAAATAATAACACTATCTGTCACACTAGGAAAATATTACTCTCTCCATTTCATTTTGATGCTCGTATTTGGAATTTGGGAAGAAAAAATAAAAACCTTATGAAGTCTAATGGAAAAAATTAGGCATGTGGAGTTGAGGTAAGTGGAAACTATTATGCAAGGCATTAGGAATAACAATATAAAAAAACCGTAGGCCTAAAAAATGGAATGATTCTAGATAGGATTAACATTTTGAAACGGACTCAAAATGAAAGTAGGTATATAAAAATAAAAATAAAACTAAACAAAGAAAAAGAAAAGAGGTTTATAACATAACTAGAGAAAGTCTACATTAACTTCCTATGGTAATCAAGCTTAGGCTTTAGATAGAAATTATGTTTTAATCTTAGAATTGTGTGCCTTATGTATATTAATGACCCGATCACTCTTATGTTCCGATTTTTTTGACCTCTTACTCCTATATTACCATATCCTGGGGGATCATTAATGTTAAAGGTCCTCCAACTTTTGAGTGTCAAATGTGGTATTAAGTGTTGGCTCTCTAGTCTCTACAAATTTTTATCCGTAACAATGAACATTTATGGGTTTATGGCCTCAACATGTTAACTGGTTAGTACCTGAAGGAAGATTGTTTCCCTAAGATATAGTTGTAGAATTTTGATTGGTAGGAATTTCATATATTGGTTGATATTTAGGAGGTTTACTCATCAACATTTAGCACAACTAAAGTTTCTTTTGTCAGAGGAGATTGGAATAAAAAAGGTCTTGAAGGCTCATGAGGAAACCCGCTGCATGAAACATGATCTTCATCTCACATTGACTGTTAATAGAATGACTTAAGCAGACAAGAAAAAACAAAGGTATAGACAAACCTGTTTGAGGGATCTATTCATTTCAAAGCTTTTGGATTTTGCAAGAAATCATCCTGAGGTAAGCACTGCATGTTTTAGTGTTTCATATCTCTCTTGAGAGATATGTCTAGCAATTTACTGTTTTTTGTTTAAAGTTAACTTTAGCCAATCTGAAAGTATCTACTTTGATAGGTTCAATCTTAATTAAATGATAAATTCAAAGTTTGTAATGGTTGACTCAAGTGTTTTATCCTTTTCCCCATTCATCTGGCTTCAAATATATGTTAGTATATGCTTTCGTATGGCAAATTTTTTAATCTGAGAAACTAAAATGCATTGGTATTCGGGTAGGGAAGAGTGAAGGGAGCAGGACTTAAATTCAATAACTTCTGAAGACTCCACCTTGATGTGATCTAACATGTTTTATATTGTAGGTGATGGAAGTCAAAATAATTTCTATGTGCATAAAAAAATAGTTTATTACTTGTTGTGTTGCTTGTATTACTTGGTTTATTTTTCAGGTATATGCGAAGCTAAGTTCGTAGACTTATTCAAAATCTTCCTTAATTTAAGGAGTTGGTTATGCTATGGACTTTGAAGAATTTGATTTAATTCAAACTTCTAGCAAGATGAGTTTGAATCTTTTAGTCCTCCTAATATCGTGGGGTTGATTAAAGCTTCATGAGATTATTATTGTGTTCTGTTTGACGTGCTAATAATGTGGAAGACTTATTCAAACAACAAGAACATCTCAATAGCAATTCAAAACTTCAAATCGTATCTGTTGCATTTTAAAACGGCTAAGTTGACTTCAAGAGTATCAGTCAACCTCTTTGAAACAACCTTTATAACTGCCCTAAAATATTGAAACGACTTTGAAGCAGGCAATCAAAAGCTTAAACTCCGATTCAAAAGCAATAGCTCCTTGAAGATTCTGTTTGAAGACTATCCGTTGCAATTGGTCCTATAAATAGAGTTAGCTGGAGCATTGAAGAGATACAAGCCTTCAACGTGATACAACAAAAGCTACATCAATTCAAATACATTTTTCTCTCTAGCACTTAATCTTTTATTGTAATTTAGATTTGAGAGAAAAAGAAATATCAAGTATATCTTGTGTGTGAAAAAGAAAGATCAAAAGAAAAGAGAAAGATATCTTGAGTAGAAATTATAATACTCAAAGGTTCATAAAAAGTAAGATGATTTTTATTTCTAGGAATTAAGATGCTAAAGAGTAGCTAGGGAAAGCTATGGTAAAGAAGATAAGGTGAACATCTTCTAGGTGGCTTTAGATCTCTAAGGGAAGAAATAAAAGTTGGTAAATCTTAAGGGTAGGAAACCCTAGGCGGATACGTAGGCACATTGCCGAACTTCGTAACAAATACTCGTCCCCTTTACATTTGCACTTTCGTACTTAATTTGCTTTATTTACTTTGCACTTGTTTCAATAACCTATTCAAGTCAAAATTGAAACCCGCTTCAAAGCCCTTGAAACCAGAAAAATATTTTTCCGCATCTGAAAGACGTTTCAAAGTTTTGAAAGCCTAATTGTGAAAAACGACCATACTTTATTCACCCCCCTTCTAGAGTTTATTAATTCTATTCTATCTCCTATTGATTCTTTAACTTTCGAGTTCTAATTCTATGTATTTTTCTGTGCACATCTGACATACTCTTTCATGTGAGACGGAAAATTTCAAATCTTCGCTGGTTTGATTTGTATTTGGAATATAAGGCTTTAAGCTTCAAGCTCTCCTCTCCGGTTCATCTCAAAAGTTGGAGGCCCTGGAAGTGGATTCTTGTAACCTTCAATGAATTCTATGTTTATATGATATATCACATGCATGTCTCAAATATTAATGGAGTGGACTTAAATGAATAGTTCATGCATGTCTTTCTTAATTATAGAGCATATTAGTCTTGATTTACTAATCTGACAGTCAATCACATCGATTTCTGGTTTTAGGGAACTGATGTACCTGAGGCTAAACTACCAGAGCCATTCAACCAGAAAAAAAGCATGATCTTCTGTTGAGTAGCTTCAAACAATCAGATTCATACTCTCTCATGCAAAAGTGCACTTGCAAAGCTGTAAAGTTGGAGCTAGCACAGGCATCCCATTTTCCCCCATCTTTCAGGATGCACTTTTCAAAGGGAGGCTCAATCTTTATATCCAAAAGCAGTCTCCCGAGTCCATCTGAGTCTTCACACCAATTATAGTCAATTTCTAGTTTAGATCCATTTGGGGACAGAGATGAGTTGAAATCTGTTGCTCGTGTTGGTCAAATCAAGCGCAAATCTCTTGTTGGCAATGAAAGTTGTTCTTCTTGTAGTGCTATGAAGAAGCAAGTGACTCCTATAAAATCTACTAATACTCCAATCAAGCCAGCCACGCCAAGTTTGCAAACACATAAGAGGTTCAGGCGTGCAGACAAAAAGTTTGCCAGCTCAGCATGTAAAGCATCTGAATGGCCTTCTTGTGCTAGGTCTCTTCGATTTGAAGACCCTTTGAGAAATATACATTTTGATCTTCAAGTTGATGGTGCTGAGTGCTCTAATAGTATTGACATTCTTCCTGAGAACCTTTTATAATTGGTACTGATATTTCTTTTCTTTTTGACTAGTACAAAATTTTCATAGCCTATGAAGTTGGCGATGCTGATATCTTGCGGCTCAACATATTTTCCAATCTGCTACCTGAACTTACATTTGACTGTCTTATTTTGTTTCACATATTAAAGGAAAGAGGAAAGGACTGTAGACTTGGCAAAGAGGAAACAGATGATTAAGTGCCTTCCTAAGCTCTTTGACAGAATTTATATATTGTTTCAGAATCCCAAGATTTCAGCGGTAAGAAAAGAGGCACTTATTCGTGACCTGACAGAATGTCATCTGGACATTACTGATGAAAGTAAGCGCAAAGTTCTAAGTTCCTAATTACATAATTTGGAATTAGGTATGGGAATATGCTGACTCAAATTGTATCCATAGATGAAGTTGAGGAACAGCTAAAACTACTCCAAGAAATTATCCTTGAATGGATAATCTGTAAGTTATCGCCTTCAGGCAACTTACTTTATAGGTGAGGCAACTTGTTCCTATTTGTATTTTCTTCAAGATATGCCACCTTTTCTTGTCACCATCCTTGAATCCCTTGCACTTGCAGAATCAACATGGCATTAAATCCTAATACACTACGCCTGATACTTGATAAAGCTATTTGATGGGTGCCTCCTATGATCCATGGTAAGTATTGGATAGTCACCTTCTCATAGCTGTAGGTAGTTGAATATCAGTATGTATCTATCTTTTGAAAATAGAGATTCTACTCGTGTACTTGCTTATGCCTTCTAATGAGGGATATTTGATTGGTAATTTAACGTTCAAAATTCTGCCATTTAGGATATTTTTAGATTTGGAGAGACCATTTTGATATGCTCATCATGAGTCTTATAAGGTCATACCCTTTGGGGTCGGTTGTGGGCGAGGAGGGATTCGTAAATCCTTTAAGCTAGAGGCCCCACCCTGCCTTCACTGGATTTGTTTTCATGAGTATCCTAAAAAAAGCAATATTTCCTCTCCCCAACTATTTTGGGTTTAGAAGATGTAAAAGCGTGTTTCACTTTATAAGAATAAGAACGTTGCATTCCATGATGTGAAGTAGGAGAGAAGGGATGTAATAATTGGGTTTTTGGATAGGATAACCTTTTTATTCTTATTTCTTTTGGTATGATTGGAATTTGGATATATCTAATTACTCTAATACCAATATCAATCAATTTTTAATTTTTTTTAGGCCAACAATTGGTTTTCATGGACTTATGAAACCAAATATTAGGCATGAAATGGTTTTAATCCTTGTATGATCGTATGGGGCACCTAATATCAAGGGACATCTTTGGATCAATTTTCAAAAATGACTTGAAACCAGTGTATAATAATATCTTTAAAATTCAGTCATTACTTCAGAACACATTAAGAGAATATCATGGTATAACTATCATGATCCTTATAAGGTCATAGTTGGCCTTTGAAGTAATTGAAACCATCTACTTTGACTTTAAACACTCAAACTAATCGAATTTTCAAGTAATTTTTAAATCATAGACTTGTTTTCAAGGCCATTAAAGACTGATTATTAAGCATAAAATGATTCCCAATTTCCTTATTTGACCGAATGAGTAACTTAATATCATTAGGACATCTTTGGCATCAAGTAAGTTGAATTCCACCAACACAACAATCACCTCGAATCATTTTCTTACCATCTAAATGATAGGTTTGTTGAGCTATTTCATAGAACTTCTTCTTTGGAATTGAATATCTAAAATGCTTACCAATTGCTCTAATCTTTTCAATAACACAATGCGTTTTGGACCCTTGCTTTAAGCTTGGATTTGTCGAGTATAGCCACACTACTCTTTAGGGTGAAGAGCATGTTAAAGCTAAAGTAACGGAGTGAGAGTTATTTTGTGTAATTTACTCAGAGTATAGAGATGTTGATGGTGGGGGGTATAGGTGATAGCGGTGAGGTGAATGAGGGAACCATTTTTCATAAGTTTTGGCAGTGGAAGACAAGAAAGGATGACAAACTATGGTTCTTGGATGAGTAATCAACACAAGAGTGGGAAGGATAAATCTCAACTTGATCTTTATTTAGAAGAAAAAAATATAGATTTTAATTTGAAAATTGATGTGTTGGCATGGTGGAAAAATAATGGGGCACCTTGACATCCACAACTTGCAGCATTGGCTCGTGATATTTTAACTATTCCTATATCTTCCGTTCCATCTGAATCCTCTTTTATTATGGGAAAGAAGTTAATTAATCCTTTTGGAGGGCTTCTCCTACATCAATGACTATTGAATCTCTTGTGTGCTATGAGGATTGGCTTCATGCAAAAGGATTCTCTTTAGATGAGCTTTTATCTCATTTTCACTAGTATAACTACATATTTGTTATAGTTTATCTTAGTTTCTCAAACATTTTATTACTTTCTTTTATGGACAGACAATCCTTCCAACACTTGAAGATGAAAATGATGAAGAAGATACCCTAACGATGAAGATTGCACAATTGTTGTTTGATGAGTATGATTGGTGATTGTATTTTTTGTTTGATACTTTGGTGTAATTGTATTTTTATTGGTTTGATCTTATGTCTCCTTAATGTTTTAAACTTCTTTGTGGTCTTGTGAAAGACTTGTATTGGATAATTTTATTTTGTTATTTACTTCCTTTTAGTAGACTTAAAAAGAATTTAGTATTATATTCCCATATGTTAGTATGGTTTAGTACTTTAAATATATTATTGTTAATTCAAATCTTTAAAATAAGCATTATAAATGCTTTTTTTACAACTTGTAAGCATTAGATGATCAAATTCAAAGTATAGTAAAATAGGCCCGCAAAGCCTACAAAACCCGATTTAAATGGGATATGGGCAACAATTTTAGGCCCGAAAAATGGGTAGAAATAATCTTTTGGTCCGACCCGAATTCGACTCGGCCTTCAATTTGATCACTTCTAGGTTATTATAAGTCCTTGGAGATTGATTTTCAATATTTTTTGTGTGTCATGTACTCGTTTTCAAGGTATTTGATATAGATCATTAGGCATATTGTTCCAAATCTCTTCATATGACCCTATGAAATACCAAATATCATATCATTACTTGTTGGACATTTTTTCAAAAGTTACTCAAAATTGATGTATTATAACTTTCAAAATTTAGAGAGTTCTAAACTTGATGAGGATTATCTTGACATGCCTACCATGAGTCTTATAAGGTCATAGTAAGCCCTATGAATGATTGTGTTTATATACTTTGACTCTAAACACCCAAATATACTAATTTTCTTAGTATATTTATTTTGTCATAAACTCATATTCAAGGACTTTGGAAATTGTTTATTATACATCAAATGGTGTACAAAATCTCATATAACCTTATGAGACACCTAATATCATTAAGACAACTTCGGTTTTGTTTTTTTTTTTTTTCAAAAATGACTTAGAAACGATATATTAACCTTCAAAGTTCGACAATTATGGACCCGGTTAGAGAATATCTTGATATGCTCATCGTGAGTCTTATAAAGTCATACCAGGCCCTAGTAGTAATATGAACTATCTTTCTTATTCTTAAGACCCATATCAATAGACTTCTGAAGTATTTTTTAGGACATCCACTCGTGTTTAAGGGCATTAGAGACTGATTATTAAAAATTTAGATCCAAACATCCTCATATAATTTTATGAAACACGCAATATCATTATGAGATCTTTGGGTGTGTTTTTAAAACGACATATATCTATCAAAGTTTGATCATTTTAGACAACTCTAAGTGAGGGAATTACTTGGTATGTTTACCACGAGTCTTACAATGTAATAGGTGACACTAGAAATGATTGGAATCATCTACTTTAACTTTAAACATCCATTTATATTGACCGAGTCCCAAGTACTATTTGCATTGTAAACTCGTTTCAAGCACTTTTGAAATAATATATCAAATGATTCCATACGTTATGATGCACTTTGTATTGTTAGAATATTTTTTCAAACAATGACTTAAAAAATATATAATATGACCTTTAAAATTCAATCATTTTGATGAATACCTACTGAGAGAACATATTTTATATGTCACCATGAGTCGTATGAGGTCATTATAGGCCATGAGAGTGATTAAAATCATATATTTTTAAAATCAATTATTAGGCATCAAATTTGAAAGCAACTCAAAACAATACACAAAATCATTATTATATTAAAAATGATTTACTTTCTGTGTTTTTGAGAAATAAAAATTAACTTACTAATTTAAAATAATAGTGACAATGACAATTAGTAAAGACTTAAAAGTATGTGACTTCTTTGTTCATATTTTAAAGTTTCCTAAGATCTTTAAAACATTCAACTAAAGGCCTTCATTCTACAGGCTAAAATTTTTCTAAAAAGTTATCACTAAATTAAAAAAAAGTTGAATATAAGAAATACCACAATCCATAGCGCACCAGACTATTTTTTTCTATTCTGTTTGGTGTAATTTAATGTGCCCAAGCTTGGTTTGGGTTAAACAAAACAACACCACGACAGCCCTGCTTCTTTCCAGCCTCATGCTCATGTGGCTTGGTCTTCTAGGTCATTTGATCGGAGTAACTTCTCAATCTGAGAGATACACCAAAGGGACAAGACAGGTCCACAGAATTATAAAAATATTGAGTCGACGATGATTATAAAGAGCCAACTTCAGGAGTCACTGAAAGCAGGGCATCCTAGAAACCTCTAGTGTCCCTTGACTAGTGTTGAAGGCTTCAAACACCTCTCTACAGTGCACCCAGGAATGATGAGCCGCAAGTGATACCTTATCATTTTGTCAATATAGAACAACTGATAGCACGGAACGTCAGTCATCCCTTTTATAGTAAACAAACTACCAAAAAACAATGAAAAAAATTTCTGCGAGTATATCGGTCTTGAATTCCCAAGTGACAGACACTAAAGACAAGCAATTTGACTTACCAGTGTTTTCCTGATACCATCCCCATGATAATTTTATAATAACAGGGAATTTTCAACATTAGACTCTTGTTAAATCTCAAACGCTTCACGCAAGTGCTACAAATCAACAAACAGGATTTCAAGAAGCTTTTAGACCGTCAAAGGTAATAATGGTACAACTAATCGGTCCCTGTTTGCATTCTTTATATTGATCAAACACAGATAAAATTTAGGGCAGGTTCTACACTCTAGAAGCAGACAATAGCGGGCCTAGCATAACCTATTTCCAATGATGAACCAATAATATTAGAGATGCACAAAGGGCTCTGAAATACCGATCATAGTTTTTTAAGCATTACAGATTTGCAGTTCTGTAAAGCAATAATTCATTTTACATAAAATCCCCCCTGTGCAACTACGGATGTCTACCTGACGTTGCAAGTAGCTGCAATGTTTTAGATGGGACCATAATCAACATGCAACGACCTACAATGGAGATCACCCTTCTCATAAATGTGATTCTAGAGATTTAGCTATTGCGTCCGCATTCTGCTATTTTCTGCAGCTCTAACTTGTGAGAAGTATGGATGAACCTGTTAAAAAAAAAAAAAACATCATAACAGATAAATTCAGGCCTAGTTTGTTTCGAGGGTAATTAGCATGGAAGTAGAACACTACAACTCCAAAAAAACAGTAAAAAAAAATTAATGTTTGGTTTACTGTGGTTCAGATGTCAAAATGAAAGTCGAGCTCTTATATGTTCAGGCTACGTAAGTTGAACACTTATGCCACTTCAAACTTTTATTTTTGTTGAAGAAAAGATAACCAATTCATTGCTAGATCAGTTAATCCCACTGGATGAATTAAACTTTAAAAATATGCAGTTTTGATTTGCTGAAGTTTCTTCTCATATAGTCCCATATGAGAGAAAAACATATCAAGAAATAATATCCTGAGGCAAAGATGGGTGAAGATTTCCATTTTAGGGACAACTTGCCTTTTTTTATAGGTTAACATTTTACATCTCATAGTAATTTAGAGTCAAACAACATGATCCAAAACTTTCTCAAGCTCAAACATGTAATCACCAGATTAATCATGTTTGTCAATTAGCTATGTCCAAACAGAAACTGAAGCAGTAAACAGAGCACCAAAATAAAGATATCCAGATAAAAGTAAAGTTGGAATCCAGAATGGTAGCCTGGTGGAAAACAAATTGGTCGCAGAAGAGAAAATATAAATAAAACAAGACACATGTATGGAGATTCTTTAATTTTTTGAGGGCCGGCCTAGGCTTGGTTGATGCATGAAGAAGCCAACCCGTACTATTAAAGTAGAGTCAGAAAGAAAACTAAAAAATATGTGTGTACGAGCAGTCCCGTCCCTGAGGCCAGGCAATCAGAGGGCCCGGGGTTGGAAAGGGCTCAAAAATAATTAAAAAATTATGATTAAATTAATTTTAAAAAGTCTTAACTAAAATTTTAATGATAATTACTTTAAACCATTTATAATATTAAGTTTATAGAGTCTTATAATAAATAAATTTAGTATCTTGTCAATCTTATTGTGTCATATAACTATATAAATATTTCAAATTTAAGATTTTATTTTTAGTTTTTTGATAAAAGGTAATCAAAATTTTATCTTAGTGGATATTATGTATACTGATAATGGTAGGTTTGTATGTATTAGCATTTTGGGTATTAAGATATATACTATAATATGTATGCGCTGGCATTAAAGTTGGATTTTTGAGTTTTGCAGCTTTATAATTTGCTAAATATACCTTTAATATTCAACAAGACACCCAACTATTGGAGGTTATAAGTATTCTATTAATACTTATTTAATAATATCATCATTATTCTACTCAATTTGATTAATTTGCTTCTAAAATAATAATAATGTTTCACTAGTAGACCTTGTGCGTACCTTTTTTTTTAAAAAAAATTCAATTATTTTTACAACGGCTAAATTATTTTACAGATGAAATTAGTAATATAAAATAAAATAATCATATTATATATAACCATGTATTACTACTGGAAATGGATAAGAGAAAATTTTACGCACAAAACATAAGGGGCCCGTGAATATTATTACGCCTAGGGCCTCTAAAATGTCAGCCGGTGATGTGTACGAGTATACTAATGTTACGGTACCACAAATCATTTTCCATTTCTGACAAGACAAATAATAAACATTACAGTATGTTATAACAGATATCATAGAAATTACCATTGCTTCTTTTGCAATAAGCCTATCCTGGTGGTCATAGCGAAGAAGCTTATCAAGAAAGTCAATAGCCTGTAAGGGAATACAAGCTTAGAACGTCAAGCACTGAACACATTGCCAACTACTAAGTTATTGAATTTCGAAAAATGAGCCATGGATTATTATTTGATTCATGCATTACCTCTGGGGAAACCAAATGCTGATTATCTGGATTGACAAATCTAGACCAGGGCTTCCTACTATGCCTGCAGTTATAAGGGATCAATATATTAGAGATAAGATAGCTACAGGTAATCAAGCTATATGTACATCAAACATGAAACAATGCATCAACCCTATACAGGACTACAACAGATATTTACTGAGGAACATATTTACTAAAACAAGCAGCAGTAAATGCAAAATGTCTCTCTGCAAAACATACCTCCCAACAAGAGCATCAAGTTGAGGATCAAGCTCCAGATTATATTTATTCAAATATGCATTCAATTCATCTGTTCCAAGTACCTGCATATTAGTATATTACCATAAGAATAAGTCCAAATCATTGGTGATTTTGATGAAAGCAAGGATTTTGTCCCAATTGTACCCCAAAATGTGGAATAGATTCTCAAAGCCTATGGCAAGAGAGTTACCCTTTTCTCCTTTCCCATTTACCTTATTTCATTCAACTTTCAACAAAGAGGAAAAAAAAACAATTTAAAAGTCCCTGTGCCAGTCTTTCTACCAGAAAGTCAACTTTGAATTGAAGTGAGAGACTTGAAATGTAATATATCTGATAACTACCCCAACAAGAATGAGTTAAAGCTGCAAGATGTTATTCAAAGATCAATTTCCTACCACACAAATAAGCATTCACATACAAACATCTGCAAGTGCATATGGTCAACTGGTTCTCCAGATTCAGCCAACAAATTCCAAACCTTAAACCAGCCATTTGATTAAATATTTTACTCATCAACCATTGTCACTCAAAATAGTGAAATTTTCAACCCTAAACCCTCTATTTCAAGTTCAGTTTGGTTGGATGGTCATAACGGGCCAGCTTTTCTCTATAGAAATAATTTTCTGGTAGCTGGCTACTCATATCTAATGAAGGGAATAATCTCCTATCACTGTTTTTTCAAGACTTTATAGCATTTCCCTAGCCACTCCTTAACTGCCAAACCATATCCCACAGCAACAAAGTCAAGTCTTATCCCAAAAAGACAAGGGGAACCAAGAGTCTATCTCATGTGATCATCCATAGAGATCCTCCTCTATTTAGTGCTTACATTTTATTGTAAACCCTTTTTCTCCATGTCTTTTTTGACTCCCTCCATTCAAGTCATCTTTGGCTTTCCAGCGCATCTATTGAATGTCGTCTCACATGCCCAAACCATCATAATTGGATTCTCCCTTTATCTTCTCCTCAATATCCTAAAGCCTTACAATATTCATTTGAAAAACAGTACAAGAATAGCATTGTATGCCAAAGCACCTACTTAGGTTGAAAAGGAGCTATTATTCAAGAATCAGAATTTATGAACCATAGAATTCATTGTGTGGCACAAGAAGCATACCTTCGCAATTTTTACAAGCTGATCATGGTTGTCATGACCATAAAAGAAAGGCTCTTTCCGGAATATCTACGAAAAAAATGGAGGCAGACTGAGTAATTCCCATTTAAGATACAACTTAGAAAAGAGAAATGAGAAAAAGTACTCACCATTCCAGCAAACATGCAACCAAGGCTCCACATGTCCAAAGAATAGTCATAGTCTTGTAAATCGACAAGAAGTTCTGGCCCCTTGAAGTATCTGCAAAGTGCAAACAAGTTATGAAACATAATACTAACAGAAATGATCCATGAAATCTCTACATCAAATAAAACTTCAGTATTGGATATAGTGACACAGAATTTAAACGTGATAATTAAATTTTATCCCTAGAAAGTGAAATGTTAATAGCAAAATAACTATTGGCTCTTAACTAGTTGTATCAATTCTTTCTTAATACCTTAAGGTAAACCAAGTTCTATCAATTCTTTCTTAATAAACCACCTGATCATTATCAAATATTACAAGTTACCACTTATGGTCATTACACCTAAAACAACCAAAATATCCTCCCCAAATAACCATAATCTTCTATATAGTGTTAAGTAGAAACGCAATTGATTAGGAATGATACATACATTGTATTTCATTATTATTTTCTTACGAAAAGAAAAACAGCAACCATTAATGACATGAGAGTTTGAGATAGATTCCAAACATGTTTAATTATTCATCATGCATGCTAGCTAATGGTTTCTTCATTACTCTTAAGTTATTCAGGAACTATTCCAAGTATATCTTCAGTGAAATGAGACCTATAATCCCTCAATCTCTTTCTGCCCTAACTGCCAATCACTTACACAATCACCAGGCAGTCAGGCACACCACCCAGTACCTTAACAGTACTACTGACTCTATTCAACCTTCCAAGGACCACTGCACCTCTCCCTTCCTTTTCTATGAAATACCATAGCCAAGGGGAATCATGATAGTTGCTTAATGCTAGTGAGGGTCATTCAGGTGCAATCTCAACAAGAGAAAGCACAGAAGTCCTTCTCAAACCATCTTTGTAACTATCATCATCAAGATCGGGTGAACAGAGGTGATACAGGGAGAAAAACTGGAGAAGAGAGAGGCCAGATTAAGGGGTAGATAGAAAAAGACGGGAGATGAACCAAATGTTGGTTTTGGAACAAAGGCATATGAAAAGATATATATTGACGAGTATACGTATATAAAATTTGGGGAATAAGGAGGTAAAGTGGAGAAGTCCGGAGAGACTGAGGTACACAGGGAGAGAGGTCAAAGCCAATCAGGGGGGAAGATAAGAAAAGGAGGAAGACGGACCAAATTCTGGTTTAGGAGCAAAGACATGTGAGAAGATAGACAATGACATGTTTAAGGGAAAAAATATAGATGGGAAGTTTGATCATTTTGGTTCTTTCTTCCCAACTTCTGTGGGATATGGGCTTTTAGTACCATCCATAGTAAGCCTTCTACTCCATCTTGCAAGGCACGTCTTTTCACTCAGGTACTCAGGTATAGCAAGCAAGAAGTGCAATAAGCTCAACTAGCATATATTAGATATTACACTGGATTTTACATAGAATTAAAAAAATGGGGGCCAAAGAAATTCTACCATTTGGGATAGATACACACAAACACCTTTTATCTAGCCCCGTTATACAGGCAAATAACAAAATATACTTGGAGCAATTAATGGCTGCTTTAGCCAATGGGTTAAGGGTTATCATTATTAATGCCTACTAATCCAAGTGGTCCTGTACAGTAAAAAAATTATTTACACACAATCCTAAGATTCAAGAAAACAAAGGGGGTTGAGGGAAGATACACTTCAAAACCAAGCACTAACCTGGAAGCCACCCGAACATTATACTCCTTGCCAGGATGGTAGAATTCAGCCAGACCCCAATCTATTAAACGGAGTTTCCTCAATTCATGGTCTATCATGACGTTGTGAGGCTTGACATCACGGTGCATTATTCCTTGTGAATGGCAGAAATCTAAGGCCTACCAAATAACAATAGGGTCTGCATTAGCTCATGCAAAAATGAATTAGTACAAGTTTTCTAACCAAATGCTAGTTATTTGAGGAAATGCAAAAAAATGTAAGAGCTGTACAAGTCTTTTATGCATATATGACATCAAAATTTCAGATGATCTAGACCCATCATATGCACAACACCTTTCCTACCACCAACCACTGTCACCGCCTTTAGTGGGGCAGGATCAAGGAGGTCTAGATGGATGAGAACATAAGTACATAAAAACAAATTTGCTACAAACCCTTGGCCTTTATCTAACATTCCCACCCCATAGGCCCATAGCTTTTAATCTCACTTGCCTTCCTCATTTCCCTCTCTCCCTAAGTGCACCAACATACACTCCTACTTGCCAAATAAAAAAATGTCACTCCTGATTATGCAGATCATGAAGTAAGTTTACAGAAACCTTTAAGTACCAGGAACAAATCAAGAATGAAATATAATGCACTAAAAATTGGCTGACAATGGTTTTAAATCAAAATTTTACAAAACAACAGGCACAGCACAAGAATAATGTTTGAGGATAACATACAATGCATACATTACCTTCAGAAGCTCATAGATATAGTAACGTATGTCATAATCAGAAAGCGTTGGATACAGAACTTTGAAATCTGTACTGTTGACAAACTCAAAAACTAAGCTTGGTGTTTTGGAATGCTGATCTCTGACAATGTCAAGCAGCTTTATGATGTTTGGTCCCCCACACAAGTTTTGAAGAATTTTTATCTCTCTTTTAATCTGTCAAAACAAAACAATAAACACTTAGAATGAACTTAAATAGATGCTTGCATTTAACTACCAGCACAATGAACACGAACAGCTTCAGCAATGAATTATAAATTAACAGAATAAACAAATATGTGAAGGAGAACTACTCTAAATATTTTCTTATCACAATTACAGTCACAACATTAATGTGTGTGTATGTGTGCGCGTTCCCTTTCCATCTTCAAACTCTGAACAAGGTTATATCCTCCAGTAGTTCCAGGGGAAGCCTACATCATCCTTCGTTTACAAGGGAGCCAAGAATACCTAGTTCTTACCAAAATATCCTCAGGGTTAGGATATGGTATTCTCTTTAGCTACATACTTATTTACATTCAAAAAAGAAAAGAAAAAACTCATACAAGCAAACTGGAGATTAAATACTTTTTTTACTCATCTTGTAACAACTGTATTTCAAAATCCTTTTTAGTCATTAGAGCAGATACATAAACATCAATTACCAAAACAACCCAAGTATATGTCAGTATGTAACTAAGGTTGACTGGTGAAGAGCAAGAATAGATAAAGGCACAATAATGAATCTCAGAAGCTAAATCACTCTTTTGAAACTAGTTGTCAGGAAATGCATTCATCAATTGCTTGATATCACGGTGTTTTTAACAAAGAAGGCTCACCTTTTTCTTCTTCACGGGTTTCAGGATCTTGATAACACAACGTTCATTACTATTGACATTTATTCCTTCAAAAACTTCACTGTACTTTCCCCTTCCAATCTTCCGCACAACTTCATAATCATCTTGATCACTAAGAAATTAGAACAAAATTGATGATTCACTTGTAAATCACAAATTCCAGAATACAGGTTTTAAGAGAAGCAAATATTAGCAAGATAAACAACACTACTTAATGAAAAGTCAAATCAGATTTAGAGCAGCATTTTAAATGAATATGCTTAAGTTTGAAATAAAGAGAACAGGAACAGGGCAACCTACCACTCTGCATCTAACAAAATTAGCATCTGCCAACACACAATAAACTAAAAATAATCTCTGAAGTCCAAACTATCAGAGCATTATTCTCCAGACAACAATATTCAGACTGAACTAATGCAGGTATGAGAAGCACTCAATCTTGGTTGTTAGTTTGCACACAGAAAATGTGTAGGAACATTTCAATCTAATCCAGCTCCGGCTTAACCACATATACAAGCCTTTTTCATCAAATGAGAACACCTCTTAACTAACCAATCAAAAATTGGAATTCATGCCAATCGACTTGCCCACCCCCCAAAGGAATTTTGGTCCTTGCTAGATCCTCAGACAGTAATCTAAAGAAGACAGTGGCTAAAAACAGAAAAACACTTGTCCCATTCGTCTACTGATGGGTTAAACGTGGCCATTTTAAATCAACCAACTCGGAAGATACTTTCATCAAATAAACATCCTTGGAAGAAAGAGAGACCAGATATTTATGAGATCCAGACACATATTTTCCAAAGGCCTTTTATTTTGATGATACAGCTTACCTAACAGCTTAATCAACTCAAACCGTGGATCATCTGTAAGCCCAAGCCAAAGAAATCAACCGTGATTTTCTCATCCTTTTATGTCCTCCAAAGAAGCAATCATAACGGAAAAGAAATACACCTAAACAACTCCTTTAAAAAACACATTCTGTAAAGAAAACCCAAGAATTCCTCAAAACAATCCGACAAAAACGATGGTCTGTAATAAAACCTGCAGCAATTAACCGAAAAAGTTATTGGCTTTCCTCCAGTATTCTCTCCACATATGATATGACACCCCACCGTATTCAACCCAAAGCAAACTCGTAAAATAGTAGGACCTTAAAACCACAAGCTGAAAACTGATTGCAATTCATATCAAACCTTATACCAATTCATGCTTCAATTCAAAGCCCCCAATTCTTAATGCTGAAATTACCCAATTAAATTGAATTTGAGACTCTAGCTCTATTATTCCACTCTCTCAAACCACAATCCACTCTGTGTTTATTCTTTAATTCATGGATTCAATCCAAATCATTTCATATAACAATCAAATAAATTTTGAAAAAAAAAAACAAAAAAATCATATAAGATCGCTAATATCACAATCATCATGCAAATTAAGTTACACACAAAACTCGTACTTAAATTAAATTAAATCATATTAAAATTTCAAGATTTTGTAAATAGAAACGAAAAGTTACCCCCATTGAACGGTGAGAGATTCGTAATCCCAGTATTCCCGAGGTCGGACAACGTTAACGTCGGTGTAAACGCGAGATTTCGACATCGGAAAGATTTCGGCGGCGGAGATCTCGAGATAATCGGCGTATATGGAGGCGAAGGAGGAGGAGGGAGAGGAACTGGAATTTAGGGTTGGAAAGCGAAGAGGTGGGCGCAAGATGGGAGGTAGCGCCACCGATGGACGAAGAGCGAGAAGGGCGCACAGTAAAGGGAGGCAGAAGAAGAGTGAGAGAGAAGATGGAAATGGGTTGGTACTGTGACTCCGACAATCGCATGTTCCCACGTCATCAGAATATCAAATAAAGCGGAACGTGCTGCGATTCACACTCGGTAACTTCAACTTTCACGACTTCATTGCCCAAAAAATAAAAACTTGAGTCTATTTATATATACATTTATACATACGTATACATAGATTTCGTTAAGCAATTATTTTCATTTTCAGTGTCAAGCTCACATGACCGACTTTCTTTAAGAATGACTATGAAATGTGAGGCTGAGGATAAGGTGAATGTCCTATAATGGAAAATTTTAAACTAAGAATTATTAAATTGCGAACACAAATTTCACATTACATCCATAAATTAAATGTTAGTTTACTCTTTTATCATTACCTTTTTCTTAAATCAAAACTCTAAAATCCATACACCATCTAATGTCAAGACAACCAGAGAAGGAAGTGTCATCCACAGATACCCTAGGCCGGCGACCAGAACGTCGCATGGTGGAGGAGGTAATTTTTTTTTTAAATAAGGATGGTGCTCATACCAAAAGTCGCTGTCACGGTGGTGACTCCTAGACCAAATGCCACTTAATTTTTTTTTCTTGGATCATTTGAATAGTAATATTAGTAGTATTAGTTTTATTAGGATTATTTAAATTTTATTAGGATCTATTTAAATATTAATAAAAATAGTAGTAGTAATAATAATAATTATTATTATCATTAATGTCGTTGTCATTATTGTTGTTAGGGTTATTTAGATAATTATAACAGGTTTGCAGGTTTGCATAATTAGGTGTTCCGAATACAATGAATATTATTATTAGTAATTTCAAAATTATCAATATTCGTAAAATATATATAATGAATGGGATTACTATATAAAACTAATGTTAGTAACATTCACGTGAGGCTATTGACTATATTGGCATACTATTAAATATTCACCTAACTAATTTGTAATACGAATACCCCTCATTTTTGGAGTGATAAATCCACTCCTCCATAAGTTTTCTCCACAAAAGGTGTATTCCTCTTTATTAGGATTAGTTGCTTTCAATAAGTAACATCTTCCATTCACAAAGAAGTTTACGGCACATCAAGCAACAAGATTCATATGATTATCTATTATGCTATACAATTTTAAATTCGCTTTGTAATTTGCTTTAAACATTGAATCATAACTAAAAGTATCACTGTTATGTCAGAAATTCAGCCATGCTACACAATGTTGATTGAGCATCAAGTGATATATCGTGTTAAGATTTATGCGATAGATGGGAATCATATGTGACTTGTACGTCTTGAGAAATGTTACGGTTAATGGAAGAACGTCCATATACTTGACATATGGTTGGAATAATATAGTCCATGCCTATAACATGAATCCTGATGATAAAAATATCTTTTTTTAAAGCAACAAGATTAAATCAAACTTCAAGTGACTTCTCCTAACGATGTTGTGAAGGGATTCACTTTATAATTTTCTTCCTAAAGTTGTGTGTTTTTAATGAACATTATACTTAAACTTCAAAAGTAAGTAAAGTATCTTAGACATGGAATTCAACTATTTATGAAAGTTGTCCTTACATTAGAATTTTACAGTATAAAAGCAACAAATTGTTCCCTGTTGAATATGCTCTTTGTACATTTGATCCCACCCTTGCACATTCACCATGTGAATAGAAACCAAATATAATGTACTGGTGAAACGGGAAAACCAAGGTATAAGTCTTAGTGAATAAAATGTTTGTATGCCTCCAATTGTGCGATTGTGAACTTTGCAACTGGTCTCGTGACTGACGCCAGAGAATCCTAAGTCATAATTGTAGTGCAGGGATAAAAAGCTCGGCCATCTACTCCTATTGTGAAATGCATCACCGTACATTTGTAAATAATGGCAATGGGGAACAAGTCCAACACAACTTTCATCCAATTCTTTAATTAATTCTCCAAACTTTCACCCTAAATTGTAGCCTTTAGAGCATTGCTTTATAAGGTCTATAGTCTAGTTTTTATCCCTTGTGTGGATTAAGGTTTTCATACTTAGATTCACATTTCAACGTCCTCCCCCAACGGATACGTTCAAGGGCACCACTGGTAAGAAAGCCTTAAGGACTGTACAACTCACTCATACTACCTTTCTACAGTTGTATGCACACTTCTTCAAAAAACAATCGTGTTAAAAAACTTCTAACAATATTAAAATTAATAACTTTAAGTACATGTTTTAAATGAATTTATTAATTTTCTAATAAATCATGTTAAGAAGATGAGCGTTGTAGAGATGCATGTATTTGAATGTGTGGAAATTGAGAGTTAAAATTAGAAACTTGATATCCGAAATAAAGTTGGAATAACGAATATTGAGAATAAGATGCCAGAAAATCGGTATGTTAGATTGCTAACCATGGATGCATAAGTGAGGAAGGTGGAGGGTTAAAATAATGAAGACCTCAAATATGGCGAGATAGACAAAAAATGACTTGAATGGAGGGAGTTAAGAAAGATATGAAGAAAATGGGTAAAAGATGTGGTTCTAAATAAGAGAAGATGAAGGATGAACTTTTTGTGGATAATCACGAGTCATACATTCTTGGTTCATATATCCAACCTTATATTTTTGGGAATTAGAGGCATGGCTTTATTGTTGTTGCTGTTGTACAAAGCTTTGAAATTTATGTTAGGTGAGAGTTTAGGGTGTTCTGTGCTTCCTTGTTCCTAGTTGAAGGCTGAACTGTGGGAGTAGGTTTCTTACTTTCTTATCATGTCGGAACTGTGAACTGTTGAAGCTAATTTGCTATCTCACAACCCCTTCTATCCAGTGTCCTGTCGCTCATGATACTTAAATATGTAATTATGCTGTATTCAAAGATAAATTGCTAGTGGTTCTTTTGTGTCTAATTATCCTTCGTATGTTCTGGCTCCAAGTTTTCAACATCTTACATGCCTATTGTCTTGGCTTGGATGATAGACAACATTAGGACTGTGGAGGATAAATAGGTATCAATGAACTAGTAGTTGAGCCTTCAATTTCACGTATAGATTTTAATTGAATGAAATAATATGGACTTAAATTTTCATAAATGTGGCCTTGTTTTGTGTGTCACCATTATTAAGGATGTATTCTACTGCCCTTGGTGGTTATATATTTCAATTTACAGGTTACAGTCCAGGGAAGGATTTGTTTCTATTCAGTGCAATAACAGCATTGTATCCAAGAGGACCCCATTTGTTTCCATGATGTGGTTTGACCTCAACATGAATTACTGAGCTTCCATACTGAATAATCATTTTCAGCTCTATGTTAACCCCTATTTACTGATTTTCCTCATCTTGGTTATCAACTTATCATAACTGTAGTTGGTGCACTTCTGTTTTACAGTATCAATGGTCAGTTCAGAAAAACGGACAGCATCAACATATACAAAAAGAACCTCAGCATTTGGTGCTAATTGATTATGGTATGATGTTTACACATTACCAATTTCCCTTGGCTATTTCCTTCCCTAACTCCAAAGTTCAGCAAGTTATTACCTGCTTAATGAACTAAGTTTTGGTTCGTAGGGGATGGAATGATGCAATTGCTGGTTATTTGTGGTTAGGCTTGAAATTGATGAGTTTGAATGTTCCAATACAGATTGCAGCAAAGCACTGACCCCACGCTTTGATATGTTGGTGGGTCTTCGATGCTATTCTGAAAATCTCGCTGATAACGTGTGTTGTCTTGACCTTGTCTTGGTAGAAAAGGATTACTTATTTCTGGCAATATATATGCTCATATTTGGGTTCTGGTTTTTCCAGTGGGGCAATTTTCTGAATTGAGTCAATGAATTTTAAAAACAAAATGAAAGAAAATCGAGAGGGAAGAGAATTATTCTGGGTTATTTTGCGTGATTCGATCAAATTATTAGTTCTAGAAAAGATAAAAAGTGCTCTGGACATAACAGAATGTGGTTCTATAGACAATTCTATGTTAGTTTATATGTTTTATGAATGATCAAATTATTCTTTTTCCTTGTCCTGTAGCTTGCTAGGAATTCAGTGTTTGTTAAGAAACCAGGCAGTGGATGCATAGGTGCATATGCATTGCCGATGTAGCCAATCATTTCATGCACCTGAGATACCCAAAATGGTGCTCCGGACCTGGCATGTGCACGTTGACACTGGACGTGGATGGGCGTGTGTCATGAGCAAAGCAACATCTTGGGTACTTCGGGATACGCCATACGCCATATTGTTGTTGGTATAACAGGTGATTGTGTATCGCTGCTGTGGCTAATTTCTTTAATTATTACTGTTCAAGAAACAATTCACTCATCTGTTTGCTTGAAAGAGCGAATGATATAGCTGGGCATTTCTAATGCCACATATCAATTTCCGGACATGCTAAAAAATTATGCCTCTGTCGCTTATTGTTTCTATTCATGCATTTCTGGAGCCTCTCTAGTACTACTGTACGATTCCTTATAAGGGTTGAGAGCCTGAGACTGATGACTACTGGATTGTCTTTTTGTATTGACATACAAGCAAAACCCATTCATTATGACCGTTTTTCCTTTTTATGGGTTCGGAAAAATTAATGCTGATTGAGACATATTTTCAACCCAAGTCTCCCACAGTTCAATCTCTCTGCCAGCTAAATTAACTTACTTGAGTTATTTTGGCATCCCATAACCATTTGATATGTTACAGAAAATCTCGTTAAATATTACAAAATTCTCCTCTGATGAACTTTTTTTAGGTTCAGTCAGGAATGTTTAAGGATAACGATGAAACTAGTCTCTGAGCTATTTGACATTCACTTCATTGTCTCACACTAATATGATTTTAGCATCAGTAGTGCGTGCTGCTTTGTACTTTCTTCGAAATTGATTATTTGGACAGCTGAACATGGTTACCTATTGGAATTGAGATGCTCCCTAAACGAAAAATTCTGCTAGACCTTAATAAGCGTTTTACAAAGGTCTATTCTGCCAAACACCCTATCTGATCCTATTTTGTTACCACCACACATTTTTTTTTGGAAGAGACCACCACACATTTATAGAGGGATTTTGGAGGACAACCTTCATTTGACATGTCTGTCCCTTTTCGTTATCATGCATCCCTATCAAGATGTGACACTTCCTATGGTGGCTTTCATCCTCATACTTGAGACTCACATGCGGACTTTCATAGGCTTGATGATTGTGTATTATCAGCATAATTTCCTTCCTTGCAAAATTCTTCACAGGAGTTTGAGCATCTACTGCCTTAGAACAGGTTGAGTGCAGAAATTTCTTGGGGTTGTTGAAATAAGGAGGGTAGAAAACATAACAGTACCCAGAAAAGAAAGAAAAATCATTTCAGTTCGATTGACTCTTTTCACCACAACTTTATTTTCGGGGTGAAGTTGTATCTACTTTGTCCTCTTGACCGGTACTTTTATGGCCTTACATTATAGTACTGTTCTGATAAATTTATGATAATAAAGTGTTTCGGTATAGTTTTTGGATCCTTTTCATGATGGGACTTGATCAAGAAGCAGCTGCACTTACCACTGCTGACATGTCATCTAAGAAAAAAGAGTTGCTCTCTTCTGCCATGAAGAGAACTAATGAATGGTTTGCCTCTTATCTCCTATATCTAGTGAGGGTTTCTTTTGTATTATTGTAAACCTCAACTTTTTTTTTTGATGGAAATATGTATGATTATTGAAACATTATACTTCTACATAAAAAGAAATTATTTACAGGAGATTATTGATGCACTTTTTGTCATTGCAGGATTATCTCTCAAGAAATTCCTAGTGATGTCACCATTCAAATTGGTGATGCTTCCTTTTCCTTGCATAAGGTAACTTTCGTCGTTTACTTTTGTGTTCCTGCTCTAGCTGAAGAAAGGAAAATCTTCAAAAAAATCAAACCTTATATCTTGAAGTGAAAATATTCATACTAGAACAGAAGTTGAGCTGAAAATTTGTATTCTATGTCAAGTGCAGTTTCCACTAGTGTCAAAATGTGGTTACATAAAGAAATTGGTATCAGAATCTAATGATTCTGGTGTCTGCAACGTTGAAATTCGTGACATTCCAGGAGGAGCAGAAGCTTTTGAGCTTGCAGCAAAGTTCTGCTACGGGATAAATTTCGAGATAAGCGCTGAGAACATTGCCATGCTTCGATGTGTGGCTGAATATCTCGAAATGACAGAGGATTATGCAGTGGGAAACCTGGTTGAAAGGACTGAGTCGTACTTGAATGAAGTAGCATTAAAGAGCCTTTCTACCAGTGTTTCGGTTCTGCTTACATCAGAAAACTTGCTTCCTATGACGGAGCAAGTAAAGGTGGTGAGTCGATGTGTTGATGCCATAGCGTTTCTGGCCTGCAAAGATAGCCAATTCTCGGGGATTAACAGGGCGGAAGGTGGCATTGAAGATGGAAACTTCTCATTAGTTCCTCAGCAAAAACCAATTGTGGAGTTTTGGTGGGCAGAAGATTTAACCACGCTCAGAATTGATATGTTTCAAAGGGTCCTGGTAGCAATGACTGCCAGAGGATTTAAGCAATTTGCTCTTGGTCCACTACTCATGCTCTATGCTCAAAAGTCTCTAAGAGGTTTGGTGAGATGCCCTCCCCAATTACTTGTTTCCATGTTTGAATAGCTTTATAGCTGTTTAAAATATATATAGGGCTTTGTTTCATTTGGTATCCTCTCTTTTGTTTATCAGAAATTAATCAGAGAGTTGGGGTAAGCAGTCCCATTTTCCTCTCATTCAGTGCTAGGAGAGGATGTGTTGCTGTCCATTCCACTTTTCTTCATGCCCATGAATCCATCTATGAAACTTATTGATGTTCTAATCCTAGCATTAAATATGTTAGGATTTTGTGTCTGAGGAATTAATTTCCACAACCAAATTAAGTACAACGAATATTTTTTTTTAATTAGTTTCTGTTCAAGTTGAGTCATTTTACAAGTCTATGACATGATAATGAACCACATATAAATATTATTCTTGGCCCTGCATTCTATAATTGCCCTTATCTCTTGGCTCTTGCATAAGTTCACACTACGGTTATGATCATGTGGAGCAGGAGGTGGTCGGCAAGGGGAGTAAAAAATTAGAGACAAGGCAAGAACATGAAAAGAGGGTCATCTTAGAGACTATATTGAGCTTGCTACCAAAGGAAAGAAATGTGTTATCTGTTAGCTTCCTGGCCACGCTGCTGCGTTCTTCAATATGGCTCGAGACAACAGTTGCTTGCCGCCTTGATTTGGAGAAGAGGATGGCCTTACAACTTGGTCAGGCAGCCCTAGATGATCTTTTGATACCCTCATATTGTTTCACAGGGGACACCTTGTATGATGTGGATTCAGTGAGGAGGATCATGATGAACTTCCTCGAGAGCGAAGTGGAGGGTAATCATCTGGGTTATGGATCAGGAGAGGAACATGTTTCTCCTTCATCAAATGACTTAGAAAGAGTGGGGAGGTTAATGGAAAGTTACCTGGCTGAGATAGCCTCTGATCGAAACTTGACAGTTTCCAAGTTTACTGGTCTAGCTGAGATCATTCCTGAACAGGCTAAGGTCACAGAGGATGGGATGTATAGAGCTATTGACATTTTCCTCAAGGTATGTTCTGCTTCTTTTTGATAACTATGTACTAGTACGGTATATATTGTTATTCTATTTATCAAAAACCTACTAATTCAAAATTTCCAAGTGTTGTATGAAAACCTTGTAAAATAACTACTAGAATCATGTTATATTACGGCTCTGTTATTTTATGTACTTCGTTTTGCTTCATACTTCGTCCTATAGGCATACATGTGTTTTGTTTATCATATAAACACTGAGATTATTTTATATCATGTATTAACACAAGTCTCAGAATTTCTCTCACTCAATCAATGTACCATAGAAATGTAGAGATTTTTCTGTTTTGTTGATCCCTAAGGGCCTAAGATTAAGTGTTATTCCCAAATTTGTAGTCTAAGTATTCCAAGCCTCTGTTACTTGCCTACTCAAACAGAAGATAATAAAATAAGCCATAAGTGCATCAACCTCAAATAGCACTATGTTAAGGGGATAGAAATCTGATGGAATACATATTTTACCACATAGTAATCAAGGAGTATCAGGAAAAGTACGCGTCCACGGAACCATATTGCAGTTTACTTTTTAATTGGGGTCAGTGTGTAAGTTTGTTGAAAAATAATGCAGGCTCATCCTACACTGAGTGATCTTGAGAGGAAGAAGGTGTGCAGCTTGATGGACTGCCAGAAGTTATCACGTGAGGCATGTGCTCATGCAGCTCAAAACGACCGTCTGCCTGTCCAAACGGTTGTTCAAGTCCTCTATTACGAGCAGCAACGCCTTCGCGATTCCATGAATGAAAGTAATGGTGGCGATTTCAACTCCTCTGCAGGTGCCATTATCCCTAGCAAAACTATGAACCTTTTCTCAACGAATGCAACCTCAGCTGATGAATTCTTGAAGCTGAAGAGAGAAAACGAGGACCTGAAAATTGAGCTCCTTAAATTGAAACTGAAGTTGAAAGAAGTCGAGAAACCTAAGAAAATGACTGATAATAATACATCTGTTACCAGTAGTCCTGCAAAAAGTGTTACATCTGGTTCTAATCAGAAGCCACCGTTGCCTAGGAAGTCTTTTATGAGTTCTATGAAGAAACTGGGGCGGCTTCTTGTTCCTGCTGATGGAGTACTCGCACCTCCTCGCCTTGCAAAGGCAAGTAAAGGTCGACGTCATTCCATCTCTTAAAGCTCTTCATCTATAGCGTTTTTTCTTTTGGCAAAACTCTGGATCTATAGCTTTGTTTGTTCTCTAGGACATTTTTTTCTTATTATGTACAGTTTGTGCTCATCATCTTTCACTTGGTTGACTGAGGAAAAACTGCAGTTTCTTTTCTTCGACCTCTGTATCCTAAGGTTTTTTCTTCTTCTTTTTTTTTTTTTTTGTGATATATAACTATATAAGTATCTGTATATTATGTGGAAAGTTCATCCTAAACTATAATCATGATATAATAAAATGTTACTAGTTGTACGGGTTATATCTTTTTTCCATTTTCAGGGTAGAACTCTTCAACGTATCTACACATACTCATATACTCAGACCTCGTAACTATGCCACATATGGGTCCAAGTCAGTTTTATTCTAAATCCAACTGGCATATGCATGTTCTTGACTTCTCGTCGTGCTCTTTCAACGATAATGGTTGTATTATCATGGCATTGCTAACTGGTATTGCAAATGTCAAAACTGTAATACTACTATTAACCATCATTTTTAGACTTGATAGTCTAGTAGTATGGAATCTGGAGGGAGGTCTGGCATCAACCCTCTTTAGTTCATAAATGACATAATATTTCCACAAAACGAGGTACTTAGTCCAAACAAAGGACTTGGGTCTATCTAGTTGCTTGTGCTCTATAATGGTTTTCGAGATGCTACTAGTGTTAATGTGTTTTTAGTGTATAATGGTCCTGTACTCCTGTGCATAAGAAGTTAAGAACGGTATTGTGCTAGACTTCTAGGCAACGCAGCTTTGCTAAACCTTATCAGTTACCATGCATTGAACTCTGGTTTGTTGTTACCTTGTTCTTCTCCCCTTTCTTTCTATGCATTGAGAGATGTACCTTAGCCCAGCCCATGACATAGGTTAAAGATATATTGGGCTGAACAGGTCTTTGGGTGTTTACTGTTTAGTATGGAAGTGGGCTGAAGGACAGCTAACCTTTTGAAGATTGGTAAGCCAACTTCTAGGGAAAAAACATTATACTCTATCCATTTCTAATAATTTGCCCAATTTTATATATTTACTTTATTAAGTTTTATTTAGTAAGGTTGATGAGAGAGAAAACTATTGAGCCCACAAGTTATGTATGTGATAATAAAGGTGTGGTATACTTATCATTTAAGGTATGAGACATTTTTTTAGAAACATTTATTTTTAGTATATGAGGTAAGTAATTAGGAATAAAGAGATTAAAACGTTATCTCTTATCATCACACCATATCCTTAACTATAAAAGTTGACATAATGAGGAAATATTTCCTTCCCTCTCAAAAAAATTGAAAATACTTCGTAATTGATGATATATAACATGTCTAAGTATGAACTAGAAGGTGGACCAACTGGTGGATAGTGCACCCGGGTGTACCATGAGTATGGTACACCCGTTCCAAAAAAAATGTACATTACGTACATGGAAAATGTATATAGTACACATGTCAGTTATGTGGAATGTAAAATGTATATAGTACACATGTCAGTTATATGGAATGTAAAATGTATATTCCAAATAACTGACATGTGTACTATTTACATTTTCCATGTACGTAATGTATATTTTTTTTTGGAGCGATTGCACCATCTAATTTGCGAAAGGTGGACACTTAGCCCTTAAAGGCCATGTTTGGTAAGTGGTTTTGGATGACTTTTTTTTATTGGCTTTTGACTTTTCTATTTGGTAAAATTGTTAAAAAAATATGTTTTAGTATTGGCTTTTCATTTGGTTTTTTAGTTGTCTTTTAAGCCAAAAATAAAAAGTTGCTCACATTAGTTTTTTAGGTGACTTTTGGCTTTTCATACTCCATTTGACTATTGTATCCCTAACTTTTATCATTCTTTACCAAACATAATATATTACAAATATTACAATACCTAAAAATGTCATTTTATATAAAATAGTTAACAACCAGCAATTAGCTTTTATCAAACATATTTATTAGAAGTCAATAGTCAAACAACCAGCGTAAACAATCAATATAAACAACCTATCAAATTAGTCGACATCCACAGCCAAAAGCTAACAGACAACAACCAGCAATCAACGGTCAATTGTCAAATAAGACCTTGATCTAGCAGAGTGAATAATAATTTTAATTTCAATGTTTGGTGGTGAAGTGGTCTTAGAAAGTGATCTTTCTAGAGACGAAATCATAAAAGGGACTTTTGAGTAGGCATAGTAAATCATTGACAGGCTAGCAACTCATGAATCTTCTTCATACAAATGATACAATGCACAACAGTATAGTCACCTCTTGGAAAGTTCCTTCAAAGGATACTTCCAAATAATGATTTTACAAATTATAGAAAAAGGATTAATGAGCTAATAACCACGTGGCGGAGAAGATTGAAAATTATGAGGACAGGGAAGAGGCCCCCATTGCTGATAGTACTGCAATAATTAATTGAGGCCGGACAGGGAATCTCTTTTTACCACGGGTGGCAGACACACAAACTAATAAAATCAACTAGTTCTGCAGCCTGCAGGCTTCTCTATTCCAACTCTACATTACGACTGGAACTACCGTTCAAACTTTGAACATATAAATGCCTGTTTTTATTCATGCTGCCAAAAATATATATATATATATATATATATATATATATATATATATATATATATATATATATATATATATATATATGCATATATCCGGCTATCCGCCATATAGTTTTTTTTTTTGTTCTTATTTACGGATTTTCCTCATTTGTATGTTTTTCTTTATGTCACCCTGCATAAAAAGGTACTACATTCCCGCTTAAATAAGGCTAAATATATTGATAGAAGTTATCTTATAGTCGACGATATTAAACTTTGACCTACAAAGTCAAATAGGAATGAAAAATGAGGGAGGGAAATTTGATAAGCTTATTGATCTATATAATATGATTTTAACTATAAGGTTATTTTTCCCTAACTGATGTGATAAGCAATGTACCTACCTTAAGTTCAAAGTTGAACGATTTACCTAGAACGGAGTATTTAATGATTTTAACCTATGAAGGTTTTCTTTTTTTCTCTTTTTTTTTTTTTCCTGACAGTAACCAGATGGTGTGTACTGATGTAATGAGCAAACTAAAGTACCTCAAGTTCGAAGATGAAAGATTTACCTAGTACTCCGTATTTGATCACATACTGTATCATTTAGAGAGCAGTAAAATAGACCTGTTAACCGTACTAATACTATATCTATCTGTTTGACTGTTTAATTATCTTGGATAGCGTGGCTTGATTTCTTTTTCCTTTTGTAGTTAAACTAATTAGGACAATGTGAGCTAATAACTTATAACTGTCTTTTCTAAAGAAACTACAACGTGGGACGGGAATATTTTGGTCATATGCTTAACATTTATATCTAAGAAGATGCTGATCATATAGATGTTGGACAGATTTATGCATTTTTTCAGTTTTATCGACAACACCAGGGTAACAAGAACAAAATATATTCTATACCGTGTATCGTACTCGCTTGTTTGTATATATGTGAGGTCAAACTACTTAATTGTCCCTCATGTAAAAAAAAAAGGACTGGATTTGTTGAAAAAGTACTTGCAATAATCGTACATTCCTACTTTGTTATCCATTCTCCTCCCACAGAATTGTATGACATCAAGCTAAATTGTGAAGATTATCAAGTATTCAAGGCAAATTTTATGTTGTAAACAGCTCGATCATCATTTGTCAGTTTCGTTACGAGACTTTTCTAATTCATACTTGATATAAATTATATCAAAATATTGAGATATCATATGTAGGTATTGTTATGTATATATCATATATAGGTTTTGTTAGTCAAATATAGAAATACAAAAGATATAAAAATACAGAAAAACGTATGTCTGTATTATATCAGATTTAAAAATAAAATTATAAAAATATCTCTCGATTTATTTATATTAGGTATAAATTAAGAAATTTTCGTTTTGGTAACAGGGTATAATGTGTGTAGGACTTTAGAATTGGAATATAGAGTCCACACTTCGTGTTGGGTTGGGTAGTCTTATTGCCTTCACACAAAGAAAGAAGCGCATCTATAGTTATACATACATACGGAAGACGTAAAGTGGCAAGGATGTCAAAAATGAATTCCTTATTTTAGGACTTTAATTCTTGTAGATTATGAACTGTTAAGCTATTGTTTTCCGGTTAGGCATGAGGGTAGAAACTTATGAAGATCTTGGAACCTGTCTCATCACATAACTAAAATCTTAGATATACTTTGCATATAATTGTAGGCTTGTAGCTAATTTGCTAAGGGCACAATTGACAACAACTGACAATATTTGTCCAGTTCTACAGATACCATTTCTAACCATAGAATCTTTGGCATATTTTGTGAAAAATATAGGCCAGATCCCCCATTTTATATCTTGACCTCCCTTTTGCAGTTTTGCATAACTAATTCAAGGTCCGATTCACGATGGTTGCATAATAATACAAGGTGCTCTAAACGAGTGTTTGCTGCTATATTTTGTATGGAGTATATTCCTTTAAAATGGCAGAAAAATATCAAAAGTTTGTATAGGTCCGTTGATAGGACATTTTGAACAGATAACGTGATAACTAGATTCATAGTCAGGTTATATCATGATGTATAATAAGTTCATCAATAATAACGTGAATTAGGAAGATTTAACAATGATTAATCCGTCGTAAGATTGATATAAGCTGCTCATATCATCAAAATTTTTTTTTAACTCTTTACAAAAGCTAAGACCTCTACTAACGCCTAAGCCTGATCTGTCAAATACTTTTTCCATTAGTCTCCAATGAAACTAGCAGCAAGAGGAAGCAAGAGGAAAGAAGAAGAAAAAAGAAAAAGAAAAAAAAAAAAAAGAAAACTCCACACAATAATAATTAAAAAAACCTAGTGAACTTAGTTAAGTCAGCTTCAAGCTCAAAGCTTGGTACAACCAAGGAGGATTACTATTTTGTTGGCCATTTGAGAAACCAGATTCGAATCCTGAACCCTGAGGGAAACCACCCCATGTTGTTGCGCTTCTGTTATTAGAAATACGATTCTCTGGACTTGTTTTCTTGGTTTGGCTTGACCCAGTTGAAGAAGATGATATGCTTTGACCCGACTCCGACTTGCCATTTTTTTGTCGCCCCGGATTGTAGGAAGATGGACCTAAGCTTAGAGTCAGCTCAATTTCATCATTCTCATCTAATCTCGTCATTTTATTGACGTTGGATTCTGCGAAGTGTTCATGAGCACTGGATGGTCTTGGACCTCCGCCTGTTAATCCTTGAATATCAGACCTCATAACATTTAATCCCATCATAATGTTGCTACTGATCTTTGTTTTACCATTGAGATTAGCACTAATGATAATATCCCTTTGTGCTTGTTGTAGTAACAATTGTTGTTGATAATGATCAGTAGTGTAGGCCTTTTTGTTACTCTCAACTAAGTTAACTCGCTCCAATTTTTGCTTCTCTTGTTGTTGGCTAACTCCTACTCTTTGCATCAGCATCTTCTGAATCCGGTACAGTCGATGAAGTTCGTTCACCTGCACCCCATATAATTTTTAATCCTTTTGAAACTTAAATAAGAGGATGCATTAACTTAGTATAGACACAAACACTAAATATCATGTAAAATAAATTACCTGTTCTCTGAAAGTTTCTTCATGCTTTAGCATGGCCATTCGCATGAACTCTTTATCGTCATTGGACTTTAGGGTCTTCTCCATTTGTCGGGAGAAAACAAAACTAACAAATGTTCAATATACGATGGTGTGGCACTTCAGTGGGATCTTCCTGTTCCTGAGAAAGAAAATTTAAGTAGGAAATTATAATAGGAAGAAATATCATAGATTTTCCAAATGACATATATATTGGTTGGTTTGAGTCCAAGCAACAAGACAAATTCACTAGGAAACTTAGTACCCCGTAGAATAGTAAGCCATTATTTCGGCCATCATGTGAAAAAGTAATTTGGTGTACCTTAGCTTATTTGTTTTACATAACTGACTTCATTCATATTTTATTTTTTATACATTCCAGAAACAAACGTTAACTTCGTTCATTTCTTAATATCTGAATATTTACCTATTTTATTCTGTATCATATTTCTCACAAAATTTATCTACATTAATTGTTATCAATTCGATATTTTGATGTGATATTACTTGTCACTTAAAATTTAATGCAATTATTGATAACTCTCCAAGCTGCGTGAAAATTCTTTTTTTGTGTCATAGGTTTGATAGGATCTATCCTGAAGAATATTAATGGCCCCTGCAAGCTTACAAACTCAAAATAATATCTCCCATCTACCAAAGGGGCCATATACACATCCAAATGAAAATATACATAAGACCATATATGTAGGTTGTTAGCCATAGTAAGCTAGCTAGTTTAGATATTTCTGATAAGTGACATATCATTTTCACTAGTTTAAATCACATATATACTCATCACCTTTTTCTCTCTCTATTTCACTTTCAAAGTCCTGTGACTTTGCATGCTTCTCTACAGTACTAATTGTTGATCTCATTGATTCTTTATCTCCTTCTGACCCCCTTCATATCAGAAATTACAAATGAACATCAAGTTAGAGAAGCATATAGTTTCTTTTTCTTCCACTAACTTTTGGTGCAGACATCATCTTATTCCAAAATCGAGTTGGATGAAACAAGAAGCTGAAATTCAAACTAGACTTTCTAAGAATTATTATCATATCCATGTATGAAAGACAACAACATATATAACATAGTGTAATTTACTACGGAGTAAAAAAAAAAATAGTTATATTAACATAACGTAAAGTAACAAGGAGAATAAGTTGAATTTTATTCTGACCAGTGAAAAATATCTTGGATTAGGCTGAGAAGATCACCAACAATAATTCACTAGATAGGATGACGATGATTGATGATGATGAATGGATGATGAAGCCAGAAGTTCAATTCTTCCTTTTTGCACCTCTGAATGGTTGAATATCTTGAAAGTGAAAGGAGTAGATCAGCTGATCTGGAAGAAATTAAAATCCTCAAGAATATATAGTAGAAGGTAGAGGCCTAGAGGGGGCCGAAATAAATTTAAAAAAAAAAAAAAAAGAGAGAGAGAAGGAAGAATTAAAAGCGAAACGATGAGTTTGAATGTTGTTTATGGTATGTATCTAGCAACGCAGAAACCAATGAGAATTATTGTAATTGTTGTTGGAGACTTGGAGTTTGGTGATTTTGGGTGTTCCAACTTTTGGCATGCCAAACAAATTCCAGAATAAAACTCTTTAACCAATCTGATTTTTAGATTAGTGAGGAGCTAATGAGAGGAAGAGAGAGAGGAGATAGATGACCTTGACAGTCCCAGCATATGCAGCAGGCCTTATTATACCCCCCAACTCTGATCCTTTAGTTTAATAATAACATGCCCTCCTAGATATACACATAGTTTAAGATTTGGATCATGTTATTATCTACCATTTTTTTTATTTGATTTTATGATATATGGTTCCCCTTTTTCTTTGGGAGGCGGTGTTAAGAATCACCAGCAAATCAAAAGGTTTATAACTTTGCTTACCTAAATCGTTCATATCATTAATGGTCCTTATCAAAACCTGAGATTGAGAGGAACACCTAAACTAAAAATTCAAGAGTATTATTCATAAGTAACACAAGGCGAGCTAGGTGTCCACAATTGGCAATCCGATTAGCTTATAAATAGTTTCTTAATTTGCTTCACGTACGATAAATGTGCAGAAGACATACCACATAATAGTTTGGAGTAATGAAATAGAAGAGTTAATCTTATTTTGACAGGAATACTACCTTAGTAGTCAAACAACGTAATTGGCAAAAGTTAAAATAAAAATAAAAATAAAAATAAAACAGGGAAAATTATAGACAAATAATAATGGAAGAATAATAGAGTAGTCCAAGCAAGACGGCCAATTGGAGAATCACATGGAGCCAAGCATGTATGTAATCTGATACAGTTGGCTGATCAATACATAAATAATTAAATGGTATAGTACAAATTTATATGATAATCCAAATCAAGACCAACTTAGTGGCATCACCCACCGGGCCCGCCGACACATTGATCCTCACCATACGATCATATGAGTACCTCTTGGAATAGTCCAAAAGTTCAAACTCTGGCCGCAGGATCTCCCAGCATTAGTTTTATTTTGATACCTTACATATTAATTACTTGTTAAATTGCTGTAAGTTGTAAGATGCAGCATTAAAGGGAGATCAGATTATGAGGAATAATACGGAGGTTAGTGCTTAAAATAATAATGATCATATTATTATGAACTACTAATACTATTTGATGAAGCCGTATTATTAATAAAAAATGGTTCTGATTGGTTGGATTTTAATCAAATCTATCCGAGCACAATGATTGTGGCTGTTTAATTGGAGCATGTGGATAGAGTACTTAGAAAATCAATCTTAGATTACTACCCATGTACTTTCTAATTGGAATCCATCTTGTATTATGATATTAATTGATCAATTTTTATCAGACGTCAATGCAATCGTATAATTTATTTGTAGTACTATCATACTATTTTTTTAAATAAAATTAATTTATTAATAAAAAATAATATGACATCTACAAAAGAAGCTATAAATCAACAAATACATATTGAATTGAATTAATAATACTCTACTTTGAAAAAACATGAAAGTAAGTTGTACATAAGATTTCAAAATTTTTCATATCCTCTTTCACATCGTTGTTTGGTACAACCTTCAATTAGGTAGTCTTACAATTTATTACATTTTTGAGGTGGATTCTAACATAATTCAATTGATTGTAAACGAAAATTAGATATTTAATTTCTTGTGCTGCCACATAAATTCTCGTTAATGAACTATATTGTATAAACGAGAAAACAAAAATCCGAATATGGATAAATATACTTTGAATAATGGAAAGTTATTGTAAACAATAAGCAAATGGACCAATAAACACAACAAAATGGACTTGTCATTGTTTAAAAGGTTGGCGAAAATTTCAAGACGAATAAGAGAAATTAGGGTTAAGGGGGTTGGAGAGAGAAGTAAGAAAAAGTATTATCAGATTTTAACTCATATGTTAAATGTGACTTATTTTACATATTTGTGGTAAAGGGGGACATAACTCTGTAATTGCATGCATTTATGTTTGTAGACATATGATCACTAGGTTAAATATATACCCTAGTATATAAACCACAGTATAATAGTATATGCAATAATGCATGACGATAGAGTGAAGGAGAAAAGACAAACATTAACGTAAGAAGCTAAATTGAGGACAAATCAAATTTATGTAGCACATTTCAATGAACTTGGAACTATTGAAAGCAATGAGTTAGTCATGACTCATGAGTTTAATTTTTATCTACGTACTTCGTGTATCTAACAGTGGTCTAAAAGTAGAGTACATTTTTCTGTATTGTCGAACAATGAACATTAATATCAAAAAATAGAAAACAAAATATAGAGTACATTAATGATGGGGTTTAATAAGATACCGTGCTAAAAGGGAAGTTCACATGCATGTAGGCCTAAGCTAATGCAGGTATAGCGGCTATCGAGAGGGAGAGAGAGGACATGAAGATTAAGGCACGCGTAGCCGGTGGACGGAGGCGCAGGGGAAGTCATGTCTAGGGCCCTTTTAAAAATAGTGGGGTCGTCCTTTGGGTTTTGTTGGTGGGAGTGTGCTGAAAAAGCCTGAGAGTCAGCCACATTAAGGCTTACCCCTTTTTATTTTAAAGCTTCGCTTTGCCTTTGGTCCCAATATTTTACAAGTCCCATGAAAAAGTTGCTAAGAGATCAGGAAGTATAGACCTACAAGAAAGGAGGAATTACACAGACGACGACGACGGCATATTCATCACTATGGCGTTATGACGAGAACCCCCTCGAAAAGTTGAGAGCTTGAGATAGAAAGCATATACATTTTCAATTTTGTTTGTTGCATTGTGAATTGTGAGAATCTAGTTATTGATTATTTGAATACGTGGACATGTTACTTGAATCGTCCCATTATCACAAATCGATACACGAAACTAGGATAGGCAAGTCTATGTACAAAATTTAATACATACACCAAATAATCAAGTTTCATGTATATTCTACTCCTTTACTAAAATTAGTCCTACTGCTTATGTCATCAGGTTTAAGTTTGTGGGGCTTGAATCCTAGCCAATCATGAATCAGCTTAAGATTTAATTGAGTTTGGACGGAGGCTGTGATGAATATATAGCTCAAGATTTAGTCGAGTTCCTAGAGATTAGGAATACACTCACAATTCATATTAGACAGTTATGCCTAATCTATCCTTTACTTCTTGCCTTGTCATCTTCGCTATACTATATATTGTGCTAGCTTTTCACTTCAGTTTCTTTAATATGACTGAGAAAATTCAAGCAAAAGGGACAATCACATAGTAGACCTCTAAACTTTTAAATTTAGAAAAGAATGTCTCTCAACCAAAATTTAATAATTTCACAAGACAGATGTCAGGTATACAGGATAGGGGTGTGTGTGTTGGTTGGTAAAAAAATTGTTAAGGTGAAATTATCGAAAAGGTAGTGGCCGCGGGGGAATCTAAGGCCACTGCTAAGGTATTTGGGCGCATGCAATTTATGTTCCCTTGACTATCTTCGCCTTCTTGTCGTTGCTTTTTATCCGAAACGAAAGCAGCTGTGTAAGTGATGTGTAACGTCTATGTTGGTTATGCACTTGCACATTCAACATGTCTTCAACTATTATTCTTATATTTCCTTCCTTCTATAGCTCCTCATAATCAGTTTTCCCTTTTTTGGTTACAAATTAGAAGAATATTGTCATTCACTAAAATTGTTATGCTTAAAATTGCAATTTTGAATGTAAATTACTTATTATCTAAGCAATATCCAATTACGATTTAACATTGATTATTGTCATCTTGGATGAGCAAATAATTTTGTACGACCAAATGTTGTTTGTAGATTTCTATTTTTAAACTAATGTTATTATGGGCTTTTGTGCTTAGAAAATCGGAGTTGATTTGAAAAGTTTAAGAATAATGCTTATTTATTAACATATTATATATATATATATATATATATATATATATATATATATATATATATATATATATATATATGGAATACATTAAAATGCTTTCTTAACATGCCTCTATAAACACTATCATATCTTAATTTACATGTATTAGATTTATTTATTTATCGTTATAAAATTCAAACAAAAAATAGAAGAAATTACATCATCAATCACTCTAGAGCAACGCTCTACCTATGAACATGGATGATCTAAAACCTTTAAATCCTCTCAGATTAAAGAAGAAAGAGAGAAAAGAATAATTTCTCGAGCCAAAAAGAGATAGAAAATTAAAAATAATGGGGGGGCTCCCACAATTTTCAGAACAAAGCCAAAAGGTTTCCTTTAAAGTATAATCCATTAAACTATATCTTTAAAAAAATGTCTGCTCTTCGAAGAAATGATAAGCTAATCTTATACTACGTACTAGTGCCTTAATTGTATGGCGAATACAATCCAACTAGACCGTTACTTTACGTACACCATTATGCATATTCTCTAGCAAATCACATTGCTTCAAATGTTCATGAATCTGATTCATGTTCTTGCCAATAAACTATGTGAGATATTCTTTATATTATTAGACGCTACTTGAGTTGCTGAATTCGGTGTCGTACTTATAGCAATCCAATAAATATATATATAAAAAATAAAGCTAGATACTTTAGTACATCAACTTCAGATCTAAACCACTCAACTATTCAAATCTACGTAACCTATTCTTTTTGGGCAAACTTCCACTAATAACGAAACATTGGGCCTTTTAATTCCATGTGAAACATAACAAATACATACTAATATTAAACCCGAACGATATCTTGAATTGTTAAAATGAACGATAAATATGACATTTTTAAAAATTGTAAGAAAAAGGAAAGATAATTTAATTTTATGTCTATTTTTCTTACTGTATGATGATTATGAGGAGATTAATAAATAATATAAGATTATTGAATAAGTAACAACATTCATAAGCCAGACTGAGGATTAGATAAATACGAAGTATATTAAACCTAATGCTTTGCTGGCATACTGATTTTTCAAGTTAAATTTTTGAAATTTTTTTATTTTTATGTTTTTTTAAAAAAAAATTTGAAAAATAAGCTAACTTAGAAAGTAATTTAAAAAATAAGCTAATTTAGCTTCGGAATAAAAACGTTGCCCGAGACAGCATTTTGCATGAGGGTGGATTTGAAGGGTTAATCCGGGTCAGTAAAAAACGCTGCCTGGGGCATCGTTTTTAGTCAGTAAAAAACGCTACCTAGAGCAATGTTTTTGGTCAGAGTAGAATTGTGAAACTGGTTTTCGGTAAGTGAAAAACGCTGCCTCGGGCAACGTTTTTGGTTTAACTAAAAGCGTTGCCCGATACAACATTTTATAAAAATAAAATAATTATTTTTTCAAAAAAAAACTTGTCTCGGGCAACGTTTCTAGTTAATCCAAAAACGTTGCCCGAGGCAGCGTTTTTTAATGACTAAAAGTGGTGCCCCATGCAGCGTTTTTTACTGACCCAGGTTAACCCCCCCAAATCCACCCCTCATGCAAAATGTTGCCACAGGCAGCGATTTTGCATTAGGTAAAACACTGCCTCGGGCATCGTTTTTATTCTGAAGCTAAATTAGCTTATTTTTTAAATTACTTTCTAAGCTAGCTTATTTTTCAAATTTTTTTTTAAAAAAGCTTTAAAATAAAAAAATTCCAAATGCTTTGCTGGCGTACTGATTTTTCAAGTTAAATTTTTGACGTTGTATAGCATCAAATGTATGTGATACTATAAACACAAAAACCTTACTAGCCAATGAAATATAATTTATATTTTGGGACTATGAAACATTCAAGAAGATTTGGTTTATTAATAAATAAATTTTGATGATATGATTTGGAAGTTATAGTATGATTCAGAAAATCAAAGTTTTATAAAGGCGTGGTTGACTTGTTTACTTTTTAAAATAAGTTGAATTGTATGTTTAGACTAAGATAATAATAGTAGTCTGCATATTTTGTTTACAATACTAATGTGTCTCTTTATTTAAATATGTATAGATATATGGACCATAAATAATAGGTTAAATTACAAACTTAATTTCCAACATTTTGGTTAGCTAAGACTATACACAAATTAATATAATCTTATCTGATTTCGTGAAGTACCATAATTCCTAATGTTATAATTATTATTCTAATAAATGGATCTTTTTAAAGTATTTTAAAGACTAATTTAACAATATAAAAATTAAGAGCGTTTAATGTATGAAAATCAAATATTAATAATTTATTAGACCCAAATTATTTTCTAATTTTGAGTTAAACTTATTTGTTTCCTAAACTAAATTGAATTGTATAATTGTTTGTAAATTAAAAAAAAAATAGAGAGGGGGGTTGTTCCCAAAAGGGCCAACTTGCCAGCTCTAATTGCACCTTCATTTGTTTCATATGCTTAAAAAAATTCCCAAAAAGGTTCATTGGATCATGAGTTCACTTAAGAGCAACCTAAAATCATTATTCTAATTGACGCGTGGGATGCGTCACGAACTCATATAATTATTCCTTTCTGACTTTCCCGGAAGATCAAGGAGTACTTAAGACCTTGATTACAAACAAAATTATTCTCATGGATATGATTATCTTTTTTGTTGTCATGACCACGGGCACATTATGATATTGGCCTGTTAAGAGATTAAAGATTATGATTAATTTAGAGTAATTATACCTAACTATAGTAATCATAGTGGATGAAGGAATCTCTGATCTAAACAACACTATCAAATTGTAAATTTTAATAATATGTCTGATTAACTATTAGGTGGATAAAGACGTTATGCATTGTTAATTGGCCTCAGTCATTTAGGTTTCTCTCTTTGAATTCTGTAGCTAGAGAACCTAATTTGTGGATGGATCTTTGAAGCACATTCCTTGCGTGCAAATAGTAGGATAATTGCCCTCATGTTGGGGAGATACATATATGCTGACAGGGACAAATAGCAGTTAGAAACTCAGATCGGAGATGATGGCTCATTTCATGAAGGATAAATACTCTCTCGTAGTCTCATCCTTTTATGATAATAACTATGCTGCGGAGTGGTGTCTACGCATTCGGGGTGTACCGTGTACGAGCATGGCATGCGTGCTAAGACCACTATCAGTAGTGGGCAAAATTTTGCCATCCAATTCTCTCTCTAGCCACTTTCTTACTTATCCCACCCAATTATCCTCATGAGTTTTTTTGTGAGTAAAATGTCATCCCAGCAGTGAGTAAAAAAACCTCCTCACCAATCTTTCTCTTACTTTTTTCAATACCCCACCATACTTTCTCTCTCTTCCATATTCACCAATTTTACTTAATTTTCTAATTAATGTATGATTATGATTAATAATTTTGTATCGTTATTAATTAATTTATGTTATTATTGCGTTGTTAACATTTCAATCAATTTGTAATGTACTTAATATTTTTAATTAGCGGTTATAGTTATCGTTTTTAACTACAGTATTTAATTATCGTTTTTAATTAGCGCATTTTTATATCGTTTTTCATAATCGTTTTTTAATTGCCTTTTTAAACTATCGTTTATTTTATTATCGCATTTAATTAGCGTTTTTATAATAATTATAGTTTTTAATTAGCGTTTTTAATTAGCGGTTAACAATAGCGTTTTTTAAATAATTATCACTTTTGATAATCGCTTTAAATTAACGTCTTAACTAACGTCTTTATTATCGTTTTTATGAAAATAACAGTAGAATAATTTACCTTAACGAAGATTTGCAAAAAAAATGTGTATGATAACAATTGGGAAGTAGATAATGGTGAAAAACGAATTCAATTAGGAAAATGTATTTTTTTAAGTTGTGGAAAAATATAGCAAAATGGGTGTCATTTTATAGAGAAATTTTGTTTATGACCGTTGGTGATTTTTAATATTTTTTTAAAAAAATTTTAAATGCCGAAAATAGCTGTTGAAGTGTAAAACGGAATAAAAAAATATGGGGCACACCTGAAGTTTTCTTCATGAGTTTTCTCATGGGATGAGGAAACTCATGAGTTTTCTCACGGGTGACCACTATCGGGATACATTTTTCACTCATTTTACTCACCATAAAAACTCGTGGGGAAAATTTTATTCACTGCCGGTAGTGCTCTAATGCCCAAGTTTGAGTTTATACTGTACACAGCCACCCGACCACGCCAATGCTTCAATATATACATTATGTATGTACAAAACATAAATGTGATATCTATTGCACACATGTGTTACTCAATTGTCGACATAGATACGCTCCTATTAAAAAGTCCTATTATAAAGTCTTGGAGCATGGTATTCAAAACCTGATATTGAATCTCGTCTACATTTGTTGTTGTCTTGCCATTTGCGGCTCACTTTACATTAAAAAAAAAAAGATAACACTAATTATTACTAACTATAACCCATTTGCGTATAGGAAAATATACGTAATAAAGGCATAAACTTGGGAGCAAAACCCCAATCAACTGAACAACAATGCTCATCATTTCCAAAGATTTTGGTCAGTTGGAGAAAAAGAAATTATTCTCAGCTCAATCGTAACCTAAGGAAATGGCTTACATGAAATAAATGAGTAACAGCAAATTACTATTGGTCATTTCGGACAGAAGTGAGGTGGAAACAATACCTCATTACAGTCCTAGTAAAAAAAGCACACATTTAATGAGACTACACTTTGCACGAGATCAATTATCTGATTGGTACCGATTCCCTTTATTGTACCTTTGTGATTCTCTTCTACAAACTTTCTATTTAAAAAAAAAATTGCTTAACTAACATAATTACGTATCATTAGATGAAATCGCGAGACAACCAAGTCGTGAGATGGCATAGACGACGATTACAATGAGCCTATTCCGACGCTAGTAAGCGCCCCTAGTATCTTTTTGACACTAACAAAAGAGCTCGCCGCTTATTATAAGTCGGTACTCGGTATTGTTCATAAGCGTAAAGGGATAGAGGCGCTTTGAAAATTGAAAGTGCTCCTTACATATGTTATGTTACATGGTTACACCTGAATCTGAATGTTGGTACCTAGGCTAGGGGTACACTTACTACACTTTAAAACTGCTGCAAAAATGTTTTAGCAATATCTAAAAGCCTCAAATTTACAATCATGGTACAACCAAAAACCCATTGCATGAATAATGAAATTATAAAACAAATTTTATAATGTAAGATTTCAAAATACACCAAAAGATATCTCAAAGTACCATCAAAAGCATCTGCGACATATTCTAAGTACCTGAAAACTAAAGAATCTAAACCATAAAAAAGTTGATTCTAAAGTGATACTTCCAAGTCCTGCTTCACTATATTTGTGCATGATTCCAAATTACAACCTAGAAAAAAATAAAAGAAAAGTACATAATACTAAGTCATATATAAGTCTGCAAAGTTGTACAATAATACCATCACATGATCACACCATTTACGATCATGTGTCATTCTTTTGTTATACTACTGGTCTCACCATAGATCTTTTGGGCAAAAGAGTGTGTTGGACTATCTTCGGATATTTGATAAGTAGTCATATATCTAAATCCGGTCAGATTAGGGTAGGAATGGGTCTCATATAAAACGATCGGGCCAGGTTGAGACAAAGAAATTGCAAAATAGGCCAGATCAGAACAAAGAAAATATATTTATATCTATGCATGGAGGAGTGATAGTGTGCCTTTATCACCTTTAATTTTTTGCAGTGAACTTGATAGGTGTGTCACGCACATAACAAAAATAAACCTAATTATACCTCCTAACTATGTAGCAGGGCAAGTACGGGTCGAATCCCAAGAGACTAATGGTTTAATTAGCTAGAATGATTTGAACTAAACTAAGCTAGTAATCAAAATGAATAGTGATGATCTAATCTAAAGACTAAAATGAGCAAGATTTATATGAAATAATCAAGGATTAAAGGAATCTAGAGTTAAGTATCCCCACTAGCATGAATTAATGCACCAATGATTCCTCCTTCCCTAATTAAATTACTAACAATTTATAGGATATATACGCCCTAATCAATACCAATGATTACTTTCGATCAATCAATGACTTCTTCAACAATGCAATCATACCTATTTTCATGGACTCCTGCAATTTAAAGACTTTAAGCATAGCATCTTAACATCCTAACAAATTCCATCGATACTTTCGTAGTGATTTCCTTTATCTTAAATTAGGGTTCTAGATTCGATTAAGGATCAACTTTCGTTGTAACCTAATCACATTCAACAAAAACTATTTATCGTCATTCATTGATAATAAAATCAACCCTAAGATAAATGAACTGTAAACTAATCAAATTGGAAATTGAGAATCAATAACACATCATTCCATGCTAGGGTTCTACCTAACCCTAGAATAAGAAAACTACTCTAGCATATTGAATAAAATAACAAAAGCATTATAAATTGAAAACATGATTAACAATAACAATAAGAGAAGAGAGATGAGAAAATAATACTTGATTTAGATTGCTTGAAAATATCAATTTAATGTTGAACATCAAGCCTTCTTCAATGAGTGCCAAAGAGAGAACAAAAAAATAAAGCTATGAAAACCCTCAAGCAAAAACAATGAATAATGAAAACTAGCCAAAATCAGAAAATCCCCCTTTGCTCATCAAAAGTGGCGTGTAAAACCTCCTCCCAAAGAGTCCTCAATTCCCTAAATTACCCCCACCTAGCTAGTACCTAATGCCTAGGTTTTAGGGCTACAAAATATTCTTTCAAAGTGGCCGCCAAGGTGTTGCGGCGCGAGGTTGAGGAGCGCCAATGAGGTGCAGTGTATGCTGTGAAATTCATCATTTTGCTAACCAAACTTCATTTGCCACACCTGACATGGAAAGATCAACGTCTAACTTGAGCCATATTGCAATAGATCTTCAAAAATCCCGAGACAAGGCTATTAAATGACGCATATACTTCCAACATGAGTCAAGAACGATATCAAGAAAGCTCTTATTACGTCAAAATCCTACAAAATAAAATAAAGCATACCTGAGAGGAGCAATACTGAAATATACGAAATAAAAGCCCATAAAGGAGGTAAATGTGGAAAAGAATTAATAAAATGAGATCGATTAAGGCATTAAAACCATGAACAATATCGTGTTATCAGAACTACTGAAAAGCAAGTGGGAAATTCATTACTTGATAGTGTTTAAGAGCCTTGAAAACTATTGACCCGACTTGACCTTTTAATGACCCATTAAAGCATGACCCTTTATAACTTAAATCGACCCATTAAAGTTTATAATTGATTAGACTCTTTTATAAACGGGCTCAAAGGCCATTAATGGGGTCCCTTCCATTTGAATAACTCTAGATATATCCCATACAACTCAAACCTAAATAGATGTGAGGAAGGAATATTTCTCAGTTTCGATCAGATTCATAAGTTCATATATATCCATCACTAAAAGAGAGAGTCAACTTACAAGATCAAATAAGGTTCCATCTTAAACCATATGACTATAAGTCTATAAGAGGAATTGCCCTTAAAAGTATTTATCTCAAATCCCATGTCTCAACCTTTGCTCTTTTAAAATCATGTAATTTTAAAAAGTTTTTTCATGTATTTATATTTTAAGTGTAACGTTGACAATGAAACCTTCATATAAGTAAATTATAGGATCGGAGGAACTGGGAAACATTATTGAACACTCACATGATATCATGCTCGTACACTTGTGAACTAACTATATTATTGACAATAAAAATATTTAATTGGAAAACCAAAAAGGAAACCAAATATATTTTGTACTTCAAATTAATAATCATAGAATGATAGAAACTTTAGTAAAATGGAGACACATAAACCATATTTAATAACAAATCTTTATAGAGGGTGACTTATTTTATTAAGGGGTAACTTTTATACAATAAAACTACCGTTTTCATTTCAAACATATTTCAATTATTGTCAACTAAAATCATGATATCTTTTATTGTATGAGTGATTTTTGTTATATTGAGAAATAACTTTTTGTTGTATCAAGGGTAATTTTTATTAGCCACGTAATAATAACATATATTATTATATTCCGTATGCACTACACCCAAATTTATTGTTAATAATACTATACTCTATCAACTTTGCATAGCTGACCGAATAATCAATATAGGATTGTTGATTATATAAATGAGATGTGACTTCTAAAGGTCAAGTTTATAGCACAAGAACGTTGATAGGGTATGTTTTTCTTATATTCTATAACGTCTAAAATATGATATCTTGTAGTATGCCTTTTACCAAACTGGCCTAACTTGTGCAAGTGTACCGTAACAAATCCTTCTATAGTTCTGTATAATAATCCATCAATTAGAGATTAAGACAAAGACAACAACAAAGTAAATCCTAAACAATAAAATTTAATGGCTAATAAATGGAGGCCGGATTTCCCCTTTAAATAAATGGAAGACAGATGATGCTTTAGGAATTAGGATGGTGGTAGCATCTGCTCTCACTAGCCAACCAAAACCGAATATTAATAATTTTGCTTTATTATTATTTTTTGTTGTCGTTTAAGGGTAGTCACATCATGAAATTACGACTTAATAGTTACATTATACTAAATTGCTAATTATAATAATTTCTTTTTTGCTTTTTTGATTAAAAAGGAGAGATGATTTCAGTGGTGTTAGATACTCCAACTTCCAAGCTAGCCACGCATTTCTTTGTGGCAAATCACGTAATATTCGTGTCACATAATCAAAATTTTATGGTAGCGTAGGACTGATGTGGCCATGTGTTATGTGCATGCAATTGGAAAACTAAAACGATTTCCGGAGAATAAAATGAACTTTTGCAACTATATCTGTTTTTATAAAGAGTATAAAATAAATGTGTAAGGTAAGAAAAAAGGTTATATATTGAGAATAATTGAGGTACTTGAAACATAAATAATGAAGTGATCAATCAAATTTAAGTTACTTCGTACTGTAGTTTCCACATTTAGGAGCATTAGTCGTTTCCATTCTTTTGCGGAACACTTTTATGCTTTGTGCCTCTATCTGTCCGATTTAACGATATTGACGATATTTTGCTACAATCGAGTAAATGGAATAAAATAAATCATTCAAGTAGGACGCTGGACTTGACAAAAATAGGCAAAGTTTACGAATTTTGTTGAATTTGTTGAATTTTGTTGAATTTGTTTACCCAACCCAATAACTCAGTTAATCTTTGCTCTATCTTTTAGGATTAGTTATTATCTTTCTACAAGATAACTCTATCTGTATTACCCCCCAGTTAGAGCGTGAAGATCATGTATCTGATAAAAGCACACCACCAGGTGAAACAAACGACCCAAAGGAAGAGGAGACAAGACTATCGGCCTCAGTCCCTGGAACATGCAGATCAGCAGAGTCCACCAAAGGTGTAGAAGCATCAACATTATCAATAGAATATTCATCAAAGTCCTCCAAAAGCGAAACGAGGCTGCCACATCGGAAGATGAGGAGGCAACTTGTAGTCTGGCAAACGGGAAAACAATCTCGGGAAAAACATCACATGACACAAAAAACTCACACTTGTCAAGATTATATCATACAACTTTCATCCCTTCTGACTATACGAATAACCAAGAAATACACACCGACGACTCCGAGAGGCAAACTTGTCACCCTTCGAACGTTGGTTATGAGCAAAGCATAAACATCCTAAAACATGTAAATGATCAAGACGCAGCTCCTTACCACAAAGAACCAGAATTAGGGATTTATTGATTAAAAAAACAGACGATGGAGTACGATTAATCAAGTAAACAACCCTCAAAACACATTCACCCCAAAACGAGACTGGCAGATGACCTTGAAACATCAAGACACGTGTAACATTAAGAATATTACGATGTTTACGCTCAACATGACCATTTTATTGAGGAGTACCCACACAAGATGTTTGAAAAACAATGCCATTGGTGTTAAAGTAAGGTAACATGCATTTAAACTCGGTGTCATTATCACCATGCATAGTTTTTACAATAGATCCAAATTGACGATTAATCATAGCAAAGAAATGATAGAAACTTTTATAAACTTCAGTTTTGGAATGCAACAGATAAACCCAAACAACTCTAGAATAATCATCAACTAAAGCCAGAAAATAACAAGCACCAGTTGTAGAGGGAGTAGAATACGGCCCCCCACCAGTCACAATGTACAAGTTTAAAGCAGAAACTAGCCCTACTATCACTAACTGGAAAACTTGACCTATAATGTTTAGCCTGAGGACATATAAGATAAGGATGCGGTAACTTATTAGCAGTAGATGAAGTATCTCAAAGAGCTGAAACTTACTTGAGAACTCTATCAGCCGGATGGCCAAGACAATGATGTAGAAAAGATAGAATTAAAATCAGGATAAAAACACATCAAAGATTAGCATAAGTTAAGGGATAAACTTACTTAGTAGATAAGATAAGATAAGTTTGCTAAGAAGCTTACTGAAGATCAAATATGTCATAGAACTTATAAATATCAAGCTTGTAAATACTGAATTAACAAATAAAAATAGATTCACATAAAGTATTCAATTTATCAGTTCATCTTGGTTTCAGAGCCGGGTGGTTTTTTCCGGTGTTTTTTCCGGCAAACAAGCTTCATCATATACCAATTATTACCTGGGGATGAGAGAACCACAGAAAAACCCAATTGAGGCTTCCACCATAACCATTGCTCAACTGATGGAGTTTTTTGATAAACTTCAAAACACTAGGAGCATTGATCAAGGGGCAATAAACTCAATCAATATTGCCGAGAAGTAAAATACTCAAAACTTCATGAAATGGTCCAAGCTAATGGAATTAGAAATTGAAAGGAGAGGTGGTCTCAGTCATATCATGGCCGACCCTCCCTGCAAGGACATTATGGAACGTGAAAGATGGGCCGAACGAGATTCCACCGTGAAGGTATGGATAATAGAAAATATCGGACCAGAACTGTTAAACCAATTCCTCGATTTTCCATCAGCAAAAGACCTATGGAAGGGTATTGAGTCAGTATTTGGCGGAAAGGGTGATGGCCTCTAAATATTTGACTTAACAACCCAAGCAAACCGTATAAGACAAGGACAAGACTCCATAGAAATCTACTATGGAAAACTCACAACCTTATGGAAAGAAATCGATAGGAGGACAGGAAACCCAATGCATTGCTCACAAGACATGGTTATCCATAACAACATCATACAAAAAAATAGACTGTATCAGTTTCTAGCCGGTTTGGAAGAGGATTTCGACAAAGATCATCGAGATCTAGTAAACCAAGAACCTCTACCTACGGTAGAGGTAGCCTACAACACAATATGTGAAGAGATCGCAAGGAGGGGAATCATGAGAGGAGAAAACATACCTCACTTACCTTCAACTGCGGCGCGTGGCATGGGAAGTGGGCTGAGCACCAACCTCTGGTCATCAAAAACATCACGCCAGAGAGAAGATGACAAAGCCCATTTAAAGTGCACCCATTGTGGAGGAAACCGGCACACAAGAGAGGGATGTTTTAAGCTCATAGGCTATCCCGACTGGTGGCCGGATTCCAAGAAGAGGGGAGAGCCAAGCACAACGAGGAAGGAGGAAGGGAAGAAGGGGATGAGCTCAGTGGCCATGGAGGAAGGAGCTATCGAGAACACACCAGAAACTGGTGAGAGAAGACACAACAGAAGCAGCGAGGGAGAGGGTAAGAGAACAAGTGTAACAAACCCTAAGAACCAACCAAATAAAATGCCCCTCACCCCACCTAAACTTAACCCTAATATTACCCCACAAAACCCTACAATCTATGGCTCACCTTTCCCTCGTTTATCCAATGCCTCACATTTAATCCCAGTAACCAAAACCACCGAGGCCCACTACACACACAAACCCCAATTAAAACCCAAACAAAACCAAATAAAACCCAAAACACCCCAACAAAACAAAAACCCCAAGTAAAACCCGAAATACATGCCCAAACTCACATAGCCCAAATTACGAGTTTAGGCATTACGGGTCAAGCCCAACTGGAGGATCGATGGATTTTTGAATGTGGAGTGAATGACACAATGTCATACGACAAAAATGATTTTTTGACCCTTGAAACACCCAAAAAAACCGAGTCTAAGTAGCTAATGGTGATTGTATGGAGGTGTTGGGGACGGGAACAATTAGATTTGGAACTCAAATCTCTTTACCTAACTGTCTTTACATACCTTCACTCTCATATAAGCTACTTTCAATTAGTCAGCTCACAAAACATTTAAAATGTACTGTACTAATGAAAGCTAATGGTTGTTCTGTACAGGATGCTCGGACAAGGGAGACCCTTGGGCGTGGTACTGAACAGTATGGAATATACTATGCAGATGAGATATCGAAAGGTGGTGTATTTATTAGGCAGGACTCTAAAGAAGAAAAACTTTGATTATGGCATCAACGGTTAGGACACCTTTCAGTTGCTTACTTAGAACGTCTTTTTCCATTTTTCGCTAGGTCAAACATAACTCTTGATTGTGAGGCTTGTTATTTAGCAAAAAGTCACAAAAATTCATATTCCAGTAGTATGAGTCATACTATAAAACCTTTTCATATTATTCACTCTGATCTATGGGGACCTGCCCCAGATTCTAGCAACCATGGTTTTTCGTATTACATGTTATTTTATTGATGATTGCACCCGTATGAGTTGAATATATTTTATGAAACAAAAATCAGAAGTATATGATATGTTTGTGGCATTCTATCAGATGATTCATACCCAATTCCAAGAAAAAATTAGAATCCTTAGATCTGACAATGGAGGTGAATACATTAACCATAATATGAAAAATTTTATGGCAATAAACGGTTTAATACACCAAACTACCTGATACTCCACAACAAAATAGAGTAGCTGAACGAAAGAACAGAACCCTCTTAGATATGACCCGAACTATGATGTTTGCATCTAAGGTGCCTGTGGTTTTTTGGCCAGAAGCTATTGCAACAGCAAATTACCTCACTAACTTGCTTCCATCTAAGAAATTGGACCACCAAACACCCTTGATAGTACTGGGACATCATATTCCAATACCATCCTTACATCCTCGGGTATTTGGATGTGTAGTATATGTTCATCTACAAAAACAAAATCGCCACAAATTAGAGCCCCGGGCAGTTAAATGTGTGTTTGTCGGGTATGGTACAAATCAAAAGGGGAATAGATGCTATGATCCCTCTACGAACCATGTACATACTACAATGGATTGTGATTTTCTTGAAAATATCTTGTTTTATTCCCAACTCAGTCGTCAGGGAGAAAATAACAACAAGAGTGACGACCTAAGTTGGATACTAAGTTATACTGGAAAAAGGAAGAATGACACCTATATAGAGGATGATGAGGTGCCTACAAATGATAATGAAGGAAATAATATCTCAAATGAAGTTGAGTTCACTCTCTCAACAGTACCATCACCAACAGCTCCCAAGAATGAGCATCAGGTAAACGAGATAAATCTCTCTGAAAATCATTACTCTAACATAATCCCGGTAGACATTGGTGAAATGGTGCAGGAAGGAGAAGAGCAGGCTCAGGTGAATCAATAGTAGTTGCCTCCCAAGAGTACTAGGGGTATACCGAAAAAACGATATAACCCTTCATATGAGCCCAAAAATACGAGATATCATGCAATGTGATCATCGGAGAACAATGGACTATCCAAAATTGCAGTATGTTTTAATACTGTGGTTTACTCAGGAAAAATCGCAGTGACAGTGGAAGAAGCAAAAGGAAGCAAAGAGTGGGCATAGGCAATGAAGAATGAATTTGATGACTTGGTTAAAAACGAGACTTGGAAGAAATATAAGATTCCTTATGGAAAAAGACCTGTGGGATGTAGGTGGGTGTACACAATCAAGTACCGATCTGATGGAAGCATTGAGAGATATAAAGCAAGACTGGTTGCAAAAGGATAAACATGGGGTTGATTACTCAGAGACTTTCTCCCCAGTTGCAAAAATGGACACTATTAGAGTACTTTTCTCAGTAGCAGCAAACGAAGATTGGCCATTGCATTAGTTTGATGTAAAGAATGCATTCCTACACGGGGCAATTGCAGAAGAAGTGTACATGGAGGCTCCTCCAGGTTTTTCCCAGAACTTCTTACCAGGAGAAGGGTGTAAGTTAAAAAAGGCCTTATATGGACTAAAACAGTCACCCAGAGCATGGTTCGGTAGGTTTACAGTAGCAACGAAGAAGTTTGGTTTTGCACAAAGCAATTCTGATCATACTTTGTTCCTAAAAAGGAGAGGAAGTTTGATAACATGTCTTATCATATACGTTGACGATATTATTATTACCAGAAATGATAGGGAAAAAATTGGTCAACTTAGGGAGAAATTATTTTAGGAATTTGACATGAAGGATCTTGGTAGGCTTAAGTATTTCCTAGGAGTGGAAGAGCTTAGATCTGTAGAAGACATCTTTATATCTCAAAAGAAGTACATTTGGACTTATTAGCTGAAGTTGGAATGTTAAATTGTAGACCGGCAGAGACCCTAATAGTTATAAACCATGGGTTACAGATAAAGGAAGATAGTGAGTCTACAGATCAGGCCCAGTATCAGAGACTGGTAGGGAAGCTGATTTACCTGTCTTATACCAAACCTAATATTACATATGTTGTTGGAGTAGTAAGTAGATTTATGCATCATCCTCAGGTACAACACATGGAAGAATTCTTAGAATTCTTCAGTACCTAAAGGGAACACCAGGGATAGGAGTAGTGTTTAGAAAAAATGGTCATTTGACACTAGAAGCTTACACTGACGCAGATTGGGCAGGCGACTGAGATAGAAAAAAATCAACTTCTGGCTATTTCACTCTAATTTGAGGAAATCTGGTGACTTGGAGAAGTAAAAAGCAGAAAGCAGTTGCTTGCAACTTCAAGTGCAGAAGCAAAATGTCGGGGTATTGCGAAAGGAGTAGTAGAGGTTTTGTGGCTATGGAAATTACTCTTAGAACTAGGTTTTCCTCAAGAAGGTAGTTGTAAAATTCCCTATGACAACAAAGCTGCAATTAGTATTTCAGATAATCCAGTTCAGCATGATCAAATGAAGCATGTGGAAGTTGACAGACATTTCATTAAGGAGAAATTAGATGCTGGAGTTATATCTCTTCCGTTTGTTCGGTCAAGTGAACAACTGGTAGATATTCTAACTAAAGCAGTTAGCAGTATTGTCTTTGAAAAAATGTTGAGCAAGTTGAATGTGAGAAGTCGCACAGTCAATTTGAGGGGGAGTGTAGAAAAGATAGAATTAGAATCAACATAAAAACACATTAAAGATTAGCATAAGTTAAGGGATAAACTTACGTAGTAGATAATATAAGATAAGTTTGCTAAGAAGCTTACTGAAGATCAAATTTGTCATAGAACCTATAAATATCAAGCTTGTAAATACTGAATTAATCAATAAAAATAGATTCACATAAAGTATTCAATTTATCAGTTCATCTAATGATGCCACCATTCAAAAGGAGTCAAACTTGGGACTATAGCCACCGCAAACATTGTAGGAATTTTCCGAAAATAATAGAGTCCTCATTTTTGTTCACCGGTTCCAATCAGGTTCCTCGAGCGACGATCCTAAATTTCACAAAGATCCTTAGTAAATATAACGTCACAATTAGTCACTCGGGATTATTGAGACACTGATATAAGATGGCAATGCAAAAATGGAACAAAGAGTATATTATCAAGAGTAAGATGAGGAGACAAGACAACTTATCCCATTTTACTAGCTGTAACACGCTGCCCATTAGGTAAATCAATGGGACAAGAACGAATCACAGTCACATTAACCAAAGTCGTTGCATTTCTAGTCACATGATGTGATGCACCATAATCTATAATCCAAGAACAAGAGGATAAAGGATCACCGGTTATATGATTAGCCTACTGTCTACTGATCATGTTTAAAAGCACCTAAATTTGATCAAGTTGAAGCTCTGCTAATGAGGGAGTGTTAGCAAGAGTTGTAGCAACCAAAGATGATCCTGACTTTGCATGCCAAGCCTTCATATCTTCATACCAATCCGGGTATCCATGTAGCTTAAAACACGAGCTTTTCTCATGGCCCTTTAGATTACATTGCGAGCACACCAATTTTGACTTTTCTTGCTTGTCCAACTGAAAAGATTGATGACTAGCTGCACGCCCCACAAAGACACCTTGAGTATGCACCGACTCCTTTGTTGCCTTGTCCCGAGCAATCCCTTTCAATCTTTCTTCTTGTAGTAGCGTGATGTAGGCCTCATCAAGTGTAGGCAGCGGGTCTCTAGCCAGCAGATTCGAACGCACCACCAAATACATTTTATCATTTACACCGATAAGAAATTGAAGCATCATTTCCTCATCAAGATTAGAAGCAACCAAACGAGCAGTATCACACGAGCATTGACCATAAGCACATACCCGAAAAGGCTTCAATTGAAGCAAGTCGTCATACAGCTCCAAAATCTTAGAATAAAAATCCTCCAAGGTCATGTCGTTGGATTGTTTCTCGATTATAGCTAAACATATTTGATGGATGTGTGGACCATTGGAAACTTGATACTTCTTTGCCACGACGTCCTATAACTGTTTAGCATTATCAAGGTATGGAAGAGTAGAAGCGATCTTAGCCTCCATGATACATAACATTCTGGACACAAGCATTGAATTGACGGTTTCCCAATCCAACAACCTGTGACAAATTTGCGACGGGATTTCAGTGCAAGGGTCATAGCGCGAGCCCATGCAGTATAATTCCCACGTAAAATAACGTGAGTGATGAGACTATCAGGTTGATCACCCGAATTACAAAAATAAGGAGAAGAAGGATCAATCTTACTTCCACACTCCATGGAAGCAAAGCGAAGCACGAAGTAGCTGACACCCGTATAGCAATATAGACGTGACAGCAATATGGTAGTAAATATTATATAGTAGTATTCAATATAAGTGTCACGAACAGCAAAACGTTGAAGCAATATCAAGGTGAATACTATACGCATAGCAAAATACCACAAATGATCTCCTATTTAATTCCCAAAACACACAGCAAAATACCGCAAAGACTCGAGCAATATGGGGAGCCGTGTATAGAAAAATAGAGCAATACACTTTCAACACACCACTGCCAAGAATCCACATAAAGCCCACTATTTAATTCCCACTATGTGGAAGCATGGAAAGAAATAAATTGCAAGAATCCACATCGATGATACCATGTACAGTGTACAACAATACACACGTATCAAGGAATCCACTTCTCAAACAATGCATATAGAACAAATTAAAGGACACTTACATCAAGAAATAAGAATCCTCATTGTACAACAAAGAGACAATACACGTTGAAAGGGATAAGCACGGAGAGGAAACCTACGTAGAGCACAAATATAGCAGACGAAGCCATGGGATGAAGAAAAAAAAAGGCTAAAAGAGTTAGACTTTTGGTTGTGGTACCATGTAGAATTTTAGGTTAAAGTTTTTCATTGATTCTGTTCATATGTACAAATATATTTATATATGCATGTATTTGTATTTTACTCTACTTAGAACTCTCCTAGTTACCAAAACTCAGTTTATCTTTACTCTATCTTTTAGGATTAATTATTATCTTTCTATAAAATAACTCTGTATTAGACTGCGACCCATGTCGGCCATGAGTGATAACTTTTCAATTGTGCAACGTGAAAGCCCAGCCCATATTTCAACCCGAACCCAACCCAGCCCAACCCATTGTCACCCCTAGCATAAGTAATTAAACTACTGCTTTAACTATACTTTTTATGTTAGTATACAAAACTAGTATAAATATATTTGAATTTTGAGGCCCCTCAAATTTGAGGACCTGTTCCGTCAAACACCGTGATTTCACTAATACAAATAAGTTCAATTGCTATTTGCGTCACAAAGATATTAAAGAAACGATGCAAATGTTGTTAGCTTAACTAATTACGTGCGCGTATTAAAGAAACGACCCAAATGCATTTTCAACTATTTGTGTCACACGTGACAAAGAAATGATGCAAATGTTGTTGTATCTCATTGCGTCACATTTCCTTGTTTCAATAAAATGACGCAAATGACATGAATCAGTAAGTTCAATAATAATTGGTAACTCACTTATATTCATCTTCGCCATTTCCACTGCCCTATTGAACTGCTCGTGTATGCCTTCTCTAATTCGACTACCGCATTCTACTTTTCCATTCGACTTTGCTATTTCCACTGCCCCATTGAATTGCTAATGTACGTCTTCCTAAACATCGCAATGTTGATTTGAAGACAGCGACAATAGTCCCAAGCTCACCCGTTCAAATGCTCGTGTCTTTCCCAATTCCATGTCCTTCATCGTTGTTGAGGAATGTATTTTTGGTAAATAATTTTAATTTCTAGTTTTTATCCAATTAAATTTTAATTTACAAATACATAAGAGCATTATATTTTGATTTACAAATGCGTCACAATTTCATGTACGTGATGTATATTTTTCATGTACGTGATGTATATTTTTCATGTACGTGATGTATATTTCACATAACTCACATGTGTAATATGTACATTTTTCATGTACGTAAGGTACAATTTTCATGTACGTAATGTACATTTTTCATGTACGTGATGTACATTTTTTTTGGAGCGGGTGCACCTTCGAATTTGCGGTTCCGGGACAGGACCCCAAACATCAGAATGTACCAAATAAAAAGGTTTATTGATCCTACTAAGAGTTTTAGGATAACTATGCTTATGGCTTTTAGCAAGATAGCATGCTCCACAATCAAGCACAAGTTTTGATCCAGCAAAAGACGGAAAAAATCGTTCCAAGTACCCTATGGATGACCCAAACGACGGTGCCACATTCGGAGTTGTTCTTCAATGGAACTTGGACCAACTGCTGCACTGCCCTTCCGAGATATAACATCAATATAGTACAGGTCGTCCCTCTCAGTACCATGCCCAATGATATCCCTGGTTCGAGCATCCTACACAAAACAAGAATCAGACGTAATTAGTACAGAACAACTCAGCTCTTTTGTCAAATGACTAATAGACAAAAGCTTATATAAGAGATTAGGGATGTAAAGACAGTTGTTTAAAGTCAGATTTTCTCCAATTTTTATGGACCCGGCTCCGGCTACGGTCAGAAATTCACCATTCGCGGTCTGTATAAGGGTTTTTTGAGGTTTGACGGAGTCCAAAAAATCACTCTCGTCATTTTTCATAGTGTCGGTTGCCCCGCAATCAAATATCCACCGAGTTTTTGGAACGACACTATATGGGCCTGTATGCGGGTTTTTTGGGCTTTATCGAGTAAGGGTTTGGGCTTATGCTAGAACCGGCTGGGTTTGATTATAAATGAGGTTGGGTTCATTGTTTTGTGAAGTTGAAACAATATGGGCCATAGGGTATGACAAAGTAATGGGCTTGATTTTTTGTGTGGCCCAGTTTGGGTTTATTGAACACGGGAAAAAAGAGGGAGGTTTGATGTGGGGATTTATTTAGGGTGAAGATCTAGGTTTAGGGTTATTTACTCTCTCCCCATTATCTTCACTTTCTCCTCCACCCGTCGTTTTCACTCCATCTTCCTCTTTGCTCGTGTTTTGCTCTGTTGTACAGTCATCGTCCCTTGCCGCATCGCCTCTTCATCTTTCTTAGCCCCTTTCTTCCACCAATCCAAGTAGCCTATTATTTTGATGCATCCCTCTTTGGCGTGACGACTTCCACCACAGGGGGAGCACCTTAGGTGGGCCTTCTCATCTCCTTCACGCAGGGTTGATGGCTTGGTTGTTCGGTGCTTCGTTGCTAGTCCACTTCCAACTCCATCAGCCAAAGGTAAGTGTGGAGGTAAGTTAGTCTTCATTATCCCCCTTCTTGCTACTTCCCTCTGTATGGTACTATATGCAGCTTCTACCGTTGGTAAAGGATCCATGTTCACGAGATCCCTTTGATCTTTGTCAAGGGACTCATCCAATCCAGCCAAAAACTGATATAATCGGTTTTGTTAGATTAATTGATTATGTATTGTTATGATCCTTAGGACAGTGCATCGAATTGGGCATTTGCCTATCAATTTCTTTCCATAAAGTTATGAGTTTGCTATAATATGCCTCTATAATTTCGTGTCCTTGTTTTATGGTGTTGGCTTTTGTGGTGAGATTAAAAAAATTTGTAGTCTATCTTGACCCCTCTCATATACTGCTTCGATGCCTAGCCATAGTTCTTTGGCAGTTGAATAATCGAGAAATTTATTACTAAGTCAAACTCGATATTTTCAAGCACCCAGGTTCTGACTATTGCATCTCTTTGGGTCCATGTGTTGTACTCATTGATGTCAGTGGATGGTGGGTTGACCGTGATATGTCTGAGCCACCCCCTCCCTTCGATCGCCATGAGCATCAGCCTTAACCACTTCATGTAATTTTGGTTGCTTAATTCCTCTGAGATGGTAAGGGATCCACTGGGGCTTTCTTGGATCTTTTTATTTAGCTTCTCCGGAAGCTGCAATAATTGAGCCATAAATGGAGTCACTCGGGTCCTTTGGTGATTCACTCATACTGATAGGTAAGCCTTGGTAGGTGATGAATTAGCCGGAGAGCCACCGTGTATTAAGTGTGCTCTGATACCAAGCTAAATATTGTGATTTCAAGTTTGTGTTTAGAATTTTTAACTTTTGTTTTCATATATCAGAATTGTTCATATACATTGATATTTATACTCACGGCCTAATGCTTGTTTTATCATATTCTGGACTCTTCTACTGAGTTATCCTTGGTTACAACTAATCATATCCTTGTAATTCTATCTTAATCTAATCCTATCTTTTGTAGTTTTATCTTTTCCACAAACCAAACTTCATAATGAATTTAGCTCGGCATGAATAGCCAATAATAATACACTTGAGACCCCAACTCTCAAGTTCGCCATATTTAATCATACATTTTCAATTGTCATGCATGAACATATCCAACGTTGGCGTCTACTCGTCACAATTTAAAAATTCTAAGAACATGCCGCCCGACATTGAAGTTTGCACTAAGAATCTAAGATTCTACCTCAACTGGATGGTCACCAAACTTTTGATTTTGCATTTTCGTAACATTGGCTGTGCTTGATTGGTTACGTTCAAAGAAAATCCCCTTTAGAGCTCTCATTTTCGCTCAGGTTTCTTACAGGGAGAAACTTGTCTTGACTTGGAAAATATGCCACAATTTTCCAAGCCAAACACAACTTTAATAGTTAACTAGCTGTTAGTAAGAAACATATCTTAGCAGATTTAGGACGATATATGTACTGTATACCCTAAACACTATGGCATTTGGTTGCAATATAGGCTTTGATGTTTTGGTTATTATACAATCAACGGGTAACTACAAGGCAGAAAAGATCATCCAGACAATATTTCACTAGCAGGCGATAGATTTGACACTGTGATCAAGGCCAAAGCCGCGGTTGATGCAGTTCCAGGATGTACTAACAACGTTTCTTGTACTGATATTCTTGCTCTTGATGTTCGCGACGTTGTCAATCTGGTTAGCGTCACTAATAATTGTCCATAGTTCTGACAAATTTTCTACATTATAGAGTATTGATTTAATAAGTTAGAACAAATTGAACATATGGATTTACGGATTTACCTGGTTGTAGTGTTTATACAAATGCAGTCTGGTGGACCATTTTGGGCAGTAGAATTGGTAAGATTTGATGGTTTGGTGTCAACAGCATCAAGTGTGAATGGAAGGTTGCCTCAACCAACTAATACTTGAATCGGCTTAATTCTTTGTTTGCTTCAAATGGCCTCACCCAAGCTGACATGGGTGCTCTCTCAGGTATGGTATTACAGCCTATTATATTTTGTACTGCAGTTGTTTACTTTGAAACTGAAACGGATGGAGAATATAGTTTTGTAAATGTGAGCAGATGTTAGCTTGTAAATTAACCTTCTAAGAATTATATCGAACTTTAATAGGTTAAATTATTATGCATATGTTGTTTCCGCTTTAATTAACAATAGTCCATGAAAATTATTATAAAGTAATACCCGTAATCCAGCTCATGATAATGGGCATGTAGCTAGGGCCATTACACCAGTAGGAAACAATGTGTTAAAGAGATATGAGACATACTTTCTAAAACTCCCGAAATGTTATAGGTGATCCAGAATCTATATGATGATAATATATACAAAAGTAGGTGTTATACAATAGAGTCCAAGGAGGCAAAGGGTCCTGAAACAAAAAGGAAACTGTTAGTTCCAAAGGTATAAATATTTGGCATTGTAACAGAATTCAAGATATAAAAAAACCAGAATATTTTGAGAGAACAAATTCACAGTTTCTTCTTTTTACGTGTTGTTTGATTTTGGTGATGACAAAATTTACAAACGTATTTGATGTTTGTTTAGTGTGTGAAGGTTTTGTGATTCATGTTTCGGAGTAGAAGTAAAGGGAAGCTCAAAACCAACAAGTAACAAAAGTCAAATACAATCAAGAGTTGGACCGAATAATTGCAAATGTTGATTGATAAGTTCCATAGTAGGGACTTCTATTGAAGTAATAATGAGGTAACTTCAAGATAAGAGGACATGAAAACTAAGTAGGAGTATACTTACGATTTATGTAAGTGACAAGGAATCTAGCTGATTGGAACAAATAATGAATAAGCCTAAGTCAATGAGTTAAAGTTCATTTGGTGCTTTAAACGGTTAATTAGGAAACTTGATTTTATGAAAATTTATTTTTGGAAAATTTAGCAAAAATATTTAACGTGATTTTGTGAAAACTGATTTTCCTATTTTCCCTCTAAATGTTTTGGTAAAGTTTGGATGATAGAAAGACTCTCCTAAATTAAATTAATTTATTTTTGGTTAAAATGAATTTTGGAAAATTTGGAGACCAAGTATCCTAATTTAACTCTACATCTTTAGTGGATACTTATTTTTTTGTCAAAACTATTTTTATCCATTATCTTTATAAAAGATTTTACTGAACAAAAGACTTAAAGTTTCACGGCAACCTTTCTCAACATTTACAGAGTTGAAGAAATCAAAACACTTTGTGGCATTATCTTTCCTTAACTTAAGGAAATGGATGAATTCATGAAAGTTTGGTTGCTACCTATAAATAAAGGGTTTTGCTTCTAGAGAGAAAAATTCTTTTGTCATCTATCAGGATTTGTCAGGATCATTATAGCGATATGGACTACACTACTCATATTGATGGTGGTGATGATGCCTCTCATTGTAGCATCAACAAGGCCTAACCGAAAACTAGCCAGCAATGTGTTTATAAAAGGCATCAGACTGCAACTTCACGGTAACTGTTTTTCGCTAGCTCGTTATACTCTCCAACATTTCATTTTGTCCGGAATTAATCGTCACCTACAAATAGCAGTTTGCAAATATATAGTGAATTTCTCTTAGTAGTGTCTGCGATGATTTGACTATGAAAATATGACATGCAAGAAAACAAAGTGTGTTTACATTCAATAATCTCTTACACATCTTAGATATCTAAGTTGATCAGGAATTTCTATGTATGAAGAATTGGGCAGGTTTGTAGTGCTGTCCAAGTGCCATGATCATATTGCAGACTTGACATGAGAAGTGTGCAACCCATTGTAATTTATTTACTGCTGTCTCCTGCTCTGTTTTTGGTTTCGTTGCAACATCTTTTGATTGACGGAGTACGTTGCAATTGAAATCTTCACGATGACATGCGTCCTGTTTCAACTCAGATATTATAAAGTATCGTGTTCATATCTGAACGGACTTTCTTCAATTGATTATTTTTATAAATTTATGTGAAATTATCGAATTTTTTTATAAGTTTTTTTAAAAAAAATTGCAAAAATAAGCTACCATTCAAAGTATTTGAAAAATAAGCCCATTTAGGCTCGGAAGAAGGGATTAGGATTCTAGCAAAAAGCTGGGCAAATAGAAATCATTGCCCTTTTTTTTAATCGTTGCCCTATGTAACAATTTCTGTTGAACTGAAATCGTTGCCTTAGGCGAAGATTTTTTAAAGATTATTAAAAAAAACTCGACCAACAGAAATCGTTACCCTGGACAACGATTTCAGTTAAAGCAAACTCGTTGCCTCGGGCAACGATTTCCTTTGAACTAAAATCTTTGCCCAGGGTAACGTTTTCTATTGGCCCAGTTTCCAGCCAACACCCTAATTCTACCCACTATAAATTGTTGTCCCAGACAACGTTTTTCCTTTAGCTAAATTGTTAAAGGAAAATCGTTGCTTGGGGCAACGTTTTCATTCCAAGCCTAAATTGGCTTATTTTTCAAAAAACTTTGGTTGATAGCTTATTTTTGCAATTTTTTTTTTTTTAAAAAAAAGCTTATAAAAAAATTTGAAATTATCAAACAAGGAACAGAAAAGTAGCCAGCAATGAACAAAAGTTGGATGAACCAAACACTTGTAATATTATGTTAGAATGCACCAAAGAGATGTTAGAATGCACCAAAGATTATAAAAATTCTACTGAGGTTCGAATCAGTGTTAGCAAGATGTTATACGGTGAACAAAGCAGCATGTCTCTCAAACTTGTCACTACGAGTATATATTTATCCTGGAACAGAGGAAAATCTGAAACCTAAATAATTTTCCGAACTTATGGATCAATATGGGTATGAATAAACCATCAACCAGACATAGCCATAAGGCCTACCCAAGTTCAAAGCTCAACTATTATATAATTAGTTCACATAAGTGAAAACCTAGTAGTTGTTCTTGGAAACCTTGTAAGGGTACCATCAACAGTATTTTGGAATTAAAAAAAAACTTTAACAGTGGACTTAAGAGTTCACCCTCAAATCTTGTTGAAGTCTCTCAGTCAGTATGAGTAACTATGTGTCTCTCACACTTTCATTTTGGATGAAAAGCCATCCATTTGTACAAATAAAAAAGGCTTTTATTGAACACAGAGCACTTTGTTTTGTTATTATAACACACATCAATAAGTGGTTGTATTTTGCTTATGTTTACTGATGGAACCTCAACTGATACTGAAGGAATCTCGATTTATCACAAAAATGAAAAAAATCAAGGGAAAAACAGAAGGTACAGTCTGCAAAGGACGCCATCAGCTAACTATTCTCTTTTTTAAAATTTTGCACAGATTGTAGGGCACGATCTAAAACAATCCATTTTGGCTTAACGTACTCCAGTCAACGATGATCGGAGCTTTTATGCAGTATATCAAAGCATGCCTTACAGATCGTATTTCACACTAATTTGAAAGGGAAAAATAGAGGTTTCAAAAAGAAAGCATACCCCTCTTGAATCCAGAATGATAAAATCCACATGTATCCTGGAAATTTCCTTGGTTGATCGCAGTATGGACAACATTGCTGCTGGAGCTTATATTGATAGCCCCATAGCCTCACAGTACGGAATCTACACTTTTTCCACGATAATCATTTGGTGTTTTCTGGAGAGGAGCTCTTTTTGTTCGTTCCCAAGATTGCCCTCAGAAGTTACGTGTAAAACATGTCCTATATACATGTGTTTTAGGTTGCCATCAGAAAATAATTGAAAAACAAATTAGCTATATATAACAGAAGGAAACTATTCTTCACACTTCGTCTACAATGACGTCCGGTTGTATGAGCAAACTAACTTGACCAAGCCAGACCTCTACTACACAGCACCAGCTAGATATAAAGCTTCTATAATCTCTTCAATGTTCCAATAAGCTGAAATGTCCTCGGCATGATCCTGCTGTCCTCCTCGAGCTTAACTAAGGAACTAGAGTCAGCAAAAACAGATATCATTACACTACACAAGTTAAAGCTTAAGAATACCTTGCCGGCTCGCCAAGAATGGATAATGGATCGGAAAGGTCATTGCCCTCGCCTCGCCTTGCATTACACGACATGTTCCTCCCTATGTCAGCAACCACTAAACCAGGAGAATAGATCTCCTTTCTTCATTAAAACACCAGCCTAATCGGTTATTCATAAGGAAAAACCGCATTTATCTGTCACAAAATAGTCTGAAACTTTTAAATCTTGAGTCTTTTATATCTGAAGACTCTGTACAGCTTCTTGTGCATGCAGTGGATTAAATTTCCCGTTTCAATTTTCGTGTTTGAGTTACGAATAGCAAGCAGGATGTATAAGTTCCCTTCTTCATGATGCATCAAGTTTCAACCTTATTCTATTTCGATGAAAGAATATCAGCCCAATGTTTGGGTGTGTTCATGTTTTACTATTTCTTCTATGAATTTACTAAGGTGAATCATTTGAACAGACTTGCAAAGGTTGCCATGATATTGGTGGTGACGTTAGTGAACCATTAGGTCGATGACCATGAACAGATCTGAGAAGCATGCCTAAAAGTAAACAAGCAGTGCATCTAAATCTTATCTCCTGCACAAATCAGTTTGCCGGTGCCAATGTAATTTATAAACTTTCTTACGCTTGTTTCCAATTTTTTTTGCCACATTTTTATATTTGTGTAACGTGTGGCAATTAAAATCTTCAAGATTACATTACTGCAGATTATACTTTCTGTAGCTAATTTCTAATTTGTTATAAAAGGAAAAGAACAGTAGCCAGCATTAAACAAATGTGGGAACAACTAAACACTTGTATTATTCAGAAAGCCCCAAATAGTAGTATTTGTTACAAAAATCTTACAATGGTATTCTCTATTTATATCCTGTCACCCCCAACTACCCAACAATAATCTTCTGAAATACCATTATAATAAAGAACGTATATACATTGGAATCAATATAAACCAAATTCCCCGTGGTTTACACTGGTTCTGCTGATAAATCTACTGAGGTATGAATCAATGTTAGAGGTTATTCTATCAACAAAGTAGCACCTCATTCCTACCCAAAACATATTTTACCCCACCATATCCTCTCCAAACTAATCGCTAACCCCACTTTCAAACTCTCGAAGGCAAATTTTCTCCAGCTGTGTAGGCCAATCTTCTCCAAGTACTTGGGGATTCAACTCCATAGCAGTCCGGAAGTCCAAAAGAGATACAGAAGGAGAGATGGGTGGACTTCTAGCGTACCTCACGAGCTGAAGTCCATTTAGGCCAGGAGCACACTCACTGCTGACTTTTTGTTGGTTGTTGCTAATCCTTGAACTAGCTAATTCTAGCGAGGGCTTGATCAACCTCTTGAGGTACGTATCCAACCCATTGTTCAACAAATTAACACAATCAAGTGAAATTCTCAACCCTTCCTTTTCCAACTTCTGTTCCAGTCGCTTCCTTAAAGAACTCGAGTTGGGTAGCTCACCATCTCCATGGCAAGATTCAACATGAATTCCAGAAGATGACAAACTGCTGAGAACTTTCCGGTTTCCTTTTCCATTCCATTGAATTCCCAAAGGCGGCATGACGGGACTCTTACTGTGAATTCCAGGGCTAAAGGCAGCCTGATCAACCTCTTCCCCATCTTCTACAGAATTGACTTCAACTGGCCTGCTACCTAAAGATAGCAACTCCGTAGCACTTTGCTGCTCTAGAGCTTTATGATCTAAGTCCTTACACGCCACAACAGCATTGGGCTTCCCGTGTGGACCAAGCGGGCTCAGACGGTCCTTGCTTTTACGAGCACGAAAACCAGGAGTCCTCACTTTGCGTGGAGACAGTGGCAAACCATCTCTACAAAGAGATTGAAAGAAACTTCTTTGATACCCATTAGCAACTTTATCAACAGCAGGACTCTCCCGTTTGTTTTGTTTCCGGGGAGGTGTCTTGGCGAGACAAGCATTCTTAAGAAAAGATTTGATCAGGCTGTTGTGTAAACAAAGATTCTCCCGCCCAATAGCAGCGATGCATAGCTTATCAAACTCTGACTTCCCGAGTTTGAAACCAATAAAACTGTCCAACAAACCAAAGTACTTCGCCGCCCTTTTACTTCCTAACTTCCTTTCTATCTGAACTTTGATATCCACTACATCAATTCTATCAAAATGCCGATCACCCGGCACTTTGATTACCATATTTCTTACAACCATCCGAATCAAAACCCTAATTCCATAAAAGTTATAGCATTTCAGTCCAAAAATCTAAACCCTAATAATCTATTTGGATCAGTATTCGAGAAAACCGCAGTATCGTGGAATAAAACCAGAAAATCACTGAATCAACACACAAAATTAAAAAAAACTCACATCAGAATTAAGTTAATTCCCAATCTTTATCACCCAATTAACTAAAATAACACCACTAAAAACCTCGAATCACAGGAAAAAATAAATTCAAGCAGAGTTCGAGTCATCAGCAGGAATAGATATTCAACTCTAATTTCATCTCAAATTACACAATTAAAGAACCGAAATTTCAATAGTTAAGCACACATTCAAAATTCCGGAACCCAACGAAGCAAGTTCAGAATTAAATCAGAAAAATCAAAAACGAAAACCCTAGAAATAAAAAAAAAAATTGCCAAATTTGTTATGGACGAAATTCAAATTCATAAAACAGTGAAATAATTGGGATATTTCAAAGCGAACAGACCTGATAAGTGAAGAAGAATAGAGAATTGGTGAAGAACTAGTACAAATTTCGGATCAGCGGCAGAATCTAACAAAATAAAGTGCACGGCCATCCTTCTCATTTATGACATATTAATATATATAATTCATGATTTCCTAAATTCTAAAACAGTGGTTTAGGAAAAGATAAAGTATTAACATATTTAGGATAACTAATATTTTCCTAAATATTATTTTCACATCCTCCTTGTTATCTTAACAACCTATATATTATAACTTCCCTCTCAAGATGGAGTGTGAAGGTCACCAATGTCCCATCTTGTTTAGGAAAAACTCAAATTGCGCTTTCTCCAACGCTTTCGTAAAAATACCCGGCTAGTTGAACCTTTGTTAAGACATATGACGGTCTAATTACTCTTTTAATTGCATCACGAATAAAATGACAATCTACTTCTTTCTGCTTCGTCCTTTTATAAAAAAAAAGGATTATTCGCTATATGTAAAGTCGACTGGCTATAACAAAACGTACTCACACCTTACCTATGCTCCACTTCCAAATCCCGAAGAAGAAGCTTCAACCATTTTAGCTCACAAGTCAAAGCTGCCATCGATTTATATTCTGCCTCTGTATGGTGCTTCTTAATCTTCCAAGACACAGGGGTCATACCTAGCACTACAAACCGTCCAGTCAAAGGACAACTTGCCCAATCTAAATCATGTCATCCTTCCAATTGCAAAGCACTATATGGCCTCAATAATATACCTTGACCCGAGCATTTCTTCAAGTATCTTACTACCCTCAACACCTCCCAGTGTTCTTCCCTAGGAGATTGCATAAACTGAGACAAAATATGCACCGAATAGTAGGGGTGTGCATAAACGGTTAATCGTAATGTTAAACCTTAATGGTACGGTTAACCATTATAACAGTTATTGGAACAAGGCTAACCGTAACCGTATCGTACCATTAAATAACGGTAACCGATAAACGGTTAACCGATATTTAACGGTACAGTTAATGGTTAACCGCTAACCGTTTCATTCCATTTTTATACCATTGTACACCTAATATTGTGAAATTATTTGTATGTTTTTTAACTCATTTTGGTCTTCTACAATAATAATAAGACATATTTATATACGGTTTGATCATGCATAAAAAATTTGTGATATTCATTTATGTTTTAGCCTTTTAAGTTTAGTTTTTTTTTAAATAATAATATTACAAAAAATTCATTACTGTAATCATATCGTTAACTGTTAATTCTTAACGGTTTGATAAAATAACCGTTAATATGAACCAGATATACACGGTTAACAGTGGTTATTTTGCAGACCCCTAATATGAACCAGATATACACCAAATATGGCCCCATGACCGCCAAATGTATCAACCTACCAATCAACTGCCGATATTTCTCCCCATCTTCCAATTCCTTCCCCACGCTAGAGCTAATTTATGATTCCGCTCCATCGAAAAGTCTGTAAGCTTTGCTTCCAACAAACCTATCTTAGAAATGATATCCAAAGCGTATTTACGTTGACAAACATAGATACCATGTTTTTTATGTGCCACTTCTAACCCTAGAAATTATTTTAGAGCCCCTAGATTCTTCATTTTAAAACATTCACACAAGTATGATTTGAAGTTGTTTAGTGCAAACGTACTATCTTTGACAACGTGAATAATGAATAATCTGAATATGATTGTTTGAAACCATATATCTTCAAATCAGTGGACAATTTCTGAAACCAACGTCGCAAAGCCTGCTTCAACCCATACAAAGACTATTTCATACTACAAACTTTATCAGAATTATTTTTCTAAAAACCCGAGGGAATTTTCATATAAATCTCCTCCTCCAAATCGCCATGCAAAAAGGCATTGTGTACATCCATTTCAGGGATATCCCAATGTTTGACCGCAACTAATACTAAAAATGTACGTAGCGTTGACATTTTTTTCACTGGAGCAAACATCTCATTGTAATCGATTCCTTCCTCATGGTTATTGCCAAAACATACTAACCTTGCCTTTAATTGTAGCAAGTTTTCTTCCTCATCTCTCTTCTCGATATACACACATTTGGTACCAAGAACTTTTTTCCATGTCAGAAGTGTCTTCAAGGTCTAAGTGTTTTGATCTTCTAGTGCTTTTATCTCGAATGTCATTGCATCCCTCCATCCTTCATGTCTTATGACTTCCTTAAATGATCTCGGAACATGAGTCTTTATCCCTACAACTATATAATTTCTATGTGCTAGAGAAAAACGATCATAATTAACAAAATATGTAATTGGATACAAAGTACCTGAGGATAATGATTTCATGAATGTCGATGATGAGATTCTATTATTCCGAATAATATGTGTAACACAATCATAGAGCTTTGTCGAAGGAATTTTTAATATTTTTCCTTGACCCAACTCCTCTTCACCCGTATCACAACGCAAACTCGTCGCTTCCTCATTCTGTGGGTGTTGCGTTTCCTTTGTCTATGGGACAACAGGCTGATCTGCAATCCCCCTGTAGGCAGTAGGGGTGTACAAAACTACCCGACAATAAACAGTCAGGTATTTTTTTTAAAATTTGTTTTTTCGGGTCGGGTACCTGACTTGGTAAGAAAAAGGATAATCGGATCGGATCATTAGCCGAATAAAAATATAATCTGGTACTTGGGTACCCGAAATATATATATTTTTTAATTAATTTTTTGTTGTTTTACTGTTTTAGCCTTAGTCTAATATTATATGTTTTTGTGCTCAATAATATTATATGTTTTCTCCTTTTCCTCATTCTAATATTATATGTTTTTGTACTCAACAATTATCTAAAACAAATTTACACTTATATATACTAAATGTTCATAATTAAGTATATGTGGTATATAAAGTTTCCTTGTACTCAAATAATTTATCATATATCGTGAACTTATTATATTCTACTATTAATAAATTTTTCTTAAATCAATAAGATGACACGATATTTAGGTGGTGGACTGGTGGGTAGAGGTGTAATGATAAAAATAGAAAATACTCATGATTTGAAAAAAATATTTATATTTTAAACATTTTTGAGAGAATCTTATTATAACAAAAGATGAAGAAAATTTATTTAATATGATTTGGCTTAACTATATTATTATTGGGAAAATATCATATTAAAGATTAATTTTCTTAAAAAAAATGAACTCCCTTTAATTTCTTCTTCACTTCTTTCTTTGACAATTGGCATCATATCACCATTATTCCAATATAGGGTTGACATAAATAGTATGTATACAGTGCTAGAAGTTCAACTGTTATACCATTAAATCGTTTTCCTGTGTTGACTTTGTAGTTTTACTTAATTAGATTATACTTTGTATAATACAAAATTACGAAGTATATGTTCATAATTACCATGATAATGATTAGAATTTTTTGTTCACAAAAGATTGCTTTATATAGGAAGGCATGTCGTTTGGGGTTATATACCTCTATACATAATTTTCAACAAATTGAACACAAGTTTTTTAGTAAAAATTTAAACTGGATCGGGTCATGAGCCAATTTTCAAACTGTCCGGTTATGAACACCCCTAGTGGACAACTTCTTGCTCCAGCGAGCTAGCTGTGGTGCTCCCTATGGTAGCTTCTTTACATTGCACTTCCTCCTCCCTTAGTTCCAGTCTAACCATTCCACACTTAACCTCTTGCACATTCTCAATAGCATACTACAGTTCACTTAAATTCCACAACTCAAACCCGACTTCCCCTTCTCTAGAATCAACAACACACCTACTTTGGGAACCCTCGTCTATATTTGCATTTAATGACTTCCCAAATGGAAAAACCCACTCATGAAATTTCACATCACATGACAAAATATTTCCGTGTTTCCAAATCATACAATTGCCATCCTTTCTTTTAGAAGGGATACCCAACAAAACACATTTTTTTAACACGGGACTCAAATTTATCTCTCTTAATTTGTTGATTATGTGCATAACACAAACACCCAACAACTCAAAGAAGTTCATATGACGAGATTTTACTAAACATCTCGTAAGGAGTTTTATTATTAAGAAAAGGACTTGGAGTACGATTACTTAAGTAACAAGTCGTCAAAGAACATTCCCCCCCCCCCCCCCCCCCACCAAATTTTAATAAGCAATTGACCTTGAAATCTCAATGCTCTAGTAACATTTAATATATGTTGTTGTTTTCTCTTCACTCTCCCATTTTGTTGAGGGGCTCCTACACAAGATGACTAAAAATATAATCCCATGTTGACAAAATAATCTTGAAGATGATTAAACTTAGTACCATTATCACTCCAAACTACCTTCATATCTTTGCAAAACTAACGTTTTATCAAAGCAATAAAACTGAGAAAAGTAACTTCACCATCACTTTTATGGCGAATCAAATAAATCCAAACACCCCTAGAATAATCATCTATTGTTGTCATAAATAAGTTTGCCCCACAAGATAATGCTACCTTATAAGGCCCCCATAAGTCAATATGAACTTAATCAAACAATCCACTAGCTTTATTCTTACTAATAGGAAATATAGCACTGTTTTGTTTTGTCCGAGGGCATACATCACACGTTATTATTCTTCCTAACAGGAAGTAACTATAGATTTTTTTTTTTTTTTGACAGATGACCCATAAGTTAATGCCAAAGATCCCCTACACAATTGAATGCTAGAACCTTTACATGTGGCACACCTCAAAAAAAATAAAGTCCAACTTGTTGTTCACCTGTCCTCGTCGACGAATAACACAAATTTTGTTAGTAAATTGAATATTACATCGTTTTTCATCCCTAAGTTGAGTAACCAAAATTAGATTAATTACATTGCAATTGCAATTGAGGAACAAATAGGACATTCTCAATTAGTGATCCTCCCTCTAATGTGACCGAACCCATTTGGTTCCCATTCACTATTTGACCATCCGGTGAATAAACTGGACAATTTTGTATCGTCTTAATGTTTGTCATGATCGATAAATCATTTCAAACATGATTAGATGCTCCAATATCCACAATCCATAATACGCTTGTAGTACCTTCCAATCGTGGGTTATGTTTAGTGAGAATGACTATTATCTATTGCGCTTGCTCCGATGATACTCCCGTGAGTCTTTGTAAAAGACTTCCCTGCGAAGAGATGTTGCTGCCAGCATTATTTGCGCCTCCTCCTTAAATTGCATTAGCCCATAAATTTCCACGCTCACCCTCTGCCATCTCTTGTCTCACGAAAGTCTATTAGGAAAAATGATTTTTTTTTTCTTTTGTGGAACCCTAACCTAGGCTCTTGATATCATGACAAAATTAAGTGTACGGCCATCCTTCTCATTCATGACATATCAATGTATATATATACATGATTTCCTAAACCCTAAAACACAAACATATTAAGGATAACTATATAATATTCTCCTAAATATTATTTTAACATTCTAAATATTATCTTAACAGAATCAGAGTAATAGCGTGATAGCGTCAGAGTCCACAACACTGCAATGGTCAGTTATGACAAAGGGAATGATAAAAACTCAGACAGAAACAAGAGGAAGGAGAGAGTAAGAAGTGAAGAAGAAATCAGAGAGAATAGAGAAGAAGGGGAATTGAGAAATTGGGGATGATCAGTAATCCCGTATTAGCCTATATCATAGCGACAGCAGGAAGAAGAGAGAGAAAAATTGGGGAAAATTTGAGGGCAGTAATACGGACAAGAAATTGTAATGGAGTCTAAAAAGGAGGTAAACATTGAATACGCACGTGCCTTTATATGTTGAGTAAAGGGCTGATGATGTGTTGTGGGTTGGAACACAACCCAAACATATGTTGTCGTTGAAGTGAACTCAGATTACTAAGTATGTTCCAAGTCTATAGGTGAGAATCGTGTCTTTTTTAAAGCTTACACAGTGATCTAGCTTGGACTTCTCTTTTACTTTTGGTTGTTACACTTGAATTAGTCCAAGCTTATAACTTATAAGGGAACTTTCATTTCGAGTCCTGCAGTAAGAATGTATATTCTTTTCTCTAGAATGGGAATGTTCACTGTTCAGATGATGTAGTTGATCATCTTTGCGTTTTGCTTTCCCTAAGACTCTAACCAAACCACACCTTTGCAAACGACTATTATGTGTTTATTGGTAGATAAGATTTTAGTTGTAAGGGCGGTTTGATATAAGAACCCCTTATATAAGAACTCATCTTCAACCGTTGATTAAAACAATGGTTCATAACGCTTCAACATTTAATGCCAAATATGTAAATATTTAATGAAAATATTTAATTTGCAATATTTAATTAGCAACAGTGTCAGACGGGTTTAGATAAAAGGAAGAATTTTTGAAAATTTGTGTCATTAAGGTCGTGACAAATAATGATAAAAAGTACATGGCTATCATTGAAAAAGTTTTTTTTTTAGTCGACTATGTATAAAATGTAAAAGTACATGGTTGCTATTGAGAATTACCCTAAATTTAATTGGTTGATATTGAGAATAGGATTTTAAGATTTTGCTTATCAATATTTAACAATTTTTGCTTTAAAATTTTTTTTCTCAACAACCAAATAATTAACTTAGATAATATTGGAATACAACGTTCAACGCTTAAGTTCATTAGGAGACCAAAGTGCGAGCTAACAACTTTTTCTCTAAAATAGTTTATTGTAATTTTCGAATTTTAGTCATTTTGAATACTGTGGAAAAATACCTTAATGTGCTTTTCGTGGTTCTTATAGGGTCATACTAATTATTTGATTGAAAGTATGTTATTGGATTCTAAATAACCATTTTAACCACTTCATAAATATCCAACAATTAGGTCTCAAATTCAGTTTGATGCCCTCTTTAGAGAATGAATATAAGACAATGATTGGATGCAAATCTCCAACTAGGATCTATAAGGCATGCAGTACCATCATTTTACTTTTAGAAATTATTTCAAAAGTTTCTTAGACTGTGTATAACCTTCAAATTTTGGATTATTTTAGACAATTTAAAATCCAAGAAGACAACTTAATATGCTTTCCACGGTTCTATTAAGATAGAGGTGACCAAATATCATGTCGACTTTGACAAAAAAAAAAATAACTATTTTCAGACGACTCCATATTTTTTCATCATATTTCCTTGCATTTGAAAAAATCATAATTAAAATCCGTGTAAATTGTTGCTTTTTGAATTAATACATACATAAAGTAAAATCCGTGTATTGCATTGTATGGGTTCTAATCTATTAATATGATATATAATAACAAATGAATTAGAATAGTTCATGAAATTAAATTTATCATCGAAGTTCAATATTGAAAAGTTACTGTTGATAGCTTACTACGAAAGACAGTCATAATATTCAAATATACAATTTCAAAAGTAGGGTTCTCATGCTTCTGAAGACCTGTGTGTCATTGTCCTAATATAGAGATCCTTATTGGGCGACCTGTAAGGTCTATTACCAGACAAACACGATATGTTGATCTGATGCATGTAAAGCCCATACCACATGGCAAGTCCTTGAGTTTAAATGTTTGCTCCATCCTATTCTGGGCTTATGCATGGGCTTAACCTTGATGGGAACAAACGGCAAAGATACTCCCATTTCAATATATTTTTTTGAGAGTAATGGCATACTCTACACAGTGTACGACTACCAAAGTGACCAAACCCATTGCAAGCTTACAACCGATTTCTCACATGGCATAAGCCCAAATCCCCAAATTTAAAATAGCATCAGCCGAGTTATATCAAAATTTTTCTACTGTGACCAAGGTTAAATTACTATATACTCCCTCTGCCTCATTAAATTGCCCCCATGACAATTTTTTACTTTTTAAAGTTTGTGAATAAAAGTGGGTCCCAAGTATACAAATTTTGCTTTTTTGATGTGTTAATTAAACAAAGTCAAAGAATGATTTGGAGAGCTACTTTTAAGCTGTCAAAATATTGCCTTTTTTTCAATATTTTTTTTCCAAAACAGTAAGTGAAGCAAGAGTGAGAAATTGAGTTAATTTCAACTTTCCCACCAAAAGGTAATAACCCAAAACCAATTGAAATTTCCCACCAAAAAATTACACTCCCCACCTCTATATAAAAGGGGGTGCATATTCAATGTGGAGCCATAAATACAAACACTGTTACAGAAGCATCACCATCAAAAATCTGGTGCTTTCAATTAATCACCCTTAGATTAAATCATCATAGAGTAGTGAGCCATGATAGACCCTTTGGATACTAAGCTGTCCATTGGTAGCTTATGGTCAAGCACTGTCAATGACACACAGGGACAAGGCAACCAACAGATTCCAGAAGAAGTTGTCATCCAACAACCAGAGATACAACAACAACAAGAACCAGAAGAATCTGGCCAACAAGGATTCCACTGCCCACATCAGCAAAGTGAACAAGTAACTTACACTCAGCAAAGGCCAGAGACAGAGAACCCACCATTCATCCAAGGTAATGTCCCACTTTCCCAAGAAAACACATTATAGTCATCCGTAGGATACATGAGAGGGAAAAGGAAGGATATGAATGAAGAAGAGAGATTGAAATGCATAGCATATCTTTTAAAACACAACACTAATTTGAAACTACCAGTAGGATTCATATCAAAAATTACAACACTTCACAATTGTAGTAGATGGACAGTTCAGAGGCTATGGAGAGCTGTCAAAGCGATGCATTAAATAGAGAACAACTCAACATAGAGAAGAACTATAAGGGGAAAGTGGAGAAGAAACCCTTGCAATTAAACCAAGAGCAACTAATGTCAATTCCTTTAAAGAGTAGGACAAATATCAGGTCACTTGCCAAGGCATTAAACATAAACAAAAACACAGTCCACAGATTCATAAAAAGAGGTCAGATTAGGAGACACAGTAATGCCATGAAACCTACATTGACCCCAAGAAACAAAGTCCATAGGCTTCATTGGTGTTTATAGCATGTTATCAACATTAACACAAGGCCACAACTTGAAGATATGCACAGCACTATACACATTGATGAAAAATGGTTTTTCATGTCAAAAACAAGTCAGAATTACTAATTATCACCCACTGAAGCAGAGCCATACAGACATGCACAATCAAAGAGGTTCATTACAAAAGTAATGTTCTTAACAGTCATAGCTAGGCCTCAATTCTCAGATGATGGCAATTGTACTTTTGATGGGAAGATAGGGTGTTGGCCCTTTGCTGAGAGAGTGGCAGCTAGAAGAAGAAGTGTACATAGAGAAGCTGGGACCATAGAAATAAAGCCCATCAAGAACATAACACAAAGTGTGATCAAAGATATGCTTATCAACAAAGTTATTCTAGTAATAAAGAGAAAATGGCCATTAGGTGCACATGGGGACATCAAGATACAACAAGATAATGTCACACCACACATAATGGACATAGATGAGGAGTTCAACAATGCAGCAAAGTCAGATGGATTCAATATCAAGCTAGTATCACAACCACCCAATTCACCAGATTTGAATGTGTTAGACTTAGGATTTTTCAGAGCCATCCAGTCAATACAACATGAACAAGCACCAAGGACAGTCCAAGAGCTGATTGAAGTAGTGGAATATGCATTTAATGTGTTTGAGCCAAGATTAATAAATCATGTTTTCCTATCATTTTATTATGTGATGATTGAAATAATGAAACAGAGGGGAGGGAACATTTACAAGCTCCCACATGTTGGGAAACAGAGACTATGAAAGAGAAGGACTGCTCCCTGAAGCAGTTGAGGTGCATACCCAACTGCTAGAAGAGTGTTCAACATCTCTATTGCATCAATTTTTGACTCTTTAAGGCCATGAAGTTAATCAAAACAATGCACTTCTTCTAAACCCAACAACAATTGAAGATACAGAACAAAATGCAACAAGGATGGAACACAACATGCAAATCTAGATTAAGATTTATTTCAACTTATGTATATTAATGTTTTAATTATGCATGTAATGATCAATATTATGTATGCAAAACTAAAACATGTAATGAAACGGAAATTATGCCTAAATCTCCTAAATTCGTCTCAGTAAGTGCACCTTATCATCACAACATTATACATCTCAAAATCAAAATGCACCTTCCAAACTGTATTCACACCTTAGTATTTGTTGGTGGCATTTGGCACCAAATGCAACAAGGCAGAATGAAGCTATTTTAAGATCAAAGACAGCTCAATCATCACTGAGACTTATTCTCTCAAAATTAAAATCATATCACAACAAACAACAACCTCTGCCTTATGCTCTGGCTCCCTAAATGCCTCATCAAACAAATCTAGGGACATGAATGAAGGGAAATGCAAGAAAACTTTGGGTATAATGGCAAGAATATGGAAAACTTTTTCATCATAGAAGAATATCACCAAAACATAAAATTATATACTCCCCATGTCCCTTAACAAACAGACATGCACTACCAAAAATAAAATGACAATATCAGTGCAAAACAAATCACAACAAATCAGAAGAATGAAAACACCACAAATTACTTCACAATATCAGTGCAAAACAGATCATAACATGCAAATCAAAAGAATGCAAAACACCAAAAATCAGAGCACAATATCACAACATGGTCACCAGAAGAATGCAAAACACCAGAAATTAGAGCACAATACCAGTGCAACACAGATCACAACATGCTCATCAGAGGAATGCAAAACACCAATATACATGCAAATCATGCCCAACTAACTATGCCCAACTAACCATACCCAACTAACTATGCCCAACTAATTATACCCAACTAACTATGCAAATCATGCCCAACAAATCATGCAAAACCCCATATCACAACATGCCTAACTAACCTAAACACTGACTATAACAGTGCAAATCATATGACAACAAGCAAATACCAATGCTTATGTACTAATGTGAGTATGGCTCATATCATTGCAAATCATATCACAACATGCCCAACTAACTATGCCCAAATAACTAAGCAAATCATGCCCAACAAATCATGCAAAACACTCTTCACAGATCATGCAAATTAGTTCATACTTAGTTCAGATAATAATTCAACATAAATTGACAAATAATACTTAGGTCATACAAATAAAAAATCAACAGAAATCGACATAAATCACCAAGTACTTAGATGTACATGAAATCAGACAATAATTCAACAAAAATCAACAAATACTCAGATGTACATGAATTCAGATAATAATTCAACAAAAATCACCAAGTACTTAGATGTACATGAAATCAATTAATATTTCAACAAAAATCAGCAAATACTCAGATGTACATGAAATCAGATAATAATTCAACAAAAATCACCAAGTACTTAGATGTACATGAAATCAATTAATATTTCAACAAAAATCAGCAAATACTTAGATGTACATGAAATAAAAGTCTAAAATGTTTCAAAAATCAGCAAGTACTCAGATGTACATGAAATCCACAACAGCTGAACGTATATATAGAGATCAACACCAAATCACAAATCAAGACAATCAGAGGTGTGAATAAATCATCAACAAATGACCAGATCATCAACACCAAATCAGAAATCATCAACAAATCACCAGGTCTGCCAATTGTACAGAACTAACTACAAATCATCAACTAACTACAAATCTTCAACTAACCACAACAAATCATCAACAACTCACAATTATTCAGGTCAACAAACAACAAACAACATATGCAAATAAAACATCAAGAAATCACCAGATCTGAAAAACATCCGCAACAAACAACATATGCTCAAATACTTAAAAATCACCAAAAATCACCCACCAACGTGCTCAAATACTTAAAAATCGCCAAAAATCACAAATATAAACAGAACTGAAGAATTAGGGTTTTTTTAAGGGATACTTAGCTTAGGTTTCCTGAAATAATCAGGAACAAGGAGTTTCATCATCTCATGACAAGGGCCTCGCACGTAATTGGGAGGTAGCCACTCTCCATCGCCGACGGTTAGAGAGGGCACAACAGATTGTGTCGATTTTTTATAGTTGTCGAACTCAATCCCCCAATCCAACTTCTTCTCTACCCTCAAACGCATGCGCCGGCGGTATTCCGGTGTAGACCACAACTCCTCAGGAGTCTCAGGGACAACCAAGGAGTAAGTAGGAGGAGGTCGTGTTTGGGGTAGAGGGTGAGAGTCAGCCGGAGGTGGTGGTGTGAGGGGAGTCTCCGGTACAAACTCGGACCACTCATAGCAAGAATCAGAGAAGTAGATGTCGGCCATTGTAAGGGAAGGCCAAATGACGCACCAAATAGATCTAGAGTACAAAACGCAAGTTTTGAACCCAAATACCAGGAGTAATCAGAAGAGACGAGGAGGGTAGAGATCTGGGATGAAGAAGAGTTGGGATGGGCAAGAGTTGGGATGAACAAAATCTGGAGTGAAGAGGAGAGTTCTATATGGGGTTAGACGAAGGGAGGGGGAATTAAGTGGGTGGGCAAAAGCAATTAGGTGTGGGTTAGATAGGGTTAGTAAGGGTTAATATGGGGTTTTGTTGACCAAACACTTACCCGAAATAAATACGGGGCAATTTTTAAGGGACGGACTAAAAAAAAAATTGGGGCAATTTAATGTGGACAGAGGGAGTAGGGTATCAACTATATCTGACTCAATCATTCTCGATGTATTCAAATTGTGTGAAGTATATTTCAAGACAAAACTTTAAGACATGATGAGTAAATATTTATGTCCTAATTTTCTGATTACTTACATAAACATAATTTTTTTTATAGCTATGTTAAATTAAAGTGGTCATATCATTTTAAAATCAAGAAAAAATTGTAATCGTATATTTCACATGCCACCTAAGATGTCTTACTTTTCACCATATCCAATTATTTAAAACCAAGTGGAGCAATAACACGCCATGCATACCTAGACAACCTTACAAATCTATGAACTTCCTCCTACTATACATTTCAGTTTATACCAATAGCCGTCAAAGACAAATACTATGCCTAGGAAAGTGTACGTGGGACTAGCCAATCTATACACCTTATCTTGCATCAAACTAAGGAAGCCTGTGCTTATAAAATGAAGAATATAATCTTCTTATGTTACTCGTAAAGGATACAGAGCGTAAAGTAAATTTAAATGTTCTTGCGACTTGATGCTCTTACCAAAAGATAAAGAAATTAAGTTAAATAAAATATATTCATTAGCTAAGGCAAGCATATATGTAGGCCCTTATTATTAATAATAATAAAAAAAAAATGCACTACATAGGTAAATGGAAGCATCTTAGAAGCTTCCGATGTATGTTTTATCCCCTCAACCTATGTAGAAGTGTCCCATGCAGCAGAAATAAAACATAAATAATAGAGTAGGAACAAAATACAATTATGGAATACTAACAAAATCTTCTTAAAACGACCATAAAATTGCATGAAGGGGCAGATGTTTCTCCGGAAATGCAAAGGGGTATTTGTATATATTTTGTTGGTGAAAGTTATAGCGTTAAATTTTAGCAAATTAAACGAAAGATACTGATTCTTTTGGACAGTGACCGTGAAATTCAAATGAAACATCCTAATTAGTAGAAAATGACATTTCTAATATAAAGTCCATTTGTAGTCCACTTCACATTGACCTATCAGTCCAGTCTGTTGTTGATCCGTAATGCTTGGTGATTTAGTGATGCTTGATCGGATTTGAGAATGATCATTATGTTGCGTGTTTATTGCTTGCTGCGTCAACCATTGTTTTTCATGTACCTAGCTATATAGGCAGCTATATAGCTACAAACATATGTAAATAAAATTAAATAAATCACTCCGTATAATACATATGGATTTTTTTTTTCCTTACCGTTAATGTCCAATGTAGTCTATGTATATAAGATGATAAGGTATTGAACTATTGATAACATAATAAATAATAATTTTTTTTTTAAAAAAAAAAGCATTTAACAGTATCATCTAATTGCATCCAAATAATTGAATCAAGCTCTACAAACTTTAAAGAATTTCATCGTAAATTTGTAGCCAAGTACTTTATTTTATGAGCATATATAACGCTATTTTATAGCAAAGGCCCAATCTTATTGGTCGTATCCCGTATAGTTGTACCGCAATAATTAACTTTCTCTAATTATCTAAGCGATTACATGATTCTTTTTCTTTTTTGCCTTTTCTTACTCCTTATTAGAAACTAATTATCTGGACACTTTGGTACAACTTTTGCTACGTTCATCTTAGTCATCCTCTAATACAAGAAATACTGAGATTTTGTATGATGTATATATCTATCATAGCCTTATATAGGGTACTTGCGTACTTCCGATGTATTTTTATATGTCGACAACACTTAGTTTAGATGAAATTTGATTTCAACATGATATCTTGTGAAACAAAAGATGCACTAATTTTTTTTTCTTCAAGCTTGTTTTTCATCAATTTATGAGAAAAAGGCTTAAATAAGATGTCAAAGCCAAACAAAAAAAAAAACACTATCCAGTAACAACCCCCTTAGGACAAACACACAATTTCAAATGAGGCTCGATCAATTAATATAAGTTATAAAACGCAAAGGTAAGGAAAAAAAAAAATTAAACGCTCAAAGCCCAAAATTATGTGCTTGTTGATTCGTTGTGTTCAAGGGAAATGTTTTATGTTCAAAAAATTGTAATGTCTTTAAATTTTACTTTCTAAAATAATTGCCAAAATTTTTATTTGATAGTACATGAAAATTTTAAGTCTATGAATGTCAATTAGAAAAAAAAGGAAAAAGAATAAAGAAATCAACGACTACGGAGTAATAAAAATGATCCAAGATGAGAGGAAGGGAAAAGAAAAAAAAAAGAGTTGAGAAAGGAGTGAAAGAAACACATGGTGGGTCCCCCGCGGCGAATATTGGTGGGGGAGTAACATTAAGCTGCGTCATCTACCACCACATCAGTCCTACCATTCGCCTTTTTTCTGCTTTTTCAAAGGTCCTCAAATCAAATATTTTCAAACTCGCGTCAATTTGCAATTGGCAATTGTCTAGTTGCATACAATACTTAATGTGCAACGACACTCCGGTACTACTTGTGTTGTTGTACACCTTCTCGTTAAAAGGAGGGAAAGGGATAACTCATTCTCTTTTCCTCCACAATGTTAAGTATTACATTTCCGATTTGGTACTCTCATTTCTAGCTCCTCCCACTCATTCATTGCCATGTCTAGTTTTCATATTTTACAAAGTTTTCTCTTATTAATAATCTAATACTCTTGTCTTTAATTATAAATCACACGCTTCACATTGTAAAGATGACAAACAGATTATAAAATTCTCCGTAATAAATCACATGACTAAAATAAGCATCGCTACTTAAGTAAAATTTATTTATTTAAATAATATACACTTGTATAAGTGTTGCAAATAGTATGGTTAAGATGTTTCTTTGAAACAAATTTAACGAGCTAGAGCGGCTTCCATGTCTCTATGTGCAATTAACGAAGAAAAGGAATGCCATTGAATTCACATAAGTACTTAGTTTAGGTAAGATTGAATTCACGTAAGTACTTAATTTAGGTAAGATTGAATTCACATAAGTACTTAGTTTAGGTATGATTGAATTCACATAAGTACTTAGTTTAGGTATGTCCCAGGCAAAAACATTTCTAGCTTGAATTTATCAACTTATTGAATATTATAGGATTTGGAGTTGCGGACTACATCGGATAACACTAAGTCCAATGTCAATTTCAAACTAAAAAATGAATCTAATATGAACTACGAAGTACAAAGTAATACGTATATATGACTTGAAGTGAGTGCCATATGAAACAAAGGTGTCTGTCAACAATTTCACATCGGTGACATTAATTATTTATTTATTTAATTTTTAGGCTAAAAATAAAAAAAGTTAATGGTAGGACAGGATCTGAGCCCATGGGCTGGGAAAATTTGTCCTAATAACCAGAATTCAATGAAAGAGAACTGACGTGAAATCTGCGTCACAATCTCAATTATAAAACTATTAAATAATTTTGAAAGAAGCAATGAATAATAAAGAGAATGAACGGGACATTTCATATTCGTTCATTCAATTATATAAGCCAACAGGCAATGCATATACTAGTAATGCTACTTATATAAGCTGAATGTAGATAAGAAGGTGTTGTTCTTATGCAATTGGCTGATTGAGGGTTCTGGGACAAAATAAGAGGATTCTCAACTTCTATTTGATTTTAAAACTACTCCGCATTATTATGGTATTTCAATCAACCTTTGCGCTAAAGGTTGAGCCTCCTGTCAGTCTGTCACCTTAACCTTGTTAGGCTCATTGGCTTGCCTCATGCTACTGTGTTAACGTCAAGGGCCAGAATCGAGACATTAGTATTACAAACTTAACTTTTATTCTTCTAAACCTACAAATTATATATCGGAGTACAAGTATCCAAAAAACAAAGTTACAATACTACAAATGTAATGACGCCTAGAATTTCTAACCCAATAAATGATTTCCCGTAGACTTGATTGGAAGGTCTAAAATGGCTTATTTTAGTTGATTTCTAAAGTTTTCAATTTTTATTAAACTTAATTGCATTCTTAGCCTCACACTATATTAATTGATATATACTTTCAAAGCAGTTAGTATTTTCTTTCTTATTTTTTCTCAACCACCCAACGACAATTAATATTTAATTGAGTTTTAAGTATTATTTTTCTTTCAAGCCTATAGCTAAAGATGAACATTTGTTTGGACAAGAAGTATGCTCCGTTTAATTTTTTTTAGATTACTTAAAAAAAATGAATATTATATTCGAATTATGCTTAAAAAAGTAAATAGTGTATACTTTGTAGATACTTAAAAAATTATATAGTAATTTATAGCTAGAGTTTGTTATCAAATTTTAACTATTACCCGCTGCTATTTTTAACTTTATAAAGCCTCAAAACCTTTTAAGAAATATGAACGAGACTTTCGTAGTAGTTAGCTAGGGTGTAAGTGCTCTGATGCTCCATGCGTGCAAGTAAATGTTTAGACTATTTCACCTATATTGTATTAGGTTCTATTCTCCTCGACTTATTTTTTTGGAACTTATTTTAATTTTACTAAACTCAATTTATTTTTTCTAAATTTATTATTTTTTTAGACTCGTCTCTTATTTTATTTTATTTTTACTAAATTTATTTAAATAAGATGAGAAAAATTTGGCCTTACAAATATTCCACCGTGTGGTAAAAATGAGTTACTTTCAACTATTCCATTTGATTGATAGTTAAAGTTAAAGAAAAAGGAATCAAATTACGGGCAATATTGGGTAGCTCGACCCGCAAGACGATGGCGACTGCCGGTTGAAAACTTCCCCCAAATAAAAGGAATTGTCTTAGAAAAACAAGTTGTAATTTGTGGTCCTAAGGTCATGCTTGGATTGATGGGAGATAGATTAAGGAGGTGATAAAAGTCAAACTAATGAAAAATAAAGGTAAATAGAGGTGGTGATCAGAAATGAGGTGGAAAGGAAAATATTTTAGTGGTTGTATAAAGATGAAGAAGAAATTGGGAGATTGATTATAACCCTCATTATAGTGGTAATAATTATCCTAGGGGTGTGGTGTGTATCTATTACCCCTTAAATGAGGGTATTAACTCTCCTTTCATCATAATACTAACACTACATTTATCTTATAATTTACTTTCACTAACCTTATTTTTCATTACTTTAACTTTTATTACTCTCATAGTGTATTACCTCCAATCCAAACATGCCCTAAATAGCAAAGATGTCACTGAAATAGATGTATGCTCTAAGAAAAGGCTCGACTTGCAGAAATAATATCTCTTCGTTTTGATAAATGAAAAATTATATGCTGGTCCCTAATTTATTGGTCGATGATTACATGGGATGGGACATAGAATCATTCAATCATAGTCTTAAAAAAACAACCAGAATTCAAGAAAATAAATTGTGCCATGTGGATCGCATGCATGCTATAGGCCGGTGCACGGCAGCAACTCAGGTACCTCCTATTATACTATAGTCCTACGCACAGTTGCATCTTATATGTATATCATATAGACATATACTTGGTCATGGATGATGCCCTTTTGTGTTTGCAATGAATGACTGAATGAGTGATTCAATTCAGTACTCCATATATTTTTTTTGTAGGATTAATTAGATGGATGATGCCCTTTTGTATCTGCAAAGAATAAGTGATTCAATTTAATACTCTATACTTTTTTATATATAGGATTAACTAGATTAATCATGGTGCAAAGCCCCCTATATATAATATTTTCCTTTGCAGCGATAGCATTTCTTGAAGAACTCTTTTTAACACGATAATCTATCAATTCGCTTAGTTAAAAAAATACAACAAGTAACTTTATAGCCAAGTATAAGTATAGTAATTATCGAATATCAATAGCTAACAAAAAAAATCTGTAATATGAAATTAAAAATAATTCCGGTTGTACTAGTGACTTACATTTTTGGAAAACTTTTTAAGTTGCTACGTGACTTAAATTCGGTGACTGATGAGATAAAACTTGCAATTGAGGTTGCAGAGTGCAGTCGTATTAATGGCCATAAAAAGACAGACATACAGAGATGCACACAAGAAATAATGGAGGAGATGAATTGGATGATATGCTCAAATGCAGCAAAAGGGGGAGGAAGGTGGAAGATAATGCGCTGACGAAAGAAATAATGTTCTGATGATGGGCCCCACTACGAATGCGGCAAGTCGCTGCATTATGAAAGTCGAAAGATAAGTTATGTGGGCTTTTAAAAAAAATAGACATAAAATTAAGTGCAAAATGTATTATAATCTAATAAATTCCCCAGTATTTAGTAAAAGTATAAACTCAGCAGTGATCAAGCATTCAAGCATGGGTCTTGGACTAATAATAGGGAGTATATTAATATTATGAATCTGTAATTGGTCACTAAAAGACTAAATTAGCAATTTGACATATAGATCTGACGTGTTATTAGGGCCCACCAATCCCCGAGATGGAGGAAAGGCTCCCAAAGCAGACAACTTGTACGGATTTACTTTTTAGCCAAATAGGTGGATTCTGACAGCCAAGTGGCGGACTTCGCGCTTTCATTTTTTTTTTAATTAATATACACTCCGTAGAAAGACCATAAATGGTTTGCATCAAAAGAGTAGTTGCATACGGAGTATCATTGGCGATGGCCACGGGGCCCGGCTAGGAGGGAAGGACCGGGACCGAACCCTGTCCGGGGGTTGGGGTTAGAAAATGGGATTCATATCGAATTGAAAACTGAATCGAATACGAATTCACGAACCAGATCAAATCAAATTCACGAATCGAATCGAACCGAATTTCACATAATGACATTTAGAAATTAGAATAAATTAATTGTTTCAGAAGTAATTAAACGTTTATATTCACGAATCACATAATGACATTCATTGTAAACTTTTACATTCAACTTATCACATTCATTTTTCATTTCTTTTGTAAATATTTTTCATTTTTCACTACATATTTACATAAATTACATATAGTACATATAATCACAAAAGATATAATCATATTTGATTTATATAAACTAAATTATATTCAACTAAACTAACATTCATTGATTCATATAACTAAAGTATATTCAACTAAACTTACATTATTCATAAAAACTAAACTATATTCAACTAAACTAACATTCATTGATTTTTATAAACCAAACTATGTTCAACTAAATTTAGTTTAAACTAACATTCACATAAATTAAACCAATATCCAACTAAACTAAAATTCATCGATTCCTATAAATTAAACTATATTCAACTAAACTAACATTTATATAAACTAAATTATATTCAACTAACTATATTATACTAAACTAACATTCACTAACTCATCTAAACAAAATATATTCAACAAAACTAACATTTAATGATTTATATAAACTAAACTATATACAATTCAACTAAACTAGTATTTATTGATTCATATAAACTAAATTATATTGAACTAAATTAATATTCATGTGAATTAAACTATATTTAAATAAGTTAACATTCATTAATTATATAAACTAAACTATACTCAACTAAACTAACATTCATTTATTCATATAAACTAAACTATATATAATTCAACTAAACTGACATTCATTGATTCATATAAACTATATTCAACTAAACTTACATTTATATAAACCAAACCATACTCAATTAAACCAACATTCATATACCCAAATTTTGAGTCATATAAACTATAAATTTAATTATAGTAACATTTATTGATTTATATAAAATAAACTAACATTCTTATAAACTAAACTATATTCAACTAAACTAACATTTATTGATTTATAGGAATTAAACGAAAATGTATTTAAATAAACTAACATTCATATAAATTAAACTATGTGCAAATCAACTAACATTCGTATAAATTAATTTATGTTCAACTAAACTAACATTTATATAAACTAAAATGAATTTAAAAAACTAAATTTTACAAAACTAAAAGATTTAGGCAAGCCAAATAGGGTCGGCCCAGTTCAACGGGCCGAACCGAGCCAATTCAATGGGCCAGTCCGGTTCGAATCATGAGCCGAGTCAATTTTTTCTCGAACCGAATTGAATAGGGTTAAGGTTGAGGAATTGGGAATTTGGATTCGGATTCGGCCCATATTTTTGACAGACCGAACTGGGCTTGGTCTGGTTCACAAGTGGGTCGTGCTGGACCGGCCCAGTGGCCACCTCTAAGTATCATCATTTGAGTTAATTTTATTCGTGTTTTTTTTTATGAGACTATACCCATAAACTTATGTTGCAAATAAAGATAAATACAAATCTAATTTGCCATCAAAATTGTGTGTATATTAAAACATGTTGATGGTAAACATGTTTATATAGGTTGTGTTAGAGTGAACATTTGGAAATCAAATTGAGTTACAATTATTTATAAGTGAGCCAATGCATTAGATATTAAAAAAATATAAATATTTTTGTATATAGTAAATACGCTCCGACAGATAATGATTCATTCCCAACCGTAGGCTCCTATCAAGTTTCGGTTTGAAACATTTTGGTTTACCACATAATGCTTATTTGATTAACATGAAAATGAAATTTTCATATACGATTTAGATCGATAAAGTGAAAAGGCAGGAGAAAACATTGAGATATGTATGTAAATTGGAGAAGAAAGTTTGGAAAACCATGAAACTTTAATTACAAACCACATAATAGTAGCACCTTATTACTAATAACCACCTTTTAGAAAAGAAAACAGTGAAGTAAAATTAAATACTCCTACTTTACAAAATGGATAGAAAATAAAGCAAAAATCTAAAGGAGGAGGTGTATATTATCATGGGGACAACCAAAATAAACGGTACGGTTGGATGCAAGTGGTAGCCTTGGATAGAAAGATGAAAATGAAGAAGGCTTGAAAGTTTAAGGGAGAGGGACCCTATATTACAAAATTACCTTATTAGCCTGACCTAATGCTGACTCTTTCAACCCTTGAAAAGCCGCCCCAACCCAAGTGAGTGAAGTTGCACAACGCACAAATTCCTTACTGAATCTCTCTCTTAGGTCAGGCAACTTAGGCTGTCCGCCGAAAGGTGAAAAGCTTAGGCAAAGGCCAATAGTTTGGAGCTCTGAAGCTTTATTTTTGTATGAGAAAAAGAAATTCTCCTTTTGGCTTATGGCGTTTTAAATGCAGATATAGTATGTGGAATTTGCGTCCTTTTGGATAATATTAAAAGGTAGTCAGTCTAGTGGATCAATACGCAACAATCCTACAACGCCTGGGGTGTGAATATGTGATCTTGGTTGGTGTAAATAATTTTCCAACATTTTGCTACCTCTTCTTCGTACCAATGTTATGCTCTTGCTTAGTGGTACCCCATCATTGGCCCATGTGTACCTACCATAATTAATGCCGTCAGTACTACACTCGTTTAAATAAACATTAATATTGTCATACTATTGATTTCTTTTTATTATTATAAGTTTGTTGCCTATGTGCAAATCGTCTAATCTTATTGATTGTTCATGGAGTCATCGTTGTCCCGAGACAAATTCAACCTAACTAACAATTATCTGAAGGACTCGTTTTCTTGTTTTTTGAGAAGCACCGTATGTATATCTATGATGAATATTAAGTACTATTATTTCTGTTTTTTTTTTCCTTTTCATTTGAAATATTAAAGTGTTTTGAGTTAAATTTTAGATATGAATTTTCCTCCATTTAGATGAAAAAATGTATTCATTTGAAATTTTGATATATGCGTTTTAATGTATATTTTTCAAATGTTATTTTTTTTTATAATTTTTACAAACACACAATTAAATTATATTAAATTTTAAATATGCATTGGAATTTGTGCAAAAAAAAAATGCGATGAAAGAAGAACAGATAGAGTATTCATATATAAATCCCTTGCTAATATTTTGGTCAATTTTATCCATTTCCTAATTTCATTAGGCTAGTACGTATATATTTTCATCAACTATAACTTGATGTAATCGAATCCAAAAAGGCTAGATTATATATTTCCACTAATGAGGGATGGCAGTTTCCATACTTTACAGATGCAATTTCTATCAAAGTCAAGAAACTTCATTACCATGAATCTAAGCTTAAGGATTGATGTTACACCAATGGTGATAGACCTAGAAGGGTGAGTGAGGAACAAATTCCATTGCTTTACTTTCGCTTATTGTTATTTGAGAAAGTAATACTCATTGGTATTTCCCTTGTAAAATATTCCTATGTCTTGCAGCTAGATTGGCCCATCTACGTAATATAAAGCACGTACAACTTATTTTACCCTCCGACCATGACTCGTGTATGTAATCCCTAATCCTCATAAACAACAAATTTATACTACTACGTGGTTGTCCTGTTAACATGTAAATATATGAAAATTGTACATGTTTAGGAGGTGAAAAAAGTTGGAGTTATTTGGTTAACAAAAATATGAGATTTATATTTTTTATGAATTTTCACTTTTCTAAACTTGAAGAAAGTTCCTTAATGTCCCAATGGATAAATTGAGATTTCCCAAATAAATAGCTTCTCAATATTTTAGCAAATAATAATTTTCGCTTCCTAAAGTTTCCATATATGTAGAAAAAAGTTATTTCATAGGAACTCTTTCTTCTTTTATTCAACAAAACAAGTACTATAAAAAGAAGTTTAACTTGCAATTTCAATATAAAATGATGGCTGCATGACGATAATGTCGTTATTATCTAGAGAATTTTTCAAATTATTGAACATATTAATGGAGTGAGGTTAAAGGGATGTATCGTGATCACGTGATGGAAGAAAATGTTAGGTATGATTATAACAACAATGTTACAATTTATGAAAAATATATTTCGCCAGAAATAAAGATTATACGAAGCATTACTCAAAAATTAGATGACTGATAAAGTTAATGTTTCATGGTATCAAGCGCTAAAAAATGGACGTAATTAAAAGTTAATAGTAGCAACCTAGATACTCCACTCCCTATTAGACAAAATGGTAGTTGTAATTTAACTTATACAAGTTTACACATAGTCATAGTCACATATCAAAAAAAAAAGAGTGACAAGCCAATGAAATTCCCCAAAATAAGGAAATAGACGCCGCCCAGCATTCATCTTCCTTTCCCCGCATTTAGGGTGAGAAATCTTTGCCGCCGGTCATTTACCAATACCCTCCCCGGTATTCTAATTCCTGAAATACCCTCATTAAACCCCAAAAATAAAATCAAACACAAAATTTCACCGCTGTTAACACAGGGTAGATCCAAGTTAAGTTTATATTCCCAAATAAACCAAAATTAACCAAGACGCTGCGTTTTACTCCTTAATTGGACCTTAAACGAACAAGTTTAAGAGTTGAGGTTGGTAGCAATTGTCATTCCCGAAACTGACGGTTGTAGCGGATTCCTCAGACGGCGTTCCTGGTCGTTGCTGAGGCGGCGCGTGGAGGAAAGAAGGTGGTGTAAGGCTGAGATCCAGCTGCTTCACGTGATGATGATGATGATGATGATGATCATCCTCCTCCTTTCTGCGTTTACTGTTACTGAATCTTAAAGGAGTTGGAGAAGGTGGTGACTTTCTAATGTTGTTGCAGTTGAGATCTTGCTGCAGCATGTTTACACCCATCTGCTTCCGCCACGTGACGATGTTGTTATTGTTAGGTTTAGGGGGACAGAAAACCTCGGAGTTTTCATCAGCGTCAACGGTTGTCGGAACCAGAGACGGCGGGGCACCGACAAGGAATTCAGAGATAGTACGGAGGGTCCCACCACGTAGGACAGTCTCAACGGCGGCTTGACACACGTGCCAGTTCCCAGTCCAGAGTAAACCAACGGCGCCGCTCACAGGGTTTACAGTACGGCCGCATGCTTCGTAAAGAAGAGACTGGAACAAAGCTGTTATTTACGAAAAGAAAAATGAGCATTAAGGATACAAAGGGAACAAAGGGGGAAGGGGAGGGGTGAAATGGGAAAATGGAAAATACCAGGGCGTTGAGAGTCAGGGACGTTGGAGATGAAGGACATGAGGCCAGCGCGGCCGAAGAATTTAGCAACGAAAACAGTGGCGTGGCCTTGAGATTCAGGGGTATCGATCCATTGAAGACACGGTCTTAAGATGCATGACTCACTGCATCCCTTTCGAAGAACTCGGCATCCGTTGCAACTCATTTTTCCGATTATCTAACAAGTGCAACAACAGTACATCAACCAGAAATATCGAAGGAATTGTTTTGCTTTTTTATATTTGGCAATAGGAGGAATGGGTTAGTGAGCGAAAAGCTTGGCCAAAAAGAAGACAGGAAAGAGCGGAAGAGGAGGAATAATAGGGTGGGAGGGGAACACAACTAGGGGGGATTTATAGATTTAAGAATTAAGAGAAAGTTGTTACTGGGTTAGGTTAACTCAATGGTTGAGTTAGTTTGGTCTTGGGGTCAGATTCCAAAAGACTTGGGAGAAGCTGGTGAAGACTGAAGAGTGAAGAGTGGCTAACGGCCGCGTTTCTCCGCAAATGGGGTAATATTGTAATATACGACTCCATCCAAGGACAGAGGGGGGGAGAGAGAGAGAGGGGCCCCATGGCGACTCCATCCAAGGACAGAGGGGGGACAGAGAGAGGGGCCCCATGGGCCATGGGCTATGGGTAATTTTATTAACGTCTTCCCATACTTTGACATTCCCAAATAAATGCCACTATTGTGATCTATCTAGATCTTCCGTTTTCTTTGTCTTTGGTGCTTTCTTTACAAACCTCATAGGGAGTAGAATCAAAGGAATCCATCCCCTCGATCAATTTGACTACCTTACACTATAAAATCTTTATCTGGAGAGTGGAGACACCATGGAAAAAGTAACTTTAGGTTTACTTTACTGGTTGAAAAATCAATAGGAGATAGAATATGATCAATATACTCTAGAAAAGGGTGAGTAGAGTATGGTCGATTTTCGCAATTAGGTTTTCAAAGCTTGAAACGACTCTCAGATGCGGAAAAGTTAATAAAAGATTAAAACTGAATTCAAGGGCTTTGAAACTGGTTTCAAGAATTTGACGCGAGAAGTGCGAAGTAAGTAAGACAAACAAATATGAAAGTGCAAATGTAAAGGGGACAAGTATTTGTTACAAAGTTCGGCAATGTGCCTAAGTTTCCGCCTAGGGTTTCCTACCCTTATGATTTAACAACTTTTATTTCTTCCCTTAGAGATCTAAAGAAACCTAAAAAATCTCCACCCTATCTTCTTTACCATAGTTTTTCCTAGCTACACTTTAGCATCATAATTCTTAGAAATAAAAACCACCTTACTTTTTCTGATCTTTTGAGTATTATAATTTCTACTCAAAGTATATCTTTTTTTTTTCTTTTGATCTTTGTTTTTCACACTCAAGATATACTTGTTTTTCTTTTTCTCTCAAATATAAATTACAATTAAAAGAGTAAGTACTAGAGAGAAAAATTGTTTAAGTTGTAGCTTGACAGTTGTATTTCACGTTGAAGGCTCTCTATGTTATCTTTAATGCTTCAGCTAAATCTTTTTATATGAGCACCAACATAACGGATAGATTTGAGCTTCAAGGAAACCGTTGCCTTTGAATCAGAACTTAACCGTTTGAAGAACTGCTTTAAAGTCGTTCCACAAATTCAGCACTGTTATGAAATTTGTTACAAGGAGACATTGACCCTTTGAAACCTTCTTCAGAATCAACAAAACTAACTCCACGAATTTAGGAGACTTTGTTGAAGCGACTTAATCCCATATTTGAGGGAGGATTCTGAGTTAGAGTTTGAATAAATTCAAACACTTTAAATTTCAGCCTTATCTAGCACACTAGACTTGAACTTATCTACTTAACTGGTTCATGAAACAAGGAACCTATGTTGAAAGCTTCTTATCAACCATGCTTCTTATCCCATGAAAGTAGGAACGGAACTTAGAGATTTTGAACTTCAGTAAAACCATTTACTTTAATGTTGATATTCTTATCTTGCTCTATCTTGCTCGGCCATAAGTGCCATGAATATAACTTATATGGTTGTCCTGAAAAATAACAACAACAAAACAGTAGCAACTATAGCAATATGCATTTGTAATATGTTAAAGCGTATAACTTCCATCACCTACAAAATAAAACATGTTAGTGTACATCAAGCGTATAACTTTCACAAGTCATTTGAGCATAATTATTTTTTATCAAGGTATGTATTAACATAGATGTTTCAACTAGTTTCTTTAAAACAAATTAGATATTTGGGGAGGATAATACGTATCCTATATCATGCAATATTCAACAATGAGTTAGTACTTAGTAGGCAACCTCGCAAAACCATAAGCATAATGACTTATCTCATGAAATAAGCGGGCTCCTCCACCATAGTCAGAGCATGTTAGCTTTAAGCTTATAATGCAAGGAATTAAGTTTTCACATCATCACATTATATTTCATCTGCTCTAATTTGAAAAGTAACTAAATAATAAACAAGGCACAAAATAAAAGGAGATTCTAAAATAATACAAGTAGTTATGAGTTTGAAGCTTCTCCTCCAGACCTCCACTAGATAGTAGATAGTAGATAGTAGATGGTATTGTTTTATACTTAGCAAAACACGTTATTCCATTGCTGTTATCTTTTTTCTTCAAAAATTAAATAAATGATCCTACTCCTTATATGTTTGGATGTGAGACATGCGTTGGGTTTGGTTCTTCAGATTCTTGATGGAGCAATTCAACGACCGAGCGAGGGGAAAGGACCACGACTTATTCCTTTGGCATATAGTAAAGATTTTGTTATTATCCAAGTCATTTCCACACGGGTCGTGACTAGTGAGGTCATTAACCATGCCAATGCTCATGCCCACTGACCTCTTTGATGTTTAACCAATTATATGTATGTATTCTCAAATCTCAGATATTAAATTTTAGATAAACAAGCCATGAGATTTCGTGAGAGATGATGATGATGTAGAGAAGTATGGTAGGATGACATTAGAGAAGCCCAACTTGTAGTGTGTTTTTTACTTTTGCAAGGGAAATATAATATGCACTACTTTCATATACATTTCGTTTGACAAGGTTAAAATTCGAAGAAGCCCAAACTATCCTCCTTCAGGGGTCCATCCGTCTCATGGAGTCATGGGGTGTAAAATTATTGCTACACATGGCCAAAAATATTAAATTTATAGCGTCGTTATTATAGCGGTTATACTATTAGTACTATAAAAAATTGTCCAAATTAAATTTGCTATATAATAGCAATTTTTGTAAAATATTATAAATATCCTAATAAAAAACGATTATACAATTGTACCAATAGTAAAATTGAATTCACTTTGTTCAGCTGTTCAACAAAATTTGTAACAAAGATAATTGTTCAAATGGAAAGGGCTCTATTAAGTGACTTTGGTCGACTCTTTTATAAAATGGTTTAGTTAATTTTGAGTTGGGCCCTTAAAAGGGTCAACTATTAAAGAAAAAGGACAAATCATTATCATTTTAAACTAAAAAATAAATAAATAGGTTAGCTATGTCTCTCACTATTCTTTCTCATTTCACTGTTTATTGTAACGAGACCATTATAAACTACTTGATTAGATGAACATTTTCAACTCAAACTCTCACCCAAAAAAAAAAAAAAAAAACTCTCTTATCACCGCTCATCTTCATCCTCACCTATGTTCAACAAGATAGATGCACTTTGTATCAATAACATTAATATCAAAGACCTCTTTCATGACTTAATGGTTTCCTTAACAATGCAATCATGCCTATTATCATGAAGTCTTATAATTTAAAGACATTAAACATAGATTTTGAAAAACCTGACAAGATCCATCAAGCACTTTCTTGGTGACTTCTCTTAGGGGCTATAAAGTATATTAAGATCCAACTATTAATGTAGACCTAATCACATTCATTAAACGACAACGTTTAATCTAATAAGAAAAAAAATCAACCCTATGAACATTTCTAATGTATAAATTAATCCTCTATAGTTCCCAGTTTCCGCGTCATAACAAAAGTAAGATTGATGAAGTTCAAATGTGGAAGATGATTAAGTATCGAGAGAAAATCGATGTACGATGTTTTTGTGGAATAAGTGCTTATACATAATTTTGTTGTCAATTACAATTGAATATATTGATGTATTTACAACATAAGAGGTTATGGCATCAAGAGTCAGGTTCTCTGGTGGAACTTCATCGTCATCTATTCTAGGAGAGGAGCGAAAGTGGGAGGAGAAATCACTATGTGAAGAGGTTGCACATCCAAAGGAGCTGGGGTGCCTAAACAGGTCGACGACGGGAGTTGAGCACCAACGACTAACGCTTCTCGCCTTCCTCTTTAGAAATCTCAAGAGTTTCAGGCCGGCTCCAACCTATTAATAGAAGGTTCACCTGCTCTGCGCCTTATATCTCAACGTAACCTGCTCTTAGCCTCTTAGACCTCAAGCTGGCTACTTTGAGCACAGCGGGTTCCCTCCGCAGACGAGGCTCTGCAAGATGCTCCCTCTTAATGAGAGTCCCGTCCACTAAACCATGCTCCGCATACAAAGGATCCTTAAAAGCTAGGGCCAGTTACAGCAAATCTGAACATCACTAGGAAGTTTGTGGACTTCTTCTTTCACAACAGGCAACGGGGCTGTTCAGGCACCATCCCTACAAAATATCATAGCCAATGATCTGCTGTCAAGAAAGTAAATCAACCGGGTAAAAAGTTGAACAGATTGAGAACGGAACAGTTAGACAATGAAAAATAATTATTAGGTCTTACCTGGGGTGAAAGAGGCATTTTGATTTCCCAAAATTTGAATGCAATAGGGCCGTTATAATTTTTAGATAAGTTTCGGATGTAGAGCTAGTACTCGCCAATACCCATCAGCCTGCTAGAAGACTGATGGGTCAAAGAGACAAATTATATGAGTATGTTATTGAGTTGTGGGTTGAAAGTCATGTTAAGCCTGTCTAAGAGACCACAAACAACAATCTCATTAAAAAGCTTATCAAGTCATGAAAGAGGGAGTTATTTGTCCCCGATGATACCTTAAGTTTATTTGATCCAACGTAATAGTGGAATATCTAATGATGAGCCCACTTTACACTTTAACTAATTTTAGGGTATATATACTTTATTAATGTCCCATGCAAATGTACATTCATTATGTATAAACAAAACACCAGTCTTATAATATTCTCTAAGATCTTGAGTACTGTTATGATTTATTTAAGCGCTAAAGAAGGTTCCTCGGACACTATTTTCGAGGCTAATAATCTTATGTCACCCTATTGGAGATTCAAAAAAGCTATTCATGAGCTCAAGCCAGCGTACTTGTTTGATAGTCAAATGACTCTAGTTTTCGAATAAAAACAATACGTATTTTTTGATAGTGGTTCCATAACTGCCATTAAAATGATATCTCAAATCTTTGAATGCACATACAATAGCGCTTCACACAGCTATTAAAAGGTATCTTTTGTCTTAACAGCAGAGTGATATGTAGGGGTTCTAAAACTATTTCCAACTGCTATTAATTGGATGTATTTATTGCAGTGAAAATTGCTTTAGTAAGCATATATCACATATTTACATAATCACATGGATAAAGCTACACAGCACTAGATTCCTTATTAGCAAACAAAAATGCCAAACTAGCTTGTAAGTGGGGTATACAAAGTTAATGATAATTACTAGTTAATTATAAAATATGAATGCTAACATGTACTCGGTCGTGACTGGGTCAAAAACTCGAAGTGACGTGAACTCAGTTCGAGTCCACCCTTCTTGAGTTATTGGTAACTAATACGTATGAATTCAATAAATCAAAACTTAATCCTATAATCATTGTATTAGTAGGATTTATGTGTTCATCCTGGACACCGTATGCATGAGTTTCAGCCAGAAGTAGACAGCTAGTCAAGCACAGGGATGGACCAGGCCGGCTTGTTATCATCACCTAAATAAAAGAAAGAAAAGAAGAGCTATGCGATCGAGGTAAATGAAAAGCAATAATAGAGATTAAACAAGATGGGAATTTGGAAGCCGAACAGATCGACCAATAGGAGAAGCCCCGATTACGAAGGGGGCGTGAACAATAATAGATAAAGAAGTTCCATAGGACAATGTGAGAATGGAAGGTTGCCTGTAGAGATAGCCCAGAAGTCAAGAGAGAACAACGCAAGCTTATTAGTGGGATTATTTGGGAAGCTGACAAATTTTGCAAAGTCTTTGTCTCTGCTTATGTGGCATCTTATTCGCCGGCCACCGCACCCTTTTCATCTGGATTTACTAAATAAAGTCCACAAATATTCAATTAAAGCCCACAAATATAATGCAATTTGATGATTTTGGTCTTTTCCTCTTTTTCTATGTCTATCCTCAACCAGGTTACGGAAACCTCGCAAACGCTAAAGGAACCATGTTCGGTATTCGGAGAACACCGAGGAGCAATCATCGTCGCCGAAAAACCCAGTAAATCGCCAGAAAATTGGGTGGCGTCTAATCCAGTTGCCTGGGGTGGCGTTTGATTTGGACGCCACCACCAATAGAGGGCGTCTGGTTTGGACGTCACACCACTGGTAGTGGTGTCCAAACCAGATGCCACTACCAATGGTAGGGCTTCCAAACCAGACATCCTACTGATGCCACACCAGTGGTGGTGGTGTCTGGTTTGGACGCCACACCAATGGTGGCGGTGTCGTCCATCTTGGACGCCCCACCAATGGTAGTGGTGTTCAGTTTGGACGCCCTACTTAGAAATTTTTTTTTAACTCACTACCACCGTCTTTGCTGGAACTGTCCACTGCGTCGCTTCCTTTCCTGGCGATGTAGAAAATAAAGGGAAGATATGTTATAAATAAGTCAATGGCGTGAAGGTAATTTCATATTTTATTTTTACTCTCTTGTCTGCCTTTTTATTAAATCAATTATTACTACTCACCTCATTTGATCCATTGATAGATAAGGTTATTAGTTAGTGTAGAATGGAGGAAATAATAGTTTTTGCGAATTTTGTTATTGTAGTATGATTACATCCGTAATGTCTCCTATATGTTGGTTTTTTGGCATTAGTGTTGACTGTAGGGTTATATGATCATTGTAATTGTAAGCACCGCCTTTTATGACATGGATGAGTATGTAATTGATTAGAGATGGGCATCGTTGGACAAGCTCCTCGTATCAATTACCAATATAATTGACAGTAAAAACTAGGATTACTACGTTGTTTTTTTCAAAAGAGAATAATGGAACACTACTCTATATGTTGATAATATCATAATAAGTAATTGTGATTTAAACTTGTCTCTTGTCTTAAATCACATATGTAATCTAATTGAGACAATGATATTAATGTTACGTTAAAAAGCATCAACCCCTAAAACATACGCATAGGATGTCCATGGAATATTCTCCAAGAATTGAATCAACTCATTTAGTTGTAATGAAAATTAAGTTAGTAAGGCGGTGTGAATAGGAGTTCATTAAAGCAACAAGACTGAGTATGAATATGTCAAACGCAGATTAAGGGGAAAACGATCAGGCTATTTCGATTCTCTATTTGATTACTCGATGACAACGGTCTTTTGAAGTAGGAATGTAAACGGAGGAGGCGATATCCAACTCATTACTCACCATCTCTCTCTTTATAATCTTTTTCTAATTACTACCTAAATGCATACATTGTACTTAGTTTTATTTCCTTTTCTTAAGCACACTTAGATGCTTTATACTTGCCAAGGCTACTACTCTTTTTATTCCTTTTTGTTTGTCACATTTGCTTTTTGTACATTTTCCAATGTACATATTATAGCTATAATATCTATAAATACATATTATAAAAATATAAAAGTTGCATATTAAATAATTATACTTTGAGAAGATCCCACATAAATTTGTTTTAACTATAGGGGAGAGATCCAATGAAAATGGTGCTTAAAATAAGAAGAATAAGAAGATGTTTTGGTCATTCACATGATAAGATCTAACGCTAGAAATTTCACGTAAAAAATAATTACTATAACAATTATCGTATAGTCTTTATCTATTAGAACTTGGAACAGTCTCTCTTTTAACTTTTTTTTATTGCCTCAACAATTTACACCAGTAAACAAAATTATAATTAACCCATTTAAAAAGGTCCTCCCTTTATTTAAAATGACAGGAACTAACCTTCTGTTTGAGATCCTTTCATTTTTCTAAGCTTGGTTTCTAAAAAATTTATATGGGAAACATGAAAATCACACGACTGGATTTACAATTTCCCATCAGTAAAGCCAATATTAAAAATTATTTCAGTTTGAAGAACAGAGTAAGGCAAGCTGGTGAGCGTATATTGGCCAAGTATTTAACAATTGAACAAGAAGCTCATTGGATTAACGGTTTTGGCCAATAATAACCCTAGCTTTTACTGTGAAAAGTAAATCAGATTAGTTTGTTTTGGCCCATATCATATTAATCCTCATGGAAAAAACATGAAATCACTGTCCTTGAAGACGCAAGAGTGCAAGACTATTAAATAATATATCCTACCACAAATTAGTACTATGCGTCTTTGCTCCGTAATAGAAACTTTGGCTACAAAAGTTGGCTATATCGTTATCGATTTAAATCAATGAAATACTACAATCTCAATTAAGTAAGCTGCTGGGACCGTCCCTTTGTCATAAAGTAAAGACCAACATTTTCAATTAACACTATAATATTTGAACTGAGCTAATCATATCCAATTCCAAGTAAAAAAATATCCTCATAAGATTCCCATACAGTTAGCACTTCAAAAAAAATCCCGAGCTCCTTTCTTCTTCATTAACAAATCTTTTGTAAAAAAAAACACAAATCTATTGTGAAATCATATATAATGAGTACCAACTCCACAAAAATGATGAAAAACTACGAACTATGTGAGATGCCCCATTAAAGGTCTTTGATCTGTCATTTTATAAAAAGACTTCATTAATTATTGACTTAGTTGGATAAGTATTTTAAAAAAGATCATGTTTTATTGGGTCAAATCGTGTCAATAATGAACTAATAATTTCTAAGACTTTTAAAAACTATCAGGTAATGAATTATTTCAACTTACTTGCCGATAATCTACTGCCAAAGATTGAAGATGATACAGATAAATTATTAGCCTCTATAGATAAAACTATATTAACTTTGGACGGCCCAGCCCGACTTGATCCGTTTTGTATCTTCTTTTGTCTAACCCGGCCCGTTTTGCATATAACACATCCTGACCCTGACCTGACCCAATACACAAGTCTACTATAGACTAAAAACAATAAGCAAAGGTCAAAGTTTGATTAATACGATGTCGAAGGTAAAGGGAAAAACCTTGGTCTTTGTTCGATCAGATAGCGTCTTTAACTTTCAAATCTTTTCTAAGCACAACTTAGACCTTTAAGAATGAGTTATGAACACAATATTCACAAGTTATGTGGTCACAAAGTTAGACTCTAGAATACTCCTATCTGTGAGAAGTCCATGGTCAACGTTTACAATCCTGTTTTTAACTTCGTATTCTGGATTGCATAAACTCGTTGTCAAAAAAAAAAAAAATAATATTGCATACACTCAAGTTTGATGGACCCAAGTTACTGATAAAGCTCCAGAGCCTCCCTTGCCTCCAATATGTGCTTGGCCAATTTGGTTCCTTGGTGCCTCTTTAAACTCTTCCAATTTTCCAAGTATTTGGCTAGAAGTAAAATCCTTTCACCTTAATTTATTACTCCGTAAGAGATATTTAAATTACTCTAAAATAAATGTCAGTACTAGTTTACACTAAAAACAATGTACATAATCCGTACCAAATACGAAATATTGAAGTGAAAGACGAAACTTGTTTCATTATTTAATTTTAAATATACATATAAAAACAATCATGATTCATTTTATTAAAAAAGACAAGTCTAGAAACAACATTATTGACTTGATTTCACAAAAGCAAAATTATTCCTCAACAAATGAAGAAAGACTGAAGTTCCCTAGAAAAGAATGATCGGTTTATCCTCTAACGATAAAATTTGATCCTGGGAAAGGTCCCGATGGAGGTGCTGCCAAATGAGTTTCAACCAAACAAAAAAGGACGGTCCAAACAAAATGTGAGCTGTAATCACATTAATACGCACAGAACAGAACTGTTTGAAGAAAAACTGTTCATAATCTTCAAAAGGAAGCAGATTACAACCGTAAACGTCAGATTCAGTCATGCAGTAGTAGTCTTGATCGATAATTACCCTGTATATTTGTCCACTATGGGAAAAAGATAGAAAAAAATGGACAACCGGGGAACGAGATGAGTCACTAAAAACTTTCATAGCAAGGCTTTTCCTTTTAGTAAAAAACACACAATTTTCCAACCAATACATGGAATTTTACTTTGATTATAAAGTTTGAGCGGTCAGATACAAATATTATGCAAGTAAACTAATCACAAAAATGGCTCCCAGAACACCAAGATTAGTGATACCAGTAGACCTGAAGAAGCAACCATGGGAGCAAGAGCTACCTCTTCATAATCGTTGGCACCCTCATATACCTCCGGTTGCAGAGGTAAAAGCAGGGGAATTCTTCAGAGTTGAGATGATGGATTGGACTGGAGGTCTTATCCGTGATAATGACTCTGCTTCTGATGTAAAATTCATTGACCTCTCGATAGTAAGAATCAAACACCTTTTAAGCTATACTTGTACTATATCTTACCATAAAGTGTCTAAGATGCCAAGCTTTGTGCCTTGCCCAAGTCTGTAATTATGATCAATCATGAATTTTTAAGGCTTTTGTTGCATTTGTAACTGACTTGGAATTGAACCAGGTTCATTACTTAAGTGGGCCAATCAAGGTTGTGGATGAAGATGGTATTCCAGCTAAACCAGGTGATCTTCTTGTGGTGGAAATATGCAACTTGGGTCCTCTACCTGGTGATGAATGGGGTTTCACTGCAACATTTGACAGAGAAAATGGAGGTGGGTTTTTGACTGACCATTTCCCTTGTGCTACTAAGGCTATTTGGTATTTTGAAGGGATTTACGCATACTCTCCTCACATACCAGGTGAATTTATCTGTCTCACCTATAGCACTTATATAATAGTAATTAGTTCTTTTCCAATTCATGTTACTCAGACTCTTTATTTCTCCTCAAGTACCTATGTGAAACTCAACACTCCGACATGAGTAAAGAAATTTCATTATTATTCAAAGGGTCCAAGTATCATGGTTCCAATTGGTTAAGCTTGGCACCTAGCAAGCTTTTTGAAATTGCTGTTCTATTCTGCGTTCTGACACAAGATCAATCATGTTTGGTTCTACGTAAACATGCATCAGGAGTACGTTTTCCTGGATTAACTCACCCTGGAATAATTGGGACAGCACCATCAAAGGAGCTCCTGGATGTGTGGAATGAAAGGGAAAGAGATGTTGAAGAAAACGGTCTCAAGACCCTAAAGCTATGTGAGGTTCTGCATTCTAGACCACTAGCAAACTTGCCATCACCCAAAGGCTGCCTATTGGGAAAGGTAAGAGAACTAAAAAGTTTCATAGTGCATACAAAAAATGAAGTTTGATTACTCTGACAGAAGATAATAATGATGAGTAGATAGAAAAGGGTACTTCCGAATGGGATAGAATTGCTGGAGAGGCAGCACGAACAATTCCAGGAAGAGAAAACGGAGGAAACTGCGACATCAAAAATCTTAGCAAAGGTTCAAAGATTTACCTGCCAGTATTCGTAGAAGGAGCTAATCTTAGCACAGGTGATATGCACTTCTCTCAAGGGGATGGTGAAGTTTCTTTCTGTGGCGCAATTGAAATGAGTGGCTTTCTTGAGCTTAAGTATGTCCCTACTCCTTACTGCACTTATGTTACAAACAAAATAGTATCAGGTATAATAACTATAAGAAACCATTACAACCTGGAAAAGTTGGTTTATGCACATAAAAACATATACCTCTCGACAGAACCCTGACATTGCAAATAGACTCTCAGATTAAAATTCCAATACCGTACTTCCATCGCGAAATAAGAGGCCACAGTTCCACTTGAGTTCGTCATTAAATATTAGGCCAAACCTTCTGAATTCTGATTAATTCAAACTTAGAACTTTTCCCTTCCTAACCTAAGTGATGCTCTTCTCATATGGACTCCACAGAGAAAATACAGGTAAAGTTCGTTAAGTATCAAAAGTGAAATATAATTATGATATGTGAAAAAACTTACTTTAGAATATCCTAAATTACATTTGACATGATATTTTGGGATGATAGGACTATTGCTTAAACCTTCTGCAACAAAAAAAGAAATTACTGTAACGAAGACTGTCATAAAAGCAGGAAAAAGAAAAGAGCAGAAAAGTCCATCACATTTTTCAACATCAGAATTCAGGAATCAAAACTCTTCCAAGTAGAAGTAAAATTTCTAAACCTAGGCAGTGAGTGATGCTAAAAAATATCATCCAAAACACACTAAACAGATGTATTGATGCAAGGATTGTAAGATGATTTAACATATTATCATGGGGATCAAAGCTAAGAGATCATATGTGTGTTTGTGTGTCTGCAAGTGCACTAAACTGAAAAGTGCTAATGACAAACTGATATCACTGATCAGGTGTGACATCATAAGAGATGGAATGAAGGAATACCTCACACCAATGGGACCAACTCGTCTTCATGTTAACCCCATCTTTGAGTTAGGCCCAGTGGAACCCAGGTTCTCAGAATGGTTGGTGTTTGAGGGCATTAGTGTTGATGAGAGAGGAAACCAACACTATCTTGATGCAAGTGTTGCCTACAAGCGTGCAGTACTCAATGCCATAGATTATCTCTCCAAATTTGGTTACTCCAAGGAGCAGGTTTGATTCTCATATAAAATAAAATGCAGCTGCTAATTCAAAGATCAAGTTAAGAAAGGTGAAGTAATTTAACCATTGAAGCTCTTGAAATGCTTGCCAGGTCTATCTCCTGCTATCTTGCTGCCCATGTGAAGGAAGAATCTCTGGCATAGTTGACTCCCCAAATGCTGTAGCAACTCTTGCAATACCAACAGCCATCTTTGATCAGGTAACTTAAAATCAGTTTTATGCATGAAAGACAATAGTTACCCTATTCATAGTACCACAGCAGCATATCGTGTTGGATTTTCCCCACTCCAACATGAATACTGACGCTTGACACTTCAGTTTAATCCAAGAATATGCAAATTTTCATATAGTAGTTAAATCAGGTGTTTGGCCACAAACCTGTGTCTAACACGAAACCTGAGTCCAATTAGCTGTTTTCGTTATTCCAATGTTTACATTCAATATGCTGTGGCTGCAGGACATTCGTCCAAAAAGCAGAAAAGTTCCTGTTGGGCCAAGGTTAGTAAGAAAACCAGATGGTCCAGAAGTACTGAAATGCACTTATGATGGCAATTTGCCTATCACAAGGAACCCAGCTACTTCAGCTTGACAATGAAAGCATATCTGTTCTTGAGCAGTCTCTTATTTTACAGCAGTTTATACAGTATGTTCCAAAGAAACACAAGTGGCAAAACTGCATCATTCAATTGTTTTAAATTGAATAAAAAATTAAAAAAAAACTCCTCATGCTCTCCTGTGTCTCCACATTATATATGTCCAAGCAAATAGTTCAGGCATTAGGAGCCAAAGTTGAATGATTCTTGTTTGTACAGCCAAAAAGAAGGAAATGCTAGTTGATGCTAATTCTACAAAACTATGGCCTAAAAGACATGCCTTTTCTGTTGAAATTCATTAACCTTCCGGAATCTAGCAAGATCAGAAGAGGCCAGCTGGCCAGGTCGATTTCCCCTCATCTGGCCTTCAACATGTACAAAATGAGATAAAAAGAAAAGGGTTAGGCCAATAGCAGTAGTATACGGAAAGGGTCCTGTGGTGAACGAGAGAAGGCAACCAAATACCATACGACAATAGCCAAAGATCCAGCTCCACACTCTGCAGTCAGCACCTGATATCAGACATTACCCAATCATAAGGAAAAACAATAAAATGCAGAAGAACACATTGAAATTCAGGGAAATAGAAGATAATGCGAAGTTGCGAACTCTCTTGGCTCCTAAGACTCAGGAATTCATAGGTCTCTACAGTTCCGAAGCATCTAACTCCCCCATAAATGTCTGATTAAACTAAGTTCACATCGTTTAATGGAAATACTAAAAAGGTCTCCATGCTTGTTAAGGCTCCTTGCATTAAACAAGGAAGTAAGTAAGCTAACAGAATATACACAGTGAAAGCTGATAGGAAAGGGAACATTATAGGATTGTTTTGTTCTATAGTGATAGGGAAGAACTTGCCCAAATTTTAATGTACCAGTAGCTTTTATTTTTTTAAACTAAATGTATCACACTCACACATATTGGTGAGGTTGAGTTCAAGTCAGGTTACCTCATGTTCAGGTCATTTATAAGTGAAGCCTTCAGTTTCAGGATACCTGGACTTGGTCGAACCTAACAGTGTGTAAAATAATAACAAAGTCAAGGATTTTGCAAAAGAATAGTGATAAGAATTACATTAATTTAAGTTTAAGACCAGTCTGGAAGAGGGTGTCGTCAAATCTCTTAGAGAAGCCATCCGAGGTGTAATCTTCTTTATTTTAGTTTTGAGTTTTAGTTAGACATTTATCGATGTATTTGTTTTATTTAAGTTTAATCAGAGTTTGTTTAAGGTATTTTAAAGGAGGAATCAGTTTATAGTTAAGGGACTTTTTTTGCAATTATAAGCTTAACTAGCGTTGCGTAATTTGAATTATCTATGTATTATTTAAGGAATAAGGTTCTTTATTAATAATATGACAAGCGGGCTGTTATACGTACCAAGTTAATCTTTCGATTAACACAGACCAAATAATCCCATTTTTCTTTTCATAAGACCACACACAAATTCCAAACACTAAAATGACAACAAAAGTTTAATAATCATTTCAAAGTACAAGAAACATCTTTTTATTTTTACAACCAATTTTAATACACGTAAAGCTTTCGCACAAAAGTGCAAGTTACAAGTTATTCATTTTCAAAACACACTAAAACATGTTTCCAATCAAGGTGAGTGACAAATGTGTATCTTTGCAATCTAATACATACTCTCCCTAGTCTTGATGGGTCATTATTCAAGAGCTCCAAGATTCGAATCTTATAATAGAAGAAATCAAACTATGTATTAGTTACTAAGCGAACTAATGAATAAAGTAGTAAAATCATTTATATACTATTTTTTCATAAATTTAGTTTCGTTTTTTTAAATGTAGATATAATATAATCTTAACTTGTATTATAAAAAATAATGAACTCAAATTATTATTAATAATATAATTTTCTAAACCCGAAAATAATTATATCAATTAAAAAATTTTAAACTATCATTTATTAAGGTAATTCGAAACCTTACTAGACAACATTTTGGCCACGAATAAAGTTTCTATAAAACATTAGACAGTGTACTATAACCTCATATATTATTTGCGAAAAAGCATGGTAAATAAATATTTTCAAAGCATTTTAGGCCGATCTAATTAAAAAAAGAAAGTAGCGTGTGGAGATAAAAGTCACAAAATAAATAATGCCATATATGATATATTCCGTATATGATATTGGAAAAAAAGGGTTTGGAGAGAAGAAAGCAAAGGAATGTCCATAATTAGGTATTGGACTATTGGGTTGGGTTGGGTTGGGTTGGGTGATTTAGCCGTAGCCCCTTTATAATTTGATACATATAGATGCCCGTAAGCCCGTAAGGCCTCACCTCCTTCAGTCTCTCGCCTCGAAACCGCCTACTCTTTTCTTCCTTCCTCCCCGACTTCCCTCTATCCCTCTCTTCCAACCTCACCCTTCTCCCTCTCTTATCTTCCTCAATAAGCTACCTCCTCCTCCTCCGCCTGTTCGCCTCGTCGACCACCAGCCTCTCATTGCCGCTGCTTAAATCTTTCGCTTAGTCGTCGATTGTAACGGACACGCTGGCGCAGAGGATTGGTAAATCGATTCGCCGCCCTGGCGCCGCCTCTAAAGCTAGAGTTTATTCCGATGTTAACGTCGTCCGACCTAAGGATTACTGGGATTACGAGGCTCTCACTGTTCAATGGGGGTCCGCCTTCTTTTGCTTTTTCAATTGCAATTGGATCTGCATTTTGGTTTGATTTATTGTTTGTGTTGTTGATTAATTTGTGATTAGCAGGGAACAGGATGAGTACGAGGTGGTGAGGAAGGTTGGGAGGGGAAAATACAGCGAGGTTTTCGAAGGTGTTCATTGTACTAATAATGACAAATGTATCATTAAGATCCTTAAACCTGTCAAGAAGAAGAAGGTTTGTTCTTGCTTTTTTATACCTTGTCACAACTATTCTGAATTCGTCGGGTTTTCTAATGTTAAGATTTCGTTGTTGATTCTAAGTTATTTTTTATAGGGGTTCTTGATTAAAAACGGGAGTATTTGTTCTGAATTGTTTATTTGTGGGGGGCCTTTGTTACTACATTAGAAAGGGCTTTGTAATATAACTTAGTGGCCTGTGGAGTGTCTTTCTTGGAAAAGTGAGGACAGCCGAAGTTGATGCCAACCAAATCATTTTGAGATACTTCCATCACTTAAAAAAAAAAGAGAGATGATTCTAGAAAGATATAGGCATGCAGGAGGCAACTATGAAGTTTTTAGATACTTCTATAACTTAAGGTGGACGGTGAGGGGTTTAATTGTAGGGAACTTCTTTCATTCTTATCAAATCAGTTAATTGTTCTCTCTTGAAATCTCTAAGGATTTGTGGTCTGGAAGAATACGCCTTTTCTCAAGTGTTTGATTCAATTTTGATACGATACAATGCAGTGCATTTAAATTATGTAAATTGCAATGTTATTAGCATTGCTTTAGGTATCTAATGCTCAACATCTTGGAGATATTAGTGAAGAAAGTTTGAATTCATATGATGTTATGTGTTGTTAGTTTACTCTTTTGAAGCAGTTTGGAGTCTCAGGCCCTTAGACGCTACTAGGTCTCACTCCTTAACTGATTGAAGCCCTTTTTGTTTTTGAAGTTTGTTGAATTTTTTTTTCTTTTGAGATAATTTGTTGCCGTTGTCCTTTTTGCAGGATGAACTGAATTTATGGCATCATCAATTTTTGTGGTTGTCTTATATAGTCTTTTATTTAGAATTAGGAGTGAAATTACTGATCCTTTTCATAATGATTAACAAACTTTTATGATTGCTTGATGTTACCTTTGCACTTATTGATTCAAGTTTTTTTTTGGAATAACTCTTTCATATTTCTGTGTATGGTTTCAGATCAAAAGGGAGATAAAAATACTTCAAAACCTTTGCGGTGGGCCTAATATTGTAAAATTGCTTGATATTGTTAGAGATCAGCAATCAAAGACCCCAAGCCTTGTATTTGAATATGTGAATAATACTGATTTTAAAGTGCTTTACCCTACCCTGTCGGACTATGATATTCGCTACTATATCTATGAACTTTTGAAGGTAAGCGTACCACTGGTCTACATTTCTTTTTGAATTATACGGTATAAAGTTCTGTTGGGATTTCATTTAAATATTTGGATTGTTGTATTTCTTACTGTTGTTGTCATCCGCTCTGATTTTCTAGCCTTTGATATAATGAATTGTTGTTTTTGTCACAATTAAAAGAATGGTGTATTGATGCTATCATTCTAATCTAAGATTGTACATCTTTTATGACAAAGTGGTGAACAGAGCAAGTGTTTTATCATTGCTGACTAGTATATACAACTTTTATCAGGAGTAATACATGTTTGAGAATTTCAGGAGGATAGATTCAAATTTTCACATAGTCATTGCACTTGAAAGTTTTGTTACTTTTTTCAAGGAATTAAAATACCACATTGTGAGCAGATTAACGTTTCTTATGCCGTTCTTTTAACTTTTAACGGGGTCTTCCCTTTTCATAAAGTAACCATCTTGATCTTTGTCTTAATAGGGGCTCAAAAATTAGTCCTTGGAGCTGATCAAGGTTGGATGGCCAAAATGTGCTCGCACAATTTATTTTTTTAAGTTGGTATCTTTGAGAATATCTTTTATTGCATACAGTCATAGGGATGTGTTACGGTGGATGAGCATGAGCATTATTTTTTTTCAAAATTTTTTGGAACATTGCTAGTAAGAATTTGTGCAATATTTCTTCTTGAGTTACCTATCTGCTGAGTTGTGCTTTAGAAACCTTTTACTTATGTCTCAGTATAACTATTGATGTTTGGATGTGTATTTTTAGGGTTTCATCTCTGTTTGTGTAGGGTTTCATCTCTGTTTGTGGTTTTCATGGACAGGCTTTAGATTACTGTCACTCACAAGGCATTATGCACCGTGATGTGAAACCCCATAATGTCATGATTGATCATGAGCAGCGAAAGCTACGACTTATAGATTGGGGTCTTGCAGAGTTTTATCATCCTGGAAAGGAATACAATGTTCGTGTTGCATCAAGGTTTGTTTTTGTTATAGACTTGTTCTGCCATTGCTCCTGGTTGGTAAATTTTCAGATTTCCTAGTTATTGCCCATGTATGAAACCTTTTATATTTTGTGTTAACATGTATGTTGGAGTTATTGCATGTATGGTCTCACTGCTTTTGCATCATGATTCTTGAAGCAGGGGCAGGATAGGAATGTAAGTTATTTTAGGGCTGGTTGGGAGGGAGAAACAGGAAACTTAAATACTTAATCAATACTTTTAGAAACTGATCCAAACAAGTTCTTTGACTTTCTAAACTTTTGTTGCAACACTGTCTCTCGTGCTGATTGAAAAATTACCTTTATTATCTAGTTTGAACCTCAATCTGAAATATAATCAAACCATGGAAACTTCCTCATTTACCAAGAAAAGGTACTAAGGGAGTAATTACTGCTAGAAATTGTAAAGCATGAAAGTTAAGTTTTCTAAAATATTAAAACCACAAATATAGACACCTTTAGAGCCATTAGCCATTACTTTGGAAGGGTGGACAAGATTGAGCAATATACAGCACCTTATTGTATCATTATTATCATTTGTAGTGGATTTAGAAAGGAAGATTGGAAGTCATATTTTTTGCTGTGGGTAAAAAAATATTAGGTGATGTGAGAGGGTGATTAGTTTGTCCTGTAAGAAGTTTGAGAGTAGAGAGGGTCGGTGGTCAACAGATAGAGACTAATCTTGCTTATAAATAAAAGTATTGCAATGTTCCTGAACCTCATTATGCAAGAGGAGCTGTGTGTTATTTTTCTGTGGGGAATCTATATTTTGTCTTGATTTTGGGATGAGAACCTGAACTTCTAAATATAATGGGAAATTCATATGGATTGGAATGAAGTGAAGTCACTACTCAAGAATATGTAAGGCAATGTTTTAGGAAGCATTGAATTTAATGTCCGATAAAAAGGATTTGGAGTATCTAAGAGTGTTGAGGGAGGTCTATACTCACAAGTTCTTGCTTCCTATAAGTTTCCTTGAATTAGTACTCTTTAACTTGATATCTGCATAGGTGGATAATATATGTAATGATACTAGTCAAACATGATGGAATGGATGCCTTTCTGTTTCTTAGTTTGTATTAGTTGATGACATTCACCATAACAACCTTGTTTGAATTCTGTTGTAATGGTTCTGAGGAGGTCTAGATTTATGTGGGGACTTTATTTCTGAACATTTGAATATTGTTGGAATGCCCTTTTCCAAGTGAATGACCATGATGCTTCATGTATGTGGAAGGGGCATATTAGGTAACTCTAAGTTTGTTATAGTAAGCGTGGGGAGGAAGGCAGGTCAGGGCTAATATATAGATGATAGGGCTTAGAGAGGAAAGCATCAAGAAAATTCATGACGGTTAATTTATTTTGTTTTTAGTGGTAGATGATAGTGTTCAGCCTTTTGAAAGCCTGGTATCATATTTCATATAGTGTGATTTAATTGCTGCACTGACTGAATATTAGTTTTCTTTCCTTTTTCTCTTCTCCTTTATCACATGTTTCATACAATTTTATCTTAATTCCAGTTATTATCCCTTCACCATATTAGCTTCAAACATCAGTGACCACTGACAATCACATGTTTCTTGTTAACTCAAAGTTGAGGAAAACATGTTTGGGAGAAAAAGTAGTTGAATGTTTTTCAGAAACCAACATCTTCAATTTTATTGGATTGATTAACTCTTGCTTGACAAAAATCTTGTATGAACTTACGCAGATAGGCTTCCTTCTGTTATAGCCAGTCTGTAAATTCACCCTACCAATTAACTGAAATATGTAGATAACAACTTGCTTTTTTAGCTCCACACCTCTACTAGGAAACAAGAGGGGGAGTTGAAGGGTAATACTGCCTTTGATTTGAGGGTGAAGTCAGGTCATGCATTTGTAGTGTCAAGAAAATTTATGGGTGTACTTATTGCCTGGAGTTTGTGGAGATTGCTTGAATATGGTTCAGTTTTACTAGTTGATGCAAGTGGATAATAAAATCCTGCTCAATAGACCAGGCTGACCAGACCTGAATTACCTGACCTAACCCCAATCTGGATAAGCTGATATTGACCCTAATAAACCAGGAAATTATTATGGTTTGAATTGTTCTGTTTTCCATAAATCTTACAATTGATTTTACTTTTTATTGAATAATTTTCTAATAATTAGGTCGTTGTTTCTGCATTTTGATAATTTGTATAAAGCTAGACAATGAGAACGTGATTGGTGAAGTGTGGGGGCTGGTTCCTTTGGCAATGCAGTGGTGTTCAATGAAGAGAACCATCTGATCTTTGAGGGTAAAGCCTCGTCAAGGATTTAAATTTATTTTTCTTGAAGCTGTTGTGTAGCAGAATCCAAATGCTGCACTTTGAGCAATATCTGTGGTGTTTATTGTTTGGATAAAAATTAAAATAATCTGGTGATAACCTGAGTGCTTGATAGGTATTTTTGTTATGTTTGCTGTGTATGTGTGTGGGTGTGGGGGGGAGAAGAAGCTAGAGTGATGAGTTAAAAAAGAAGTCAGGTCTTAGGGTACAAGTCTATTTTAGTCCCCTGCTGCTGAAATGTTGGTTGATGTTAGAATTCTCAGCATCAGGGAGTAAAATTTTATCAGTATTGTATGTTAAGAATGACTGAACTTCAGTGTTATGGTTAAAGTACTGAATGTTTGGTCTTCTACTGTGCTGTATTTCAAGTATATTGATTATTCTTGATTCTTAATCATGTACTTTAGTGGCACCTGCCTGTTGGTCCTTTTAATGCTTGCTCTTGTAATGTTTCTTTAGTTTTCCGTTTTTTCTTCTTTCCAATGCATTCTCCCCCTATCATCTAGTATTCCTAGCAGTCTACTTGATTATTGACATTTTTTGTTACAGATATTTTAAAGGTCCAGAACTTCTTGTTGATTTGCAAGACTATGATTACTCTTTGGACTTATGGAGCTTGGGGTGTATGTTTGCTGGAATGGTTAGTATTCTGAGTATGCTCTTGTACCATTGATTTATAATTTCCTGGGTCATGGCATTTTGACATGAAATGATGCCTCTTTGATATGCACACTCTTTTTGCTCAGGAGACTTGAACAATAGGATATAACTTTTTAAGCTCTCAGGTTTTGAATCTTTAGAACCTTTTACTCATCAAAAGAAACCTCTACAAAATCCCGGAGCTTACCCAAGGCCTTGTTTACATTCTCAGTGGTAGGTTGAGTGTTCATCTGTACCTCACATAATAATTTAAGACCAAGTCTGAGCAGTATTCTGTACTATTCACAAGATTAGCTGCTATCTTTTCCTGAAACATAAAAGGGGTAATGAATCTGCCAGAGTAGTACTTAAGCTCTAACTGCATATAACTGTGCACTGGAGATCTTGCCCTACTATCCTAAAATCATTATACTCATTCAGTAAAGAATTTTTGTATCTGTTCAATAATACCATACGAGCCTCTACAATAATAGAAAAGTGGCTGTAGAAAATTTATTAACCATGATCTTTGCTGCACATGCACAAAAGTAGCTGTATGTTGATTTTATAATCAATTGCTGGTGTTGAGATATTATTGTTACCTTGACCAGATGCCTGGGCAGAAAACATGTTAGTCAGATTTGACTACTACTTGTAGACTTTTCTGCATGTCCTGGTTTCAAATGTTCATGTACACATTCTGTTCAGCATCAGAGAAGGGGCTTTCATATTTGTACAATAGACTCTCGTTTTCTCCTTGAAAATGGAAAGATGGTGATAAAAATCTGATTCTGTTTTTAACATGAAAAACTTTTTGCAGATATTTCGCAAGGAGCCATTTTTTTACGGACATGATAATTATGACCAGTTGGTCAAGATAGCCAAGGTATGCATTATTGGCACTGGATATGGAAATAAAGTCCTATGATCATCACATTTTCATTCAAAACAAATTTTTGAACCTTCTTTTGGGTAGTTTGAACAATTCTGCATATTACCAACTTTTTTTGTTTTTTAAGCTCATTATCTTTCCTTTTATTTTGCTTCGTTATCAGTTATGTTTCCGTTTTGAAGTGGATACTGGATACTGTCTTTTTAGGCTTAATGAGCCACTTCCTATTGCCCTGTCATATTTTTCTATTATCCAATTGTTATGAAATTGGAGTAATGATATCTTTACTATTCTCTTCGGAAATGTTCCAAAATACTTGCTAACATTGTCATCTTCTAAAAGGTTTAACTTAATTTGAATCAGCTTATAGATTTGTTATTGAGCACCTTTAGAAATTTTAATGTTTCAGTCAACTCCAAACTAGTCTCCATTTGTGATGAAGGGTAGATCCATGCCCCCAAAAGGCAAAAAGTTCAAAGCTGACCAACCTTTCTTAGTTTTGTGGACGGTATGGATATTACATTAGGTAAAGAATACCTATTCTTTAATTAATTTATGCAATGTTACAGATACTGGGGACAGAGGAGTTGAATGCATATCTGCATAAGTACCGAATAGAATTAGATCCACATCTTGCTGTCCTTGTGGGGAGGTTAGTTTTTTTTTTTTTTTGTTGAGCACTTAATTTTTGTAGTTTCTCGTATTTGAAATGTGAGGTCTTGAAGTAAATGGGTTGTATGATCCTTATTTCTACTGTTGCAGGCATAGCCGAAAACCGTGGACAAAGTTTATAAACGCTGACAATCAACATTTGGCCGTTCCAGAGGTGTTACTCTCTGCCACTTTTTAATTTAGATCGAAATTCTTCCTGATAAGATTGCTAATTGTATTTGTTGTTGTATGTAGGCAGTTGACTTCGTTGATAAATTGCTGAAATATGATCACCAGGAAAGGCCCACTGCTAAAGAAGCAATGGTAAAACTTTAGTTATAGAATGTCTTATCCCAGAAGATATATATGTTTCTTTCTTTGTGATATGTGAATGATTCGTAGTCTAAATTTAAGGCTATAATATATTGAATTGAGATGGTTAATGGACATTGAGTTGATGTAGTTTTGAATTTCATGCAGGCGCATCCTTATTTCTATCCTATAAGAAATGCAGAAAGCAGCCGAACTCGCACACAATAAGATGAATTTCATTCAAGAAACGGTATTATTGTAAGGATATGAGTTGGAGTTTATTTTTGTGGGTTCTGTTTGTGAAGCCGATTTCAAATGTACTGATTCCAATTCTTGTCCCTTCGTTCTCACTTCCAGTTCAGTATAGGCTTCTTTAGACAGCAAGTTTACATGAATCAGTTTCCGAAGTTACCATTTTCCTCTTTAGCTATGTTCTGTGTAATCAATGTTTCAACACCTCAGATTAATTTTGAATCAAGCTGCCGAGTTCTCTGACCACCTTTAGTTCTGCTTTGGTCTTTGTTATTCTTGTACGAAGTAATAGATACGGCTACAATTGTCATTACTATTACTATTGAAACTAATTCTAATCAAATGCCATAAAGCTTTTCCTCTCTCAACTAGCTTCTCTTTGGGTGGGAGGTTGGAGTCGTCCTCTTCTTTCTGGACTCTCTTGACGAGGAATAGCTCAGCTTACACGAGTAATGCACTTATATCTGAAATATTAAATGGAATCTAATGTTCCTGGTTGCCTATAAATTGATGCTTTTCTGGATTCCTAATTTGTCAACCTTTGTGCTTGATCTTTATGAAGTTGCTGGTGGTATTTAGTGTACTATCATTTAAGGTCTAGGGACTATTGTGGACCTTGAGCCATCTAGGGCTCTTGGCTGCTCATTGCTTGGAGCCGGAGATTTGCACTTGTTCAAATTCTCCATGTTCTTCACTTGTTCTCAGCTGTGTTTGCATGAAAATATTCTTAGATGCAAATATATTATAGCAGAAGAAATCTAGAGAATAAATCACTTTTACAGTGGTGTAATACTCTCACAACCCCTAACAAATAAGGTACTCTAGTAAGTTGCTGAAAAAGTAAACAAAATATGACTTATTAGGTTTTTTTCTTAATGTTCGGGATAGTCTAGTAAGTTGTTCAAAAAGTAAACAAAATATAATTTATAAGGTTTATTTTACTTGACAGTTGTTTTACCGTTGTACTTTAGCAATTACAAGATACTTACAAGTTGTCTTGTAGGGTCTAAGGATGTTTGAAACAAATATTGTCTTATATTTGTTATCAAAAGGTTCGAGATTGATATCAAGACCAAATTGTAAGAGTTTGTAATTTGTTGACACATTGGTTTCAATAACTCATGGGGTATAATATATCTTTATAAAACTATAAAATTTATGATTAGTATATAAAAGTTTTCACTTACCAAGTTATAAATTGTCTAAAATAGTACTAGATGCCTCCTAAATACGGAGATTTAAACCAATCATTACCTTATCTTTAATATTGAATGATCTAGAAATGAGAACATGATCTAATAATAGGAGTATTGTAAAAATCAGTTGACATAGTTGTTTAAATTCAAAGCAGATGGTTCTTAACTACTCATAAGGCATACTATAACTTTATAAGAATATAGAAATCATATCAAGGAGTTCTGAAATTGTGCAAAATAACCAACTATTGAATGTTATAATACACATACTATAACTCTATTGAAAATATTTTGAAAAAAATATTTGAAATTGAACTAAGGGAATTGGATATCTCCAAGGGTAATATAAGAAGGATTGAAACCAATTGTTACCTTAAATTTGACACATATAAAAATTGGTTGAAATTGGTTGTTTAAAATCAAAATAGATAGTTCTAATCACTTGTGAGCTTACTATGACCCAATAAGACTCATAGGAACCATATCAAGGTGTACTTCGAATTATCTAAAATAATCTAATTTTGAAAGTTATAAGACACCGCTTTGGAAATATTTTCAAAAAAATATAAGGAATTAACCTAAGGGCATTATATGCTACAAGGCTCAATTATAAAAATATTGAAAACATCTTTTGAAATGGTTGTTTAGAGCCAGATGAATCTAAACTTTTATAGGGCCTACTTATATAAGTCATATCAAAGCATTCTCCCACCAAGCCTAAAATTATTTAAAATGACCACATTTGAAGGTTATAATACACTATTTAGGAGATATTTTTCTAGAGAATATTAGAAAATAAACTAAGGGTATTGTATGCCTCCTAAGGTCCCATATATAGGATTGAAGCCAATCCTTGTATTATATTTGATATTTTGAGGTCCAAAACAAGTTAATGGCCCAATTATAAAAATATATGATGTCAATTAAAATGGTTATTTAGAGTCAAAGTAGATAGTTTTATTCACTTAAGGTCAACTTTCATCCTATAAGACTCATATAATGCATATGAAGGTGTTCTTTTATTAGATGTGGAATTGTACAAAAAGACCATTTTATAAAAGTTACAATACATTGTTTCAAAGATATTTTGAAAATATATCATTGAATTGATTAAACCATATCCAAAATTAAAATCGATTCAAATGGTCATTTAGAGTCAAATGAATGGGGCCATTCACTTGTAGGGCATTTATGTCTCTATTAAACTCACTCGTCCAAAGCACATGTATATCTCACCAAGTCAAGCATTTGTCCAAAATGATAAAATTTTAAGGAATATGATATATTGTTTGGATATAATTTTGAATAAAAAAATGGAATTGAACAAATGGCATTTTGAATGATCCAAACCAATTATAATAGAAATTAGAGCAAACGAGTTAAGATTCAAATAGAATGTTTTAATCGCTTGTACAACTTAATATAACCCAATAAGACTCATAAGAATCTAATCAACGTGTTCTTCCATCAGGTTTGAAATTGTAAATGATCGAAAGTTGAAAGTTTTAACACACTATTTTAGAGATATTTTCGAAATATATCCTAAATTGAACAGAGGGTATCTAATGCCTCTTAAGGTCACATATAGATTTTATAAGAACCAATCAATGCCTTGTGAACTAATTAGAATAGATTAAAATGGTTATCCAGAGTCAAAATAAATGGTTCCAATAGCTTTATAGGGACAAATATGACCCTATATTATTCATGGGAACCATATCAAGGTATTAGTCCATCTAGTCTAAAATTTTCCCAAGAACAACTTATAACACATTATATTAGAGATATTAAACAAATATATACAAAATTGAACAGATGACACTAGATGGTTCTATAAGAAAATTTAAAATTAATTATTTTCTTATATTCAATCTTCAGAGGTCTAAAAACAAGTAGATGAGCCAATTTTAATAGTATTGGAGACGTTGGTTGAATGGTTGTCTAGATTCATTGTAGATGGTTCCAATCACTCACATGGCCTAATATCACATTAAGTTTTTCTACCGTGATTGAAAATGTCCAATATAACCGATGAAGATATTTTTTTAAAAAAATATATAACATTGAGTTGAGAGTATTAGAATGCCTTTTAAGGTCATATACAGCATTTTGTCATATATATATATATATATATATATATATATATATATATATATATATATATATATATATATATATATATATATATATATATATATATATATATATAAAGATATTTGATCTTCAAAAGTCCAAAATGGAGTTTAGGACCTTATTGTAAGAGAATATTAAATCTATTAAAATTTTATTTTGAGTCAAACATGAGGTTTTAATCATTTATAGGGTCTACCAGTATATTAGACTCATAAGAAGCAATATCAAAACAATATCCAAAATTGAATTGAAGGTACTAGATGTTTCCTTAGGTTATATAACAATTTGACCAATCATTGTCAAACATTTGATTTTCAAAGGCTTGAAAACAAATTTAATAACCATTTGCAAGAAGATAGGAAAAACAACTGAAATTATTATTTGGATTGAAAATAGATAGTTTCGATCACTTATAGGCCCTATTACGATCTCATTGGACTTAATGATGGCATATCAAGGTTTCTCTCACTGAGACCAAAATTTCCCAAAATGACCAAAATTTCCCAAAATTTCCCAAAATTTGAAGGTTTATAGTACATTGTTTTGGAGTATTGAAAATAAATTTAAAATTGATCTAATGATAGTAAATGCCTCTTAGGATCATACAATTAGATTCAAAACTAATGATTGTCTAATATCCGTTCCTCAAAGGCCGAGTACATGGCCCAATATTAAGAGTATTGAAAAATCAGTTGACATTGTTATTTACAGTTAAATTAGATGGTTCCAATCGCTAGTAGGATATACAATGGATAAGACTTGTAAGAGTTATATCATTGTGATCATCTTTTGTTACCTGTCTAACTATTGAAGGTTATACATTGTTTTGAAAATATTTTCTAAATAAAAAAATCTGAAATAAGGTTATTGGATGCATCTTATGGTCAAAGGTTTAGAACCAAATTGTATTCTATTTAAAGGTCCAAAAAGAGTTTACCCAATTTTAAGAGTATGGAAAATCGTTAAAATAATTTTTTTAGAGTTTAAGTAGATGAATCCAATCATTTATAGGGCTTATTATGACTCTATATTGCTCATGTGAAACTTATCATGGTGTTCTTTTGCTGGGTTAGGAATTTTCTTAATTAACCAAATTTTGAAGGTTATGCATTACTTTTAGATAATTTCGAAAACAAAATATCCATACTTTTCCAAATTTCTCTTCATGCCTTATAAGACCATATGTGGAGGTTTTAAACCACTTAATGCAAATGATTTCCAAATGTCATTAATATGTTAGGGCCCAATTAGAGACATTTTAGAATATGGAAATAATAATTAGAGGTGGTTAAGAGGACTACAAAAGCTTATGAAGGCCCTTTATCTAATTGTATGAAACCATAAATTTGGTTAAATCGACCATTTAAAGGTGATTAGGGTTACAATATAAGGCCTCTTAACAACTCATGACGTTAGCTTTTTGTACCAGTAAAACTTAAACATGTACCAAATTTGAGGGTTGTTTTGGGCCCTTTAGTTGAAATTTTTGGGGAGCTCATAAATGCGTCACAGGGTCATAAAAGGTAGTTTGAACCATAAACAACTATTAATTTGATAAGTATATTTTAAGGATTTATTTTATGTTGGATACAAAATACAATCATTTTCAAAAATATAGACAAAATTAATGATGAGTCGAGGTAAGTTGATGAATATGGACATGGGGACGATTGAGTTACTAGTTAGTAGTTAGGCACTTAGGCTGTAGGCAGTACATAAACAATTGACTTAGGCATACGCGTATCGCACATGCATTTTTGAGACAAGGTTAAGGAAACACGATGAAGTGACAACTTCAATGGGCCATTAAACCTTAAACGTTGTTGGGTCCACAACAAAGCTTATAAAGCCCATTTCCAAGGCATACATACAGGTTCCATTGTTTTTTTAGAAGAGGGGGGGGGGGGGGGGGGGGGGGGGGTAGTGGGTAGTTGCCTAGTTGGTGGGTGTGGCAATGTTAATTAAAAAAAAAATGTGGGATTTTTCCAATGCAGAAACTACTCCTCCGAATGTTAAAAAATAAACTACTCCTAAGTCCTGCTTAGTTTTTTTTGGCAGCATACTCCCAATAATGCTTAGTACCCCATATATCATAAATGCAGTCATTTGTGGGTTATTTTTCCTTTGAGTCCTCATCTGATGTGTATCAACTACAGTTGTAATTGACAGTGAAAAGACAGTGCTGTAAAGGCTGAATTCTTTTTTTTTTTTTCTTTTTTCTTTAAGGCTGAAATCTGTTTCGTTTGGAAAAATAAAGAGAGTAAAATCTGAATCACAATCTCAACTCACAATGTGACTTAGTCACAAGACTCGCAACTGAGAAGATGATCGTCTGTTCCAGGCTCCTGCTTACTATTACCTGATGGGCCCTTAGTCATTCGTCCTTGAAACTTTTAACCCATTAATCGTCACAAATCCTCTCCACTAAGGAACCTGTTATTCAGCCCCCACATTCCCATTTGAGTTCCCATGCACCTACTTCATTACATGTCATTTCTTCACTCTAGTCATTCTATCATCCCTTATTCACTTGTAATAATAGGAAATCAATCCTTGTATTTTTTGCACCTATATCTACTATACTTGATACTTCCTAATTTATTATTAACAGTTGACACGTTTTATTTTGATTTGTTTGTTTTCAAAGTTTGATATTTTTAATAACAGATAGTTAAAAATTACATAGGAGATTAATTCTACCAGATCCTGCTTAATTAATTTTTTTATATTAAATATAAAAGAAATGTGTGAAATGATTCGAGCATGATGTCATCTCAGGTTTACAACTTTATTATAAGCAGTGGGAAAAGATTAGACGAGGCATTAGTGAGTGGCTGAAAAGTAAATGTAAAAGTAAAATAATGGTGGAATGATGAATATGACAGAAGAGGGGACAGAGTTTGGACAATAAACAGTCTCCAGCTCCTCTCTTGTTTGTGAGACATTTGGCATCCAATCCGATACGGAGGAAGCCTACGAGGGGGACCATCCGCCTTATTCATCCCACTACCATTTTATTTATTTTGCTACTGATATTCAATCTATGGTATCATCGATGCCAAAATCCAGCATTACATCTTCATTAGAGGATATAACCACTAGAAAACATGGAATATTCTTATACTTCCTGCCTGCATTTAGGATAGATTATTTCTAATGTCTCGTCATGAAGGTTATTTATAATACTATGAATTTCAGTTTAAACCAAGTTATCACGTTTAAGCTTTCTAAAACGTATAGCCAAGTAATACACTCCACTGTTGTAATTTCACTACAAGTTCAAGACTCTGTTTCTCCAACTTTATTCTTATTCATATTTTTTTAAGACTATACCAAGTATTACTTTTTTGTTGGAAAAAATATATATGCCAGGCTACTTTCAAACCCCTTCTTAACAGTTATTTGCTGACTATACTTTAAAGCTTCTATTATCCTGCTGCAGTCACTTTCCTCCAAATTCCAACGGAATTCATAGACTATACTTTTTTTTTTTTTTTTTTAGGATCCGATCCTCGTCAGACTTTTAACTCTTACAATTTTTAGATTTAGTATTTGTGGGTTAAGGGGTCTTTGATGTCAGGATCTACTCTATCCCACGGCCCAACCCCTTAAATAGTATTCCCTCATTTTCCGATGATTATCCTATTTTTTTTTATTTTGAATTATTCCCTAAAGATTGGCTTACTTTCTTAAAACAAAACTATTATGTTTTTAAAAAAAAGTTACTTTTCATATTTCGAATAATTTTTGAGAAATGGAAGGAGTAAGGAGGAAGGTAAGAGAATATCTTTCCTTAGGGGATTTTTGTAGTTGGTAAAAACTGTAACATTAACATTAAATAATGAGTTATATATCCACCAATTTCAGCAAACAAACTTGCTTGTCAACATATATTACATTGATGATGTTCAAATATTTCTATCTGAGCATTATTACTCTTTCTATCCAAAGTAAGAAAACCATATATAATATGATCTAATTACAGTTTCATGTCAAAGTCGTTGACTTTTAAAATACTATAATAGTTTGTCAAAAAATCATATAGGCTTCACTTTTTTACTAGATGACCCTGATTAACACTAAGAAAATGATTATTGTGTTAAAATTAGACCAATTAAGTTTTAGTACAATAGTGAGTTATGTGTACTCCTTAGATAAATTAGTTCAGGAAATCCCAAGTGCAGTTAACCTAATATTTATATTTCAAATCTAAATCCAATTATATTAGAAAATACAACATATTTTGCAAATAATACAATTTTATTTCTCAAATATAAAGTATTATTTTACCTTCTGAAATAGACATGGATCGGACATCCTCTTATCAATTAGAAGTGGAACCCATGTAGAATATAATCTAATAATAAAGCGGATCTCTTTCCTACTCCAAAAACTATACATTGTGTAGTTCTACAATTTAAGTATAAGTATATACTTGTTGTTAAATGTTAGAATAAGAATAATTTAGACGAAACTTTTAAAAAATGTGCAGGAGATTGACTTTCTTTCTCAAAACTAGCATAGCACGTACATATTTAAATTACATGTCTCATCAAGGGGGTAAAAAAATAAAACGAAATCTGTACTCTACGATCAGCTATTCAATGCACTCGATCCAAATCTGATTTGCTTCCCTTTCTTTTGTCTTCTAATTACAAAGTCTTTTTGTTTGTTTGTTTGTTTGTTTTACTGTGGAGAGATAAGAAAGCTGATGCGAAGTCCAAACTTCCCCGTAATTCAAAGTAATAAACAGTGCATAAGTTTGTGAAATGTGTAGTTAGTAATAAAGCTATGGTCAGATATCAAAAAAGATAGATAGATAGTTGTTGTTTGGTTATACGGTTATACCAATAATTTTTTCAGAAGAAACATTTCCAAATATTTATCAACCATTGAATAATGAAGTCGCCCAAGGCAAAATCAAAATGCCAAAACATAATGGTCAGTATATGCCAGTACGATATTTACGATTTGAGGTACATTAGCTTATATCATCAATAAATCATACCGAGTATGATTTTGACTAACTAATATGTCTAAAACATTAACAGTGTTAAGTTAGACTCAGTTCCGAGATCCAGATTTATCGATGCCAGTGCATGAATCAAATTTACTTATTTTCTTTCTCCATCTCATATTAATGCCAATACTTTTTTTTTTTCATCCGTTTCAAAATAGTTACAATACTTCCTAATAAAAAAATTCATTTATATATATTTTTTTTATGAATAATTCTCATTGATAATCCATAACTTTTTGAAATTATATTTGATCAACTGAAAAAAAAATAACTTAACTTTATTAATGATAGCCATTTTTTTAAGTTGTTGTGCATAACCTTAATTTATATGGCCACCCAAAACCCCTTGTAAGATCCACAAAACCTTTTATAACATTAAATAATACATCATCTAATATTAATTTAGATTAAAATATTCCCTAATAGATATACTCTATACTAGAGATCAATATATTTTTAATGTTATTAGGATTATGCCTACTTTACTTATACTTTCTTGTGCAATTATTCCATGTGACTTAGGAGCGTACGTGTGGATGCACAGCACAGGCTAAGTGACTTGAATTGGCACAATGGCTTTATGGCACTGTACAGTATGTACTATTGTAGTATGGACTACATTTTTTGTATATACTACTTATATGTCAGGACTCAGGACCCAACCTCTGCAAGCTAGACAATAGCTCGAAGTTTTGCTCGATTTATAATATCACATGTGGAGTTTAAAGCTCCATGGAAAGATTACAAACTTGTCAGCTCCATTTGCATGTCTCTTCCTTATTAACCACAGGTTTGACTGTTTGAGGTTTCACCTTGACGACAACCCTGAAACTCTTGAGAGCTGAACAATTGAACTAGTGTTTTACTCCATAGTTGCATGGGAAATTATTTACTTCGTTATTATCTTGCAATATACATTCACATATTCCCCTTTTATTTTTATTTGTTTTATCAAAGAACTTTTGAAAATTTGATGACTACCTAAATAGAATATTTAATCAAAGCTTGGTCACTTGGACGGTAAGCTCATGCCCTCTACATAAAAGCTATAAATACAAGAGTATACGGCATGAATGAATATATACGAAGTATTGAAGTGTGAGATCGATTTTCCAGTGCTACAAAGGGATAATATTATTAATTTTTTCACAATTGAAATACTCTGTACTATAATAATTATGGAAGGTTTTTCAGTAGCTACACAAAAATTAAATGTAGCTATTGTTATTATGGGTGATCTTGACCCTTTAAGTTTTGAAAACCATCTTTTCTACTAATCTGTTTGACTTAAAGATCTTGAATTATTACAAAAAAAAAATATTTCCACAATTAAATAAAATGTATTGTTCTCCACAATGAACTATATATATATATATATATATATATATATATATATATATATATATATATATATATATATATATATATATATATATATATTTTGTTGGAAAAGTAACTGCTTATTCTTCTACCATTGCCGCTCCCTCAAACCTTCAGCAATCTCCATTAATATGCCTCAACAAGTCAATTCCTTTATCAACCAAAATACCAATAAAAAGGGAATACACCTCTTGAAGTATTGGTAGTTGTATGTTTCTACTCATATTGAACAATCATCATCATCTTCATTCATAGAAATGAAGAAACTGTTTTTATTTTTAATAAATCTATCGACATTAAATTACTAATTATCCAAATTTAACCATCTATTATTTTTTATTATCAAATTTTTTGATTTAGTAGTCAACTAAATGAATAGTTAAGATAGTTCCAAAAAAAAAAATGAATAGTTAAGATATAATGGCAAAAGCCCAAAACCAATTGTCATGATTAAAACATAACGGCTACAATTTTGTTGTACCTAATGTAAATAGTCTATTTTATTATATTACCCTAAAATTATGTACTTGTCAAAATCATATACATACGGATCAAATATCTTTTACTACGTAACAGAGTAAAACTTGTGAATATTCATGTACAAAGTGTAAATACAAATATAAGGATAACATGCGAATATGTGATGGTTTAGGGACATGCATGCATGGAGGTAAAGCGATGGGGATAAGAATTTAGAAGAGTGTTGAAAGTTGTTGACATCGTCCACGGATATGAATTCAGTTATAATAAGCTCATAAACTAGAAGCCCTTCTTCCCCCCTTCCCCTTTTCCCGTCTCAAGTTGCGTACGAAAGTTTGAGATGTCCATATCTTCAATTCGTTTTTTATAACCAGGGATATATTTACTTTTATATACTTGCATGACTACTTGACTACACTTATACTTGCAGGAGCAATAATGCAATAACGTACACAAATTTATAATTTTATATACTCCTTTAATATGCGATGGATGTCCTTCATTCTCATGCATAATTATATTAAATAAAAACAACTACGGAATACTGTTATATAGTAAGAAAAAAATTGCGGCCTGTAGACGTTTTTAGAAACATACTGTATTTTATGAGAGAAATTAAGTAGTGTTCGTTTAAAGCTACGATTAAGTGGAAATGAAAGGGTATTCTAGCTAGGAAAATCAAAAGTTATTAATCTGGGAATTCTATAAGATGGCATGTTTTTTTTTTTTTTTTTCTCTTCTTCTTCGTAATACATGAAAAGATGTGGACTACTTGATTAGTAAAGAGAAAAGTTATGTATTCCGTAAGTTGCTCATCAATTGCCAATAAAAAGGAGTAATATGAATAAGTTGTGGGTAATGTTTATTGTTTATCCATACGACTACGAGTCTACGAGCATATGTTGTTACCTTGTTGAGAAATATAATTAGACAAAGGAGTGGACACCGTGATTGAAAGGTTACTTCAACAGGGGCTGTACGTACCCTTAAAATTTGGCATTCATAAAAGCACAACAAAACAAGTAGAGGTAGAAATTGAAGGATGGGCATAGGTATCCCCCTTTTTGTGCATAATCTCTTCACAGACTTGACTGACCCGAAATTACACAGAGACACACCCCCTACCTTAATGTCGGATACTCTTTTTTATCTTTTAAATACCCCTATGGTCTATGGCTAAAGAAGACAACAAACCTCACTCTCTTGAGATCATGCGCTTGTGTATTGGCGTTTGTTTCAATAGGACTTCATTCTTTCTTTATCAAATTAAGCTATCCTTCCTGAATAGTATTGGTGGGTTGGTGTCGGTACGATCTTGAAATCATAATCGACTGTATTAACTAAATTAATTACGTGACATTTATATCAAAGTAAAAGAATCTTAGTAGTTAGTACTCCATTGGTCTCAAATGAATAAACTTTATAGAAGTGGTATGAACGAAGGAATGATCGTTATCCTTTCCGTAATGCAAAGTTGCCCAATTACACATCGTCCAATTATCTCATTTTAGGTTGTTCTTATCAGGTCAACCTAACAAATATGAATTTACTTAAATTTACTTTTTAAAGTTTTAGTATCACATCTTTGGGTTATTTTTCGTTTATCAATTGTCATTTTTTATTCATTTGTGAAAAGTATGTAAACATTCACAATATTTTAGCACTTTATACAAAAAAATGTTACTAAGGTTATCTATATTGAGTATTTGAGTGTGTAACGATTCAATTTTTTACGGGCTTTTTACATTAAGAAAAACTCTTACGTATAGGTTTATAAATGCTCCATATATAACGATTGAGATAGAGTACAAAGTGTGAAATACACAAATACCCAATATTCTCTTAATACTAATTACTGAATTAGGGCAATATAGTAGTTTTGAATTATTTACGTAGAATATGACGGTCCTGCAAATATAACCATAGTAAAATTAGTAAACCTAGAAAGAGAGGACTAGTAAAGTAGAGTGATTGAGGGAAGGGTAAGATGGGGAAAGCAAAAGTGTGCATGGGGGGCGAAAGGACAGTAGACTAGCTAGGGGTAGGGGAGATATCTGGTCAGGGGATGGCTACAGTTGTAGAAGAACAATATAAGATCCTTAGCAAATATAAATATATTGTTGTCATTTTTGGTTATAAAGTTGGCAAGACCAAAGTGGGACAACAACAACAAAAAAAGTTATGGGGTAGGAAAGTAGGGTTGTTTTGTAGGTCAATTTTTGTATTCATAAGGCGTCAAGCCTTCTTCTTTATTTTATTTTATTTTTTATCTTCTTTCATGGCATGTCATCGACCCTGAAAACACGTAACGGAAGAAAAGAAGACCACGGTCTCTTCTTCGGTCTCCGTCATTATTACTTTACCTTACTATAGGGGTATTTTCTAAATTCCTATGCTCCTTTACTTAATTTCACTTCCTTTGATTGAACTTTTTTACATTCTAAATTATTTATGAATTATATTAATATATTTTGTTTAAAATTTAGGCTATGTTTTATGTATACAAGATGGACATTCGCATTATTACTTCAATCTCGGTACGTACCAACTATTTATTTATAAAAGCAATGCATTAATTAAATTGTTTAGTTAACGAGGTCTAGGGAGGTTGGCGTCGGAACCTAAGGCTCCCTATGACTATTATACATTTATACAACCTTGTGAAATATATTGCATGGGAGGTTGGAAGTAATGGGATCTTTAGTCTCCCTAGCCCCTCCTTTTCACTTACATGAATTACGGTTGTCTTAGCAAAATTAGATATATATCGGAGTTGAGTACTTGTCTTTCCTAATTATATGCTATATGGCTTAAACTTCACTTGATAATTTAATACGATGTCAAATAGTCGAGTTTAAAAAAAATATATAACATATCTTTCGTAAATCGTAATAAGTAACATATTATTTTCCCTACTAGTTACAATAACCTCAAATAGCGTATCTAAAATAAAAACAGAAAAAAGTTAAATATGGTGGGAGATGAATATGCTAGAAATTCCAAAACAAGGAATCAAAATTTCGTGCCCTGGCGTAACCCTTTGCGAATATTAAAAAAGACAATATGTTAATCCCAACTTAATACTCCTCGAGGCACCCCGGAGACCCTTATGGATTAACAACACTAATTATTGTATGATCAACTTGATCCGATTACCTGATATTCGACATATATATATATATACTAATACTCAATACAGAATAGTGCGAGTTAAGACTTAGAACTGCCGTTGACCAAAATGTCAATAGCTAGGGTATAGTACCCACTGTACAGGACAGCCAAGCAAGAATTGGGTAAACATGTTACTGATCTGATCTTTTTACAACCAATATTGACTATGGAATTTTCTCTTTCTACATATATATATATATTTCTTTCTTCTTAGATATTGGTCATGTGATAAGAGACATTTGCCTAATTATGTGAGGCCATTTTGCTACCGATCAGAAAAACATTGGTTTTTGTGTTTTGTGCCCAACATGATACTTTATTTTATCATATTCAACTACACTATGATTGGGGTCAAAATGGCATATTTGTACGGACAGAATATTTCATGATTTTAGGGCATATATTTTGCGAATTACTCCTTGTCGAGGTAATGCTGTGATTTCCCTGTTGTATTTTTTTTTTTGGGTGCCAGATTACACTTGGATTTTCTGTTCAGTTGCTGTTTATATGCTCCCGTATTTTATGTTGCTGCAAGGTAAAATTTTGAGACACAACGGTAGATATTGATGTGAATGAGGTCCCATCTTCACCATCTTCACGGGTTTTCTCTGGAATTTAATCAACCGTTGGTTTTGTAATATAGACGAGATATTCATGTACGTTGTTTATGATCAATTATGCTTTGTACACGGAACAGTAAGTCCTTTATATATACATTTTTGGATACCAAATACATAGTTAAAATGGTAATTTATTTTGTATTTTAAGAATGCTTATATCAATTAATTAGTAGATGACCGTAAATACTTGGCTATCCAACTATCCAAGAGATCAGTGTTAAATCATATATTAGAAAAACTATATATAAAGAAAAGATCAAAACCATTCATGTCATAAACTTTTTTTTTTACATATAATACTCATATCTTTGTATCTATTTAATTTTTTTCACTAGTTTTTTTGAAAAAAAATCATTTGCATTAAATTTATATTATTTGAAAGATTTTTATAGAAAGGAGAGAGTTTTTTTTTTAAATTTCTTTATTATTTGTTATTGTAGAATATGCAGACGCATTATTCATTCACCATATGAAACAAAGTCCTATGTAGTAGGCTTAAGGCTTCAACATCAATTATTTAACCAAGTATTCTTATTCCTTTTAATAATAAAAAAGTACAAGTGATGTTGGCCCCCCTTACTTAAAAATTATAGTTCCAGCACAGGTTTGTTTATGAATACAAGCAAATATTATCCCAAATGTTCAACCAACCAGATACTATTACGACAGATGTTCTTGGTGGAGTAGATAGGTCATGTGTAACATAGATAACAACTAGTATATTAGAAAAAGGTGACACTGTAGCTATATATATGTAGTATATAATCAGCCAGTCTTTGTGGTCCTTAAATTAGGTTACACAAATAAATTGTTGAGGATTTCGAAGGCTTCTTGTATGTTAATCATCCAACTAGAAGGGTTAAATATGCATGACACCAGACTTTTTGTTGGTCATTTTACAGCTAATAATACAGCATTGTGGAGACAAAGAGAAGGTTGAACATGGAACATAATCCAGTTTCTCCGCCCTAATCATTCAATTATCAATTATGTCAATGTTGTAATGTTCTTACTATACGTAAGAGCTTTCAACATTGCAGTAACTAACATGTCTTGATCCGATCATAATCCAGTTATTCATTGTAAACTCTGAATTCATTGATTTGATTAAATTATTCTATTGGATTATTATTCCGTATAACAAATTAACAATAAGACATCTTGTCATATTCCACGAGCCGATCTGTTCAAAGAATCAAAGGAATCAACTAACGCAAAGTTGAAGATCCTTAAAATAAATCGTAGTTGTATATCTTATCTAGATATAGCTTGATAGAGTGATTGTTAATTAGTAGCTACTAGACCTTATTAAGACTCATTGCATTACATTCATCAACTATCTACTTTTTTTTTTGAGTGAAAAACTGAAAACCAACAGATATTACAAACATACGGAACCGAGGGTGCGAGAGATTGATTAATTAACTACTCCTAAAATAATTTGATAAGTTAAAAAAGTACAATACTCCGTACCCATAAATTATAAAATTCAACCCATTGATCAATAGTCTCCGACGAAACAAAGACAAATCAAATTTATCAATTATGCATGCATGCAAATACTATCTTGGAGCCTTGGAGGTTCTTTATATGATCAATAGTCAATACACATAATAAGCTTAAGATAAGAGATCCTCGCAACATCGGGGCTATTTAAGAAGCTAAGTTACCCATGGCTAACCCCCTTGTCCTACTTCAAATTTAGCGCCAAGCATTATGAATTCAAACTACTGTTACTTATTTTATTTTTATTGTTGTGAATGTGTGAATAATTTGCTAATATTAATAAACAAAATACGGTGGACGATATTAAATACATAAACTACTGTTTTTAATTTTAAAAAATTAAAATTATATAATGAAATTAGAGATAATTTTCTTATCTATGTAGAGAATTAAAGTGAAAGTGGAACATTAACAAACTCATGTAATAGAAAATTTGGAAAAACATAAATGAAGACGGAGTAGAAGAAGCACTTGCAGAAAAAAAAATCCCATAAAAAAAGTTAAAGCAATGATGATATGAAACCTCCTATAAAATATAATAAAAACGTATTTGACGTGTCCACTTCATGAAAAGTTGAAAACCTCAAATGATTAGTAGAACCCCGTTTTCTTTTGCCGCCAAACTAATAATCTACGAAGGAGGGGTATCTTTCGATTCAGTAATCCACAGGGGATTATTTTAATACTTCTTACATTTATTAAGTGGACACGATTAAAACCTCTAGTTATTAATATATAATCTGTATTTAGATATACTTTTGCCCGGTTAGCCAGCCGGGGTCCGGGAGCGACGCGCCCCAGACCGTGGGTGTCTTGGGTATAGGAACTCTCCGTAGCGCTCCTAAAATTTTGATATGTTATGAGTTTTCTTATCGGTTTCAGTTAGGTTTTTAGGAGTCCTATTTAAACATATGTTAACCTATTTTATGTATTATGACCTTTTGTATTTTGACTCTCTTTACATATCAATGAAATTTGTTTTCCCTCTATAGGCATAACTAATACATTGTTAGTGAATCACGTAAATTTTCTGTGTGTGAGATATTTATCATTGTTTATCGTTATTGTATTCGTTACAACAACATTAAACAAACAAAGTTAAAAGAAGAAGAATATTTTGGTACAAATACAAACAAAAATGTGAAGTGTTTTAAGTAACAATAAAAAGTAGTTTATAATATGTTCAATTAAGCTATGTTCTATTTATATTAATTTATCGAAAATTTATATGAAAAGTCTGAACTTAACTGAAATTTACGGTAACAAATTAAAACTTATATTAAGGTGAATAGAATTCTCTAATATATGTTGATAGCAACTTGAAATTTACTAAGTAAACGTACTCCGTATTAGTAATTGGATGTTAAAAGTGAAAGAAAGCGAACCACTGGTGATGAAAAACACATCTTATTCAATTTCTGTTTGAGGTAGCACACTTAAATTTAGGTAGCAGATGGATGAACAATACGAGTACATTTTTTTTTATTTAAGCCGATATGGATGAAAACCTTGCTTCAGCTAGAACGAATGGCTGAAGTAATTCATTTACTTTTGGATATGATTTCACATCATCAACTAATGTCCTACCATATTTTTGTCGTATCCATCAAACGGCGCAAAACGGCGGTTGAGTCATTAAAAATGCAGAATTGACGGCACTCCATTAGCCACGTCATCAAACTCCACAATAACGGAATTTCAGAAAAACCAAATTTACGCACCACAGCTAAACAAAAAGCATCCTCTATTGTTTTGGTTAGTTAATTAAATGATAAATAGATAAAAATGGCATTCTCTCTTGACATAACATGCATGTGTGTATGCATTACATGCATTGGTGTCACACACATACATTCATTGATGAAAAGATTATGCCATAACGTTTGTGAGTGATGAGCAAGGGGAAAAGCAAGAAAGGAACAAGACCCCAGCCAGAGAAAAATGTGGGATTGATATGATATTGGTATGTTTTAATGGTGAGGAAATGTGATGATGATCATCATGATGGTGACTGGTGATGGTGATGTAATGATAATGGATTTTGTATAGAAGTAGAGAGGAGGAGAGGTTTTGGAAAGGTTATCATTACTAATGGGGTCATTAATGGCACCGCTGCTTTACTCAGCATTTGATGATTATAATCTTAATTACAAAAATTAAAGATACACATTGATAGAGTAGCGATACACTGCAGCTCCTACCTCATCAGCCGCCATTTCATTTTCTCATCATTATTTATTTATTACGCCCACCTACACATATGCCACTCCAAATTTAATGTGTTTATTACTACTTTTAAATATACTGGTCATTGATTTTACTCCGTATATGGGAAGGATGATTTCATTGGAAGTTGCGATGTCTATGATTTCTCCTAGTATAGATAGTGGTTATAAGGTGAGTTCGGTGATATAATCAAGTTCATCGAACAATAAATTTAACTTTCTTTCAAAGCAACTTTCTTTTGAGTCTAATCTGTATTTTTTTACTTGTACAAACTATCTAATGCAATTGAAATATGGAATAATGTAAATTTTAGAGCTGTCAAAATATGACCTGACCCGATAAATTACCCGAAATCGATTTAATTATGATCCGAAAAGTGAGACATGTAAACCGATCCAATCCGATCTGGAATCAATCCGAAACCGATTAGTTGTACTCAACAACAACCTTTGGGGAGTTACAAATTAGAAATTTATCCTACAATTTATTGAATGATAAAAGATGTATGTAAGATTATACATTGTTAAGCTAGTGCAACACACTTACTGAAATATAATAGAGTTAATGGACTTTTATTTTAATATAACAATGTATAAAAGCAATAATAAAGCAGATAGAGAAGGACAGAAGGTGGGGGTGTAGAAAAAGCGGAAAACCAAAAGAAGCAGTAGGTTTTGGTTCTATCTCAACAAATGATTAAAATTATAATGATTAAAATTATGAGAAACAAAAATCCATCCAACTTCCGCACATAAACATTCTTAATTTCCCAAAATAACTTTTTTCATTCGTATTATTAAAAGCTTAACGGCTTTCCGACCTCCCCCTTTTCAAGTACCAAACTTAGCTTGTTCATTCTTATTATTATAACTTCTTTTTTTTTAATCTATAATAATCATATAAATACAAATCATTTTGTTGTATCACTGAATCCCTCTCTCCCTATATATACGAGTAGCCCTGCATATGATAGCCTGCTCTCTCAGGAAAAATAAACAGAATAGCTTGCTTATAATTTACGTTATTGATTCAGTAACTAGCTTGCCTACTTCCCTCTCCATCATCTGTCCTACTAGCGGCGCCTCGCTTCCATTTTGTTACTGTATCTATCTCTTATATAAGTTATATTATATTTTATAATATATAGTTTTATAATGATAATTTCCGTCGTTCCAGAAACACAGATTGTACTCCTAGAATTGTGTCATTAGAGTTCTCCTATATAAGTACACACATGTACAGGTGATCTGCAGTGTCAAAAAAACAAATCCTGGTTCTTCAACACAGAGGAAAAAAATGGAAAAGAAGAGGGTAGTGATTAGAGAGTATGAAAGAGAAAGAGACAGTAAGGAAGTGGAAGAGGTAGAGAGGAGGTGTGAGGTTGGTCCTAGCTCCAATCTTTCCATCTTCACTGATCTAATGGGTGACCCTCTTTGCCGCATACGCCACTCCCCTGCTTTTCTCATGCTGGTACCGATAGTTCTTCATCTACTAGCTAGTATTTGTTTATTAATTGGTTCATAATTCAGTTACTTTTGTAATGAGTTTGGTAGATAGGCATGGTGGTGGGTTCACGGTTTAATACGTCCAAGTCGGCTTCTTTATTATACTTTCGGGTTTTGCATGATCACATGTATCCGATGATGCCTTGAGAAATTATTTATTTTTGTAAAAAATTGGAGTAAGTTGCTATCGCTGTCATGACCTTTGGGTGGGTTAGGCTATTAGCTAGGATGGATGAAGTTAAGCAAGAGGAATTTTAATTCTATTTATTTAATTTAATAAATTAAGGAAGGGTCCACACATTAGAATCCTATTCTCCATTAATGTCGTAATACTGTACAACTGTCTTCGGTGTAGTACTATTTTATTGACTTTTTTATTTTTTGAAATTCTCAGGTAGCCGAAGTGGTGGAAGAAGGCGAACAAGGAAAGGAAGAAAGAGAGATAGTGGGCATGATAAGAGGGTGCATCAAAACCGTTACTTGCGGTCAAAAATATCCAAGACCTTCCAAGTCTGCCCTTTATGACTCCTCCAAACCTCTCCCTGTCTTCACCAAACTGGCCTACATCTTAGGGCTTCGGGTTTCCCCTTCCCACCGGTGGGTTTCTTTTTTAAATGCGCCAGTGTATATAATGCATGCTAAGTTCGGACATGAATTCTAAACTCAGCTCACTCTTTGTTTTGATTAGGCGAATGGGGATTGCGCTGCAGTTGGTGAACAAAATCGAGGAGTGGTTCCGTCATAATGGAGCAGAATACTCTTACATAGCTACAGAAAGTGAGAACCAAGCTTCTCTGTCATTGTTTACTGAAAAGAGTGGTTACTCCAAGTTTAGGACCCCTTGTATATTGGTCCAACCTGTTTTTGCACACCGTGTTAAGGTTTCAAGACGTGCCACCATCTTCCACGTTCCGCCTTCCGATGCGGAAGTCCTCTACCGTCGGAAGTTCTCCACCATGGAGTTTTTCCCGCGAGACATCGATGCTGTTCTTCATAATCGTCTTAGTCTGGGCACATTCGTAGCCGTACCGCGTGTTTCACACGCGCCTGGCTCGTGGCCAGGGGCAGACAAATTCTTGTCCTACCCGCCCGAATCTTGGGCTCTACTCAGTGTTTGGAACTGCAATGATCTTTGGAGGTTGGAGGTACGCGGAGCCTCGCGCGTGGGGAGAACTCTGGCTAAAACCAGTAGGGCTGTGGACCGGGCTTTACCTTTTCTGAAAATACCTTCATTTCCGGAGGTTTTTAAGCCTTTTGGGCTTCATTTTTTGTATGGGCTGGGGGGTGAAGGTCCAGAAGCCGTGAAGTTGGTGAAGGCGTTGTGTGGTTTTGCACACAACTTGGCCCAAGAAAAGGGGTGTAGTGTAGTGGCTACTGAGGTAGCTAATAATGATCCGCTGAAGCCGGGAGTTCCACACTGGAAAAAGCTATCCTGTGATGAAGATTTATGGTGTATCAAACGACTTGGGGAAGATTACAGTGACGGAACGGTGGGTGACTGGACTAAGTCAGCGCCTGCTGCATCCATTTTTGTCGATCCTCGAGAGTTTTAGACTAGTCTATTTATTTAACCCACCCCTAGTTTTCTAACAAATTTCAGTAAAAAATGTTGTCACTTTTAGCTATGTCTTTTTTCGTTAATCAACCAGTAGGATTTAACGTCTTAGATAGGTGTTTAGTGTAATGTATGAGCAGAGTGAGGGGAAATGGTGAGGTTATGTGTTGTAACAAGTTTGATTCCCCCCCCCCCCCCCCCCCCCTATTTTTCTCTGTTTAAATTTGTCCCTGTCTTGTAAATGGAGCTTTGGAAGTGACTAATTAGATATTTTCTTTTCTACCCTACCAAATTACCTATGGTCCCAATTTCTAACTGAGCATGCGGCTATGTCTTAACTTTTGTTTTGATTCTTTTTGAAGCACTGTTTAGGTTTACACAGTGTTGATTCTGAAAGCCATATTAACAATTTTATTATTCGTGCTTTAAAAATGAAGATGTTGGTTTAATGGACAAGAGAATAAACTCAAGTACCTAACAATGGTATCAAACATATCGATGCTCATACTAATACGCCTCCATGTCGCAGGCTTGCATAATTGCATTTGTCCATCTCCTGCTCTGATGCCTAATGCATCTGCTTCAGTACACACACGCAGCTCGCACCTATCACCTATGTATAGTGCAAATGTTCGACTACTCCTAAATGCACGGAATTACTGGGTTCCACATCCACCTATCACCTATGTATTGATAGTGCATGACTCAATGCCATCAAAAAAGATGCAAGTGACTCTTGTGTTGATCCTAGCCATTCCTTCCACTGCTTCTGAAGCATTTGATCATATGCTATGAATGTCCCTCCCTTGTTGGAACATTGAAAACATCTTGTGTGATGAAAATTTTTACTACATTATTTTGTAAGATGTTATATCCTTGTTTTTCCTTTGATGGAGATTTGATTTATTTTCTAGAGTAGATTTTTTAAGCAACCAAAAACGATAGTTTGTGGCGGATAATCAAATAGAAAAAGGAAGAATGAAATTCCAATTTCCAAATATCATTAAACTTAGATTTGGTTATGGGCAATTGTCTTGAGTAGGTGTAAATGAGTTTGTAGGGGGGTGAAGTTTGGATTATTATTCAGCTTTTACTTCTTTTTAGGGCGATGGGGATTGATTATGGAGCACAATTTGGCCTTTGGCGCTACCTTCTGGTGTCTCAAATCAGAAAGAGGGTAAGAGAAAGCAATGGGTCGAGGCATTTGTGCACACAAAAGGCATATATGTCCTTTCTGTGGGGTCTTCCATTTTCATTGCCCTTTTCAATAATTTCTCCCTTTATTTGTCGATTTCCTTTCAGTAAGGACACAATTTCATGATGGAAAATACTTCTGCTAGATTTTGATCAATCTAGGAACCTACATAATCAAAAAGAAGTCGACTTGTCCTATTTTATGCCATCGTTTATTGAGTTGTGTAATACACGTTGTATCTAAGCCTTTATTTTAATGGTAAGAAGAAGGGTTACTAAATCTTTATCTGTTTGGATTTTCGGTTTACTCCCTCTATCTCTAAAAAATTGACCCAATTTTATTTTTATGGTTTCCAATACACAAATTTAAACTTTTTTATTTCCAAATTCGTAAAGCAAAAAATTATGAAAATTTGGTATACTAAAAATTTACATTGAGATGTATCCAACAAAATTCCACTTGAATATATTGTTTCTTATAACATAAAAACTTTTCGAACTTTAACTCCAAATAGTGGATTGGAGCGTTCTTTTAGAGATGGAGGGAGTAATATTTCCTAGTCGAATGGTCCTAGAGTCAGGTCTTATTACTAGAGTACTCTAACTCAATTTACAACCCAAACTCTTAAAGTAAGAGATCCCTTACTGTCAAAAGGATAAAATATAGTTAACTAAGCATGAACCTTTTATAAATCTAAAGTCATAACATGTTTTCCCAAACAATTAGTGATGTCAAAGTAACAAGGTGAATTCCGCAATTATTCCATAAAAAATGCTTACGAGGATCACACCCGTTCTTTTTCAATTCCTTCATCCCCTCTCTGTCCAAACTCCAAATGTCCAATACACTAATTGATATAGACAATTATGTCATAACTTAACGTGTGAAAGAAAATCTTATCCCTGTATACAAATACTGATCGATTGTGTTTAATTACTTAATGTTTAATAACACCTGTTGAATTTAGATTATTCATACCCCACATATTCACTTAGGACAAGTGAACCACAGCTTCACCATGCTCTCGTTAACTTTCAAAAACTTCAAAGTAAGCTTTTCTTATTAAATAATCTAATTATAAAATCTAAACTCAATTTTTAAAACACAAGTAATTATTAAATATATGAAGTATACAAAAATGATTTGATTTTCAATTAAAAACAAGTTTTAGTGTTTTAGCTATTTAAAAATTTATAATGAAACTAATGCTTAAATGTGTTAGTATACAAGGAACTACTTACATTTTTATCCCCGATTGCCCTAGTTCATTTTATGACTATATGAACCCTTTTTTTTAAAAAAAAAATGGGATCAGAAATTCACAATGTTTTGTACCTAGTGGTGTCTTTCAACATATCATTTTTTTTCATTGTAGCATCAATTCATTCACTCCCTTTTTACTGGTGTTTTTACAGGGATAGGATTTCTTGGTGTTAGTTAAGGTAGCAATTTTATGATGATTTAATTTGTGGGTCATAATTGTTATAAGAGCTTAAGAAGCATATGTTAGAGATGGGGTTTCCCTTACCCATCCTTCCACTCATGGGATTCAAGTTCTTAACAGACTTGGGCTAGGTTGACACAGTGGGGGGTCCATTTTAATTTTAATTGCATTTCTTGGGCTAACCATGTAAACTGGTAAGTTGAGATAGTAGTCAATCATTTTAGAAAATAAGTGTTGTGCTAATTAAATGTTTAAATACTTGAGTAACAATTAAAGTAGTAACTAAGTAGTACCTTTTGGATCTTACTAGTTACAATTGAATTCGGAGGAAGCCCTAATAAATACAAAGTTAACAATTAGATTAGTGCGTTTAGTAACTAGTAAGCACTGAGCCCTTAAGATAGGCGGGACATGAGAGTATAGTATATACTCCGCAGTGTGCCATGCATGTATTGTCCATGTCATATGTTGGAGAATCAATTTGATCATATGAATCATACATGAGACGAATCGGAAGGCACAAATTGTGGAACAAACTTTGTGCAAGTGATGTTTAACTTTGGTATGCTTCCGCAAAGTGACAGTTAGTCTTTGGTACTGTCTATTGTTTATATCTATATTCTTTTGTTAATGCCAGGTCCTACACATTTTTAGTGTATTTTGGATTAGTGAGTCAGGTTACTTAATGTGACCCCCTTATGCCCCGCTTCTTTTGGCCCCACTTGTTGCAAACCCGACCCTTTTCATTTGGGCCATAATAAGTCAATTACTGGACAGACTTACAGTCCAGTAATTGAAACTTCAATGTATATGCCATCGTCCTTTGTTGAAAAAGTTGGAGGAGAAGGGACAGAGCTCAAGGAAGATTGGAAGGGGAATGAAGAGGGTGAAAAATTCGTGTGAATGTGAAAACTTGTATGGGACAAGCATGTGACCTACCGAGTATAATTTAAAAATTGGAAGAAGAAAGGGTAAAATCTTAATCTTTGAGTACTGGCGATAATGATTGACAAGCTCCACTTGGGTAGTTATGTTTGGAAGAACTCTATAATATGATTTGCAAAAGGACAAGTCACATTGCACTTGATGGTGCTTTGGGATTAAAGTTGAAGTCTCATTATCAGAGATGATGCTGAGAAAAATACAAACTTTTTAAATTATTTTAGATGGGGCCATTTACTTAATGTATTGTCTGCGCTACATGTTTAATGTTCAAAGTTAGTGGTCTCCTCACTTTCTTTCTTGCTAAGCTCTCTCCAATCCAAGGATATATATGAGGATGTATGAACTGCTCCTCTTTAATTGGTAATATGTGGAACCATAACTATCAGTTATATTATTAAGTAACTAGGTGGTTTTCGAATTATGGTCAGATTTTAAATTAAGACTGCTACATACTCAGTAGTAAGGTGGTAAACGTCATATAGTCCATAATTAAAGGTGGTCTAATCGCACTCTTAGTATTGTTAATCACTTGTGTATATCAAATCACAACATTTGATTAAGGAATAAGGATAAATGCGAGGTGCCATAATAAGAAGCGGAAGTAGTGAAGTATGGGTTGAAGACAAAATGATGAGTTTAAATATGCATGCAATGTTCAACAACGCTTGTTATTCTCTTCTCCTTTTTCCCGCAGTGGTATACTGGAAAACTCCGTTCCACTTACGAGATGAGGTGATAAAAGTATAACTAAAACAATCTCTTTCGTTTGAAATGGCTCTTGGCTCAAGGGTAACCAACCATGTTGTGCATGCCAAAATGCACATGTATATATATCCCTGGGATGTTGAACCAACGTATACATAATTTTCTAGGAGATCGAGAAGAGCCCTTGAGGCACTTTGTTTTGATAAGTTAGACCCAAAGATTCTGAAGCTTACATTGCATTGCCTTATTGTTTGTTTCCAGTTGATAAATTGCTTTTGAGGCCAAGTTCGATTGGAAGAGGACTGCTCTTCCTGCTTGAGAGAGGGAGTTTTCAATTCCTTCCATTTAGTGAGTTTCTTTTGAGTGGAGGTTAGTATATTTGACAAGGTTTCCTCGATGACCTTCTTGTCTATTATTATGGGGGAGATCTAGGTTGCTACCTGGGGAGTCTACTTTATTCATTTGGAGAATGTTTTAGAAGAGAGTCATCATGCATATTCGAGGTACATTGAAATGCCGATTTGTGGGAGTTGACTAATAGGCCTTGCATGGTGGAATACTATTTTTAAATTTCATTGATTAATGCTCAAAGATCATAGTATTAAAACCAAGGGGTTTATTCTCAGAGAAGCAATTGTAGTGAAGTTGCCTTGCTAGATGTTCCGCACACAAAATAATGGATCTCCTTGTCTCTGAACAAATCGAGCATGAAGATGAAGATGAAGATGAAGATGGGTACAAACCCAGAGAGAGAGCAAGAAGAAGAGAATGAATTTTATCAGAAAATTCTTTTACCCATTTTTGCCTTCTGTTTTGTATATATACATTCAATGCCAGCTTGGCAAGATTAGTTACAATACAGCTGTAACAGAATATTACAAAACCCATGTTACAAGAGAACCCATATAATCTAATAGTCTGATTCCCAATGAGGTAAAAAAAAAAAAAAAAAAAAAAAAACTAATTAGAATAAAAAATAAAATCCAAGTAATATATTCCTGAATTTAGGTAATCCAAGTTTAGGGGTGAATGCACCGCACCTTGCAAGCTTCTGATCATTTTCTCATGGACATCCTTTAATCTATTGACTAGGATTTTGGAGATAATTTTGTAGATGGTGGAACATAGGCTAATCGATCTAAATTGGTTAGTAGAAGTCGATAACTATCTTTGGGATCAATACTACAAATGAATGTGTGGCCTTTGTATTTCTAAATGTGCTTCATTTCTCTTGAACGATTTGAATTGATTGGTCAACTTTTCATTCTTGTATGAATATGTTTTCAAATCTAGTAGAATTCCATTGTTTATATTTTGTGTATATAGAAATTAATAGGCTGGTTGTTTAAGGTGGTAGCGCTTAAATTATCAGTAATGTCACTCTGCATTGGTGGAAGTTATAACATAAGCTGGTTATGCATTTACGGGTATTTCTTTGCATGAGAATCTTCTTGGTGAACAGAACACCGAGTTTGGCAAGCATCATGTCCTCTTGCCCTTGATTTCTTTGGCTAGTTCCATTCTACTTTTGGCCTGCTTGGTAACATTACCCATCAACTGGCTGTTCTAACTTTCAGGCCCCCGCCTCCCTCAACGCCCACAATACTCATTTGCCTCTTGTATGGGTTAAGGTTTTATACTGCCTCCTTGGCCAAATCATGGCTTCATTAAGTTATTTTATGGTCCATCCAATATCATTGTCACCCAATAGGAGAGGTTCATTCTCCATGGGATGAATTTTCAACCTCTTATGTTTCATGGATTAAATTGAGTAAGCCAGGACTAGATTACATACAAAAAGTTTATGTTAGCTTCTTGTGAAATTTCTTTCCTTGTATTCCAGGCATACCAAACAGCTTCTGAGGAAGTAAAGACTAACTGTTAGACGTCTAACTAAACAACTACTTGTTTTTATGGTTTGCAAAGAAAATCTGTATGTGAATGTTATGCGACTCCATTATCTGTTCTGGTCCATCGATCTTAGTGACATGAGTCATGAGCATGCTAATGTTTCATTATTCTGAAAGTTGTATTCAATATCCATATATGCCTGTGACCTGACTGGTTGATCTAGAGATCTCCATTCCCACAAGGCCGTAACGTAAAGCTTGAGGTGTGCAGTTAATTAGTTTTACATCTCATTTGATGAATTGGAGCAAAACTATGGGCTTTTGGATATAAAATTAGCACTTGTAACAGAAATTACTAGTTCTCCATACGAATATTATGTTACAAACTGCTACAGTACCAAGTCTTCTAAAACTTCAATTTTACATTACTCATTATCCAACTTAAAAGATATCACTGGCTAACAGTATTATCTGGACATGGCGGATTGACTATATCATTGGATTCTCCATTGTGGTGCTCCTAAATGATAAATTAACGTGAGTAGTATAGTATGACTAATTTTATCCTCATATTTTTTAACCTGTAATGAAACTTGAAAGCCTATAAAATCAAAAATAAAAAGGGGCACTGATACAATGAAAATACACATGCAATGATGCTAGTATATATGGAAAATCACACTCCCCTAGTGTTTTTAAGAATAAAAACCAAGCTGTTGTGACGTTCGTAACCTTAATGTTTTCATCGGTGTGGCGCTGCGGAGGAGTGGTGGACTCGTAATCCGCAGGTCCGGGATCGAAACCTAACTGAGAAAGGTTTCTGCACCCAAATTTTTTGTCTGCCAAATTAACTTTACCTTTTCCTCCTTTTAACAAATATAGAAAGCACGTCGGAGTCATTGGATGCCAAAAAACATCTTAGTTCCACCATACACAGTCACAAAACCCAAAATCAAGAAGATAGAGCGAAAAAATTATTAGCAGCTGTGGATACTACTGTATTTACTACGCGGATTAGATACCCATCATAATCCCTACTTTGGTTCCTTAAAGGCACAAAGCCCGAAGAAGCAACTTTTGTCCACCAAGCACCATAGTACCATACATTAGCATGCGCAAGTTTTAATCTTTGGTGCTCCAAAAACAACAAAAAAGAACTCCTTAATCCTCCTAATTTGTACACAACATAAGCCAGAATTCTGGTTAAACTAAGCATAACGAAGCTACCAACATAGAGAACTAATCATCTTTGACATAGATGTTTCACTGATTTACCAAAATGCTCCTTGAAATCAAATCATATCACGATGAACCTACATTGAAGAAAACCTGCAAAAGGAAAAATATTGTTACTTGACAAATTTAACATTAAAGTGAAAAAAAAAATGATATTAAAAAAAATATAACATACTTGGGTCAGAATTAATGATCATAGCAGTGCCACCAAAGCTGCAAGTACCACCACTGATCTTAGTCTTCTGCCAATAACTGTTGAAAGCATAAGAGGCATGAGAAACAAGAGAGTCAGGGTAGTAACAATTCCCATTAGGCTGAATTTCTTCACATTCTGCTCCTTCACCACAAGCATAGTCCATTGCTTCCTGTAATGTCTCTGCAGGCACACTCGGCTTGGCCACACACCACAGTTTCTCTATTCTTGGTTCGGCCACAGGACCCGGTACAGCCTGTGGTGGTGCTGGGTTGCAGGGCGGCAGGTTGTGGTGGTGGTGGTGGTGGGGTTGAGGAGAGTGGGTTGGGCTGAAGCCAAAATGTGGGGTACCAGAGATTGGACTTGGTGGAGAAATGGTAGGCCCAACCCCAATAAGAGGGGGAAGTGAACCTGGACCTTTAGCTGTGGGTAGCTCTTTAGGTGATGGAGTTGGAAGAACATAGGTTAGTTTCCTCATTGTGGGTTTGGATCCTTCAGTTTGTTTGTTTGCAATTACCAAGAAATTTAGATTCTTCAATGATAAAGATCCAAGCTTTTTCAGAGATTTCAGGTGGGAATCAACCAAATATTCAAACTTTTTGTCAGATTTGGATGATTCAGATGATGGATTTACCATATAAGAAGAATTGGTTAAGTGTATGAACTGAAGAAGAGGTTCTAGAACAGTGAGAGCAGAATCAGGGGATAATTGCAGACAATGAGAAGATATAGAAGGGGAAACCTTGATTTCTGAGTGCAAACCCCATCTAATGAGAGAATGGTGGAAATTTTTGAGGGCAGGCAAGATGAGATGGTAAAATTGTGGGTGTGTTTTGGAAGAACATAGGAGATTATGTCCAACCACAATGTGGGTAATGTTGAAAGCTGGGTAGTAAGCCAGGACATGGTTTCTGAGCCATGTTTCTGACATCAGAACACTGCTTGCAACCTCTGTTAGGTCTTGGTTCTTCACAGCAATAGCCATGGAAGCATCAGTTTTCATGTTTGAGTGGACAGTCAGGATCTCAGCTGAGCTTGGGGATGCAGCTGCAGAATTGAACAACATACATTTTTAAGCAGTAGGGCTAAGTGACAATAATAAAGGAAAATTTAAAGAAATGCAAGAAAATTTACCTCTAAGGAAGAGCAGAAACAGGGTGCAAGTTTGGAATTGCCAAGCCATTTTCATCATTCTAGAGTTCTTGATTATTTTTCTCTCCTCTTCCCTCACGAAGAGTACAGTAAAATGTTGTATGTTTCGTCCTGGTCGGCTCAGTGAAATGTGTAAAGTAAGACCGTGCATTGAAATAAGTAGACTTATGACTAAGAGCCAACCGTTTTTGGTTCTCCTCTGTCATTTTCCTCCTGTCATTTCAGAGCCCTTTTACCCAAGTATCCCCAGTTACCTCCAACGGCTCAATTTCTCCATTTTTGTTGTTTTTCCATAAATCACAGGTTTATTTGTAGAACTGTTTATATGAAGTGTAGATAGAAGTCATAGAACTCAAATAAGGTGAATTACTATGTTAAACAATAATTGTACGTGAGTACGTCTACAATTTCAGACAACAATTACCGGGTTTTGTGAATGTTTAAGGTTTATGAATAATTGCTTTTCTGATTAATTAATCTCGATACAATGGACTATATTTATACAATGCTCTCAGGTATTCAATTAACCTTGGACTGTTCCTCTAATATTATACTGCTAAGACTCTACTATCCTTATCCTTATCTTTCTGTCAATCTAATCTTTCACATAAGCTAAGATCTTATCTTTTGTTCTAATATTAGCTTATCTTTTCTACACTCTCCATCAAATTGGGTCGTCAAAAATCCGACACCCAACTTGGACAATAAATTTTCAAAAACAACCGTTTCAACTGCCTTCGCCAAAATATATGCTAACTGATCATCTGTTCGACAGAACTGAAGATTAATAATCCTCGCTTTCAGATTATCCTTTATAAAGTGTATGCCAATCTCCACATGCTTCGTCCGGTCATGCTGCACAAGGTTTTCAGATATACAGATTGCAGCCTTATTATCACAAAATAAATCTTAACTCCTTTCAGGAATAAAACCAACTACAGAGAGGAGATTTTTGAGTCATAACACTTCTGCTACTCCTTTAGCAATTCCTCTAAACTCTATTTTAACACTCGACATTACAATAACTTTTTTTTTTTACTTTTTCAAGTAACCAAGTTTCCTCCTACCAGAGCGAAAAAACCAGATGTTGACTTCCTACTGTCTCGATCTCTTTCCAGCCAACATCAGCATAGACTTGTATTTCCAGAAGACCATTCCTCCTAAATAGTATTCCTCTCCTAGGTGTTTGAGCAGTTTCTAAATAGTATTCCAGATAAACATAGCTTCTAAGTGAGCAGTTTGAGGCTTATGCATAAACCTGCTCACAACTCCAACTGCATAAGCTATGTCAGGGCAAGTATGGGATAAGTAGATTAGTTTTCCTATCAACTTCTGATACTATCCTTGATCAAATGACTTTCCATTTTCTTCAATCTGAGCCCATGATTCACCACCATCGGTGTATCTGTAGGCTTACAACCTAGCATTCCAGTTGCTGTTAATAAATTAAGAATATACTTCCTTTGAGAAATAAAGATTCCCATTTTTTATATGAGTATTTCAATTCCCAGAAAAATATTTCAACCTTCCCAAATCTTTCATCTCAAATTCTTGGAACAGTCTCTTTTTGGCAATCTGATTTCTTCTTTGTCATCTCCAGTAATGATTATATTATCCACGTATATGATCAAGCATGTTGTCAGATCTCCTCTTTTCTTCAAAAACAAGGTATGATCAGCATTGCTCTGGTAGTACCCAAACCTTTTCATTGCCAATGTAAATCTTTCAAACCAGGCCCTCGGAGACTACTTCAGCCCATACATAGCTTTCTTTAACCTACATCTTTTTCCTTGAGAAAACTCTTGTGAAAAACCCAGAAGAGCTTCCATATATACTTCTTCAGAAAACTCTTCTGTAGCAATTGCTTCGAGCCAAAAGGTGTTAAGTACACCAGATTTAAATATCATGGCCCGAGACATTTTGAGAAGAGTACAATTTTTTTGCTCAGCTACTTCGTTTTTCTGAGGTGTGTTAGGACAGGTAGTCTAATGTAGGAGGCCATGGGTTGAGGAAAAATCACGCATTTTATTATTAACATATTCACCTCCATTATCAGACCTAAGTATACTAATTCTGGTTTTGAACTGATTTTGAATCACCTGATAGAAACTAGTAAAAATACCAAAAACATATGATTTCTGTTTTATAAAATAAATCCAACATATACGGGTGCAATCATCAATAAACAAAACCATGACTACCATGTATCGAGGTTAGACCCCATACATTAGAATGAACTAAGTAAAAAGGTTTAGCACTATGGCTTATACTAACAGAATAACATTGTTTGTGACTCTTAGCACGATAACAAGCATCATAGTTAAGGGTTATTTATGAGCCGACAAGAGAAGGAAAAAGATGTTCCAAGTACCCTAGTGAATGATGTCCCAAATGATGATGCCACATTTGAAGTTCAGTTTCAACATATCTTGTGCTCATTGCTGCACCACCTTTTCGAGTTTCTCCATTCATGTAATACAATTCGTCCTTCTTAGTACCACACCAAATAATCTTTTCGGTTTGAACATCCTGCACAATACAAGTATCAAGAGTAAGTAATACATTTCAATCCAATTCCTTTGTAATCTGACTTATAGACAAGCGTTTATAAGACATATTTGGTATATAAAGACAGTTTTTAAGGGACAAGTGATCCCTTAATTTGATGGACCCGACTCATGCAACCTCCATATAATCACCGTTTGCTGTTATGATAAGGATTTTAGGGGGTTTGACAAAATCAGTGAGGTCATTTTTGTCATTTTTATCGTGTCAGTTGCTCTACAATCAATGATCCACTGATAATTTGGGCTTTTATGATATGGCTTTTGGGTTTCTGGGCTTGATTTGATTTGGGCCGCTGTAGGACCTTTTTATGGGTTGTGAAGCTCGATTTTTTGTGTTGAGTCCCTCAGGTTCTGATTGATAGTTTGATAGTTTTGAATGATGACAAACAGCTAAGGGAAACAGGTCTTTGAAAGTGTTCAATACAGTTGGGGAACCAGCTAATATAGAACACTGTTTCCCTAGATGAGTTATTACTTATATGAGATATCAGTTGAACTAACTTATCTTTATACAGGGAACAACTAGATGATAAATGAGTTATGCATCTAAGTTGATTTCTAAGTTTGGAAGCTTGAAAGGACTTTTGATCAACTTAAAGGAAGGTCCTTGGTCAGCAATTGAGTTCATTCATGGAAGCTTTCAAGACTTGACGAATGCATGAAGAAAGACTACACTCGAAGAGTTATTTAGGATCTTCATGTAAATGCTCCGTAGTACAACTTATATAATTGAGTATATAAAGTGCTTTTAGTATATTAAATATCGTTATGAAATTTGGTACAAGGATTGGAACAAATTTCATAACATATTCAGTTCAGGGAACCAGGTCAGGGAACCAGGTTAACTGAACAGATTATTCAAGCTGCGGTTTTTACAAAGATTTTATAAAAAAAGGATATTTTCTGAAATATATGGTTTTAAGATATATTTAAGCAGCTAAAAGATAAGATGAGGTTTTGGTGAGCTAAAAACCGGGAAGTATCTTATCCTAAGATGATCTTATCTTATGATCAAATCATTTAGGATAAATACTTATCCTAAAATCGTATGTATATCTTATATGCATGATTTAAGGATCGTATGTATATCTTATACGTATGAGGGTTTAGCTGACTAACCTATAAATACATCTTGATCTGAATAATCAAAATATAGCTCTTACGCAATTTTCACAGAGTTTGATCTTTGAGAGCTAAAAGCACTAGTTCAATTATTGAGTGATACACAAGAGCATAATAGCGTTTAATGTTTTTCTCTATCTGACTTTTGAGAGTTAAATTATTAAGAGAGATCTTGATATTGTATTAAGTCTTTAACAAAGGGGTTGAAGACTTGGTGAGTGTTTGTGAGTTCAAACACACTAGGAACTTACGAGGGTAAGTTCAAAGCACATTCAGAGTTGAGTGTGGGGTTACTGGTTCCCGGAGTAGGGAAACAGTAGAGTGAATTGTATCTTTATTTTTCGGAGTAGATTAATAAAGTACATAGGGTAGGAGGACGTAGGCCAGAGTTGGCTGAACCTCGTTAAGTTTGTGGTGTTCTTTATTGTCTTGTTTTATTCCGCTGCATAAGGGAACCAGCACAACTAGTTCCTTACACATAATCCGAAAAGAAGCAAAAATTGCCAACGATTACTTAACACTCAATTCACCCCCCCCCCTCTTGAGTGCCCATTGAACCTTCAATTGGTATCAGAGCCTAAGCTTCTCGAAAGAGTAACATCTAGAGGAGTTAAGAATGAGTACTCAAGAATTAAGTGCAATCGGTCATGACAACAAGACACCAAAGTTTAATGGAAATAATTATGCCTGGTGGAAGAATAGAATCCAGAATGTGATCATGGGTATTGATTATGAATGCTGGCTTGTAGTTAAAAATGGTCCTAATATTATTCTCAAGACAGAAGCTGATGGGAAACAGGTTCCCAAAAAGGATAGCGAATTGATCACTGCTGATTACAAGTTGCTGGAGAAAAATGCTAAGGCAATGTCAATCCTACAACAAGCAATAGGTGAGAATGAAACAAATCGGATCTCTGGTTGCAGTAGTGCTAAGGAGATATGGGACACCCTTGAACTTGCGTTTGAGGGAACCAGTGAGGTAAAAAGGTCTAAAATTGATTTAATCATGTCTAAATATGAGTTGTTTGCCATGAATAAAAATGAAAAAATCAATGATTGCTTTCGTAGGTTTATGACTATTGTGAATGATCTTAGATCACTTGGTAAAATGTTTTCTGATGAGGATCTTGTGAGAAAAATTTTGCGTAGCTTAACAGATACATGGACAGCTAAGGTAACAGCAGTGTACGAAGCAAAGGATCTATCTACCCTGTCCTTGGAACAGCTGATTGGTTCCCTTATGACTCATGAGATGCTGATTGACTCTAAATCTGAGAAGGAACCAGCCAGAGGCATGGCACTAAAGGGAACAGTAGAGGAAGAAGAAGATGAGATCAGCCTGATTGCAAAAAGATTTGAAAGATCTCTTCGTGATCAAAAGAGGAATTTCAAAGGTAGGAATTTCAAAAACACTAAAAAATCTAACTCATCTTCAGGTTGCTTCAAGTGTGGTGAAAAAGGACACATCATTCGTGATTGTCCAAAATGGAAAGACAAACAATCTCAATCTGGAGATAAGAGAGCTTTCAAGAATGCCATGATAGCGTCCATGCTGCGGTTTCATGTACTCAAGCCACTCCCAACTCCACAACTATATGTAAGTGAGGTAATGTCTGCTTCATTATGTCCCTCCTTGTTACATCCCTTTGAATCGTATTATATGTTCCATCTATGGTTGGAAGTGGATCTTGATTGACAAGATCCCTTCAATCTTTGTCAAAAGATTCATCCAAACTCGCTAAAAATTGATAAAGCCGATTCTATTGTTGCAATTTTGTTGTATATTGTTGTGTCTCCTAGGCATTCCATTGGGTTGGGCATTCCATTACATCATGACTGGCTTTGTGAAGTATACTTCAATTGGGTCCCTCCCTTGCTTGATGGTGTTGGATTTAGTGGCTAGATCAAAGATTTGTAGCCCATCCCTTGCGCTACTGTACATAGTTTCTATGCCTCTCCATAGTTCCTATGATGATGTGTAGTAAAGGAATTGGTTTACCAATTTTGACTTAATATTCTTAATGATCCAAGTCCGAACCATTGTATCTCGTTGGTTCCATGACCGGTGCTCTTCGGTGTCAGTGGAGGGTGGATTTACAGTGATATGCATGAGCCTCCTCCTCCCCCTCCCTTCGATCGCCATTAGCATAAGTTTGGACCACTTTGCATAATTCTGATGGTTTAGTTTCTCTGAGACTATGGGGGAGGATCCATGACCCTCTTGACTCCTACTGAGATTTTGTCTGTCTAATATCTCCAGTAGTTGAGGCAAGGTGACTGGCGCCCCCTCAGGGTCTTTCAATGGTTTGCTAATAGCTCAGGTAATGTTTAGGCTCTTGGTAAATGATGAAAACAAGTCGGAAAATACCACCTTCACAGCGGCTCTGATATCAAGACAAGAATTAACGGGTTTTGTGAATGTTTTAAGGTTTATGAATAATTGCTTTTCTGATTAATTAATCTCGGTACAATGGACTATATTTATATAATGCTCTCAGGTATTCTACTACTAACCTTGGACTATTCCTCTAGTATTATACTACTGGGACTTTACTATCCTAATCTTTATCTTTTTGTCAATCTGATCTTTCATATATGCTAAGATCTTATCTTTTGTTCTAATATTGGCTTATCTTTTCTACAATCATTTGATCGACCACTTATTATATGGATTGCAAAAGTCATGTCATATTGCATTTTAAATAAATATGCCTAAGACGTATATTATAAACTCTTTCAAAAGAAATATTTATGTACGAGTTACGACCAAGATGATATTATAAACTCATTCAAAAGAAATATTTACTTATGAGTTACGACTAAGATGTATACTATAAACTCTTTCAAAAGAAATATTTGCTTGAAAGTAACAACATGCTCAACGGAGTTAAAATATAAAAAGCAACATAATTAATGGAGTCAAAATATATAAAGCATACTCGAGAGTCAGAGACGTGGAAACAACGATGCGTCATCTAACGAGATGGTATGTCAAATATTAGGCTTAGTTGCGAAATGGAGACTATGATCAGTTTCTTAACTTCTATTGGGCCATAGTTGGCTTTCTCTTTGGGATACAGCAACCCATGTCAACAATGGCCCAATGAACAAAGCCTGGCCATTACGCCCTAAAAAAGCGAAGCCCATTAGGGGTATTTAAGGTTTATAAAGCAGTAACTCACCGTAGTAAGCTATTATAACGCAGGAGTTTGGTCAACTGGGTCACCGGCCTTAATTTCAAGCAGTACAAATGGTTGACATTCTGGTCAATACAAAAGAATTGACTGACAGCGTGACAGGAGTCACTGCTTGTATTCCAACCCACGCAAATTCTGAAAGCCTGCAGGATGATAAACGGCCCTGATTCTCGGCTACAATTGGATTTCTCAGAATTTATTCTTATTGATTGCACGTTATTTGCACACAGTACAGAAATGTGGAAGTTGCCACAAGGAGTCGTACTCGTGTTTGAAGTAAGGATTCAACTATAGATCGAGTTCAAGTTGTACAGCAATAAAATCTGGCAAGAATACGCCTCACATTCAAATCTCTATAAGGTGTACTAAACATTCAAGTATCCAAATCATGTGGTTGTCTGACTTGTCTCCGAATCACAATAAAGAAGATCCTCTTATTTGCGTGTTTCTGAATTTTGAGAGTATTGTATGGAATAGTATATATGTGCATAACCCACTCAGCAGTCAGCAGTCAGCAGTCGGTGAAAACTGGAAAAAGGTACGATTTTGCAGGAATAATACATGTGGGCCGATAGAAGGAATGTTGAAGCATGCGTTAATTGTGCTCAATTCTTTGATTCCAATATGAGATGTTGACTAAAGCTCTGTAGCTGGTCTCAAAATCTAGCCCACATCTTCAAGACGTCCTCTGCTCTTTTGCCAATTTCCAGTGGTTGAAGTCTTGGACATATTCCAAATCTTATTATCAATGGACTCCAATAGCCAGTTTAAGCTGATTGGCCAATGTGTAGCAAACTAGCAAGTAGCTACTCTATACTATAATTAATTCAAGAATAGTCTGATCTATACTGGGTAAGTAGTATCAACTCAAATCCAAATTTTAGCTTAGGGATATTATGCAAAAAAATTGATACCCTGTAATATTTTTGGACATCAATTCATAACAAGCATATAATAAAATCAAAGTGACTAAACTACAGTATCTGATAAACGAAGGTAACACTTAAAATGAAAGTGAAAACAACAAGATGTGACGCACAAGAATATAGTAACATCAGGAATTTGAATTCAGCAGCTGGAGAGTGGAGACAATTGCAAAAAGAAAGAGTCATCCGTATACATGAACAACTTAGGGACTAAAAATAAAGGCATGTCAGGAATATAGTGTCGGTGGAAGGTGGATAAGTTAATAGTGGGAGTGAATGAAGCTACAGGCTTAAGCCTATGCCCTATATATCTGAGATGTGTTGGTAGACAAAGTGGCAAATGTTAATTGCATGACTACAGAGTAAGGTTTATGATACTTTACGTGCTTGATTGGTGTTTACTATCTTGTCTTTTGCGTCTTAACTCTTAAGCATTCAACCAATAATGCGTAACACACAAAACATGGAACATTATCCCAAGATTTCATTTTTTTTTGAGATTTTGGAATATCATCTTATTATTATTATTGGCAAATGGGGACGTACGGGGTGCGTTTTACAATTTAAAACTAAAAGGACTCGATATGGGTGAAGGTGATGCATGCATGAAAAATGAGGTATATAAGTAAGGCAAGGATAGACACCCGTTCCAAAAAATGTACATTAAGTATATGGAAAGTATACATTATGTACATAAAAAATATATATAGTACACATGTGAGTTATGTGGAATATACATTTTATATTCCACATAAATGACATGTGAACTATGTATATTTTTCATGTAAGTAATATACATTTTTCATATAGGTAATGTATATTTTTTTAGGGCAGATGACCACCTCGAAAATTGCAATCAGTAAGCTTGGCCAGTACAAATATTTCCTACCTAAGGAGGGCCCCACCCCCTCCACATCTCTGGACCTGCTTTTTTGAAAATACTGGAAAAGATGACTAATGAAAGGTCATTGTAATTTGTACAACAATGTGACATAAGGAGTAGCTGTTGAGAGCTTGCTTATTAGTTCAATCATGAAAAAGCAGAAATTAATTGTTCAGTCATGGCCAACACGACTTATTAGTTATAAGTAGAGCTATTAGTGATGTATATAAAAATTATAGCTGCCCTTTGCCTTTTTAGGGCCTTAGAATTACAAGGTTACAACCAGACTGACCACTATTTTCTAATAATAATGTGCTATTGATTAAAACACTTCTCTTCGTTCTCACTATGTTTGTTATCTTTGATTTTTTGCAGTCCTTAAGGCAAGATTTTAAACATTTTTATCTTCAAATTAGTAAGTCAAAAAATTATAAAAACTTGATATTTTAAATATTTACATTGAGATGCATTCAATAAGATCTCACTTGAATATATTACTTTTTATAACATGATTAGAATTTATTGTAAAATTTTTTAAATTTTAACTCTATAAATAGAAATGTTGAAAAATTTAGTGGGACAGAAAGAGTATATTATTTAGATAGAATGATCATCCTTAATCCAACCAGCAGTATCTTTGGAAAAATATGAAAAAACCAATACCAGTGTGTTGTAGTGAATGAATGTATGAATTTGGCCCCAGCTTGGGCACTTGGAAATAAGAGTACATGTATTTTGGTTTTATGAGCAATTGCGTGATCGTTACAATTACAATTACAATGGTTGTAGCAATAGGTCTGTTTCTAAAGTAGATCTCCTATCCTTTTCCAAGGTCCAACATAAGTAACATCCAGTAAAAACTAAAAAAGTCAAGCTAAGTGCATATTTGACTCGCTCAGATACATAAGTTGAAGCTCAGGGTAAGCTTAGATTAGAGGCGAACTCTCCAAGGCTTCGGGTTCGGGGTTAAAGCTTCCGTATCAAGACTTAATAAAAAGATGTCACTACATAAATCAATATCATACATTATTATGAGCAAAACGGGTAAGGGAGTCATTTCTTGCAGGACAAACTTAGCACAAATGCAAAGCTTAAAAGTCCCTTAGAAAGTTGAAAGGTGGAAGTTGTTAAGTTTTCTTTATAAATGGGAATACTTCTCTTTCAACCTTAATGAATACCTAACACTTGAGACTTTGGATACGCAAAATTCCTAACTTGCTATGGAGTGATTATCAAGAAAGTAGTCCGTATTAACCAATATACTTTTCTTGCCCTAAATTTGAAAACCAACTCATAAAACATAATTCATGTGAATAAATGAGCAATCGTATAAACATAGATAGCAACGTCAAGTTAAAGAGCTTTTGACGAAAAGTGTCGAGATGGGTAAAGCTAATAGTAGATTAGTTAAACTACATTATATTATTGCTAGCTAGATATGTTTAGCCAGGAATTTCGAAAAGAATTAGTAGCAGACAGACATGCATAATGAGATAAGCAAAGAGAATAACCCTGACCCTTTCAACGCTCATTCCATCATGACATGCAATAAAGCTCTCCATTGATTAAACCCACTCCTACTCATACACGCAACATTCTATCCAACGAGTAACCATTGCTTTAATTACACTATTATATACTTATATACTCCCACTGCCTTGTTTTTTTGTTATTTTAGGGAGTTCAAATTTATAATGTTTAATCTCTAATTCTCATTATATCATAATTATTAAATATATTTTTATATATATTTTATAATTTTTATTTCATAAATTTATAAATAAAAATATTTTAAATTATATTTTAAAAATTATAAAAAGACTAATAAATCAAAAAATTAGAAATAGAGGTGCTGTGAATTTAGGAGATGACGGGCAAAGGTGATAAAGCATGAATTTAGGATCCTTAGCCTAAAGGAGTGGAAAAGGATAGTATTGTCTTTACATTCAATCAGACACTTTCACGTAGGAAGTAAAGGTTAAGCCACTGACCCAAACACCAACAAAAGTATACATAAACTCATAAACATAAAAGTTAGATAATTTGTACATCCATAAAAGCATATGCTCTTGAACTTTTGCCTGTAGCTAGCGGTGTCAAAATATGACCCGACTCGCGAAACTGCTTGAAACCGACCTGCATCCGATCAGGTTATGATCCGAAAAGTGAGACCCGTAACTCGATCCAATCCGACCTGAAATCAATCCGTAACCGATTAGACTCGATATTCCCAGACCTGAACCCGATCTGCGTCTGACCCGAATGTAACTCGACCCGTTAATAACCCAACCCGAAAACAACCTAACCCGTTAATGACCCAACCCGATATAACCCGATGACAACCCAAAACCAATCTATTAACAACCTAATTATGAATAACCTAATTTTACTGGCCTATTTTTTACCCAATTGAGATATTTTTAAAATTACACTTTCTTATTAATTTCAAAATGTATATTTTACAAAACTAAACTCAAAATTTTTAATAGACTTCCTAAATATTTTAAACCCCACCTAACCCAACCCGAAAGGCCAAAATGATCCATTTAGACCCAATGCGATAATTTTTCATCCATTTAACTGTAAATACTATCATATTGTCATTTTTATTTTAGAAATTAATATAATGTATCGTGATCGATCATTTCTGTTCTGAAGGCTTTGAAATTTCTTCCAAAAGAGCCTTATAATCATAAAAGGTTAATTGTGCATGAATTATCATTATTTGAATTTTTGTAAGCATGTGATGCCTTGTGTTTATTTGAAATGTGAGGCATTTAAGGTTCTATTCAATGTTATACTTAAATGTGAGGCATTCAAGGTCTTGATTTGGAGATGATGGCAAATGTAGCTCAAGATGAGAATGAAGATTCTTTATTATGGCAAGATTATTTTCGGTGAACCCATTATATGGTACCCGAACTTAATTTTAGCTATTTGCTTCCTATGATTACGACTACTATTAGTTGTACAACTACATCACCTAATGTCTCTACATAATTGCTTCCTTGGTACAACAATGAAGATTAAAATCTGATTATTTGAAGCCTTAATTCAACAATAAAATCTTAAGAATCACCACCACATTTGACTATTATTCTGGCATTGAATCGTGATATGCTTTTGCCATGCTCACCAACACAGACAACATATATTATCAAATCTTTGTGGTACAAGATAACCCGTTTAGGAACCGATTCAGATCGATCCGAACCGACTATGACCCCAACTCGAAATCTACTTGAACCAAAAAACCCTTTATAACCTGTCTAAGAACCAATTTGGATTAACTGAAACTGAACATGATCTGAATCGAAAACAACCCGTTATAACTCGTTTGGAACCAATCCGAATTGACCCGAACCGAACATGATCCAAACCCAAAAAAACCCGCTATAATCCATCTGAAACCTTTTTCGAATTGACTCGAACCGAATATGACCCGACTTGAACCCAGACTGAACCCGACAAAGTAAATAAATGATTTGACCCGACATAAAATATTATCTGATACTTAAGTCAATAAATGATAATTAAGATCAACGAAATTCTCATAGATATTTTTAGTGCTTAATCAATTAATGAGAAGATATCTTCTCTCATTCCATAAATGTTGTATTTATAGATAACGGAAGCCAAGAGGTGAATGAGTTTATCATGAAATGAGTGTCATTGTGTTGGACTTGTCACGACTTGAAGTTATTGGGCTAGGTCTACTAACCCCTCTTTGTGTGCTATAGATAAACTTAATATATGAGATGCTAACCAGTGGACTCTTAGATAAGCTCGAATTTATCAAAGTTCCCCCGTCAATTAGGACTATAAACACCATGTTGTCAGAATTTAATGAGGAATAATTTTCCACTTCAATCTTTAGGTGTAAATTCCAAGACCGAAAGATCTAGGAGACTTATCTCTACAATTGTCCAATGACTCCTTTTTATGCGCTTTGGACAATCATGATGGTATTGATCATGGGCTCTTGTATAAAATCAAATTACTTTCAACCCAAGGTACACTAGCATACTCATACCAAGTTTAGTCCTTGTTCTCTTTGTTTTATTTAAATATATTTGATAAAAATAAATGGAGCTTAGTAAAATAAGATATGTTCAATATAAATAAATTAAGTTCACCAAAATAAAAATAGATTGAACAATAACTAGAAATTTTAGTAAAAGGTGAGGTTAGAACAAAAGTTACAGCAATAATAAGTTGAATTAAATAAAAATAAAATAAATTTAACAAAAAGTACCTCACGTACAAGTGTACAACAGAAATAAAATAAGGAAAAGTGAGTCTTAGAATAAACTTATTTAAATAAAAAACAAAAATTCAAAAAAAAAAAAAAAAAAACGGCTAAGTAGACATCACTTCAGTTCAGTACAGAGATGAGGGCATTCAGATCTTGTAGCCTAAAGAAGGTTCCATCCACAGTCTACACAATCTCTTTCTCTCTCTTTTCACCACAAACCAAAACAGAATAGAAAATCCAAGTAGCCAATGAATTCAGACATGAATTTGTGGGATAGAATACACAAAATTAAACTATCCCACCAAATTTCACAATGAAAAACCATATCTTTGAGTTCCTACTGATCATATCACTAACCTTATCTCTTGCAGCCAATGGTGAGATATTAAGGAATGATGAAATCCTCAGAAGAATCCTTCACCAACCATTGTTCCCAGACAGTTCATCACCTCCACCCGGAGTCGATGACTCATCATCATTATCATCACCTCCGCCTCCACCAGACAATTCCGGGTACGATCCTGACCAGCCTTTCTTCCCGGAGGTGCCATCAGGCTCCACCCCCTCTCAGAACCCGCCTTCTCTGCCTTCAAATGGAGTTAGTCAGATACCAACCGCGACCCAGCCAGCCGCAAAGTCCACGAAGAAAGTGGCAATAGCAATCTCAGTGGTACTAGTAACACTAGGAATGCTATCAGCATTGGCTTTCTACCTGTATAAACACAGGGGGAAGAACCCCGTTGAAACGCGGAAGTTAGTCGGTAATAACAGCAGCAGTGGTGCCAATAATGCAAGAAGATATACAGAAGAACCACGCGTTGCACCTTCAAATCTTCTGTATATAGGCACAGTTGAACCTTCAAATCAGAGATCAATGGCACTCAATGAAGAAAACATAGCTAATGGATCACCTTACCATAAGCTGACCAGTCATGATGCTACAATGAAGAGGTCAGATCGATATAGACCTAGTCCTGAATTGCAACCATTGCCCCCATTGAATAGAGCTCCGCCAAGGGTTGTGCCACAGAGGAGTTCCTCAACGGCTACTTTGTCTTCTTCTGACGAGGAACGAAGCGATACTCTGTTTTATACTCCTTACGGCTCACTTCGTGGCTCTGTTGCTAGCGGTGATGATGGATATTGGGCTCAAGCTACACGTTCATCTAGTAGAACTAATGGTGCATGTTACTTCCCTCAATCTAGGAGGACTTCACCTAAATCAAGGGGTTTGTCTTCATCATCTCCTGATGTTATCAAGCATGCCATCATCCCGTCTATCAAGGCCACACCTCCGCCGCCGCCGCCTCCACCACCCCGGCCACAAGTGGAGGTGGATTTAGATTATAGTAAAGAGTTTGAAACTCAAGGCAAGCAAGAAACAAGGTCAAATTTGCCCAAGAGAGCGAAATTTTCAGCTCCACCACCCCCACCTAATTTAGCACTCCTACGATCAATAAGCAACTGCAGTCCATCTCATCAAAATGCTAAACCGCCACCACCGCCCCCACCTCGACCGCCACCACCGCCCCCACCTCGACCGCCACCACCACCGCCTCCACGAGCCCCAATATTGACACCAAGGAAAGTAAGTAGTAAGGTGGAAAATGGGTCATCAGGGGCTTGTCAATTGCCACTGAAGGCACAATCGGAAACACCCAACCCAACAGATGGCTTAAGAAAAGAGACAATAAAAACAGCTGATGAGCTTGACAATGGATGCAGTTCTTCTGGAAGGCCTATTGGGGATGACTTGGATAACAGAAGACCAAGGTTGAAGCCCCTGCATTGGGATAAAGTAAGGGCAACCTCAGATCGGGCAACAGTGTGGGACCAGCTCAAATCAAGCTCCTTTCAGTAAACCCACCAGCTCTTCTGTATATTGGTTAACCATCCATGTTCAATACATCCATGTGTTTTAAGCATTTTGCCAATACACTGCAGGTTAAACGAGGATATGATGGAAAGTCTATTTGGCTGCAATACAACCACTACGGTTAAGAAAGAAACAACGAGAAAATCAGTTCTTCCTCCTGTTGAGAAAGAGAACCGAGTTTTGGATCCAAAGAAATCCCAGAACATTGCCATATTATTAAGAGCATTGAATGTGACGCGGGATGAGGTCGCTGAGGCTCTCGTGGATGGTATGACTTATCTTTTTTCATAATTAATCTTGAGCTAATTCCTATATGCTTTATTCCCAGTCCTTATATCTTTTGTTATTCTTGCTAGTAGTTCACATGGGATAATCTAGATCACATAGGTATGTGGTATGTCTAGACAATATGATCAGAAAATTCATACACGGATGAAGCTATAGTCCATACAGGGATTTCAAGTTGTTGATGTCTACCGAAGTGGAAGAGACTAATCTTGGTATAAATGATCATTAATAACAGGGCTGTCAATTGAGGTCCTTCTAAGTTCAAACAGTGAGTCATGGCAATAAATTAAAAAAAATTATGTGTTTTCGAGTGAAAATCTCTATCTTCGTTAAAGCATTTGTTTGTTCCACTAGTACACACAGCAAACTGACAATAGTTCCTGCATATAGACCCAATTTCTATTGGTTTGGCACCCCATAAATGCATGCATCAGACATCATATAGACATATACTTCCCTCCACTAGAAAAATATTTTAGATGCATAAAATTGAAATCATGTTTTTATGAGAGTAGATAGCTAATTGAGGTTACAAAAGGATCCTCCAATGACAAACACTATTAATCTATTATGATGAAACCAAAAATTCCGCAGCACTCAGTTCAGTGTGTTAATCCTTAATATACATGAAAATTTGGGTCTTGTAAGCGTTCTATATGACATTATGTTTGCATATTCTGGAGCAGGAAAGTCAGAAGGTCTGGGTGCAGAGCTTTTTGAGACATTGGTCAAGATGGCACCGACCAAGGAAGAAGAAATAAAACTGAAAGACTACAGTGGTGACCTCTCAAAATTAGGCGCTGCTGAAAGATTTCTCAAGGGGATACTCGAGATACCATTTGCCTTCAAGAAAGTTGAAGCTATGCTATACAGAGCTAACTTTGATGCAGAAGTGAAAGACCTAACAAAATCATTTGAAACCCTAGAGGTAAAGTGACAGATATCTTCTTCACCACATCCTTCTCCCTAGTTCGAATGTCTTTTACAAGAGGCTAAGGGAATGACATGTTACAGGTAGCAAGTGAAGAACTGAAAAACAGCAGACTCTTCCTTAAACTCCTTGAAGCTGTCCTTCAAACAGGGAACAGAATGAATGCAGGAACAAATCGTGGAGATGTGAAAGCCTTTAAACTTGACACACTCCTAAAACTAGTAGACATCAAAGGAACGGATGGAAAGACCACATTACTCCACTTTGTCGTTCAAGAAATCATAAAGTCCGAAGGCCTAGGTCCTGATTTCAGTCCTAAGACACTTAATCAATTAAGCTCCGCAAAGAAAGAGGAGGTGTTCAGAAAGCAAGGGATGCGGATTGTGTCAGGATTAGGTAGAGAGCTAGGCAGCATCAAAAGTGCAGCCGGGATGGACTCAGATGTCCTAAGTAGTTATGTGTCAAAGCTAGAAATGGGGCTTGAGAAGGTCAGGCAATTGTTGCAACTACAGAAGCCAGAAATGCAAGGGAGATTCTTCGAGACAATGAAAAAGTTTCTGAAAGAGTCCGAGGAACAAATTGCACGGGTAAAGGCTCATGAAAGGAGAGCATTTGGACATGTCAGAGAAGTAACTCAATATTTCCACGGTGACACTGCAAAAGAAGAAGCGCACCCATTCAGAATATTTCTGATCGTGAGAGACTTCCTATCCATACTAGATAATGTGTGTAAAGAAGTTGTAACAATGGAGAGCAGAAGCGTAATGGGCACGGCTAGGTCTTTCCGAATATCAGCATATGCATCAATGCCAGTCCTCACGAAGTATAATATTCGTGGAAATGACAGTTCTGGAGATGAAAGCATGTCCTCATGAAAATAAGATAGAGAATAACCCCTCCACTCATCATTAAGTTGTACATGAGTGAGAAATTAGTATGGCAATGCTCCAGAAGCCAAGTTAAAACGTACAAGTCGGCCAGGCATCGATTCTTCTGGGGCATTGACATGAAACTATGAAAGAGAGCATCTCCAACATCATCTTCTGATCTTCTCCTGAGAACACCCAGCTATCATAGGGCCAGGCTCTATTATTTGGCCTTTTTGGAGCTCTCACTATAGTCAACTTAGTCTATTCATATACTTTGAAAATAGTTTTTGGCTCGTATTCTCTGCAAAATCTTTTAAAACTTTCAGCTTTCAGGTTTAATATTATTCACTTCATTCTAACTTAATAAATGGTGCAGGAGTTCTTACATACAGTACACAATTATCATAGACTTGCTCTTCCTGAGTTGCTTTTTTTGGAGCAATAACTTTTCCTGAGTTGCTTTAAACGAAGTGCACACCACATGCTTGTGAAAAATTAGGTAAGAAACTAGCAATAAAACATCTGAATAAACGTAGTTTAAGGCTAAAATACATACATATCATTAGATTAACCGATGTAGTGACTGAAATCTGCGGCTTTTTGTCAGTTGCAATTTGAATCCATTGTTTGGCTAATAGGGTAAGAATTGATAACAACTTACGGAGTTAAATTTTTTTTTTTTTTTTTACAAGACGGAATTGATCTTTATCACTTAGGAGTGTAAACGGGCCATGTCAAGCCGAGTACTTCCCTATTTATATTCATGACCATTTACTTAGGTGAGTACAGGCTCAAGCCTAAACTTTATCCGAGATAAAAACAAAAAAAAAAAAAAATCTATTCAAAATCGGCTACTTTAGTATATAGACATTAAATCGGCTACTTAGGTGGACAACTGATTTGTTAATCGAAGCTAGTACTAAACGAATTTTGTACTTCTCAACATCAAGTTTGATAAATACTAAATAAAATACACAATTAAAGTAAAGGTTAATAAAGTCTATTATTTATTTGAAAAGCCGATTTAATTGAAATAAATATAATATGTGGATCATTTCTTTATCATAAACAAATGACCTTATTTATGAACATAAGGAGCTTGTTCATGACTCTTAGGTGAATGAGCATATATATTTTCATAATTAAGCGCATTTATTAAACGAGCATTTGAAATTATTCGAATTCGGCTCATTTATTAAATAATCGAACATAAAATGAACTTTACAAGTTCAAATCCAAGTACTTTAATGAACATCTCAACAAATTTACACCCTAACTGCCACAAATTTCCATCCAAAAAATTCCAAATAAGGGAAAACTAATTATTTCATTGTCTTTTTCGGATAAGCTAAGGCTAATAAATTATAATTTCAAAGCCTAGATGTTAAATATGGTTTGAATAAGTATGTAGTTACGAGTGACTTAGAATCAGAGGCGGACCCAAGATTTTTTGTCTGGTGAGTCACAATCGATAATTTTCTTAAGCATTTCTATATTATTGTATAGCTCATATTTTCAGGTAATAGCTCATAATTTCTTCATGAAATTATCCAAATATATTCTAATAATTTACAGGTAATAGCTCATAATTTTTTTTATTTTTTTTTTTAAAAAAACTTCAAATTTTTTTTGGGCCCTAGTGAGTCATGTGACTCACCAGGCATAAGGCTAGGTCCACCTCTGCTTAGAATTAAGGTCTTGAATAAATTCACTATAGATTTTCACTTTGGCTTCCTATTAATTTTGAGCTTATTTTAGGATCTACTTTGCTTCGGTTTCAAAATTAATTGATAGATTCCTATTTGTTGTTAAACCTAGCTAATAACTTTGCGATCCATTCTTCTCAAGATCAATAAAATCCTACCTTTCTTGGATTATAGCAATAAGACATCTCCAATAAATAAGGGCAAATGGCCTAAAAATGGTCATAGAGGGTGCAACTGTAATGGACTAGCTATTACATGGACTCGAAATCAACCTAATATGATGATCATGCATCATACACAACACTCATTACGTGAAGGAATTTACTCCGGTGAATAAGTGGACAATTTTATTTTGCTAACTTGGACATTTTCATGAAGGGTTTGAAGGGTAAAAAGTTTAAATTAGTTGAGTCGTAGATATTACTTTTGGTTTCATCAACTAGTATTTATGAAAATGCACACTTCGTATTTCTGTTGCATTGTAAGTCGGGTAGTTAATAGTTATTGTCTTGTGTCATCGTGGGATAATAAAATTCTTATATTTAATCCAAGTATTTTGTGTAAAATGTTGAGAAAGAATATGAGGATGTTATAAGAGAGGCTACACCATTTATCTTATATTATTATAAAGTAGAACTAGCATGTGTCCGTGCAATAATACAGTATTATGGTGTGTTTAGTGTAACATAATTCAGATTTATTTTTAATTATTGACTTTAATTTAGACGCCAACAGTAAATGAATATATATGATACACATTTGCATAAAACCACCTATATCTTATTTTAAAATGAAATATTATGTGAATATATAGATTTTCATTTTCGGGTCATGTAACCGTGTAGGGTTAGCAATTTAGCATTAATGATTTTAGTTATACGCTTGAAATTGCGGTAATTATTTAGTAAATACTAATTTAAATTAAGGTTGCATACACTTCTCCCTCTTTGATTCGATTAATATATACCCCATAAAATCATCAATTATCGAATCAATACCTGATCAAACACGTACCCCTTAAAACTCATCTTAAATCCTATACTCTCTTTTAATATTACTCTATAATTTAGGAAACAGATTTGTTTATGCTCAAATAAGTGACAAAAATAATTAGAAAGAACCCACAATTTTATAAAATTAGAATAACATACTTTAATTTAAAATCCCTCCCTAGCTTTAATACTTGGGTGAGTTGGCACACTGCTCAACTTGTAGATAAGTACCTAGCTTTCTGGTAGCAGTCTACTTCCCGTAAGGAGGACCTTAAGTACCACTCAATTTGGTTAAAGAAAGCAATATTGTCAATATTCCTTAATGCTCCATATTGATGTGTTAAAACCATAGCAGTTTGCTTTTAAGCTACTAATTTTATCAAATCGCCCCTTCAATTACTTGGTACGCCCTATACACCGTCAACAATATTCATAGGGCTCCTAATACACTACTACTCTCCTATTTTAATTATCAATACTAAAGCCACAAAGAGACTGACATCCTTGATAAAGTTGCTCTTCCCATGCACTTGCAGTAATAATTATCCCAAGCACGCTTATTATTACTCAGACCCATCACATTTTCCTATCTTTTGTATCACACACGCACACCCCCTATTCACTCTAAGCATACATCTACTCCTTATGTCTGTTATCATACTCCTTTAGAAAGCAACCATTCCCTCTCTCTCTTCTCAAAATTTGAAAGAAAAATCTCAAGTATTTCATACCCAATTATATTATTTACAATAGATATAACTCCTCCTAATCTCTTAATCCTACAATTAGAGTGAGATAAAAAATTTAATTCTTTTGTTTTATATTTTTAGCCCTTTTCGCTCTAGCCCTTCGCTCTAGCCTAACATGAGATTCGTTCTTAATTTACTGCACTCTAATGAAGCAATATTCCAAGGAAAGCGGGAAAGTGATAAGCTTGCCAAATTTCTACTATGAATATGATGTGAGATTGGTTTATCCATATTCACTCCTTGTGAAATCTTGAGTTTGTAGTGCCATTTGCCTGAACTTCTTGAGATCTTTACTATATGCACGAGTATCATAGTCTGAGCCCTCTAATGAGCTAAGCATTGAGTTTTGCCCTGGCTTTCCACCTTCATTGTTAAGATCTTCCAATGAAACATCTCCTTCTAGTGCTCGAACAATCTCCAATTCATAGACAATAACAAAATGCTTACTTAATCCTTTCCCTTAATCACTAGGCGGTTTCAATACTCCGAAAGTTATTTCCTGCTCAAAATTTCATACTAAACTTATAAGGCTTTTATAATTTATATCTAATATAAATTATATTAGGATATTGAAATCTCATATATAGGTATTGCTATATCAAATATAAAATAACAAAAGATATAAAAATATAAAAAAAAAACTCATATCAGATATAGACATTATGATTTACTTCACTCTAACGAAGCAATATTTTGAGGAAAGCAGGAAAGGGATAATCTTGCCAAATTTCTACTATAAATATGATATGAGATTGGTTTATCCATCTTTATAAATATACCCCAAGAAACTTTCTCCAAGATACAACATTTACAAAAGAACGGTCAAATTTACCTAAAGTCATATCCATCTTTTTCTCTGTGAGAGCAATAGTATCGGTAATGTGCTGGGTACGTACCGTGTAGCAGAACTTCCCAGTACATGCATCTTTTACAATTATATAATATAAGATGTCTGCCACGTAGAAATCTTTTTCTTTCCCATATTTTCATTTTCCAAACTTAACTCTACAAACTTACTTTTCTCAATGTACTCCTCTATTTCTCCTACATTTCCAACTTCTTTGGTCTCATCTCCTTAAGATAATTTTTGGTGTTTGTTAAATCAAATTGGCATGAGTTTTTCTGAAGATCAAGGCTTTTGATTGAATTTATTTTTGTGAATTGAAGTGGCTACTCTAAACAAGAGTGTTTCACGGTTCTATCTCTTTCTCCTTATTCCATAATCTGTTCGATTGAATTGAATTAGTGAATTTTTATGTATATATGTGTGGTAGGTGAAAAATGATTTTGGAATTCTGGTGTAATTTATGAAACTATGATAGATTGAATTGATATCATCATGGATGCATAGTTTCGATCTCGATTTGTAATTAATTTTAGAAAATAGTTGGTTAGTCAATCATCCATTAAGTGATCTAATCTATTTTGATATCATTGTCAAGTATCCGATTTTCTTCTAAGAATTCTAATCTCTAGTATTTCTTTTAAAAACTATAAATTTCTTGTTGTTAGTGAGGTATTTTTAATATTTTTATGTATTTGTGTGGTTTGTTTGGTTTGATAAATTAGGGTTTTTTTTGTTAGCACAATTATTATATATGAAATTTGCTAACCTTCTTTTCTAATTCAACAAAGTGCTTTTTAATCAATTAAGGGAATTCCACAGACGATATGAATTTTATACAACCTTTTTCACTTAAAAATTTTTATACAATGAAGAAAACTAAAAAATGAACTATCAATAAAGGAGAAGATTAGTATGAGTACCTGTTGTGTTAATGAGAATAGTTCGATTTGAATGAATTTGTGGTTGAATCTTCCGTATTCAAACACGCTAGCGAGAGTAAGATGAAGTCTGATTTCTCTTGGTTTGTTGGTTATATAGTTGAAGAATTAGGTACTGTCGGTTTAATGAATGTTTATAATTTTCCAGTAATGCATATTTATCATTCCATTTTTTTGCATTTTATCTTTCCAAATTTTTATTATTGGTAAATGTGGGTGAGATAATGTTTAAATTTTTTAATTTTTGGGTTATAAAGCGAAGCAAATTATTTTTATGATTTCTTCCATCCATACCTAAATGAAGTAGTTACCCAAAGCAACTCGTATGTATTAATTTTTTTCTTTTTCACCCTAAGCAACGAAAATGCTTCATTTGCAATTTGGAGGTCTCACGTTAAATCATGCTCGTAAATAATAATACTACGTATAAGATTCTTTTGAATCTTGTACACTAGACATTCTCTCCTTGATGTTTAGAGAATTTCTTTAAAAAAAATTTACTCGTGGTTTATTTCATTGAAATCTGCTAAAAAACTAAAAAAGAATGTTATATGAGTGATGGTGAGTCAAAAATGGTTTGTGCTGTAAGTTGTAACTGTCGTGATATTGAGTTGGCTGGGTAACTGTGGGTTAGATGGTTTCGGGCATCAAGTCAGGTCTACTGCTGACAACTCCAGGGTCCAGCACAAATAAAACTTCCCAAGATGAAATCATGGAGTTTCCAGTCCCAGCCACAACCCCACGACCACGAGTGAGCCGAAAGCGCAAGGCCTAAAAGCGTTACTTTACTTGGACTTGGGGTCTGGGCTGGGCTGGGCCACTACTATGGGCATTACTGAAGAATGTGGTTTAGAATATTCTGAAGGTTCAAAGCAGAGAATGCGACTTTTGGGAGTTGGAATCTGATAATGGGGCTGATCGTCAACGGAATATGTTGTTGTAATGAGGTCAAGTCAAATGTGGGTGGGCGGGACTCTTACTCTCTTGGTGCTGGAGTTTGTACTATTCATAAGCTAGTCCTCTGTAAAAAAAAAAAAAACGTTCTGGTATGGTTGCATGTCTTCATTTTCTCTTCTCTTGATCACTATTCCGTAATTCCATTGTATTGGACTTGTGGTTTACTAGAGGGGCATTACCATTAAATTCGAGGGGAAATGTTAATCCCATAGCCATTATATTTAGAATTCATCTTGCTGTGTATCTGTATATTCTTTGCTACTTGATATTAATGACTTGGTGTCGTGGAGAGCTGGATGATATATGGGGACTCCAGCATTCTATTACTATTGCATTTTTTTTTAGTGGAAAATGGTTTCATGAATCTAAAAACAAAACCTACATCTCGAACTACCATTTTGCCGAGTTGTTGCCACAAATGAGACACGACTTACGAATATTTGTGATGAAGAATAAGAGATCTCAGTCATTTTATATGCTTATATATTACTCCGTATATTTCATCTGAATTTAGTGCAACATATGTATTTTCTGTTATATATTTATAAATTAATTATTTTTTTATATAAAAATATTAAAATTAATTAATATACTGAGCATAAATTAAGAATTATTATCATTTACATATCTTACGAAAGAGGGTAGATCAAATGAGAAGAATGAAAATGGATCTTATCCGATCCGTTCATCTTTTAGATTTAATGTGTAATATTTCACATAAACATGACACCTCTTTTGTAATATATAGTGACCAAGTTATTTTTTCACACATAATAACCCTTTTTCGTTGTTATAATGATTTTTTTACATTAAATATCATGTTTGATTCTTATTATTTGAAGCGTTAATATCTTTTTTTTATATATCTTTATCATTTTAAGCATCTATTAATTAGATTCCTATCCTATACTCGAGAAGAGTACTTAAAATAAAATGAGAAGAAATAATATTTACCTCTCAAATGATAAGATCTAATCTAGGAAATTTCAAGTAAAGAGATAGTCATATAATAATGAAAAGTGTCACTGCATGTGACAAAATAATAGGTTTAGTGTCATACATTGAATTTAAAAGATGAAGGGGGCAAAAATCCTTTTCATCTGTTAAGCCCAATATTAGATTAGTATTGTAATTAGCTTTGGGCCTTGGTTTAAGCCCTAATACTCTTAGGTTGTATATATTTCAATGCTCATATCAATACAAAGGCAAGAAAACACAACTCCTAATATGGTATCAAGAGCCTACAAACCCTAACTCTATTTATTTCGTAAAGAATATTCTAATTACTATAGTGAAATAGAGCAATAAATAAAATTAGGTTAATATAAGTGATAAAGGTAGAGACAAAATTATAATTGAATAGTTAACTTTATAGTAGAATAAAATGGTGATAAAATAATAATAATAATAATAATAATAATAATAATAATAATAATAATAATAATAATAATAATAATAATAATAATAATAATAATAATAATAATAATAATAATAATTGATTTGAGTATAGAAAAAATGAAAGGAAAAGAAAAAGATGGAGAAAGGAAAGGAGTGGAGTAGAAATGTAGAATAGTGAAAGGTAAGGTCCGCATTTGTTGTGAAAGTGGAAGTCCCAACTCCCAAAGGACCCAAACCAAGAGAGCCGAAGAGAAACAAAATTGGTAAAGTGTGGTTACGGAGTAAGGTTTTGGCAGTTGGGAACTACAGTAGAGTAGGGCAGTCAATATTGATGGTTGAAAATTCCATTATTTTGGCGCCAAATTAAGCAAAATAATTATAACAAGAACTGGGACCACCTTGAGATCACGCTCCTCCATGCTTAATGCCTAAATCAACTCATCTGTGCTCACCTCTCCTCTTCATTTCTTTCCCCTTCACTTTTACCTATTTTGGAATACTAACTTACTACTTTAGATCATGCGATTTACTGTTTCAGAATTAAGTATTACTACTTTTTTATAATTTTTTAAGAAGAATATTTTTATTTTTTTTTATAATACTTCTAATGTATGTTTTTATTTATTTATGCCATTACATTATAATACTTTATATCTCTTTAAGTTAAATAGAAAATAGTATTTGTATAAATATAAAAGCTTCATTTAAATAAAATGGTGATTATGGATAAAAGAGTTGGTCTCTAATAAGATAATCTTATAAAACATATTGCATCTATAATTATTACTACTATTATTAATATTATTCAATTTTTTAATCAAGTTATATTGATTTTCAATATTTTTTGACCATGTTTAATTCACTAGATTTTTACTAGCTGGAATTGCTAACGATTATAATTGATTTTTACCAACTAAAACTATTTTCTAGTTTCTACTAATTCATATTATTTTTTAAGGTAAAATGATTAGGGCCTTAAAAAGGGTGTGAGTTTAGATCATATAAAAGTAGGTAACCCCAAGGATATATTTCGCTCGTAAAAATTTCAAATGACCAAAAAAATCCCTTCAAATATAGGTAGAAATTTACCATTATTTAGGGGATGTAATCGTTTTATCAAGTAGATGAAAACATTTGCGTAGCAGCCTAATCCTATGTATCATGCTACCAAAGTATACACTACTATACGTATCACTTGAATCTCCTTCTCTCATTGCTTGTGACCACTGCACTCTATTTATGATTGATACTTGAAGAATATGAGAGGTTGTCAATATCCCATATATTTTAGAATCAATAGCTTGACCATAATTCCAAAAGTCAAAACCTATAGCATTTGGGTTCTTATTAGATTTTTTTTCAGTGTGCATAGATTGACTTTTCGAATATGTTTTACGCATTCATTGTTAATGGTACAAATGGTGTGAAATGCTTATCATAAAATGTACAACATCAAATACGAAGGGAACAACGTATCAGAAGGAACTAAATGAGTGATACTTTGAATAGTAGGAGAAAAAAGTTTGTTTAAGGTGATACAATTCAATTAGTATACATGAAAAAAAGGGGTTGAATTATTATCCCCACCACCAACTTCTATTTATTAAAATATTTTACCTGAATATGGTAATTTGTCGAGTTTGGGATCTTTTATTAGTAAATTAGAAAATTATTTCTTAGACTCATATTGACTTTTTTGACCACTTTCATATTAGTGTTTTTTCATTAGTTACGAGATTAGTAGATGGAAACCAATTCGACTGATTTTTTTTTTTTATGTTGATTTATTAGTGATAAATGATAATATATAAACTCTAACATCAGATGGATATGGATATGGATATGAATATTTCTTAAAAAAAAAAAATGAATGGAGATGGATATTGTTAACAATTATATGCTTCATCGATTCTGCTGAAAAACAATACAGGCACGGAGCACCATGTTATTCTAATTGTGATTAATAATGAAAGTAGAATACTTAGAATTTGCACATGTTATCTTCGTGAGTTCGTAGACTCGTAGTCAATCATACTCACAAAATTGCATTTATTGGTCAGATAAAGTTTTTGATAGCTTGTATGGCTAAATAATCCAAATAATTGTTACCGAGTAGTCATTCACTCTCAAAATCTGAATTAGTCAACCACTAATCATTTGTGTTCTTTTCTAAAATAGGCAACGGAAAATAATAAGCAAGCCTAAACCTAATTTTTAAGCACACATTAATAAGCGTGACGGTGTTTGGTGTCACACACAAATACTCAATAATGCATCAATGCATGCACTAAAAATAGAGCACCACCCCACCCCACCCCACCCCAACTTTACTAATGTATACTGTTTGGTGCACCGTATCATGTACATGTACATGTTTTGCATAAACTAACACAAATTAGTTTTGATCAAACTCAATTTATTGAAACAGTTGACTTTAAGCATTAATTTAGTACGTACTTATCACTAATAGCAGATACCAAGTACAGTAATATAATGTGAAAGGTGAATTAAGGGATTAGAAATGGGAGAAGAGATGAAACTAAACTACTGAACTGAGCTAATAGTGAGATGCAACAGTTTATTTCAGTTCATATATAACCGCTGAAGAAAAAAGAGGAGAAAAATAAAAATAAAAATAAACAGTCTCTATATCACATCCGCTAATTTTGGCGGCACCAAAACCGCTCTGAACACCTCCCCCACACCTTTAGACACTCTTTTAGCGCCAGAATCATCTCAGTGTCTCTCTCTTTCTCTCTAGATTGCCTGAATCCCCTGTCTTTCCTTAATTTAGCACTCCGATTTCTCATCTTTAATCCTTCAATTCCTACTACATGTACTCCAAAATCTCAGAAAATTAAACCAAATATCACACAAGATGAAGGGTTCAAGCTCTCACTCACTTTCATCATCTGCTGTTTCTAATCTACTTTGTAGAGAAGATAAATCTTGCTTAAAAGAAGATGATACCCAATTCTTGAATTCTCAAGTGGTTCCATACTATCAAGATTTGGTTTGTGAGGATGATTTTCTTCAAATGTTGGTCCTTAAAGAGAGAAATTCATCTTTTAATTCACTTGGGTCTTCTTCCAATCACCCTTCTTGGTTGAAACATTCAAGATTTCTTGCTATCAATTGGATTCTCAATGTACGTCAATTCCCCCCTTTTTATTTGCTGATTAACTACCTAATCTACTGAATTATATTGTTTCTGTTAATTAATTTTACATTTTTATGTTTAATGTAGGCTAAAGATTCTTTTGGATTTCAAAATCAAACTGCTTACTTATCAGTTATATACTTGGACCGTTTCTTATCAAGAAGAAACGTCTATGTGAGTTCAGTATTCTTCTTCTTCTTCTTATTTTTTTTTAATATGGTTGTTAAATATTAAATCTAGATTTGATTAATTTGATGGTTAATGTTTGATTAATGGTAGGAGCATCAACCTTGGGCTGTCTTATTACTAGGAGTAGCATGCTTATCATTGGCTGCTAAAATGGACGAAAGTAAAGTGCCAGCATTATCAGAATATCAAGTGCCAGACTTTGTGATTAATCCTAATGTGATCCAAGATATGGAGCTTCTTGTTTTGAATACTTTGGAATGGAACATGGGTTTGATCACTCCCTTTGTTTATATCAAGTACTTAGCTTATAAGTTGTGTGATCAACAAGCTAAACAACCTGATGATTTGATCTCAAGAGGGACAGAATTGGTCATGGCCTCGATTAAAGGTTTTGTTGATTGTAATGTGACTTCAATTTCATTTCTTCGTGCCTAACTTTAAGGCGTGTCGTTTGATAGTAGACTATTTGATGCAGAGAGTAAATCAGTAGATGATTATCGGTCATTTGTGGTTGCTGCGGCAGCTGTACTGGCAGCTTCTGATTGGCAACTAACCCAAGAAGCTTTCAATCTTAAAATTAGTACTCTTGCAGTGTGGGAATCTTCAGACAATGTAAGATATTCACTCTGCTAATTTCTGATTATTCAATGGTTTCCTGTTGCTTATCTTTATTATAACTTACATAGTTGGACTCGGGTACTCATATTGGACATGGACATGTGTAAATGTCCAATCGATGGACTCAAGCCACTAGCCTGCTTGGCTGTTGTTTCGGAAAATTTTAGTACCCATGAGGTGTGGGAATGTTGAGAATTCAACATGGGTACTTGAGGAGACGTGAAGAGAACATACATAGATTAGTACTACATATATCTGATGCTTGTTTGCATGATTGTAATGCTGTAGAGGCAGAAGGATCAAGAGGAGGAGCAATTGGTTTCTTGCTATGGCTTGATGCAGAGACTCTGTGCCAAGGATAATCCTAGTACACCTAACATGACTGAAGTTGATCGAAGTGCTACTCTGAGTAAATCAGGCACAAAGAGGAAGCTAACATTCAAAGACAGTGACCAAAATCCCGACTCACCAGACGATAAAGGTCGTAGATAATTGGGGTTATAGTTGATTAAGCATTGTTTAGGAAGGATTAGTGAAGAGAGCCAGAGAATTTTAGTTGAGAACTGGTACTTGCATTTGTTTTTGTGTTTGTTTTCCATTCTTTAAAAAACAGGAGTGGAAGTTTTGATTGTGGGGTAAGAAATTCCTGTACCCAACAAAAGGGTCTGGCAGGGACAACCAAGCATTTGGACCAGAAAGGATGGAAGTAAATAAATAAGAGATAGAGAGGGATATTTTCAAAACATCCAGGTATAAGAGGTTGACTGAAAGGCCAAATGTCATTAAGGATTAGCAGAAGTGAATAAAATAGGAGGGCCAAATATTTGTTCTTTAGGTCATTCATAGGATACTGTTTCATTTTTATGCCTGCTTTTTCTTTTAACCATTTTTCTTATTTGTTGTAGTAGTAGTAGTAGTATTGTTTGCTTAACCTTGATGAGACTTTGTTGATCAGATAAATGTATGCTACTAAGTAGCTCGTATTGTTGTTCGAGCCTTAGCATACTGCATACATACTCTTTTTAAACTATGTATAAATTACTTTCCATTGGAACTGTTCTCCTTCGTTGCTCTACGGTTTCCACTAAATTGTTACCTTCCTCTGTTCTTTAGGTGCAAATAGGTTTATGAAACTGACTCATTCCTCAAGGCATACTCCATATGATGTTTTTTCGGCCCTATTTTGGCACAAACTGAAAATTGATCAAGTCAAAAATTGACTTGACTTGTATTGATTATTACACATGAGCTTATAATCAGTAGCCTAATAAAGGAGTTTGTCTAAAATATATGAAAAAGGATTTTACCCTAATACCTTTAAGTTATGGTATGTCCAATATGATGGTACATATAAGTCTATCACTTCTTTTAAGTATCACATTTACGGACATGAGACGAGGTACATTATTCACTAACTACAAAAATACACATTGATTTAGGATTACATCAATCTTAAATAGCATTTATTAACTTAAGCATTGAAGTAGGTTTTTCAAACACAACCTCCGAGATCAATTGTTCTCTTCGTGCAGGGTTTCATCTATCAAAGAGCAAGGAAGCTCTTTCACCAAGCTAAATCTAGCATCCTTCATTCATCTTATGCTCTTTCACCAAGGTAATATTGGTTACAAAGTCTGCCACAAGGATCTTTGTACAACTTTATTGAGTTAGTTGAGTAGTTCAAAAGTCACTTCGTTAGTAGGAAACGCGGAACAAAGTCGACAGTGAAGCTAATATCAATCACGCGAGAGGATAACAAGAGCTTGGATTATACACCAGCAGATTCAACAAGGAGGTAGTTTTTGTATCAAACCTTGGAACAGGGTATAGCCCGTCATACCTTGAGAAGCACCCTACAGCCAAACACATTCAGGAATGTCTAGGCTAGAACTCCATGCATCATTTGGGAGGGGCTATGTGTTTAGCAGAAGTTCATTGCCAATGAAGACTTTAACAGGGTAACAACCCCATCTTTGAAGCATTTTGACAAACCCAAGGCAGACTCCAATTAGGAGGAAAGGTATAATAACAAACCCAAGGGAGAAACTTCCTAATGGAGAAGAATCAAGCTGTGGAAATTGAGGTGAAAAAGTTGCTAGAATTAGGGGCTATTGAGCCCTATAGGTATCTTGAGTGGCTTGCAAATGTGATCATGGTCAAGAAGACAAATGACAATTAGCGGATGTGTGTTGATTTGATATATCTCAAGAAGGCGTGTCCTAAAGAATGTTATACTTTGCCAAGAATTGGTAAGGTAGTAGACTGAACTAGTGGGCATGAAATTCCGGGCTTCATGGATGCTTTCTCAAGCTATCATTAGATCTTTACGCACCTAGCAGACAAGAATAAAACTACTTTTTATTATAATTTATGGCATATTCAATTATGTCATGACGCCCTTTGGTCTAAAGAATGCTATGTCAACTATCAAAGGCTTATGAAACACATCTTTGCTGGCTAGAAGGGAAGAAACATAGAAGCCTACGTGGGTTGTTTCATTTAACTTAATCCAATGATGTTTGTCTTTGTGTCAAGTCATAGGTTTTATGGTAAGTAAAAGAGGGAATAGATGCCGATCGTGACAAAGTTAAAGCTGTTGGATCTTCCAAAGCCCAGATCCATCGGGGATATTATGTATAGAGGTTTATCCTTAAATCAGGCGAAAGCCGGCCATGCCATTCTTCAAGGTGCTAAAAGGCATAGCAAAGAGGTTGCCTTCAGTAGAGGGGAGGGGCAAAAGGAAGAACTTTAGAAGCCAATAGAGCATTTGGTCCCTCGCCATATCCGGTGAAGTTCTATACCTTTATTTTGCAGACAGTCCCTTTGTGACCCAACTACCTATATATTTTGTCAACCATAAATTGAAATATGCATAAACACAATATTTAAGGGTTGAGAAGATAGATTATGCCATCATTGTTGCTGCCAAGAGGTTTTGTGGTTAAAACGGACATACTTTTAGAGAAAATCACTTATAAAGCTAAACAAGTCAGGAAGGTTGCCAACTTCCATTGAACTCACAGGGTTTGAGAACTTTTATTTTGATTTTGTTTTTATGTATTTATTTAATTACTCTTTTGCAAATACATGATTTTTTTTTATTAATAAATAAATTTTATTATTTAAAAAAATAAATAAAAGGACAACGTAATAACTATATTTGTTGGTCTTGAACATAGTTGATGGTATCATTAGGCGTATGTGTCAAGGTAGATAATAATATGAGCTGGTTCCTACTTCCTGGTAGTGATGCCCTGCCCCCCCCTCTTTTTTTTTGTTGGATGTGCTTCTTAATTCATATTCAGCTTCATGTGCCTTTCGAAAAAGATTGGGAAATATGAAAGTTAAATAATACTAGTAAGCGTTTCTTTTGGCTCCATTTGATATTTAAATGTTACGTTTGGGACCAGCCTTAGGAGATAATCGTAAAAGGTAAAAGTGACTTCAATTTGTCACATATTCCTTACCCGTATACAAGGGACCCTTGGAAATTACAACTATCATAAGAAGACAAAAGTGGTTAAATAAACGTTAACTATATATAATAATATACATGATTTAGTATGGATGACAACTAGCTTAATTAGTTGAAGTCTTATGGAGTGATATCCAAAATCTATGATCAAATCTCGTCTATTTCAATTATTATCTTGTTACTTGTGGCTCTTTTTACATTAAAAAAATATATATAGATGATTAGTCATGTCCTATTAGGAAATAGACTTACTACTTGATTGACCTTTAAAACTGCATATATATATATATATTTTAAATTATGGATAAATTTATCACATAAAATTGTACTTTTACCCTACATATTTTGTTTTAGTATTTGCTTTGAAAATACTAATGTACTCAATCCTATATTAACCATGATGCCGGCAATAGTTAACAATGGTTCAACGAAACCTTTTACTCCAGGTTTGTACGGAGTATATAATGAATCTTGTCTTTCGTCTGAGGAATGTTATCCTACTAACTAGTATCAGTGTATCACCATTCTTTATTAATCAATGAATTGAATCTCAGGTTTCTTCCCTCCAAAAGACAAAAAGAAGTTGTGCCAAGTACTTCGTTTTTGTATTGCACTAAAGTCATCCATGATTGATTATGGACTACTAATTGACAGGAACAATTCACATAATGTAATTGCATCTTACAGGACCTTCTTAGCTTATACGAAGACAAATTTGGAAATCGCTCGATATAATGCTCCAGCCAGATTAATCAAAGAGGTTACCACTAGACTTGTGCATTGGGTCGGGTCAGGGTCGGAATGAGTTATAAGCAAAACGGGCCGGGTCAAAGAAGATTCAAAATGGGTCGGACCAGACCGTCCAAAGATAGTATTTCTTTTATTAATAAAGGGTGATAGTTTACATGTATCACCTCCAATCTTTGGTACTGGATCATCGGCAAGTAAGTGAAAATAATTTATTACCTAATAGTATTTAAAAGTCTTGGAAATTATAGGCCTATTATTGACCCGATTTGACCCATTAAAGACTCAATTAAACATGACCCTATAAGAGACCGATCCATTAGGCTCATTATTGATTAGAGTCTTTTACAAACGGGCCGATCAAAGGCCTTTAAAGGGGCCCTATCCATTTGAACATGACTAGTTACCACTATTGATCTAATAGTGATCGATTAACAATATATCTCATAGTTTACCCCGTATTATTCTAACAAAACTTTTTTTACTAAAGAAAAATGCTAGAAGTGCTACTCTTGTGAATTAGTTTTCAAGAAAATGTTGTGACTAGTTTTCATGAAAACGATTGAGTGTGAAACATAGGAAGTAAAAGTCATCCATCTACGAGAAGCAGATTGTGATTCAAATCATTGAGAGTGAATCTTGATAAAATCTAATGGACTACATGAGGTTATAGTACTGTGTAGAAATAGACCTAATTTAAGGCCATTATGAATCAAGCACCAAAGAGAGCGGTGAAAAAGACTGAATTTCATGGGGAATAACAGTCAGAAGTAGTCATTTGCACATTTATAACTTAGCCAAAAAAAGGGTATGAAATTTAACCCAAGTCTCTATCACTGCCTCAACATGCAAAATTTTCCCCCCCTTTTCCCTAAGCCCTGCAATGAGCCCATAACAGCGTGGGCATGCCCCTGGAATTGAGTGCTCATTTGTGCCATCAGCAAGGCTTTTATGTTTCACTGAAATGGCATGTCCCACTTCACCATTCTTTCACTGTGGCAGTCAATCGACCTTGCTTAGTTACAGTTACAGAGCATATGCTTAATGCATGTGCACAACTACAAATGCGAATACAGTTGATCATGATTGAAGTTTGGTGTTAGATTACTTGTTCATTCATTTCTTACCAGAGTTACACCATGAATCCACGATGACATATTGAGTTGAGACCAAGGGATCAAGACCCTAAGGCTTCTCTCATACAGAGTATTTCAACTTATTAAAATTTTTCGAGCTTAGATGAACTCATTTAACCCTTCCCAGAAAAAAATGAAGTCATCTAAACATATCTCAAACTCTGAGCACTTTCGTCCCTCATACAAAGTACCTATGTAAACTTTCTTGCTACAATGGGATCTAGTTAACGGCTTGTAGCAATTATTTGTCTCAAGTTGTAATTTCTCGTGTTTCTAGAAGAAAATTTCTTCTTGTGGACAAACTCTAAGTCAATTACTAACGTTATTAAACGAAACATTGTCTTATTTTGTTGTTTACATTTTTTAAACATAAAATCAAAAGTCATGGACCAAAAATAATGGAAATAATGTTCAAGGGTTACATGTGAAACTAGGTAACACCTTTTCTATGAGGAAAAAAAAAACAAAACTATGTAATGTTAGTACAAGATTCTTCTCTCCTTTGAGAAACCGCAAATGTTAAGGTAGATGTAGACCTGTATATTGGGTCAGGTTAGAGCCAGGATGAGTTACAAGCAAAACAGGTTGGGTAAAAGAAGATTCAAGACGGGTCGGGTCACATCGGGCCGAATAAGATACATACCGGGACGGGTCGTACAAAGAGAGTATAGTTTTTATCTATAGAGGGAGATAGTTTACATGTATCACCTTCAATCTTTGATAGTGGATCATCGACAAGTAAGTGAAAATAATTCATTACCTGATAGTGTTTAAAAGTTTTGGAAACTATTGATCAATTATTGACCCGACTTGACCCATTAAAGACCTAATAAAACATGATCCTTTAAGAGATCGACCCATTAGGTCCTTTATTGATTATGCCTTTATACAAACGGGTCAGTCAAAGGCCCTTAACGGGGCCCCTCCCATTTGAACAGGTCTAGGTAGATGGCGTGTGAAATTATGTGAATTATGTTCATACTATGAATTTTTAAGCCAATTCTTTTTTAACAAAGAAAGGTAACTATGAGACACATACGTAGAAAAAAATGCTAATTATAATAGACTTCCAATCCCTTGTTTCCTCTAATTTTGTATAATTACTAGAATCAAATTGTTGAGGCATTTTGTCAAATAGCTTGCCGTAGTCAAAGACAAAGGGCCTAGGCAAAACCATATCTAGTGATGATGTTATGCCAGATGAACTTTTCCATACTTGTCTTATTAATGTTATAAAGAGCCTCTACTTAAATCTACGTGGTGAAGTAATCCACACCTACTATCTGTTTTGATATGTGGCTTAAGTGAGCAGTTCCAGAATATCCAATTCCCATTGGGTAAAAGTAATGGAGTTGAAGATTGAGCTTTTGGCATTTCTTACACTTGCGTACGAGAGAATTTGCATCTGCTTTCAAGGTGGCCACTAGAAACCTACTCTGCGTGCCTTGTGGGATAGCTCCATGCCTCTCATATTAAGGCCATTAGACGCTAACATAGTATGTTTAATAAATGTGATTAGGTTTACAACGACCACTTACTTTCAATAAAGTCACTGAAAACGTAGTACCTAAGCATTGAAATTGGGAGCGGTTTACTTGAAATCAAATAGTCATTTGAGTGGCTTCATAAAGAAGAAACAAAAAACTTTCGAACCATCGTATGTAAAGAGGATAACCGAGCAAGCCCGATAAAAAAGTTTTTTTTTTTTTTTTTTTTTTTGACATGATCCGAAACGTTAGGCCCAACCTTCGTCAAGTTTCAAGACCCAAACATTCACGTAAAGTACATACACACCGTCCATATTCTCCCTCATAAGGTCATTACCCAAGCCCATATATTCTCTCTCCTCCGCCGTTGAATTACCAGATCTCGTTCGCCGATTATCGTCTCCGATCGCCGACTTCAGGTTTTCGATCAACGTTAATATATTTGGTTTTGAATTATCATATAGTTTGTATACTCTTTTTAACGTTCATTGAATCATAGTTTTCATTTTTGGAGGGTAGTTACAATATTCGACGTGATTGATTTTTTTAGGTTTTTGATCACTTTATCTTTGGTTTGAATTGATAGATTATTTAAGTTTATTGTATTTAATTAGTTTTGAGTTATTGAGTGGTTTATATCAGCTTTATGAAACTCTGATCAAATTCATCCGTACTTTTTACAACTTTTATCTGACTTTTTGATGCATGATATTTAATATCTACGTATGCTTGTATCATTATTCAGTTCATTCATCAATCAAAACGCAATATTTGTTTGATACCCAAAGTAGGAGCAATGGTTGGAGTGACGATATTATACTTGCGTCCCTAACGAAGGATTTAATAGTAGAATTAGCAATAATTGATGAATCGATTGCGTAGTTCTATATTGTATTGTTTTCATTTGGTAACTTTTTTTTTTTGCCAAAATTGATCAGAGCAATTTGTGTTACTATCGCGATGAGAATTAAAATGATAAAAATGTTAGGTGGAATTATATTTTTGTTGTGGTTGGTGAACTAAAAAGCTTATATCTTTGATGGAAGAGAAGTTGATTTAAAGGGTGGTGAGAAATTGAATTTTTAAGGTTTGGAGCATAATCAGCTGATATAGAATTGTAGTTGGTGAAGATTTTAAAAGCTGAGATATGGAGTGAGGGTAATCAGGACGTTGTTTGAATGGAATTTGTTCAAAAATTTGGGTTTACCATTTGATTCAGCTTAGTATTCGGTGTTGGTTAAGGTTCAATGTTGAAGGAGGATTTGGTCTTGAAATTCATATACTATTTCTAGCTCCCTTTGTAATCCCCAACATGAAGTAAATTATCTTTCTTCATCTTTTTGTTTTCATGTGCTGCGTGGTCATATTTCTAGAGCCCTTTATAACCTGAACACAAACTTCTTGAGATGCTATAACCCATTGTGTATGACAATTATCTAGAATCACTAAATCAAGGATACTAGAAGGTTCTCTTCTGTGCCTAAATATCCTTCCAAAATATGATGCACCCTCCCATAACCCACCATTTTATATTGCTTAGTAAAAGACGCAACTACTAAGTATATTTTGGTGGTCAATTCTGAATCTTTAACTTTGTGGCATTGGGATAGTGTGACACTTATTGTTGATGAAGGGCAGTTCGTTAGTCACAAGTGTCACAAATCAGCTGATTTGCTTCTTAGATTTGAAGGGTCCTTTAAGGCTGTATTCTCCTCAACTTTTTATGTGGTAAATTATACTTATTCCATGCAAAGAACTTATTTTTGTTGAACTTAACTAATTTTTGTTTAAATTTACTTAAATAAGATGTGGAGAACAGAGTTTGAGATGCATGGCAAAAGGGAAAATAAAAAGACTTCGTGTAAAAATATACTCCAATTTTGCTTGGAAATGATATGTCAAGACTGTCAATGGTTTTTGCATGTTTTGAGGTGCTATTTATTACGTGAATTGCCAAAAATGGGGTTTTCTCCGGAAATATATTACCTCCAAAAATGGTGCTATTATTACCTCTCCCGAAAAGATATTCGTTACTGGACAAGCAAGTGCCCGACTATTTCTCCAGAGTATTTGTGTGTTGTAAATTGCTGGAGTGTGACCTTGGCTACTTATGCAGGTTTCTTGGTCAATCTAACATTAGAAGATGACTACTGATGAACAAGATCAAGATGTCATCCGGTGGGGTTTGAATCTTCTTGATTTTGGACCATTGTTCAATAGTACTTATGGGGGAGATTATAATGCAGAAGACAGGAACAGTTATCATCAACAATATATGAGGGAGTACAATTATGATACATCGTGTAATTCTGACTGTAACTATGTAGAAAATGATGCAATACTTGCGCATTCTCTACAAGAAGAATTTTCGCAATTAGAAGTTGATAGTGCAGCTCAATCTTCACATTCAGAACAAGAACAGTTTCATTCATCCAATGTTTCATCAGACTGGCTTGTATCATCTTCCGCCAATTACTGTCCTGGTATTTGTATTTGATTTTTTTTTGTGATGCCTCTCTTTGTTCTTCTTCAATAATCAGGTCATATTCTTATATTGCAGCTCATGCGAACACTCAGGAGGAAGATGATACAGGATACTCTAGTTCATGTTCCAGCCCAGGAGAGAGATCCAATGATGGAGAAGATTATTTGTATTCTCTGGAATTTGCGGATGAATCTGCGCTTGATGGAGAACTGGGGAAGAGATTAAACCAAATGATACCCGTGCCAGTAAGTAACCTGAGATATTGGTTCTTTCACGCAATTCTTGTGCACTTGTGGATTTATGTCCTGTAGAAGATCCCTTTGTTCTGAGGTACACCTTCTTTCATATTAGAGCTCCTCATGGCAGTCCATGGACATAATAAGTGTAGAAGAAGTTCTTTGAAGCTTGATCACCTTCTGATTATTGATTTCTTTGGTGGTTTCTCCTTCCATTCCCTCTCTCTGGGGCAGCAACTAAGCTTGTATTTATACTCCCCGCAACATTTTGGACTTATTTGTGTTCATGTTTAATTACGACACTGCTTGGATCGACCTTTTAGCTGTTTGTGACATAGTGCAGAGTCTTTGTTTCCTTGCCTAGATGTTTAACCGATATCAATAGATTTCATGAAGAATTGTGTCTACTACTGGAGGCCTGGAGCTTATTTGGTCAATTTAAGGAAAATGTATTTGTTATTTTTCCTGTGAATTATTATCAGTAGTCTGTTGTTATTATGATTGTTTTATTGTTGGGGATGTGGCTGCATACTGCTGAGCATGTTGGAAACATTTTCTTTTTGTGTCACTTGTATGCTTGTTTTCCCTGTATATTTTTAGTAAGCAAGCGTCAGTATTGTGATTGCATATTTTTATGGGCTTTTGTTTGCATAGTCAAAGCTTTACAAGGGAATCATTTAAGTGAATATTAATTTTTTCCTTTGCAGCACGTTCCTCGAATTAATGGGGAAATACCTTCTATGGATGAAGCAACTTCAGATCATCAAAGACTACTAGATAGGTAGGGTTTTCTTTTTTTTTTTCTTTTGGTGGTATGGGAGGGGGGAGGTTGATCACAGAGTAGTGCAATACTTCTGTTTCCTTTTGTGTATCATTGTTTTCAGAGTTTCACCATTAATACATAGACTTTTTATGGTAGCATGTTCTTGCTGCTGTGGTCCGTTTTTTTCAGTGGCTGCATGGTATCACTTTGGAGGAATATAATTTGTTATCTTGCCTATTATTGGTTGTACTTGCCAGTAATTTCATTTCAATTGTCACTGTTATGGCTATGATAACAGAGGCACTTTTGATCAGATTGCAGTTGTATGACTTGGTTGAACGCAAGGTCCAGGGAGATGGAAATTGCCAGGTCAGTTGCGTAGCCGTTAAACTTGTTCATTTCTTGTTAGTTCCTGCATTGGCTGAAGATTTCAATTTTTCTGTTGCGTAACTACTTGGTTACAAAAATTACTATATCATTTTTTTAAGTATATCTTATTGTTATGGTATTTTTGCTAGTGGAATGTCTCAATCTACTGTATGTCGATTACAGAGCTCCAATATCTGTAGCTAATACCTTTTCTTTTATTATCCAATAGTGCTTATTGCGTTCCTTGTGGTGTTTTTAACTTTTAAGTACTGCCTTGAAGTATTATCACTACCCTTTAGAGTTTGAACATGATACAGTTGCATCGCTAACATTTGATAATCTTTTCAACTTGGTATATACTTTCTCAGTTCCGTGCTTTGTCAGATCAATTCTATCGCTCTCCAGAACACCACAAGTTTGTGAGGCAGCAGGTTGTCAATCAGGTGGGTTTCCTGAAAAAATCAAATATATTATTTGCTCAACTATTGTATGTTTCAGCTAATAGTTTCACCAATTTGTAAGATTTTATTGTGCCATCAGTACTTTTGTACTATATACTCTTACTAGCTCAACTGTTGGATATTTCAGCTGAAGTCAGAACCAGAGTTTTATGAGGGATATGTGCCAATGGAGTATGGCGAATACTTAAACAAGATGTCCAAGTACAGTATAAATCTTGCTTATTATTATTTTTATTTTGTATAAAATCCTGGGTACCATTTTATGATTTTTGAAATGTTGTTAAGGATTGAAATTCTGCCATGTATTTATAGGTTTTTTTTTCTCTCTCATGGGATACAGGTGTCCTTAAAGATGTACTGTTTTCCTAATACGAGCTGTGTGTTGCTTGATATCTTAAAACAATATTTGTATTTAATTATCTTTCATCAACCTGCTTCAGTTTATTCAGTTTCCTTTATGTTTGGGCTCTTGCTGATGGATATTTTGGTTTTCTGGAGTTGTTTTGACATTTATTTGAGACTACTTATATTTCTGTACATTTTGAATGTATATTTATCTTACTTTTTTTTTTCCATACATGGTTACAGGAGTGGTGAATGGGGAGATCATGTCACCTTGCAGGCAGCGGCTGACTCAGTATGAATTTGCCCTTTTATTTTACATCATCCCTTTTTTTCCCATTAAGTTCTGGATTTTCAATCAAGAAGTATGGCACATGAGTTTAGAAGCAGGAGTCCTGTTTTCTTTAATATTGGGCTCTTTGAGTTCTTTGTAGGTGCTGAAGCCCTTTTACTCTGTATTATGCACGGTAATTTAGATAACTGGGAAAATTAATTTTTCATTTTTAGGGCATCTTTCTTACCTTTATGTGATTGTATCTAGGGTTGTCAAATCAAGTTTTGAATGTGCTCCATGGATCATAAAGTTACTCCAGGAGCTTGTCTGTTGTGACCATAAGATCCCGCTGCCGACACATCACAACTCTAGAGAAATTTAGGTCTTTACGTCCTAATTCTACCCTATGACAGGAGAGGTTTTCATCAGTCTGTTGACAGGAGAGGTTTTCATCAGTCTCTGATCAAACTTTCCCCTTTATTCCCTTTATGAGGCCTTGCTTTTGAATGATGAAGTATTCACATCCTCTTAAATGATAAACTTTCCTGTGATCTACTGTCCACATGCTTTGAGGAATTGTTATTAATGGCGATTGATATGCTACTGGTACATTTTTTGTTGATTGATGTCTAGAGCCTATTCTTGCAGTATGGTGTGAAGATGTTCCTCATAACAAGTTTTAAGGACACTTGTTATATGGAGATTATTCCAAAGGTGCAAAAGTCAAAACGAGGTGAGCTGTAGAGGGTTTCTGTGTGTACACACTGGCTCCATTTAATTATTCTTCGAACTTTTTTTCTCTGTTGATGAGTTTTTATGTGCCTGTGTACATAGTCTATTAATTTTCATTTCTTTGACTGGGCATTGGGCCCGTTGGTTGTGCTTCTCTTGGTATTAAGTATTATGAGGTTGATGAAGTGGAAGTTGTCTATGAGTATTTTTCTTTATATTGATGTTATAGGATATCCGACAAGTATGGGCTTGTATTACTTTTATCGAACTGGATGATTTCCATTTTTTCAAAAGTTTTGGAGTTCATCTACTTGCTGATGTTGTTTATTGTTGTTTGGTCCTTATAGCTTCATGGCTTTAGAAATTGTTACTTTATTTTAATGGTAAAGCTTGTTTGTATAATATCATTGTCCTCTGTCTGCTCATTAAGAATGAATCTTAATTTTTATTTTTCGTGGCTGTTTGGATGTAGTGATCTTTCTTAGCTTTTGGGCAGAAGTACATTACAATTCAATCTATCCACAAGGAGGTAACTTTAGTTCTTTGTATAATAATATCCATTTACCAAACTCTATGGTTTAGTTGGCCTTGCATTATAGCGGCTGACATCTATGTACTATTGAAAAGTGGGCGTGAAAGTACTTTAGTTTGGATGAAATTAGTCGTTTTTGCCAAACAAAAAAAATTGTAGTTGTCTTAATGGTTATTCTTTTTTTAATGTTGATTGGAGAATGGGGGTGGAGAGGATACAAGGTCGATGTCTCACTTTTGGAACACATCAAATCAAATTCAATAGAAGCGTGTTAGTTGTATTTAAGAAACATAAAATTTTACTGGTAATTTTTTTATGTAGACGGGGAAGTGCATTGAGTTGGAGTGTTTATTCAACATCTATTGGCTGTTTATATATCTAAAGATCAAGGTGAGCTCTTTCTGTCTCTCCTAGACTCGTCTAAAGATGCCCTATTGTTTCATATCGTCTTATTCTGAAATAGAGGTTCATGGATATCCTTTTGAGCTTGTTGTGCCTCAAAGGCCAGAGCAATGACTTTAGTACTGAGCAAGATAGGGCTAAACAGGGGAGCTTGTTTGGCAGCTAGGTTCCTGTATTTTTTATAACAAGAGTTTTCATAGAGTCTCCACTCTTATTTACGTAATGGTACTCAGAAATCGTGAGATATGCTCCAAAGCTTGCATGCTGCGATAAATCTTTGTTGCAATTGCAACGCACCTTGACCAAATTAGATGGGAGACATGTTGACATCCTGTATGTTGAAACTTTAATGCCTAAAATTGGCGCTGTTGAGCATGATAAACTGCATATTCCTGATTAGTTGTTGATTATTTTATATGCAGAGGTACCGCCTTCCTGGGAGATGAAAAAGAAGAAAAAATGGTGGCCTTTCAGAAACAATTGAGGATAGGCGTATTTATATGGATGCTTGTAACATCTTTAATTCATCTGTACATATGGGTCTAGAGCAGCCATGCGAGCATCGCCTTCTCGTTGCAATAATGCCTTATTCTTTCTTTGTATTTTCTGTTGCGGCCTTGAAAGTATTTGGATAGGTGATGACAATGAGCCTTTCTATATATATATATATATATATATATATATATATATATATATATATATGAAAAAATTTAATGAGAAAGATGCTTAAAATAAAAACGATGAGAAAGGATTTTGGTCTAAATTCAATGCATGAGATTTCATGTACAATAATGATCATTATAATAATAAAAAAAAAGGGTTATTATATGTTAGAAAAATAACTTTGTTGTTTTTATGTTAAAAAAAAAGTAAATATGTATGCAAAATATCATGTATTAGATTTAAGAGTGGAAGAACTTAGATTCTATTCATCCTTTCCATCTAAATACTCTTCTTATTTGAACTTCAACATATACGTATGCATGTATGCCATGTTTTTTGATTTTGCAGGCCATTTTGATTGCTTTTCTTTACTCCACGCTTGATCCTGTGCCCCATTTATTTTCATTATTAAGTTGTATTTCCTTCTTTGTATCAATTTTGAGTCAAATTTTGACGCCATTTTAGTTGAAGTGATCTACATTTGAATCATAACGAGTTGGGGCGCATTGAGTACCTTGTAAATTTAGGAGTCTCCTAAACTCCTTGCCATTCTTGTTAGTCCAAGACATTGTCAATTGTTGACTCATAGATGTTCTCCTGACTATTCTTGTAAATGATCAACCACATGTTGCTCAAAAGATTGTACAGTTTCTATTACCTTCATACTTCCCGGCAAAGGTCAATATAGCAGAAGCTTGCGCTCGCATTATCACAGTAATTAAAAGGTCTCCCATGGCTATTAGATGGTGCAAGATTCTGTGAGTTTATTGCGTCAGAAGGAGCAACGTCGAAGTCTCTCACAGATCTAGTCAGAGTTCTTACTGGTCTAGTCTTTAAATCTGATAAGCTTGATGCAAATTATATCAAGGGAATATTTATTGCTTTAAAGTTTAAACCATCTTTGCAGAAATCTAGCAAATGAGTCATCTCGTACAGACCCCATTATGGAAAATATTTTCAGGTGAAAAACTCAGGGTTTGTTGGCTGCTGCGACGCTTGGGAACGCTCAATCTTCTTTGTTTGATATTATATCCATTATCTCTTCTGTTGGTGCAACTGGCCTACTGAATAAATGCTAAGCTGCAGTCTCAAATTGTTGTGGTTTGTCTGAAAATGAGGAAAAGCAAGCTGAAGTACGGTCTGCACACTAATTGATTATATCTTGCAAATGGTTTGACCATATGTTTGAGGCTCTATCATGGCACCTGCGAGACACTGCCATCAAGTGTATAAATACTTCAGCATTGAAATACCGGGGGATATCACCATCTTCTAAGAGGAAGAAAAGCAGGCTCTTGAGAGAATCGGGCCAAGGCAAATGTGTCAATCGAAAAGGATCATTAGCATTCAAAAATAGTTACCAAATTTCAGCCGAATAGCATGGCAAATAAAAGATCTCTTAGCTTCAGAGATAGGCCGAAAATCTCTGTTCAAATCCAATCACTTAAAAGTGGTCATTGTTTCCTTGAAGGTCATACCTGAAGTAAGCATTAGGCATAGTATGTGCTGTGCTTTTATGGATGGATTGCTGGTCGATGCATACATGGCTCTTTCTCTGCGCATGACCCTTCGACAGAACAATATCAACGTTGATAACCAAAAAGACTGGGAGATGCCAAATTTTGAATCAGTAGAGGAAGTAAGTACTCATAAATGTTAGTCCTAATCAAATTTAAACTGTGATAGATTCTTTTTTCTTGAATATGGTGTCTCTATATTTGTGTGTTATCTGCATATAACCTTAATAAAGATGTATGATGTGTTATTATAAATTGTATTATATTGTTATTTGAAAAGTTCTTAGCTCATTAACATTCTTGAGATCCATAATATTAGGTCACAAGTTCATTATAATATCAAGCTATGTACAGTTGTGCAGGAATGAATGCTAGATCAATTCACTTTTATTTTAGCTGCAACAATAAAATTGACAATGGTTTGGTATTATCTCTCATTTCTTAACAGCAAACACTTGTAGACAAGACATTGGATCAGCTACTTAACTGCACAGAGGAAGTGCTTAATGCTGGAGGTTTGGCAAAATTTGGATCAATGCCGTCAGGATGTAAGTTCTGTAACAATATGGCTGTCCAGATTCGCAGGCTAAAGGAAGTAGAATCTCTTGTAGATGCTTCTTGTTCCGATGATGATGGTAAGCAACATGCTCTCCTTTCGTTTATCAGCTGTCGGTTGGTCACTGACCTACACGGGATAAGGGAAAAAATATGGATGTGTCCTGCAATTTGCTGAACTTGGTATACATTTTATTTACTAGGATATTTGAACCAAATAATTCTCCAGTTTACTGATGCCCAATGTCTTGTCCTCTGGTTTAAAAATATTAGCTCTTGCCTGAAGTATGAAATTGATTGTAGTGATATAAACAAGGAGCTATACATGCCATATTTTGTAGGATCTCACTTTTCATACAGAAAAAAAAATGTTGAATTCAATGAAGATTTGCACTGCAGTTCTGAAGTTCATCATTGATGTCGCAGGATCGCAGCAATTGACCTCCTATTTCACAACAAAAGGTTCTGAGTTTAACATCCGCATTTATGCAGAACATGATATCCATCTTAAAACGATGCTTTCATGATGAATTAAAGTTTCTTGATGAACAACTGAGAGAACTCCATTTGTGCTTGAAGAGTTCTTTCACTTTTGCAGCCTAGTTGTTAAATGTAGTTCTTGCAAGCACAAACGAAGAGTCTCCTGCACCCCGAGAAGTCTATGGAGTAGCCAATCATCTGGTTGATCTGATAGCCTTGACCGAGATATACTGTGGACCTGGTTATGCAGCACGCCTGGTCAATTTAGCAAAACAGTGTCTGCCTGATGTGATTCTAGGATTGGGATCTAGGAACATGCTAAAAGTCGAGGGAAGAGAATGTCTTTCTCTCTACTTGTTTAATTATGGTGAGATGCATATTCATCCGTGGCTCTCAATTTTAGCGAGTATTAATTGAGCTTTTTGAAATGAAATGCTCTGAATCAAATGATGAGGGAGATGATAAAGTTATAGGAAGTGAGAAGTTTCCAGCATCTTGCATACTAATTGGAATGATGGTTCAACTATTTCGATTAAGTGACTAGATACTAGACATTGTTGGATTGCTATTTCTCATTGGCACTGCTACGAATTTGCTAAGGACTTTGGCTCTGCCATGCGACTTATACGCTTTGTTTGCACAAAGCTGTTGAGACTGGAAGGCACACAGTTGGGAAAACTCAGTATGATACTGACATATATGCAACAGCTATACCTACAAGTTGAAAGCTGTATTGTGGAAGCAGAGAACAGTGAGGGATTACAAGAACTTCCTGGTATAAAAGCATTGCTTGATCCTGTCTGGGATTATTTGTATAAAACTTGATGCATATCATGGTAGAATATCTGATTGTTTTAAGGCACTCTGCAAAGTTCTTTCTTGTAAATAAAATCTTAAGCTTGATTTAGTGGAACGTAATAGTAGTAGTTCCCCTTGTGATAGTGACGTATAAATACAAACTTGCATTACAAAATACTTCCACCAACAAAATTTCTCTTGCAGCAACATAGGTGACGAGAAGCTAGTGTGAGTGTTTGAATATTCCCATGCAAATTATCTGTTTACTTCTTTTTTAGGATTACACCAACTGTGTGGCGTTATTAAATTTTTCCGAGTAGTTGAGCATCGAGTGTTTATTATTTAAAAAGAGATTGCCCAGAAAAATAAATCGGGAATTTCCCATTGATGAGGAAACATATTACAGTTCGAATGAAGGACCTATTTACAGGGAAACTTCTAAAACGACAAACTATTTCCTGAACCCTGGCATGCAAAACAACCAAGTTATCTCAAGCTAAGCTGCTCATGTACAGAAATTTAGAACATTTACTTAAAAATGCTTCCAATTTAGTGCTTCTGGTGGTCATGAAGTTAGCAGAGGCAAATGTTAGTTCTTGATCCAAACAATCTGCACTTGTGGTTCAAGAGTCTTAAACTGGTATTTTCTTTAAGCCAGCTGCAACTGGCATGCCCAAGAATCCAATGAAGATACTGAGGAACCACTGCATGAAACTGAGGGGAGTGGTGTTGGCAAATGTACCAAGATATTCGACAATTATGATTTGAAAGAAGAGGGTGATGCTAATGACGGCAACAAAAACATAGTTGTCTAATATGCCCTTGAAAACGTCTATCTCCTCCATGTCTCTTGAGCTTATTTCGTTGAAAATCTGCAAGTAGAAAACATATATTGAGTATTCCTGGAACAGTAGAAATAATCAAAAGGAGTAAAAACTACCAAAGGCAATCAATAAAACCCGAAAAAGAGCTTCTCATGTTAGTTATTCTATCAAAACAATGAAGGTCCTTCTTAACAACTTAGGATAAATGCTAAACCATCAAAGAAGGGATTCCTGCCTTCTTGAAACATACAGAAATGTAAATTACCTGACAAAACACAAATGAGTTGAAGATAAGGGTATTCAAGCTCAAATCACCCTCTGGACCTTGTAGGCCAAGCAGAGCTTTTCCATTTGCTTGCAGAAACCAAATAACCATGAATTGATAGAAGGATTGACCCAATATATTCCTCCACATAACATTGCTGATGAAATTTCCCTGCCTCCCGACTGGTGTTCGCTTCATTAATTCGTCATTAGGAGGCTCAGTAGCCAATGCAAGAGCTCCCAGGGTATCCATGATCATGTTGACCCATAATAGCTGAACAGCAGTAAGTGGAGCACTCCCTATAATAGCCAGATCAGAGTGTCAAGCATCAAGGAAATCATTCTAGTAATCCTACATAAAAAGGAAAATTTTACATGATCCCATCTTTTGATCATCTTTTAGAATTAATCCGACCTGTACATTAACTCATGCTGGTACCAACATTTGGAGTCATATTTTCATAATATAATTCATATTATTTATAATTAATAGTAGGAATCTTACCGGTCCAACAGGCAGAAAAGAAGTTGACAAGCAAGGCAACGATATTAACAGTCAGCTGAAACTGCACAAACTTTTGAATGTTTATGTAAACTGAACGTCCCCACTTAGCAACAGTAACAATTGTAGAGAAATTGTCATCTAGAATGATAACATCAGCACTTTCTTTAGCCACCTGAAGATATAGAGGCAAATTAATGTCACTACAAGTAAACAAATTGATATGAAAATAAGATGACGCCAATTTTATGCATGCCAACATACCTCAGTACCAGCAATGCCCATTGCAAGTCCAATATCAGCTTCATGAAGAGCTGGAGCGTCATTTGTACCATCTCCTGTGACTGCCACGACTTCATTAAATGTTGTCCTCAAGTGATTCACGAGTGTGTGTTTATCTAGGGGAGAAGACCGTGCCATCACCTGAAAAAAATGTTTTGACGCATTAAACCCTATAACCTCAGTTTGTTCAAAAAAATCAGTTTGATCAATGAAGACCATTCTATCAGGCTAAAATCAGTAAGTGAACTCTACCTGAAGTTTTGGAATTATTTCCTGTAATTCTTCCAGGCTCTTTTCGCGGAAAACTGGACCTTCTATAGCGATACCATCATCAGTAAGGATACCACATTCCCTGGCAATGGCCTTGGCTGTATTTATATTGTCTCCCGTAACCATTCGTACAGTAATCCCTGCTGAACGACACATGGCAACAGACTCCTTGACTCCGGGTCGAACAGGATCTTTGATACCCACAATTCCGATGCATGTGTATCCTTCAGTGGGCATAGGGTCATTTGCAGTGAACCCGGCATTCTCAAGGTCCATGTAGACAAGGCACAAGGTTCGGAGAGATTCATTTGCAAACTGATCAATTGTAAGCTTAAGATGCTCCAAAGTTTCTGAATCAAAGGGAACAACCTCTCCATTTGCGTTGATCACCTTATCACAGGTAGCTAAAACTATCTCTGAAGCACCTTTGCTGTGTGCCCTTAAACCTCCTCCGTTAGGAAGTTCTAATACTAAACCCATCCTCTTCTTTGTAGAGTTGAATGGTTCAACTTTGATAAGCTTATATGCTTGCCTCTCAGCATAGAAATCACCACCAAGTGACAAGGCAAAATCCAAGAGAGCAGTCTCAGTGGGGGTTCCTAATATTTCATGCTTTCCCTTTTTATTGGCAACCACCTCGCCTCCTGTGTTATTGAATATGGACTGAAGCAAAAGCTTTAAGGTAGAATCAGGCAACTCAGAACGCAAGCTAGATTCTTTGCTAATTTCCTTAACATTTAAGCCGATGCAGGTTTTTACCACAGTCATGCGATTGGTTGTTAGAGTCCCGGTTTTATCACTACAGATAGTAGTAGATGACCCCATAGTCTCACAAGCAGCCAAGTTGCGGACTAAGGCCTTGTCGTTCATCATCTGCTTCATGGCAAATGCAAGACTCAAAGTCACAGCCAAAGGCAACCCCTCAGGAACAGCCACCACAACAATGGTAACTGCAATAGCAAAGTACTCTAGCAACTCCAGCGCTTCATCCCCAGTCCAATACCAATGGCTCCCTTCTCTCCATTTACGAGCAATTAGGCCATTTACAAGTACAGCAAAAGTCACTACAGCAAAGAAAAGTCCGATTTTACCAATAATGGTGGCAACCCCATTGAGTTTGACCTGTAGAGGGGTCTCATCATCTCCCCCTTCACTAAGTGTTGCCATCAACTTCCCCCATTGGGTCCTCATTCCGACAGTTGTTATTATCATCTTGCATGATCCATCTTGGACTTTAGTGCCCGAGAGAAGAAAAGGGTTTTCATCACTAACCATAACGGGTTCACTCTCTCCGGTTAAACTTGATTCATCAATCAACAATGAGAATCCTGAAACAAAAAGGCCATCAGCAGGGACTTGATCTCCTATAGAAAGATGCACAATATCACCAGGTAGAAGGTCATATATAGACAATTTCTGCCTAAAGCCATTTCTAGTTACTTGAACAGCAATCTTCTTCTTCTCTTTGTCTAGATCCCTGAACTGCAAGGACTGACGATAATCACTGGTTGCAGTGACGAACACAACCAATAAGATGGAAGCTACAATGCCAAGCCCATCATGGGACCCCGAAGGCCACCCTTCTGTGAGAACACCAACTATGAGAGAAACAAAAGCACAAACACCAAGAATCATCAAAGTCATATCCTGGAGGGCTTCCCAAACAAACACCCAGAAACTCCGGGGTTGAGCCTCAGCAAACTTGTTGATCCCAAACATGTCCTGCCTTCGAGCAAGAGTAGTTGGGTCGGTAGTGAGCCCTTTATCAGCGGACGTGCAGAGCTTTTCTGCAATGCCTGATACTCCTCCGTGGGACTTAACCTTCTTAAGATCATGGCCTTCGACAATGGAGCTCAGTTCATCAGCACATATCCCATAACCTGCTGCTTTCACTTCCTGAGGGACTACATAATCACTTTGTGGCACACCTAAACGCACAATTATGACCAACAATTAATAATGCTCATTTCAAGCTCCTTGATCGTAAAACTAACAAAAATAAATAAAAATCACCCTGTAAAAACTGGAGCGCAGCCCTGGAAACTAGAACAGCAATTCGCAACTTCTCCTGCAATTCCAAAATTGAAGCTCAAGTATCAATAACTTCGACTACCCTCTATATTTGATATTGACAATAACCGCAAGACCTCATACTAATTTGTTTAACCTTACTTTGTTGCCAACTTTCCAGTATTCCCCTTTATTATTTTCCAGGATAGCTTTATTTTCTTAGACAAATTGCAAACATAAGGCAACAAAATTTGAAAAAACATCCAAATTTATGAACTAAACCCGAAGGATATTTAATTAATGTATTCTTTTGTAAATAACAAAAAGAGAGAGAGAGAGAAACCTGATTGGTACGGCGCATAGCAGCCGCCTCGTGACGCTTGGAAAGGTTGGCTGTGAACCGGAAACGACGCTTGGGGTTTTTGACGACGCCACACAGTTTCCTCCATCTCTCCAACACCTCCTCCGATGTTCCTTTGGGTTTCACTTCAAAGTGTTGACTCAAATATCTCTCCATTTTGTCTCTTTTTATTATTCTTATTTCTTCCTCAGTCCTCTGTATGAAAAATATATTTGCAACCCAGGAAAGACAAAAAAACTAAAAAACCATTCAGCTCCTCTCCATTAATTTATACTAGTGATGTAAAAACATAGATGATTGACCTCATCTTGTAAGACACGCTACTTTTTGAAGTTTTATATAACTACGCGGTGATCAGTGTGGTTGAAGTAGCACGTCAAGAGAGAATATTATGTTCTCTCTCTTTTTAATAACCACTATTCAAAAAAGGTGAAGGCGTGTAGTCAGAAAGTTCTGGGAAATAATGGGATTAGGTACCAAAATTATAAGTAGAGCATTTAAAGGGGGGTGTAGATTTGGGAGGGGAAGAAGAAGGTGAGTTGAAGGGAGGAGGAAGAGGCCAAGAGGGTGTAAGGTGATCCGATATTTGGTGGAAAAACTATTCACTCATTTGGAATTTCCCCCTTTTTTAGAACGAATTATCATTCTGTCTACACTTTCAAATACGATTCCCATATTTTTGGCATGCTATCCTATTTTGAAAAATAAGTGACTTCAAATTTGATTTTTGTTTTCGTATGTAGTCTTACAGTACAATACTGACTTACTATTATGTCTATAGGCATAGTTTCTTATATACTATTTATGTATATTGGATTAGAATGAGTGGCTATTAATAGAATATGTTTAACAACCACATTAAGTGGCTAACATGTGTAGTTGTTTAAATTTTTAAAGAAATTTTATGACACTTAGTATCAACATGTAACTCGATTTATACACTTGTACTCCGTATAGCAATTATGCTTTGACAAAAAAAGTTTCGATACTGCTGCTTCAGCCTCTTTTGGACTAAATTTCAAAATTTCCTTTATTGAGGTTGAGGAAACAGAGTAATTACACGAGGTCAGAGCATCTTAACACAATCTTTTGATATATATATACATATAAGAGTAATTACACGAGGTCAGAGCATCTTAACACAATCTTTTTATATATATATATATATATATATATATATATATAGGGGAGGGATCATGTGAAAACCCTTCCCTTATGTGAGAACTACTTTTGGGTGAGAACTCATCTTACACCATTGGATATTTGATGATCTAGGGTTGAAAATGCTTAAAAAAAGGATGGTAAATCTGTAAATATCTAGACATTGTGTAAAAAATCGTTGGCTGGCAGAGTATTTCAGACAAACTTTGTACTTTTTTCATTCTTTTACTAGCACTTTTTCCTCTACAAAAGTATTGTACTTTCTTCATCATTATTTATTTCTTTATAGTTTCATCCTTTTCTTCATTATTGTGCATCAATATCTTATTTTCCGAACTACTGAACATCATGTTATAAACTAGTGAACATCATGTTCTAAACTAGTGAAAATTATGTTCTAAACTAGTATTGATAATGAACCTTTTTTTATTTGGTTCACTGTTAAAAGTGAAATTGATAAATGATTTATTGTGGTGACGTGGATGAGAGATAATAAGTGATAGTGACCCATAAACCATATTTTTTATTATGAATAATGGTACTCTAAACAAGATAGATTAAAGGATGAAGCAACTTATAATTATAAACAATGAATAGACCGTGTCCATTACGCGTAACAACAGTCTGTCACAATAATTTTTATAAACGGACAACACGGCTCATTCATGTTTGCAAAAGTTTATACGAGTATGGGATAAATGTTATGGATGACAACACTCTTCCTAACCCAAAAACAAGGGTCTAAAAAAAATGGGTTTTATGACTTTATGAGCACCCTCTAAGTCCTGCTCATTCAATAAGGCTAAATATTTTTGTTAACAATAATTAAGTGGCATATCACCTATGATAACCATTGACTAAGGTAAAGACGTCACATGCCGTTGCAATATGATACTGTTAGCAAAGTCAAGACAATGATAACAGTATGACAACCTTATTAGATGTTGATATACGATTCATGATGTCTTCATGTGAGGTTGATATCTCCCTTTTGTATTAGCAGTATTTGTAATTTAATTTGATTAAAAGTTGTGATTTCATCTTGGTTGGAATTGATTTTTTTTTTTTTTTTTCCTATTGGCTAAGTGAGCTCAGTAGATAAACAAGATAGAGTGATAGCCCAATAGTTAGTTAATTAATTTAAAGGTTAAATCGCTAATAAATCCTATAGGGGTTATTTGCAAAAAAAAAAAATCCCTATAGGTGTTAATTAAAAATCACGATATAGACCAATGTATTATGTCATTGTGTGGTTCAACTAACAAAGAAACACAAATAAAACAATTCTTAGCGCCAATTTTACCTTCACGTAGCATATAAATCGTCATGGTGAAGTTTTTTGAAGTGACAGTTGACAACTTAAGAATATAAGTGGTATATATAGAGAAGGAAATTTTACAAAAATGGTTATAATGATCCTCCCAAGTCTTAACCAGTGTTCCAATCTGCATGTATCATATATGGTTGCACAAAATCTAAAAATTATCCAACAAGTTTTACTTAATTGTTTTAAATCTACTTCAATAATTGATTCTCCTGATGTTGATAAGAAAGTAAGAAATTCATTAAATCGATGTCTCCTTTGTTATGCTTTTCTAAATTTACTTTTGATATAAAAATCATTACAGAAATGGGAATGAGATAGATATATGAATAGTCAGTACTATATTGGATTATTGGGGGAAGACCCATCGGCCACCCGTAAATTCGAAGGTGCATTTGAGCAGGTATGCATTATGTACATGAAAAATGTACATAGTACATAACTCACATGTGTACTATATACATTTTTCATGTATATGATTTACACTTTTCAGGTACGTGATGTATATTTCACATAACTTACATGTGTGCTATATACATTTTTTATGTAATGTACATTTTTCATTTATGTTATACACCTTCTCCGCAATAGATTAGCTTCTACGACACCGCAAGCTATTTATAAGTTTAGAAAAGAAAAAGAGTAGAGACATTTTCGAGCTCTCACTCTAGTAATAAGTTATAAGAGGATGGGAGATAATGGCGACATTATATTCCAATTCTCGGGTAGATTCCAATTCTATCATTTAACTTTGCATCAAGTCCGAAAATTTATTCAAACTACATATGTTGAGGTCATTTATCTTTGTAAAGATACGTGATAAAAATATTAGCTTATGTCTCGTGAAAAGCTTTTAAATCATTTAATATTTTAATATTGATCTAATGGTTATAAAAATAAGCTTATGATTCAAGTGTAACAATTTTGAAAATCAATTGAAATTAACTAGTGTCTAGAATCAGAGTTTACTACGTAAGTCTTGTGCAATGCAATGCACAGATTGATAATAAATTATTTTGTTAAATATTTTGATTATAAGAAAATTTTTATTATACATCGAATTTTATAGGTTGTTATACATTACTTTTTGAAATATCGTCGAAATTGAGATAAATGTGCAAGATTATACTCAAGCTGTAACACCCTAATATTCCTCAATAGAAAATATTCATAATTTTGATCATAATACTTGGTGAAATACAAGGGTGTTGTTGATGCTTAATAACGTAGGACAATAACTACTACTTTAACTATACACAGTGAAATATCTAAGTGTATATTTTAAAACTTAACCAAAAAAGTAATTGATAATAATAGTATAGTCTTTGAAACAAAAGTAATTAAATTCAATAATCAACTTTACCTTAAAACACTTTCCATTCAAAACCCCCTTCATGCAGATATCCACATTAATTCAAGTAATGTACTCATCATGTCAAGTTATTCACAAAAATAAAAGGGTGAAAAAAATAGTATATATAAGAATAAAATCGAGCGTAATCACTAAACGTACATTTTAAAACTTAAACCAATTATATCAAATAGATAGATAAAGAAAGAAAGAGAAAAATGTAAGGTTTTGCTTGGTATGTAAAAGCACTTATCATAATATTTTAAAAAATAGATATTTGGTTTAAAATTGATTCATGAAAAATTTGAGGTGAATTTAGTAAGGAACCTATATCAAATTAGTGATGAAATTGGTACAAGGAGTAATATCTGAAGGGATTACATTTTGGTAGGCAACATACTCTCCGCCACGGTTATTCATCAAACAAGACAAAGTATTGACATTCAAACTTCAACATGAGTTTGTATTAGATCCTAAGTTTGCATAGATGATCAAACTTCTGTTAGATTCACATTTCACAACAAGGTCTATAACGATAGCAAACTAATAAGTTTCTTTCTTTGATTCACAACCCTAACGATACCTATTTTTAGTGTGGAAATGATTATCGTAAGTTTCATCTATCTCATTTGCCATTCTTTTTATTCCAATATTAAAAAATTCTTCAATTACTGGTCATAACTCACATGCCATACCAAAAGCACATCTTTCCAAACGCGACCTTTCAATCTCCATCCTCATTGTTATTTTGGTGGTACTGTTCGTCTCGACGTACTCTCTCTCTCTCTCTCTCCACTTTCTATCGCCTTCGCTGTTGCTGCTACTATGGCCAACGGTCCTGGCCTCTTCTCCGACATTGGCAAGCGTGCCAAAGGTTTCTTCTCCTTTCTCGCTTTCGAAACCCTTCCTATTTTTTTTTTATTAGATTTGTTTTGGATTCGATTTTCGTCAATCTAAATTGTTCACGAATTTCCACGATTTTTCCTAGTGCAGATCTTCTTACGAAGGATTACATTTCAGATCAGAAATTTTCAATTTCATCATACAGTGAATCTGGTGTGGTATGATTACATTTCCTACCCTAATTTTTTATTCGATCGAATATTATTAATGAACTTACGATCGATTCATATTATGTTTTAATTGATGTAATTCTATCTTTTCAAAATCTGATGTAATCTGCTTAGGTGTTGTGAAAATGTGAGCTCAGATTTCGTTGAGGTCTCTAATTGTGTGCACATATGTTAGTTTACCAATCCTTCGAAACCTAGATAATTGCAGTTTATCTTAATCATCGTTTTAGTCTACGGGGTGCAGCCTGAATTTTCTTCACCTCTACTTTCAAGTTTTTAACTGAATCTACTGACCACTGATTTTCTATTCATTTATGCTTTGGAGTTAACTGCTGCCTGTTGAGTGTATTGGGCGCTTTATTTTTTGGGTATCAATCTTGATGAGAAATTGAATGTGATGGAGATATACTGCGAGGAATGGCAAATATTCTTCGTTTAATGGATAAAATTTTCAGCCAATGGCTCATTACTGTTTAATAACTTGACAACATCGTATGAGTTTGAGTTGACGTGTAAAGTTGTAATTTGATTGAAGTAACCATACTATGTATGGAGTATGTCTAGGCCATCTACCATTTTTCATGATAAGTCATAGATATGCTAAATTTGTGAACTCTGTCCTTGAGGACCAACAACATTTGTTGCTAGCAATCATCAATTGAAGATTATCGGAAAGTTACTTGTAGCTTTTCTTTTATTTTTTTCCTGAAGAATTATGTTTTGTGCTCAATGAACACAAAATCCAACTTTAGTTATTAAGTCTTCTAACAGGAAGTTAAAATACTTCTGAAATGATTACTGATGCAATTATCTGTCACATGCTCAAATAAGACCTCAAAATGCTTGGGGTCTAAAACTTAATTTGTAATTATTTGGACAATGGAGTGGTAGGATTGTAGGATCTTTTTGTTTGACTTTGGAAATTAAGTTTTCAGTTACTATATTCACATTTCTTTTTAGCAACATTCCTAAAAGATGATCAACATCCTTAGTGATGGACTAGAAGTCAGTCATTCACCAGAGATTGCCTGATGTTGTTGAATGGATTTTCGTTGTTTCTCATTTCTATTCTACAAATTTGATGGATTGTCTTCTCCTCGTGAACATGTTTTTGTACCTCTAATAATGGGTTGTACTTCACCTCTGTAAAGTAGCAGTTGATTTATAGCCTGCCTTTTTATGTTCTTTCTTTTCAGTTGACCTTAATACATGAATGATGAACTATGTCCTCACCACCAATTGTTGTCATTGCAACTCGCTTCATCTTAGTGAATCTCGCTATATGCATGCTTTGGAAATTGAGCTTGTCATCTTTTCAAAACCTTATTCATGGTTCCTATATCCATGCACATTCTTCAGGTTCTCAGATTAGTAATAAAATAATTTTGTCATCCCTTGCTCTTAATAAGCAAACTTGTCATAATTGTGCCCTATCATTTGATAAGGATGTTTATTTGGGGCTTTACATGATTGCATTGTCTTCATACGTGAACAATTTGTCCACTTGTCAACTGAATCTGATTACTCATCCAACTTCATATGCTAAATTATTTTCTGATAATTTTTCAGTGTGAGATTTAGATTTGTGGATATTGCATGATAGCTCGTGATGTATTCTGCTTTAGTATTATGTCTTCTCCCAATAATTTGTGACCTCCATTTTTTTTTTTTTTTTTTTATGTCTTGTGCCTAACCAATTTAACAACAATTGGTGATACTCTTTGTTAGAATGTGAGGGAGGATATCATATAGGGGGAGAAAGAAATACAGGAAAAGAGATTTGAATGTAGGCGTGATAATGATTGGAATGGTTTTTGCAGCTTGTTACTTTGAAAATGAGATAGAGAAAATGAAAAAGTGGGAGACATAAGAAGGTTAACTTCAGAAGAATAAGATTATCCACTGGGGCAATGATATTGCTGTGCAGTGTAGCTGTGTAGTATTAGTAAGGACCTGGATACCCACCTGATGCTATGTGTAAATGGTTGGGTAATGTTCTAGGCATATGAGATGCCTACCTCGTTTGTCTTCCATTACACCTTTAAACTAGACTTCTACCTTTTTTGCCAACTTCTTGCAAAACAGGATGTTTCTAGGGACTATGAAATGAACACTTATCTCGGTTACCCAATTTTTTTTAAAAAAAAAAAAGTTTCCTTGGCTGTTTGCTTGAAGTAGAAATGTTGTGTTACAATTGAGTTGCTGTTCCTTATTGATTTAGTTTTTATCTGTAATTTTGTAAAACTTCTTACAGAATTATAACTATGTCTATGCTGTATTTTTCTCTGTAAAATCTGTAGGCATTCACCTCAACTGCTGTGAAGAAAGGAGGACTTTCAGCTGGTGATGTGGCTGCCTTGTACAAGTACAAGAATACTGTGATTGATGTCAAGCTTGACACAGAGTCAAATGTAAGTTTATGTTATTCAGTAGATATTGACTTAGTAAATGTGTAAGAGTGCACTCATTATTTGAAATTTTGGCAGATCTCCACTACATTCACAATTACTAACATAGTTCCATCAACAAAAGCTATTGCTTTATTCAAGATTCCAGATTACGATTCTGGCAAGGTACAAATGTATATGTCCTTTGTAAATGGATTTTTTTTTTTTTTTTTTCCTTACATCTATCCTAATTGCCTTATCTATCTGTTGAACAGCTGGAGGTTCAATATTTCCATAACCATGCAACCTTTACATCAGCTCTTGCTTTCAACAAATCTCCTATTGTTGATGTTACGGCTACACTAGGCACCCCAACTATTGCTTTTGGTGTTGAAGCAGGCTATGACACAACCTCTGGCAACTTTACCAAGTATACTGCTGGTGTGAATCTTTCAAAGCCAGAATCATGTGCTTCCATTGTTCTGTAAGTCTCCATCTAGTTATCAGAATTAAGTTTTCATTCAATTGATGCTAGCCTATTTTTTTCTTAGGTTGCGCAATGAGAATGGTTGACTCGTTTAACCCTTGAGTGCCTTGTAACAGGGGAGACAAGGGTGACACTGTGAAGGCATCTTATCTACACCATTTCGACCAGCTGAAGAAAAGTGCTGCAGTTGCTGAGATCAGCAGAAGGTTTTCTACTAATGAGAATACTTTCACAGTTGGAGGATTGTATGCAGTTGATCATTTGACTGTTGCCAAGGCGAAGCTGAACAACCATGGGAAACTTGGTGCTGTTCTCCAGCATGAAGTCATTCCAAAATCAGTGCTCACTATTGCCAGTGAATTTGACACCCTAGCCTTGGACAAAACTCCAAGGTTTGGCTTGGGACTTGCTCTCAAGCCTTGATAATCTGATGCTTCCCTGAGGAGAATTTTCATGATTCATTTTCCCCCTTGGCTCTGTTTGTTGGAGTTATTAATAAGTAGTTTTGCAGATATATTCATTTGTAGGTTCCCTCTGGGTGAGGATATTCTGCTATCATTCTCTGTTGTTGATCTTAGTCTATAGTGTTTTCCGAGTCTTTTCTGCTAGGAAAGCATCTAAACTTGCAGAGATTCTCCTGGTAGCTATTTTTACAGTTGGAAAAAGTTTTTAATCGTTGATACAGTTTTCTGAATGCAGACACTAAATGGAATCGGTTTTTGATCTGACTATAATTTTCTGAATTTTCTATTGTCTCTTATCTTGCATTTTCTTGATCTTGTTTTTAATTATCTCATTTGTGCTGGATTAGCAAGTTATTGTTTACTAAGGTCTTGTCGAGTTAACCTTTAAAAATTAATTTACCAATAAAAATCAGTCATAATTAGTAAAAATATATAAATCGTGAATTGAATAGTCTCTTAGTGGGTACACACTAACACTAGCGAATTTTCAAATTATCATAGGATGGTAATACAATAAGATCTGACTAATAAGGATATACTAATTTGTTGGTAAATACTAGTTGATGAATATATCTTTATATGATGAAGGTAGGCTTTACATTGTTGCAAATGATAGACAAACAGTTAAAGCATTTAGCATTTTCACATGGAAGTATCATATCCCACAGACTAGGGTAATCTTTCAAGCAAAATCATTACAACTTTTGGTTCAACACAAACCTAAAATCTCACTGTATAAAGACACTACGATAATCATCCAACAATATTGAAGACCATCCAAAACTCAACTCCCTTTCTGTCAACAATTAATCCTCTATTCCTCACCCTTGAACAGATTACCAATCTCATACAGTCCACATTATCCCAGAAGGAGAGCAATACTTGGTTCTAAGAATTGATTTGACAAAAAAAGAAGAGTGGGATGAAACACATATCATTCCACCAAATTCGTAAATTACCAACAACTAAACCATATATACCTTTGCTATTTATCACAAATAACACCAACTCCATACATCATCCAATAAAATTGCTACAGAGCACAGAGCAATCTCTCACAACTCAACTTCCTACGAATATTTTGCAACTACATCATATCAGCTTTTCAAAGATGCAACCTCGCAAACAGAAATCATAAACCTCACATCAAATAATATACCAAGCACAAAGCCCAAGAACGATTAAGGGATAATTTGACATAAACCCTAATTAAAGAAAGATCCAAAACCATCTGATAACATAGTCTGATAGCAACATCACTAATACGGATGGATTAAGTAGTTCCGAAAGTAAAATCAAACAGAAATTAACAAAAACAATAAACATTCAAAATCTCCCTCTTCTCCATGACCTCACCGCTCACTTAGTCGACAGTCTGCATAATGTCCTCGGCTGTGAACTTGGTGCCCTTATCTTTGTCCGCGGCAGCACGACCCTTAGCCTTGCGGTCCAGAAGAGACTTCCTGTCTTTGTCCAGCCTTAGCTTAGTGATCACGACCTTGGAAGGGTGGATCCCGACATTCACTGTCGAACCATTCACCTTCTCGCGAGTGATGCGCTCGATGTGGATCACCCATTTCTTCCTGTAAACCTGTACGACCTTCCCTTCGCGGCCCTTGTAAGTTCCCCTCACCACCTGGACCTCGTCGTCCTTGCGGACCGGCATGGAGCGTACGTTGTATTTACTTCGGAGGTCACCGGAGAGTGGTGCGCTCATGATGACGCGGCGGACGCTGGAGGGCGCGGTAAAGTGCGCCTTCCTGCATTTTCGGCGAGAGCTACTCACGCGTGGGTTATACTTCATTTTCTCTCTCTCTCTCCTCTCTGAGGTTTTCTGAATGGAGGTGACGGCAAGAGGAAGGGGGTTATGGAGTTAGGGTTTGAGCGACTCTTATATCAAGGTGTGACTCTGGCTACGTAGGAACTTTCAGGGTTTTATCGTGGATGGGCCGCTGAAACTATCTTTCAGTTTTAGCTGCTCTGCGTTGGCCCAATTAGCCCATTTATAATTTATCATTTTCTCGATCAAAATTTATTTTACCATTATTATTCAGCAAATTATTGGAAAAAAAAAATGCCCAATGGGCTCTATTTTCTTAAAATAAGTAATGGATAAGTAAAAAAAAGTTGATAAGGTAAGTCGATTTTTGTTAAATACTCCCTTTAATCAAATCATCAACGTCATTGCCTTGAATTATATCATATGACCATCTAATCTAGCAAGATTTCAATGGTAAATTATAGCATAGTTTTTTTTTTCCAAATTAGTTGGTGACAGGTCTGTTCTTGAGCTAGGGGTGAATGGACGGTCAACCTTAGCCTAGGAACATTGGCCTTTTTTTTTTACTTTTCAAAAATGTTAATAAGTTCTATATATATCAAATTGCATGCTGAAATTTGTAAAATCTACTGTATGTTTTGCAAGATTAGCTATCGAGGGTGTATATTATTACTAAATTAAGGGATAATTTCGACAGACGCTAGCATACAACTAGTTCCACAATCAACATGGTAGAGGATATGCGAGGATACGAGCCATTTGATTAGTTTGGTGTATTCTAGAGTAGACATGTTTCCGATATGAGAGTTTCCAATGACTAGGGTGATGAAAGTCCATGTTGTCATTTAAAAATCATACAATTTGGAAAGTAGCTTTAGAATGACATAAGAAAGAATTGTTTTTGGCATTTCAGCTTACCAACACAAGTCTGAAACTACCAAGCTTAAGAGAGATTTCGTGTCATTTGATCCCCATAAAACAATATCTTCTGCACTTATTTGTTTCATTTTACATTTTTGAATCTCTCAATAGCATTGTATATTGCACTAAAAACTCACACAAGCAAGCAATTGAATACAAATTCTGCAAAATGTGGATATAATACCCCTTGCATCAATACAAGCAAGCAATGGGGATATAATACCCCTTGCATAAAAATTCTATATCTTAGTGATCTGCACATCTAACCAATAGGAACTTAGCAATACACTCTGTGTTTCGGCCAAAAATTGTCACCTAATGACAATTTAAGGTTGGAACGTTTTTACAACTAGTTAAGCTATGTGAATGCAATAATATATAGAACAAAGCAAGAAAATAATTCAAATGACATATCAAATTGGTGACGCGGAAAACCCAAACTCAGGAAAAATCGCGAGGGCTTGTTAGGTCGTCGTTCCACTATGTTGAAGAAAATGTTTTCGTTGAGTATACAAGAGATATAGCATAAGATTGAAAGTAAACGAGTAAAAAAGTATAGCAAGGGACAAGTGTTAATGAAGCTAGTGAGAGATATGTAAATGATAATGGGTTGTATTTTAATCTTGACTCGTGAATGAATGGAACTCGGTGTGTGTTACTTCTTTTCTCATTGATTGAGCTGCCTTTTATAGATGCTGGTCGTGGGCAACAAGCATAATTGACTCATTCTTATCTTGCTGCAACCACTTTCCTGATTTTTAGCTTCACGTGTGTTTTGACTCGGTCTTCTTTGGCTATCCGTCATGACCTTAAGTTGATATTTTAACTAGACGTAAAAAATATATTGGGAGCTTGCTTGATACTCATACATCTTGGGATTGACCTTCAAACGCTAAGTTATAACCGCTGCTCTTCCCGACGTCTAAGCGTTTGTTGCCTAGACTCTTGCTGACGTTGATGCCTAGAATCTCAGGCAATTGTAACTGACACCTGGAATCTCGGACACGTGGGGTTGACTCCTAGAATCTCGTAGCCGTTTCAACTACATAGCCGATATTCTCTCGTTGACTCGTTTAAATGCCATTTCTCAGTTGTTTAACGATATTCTCGCTATATGTAGATGTTGACCTGGTACTTCCCATAACTGACGCCTAGAATCACGCGGTCGGTTACAATCACTACATGTTTGTAACTGCTCATTAATATCTAATAACTACCCTGGTTCGACTGGTAACTTTCTTACGCCTAGCTGTCCTACACGTTCGACAATCTTCACGTCATGTCGGGTGTGTTAGACGGTTATTTACCCATAACACCATGTACTACCTCCCGTGAATCTGACCATATGCTTTTTACATCTAGTTTTCCTACACGTCGAGTTGCTCATGTGTCACGTCACTTGGATGGGATAAATTTTTACCCCTAACACTCTGTATGATCTAAAGGCCCAATTTCCTTGAAGCCCATCTCTTAAACTGAAAAGTTTGTACTATAAATATCCCACATAGATCAAAGGTTAAGACTAAAGGGTATGAATCCTCCTACTTTCTCTACTACTGAGATCTTAACTTGGGTGTTGGAGGCTTTAATCCTGGGACCTTTACTTTGAATTTGGATATACCATCCAACCCAAGAACTTATTTGACGTCTTAACACTCACAAGGCCCTCAAAAGCACACCCAAAACACTACTCCGTATATGTATAAGTGGCAAAGAATTTATCACCCTACCCAAAACTGTGATTAACTTGGATAAGGTGGTAAACCGGTAACTAATAACTAGTAAGGGTTGTATTGCTATAACAAGTTCCAGAATGGTTAGGGTCACAGCCTATTTGAATTTGAGTGTTGGTCAGTTGTTGCTATGCCTGGAATAGAGTTGGAGCTCATTTCTACAGTAACTTACACATGGTCTGGCTAGAGTTCTGTCTGCGGATGTTTTTCTACTCAAACTCTTGTCATACTGGAGCTTCATCTGTTATTATACTAGAGCCGGAAAAATAAGAATAAAGTCTTGATATTTATATTTCCATGATATTATGTAGTACAGAGTACTGATTTTTGAATTATGTGGATGTAGAGTAGGTTATCTGATCTTACTAGCTTTTGACCAGGCTCCAGAAAATTCTGGGGGCCAATTCCATGTAATCAAGCTCACAGACAAGCTGGAGCTTGTCATATTTTTCTAGTCAACCTAAGCTGAGAGAGTTCTTAGATTGTACTCGAGTTGCTGAATTTACTGCCACCTTTTTGCTGTCTGTCTTCTTTCTGTACTATGACTGTTATCTTGGGAACCATGCTTGATGCTTGTGTCTCCTAATCCCTTAATGTTTTCTTTGGATGTTGTTGCCTTACTCGAGATTCTAGTCATCATCTAGAACCCACTTTGTCAAATTTTTAGGCAAGGTCAAGGCAATGGAATGTTGTTGTTTCCTTTCATTTGGTGGCTTTGATGGAAATGGAATTTGAAGTGACCTCCATTGTGCATAACTTTCAGATTTCACTGAGATAGATGATCCTTACGAATGGCCTTTAAATTGTGAGGTAAATCTCTTTGCTGTGATTGGTCTAATCATCTTGACACTGTATTAATACTCATCTTTAAGACCTGCTCTTATCTGAGTTCTTCAGCTGAATGTGCATGTCAATTTACAGATTTCTTAATCAGATTCTAGACGTCTTTGCGTCTTTTCTTTGTACCCAACTCCTACACAAGGCCATATTTTCATGCTAAATTAATGCACTATTGTGCGGATTGTCTTGCAACAGACGCCAGATACTGCACTTCTCCATGTGAATTGGCTGGAAACTGTAGTATCGTATTTGGAAGGTCATAGATATTTGCAGGCCTGACGAGATGATAATATTACTTCATTAGACTTCTATACCTGTCAATTTCAGAAATAAACATCTTCACCCACAATTTTTGTGATGCCAAGTAGGAAACTAGTTTCAGACACCTCATAATTTTAGGCAAGTATTACCATCTCTCGTCATAGTAAAAATCCATTTATTGTAGGTGATTATATTGTTTGTGTGAAGATATCCTGTAGCACATATAAAAAAAAAAAAAAAATTCCGGTAGCACGAGATTAGAACTGAGTCAATATTTTCTGTATGTATATCATGTACATAAAGAATTTCTTTGTGGCAAAATTCTGCAATATGTTATTGTAGCCATGTAAGAAACTGAAATAGGAGTAAGACATTAGTGAGAATCAGACATGAAATGGTTGAAGAAAACTTCTTCTGTCTTCACTATGGAAAGTACTATAAATCATCAATCAATAAGGCACACTAGCATTTCAACTTTATGCATATGAAATGTTGAGTTACAATCTGTGTTGGAGCAGGGGCCGGCATGCCAATAATATTCTGCCATGCTAAACCATCAAAAGTCTTCAGTGTATAGAACGTTTACATGAATTTTTTTTTGATGAACAAAACAGTAGACTTGGGCTAAGGGCGACATTTTTCCTTTGTTAGGAGTAACAGATTGGCAACTAGACGACTTTTATGTGAAGATTTATTCATGAATTGGTAAAAAGGAGTTACATGTGGTTGCGTAGAGGTATCAAGATGATCATATGAAGGCATAACCCAGTTCCCCTCTAGTCTGAAGTGAGGAGAAACAGAGAATGAACCCCATAGTTATGTATCTTGCAGTATACCTTGCAGCTTCAAACACTGTAGAGAACCTCCGTTCTTGCAGGCCCACAGCGTATTCATGCAGTAAGTCAGACCCCCAACCACGCCCAACAGCAAGATAGGCATTTCACTGATGAAAGAGAGAGGATGAAGATGAGAATGATCAGTTGAATCCTAAGCAGAAGGTGGGTTTTCCTCTTTTTAATAGGCTGAAGACGAAAGTAAAAATAGCACGCAACATTATCACCCCACTAAGAGAAAGCCCCGAGTCTGTCGTAATAGATTATTGTCAGGAGTCTATATCTCTTGGTTGAATTTGTTATCCAACAATTTGCAATTTCTGCATGGCAAAGATAGCGACTTTATATACTCCCTCCATCTCTTAAAAATTGCCCCATTTGACTTTTGCGGTCTTTAAGATACGACTTTAAACATTTTTATCTCCAAATCCGTAAGGCAAAAAATGATAAAAACTTGATATTCTAAAAATTTACATTGAGATGCATCTAACAAGATCCCAATTGAATATATTATTTCTTATAACATGATGATAATTTGTGGTCAAAATTTTTGAACTTTGACTCTATAAATAGAAATGGAGCAATCTTTAGGGGACGGAGGTAGTAGACAGGTTATCTCATGGTTCCACCTGTTGTTTACATCACTAAAAACTGTCAAGTTGACTTTAATAAATGCATTGACACATGCTTTGTTCTGTGCTCCTTCAGATCAGCTTCTCTTCTCTTCAAACCTCTGTTCTAGAGTTCTACCACCATTTCACCTCATATACACTATCTTAGTATTTTTCTTTTGTTCTAGGTCCTTACATTTAACTGGAGGGAATCCTATCTCCATTTTGGAAGTGATTGCAAGACAAATCTTAACCAGGTTTATACTTCTACTTATATCCTTTTACTTTTAACAAAAATTCGCATTTCAAATCCATCTTCCTCCTAGCCTACAAAAGTTCAATTTGCTTAATGCTTGATGTACCAAAGCAGACAGGAGGTGCGTCACCCTTCAACAATAATAATTAAAAATAGAAGCCCTCAACTTCAATGCAACATAACAGCACTCTCTGCAATTGCGTAGGAGGCTATGCTTTGCGGGGTATCACAAATTTGAGCATTAACTAAAGAACTTGAGATTTCAGCTGCATTTCCCTAGCCATCGACGGAAGCCATCTTTCCCCCCTAATTTTCTTCAGCTGTGCTACCCTTTCTTCCTCCCTCTTAGCAGCTTCTCTCGCAGCAGCTTCTTTGGCCTCCAATTTAGAGAGTGATTTTTTGCTTGCATCTTTTGCAGTAGCTAAGATATCCGTCCCCTCAACAAGAACAGACTGCAATCTTTTTTTAAACTGCAGCCAAATGTAGGAGTAAGAGATCAGCGTTTTCATATATTGAAGTGTGTACTCTGTGGGAGAAGATAGACTAACGAGAGTAAGAAAAAAACCTTCTTTGATTTCTCATTGATCTCTTCACCAGGAATAATTCTTGGTTTCTTTTTTGGTCCCTTCATTTCATCTGAAAACAAGGAGTTCATTCTGATATGATTCCAGATCTAAATCCAGCATTCCAGCTTTTTAAAAAAGGGGACAAGATACTCTGTATTAAAGAAACATAGCTATACCTTTATGATCAAACACTATGCCAATAGGAGCTTGCTTGAATAAACGAACCCCACCATTGGTTACGACAGGGTGATCATTAATGATGTCAACTGGATCTGAAGTTTTCATTATGTCTAAAGATTTGCTCAATAGGTCATCCAAGGTCTTTTGTGCCTGTCAATTACAACAAAATCTTTACCAAATAGGTATACAATGACCTATTCAGACCATTTTCTTTGTCATATAACTGGATTGGGAGGGAGAAATGCAAAAAAGTTCTTCGTAGACATTTATCCTGATGATTAGTTATCTCTTAATGATCTATAAATTTCAAGGGCATCTTAAACTAATTAGAGTTTTGACCCCAAATCCCTACATTTCTTCCATTTCCAGTGAGTAGCAATGTATATGAAAAGAACAAAAGAAACAATCCGATGACGTTGCTTTCCTTTTGTATTGTTTACCTCTTCCTATACGAATATGCAATGCTTACTTTTGGAATTACCTAGGAGACGTGTACATAAAGTCTCAATAGACACTTGAACCTTTTTGAATGTCTTTAGTCCAACGATCTTTGAATTTCAAGTCCACAAATCTTCCAATTTTCAGAACTTCTAGCTCCTGGACCTAACTAGATTCTCCCCAACCCTCTAACGCATCACAATCATTTTATTTTCAACGCAATATCATAGCTTGAGTAAGGATAGAAGAAATGAACAAAGTATCAAATAAACATTGCTTTCCGTTTTGAAGATGTTTCTATAAAAAACCCTACTAATCTTGGATAGGTTGCTGCTGTAGTTCTAATGACAGTTGCAACCCAAAGAAAGGCTCCTCTTAAGGTTTTCAATATAAAATTTCATTGGCATTTGGCTCTCATAAGAGTCATAAAGGTATCACTTATTTCCTTCAAAATGGGCCTCACTTAGGTCAATCTTTGGTTCCATATCACTCATAGACCACAAAGACGCTTATAACTCTATGGTTTCATGGTGGATTGACTGGAATTCCCTTCAGCCTTCAAAAGAGATTTTCAACATTTCTCAGAATGATCTAATGAGCATGACTGCATGGCATACAGTTTTGTACTTCACTAAATTATTTTAAATTTAGTGCTATCTATAGTTCCAATAGTCAATATAAATTTAAGGTAATCTTATAAAAAATTTCAGGAATCAAGAAGACAAACTTCTCATTTTGTCAAGATACACCACATTTGTACTCACCTACAATCTCCCCTCCAAGTTGCCTAGCTTTAAGAAGGCTGTGCTCGATGTCCAAGAGCTCTACCATCTCATGCCCTGTCAACCACATTACCTTCTACAGAATAAGGAAAGTAAAAATGTTGTGGTTATACAAGCCAGTTAGGGGTAACAACCATTGGTCAGTAGCTCCTTAATAAGACTTGAGCATGGAAATGGGAGCTTCATTGTGAAGCTAGCCCACCAGTCAGTACCCTAATCAAGATTGATTGATGTAGCAAGTGTAAAATCAATGTGAGTCAGGGGATAGACACCCTTAGCTACAAGATTCTCATAACAGACCAACAAATCTTCACATTACAAGTTTTACAACCAACATTGATCGAAACCAATAACCCTATGCAGGCTTTCTCATCCTACATCACCTAGGGATAAAGAATACATGGAGAATGAGGGGGTCTACAGGGAACTTTTTAGGAATAGTTCTGCTAGGGTGAAAATCAAGTCGTCATAATCAAGCATCAAATGTCAATTGTCGCCTAGGTCCTGCAGCAACATCTGATGTGCAGTGGAATATTCCCAGGAATCTCGCCAAGGTCGTTAGCCAGCTAACTGAGTCAATAGGGAAGATAATGATATGCAGATTCAAGGATTTGTTGAAAATGGTTTGAACTAGTCAGACGAGAATCAAGGAAGGTTGTTAGGGTTGTTCCGAGATTATTGGACAAAGGGTCAGCGCAATAGTATCCGTTGCTAATGGTCAGTTAGAGAAGATATATACACAAAGTAGTGAGAGCCACGAAGTCATTCATCTTCAGCAATCTACTCATATTAATTCTCTCATTTCCCATTTACTACTTACATAAAACCATTGTACTCACTTGCTTACACTTACATAGTGATACTCTTGTACACACGAAAGTACCCTTTTGGCTTAGTGGAACGGGGGCTCAGTTTCACCAATTTATTGTCTCCTTTATCTCCTTTCTGCATTTTCTCTATCATTTAATGTTTACTAGTTGTTAAGAGTCCCAACCTCAGATTGTTGTTAATCGGCAGTTTTTAGCATAAACAGTATCTACTAGGCCAAGCTATCGAGTTCATGTTTGGTCTGACCTCATGGAGTTACAATTTTTCGGTTCTAGGGAAGTTGCTGAAAGTTATGCTTCCTGTTTTTTTTTATAAAAAAAAACTCTAATCGGGTAAACAACCACCAAGAAAACCCTGCTCAATCCATTCAAAGCTAGTCTTAGGTATCTTAACCCTTCAAGTTTCCCATCAAAGATACCATATTTCATGCTAATACTATTCAAATTGGTAAATTCCAGTATTCCACCATAAAAAAAGTCAGTAAAGCGCGCAAGACATGAAATTTATGCCATTAACATAGATTAAATTGGGGATAGTATTGCGATTAATAAAGGGGGACGAAATGACCTTGACTTGATAGTGCTTGATGGGCTGGGGCTGAAGAGATTTGGCGTCTTCATTGTCGTCGTCAGACGCAGGAGTGGGAGTTTGGTTAGGCTGAGGACAACCCAAATAAGCGGAGGCAGAGGCGTTGATGGCGGCTCTCCACTCTGCATCACCATCTTCATCTTCACTGCTGCTGCTGCAGTGTAGTTCCTCTTTCAATGTTTCAGAACCCATGCTGCTGTATCTTCCTTTCTTCAGGCTGCTCAAAACCCCATCCCCTTTTCGTTTTCCAGAATTTCACCCTTTACTGTGTTTTTTTTTTTTTTTTTTTTTACTCCGTAACTTGGAGTTGTAGTTTAAAGAAAACAAAATAGCCAAGTACTCCATAGTCGTAATTGAAATCGTGTATGTACCGAAAAATTTAGGCATGGTTTTTTACCCTAATTTTAGGGTTTGATATCACTTATAATAACAATATTTATAAAACTTAATAGTGTAGAAATGTAGATGTGATTAACAGAATTTCAAGAAATATTTTCGTAGCATTTAATCACGATCTTCATGCATATAATAATACGAATTATCAATATAGAATAACATATCCTTAATGTGTGAATTCCTCAAAGCAAAATAGCACGTCTTTCGGAAATATTAGAACGTCAATCATCGTTCCTCTAGTATTGGTCTACAAGCAACGATCGGATCTTTCATGTTTGCTAGTACGGAAATAAGAACAATTCTTGATTGCTTTTTAGTGTTTTCGTTTAGTGTGGATGAGTATGAAATTAGGGTTAGGGTTAACAATCTCATATGTATATATTTATATATGTAACATTTACATATATAACTATTTATATATATAACATTTACATATATAAGTTAATGTGTTAATTAAGTAACTACCGTGACTTAATTAACCTAATTACTTTAATTGCAACTCCTCACATAACTACATCGTATTTGTCCAATCAATTACTTATACGTGTGACCTCCTCATAGGACTCGGTTAAAGTTAATAGTACGTTAATCTAATTAACATACATATTATCTTCAAATCCTAGCAAAATACTACAATCACCTAAAATAACCGAATATATTATCTCCATAATAAGTCCAATCAATTATATTACACTTGTTGAGGACATTTCCTTCAAATAGATGGTTCATTTCGATTTTTTGATTTGGATTATAAGGAGTAAAATAATTCAAGTTTTTGACGTAACAATGTTGTGAGTTTAATGAGTTAATTCAAAATATTATTGATAAAAGCACGTTTTTTCCATCGTAAAAATAAGAACATTTCAAGGTATATAACTTCAACTTGTATGTCATATTAGATTTAGTTTTATGGATAACATTTTACAACAAGTCAACCGGTAGAGTGAGGTACTTTACACAATTAGAATAATGCAAGTTAACAAATGCAAAGTGTTGCGTATATAATATACTCCACAACATTCTTTGTTGTTTCTATATAACGAGTCCAAGTGCATTTTAAAAGGTACTACGTAGGAAATTTAAAGTGCGGATTATTTACACTGAAGTAATTCTAGCATCTTTTTCCCCTTTTCTTTTCCTTGGACATGGGAGAACAAGGAAAAGGTGAAAACATTAGATTGAAATGAGACACATTTCCAAGGTATAATCAGCCTTGTTTGGTTACATATGCATGCTAAGATGGGTTTTTTTTTAAAACAAAAAAGTAATGAAAAATACAAAATTAGGTAATCCAGCCATCGATCTGTTATGGATTTAACCTAATTTATCATTTATTGACATGAACGAGCTAAATAAAATGTTGATTTTAGTATCGATATGAAAACTTTAATGGCATGAATGGATAGAAAGTAATAGTTATAGGGTGATTTTTTGAGGGGATATAATTCCAAGAGAGTCTATTAAGGGCTAAATAATTTCAATTAACAAAGGTTGGTAATTTTACAGGAGTAATTGTTACTTTACCAACTCAACTCCACCTCGATCTTCTCCATATCACCTGATCTCTCCCCTCCCTATCTCACTTTCTCCTCCATTTCTCAAGCAAAGTCACCCTATGCGATTCTCTTTCGAAATTTCCTCTGATAAATCAATTGCGGACATTTCCTTGTATCTTCCTTCTCCTTCACTTTCCACCTTCATAGTGTCGTGTTCACGCTCCCATTTCATCCATCAATTAGAATCCTAAGCTCCTACTTTCTTGCTTATCCCATGCGCTAGTTCCTGAAAATGAACAACATATTTATAATAAAAAGCAAGAAAGCAACTCTTTTGTTGGGAGATCTACAGATAGCAATTGTTGAGTAATTTTTGCCAGCGAAAGAGAATAGTAAAGACTAACATATTTGGAAAAGAGAGGAGGGAGAAAATTGATTGAGAATTGCTAGAGGTGTGTCAATTTGCCATAAAAGCTTGGCTAGAGAGGGGGAGGAAAGAAACTTAGCGGCAGTAGAATGGTTCCCGTGACAATTGATGTTAAGAAGGTGGAATGGTTAAGGGGGAATAGTTACCGATGGGGGGAGGTAGGAAAATATTACCCTTATTTTGGAGGTAATGTGTTACCTAGTGAAATTATTATTCTTAATCCAACCTCTTTTAAAAGTCCGGAATTTTTCCTCCCTAATCATTTTCCTCCCATTTCCCTTGATCTAGACATGTCCTAAATATGTGCGTATTCTTGATGTATTATATCAATGTTCAATTACTTGTAAGTTGTAACTTGCACCATGAGACAAAAAGACACTCAAAATAGCATTGAAATAAGCTTCAATTCTATTCTATCTACCTATTTTATCTTATTTAATTTTTTCTGAATTTTATTTTATTTTCTTTATTTTGTCTAAATTTATTGTACTAGAAATTGTTTGAAATAAGTAAAATCGCAAGAGTAAAATATGAAAAAAACCAAAATTTATTTTGCCTAAAATTTATTTTTCTAGAACTTATTTTACCTTTATTGAACTTAATTCGTCTAAACTAATTTTTATTTGCTAATTTTTTTTATTTTTGCTGAAATAAGTCAAAATATGTTGGATTCACAAAGAAGTTGTCTCCTTGATGGTTTTGTGTGAAATAGTTAAAAAAAAAAGTTATTATGCTTGAACTTCTTGCAAAACCAAGAAATAATATTTTAATAATAACAATGAATGAACATAATATGTAAGTTATAGTGCAAAAACTAGCAACCCTTGAGGCCCTTGTCAACTCCATTATTCATTAAACCCTATTTGCCTTGTGAAACATGGATGATGATTAACTGCACATTCCAAATGTGTGGGAGCAATTACACTAAGGATTCAGTGGTGATAATGATGGGTAGTTGGTTCAATTTGTTTCAATGGTAGCGGTGTAGGATTTTAGGTGTATGGGTTTGTTGTTGCAAGAAGAGAGCTTGGTTGAAGTGAGGCTGTAGAAATCAAAGCTGAGAGACAGAGTTTTAGAGATCCCAAGACGTGACTCTAGGGTTTGGATTGTTGCAAAAAACACCGGTATCAGTTTTGAAGTGTATTTGGGTTTAGAAGAGTATATTTGAAGCACTACAATTTATAGGTGTCTCTAAGTTTGTCATTAGGACAGTAGATATGAACAATAATGGGTCAGGTTGAACCCTAGCATGGAATGATGTGTTATTAATTCTCAATTCCAATTTTTGATTAGTTTATAATTAATATATCTTAGGATTAGTTTTATTATCAATGAATGACTAGGAATAGTATTTATTGAATGTGATTAGGTTGCAACGAAAGTTGATCCTTAATCAATTTTAGAACCCTAATTTAAGATAAAGGAAATCATTACGATATTGATGGAATTTGTTAGGATGTTAAGACTCTGTGCTTAAAGTCTTTGAATTGCATGACTCTATGAAAATAGGTATGATTGCATTGTTGAAAAAGTCATTGATTGATCGAAAGAAATCATTGGTATTGATTAGGGAGTATCTATCCTATGAATTATTTAGTAATTGAATAAGGGAAGAAAGAATTATTATTACATAAGTTCATGTTAGTGGAGATACTTGACTCTATAAGCCTTTAAACCTTGATTATTTCATATCAATCTTGCCCATTTTAGTTAATTAGTTTAGCTCATTATCTCATTCAATTTGATTACTTGCTTAGCCTAGTTCAAGTCACTCTAGCTAATTGAATCATTAGTCTCTTGGAATTCGATGACCTTTACTTGTCCTACTACATAGTTAGGAGAAATAGTTAGGTTTATTTTGTTAGGTGTGTGACACTCCTTTCATTCCTGCAGAGCTTTATTTGCTTCAAAAGGACTTATACGTCGGAGGAGCTTACTTGGTAATCCACAACAAATGGAAGAGTGGAAAGAAAACATAAACATCTTCTTGATTCCATATAAATTCTAAAGAGATTGTTTATTGGCTGCCACATATCTTATTAATCTGATTCCTACTTCTGTTTTGGGTTGGAAATCTCCATATGAGATGTTATTTAACAAACAACCATATTATAGTCTTCTACGAGTGTTTGGTTGTCTTTGTTACTCATCTCAAAAGTTGAATGACAAGTTTGCTCCAAGAGCAAAGAAATGTGTGTTCATTGGATATCCTTATGCTCAAAAAGGATATAAATTGTATGATATTTAGACATATAATTTTTTTTTAAGTAGAGATGTCTACTTTGTTGAAAATATATTTTCTTACAAGTCTGGTCATCATGCTGTTGATTCTCACAAGTTTCTCTATTTCCTTTAGTCAATTCAGCTTTGGACTATTATGATGTTTAAGTTACTGCTCCAGATCAACAAGATTCTGAGATTATGCTTAATGATCAACATAGTGATGTTTCTATCTCACCTTTTAATCAAGAAGAAATTGTGCATGAAACAAATTTTGATGTTGATGCTACAATTCATCAACCTATTCAAGAGACATTAAATAGACAAAGGACAAGTTCAGTTATTAATGATAATCAACAACTTATTCAAAGGATTTCTAACATACAAAGGTCTTTACCTTTGAAATTTAGAGATTTTGTTATGAATCTGCCCAAGAATGATACAAGGAGTGTTCCTATCTCTAAATCTCATAATGTTTCTCAATTCTCATAATCTTTTGATGATCATCTAATGACAGAATTCGCTCATAGTCTCTCAAATGTTTTGACTACATTTGAACCCTCTTCTTACAATCAAGCTAAAAATCATCCTTAGTGGATATAAGCCATAGAAAAGCAGGCATTGGAAGAAAACAATACTTGAGAGCTTACTGAACTTCCCCTTGACAAAAAGGTCATAGGATGCAAGTGGGTCTATAAAACTAAATTTAAGCCCACGAGAGAGGTAGAGAGGTGTAAAGGAAGATTGGTTGCTCGAGGAGATAAACAAATATCAGTAAAGGACTATAAACATACTTCTAGTCATATTGCCAAGTTGACTACTATTAGAATTGTTCTTGCTCTTGCTGCCATAGAAAAATGGGATATACAACAACTAGACATCAATAATGCATTTTTACATGGCTTTATCGATGAAGAGGTGTATATGACTCCACCTTTGGGTTATAGCAAGGCAAAACCTAGACAGGTTTGCAAATCAAAAAGGTCCTTATATGGATTTAAGCATGCTTCGAGATGCTGGAATAAAGAATTAAGCGAATTTCTCATAGATTGGGGTTTCATTCAATCTAAGCAAGATTATTCTTTATTCATTTCGAAGAGAGGCAAATCTTTCACAGTAGTCGTTGCATATGTGGATGATCTGTTGATCACTAGTAATGATGGTACATTGATCATCATTTTGAAGAATGATCTTCATACTACATTCACTATCAAGGACTTAGGAAGCTTAAAATACTTCCTAGGTATTGAAGTTACTCGAACTGATTCAGAAATTTTATTGAATCAAAGAAAATATATTTTGGATCTTTTGAGAGATCAAAATATGGAATGTGGCTTTATCTCAACATGACAAGGCCATATATTAGTTATGCTATGCAACAACTTAGCCAGTTCTTATCAGCCCCTCGACATACTCATTTCTCTGCTGCTATCAATGTCCTTAAGTATCTCAAGGGCACCTTAAGTCATGGCCTTTTCTATTTTGCAAACTTAGATCTCAAGCTAACAACATACAGTGATGCTGATTGGGGAACCTGTGTAGATTCCGAAAGATCTTTTACAGGTTATTGTGTTTTCCTTGGCAATGCTCTTGTGACATGGAAGACTAAGAAGCAGAATGTTGTAGCAAGAAGTTCAACCGAGGCAGAATACAGGAGCATGAGCCAATCTGCAGCTTGTATGTTCATCCTTTGAAGTTGCAGACTACTTACTGATGTCCCAAAGGATCATTCTCAAGTGCCACCTCAAACGTTTGACTTAGAGAAAGTCGTGGCTAAGCAAGCTTCATAAATGAATGGAATTTTCTGCAACCATTGCTTTATCTCACTAAACAAAGCTTGATTGTCCTATACTTCAATGTATATAAACCTTGAGCTTAGCTACAATTCAATGGTTTTAAACCTTTGCTATAGTGGATATCATTGCTTTTATATAATTTATGATACTTTGAGACGCATTTACGGCCGACAAGGGCATTCAAAAATCCTTTGCGATTTGCATTTTGGGCACCAATGATTGAAAAAATTGCAAGGTTCTCTAGCTCTTCTGCATTGAGCTATCGCAGGATACTTCTTTGTACTTTACGCATCGTAATAATATTTTCCGATGACGACGACGATAATAATAATAATAATAATAATAATAATGATATTTGAGTTAGTTAGTTAATTAAGCAGAATACAGCTCATTATGACACATGCATTAGAATTAGTACACTACTGAAAGTACTACTGAAAGTCTGCTAGTTCTTTAGTTTTTAAATTGTTGATACTCTGTTAACAATGTCTCATGTAGCCATGCTGCCAGCGTCTTCCAAGGAAAATCAATATTATCATTTACCATCTTGTATCTCACAGAATAATGATCCTTCAGACGAAGCATCCAGAACCTGTGGAAGTTGCAATGTATGAGTAAAATACAACAATGGGCAGCAATGCAGAATGCATATGCATACACCACTTTGGCCAATATCTGCTCATTGACCGTTGGCAACCAGAGATTCAGAGAATATGCCAATTCACCTCTACTATGCAATACAAAGTATATTTTAGAGCACAGGAGAGTACTTCAAACATTTCCCGAAAAGGCGAAAAGTGATAGCAAATTAGTAACATCAATCTACTGCAGAAGTAGCTTCACGATCTGAAAACCTCCAACATGAGTACGTGTTCAGCGTCTTGTAATTCTTATACACATTAGTACACTACTTTATTGCTACCAACCTAAAACTAAAATTGTGTAAACTGTATGAAAAAATTAATACTGTTACATTGGAGCAAAGAAGAAATCAAACGAAAGAAGTGGCCAATTCAATTATCTTATATAGTTGCGTGATACAGGTAACAAAGGCTAACCACTCCATCTGAAAGGAAGTCTCCATCTCTTGTGCCAAAAAATTGATACTCGGGGCCATAATGGAAACCCAAAGTCATAATCGAGAGGCTGGTCTACCGGCCCTGCAATCTTTAGAGGCAACCAGACATATCTTGAGTCCCTCAAATCTGCCGGGTTCCATCGATCAGCCATAAATATGAAGTAGTCTGGAAGCCCCTTTAGAGGTAGCACAAATGTACTCTGAGAAAAAAAAGTTGTATCCCTGAATATTTTGTTCCCTCCTAAACATGGATTTCCCATAGACTCCCATGGACCCATCATAGATTCAGATGCATGGGCCATCGCTTCATTCGGAGCCCAACCTGTGCAGCCTGACGTGATCATGTAGTAAGTGCCCTTATACTTGAATACAGCCGGTGCTTCACGGTGGTGGCCAATGAGAATTGGACTCACAACATTAGTGATATCAAGATAATCTTTAGTAAGAGGACTGACATGGAGTTCACTGTTATCAACAGAAGAATAGATGAGATATGCAACACCATCATCATCTCTGAAGACTGTCATATCTCTGCTGTCAAAGCCATGAGGATTTTTGCTGTAGAGGTACTCAAATGGACCATTAGGATAGTCACTGACAGCCACGCCAACATGGGCTTTTGTATAATTTGTATCATCTATATGCATCCACATAACATATTTTCCTGTGTTATCATTGTACAAAACTTTCGGTCTTTCGAGCACGTTGGATTTGTGAAGATCATGAGTCTCGTCATTTTCTTCAGCTGCAAGCACAATTCCCTCGTTTTTCCATGTCCATAAGTCCTTGGATGAGTAACAACCAACGCCAATGATATCAACCTATAATAATAATAATACCCAAACAACAGAGAATCATAAGAACATTTTCATGAGCCTAAAAAACTGGAACTTTACATTGTTGTAATAGTTGAACAAGTAGCTTCGCATAATGTACTCGTTGAAAATGTGATGTATGGTAAAAACTAAGAAGTCTGAACTCGTCTACCCTTCTCACACTATGCTAAAGGCCTAGTCAGCAACACCAGCCAAAGTTGCCATTGAGTTCAAACCCCTCACAAATCTTTTCAAACACCAAGCATTTTCAGCCAAAACCAGCATTCTCTAGTCTCATCACCATATAAATATATACAACTGCACTAGTTCAATATATAGGAGGGAATAGAGATTAATTAATTGGGTGACTAGCTCATGGAAATTACAAGAAATGAGAGCACATATTTTGCCAGACCAAAAGAATATACGAAGTACTAAACAGAGGACAACTAGACAAGAATAAACAAACAAACAAAAAATAGTACAAATGTAAAAACAAAAAACTGTTGAGGCACAAAGAAATACTTTTAATAAAAGGCTAGGCCCAAGATTATTTGTATTCACTTTCAATGGTAGTGCTTATTGTGTAATACAGCATTCCAACATCAAATACTCCGCACTTGCATCAATGGCATTTTCCTACCAAAATTATTAACCCCACCTCCAATTTTTTGTGTCTCATTTTTGCTTTAGCTCAACAATAAGCATAACCAGGCACGAGATCTTGCCAAGTTCAAGTGATTCATCAAGTAGCCAACAACTGACTACAAAGTGCATTTGGCATCAACATCCACTAAATAACAGCAGAGCATTTAAGGAACAGTCAGCTGTAATTGTGTTTTTAATAGCATCAGCTGATTTTTACAAAATTATAACCAATTTGGTTTAACTGAAACTCCAGTCAGAAATCAGTGCAATATGATACTTTTGGCAAGGCTACAGAAAATGAAGAGATAAGGGTAAATTTTGGGAACATGCAAGTAAAGAAAGGGTTTATTAGTCATATGACCATCAGTTACGCCATTATCTGTTCAATGGTTCACCAAAATCAAACATAATCTATTTTAGGACAGAGTAATTAAATAAATGGAAAACTAAACTAATCCCACCTGTCATCCTAACAAACTACTCTCGTTTCTCCTTTGTCAACCTTTCACTTTTGAATTTATGAGTCTCTTCCGTAACCCAACCTGTTAGTTACTACATTTGCTCCCATCTTCTCACTGTTTTTTCGCCATGGGAATTTTTTTTTGTCAAACCTGATCATCTGGGCTCTCAATCTTGAGCAAATGGTCAAATCTCAACCCTGTACCCTTGTGGTGGTCAATGTCGTGTTATCTTGATTTTGGATGGTGCTGATTCAGCCATCAGGAGGTCTTGGAATAGTGGTGAGTAATGATCTGACATAATTTGGCAAGATTACAAGCAAAGAAGGAGATGATTTTTGATTTTTGATAATTCGGAAAGACAGAACAAAATCTTGATGATACAACTATACCAATGACAGGGAATGTTAACTCTTGAAGTGTAGAACAAAGCTTAAGGAAACACTCGATAAATATTTATGATTATTCCTCGCTAATTGGTCTTCTCTATTTATAGAGGTTCAGATTCTTCTTTCCCCATTTTATCCCCTAACTAACCATCTATCTTGTTACGCAAGCATCTCCTAAATGATCCACAGTAACCCCTTCCCATTATGGCAATCTGATCTATGATTCTATGGTGGCAATGAAACTAGCAAAGGAGGTTGCAGTAGTATAGGACAAGTTGATGAAAGACAGAAGAATTATGTTGAAGATTCTCTGGATAGAGTGAGCGGAGGGATGGGTATTTGGTACAGCACTGTGCTGTTTGGATTTTCATGAAGGAGTATAATAATGGGATCCACAATCAAAAAGGAGAAGAAGGGAAAGGAAGTAACACTAAGAAGGGGCGAAAAGAGAAATCATTTAGCAAGGGGAAAATGGACAAATCAAGTTAAAATTGACAACATGTGAACAACAATGTGGCCGCAATCAATTCTTGCTTTCCCCCTCTTTTCAATTCTCAAACCCTAAAAACACCTTTCTTTACACCTAAATGCTAGCATAATCTATTTCCGAAAGGGCTAAGTTTCCAAGGTAAGAAGCCAAAGATCATGGGTGTGGGCCACAACTATGTTGGCGAAAATCAGCTAGGTACCACTAACCAGGCAAGCTGATGTACGGTGTGAATGGTGCATGACTGCATGGTGTCCACTTAGAGGCAAATTATATGTTTCTACTCACGTAAAGGCCCTCTTAAGATTCTAAACCCATGAGAAATATGTTAAGATCATATTTCACTAGTTCCAAAAATATTTGTAATGATCGAGAAATAAAATCCGAACAGAATTGATGGTACTAGATGCCTTGTAGAGGTTTGACACCATTTATTGCCTTAAATTTGGTCTCGAATTGAAAAAACTTTGGAAATTGGTTAAAATAAATGTTTATAGTCAAAATTGATTATTCTAATCACTTGTAGGAACAAATTTGACCCTATCGGGTCAATGGGAAGTATTACACGGTGTTCCTTCACGAGGCTCACAATGGTCCAAAATGATCGAATTTTAAAGGATCATTTTAAAGATATCATCGAAAAAAATATTCATAATTGAATATTATATGTAATTAAAGAGGTTTGAAACTAATCATTACGTTATATGTAATTAAAGGCCTAAGAACGAGTTTAAAAACTCAATATAAGAGTTTTGAAATTTGTTCAATAGTTATTTAGAGTTAAAGTAGATAATTTCAATGACTCATAAGGCCTAATAGTATTGCAAAAGACCCATGGAAAGAATTTCAAGATTTTTCCCACCAAGTCCGTAATCGTTTAAAATGACTAAATTTTGAAAGTATATAGTATATAATATTTTTGAGTTTTAAGAAAATATCCAAAATTGTGCTAATGGTAACGGATTCCTCTAGGGCTCATATGAAGAGGATTAGGACCATTCTCTTCCTAATAATCATTTTCCAAAGGCCATGGAACATATTCAAACCCCTATTAGATGCATCTTGAGAAATGGTTTAATTGACAGTTTTAGAGGTGTTTGAAAGGGTTTCAATTAACCATAAGGACTCCTAGGGTCACCTAGAACCCTATGGGAACACCTTGAGGCCTTACCTTTCCATGACCAAAATATTCAAAAATGTCCTAGATTTATAGGTTATGTTACGATTTTGAACACTATGGGCGAAAATTTTTGGAAACTCATGGAAAACTATTAGATGCCATGTAAGGTCATAAAGGATTTGTTGGAACCACTAAATATCCTCTTAGGTCTATTTCATCATGAGAATGCCATACTCCTGCCAGGACAGAAATAGACAACTCAAACAGATGAGTTGTTTCACAAGTTAAAATGTTTCAAATAATGAGAAATATTTATCCATTACACATGTTTCCCTAAAATATTTAGGGTAAGGTGATGTGAGAAGGAATAGGGGTGAGCGGAGGATTGGATATATTCAGTGCAGCACAGTGCTGTTTGGATTAACATGAAAGGGTATAATAATAGGAGCCATAACTAAGAAGGAAGGGAAGGGTAAGGAAGTAACACTAAGAAGGGGTTTGAAAAGAAACATATAGCAAGGGGAAAAAGGGAAAATCACGTTAAAATTGACAATATATGGACAACAGAATTTTTTTTTTTTACATCAAATACAGTAGATAAGGTATGGGTAGTTAATCAGAACACCCTCACTTGTAGTTTTTCTTAATTTTCCTCCAAGAAAAATGAGGATTGAGCATTAGTGCCATGACACCTCGATACAAATATTAACTACCTATGTCAGCATTCTCACAAAACATTTAAGTAATTGAGCTACTACCAATGACTAGACAAGACATCCATTTAAGATTTCTATTATATCTACAAGCTTACAATGACCTTTAACAGATGGATCAAAGGAAAATAGAAGTAACAAATTTGATGGGGCAAACAAATCTATCCTGTTTCCAAAACTAAGATTCATGTAAAAGACAAATCATTTCAGAAACACAAGAGGGCCACTCAGAAGCTTATTTTAAAGTTAACTTTAAATAGGACTGGAACATAAATTGGATAAGATCTATAGTTACTTTGTAAAATGGAACTTTTTCAAGTCCCCACACATGCACACACACATAACAAGAAATTCAGAAACCTAAGCAAGATCAACATAGCTTCATGCTTTCAAACATTACAGGCCAATCATAAGCTTGATATAACAAAAGAGAATAATGTGCCACAATTTGTTGATCCAGATTATTTGGATTGTGCAGCTACATACTTAGAAAAAGAAATCCATCTCTTTAAGGATATGAACCCCCAGGTTTCATGTGGTTTTATAACACCAGTCAAAGCATTTTCACATGACCAACAAGTTTTTAAGTGTGGTTGACACCCACTTCTTTGCAACTTTTGTAGTTTGGCTCATTAGCTTGATGTGCATTTTCGTTTAGAAATATTTTGACAGATAAGGTCCAGTACTCCAAATGCAACATAAATTGCATGAACAGATATTCTTGGTTTTAAAAATTGCATTAAATCTCTGTCTTTCTCCAACCTAGTCTCCATTTGGCACTATATCCTCATCATGGACAATTATATCAAGCGGCTACTTACAAGTTATACCAATGTCACAAGAGTCACAACAGCCCTTTTCTCATTACCAAACCATTTTTCATCACCAGATTTCATATGAAAATAATTGGGTATATATATTAGACATACAAAAAAAAAATTGCGAAAAAAAAAACTTACTCGTGCTGCTCCTTTCTTGTGGGCATGATATGTTGGTCCATCCTTATACTCTCCATACCAGTAGTATGTCTTCGATCTCTCATCATACAGAATGCCACCACCATGAGCTTGGATAGGGTTTCCTTCTGTATCCAACCATATTCTTCCAGGGTAGTAATAGAGGCTGTCATACCCCTTGTTTGGATCGATTGCAGTTTTCATGTCAGGAAAGAAAAGATGCCTGATTTGAGAAGACTCGTCAAGGAACTCATCAATTATGGTGGTTGGCCTCTTGGGTTTCCGTTTAACAGCACGTGGGGAACGTTTCCTAGGAGGAGGCATTTGGATGTTCTCCTCGTCAACCTCTTCAAGCTCATGAAAACGTTTACTAGGGTATATACGTGTATCCGACTTAAATGCATCATTTTGTGGAAGAAGGGAGTAAAGCTGCAGCAGAAGTAGGCACACTACCACACTACACACTGCAACAGGTAATGAACATCTGTTCCCTGCACTGCAATGCAAAGTGGTTGGTTTCCTGTACTTGTTCCTCATCCTGAATTTCTCTTCCGTATTATCCCAAAGATAATACCGCAGTTAAGAAAATGAAACCTATGCAGATGCAGATGCAGATGCAGATGCAGATGCAGATGCAAGAGCAGGTCACTACCGTTGTGTTCTATTATAACATAAATGAAAGCGAACAAAACTTCCTTTGTTCTAATATAGAAACCAGAATACAAAAGGAAATTAGAAACTTGATAGAAACAATAGCTTTTTTCAATTGTTCTTCAATGAGAATACAATCAACATAGGATGGAAATCAGCAGAAGAATCACCACTCATTTCAATTTGCACAAAATTATTCTGGTCTTATCCTAATGATAGTCTACTCGTTATCCTCACCCTGCAATTCTCGAAGCTGTTTTATTTCACTCATCTATCTGGTTTAGCTAATAAACCTAATAAGTAAAATTTCGCTCACTTCAGTCAACACATCTACTTGAAGTAATTTCTGCAGGTGATGATTAAATTTATTTATTGTAGTTGGAACAGCACGAGAAACAAGAAAAGTATGACAGTTTGATGAGCTCACAAGATTGCTGCTGACATTAAATGATCAGCAATTGGTATGATCATCGATCCACTGAGTAAATTCAAAACAACCACATCCTCCACTTTCTAAATCAATTACATTATCTAAAATTACTCATCAAGTACCAAAATAAAAACCAATCTTGAAAGACGAAAGATGGAATCAACCACTAATTAGTAAACTTTACAAGATTGATGTATAGATTTAATACCCCTTCTATCTTTACCAAATAAATTAGAATATCGACAAATCAATTCAACCCAACTCAGAAAATTATCAACTTGAACCCCTCAAAAAATTATCAACTTTAACACCCCACAAAATTATTAAAGTTAAACAATCAGCTTCAACAATACAATCAAACACAATTACGCAAAAAAAAAAAAAAGGAAACAAAAAAGCAACAGATATGAATCAGAGCAGGAGCAAAAAGTCAAAGGAATTACCAGACATAAGCCGAGCAGATGATGAAGCAGAATTGGCAGGCATGGGTTCCTCAAATGTTCAAAAGTTGTCAACTTTACATCATCTATCACCTCAATTTTACAACAATTTTAAGCAAGCCAGAATTTTTTTAGCACTCTCAAAAAGTTCAGAAATTTAGTATAGTATAGTATATGCTAGGTTGGTCGGAGAAAAACTAAAAAGAAATGGAGAGAGAGAGGCTAAGAAGAAGGAGAGGTTGAGTTGTCAAAATAATAATGATGGTGGATCCAATCCACGTATCGTGAATGATGATGACTTCGAACCCAGAAGCCGTCTTTTTTCTCTCTCTTTCTGTTGCTTTTCAATCCCTTTCAACTGTAGTACCTATGTTTTTTCCAACTCTTGGACTCTTGTTGGCTAATACACCTACGGAGTAATTAATTTGATTAAAAATTTTAAAAAATGATGGACAGTATAATCTAATTTGTGTAATTGGCTCAGTTGGTTAAAATATAAATAAAATAATATATTATTTTTTTGTATATAAATTATTCCTAACTAATAAAATTTAAGGGACATTTAACGAAAACCGATATATGTACACTATGACCCTATTTAGTTAACCTTATTTTAAAATATTATTATTATTATTATTATTATTATTATTATTATTATTATTATTATAGAACATGTTAAAAAATGAGTACAACAGTTATGAGTATGTTAAAGTGGATGACAAAATTAGAAACTTGGATATCCGAAATAATGGAAGATAAGATAAGGAAGAATGAGATAATGATGGCTTAGGCATGTGAGACGCCAAACAACGATGCATCAGTAAAGAATAAATAAGGTTTGCGCAATGGAAACCTCCAATTGAGGGAGATAAAAATTGACTTGAGAGTTAAAAAAGATGCGAACCAAATAAGACTTATTATTGTTGTTTGTTATCGTCATTATCATCGCTTTATTTTATTTTACAAGAAAATATGTTTTGGTTATGGCTCCTCCACATCCATTCCCGATACCCAGTTTTCTCTTAGGTAATTGACTTTCTATAGTCCAAATTAAATTGCAAGGAGTTCCAAGTGCAAAGCCGATGAAGAACAGACCTTCCCGTCATCCCTTGATTTGCTTGCCCTCTTTGGTTCACGTACTAGCCAACCCCTACCTTTTATTGTGTCAGGATGGTTTTCCTTATAGACTCTTTTCCATGCACTATCCACTTCAACGAAGCTCAAGGGTTATCCCTAGAGACTCCTCTTTACTCAGCTCAAGATCTTTATTTGTTTCAATGTGTTCAAACCCATGATCAATCCTCTCCAAGGACACAACGGTGAAACCTAGTTCTCCGGGCATCTAGAAGGACCCAAATAGGTTTTGGAGTAGAGTTTTGAAAACAAACTTCATTTATGTGAAGCGATATGCACCAACAAATGAGGATGAACTCAATAGTTGCATTTTTGTTTCCTTATCTTATTTCATAGAAATTTTTTTGTCCATATTTCTACCCTTAGCTCTCAAGAGCCTATACAAATTCCAACACAGAGGAGGCCATATATGTCTAGCCACCTCACAATTTCGGAATAGATGATTCACTATAATACACAAATTTTTCTCATAGAATCCCTCTCTTCCATAATACTTCCTTAATATAGAGCTTTATTTAACAACTTCCATGTGAAAAGTAAACATTTTGGGGGTTGTTTCATCTTCCAACAGAACCTTTTATAACTGGACTTTATCATCCCGAATCCCGATCATTAATGGTGTTATCCGAATTATTTTAGCAAAAGTAATAAGTTCAAATAAAATAAAATAAGTTGATTAAAAATAAAATAATCATAAATAGAATAAATTCGATAAAAATAAATATAAGAAATAATAAATTTTAGACAAAATAAATTTCATTAAATTCTATCACAATTTCAGAAAATTCTCGAATTATTATAGACAATTTCAATTTTTTTTTAATAAAATAAGTTTAATTAATAAAAATAAAAATAAAATAATATAGACAACATAAGTGTAAGTAATGTAAAATAACCTAGAAGCTTTGTAATCCCTCCCTGATTTTCTTTTTTTTTTTTAAAAAAAAAAAAAAAGCTAGCATTGAACATTGACACGATGGCCCTTGTCTATATGAAGCCCATAGGCCATAGCTATGGGAAAGAAGGTACGGTACAACAAAGCCTTAACCGCACGAGTCTTTGTATCCTGTAGGCCTCGAGTCTAGGGCCTTAAATTGGGACACTTGCGGGCGAACTCAAGCCTACCCACTTATGATTCAGTTAGGCGGACACGTGTCAGCCCCATTTTCCAAAAGAGAAACATTCTTCCCTAAGCCGACTTTGTTAATCAGTTAACGCCAATTTGCCAGATAGGCAAAGCTGTCAGACATGTGGCCGCCGCTATTTGTTTCACTCGCTTCAACGTCGCGTACCTCCTTTTCTCCTATCACTGATCAAGAATTCAAGAGCGTGTGATTTACTCCCGTGTTTTTTCCAAGGAGATAGAAACGGAAGCTAGTGATTGGTCCACAGATGCAGAGTACGTATATTAAACCCCAAATCATGATGAAAAAAATAATAATTACTCCCCCCTCGCACAGTCACACCCACTGCCCACTATTATCATCAGCTATTCAACACAGGTAATTGTTAAAAGGGTTCGGAATTGGGTATGCAAGTTCGTCAGAGAATATCCCCAGATATCTCTTTCTCTCTCTAACTTACATCGTCGGAATTCGGAAGCCATGGGTATCTGGGAAGCTTTCCTCAATTGGCTTCGAAGGTTGTCTTTCCCTTTTCTAATTTGTACTATTAATTCTTTAATATCTTTTGTTATTTTTTTTTTTTGGGGGGGGGGGGGGGGGGGGGGGTTCGATAGTCCTTGTGCCATTAATCATTTAGTTCGTATGATTTTTATACATTATAAAGTATAAACTATAACTTTTAGGTTAAGTTGGTCTGGAGTTCATTGGTAATTACTAGATTTGTGATATCAAATTGACGGAATTGAGTTAAAATTCCAAACTTTGAGGCAGCTTTACTTCAAAATATGGTATTGGGTTTACTTGCTGAATCTGTTTGCATATCATTCCTAGTAACCCGATTCCAAGCGCTTGAATCGTATTTTTTCTGTTTTGTTTTGTTGTTAAGTGACGAATAGGTTCATAAATCTAAAATCGCGAGGCACTTTTACGTACTGGGTTTTAATGAGCTGTGCCCTGTTAATTTTTAAGGCCTTTGCTTTGAAGGTTTAAATCACCAATCACCATGTTTCTTCGGTTCTAGTGTGTCAGTTCTTTGTGGACTACGTTAATAAGAGATTTTTTGGTAGCACTCCGCCGATCCTTGCTAATGTGGGATCTTTTAGTGGTCTTAACAAGGACTGCTTATGCACTATGCAAGTGCTGTCACGCTTATCAGCAGTCAGGCTGTGAACTGATGCATTTCGTTTTATCTCTTGATGAATTTGATAAATTTGAGGATTTTAAACCCGACTTATTAATTTGTTCATGGACACCCCCATAGAGGCACTTATTCTAGTATTGTTTTTCATTTGCGTGCCTTTGAAGTATGAACTTATGCCTTTTCCTTATTGCAGCCTCTTTTTCAAGCAGGAAATGGAGCTTTCTCTGATAGGACTTCAGAATGCAGGAAAGACTTCTCTTGTAAATGTTGTGGCTACTGGTGGATACAGTGAAGATATGATCCCCACTGTATGTGCTATGTATAAATTCATCTACCAAACCTACCTATCTACTATCTGTGTGTAGGGAGTTGTGAATTTAGTAGCCGTTATGAATGTTTTTTCCATTGATGTGATTTACAGTATTGTTTTGTTTGCATTTGGTTGCTAGGTTGGTTTCAATATGAAGAAGGTAACCAAAGGAAAGGTCACAATAAAGTTGTGGGATATCGGAGGTCAACCAAGGTTTCGCAGTATGTGGGAGAGATACTGTCGTGCTGTCTCTGCTATAGTGTATGAAACTTTCTCTTTTGATCTGATGCTTTGTTTTTCCCCCTCTAAGTCTTGCTTAGATTTTTCTCTGGGGACTTTCATCTCTAGATTTGCTCCATTTTCTTTTGTTAAAATGTTGGGAAGATAGTGAGGAATGAATCCTTATATGCTCTCAAGCTTGGTATGCTCAAAGTCTGGTTGTATATCTCTTGCTGGATTGATGAGGTGTTCACTTTCTACAAATAGAAGGCATATCGGTCCTTAGAACCCTACATAACTAAAGGCTCCCATCTAGTTAGTTTTGACACAATAATGCATTTGTGCTCTACAACACTTATGCAGGCTGAGGATTTGATGATTAAATACACACACATTTGCCCTTGTAAATGTGCTGAGCATGACATGGACCCAGCAGGACAACGTCTGGAAGATGTCCATAGTTACCTTGTAGTGTTAAGTTTTAGCTAGATACGGCATTCTTGTGCTGCTAATCTTCCTACGTGCGTCCTACCTTTGTCAGTTAGCTTGTTTTTGCTGGATGCCTTTTCTTTTCTGTGTGCATCAGTTGGTGAATGTTGCTGGTTTGTGTTGACACAGTTACACGATTAGTTACAAAACTTTGAAAATTTTGTTTTCACTTTTACCATAATGTCCAAATTTTGTTTGCTTCCTTTCTGAGCAGCAAGATAAGCTTCCTTAATTTGATGCTTCGAAATTTGTGTTTCATTTTCTGTGTGATTACGGCTGAATCTGATATCTATTGCAGTTACGTTGTTGATGCTGCTGACCATGATAACATAAGCATCTCAAGAAACGAACTTCATGATCTGCTTAGCAAAACCTCACTGAGCGGCATCCCTCTGCTTGTGCTCGGTAACAAAATAGACAAGCTGGGAGCTATTTCAAAAGAAGATTTCATGGAACAAATGTTAGTCATTTTTTCTGCATATTACTCTATCCTGCCTTTCCTTAAATAGTCTAATATACTTGAAGGGTTTATGGAAGCTTTATTAGAAATATTTGTGTTGTAGCTGTGAGCTTTTTGACACCATTATGTCGACACTTAAAATATTTCTTGTGCAGGGATCTCAAGTCAATTACAGACAGAGAGGTATGCTGTTTTATGATCTCCTGCAAGAACTCTACAAACATTGATGCAGTTATTGACTGGCTTGTAAAGCACTCTAAATCAAAGAGCTAAATAGAAGGCTTATCCTCCACATTCTTGCTTTAATGTTTGTCCTGAAATCCTGTTTGTCATTGAATTCGCTGAACTTTGGCTTGGCTGTGTTGATATCCCTATATATAGCTCTACAGTGATGTAAATTATTAGTTTTTTTTTTTTAATGAGCACCCCCCCCCCCCCCCCCCCCCCCCCCCCCCCCCCCGAGTGCTTGCAGAGTTCTTAACATATAGGGATTATTGTGACCGTGATTTTGAGTGGTAGTGGAAGCGTATGTTTGTGGTTTTCGGTCCTTTCTTGTTGAATTTTGGATTACTTTTACCTCAACTATTTTGGTTTTTAAGGAATATGACTCTGAATCTGAATGCTAGTGGAAGTTCTATTATTTCTGGATTTGAGGATTTCAAATGGAGCTCAATATTAAGAGGATCAGAATTCAACTTTGAATCGATAGGGACTTCTAGGATCAGATTGTAAGGTTGTACAATCCTACATATTAATAAATTTAGTTAACAATACTTAAAAACGCAAAGTGGTGATCTACTTTTAGCTGAAATAATATTAAAAATTGACTTAATGTATGTAATTATTAATTAAATGATTAGTTTCTTGTATTAAAGAGTTATACCAATCGTGTGATAACTTTATCAGTAATGTTGAGTGTCAACCATCTATTAAAGTCTCTTTTTACGTATTTTAGGCTTGAAGAAAAAGTTGCTTAAGCATGCAGATTTTAAGAAATTCTAGTGGATTGTAACGATTCTGTTGATCTTATATGATCCAAATGATCCTATGAACTATCCTAAGCGATCCTAGTGACGAATCTGTAATTTTAAGATCGATCCTAGTTGATTAGGTTTGTATGATCCTAACATTCGTAATGCGATTTTAGTAACAATGATCATGCTGTCTAAAGTTTTTCTCAACATCCAAAAATGACAATTTTGAGAACTTGAATATAAGGTATTGGATGGATCTAATTTCTTCATATGACTTTAAGAAATATCTATCGCCTTTGTTTTATTACCCAAAATTTTTCGAAAATATCTCAAAAAAGTATATAATAACCTCTAAATTTTGGTGATTTCGGATAATTTTGGATCTGGTGAGAGAACATATTAATACTTACCATGGGTCTTATAGGGTCATACCTATGAGTATTTTGTACGATATACTTTGACTCTAAATATCTATTTAATTTATTCCCTACAACAAAATCCTAAACTCGTTACTAAGGCCTTTGGAGGCTGAGTATATAGTATATAATGATTTTAAACTTCCTCTATGAATCATCCAAGACCCTTTATTTTAATTTTAAAAAAATCGAAAATATCTCAAATATGGTGTATAATAACTTTCAAAATTCAGTCATTATGGAGAATTTCGAAGCCGATGAGAGAATATCTTTATATGCTAACCATAAATCTTACAAAGTCATATTCGGGCGTAAGAGTGATTGGAACCCTCTACTTTGATACTAAATAACTATCTACTTATTTCAAAAGCTCCTATGTAAGGTCATAAACTAGTTCAAAGGGCCTTAGAGAATAAGGTATTAAATGATACCAAACCACCTCATATGTCCCTTGTAAATGTACAATACCTTTATTTAAATATTTAAAATTTTTATAAATATTTCAAAAATATGTATAATACCTGAAACTTCGATCGTTTGGGTTAGTTTAGCATCTAGTGAGATGTTTGAAAAAACAAAAAAAACTCTCACTGGATGCTTTGTTTCTAAGCACATATTTCAACACTTTCAATTGTGTTTAGAAGGTATTGAATTGTTTAAAGCCATCTTTTATATTTACTTAAAAAGCATCAAATACCTCTAATTCAGTTTTGAAAAATATTTCTCAAAAGTAGTGTATAATCAGAACCTCTAGAATTCACTCACTTAATATAATTTTGGATTCTCTGAGGAAATATCTTGATATGCTCACCATAGGTCACATAGAGTCACATTAAGATACAAGAGTGATTGAATTAGGAAGCATTTAGAAAATTTTTGAAAATATTTTAATATAGTTTATAATTAGTAATAACTTTCATAATTTAGTCTTTTTGAACAAGTTTGAACTTGGTGAAATAAAACATTTATATGTTACCATGGGTTTTACAGGGTCATGTTAGGCGATAGGAGAAAATAAAACTATCTACGTTGATTCTAAACACAACTATCTCAATCGATTTCCAAAATTTACATAATTGGGCCTAAATTCATTCCTAAGGCCCTTGGAGACCATATATAAGGAATTAAATGGTGTCAAATCTCCTCATAGAAAATTACAAAACATCTAGCACCCTTATTTCAAATTTGAATTATTTATGAAAATTTCAAAAGTAGTTTATAATAACTTATAAATTTTGTCATTTTGGACTATGCTAAAACCTATAAGATGACACCCTTGATAAGCTAACCATAGGACTTAAAGGGTTATATTAAGCTCTAACAGTGATAGAAATCATCTACTTTGACCCTTGAAATGCTAACTATAGGTCTTATAGGGTCATATAGGCTATAAGAATCATCTACTTTGATTTGATCACCACTTTAAAGATTTCAAAATTTCCTTCAATAAAGTTCTTAACTTGTTTGTAGGGCATTTGTAGATCGATATAAGATAGTTCTAAACCACCTTATATGAGCCTACGAAGCATTTAGAAGTAACATTTTAAAAATATCTCAAAAACAATGTATAAAAATCTAGTCATTTTGGACAGTTTTGGATATTATGAGAGAATATCTTGATATGCTTACTCTATGGTCATATTAGACCCTAAGAATGGTTTGAAGCATCTACTTTGAAACTAAACATTGTTTCAATCAATTTTAAAAACTCCTACAATTGGGTTATAAACTCACTTCAAGGGCCTTTAGAAACCAATTACAAAGTATTGAATGGTTTCAAAACTTTCATATAAACCTATGAAACATTTAATATCTTTTTTATTTAATTTTAAAAGTTTTTCAAAAATATCTCAAAAAATAGCATATAATAAGTTTAAAAATTTAGTTATTTTGTAAAATTTACTAATATATTAAGAGTCTAGTTATATTAGACTCTAAAAGTGATTGACTTTTTTTTTGACCCATTTTAACTGACTTTTAAAACTTTTGCAATGAAATCATAAACTTATTTTTAGGGTCTTTGAAGACCAAATATAAAACATTAATGGTTCCAAATATTTCCTTATGACCTTAGGAAACATTATACATCTTTAATTCATTTGAAATTTTTACAAAATATGTCAAAATTATGCATAACCACCTTCGAAATTCTTTTGGACTTGGTGAAGCAGAACCTTCATGTGCTTACGAAGTTACCATACATCTGCAAGAGAACAATTGAGGGATTTTTCCAATGGTAATTTCTCCAAAATTCAAGCAAAGATTTATTCGATTACTGATTTAAAGCTGAAAATAAAGCCTTCAATGCTCAATTCTAACTACATATATTAATCACATATACAAATACACTTATTCACATAATTATTATCATCAGCAGCAGCAAACAATAATAATAATAATAACAAAAAACACACCCTGCATTCGCGGGACAGACTCTGCACTTAAATCTGAGCCGTTCTACAAAATTGGATTAGGACTATATCCAAGGAAGAAAGTGTGGAATGATGGGATCACCTAACAGCTATTCCACTCTCATCAGGAACCAGCCTTTTCATGTAATACTTGGAATTGCGGGATAAATTGATCCTTTTCTTTCTTTCTTCCGGTAAGCAATCAATTGTGCACTCTGAAAATCCACGCCTTACAAACCTGTAATAATCTTACATAAGAATTGCAACGGCACAAATGAATGGACGAACACCAATTGGTTATGAATCGTGTATATGCCTTATGGTCAAAAGGACTCATAACATTCCAGGTGGTAACCATGAAAATTCCTTCAACAGACATTTTAAGATATCTGCTTTCTAGATCCTTTTTTGGGGTAAAAATGAGGCCTCTGTAAGTTGCAACAAGGCGCCTTTCTTTTTAACAGGAAAGAAAGTATCAAATGGTTAACTCCCAAAACTGCTTTTAACAAAATCGAAGGCTCCCAAATAAGTTTCCAGAAGTTTCCAATCATCCCAAAATGGCAAAATCTAGCCTTTTGTAATTCATTTTTCTCCTAAAGATGGAAACATGCATGTAGAATCGAATTTCAATTAGGGAAGTAAAAACTCAAATCCATTGTTATCAAAACTATGTATCTGTAACTCAGCCAATGCTTCACAGCTCATCTGATGATGTCATGATATATATGCATCTAGTAAGGAATTGGGATGGGACATTAAAACGTAGAAGAGTGTCAAAATCTCGAGTTTGATTGTCAGTGAACAGACTCATCCGAGAATATTGGCACACAATGGGGCCTTGCCTTGGAAGAAAAGGCAAAATGGAGTTAGATGTTAAATTAGATGATTGGAAGCTGTACATAAATAGTGCATTGTCACAAGAACAACCTAATCAGAAGCAAAGCCTATAGTTTGATGCACTAATGTAGAAGGTTGCTTTCTAGTCCAGGTAATATCCAAAGGTGAGAAGAATTTCCCCACAGGCATAAATTGACAAGCCATAAAAAAGCAGATGATTTAGAATTTAAACAGAGGCATCCTGAGGACTAGCGGCAATTACAAACTAATGTGAAGTAAGAAAGATGACATTGTTACAGTCTTTCAACTTTCATTCTAAGAGAATAAGAAGATTGTCAGCAGAGTATAAAGATGGCAAGCTTACCAGTCTGCAGTGCGTGTAGTTAGTAGAAAAAGCATTTCTAATCCAAGGGATGATGCTTTCTTTTCAATATAATCTGCAAATTAGCTCCAAAAATGATTACATAGATGACTAAAATTTTATTGACAGAAAACAATTAGATTAGTTTGAAGGACACATGGATAATCACGTACCACTCTGCCACCAGCCCACCCCACCATCACCAATAACAAATTAACAACCAGCACCCACTATTGATGACAAGCTTTAGGGTGTCCAAATTTTTGTTGCTGTAATGCTAACCAGTCTAGACTACATACTAGCTGTACAACTAAACAGTAAAGAAAGAATTAAATTGCTTTGGGTTAATCATACACCCTTGGTCCCAAATAAAGGTCTGATTTTCTACTTCGGAATATTCCAAACTGTGAAATAGTAAATAAAAATTTTTCAGGCTTTCCCATGCATGTTTTACATGACCTTAATTCACAGTAATGAGATAAGTTAAATATAAAACTCCTATTCTTACAACCGTATCATATGCCAGAGTACGTGGGCACGTATACACATGCATTATTTATTAACTTGACATACCTAGTAACTTGTCACCCTGTCCTTGTCCACGGCATTCAGGAGAAACAGCAATGGCTGCAACCTCCCCACATCTATCCTTAAAGAATGGATATAGGGCAGAACAAGCAATGATCTGACCTTCTCTTTCCACAACGATAAAAGAATCAATAGCTGCAAGTAGCTATAGCCATAAAGCAAGCAAAAATACAAAAATTAACCACAGACCAAAGGGTAGGAGGCCAAAGGAGGTTCACAGAAAATCTGTTGTGTAAATGCAGGAAAAAGGCAAGAACTGAAGCAATCTTAACAATGAAGATAACAGACCTCTTCATCGGTCCGCCGAATCAAAGTGCCAGACTCTTCTAAAGGTTGGAGAATTTGTCTTATTCCTGCAAGGTCAGCCTCCCTAGCCATTCGGGTTCCCTCATAAACATCACTGCAATGAGAAAAGCTTATAAGTGAACACATTACTAGAAACTGATGATTAAAACTAGAAAGTCCACAACTAATTTCGACACTAGTTCAACTGAAGCTTCAGCAAACAGCTGTTTAGAGAGAGAGAGGGGGGGGGGGATGGGGTTGTTGTCAAGGAGGTGGGGATGACCAAGGGGTAACTAACAAACTCACCATGTCCAAAGACCTGGTATTCATTGAGAGCTAGGTAGCTAAGGTCTAAGGTCCTTTCCCAACTTCACCATTAGATCTCTAATTGAAAAGCATGAATAGAAAGATAATACTATTCACTAAGAAATGCTCTAGCAGTTAAGTTGGAATCAAATTACACATCTCCAATTACACTTTAGTATGCAAAGCATGCTTAGAAAATGGCTTCTGATATATGATCAACACCTTATGTCCAAAAAAGGCATAGGAACCATTAGCAACCTAGCATTCTCACTTTTATTTAGAGCTGTGGGTCAATCGATTTTGTGATCCACTTTATTTATGGATTTATTACCATTCCCCCCTTTTGGTTCTCAAAAGCACAGTATTTATAAATGCATTAACTTTTATATGTTTAAAAACACAAAATTAAATGCAATAAGTAAAAACTTTTCCGAGATAAGAAAAATTATTGCCCCTGTTGGCCTTATGCCAAAGAAGCAAAAGAGTCGGAAGTAACTATGACTTTTCCAAAATATGAACAGAAAAATCTGCCAATAGATCCAAAATAATAAAATCTCACATCAAGCATCTGACATAGTTATTAAAGTTTTCTGTTCCGAAAGTATAGTTAACGTTTCTTCACCAAACTAAGAAGCGCTAAATTAGGAAAACCCTATTTCAACAAGAAGTGTACATTCCCCAAAGGAATTTGATTGACAGCTTGTACAAGAGACACTGTGTTCAATGAAGTTTGCAATAGAACTGTCAACCAAGGACCCCCCCCCCCACCGCACACAACCAGAAAAAGAAAAGATTCCCTACAGAAGTAGAGAAGAACAAGAATGGGAAAACCTTACTCCCAACTAGACATAAAAATTCTCATAAATGCACCCAGCAAAAAGACAACATACCTTGCCACCATGGTCCCAACTCCATCTCTCTGGAACAATTCTAACAAAAGAACTCCACCAATTGTTCCATCCAACAGATGAACTCTTTGGACACCGCCCTGGTAAGCAAGAATGGGGGAAGGACAAGAACAATGCATATTATGCTTGCCATAATTTTTTTTAATGCACAAAACATGCACAAGTCAACAACACATGTAAAAAAAAAAGATCAAAATCTCAGCAAGTAAGAGCCCAAGACATTCACCACAATTGTTCAGTGAGAGAGAAAGTAAATCAAAGCCAAAAACAAAATTACAGGAAAGAATGCACACATTGACATGTATTCCGTCCTACAGGAGAAACATGTGAACTCATAATCAATCACAAATATATAATATATGAAGATGAGAAGAGATCTTGAATTCTTGACCCTTTATCTCTTAGATCCAACGCATGATATTCACGTATACATAGTGACCTTAGTTTAATATATAGTAACCTAATTTTATTTTTAAGATATAATGACCCTTTTTATTGTTATAGTAACCTTTTTTTACGTGAAATCTCATGTGTTGTGTTTAATAAATTGAAGGGTCGGGATCCTTTTTATCTTTCTCATTTTAAACACCTTTTTCATTGGATCATTCCCATATATATATATGCACTTAAATTCAAGCAATCCTCTAACCCGGCAACCCTTCCTCTTCCAAGTCAAGTTAAATACTAGGTTTTAAAACCAAAATCATATCCTTGTATTGTCTCAATCCAACCATATTGCCTGCATACAAAATAGCTTAAATAGGTATCAACTAGGGAGCACCTATATACACCCTATACACAAAAGTCAACCATATTTTTTACTGCATACAAAATAAAAAGGTCACAAAAAATGACACAAAGTGTGCTCATGAGAAGTTTTTTCACTAGATTTTCAGACACTGTCTCGTTAGCTAGTCTTCTAGTAGAGGGTACATCATACACCCATGCCAGGGCTTAGTCTACTTTTTTTTTTTTTAAAAAAAAAAAAAAAAAAAAAAACCTACTACTTTTGTTAAATGTTCAGATGTTGAGTCATTTCAGCTAGTCTTTAACTCATCAAAATTAGGGAGGATACCAAAGACAAATCACTATTCTTTCTGGAATCCAAATTATATCTAAGCCACATGAAGTTGCCAGAAACTTTCTATCAGAACTAAGACGTAAATGAAAAACAAATGATGAAGAAAATAGGATTGATAGTGGATCCTGGTGGGTTAACCTTGCTCACCAATGAGTAAAAGATAATGAAAAAGAAAAATTTGCCTAAGCCATCAGTAGAACTTACTTTGCATACAAAAGCTGCAGCAGCCAATTCTGAAAGGTAACCATTTAGCCTACTAAGCCTCTCTTGACCACCTATAGCAAAACCTTGCTCACCATACCATAAACCATTTCCATTGTCAAAGCCAAGACCATTCTGAAATGTTGCATTACTTTTCCCATTCAATAGTGATGGGGTACTATCAGTAAGCTGATACTGCTCCTGAGTTTTGAGATCTTCCTGATTAACAGCCTCCACATAGTTAGCAGCAACCTCACTTTGCTTAGCTCGTTGGCGAATAAGCTTGTCAGCATCATGAAGACTGAGGTAGCGGATAAGACGTCCAGAGTCATCCAAAATAGGCCCATCAATTATGCAAATAAGCTTCTCGGCATTAAGAGCCAATGCACAAGCAGTAGCGACCTCATATGTACTGTAGTTTATTGAAGTGGAAAGAAAAAAGAAGATTATCAATGATCAATTACTTGGTTATATTGTTTATACCATCCTAACAAGATCCAATAAAGAGTTACGTCCTGAAGGATGGTAGAAAAAACAACAAAAGTCTATCACAGAAATTTAAAAAAAAAACACACAAAAAGTGAAGTAAAAACAATAGGGAGTATATCACAGAGAGTATTCATCATATTGCAAGTTGTACCTGATAACAAAAATCAAGAATTATGAGTGACATAAATCAGAATGTGTTATTGTTTCATCGAATACAGCCCAAAAATACACAGGGATCAAAATATGAACCAAAGTTTATGAGCGTACTTGCAATTTAGTACTTCTCCAGAGCTGGAATAACCCAAATTACTAACTTGAACTATGCACCCTGCATCAAGCCTCTCACATATGCGAGCTACATCTACTTTCTTGACTTCTCCAGTTGCTCCGTAATCAATCCCTTTCACAACTCCTCTTCTCTACAATAAGAACATAGACCAAAAGACAGGTTTGTTGAACTACTAAAAACTTACTTGAAATAAAAATGAACAATAGAGCCACAAGATATTACAAGGCAAGTTAGGCAGGTAGTAATAATAATGGTAAAGGTAAAGGTAATAGTTTGTTTGTAATATTATAAGGGAAATCCCACACCAAAGCTTGTGATGATGCATCTTTTCCTATTGTGATGATGCAACTTTTCCTAAGTATGTGTTTTTCTCAAACTTCCATTGACGTTCAATTACACTTCTAGAGACTAGATTTGCATTATCATGGACATTGTCCAGGGACAGACACAGACTCATCATTAAGCTGCTTACTAATTAAAGAGCATGTCAATTGTCTAGTAAATAACAAGTTTAAAACTCTCAGCCTAGTAAATGAACCCTAACAGCTAGGATACGAGAAATTCTATTGGTTCAATGTTCTTACCTTGGCTGCCAGAAAGTTTCCACTCGCAACACTTACACCAACATCATGCCATCGGCTATTTTCCCCATGTCTGCGAATATTACACAAAGAGGGTCCAGCAGCAAGTTTTGCTTCTATCATTATACGGATTCTTCCAGCAGCTTCCATAGCTGCCTCAAGGGAATCAGAGTCAGTAATTCTGTATGGCCCAACATACCGAGCCTTGCGTCCTGCAAGAATACATTGTCAGGCCAGTCTTTAGCAACAAGACATGAATTCTTAACCACATAACTGAACTGTGGCAAGACACAGATAACTCATTCAAATTGTATCTCATCCCAAATAATAAGAGATCATTAATCCATGGGTGGAGCTGAAGACATGGTGTGCATGCTGAATTACAAATCATATGATACATTGATACCCGGCCTAATTCTGTATCATTAACTAAGACTAGTCTCATTCTGCTTTAAATAAGACTGAAATGCTAGTTTACTCCACCCAACAGCAGCTGCTGAACATAAAGGAAAAAGAACATGCTTGTCTGCAGTTGTATAGATTAGAAATACTGGCTCCTCATTATATATACAGAAGGTGGAGCATATCTAACCTCATTCCAATAAAATGTTCTCAAAGTCGAATTCACAAATGATCCTCAACACTCAAACGAGGGGTGGTCATATAAAGGAAATTCAACAACTTTTTTCACATAATTAGCAATAATTGAAAAATAAACCATCTTTTAAAAATGAACATAAATAGAAATGCGGCGCACATCTTAATGACATGAATTAATTCCAAATAAAGGCGAGTAATTAAGAACCTCTCTCAGCCAAGAGCTTATCAATGTGGACATGGGTACCAGGAACAATCACAAATTTGATCCCTAATCCATGAAGTAAAGATAAATCCTGCAACACCCGTTAAAATACAGCTCCGTAGCTTAATTAACATCAATTAAACAAACAAGACAGCAAATGGGTGAAAAATAATTAACAAGAAAAGAGGAAAGGGCGTGCCTTTAAAAGGGGGTCTAAGAAATCACTAGCAACAATCTCACCGGAGATGATAATGACAAAAGTACCATCTCTATGCGCCCTAAAATAAGGCCACGCTTCTCTAAACCACCTCACAAACTGTTCTTCCTTCTCCAACGACAACGACCCACCTATTTCTGTCCCCTCCCCGACTTCACCCCACTCTGCGTCGTTCCACACATGGCACTTCATTGAATTCTCGTGTTCTCTTCCGCCGTTGATTAGTACTTCAGTAAGAGACTTGATTGTGCGGAATACAGAACCATTGTCGGATACTCTGAAGCTACATAATCTGATCTTTGTTGGGGTGGTGTTGGGTAGAGTTGAAGAGGGTATCTTTGGCTGGACTTTGTGGAGGAAAATATGTGGATTCGAATATGAAATCGCCATTTTTTAAGTTAGGAATTTGAGCTCATAGTTTCCTGTCTGAGTTTATGACGAATTCATGCTTCGCTTCATTCTTCTTGTTAAGTGGTGTTCGAAACACGCGTATATCCAGATAAGCCCACAAATATAACGCAATTTGATGATTTAGTACGGAATGCTTGTTATTCGGAATCGCGCGAAAAATACGTGAACCTAACTCGGTAAATTGCCGGAAAAATAGATGGCGTCCAATCTAGACTACACCACCCGTCCAAACCATACGCCACCACCATGGTAGTGGTGTGTGGTTTGGACGCCACCCTAATTTCTTTAGGAATCCCTTTTTCTTTTTTTTTTTCCATTTTTTCATCAAAAAATTCTTAATAAACCCGCCACGTATTCATCGAAACAAAAAAAAATAATTAGAGTGGCATCCAAACCAGATGCTACCCATTTTTCCGGCGATTTACTGGGTTTTCCGTCAGCGACGATGTTGTCGGTGTTCTCCGGCGATTCCGAATACCGGAGCATGAATGCGTTAGAGCTTGGGAGGTTTTCATAGCTTGGTTGAAGGAATACAGAGAAAATGCGAAAAAGGAAAAATCGTCAAATTGCATTATATTTGTGGGCTTTAGTTGGATAGTTGCGGACTTCATTTAGTAACACCCTTATTCTTTCGACCCACACGAAAGTAAGAGTGATATCGACTTGCTAATCTTACCAAAACCTTTTCTACAAACTAAGGATGTACAAAATAATCGTAACCATTAATCATGTATAACCGGTTCATATGAATGGTTAGTTTACCAAATTGTTAAGAATTAACGGTTACGGTAATAAAATTTTTGTAACGGTTAACTAAAAAGGCTAAAACATGAATGAATGTTACAAGTTATTTTTATGCATGATCAAACCTTATGTAAACATGAAATGAAACGATTAAAGTTTAACCGTTTACCATACCGTTAAATATCGGTTAACCGTATATTGGTTATCGTTGGTTACAGTTAGCCTTTTTCAATAACTGGTATACCGGTTAATCGTTCCATTAAGGCTTAACGGTACGGTTTATCGTTTATTAACACCCTTACCTAAAGGTTCCAAACACGTATTTAGGATCCAATTGTAGGTATGATAAAAACGGCTATAATTGATATTTCAGGTCAAATTAGATGTTTCTAATAACTCTTATAGACTAATATGATCCTGTTAAAATAAGGGTAAAAATTTAAAGGAATTTTGTGACCGAGTTCAATAAGGTTCAAAATGACAATTCTAAAGGTTAAAAAACACTGATTTCTGGTAATTCCAATATATTTTCAAAAATTGAAATAATTTTCAGGGGTGTCCCCTAGGGTCATCTGAATAGGTTTAAAACAAATATTTTATTTATGTTAGACTTCCAATGGCTTCAAAACCATATTTAGAATCTATTGTATGAATATTAAAAACGGTTGTAATTGATGCTTCAAGTCAAATTGTATAGTTTCAATGATTCATGCGTGCTAATACAACCCTGTTAAAATTAGGGAAAAATTTAATGGAATTATGCGAGTGAATTCAAAAACATCCAAAATGATGAAATTTTGAAGGTAATCTTTAAAAAAAAATTTTAAAAAAAGTGGGAGTCCCCTAGGGTAATATTAATAGGTTTAGGACAAAGATTGTATTTATATTGGACCTTGAAAGGCCCCCAAACACGTATTTTGGATCCAATTGTACGTAAATTATAAATTGTTGTAATAGATGTTTCAAGTCAAATTAGATGGTTCTAATGACTCATATGACTTAATTTGATCATGTTAAAGCAAGGGTTAAAATTTAAAGGAGTTCTACAATCGTGTTTTAAAACGTTCGAAATGACGAAATTAAATCGTTTAAAAACACCAATTTTGGGTGATTCTAGTAGATTTTCAAAATTTTAAATAATTTATGTTGGTATCCCCTATGGTCATTTAAAGAGGTTTAGAATAAACAATTTACTATTCCTAGACCTGCAAAAGCTTCAAAAAGGTATTTAAAATATAATTGTAGGTATATTAGAAATGGTTGTAATTGATAATTCAAGTCAAATTATATAGTTATAAATTTATAAAGACTTCTGCGGGCTAATATGACCCTGTAGTAACTTGGATAAAAATTTAAAGAAATTTCGTGACCAACTTCAAAAACATTTGAAATGACATAATTTTCAAGACTATAATACACCAATTTCTGGTAATTCTTGAAAATTTATACAAATAAAAAAAAATTAAGTGGGAGTCCCCTAGTGTAATATTAATATATTTTGGAGTAACATTTCATTTATGTTGGACCTCCAAATGCCCTAAACACATATTTTCGATCCAATTGTAAGTAAATTATAAACTAATGTAATAGAAGTTTCAAGTCAAATTAAATGATTCTAATGACTCCTGTAGCCTAATATGATCATGTTAAAGCTAGACTAAAAATTTAAAGGAGTTCTACGATTTCGGGTGATCTCGGGAGATTTTCAAAATTTGAAATAATTTCAGTGAGTGTCTCCTATGTTTATTTAAAGAGGTTTAGAATAAACAACTTATTATTCCTAGAAATCCAAAGGCTTCGAAAAGGTATTTAGATTCCAATTGTATGTATATTAGAAAAGGTTATAATTGATGTTTCAAGTCAAACTAGATGGTTTCAATGACTCTTACGGGCTAATATGACCCTATTATAACCTGGGTAAAAATTTAAAGAAATATGAGACCGACTTCCAAAGCATCTAAACTAATTTAATTTTAAAGATAATATATACACCGATTTCTAGTAATTTTTGATAATTTTCAAAAATAAAAATAATTTCAATGAGAATCCCCTACAGTTACATTTAAAGAATTTTCGGGCAAACATTTTATTTACGTAAATTATAAACTATTGTAAAAAAATGCCCTAAACACCTAATTTGGATCCTATTGTACGTAAATTATAAACTATTGTAAAAAAATATTTCAAGTCAAATTAGATGGTTATAATGACTCAAGTGGCCTAATTTGATAATGTTAAAGTTAGGGTAAAATTTTAAAGGGGTTATACGATCGAGTTTTAAAACGTCCGAAATGACTAAATTAGGAAGGTTTATAATACACCGATTTCGAGTAATTTCGGATGATTTTCAAAAATTAAAATAATCTTAGTGGTTGTTCCTTGTGGCCATTTAAAGAGGTTATAACAAACAATTTATTTATCCTAGTCCTCCATAGGTTCAAAAACGTCTTTAGAATCCAGTTGTAGATATATTAGAAACGGTTGTAATTAATGTTTCAAGTCAAATTAAATGCTTCAAATGACTCACGCGGGCTAATACAACCATGTTGAAATTTGGGTAAAAATTTAAAGGAATTTTGCGACCGACTTCAAAAATATAAAAAATAATGTATTTTTGAAGATTAAAAATTCCCCGATTTCTGATAATTTTCGAAATTTTTAAAAAAAAATTAAGGGGGAGTAACCTTGGATTATATAAAGAGGTTGGGTTTCAAAAAAAATTATAAAGAGGTTGGGTTTCAAAAAAAATTATAAAGAGGTTTCGGACAAAAAATTTATTTATTTTGGATCTTCAAAGGTCTCAAACACGTAGTTTGGATCCAATTGTATGCAAATTATAAGCTGTTGTAATAGATATACTAGGTAAGTTCCGTGCAATAGATATTTTGATAATAAATTACTTTTTTCAAATCTTTCAATTATAAGAATATTTTTATTTATTGGTGAAAACTTATAGGTTTCATAGAATTACCGTAAAAATTTAATTGGGATAATACTTTTTTATTATATTAGATGAAAAATTTATTGTAGAAAAAGGTAGAGATCAAATATGAAATTAAAGGAAGATATAAAGGTAGTTTTATAATTACACAATTTTCTATGTATAATATTTTTCAATATAATATTAATATAAAATAGAAAAAAAGTAGATGACATCATTTTAAAAAAGGACAGAATTTTTTTTAAAAAATAGCGTGACCTGTGTTAAGTATGGCATCAGGAGGGGTTTTGCTTAGTAATAGTTATAGATTAAGTCAAATTAGACGATTCTAATGTCTCATGTGACCTAATTTGATCTTTTTAAAACTTGTGTATAAATTTAAAGGAATTCTACAACAGAGTTTTTAAAACCTCCGAAACGATAAAATTTTGAAAGTTATAATACACCGATTTCAAGTAATTCTCAGAATATTTTCAAAATTTAAAATAATTTTAGTGGATGTCTCTGTTGGTCATTTAAAGAGTTTTAGAACAAACAATTTATTATTCCTAGACCTTCAAAGACTTCAAAAAGTTACTTAGAATGCAATTGTAGGTATATTAAAAACCGTTGTAATTAATGTTTTAAATCAACTTAGATGGTTATAATGACTCCCGTGGGCTAATATGACCCTATTAAAATTTGGGTAAAAATTTAAATAAATTTCGTGATCGACTTCAAATGGCGTAATTTTGAAAATTATAATACACTGATTTATGGTAATCTTTAACAATTTTCAAAAATAATTTTTTTTCAGTGGGAGTCCCAGCCTCTAGGGTAATATATATAGGTTTCAGAATAAAGTTTTTTTTTTATGTTGGATCTCCAAAAGGCTCCAAATACGTATTTTGGATCCAATTGTACGTAAATAATAAACTATTCTAATAGATGTTTCAAGTCAAATTAGTTGGTTCTATGGACTCATGTGTCTTAATTTAATCCTATTAAAGTTAGAGTAAAAATCTTAAGGAGTTCTATGAACGGGTTTAAAAACGTCTGAAATGACGAAATTTTGAAGGTTATACTACAGCGATTTCAATCGGGGTATTTCCGTTAGATTATCAAAAATTGAAATATTTTTCGTCGGTGCTCCCTATGGTCCTTTAAAGTGGTTTTTCAAAAAAAATATTATTCCAAGAAATTCAAAGACTTTAGAAAGGTATTTAGAATCAAATTCTAGGTATATTGAAAACAGTTGAAATTGATGTTTCAAGTCAAACTATATGATTCTAATGATTCATGCAGGCTAATATTACCATGTTATAACGTAGGTAAAAATTTAAAGGAATTTTGTGTTTAAAACATCGGAAATGACGTAGTTTTGAAGAAATACACCGATTTCTGGTAATTCTTGAAAATTTTCAAAAATAAATTTAATTTAAGTGGGAGTCCCCTTGGGTCATATAAAAAGATTTTGGACAAATATTTTATTTATGTTGGACCTCCAAACACTCCAAAAGCCCCAAACACGTATTTTGATCAAATTGTACGTAAATTATAAACTGTTTTAATAAATGTTTCATGTAAATTTAGATGTTTCTGATGACTCCTGTAACCTGCTTTGATCTTGTTGAAGATATGGTAAAAATTAAAAGAAGTTCTACGACGAAGTTTTAAAACGTCTGAAATGACAAAAATTTGAAGTATACACCGATTTCGGGTAATTTCGGATGATTTTCAAAAATTGAAATAATTTTGGTTGGATTCTCCTCTAGTCATTTAAAGAGGTTTAAAACAAATAATTTATCTTAGACCTCCAAATAATTCAAAAAAAATATTTCGAATCCAATTGTATGTATATTAGAAACAGTTGTAATTGATGTTTCAAGTCAAATTAAATTGTTCTAACGACTCTAGTGGGCTAATATGACCTTGTTATAACTTGGGTAAAAAAATTTAAGTAATTATGAGACTGATTTCAATAACATCTAGAATGATGTAATTTTAAAGATAATAATACACCGATTTTTGGTAATTCTTCAAAATTTTCAAAATAAAAATAATTTTAGTGGAATCCCCTAGGATCATATAAAGAGGTTTTAAACAAAATATTTTATTTATCTTGAACCTCCAAAGGCCCCAAACACCTATTTTGGATTCCAATTGTACATAAATTATAAATTATAGTAATAGATGTTTCAAGTCAAGTTAAATGGTTCTAATGGCTCATGTGACCTAATTTGATCTTGTTAAAGTTAGGGTAAAACTTTAAAGGAGTTCTACGAACGAGTTTAACACATTTGAAATGACTAAAATACACAGATTTTGGATAATTTCGGTAGATTTTCAAAAGTTTTTATAATTTTATTGGGTGTTTCCTCTGGTCATTTAAAGAGGTTTAGAACAAATAATTTATTTACCATAGACCTCCAAAGGCTTCAAAAACGCCTTTAGAATCCAATTGTAGGTATATAAGAAACGATTGTAATTGATATTTCAAATCCAATTAGATGCTTCTAATGACTCATGCGGGCTAATATGACTATATTAGAACTTGGGTTAAAATTTTAAGGAATTCCGTGACCAACTTCAAAATCTCAAAAACATAAAAAGTAACGTAATTTTAAAGATAATAATACACCAATTTCTGGTAATTATTGAAAATTTTCAAAAATGAAAATTAATTACAATGGGAGTGTCTTTGTCATATGAAGAGGTTTTGGACAAACATTTTATTTATCTTGGATCTCCAAAGGCCCCATACACGTAGTTTGGATCCAATTGTACATAAATTATAAACTGTTATAATAAATGTTTCAAGTCAAATTTGATGGTTGTAATGACTCCTGTGACCTAATTTGATCTTGTTAAAGCAATGGTGTAAATTTAAATAAGTTCTACGAATGAGTCTTAAAACGTTCGTAATGATGAAATTTTGAAGGTTAAATACACCAAATTCGGGTAATTCCGTTAGATTTTTAAAAATTGAAATAGTTTTAGTGAGTGTCCATTTTGTTCATTTAAAGAGGTTTAGAATAAACAATTTATTATTCATAAACCTCCAAAGGCTTTAAAAAGGTATTTAGAATCCAATTAGGTATATCAGAAATAGTTGTGATTGATGCTTTAAGTAAAAATAGATGGTTTTAATGACTCATGCAGGCTAATAAGACCCTATGATAACTTGAGTAAAAATTAAAGGAATTCAATGATCGACTTTAAAAACATCTGAAATGAAGTAATTTTAAAGATTATAGTATACTGATTTTTGATAATTCTTTAAAATTTTCAAAAATAAAAATAATTTAAGTAGGAGTCCCCTAGGGTCATATAAAGAGGTTTAGACAAATATTTTATTTATGTTGGACCTTTAAAGGAACAAAACATGTATTTTGAATTTAATTGTATGTAAATTATAAACTATTGTAATCAATGTTTCAAGTCAAATTAGATGGTTCTAATGACCCATGTGGCCTGATTTGATCATGTTAAAGATGGAGTAAAAATTAAAAAAGTTCTACGACCGAGTTTAAAAACATCCGAAATTACGAAAATTTGAAGGTTAATACACCGATTTCGGGTAATTCCGATAAATTTTCAAAAATTGAAATAATTTTAGTGGGTGTCCCCTATGGTCATCTAAAGAGGTTTAGGACAAACAATTTATTTACTCTACAACTCTAAAGGATTCAAAAAGGTATTTGGAATCCAACTGTAGGTATATTAGAAATGGTTGTCATTGATATTTTAAGTCAAATAAGATGGTTCTAATGATTCATGTGGGCTAATATGACCATGTTAAAATTTAGGCAAATATTTTTAAAAATTTCACGACCAACTTTAAATTCATAAAAAATGACATAATTTAGAAGATTATAATACACCAATATCTGGTAATTCTCAAAAATTTTTAAAAAATAATTTATTTAAGTGGGAGTTCCTAGGTTCATATAAAGAGGTTTCGGACAAATATTTTATTTATCTTGGACCTCCAAAGGCTTCAAACACGTAGTTTGGATCCAATAGTAAAAATTTAAATGAGTTCAACCACTGAGTTTAAAAACTTCCGAACTAACGAAATTTTGAAGGCTGTAATATACTGATTTTGGGTAATTTCAATAGATTTTCAAAATTTGAAATAATTTCAATGGGTGTCCCTCGTGGTTATTTAAAGAGGTTTAGAACATACAATTTATTATTCCAAGACTCCAAAAGCTTTTAAAAGGTATTTATAATTTAATTATAGGTATATTAGAAATGGTTATAATTGATGTTTAAAGTCAAATTAGATAATTCAAATGATTTCAGCGGGCTAATATGACCCTGTTATAACTTGGGTAAAAGTTTAAAGTAGTTCCGCGACCACTTCAAAAACATCTGAATTGATGTAATATTGAAGATTTTATACACCGATTTCTAATAATTCAAGAAAATTTTTAAAAATAAAAATATTTTCAGTGGGACTTTCTTAGGGTCATATAAATAAGTTTCGAACAAACATTTTATTTATGTTGGACCTCCGATCTAAAGGCCCCAAACACGTATTTTGGATTCAATTATACGTAAATTATAAACTACTATAATAGAAGTTTCACGTCAAATTAGATGAGTCTAATGATGCATGAGGCCTAATATGATCTTGTTAAAGCCTGGGTAAAAAATTAAAAGAGTTCTACGATTGAGTTTAAAAAGTTCGAAATGACGAAATATAAAGGTTATAATACATCGATTTCTAGTATTCTTAAAAATTTCAAAAATAAAAATAATTTCAGTAGGATTCTCCTAGGTAGAGGTGTGCAAAATAACCATAACCATTAACTATGTATAATCGATTCAAATTAAAAGTTATTTTACTGAACCGTTAAGAATTAACGGTTACAATTATTAAAATGTTAACTTTAATGGTTAACGGTTACAGTTATGGTAATAAATTTTTTGTAATGGTTAACCAATCGTTACAAATGATAAGTTATTGAACAAGGCTTACATATTACCCACTTAACACTTAATACCATAATCAAAAGATAAGTTTTTCGTGGAGCTTTTTCATTTACCATCACATGAACTAATCCAACCGAAATTCACAACAAACTTTAGGAGATAATTGACTGAAGAACACATTGCTATAAGACAGCCAAATTGTGGCCAGCAGATGTAGCACATGATGTGTCATCCAAGATACAGTACAACTACTGTAAGAGCTAAGTTGGTGGGAGCAAGAACACAGATTTAAGATAATACAATATGCTACACAATAACTGAAATACCCACATTTAGTCCTATAGTTCAAATAGTCTCAACATGCATGCTGCTTATTAAAGAGTAGACAGATTTATCATTGTACCACAGATAAGAAATGAAAGGATGGAAAGGCAAGGGAAGAGAAGGGTGATCAGCTTGCAATTTCAGCAATGCTCTGCAATATGGGCTTCCATTGCCCCCCGCTACCATGATGCCTACCTACGCTTCTGCTGCCAGCTCCCCTATTGGCTCCACTCCCAGGTCCATGAACCTCCTGTTCTATCTGCAATGCAAATGGATTGATCATCACTAAATACCCGTCATAAATTGAAACCTTGGGAGAATGAATGGCATGATGAAATAGTAGTGTTCTCTAAGCTTTGGTTTTGTAAGAATTAAGAGAAAATAAAGTTTTCTGCTTTTACTCAACTACGAAAAGTTAGTAAGAATAAAGTTACTTCGAATTTGTACGATACTACGAGTTGATTCCTCAGTGAAAATTGCATTGAATGTTGGTAAAAAGATCAAGCTTTTCCAGCAAAATTTTGGACTTTTGGTATAGTGCAGAAAGCTGCTAAGCTTTACTAATGAAACGTGTACTTAAACAGATGTAGATGAGTGAAGTCTTATGTGAAGTGCACTTAAGTAGGGATTTGCAAGCTGATTCCTGTTACTCAGTAATACAGCTGATTGCCAGCATCAAAAACCAAGAATTCATGAAGGAAAGTCAAAACTTCAGTTAATACCCACTTTATTCATGACTAGATTGGTGTAAGTGGCCATGAGCAGCTAGATGTAAACACTTTATGCATAGCAACATCAGGACATACAGGCTTATGAGCGGAAAATGGTCATTTATCAAGAGTACTTTAACCCTTCTTAATAAAAAAATAGGAAGCAGTTGTTAAGATCAAGAAGACGAGAATCATTTAGCAATCCAAATCAAAGGTCTAATCACTAAACCAGTTCGGCACCTGGTCTAGACCTGTCAAATTTACCACCAATATGCTTAGTATAACAGAGTATTGATAAAACTTACTGAGGTTAACTTTAGTCGAGAAGAAAGGAGAGTAGCAAGGGAATGATAGAAGTACTATTAGGCAGACTTAGTTAATTTACAAGAGTTGGGCACAAGAAATTCCAAAGATTTCTCATGCCCAAACATCTACGAAAACGTAGTGGAACAAGTTACGCTGACAAAGTGACAAGGGACTGCAAAAGACTATACATGCTCAGATTGCTCACATGCACTTGCGCAACTAAAACACATTGATGGACGCAGTTGTCCTATCCAATTTTCTCATCCATGAAGATGTAACTGCTCACTTTCAAGACTTTAAAATTCCGCCCACGTTAAGAGTCTTTGCGATTACTCAGAACACTAGATATATCCCTACACGATACTATGATACTGTCAATTCAACTTGATATTTCTTCACTACTCGTTACAAAGCCTTCCATTCACAAAGGCCTGTTTGGTTACGAGCTGCTAGCTGTTTGGTGAAGCAGTTTCTATTAGCTTAATTGATTAGATTTTTATATTGTTTGTTGTTAGCTCATTCTTTGTGTAACTGAATGATAAGGCATTCTAATTTGTTCATAATATAGATTTATATGACAAATACATCGGAAGAAAGATATTTTAATATTTGAGTGACAATATCTAAGTTTACAGATAAATTTTCTAACCATTTTTATATTTTAAATTTGTATACGGCTTTATTGATTTGCTAATTTATAAAACTGAAAGTAAATCTTATTCTACTTGTATTTTGTAAGAGACATTATATTAATTTTGGTTCCTCACACAAGTTGTTCTAAAATTAAATTAGAAAACTAAATTATTGCAATGTCTATAAAATTAAGATATGCTTCCTATATCTTTAAATTGGTGAATTCTCAATTTACAGATAAGTTACATGACTTATTTTTTTTTTTAATTAATAAAGTAAAAGTAATTGGTTGAATTTTTTTTTTTTTACCGAATTTAAATAAGCATGAAGTTTAGAGGATAAAGAACATTAATAGACAAACTAGTAATTTTCCTTGAATTCTTTAAACCCTCTAATATGGTTCTATTCAAATACCCCTAAGAGTATGATTATTGGTTTTGGCCAATAATTTATATCATTAAATAAAAAATATTACTCCATCTCTTAAAGTCTACCCTATTTAATCAGCTTTATGAGAGTTTTTTTTAGTCAAAATGGATCCAATGATTTCACGTAAACCTAGGTAGACAGACAAATTTATGATTAACGTGCTTTTTGATTAAAGTTGTGGACTGCTCCAGCATGTACAAATTACCCCGACACAGAAAAATCCAAATGATAGTAAAGAAAAATACCTGGGGGTGATCGAACATGGTAAAGAAATAATATACCAGAGTTTGATCGACCACAGTAAAGAAAATTACCCGGGTTTGATCAAGTATAGATCCCGCATTTGATTTGTTATTCTTGTCGACACTCAAAACTCCACTTTGCTTAGCCAATTTCCCTAACTTCATAGATTTCTTCGTCGAAAACTCCTTAATAACATCTACAAAACACAATTAAATGAATTAATGAATACAAATTATGAGATTAAGTTAGGTAGTCATACCTTCGAAGGGGATGAGGCGATAAACGCGGCCAACGTGCAAGATGTCAGTAGGCCTAAGAAGTTTAAGTTGGTGTGTCGCAGCCCCACATGGGAGAGCGTTATCACTGCCATTAGAAGACGGATCAGCAACGAGCGCGACGTAATGGCCAGGATTCGAACTCATGACCTCGTAAGCGGAGATCGCACAGTACATTCTATTGACTTTCCCGTTTCCTGGGTGTTGAACCACCACTGACGCCACCTGCGCCACCTGGCAATTCCCCATCTAAGTACGATCGGAAGAACCGAGCGAGAGTGGTGTAAGAGTGAAGAGGGATAGAAGAGCGCGCAGTAAAATAGCGGAATGTCGAGAAACCTAAGACACCTGACACAATGACTAGACTGGGCTTTCTTTAGGGATAGAACGTTGTCCTCTACTGGGGCACCCCTATACGAATAGGAACAAGGAGATGTGGTTGGTTTTAAACTTTTAATAATTGGAAATTTGGAATGGGAATGGGAAATTGGGAATGGAGAGGGGTGGATTTTTCTGGTAGTATTGTAGAATAGTAGTGGCATACTGTGACGACTTGACAATAAATACGTACTACGTACCGGAGTGGGGTTTGTTAATGGTTGGGTGCTTTGATAGAAACCAGAATCTTGGATCACTTCCACGATTTCATAACTTCATTGCTTCAGATCAAATATTCTTTGTTAGTTTCATCTTGATATTTTACCAAGGACAAGAGTCTGTCTTAATGAAATTTCTTATATGATGATCTGCTTTGTTACATACCTCATGCATATCATATGCATGTAATGTGTTACATACATAGATATGTACCCATTGTAGTCATTATTAAGTGATGCTCTGCTGGTAGTTGAAGGAGTTGTGTGCTATTATTTTCGATGGATAAAAGCTAATGTGACTACATAGATCAAAATAAAGGATACTTAAGCATATATATGAAGAAGAGATACATCGAAAAAATAAGAAGCACCTATATATGCATAATGCACCTGTATTTGAATGCAACACACAAGTGGCACAGTTCCATCAATTAAACCAACAAATATTAACCATTGTCATTAAGTGAAGTTCCATCAGTTTTCACCCACAAAAATAAAAATAAATTGAAGCTGAGTTGCTACATAATTTTGTTTTTAACTTTGATCAGACGACGTAGGATGTTATTAGTTTATTTTGTATCCATCCAGTGAGTCTGTGACCAACGTTAGTTTAAATCATTGCTAAGATAAAAGTTACTTTGTAAATTAATTAAAATCACAGAGTTGCAGAACATGAAGAGAAAGTACGTGACAAGGAAACAAGAGGAGTTCTTTTAATTTTTTATTTTCTACCTCCAAAAGCTCTAAATTAAAGATACATTTAACCAAATGTTCCACCCACCTTGACGGCCATTAGTGACATACATTATAGCAACATCATCATTCTTATATACAACTATTTTTTGCCTCAACAACATATTTAGTACACAATTTTTATACTATAAATAAATATTGTAACGTTTATTTTTATGAAATTTCATAAATATTGTTGTTTTGTCGGAATTTGAAAATTAATTGCTAGTTGAAAAAGTAAAGTAATGTCCGATCAAGAATGATGGAATAGACCTTATATTATGAAAAACTTTCCTTGAACTTTGACTAGTGAAGCCTATACAGACAACTTTAACTGGTTAGGGTAGTGCCTCAGAAAATTCCACCCATATACCTAAATTAATAAATACTTCTTAGATGATCCTCTTAGGCAGTCTTTTTTGTGTGTGTTTTCTTAATAAATTGCTATCCATAAACTCTTAGACATGCTCAAATGGATTTCAACCTATGGTCCAATGATAGGCATGTATATTTTGCCTCATGTACCTATAAATTTACTAGTAGGTTGCTGGATTATGATTACCTTCAAGTAGAATATGTCTATCTAGAAAAAGTGGTCTGCCCCTGACCTAGACACCTTAAAAACAAAACTAACAAGCTGCCTCTAAACTAGTCTTTACTTGAGATCCACTAAACTAGGACCGACAAGTCTTATAAAAAAACATGAAATATTCAAATTTTGACTTGTTGCCTTATTGGAGCAGAATATTCCATTGTTCCACTTAATATGTGATGAACAAATTGTATATTTTAAAGCTAATTTTCATGGGATGCGGAATTGATGATTTCCACCCAGTTGAAACAACCAAGTCAATGTCTGTAGGATAATTCGATATTACGGTGTAATAGTCATGGAATGAGTAAATTCACAATTAAAGACCTTGGTCCTCTTAAATACTTCTTAAGTATTGAGGTCACCAAAATTAAGTTAGGTATTATTTTGAATCAAGGGAAATACATAATTGATTTACTTTTGGATCAATGCAAACCAGTCCAATTTCCTTTACCAAAGGTTTTACATCTCATCAATGATGATGGTCCAAAGCTTTCTGATCCTGAGATGTGTAAGAGAATAATTGGAAAGATGTTATACTTAAATATGACAGGGCTTGACATTTCATATGTTGTGCAACAGTTAAGTCAATTTCTTTGTGAACCTAAAACCACTCATTTTCATGCTGCTCAACATGTCTCTCGATATCTCAAGGCTACTTTGCATCATGGTTTAGTCTATCCATTAGATTCTTCTTTGAAACTTACTACTTATTGTGATGCAAACTGGGGAACATGTGAATATTCTAGTCGTTCATTATTTGGTTATGCAATATTTGTTGGTGACTCATTGGTTTCTTGAAAAACAAAGAAATAGGTTGTGGTTTCAAAAAACTCTACTGAAGTATAACTTCGTAGCATGAGTAAAACACTAAGTGAGCTTGCATGGATTATTGGTGTTTTGGCATATCTGGAGATTCCTATTCAGTATCCTAATCCTTTATTATTTGATAATAAAGTTACACAACATATAGCCGAAAATCCTATTTTCCATGAGAAGGTCAAGCGTTTGAAACTAGATTGTTACTACGTTAGAGAGAATGTGGTTGCTAGTTTCATTACTACTACGCATGTGCCATCCACAATGCAATATGCTGATATTCTTATAAAGCCTCTAAGTGTTGCTCAACATCATTTTTTGTCTGTCAAGCTCAAAGTGGTTACTCCATCCTAAATCTCGCTTGAGCAGGGGGTAATGATCAATGTAATAGAAAGATTTATTATTATTTATATTAGTTCCTAATTTCTAGGGAAGTTGGTTAGAGAGTCAAAACTATACATATGTGTATATATCTTTTGTAAAGGATTGTTGCAGCAAATTGAGCAACAACACAGGTTGAATTCTTTATCTTTTGTGGTTGAGGTGAGTGCTCTAAATGTTGCAAGATCAACAACAAAACATTCAAGCAATTCCAACTCTAGTTACAAAAAGGACTCCAAGAGGCCTTATGATGATGCTACTTGTGATCACTATAAGAAGAAAGGGCACACAATCAAGGAATGTTTCCATCTTAATCGTGTTTCTGAATGGTACACAACATTAGAGAATAAGAATCAAGCATCTAGCTCTAGATCTTTGAATCAACAATTTGCTGGACATACTCAAGATGATGGTGGAATTATTGGTAGAGCTCCCATGGAAATTGCTGCTAATAATGGAGTAGACGATGCTCATAGCAAAACAGACCCTATAATGGTGTATGTGGTCTATAAGGAAGTCATGCGTATGATGTAACAATAACAACAACAACAACAAATTGATATTTAATTTGATCCTCTTTATGCCACAATCAATTTTATAGGTATTTCTTTTGCCTCTAATTCAAATTCTTTGCAAGGAAAAATTTATCATAATACCTGGATCATAGATATTGGTGCATCAGATTATATGGCAGGAAATTTAGCTTTATTTGATAACTTGACATTGCTTGATAGTTTCTTGAATGTTGGCTTACCTGATGGCTCAGTAAAGACTGTGAAATATAGTGGTCAAGTCACTTTATCTCCTCTGACTATTCTTGAAGATGTGTTATATATTCCTGAATTCAAGAATAACCTTTTATCAGTTGGAAAACTACTTGACAAGAATCACTTATTTGTTGAGTTAAAGGGTGAGCATTGTGTGTTTCAGGACCTTACAAATAAACACACAAAAGGAATTGGCACAAGATATCTTGGTCTGTACAGATTTTCTCCTCAATCAGTTTTACTGAATGATTCTGAGGCTACTCTATTTTGTGTATATCCTTCGATCTTTAGATTCATCTGATGTTGATCTACTTTATGCCAGACTAGGTCATGCATCTATGAGTAAACTGCATCATATAGTTGATGCTTCTATTGATAAATGCAATAAAATACAATGTGAAGCATGCACTTTGAGTAAACATCATAAAATGCCATTTCCTGTGTCCAAAGCTCATGCCATCAAGCTCTTTGATCTCTTGCACATCGATTTATGGGGGAAATACAAACATCCAAATTTATTTGGTGCTCATTATTTCCTCACCATATTGGATGATAATACTAGAACTACATGGACTCACCTGCTTAATGACAAGACTCGGGTTTTTCAGATAATCTCTAGGTTTCTTGCATATGTTTCTACACAATTTAATGCCTCATTCAAATGCATTAGAAGTGAAAATGGTACTGAGTTCATCCAAAGTACTTGTTCTTGTTTATTCCTAGAAAAAGGAAGCATACATCAAAGATCAATCCTAGGCAATCCACAACAGAATGGCAGAGTGGAAAGGAAGCATATGCATTTGCTTGAAACTGCCAAGGCAATACATTTTCATGATAATTTGCTTATTAAGTTTTGGGGAGAGTGCATTTTGGTTGCTACTTTTCTAATACATATAATGCCAAGTTCAGTATTATGTTGGAAAACACCATTTAAGTCCTTATGCATAAGGAACCAGATTATAATCAACTGAGAGTAATAGGGTGTTTATGTTACCCTACTCAGAAATACAGTGACAAGTTTTCTCCAAGAGCAAGGAGACGTGTATTAATTGGTTATCCCTATGCTCAAAAAGGATACAAACTTTATGACCTAGCAACACATAAAGTAATTCTGAGCAAAGATGTCATTTTTGAGGAAAATTCTTTTCCATTTAAATAAACTGGCTCATCTATTTATGTCAAGCACTCTATACCCATGGTTAATCCTGCTCTTTATCAAGATATTGTTGCTTCAGATACTAGGCATACTCATGATCAACATAATGAAATCTCCTCGATTATTGATTTAACTCAATCAGATAGTATATCACTATCTCATAATGTTCCTACTCAAGATATTATAAATGCTCCTGAACAATCAAATCCACCAGAGTCTCTTCTAAAACAACCAAATCTTCTATAAGATTGAAGCATTTGCAAAGAAATTCAAAGACTTCATCCTAGATCCCAAGCTTCTCTCATAATTTAGCTCCATAGTAATCAATTCCAGTAGTTTTAATGCAATGATTGAGCCTTCCCTTTCTTTCATGAACAAGAAACAAATTCATAGCTTATCAAAGATGTTATCACCCTTTGAACCATCTTCTTACTCTCGGGAAAAAAAAATTCTTGAGTGGATTAAAGCACTAGAGAATGAGATCAAAGCTTTAAATCTAAATAATACATGGGATCTTACATTTCTTCTTCCTGGAAATAAAGTCATTGGCTCAAAATGGGTGTATAAAACTAAATACAACCCTAAGGGGACTATTGAAAGGTGCAAGGCTCGATTAGTTGCTAGAGGAGATAAGCAAGTAAAGGGGAAAGATTTCTTGCATACATTCAGTCCAATGGCTAAGTTTACCAGTGTTAGGAAAATTATTGCTCTAGCTGTTGATCACAACTGGGAGATCCAACAGTTATACATCAACAATGCATTCCTTTGTGGATACAATGATGAAGAGATTTACATGACTCCTCCTCCAGGGTATATTACAGCTAAACCTGGTCAGGTGTGTAAACTAAAGTGCTCTCTTTTATGGCTTAAGACAAGCTTCTAGATGCTGGAATATTGAGTTGTCAAAATTCTTCATTAAAAAGGGTTTCAAATAGTCCCAACAAGATTACTCTACGCTCTTCAAAAGATCTAGAGAAACCTTCTTGATTATAGTAGCCTATGTTAATGATTTGTTAGTAATTGACAATGATTCGGATCAGATAAAAGCTTTAAAGTCCGATCTAGATAATGAATTCATAATCAAGGATTTAGGAAGTTTGAAATGCTTCCTTAGGATAGAAGTTTCAAGAACAAGCTCTGGAATATTGTTGTGATGCAAAGGAAAGACAAAGGCCAGAATTCAGGGAGCTACAGATGATTGGGAATGAGTGCAACAAAGAGCAAGAGTCCAACATGACAGGAGGGGGATGCACCAAAAAGAGCTGAGCTGACAGAAGGGACTGATGTAGTCAATAAAAGGGATTATCTAGCAGCAACAAAATATAATTGTAACTAAATTTGTTATAGATTCTATTATATATGCTGAGTTGTAGTTAAAAGGCTTATATATATACTAAGTCATTGTAATGTGCAAGATACGTTGAATGAAATTCCTCCTTCTCTCTTTCTCTGTCTCTTACTTGCATTGCTTGAACATCCTTGTGAATTCCTTTATAACCTCGGATTTTCACTGAGTGACCAAGTGTTGGCTCTCGCATTCAATCCTGAGCCATTATTTCTTTCAGCTTGGCCTAGCAACCGCATCACTGGTATCAGAGCGTTGTCCATCCTCGGAGTACAATGGCACCCAAGCTAACAAAGAACGCAGAGACCTCAGAAGAAGGTGAGGTGGTGACAACAGGAGATTTAGATGATCAGCATAAGAGTTTTAGTGAAGCATGTGGAAATAATAATGTGAATATTGCTCAAAACACTAGGGCCATATCTGAATTGAATGACATGCTAGTGGGACTTTCTATGCAAATCAATAAGCTAGTATCTGGGAGTCAGAAGGAAGGGGAGATGATTTTGACTGCGAAGAACAATAGAGAAGTGTTCAATAATTTCTATTTAGTAAGACTTACTAAGATAGAGTTTCCCAGATTTTATGGGGAAGACCTCAAATCATGGCTCTATAGGTGTAATCAGTTTTTTGAATTAGATAACATCACAGATAAGCAGAAACTAAAGTTGGCAGCAATTCACTTAGAAGGTAAGGCACTGCAATGGCATCAAACTTATGCCAAGAACAATCACCCTCAAACCTGGTCTCAGTATGTGCAGGATATCACAAGCAGATTTGGTAACCTTTATGATGATCCTATGGCTGAGCTTAAGGCTCTCAAACAGAAAGGGACCATCCAAGACTATCATAATGCATTTGATGGGATAGCTAGTCGATTGGAGATATTACCAGATAATTTTCTTAGTTGTTATTTGGGAGGAATGGATGAGGAGATACAGTTGGCTGTCAGGATGTTCCATCCCTCTATAGTCCAACAGGCCCATTGTCTGGCAAAACTGCAAGAGGCTTCTCTAAAGGCAAGAAGGAACCTCAGGTTGCCCATGAGACCCTTACCCGCTTTACTACCCTCACCTAAAACACCTTATAATAACCCTTAACCCAGCTTAAACACCTTATCCCTCAATCAAAACCGACCTAGACCCTATCGCAAAACTCTAACTACAGCCAAGATGAGTGACAAGAGGGCTAAATGTCTCTGTTTCTAGTGTGACGAGAAGTTTGAGGCAGGACATAGGTGTGCTAGAAGGAGACCAAGGTTATATCACTTGGAGATGCAAGAGGATGATGAAGATAATGAGGAAGATTTGGGAATCCTTGAAAACCTTAAGGAGTTATCATGTGCACAAATATCATTACAAGCCTTGGATGGCCATAACACCTACAGCACTATGAGAACAATGGGCTACTTTGAGAGGAAACCCTTATAAATCCTACTAGATACCATGAGTACACACAACTTCCTAGATACCCCTACAACTTTAAAACTAAGCTGCAAAGTCGAGGAGGTTAGCCCAATGTGGGTCCAAGTGGCTGATTGGGGCCAACTGAAGTGTGATAAGTTGATCAGGGATTTTTAATGGAGAATGCAAGGGTATTATTTCAAGGATGACCTCTTACTTCTTCCTTTGAGTGGGAGTGACATGGTTCTGGGCATGCAATGGTTCTCAACCTTAGGTTTTGTTCTTTGGGATTTCAAGAATCTTACCATGGAGTTTAAACAAGAAGGCCAGAAGGTGAAGTTGAGGGGAGCCACAGGAGCTAGAGTCAGGGGAATTCCTTCTCAGAAAATGGATAAACTCTTACAGCACAAGGGGGAGTTATCAATGATGCAGGTCTAACCTCAACAAAAGGATGTTAATCCTCAACTGAAATCTGTCAGTGGCATTGATCCGAAGCAAGAGGTTATCTTAAGTGCACTAATTGACAGGTTTGCAGATGTGTTTTCAGAGATTACTAAGCTGCCTCCTCAAAGGGAAAGGTTCGACCATCATATACCCCTCAAAGACTGAGACCTTAAAGGTATCATGCGACTTAGAAGACAATCATCGAGTCAATGGTACAGGAGATGATGGATCAAGGGATCATCAGAGATAGCAATAGCCCCTATGCAGCTCCAGGCATTTTGGTAAAGAAGAAGGATGGGAGTTGGAGATTGTGTGTGGATTATAGAGCACTAAATAGAGCTACTATCAAAGATAAATTTCCAATACCCCTAATTGAGGAGTTTCTAGATGAATTGAAGGGAACCCGATTCTTCTCTAAAATCAATCTAAAATATGGTTATCACCAAATTAGAATGCATCCACAAGATGTCCACAAAACAGCTTTTTGAACTCACTTTGGCCATTTTAAATATCTTGTAATGCCTTTTAGACTGACTAATGCTCCATCAACCTTTAAAGCACTCATGAATCATGTCTTTAAGGCTTTTCTCAGAAGATTTTTCTTGGTGTTCTTTGACGATATCCTGATTTACAGTCCAAGTTGGGAAGAACATCTGAATCATCTGTAAGCAGTGCTAGAGACACTGAGGGTACATTCTCTTCATGGAAATCTCAAGAAGTGTACATTTGGTGCTAAGGAGATGGAATATCTAGGACACATTATTTCAACCTCAGGGGTCCAAACAGATCCTGAGAAAATTCGAGCTATTCAAGAATGGGCTGTCCCTAAAAGTCTCAAAGAATTGAGGGGATTCTTAGGACTCACCGGGTATTACAGAAGATTCATCAAAGATTATGGAAAGATTTGCAAACCCCTCACCAAATTGTTACAAAAGGATGGTTTCCACTGGGATGAGGAAGTTACGGTAGCATTTGAGAGATCAAAAGAGGTCATGAGCTCTCCACCAGTCCTAGCACTTCTTGATTTTCAAAAATCCTTTGTAATCGAAACTGATGCTTTAGGCATGGGTATCGGGGCTATTCTCATGCAAGAGGGTCATCCCATAGCTTACATAAGTAAGGCTCTCTTAGAGAGGAATTTAGCTTTGTCTGCCTATGAGAGGAAATTATTGGCAATCATTTTTGCTGTCAAGAAATGGCAGTTCTACTTGATGCTTTTTCCATGTATTATCAAAACTGATCAACAAAGCCTCAAATACCTTATGGAGCATAGAGTAGTCACTCCTTTTCAGCAAAAGTGGCTAGCTAAGTTAGCAGGGTTGAATTATGTGATTGAGTATAAAAGTGGCAAGGAGAACTTGGTTGCTGATGCTCTCTCAAGAATAACTGGCCCATAAATTATGCAAACATTAGTGACTTATGTGCATTCAACACTTCTTGAAGAAATTGGTGATACATGGCAGGAACTAATCAGACATGGAACCCAAGTCCATCTTGAGGGGGGATGTTAATTGAGGATAATTATGTAATTTTGGAAGTACTATGATGCTAGTATAAATACAATATAAAAGATGTACATGTGAAGTCAAAATAAAGAACTAAATAAAACACTCTTTCCCTCCTATGTCTTCTTCCTTGCTCATACTGTTCCATTGAATTTTTGTGATCAACTTCGTCAGATCTTCAATTGTAATAAAACATTACACAAAATTTCTTTTCCTAAAATTCTCTCTATTTCTATTCTGTTGTTTGCCTTGAGTCTTCTTCTTGTCTTTGTCATCTTGAGTTCAAATTTACTTGAACTCTGAAAGAACTCACCTCTTAAAGCCGAGTTCATAGTTTACATTAATCCTCCCCAAGTCTCTGCCATTAATGCCTATTTGCCTGATTACTTATCCATTACGTATCCACTATGTCAAATTTAAGTCAAAGATGTGGATGGTTAATGACCTAACTAACACCAAACTGGTATAAGACATATATGGCTTAAATTATACTAGTTATGTAATCACTCTTATGTGATGGAATGTGCTCATGATCTTTAACTAGAACTTCAAACAAAATTGTAGAAAAAAGATTCATGGTTTAAACACTTTTAACCTTTTGTCGTCATACTTGTATAATTCGTTAAGAGGGGGATTTTTAGACCATCCAAATGAGTTATTACAATGTATTTGATACAACCAAGTTCGGTCAGAGTAATAACTAAGTTATTCCGCTAAAAATCTTTTGTGGTTTTAACTAGCTAATCAACATTCATATATTCATAAAGAGAAATGAAAATGGATGAAAATTGGAGGAATTAAAACTTCATCATATCACTTTTGATTGGAGTTATCTTCAGATTTGAAGGAAATGTCCTCAACAAGTGTAACAAACTGAATATGATTAGGATTAATTATGGAGATAATAATATTCGGTTAATTTAGGTAATTATATTGTTAACTATAATTTGTATGTTAATTAGATTAATATACTACTAACTTTAACCGAGTCTTACAAGGTTACACAAATAAGCATACGATTGGAAAAAACGGAAAAGAGGTTAAGAAGCTAAAGAGTCATACTTATGTGAAGTATTGATGTTATGGTATATCATACAACATGGGATGTGATAACAAGGCCAAGGCTTATATGTAGGCCAAGGTGAGGAAGTACTTAAAAGGAACACATTCATTCCTACTTCCATCATTCTAAGAAAGCTCTGTCTCCCTCTTTTCCATCACCTTAAAAAGCAATCAAGAATTGTTCTTGATTTCGTACTAGCATACGTGGGAGATCCGATCGTTGTTGGTGGACCAACATTAGAGGACCAACATTTGATGTTCTAAAGATCTTCATTGAAAGAGGAGTGTAAAGTCTCCTTTTGCTTTGTGGAAATCATACTTGAAGGGCATAGAATTCTATTTCTATAATTCGTATCGAAATGTGCATGGGATCTTGTTGTAAATGCAAGAAATTATTTCTTAAAATTCCGCTTTATGCATCTACATTTCTATAATATTATCATACAATAATTGAGGAATGCCAGAAGCATAAAGTCCAGCTAATACGGTTGTTGGTAATTTGTACATTAGTCATCAAAAAATCATAATTTCAAAGAGGACTTTTGTAAGAGTAAACCTTCAATTTATTATTGAATTAGAAAGAGGAAGAGTTATAAAAATAATATACTTTAAAAACATTGCAATAATTCATCTATTACGGCTAAAGATCCCAATACCACAAATACTAGTAAGATTCAGAAAACAAAAAAACCTTGACATCCATTTATGCGGCAATTAAGAAGGATTTATGGTAAAAAAAAAATGACAAATGCAAGCAACTTATATTCATTAAAAATTTGGAGGGGCAGGGCATATCGGCATAACATATGGATGCTCAGATTCACCCCCTTTTTTCTTTGTTCCTCCGTTTGTCTTCCTTCCTTATTAATAGCGCTCCCATTACCGTTGTGCATCGTCTTCATTACGCCATTGCTTTCATCAATCATCACCTAACTATTCCTTCAACATAAATCCCCTGCTTTTTTCTGGATTTCATTCTTAGCTCCGCATTTCTTCCTAGAGTTCATTTCTTTCTTCTTGCAATAAAGTTTCTGAATTTCTTTTGATTTTGTAATTGAGATAAAGTGCATTGATTTTGTTTCAGAGAAGATGAACGATCAAACTGATGGATGTCCGAGTTGTAACAACAAACAAAGGAAAGGGAAAGGGAAAGGGAAAGGGAAAAGATTATGGAAGAAAGTCAAGTATCAGTTAGTGGAGTATCACTCTTTACCTTCCTATCTAAGGGATAATGAGTATATTAAGGGTCATTACAGAGCTGATTGGCCCTTAAAGCAGGCTTTCTTCAGCATCTTCTCAATCCATAATGAGACCCTCAATGTTTGGACGTATGATTCCATCAACCGTCTTCAAATGTCTCTCTTTTTTTTTATACGTATGATCTTTCCATTTTTGGCTTTTATTATGTTGTGATCTTGATTCATTCTTCTGTGTATTTGACTTCATATAAGTGTTTTCTTGATGGGTTTTCGGGAATTGTTCTTCATCTCCTTTTTATTAGGGACTTAGGGGTGAAAAACTGAAAGTTGGGTACATTATAGTGCTTAAATTTTCTTGTTATATTGAATTTAGTGGATCCTATTCTATTGACGTGCATTTAACTTCAAATTTCAAGTGAACAGACAAACCTGGATTTTTTTTTTTTTTTTTTTTTTTTTTTGTTGTTGAAGAACTGCCCTATATCATTTTGCCTCTGTACAATTGTATGACTTAGTTTGAAGCGTACTACAAACAAGAAAATTACCATTCTAATGAAACTAACTATTGAGGCAGTTGTAAATAATTTAATTATTCCAAATCGTACCACCCTATCATTCTGCTGGCACTATTATTCAATTAATTAATAAGGATTAAGTGTGGTTTATGTGGTCCAATCTGCATAAATTGGGTGCATGCATGTCTATAATTAACTCCTTAACTGAAAGAGAATTTGCAATTTGTAATAGCCACAGCTTTATTGTACGTGCTGCTTCAAAGCTAGGTTGTTTTCAGAAAGAGATACGAGTACAGGATTGCTTTAGTTTTGCAAACTTAGATGTACTTATAGCCACATTTTTAGAATAGGGCGTGCATGCAATCTGTTACATGACGACTATATCCATCCATTCTATTGGCTATACTGTATGATGAACTTTCCACTGAACTGATTTTTCTGTTACTTGTACTATGTGCTCATGACGCAGACATTTGATTGGATTCTTCTTTTTCCTTTGCTTGACAATATACACTGCAAAGAAGGTTCCTGAGGTATTCGATCTCCAGTCCATTCAACATCTTCCTGTTGTATTCCGAAGAGCTGATCTGCACAAAATGCACGCTGATCTATTGAACTGTCTGCCTTCTTTACCAGACATGTCTGATCTTCAAAAGCTTCGTGAAGAACTGAAATCATCACTCCCATCGATGGATATGCTGCAGTCACTGTCTAGTTGGCACATTTTGGAGCTCATCTCAAACTGTATGCCAGAGCGTTTCTTCAGTGGGAACAACACTGATATAATGCTGGTAGGTTCTTGGTTCCTTGTGAGAAAGGCAGTATTTTGTGTTGACTGTTGAGATTTGGAGTTCAGGACTTAAGGCTGTTCACTGAAAAGCTTTAATGTCTACTAATATGAACTTGCTTATCAGGCAATGAACTTTCTGTTTTTACTAATTAGATTATACAGTTTGCAATCCGTGAAGTAACAGAGAAAGGAGGTTAAAAAGCTATGCTCATTGTAGGACCAATATCTGTTTCTTCTTAATCTTTTCCCTTATAAGGTTATAGAGGGAGTTCAAGCTGATTACCAAGATCCTTCTTATCTAGATAAGCAACCAATCTGAAATTTGTGTTATTTTTTTGCAGCATAACATGACAGATGAGTTGGCAAATGCAATAGGTCCCTTAATAAGGCGTCCAATTACTCGTTGGCCATTCTTCGCCTATTTAGGAGGAGCCATGTTCTGCTTGCTTGCGAGCAGCACATGTCACCTCTTATCCTGCCACTCGGAGCGCTTATCATACATCATGCTCAGGGTGGACTATGCTGGGATTGCGTCACTAATCTCAACCTCCTTCTACCCTCTGGTCTACTACTCCTTCATGTGCGACCCCTTCTTCCGCAATATTTACATGGGATTCATCACTGTATTGGCAATTGCAACAGTTCTGTTCTCCCTCCTCCCAGCCTTTCAGAAGCCAGAGTTCCGGACCATGCGAGCTGTTCTATTTTCTGGGATGGGACTCTCTGGCATACTTCCGATTATGCACAAAAATATCATATACTGGAACCAGCCTGCTGCAGTCCACGCTACTGGGTATGAGCTTTTGATGGGGCTGTTTTATTCCCTCGGAGCACTGGTTTATGCAACAAGAATTCCTGAGCGATGGATGCCAGGGAAATTTGACATTGCAGGACACAGCCACCAATTGTTTCACATACTAGTCGTAGCTGGAGCGTTCAGTCATTATTGTGCGGGGCAGGTATATCTCCAATGGAGAGACTTGGAAGGTTGTTAAGACATATTTGCAGGAATAAGTCTGTGTCAGTATAGTCATTTGTACACACTCTTCATGATATTTCCAACAGCAATTAGTTAATTGTGGATTAAAGGTTACATAGAAGAATATGTTTAGATGCATCTGCCTTATGTAGTTGCTAGTTTCCATGGGTTAAATTGTTTGCGTATTACCAAGGGTTTTGATTGAAATAATGGGTTATGTGTACGTTAATAGATTTTCATCTTGATGCATTGATGCATGAGTTCACAATATATATTAAGTATTTGTATAAGCTAGGTTGCTCTGATTTAATTACCCGACTCTCTGAAAGTCTGAATTTGGTAGACATCTTAGACCAAAAACTTGGAAACTTCCAGAAATTAGCCTAGATCCACTTCATAAAATTTTATTTTTTGTGAGTTACTCAGTTTCGTGGATTGGTTTTGAAATGTTCTGAAACCTCATTGAAGACCAAGTACTAAGACATTTACCATTGTCTAGAAAAATGTTTTACAAATCAAGGGATTCATTGTTAATTGAGGGTTTAATTATGTGACAAGTTGTATTTTTCAGCATTCATTACAGTGTTAATATATACATATGAACTTGCTATATTTTGTTAGGTTTAATTATGTCTAATTCTTGTATTTCTGATCTTCTTTTGATTTGGTATCCTTGATTGATACTCTTGTCTTTGTTTACTGATCTTGTTTCCTTCTTTTGTTGATTTACACTCCCCCTCAAGATAGGTAATGGGATCTCCAACACCTAACTTGCTCAATGTTTTTGAAAGCGGTTATGATGGAACAACTTTTGTGAGTATATCAGTTAGTTGTTTTTCAGACCGAACATATGGAATAGTTATGACTTTGGACTCTAGTTTTTCCTTGATAAAATGTCTGTCTATTTCCACATGTTTCGTCCGATCATGTTGGACTGGGTTCTCTGAAATACTTATGGCAGCTTTGTTATCACATAGTTGTTCACATCCTTCTGTTGGAGGAAATCCGAGTTCTCTCAATAGCTTTTGTAACCAAAGTATCTCTGTAATTCCTTTGGCTATTCCCCTGAATTTAGCTTTTGCGCTTGAGAGTGCTACCACTTTCTGCTTCTTGCTTCTCCATGTGACCAAGTTTCCCCCAACTAAGGTGAAGTATCATATGGTAGAAAGTCTCTTCAACTTATCTCCTCCCCAGTGTGCATCAGTGTATGCCTTCACTTCCAAATGACCATTTCTTCTGAAATGTATCCCAATGCCAGATGACCCTTTTAAGTATCTGATAATTCTTAAGACAACTTCCATATGATCTATCTGAGGTTTATACATAAACTGATTCACAACTCCTATTGCATATGCAATGTCGGGTTTCGTATGAGATAGGTAGATGAGTTTTCCTACCAGTCTTTGATATTTGCCTTGATCAGTCATCTCAACTCCCTCATTAATCTCAAGACCATGATTCTGTATCATGGGGGTATATGCCGGCTTACAATCTACCATTCCTATTTCAGCCAAGAGGTCGAGAATGTACTTCCTTTGTGATATAAAAATCCCTTCTTTAGATCTCATAACTTCTATACCTAGGAAATATTTGAGCATTCCTAAGTCCTTCATCCCAAACTCTTTGAACAACTCCCTCCTTATTCTTGCAATTTCCTCTGCATTATTACCAATGAGGATCATATCATCTACATAGATGATTAAGCAGGTTATCTGATCTCCATTTTTCTTCAAAAATAAGGTATTGTTGAGTCCCTTAGGCTTTGATTGACAGTTTTGAATGATGACAAATAGCTAAGGGAAACAGGTCTTTGAAAGTGTTCAATACAGTTGGGGAACCAGCTAAAATAGAACACTGTTTCCCTAGATAAGTTATTACTTATATGAGATATTTGTTGAACTAACTTGTCTTTATACAGGGAACAACTAGATGATAAATGAGCTATGCATCTAAGTTGATTTCTAAGATTGGAAGCTTGAAAGGACTTTTGATCAACTTAAAGGAAGGTCCTTGGTCAATAATTTAGTTCATTCATGGAAGCTTTCAAGACTTAACGAATGCATGAAGGAAGACTACACTCGAAGAGTTATTTAGGATCTTCATGTAAATGCTCCGTAGTACAACTTATATAATTGAGTATATAAAGTGCTTTTAGTATATTAAATATCGTTATGAAATTTGGTACAAGGTTTGGAACAAATTTCATAACATATTCAGTTCAGGGAACCAGGTCAGGGAACCAGGTCAGGGAACCAGGTTAACTGAACAGATTATTCAAGCTGCGGTTTTTACAAAGATTTTACAAAAAGGATATTTTCCGAAATATTTTGATTTAAGATATATCTAAGCAGCTAAAAGATAAGATGATATTTTTGGTTAGCTAAAAACCGGGAAGTATCTTATCCTAAGTTGATCTTATCTTGTGATCAAATCAATTAGGATAAATACTTATCCTAAAATCGTATATATATCTTATATGCATGATTTTAGGGTTTAGCCAACTAACCTATAAATACATCTTGCTCTGAATAATCAAATATAGAGCTCTCACGCATTTTTAGTAGAGTTTGATCTTTGAGAGCTAAAAGCACTAATTCAATTATTAAGTGATACACAAGAGCATAATAGTGTTTTAACGTTTTTCTCTATTTGACTTTTGAGAGTTAGATCATTAGAGAGTTCTTGATCTTGTATTAAGTCTTTGACAGAGGGGTTGAAGACTTGGTGAGTGTTTGTGAGTTCAAACACACTAGGAACTTACGAGGGTAAGTTTAAAGCACATTCGGAGTAGAGTGTGGGGTTTACTGGTTCCTGGAGTAGGGAAACAGTAGAGTGTTCTTTATCTTTATTTTTCAGAGTAGATCAATAAAGGACTTAGAATAGGAGGACGTAGGCCAGAGTTGGCTGAACCTCGTTAAGTCTGTGGTGTTCTTTATTGCCTTGTTTTATTCCGCTGCATAAGGGAACCAGCACAACTGGTTCCTTACACATAATCCGAAAAGAAGTAAAAATTGCCAACAATTACTTAACACTCAATTCACCCCCCCCCCCCCCCCCCCCCCTCTTGAGTGCTCATTGAACCTTCAGGTATAGTCTGAATTGCTTAGGTGATATCCATACTTCTTCATAACCAATGCAAATCTTCCAAACCATGCCCTTGGTGACTGTTTGAGTCCATAAAGAGCCTTTTTCATTTCACACCCTTCCCTTGTATTAAATCCTTCTGAAAAACCTAGAGGAGCTTCCATATAGACTTCTTCTTGGAGTTCCCCATGTAGAAAAACTTTTTTCACATCAAATTGATATAAAGGCCAATCTTTATTAGCTACTACTGAGAATAAAACTCGTATGGTATTAGTTTTTGCAACAAGGAAAAAATGTCTCTAAGTAATCAATCTCATATGTCTAAGTATATCTTTTAGCAACCAGTCTTGCCTTGTATCTCTCAACTATTCCATCTGCTTTATATTTGATTGTGAAAATCCACTTACATCCTACTAAGTGCTTTCCTGAGGGAAGTCTGCATTTTTCTCAGGTGTTATTCTTAGTCAAGGCTTCAATTTTATCTTCTGTTGCTTTCTTCCAGACTGTACTTTTTAGTGCTTCATCTGTGTTTTTAGGAATTTTTTTGTGTAGAGTGAAGAATTAAAGTTTTTGGCAGTCTCAATTAGTTGTCATCCCCCAGAGATATTTGCCACTAAATATCTAGAATGTCAAGGTTCATATTCAGGCTCATATCTCTTTGGTGGAACTCCCCTTGTGCTTCTTAGAGGTAACATGTACTATTTTTCTTCTTCTTCTTTTCCTCCTTAGTTCTTTTTTCTTGTTCTTCTCTAGAGACTGGAACATCATCATTATTAATAGAAGGAGTAAAAGATAGAGTTATTACCTCTGTAATCTCAGGTAATATCTCATATTGATTTGGTAATAGAGGTGCACCGGTACTTTGTAACTATACTATGATTTCAGACATTTGCTCGATAGGTCTGTCTACATATTCTTTTAGAATAGAATCAATTAGAATTGGGTTAAGCAGCCAGCTTAGAGCGTCATAGTGTTTCTCCCCCTGACATTGAAGATGGTGATCAAAATACATTTTTGTCTCCAAAATGTACAATCTAGGGTGGTATGGAGTTGTTTATTCTTGGAATCAAAACACCTATACCCTTTTTTATTTATTCCATACCTAACAAAAACACACTTGGTAGAACATGATTCAAATTTTGTCCTATTTTTTTTGGGAACATGAACATATACTGAGCACCCAAAAACTCTTGGTTCAAGTAAGAGAGTATAAGGAGAAGGTTTGAATTGATTTAGGGTATCGAGTGGTGTTTGGAGTTTCAGAATTTTTCAGGGTAGTCGATTGGTTAAATCGGTAGCTGTGGCAAGGGCTTTGGGCTAGTAACTTTCTGGAACATTGGAGTCAAGCATAACAACTCTACTAATATTGAGAAGTGTTCTATATTTCCTTTCGGCTACGCTATTCTGTTGTGGGGTATAGGGGCATGTGGTTTGATGCACTATTCTATGATCCGAGTAAAATTTGGTCATTTGAGAGTTAATGTATTCACCCCCATTATCAGATCTAAGAATTTGAATCTGAGCATCATATTAGTTCTGGACTAGGGTATGGAAATGGACAAATTTGTCAAAAACTTCACTTTTCTTTCTCAAGAAATAAATCCAAGTCATTCGTGTGCAGTCATCAATAAACATAATAAAATAAGAAAAACCATGATTCCATGTTTTAGGAGCAGGGCCCGTAAATCATAGTTAATTAATTTAAAAGACATTAGATTTTGTTTTTACTAGGTTTAAAGGTCTGTTTATGACTTTTAGTTTTAATACAAGCCTCACAAATAAAGTCTTTATTCTTAGAGAAAGCAGGGAATAAATGATATAAATACCCAAGAGAGGGTGTTCTAAACGCTTATGCCATGACATAACTTGTTGATCAACTGTTCCTCGAATATGCATTGCTTTTCGTTGTTGAGTTACGTCATCGATATAATACATCCCATCATGTTCAGTGCCACGCCCAATCACCTTCCCAGTCTGGATATCTTGTAACAAGCAAAAACCAGGGTACGTTACCATTTTACAATTCAACTCCTTTGTTAATTGACTTACATAGAGGAGCTTATGTGATAAATTCGAAATATAAAGGCATTTATTCAAGGTAATGTCAAGTGATAGTTGAATTATTCCTTCTCCTTCTACTGATGAAAAATCACCATTTGCAGTCTGTATCTGGATTTTTTCAGTTTTATTAATTTTTGAGAAATCAGATGGATCAAATGTCATGGTGTTTGTGGCACCACAATCAAATATCCATTTTTCGTTCTTAACTTTTGAAGAAAAATCGTAGCTTTAGACCACATTTGTATAGATTGTTTTCTCATTCGTTGGACTCGTGTTGATTTGGGCTCCCTTGTACTCCTCATCCTCGGCCCATTTTAGTGGGGTAAATGGGTTGGATATAATTAGGGTTTCAACCCTAACCTTATGTTTCCTTTTACCGTGTCTTGTTTTGTCTCGAGTAGCCATGGTCATTCCTTGCTTCCCTTTCGCCTGTTCTTCCTTCTTCTCTTTAGTTGCTCATTCCTCTCCTAATTTCATGGCTGCGCCACTTGTTTTCGTCCCCCGCTTCTTTGAGTCTAGCCACCAATCTAGGTAGCTAATGATCTTGAAGCACACATCTCGTGTGTGCTTAGTTCCACCTCAATTCCTCCCTCCGGTGTGACGAGAGATCTGATCGGGCCCTAGTTGCTCCAAAGCATGACCCAAACCCTCCTTGTGGTGGCTTTGTCGAAGCATCTTCGAGAGCCATTATTCCTCTCCGGGCAATTTCCCTTCGAATTGCGGCATACACTTCCTCCACCGTTGGTAAGTTTTCTCGATTCACGAGATCTCGCCGGTCTTTGTCGAAGATATCATTCAATCCGGCCAAAAATTGGTAAACCCTATTTCTCTATTTAATTCATTATGTATATTCTTGTCTTGTGGGCATTTCATCGGGTTTGGTACTCGCTTGTCAATTTCCTTCCATATGACCACGAGTTTCCCATAATACACCTCTATGGTGTCAGTCCCTTGTCTGAGTTGGCTTGATTTGGTCATTAGATCAAATACTTGTAATTCATCTTGTCCACTACTGAATAGGGTTTCAAGACCATGCCATAAATCCTTTGTAGTAGGGTAATCCAAAAATTGATTCACTAGATCAGAATCAATATTCTCGAGTATCCATGATACCACGATTGAATCATCTTGAACCCCCTGTGTGTATCCTGGGTCGTCGTGGGCTGGTGGGGAGACAATGATGTGCCTGAGCTGTCCTCGCCCCCTGATGGCTAGGTGCATGAACTTAGACACTTTGTATAATTGTAATGGTTGAGTTTCTCAACTAAATTCACTGGTTGGTTGTTTGAGTGTTCTGGTGGTGGTTTAGCAGAGTTCATTTGTTGAAACATCTGCATAAATTGCTTCATGGTAAATGTGGGTTCAAATTGGTTTGTGGTTGGTGATTGGGCATCATCGTTCTCCATGAGCAGGTAAGTTTTCGGTATATGATGAGTTAGGAACGTGCCCGCTCTGATACCATGATAATTGAGGGTTTAATTATGTGACAAGTAGTATTTTTCAGCATTCATTACATTGTCAATATATACATATGAACTTGATATATTTTGCTAGGTTTAATTATGTCTAATTCTTGTATTTCTGATCTTCTTTTGATTTGGTATCCTTGATTGATACTCTTGTCTTTGTTTACTGATCTTGTTTCCTTCTTTTGGTGATTTACATTCATTAACCATGATGCCCCACGAAAAGTGCTCTGCAGATACCTCTACGCTGAAGCAAAAGCTATTTGTAGAATACAAAGTATTGAGTTCACTTTGGTGAGCAGGACAGAAGTAAATATCCCTTGCACCTTGTTGGAAGCTTGTAACTTTGTTTTGATGTAATCAAGTTGACTCATGATACAAGTAACAAGTTTATCCTCTGACCCAACCATCAGGTGCTCCTTGAGATTTCCCTTCACACTCTTGTCTCACTGTCTCACTGATTTGGGTGGTTCATTTTTCGCTGTATGATATCAGATATAAATTGCAAATTTATTGAGATACATTTGTCGGTTAAGTCCCATGTTGAGGAAGGAGGATTATGGTAAAAATATTCTACTCCAAAATCTCAATGCAGAACTTAAATGGACTATAAAATTGGGCCAGTTTTCATGTCATCTGTATCTCCCCGACATTAATGAGCAGTCCCACAACTCTGGATGATGCAAGTGCCAGTGAGAGAGGCAGGCCCATGACTATGAAGAAGATAGTCATGATGGTATGTGTAGTAGTAGTAAGTCGGCCTACCGCACTGGCCATCTTACCACTCTCTCCATGTGAAGAAGTTCCCTCCTCCGTTAAGAAATTAAAATGGCTACTTCCACTGATACCCAAATTATTGAACTTCCCTACTTCCACAGTTCCACTAGGCTGTTGCATCTCCCAACCTGAAATCATGAAAGTGATGAAAAAATCCATGGTGCTTAGACACGTAGAAAGCAAATAAGCAATGTCTAGGATTCACTACAATGCCCAACCTAACAGCCGACGCATAGATGTTAAATACTCACAGGAGACATTTGATTGAGAAATTTATAAAATTTGAGACAAGTGTATAAATACTTTGTATAACATAAAAAGTTTTGCATCACAATACTACGGCAGTTTAAACCGTGCTAAATAGTAGAATTATGTTCAAATTTAAGCCAAAAGTCTAGAAAACATACATCAGAACAATGCGATGCATGGGCGGAGAGCAGATCTGGTGACTACTGACTAGTGAGTTTTGTATGCTGGAGATTTGGTATCATGTGACTCCGTAGTTTCGTACAAATGTCAAGAGAACCAGTGACTAAAAACTGTGGTACGCTTCCAATACACTCGTAGAGTTGTAGCATGTTTGTTAATGATCGTAATTAAGGAATCCCATAATAGACCTTTCCAGTAAGGATGCAAATCAAGCCAAAATTGTATCACAGGCTAACCCCCTTTTCCTTGGCAATTAATCGTGAAAAGCGTCTCATTAGTCCCCAAAAAGCAAAAAGATATAGCAGGGGTAATTAACTGTGTCGGTTACAAATCTTACAAATTGTAGCATTGAATCCCACGTGTCGTGTTCTTACTTCCCCTGGTATTTGTACTACATACTTTCTCCCACCAAAATTAATCACTCATTCACTTAGATTTTGGCTTTGGCTTTCAACTTCTTGGAACCCATGAACAGTACCAAAGTGAGTGAATAGAGAAAGAATACAGTTTCTCGCTCCATTTTTATTTATATAGTCAGATATCAAAAATTTTAATCATAAATTCTATTATGTTATAAGAAATAATATATTTAAATAAAATATTATTTAATACATTTCAATATAAATTTATAAAATATTAAATTTTTATAACTTTTTACTTTACAAATTTAAAAATAAAAATATTTAAAGCTGATCCTTTACTTACGAGTTGCGACTATAACTACAGTGGGACCCCTTATTCCTCTGTTACTCTGTTAGTGCAGTTTCCTCGTTCCTTAATTTACTACTGCACTTAAATTCCACTCCTTTAAAGTCCAATTCCCCCCTTTTCTTTGATGCCTCACTCCTAATTTTGGACTTCTCAATTCTCTCTCTTCTTTATTTCTTGAAACTCAATTATGGTTCCCCCAGAAACGCCTTTTGAAACACCACTTAAGTCGAAACTCTCCGGCTTCCGATTGAAAACGATGTCATTTTTCTCCGATATTGTCATGTTCTTGGGTGGTGCACTCGTTGTTTTCCTCCTCCTTTGGTATCTTTGGTGCTTCACATCCCCTTCTTCCTCTTCCTCCTCTTTTTCCCCTTCCTTAACCCCCCAATCCCAATCCCAAATCCGACCCGACCCAACAACATTCTACGACGACCCAGAGATGCGTTACACCCTTGAAACCCCGGTTCAGAACTGGGACGAGAAACGTAAACAGTGGAAGGACCGGAACCCAACGTTTTCCGGCCAGGACAAGGTTGTGATGGTAACCGGGTCTCAGCCCGGCCCGTGTAAGCATCCAGTGGGGGACCACCTCCTGTTGAGATTCTTCAAGAATAAAGTGGACTACTGTCGAATTCACGGCTACGACATCTTCTACAACAACGTGCTGTTGGATCCTAGGATGTTCTCTTTTTGGGCCAAGTACCCGATTATTAAAGCAACAATGCAAGCACACCCGGAAGCCGAGTGGATCTGGTGGGTTGACTCAGACGCGGCCATCACTGACATGAACTTCAAGCTCCCACTGGAAAGATACAAAGCCCATAACTTGGTCATCCACGGTTGGCCCAAATTGGTGTTTCAGAAGAAGAGCTGGACTGGGCTCAATGCTGGTGTTTTTCTTATGAGAAACTGCCAATGGTCCATGGATTTGTTAGATAAATGGGTCAGCTTCGGCCCAATAAGCCCAGACTATGAAAAATGGGGAGGAATAATGAAGTCAGTGTTCACTGACAAGCTATACCCAGAATCAGATGATCAAACAGGGTTAGCATACTTGATGGTAAAAGAAGGGCAAAAATGGAGGGACAAGATATATTTGGAAAAAGAGTACTACTTTGAAGGGTATTGGGTGGAAATAGTGGATAAATTGGAGAACATAAGTGCGCATTACAACCAGATAGAGAGGAAGAAACATGCAGAAAAGGCAGGGGAAGACCACGGTGCGCAGTGGGAGGACACTCTGACACGGCCATTTATAACACATTTCACAGGGTGTGAGCCATGCAGTGGGAAACACAACGAGATGTATAGTTGGGAGTCTTGTTATAGAGGGATGAATAAAGCCTTGAATTTTGCTGATAATCAAGTGCTTAGGAATTTTGGCTATTTTCGTCCTGACTTGGTTAATACTTCCTGGGTTCAGCCCCTTCCTTTTTAATTCTTGGGTACAATTCTGATTAAGTGATTAGTGTTATGATGTTATGCTTTAACAATGCGGAGTAGTATACTAGTGGTTTGAGTTGAGTATATAGGGACTAGTAAAGTTGATCATGCAATCTTGTATAACAAGTACGATTCTATTATTATGGAGATGTACAGAATAATATTTACTGAGCTGTGATTAACTGATTATGGGTTTATCATTGTTCCTCTGCTTCTGTATTCTGGATACTTTAGTTACTGTCTTACTGAGACTTTGCCAAACTGTCGGCATGTATAGATCAGGCCATCAGGATTAATTATTTATACTCCGTAATCCCGTACTTAGTTCTTAAGTAGGGTACAATTTGAAACATTATTGAATGAAGAGCTGCGTGATTGATGGATATGCACTACTCTATCCCGGACAAAAGTACATAGTGCAGGATATTTAACAGTAGAAAGCTGTTGTCGCCCTAGTTACTCATTTCATTAATTTATGATTCATCATTGAAATCATGAAACGCTTTATTGATGCCAATTGAGCTATGGTGAGCTTAATAAATGATAGTCTTGATGCCATGAAAATTACTCAGTAAGTAGTCAATTTGGTGATTATCGATTCAAAGGGCATTATGCATTCATTCAGTCAATCTGCTCATGTACTAACAGAAATAAAGAGAGGTGACACATGATATAAACTCCGAAATAGGTAAAAGTAGAGGGTGGCTATGATCCACCAATCCATTATAATATCCACGTATAAGTACAAGAATATTGTACAAGTGATTATAAGTAAATAAGACTATTGTAAAATCGTAATATAGATGGGGTCGATTGCACGATGGGCGTATCAGTATAGTGGATTGACGATGGACCTAGGGAAATAATGTGGATATAAGTTGAGTACAAGGAAGGCTTGGCGGGGGAGATTGAATATTGGCTAATATTATATAGTAGTTAGGGCTTAGTAGAATGTTGTGTAATCTGTGGTGGGGATGATAATCGCATGTGAATGGAGTCTCTTCGTAAGGTGAATAGAATATAGCAATTGGTGTAAAGTAAGAGGAGAATCCATGAGAGGAGGTTCAAAGAATTGTAGTAGAATGTATTACATGGGGGTGAAGACGAATGTTTTAGATTGGGGATGAATCATTAATGAATGCTTAGAAGTTAGAAGTGAATGATTGAGTGACTGCCTTTGTACTCCTCTTTGCTGACTACTGAGCTCCAACCACCTTCCTAGATTCTTGCTTAACCAATTTAAACTAACTCCTACAACTTCTTGATTATGTACTGTGCTTATCTTAATTGTCCTGCTGGCCTATATTATAGGGAATATTCCACCACATGTCAGATGCTGCCGTCGGAATCTACTTGATCATGACGGCTGAATTTCTACTTAACAAATAGGATGGGTTGACTTTTCAAGTCCTCGGTCAACTCTCATATTGGTTCACCCATAACAGGCATTACACCATTAAACTGAATTCCCGCCACAACTCAGGAATATTCTTTCATGAAAAAATAAATAAACATTATACTGGGGACCATCGTAATCCAGAGTAACCAGAAGTGTGATCAATAATTCAGAGGTCAAACTTTCAGTTCAAAAGCTTACGGTAAATGCGTATTAATGTCAAACTTTATGTTGCTATCTTCATTCACCTCTCCTCCTTAAGTACTGAGTTGACCTCACCGCGTCAAGAAACAGCTGCTATACCCTGCTCACATCATTTCTACGAACTTTGCCTACTGTTTTAGACCTGCAGAGACTTCGTCAGGTTTATGGAATAAGATTACCTGAGTGATGTTTCAACTGCAGCTGTAATCAGAGGAGCTTTTGGCTCTTCAGACAATACAAAGTCCTATTCTTGGAATTTGATCTACAAGAACTTGCAAACTCCTCGGAATATGGTAGAGTAGCGATTACAGAAAACTGATCAAACAAAACAATGGGAATGTCATGGGGAGATTTATATGCCCCCTGTTGTTTGCACCTATTAATATTGGAGCCACCTCTTCTCGAGGGCCCGATTTAAGAATGTGGAGAAGTCGATATTCGCTGGTGCAACACATCAATAAACAGGGCCCCTGGGAAAAATCTCAGTCTTCCCTGATTCCTTTGTATCGATTTGGTCCCGCACTTCAATACAAACATCACCAGTATAGCCACTAAATAGTGTTTGGAATCCCTGTGTTCTGAGCAACATGTGTACAGTGAGATGAGCAAAAAAGTGGTACAAAGTCTCGATACGTTCATGTTAAGTTTCCCACAAGCTCTAGGTAATACTTTTAGTGATGAATCCTATTTCTATCATTCTGTATGTAATATTCTATTGGAGTTTCCATCTTTCATATATTGAACTCGTTAGCCAGGTAGATACAGTAACATTAGACTCGTAAATGAGTTTCAGTGTCAGATGAACGAATACGAAATAAATCTAACAATGGAAGATGACAGCAAACTAGATGGCCTGACGGAGTAGGATAAAGCAGCATCTAAAAGAGCGCTAACAAGAATAAACTCAGTAATCATAAACTGGAATTCTTTGGAGGACAGGAACATGAGATCAGATTGGCTGATGCTGAATTTGCTAATCAAATTATAATCATGATAAAGGTGCCACTTGTGATGGGACCTAATTGGATAATTATCTGTGAAATTAGCCAATTGAAGACAAAATATCAGACTAGGTGATGACTGACCCAGCCATGAATCCCTAGAGTCATATAACAAGGTTTCGGACAAACATTTTATTTATGTTGGACCTCTAAAAGACCCTAAACACATATTTTGAATCTAATTATACGTAAATTATTAGCTCTTGTAATAGATATTTCAAGTCAAATTTGATGAATCTAATGACTTTTGTGGCCTAATTTGATCATGTTAAACTTTGGGAAAAAATTTAAACGAGTTCTACGACTAAGGTTAAAAATGTTCGAAATGACAAAATTTTGAAAATTATAATACACTGATTTCGGATAATTCTAAAATATTTTCAAAAACTGAAATAATTTCAATAACTGTCCCCTATGGTCATTTAAAGAGATTTAGAACAAACATTTTATTTATCCTAAACCTCCAAATGCTTCAAAAACATATATAGAATCTTATTATAGGTATATTATAAACGGTTGTAATTTATGTTTCAAGTAAAATTAGATGATTCTATTGACTATTGCGGGATAATACAACCCAATTATAACTTGGGTAAAAATTTAAAAGAATTCCACGACCGACTTCAAAAATATCTGAAATAACGTAATTTTGAAGATTATAATACACCTATTTCTGGTAATTCTTGAAAATTTTCAAAAATAAAAATAATTTTGGTGGGAATTCCCTATAGTCATATAAGGAGGTTCCTAACAAATATATTATTTATCTTGGACTTCCAAAGGCCCAAACACATATTTTTAATCCAATTGTATGTAAATTATAAATTACTATAATGGATGTTTCAAGCGAATTAGATGGTTCTAATTTAATGACTCATGTGGCCTAATTTGATCCTATTAAAGTTAGGGCAAAAATTTAAAGGAATTCTACGACTAAGTTAAAAAAACGTACAAAATGACGAAATTTCGAAGGTTATAATACACCGATTTCGGGTAATTTCAGTAGATTTCAAAAACTGAAATTATTTAATTTGATGTCCATTGTAATTATTTAAAGAGGTTTTGAACAAACAATTTATTATTCATAAACCTCCAAATGTTTCAAAAAGGTATTTAGAATCTAATTGTATGTACAGAAACAATAGTAATTGATGCTTCAAGTCAAATTAGTTGGTTCTAATGACTCTTACTAGCTAATGAATTCCAAGACCGACTTCAAAAATATCTAAAATGAGGTAATTTTAAAGATTATAATACATCGATATTTTGTAATTCTTGAAAATTTCAAAAATAAAAATATTTTCAGTGGGATTCCCCTATGTTCATAAAAAGAGGTTTTGAACAAATATTTATTTATGTGGACCTCCAAATTAAAGGCCCCAAACACATATTTTAGATCTAAATTAACATAAATTATAAACTATTATAATAGATGTTTCAAGTCAAATTAGAAGGTTCTAATGACTCTTATAGCCTAATTTCATCTTGTAAAAGGTAGAGTAAAAATTTTAGAAAGTTCTACAACCGAGATTAAAAACTTTCGAAATGAAGAATTTTGAAGGTTATTTTGGGTAATTTCGGGTAATTTTGAAGGTAACTTCCGCTTTCGGGTAATTTCGATAGATTTTCAAAAATTGAAATAATTTCAATGTGTGTACCATGTGGTCATTTAAAGAGGTTTAGAATAGACAATTTATTTATCCTAGGCCTCCAAAGGCTTCAAAAACGTATTTAGAATCCAATTATGGGTATATTAAAAACGGTTTTAACTGATGTTTCAAATCAAATTAGATAGTTCTAATGAATACTTTGGGCTAATATCACCCTGTCAAAACTTGGGTAAAAATTTAAATAATTCTGCGATCTATTTCAAAAACATTAGAAATGACATAATTTTGAAAATTATAATACAGTGAATTCTGCTAATTCTTGAAAATTTTTAAAAATAAAAATAATTCTAGTGGGAGTCCCATATGGTCACATAAAGAGGTTTCGGACAAACATTTTATTTATGTTGGACCTTCAAAGGCCCCAAACACTTATTTTGGATCCAATCGTATGTAAATTATAGATGGTTGTAATAGATGTTTCAAGTCAAACTATATGGTTCTAATGACTTGTGGATTAATTTGATTCTGTTAAAGTTAGGGTACAAATTTAAAGAAGTTCTACTACCAAATTAAAAATGTTCAAAAGGACGAAGTTTCGAAAGTTATTACAGCGATTTAGGATAACTGCGGTAGATTCTCAAATTTTGAAATTATTTCATTACGTATCTCATGTGGTCATTTAAAGAGGTTTAGAATAAATAAATTATTTAACCTTTACCTCCAAAGGTTTTAAAAAGTTGTTTAGAATTCAATTGTATGTATATTAGAAACAGTGTAAATGATGTTTCAAGTCAAATTAGATGGTTATAAATTTATAATGACTCATGCAGGCTAATATGACCCTGTAATAAATTGGGTAAAAATTTAAAGAAATTCTGCAACTGACCTCAAAAACATCTGAAATGACGTAATTTTGAATATTGTAATACACCGAATTCTTGTAATTCTTGAAAATTTTCAAAAATAAAAAATATTTGTGGGAGTCCACTACGGTCTTATAAAGAGGTTTTGTACAAATATTTTATTTATTTTGGACATCCAAAGTCCCAAAACACGTACTTTTGATCCAATTATACATAAATTATAAATCATTGTAATAGATATTTCAAATCAAATTAGCGTAAATTAGATAGTGCACCCTGGTGCATGGGAATGGTTGTGCTCTTGTCCTATGTGGCAATGGAGTCACATGCAAACTGGAATAAATGGCATTGGGGAAATGAAAAAGGTGACGAACCTCGCCACAATAATCAACATATATTTCATTGTACAGGGAAAATCTCTATGACATGCCTACATGACTTTCATTGTATACTCATCTTTAAGTGGCATGGCTACACATGTATTCTTACTTAGAGGATGTTTCATTTTCAAACTCACCTCAACCCGAGTTCGATCAAATCTACAACTTTTGTACACCATATCAAGCAATTGAAGGAAAGAAGTATCATAACTTGCCAAAATAGATGTTATACTTCCCCCTTTGTACTTTACATATCATTCTCCTTAACAAGAATTCCACCCCAACGACATATCAAATGATGCAATTGATTATCCATAACGCCTAACCAGTCACACCGAACAATCAAAACAAACAAATAAAAATTTCTAAAAATTTCGGCAGAGTTTCCTCTATTTTATGGACTAATCCCAATTTCATGTATATACATTACCAAACCTGTCACAACCCAAATTCAACAATATCCATATCCAACACCAACATTACAATTTCTATATCCAACAACAAAATAACATGACATCAATACCTAACAAAGCTTTAACTTGTTTAGTTCAAGAAAGCAACAACTTTGTTGTAGACAAAACACAAAAATAGGGATATTGTAACTCATTAGCTTTAACCATATTGTTCCTCACCATAATTAAACAACTTTTATGCTTAGTTCTCCTTATTTTACAATAATTACCCACTTAAAACTTGACAAATTAAATAATTAATAACTTATAAAAAAACTATTCTAATAAACAAGTAACATAAACAATATTAAACACTAAACTACTAAAAAAAACATACTGTGATTCACCGGAGTAGAGTCACCGGAGTCGCCAGAGTTATTGCACTTCTAGAGTGAGGAGAGCCATATTAGGGTATAGAATTAAAGTTATTTAAACAAATCTAGGTTAAAAAAAAAAACTTACCTATACCTCCGCCGGAAGCAGCCGTCGATGAGGGGTGACTAGTGAGTGAGGGAGGGGGAATCGCCGGAGGAAGGACCGAGGGAGGGAGGAAGGGATGAAGAGTGAGTTTAAGAGAGCGAGAGAAAAATTGGGAGTTGAGGGTGTAATTGGATCTGTTTTCGGGGGGGGGGTTCTGGGTGAGTTTCATAGCCGACAGAAAATCGCTGACCAAGACAGCGACTTTCATAAAACATGAAAGTCGCTGTCCTGGTCAGCGACTTTGAGTCGGCTATGAAACTCATCCAGAAACCCAACCCTGACCCTCACTCACCTCAAAGTCGCTGTCCAGGACAACGACTTTTATCCGAACCTGGCCCCGGGTCACTTTTCGAAATACTTTAAACATGAGGTTACTTTTTGAATTATTTCGAAAAAAAAAAGTTAGAAAAAAAAAATGGTCCAATTTTAGCTCATGTATTAATGTGAAACATAGTCTCTTATGCTTTAAGGCTTTATCGCTGAAAAGTTGTAAATTTTGGGATTTACTCTGTTTTATAGAATATGATTATATGAGATAACATCAACAGTTGGAAGAAAAATGTGTACCTAATCTTCAGTTTATAATTAATTAACAGTAACTGTTTTGAGTTCGCAAAATAAAGTTAATTCATTTATGGCTGATCATTCAAATAGTATAAAGTAGATGAGAACAAAGAAAAACCCGATAGAAGTACTAGTTTTATGATTTTATCAGGCAGATTCTTTGCATAACTAGTTTAAGTTGTAAATGTTCTGTAAAACGATTGATCAGATCCTATCTGCATAATTAGCTGTTGCAACTCCAGAAAACTATAGTTTGGATCACAAGTTCACAACAGTACAACACCAACTAGTCTAACTACAAGAAGCACTCTTCTTGTGGTCGGCAAAGTGTAGAGGTAGCCCATATGATACCCAAGACCATTTATAAATGCACACACAGAAATGTAGAAAAGTGGTAGATCTCATTCAACAAATCAAGTCAAAACCATTCAAGATTAAAAACTGTGATAGGAGATTCCATGTGATCTTGCATTCCCCCGTCCTATAATGAATCTATCCAAATCCATCAAAATAGAATATTCCCACCAGCAACAGATAGATGATGGGCCTGTCTGGGCTTATGTTTTAAAGCTTGCATCGATAATAACATGAATTAGAGCAAAAATATCACATTGTGACATTAATAGTTCCAGTTCAGCAATCTCGTCGAACCAATTCTTCCAGGACTAACTGCTAAAACCTAAATTAAGAACTTGACATGATTTTCTCAAGGGACTTGTTAGAGTTGCTTCTGTAGCTTGCACTTGTGGTAATTTAGTTTTCTCTTTGCTATTTATTTAATTAGGATGTAAAAGGATATTCAGTTGTGATCAGTTGCAGACTTTTCCAATTATACTAATATAACTCTAATATATAAAATATAATACAATTGCAAATTATTCAAGGTTGAAATTGAAAACATTTATGTGTCCCATTCGGCCATTAGCCATTAATTACCCCTCTAGATCATATTGCTAATATTGACCTTACTATAAAATTTAACAATAGACAAATAACACATACCAAATAACCTTAAGGAGGTACTTGGTTCAAACTAAAAAAGTATGAGGCAGAGTTTAGCAAAACTTAACTCATATTTACGTTTGTAGTGATTAGGGATCATACATATCTTTAAATATCAAAATTAAAAAAAAAAAAAAGGATTCTAAAATACAATTAAATACAATAAATTAAGAATCAAATTATAACCCCAAAATATTTTAATTTCATTTCATTCTTGATTTCAAAATCCATGTCAAATTTCAAACCCAATATCATCCTACCTAGATATAACATATAGCCCGATAAAATATTCTCTCTATCCTTAATTATTTACCCTATTTGACTTTTTGCAATCTTCATAATACAATTTTAAATATTTTTATTTATAAATTAATAAGACAAAAATCTATAAAAATCTGACTTTTTAAAAATTTATATTAAGATACATTTGTGGCCTTCCATCTGATATTCACGTCTGTAGAGCAGGATGGAAATCATCAGCCTACTGAAATTAACTTAAAGCTGGATCAGTAGATCATCAATCTCACATGAATAAATGTCCGCATATAATTAGGCCCTGTACAAGATTGGAAGTCTACTTGATGTGCATTTGAGGACGAGCAGATTTATGGAAAAGCACGCATCTCTCACTGTACAAGCAAGAAAGAACTGCGTACAAGTCATACAGTAGCCGCCACCAGAAGGCGGCCGGTCAAAGACTCACCCCACAATTGAACCCAGAACCGACATTGACACGTGGTAAATACTATCCTATACGTAATTGTATATAATAAGGTCAAGCACTATGATATTGACCGTTTACCCTCTCAAGCACGTCCTATTATTAACAGCTGCCCGCCTTCCCACTACAATTATATGTCTGAAATCCTGAATTCGTTCAGACTTGGCTTCCAACATCCCACATATTGTACTACTAGTTATTCAGAAGATACTATGAAACAGCGCCAAAATGCATCGCAAGATCACTACGATCCCCACTCTGTCCACAAATCATCTGCCTCAAAAATCATCAAGTTCAAACCACTGTCAGCATTAGCACCCTCTGGTCCTCCACAACCAAAGGTTTACAAGGTCAAGCCAATCCATTTCCGGGAGCTCGTTCAGAAGCTCACCGGAGCACAACCGGAACTGCCACAACAGCCTACTTCTCAGCCTCAAACTCATCCTACACGTAGTAACCTTCAGGTTGTTGCTCCACCTCCTCTGCCACTCCATCCTCGTCAACTTCAACTTCACAAACAAACTTCACAAACAAGCATCTCGGAGAAGCAAGTGACATGTAAAGTAGAGCAAGACCAAAAACCTTTCTCGGATAAGATGATGCAAGACGGCGTGGACACAACTGAACTCATCCTGTCCCCTAATTTTCAGTCTTGGTTTTCTTTTGCTATGTTGAGTCCTGGACCAGCTACTATATCTCAGATGGAGCAAACTTCACTTCACTAATTGATATGGCTGTAATTATATTAGGCTTTTTCGTGTAATTCTTGTATTTTTTTTTTTTTAATCTAAGGGAGTAAGGGGCTTGATGCACTATTTCAAATTCGGGTAAGTCAACCCCTCTATTTTCTATAAAACCTTCATTGTTTGATTGATTCGCTTACCCCAATAAATTAGAACAACTATAGCACGCAATATATTGCGATTTTCCCTTGTCGCTTTTTAAACATGTCCACCAACTGAACTTGATGAAGTTAAGAAACAACATCGATCATAGCATTGTCTGTAGGGAGGAGAAAAAAAACTTCTTAAGGTTTTTTTTACCACATCAATAGTCATCATCACTCTTGCATTCACTATTTTTAATACTCCATCGTAATGTATATCGTCTTATTTACCACACCAATGCTTAAAAAAAATAGGGGATGCATGCAGTATTGGGGCTCATCTCATGCCATTGTTCATCTCCATTTCCTTTTAAGATGTGTGTAATTTCAGAACCTTCAAGCATGGTTTTTTTCTTCTCACTGGTATGAAACTCAAGTTTTTATTTTTCACTCTTACTTTCACTCGGGAGGGGTTTTTTCCTCACTGGTGGGAGTGCTTTAAATATGTATTTTATCCGTATATAGAAAGGGCAGTCCAAATATAGGAAAAATTAACAATCTTGTACTCCCTCCTATAAGAAAGCCTTGTTTTACTCTTTTGAGTCAAAATTTGAAAAGTTTGATAAAAAATTCTCATCGTATTATAATAAAGAATAAATAATAAATTTGAATAAGATCTTGTTAGATGGTATCTCAATGTAAATTTTTAGAATATCAGATTTTCATAATTTTTTGCCTTAAGAATTTTAGACATAAAAACGTTTAAAGTCATGTTTTGAAAACCGTAAAAGTCAAATATGCTTTTTTTGGGGATAAAGAGAGTATCATTCAAAACTTTGTAGATGTGTTTAACAGTCCATCAAGTATGCACAAGTATGCATTTCATATCCTGCCAAAACAAAAAAGAAGTATGCATTCCACACCTTATCATATATGTAATTATATAGGGCTCTCAAGAGGAGATAAGCTTATATATGTCTTCTATTGAATAGTTCATAACAAAAGATGTAGGTTAGGTGTCCCCTTCCTATGTTCTTTATATGATTTGCATTGCACATGATATACTTGTTTATATTAACCTACTAGTCATGGACTATTAATGTAACATCCCCAAATTACTAACATAATAATAATAATAGTAATTTTAGTAACTTAGGGATATTACCGTCACGTGTCACCACGCTTCGGCTGTGCTAACTAATTACTATATTGCAGCGGAAGAAAAACTTGATTTATTTATCAAAAAGAATTTGATTGTCCAAAGGTACAAAAGTTGAATAAAAAAATTTATGAAAACTCCTAACTAGTATGTGCCCCTTGATGTAATGCTCCATGCACATTTATTCCTGCAAACCTACTCACCATAAATGATAAGTAGGGCGAATAAAAAATAAATAGGAAAATACGTGTTAGTGTAAAAACATTGTGTATATATACATGCTAAAAGAAATACTTTGACTTTTAAATTCCTTTATTTCGAACATGTCTTCTTATAATCAATAAATTTTAAACCTTCGTTTATAATAATCTAATATAAATGGAATTATTACATCACTTAATAAAAGCAATTTCCTTTTCTTATATCCCCTCCTTGATCCTAAGTGTGCATACCCCCGAAGTTAGTTATCCCATCATGTATCTGTCCTTGGATTTTTCTTTTATTTGCCAACAAGTGGACTTTGAAGCATGAACCCTTCTTGATTACGAAATCAAGCGGTAATGCATAATAATAATAACTCTCATTTTATAACTCCTCTAAATACAAATACATTGCTTTAATTATTAAAGCTCATTGAAAATTATTTAAATCTCAAATGTCATTCGGCCTTTTTGAAATATGATACATATTAAATAAAATAAGGTAAATGTATATCACCCTTTTTTTGTAATCAAAATTTCAAATAAATAACCATATATAAACATCTATTTAAAAAATATCTTAACATAATATAATTTAAAAAATAAAATTTTTAATTGCACATAAAAAGATTTAACACATATATGTACCTTAAATTCTAGTAATTCCTAGCAACACTCTACTAAACTTCAAGTTGATCCTCCTATCAATTTAAAATGAACTATTCAACACAATGCAACACAATAATTATGTATATAATATTAAAAATTTAATTAAATTTAGAAATATTTTTAAGAATTAAACAGTTTGCAAAACAATTAAAATAATTAAATAGTTAGGAAAAGATGATGCTCACGGAGGCTGGTGGTTGTTGGTGGCACAAGGTGGCCGAAGAGATGCAGAGAGTGGCTTGAGAGAGAGGGAGAAAGTTTGAGAGAAATAGAAAGGGTTTAATAATTTTTGTGTGAAGAATTAGGTGAGATTTAAGAGTCTATTTATAGTAGAAAATAGGATTAATTTTAGGATTTAAAAACCCTTAAAGATAATTATGAATTTAAAATGATAATTATCCTCCAAATTTTCAGAAAAATATTTTATTTATAAAATAATTAAATTATTAAATAGTTTAACCAACTAAATTTATTCAATTCAAAACAAAACAATTAGAATTAGTTAAAAAAGATAAAATTTTATAATAATAATAATTTTTTTTGGAAATATCAATCATAGAAAAAGTATATGATAAGGTTAGAATTTATTATTTTTTATGTCTTTAAAAATCTATTATTTTAAAATTAAAACTATCTTTTTCACTAAAACTATCCTTTAAATTATGGTTAAATAAATATAATAATAATAAAATTTTAAATAATAATCATGGCAGCTAGCCATGATTAGATATGGTCGATTTTTTTATTTCTTTGATAAATATATCCGATTTTTAATATTATCCATTTTAAATTAAAAATAATATTTATAAATATCTTAAAATAATTGGTTTTTTTCTAATAATAACATCTTAAAAGCTTTTAGAATGTTCTAGAATAAAAATGGATACTCATGATATTTTTTGGGATATTCTAAAAAGCTTTTTGGGAATTTAATAGAATAATTAAGAAATTAAATATTTATTTATGAAATTAAATAATTTTCTTAATAAAATTATAAAATAAATATATAAACGGCGGTTCATAATTATGATTGAGCTAAAATACTTTTAAATTATTTAATTTATACTAAAATATTTTTAATATAATGTTTAAAATATGGTGTATATATTACAATTAAACATGCTTAAAATGGCTTATGACCCATGACTTTAGAAGCAAACCTATACACTTTCTTTTATAATCACTTTCTATTATAATTCAACCCTTTTTTAAACCAAGAGGTGTGGATTATTAGGTATATTATTGTATTAGGAAAGTACACTAATTACCACATATACAATATATATTTTAGACTAACATAATTGATTCACTTTTTAATATATGGTAATTTTACTCAATATCTAGTTAGCGATTTTTTTAAATGATGAAAATTATAGCTAAAACCTAGAAATATTTTTATTTTACTAAAAAAATTCGTTCCGAAAGTATTGTTGGATTTCTACAATTCTCTTCTGTGAACTATGCAACAAGACACACAATCAGAAAAGAATGAGATCTAGGATCAAGGGCCTAAATTGACTGTTGAACAGCAGAATTTATGCTAAAATGCAGCTTTATAAAGGTGTTGGGTATGTTAGAAGAGTTCATTCACTTCTCCATTCCCAATGATAAAACACCAGGATTGGATGGGTTCAATATTTACTTCTTCAAGTGGACATGGGATGTAATTGGCGATGATTTTCAGATGTTGTTTCGAACTTCTTCAAGATTGCTAAGCTATTTAGTCTCCGTTTAGTAGGGTGTAAAATATTTTTGCTAAAAATTATATTTTCATTTTACATTGTTTGTTTTGGAATAAAATATAGGATGTAAAACTTGGAATGTAACTTTATTTTATACCCTATTGACAACATTTTTCCCCAAAATTGAGAGTAAAATAATTTTATATACATTCACCCCAAAAAAATATCAACTAACACATTACCAATTCATGCATAAAGGTGAGCATGAGTCGTGCCATGCCCGCCATTGATTGTAATACCCCGTATTTTAGAAATTATATTAAAAACTTTATATGTTAAGTTTTATTTAAAATTAAATGTACATTATATATTAGCATTTTAAATAAAATTATTTTAAGAATGTTTTAGTACAATTAAATAATTTAAAAAGTATTTTGGCCCAATTATAATTATGGACCACCATTTATATATTATATTTTAATTAAGAAAATTATTTAATTTCATAAATAAGTATTTAATTCCTCAATTATTCCATTAAATTCTCAAAAAGCCCTTCAAAATATCCCAAAAAATATTCCAAGTATCCACTTTCATTATATAATATTCTAAAAGATTTTAAAATATTATTCTTAGTAAAAAAATCAGTTTAAGATATTTATAAAATTATTTTTTATTTAAAATTGATAATGTTAAGAATTGGATATATTTATCAAAAAAATAAAATAAAAAATAAAAAAATTAGACCATATCTACTCATGGAAATCTTCTATGATTATAATTTTAAAAAGATTTAATAAAAATTATTATTATATTTATTTTATCTTTATTTAAAGGATAGTAGTTTTAATTGAAAAGATAGTTTTAAATTTAAAATAATAGATTTTCAAAAAAATAAAAATAAATCTAAACTTATCATATCCTATTTCTATGATTGATATTTCAAGAAAAAAATATTATAAAATTTTATATTTTTTAACTAATTCTAATTGTTTTTTTTAATTAAATAATTTTAATTGATTAAACTATTTAATAATTAAATTATTTTAAAAATAAAAAAAATTTCTGAAAATTTAGAGAATATATATCATTTTAAATTTAAACTTATCTTTTAGTGTTTTTAAATGCTAAAACTTATCCTAATTTCTACTATAAATAGACCCTTCAAACTCACATTATTCTTTACACAAAAATCATTAAACCCTTTTTACTTCTCTTAAACTTTCACCCTCTCTCTTTAGTCTCTCTCTTCATCCCTTCAGCCACCTTACACCACCAACAACCATCAATCATCGTAAGCCTCCTATTTTCTCTAACTATTTTAATTGTTTTACAAATTATTTAGTTCTTAAAACTATTTCTAAATTCAATTAAAGTTTTAATATTTTATACATATTATTGTGTTGCATTATGTTGATTAGTTCATGTTAATTGATAGGAATATCACCTTGAAGTTTAGTAGGAAGTTTCTAGAAAGTACTAGAATTTAAGGTACGTATATATGTTAAATCTTTTTAAGTGCAATTAAATATTTTGTTGAATTATATTGTATTAAGATATTTTTATTATGTATTTTGCTAAATAAATTATAATTTAAATTTTATCCATGGGCTATTTTTTATATATATATGTATATATATGGTTATTTATTTGAAATTCCGATTTAAAAAAAAGTGATGATATTTATTTATCTTATTTTATTTAATATATATATATATATATATATATCATGTTCAAAAGGGTCGAATGACATTTGAGATTTAAGTATTTTCAATGAGTTTTAATAATTAAAGTAAGGTATTTTTATTTAAAGGAGTTATAAAAGGAGAGTTATTATTATTATACATTACCTCTTGATTTCATAATCAAAAAGGGTTCATGCTTATTATTATTATACATTACCGCTTGATTTCATAATCAAGAAGGGTTCACGCTTCAAAGTCTACTTGTTGGCAAATGAAAGAAAACTCCAAGAATAGATCTGTAATGAGATAACTATCTTAAGGGGTGTGCACACTTAGGATTAAGGAGGGGATATAAGAAGAGGAAATTGTTTTTATTAAGTGTTTTAATAATTCCATTTATATTGGATTATTATAAAGTAAGGTTTAATTAAAGTTTATTAATATATAAGAAGACAAGTTTGAAATAAAGGAATTTAAAAGTCAAAGTATTTCTTTTAGCATGTATACTTACACAATGTTTTTTTTTACATTGACACGTATTTTCTTATTTGTTTTTGGTTCGCCCTACTTATCATTTATGATGAGTAGGTTTGCAGGAATAAATGTACATGAGAGCATTACAATAAGGGGCACATATTAGTTAGGAATTTTCATAATTTTTCTTATTCAATTTTTGTACCTTTGGATAATCAAAATTATTTTTTTTATAAATAAATCGAGTTTTCTTTCGCTGCAACATAGTAATTAGTTAGCACAGCCGAAGCGTGGTAACACGTGGCGGTAATACCCCTAAATTACTAAAATTACTATCATTTTTAGTATGTTAGTAATTTGGGGGTGTTACATTGATCGTGTCAGCTCGTGTCTGGCCTCTTATCATGTCGTGTCGTGCCTAACTGTGATCGTGCCGGGTCGTGCTAGCTTTCTCTAAAACTCGACCCATAGCTTATCACGACCCACATGCTTGGCGTGTCGTATCTCGTGCTGGCTTAATTTTTTTACCAAAAATGAAAATAAAATATATAATAGAATTGAAAAATTTTATTTTAGATAATTTTAATCATATTATAAGAATATAATAATATTAAAAATAATAGTAATATTAATTGTAGTTGAAATAATAATATTATTACCAATAATAGTATTAAATAATACTAAATAATAGCGTATTTCGGACCAGTCTCGTACCAAAAAAATTATTTTATGTGTCCGGATACCCGATTTCATTTTTTATGTGGCCTATAACCCAACTCGAGTACCTGATTCATTAGTAATGGGTCATAAGCCCATGCCCAATAGTGTTTAAAAGCCTTAAAAACTATTGACCCATTATTGACCTGATTTGATCTATTAAAGATTCAATAAAATATAACTCTTTAAAAGATCAACCATATTAACCTCACAATTGATTAAACTTTTTATAAACAAGTTGTTAAGGGTCGTATATAAGGCTCCTCCCATTTGAACTTGTCTATATAGTTATGACTTGTTTCTTTAAAGTATAAGATGAATCCCCATTGAATCTAACATCTCAAATTCTCAATTCAAATTTTTTTACTTAAGGTTATCAAGTTTTGTAGAGAGGAAAGAAACTCATTCGATGAAAATGAAAATGAAAATGAAAATGAATATGAATATGAATATATGATTACATATTTACATTACACAAAATCCTCAAATTGGAGTAGTGCCCTATATATTAAAAAATTGGAGTGGATAAATGATAATCGAAAATTATATATTAAAATAATGAAAACCCTGAAATGACACTTAGGTGGAAGCCATCTCTGAATCTATGATGATCTTTGCCGTTGGTGAGTGAATCAACGGACGTCGGTGCTAACTCTTTATCTCCTTCCACTCGTCTGCCTCTTTCATACACACTTTATCCTCTGTCCCTTACGAAGATCAAAGTTATGTCATGGTTGGTGTCCTCAATCGCTAACTCTCTCAAGCTCGACGACGACTATGATCACGTTGACGCCGCCACCGCCGATCCCGTAGTTAATCCACCACCAAATTCTAATGACGGCGACGCTACATGCTCACCTCGTGGCGTCAAAGACGACCTCTCCGAGTTTTCCAAAACCCTAACTCGCCAGCTTTGGGGCGTCGCCTCTTTTCTCGCTCCTCCTCCACATATCTCCGATCGCGATCCACAACCCGACGATTATGATCTCAATCCCGTTGATCTTGCAGGAATCACCGGGATTCGTAACGATTTGTCGGAGATTGGTGGGAAGTTTCGGTCTGGCATTTCGAAGCTCTCGACGAATAAGGCGGTTTCCGAGTTTTCGAAGATCGCATCGAATATACTGCATTTTGCGTCGGAGGAGGAGTTGTCGATTGAGGATTATGCTGAGCGCGGTGTCGTTGGAGTAACTGATGAGGTGGTGGTGTTTGCTAGGGATGTTGCTTTGCATCCTGAGACTTGGATTGATTTCCCTCTGCCGGATGATGATGAGAATGAAGGTACGTTCGCCTCTACCTTCCCCTTTTTCTTTCCTTTTTTAGTAATTATACAAAATTAGTGAACTGCTATTTTTGATGTAGAATTCATTGATTGAAAGGCATTGATATCGCTGTCAGAATACTCGTGTTTTAAGTAGATGATTGAACTCCTTGCTGGTTGTAAATTCATGTTATCAATTGTCGGTTTCGTTCGATACAATGTTGGGGGAAAAAACTGTACCTTCAGATTTTCAGGTCTATTGAGGAAGGTTTGGGGATTATGTATCTGATGTATGTACCTTTTTTTTTCCAGAATTTGACTTGTCAGATGCTCAGCAAGAGCATGCGTTGGCGGTTGAACGCCTTGCGCCTGAATTGGCTGCCCTTAGAACTGAACTTTGCCTGGGATACATGAATGAGGGCTCCTTTTGGAAAATCTATTTTGTGCTTGTGCATCCTAGACTTAGCCGGCAAGATGCTGAAATCTTGTCTACACCACAGGTTGGTTGTTATTCTTGTCATCAAATTACTTGATGTGCTATTAAAAGTTAACTATTGATGAGTCTGTGTGTTACTTGATTGTGGGGTTGAAATTAAATACATTTAGACTAGAGCTTAGGGAAACCAAGTTGGAGGTCTTCTGCCTCCTATATAGTCTTCTTGTGTTTGGTATTATAGATGGCCACATGTAATAATACTCATTTAGACACTCCAGGAACCTTTCAAATCCTCAAGTGTAATAGATTCTTTTCATATACTGGCAAGTTGTGCAAATTTCTTTTATTGTCACTACAACACCAACCATAACTTACTCTTTAACATGTTGCTAAACTGAATTTTCAAATAGCTTACGTTCTTATATTGGCCTGAATATAATGTGTTGCTCAAATGTTCTCTAAGTTTTTGTTTGGTTTTGTGGAATTTTAGTGGGTCATGTTCTTTAATTTCATTAGCTGCTGTATATTTGTGTATCTGCATTCGTAGAGATTTTGTAGGTTACTATTGAACTATGGATTATCTAAAATTTTGCTTGCTGAAAACATTTTACATACTCCTTTTTGAGGGTCATAAATTTTTTAGACTTTTCTGTACCTTCCTTGGTTGCTGATGTCTATACAGTTCTGTCGATGGTACTGGTAGACCAAAGTTTAGCTCAGTAATGGAATTCTTCAACACATGAGAATGGCAGTGTCCATAATCATTTTGGTCACCCGATGATGACAGCTTTTGGTACTTGGTTACATGATATTTTTCCTCTACATGACTGGAAAAAAGTTGTTTATCCTTCCAAAGGTTAGACGTGAATATGTGATATCTGAGATTTATTTCAAACGCTCATGGTTAGATTGAAATAAATTTGTGCAGATGTCCCCAAACTTCTCAATAACTCTTAGCTGGTTCTTGGGTTGGTCTGAGATATCTGAGATTTTACACTTATCCGAAGATTGTACTGTGAACCACATCATGAATTTGTTGAGTATTTAGAATATTCTGGTTTTAAATCTGCCGTATTGCCCCACATGTTAGCATATCCCCCTGCTCCAAATTTATCATCCATTTTAACTGCATGGATTGGATTATCTCATGCTTCACTCTATGTAACTTAGACATTTCATTTCAACTCAGGTACCTGTGTCAAATTATCAACATTTTAACGTGGTATGACACTCCGAGACTTTATTTTGGGCTAAACTCATCTAAATTTTGACAGCATAGCGGAGTTGGACATTTGGACACATACTCCTATCTGACATGAGTACCTAAGCCTGAGTAACATATGTTTCACCTTTAATTTAGGCTAGTTGTGATAGTTTGCCTATTCTGTTTTTGTTCCACTTCCTACATTAACCTTCATATCTTTAATTACTTGTGATGAATTATCAAACAGCCTTTTGTCTTTGAGAAAGCACTTAGCTGTTGATTTAAAGTTCTACTGTTCCAATCAAATTCTAGAAACACCAAAACATTTGGTTCCGTGGATTGAGCTTCTTTTTAATGCATTCGTCTTTTTAAGTCTTTCCACATTACTGTGCAACGTACTGATACTTCACTCTTTTCCTGCAGATTGTGAGAGCCAGGACAATGCTGACCAAAGAGCTCCATAGCAGTGGTAAACCCAGTTTCTACGACACCAAAAGTGGCGAGGAATCTACTGATGCCTCAGAGTTGTTACATGGAGAGCATCTATCTATTCCAGTAGCTGATCGGTCTGAGTACATACCAGTTGAGATATCAGGTATTGAGCCAGCCTCATCAGCTGTGACCGATGTTGAAATAGATAACCATACTGTCAGTACCACTGAAATTCCAGTTATTGACAAGGCAATTGTTGGCGAAGTTTCTAAGAAGTCGATAGAAAGTGAGGAACCAAAGATCAACATCAAGAAAAGTGATAGTGATGACAAGGCAGTTGCTGAGAAAATCTTAAAGCAAATGGACTTCACGCCAACACCGGATGCCCCTAAAAACATAGATAAAAAAGACGAGGATGTGGATGACTGGCTAAAAGAAGAAGATGGTGTGGACGGAGGTTCATTCAGGGGAACTTCATATCAAGTAGGAAATGGTGATGATGTGTCATTCAGTGATCTTGAGGAAGATGATGATATTCCCACAAGTCATAAAAAGACTGAACACCTCAGTTCTTCTACAAAAGAATCTAGTGATTGGATTCAGCTGAGCAGCCGATCAGGTGATTCTTCCAAGGGTGTTAATACAAAGAGTATTGATCGTTCTGGATCTAAGATTTGTGCTCATAATGTGGAGAATAAGGAATCTAATGACTGGCTTGATGTTGAAGATATTGATGATACTTGATGTCAGTTCCTATTCCTTTAATTTTTTTTTTTTTTTTTTTAAATTGCAATGTGCTACTCCCTATGGGTTTTCTTTGGTCCGCACTGTGCTCTATTCAAAAGTAAATATTGTACTCTCATTTCGCGAATTCTGTCTGTTTTAATGTAATAACGCTTGTCCCCATCTGTTAGACATGATAAAGGAAGCTGTCATATATGAATGCCTGTTGTACATCGTCCCTCTCTCAGCTTTGTGTTTGTGGACTCTTCTATTGCCTATTTTTTCCCTTCTCGATGTCTTCTCGTAATTTTTAGTTAAAGTACCATTCTTCTCACATATATGCAAAATATATAATATCCATCTATTGACATTATGTACTGATAAAACTATGAGTGGAGCACGTCGCCCCAAGTTTAAAGATACACCTTCCGAGCAAACAGAACCTTTATTTACATGGGATTGTGGCTTGAGGCAAATTTATGACCATACGGATCAGAAGTTGCCCGACGACATCCTCTTAAATCGAGACCATAGTAAGCTACCTAGTGATAGCAAACCTGGCGTGTAGTCCATTCCACCAGTAGTGATGTAGTTGTTACTTTTGTTGGGTAATTTATCGTGTACCACAACAGTCTTACTAATCTCTCTCTCCATCGTCTCCACCATTTCTTTACTTATCTTATGCCCTGATGCATCAGTAACATAAAATGTTCCAGTTGCCTTTTCACGTCTGGTGCCAATCTCAGCTCTTGTTACGGATAGTCCATGCTCCCGGAAAACCCTCGTGACATATGAAAGTAACCCTATTCTATTCTTGGCAGTGATTTCTAACTTCAAACCCTATATAAGAGTATAAAACATTCACTATTAGTTCTTCAGACCAGTGATCAAGTTCTTTTGAGAAAAAAAGGGGAAGGAGGCAATTAAATGCTCATACCTGTGTGCCTCTCCTTTCTACTGCCGCGATCAAGCATTGTCTTACCCTGCGTCTCTCACCTTCAGTATCCAATGTACATCCATCTTTGCGTCTTACATAATACTCCTGAGATGGACACATAATTACACATGGATAAAATTCTTTGATACGTACTTCTAAAATCCCATATTATAAGTATTTAAAACACAATTCTATGGCACTAATTGGTATATGTTTTAGCATTGGTCGATCCAATATTGACCCAAACTTGCACTGGCCAACATCTGGTTTATATCAGCCAGGATAATAACTGTTTCTGATGAATGTGATGATGTTACTAAGTGCAGGTACTTTTGCAGTAAAGGGTAGGGGGGATAGAGTACCTGAGCTGGTATGGAGGAATTGGAAGAAATGGCAGCATGAAAAACCATGTACTGCATGTCGGTGAGGGTACAGACTGTATCGAAAAGCAACTTGGGACGGTCTCTACACCTTATATTTACAACAGAGTATCCCTTCTCTTTACAAGTGTCTATTGATACATGAGTACAGTCACTGCTCATCCCATTATTCCTCTCGTACTTTGTCCCTTCAACACCCTCTACACTGCCAACACAACAACTACAAGTCGCAAAATCCTCATCAGCCAACATGAGTTGGTGGAGCCTTCGCTCGGTGTGGGTCTGGGTGGTGGCTGGGATAACCAATCTCACGCTCTGCTTCTCACCATATTTATGATGGGCATCCACCACAGTCTGTAGCTGTTCTTGTATGTGGGAGAGGTGTTTCTGGTCTGTGATTGGTCTGCCCATCTCCTGATCGTCCACGTAGATGATGCATGCACCTCGGTTGTTGTGGGTCCATGCAACAGCAGCTCTGATATGGCACCCCAGCTCAGCAAGCACTGCTGACACTTCTGATAGTAAGCCTGGCTGATCTGTCATGGTCATCTCCAGGGCCGTGTGCTCCATTGCCACATGCCGTGGTCTAACCTCTATCCCTGGGCATATTTGTGCCTCTTCTGAGTTTCTCTTGGTGCATACCGCCTACAAAATTTTACTAACGATCTATGTTAATTGTACTCTTCATTTCCGCCCCTCAAGTATCTGTGACATAAATCTAGAAACAATAGTTACATTTGGCAGAAAAGTGTTCGAAAAAAGATAGGACCTGCTGAATGTACTGAATAAGAGCTTCATCAGTGATTTTGTTGCCAAATTGATCCGTAACGTGGAAGACTGAAGACCATGAATGAACACAAACCCACATGGATTAGGACAGAATCAATTTGAATTTTATTAAGATTGTGATCCGTAAAGTAGGAAGAGATAATGAAACTGACATAGATTGTTGTACTAACCGTCCATGAACCATCCACCATCGGAGCAAATGTATGATTTGGAGATAACAAGGTCTAGATCAGTCAAGACTTGAACAACTTCTAGCAGAATCCCATGCTTGTAGCACTATCAACCTGTATTTCACATAAAGCAATTAAGCAAACACACTTAGCACATATATTCATATAATCCCGCCAGATTAAATCACTTGCTGTCATTGAAAAGTCCCCAACGTGGAAAAGGTGCTTCGCTCTACATATCACCATCTGTGGTACAAATTTCTGTTTATAATGTGCTTTTAGCTTCATAAAAATATATGCTACTGCGTACTTGGACGCTTACCCACATACTGATGCTACAACTTTCTTCTAAACCCTGCAATACTCACATACATCCACTTCCCAACCTATACTATACTCGAAATCGCATGATTGAACCCAAGTTGGCATTGACGTAACTCACCTAATTGACTCAAAAAGTAAAGCGACCAATATTGATTAAATTGTTAAACAGTAAATCTGAAACGCACAACGGAAAATGGTCACTTGTAGTTTTTACTTTCTTCATAAACAAAAGATGTCCCCTTATTTAACTATTATATAAAGCTATTTAGTGTATACCAATTGTACTTATTCATTTATAACCCTTTGATTAATTTACTTGATACACATCCATCAAGGGGTGTCAAATCGGGTCAACGTGTCGGTTCTGGGTTGACCCATCGCGGATCGGTTCTTATCGGGTCAATTTTGCCTATCGGTTCGGTTTCGGTTCGGGTCGGGTTAAATCGGTTATTTGCTTGGTCGGGTTCGGGTCGGGTTGTATTCGGTTCGGGTCAATGTCGGTTCGGGTTGTATTCGGTTCGGATCAAGGTCGGTTCTAGTACAATCGGGTCGGTTCCTAAACGGGTTATATCGGGTTATTTCGGATTTGGGTCAAGGTCGAATCTGGTAAAATCGGGTCGGTTCCTGAACGAGTTATAGCGAGGTTATTTTGGGTTCGGGTCAAGGTCGGTTCTGGTAAAATCAGATCGATTCCTGAATAGGTTATTTCGGGTCAATATCGATTTTGATAAAATCGGACAATGATGATGGTTAATTCATAAATTGGACAATGATGATGTCGATAAGTTATTTAAAAACAAAATATTTATGAGGTAATGATTATTAAATGTGCATTATCCTATCAAACTAGTCTATAACATACGATGTTAAGTTTATATATACATAAGAACTTGTAATATGTTCAGTTTGAATCGACAATGACAAATTTGGTTTCAAAGTTATTAGATATTAGGTAAAAAATAGGTCTGTCAAAATTAGGTCATATTCATGTATATTCAGATTATTAACACATCCAGTGAATTCGGGTAACGAATTGTTATAAATCGGGTTATATCGGTTATGTGTCGGTTTCAGGTTCTTTTCGGATCGGGTCTGTAACGGGTCGGACACGGATCGAGTTCGGGTCTTTGAATATCGGGTCAAATCGGTTTTGGGTTAACTTCAGGTCAGGTTGGGTCGGTTTTCGGGTCTTACTTTTCGGGTCATAATCAGGTCGGGTCCGAGTCGATTTCGGGTAACTTATCGAGTCGGGTCTGATTCTGACACCTCTACATCCTAGATCTAGGAGGAGAATAGGTCCCTAGCCCATATTTGATGGCAGGATACACTCAATGAGCATAATTCAGCGGTGGACGTGTTTCATGGCAACCAAACAGTCCTTTAAACTTTAGTTCCGTACCATGTGGAACGGTTCCTACTATGACATGTCCCATTGCCCCTCTTCTCTCCATGATAAGGTATCCTTATTGGATCGGCTTATGACATTAATCATAGTGAACCCGTAATATTGACAATCTTGCAGCCGTGGACTTCACTACGTCCCTATAAAATACACCACATCTTCCATCATTGTTGATCACTAATCCATAAAGTATAATAAGGACTACTCCGTAAGGAATAAAACACAATAAACTATTTTGGGTGTAACCAATAACACGTTCACCGCACACAGCTTTTCCCCTTCTGCTAATTTGCATACCAAATGCCATACCACTAATTATGAAATCATTGAGCTTCCCACCATATATACTATGGTAAATTATCACTACCTATTTTATTAAAATTCTTTTAGGTTCTTTCACCTTCTACTAATACTTATTAATTATAGATCCATCAATTAAAAGCTTAATCAAGAACCATAATTTGAATTACACACTAGCTTAAAAAAGATAATAATCAAAAACAATTTTGTTTTAAAAAAAAAAAAAACATAGATGATTCTAGAATGTTTCATGTCTCACCTTGACAAGGGTGCAATGTTTGCAAGCGTCGTTGTCAATACAAGCCCTACATAATCAACCCGAGAAATAAAATTTAAGTATGCAAATAAAAAACTTTGAGCAAAACTAATCCGCTAATAAAAATGAGAATAGATAATGAAAAATAAAAACCTAGGAGGATTGATATGTTCGATCAAAGATTCGAACTCGGCATTGAAGCAAGGCCTGTAATAGCAAAAGCTCTCCATTACTGGGTTGTTTTTATTGGAATGACCAGAGCTGCTCTGGTTCCTAATGAATTTGTGTTAAATAAAAATACGAAAGAGGAAGAAATATTGAAAGGGTATGACCGTGTGAATGAGAAGATATATAAATGAGGGATTAAGGAAGAAAATCAGAGAAAATGGTAGCGTATATGTTAGTGTGATGACATGAAACTGAGAAGCGGGAATTCGAAAGAGTCAAATGAGTTGTTTGTTGGTTTGTTATTTTGGAAGAAGAATCTAAGAAAGCAGAGGCTGAATATAATTGGGTTAAACGAAGATGTTATAAGAGGAGTCCGTACGTCAAGTCAACCCTCACTTTTACACTTTTTTTTCCCTCCAACTCTGTGTCTGTCAGTGTCAACCCTCTTTTTTACAGTTTATTTCTCTAAAGACCACTGTATGTTTTTTTTTACCAACATCTCAAAATAACGAAATTTTAAAAGTTATATTACACCTATAAATTTTGTTCTAAACTTGTATCACTCCGGATTTAACTTAAATGAAGATGTTTTGATGTTTTGATTTCCGAAATTAGATGGCCATAGTTTCTATGCCAAAAATTGTATAAAAATATTTTGACATTAAGGTCTAAAAAGAGCTAAATATGACCTTATCCACATTAATATATAAGTTTAGGTAGAAACTTTTAGCCTAATAGCCTTCTTGATTGATTATCATTTGATGTGAAATCGAGACTCTGTCCTATATCTATTCTAAATTTCTAATCATTTTATTTAGGAACTTTGCTTGATTTTACCTTACTCCTAAAGCAGGAATATATTTTAAAAGTGGTATTTTATTATTGTATTTATTATTATTGGGTTTGTCTTATTTACTAGGTTAAATGTTAGGTTATATTTATACACCTAGAGTTGTATTTTATGGGTAGATTGATTAGATAATATTATTTAGTTAAGCGTATATTTTGAGTATTTTTGAAAGAATAAAAAATACATTCGATAGGGTTCCATATTATCTCCTCTATTAAATTTAATCATAAGTACTATTTTTCTTAATAAATGTATTATGGTCATTTTGAAAACATTATACAAATTAATATAGTGTATATACTTTATTAAGAAAATAAACCATGTTTTTCTCATTCCTTTTGTAGGATGAATGTGAATCTGCTTAAGCAGGCTGGATCACTTGCGTGCAATGGCAATGCTTGAAGATGAAGAAAATCAAGAAAACAGAAGTTTTTCAACGGAAGATAGTTTCCATGAGCAATTTCCACGTATACAAACAATGACAGATGTCAAATTACAAGATTTACACCCTGTTATTTTTTTGCGGCTGTTCGCCAATGCTGCAGCTAATACGTGGCAGCTAAGCAAACTAATTTAGTCTTCCCACTCTTTATTTTTTCCTTGAATACAAGGTATTTGATTGAAGTAGATGACTCACAACAAAAAACTTAAGGTGTTGGAAACCTTATTAATCTTATTTTAATACAGAAGTTGAACAATTTGCTAACTTGAGTTGCAGGCCATCCACAATAGATCGATTAGATACATTCTGTATTTCTGTATTGCCCCTTGCTAAAGGCAAATGGAACATTTTTGTTTGTACTCCTTATATTATAGACAACTTATAACTTATATTGAGATTTTACTCATCGTTTTATTCCTCATTTTTCTAACATACCAAACGTTAAAAGCCATTTAGATGTATATAGAAGCCTGTCATATTGTATTAAGATTAAGAGAGTACATTAAAAATAAGATACTACCAAATGTTCAAAGCCATTTAGATGTATTTAGAGGCGGTCATATTGTATTAAGATTAAGAGAGTACATTAAGAATAAGATACTACCAAATGTTAAAACCCCTTTAGATGTACTTAGGTTTTCTAATTGAAAACAGGGTACATTATATTGCATTTTTTCCTTCTTTAAGAAGGTTAACTTAGCCTGAGTCCTTATTCTCAGTACTTTTCATATATTAACATTTTACTTTTAATATTTTTATGGCTACAAAATTGTACTGATTTTTTTCTCACTAGTATTTTAAGTTTCTATTTTCGAACTAATTACTGTCAACTAATTTTGTTGTATATTGAGAATGGTAAATCACATCACTATTTTAGCTTCAAAGGTTTTCTAAACTTCAGAGAATCAAATATGTACATTGCATGATTTACTTTGACTAATTTATGTTGTTGCTATATTTTTTTGATTTGTTTCCTCTTTTTTGTAGATTGACATCTTCAAAGATTTCTCCATATTTCAACTTTATTGTTTTACACTCCCCTCAAGTTGGGCATAAACATCAATGTCCAGCTTGCAAAGTGTTTCTTGGAAAGGTTTTGTAGGAACCACCTTAGTTAGTATATCATCTAGTTGTTCTTCTGATCTGACATATGGTAGTGTAATGATCTTGTTCTCCAGTTTTTCTTTTATGAAATGACAATCAATCTCCACGTGTTTTGTCCGATCGTGTTGAATAAGATTCTCTAAAATACGAATAGCGGCCTTATTATCACATAGAAGTTCACAACTTCTCATAGGAGGAAACCTTATCTCATTGAGTAGCTTCTATAGCCATAGGATTTATGTTATCCCTTTAGCTATGCCCCTGAATTCTGCTTTTGTGCTTGAGAAAGCAACTACCTTTGTTTCTTACTTTTCCATGTAGCCAAGTTTCCACCTACCAAGGTGAAGTATCCTAATGTAGGCCTTCTTCTTATTCTATCTCCCCCCTGGTCTGCATCAATGTAAGCTTTCATTTCTAGATGGCCATTCTTCTAAAACAATATTCCATACTTCATAGTTCCCTTTAAATATATGATAATTCTCATGACAACTTCCATGTGTTCATTTTGAGGGTGATGCATAAACTGACTAACTATTCCAACATCATATGCTATGTCAGGTTTGGTGTGGGATAGGTGGATGAGTTTACCTACCAATCGTTGAAATTTATGTTGTTCATTTAGCTCAACTTCTTCATTCATATGAAATCCATGATTTGATTCACTATCATAGGAGAATCTGCTGCTTTACAGTCTAGCATCCCTGTTTCAGCCAAGAGATCAAGAATATAATTTTTTTGTGATATGAAGATCCCTATTTTAGACCTCAATACTTCAATTCCGAGAAAGTATTTAAGCATTCCCAAATCTTTCATTTAAAATTCTTTAAATAATTCTTCCCTTTTCTTCATAATTTCCTCATAATCATTCCCTGTAAGAATTATATCATCAACATAGATGATTAAGCATGTTACAAGGTTTTCTCTTCTTTTCAGAAACAAAGTATGATCTGAATTACTCTGGTGATAACCATATTTTTCATTGCCATTGTAAACTTCCTGAACCATGCTCTTAGAGATTGCTTGAGTCTATAAAGTGCCTTTTTCAATCTGCATCATTCTCCTATTGAGAAACCCTCAGGAAAACCAGGTGGAGCTTCCATATAAACTTCTTCTTGGAGTTCTCCGTGTAAGAATGCATTTTTCACATCAAACTATTATAAGGGAAAATCCTTATTGGTTGCTATTGAGAATAAGACTCGTATTGTGTCGATCTTTGCAACCGGAGAGAATGTCTCTAAATAGTCAATGCCATAGGTCTGAGTGTGTCCTTTTGCTACCAGTCTTGCTTTGTAACTTTCTATGGACCCATCATCTTTATACTTGACAATAAATACCCATTTATATCCTACTAGTTGTTTTCCTGATGGGAGCTCACATTTCTCCCAAGTATCGTTCTTTTTCAACGCTTCAAGTTCGGTTTCCATTGCCTCTCTCCACATTTTATTCTCCAATGCTTCCCTCACAATTTTGGGTAATTTTTCTGAGTACGATGCAGAGTGAAATGCCTTTGCTTTTCTTGATATATTCTCTTCTTGGACTGTGTTGTCCATTGGATATTTGGACTGTTTAGGTTCATACTCAGGCTCATATCTCTTTTGTGGTACTCCTCTAGTACTCCTTGGTGGAAATCTGTATGTATCCTGAGAATGTTCCTGAGTCATCTCTATGTTATCCTAAACATGGTCATCATTAGTCCCAAGAGTAAGAGAAAGTTCAGTTACTCATCGAAGCCAGGAGGTGATAAGGCAGACATGTCAATCTGTGCTATGTTTTCTGACTGTTTAATAGATCCGCCTACTCGTTCTTGTGGGACAGGATTTGTTGCTAGGCTAATTAACCAGTCTAGGTCGTCATAATGTATCTCCCCCTCATAGGTAGAGGGGTGATTATAGAAGAATTTTGTTTCTATGAAGTCACATTCCAAGGTTGTATGAATGTGTTTAGTGATAGGATCATAACACCGATAACCTTTTTTGATTCACCCCATAGCACAAAAAAACACATTTAACAACACAAGGATCAGGTTTGCTAAGTTTGCTCCTATTTTGTTTGGGTATATGAACATATATTGTGCAACCAAAAACCTAAGGATGAGATAGATGGGATAGATGTGTAGGTTTTGAGTTGGTCTAATGGTGTACTGTAGTTGAGTATTTTTGTGGGTAATTGGTTGGTGAGGTATGTTCTTAAGGAAATAGCTTCTAGCCAAAAACTTGTAGGGACTTTGGAGTCAAAAACGAGTACTCTGGTCATATTTAAGAGGGTTCTATTCTTTCTTTCTGAAACACCATTCTATTGTGGTGTATAAGGACAAGATGTTTGATGAATTATCCCCTTAGTGGTGCAAAAGGGATGCATAGACTTATTCATAAATTCTCCTCCATTATTAGTCCTAAGGATTTTGATTTGAGATTGGTATTATGTTTGGACTAGGGTATGGAAAATCATAAATTTGTCAACAACTTTAGATTTTTGTTTTAGAAAATAAACCAAGTCATCCTAGTACAATCATCAATAAACAATAAAAAATACCGAAGGCCATGTTGGCCAATATTCGGGGCAGGCACCCACACATCATAATGAACCAATTGAAAAGGTGTGTCTATTTTTGTGTTACTCGGTCTATAAGATTGTCTATGACTCTTAGCCAAAATATATGTTTCACGTACAAACTCTTTATTATTCTTAGCAAGAGATGAAAAAAAAATGATCTAAATACCTAGGGGAGGGATGACCTAAACGATGGTGCCATAGCCAGATTGTTGATCAACCATCCCGCAAACGAGCATTACTTTTCCTTATTGAGCGATATCATCAACATAATATAGATCTCCATGTTCAGTGCCACGCCCAATAACTTTCTCAGTCTTGATGTCCTGTACCAAGCAAAAGCCAAGATAAATTACAACTGAATAATTAAACTCCTTACTTAAGTGACTAATTGACAACAGTTTATGAGACAAATCAGGCACATAGAGATAGTTATTTAGGCTAATATACGGAAAAATATTAATTTTCAGTTCCTTTAACCGGAGATAAATTTCCATTTTCCATCTGAATCTATGTTTCGGACTTTTGATTGATAGTTAAAAAATCTGAAAAATCATGAGTCATTGTGTCTGTAGCGCCACAGTAAAAAATACATTGGTCATTTTTCCGAGAAGAGGATTTGGGTTGCTTGGAGATTCGTGCATTTAAATGCGGGGATTGGGTTGTATGTGAACACTGGGCAACGGATCCTTCATCACCTGAAACAACATCATAAATATTAGGGTTAGTTTGGTAATGACAACTACCCCATTCCTCTCTTCCCGATTTTCTTCTTGGCCATGGCTATGGCTATTGCCATTGCTCCCTTCTCCTTGCTCCGAGATGCTCTTAACGACAGCTCCCCTATTTTCGTCCCTCTTTTCTTCGGATCTTGCCACCATTCGGGATACTTGATCAACTTAAAGCAACCTTCTTTCGTGTGTCGGTTGCCCCCATAATGAGTACATTTAAGGTGAGTTTTATCGGGCCGAGATGATGGACCTCCTGATCACCCATGGTTTCGTGCAACTAGGTTGCTCCCAATACCCGTGTTTTATTGGGTGGTTGATGAAGGTATGATTTCTTGATTCATGATGTTCCTTCGAGCTAGCTCGCGTCTAATTGTGTTGTATGTCGCTTCAATTGTTGGTAAGGGATCCTGATTGACAAGATCTCTACAATCCTTGTTAAATCTTTCATCAAGTCTGGTCAAAAATTGGTAAAGTCTCTGTTGTTGTGTAAATCGGTTATACACCATTTTGTCTTCTGCACATGACATTGTGTTAGACATTCTACGATCTATCTTTTTCCATATAGATATGAGCTTACCATAGTATGTTTCAATGGTTTGTTGGCCTTTTCTAATGGTGTTTGCTTTGACATTAAGGTCGTAGACCTGTAGTCCATCCTTGTCGTTGCTATACAGTGCTTCAATACCCTTCCATAGCTTTCTAGCCGTAGAAAAGTTTAGGAACTGGTTTACTAGTTCTGATTCATTGTTTTCAATCATCCACGAGATTACCATCATATCCTTTTGAGCCCATTGAATGTATGATGAGTCGTCAGGAGGTGGAGGCTCGGCGATGATGGGGTTGAGCTGGCCTCTTCCACTGATGGCTATCTGCATCAACCGAGCCCATTTGGAGTAATTCTTACAGTGTAATTTTTCGGACAAATTGACATTGGTTAGGTTGGAGTTACTATTATCTGTTTTGTTTGTGTTCAACTCCTAGATGTGTTGCAACAGACTATGTACAGTAATAGTGGTTTCTTGATTTTTTGGCGGAGAGCTCATGGTGAATAGGTAGGTAAATGATAGATGATGAAGCTAATGAAATTCGGGTTTTAGGCTTTTCTCGACTTTCTGCTTTGATACCATGATTCAATTCTGTCAATTAATTTTCTTGTATATTGAGAATGGTAAATTACATCAGTATTTAAGCTACAAAGGTTTCCTAAATTTCGGATCATCAAATATGTACATTGCATGATGTACTTTGATTGATTTATGTTGTTGCTATATTTTCTGATTTGTTTCCTCTTTTATGTAGATTGACATCTTCAGAGATTTCTCCATATTTCAACTTTCCTGTTTTACACGAACAACATTGTGTAACTTGCGTCACAAACAATTCTCAATTTATAGCACAAAATAAGATAAACAAAATACACACTGCTTGCAACTCTGTATTTTGAATAAAAAAATAATGAATAAAAAAAATAACTCCATGTATTTTGAATAAAATGCGATGTAACAAGTGAGAACCGTGGATAAACGTCTCGTAGCAATTAGCAAACATTCATATCCACGACTCACCACGCATTACATTTATTTATTCAAGAGTTTGCGAAATATGCAAATATTGCATATTCCGCACATGTCTAACATGAAATATAGACCTGGGCTTGGGGTTAATGTTTGGTAGCCAAGCCCAAACGACTGAAAGTAGGGATCCTGAAAGCCCAATAATAGTAACATCCATATCGTCAACCCTACATTGCCCAACATAGCAAAGCCCACACATAATGCTTTCATCTCAAAACCCTACTGTGTAGTCTGCAACATTAATGAAACAACAAAATCGGCGTCATCGTCAACCCAATCTCCTTCACTTCTTCCTAATCACCATATTTTTCTGATTTTTGCACCGAAGAATGAATTCGAACAAAATTACAATTAATAAAATCAGAAACTTCACATCTTCAGACGCAAGCCTATCAACGTCAGACATTATCCACCCTGAAAATAATTTTTGTAATTGTAAATTTTTGTTTATTGCGTAGCGTTTTAGTTAAGTTGGCCTTCCTTTCCACACACCACACCACCCCTACACGACTCTGTAAATCTTCTCCGCCTCAGGTTTGTATACTATATGCTAATTGCAAAACCCTAGGTTTTTTTGGGGGGTTTGTATGAATGGATCTGCAATTGATGAACAAAGGTATAAGCTTTACTCGCAAAAGGAAGAAATGGGTTCTTCTTTTAGCAGCGTTTGGGGTAACTGGGTATGGTGTTTACAAATTTTACAATTCACCATCAATTTCTAGAAAAAGGAAGAAGCTTTTAAGATTACTGGGTGCTCTTTTTTCAATCATTGAGGCTGTGTCTGACTCTGCTGAAACTTTTGGGATCCTTTCCAAAGATTTAAGGGAGTTTCTTCAATCTGATTCTGATGATATTCCCAATAGTTTGAGGCAAATCTCTAAGTTAGCTAAGTCTGATGACTTCTCTGATTCTGTTGTCAGAATTACTGCTGCTTTTACTAAGGGAGTATTCAGGGGTTATCAGGAAGAGAATTGCAAGATGGATGGTTCCCGGGTTGAGTCTAATTCGGGTTTTTATGATCGGTTCATGGATAAGCTGTTATCGGATTCCGGCTCTGGTTTTGCATCTGTGGTTGTTGGTAGTTTTGCTAGGAATTTGGTTTCTGCATTCTATTCAGTTGGTAAGTTTGATGGAGGGTTGAATTCTGGGGTCTCAGATTCGAACAATTGGGTCGATGTGATGTGTAGTGATGGATGCAGGGATTTGGTTGGTGAATGTATACAGAAGTTTGTTAGCACTGCTGTTGCGGTTTACCTTGACAAGACTATGAGTATTAACACTTATGATGAGTTGTTTGCTGGATTGACTAATCCTAAGCATGATAAACAAGTGAGAGATTTATTGGTGTCGGTATGCAATAGTTCGATTGAGACCTTGGTTAAGACGTCCCACCAGGTTCTGACGAGTTCAGACTCTGGTGAGAAGGCTGGGTCTGATTCTTCTGCTGTGTCTCGCTTTGTTGTGACGCGTTCTAGTTCAGATGTTGTGCCCAAGACTTTGTGTTCAGTAATTGATGACGCTCGGAATGTAATCACTGTTAAACAGAATGGATATGGACAAGGTTTCTTGGATTTAGGGGAAAGTAGGAAGTCAGATAGTGGTAGTTGGATGTCGACAATGTATTCTACCTTGGCTGTTCCAAGTAATAGAAAACTTGTCCTAGATGTTACCGGGAGAGTGACATTTGAGACTGTGAGATCATTTCTTGAGTTTTTACTTGGGAAATTGTTTTCCAGCGTGAAAAAAAGTGTCCATGTTGTGAATGATGCTACAGCTGACGCTGTTCTTCAAGTTGTAAGATATGTTAAAGCAAAATCTCATGTTGTTGCTAGTATATGTCTCTCACTGTGCTTACATGTACTTGGTGGCCCGTGGTTATTGCTGCCTGCTTGAGTTAGTAAGTCTCTTCTTCATAGTAGAATTGTATTTTCCATCCTTTTATAGTAGAATTGTATTTTCCAGTATGCTCCGTGTTAGGTAGTTGAAATATTGGCCATGTAACTTGTAAACCTTGATGTATATATTGATCTATAAATATTGGGAAATACATGTAGTAATTCTCATAGAATTCCAGAATGTTATTTTCACTTTCGGGTGCATTTGATAAGAAACTTTCATATGTGCAATGTTTGCAAGATTACAACGTTGGTACATTATTTAATTTTTGCAATTCTGCTAGTTATGTTTGTTCATTTGAATTAGTTAGCAACTGATAGAATGTTATCACGTCTCTGAATTTTGAGCTGACTTCTGCACCCATGTTCGGTAGTCTGAGCTTTGCCTTCATGCTTGAGGAACTTATCCAGTACTAGTTTTCGATTGAGCAGTGCAAATGATGTAGCCTGATGCCTTGATCCGACTCAAAACACTTAATTTTTGCTGATGCTTAGTCATATGTGTCACTTTATATTTCAGGAATGTCTTCTTATCATTCGTTTAGTTTAAATTTCGCATACTTCCTATATGTGACTATCAGCCAGCAGTGTTGTGCAATGTGCAATGTTGGCTTACCACTGCTTTATCTTTTGGAAGTTAATGCAGGAGTCATCGGATTGTCTTGTTTCACTATAGAGTATCACAATTGACATGAAACGTTAAGCTTGCAATTGACATGGCAACGTTTTAATGATCTTATGATATTCTGGATCTTGTATAATCATAATCTGGACACCACTATTGCTAGGAGTGTTTTGTATTTTAACACTGCAGCTGAGATCTGGAAAGATCTTAAAGAGGTATGGTATTACATCTGGTCCTCAGTTGTATTCCATTGAGCACCAAATTGCTGATACAAAGCAAGGCAATGAATATGTGGCAGAGTTCTTTACTAAGATCAAAATGTTATGGGATGAGATAAATGCTGCAGCTCCTTTAGTACCAGAGTATGATGTCTCTGAGATCTCACCTACTCTGCCGCACTCAGAAACTGATCAAGCAGCTCCCTCAACAGCAATGCCTGAACAAAATCCTGAATTAAGAAGGTCAATAAGGACAACCAAGGCTCCAGCTTGGCTTGGTGATTATCATTGTGCTACTGCATCTGGGGGGAAATGTAGGCTATCAGTTTTGAGTCACTTCTCCTTCATTCAAAGGCATCTTTAAATGCTACTGCTCATTAACTGAGCCAACATCTTATCTTGAAGCTTCACAAGATCAAAGCTGACAGATTACAATGCTTGAAGAAATTTCTGCTCTGGAAAAGAATGATACATGGGAAATGATAACTTTGCCACCCACCAAGAAAGCAATAGCTTGTAGGTGGGTGTATAAACTCAAACTCAAGTCTTATGGGTCCCTAGAGAGGCACAAGGCTAGGCTCGTTGCAAAAGGCTATACACAAAGGCATGGCATAGACTTTGAGGAGACTCTTTCCCCTGTGGTGAAGCTGTCTACAATTCGATGCATATTAGCCATAGCAGCCGCAAATAAATGGTGTCTCCATCAGTTAGATGTAAACAATGCGTTCCTTCATGGTGATTTAGACGAGGAAGTTTTCATGCGAGTACCCGGTGTGCCTAACCCTGAGAATAAAGTATAAACTCAAGAAGTCACTCTATGGGCTTAGTCAAGCTTCAAGGTAGCGGTTTTCTAAGCTTCAATCTGAACTGCTGAGGCTTGGATATGAGCAATCAAAAAACGATTACTCAGTCTTTATCAAGAGAGAAGAACAAATGCTAACCATTGTTGCGGTTTATGTCGATGACATAATAGTCACTGGAAATGATTCTCAAACCATTGCTCATCTTAAATCACACTTGAATTCCACTTTCAGCATAAAAGACTTAGACTTAGGCTTTCTTTTTCTGGTCTTGATGTCTCCAAAACAGCAGCAATTCCCTTCCCTATTAATTTCAAGCTGTTGTCAAATGAAGGGGAATTCTGTTCTGATCCAGTCCTTTATAGATCAATGGTGGGAAATCTGAATTTTTTGACTCATACTAGGCCAGATTTGGCTTTTGCTATTCAAACTCTAAGCCAGTTCATGCATCAACCAAGAAAGAAACATTTTGATGCTCTTCATCATGTCTTGCGTTATGTGGCAAGAACTATTGGCCGGGGCCTTATGCTCAATGCGACTAACACCCTCATCCTCAAGGCCTATTCTGACTCTGATTGGGCAGGATGTCCCAATGCCAGAAAATCAGTAACAGGGTATGTGATCTTGTTTGGAGGCTCACCAATATCATGGGGAAAAAAAAAAGGCAGTGTAGATCATCCTCAGAAGCAGAGTACAGAGCCATGGCTTCAGCAGCTTCTGAGATAATTTGGTTAGTAAGGTTGCTAGAGGAACTTGGTGTCTCAAATCTTAAACAAGTAATCTAACATTGCGATAACCAATCAGTCATTCATATTGCCAAAAACCCTTTCCACCACAAATGCACAAAACACATTGAAATTGATGTCCACTTCACTAGAGACAAGATCCTTGATGGTTTGATGCAACTTCGTTACCTACCCACTCAAGAGCAACTAGCAGACATTTTTACAAAGGCCATATCTGGACCACATTTCAGAAAACTCCTATCCAAGCTAGGACTAACTATTGATACAATTACCCCTAGCTTAAGGGGGGGCGGGGGGGTATTGGAGATAAGGCTGGCACTGCTAACAAGCATGCACACAAGGCATAATATTCTCTTTGCAAATATTCTTTTCTGTTTCTAGAATAATCAGTTGTAACAAACCACCCTGATTTTAAGGGATTCAGTTAGGATAGCTGTGTATATATTACATTGTAATGAACCTACAGAAATCAATACAATACAATACAATCAATTATTACATCCTTAAACCTTTTCCTATTTCTCTCTACACTTAGCTGTAGCTTTGTTGCTTCAATCAGGAGCCAATCCTGCTCTATGTGAGCTTCTGCAGCAAAGGACCTCAAAGCAATCAGCATCATTTTCAATAGTATTAGAGATCAGATTTTTGATGATTCTTTTGTCACAAGTCTAGCTGTTCAGAATGCTTTAGATTGCAGAAGAACATCTATCTTGAGAGTTGTGACTTGTGAGGAATTTCTGGAAACCTCCAAATGTGTTCCAATGCCTCCCTTGCTGGCTGTAGTTGTTCTCCATGGTTGAACAGCTGACAATGATAAGTTTCTTATCATAACAGGGGAATATGATGATGACATTGAGTTGGTTTTAGTTCAAATCCCATTGTAATGGATTTTTTCTGTGAATGTCGATGAACTTATATTCACGACAACTTACAGATGTGTTTTTCGATAACTTGGGTCAAAGTTGTGCAATTGGAGCAAGATCAAGAATTGGGGTATTGTAAAGTGTTACAGTAACGGAAACTAACGCCGAGACCTCTGAAATGATAGTGGACAGCACAATAGCATGGCTATATTTTTAGCCTCAGCGAAGAAGCATTTATCAAGGAGGCATTTCTCCCTGGCATGTGAGAGATTTGTTGGTGTAGTTATGCAATGATCAATAACTAAGACGCCTTATCAGCATCTAGCAAATTCAGACTGCTGCAAAACGGTGAGGATTTAATTTTCGCATCTCTACTATCTCCAATTTGTTGTAATTACTATTAATAAAGATGCATATTAGCCAGTTGAAAGATATGAGCTCCGTTTAGTACAGCATAAAACGTTTTCAATCGAAAATGGTTTTTCATGAAAAACCTTTTTACGGTGAAACATTTTCGTTGTTTGGTTGCATGGAACCCTAAAAAATCTATGATATATTTATCTAATATACTAGTAACATATTATAATATACAAAATATCGTCATAAAACTAGAGAACCCTAAAAAATTTGGTTCAACATTATAAAAAGACATTAAGCTAACTATAAAAGAGTATTCACAATCAAATAACCAAACCAATCAAACAGATAAATGTATTTGCAATCAAACAGGTAAATGTATTTGCAATCAAACAGGTAAATGTATTCGCAATCAAACAAGTAAATGTATTCACAATCAAACAAGTGAACAAATTAACTGGTTGTAATGTAATATTTTGTATATTTACATTTTAAATTCTAACATAAAGAAAATTTCTACTTTAATTTCAAATAAACTGTTGATTGCCCACATTTTATGAGAAACTTTCAAGGTTCAATCAAATCGGGGAAAATCTAGGGTATTTTTTTAAAATTTTTGACTAAAATGGATAAAATTTTCTCAAATTCATGATATAGTATGATAATTTAATAATTAAGACATGAGATTCGAAGAAAACATACTGAATTGATGATATTCGAATGAAAAGAAATTGTAGACTTTTCCCCAATTTATAAGAGAGAGAAAGTGTGGAGTAAAGATAGAGAGGCTACCGAGAATATGAGAAATGAAGAATGTGTAAGTAGAGTTGAACATGGGCCGATCAGGTACACTTTTGACACAATACGACACGAGCACGATCGCGGCACGACACAACACACTATATGTGGAATGGGTTGTACGCCAGGCCTCCGATATCAAAAAAATTTAGGTACTAACTCGCGAGTGGCACGCCAATTTGGCACGAGGCACGACTCGAAACATGCTATTATTTAGTATTATTTAATATCATCATGACTAATACAATTAATATTACTATTATTTTTAATTATATTATATTCTTATATATAATTTATATTATCTAAAATTCTTTTTTTTCAATCCTATTATATACTTTATTTTTATTTTTGTTAAAAAATTAGGTCAACACAAGACACGACACGACACGACACGCCAACCACGTGGGCCATGCTAGGCTATTGGCCGAGTTTTAGGGAAAGGTAGCACGGTCCATGGTACGATCCGTGCCCACCTCTATGCATGAGTTGGTAATACATTAGTTGTTTGTTAGTTGGTATTTTTTTTTTGTAGTGAATGGATATAAAATTATTTTACTCCCAATTTTTGAGAAAAATGTTTTTAATAGGATGTAAAATGAGTTTACATTTCCATGTGTTATGTCCTATATTTTATTTCAAACCAAACAATATAAAGCGGAAAAACTGTTTTCAGGAAAATGTTTTACACCTTACTAAAGAGAAGCGTGTTCTAACTCATTCGACACCTTGATGCTTATACACTGGAAAAGTATGTCTTTCGCTCTGACAGAACTCTGGAGTGTCTTTATTTGATTATTACCCTTGTGCTTTGCATTTGAAACAAGGTACAGAGTAGTAAATAGTTAATCCATCTTCTATTATTGGTGTAGCTGGTTTCAATTATGGCAATCTGCTTGATAATATATAGTTTGCGTTTTACTAGTATTAAAGATACACTCTGTAAGCATTGTTAGACAATGCATCGGATTTTACTTAAATTGTGTTTGTATATTTGAAACTCGAAAATATATGAACGTATGATTCAGTACTAACACTGCTAACAGCAGAGTGGTAGACTTGTAGGTGATGCTAAAAGTGGATTGGATTCTTCAACTGTCCTTTTGCTTTTTGTCGCTTATTTTAAATAGGATGTGCTTCCGCCAATTATTTCAACAGATGACATTATGAAAATTTTGATTCACAACACTCATGCTTTAAAAAAAGAGTAGGAATACTTACTGCCCATTGTGTTGCCACCATGGCCACTGAGGATACCGCAGCCAAATTGCCTTTTCTTCTGAACATATTGCGGGTCAAAATGTGATGGCGCTTGAAAATGTGATGGCGCTTGAAAATGGTGATGGCGCTTGAAAATGTGATGAAATGAAAAAAGAAGGGAGAATGAGGTGGAATATGAAGCATGGAGGAATGAAAGGAAGGGTAAAAAGAAAAGTTCAAGTGTAATTTAGGGGTAGTTTGCGGACGATGTTTATAGTGTAGCATTGTTGTGAGGCAATTATTTAAAACGTGCCAGATGGGCCTAGTTCGATATTGCAGAATTTCAGCTACTGGCCCTCCACAGCCCCAGTATGCCTATGCTTATTATAATGGGCTCAAATCCTCCTCTCCCTCTTTCTTGCTCTATTTTTTGTTTATTATATTGGATTTTAGAAATCGTTTTAATCTCTAAAGTTTACCATCGATCTATATTCGGACAAGATTCAAAACCGGAACTTTATCATTGAATGACCCAAAAAGCAGAGTTTATACCATTCATGCTTGAACCAAAATCGGACCTATATGTTTGGACCCAATTAAATTTTTTTTAAATATAGTAATATGGAGGAAAAAAAAAACAAAGTAATCATTCAAGGCCTTGTATCTTGTATGTAAGACTCATACAAATATGACATAGATCATAATATAATAATCTTCCTTATCTAATATGAAGTCATTTTCAAAGCTAAAACCCGTCTAGTCCAAAACCCTTTTTTTTAAAGAGTTGTGGACCAAATTGTACAGAAAACCAGAATATAATATTTCTTGACCCGTAAGCTTAATCAATTTTTGAACACCTCTAATCCAAACCATGCAAATACAATTTCTAGCATTAGGTACACTCAAAGGCTATTTGTTATTGACCATACATTATAGTAGTACAAATAAATTATTCTATTTAGAATTCCCAAAATATATTTGATTTCACTCAAGAAAAATAGGAGATTGATATCTATGAGTCTATGAATACCAACTTATTTAAATTTTGGTCAAGAAATTGTACTTTAATTCATTTTATTTCTTGCTTAAAAAGAGCTATAAGACATAATTTTCGAGTTCATGTCTTTTTTATGTAAAGAAAGCCGCAAGCGGCAAGACAACAATTGATGTAGACGAAATTTGATCCCCGGTCTTGGATACAACCTTTCAAAACTTTAACCAACTAAGTTAGTTGACATCCACTTGAGTTCATGTCTTTGATTTCGTGTCTTTAATATCATAAGAATTCGTTCTAAGTGTTTAACTAGCTGCTACACTATTAGGACCACTAAAGAAGGGGAAATTAGCTTAGAACCAATCCTTTGCCACTTGGCAGGAAAGTAGATTGAAAAACCACCCATTTGAAATACAACTAGTACATACTCAATCCTTCAATAAAATCCGTTTTAGACTTAGTTGTGTCTACCAAGAGTTAGAACAATAATTTGATTTTTTTTTTCCCTTTTATGGCAAATTTTCTCACTTGAAGAGCGTTAGGTCGATGAGCAAATAAGCAATTTAAAAGGCAAAATATATTTTAGAGTCTACCTAAAGTTAGATTTGCTCCAGGAATTAGGTATAAAATACATCCTTAATAGAGTGTGTCTAAGGTAGACTATATATTACAAAATGGATGAATTGAGCATGAATTAAAGACTTAAATAAAAATAATTATGGTGGCTAGACATTTCCTGTCAAGCGGGGCAAACATATATAGACAATAAGGTACATGTGGTTCCCTGCAAAAGAAAAAAAGGTTTGATGTGGGTTTTCATTCTCTCCTGTCAATTGCTAGATTTGGATGGAACATGCGTACTACTCCCTCCGTATGTAAGAAGGTTTGGCCAGTCATCAATTGTAACCACAAAGCCCCTTGAAAATCTATTACTTGTACAAATATACACCCCACCCGGCCCGTATCTGTTGCTTAACTCGCGTTTTCCATTCTTTTTTGTCCTATTTATAAGTTCATTGATGTTATGCGTATAATAGTATGATTTTTAAAAAAATTTCACTATCAAATTGAATGCGCGTGTTTGAATTGACTAAGTGATTTATATTATGGATGACCTTAATAATCAAACATATCCTTAAGAACCGAAATGAAAATTACCTTTATTAATAAAGTTTTACATACATACACACACCTATAAACACATGTGTCGTCTTACATAGTCATTAGATTACCATGCCTATCCTTGTTGTTTTAAATTTAATCTAACCACCTTATCTTCTACGTATCAATGATACCCTTAATATGGTTAATTTTCTTTAAAATAGCTTTGCCATGCTGCTAGTTGATCATTATTGTTTAAGTAATGTATATAAATATCATGTGTTGGATCTAAAATATGAATAAAAAGTGAAAATAAATCTTAAACTTTATAGTGATAAGATAACGCATAAAATTTATTGTAAAAAAAAATTTGCAATTATGTATACGTATAGGTAGAAATTGATAATGAGAAGGATAATCTTGTGATTAGTATTGTTTGTCTTACTATGCCACATTTGATTGTAGGTCGTACAAAGACTAAAATTAATAATATTAAAGAGGCACGAAAAGGTATTCCATGAAAATCAAGTGTGACAAATGGCACATATGAAGAATTCATAGAATTTCTTCTGATCCATTGCAAAAACACTATTAATTCGGTCTCGTGGATACGATCGCAAGGGTAAAGAAAACATTTAAATATTTGTTTTGACATATATCTAACGTTTTCCTTTTCAATATTTTGTTGACATAACATATATGGTGCACTTATTACGAACTATTCAAAGTAAACAGCCTACAGGAGATAGGAGACTGGAACTACATAGTTTTGTTATATGTTCCAGCTATCTTTTTTATTTATAATTGTCCTACATAAAAATCAATGATACTACGTAGTCATCAATTGATTACATTCTTGATAAGGTTCTTTCCCTCACGTTTGCATGGAGACATTTGCACACAGAAAATACCAGAGCAGTCTTTGAAAGTTCAATGGATGCGGCCTTGTTTTTCTACAATAACTCTCTAGATGATTGTTCCCAATTAAGCGGTTGACATATAGCTTTTAAAAGGCCGACAACAAAAATAATTCCTGAATCTAGCGATAAACATTATATTATTCATAACATGATTAATTCTTAGATATTCAGGCGTCGAGCAAATCATGGATACATATAATATCTACGTATAAATTTGTGAATAATGTCAAATATATGTTTATCTTCATAGAAAAATACATTAATACAGAAGTGTATATTCAGTTTCTTACACTAAGCAATACCCGCATATGTTGTGAATTATTTATTAACTGTATGTCGTTTGAGCTAATGTACCACTAACATTCTCGTCTAATCAATGGAAGATAGTCAACTTTTTGGAGAGAGACTGATACCGTTAGAGAATACTAGAATCATCGGCGGGGTAACGTTCTTTCTTTACTATTGTTTAGTTTGACCATTACTTTTGATTTATGAATGCATGTTGGATCCGTTTGGAGAATCGAAGTTTCTTCTCAATTTAATCTTTCGGCGATGTCAAAAAAAGAATTTCTTTCTAAAGCGCGTGTGAAAATTAGATTTGCTAAAGTAAATGGAGTCCCGTTCACAACTCTTTATAGCCTAAAGGTCTTTTCAGATAACACAACTTTGAACTCTATTGAATCCTCCTATAAATAAGAGGTGGGTAGAAATTTTATCCTTTTAACTACTCTTTATATTGGTTATAGAAATTCATGGATTAAGTTGAGAATACTAGAAGCTTATGACTTAAATAGGGATATGATTCTCTTACAAATTTGTCAAATAATTTTTTCTGGAAACGATATGTCTAACCTAATCAGTTTGATTCTTATTCCTTTCATTTCAAAAGGCTTGACCATATATATATATATATATATATATATATATATATATATATATATATATATATATATATATATATATATATATATATATATATATATATATATATATATATATATATATATATATATATATATATATATATATTGTTGGAAATAGTTCAAAAACGATAGTAATATAGAGAGGGAGTGAGCACTAACAGCATCCAAATAGAAAATTACATTCATCATCTTCATTTTTTGTTTTACAACATTAATTAGAATATATAGAAAGAAAAAATGTACACAAGATATTATACTACGTTAAAAAAAGAATATACTTATACAATGATCCGTTAGGAATGGACTACACTTGAGGTGATACGAGTAAAATGAGAACGTATAAAAAATTAAAGATAAAAGTAAAAATCTTACATGCCTTGATATTGATATGTGATGGTAGTATATATATATATATTTTTGGGAACCATAAAAATAGATTCATACTTAAAATAAATACTAGATAATATATTCCATGTAATAAAATTATACTCCAAATAAATAACTAGGTGTAAAACAAGCTTACCTCTAATTTAAGATATAAGCATGGAAAAAATGCGGTGAGTGGTATTTCCTGAAACATTTGAGCATTTTGAATACTACCAAATCCAATATATCCCATTCATCTAAAATAATTGCGTAATAATGCACCCACCTTATCCTTTATAAAAAGATATTGGGAGGATCAGGGTAAAACCATAATCATATTGGATATTTAAAAATCATCCCAATTATAATATAGAATCTTTGATACCTAGTGTGAAGCTAATCATCGATTACCTTAGTTTAATGTCCGCCGCTAGTTTTAATAGTAATTGCTAATATAAGTTGGTATCAAAATTTATCCAATTCTCACTAGCTCTATCTTCCCAAAGTTCACACCCTACCAACCGTAGTCTTCCCCTATATAAACTCTCCTACCCTCGCTTTAAGGACTATCAATCAACACAAATCCTCCAACACCAGTCCCTCATTATATATTAACAACGAGCCAAACAAAACAAACTTGTACCGCATAATAATGGCCAAATTCTCCACCCTTTTCATTATAGCTCTTCTTGTTTGCTCCACCACTCTTATTTCTGCAAGCCGTCCGATGCCCGATTCTAATCATGAGGTATGAGCTTAACTGCGTGATTATTTCTTGCATTTGTCATATTTCATTATACCATTAGCATTAGTAATGGTCTGCATGAATCAACGAGTATGAATAATAGATACTTGTACGTACGTACTCCTTCCACCGTCCAGAACTAGTTGTCGTGTTGATATGGTAAATCAAGTTACTCATGTGACACTAATTCAATTCTGACGGGGGATGTAATACGGACGTACACTCTCACAATTAAGGTGTGTGCATCAATGCATCCATTATTCCAAGTCCAATGGGTATTCTCATTAGTAGATATATAAGCCTATATTTGTTTGGTCTTAAACAGGACATGGAAACAGAGAATTTGAAGATGGATGATATTGAAAACTGTGAAGGAGTAAATGAAGAGGACTGTTTGATGAGGAGGACACTTGTGGCTCATACTGATTACATCTACACTCAAAAACAAAATCCTTGAATATACTCGATCTGGACATCATTTCATACATTTAATTAAAAAAAAAAAAATAGTGTTATGATTAGGCTGGAGTTCATTTGGCCTAATAGTTTGGAAAATGTATGCTGTATCATTCAAAATCGTGTGTGGTATTTTAGCAATCTTAATATCATGGTGAAGGGGTCGCCTTATTCCATTGTATGTAAGACACATAAATTAAAAAAATTCATTTGTTGAATCAGCTTGCGTTCACTGTTCAGATTTCACCAGTTTTGTACTTTGTGGTAATCTCCCCTTTAGACCCTTTGTAAGAAGGGAAGGATTAATCTAATAATTCCCTCATATTCACGATAGTTTATAAATTGTACTCCATACATATCAGTTCTCTAAAACCCCGATATCATGTTAGTGAATAATATAGATCTGTGCATTGAGTCGAGTTAGAGTCGGAATGAGTCACATGCAAAATGGACCAAGCTGGGTCAGGTAAAAAAATACAAAAAGGGTTGAGTCATACCGGGCCAAATATAATACAAAATGGGCTGAGTCGGGCCGGGCTGGTCTAAAGAGAGTATAATATAATTTTATATATGAATGGTGATAATTTTCCTATATCACCTCTAATTTTTAGCAGTGGATTATTGACAAGCAAGTGGAAAACATTCAATATCTAATAGTGTTTAAAAGCCTTGAAAACTATTGGCTTATTATTGACCTGACTTGACCAATTAAATTATGACTTTTTAATAGGCCAACTAAATTAAGCCCATAATTAATTAGACCCTTTTATAAACGGGTCGGTTAAGTAACCTTAATGGGGCCCTTCCCATCTGAGCATATCATAACACATAATATATCAGGTGTGTCGATAATTGATAACATTTACAAATTAATCTCAATATCTTACGATAATTTGCATCATTCTAAACCTCACTTAAAGTCGTTTTAAAATCACTCATTTCCTTAATTTGCAAAGATTAAAATTGTAAATTTCATTATTTTTCCTTTAAAGTATTATCTATCCTAAGCTTGTACTCTAAATATTGTACATTATTTTTGTTTTATTTAAATACTTGTAAAATAAGACATGCATGCCTTATATGCCCTTTTATAAACTAATGATCAATCATATTCAACAAAATACTAGTAGTTTATGCAAGAGGATTTTATTTTTAGTTTCATTGGAGAAAGTGGGTCAAAGAAAAAGTCAAAGTAATTAGACTCGAAGGTTATAAGATACATACAACATAAGTAAAGAAAAGAAATAGAGTTGAGGTTATCGTAGATGATATACTAGTAAACGATGTTGTTGAGTATAGAAAATATGATAGGTTTGCAGATGAAGATTGTCCGTGGAAGAAAGATTGTGAATATATTGAGTGCTTATATACCAGTAGTAGGTATTGAGAAAGTGGTTCAACGTCAATTTTGGAAGGATGGAGATGAAATAATTCAAGGTGTTGCCCAAATAATGAAGTTTTTATCATAAGAGACTTAAATGGTCACGTGGGGATATGTCGTTATGTATATAAAATTGTTCATGGAGGTTTCAGCTATGGAGCAATAAAGGAGGTAAAATCATCTTGGACTTTACTATATGTTGGCAAGAAAGACATATAAGAGTTGTTGTTTGGATGGTAATACAATTCTAGGAGGGATTGTATTCACTCAACATAGACTATTGGTCATAGATATTTATATCAAATCAAGCATTAAGAGGAATAGACAATCGAGGAAGAAGACGACTAGATAATGTAGTTTAAAGGGTGCCAACCTGAAGGTTGTGGTAGAAAGATTAGCTAAAAAATCCTATTGTACTTTGGATAAGGACTATGACTCTACTTGGGTAAAGATGAAGACAAGATTTCAAGATATAGGAAAGCTAAAATTAAGGTAAGACAAGTTGTTCGAGAGTCTATGGACGAACGTGTATAAGGATGTGTATGAAAAATTGAATTCTAATGAAGTGGAAAATAAGATATATAGGATAGCCAAAAGGAGAAAAATATTTTCCAAGGATCTTGTATGGTTAATTTTATGAAGGATAAAACCAAAAAGTTGATCTCTAGAATGTCGAGATCTAAGGAAGATGAAAGAAATATTTTATTGAGTTGTTCAATGAAGGTCAAGTGAGTTACATAAGTTTCACCATTATTTAGGATAATGAAGTTAATTGGGAGTATATAAAGAGGATATAAAAAGTGAAGGGTTGAAAAGATAAAGATCTTAAACACAGTTGAGGCAAATCAAAGATGACTTAGATGAAGAAAGTTAAGAAAGATATGGAGAAATTGGGTTTAGAAGAATATGTGACTCTAAATAATAGAAAATAGATGAAGAGCATTTTTGTGGATGAACATGTGAGATAAAATTTTGGTTCATGTAGCCGATTCCATGTTGTTGTAATTAAGGTTTGCATTTGTTGTTATTACTTTCTAAATTTCTAACTTCAAATGGGTGTTTGGTATGGGGGTTTTATATATGAGTTTGATGTAGTTGATAGAAATATGATGAAAATTTTGATGTGGAGAAAATATATCAAATTTATGCTCATTTTATAGATGTAAAATAAAGTCGTTTGGTATTTTTTTTTAAAAGTCAAAATTTTTTAATAACCTTTACAAGAATTATATCCGTTGGAAATTATCAATAAAAGAAGGCATATGTTATCGTGACAAGTAGCAGCTTCCTATTGGACACATGATAAATAAAATGAGAAAAAAATCCCAAAGAAACAGACACTCCTCCTTGAAACCTACTCCTCCACTGTTGGAATTATGTGTTTAAGTGTTTAAAGTTTGTAAAAATAAAGAGTCCCACATTGCTGGGATAAAGAGAGTTGAACCTCTTTAAATAGAGGCTTGTTCACTTCCTTGGGTGTGACTCAAGGGTTACCCACTTTTGTGGAAGGAGGAAGAGCTTAGGAATCCAACCAACACACACGCACTTGCACGCCGTGCCGAGCCAGGCTGGGCTGGTCTGGGTTGGGTCTTTTCTGAGTGAGAATGCTGGTATACTTATTTTTTGGACCGTTTTAAGTCATGATTTAAAGAACAGCTTTAATGCGAATAACAGTTATGTTAATTAAGAGCCTTGATTTGTATAAACGGTAATTTTCCCTTAAATGATAAACTGATCTTTGCAAATCAGTTTTGATTTCTGATTTAATGTTGTAACCTCCCATATATTTTCTGATTTCAATTCTTTGACAGTTTTCATTCTGGTTTGGCTATAAATACAACCTTTGCTCAGTAATTTCAAAGCAAACATAAACATTTTTACTCTCTTCTCTATTCTCTGATTTTTACTCTTTTCTCCCAAATAATTCGAGCAGTATTAATATTTTAGTGGGTGTTTGATAGCCCGATGGTTATATGCAAATCCATAGGTACTTTACTTGAGAAGCTGTTTTATCCCAGGGAGCATCCGGTGGTTTGTGACTGCATGCACATTTCTATAGGCAGTGCCGTAAATGTTCTAGAGAGAGCGACATAGTCAGCAACTCAATCTATTCCCGATAACATTGTTCTTATTGTCTTACAGTTTCATTTATAACATCCACAAGTATCTCGATACAAGGCAAGCCCTTTTGAGCAGAGTGAGTGTTTTAGGAAAGTTGGTTCCCCTTCATTGCCCATACTCTACGGGCCAATCAAATCCTAGTTTATTTGAGAAATATGCATCTTATGGACTATTCCTAATTTCCTACTAGAAATACCATAATGGCATATTCCATAGAAGAGTGTACTGCCTGATAGAAACAAGGTAATATTGGCAAAATCAACCCATCATGCTAAGAGAACATTTTTTTTTTTTGGTTTATTTTAATTAATATGTTGACCCTTATAAACTCCAGTTATATCATTTGGTGAACCCTTAACCCTCCCTCCTTAATGAATAATTAGTGGTCCAATTGATCTTTGATTAGAAAAGGTGTATCTTAAATTGTCCCTCTAAAATAACAACTGCATCTCTTTTTCTTAGAAGTTTAGATGCTTCGTATGAAGGTTGCTAGCACGTGGCAATGGGGCATATGCATACTTGACAAAAGCTTACCTGAATGCATGGGATGGGACCATCCGGAGCTTGGAGATTTAATTGCACGCGTTGTAGCTTTGGAACAGAACTGGTTAGGTAGCTTGCAAATTGTATGCTACGAATACATCTCCTACCTATTGCCAAAAAATATATATATATATATATCTTCTACCTAGCATGCAACCTTTGCTATATCATCCGTTGTGTGAACACATGTACGTACAGACCACGACCTGCTGGCCTGTATTTTATGAAATCTCTGAGTACTTGATGATAATTATGATAATAATACATGTATTCTTAGGAGGTTGCCGAGTTGAACATATATGCATGCATGCCTCAGCCGAAATTAGTAGCCCATAGATATTGAATTTGCAATCACTAATAAGGAGTTTATATGAACCTCACTAGCCTTTATCTAATAAATTAATTCAAAAGGTTTCTGGTGAAAAGAACAAGGTTGTTGAGGACCAAGTAAATAAGTAATACTTTGTACTTACAACTACGAACATTCCATTTTTGTATAGAAGGATCGTCAAATATCTTTTTTTCATTTTGGAAAGACGACTAAATTAATTTATAGTATATCATGTAATTGTTGTTCTAACTATTGTGTTCCATAAATCTTAAATAAAAAGTGAGGAGTGATTTTTTTGCTTTATTTGACTTTTTACGGTCTTTAAAATATGACTAAGACGTAAGGCATAACTGTAGGAAAGACATGTATCCATCGTAGGGTGGTCTTATGTTATCCCCTAGATTGTAAGAGTGAAAGCAAAATAATTGATTAGAAGATTTAGAACAAGACCCAATTCTGTTTTGAAAGAGGACTGAATGCAAACTAAGTATATATCGCATATGAGAAGAAAAATTTGAGGTATGATCGGGATTGGTCTACTACGTTGTCTACCTAGACTGTTGAGTTAACGATACACAAAAGAGGCTCGTGGGCATTTTTGGGAAACAAGGCCTGGGCCTAAGTTGTCATAAATCCATAAACATGATTTTATTGGGCTAGGAAAGTTTTAATTTGGAGGCATTGGGCCCAAAATCAGAGGACAAAGTAAAAACCAGGAGAACGAAGGAACCCTAATAATAGAAACAGGAATGCGTGATGGCCAGAAAACAGGCAGGAGATCGATTCAAACAAAATGTTCTATCGACGAGGGTTCCCATCCATTCCCATGGTTATTGGTGCTGTCATGTGAGTCTCTCTCATCCCATAAAGTTTGACCTCCAAATAATTGCAATTCTGATCATTTGCCCGTTTTGTTGTTGATGCGAACTGTGGTATTCATCTATTTTAGCTGATCTGAGTTGGGTACTAAGATGGATGATTAATGGGATAAGTGTCGATAATTATGGTGCTGTTCTCTTCACTTTGGAATGGGTAAAGATTTTAGCTTTATAAGTTGAACACTATGGATGGGTTTTGGAGAAGGGTAGGGGGAACCCTTTTGAAACCAATTCCATCCTATGTTGCTAACATTTGGAGACTTTAGTTTTCTCATCCTCTCCCCTTCTCTCTGCCATTGCTGTTCTTTTTCACTTTTAAGGCTATGTATGTATTCACTTCTGCTAATCTCAATAGAGGTTGGTAAGTGGTACCGCATTCCGATGAGTTGCTATTGATGTTGATATGATTCGCTACCAAATACTTGATATATATTGGTGTAGCTAGTTTCTGCTCAAATAGAAAGCCTGTAATTTCTGCTCCATCTTTCTCTAACAACAAGGAAATTGTAGTCACTAACTTCATATTCAGGCTCTTAGCTACCTGATGTTTTCGACAACCAGGAAGGAATCCTTTTTCAAATGCTTCAATCAGATCTTGAAAACCAACTTCTAATCGGACTATCAGGACATCATTTATCTGACTTATAAACAATACCCTTTTTACACTTACTTGAGTTGTGGCTTAAGTTGTGAGTACTGAGAAAATTTCTATACATTGTTGATTTTTTTATCGTAGCTCAATAGGTTACCGATATTATGTTTACTTGTTGCTACTGTGGGTTGGTTGAATGAGGTATGTGTAAAACTAGAAAGCCTGACTTGGATCAACATTTTGCAGAATTGGCGTCATTTCTGGTAAAGCAATATTTGGGCCCCCATTGGAGGAGTATTGGAAGAAAAGGCTCGAGGAGGAAGGTGCGGCTAAGGAGAGTGATGCAAAACCACAATAGCAAACGATAGCCCAGTTTCTTTTAGTCGTCTCTTTAGCTATGGGTGCGCAGGGCAACGGTTTGTTATGGCAAATGTAAGCTTCCTATGAATCTTGCTGCCACCAGCGTTGAGCATTCAATGGCAGAATACTGGTTTTTGTAGTTTTTTCTAACGGAAATGTTGCAGTGGCTGGTAGATATCGCCCAATTCACTTTTTCAATAATTCTTGTTTATACTTGGGGTGTAATTTTATGTCTGTTGTGCTGTTCTATACATACCGAAAAATTCAGGGAGCTGGCTCTGATCCACCACCAGGATTGATCTTATATGAATTGTATCCCATTCTATTTACCTTCTTATATCTCTTTTTCTTTGATTGTATCACATTATCTACATCCAGCAATGGAAGTGTAGAACTACAACTCCTTCCTAAGTTGGTGATGTATTAGAAGTTACAAAAATGGGACACAAATTGGGATATATTAATCCCTCCACTATAGCCCATTCCTGCTCTACCATAGTCGATTGATTTCATTTGTATTACTAATCTCAATTACAGTTGATTATGGAGAAGCAGGAGTAGACTCTCTTAAATACTCCATTAAAACTAGTTTTGATGATACGAAACCTTCACAATCAAAATTAAGGATAAGTGTTAAGTGCTATCTCCCCAGTCTCCAAAAAGAGATCAACTTTGAACTACCAGGGGCCCAGTCATTTACAGTTTGTGGACTATAGATCAGATTATTCATGTGTTAAGCATGTTTGTTCAAGTGTTGATAATTGAAAGATGTGAATACTGTAGTATTTATCTTAGTGTTGTCTATTGATGTTGGGTTACTTAGTAACTAAAGGATGACTAGGTTCCTTTATATTAAGGAAGCAGAGGAACCAAAGTCCTTAAGGTTAATGAATGATTGAATCCGTTGAATATGGTAACAATAAATTAGTTCACTAATCATAATGAAACATTGTTAAGTCTTCTTGGTACTTTGCATAAAGAGCAAAGACTTGGAACATTAAGACACGTAAACTTGGAGAAAAGTTGGAGTCGATCTATTGATGGGGCAGGACTTTGCAAAAGAGTTGAGAAAAGTATAATATTTATACCGAAACTTGTATAAATAAGTTGAGGATAATAGAGTATTAAGAGAGAACACATGTTAATAGAGGCTATAAAAGAGAAGTGGACTATAACTACAATAAAACTCAATATGAATTGAATGAGTAGGACAGTGATGAATGTGAAGACGCTCCCGGAGGATGGAAGGAGTTTCCCGGATCCCAGACAGCAGTCACCAATTAAACCTCTCATCCACCCAATCCAGCAGTTTGTTCGCATATGTGTAGTAAAGATTGCATGAAGATGGGCCCATTTCGTATTTTTTTTCTTTATTTTTGAAGCTATGCCCTACCTTAACTCTCCAGTCTTCACTTCTTTTTAAATTTCTTTTAAGCTGTTTTCTGATTTTACATTTATCCAATGACCTGTCTCAATACCCCCTTTCTGAGACCTGGACTTTCTCCCTGCTGAGTGATTAGTGATGACCCGTGGATTTTTGTCTCATCTGATTCCATTGATATACTCATTTGTACGAGTACATTGTGTGCTCCTTTCCAACACATCTTGTACAGCAATACTCACCACCCTCTACTACAAGTAACTTATTTAAGGTCTCGTCTTATCACGACTTCATGAGAACATGAATCAAACCATAACACAGCACAAATGATTGAAAATAAATGTATGAAGAAATGCATTTTGTTATATTCAGATTAATTGTACAAAAATGTTACACTTTGGCTCCATTTAGGGGCATAAAACATTTTCAACTGAAAATGGTTTTCCATAGAAAACTTTTTTACGGTGGAAAATTCATTTTCATTATCCGTTGTTTAGTTGCATGAAAAGTTATTTTACATTTAATCATTTTTCGTTGTTTAGTTGAACTGAAAACTAATTACTCCTATTATATTTTCTAATTGTATTCTCTTGCCATTTTTAAACTTTTTTTCCGTTGTATTTTTTAGTTGTTTGTCATTAGCTAAATTTGTTATGCTATAACAAATATCTTTTTTTATAAATTCTACAATATATTTCTCTGATCTATTAATAGCATATTACATTATACAAAATATCTCCATAAAACCATAAAAAATTTGGTTCAACATTATAAAAAGATCTTAAGCTAATTATAAATGAGTATTCGCATTCGAATAAGCAAATCAATCAAACATGTAAATATATATTCAATCAAACAAGTAAATCAATCAACCGGTTGAAATGTAATAGTTTGTACTTTTACATTTTAAATTCTAACAAAAAGAAAATTTCTACTCTAATTTCAAATAAACTATTGATTGTCTACATTTCATGAGAAAGTTTCATGGTTCAATCGAATTGAGGAGAAATCTAGGTTATTTTTTTTATTTTCGACTAAAATGGATAAAATTTATTCAAATTCATGATATAGTATGATAATTTAATAATCAAGACATGAGATTCGATGAAATGTACTTAATTGATGATATTCGAAGAAGATGAAAAAAAAATATGGATTTTTACCCCAATTTTTAGTAGAGAGAAAGTGTGGAGCAGAGAGAGAAGGTTACCGAAACGATGAGAAATAAAGAATGCGTGAATAGAGTTAAGCATGGGCCGGGCCGGTACGTGGGTCGAGCAGGCACACTTTTGGCACAGTACGACATGAGTACGTTCATGGCACAACAAGACACGATACGTTGCAGATGACAAAAAAATTTAGATACTAGCATGCGAGCGACACGCCAATTTGACACGAAACACGACCCAATACACGTTATTATTTAGTATTATTTAACAATATTATTAGTAGTAAAATTATTATTACTACTTCAATTAATATTATTATTATTTTTAATATTATTATATTCTTATAATATAATTTATATTATCTAATTTTTTTTTGTTTCAATTCTACTATATACTTTATTTTTATTTTTTGTTAAAAAATTAGGCCAGTACGAGGCACGACACGGTACACCAAGAACGTATGTCGTGCTAGGCCATTGGCCGAGTTTTAGGGAAAGATGTCACGACTCAGCACGACACAACCACAATTGGGCAAGGTACAACACGAAAAGAGGTCAGGCACGAGCTAACACGGTCCATGACGGGCACAGTATGACCCGTGCCCACCTCTATGCATGAGTTGGTAATGCGCGAGTTGTTTGTTAGTTGGTATTTTTTTTTGGAGTGAATGGATGTAAAAAAATTTTACACCCAACTTTGAAGGAAAATGTTTTTAATATGGTGTAAAATGAATTTACATTATAAGTTTTACATCCAATATTTTACTTTAACCCAAACAATGTAAATGGAAAAATAGTTTTCAGAGAAAATATTTTATGCCCTACTAAACGGAGCATTTATTGTAAAATTCTTATTCTCAATTTTTCGGTAGATTACAAGAAGTTCATATGGTTCAACTTATTTAAGTAACTAGGTGTTCTTGTCTAAAAGATCAAAACGGATTATTTGGTAGTTAAATAATTGAATAAGAATGTTATTATGGTAGGATTACTGGTTGACCAAGTAAGTTGAATAGACGAATATCTGCAAAAGAAACATTAAGACTAGCATTTGAGTGATGTTTCGAGGAAACTTACTCCAATATCTAAGTCAATAAATAATTTTAGGATCAGATGGTTACTTCAAATTCAATGTTTGTTTGTTATCTTCTCAGTAAATGCTTAGAGTGAACGTTTGTATTTGTGAGTGAAGAATTAAATACATTTATCCTTAATTAAAAAAACATGTATTTATAATCCAAAAAATCCTCAAATGTAGTGTGGGATTATGTATGCCACTTAGTAAACAATCCAAAACGTAGGCTCATTAGGGCTGAAAAAATAAACCATTTTTCTATGCTTGAGATCCATGCAGTGTATTGAGATTGGACTTGTTGGGTCTGCCAGCCATTGACTAAACAACAATCCCAAATGGTTTGACTCAAAACTGATGAACTAACCCATAAACTAGGTCAACAATATTTTTTGGGTAAAAATTAAATTTTCCATCAAGAATAAGTTATAGTGTTTTTCCAACTTAAGTTCAAGAATTTCCAACTTATTAATGTAATGCAAAGCGAGTACAAAAATTTTCATCAAATAAGCACCCTCTCTTATTGGCATGCGGACAAACAGATAGAAGTAATCATGCATCCAAAAAAATCAAATCTAACTAAAGGCAAGACACATGAGATATTTAACGAATTAGGTGCAAGAGGTCAAATTAACATGCAACTATGTAAGCTTACTGGTGATGACACCAAATGAAATGACATAGGCCCTGAAATAGCAATAGATAGGGCAAGGTTGATACTTTTGATTAGCCTTATCCTGGCTTTCCTGACCAAAAAAAGTCTACTAGCAGCGTATAGGCCTTTAGGCAACACTCCAACTCTTACTTCACATCAACTTCCAAAAGAAAAAAATTCACAGATGGACAAATAGATATTAGCGTGATAAAATTATCTGACATGCATTGGGGTATTTTGGAATTTTCCCAAGCAAAACCATGTCTTTTTTTTTTTTGGGGGGGGGGGGGGGGGGGGGGGGCTATACTTAAAGCGATGATGCCTGAAGTATAGGGACTTCGGAGTTCATGCTAATGTCACAAGCAACAGATTGAAAACTATGTTACCGACAAAAGGTAGTGCAAAGCATTTCCTTGATGCCAAATCCAACTCTCAACTAGAATTCTTGGAAGTTTGGATAGGTAAAAGAGTTTCTCCCAATGGAGAAAGGAGATACAAAGTGATCACTGATAGATACAATAGTAACTAACAAGACATAATACTCTGTGATCAGTCCATGAACAGATTGACCAGCTCATAAACCATAAAAAAGGTAGAGCTATCAACACCTACAAGTGTCCACCCTCTCACAACTGTTCAGCAAAGTCAATGAAAACTTACATATTTTTTAAGATTTCAAAAACAGGTCTCAAATAAGACTTCTTTTGGGAACCCATTTTCACAATTTGAAGAAATTAATGTCACATAATCTCCTCTGAACGCTTCCCTCTCCTTAGAGTGCTTCTCTTCCAACTGTTTACATGGAAGGGATGAATGAAGAACTAGCATGAGCTGCTGAGCCAAGAATATCATCGCAGAGACTAGCTCCTTCGAGGGATATCTTATTGTCACCCCTGGGACTGCCAGTGGAGCTACTGTTGGAAAGGGAAACAAAGGTCGACTTCTGCAGGACACCAGTAGGGGATGACCCAAGCTGAGGGCTCCCATCGCATCCTTGATCACCCTTGAGATTTAGAGCTGATGTGATATTACTTGTATTATTCAGGACCTCACCCAAAGGACCTCCCATTGAATTACTTCCCCATGAAATCGGTATCCATGCATTTTGCTTCATACCTACCTCATCCACAACGGTTCCCACCTCCAATCCCATTTGAGATGTGTCAAGCTCACGAGACAATCTCAATGGTGAAACAGTTACTTTTTCCTGGTTGGGTGAGGACGAAGATGAAAAGTCAGTTGTTGACATGGGAATCGACATCGAGAGTTGAGTCCAATCTGATTTCATGTCTTCAGGCCAGGGGATGGATGAACGGTTTGTGTTGTCCTTGGGCCAGACATCCGTGAAGTGTCGGAACGGGTATTGGCCTTGAGTTTGCTGCGCATTGAACTCCAAGATAGACGAATTGTAGCTTTTACCGCCCAAATAGGCACTTTTCTGAGTAGGGTTGAGGAGAGAATCGGTAGAAACAAGTCCAAATTCTGATTGTGGGGAATCATCCATTTGGATATGTTGTTTTGCAATGGAAAACGGGCTGTCATTAATTTTCGAATTGATGGATGGAGGCATCACAGAGAGACTCTGCTCATCATGAAAGCTGTACGTGCACAAACAGTTAGTAAATATCAAATTATCTGCTAAGAACTATGCCTCAAAAAGCTAGCAGATACTGAGCAACAGCATTGTCCACTGAGCGGCAACAGGGGACTAAAAATCAAATCCATCGCAAAATCTATTTTAGAGGATAATCTTGAGAGCAATAAAACTACTGTAGTCACTTTCCAGGAAAGTGTCTTCATTATAGGTGAAAGGAAAAGGAAGAGATTAAAGGTATATGAGTATATGCACTCCCGAATCCAGATGGCCATAATAATCATGAAAGTTAAGATGTCTCACCGGGTAACAACTGAGTCATTTGAAGCGTTGATGGCACCAGTTTGCTGCAAACCTTTGATATGGTGCTGATGTTCTTTAGTTACAGTACTGTTGGAGGCACCACCACCGGATGTTACCAGCGACGACATGGGAGATGACATCGCTGGAACCACCTTTGTGTTAGTGGGTCCAGAGGCAGCTTGGCCAGTGTGGCCTTCCACAGGCTTTCTTGAACGATGGCGACCTCTGTTGATATGTCTTTCACAATATTTCTGGTCGGGAACAGCGTCCCTTGAGCATCGCCATTTCTTTCCATCAGTTCGGCGACACCTTCCGGGTTCAGGATCGGTGCTGCCAGAAAATCCTAGATGGAAAGCGCCCCATCCATCTATGTTTTCTCAAAGTAAAAGAAAAGGCAACATAAAGGAAGCAAACTTAGAAACAAAAGTCATCAAGAAATACACAAATAACATCATACACTACTCTTCCAAAGCTTTCCATTTTTGAGTTTCCATACATCACATCAAACCACGAAACACATTGGTTACATCAAGCATTATTCTCAAACAAAGAAATAACCTTTTATTGTCAAACATTTCTATAGCATGCTAACAAATTCATCACTCAAATCAATAACAATCATCAAACATCATAAACCCAAATGCTAGTTCAGAATCAGACATCAACCACAAGAGCCCAACTTCTCCAAAAGTTTAAGCATGTCCCAAAAGGTCAAATCAGTTTGAATCCAAGTCACAGACAGTAGAAAAGAACAAAAGTTGACTTTGATAAAGATGAATTAAAGCTTACATGAATGGGCAGGATAAGATCCAATAGAGAACCCAGGAAACCCAGAAGAGCATAAGGCTTTTCTAATAGGAATGAGCAAATTAGCAGGAACGGGAACATTTGCAGTCAGATACTTGTATATCATAGCCTGATGTTCTAACTCTATCCATTGTGCTGGTGTGAATGGTCCTCTGATCCCTGCAAATGACCCATGCAAGCTCCCACCCAAGTTTCCACTATTAAGGCCTGTATTTTTAACACAAAAATCATATCAATTTACAGCTGAAATTTCACCAAAATAATAATAACTGAAATAAAGCAGGACAATATAAATGGGGACCATAATCAAGAGAAATGAATCACCAGTTTAACAGAAATCTATCATTTGAAAAGCAAATAAATTTCAGAAGAATATAGAATTCGAATTTTTGGAGCCAATAATATCATCAAAACTTGCAAAATTTTGCCAGAAAGGAGGAGACTGACATCAAGGAAAGAGTGAAAAAATGGGAAAGACAAGATAAACTAATCCAACCACTTTGCTTCATATAACCCCGTCACAAGATTACCTCTTTTGTTAAATTACAACAAAATAGTACCCTAATTATACCAAAAAAGATACTCCCAAAATAAACATTTTTAAAATATATATATAGATAAAAAAAAAACTGTTGCGTGACAAGATCAACAAAAGATTGAAAAGACTTTCATAACCTGTAATCCTTTACCAATGAAACAAAATCTGTACCATGATGCCGACATATGACTAGTTAAAGAACCCCATCTCATAAAATCAAGATCAAATTAAACCCAATTAGAAAACTAATTCGGACGGTAAATCAGGTTATTAATGGGTTCACTAAGAGCATACCAGCTGGAGTTCTAGAGAAAGAAGGTGGTGGTTGTTGCTGAAGGTAAGACAAGACAAGATTTTGGGTATTTTTGTCAGAAATAAAACCCAAATCTCTGTCACTTAGAAAGTTGAGTTGTTGATGTTGTTGGGGTTTGTTTGAGGAAGAGAAGCTCAACATTTGGTGTTTAGGAAGTGCATTCTCAGATCTCACACCCAAACCATCGGCTCTTTTAACCATTTTTGAAGCCCTACTAACATGTTTGTTGCTATCTTCATCCCCAAACAGTTCGGATCTTTCCTGCTTGATTAACCCAGATCCATAGTTGTTGTTACACTTGGGTTTTCCTTCTAGAATCAGCTCCGAACAAGATGACGAAACCTTGGGACCCACCAAGCCAAACCCGTCTACAAAATCCATTTGCCGAAGAGAGCGAATCCAAGTATAAAGCTTGGGGTCGAGTTCATGAGATGGGGAACAAAAAAAGGAAAAAAGAAATATAAAAAAAGATAAATAGTTTTAGGTTTTAGAAGTGGGAAGGAGGAGAGGGAGGAGGATGAAGAGGAGGGGGAACGGGAGGCGCATCTTCAGGGGTTGAGATGAGGAAGAGCAATAGAGAGAGAGAGAGAGAGAGAGATGATTTTATTTTGAAAAGTAGTGTTTGATAATTTATTTGAATGTGGGAGGAAGACGGCTCAAATATGGTTAGGGAGGAGAGATGGCATGAATGTATAATGGGAGTGTTGAAACCGATGAAATCGGACAATATACGGAGTAGTGCCCTACAGCCTAATAACAATACGGAGTATACCATTTCCAAGTTCCCAACTCTCGGACATGTATTTTGCACCTCATTCTAAATATACAGTCTTGATTATTATTTTTTTCCAATTTAAGAATGCCTGACCCCTTGAGTTAGAAATAGTGTATGAGACATAGTATCACATTCTCCGGTTAAGGGGACCTGTTTAAATAGAAGAGACTCTATTATTGGCTCGTTTATAAATGAGTCCTATCAATTATAAACTTAATAGGATCGGTCTTTTAAAGAGTTATGTTTTATTGGATCTTTAATGGATCAAGACAGGTCAATAATTTTTAACATTTTTAAATACTATCAGGTAATGAAGTATTTTCACTTAGTTACCTTTGGTCCACTGCTAAAGACTGAAGGTGATACAAGCAAACTATCACCCTCTATAAATAAAAATAAAAATATATACTATGTTTGGACGGTCCGGCCTGACTCGGCCCGTTTTGTACATTCTTTGGCTCGATCTGACTCGGTACGTTTTGCATCTTATTTGACCCAATCCGTTTTGTATGTAACTTATCTCGGCCTTGACCCACCCAACTCAGGTTTGAAATTAAAGTAACCATGTTTATAGTTCATAATTTTAAGACAATTTACACATTAATTGTTTTATTTATGATACATTCAAGTTATGCGGATTGATTTTTTCCACTTCGCTTGTTACACAAATAAATTTTCGTTTTCTTTTTCTTTTTCTATTGCCACTAAATTTAGATGCTTACTACTCGTACATAGGTACATAACATGATGGATTGATTGGCCATCATAGCAAAAGTGATGAAACTCCTTTAGTCCTTTACTAAGATATCCCAAACCATACTTTTTTTTTTAATGTAAGTAAATTATAGTTTTTTTAATTAAAGTAAATGACGAAGATCAATGGATTTTATACTTAAAACGCATTATTTAATGAATTAATGACATTTGCACCAAAAAAAATGAATTCATGACAACGTTACTGGCAATTTTAAGTTATCAGTTAATGTGAAAATCTTCACCTATTGCTTCTCATTCTCTGATAGTCAACACTGTAGTTGCATAAATTAGTTTCCTATCATTAAAGGTTAACTACGGTACTTTTCTTTATTTCCCTCACTCGGTAGTTTACAAAGTACCCCGTAGCTTCTTTATCAAGGTTATTGTTTACAAAGTAGCTTTATTTAAGGGCCACTTCCATAGTTTACTTTTCAGTTGAATCCAAAGTTTATTTTATTCAACTCTCACGCAATAAGCTATTTACAAAACATATTTCAAAGAAACTTCATATTCAACCGAAAAATAAATAAATAAAACGATTTAAATTTTGTAAGATACAAGGATGGATTTTTAGAGAATTTATAATTATGGAGCACCAACTAGGTAGAAAAAAACAGGGTCTATGAAATTATGTAATATTACATTATTACACATGTGTTATGCATAATACAAGCTTTGCAATGTATTCTCAATGAAACTTTGAATTGTAAATTAAACCCGAACTCAACTAAGTGCTAGTAAAACCCAAATTAATAGAAGGTCAAACTTATACAAATATTTAACTCATAACTCAACCCATACTCACAAGTACGGAAATCAAGTGATAGTAAGGACTCTAAAATAATCAATCAAATCTCATGAGAAACTAAAAGCACAAAAGGGTAAATACGTCTTTTGAAAAGTAGTGTAGCATATTATTCTTTACCGATTACCTTTTAAAAAGAAATCTAAATTGTGCCTTGCTAGTTGCTCATGGGAGTGTTCAAAATTACCCGATTTCGATAACCCAATAATAAATAGTCGGGTTTTTTTTTAAAAAAAAAAATTCAGATCAGGTACTCGACCCAGTAAAAAATAGGATACCCGAAACGAATAATGTGCCCGCTAAAACTATAATCGGATATCAGTTCTACAATTTGATAATGAGACACAAGAAACATTATGAGGAAAAGTAAAAGCAAACATTTCATGATAATCAGTCAGGTTATTTTTTCACACAAGATAGTAAATCAAGGTAGAATCTAGAACTACATAATAAACCACAGCAAGTCAATTTAATTCTCGAAATTCAGCTAATTAAATGAGTACTAAGGTACTAACTCGCCATATACTTAGTGAGACTTAAATTGAAACAGTATTCCCACCATGGTCACACTAATCTGGAGGAAACCATACTTGCAAAACTCAGGACCAATCGCTTGAAGCAGTTGTAAGATTTTCAAAAGAAACCGGGAATCAAAGCTGCAAAGTTCAATACCTTTATCTTGAAAACCATATTTAAGACCTTGTACAAACTGATGAGCTTCTAAACTAAAAGAATGTTTATGTGGCTGAACAGCTTTTATGGACACCTTTGAAATCCAAAGTAAAACTGATACCATTGAAGTCACTCTTGATCCGAAAGCCACCCTGCTCCAGGACTGACAGACAATGTTTTGACATCTTCAGGATTACTTCACATAAGGTGAGGTAACAAAATGGACCTTACTTCACGAGGAAATTCACACATAGGAAGGTTACTCAAGTGCATGAATATGTCATATCCAAGAGGAGGGCAAAGCTTTGCCAGCTCTGTGTAATGTGTAGGTGTGTGTGTGTGGGCGGGTGGGAATGCAGAGTGGAAGCAAGAACAGGAAATGATTGAAAAGCGAACAGAAATATGAGAATGAATATATGCCAAAAGATAAATTTATCTCAGTGAATTGCCTACTTTCAGGATTCCCACACCAAATACTGATGTTGATAGGATAACGCCCAAAGAGAAGAATACATAGTTACAAACAAACATTATCAACTAAGAAATAAGAGTATGAGCTCTCAAGAAAAAGGAGGTAATTAAGATACATATCAACTAAGAAACTTTTCTTGAGAATGCTGCTTATAAGGCATCAAGATAGCATTCATAGAAAAGCTATTGAAAATTCTTCGTGACAGAAAATTAATCATTTTCCCACAATTAGGATTTTCCTTATTGAAAATTGTAAAAGATAAACATATGAAGAGATAAGATTAGAGAAAAGATAATATAGAACTTCAAGAACAACAAGATAGAATTAGAGTAAGAGTTATGGTATGTAACAAACTAGTTTCAACTGGTATATATACCAGGACTTGTAACATCAATGATGATATATACAAAAACGAGATTATTCAATATATACTACAATATCAGTATACAAGCTATCTTGGTATCAGAGCGGGCCTAATAATCAGTGATTTTTTGGCCATTGCTTCATCATTTACCCAGAATCTTACCTGACAGAATGAGTGAACCACTTAGGGAACCAAGTGACACAGCTGTGGTTATGGCTCAACTGCTACAGGTTCTCGAAAGATTGAACTCCAACAGGAGCCAAGAATCACACAACGTATCTACCTCAGTCCATATAGCCGAAAAATTAAATCCCCAGAATTACTCTAAGTGATCTAGAGTGATTTTGATGGCAATTGAGGGAAGGGGTAGGCTCACGCACATCACTGCCCCACCACCTTCACCTCAACACACCCAAGAACACTTACTCTGGACCCAAAGAGATGCCCTGGTTAGATCATGGATTGTTGAGAACATAGAATCAAAATTGGTTAACCAATTCCTTGATTTCTCAACTACAGGAGAACTCTGGAAAGGCATCGAAACAATGTATAGTAGTGGTAGAGATGGGCTACAAATATTTGATCTTACCATCAAAGCCAACACAATCAAACAAAATAGAGACCCCATTGAAACATACTATGGTAAACTAGTGACAATCTGGAAAGAGGTTGACAGAAGAATGTCGAATCCGATGAAGGATCCGGATGATATAATCATGCATAACAAGCTTGTGCAACAGAACCGGCTTTACCAATTTTTGGCAGGGTTGGATAAAACCTTAGATAAAGACATCAGGGACCTCGTAAATCAAGATCTGTTGCCATCAATAAAGTCGGCATACAGTACAATAAGGAGAGAAGTAGCACGAAGAAAAATAATGAAGAACAACCAACACTTACCTCACTTACCTTATGCAAAGGGAATTAGAAGCGTCGTCGCCACGAAGATCCGGTCAAAGAAACCATCATCCTGGCGGGGCGAAGACGACAAAGCACATCTACTATGCTCCCACTGTGGTGGGTCAAGGCATACAAAGGATGGATGCTTCAAGCTAGTGGGGTATCCTGACTGGTGGCAAGATAACAAGAAAAAGGGAGCACAAAGGACAGAAGACCCAAAGAAGAAAGGAGGTGCATCAATGGCAGTGGAACAAAGCCCAGACCCGATGCACAAGGAGGAAGTCAGTGGAGAAGGGAAATCGGCCGGTATGAGTGAAGGTAATAAGGGTGGAGAAACCCCTAACCTAAACACGCACAATCTAGCTTATCTCCGAAACAGCCACCTCCAAAACAACTCAAACACGCACAATCTAACCCATCTCCGAAACAGTCACCCCCAAAACACATGTCCCTCTCCACAATTTTCTTTACTCACCAAAGGATTCACATCCATGGCGGTAGTAATGAACTCAGAATCGGAGCATAAGGAGGACAAAAATGGAGGAGGAACAACTAGGGTGAAAACGGCTAGGAGGGGAGTTGTGGTGAATGGAGAAAATCCTTAACCTAACATTAAATGTGGAGTGAAAACGGCTGGTGGGAAGGAGGATGTAAATAGGGAAAACCCTAAACCTACACCCAATCTTTATAACCCAGCTTCCCACCAAGACACGTGCGCCCATAACCCCATAACCCATTGTTTCTTAAAAAACCCTAAGCCCAATTCTACAGCCCACACCCACACAATTTCAACGGACCTTGTGCCCCATTACCCGAAGTCCACGAATCACGACCCATATGTTACCCTACCCAAAACCCGATCAAGTCAGAGGATTCTAGATAGTGGAGCTACCAACACCATGACAAATAACAAACATGATCTCCTAACCCAATCTGAACCTCAAAAAACCCTTATACAAACTGCGAGTGGGGAATGTGTTGAGGTTATCGGTGCTAGGAATGTGAAAATTGGCCCTCATTTATCTTTAAAAATTGCCTTTACATTCCAAACCTCTCGTATAAGCTTTTATCTGTTGGCCATCTTACGAAAGAATTGAATTGTACTGTTATTTTAACCTCTGAATCTTGTATTATACAGGATGCTCGAACCAGGAAGATCATTGGGCATGGTATTGAGAAGGATGGATTGTATTACGTTACTAAGTTATCCGATACTGGTGATGTAGTCTTTGTTCAGGGATCATTTGAAGCTCAGCTCCAGATGTGGCACCGTCGACTAGGTCATCCTTCTTTAAGGTACTTAGAACGTCTTTTTCCTTCCCTTACTGGCTTAAGAAAACCTCTCAATTGTGATGCATGTATCTAGCTAAAAGTCACAAACGCAGTTATCCAGTTAGTTCTAGTCATAGTCGTAATCCTTTTTATTTGGTTCACTCTAATATGTGGGGTCCTGCCCCTGAACTTGGCAAACATGGTTTTGGATATTATGTCATATTTATTGACGATTATACTCGTATGAGTTGGGTGTATTTCTTAAAAAATAAATCTAAGGTGTGCAGTATTTTTATTGTGCATTTTATAAAATGATCCTTACCCAATTCAATACTAAGATTGCAATTTTACGATCCGATAATGGAGGGGAGTATATAAACCATGACATGCGGAATTTTTGTTCTACTAATGGTCTTATCCATCAAACAACTTGTCCTGTCACCTCTCAACAAAACAACATAGCTGAAAGGAAAAACCGAACTCACCTTGATAAGACTCGAGCTATGATAATTGAATCAGGGGTCCCTAAGTCTTTTTGGCCTGAAGCCATTGCCACAGCAAACTACCTCACTAACCGCCTTCCCACAAAGAAACTTCACTATAAAACACCATTAAACACCCTTAAAAGCTTGTGTTCAGTTCATATTTCTCACTGTCTGCCTCCTCGGGTTTTTGGATGTGTTGCCTTCGTTCACCTTCCAAAACGGAGTCATGATAAGCGGGAACCTCAAGCAGTTAAGTGTGTATTTATTGGGTATGTAACTTCTCAGAAAGGGTATAAGTGTCTTGACCCAAGTAATAACTGAATATATACAACTATGGATTGTACCTTTGTTGAGGACACCTATTTCTTTACCAACATAAGTCGACAGGGGGAGAGATCAACAGAAGACTTAAGTTGGCTAAATGTGTCAGCTCAAGATGAAGAGACAATTATAATAGAAGATGAAAATAATCATGTGATAATATAATCTATTCCTCCATCCGTACCATCACCAGATGTGACTACTGGAAATGAATATCCTTTACAGATACAAATGTCTGAGGCAATGAATGAGGTAAGGAATGATTTCCCTAATTCTCCTGAGGCAATGGAATATAGTGAAGTACAAGAAAATGAAGAAGTGAATGAAGGAGGTGAAGAATCTGAAGGAAGATACTAGCTGCCTCTCAGGAGTATCAGAGGTATTCCACCTAAGAGATATGATCCCTCATATGAGGTCCAGAAGAGAGTGAAATATCCTGTTCAAAATGTGTCCTTTGGCAATATGTCTAGTACAACTATAACATTCAATGCAGCGGTATATTCAGAGAAGATTCCCTCAGCAGTCGAACAAGCCCTAAAAATTAAGCACTAGAAAGAGGCAATGGAAGTGGAAATTGATGCTCTCACTTAAAATCAAACATGGGAAAAATGTGTTTTACCGAAAGGAAAAAAACCAATAGGGTGCAGATGGGTATTTACAGTAATACAAAGCAGATAGAAGCATTGAAAGGTATAAAGCTGACTAGTTGCTAAAGGGTACACTCAAGATATGGTATATATTACTCTAAGACTTTTTTGCCAGTAGCAAAAATTGATACGATCTGAGTACTTTTTTCTGTTGCTGCTAACAATGATTGGCCATTACATCAGCTCGATGTTAAAAATATGTTTTTACATAGAGAGATCTCAGAAGAAGTTTTCATGGAGATTCCCCTAGGTTTTTAACTGAGTTGTTTACCAGGAGAAGGTTACTGGCTTCAGAAAGCCCTGTATGGGCTAAAACAATCTTCTAGAGCCTGGTTTAGAAGATTTACAGTAGCTATGAAGAAATTTGGCTATCATCAGAGTAACTCTGATCATACATTATTTCTGAAGAAGAAAAGGAGCTTAATAACGTGCCTCTTGATTTATGTGGATGACATGATTATTACTGGTAATGACCAAAGAGAAATTGGGACCTTGAAAGAACAATTGTTCCAAGAGTTCGAAATGAAAGACCTTGGGAGATTGAAATATTTTCTGGGGATTGAAGTACTTAGATCTAAGAAAGTTATTTTTATATCTCAGAGAAAATACATCCTTGACCTATTAACCAAGACTGGAATGTTGAACTGTAAACCAGCAGACACTCCAATGATGATAAATCATGGCTTATAGATCAACGAAGATGGTTTGACTATAGATCAAGTTCAATATCAGAAGCTGGTAGGAAAATTAATCTACCTATCGCATACCTGTCCTGATATTTCCTACACAGTAGGGGTAGTAAGTCGATTTATGCACATACCCCAAGTTCATCATATGGAGGCAGTATTTCAGATTCTAAGATATCTGAAGAAGACTCCAGGACAGGGAGTATTATTTAGGAAAAATGATCATCTGAGGCTTGAGGCATATACTGATGCTGATTGGGCAGGTGATAGAGATAGTAGAAAATCTACCCCAGGCTATTTTACAGTGGTCGGAGGAAACTTAGTAACCTGAAAAAGAAAGAAGCAGAAAGTTGCTTCCATGTCAAGTGCTGATGCGGAATTTAGAGGAATTGTAAAAGGAGTAGCTGAAGTACTATGGTTTAACAGAACTTGGATTTCCTCTACAAGGAAGTTGTGAACTGTTTTGCGATAATAAGATAGCAATAAGCATTTCTAAGAATCCAGTTCAACATGATAGGAAAAAGCACATGGAGATAGACAGACACTTTATAAAAGACAATATAGAGGCAAAGGTCATTGAAATTCCGTTTTGTCGGTCAAGCGATCAGTTGGCTGATATATTGACTAAAGCAATTGGAACTGAAACATTTGAAAGAATATTGTGCAAGTTAGGTGTTGAAGATTCCGTGACCTAACTTGAGGGGGAGTGTAAAAGATAAACATATGAAGAGATAAGAGAAAAGATAAGATAAAACATCAAGAACAACAAGATAGAATTAGAGTAAGAGTTATGGTATGTAACAAACTAGTTTCAACTGGTATATATACTAGGACTTGTAACATCAGTTGTGATATATACAAAAACAAGATTATTCAATATATACTACAATATCAATATACAAGCTATCTAAAATAATTCTCAAAGAAATATTCTTTCCTGTCTAGATACAACAACAATTCTACATCACACATTCCAAATTCAATCTCTTGGAGTGAGCTCACACCTTCACTAGACAACTGATGCAAACAACCATCACGAGAGTCATTTTGTGGAGCATAGTAGAGCCAATGCATTAGTTTCAAGCACTATCAAATCTATAATCAAGCTCTCCATAATATTTTCCCCTGATAAGAGTAGACCTCCATAATGTGAGTTAGGGTTATGAAATCCTGGGTTGATCTTGTGGCCCAAGATAAAAGGGAGAATTAGAATCCATTGCCATTGAAAAAATAATTAACCTGCTCATGATACCATGAAGAATTCTATATTGATGAATAATTTGTGTATTTCTCATTGAAAATCAAGAATATATATAGTACAGATAAGTTGTGAAGAGATAAGATAACAAACTCTGACAATCACAATCCAGACTAATCTCTATCACCTAACTAAATATTTATCATAAATAACAATCCTATCAGATATCGAATACATTATCTGATATATCGTAACATAATACGGAAAGAAACAAGTTAGTTAAGTGGTAACATAATATTGAAGGGTGATCGTCACTGAACAAGTTAACCTCGTAGGGAAACTTCTGCTCAATTCCATGGATTGAACTTGAAATAGATGTTCTATAATCAAAAGAAATTACAATGTAGAATGCTTTCAAGGCAAACATCGAGGAATGACTATGGGTGACTACTCCGCCACATGAAAAGTGCCATGTTGGAAGTTAGTGCAAATAATGGAGTTTTGTTTTCTAGAAGTATGAGTCAGCTTGCTACTGGCCCATTTGAGGTGGGATCTTCAGGCAAAGACGCAAGGGTTTTCCATACTTGTGGCCATAATCTACTAAGGAAAGATATTAAAAGGTCTGCCTTTTGGTATCTCTCCACACAATCTGTTTACCCTAAAGCTTACATGTCTAAGGTTCACGATTCGAAGTAAGCAGTTTGGAATATTTCCGATGAGGCTAGTGATAGACAAATCCAATCCATTGCAGTTTCTCAAGAAGGCCTAAGCTCGATGGAATAATCCCTGAAATTTGATTCCAACGTATATCAAACCTTTGTAACTCGACCAACTTTGAAATTGAGCTTGGTATATGCCCTTTAATCTTATTACTCACAATGTTGAGTACTTTTAAGATCATTCCTTCTCTAAAGTCAGGAATTGTGCCCCCTTAAGACATCAATGACCTATAAAAGGCGGGTTCTGTGGTTATTGAGGACTGTTGAAAGAGGACCAAAGGACTGATTTGAGCTAAGATCAATTGAAGATATCCCTTTTGGCAAGACAATGCTAGAGACATCAAATTTGAGTTGGTAGTTTGATAGCTTGATATCTATCAAGTTGGATATTCTTGTTAACAAAGAAGAGACTCCATCTATAAAATGGTTTTTAGAGAAATCTATGGATGGTAATAGGTAGGACTTGTGTAGGTTGGAAGAGAGCCTTTGAGACCACAACCAGCTAAATGACCAGCAGTAAGTTCTCTCCCTAAACTGACTGTTGTAGGAAAGGTCCATTGACAACAAAGAAGGCAAGCCTATGGCAAGGGTACTTGGAATAAGACTCGAGAGTGCATTTCTTGATCAATTCATGTACTATAAATTCTCTAAACTAGCAATATCCATTTGGAGTGTACATCATGCACGCTTTGTTACCTTAGAGTTCATAAAGCTTTGTGCTTATGAGATTGTTTCCCCTCGAAGATCCACCCGAGAAATCTATTATGAGATAATTTATAAAGCAATTTTGTTGGTTTAATTAATTATACTGGTCATCTAATTGATAGCATTCTTTTTTATTCCTGTGAAGCTAAATTAGGGGCTAGCAATATGACTCAACCCTGCCAAAATTGGTCTGGGATACTAGATCAGATCTTATAATCTTAACCCTTGTTTTTAACAAATGTATCTTAAACTTGTTTCTATCTTGCCAGGGAGGAATATCCATCTTTAAAAGGAAGCAATTGTTGTATGCTCGGAAAGATGAAGGGACTGGTGACAATACGCCTTTAGAGTTTAGATGATGTTTTCAACATTTTTTTATATATTATGTTTTCAACATTTGCTACAATGCTCCAGTTGAATCACAGGGAAGAAGAGGGAGTGAGGGTTCACCTCGAAGCCTCTTAGATGTGTTGATTATTTTCGTAACAACTAGCACTTGTAAAATTCTGGGAAGGCTCGTCGAGGTCACCTTCTGCAGGATAAGCTGAGATGTTATGGAATAATTATTGGTTAATCGCCATGATTTTCTAGTAAACTCATTTCGAAAACCATGGGAAAACTTGACATTTGCATACAGAAGTGATAACACGATTTTATTCTTGGTTTTAATTCCTTAGATGATCTCTGTTTATCACCTTTCCTCCATATTTTCCTCCTTTATGAGCTTTTATTTCATATATTTTGATATTGCTCTTCTCGGGTATGTTTTGCTTTGTTTTGTAGGATTTTAACGTAATAAGAGCTCTCTTGACATCGTAAATCTATTGCTCGACTCATGTTTGAAGCATTCACATCGATTATTAGCCTTATTTTAGGAGTTTTCGAAGACATATTGCAACGTGGCTTTAACTAGGTGTTGATGTTCTCATTCGAGGTGTGTCAAGTGAAGACCATCTTCACTTCGATGGCGGTCCCTCACTTCGCGCCGCAACACCTTGGAGACCATCTTAGAATAATTATTTAGAAGCCTAAAATCCTAATAATGGGATATATCTAGGTATTAGAATTTGTGTAGCTTTAGACTTCTTTTGGGCCAGGATTTTTGCATGCCACTTTGGTTGAGTTTTAGGGGAATATTTTGATTTTGGCTTTGGTTTTAGTTTTTATTATTCATTAGCTTTAGGTTTTCATGTTGTTACTTTGGTTCTTTATCTTTGGCACTCATTGAAGCAAGGCTTTGATGTACAACAATCCATTGATATTTTCAATCAATCTCAAGTATTATTTTCTCTTCTCTCTTCTCTTATTATTATTGTTAATCATGTTTTCAATTTATAATGCTTTTGTTATTTTATTCAATATGCTAGAGTAGTTTTCTTTATTCTAGGGTTAGGTTGAACCCTGGCGTGGATTGATGTACTATTGATTTCCAATTCTTGATTTTGATTAGTTTGCGATTCATCTATCTTAGGATTGGTTTTATTATCGATGAACGACTATAAATAGTATTTATTGAATGTGATTAAGTTGCAATGAAATTTGATCCTCAATCATATCTAGAACCCTAATTTGTTGATGAAATTATTATGAAAGTATTGATGAAATTTGTTAGGATGTTAAGATGTTATGCTTAAAGCCTTTGAATTGCATGACTCCATGAAAATAGGTATGATTACATTGTTGAAGAAGTCATTGACTGATCGAAAGAAATCATTGGTATTGATTAGGGCGTATCTATCATATAAATTGTTTACTAATTTAATAAGGGAAGAAGGAATTGTTATTGCATTAGTTCATGCTAGTTGGGATACTTAAACTTAGAAGTCTTTAAACCTTGATTATTTCCTATTGTTATTGCTCATTTTAGTTGATTAGATTAGATTATAATCTTATAATTCGATTCCTTGCTTAGCATAGTCAAAATCAATCTAACTAACTGAACCATTTGTAGGAAAGTCAGAACCTCAGATAAGGAAATTCTCCATAAATCAGAGATAGAATATCCTAAATAAGGCAAGCACATAAGTTAGGAAGATACATATCAATCAAGATCAATTAAGAGGAATACTATACATAATTAGCTAGAACAGTTAAGGCAACAATGTATGTATATAAACTCTGTAATTCCTCATCAATCAGTATGAAAACAACTTTAAACCGAAATAGTCTATATGGTATCAGAGCGAGTGGATTAAAACCCACATTCATCCTTTACCCTACTACATTACCTGTCCAAAATGTCAGATGATGACATACAATCATCGAATACCTCACACCAAACCGAAAATCTGATCATTATTGAAGGCTTATTACAGTTACTCAACAAATTAAACATCCACTTACCAGAAATAAATAACCCTAAGCCTCCAACAGAAAAAACCTATCAATCAGCCAGTGAACTTACCAGAAAAATTAAGCCTCAATAACTATACCAAATGGGCAAAATTCATAACTCTGGCCATCTCTAGAAGGAGGAGGCTCAATCATATCATAGCCTCTCCACCTTCCAGAAACCACCCAGATTATCCTATATGGTTCCAAGAAGACTCAACAGTGGTGTCATGGATACTGGAAAACATAGACTCAGATCTAGTTAACCAGTTCCTAGACTACCAAACTATTAGAGATCTTTGGAAAGGAATTGAATCCTTGTATAGTAGTGGCCGAGACGATTTACAAATATTCGACATCACAAGGGCCAACATGTTACGGCAAGGCAAAGACCTAATTGAGAGGTTTTATGGAAAATTAACGGCATTATGGAAAGAAATTGATAGAAGGGTTCCAAACCCCATGAAATGTGCAGATGACATAACAATTCACAATGAAATGTTACAAAAACATTGGGTATACTAGTTCCTAGCCGGACTCAACGAATCCTTTGACAAAGACAAGAGAGATCTGCTTACCAGAGGAGTATTCCCAACAATTGAAGAAGCATATGCAACAATAAGAAGGGAGGTAGTAAGGAGAGGGATAATGAACCCTGAAGCCGTGTCACACGAAGAGATCCCACTAGGAATCGGTAGTGGGCTCGTCGGGACAAAGACCCGGTCAGATGGTACATCACACTAGCGGCAACGAGAGGATAAAACTCACCTAAAATGCACGAATTGTGGCGGTACACGGCACGCCCGAGGGGAAGAAGAAGGGAAGTAAGGTACCAGGAGCAAACATAGCAGAGACCACCATGGGTGGAGCAGTTCGAAGCAATAGAGAGAGGGAGAGTGAGGAGGAAGGTAGGGTGAGTGTGGGAGCGACTGCCGAATCCTTTGACAAAGACAAGAGAGATCTGCTTACCAGAGGAGTATTCCCAACAATTGAAGAAGCATATGCAACAATAAGAAGGGAGGTAGTAAGGAGAGGGATAATGAACCCTGAAGCCGTGTCACACGAAGAGATCCCACTAGGAATCGGTAGTGGGCTCGTCGGGACAAAGACCCGGTCAGATGGTACATCACACCAGCGGCAACGAGAGGATAAAACTCACCTAAAATGCACGAATTGTGGCGGTACACGGCACACCCGAGGGGAAGAAGAAGGGAAGTAAGGTACCAGGAGCAAACATAGCAGAGACCACCATGGGTGGAGCAGTTCGAAGCAATAGAGAGAGGGAGAGTGAGGAGGAAGGTAGGGTGAGTGTGGGAGCGACTGCCGAGAAGCAAAGAGCAGGTAAAGAAATTTTAGGGTTGAAAAACCCTAAAATTCACTCTTATAGCAGTACCAGCCCACTGACCCACGTGAGACACACAAGCTCAATAACGAGTAATAGCCCAGTAACATGTTTTAACATGTTCGACCCATTAACCGAAGATCATCAAGCTATTTTCCTTGGTATAGAAACCCGAGAAAAAAATTCAAGATGGATCTTTGACTGTGGAGCTACAGATACAATGACTTACGATCGCTCGGATTTTCAGAAAATTAATGAAACAAAAAAATCTTATCCAAACAGCTAATGGAGACTTGTCAAAAGTAGAAGGGACCGGAATAATTCATATATCCAATGACATAAGTCTACAAAACTGTCTTTATGTTCCAGAATTATCTTATAAATTATTATCTGTCAGTATGTAGTGTACTGATATATCCTCATTTTTGTCTTATACAGGATTTTCGGACCGAGAAGATAGTTGGGCGTGGTACTGAGAACAATGGACTCTATTACATTGATGAGGTGCCTCAACAAAGCAAAGTAATGCTAGCTCACAGATTTGAAGATCGGCAATTGTGGTTATGGCACCATCGCTTGGGTCATCCCTCTCCCGGGTACTTAGAACATTTATTTCCTAATTTTTTAAAGTATAATAAGACCTTTGTTTGTGAGACTTGTATCCTAGCTAAAAGTCATAAACAACCCTTTTGACCTAATAACTCAAAAACAATAATTCCTTTTCATATTATCCATTTTGATGTATGGGGTCCAGCCCGGTAACTAGAAAGCATGGTTTGACTTATTATGTTACGTTTATTGATGATTGCACTAGGATGACATGGTTCTATTTCTTGAAAAGGAAATCTGAGGTTTTTGAGAAATTTGTATCCTTTTATAGTATGATTCAAACCCAATACCATAAAAAGATCCAAATTCTCAGAACCGATAATGAGGGCGAATACATTAACAGCGATATGAATGACTTTTTTACCATACATGGATTGCTTCATCAAACCACCTTTCCTTACACACCCCAACAAAATGGTGTAGCCGAAAGAAAAAAACAGAACCCTTCTTAATATCAGTCGGGCTATAATGCTTGAAGCTAAAGTGCCTAAAACTTTTTGGCCTGAAGCCGTTGCCACGTCGGCCTACCTTATAAATCGAATACCTACAAAAATCCTAGCCTACAAAACACCATTGTCTTCTCTAGCACATCATTATCGCATATCTCCATCCTAAATATACCACCAAGGGTCTTTGGATGCACTGTATTCATCCATATCCCTAAAATAAACAGAATAAAACTTGATTCTTGTGCTCTTCAGTATGTTTTTTGGGGTATGGTGTTAACCAGAAAGGATATCGATGCTACGATCCAATCACTAGACAAATGCATACAACAATGCATTGTGACTTTGTGGAGAATGAATACTTCTATAAAGACCACCCTGTGAGTCAGGGGGAGAAGGAAGAAAATGACTCCCTAGGATGGTTACCTAATCCAATTGTGACAGGTTACAAAACCATAGAGCAAGTAGGCAATGCAACTAAGCATACCTCAGAAAACGTAATAGATTCCAACCCTGTCTCAACACCAGTTCATATATCATCTCCCTCCGAACATCCTAAGGTAAGTAAACCTTCAAACAATGAGGAATATCTTGAAACAACTAATGTTGATATAGTGCAAGAAGAAGAAGTGTCTATACAGGAACCTCAGGAAAAACGATACATTCTTCCTCCTCGAAGCACTAGGGGTATACCTCCAAAACGGTATGATCCTGAATATGAACCACAGAAATCCAGATATCCAATTGTTGCCAATATGAAAACAAGGAAATTATCTGAAATCGCTAGAGCATATAACTCATCTCTATATTTGATAAAATTCCACGAAACATGGATGAAGCTCTACAGAATCCAGAATGGAAGAAATCCATGGAAAATGAAATGGAGGCACTAATGAAAAATGAAACCTGGGAAAAATGTATTATTCCTCCAGGAAAGAAACCAATATGATGCAAGTGGGTATTCACAATCAAGCGTAAAGCTGATGGAACTATTGAGAGATACAAAGCAATACTAGTTGCTAAAGGATACACCCAAACATATGGTATCAACTACTCTGAGACTTTCTCTCAAGTAGCAAAGATTTATTCTATTCGGGTGTTATTTTTAATAGCAGCAAATAAAGATTGGCCAATGCATCAATTCGATGTAAAAAATGCTTTTCTACATGGGGAATGACATGAAGATGTCTTCATGAAGGCACCAGAAGGGTTTTCTGATGAGTTTACAACAGGAGAAGGATGCAAATTAAAAAAGGCTCTATATGGTTTGAAACAACCACCTAGAGCCTGGTTTGGAAGATTTTCTTTGGCTATGAAGAAATACGGATATTACCAGAGTAACTCAGACCATACTCTCTTCTTGAAAAAACGAGGAGATTTCATAACACGTCTAATCATATATGTGGATGACATGATACTGACAAGAAGCGATAAAAGGGAAATCAAGGATATTAGAGAAAAGTTATTCAAAGAGTTTGAAATGAAAGATCTGGGAAACCTAAAATATTTTTTAGGCATAGAGGTGCTATGTTCCAAAACTGGCATTTTCATTTCCCAGAAAAAATACATAGTAGATCTTCTGGCAGAAACAGGAATGATTGATTGCAAACCAGCAGAGACTCCCATGTTAGTAAATCATAGACTTCAAATAACTAAAGATTTCGAGAAAACAGATCGTGATCAATACCAGAGGTTAGTAGGAAAACTTATATATTTGTCTCATACAAGACCAGATATAGCATATGCAATAAGTGTAGTGAGCCAGTTCATGCACAAACCATAGACTAATCACATGGAACCAGTCCTTAGAATCATACGATATCTCAAAGGAATTGCTAGAAGAGGGGTCATATTCAGAAGAAATGAACACTTAGAACTAATGGCATATACTGATGCAGATTGGGAAGGAAACAGATGGGATAGAAAATCAACCTCAGGATATTTCACCTTCATAGGAGGAAACCTTGTTACTTGGAGAAGCAAGAAACAAAAAGTGGTATCTCTCTCAAGTGTAGAGGCGGAGTTTAGAGGAATTACTAAGGGGATAACTGAAGTACTGTGGTTAAGAAAGTTACTAACTGAACTCAATTTTCCACCAGAAGGGAGCAGTAAACTTATGTGCGATAACAAGGCAACAATCAGTATATCAGAAAATCCTGTTCAGCATGACAGGACAAAACATGTGGAAATCGACAGACATTTTATTAAGGAAAAACTCAAGACTGAGATTATAAGTCTTCCTTATATAAGGTCAGAAGATCAGTTAGCATATATCTTAACTAAACTTGTACAAGTCAAGCAATTTACAGAGGTTCTAAACAAGTTAGGTATTGAAAATCCCACTACCCAACTTGAGGGGGAGTGTAGGAAAGTCGGAATCTCGGATAAGAAAACTCTCCATAAATCAGAGATAGAATCTCCTAAAGAAGGCAAGCACATAAGTTAGGAAGATACATATCAATCAAGATCAATTAAAAGGAATACTATACATAATTAGCTAGAACAGTTAAGGCAACAATGTATGTATATAAACTCTGTAATTCCTTATCAATCAGTATGAAAAACAACTTTAAACCAAAATAGTCTACACCATTAGTCTCTTAGGATTCGTCCCTTGTCCTACTACGTAGATAGGAGAAATATTTAGGTTATTTTTATTAGGTGCGCGACACGCCAATAAAAAAGGTATGATAAATGTATTATTATATTGCTAGATTCGATTTTGTATATGAAACATATAAATCACATAAACTCAAAATCCACAACCTCACTTCAAAGGATATGCTCGTGCTATGAAACTCGGTAGCGCCGAATATTAATTTTCAATTGATACGAGGAAAACGTATGGATATCATCATTTAAAATTAGTCGGGCTGTACTCCATAAGACTCCTGCTTTAGCACGCGGGCCTGCTAGTTTTCCTTTATGCTCACAGGGTGTTTGGAGATTTGGCCCATTGACCCTCATTCAAACTCTCATAATAGCAGATGAAAAAGGCTTGTTCAAATCTGCAATCTATCTGAAATTCTTATATTTTCCTGTATAGTTTTACTCCGTATCTTGTATGACCATTCTCATCGTAACTCCATCATGGCCTCATGTGAGGGCGCTTTAATTTTCTGTAGCAAGTCTGATACTAGAAGGTTTTTGGGGATTCAAACTGTGTAATTATTTCAAACTGACTATTATTAGATTAAATGTATAATCTTTATATTATCCCTACATGAAAATATAAGACCAATATGAAAATATCTGAAATATTTCACGTTCCTACTTCCTATATATGCTATTTGGTGGAAGAAGTTACCTGACTAAGATGATGAAGGAATTGTGCTCCAACATCTCACGGGAAAACTACAAATCCGTAAGTCTATACAAACAACAGGAAAATCTATTTCGTTAAGCTCGACTCCTGTCAGAATATGGTTTTTACCAACTCCATTAATGACTAATGAACTCATGTACATTACAATGTATGACAGCTGAGGCTGTGACCATGATCCATTATATCGGTTCAGGACTTCACATCTCCCAGTTACCATTTCTTTTTTCTAGAATAAAGTATGATTAGTATGTCCATGCATGTGATTTTGATTTAGACATAACTAGTTCAACTTTAATTATTAAAAATAAAAATTCTAGACATTTTTCTATAATTCTGATGAGAAATCACGGAGTGGTTTTAGATAGAGATAGAATGATAGAGACCATCAAACTATATTTCTTGCTGTCACTCACAAGTAGCTAAAAGACTCAATTTTAATCAATAATAATAATAATAATAATAATAATAATAATAATAATAATAATAATAATAATAGTTATAATAATAATAATAATAATAATAATAATAATAATAATAATAATAATAGTAGTGATGGAGAGGTCTTTTTCAAGAAATTCAAAAGTCAAAGTATGTCGTGTGAATAAAAATGTGCCATACATAGTAATATCTTCGTAGTCTCAGTGAAATTGTATGTACGAAAAAGAGAGAAGCACAAAGAGTATAAATGGAGGGGAAATAGCAAAAAAAAACTTATCCAGAAAGAAGGGAAAATATTGGAAAAAGACAATAATTAGACTTGATATGAATATATGAAAGGCAGTAAATTTGCTTCGAATGCTAGTAAGTGGAGTTGTTATTGTGGAAAGCAACCCCACCAACCAACCACTTTATCAAAACTATACTCGTTTCGTTGTCTACTCATTTTTCTCATTCTATTACATAATACATTATACTCCATACTTGAATTTCCCCTCCTTTGCATTGTATGCTCTTTTCATTCCTTTTTTCCCCCTTTCTTTTGTTATGTTTAGGTATAATTCTAGACTTTCTTTTTATCAATCGTGTTGCAAAACATTATTTTGTTTCCGGATGATGTTTAAATCCATCGTAGACCCCTTTGGTTTAGTATCATTTATCCTTATCTTAACTCATGTTGATGTCATATTTAATATGTGTTACACTATTATTAAAAAATTTCTCACCTTTTTTAAAGATGATGTCATCTACTTTTTTTCTACTTTACATTAATATTATATTGAAAAATGTTATACATAGAAAATTATATGATTATAAAACTACATTTATTTCTTCCTTTTATTTCATGTTTAATCTCTATATTTTTCTACAATAATTTTTTCATCTAATATGATAAAAAAAAGTATTATCTCAATTAAATTTTTACGATAATTCTATAAAATCTGTAAGTTTTCACCAATAAATAAAAATATTCTTATAATTGAAAAATTTGACAAAAGTAATTAATATTACACCATACATTTGCACGGGACCTACCTAGTAGAGTAATAACCATAAATATTTGAAAGTAATACGCAAACTTGCTTTTTGCATATATTCGAGTTTCATCACTAGCTCATTGTTTCTTATATGGAGCAACTGCATGTTATGAGGTTGCATTGTCAGATGAAAGTTGGGCCTCGTATCGTTTTTTCAATCCCAACTAATATAATCCAGTCACTTTAGATGAGAGCAAAGATGATAGTTTTGGAACTTAGAAAATGTTTCTTAAACTACTCGTATCTAAGAGCTACGGATTTACTTTAACATGTACCGTTCGTGAGCTTTTAGCGGGTTCTAATATTTAACTATTCACTTCAATTTCTAAAAAATTGCACTATTTTTATCTATATAGTCAAATTTTTAAAATTTTGATATTAAATTTTTTTGGATGCATCTCAATGTAAATTTTATAATATCAAATTTTTATAATTTTTTGGTTTATGAATTTAGAGGTAAAAACGTTTAAATTCTTATCTTTTGAGCAATTTTTTTGTGAGAGTGCTTACATTGTATTTTATGGCTTCCTTATTTATACCATGAATTGCCTAATCATTAGTTTCATTTTGGTCACTAAATTAGTACAGTTTTGTTTATGGATATGTCATCTTGATGTCCAAAGAGTAACTGCTTCCCTCCACGAAGCACTAACTTTAATTAATACCGTATCACTGTATGATTCATGATGATTGTTTGATTAGATAGACGGAAAAAAACAAGATGACAACAATAATGAAGAAATTATAATGTTGATTATATCGTCAATGACTCAATACGGAGTACCTGGGAAGATGGGTGCCTCACAAGATTATGGAGTACTTCGTCATTGAGCACAGCTGAACAAATAACACCAGCTGTTCGCTTCGTGTCCTTGTTTTTTTTTTTTTTTTTTCGTGGGGGGCAGAGCTCACGCTATATTGTTGGATCAGGAATTCAGTAGTATAGCATGCTTGAAAAATAGGACAGGCTGGAAGCTTTATACAGAGATGGGAATTGAATGGAAGCAGTTTCTTAATTAGTGAAAACAAAATCTAACGAGTATATACACAGTACTAAAACACTTAGCCTGGTCCTATTTATTGTTTAAGTCTGACCAATACGCTACAACAAAAGCCAAACTAAATGAAGCTTTTTGCGTTTGTTTTAAAAGTTTTGTTTTTAGTCAACTTACTTGGAGCCGTCGGTTCTCAACTTGAACTGATAATCTCACTGATAACGATCCGGTTCGTGTTCTGTTTTACAACCTGAAAAATGAAATTCGTTACTTAATCTATCCCAACTTCAAACCATGCCAAGTATTTCGTTAATTCGAACCCGACCTGCTCTCAACTTAAAAACAATCCAATTTAAAATTGACCCGACTCATTAATGACCTAACATGATATTAAACTCGCCTATGAACTACCTGAAACGAGTCAATGAACAACTCACTCTTTCAAATGTTAATAAAGAACCTTAATAATTGATAAAACCCTATTAACTTTTAGTACGTACCATAAAACTATGCTTTAAGAGTGTTTTTAAAAATTATCATGTAAATTTTGAAATATAAAATTAATGAATAGGTGAAATTTCTTTATAAATTTGTAGTATTTGACATAATTGTGTGATGATATTTTTTTATTTGTTAGAGTTATATTTTACTATGTAATACACTTTTGTCTTATTCTACTATTATGTAGTTTATTATTTATCTAACCTGGAAAATTATCTTAACCATCCATATCTGAAATGATCCGACTCGATTAGACCTAAAATCCAAAAATATCTAAGGTAAGGCATTAGACATGTTCTATCAAATACATAAACCTATTAGTTACACAATTGACAAAAGTACCCCTTATTGGTCCAATGGCAGCTAATTAGGCAGGAGAGACAAAGAAAGTAAATGCATATGCATGACTACTGTTAGTACGTACGTCTGTTGATGATGCAGCAGAAGAGCAGAGAGCAAGCCAATCTCCAGAGGATAATTATTTTCTTCCATGCAGAAGAGAAGGATGGAGATGGAGAAACTAACAAGGGATTGAATATGACATGACCCACATTTTGCCTAAGAAGCCACAGACGATGACGTATCAGAAACCAAAGAAACTCATCTTCTTGCACTAAATGTATGCATGCACTCCTTAGCTCCCCTTTTCCCACCTCTTGTCTGGATTCTCAAGTCGCTCTCATTCTATTTTTTTTTTTTTTTTTTTTTTGCTTGACTTTCTGATGTGTTTTTCTCTTATTTGTGTGGTTTTGAGTTTTGACCCCTTCTTTCAGAGTTCAGACCCCCAATATCTTCTTCTAGATTTTGTCTTCATTTTCTCCTTTCCCTCTCTTCTTCCAATATATATCTTAACCTATCAATTTTATTTCCTCTTATTATTCTCATAATAACTGCCGTATCATTATTCTCCTCATTTTGAGGTTATGATATGATTTACTATAAATTTCGTCATATTCCCTTTTGACTAGGCAGTCAGGAATTTAGGATCGTTGTGTTATTTGTGAACGAGTTGATCTATTCTTATTTGAACAATTTACTTAATTATTTCTTCGTATTGTACAAAATATGAATTGGACTGACTCGCATTACACTATCTACAATTTTCAATCCAGTATGAACTTACTAGCTTTATTATATACGAGTTTATTTTTAATATAAAACTTATACAGGTACTATATTTATAATTAGATCCTCGATTTAACATACCATGGCCCATTATTATTACTTGTTACTCCCTATGTCCCTCAAAGATTGCCCCATTTGACTTTTCGCGGTTTTCAAGACATGACTTTAAATCTTTTTATCTTCAAATCCGTAAGGCAAAAAATTATAAAAACTTGATATTCTAAAAATTTACATTAAGATGCATTATATCCAACAAGATCCCACTTGAATATATTATTTCTTATAACATGATGAGAATTTGTGGTCAAAATTTTTAAACTTTGACTTTATAAATAGAAATAGAGCAATCTCTGGAGGGAGTATACAAGATGCTAGATCATAAATGAGGAAGACTTTTGCATTATGTTGATGAAATGATGAGATCTTGTTCATCAAAGTATATCTAGGATAATGAATTCTATTACTCCCTATATGATGTTTAAAGCTTGGTACTCATTGATCATATGATGGAGGAGGTTTAATATAAGCCATAAACGCTTGAATGAAGTTTGGGTAATTAAGGGATATCCATTCTCTATGAGTAATATATGTTGCATTCCTCTTAATTTGCCCTACTTTTTTCCTCTTCAGTATATCATATCATCCACTGATCGAAAACAAGGTTTGGACATTCATAGACTCTAAGTTAATTAACTTTGTCCCTAACAATAAGTATTACTCTATCATCTTCGAAGTAAATAAATATCTATCCAACTAGAAAGTATCAACGCCTCTCATGATTCCCATCTTGAAGTCCGATGTCACCCTTTTCTCCTCCGCAAATTAGATTATGGACCCAGGTCCACAATGATCACTATGCACTCGGTGCAAAACGCGGTGAATTTCAAACAAATCGCAACATATTTCATACGAATTGAATAAAATGAACATTCTTTACAATACAATGAACAATGTGTAATACTTATTATTTTCTAGGTGAAGTTATCATTAGTGCTTTGTAATTTGTGCATTGAGAAAAGATATGTATATAACTTAGCACTATTCTTTTTAAATCTGAACTTTTTGCATTGGGAATAGTATACGTACTGTACACATACTTATTAAAATAAACATTCTATATTATCTAAATGAACATTATATATTATAAGAATGAACGTTAAATATTATAAAAATGAACATTAGTTATTATCAAAATGAACATGGAATATTTTTGAATTACATATTGCGAAAATGAACATTATATACCATTTGAATGAACATTATGTATAAAGGCAATGAACATTAACATATTTCACACGAATTGAATAGAATGAACATTCTTTACGAGGCAATGAACATTGAGATGCGTAATATTCATTATTTCTCAGGTGAAGTCATTATCAGTTTTTCTTAATTTGCGCATTGAGAATATATACGTACAGAACTTAACACTATTCTTTTTAAATCCGAAGTTTTTGCATTGAGAATAGTACACGTACGGTACGCATACTTATTAAAATGAACATTTTTGTATTATAGAAATGAACATTATATATACATATTATGGGAATGAACATTAAATATTATAACAATGAACATTAGTTATGATCAAAATGAACATGGAACATTTGTGAAGAAAGTATTGCGAAAATTAACATTATGTGTTGCGAAAATAAACATTATATACCACTTGAATGAACATTTTGTACAAAGTCAATGAACATTGGTTCCAGTTATATTAGAAAGATTTTTACAATGAACATTATGTATTATGAAAAATGAACATAATAAATCACTTGAATAAAAATTCTGTATAAAGGCAATAAACATTAGTTTCAGTTTGATCAAAGACAATGAATATTGGTTTGCGTAATATTCTCAGCAGAAGTCATCATCAATGTTTCGTAATTTGCGTCATTAATTAATGTTGTTATGTTTAATTTGCATTGAAAATAAGATACGTACAGAACTTTAATGCATTAATTTGCATTGGTTTATGGGGGGAAACTTTAAAACTTCCAATATTCATTGTTTTGCATAGAATGTTCATTGCGTGCACTGTGCAACCAGATACCTCACCTTTTCATTCCACAGGCCTAGGGTTGGAAAAACTATTCAAATAAACAAATTTACAATTTCTCCGTATTAATTTTATTAAGAATAAATGTTTGTTCATTTATTAATGATATGGACCACTTATTTGTGCATTCCCCCGAACAACTCTTTTGTTATATCTTATAAACAAAACTCGTTAATGGTGGATAACTTGTACATTATCTGAAGTTCCAGGCCGGTTACATACTTACATGCATAAATTCCAAGGTTGGCACCACATTAACTAATAATAAAGGGGTATGTTGTGAAAGAGGGGTTCATTTAATATAATATATGGTGAACTTTATTCGATCATCTTTGCTTAGTTTGGTCCAATATCCATGCATGTAAAAGGAAAACTTGTCGATTTTCAAGCTATGCGAGGTTTGCAGGCCAGGATAAATGCAGGACGTTTAAATTTAGGCATGGCGTGGGGTCGTCAGTCGTCACTGTGCATTTTTTGTTGAATAATGTTCTGCAATTTCTTTTCTTTTCTTTTTTTATTAAAAAAGTGGATTGAATAGTCCTGCTTTTGTAAGATCAAAAGAAAACTAAAATGGGATTAAATAAGAAGAATTGAGATGGCCCTCTTTTAATTGATGACTACTCCGTATGTATCTGAGCCAGACAAGCTACGGAGGTGTCTTCCAACTTTTTTTCTTGTAATAATCAAATCAATTAGACAGGGTATATGCATGTTAATAGGGGATTTGTTTTTCCTTCTTATGCTATCACTTCACATTAAAACTAAAGAGTACCTCACACAGAGTATAATAGTATATGCATGTTAAATACATGTATGTGGAGTACACCAGGAACGATGTCATGAGTATTTTTATTTCAATAAAAAAATGCAAAGTGAAAATAAATATTCGGTATTTGATGTTCACCTAAGTCGATATATAAAAATACGAGATGCATACAACTTTTTACATAAGTGAAAGAACAAGCGATCCATAGCTCTATAAATCTATAATCCATAGTTACATTTCATAAAATAAAAGAATTTGGCTTCTCAATATCATTTAGGAGGGTATTTTATGAGAATTTTGGAAAATAGAAATTGATGTTGGCTAGTTGGGTCTCCACCAAAGTTGGGGCCCTGGGGGGTACGGCAGGGAAAGGGAATGGCAAGTAAAAGTAATGTGCATAACTCAAAATTAATCTTTTCTTCTATGCACAATGCACTCAATCAAGAAAAAAAAAACAAAAAAAGAAAAGAAAAAAAGAAGAATGAATCGACAATATGGCCACTTGCCTAAGTTGTAAGGCCTTAGGCCTGAGTTGGTGGGTAGCTTATGATTACCACAATCAAAAGCGGTCTCCTCCAATAGCACTTTTGGCCCCCATCTATAAGAGACTTACTATTTTCTGTTTCCTTTTTCAAAGTAAATCATTGCTATGAGAAAATCTGTCTCCATGCACTTGCCTCTCATACATCTTGCATACTTGCATGCAAAATTATATACTAATTCAATCCCTAATTTTACACTATATACACTTGTATTTGCTCTTATAATAATTGTCACATAAAGTATATCATAGTCCCTATAAATTACGAAGTACAACGTTTTTTTTTTCTTTTTGAAATTACTAATTAATAAGTTAAGTATGTCAAACATTTCTACTATATTCAAGATAAAGCTCAGACAAGCATGGTTGAGTTTGACATAAAACAACTAGTGCTTGATCATTTGCTTGTGATCTAAGACTAAATGAACCAACATATCACCCAAACTGTTTCACTCAACATTTTCAGGAAATTGAGGCAATCAGGTTGTTAAAATCAAAACGAAGTATTTGTGTTTTTGGTTTATCTCATGTAATAGTAATATATAGGGACCAAAATTATTGAGAAAATTGCCAGAGAAAAAAGAAAAAAGTTCAGTCTATATACGGAGTACTTCATAAATCACTCATATATATGTACTGTCCTATTCCGAACAAAACAACAAGTTACTTCAAGCTTAGTCTATTATGAATATTATATATAAGTTGTGGATATTGAATGGAAAAACTATCTCTTCTTTCATACTATTTATAATTTTACCATTTAATAAGGAAAAAGTAATCTTATCAAATAAAAGAAAGGCCAGAACATATACGGAGTACTTATATACTATCAATACTCCAGTACTCCACTAGAACAGTCCACTATTTGCCTAAGACGTTTCAGCTGAACCCCTGAAGGTCCATGAAATTTGTGGTAGCTCGAATGGAAAATCTGGCTTTACGAGAACAATGCATGTTTTTACGGAGTACAACTTTCTATAAGACTTTTTTTTAGATACGTAATCAGAGCTCATGTGTTCTGTTTAAGTAATACTTATCAGTATTTGCATCTTTATAATTGTGAGGATGAGGATGAGGATGAGGATATTAGATCTGGATATGCTGTCTTCCTCATTCGTTTTCGATTTATCTTTGGGACCTACTTCTCACCTTTTTGGTCTGGAAGTTGTTGTGGACAGCAATTAAGGCCAAAATCAAAGCATTTTCCATCAGTAAAGATCGACATTTTTTAGTTATTAGTACATGAATCTTAATATAACTATTTAATAGTAGTCCTAGATTTTGACTTAAGAGTATTCTGAGTTAAAAAGTTCCCACAAAAGTTACTGCCTTAGCTGACAGTAATCACAGTATGCTGCTAATTTGCTGTACCTACTCTTTGCCTTTCTCTAGGATAAATTTATATGTAACGGAAGCTTAGATTTTACCTAGCTGATAATAATGGTATCTGAAACTGTTAGCAAAGCATATGTGCTAACGTTCATCTATATAAAGTCCTTTTTTGACTTAGGAATGTAGATCAATATAATTGGGCTTATGTCTTTAGATTTATCTGATTCGGTGATTGATAAGTTTTAGTTTGTTTTTTTTATTTTGGTATGTTTTGCTTTCTTCTTGCCAATAAAATTAAAAAAAGTCATAGACTATGGAAATAAAAGTGACTTTAAGAGTTATTCCCTCAATTTTTCAAAAATTGCTCCAAATACAAATTTTAACTTTTCTAAAATATAATGGAAAATCTTTAAGGAATAACTAAAATAGAAAATATTTAAGAAAATAGGACAATTGTTGGGAGACAGGCCAAAATAAAAATTGGGCAATATTTGAAGGAATATATTGACTCCGATGGAATAGTTCGGCTCTTTATTTAATGGAAAATATGTGTAGTATGTGACACTCGGGATAAGGAGTACGACCGATGGGATAGATATCGTGAGATGTAACCAGACTACCAGTTCTCATGTGATTGATACACGCCCATATATGCCACATTTCCAAGGGCCTTAATCCAAGACTATATATAGATCAATTAGCTATAAGCCTTTAGGAAAGGTATGCAGTTTGCATTCTGTATTGTGCAATCTCTCAACCACTACCAGTCAACCTCCAAGGGCATTGCAATTTGCAAGTGGTTTCCTTGACTCCATCCGCGAGGCCAATCGATCTGGGAACGCCAATGTGGCTCCAGCCTATCGCCCTCTCATCTCCATTACACATATCCTTTTCTACTCCGATAACACGTAATTGTATGATTGTATCATATCTAAAATAACTATAAAACTAACAATGGCAAGTTGGCAACATCCATATCACATCCTTTATTATTCATAGCATGAACACTTCATGTACTCCGTATACCAAGTACACACTCCGTAGTATACGTCTAGTTGTGCGATGTATAATAATCTTAAATACGTAGTAAAGGAAATCTAGGCTCAATTTTTTTTCCGTTTCATAATGTGGATCGCTAAACACCGTCCGTGATTATACATTATCGCCCGTATTTTATACGTATTTTACACCTTCTTTACGATTTTGCCCTTATATATTATATACTTAATCTAACCTTATTTAAACATATGTAATAATTATTTAACATTTTAGTTTACTAACCTAATTTAATAATATAATTTACTAATCTAATTTAACCTATTTACTAACCTAATTTAATAATTTAATTTACTAATCTAATTTAACCTATTTACTAATGTTTAAATATAATGACCTAATTTAATCCATTTATTCACCTAATTGTACTCTTTTCCTATCTCTTATAAACCTATTTTTTCACTCTTTTAATACTGTTCCTTCATTTACTCACTCAAACTCTCTCAAACACTTATTTCTCTCCTAAGAAACCTCTTTCATAAAACCAAATTTTTTCTTCAAAAGTTCACCATGTCAAGAGCGGGTAAAGAACCAAGTCAAAGTTTGAGTGGAAAAATAAGTAGAGTTGCGGGTAAAGCTCTAAGAGGATTAAAGGGTTCTTCATCGTCAAAAGTATGTATTAATTTGTTTTTTTTTTAGCAATTTATGGTTTCTTATGTGTATTATTTTGATTTTAAACTAATTTGAAGTTATTTGTATGTATTTTAATGGAGTATAATGATTTTTAGTAATAGCTTGTTTGTTCCCCATTGTCCATTTTCTTGAATTTGGTCAATTTGTGTTTGAGATGAAAAACAAAAAACAAAAAAAAATATAATGAGAACCGTGAGAAATACACGGTTAAACCTAGGTAGAACCGTCCATTTTAGACGGTTTAACCTAGGTAAAACCCGTGTATTTCACATGGTTCTCAATATATACAAAACGTCCAAAATGGATGTTTCCATAACACTAAAAACCGTCCACATTGGACGTTTAATATGTCATAACAAACGTCCACATTGGACGTTTAACATATCACTAACAAACGTCCAAATTGGACTTTTACCAAGCATGAACGTCCATTATGGACGTTTGATCCTTCCCCATTAGTTAATATTTATTATTTAATATTTAATTAGTTAATAATAATACTCGTAATTTATTATATTAATGACATTATTGTTTATTAATAATAATATGTATAATTAGTCGTAATTCTACTGTATTTTACATGTTTGTATATATTAATAATAATAATTACGTCTGTATTAGTTAAATTTTGTTTAAATGTTAATAGTTAAATTATGTTTATATTAAATTAGTATTAATTTGTATTTATTAATTACTTATTATTTATCATTAATATAATGGACTAGGCACCTGAAATCCATGGTGAGGATGATTCAGGTTCGAAAACTCATAGTAAAATTAACTGATATTGAGTGGTAAAAGTGAAAATACATTTTGCGTATATAAATATAAACAAAGAGAAAAATTGGCATTTCATTTATAAAATACAAGCAGTGGAAGATTTACGGGCGATGTTTAACAAATCTCACGTAAAAACTTGGTAGTAAATGATTGATAATGAGAATTGTAAAACATAAAAGTTAAATGGAACTACGTACTGCGTAGCTCGTAGCTGCTGTAAAATGACGAGTAAAAATGACGGTCGGGGATAGACAGTTATGACAAACGCTAGCCCGTGATTTATTTGAAGAATGACCAGCTAATATGCACTAGTTGTAGTAGTGGAGAAAGCTGGCTAGCAACGCCAATCGTCAGCATAAATGGGTTGGAACTTGGAGCTTTTTACCAATCACCTATCATCCCTCTATATTTCCAATTTCCATACACATGCCCATCAACTTCATCTCGTTGCTTTTAATTTTCACAATAGTTAGTTTGTTACTGATACAAAGTCAATTTCTTTTCACATGCATTGCTGAAAAACCCTTCGCCTCGTTATATTATACTTTCTTAAACCTATTAAATTTACTTTATTTGACTCTTTATGATTTTTAAGATAAGAATTAAAATATTTTCATCTGAATATCCACTTGAAAAAATTTATAAAAACCTAATATTTTAAAATTATATGTTGAGACGTATCCAACAAAAATGAATTAACAAATGAGATGTACAACTTGACAAATAGGGAGATTTTTGTGAATTTAAGCTGTCAGAGACAGAGTTTATTGAGAAAGAAGAAAAGATGTTAGATAAAGTTTTGAGTTATGAACTTTCATTCCACCAAAGTGTTGTATTTATAGAGGATAATTAACAGCTAATAGTTCATTAAATTGTGGCATTGAACCCCACATTCGAAGAGAAAATTTGTTGAAATTAAATCCCTACTAACGAGTAGTTAAATTTTGATTTTTTTTTCCGCAAAGTTTGAATATTCCCCAGAACAGTATAATTTCTAGAAAAGTTTTAAATGTAGAGCTAATACTCACCAACCTACCAATAGATTGATGGATCTGGAGGGCAAACTGTACGAGTTTGCTATTGAATCATAAGTTGAAAGTCATGTGTAAGTTCTATGACCACCAACTCCATTAAAGAGACTATATATCCAATATATGAAGAAAAAGAGGTATTGAACCAAGTCCAATAATTTTAAGTGTTAATCCAACACAGTGGCTAGTATTAAAGGATGAGCCTACTTTTCACTATAAATATCGTATTATGACTAATGAAAGACACATCGACTCTTAAAATACAAAATATTAGCATTGGAGAATTCTCTAAATCTTCAAATTTAAGTATAAGAGAGTTTTTTCGTACGCTACTTTCGAATCCAATAATCTCGTTTGTGTAAGTATTCCTCACCACAAGGAGGTCAAAGGAGCTACTTACTAGGCCTAATTAAGCATCCTCATGATTCAATGATCTATTGACTCTTATTTTTTAGGCGGGAATATATTACTTCATCTTTCTCTAATTTTTTGCCCCATTTTACTTTTTATGGTTTTCAAGACACGACTTAAACTAACGCTTTTATATCCAAATCCGTAAAAAATTATGAAAATTATATATTCTGAAAATTTACATTGAGATGTATCCAACAAAGACTTACTTAAATATATTATGTCTTATAAAATAATGAGAGTTTATAGTCAAAATTTTTAAACTTTAATTCCATAAATAGAAATGTAGAAAAAAAAATAAAGGATAAACTTGAAAGGTTAGCAAAAGGAATGATCAAGTTCACTTCAACAAAAAAATAAAAAGGATGAAAATTTGAAGAAACTAGCTAAATTCAAATCATTGGTTTAATTAGTCAAGAAGTGATTATTGAGATTAATTACTTTCTTTGTCTTAATGATATTTGCTAATTAATCAAGAAGCGAGAGTCGAGATTAAGAGGGCTACACATAATACAGTTAGATTAATCAAAAAGCGAGAGCTGAGGTTAAGATAATTGAAGGTTGTGTGATTTGATCATTGGTATTGGTATATTTAATGAAGATTAATGCATGTTAGTGGGGATTTATTAATATCGTAGGCCTTTTTATTATTTGTATCACATTTTAACTCTTGTAATTTTAATTGTAAGGTTCATTAAATAACTCTTTTCTAGTGTAATCTAATTAAATTGAGCTAAGTTCACCCTTTATTAGCTTCCTGGAGGACGACTCATTATTATACTGCAACAACCGTACACTTGCGGTTATAATTAGTGACTAAAAATCACTCATCAAGTTTTTGGCGCCATTGCGGAGGAAGCTACAGTGTTAGTCTGCGCTTGGGTTGTCTTTGTTTTTTGTTACGTTCTTTAATTTTAGTTCCTTTTGTTCTTTACTTATCTCTTTTTCGTAGTTTGCGCTTGTGTTGTCTTTGTTTTTGATGCAATGGAGATTCATCACACTTTGACATCCTGATATTATTCAGCTTGATCTAGAGATAAAAGCAAGTGCACGTAGACTAAAGGCAAAAAGAAGGAGAAAAACACAAGAAGAGTGTGCAAGAGAGCAATTTGTACCACCTTTAATGGCTTAACCTTTTGGTGAAATGGGGAGACCTTCTCCAATGCACTCTTCTACATCATGTATTGTAAAACCTGCGATAGAAGCTGGCAATTTTGAGTTGAAAACACACTTGATCCAGCTCATTGAGAGAAACCAGTTTGGAGGAAATGCTACTGAAAGTCCTCATGATCATTTATCAGATTTTCTCGAAAAGTGTGATATATTTTTTTATTGGTATTGTGTAAGAAGATGCAATCAAGATGAGATTATTCTCATTTAGTTTGAAGGACAAAGCTAAAGTTTGGTTAAAGTCAGAACCACCAAACAAGTATGCCACATGGGATGATCTAGCCACTGGTTTTCTGACAATTTTTTTTCCCACCACGCAATACTTCACATCTTAGAACAGAGATACTTTCAAGCAGCAACCATTTGAATCCTACTATGAGGCATGGGAAAGGTTCAAGGACTTTCAACGTCAATGTCCCCATCATGGGATACCCGATTGGCTATTGGTACAATCCTTTTACTTAGGCATTTTTTATGAGCATAAATCTTCAATCAATACAACCTGTCGAGGGGATATGAGTTCTAAAACTGATGTGCAACTTTTTCAACTATTTGAGATAGTCGCACAAAATAATGTAGCCTTTTGGTGTAATGAAATGGAAACATTAACTAAGTCATGTATAGGAGCTTATAAGGATATTATAGGACCTCTCACACAACAAATTACTGTGCTCACTTTAAAGGTTGAGAAGATCTCTGCTATTTCACCTACTTTTGCTTCTCTTTCTCTCATGGTACAAGTTTGTGAGATATGTGGAGATAAGGAACATGTATCTGAGACATGTTCCATGGTGACCCAACAATCAAGGGAGGTTAATACTTTGTATGTTAATACTTATAATCCTGGTCATAAGCATCCAAACCTTTTCACATAGGAGCCAAAATGTGTTAAATCCACAACTTCCTCCACAACCTTAACTCAAGCCTTTTGGCTTTAATCCTAGACCACCTCAATACCAGCAACCTATGTTCAAACCTCTAATGCAGTAACAAGATCCTTCCCATCTTTAGAGTTGATGATGGAGCAATTTGTGGCTTCTTAATCTCAAGCAAATGCTGATATGAGGAGTAGTATATCTAAGCTTGAGTCATCCATGACTCAAATGTAGACCCAATTCAAATTAAGGGTGGTCTATTAGGTTGTTAAAATTGATCATTAGGTTAAATTTATTGATTTAAGTAGTCAAGAAGCGACGGTTGAGATTAATTAGTTTCTTTATCTTAATGATATTCGCTAATTAATCAAGAAGCAAGAGCTGATATTAAGAGAGATACACCTAATACAATTAGATGAATCAAGAAGCAAGAGACGAGGTTAAAATAATTGAAGGATTATTTGTCTTGATCATTGGTGTTGGTATATTTGATGAAGATTAATGCATATTAATGGTGATTTATCAATATCCTAGGCCTTTTTATTATTGGTAACACATTTAACTCTTGCAATTATAGTTGTTAGGTTCATTAAACAACTATTTTCTAGCGTAATCTAGTTAAATTGAGTTAAGTTAACCCTTTATTAGCTTCATAGAGGACTTGTGATTGTACTACAACAGTCGTGCAATTGCGGTTAATATTAGTAATTAAAAATCACTTATCAAGTGACATAATGCAACGATGCATAGTTCAACCCAAAAGTCCTTAGTTTACAAAATTTTTACGCGAGTGAAGGTACAGACTTTCCAAATATAAGCGAGCATGGTTAGAATAAGTGAATAACGTAGTGCAACACGGATAGTAACCATATCCATAAATCCAAATTTACTCGAGCCAGAAAAGTCATGCATGGCTATCAGACTAGGTAAGTACTCGTATAGTGCATAGGCGCATAGCACAGTCCATATGGTCAAAATTTAATGACAAAGCAACAGGGAAGAGGAACACACAGGAGATCTAACACCCTAAATCTTCCATGTCATTTTCAAAATGAATAAGTAAAATCTAGTGATGGATTTGAAAAATCAAACAAAATTACTTATTATAGCAGAGTAAGTCTATAATTGTGGAAGGGCTATTTCATACAGTAGTATTCTATCCATCCATAGAGACAGAGAGACATAGAGACATAGAGACAGAGAGTAGAGGAGTGAAGTACTATATACGGAGTACCCTTTGCCATCTGTAGCAGTTATGTTCTTCAATCCTTTTAGTCATTTATAGTAAAAGTTGCGGCCTAATCCACCAGCTCTCTTATCAATGAACGTAGTAAAACTGACTAAAATTATTTAAAATTGAAAGCAATACCCATTTTTATTTATTTTGTTTATTAAAATATATAAGAAAGTTTGTCAATAAGTAAATGAAAAACGCGGGGCTGGGCTGAGGAATGAAGAAGGGATAAAGGCATAAAGCCAAAGTCGAAAGAAAAGAAAAAAAAAAGAAGAGGGAAGAGGTGTCTTTCTCATGCACAGATCCCCAAATGAGGTTGTTTTTTGCAGCAGCATGAAGCTGAGGTTTTCATTGCTTGCCTGCTCTCTTCTTATTTCTTTGCTCATTTCATGCATTTTTTTCTCTCTAGAAATTATCCATTGGGTTTTTGTTTTTGGGTTATAGTTTATGGTTTAGGTCAATGATTGAGCTTATTTCATACCTCGAGTAGAAGAATTAGACATCCAAGTAATCATGAAGTCAATGAGCAATGATGATGGAAGTGGCTGCATCCCCAACAACAACAATAACAATGGTTTGTTACTAGGTTTCTCACTTTCATCTCAAATGAACATGAATCAACATGTTTCTTCACAATTACACCACCAAACTTCCACTTCAACTACTTCTTCAGTCTCCACTTCCCTTGCTACCCTGAACAATTTGTTCCCTTCTCAACATGATCAGTTTCTCCAAAACAACAACATTTATAGTTGTAACTACTATGGTGGTTCATCAGTTGAAACCGCTGATCAAGTGCATCAAAATGGGAGTAATAATCCTCATAATATGTTTTACTCTCATCCATTTTCTCTTATGCCTCTCAAATCTGATGGCTCTCTCTCTATTCCTCAAGGTAATTTATTATACTTCCCCCCCTTTTTTTTTTTGAATGTTTAAGTATGAGAAGACTAGAAGAATCACTCCCTTCATCCGGATTTAATTGTCTCGTACAAATCCGTACGTAATTTGAATAGTATTAAGATCGCTTAATTTAGATGGAGGTAGTTTTTTTTTTCTTCTTGTGGGGAAGAAAATGATATAGTGCTGATATATTTTGACTTTGAATGTGAAAAGAAATGGTGCAAGCAATAGGGAATTGTTCTACTACAACCAGTACTACAGCTGATACAACACCTAAGCTAGAGGATTTCTTTGGAGGTGATCATCAAACAATGGGAGGGAATGTGAGCCATCAATATGATCATCATCACCATCAACGACAGCAGCAGGGAGTTGTGCATGTCCAACAATACCCTTTTTACCCTCAATTGTATGCTGGAGCACTACAAGGTAAGGTGGACCAAGTAGTAGGGAATCAAATCCCACCACTAATAGGTGAGACTGAGATTTCAGCAGGGTTAAGGAATTGGGTGCAAAGGAGCTACATTGGGTGTACGGGAGTAGAGAGTGGTGGTGGTCAGATAAACGGCGGAGATCATTCAGGAGTGAATGTGAGTAGTGGTGGTGGACCCATTGGTGCAATTGGATATGCTGATTCGCAATCTCTGAGCTTGTCAATGATCCCTGGGTCCCAGTCCAGCAGTGTGTCTGGGTCACACCAGATTACACCCTCCAGTACTAACATGGGAAGTGACTCTTTGGTGATGGTGAGTAGCAGGAAGAGAGGAGGTGATCAAAGCACCAAGCAGATTGTTCACAGGAAATCATTGGATACTTTTGGCCAAAGAACTTCTCAATATAGAGGTGTTACTAGGTATCCTTCATTTTATTTTTCTCTTTAAATGACTAATTAGTAGTGTTATTATTTTGTTTTGAGGCATGATATGATGAAAGATGGAAAACCATATAATTTGACGAGCAGGCATAGATGGACAGGAAGATATGAAGCTCACTTGTGGGACAACAGTTGCAAGAAAGAAGGCCAAAGCAGAAAAGGGAGGCAAGGTTAGTGTTCATTCACCTACTTCTTTTACGTCCACTGTTTATTATCCGAACTTAAAGTAATAATTAAATCGGGTTAGAGGGAGTATTAAATATATTTCTTTTAAAAATATTTTTGCCAGTATAACTAACTTTTTCTTCTTATTTCGATGGCCTGGATGTATGTAATTGATTTGTCAAATTGCAGTTTATCTAGGTAAGTCCTGCAGACATTGTCAAGTTTCTTCTTAGGTCTCTTTGTCTGGATACTTTAAAAAAACAATGATCCCAATATATGTTGAAAATTTATAGGAGGATATGATGCAGAAGAGAAAGCAGCGAGAGCATATGATATGGCTGCACTCAAGTATTGGGGACCCTCTACTCATATCAATTTTCCGGTAATGAATTAGCCCTCATTTTGTTGCTGGCTTCGATCTTTCTTAAGTTGACCAAGTTTCCTGTTTCTGAAATTTTGCAAAACAGTTGGAGAACTACCAACTACAGCTTGAAGACACGAAGAACATGACTAGGCAAGAATTTGTTGCTCACCTTAGAAGGTACAATATTGTATATTTACCCCATCTCGTGATTTTTATTTATTTGTAACTACGTTCTTATTTCGAGCTAAAATTTTTTAATAATCTTGGTTTGTTATAGTACCCCATTTTCAAAACAGTATGGTATTATAATGTGTTTGGCGCAGGAAAAGTAGTGGCTTCTCAAGAGGTGCATCAATCTATAGGGGGGTTACAAGGTGAAACTATTACAATCATTATGCCCATCTTACTTTGTTAACTGTTCTTATATCATAACAACGCTTTAAAAATGCTACTACCCACCGAAAGTGAGTGTATCATAATCCTTGAGGTTATTGCTTAACAAAACAGGCACCATCAACATGGAAGATGGCAGGCTCGAATCGGGCGTGTTGCAGGAAACAAAGACTTATATCTGGGCACCTTTAGTGAGTTACTCTAGCTCAATTTTTTACACCCAAGTAACGTTAGACTGCTTGGTAGAGTTAACTGCACGTTACTCGTATATCTTAGGCATATAAAAATCAGCTTTTCACGTGTTTTATCATACAGAATCTTTGATCAGCAAGTAATCATAATAATTGTATTAAAGGGGCTTCTTTACGATCATGAAAAGGCCATCCTTTGAATGCACCAAGTATATCATCTTTTTGGACACTGGTGAGTGGTGAATGATCTCAAGAATACTCACTACTACTTCGTACGAGTACTAGTGTACAAGGGTCTTTTGATAAGGCTGTTCTTTAGAGAATATCTTTAACACTTCCCTTTTTCTGTTGCATTCTCAACATTCTTTCACTTTAATTTCTAATAAAGCAACCATCATCATTCAAGAATTTAAGTTGATAGTTTTCCTTCTTTTCCAAAAGAAACTGTTTTGTTTATTAGTGCTACTGATTCTGCTATTTGTTTTTTATTTGGATCAAATTAATTTGATTATGACCTTTTTGCTTAGGCACTCAAGAAGAAGCAGCCGAGGCCTATGATATTGCAGCTATAAAATTCAGAGGGACTAACGCAGTGACTAATTTTGACATAGTTAGATACGATGTAGACCGTATCATGGCGAGCAGCAACCTACTTGCTAGCGAGCTAGCTAGACGAACCAAGGAGCTACCACCATCAGCTGCAGCGAAGAATGATAATGAGGAGGAACGAGAAAAACCAGATTGGACAATTGTTCTCTGCCACTCGTCTCCGCAGCAACAGCAGCAAAACCAACAGCAACAGATTGATCAGACCTCACTGGGAATGGACTCTGTCCAAAACCACGATGCCATGTTGGACTCGGCTCATCAAGAGACTTGTGGTGGGGACCATTTCTCTAACACATCATCATTGGTTTCTTGCTTGAGCAGCTCGAGAGAGGACAGCCCTGAGAAGAACAACCACCACAACACTAACAGCAGCTTGCCTTTATCCTTCACAGTGCCACCTTCTGCAACCAAACTGTTTGCTAATCCTGCGGCAAGCATTGGCACATGGATTAACCATCCTGTTGAGATTAGGACCCCTTCTATGAAACTTCCTCAAATGCCAGTTTTTGCTGCTTGGGCTGATTTGCACTGAGACCCTATGTGCATAATTTGCTAAATTCTACGAAATATGATCCCAAACTTTAGAATTGGTACGTATTGCACTCCCGTACCCACTGTTTTGGGTGTGCAAGGCCAGTAGATTTGGGATAGTATTAGTAATCACGGAGTTGTTAATTGGGCTTAGGACGTGGGATAGTCATTTCAAGGTTCTTTTTCAGTGGATTATTGTGGATGTAAGCTTAAACTACTTATCTAGATCATATGATCAATACTGAAAGTAACAGTGAGGAAAGAAGAAAGCTTTTATTATTAGCCTTTACAGGTGATCATTGAATTAATTCCATGAAAATGATTTTTGACAATTGGACAAAATCATCATGACATAGCATAACATAGCTTTCAATTCACCCAAGTACATGACCAAATTATGCACATAAATTTGTTTTTTTGACTATGATCTTTTAACAGCAAATCTTATTCCTACCAGCAAAAAAATAGAAGGAATTTTAGCTTGTTCCTTTTAATCCACCCATCCATGAACATCATCATTTTTCTTTATCTTTTGACGGCTTTGCTTTCTTCAAAGCTAACAGACATGTCATTCCCTATAATTCAAAAATAAGATTCCCAGATGCCCAATTTCATGATAGGATGTTCTGGATCTGCTGGAGGCTGTCATTTTTTACTTTCAACCTTACTGATTTTGGGAACCAACGTTCATGCTACTCTGAGAAATTTCTCGTACAAAAACCCATCAAACTTGGTAAATGACAACTTTTTAAAACTTTGTATAAGCGTGACTTGATGTAGTATTGTACAGTATTCTATATACAAAAATAAAATTACTCCATTTATAATACTATAATAGTGAATAAGTGCAAAATTCTGAATGATAACAATTTCCACCTATAAGAAGGTGTTGGAGCATCAGGTATCTATTTTAAGGAACATTAATCAACATAACCTGAGAGTCACGTATGATATTGTAATCAATAAAATCATTTCTAAATATTATATCAAAGTAGCTTATAACAATATACAGATTTATTGACTATTGTTTTTTTTAATGTATGGGGTACTTTGCTGATAAAAAATGAGTTTTACTAATAAAAAATTATTTTTAATAGTAAAAATTAACTTTCATTAAATAAAATTCACTTTTAGTAATTAGTGATTTATTTAAGACGGGCGGAATGGGAGTCGTGCTTAGGCCTCTATTTATGAAGATCAACACAAAGTACTTAAGCACTCCATGATTCTAGATTAAGAAATTTCCCCAATTACTGCCATAGATTAAGAAAATTCCACAGATCCACAAGGCCCAACGCTGTTTTCTCATTAATCTTTTTAGTTTTCCCTAAGTATCCATGCGTCCAAAACCTTTTGAAATTGATTGGAAGCTGATTTGAACTCTTTTTTGAGTGGGATCAAAAGATAGGCATTGAGTAATTCATTTGCGAATATAGGGATATATTGATTATTGAGTTTGTATCGAGATTTAAGTATCAGATATATAATACATAATTTCATGTACTACTAATTGCTGAGTTATTAAATCTTCTTAGCTTATTACGGCTTTAAACAATGAAACTGATATTATATTTCAACAACCCAAGGCTCCAACTCACCTTTATCTTAGGTGCAGAACATATATTATAACTTAGCTTGGGAAGGGAGGTTCAAGGCATAGGGTGGCAGTCTCAGCTCTCAATGCAAAAGCTTGCATGTCTTGCAGATTAAACTGGGCAGCAGAGCTACAGCTCCAATACATTATGATGCTAATCAACTTTGCTAATCTTATTACTTCTTTAGAGGGGAAGACAAAAGAGTATGTTTCTCTAATCCGAACTTTGCCCAAAATAAGGCGTCGTCTCAACTACACATTTGTACCATCATCAAGTTGGAGAGCGCTCAAGCAAAATGTGCAGGACATAGGCACATAGCTGTACTGAGTTTGTTTCTTCACTTCCTGTAATTTTATATGAAGTATTAGAAAATAATTATAAAAAAAACCCTTGTTTTTGTAATTTATTTAGCAATATGGTACGAAGACATTTCTAATCAGTCACAAACTATGGAATAAGTAATTTTCGACCTTAATAGATAAATATTGAATGTGTAAATTTGTCAAATCATGATAACACAACAAAAAGTGATATTGGATCAACGTATTTTACACCAAACTAGTACTACACAACATAAGGTGTATTCTCTGTGTTGAAGCATCCTTTTCTTTAAAATGCATCAAGCACCTAAAAAAAGCTGAAGTTCTTGCAATGTCAGTGGAATGATTTCAGGTGGAAAACTTGGCAGCTTGGCTTGTATGACTGTTTGGCACTAGCCTGATCAAACTTCTTGGCAGCAGATTCATTTACCTCCAAGCCAATTTGAACGAAGAAACGCGCCCACCATGACTGACTGCGCATTTTAGCCTGTAGGAAAAATCATCAAGGAAAATAAGTGTCATCTCACTTAAGACTTCAGTGAGATTCAGAAACAAATAGACTACTGGAAACTGAAGCCTCCATAAGTTAAAATCAGCATAAGGCAAAATCATGATATCCAAGTCATGATAACCTAATCTCATACGGCAAAATCATCAATATCAGGAACTTTATTCCAAAATACTCTCCTTAGTCAGGTTCAAATTGCCCCAACGTATGTCAAGAATATCAGAACGACTAGATATTCATGGGATAGATTTGTCGTCCCTCCCAAATTACCCCTTCGTTTCAGGCCATGCTGGAATCATCCTCTTTCCCTTTGGAGCCCATGGCGAGAAATTAGCAAAATAGCCAAATCGATGGACAGAAATTAAAAAGAATCGGAGCTACAATTTTCACCCCATTTCCCAGGCCAAAGTAAACGTGCATAAAGAAGAGGGTAATTAGTGACATCATAAATTTGAAATAATTTCATAGGTAAACAGTTGATACTAGTTGGCTTCTGCCTTCTAGGTGACTACTTCTGAAATAAACCAAGACTAGACACGAGTCACTGAGCACCGAGCACTTACCGGTCGCCCAAATTTGGATAATTCTGTAACTCTGGCTCTCTGCTGACCAGGATAACCTACATATTGACATCCGATTAATCAGATAACTAAAAACACTAGGAGTGAGCACAGTGGCCCTTCATTGAACAGTATCAAGTTATCTACAAAAGTTCACTACAATTCACCACAAAGCCTGCCTGGCAGCATTATAGGACCACATAGATGAAACCATGAGATTATATAAACAAGATATAATCTTTCCAATGAATTGCTGCAATGTTTTCAGTAAAGAAATCGATTGAAGGACAAAAAAATATAAACATACCAGCAAATATCACAATGCTATCAGAAGAAACTCTTGCCAATTCTGGAAGAGTTTTGTTCAGATATTTTGGTGAGAGGTAATCCAATGCATCTGAGACAATAACCAATGAAAATGACTGTGATCTATACGGCAATGAGAATTTGATATCAGCAACACGCACAATGCCTTTCTGCACAAGACTTTTGCAGTTTGAATCTGCATCCTCCAGGTCATATGGTTCCACCCCCCATGCCTCAATATCCTCTTCTTTTAACAACTTAGAGACCACTGAACAGGTATCAGGGCCGACATGCAACACCTTGTGCATGCCATCACCATAGGCTTTCTTCAAAAGAGGTATTGCCATCTGAAGTTCTAGTGTTCCAGAAAACTCACCTGCATAAGAAGTAAACATTAAAATTTCATCTCAGAAACGAATTACTTCTTTCAGAACAAAGGGGGAAATTGGAAAGTATGACTACTTGCCAGAGGTAGATAAAATATACAAAAACAGACATAAATTAATGTCTAGTCCTAGCTTGTTACTAGGTGCCGCGATGCAGACTAATTGTTGCCAATCCAAGATTTACAAGCAAAACCTCTAGAAATGGCCATTGCAACCATTAACTAGAAGCTTTCCCCGTATAATGTAGCTATCTCCTGGCCTAGGTCTTGGAAACTCTGCATGAAATATATCAAATACCCTTCTCAGGGACCAGGCTTATCTTAATCAAGCCCATTACACTAATCCAGCCAATAATATTTATATTAATGCTTCACCCCTGGTCAGTTTAGAAAGTAAGTTATGTCACTACAGTAGTGCTAGAAATAATAAGAAAAAAATAATTCATTTGAATTTATGGAACCCCTTCATCTAGAAAGGACATATCTGACAAGCCTTTAAAAGAGGACCTTGGACTGACCCCCAGGGAGGATATCCTTTAGCCTCTGCTGTAAGGACATCAAGCTAAGATCATCCCCAAAATACACCTCATAAAGCTTTAAGATTTCCGTTCTAGACACAAGTCGTATAGTTGCTTTTGTCTGAATACAATAGCTAGGAAGTCAAACTAGATTACATAAACTATTGTCTAAGGAACTGAAACAATTTGTTTTGACTTAAAGCTTCCAATCTAGAATGTTTTCTTGCAGTCTTTCTAGAATACCTCTAATTGTCCGAGGCAAAGCTGCTGATACAACTTCCCTATGCTCCATCATAGCTAAATCAACAATGGATTATTGTCATTGGCATGTTGTAAACTTAAAGACATGTACATAAGAGAAGCAAACGAATCATGCAAATTGCAAAATATCTAACTGAACAACATATAAATCAAAGCAACCACAATAAGGTAAAAGCTAGTCATGGATTTGAAACCAGCTAGTGTATGTGTATCTACCTTCCATCCTGCTAACAATGTCTCTTTTACCTGCAAGATACAAACAACCAAATCAATACATGGTCGTACAATGTCCCTTGAGGGAAAGGGGAACCAGGGGAGGTTGGAGACTGACTTTAACTCATTAAAAGAATTAGGAACTATTGAATAGGCAAGAAGAAACAGGACAGAAGAAAGAAGACATGACGGTTGTTTTAAAAACACAAAGTAAAGATTTTATTTGTTTAAGATATAAACTAGGAGATCATATTTGCAAAGAAGTGGAGATCATTAGAATATGCTTGAAATATAACCCTTAGACGTCCTTGTTCAATGCAAGCTAAGGGAGTTTCACTTTTGAACTATAGATCAAGGAGAAGTAAACAAGATAAATCGTATTCTAACACGTTTTAGACACATATTTGAATGCATTTTAGTATAAATTTAGAGGATTTAGAACTAATATTGCATGATTTCAACTTATTTTAGTTTCAAAATTATTCTTACGGGATTTTTTTTTTGTTTTATATGATTAACATATGTTTTACGCACCTATGAAAAGACATGAGGATTGTGGTGGCTCAAGGATGAGGTTTCAAAAAATGTATCATTATAGCAAAGCACATTGGAGACAAGGAAGTTGCATAAAGATTTCAAATGAGGATATAACATTCTTCATGGGAGTAGATAGAATGAAATATTTGGAAATTATTGTACTTTGCTTAATGTTTATAGATTACATAAATCCATGAGAATAAATATGAATTTATGATAGGGAAGTCGTACGTACTCAGGAGAGATATATGATACTTTCAAGTGCAATTTTTTTTATGGAGTGTTTATTTAATTGAATTGGGGTAGATTTTTACATTTAATCATATTAGTGGAGATATTCTACTCTAGTTATGTTTTGGTAGTTATTTATAGTTTGTGACTTACTTTCTATATGGATACACCAACCTATCGTTTAATTCATAGAGATTTAATACATTGCCCTACTTTCTCCATAAGATCAACTATGACTTACCCTATTATATAACTAGGAGATTTTACTTTTGATAAGTTAGTGATGACCTCATCACATGTTATGGAACATACAAACTCCACCAAGAAACCAAACGATAACATGAAGGATTGTAGCTTTTCTATATAGATACATGGAACCTAAAATGAATTGATGACAGCTAGTTCAATATGATGATTATGATCACATCAAAGCCATAAAAGGAAATAGTCAAAAAACAAAGAAGCGGAACGTAAGACGCACCTGAGCCACTGTATAGATACCCAACCATAAGAATAACACCCTGCAAGCATATAAAACACACACCAATAAGTGAAAAAATCAAGTAATAAGCCAAATTTATACTTGCATTATCCTATTTTGACAAATGGACAGATGCATATATGGGATCCAGATGTTTAAAGCAAGGCAATAACGGCAACAATAATATAGAGATGCACTCTTGTAGTGAAGCAACTGCTAAAAAAGGCCAGGGAATCACCAGGGCAACAAGGGTGACAGAAACCAAGGGAGACGAGCGTGTCTTTGAAGGGAACGCTCCGACAAGCGGAAACCCTGCATTGCCCACCAAACGACGAGTAGGATTTACAGGTCTCCTTGACATGACTTCTTTCTGTTCACAGTAAAAGTACACTTCGTATGTATGTAGATAATACAAGTCTGCCCCGGCTCTGAATACGGACGAAAAACACAACATGAACTTAGCTGCACATCTAGGAATAAACCATCTCTAAGAGCACAACACAAGCATAACAAAGACGAAATCTTTGATTGAAATGTTGGAAAAAAAAAAGATTACGCAAACTACTACATTTTATGACATGAATTGCATTGCATTAACGAATCAATAACTGTATAAATCAAGATTAAGACTAATCAAGCATAGCATCACAGATCTTATACCATTATTGAATCAAAATAGAAGTGAAATAGATTCACTTCACCCAGCTTAATCATATAATAATGTAACAGAAAAATCTATAAAAATATATCAGAGTCAGAGCATATACAGATCCAAAAAAGTAATGACAATTGGAGTATCAATTCCGAAAAATATGGAGTCCCCAGATTCCCAAATCGCAAATCAGAAACCAAAAAGAAATAGAAAATGCAAGAAATGGCGATTGAGATTACCTAAAGATGAATGATTTGACACCAAAATAAGCAAATGAGCGATTAAAAAACTAATCCAGATATTATAAAATCTTCCCTTAAGTGGGTGTTTGATTTGCTACAGATTTTCAGCTGGGTGTTGTTGGATTTGTGGAAAAAGGAAGAGAGAGTGTTTGAGAGTGTTATTTGAGGAGGAAATGAAAAAGAGCACTACAGCGCGTTTATAAGAAATGAAAGGATCAAGGATCTTATTGCGCTGCGTGACGAGCAGTATGAGCAACTGCTGTGGTGTGCACTTCACAGTTCCCACAACTCACTACTCCGCTTGCTCGTGTGTATTTTTATAAGCAAGTTCGGTGTCGGCGTCCCGGCGTTGGTATTTGTGCTGCTTTTTTCTTACTTTTGTCCTTGGACTAATTATTGATATTAGTCAAATCCATGTTACATGTAGACGTTACAGAGCTCGATAGAGATTTCCTAGGAATTTTTTTATCAATTATTAGATCTTGAAGAGAAGATAAATATGAGCCACCCATGACCACAAGTCCACATGCCTATCATGAAATCTTGGCGGTGGGAGTTCATAGGGAGCTCTTGGAGAGATCCGCGGCTACGGAGCTCCACTCTGAATCTAAAATTTGATTCAGGGGGTTGTTAATTCGAGTGGTGAAATGTGTGAAAATCGAAAAGAAAACCAATGATGTGAACACTTGTTAGGCCGGCACAATTAGGACAAGACATATGATCAATATTGAAATATCCTCACCATAGATCATATTGATCAGTTAAAACCTGACAAATTTTAGGTGTGTTTATTTTTTCGTTCAAAGTATTTTACAAGAGTGAACTAAAGAATTGTTAAACATCCACAATAGCAATAAAGCATGTGGTTTAATTTGACCAGTATGATTATATGTCTGTCACACTTTTTCTACATTTTAACTTTTTCTACAACAACGCTAATTTAAGTTGCCACCTCCCTAAACTTCCACGCCCTAACTCTACAAAAGTGCTCAAACACCTAATTAATTTAAGTGGCTGTAGGAAGATCGGATCATCCTCGATCTTGTGGGAGTGGTGCAGCCTATAGCAATATAACATATAAAATTGAGCTTATCTAATCATGAATTCCCAACAGACCTAACATAGGTAACTCTCTCAAGAAAACAAGACTGGTGACATTTTTTTCATAGTCAGTTTCAAAACCTATGCAGGGAATTTGCACAGGCAAAACTAACGTGCACACTACTTTGAACCAAATTCAGAGTCAGTGTCTGTATCTCTTTTCAAGATCAATCTTGGTATAAAACCAAATTCAGAAATTAGTTCATCGTGATAATCCAATGGTTGGTTCAAAATGACGTACACCAAGGTAGGTAAGATATCTACCATGTGACCTCAACTACACCAAGCTACCTTGTTGGCTCTCAATTCTCAAATCTAACAAAATATGTAAAAGAGAATTTTTTCAGAGCGTTTCATAGGAAGAAGATATAATTATAATTTTTATTTATTACAATTATTAAAAAGGAAACTTAACTAGCTATCATATTCATATATCAAGAAAATACGAATTATATATATTATTGTAACTTTTACAGCAAATATTACAACTTTACATTTTTATATCATTATATTCATGTTGAAAAGTATGTTTCAATAAGCTTTGAAAACATTCTACCTCTATTGCAAAATATTGTGTATATAGTTTGATTAAAACCAAATGCCTAAAAATTATTTGTACTGTGAATTTTGGATAAAAGTCAACGTACATTATTCTGATCACTCCTAAAACCGAATATAATCCTATTAGGCTCATGATAAATATATATTAAACATTTCATCATTAGATTGATGCAAAATTGTCCAAAATACTCGAATTTTAGAAGTCATACAAAAAAGAGGAGATCACTAGAATATGAGTGAAACACTTACCCTTAGACTGTTTGTTCAACACAAGCTAGGGAAGTTTTAATTTTGATTTATAGATTAGGGAGAAGTAAACATAATAAAATCGAATTCTAACATGTTTTACACTCATACTACAATATATTTTAGTATAAACTTAGAGTATTTAGAAAAATAAACACCCTAATGAAGCTAATATCCAATACACTCATATGATTTTAGGATTGGTTGGGAATTGGATAAGATCATACAAATATTGCAATTTTAATTACATATATTATAGTTAAAAAAAGTATCCTTGATGTTGCAATATAATAGAAATTTGGCATGTCATCGTAAATTAAAAAATATTTTAATTATAGAAAAATATATAATTCATAATTCGCTATTACTATTATACACGTGTAACAACTTTTAAATTACAATAACCATTGTCTTAAACATTAAACATTAGGTAGAGTCAACAGAGCCAAATGATAAATTTCTTAACTATATGATCTAAAAATGACGTGATGATATATACCTAATAAATGTTATTAACTTAAACATATACTGAAGATTTTTTCACCATCTTAATTTGAAAGTTTATTTAAGGTCATACAGTGATGTCCATGCAACAGTTTAGAACACCATATGTAAAATATACTAATTTTTAAATTTCAAATAATTGACACGCTAAAATACAGTTCTATGTAACACTACAAGGTAAATGACTTTTGATCATATTAGGAGCTTAAAGACTATCCCCGAATAATGAGAAAAAAATAAATAAATCAAACAACACGTCCAAGTATCCAACACACGGGTTTTAAAACTAGTCGTTTTCTAAAACAGCATTGATAATGGAGAATATTAAGATGAGCAAAAAAGTGCACGAATAGATCTTCAACAACTTCTTCCAAGGTAGCACGAAATGCTTTAATTAGCTGCAAACTAACGCATATTAGAATTTTAAAGACAAAGTAGTATTGTCACATCCTTTATAAAATATAGCGATCCTTTAACATAACATATTATAGTAACCAAGTTAATTTTTTCACTCATATATTAAATCTTATCATTTAAAGTGCTATAATTTCTTCTTATTCTTCTCACATTAAACACTCTTTTTGTTAAATTCTTCCTACATGGCTACATATATATAACCTATTTAATTAAACCAATCAAGTTCATATAGATGTAAAAATTATTTTAGACATGCTTAATATCTAGAATCAACAGGTGACAACATCCAAAACCCAAGTGCTGAGTTGTGGATATTGCTCGTGGACAACGCAGCAGGGTATCAGGGATAACACCAACTTTGCTCACATTCCAAACAATCTGTAAAATTTCTGAATTTTCTATACAATCAACATGCAGTGCTTAAATTTGATTCCCGTTTAACTTTTGCTTTACTCTATCCGTCTTCCGGTGGGCCTTAACAATGACCTTTCACATTAAGCAACAAAGAAAATATGGAAAATGGTTCCAGACGTTTCTGTGACAAAATCTTGAAAATAGTCCCATCTTAATCAGACTGTTAAATTGTTACCCTCTCTTTCATTCACTATCATTTGATTATCCGAGAAATTTTTTAACTTTAGACCCTCATAATCATCAGGAGAATAAGAAAGGCGGAAGAAGTAGAATGGCTGTGGAGTATTCATGCTGTGGGTCACAGTTCTTCCTCCGAATCGTGATATGCGTCGTATTGGTGTTGTTTGCTGGGTTGATGTCAGGACTTACCTTGGGACTCATGTCCCTCAGTGTGGTAGAGCTTGAAGTACTTGCTAAATCCGGAACTCCCAATGACCGTAAACATGCTGGTATGTTTCGCGCTTCTTTGCCTGATCTTTAAACGTTGTCAATCAGGACTGCTACAACTCTCTTCTCTTCCACCAACTATATACTGAGAATTTAGCAGTTGAAAGATGCAGTTGGATTCATTCTTTTACTGAGATTTTTAACAGTGTAATTTCTGCATGCAGCAAAGATATTACCTGTTGTGCAGAAACAGCATTTGTTGCTCTGTACCCTTTTGATATGCAATGCAGCAGCTATGGAGGTAAGTTCTCCGGAAAGAGTGAGCTGTATTGGTATCTTTGCAAAGCCAAAAACTAATGAAAAACTGGCATTACCGCAGGCCCTTCCAATATTTCTCGACAGTTTGGTCACAGCTTGGGGTGCCATTCTGCTTTCTGTGACACTAATACTCTTGTTTGGTGAGGTAGGATCCCAGAGCTTAGAGCTTGCTCAACCAATATCATAAACTAGAGCTGGATCTAATCAATATGATGTTGCAATACAGATTATCCCGCAGTCTGTTTGCTCACGGTATGGATTGGCAATCGGCGCTGCTGTAGCTCCTCTTGTACGAGTTCTTGTCTGGATTTGTTTCCCGGTTGCATATCCAATAAGCAAGGTGACACAGCTTAGCCAACACATTGTCCTCATTTCCCCCTTTTATTAGCCAATTATATTTCAGAACTTCATAATCCTTTTCTTTGTTTTCTTTCCTCCACCAGCTATTAGACCTGTTGCTGGGGAAAGTACACAAAGCTCTGTTTCGGCGAGCTGAACTGAAAACTCTAGTTGACTTGCATGGAAATGAGGTTCGCAGGGTCTTCCTCTTTCTTCAATGAACTGAAACCTATTTTTCAAGTTAATGTAAGTACCAAAAAATAGTTAGCTGATCATAAGAGTCTGAATGTGGAAACAGGCAGGAAAGGGAGGAGAACTTACCCATGACGAGACTACTATCATAGCAGGGGCACTTGAACTCACAGAAAAAACAGCAAGGGATGCCATGACTCCTATAGCCCAAACTTTTGCCATTGACATCGATTCTAAACTTGACAGGTGATGCATGTAATATCCCTTGATGTCATTGAATCAGGTAGAAATCAATGTCAGGTCTAAAATAATAACTTGCAGATTTTCTGTTGTAATATAACAGGAACTTGATGATAATAATATTGGATAAAGGACATAGCAGAATCCCAGTTTACTATGAGAATCCTACAAACATTGTAGGACTTGTTCTGGTATTTCCCTTATGTCTCTAAAGTGATTGATTATCAAGAAACTAGTTTTGACTTCACAATAAAAAAGAATATGAAGGCTTCTATTTTAGGCCCTGTGCATTTCAGATTAAAAAAGTAACATTATCTAGGAACAATCCAATTTTAGTAAGATACAGAATCGGCAAATTAGGAGTTAACCAGAAACACTAAGTATCAAAAACAATTTCAATTCAGTAAAAATTAAATGACAAGAACAAGACTATATATATGCCAAGATAAAGTCGGACAATGCTGCATTAGCAAATTTGTCTCTGACATCTTATAATCAAGGTATTTCGCTCTTATGATTTACCCAAAAATAAACTACAACCTGGCAGGCAGATGCAATTCATCTCTTATCCTCTGACTTTCATGTGTACTTTGCTGATGCAGGTAAAGAATTTGCTGACAATTAACCCAGAAGACGAGGTGCCAATAAAGAATGTCACTATTCGCAAAATCCCAAGGTACTTTAGCTCTGACTCGGAATTAATAAAAGGCTAGATTCATTAGAATGTGACATGCCATAGTAGTAATGTCTATGCCTTGTGTTCCTGATGGGCTGCTAACTGGCTAAACCTGCGTGTCATGAGCTTGTCATAAGGTCCACAATACTTATGGCCCATGGTAAAGGGATTGACCCATACAGCAGGCATCTTAGGAAGTCCAGACATAATTCATCAAGGATATGTTGCATCTTTTTAATGAATAATCCAAAATTATATATCAAAGATCAAAGTATAATTTCTGAACAATGGGAGTACATAATAGTATCACAAGAAAGAGAAAACAAAGAGGTTCCAAGATTTTATCTCCTAATCTAGCTATCTATCCCAGGGTTTCAGAGAAAATGCCTTTGTATGACATACTCAATGAATTCCAGAAAGGCCATAGTCATATGGCAGTCGTTGTAAGGGAAAGAGAATCAGAGTCAGCCAGGAACCATCCACATGACGGTATGCAATAACAATTTAGTTAAAAAAGTAAAGATATTGACTTCTATTTAATTTATTTTTATTTTCTTTCTTAACTATGGAGTATATCACAAACTACAGAACCTTTGAGAGAGGTGAGAATTGAGATGGATGGCGAACTAAAGCCTCAAGAAAAGCAATTGAGAAGAAAAAGATCACTGAAGAAATTGAAGAGCTTGCCTAAAAATAGCCATGAGCTTCATAGGGAAACTTCAAAAGGCAAAAAGTGGTCAAAAAATGTGGAATCAGAAATTTTGAACATCAAAGATAAACAACTTTCTGAAATCTCTGAAGATGGAGAGGCTATCGGCATAATCACAATGGAAGATGTCATTGAAGAACTGTTACAGGTGAATGGCAGAAAAATGCACCCGTCTTTTTAATGTATACCAGTATCTAAACCATCTATTGGTTCTGTTGTACGTGCAGGAGGAAATATATGATGAGACTGACTACAGACATGAGAATTTATAACACGAGTTCAGATGGTAACATAACGGCATAGCCTCATTAGTAGCTGAGATGTATTCTTTAGCCAGACAATTTTTTGTACAAGGGAAATAAATCATACTCCAATGCAATATTCTAAAGAACAACACTGGTATTCAAACTAGTAATGGTTTTGTATTTCATTTACAACCACTGTAATTTTCCCTTGCAAACAATATCTTCTCACCACTCATTCTGCAATTGTTAAGTTCAATAGGAATGACCCATAACAAATTACCTCAATAGGCAACAGTATTGAATTAAACTTGACACAAACATCATCATTGTATGACTTATAAGTAGGTCCAAGATGCCTTTTGAAGGATTAGCACAAAATAACATTGAAAAATTACCAAAGCACCGAAATGGGGATAAGTGACAGAGCAAAGATCACATTTGACATGAGATCTTCATAAAAATAGGCTGAGCTACTGAGAACACGGCAGAAACTAAGACATGGTTCAACTTTAAGTACTATGCTTACCTATGGTATCTAGATCAGCAACCTTCAAATACAGCTCCTGATGTGAGTAAGGTAATCATAGCAATTAACAAGTAGTGATGCTAGTTGCCTCAGCAGAAACGTAGAACATTTCAGAACTCCAAAGACCAATCATGCAAATATGTCCGCAATAAAAAGTATCTCCAATACAGACAAATCACCCTTGAGAAGTTCCTCCCATTGCTCGAGCCAAGCTGTGTCAAATATTCAACATTGCACAACAAATAATACCTAGCCAATAAAAAATTAATTCAATTAGAATAAATAGCGTGTACATGCAAATTAATTTTATTCAGAGACGAGAATTCCTTATGCCCATCCTCCCTCTCCTAGTCTCCTTATTCATGTTACTTTATTTGATAGTTCATACTAGCCCCATCCCATTCCCTCACAAGATATTTGCTCTAGTACATCATTTCCCCTGAGTTTTAAAATGCTGCAATGGGCTCACAACCCCTCCTCATTTTATTCAAGTTGAAAATTCCTTAATGCCCATCCTTCCTCTCTCCTTACCAATACAGTTAAGATGCTGCATTGGGCTCACACTCCTTTCTCCTTATTTCTCAAAAGATTATAAGCATCAGCCATCTTCCAAGCCATTGCACACCCATAAGCAGATAATTGTAGACTACTATATCTGGTTCAAATTCTGCCTCCCTCATTTGGATCAAAACATCCTTTGCTTCCAACAGCTTCCCTTCCCTTCACCATCCATACAGCAAGGACGTAAAATGCTTGAGGCCCGGCGTATTCCTCATTCTCATATCCTCAAACAGGGAAGCTGCCTCATTAACACAACAAAGACGTCCAGGGTAATCATTATGCGGACTCTCTCGCCTCATTTCCTCAATTATCGCCCAAACAGCTCCAAATTTCCTCATTTTCACTAAAGTTCTAACCATCGCCTTATACACATCATAACTATGCTTGTAGCCGGGCTGCTTCAACGACATGAAAAACTGATAAGCTAAATTCCCGGCATCCCCACAACGATTCTATACACGCTCTACCAGATTATTGTAAAGCAAGCTCCAATTTTGGAATTCTAGAATGAAATTTTTTAAAATTCGATATATTTTCTCAACATCAGCCCCATATTTACCAACTATATGATCATGGGTAATACTATTATTCGGGTAACTATCCAAATGATCCAATCGAAACCAACTTCTCTGCTTGACAATATCAAAGTTGAATTGGGTTGTGGGATTCTGATGAACTGGGGATTCATCAGGAGGGGCAGCTTTATTCGAGAAATTGGCAACGACTGACAACCCAGAATAGGATTGTGAGGATATTACCGAAGAAGGGTGGCAATTGTTGCAGATATACAATGATCTTAAACAAAATCTACGTATTTTTGTTGTCTACTGGTTTAGCAAATGACGGATATTGTTGAAATATTCAATAAAAGTTCTAAAAAAGTTTGGTTTGAAAAAAGAGTGGTAGTATTCATGGAGTAGAGATGATGTTATTAATGTATAAAAGATAACATCTTTACCTGTTCAGTTAAGAAGTTGTGGCTTCAGCAGTGCTATAACCATAGGTGGGGGTAGTTCTGATGAACTCTGCGTTTCTCATATGTCCTCGGTCCCTGGAGTTGATTAAGGTTCCGAGAATTTAGCTTAACTTTCAGTTATGCAACATGAAACCGCAGAGTGCGGAGGGTGTGAGGTGGAACACTTGAAGTCTTGAGCAGCATTGCAGAACGCGGAAGTGCATTGATGAAAGTTGTTTTCTTCGCTTTATCAATAGTCCAATTCATTTGCAGCGTTTAAAGTAGAACCTATTTTTGCTATAAAAAAATTATAGAAAGGGAATAAACGTTTGACTTGATCAGTAAAATTTAAATAAATATTTCAAAAGTTAATGAAGCACTGGAAATCAAAAACTCTAAAAAAAGCAATAGAATAATGAATCAATTATACAATTTGCCAATCCTTTTCATTTATGAAAAAAATGGACATTTTACTATGCCGTTGGAAGGAAATTAAAGACTAGAGACTAAAGAGTTACAACAATTTAATCTCGGTAAAAAAAAACTAAAAAATTAACATATTGGAAGACTAAAATGAGGAGTATACTTATCGGCTGAATCTGAATAGAAAAAAGAGCTTACCTTACACGGTTACACCCGGCCAGAAGTCATATCAAGTTCTATTTATTTGCTTGATAAAACATATTTTCGGCACAAGCCCAACACCAACTTGGCAACTTATGATCAGTGGCATGGCACTTCATGAATTTCAATAATAAAATAGTACAATTCACTATAACTGTACGGAGTATAAGTAGAAGAAGCGAAAACATGCCGTCAAAGAAGACAAAGACAAACCTTAAATACTCAACATCAGACTAAAGGCGCCATCAAACTGCAAAACCGACATCATCCCAACAAGTAACAAGTAATTTCAATCCTCTCACCCATTAATATTACTGACAAATTTCAATGCATACTTACTCCGCTTTCCATTATTTTGTCTCTTATTTTGCTAAAATTCATTTTTGAAGTGATTGCTGCTTCGTGGGCGACCGTCTTTCCCGTCTTCTCCACTCCTAACTCCTTCAATAGGTGAATTCATTATTTATTTATCCCACTTTTTTTTGGAATTTCGTCGTTTCAGTTTTATTGTAGGGAGATTGATTTTTCACAAATCAAAAACCATAGTTGCTGTAAAACCCAAGATTTTGTTTTTGTAAACTAAGACCAAACTCAGATGAATTCATGTCTCTATGTTGTGGTTTTGCTAGAAAACTCTAACTTTAAGAATAATTATGTGTTTCTGGTTAGGATTGTGGAGCAGGGAAGTCGAATCAGAATTACAGTCCTGTAGAATCTTGCCTGAGAAGTTGTGGTTTAAGGTGTGCTGTTTTCTTCCTCTTTCCCCGCCCAAATATAGAATACTATTAAGGTGCCTGTATCTAATTAATTTAATGATATCTGATGTGGACTGTTGCAGAATCATTTTGCTGTTGGGACCAACGAAGTTACGCGGCTGCTTGAACGTATGGCTCCGTCTTGTGATGATGCCTTAGCTACTGCCCGAGAAAAAGGATCCTTTCGCTCTGTTACTAATGAGGGCCGGGGCTGTCCTCTGGGCTCTTCTTTCACCAAACTTCAGGTTTGGCTTTTCTTGTTGTGTATCATTATGTTGTTTGTGCCTCCAGAATTATGTTTGCAGTTTGTGCATGTGTTTTTGCGGCTGTTGCTCTTAAGTATATTGCTTGCCCCAAATAGCTCTTTCTCTAGATGGACGATTATGGGAGTTATTTGTGGCAACTTCCCAAGCTTTGTATTTCAAAATCTGGTTGCAGTTTTGGTATTAGTAATGCACTCCCTTTTAAGAGATTTTGTGATCACTCTTTGTAGGTTTGAAGGGTAATGAGCAAAAATTTTTAGACATGACATTAAACATGGTTATTCCTCACAAAGTTTTTATTATGTGGATGATCTTGCATCATATCTGCATGGAAATGAGGTTTCTTTGCTTAAGGTTTGTGTTTCCATGTCTAAGATTTCAGGCAGGACAGTTTGGACAAGAACAAGAAGCATCAATATAGTTTCCAAAGCTAAGGTCGTAGAGGTGGTTATTAGATGCAGCATCTAGAAATTCATGTTAGGAGGCCAAGTAGCATTCAAAACCTGGGAACTTTATGCTTATTTGAAAAAGTTAAACCCTTTCATCTTCCTGATTTAAGATATATTTTCATGCTTTAATCATGATTGCCTCATCGTCGATCTAATAACTCCTTTAATATAAATTAATCGAGAGGTTTAGGCAATCACGTGTAAATTCTTGGCTGGAGTACCTGAGAACCTTTGGGAAATGATTGAGGGCTGGCTTTTGTGTGGATATTGAGAATATAGTTTGGGAAGTAAACAAAAAAAAAAAACTCCATTTAAGAATACTAAGTCATATCATAAGGTTGATCCTCAGTGATGTTAAAATGTGACAGGTAATGAAAGCTGTAAACAAAATGCTCTCACGCATTCACACTATACATATCTTTCGTAAGGATAACATCTTAAGGTGCCTATATATGCCAAGTTTAGGGTAAATATATTTTTTCACGTGTTGATTAATGTATAATAAAGAGTATATATACACCAAGAGTCTCATGGGCTTAGGAAATTATTGATACAAATATGCATAATATTAACCTAACCCTAACAATATAATTCTAGCCGTATTACCCCTCTCAAGTTGGAGCATGAAGGTTATGAACACCCAACTGGCGAAGTAAGTACAAGAACTGACACTTGTCCAATGCCTTAGTAAAAATGTCAACTAACTGTTCATCAGTGGAAACATGACTAGTGACAATGGTACCGTGCTGAATAATACCACAGACATAATGACAGTCAACCTCAATATACTTTGTCCGCTCGTGGAACACGGGATTTTAAGCTATGTGATGAGCCGATTGACTGTCACAAAATAAATGAATGGATTGAGTATGAGCCACTCTCAAACTAATTAAAAGTGATTTTAGCCACTTCAACTCTATAGTAACAGCAGCCATAGATCTGTACTTAGCTTCAGCTGATGAGCGAGACACAATATGTTGCTTCTTAGTAGTGCACGACACATGAGAACCACCAAGGAAGACGAGCCAACCTGTAAGAGAACGATGAGTCAAGGGGTAGTCATGTACCATGTAGGAGACCATTGGCTTTAATACATACATCCACATCCAACCAACCAAAATGTATCATGAGCTCAATCTGCAGCTTCCACAGCATAAGGGGTATTTTTGAGCGGGGCTACAGGTGATCTTCAGACCTTTTTTCAAGGATTGGACCCCTGCTGCTGCACAAGATAAGCATGCTTTATGTTATTTCTAGTCTTTTACATGTGCTCAGGTAAATGAAACCATGTGTTTGTAAATTTGATACTAGATCAGTAGGGCATTAGGGCATTTCAATTCGATGTATGAATTGGTCCCTTTTAATTCCTTCTCCGCAAAGTTTTTCGGGACCAAAAACAAAAAATAGTAGTGGAACCCCCTAATTTTTGGAATAACAAGTTCAATAGGTACATTTGGTTACTCATATCTCCTTATGAAGATATACATCACTGGAAGTGGAAAACTTATTCATCTGAGGCCTTGGTTCAATAGGAGCTCTATTTTCCCTGAAGTTTAGAGGAACTTATTGTTAATATGAAGCACAAACAAAACAATTTTGTACTCTTGGTGGTATGGTAGATGGGTGTGATCGTATTTCTATTTGTAGTGCTATCATATTTTAAAGTTCATACTATCATCTCTCCTCTTAACTTTATTTTATGAAACTCAACGGATAGGTCTTTCTGATGGACTTGTCCAACCTTGATCCTCCTATTAGAAGTAAACTTACTGGCCTTGCAGATGTATTTAGAAAATCCCTCAAATAATAAGGCTGATTTGTCCAACCTTGATCTTCTTGTCAGATATAAGCTGACTGATTCTGCAGATTTAGAAATTGTTCGACAAATAATCAAGAAGACTTGAATTGCCTAACTTTGATCTTCCTATTAGAAATAAGCTAACTGATTTTGCAGATTTAGAAATTGCTAGACAAATAATTAGGAAGGCTAGGATGGCCCATTCTTGATCTTCTCTTCAAAAACAAACCGATTGATTTTGCAGATTTAGAAATTGATCAACAAAAAATCAGTAAAACTTGAATTGCCCAACTTGAGTTTTGTTTCTACCTACTAGAAGAAGTTCAGTATTATCATCAGAAAGATTATTTACTACACTTGATGACATGAGAGTACTAAAAATATCCGGCCCCCGTATGATACGTGCCTGGGTATATATTGTGGCTCTTCCTTCACAGATGGTGCACCGTTTTGGAAACTGTCTAATGTATGGATGATGTAGTAATTTGCAAGTAATTTGTTATTTGATATAAAACTATCGTTCTGCAAGTATTGGTGTCAATTAGGTTTTTACTCTCGTAAAACTCAAGCACCTTTCTCATTGAATCTCATATATATATATATATATATATATATATATATATATATATATATAAAAGAAGGATGAAAATGGATCTTAACCCTTTAAGTGGTAAGATACAACGCATTAGATTTCACGTAAAAAAAATCAATCACTATAATGATATGATGAAAATAATCACTATAACGATGAATATGGTCACTATAAGTGAAAAAAAATATTTTAGTCACTATAAGTTAAAAAAAGGTCACTATATATACGTAAAATATCATGCGTTGGATCTATAAGATGAAGGGTCAAGGTTTTGGCAGAAACTCAAAGCGGTAATATACGCATGCTTCAAATATTACATACCAATATATTTTGCGTAGTAGTAGGTGTAGAACATTTTAGTTTGCAATTTTGCATGCCTCATTAAGCTAGGTAAATTTCTAAACATGTCCATTAATTTCTATATATCTCTCGAATCCTATGTGGTATATGGTTGTATTTTTTATTTTTAATTCTTATGTTAAAAAATAACTAGTAGTTATTAGAATAATTATTAGTATATAATTAATAATAATTAGAATAATAATAAGTATTTGAGTTCAAAATATTAGTATTTTGTAATTAGTAATTATTATTGGTTATCATGTTTAATTATTATTATTATACATATTTAGGAATTATTAATTATTATTGATACGTGTAACATATTTAATTATGATTATTATACATATTTTTTTAGAAATTTCCCTTACAAAATTTCTTTTTTTTTACAAAATTCAATTTTTTTACAAAATTCAAAAATAAATAATTAGTATAAGTAAATAACTAATATTTATTTAAAAAATAAAAATAATTATTTCATGTTAATATATGAAATATTAATTAGTAAGTATGAACAAGTTTACTTAATTAGTATGATTTAGTTATTTTTTAAATTAGTATGGGATATTAGTTAATAGGTAAAATTAGAATAGTTTCACAATTTTTCTTCTAGAGGCATTTTTTTTTGGCAAAATTAGTAGGCGAAATCTCGTATGTATATTTGTTGTGTCGTAGTTTGAAAATAAAATTCACATCGTTTGGAGCCCCATAGCTAAAATTACGTCCCTCTAAATTCGTTTAGTAGATCTCCTAATTAGCAAATCAATGAATTAGTGTCTTTACGAGTGCGTACTTGAGCCTAAAATAAGGGGTTTAAAAAAAGCGTCAATTGAACTCCTGGGTTAGGAGTTATGTCCTTTCAAGAGTGAAAGAAAGTGAAAGTGAGTAAAAATAAGATAACTAAAAGTTGTATGAAATAAAAATAAATTTGGTAAAATATGTAAAATAAGGGTAATATGTAGAGATAAACGAGTGATGTTTACCGAGGCTTCCGGCCCCCATCCGCATAGTAACCCAAGTTATAATCTCTCAATTTTAAAATTGTAGGTGGTATTATTGGACATTTTATAGCGAATCTGACCATATATTTTATCACTACTTGTTGCCTTGTTGGTAATACTTAATTGATATAGTGAAGAAACATATGAAAATTTTAAGTTATACTCCATATAGATATATTAGTAATTTTACTATCAGTTGCTAATAAATAATAGGTTTATTGGCTTTTAATCTCAAATACGTGGTACCAAATTTTAATAATAGACTAAATTACAAATTCACTATATTTTGGAGTGACATAAAAACTAAATTTTAAAACTTACATCATGTCCAAAAATTATAATTGACAATTAGATTTGTTCAAATAGGAGCCCATCAAGGGTTTTTGAACGACCCGCTTATAAAAGGATTCAATTAATTATGGGTTTGATTAGATCGATTTTTTAAAGGGTCATGTTTTGTTGAGTATTTAAAGTATTAATTCGCATCAATAGTTTTTAAGGCTTTTAAATACTCATGTAATGAATGCGCCCTACTTGCTTGTCAATAGTTCGCTGCCAAAGATTGCAGATGGTACAGACAGAGCGCCTTTCATAGATAGACTTAGACTTTTTTGAACCTATTTGATCCGTTTTGCATACTAGCCCGATCCAGTATATAGGGTTTGTTACCCAACCGACTACTGATAATGAAACATCTTGGAATGTGATCTTGAAAAAGCGAGAAGTGATGCTATCAATAATTCTTTGCGAAATATGTATCTTCAGTAAGCAAGTAAAGTGTCAAACTTATTGCTTAAAGAGTGAAAGAGTCGGCTCATTATGTTCCCGAAAATAATAAATAAAAAGAAAAGAAAGACTCAGCTGAAAGGACTGTTATTAAATGCCCGAGAAAAGGGACACAAAACCAAATCATGGGCATGAAAACAGCCCAACAGTCCTTTGTAATACAGCAATATTAGATAGTTAGGCAGAAGTCTAATATCCAAGTGTTTCTTTCAGAACATTATCATTGTGCCTTGGAATAACCAAATGCTTCTACAGTTGGCATGAAGCCATTTTCATGTACCAGTCTTCTTCATCACATACTAACACTTGGCTTGCTAACTTAGGGCTTGGCTATATTGGCTCACTATGCACTTACGGAGTAGTATCTTTGTCTTTGGGCGGTGTCATCCGAGGGGACAACCGGACTATACTCTTCCAGCCTGGCTTGTTTCTCTTTCAATTTGTCTCATCCAAGAGTCCGTAACTTTCTTTTTTTTTTAGGGGAAAAAAAAAACCAGAATCTCCATTCTTTTTCACACTTATATTCGAAGAACGAATGTGTAGTTACAGGACTTACAGCATACAAAATCAAAAATATATATCCTACGTTGAATTTATAGAGAAAAACACACATTTTGAGGTGAATAATGTAGTTTTTCATTATTTTATATCTTTTACATTGTTCGTATTCGAACAAAGCTAATTAAGAAGATCGAGCTCTTGCGCTGCATAGTTGCATGTTGGTTGTTATTATGCTTAACATAATCTCGGTCTGAGCCGTTTTATGAACGAAAACAAGCATTTGAGGCTGAAGTAGTATTCCATGGATATGACTTTATTGATCAATGTAGGTACTCTATCGGTAAATGGTTTCCAATATTGCGAGAATCCTATCCCAGGTGAGATTTTCTCCTATGTACTTAATTTTGGATAATAAGCACTAACCATTTTTCCTTGAAAAAAAGGTACTCATTTAATAGTCTCCAAGTTTTCGGACCATATATAAGGGAATGGTTAGATCTTACATGACTTGTGTAAACATGGTCCTCATGCAAACGGGACCAGCAAGATCTTAGTGAGGGCCGAAGAGACCAGCTGCAAGATTTTAAGGGCAATAGCTGCATGACTCAATAATTTACATCTTGATATTTTATGATACAGGTTAGCAATTGCTTAGAGTTTCATTAGAACAAAAATATTGCTAGTTTAACTGCTATTATCAAATAATTTGGAGATGGGATTACATTTATAAGATCTGTATCTGAGTAATAATTTAATTGAAAAGGGTATTTGATATAGTATATATTACTAAACAAGAATTTCTCTCCATTGATACGATAATGTTATGATCATAAATCATATACTGATTCTAGTCAAATCAACAGCAGACGCATTTTATTGATTCCTTTGAAAATTATTCTCCCAAAAGATATGGCATGGATTTGCGATACTGTTTGGAAAACAAACTACCCATCATGATCAGCTGCCTCTCGCTTTGTTGATTCATATTTAATCATTCCCCACATGTTTGGTCATAATCGCTAGTTATTGGAAATCGGCATGCCACCCCCACTTGATGTTTGGCTTAGGAGGATTGAAATTTCATTGGAGAGAGAGTTTCGGTATGTTAATATTGAAGCGAGTATAGGACGAGAAGGGAAATTATATGGACCTACTTAATTTATTCGAGAGAAGTACGAATTTGAGGCATGGTCGTGTCTCCTTCTAGGAATATTAGAGGATAGCATCTTGGACGTATAGGTGTTTTATTGTCTCCCAGTATTTGGTTAGTAAGAATAATCATACTAATTAAGTCATTTTGTCACATCTATAAATCTATAATCTTGTCAAGTTAATAGGTCCGATTAAACCAATTATAGGACAGATAATTTTAAACCTTTTTTCAATTTTGTTTCAATATTACTTCTAAATAGAGCTAGGCATGGGCTGAGATGGCACGCAGACATGTCACACTGTTCGTGGGGTGGGCCGCAAGTCATGGCGTGAATTAAAAAAAAAATTTAAACACGAGCGCTATGCTAATTTGACGAGATTTGACAAGTGTTAAAAAAAATTAATTTGTAAAAATGATTTTGTTTCAGGCCATTGCTTTGACCTCCGCGGCACTTTCCTACTTCCTAGCTAGAAGAATGACATGGTTCATGTTTATAGAACATAAGTGCAAAACCTGGCCTGGAATTATACTGCAAACTTACAACCCTTCCTCGAAGTTAATTAGCTTTTCGAGCAAAACTACCACGTGAATTTTACAAGATATTTGGGAATGTTTCATTTTTGTTTCTGCTTTTGTGGACATGTTTGGTGTATGGTATGAATTCCAGCTTTTGATGCTACCAATATAATTTTAAAATTTACTTTCAAATTCAGGTTACATTTAATTTATTGTTACTAGTTAGTGAATAATATTTTGGTTAGGTATACAATTTAGTTAAAAAAAATATTACTTTATCTTTATTCTAGTATTTAGTCATAATAAAGGTATATTTTTCCTTACATATCTACTTTGTTCACCGACATGTCATTTAGCACATAAGGTAAAAAAAAAAAAAAATAGTATTATTCAAAACAAGTTCCAAAGATCATATTATTTAACACCTAATCAGTTACAAAAACATGAAGGCCTTTGGAACATACTATGATTTTATTAATCAGTTATAAAAATATTATTGCTTCGTGGAAAATTTACAAATTCACTTTTAGGCTTACACAAATTTTTGCATTGTACGTGAGTTCTATGTATGTAGTTCCCAGTTCCCACTCCCGAGACGACCATGAATTGTGCTCTTTTAAATTTCCAACTAGTTGGAGGCATCTTCCAGCCATGCATTATGCTTAAGTATATTATATTCTACAAAAACTTAATTGGAGAACTTTATCAATGAATATTACGGTAAGTAGCTAATTTTGGTGGATTTGTACCCAATTAACAAGATTAGCCAACGTCGTCTAGGTAATTTCCAACACGAACACATCTGGGGGATACTTTCCGTGCAACTTCCCTAAGCTAGCTAGAGATCAGAAAGGGAATCTTAGAAAAAAAAAAGATAGTGATATAAGATTACAAGCTGTCGCTCACTAGCTTATAATTAAGTAATTCACTTAACCAGGTATCTGGGAGACTTTGCTTAAGCACATATATATTACGTAATACGTACTACTTTTGTGGTGGAAGAAATGCACGAGTGTTAAAAAATGCAAGACATAAATCTGCTTCAAAAGATTCCTATTCTCTCTTTTACTAACCCAATTGTCAATGGAATATGGAAAGTAGAACATATATTCCAAATTAAGTGAACCTAAGCTAGCTAGCTTGTCACACTGTCAAGATCTTCCACCGTGTTTCAATTAGCAAGCATGTTTCCAAATTAAAAGATGATCCGTATATATTAGGAGTTCATTATTCAATGAAATGTATATAGTGCGTTAGTCTACGTTTATCCAATGCTGATTATTTAATTTTAGTTTAACAACGTCACCGGAATAAATCCGAACAAAAGGAATCCCTTCTTGAAATTATTGCTGATTTGGGGTAATTCACCTGAGCTGCAACTAGCAAAAAAATAAACTAACAAAATGGATGTTTATCTATCCTTCCGTGGGTTCTGTCCCACTGGTATAAGAGATCGATCCATGATGAAATAATAATGTATGAAGTTATGAACTGAAGAAGATCACGGCATGAGTACGTGACACATTAATCAAGCTTTTCATATTACGAATAATTACGAGTGCATGTAATAATTGGAAAAAGATGGGAGTGGAATAGTACTCGGTATTATATAATTACTTGTAACAACTGCAAAATCTAGTTAGTTATTTAATGAAAGGGTAGATCAGTAGTACGTTCACCCCTCGAAATAACAATGTAATGGTAACGATATCATCATTATTCTTTTTCAATTCGGAGTTATTATTACCCCCTTAATAATGTCATCGTCCACAATCTCAGTGAGGTTGACCCATTATCAACCCTTAGAACTTTAACTGGGTCCCACATTATTCAGGAACGGGCAATTTAATTTGTTGAATCTCCAAGCCTCTAATATGCATACCTACTTGGTACGTACTTTATAGTGAAACCCAGCTGGTTTTCTTCAATTCATCTGATCTGCTCCATCTGGTACCGTAAATATTTCCACAAAATGTTATAATCTCGTCTAGACATGTGCGCGGGTCAGGGCCGGGATGGGTCACAAGCAAAACGGGCCGGGCTGGGTCAAAGAAGATGTAAAGTGGGTCGGGCCAACGGAGATATATAACAGGCCGAGTTGGGTCGGGCCGTCCAAATATAGTACACTTTTTATCTATAGAGGGGGATAATTTACGTATATCACCTCCAATCTTTGGTAGTGGATCATCGGCAAGTAAGTGGAATTAATTCGTTACCTTATAGTGTTTAAAAGTCTTGGAAACTAAAGACCCATTATTGACCCGACTTGACCCATTAAAAACCCAATAAAACATGAGGCTTTAAGAGACTGACCCATTAAGCCTATTATTGATTAGACCCTTTTACAAACGGGTCGGTCAAGGGCCCTTAACGGGCATTTTTGCATAAATTTTTTTTATTATATTTTGTCACTTTTTTTGCTCTCTCTAATACTTTGGGTTTACTTGAAATGGTAACTTAAACACAAAATATGGTAAATCCAATATAGTTTGTAACACGGTAACTGAAAATATTCGATAATTTTTGTATTTTGTACTTAAGTGTATAATATGCGCAATGTAAATTGAATTGTATGATATGTAATTATCGTCATTCACCTCTATACTTTGCGAAACTAAGTCACAACTCAATTGTTCAAGTTGTACTTAAATTACACCCAAAACTAGAGAACTCAGTCAAAACCAATACCAAAATTGACCATGCATGCTAAATTGAATGAATTTTATTAAAAAAATTAACTCTTAATTGACCGAATATGACTAAAATCTAACCCAACTGGATAGCTTTTTTTTTTTTTTAATATGACTTGAACCTAATCAACCCCAACCCCACGATCAGAACAAACAGTTTACCAACGGTAAATTTACCATGAATCTCTAATTTGGGTTTAGCTGCAGAAGTTTTGGTAAACTTGACAACTGGAAAACGCGGTTATTTGGGTAGTAAACTTGTAGTATACCATAAAGTACCGTCATATATTTTTTTTTTCTTTTGATATAAGTATCGTTATCATTTATCTGATGCATGATAAAGTACCATTAATTGATGATAGGAAGTATCGGTATGTTTTATGGACATTTCATGTTACCTTTGCCTAAATGGGGCAATATTGTAGCACATGTACATGAGTAGGCGGTGTGTTTGATAATGGTGATTGTTAGGTCTTTCGTACTTTATCAGAAAAACAAAATTAGCCTCTTGAATTACTTCAACTCTTGTAGTGATAGATAAAGATTATATTGAACTCCATGTTTTTTAAACGAGTGCGTGAGATAAATTGCTAAATTTTAAGGATTATAGAAACGAGCTAAGATTAGACCTGTTCAAATGGGAGGGATCTCGTTAAGGATGCTTCACCAACTCGTTTGTAAAAGGGTCTAATTAATAATGAGTCTAATAGGTCGGTCTCTTAAAGGGTAATTTTTAATTGGGTTTTTAATGGGTCAAGTTGGGTCAATAATGAGCCAATAGTGTCCAAGACTTTTAAACATTACAAGGTAATAAATTATTTACGCATACTTCCACTGCCAAAGATTGGAGGTGATACATATAAATAATCACCCTCTATAGATAAAAACTATACATTTTTTGAATGGTCCGGCCCGACTCAACCTGTTACGTATCTCCTTTGGCCCGACCCATTTTGGATCTTCTCTAACCTGACCCTTTTGCTTTCGACCCATTTTGATCCTGACTCAACCCAATGCACAAATCTAGCTAAGAGCCTAAGATACATGTCTCATGTTTTTCTCTCCGTCTTTTTATCACGTCACAAGAAATAGAAACTGTTTTTCATTTTACTAAAAGACCAACAAGAAATAAGAGTAGAATATTTTTGTTGGGTCAAATTTCAACATTCTCCTAATTCAAAGAATTCAGATGAATGTCTTTAAGATTTAAGCATAAAGATGAAAGTACAAACGATAAAGGGATGTAGGTCTTTATGAATAGCTATTATGTGGAAGTACTACGCACCAGCTAATTAGCTCTGTCTATAGTGCATGCTTTGAATAGTTGTTTGTAACAATTATCTCTCAATTTTTGCTTACATTTGTAGTTGATGAAATATATACTCCACACTACTGTACGAAGTAATGTTATTGTTGAAAATTACCACTATTTGGCTGAATTTACTCCAATAGTTTATTAGATAGCATTCTTTGTTTCAAATGGACAAGCAATAAGCAAATAAGTAATTGCGGATACTTAAACCTCTTACAAAAAATTACGGAGTACATTTCAAAGCAGGTTAAAATGAAAACGAACGTAGAGAAATTGTGCATGGAAAGAAATGTTGTTACTGACGGTCGTTGACTTTTTTAAAAAAAAAAATATATATAGAACGAAATAAAAGTTGGCTTGTGCAATACGTCGTATGAGTCAAGAACAAAAGTAGTGACTAGTGAGGAAAACTAAAAACAGAAGCCAATGGAAAGGTTTTCAATTTTGTATATTGAGAAAGTGGCCGACAAAGCACAAAAAGTGGGGAAACCCGGCAGATGGACAAAGTCACTGTTTCGGGTCCAACTTTGCATGGGCCTTGTGGGTCAAGTATAACCCTTGTCTCTCAGATATGCTGTCGGTATGGTCGTATAAATCATGGCTTTCTCAAAATTGTTACTTCGTCTTGTCTAAAATTTCTCTTAATTTTATACGGATCAATGTAGCATCAAACTAGTGAATATTGGAATTTTATTTAATATAATATAATTTTATTTAATTTTTTAAAAAGTGACTAGCATGGTAATATTTCTGAAGGCAAAGTAAATTGTTCAGTTGAAATTTATCAAAACCCAGTAAAACTATAAGAAGAACGAATGGTCCAAATGCAATGAATTAGTTTATGGGTGATAATGAAATATTTAAAAAAATACTCCGTAATTGGTTATCCATATAAATTTCAATTGAACAATTTACTTGTATGACTTGTAACTTTGTAAGCGCTACACTACAAATTGGAGTTCGTAGTTGTTAAAATGAGACTTTAATTCATTTTAGTTCGTCCACTAAGAAATAAAGCTAAACATACTGTTTTTAAAGCATAGATTGATGCATTTGATAGTTCAAAAAAAGTAGAAAAATTCATTTTTGGATATAAGAAGCTAAGTTTCACTTGGAGACGAACCGATCAGTATGAGGAAAAACATTTTTATTCATAATTGTTGGAATGTTTCAAACTAATGTAGGTATTTCTTTTCATAATTAATTATTAATATTTTCCAAATCCAACAACCAATCCCAACATCTGCATTCGCAAAGAGTATTATAAATAGAACCATTATTTTTAGCAATCTAAAGATTGATTCATTTATAAATAAATGAGAAACAACGAGAGCTCAATTATAATCATATTTAAAGTTTAAACATATAAAGACTACCAATCACTTCGTTTATAACATAAATCTAACGAAACTTACTTTATCCAAATAAAACACCATTCAAATTGTATCTAAATTAGATGATTATTAGGCAAACAGATACATAACATATTTTATTTATTTTATTACTGATCTGTAATCCATTCTCTTCTTATGTCAAAAAAATACTAAAAAAAATTAGATGACTATATTCATCCAGCCAACCCTACTCAAACAATAGTGTAACTAAAGGCCTAAAGCTGATCTTTTCCATACAAACAACTCAGCAGTTAACAATTGCTCGGATAATACCTAGAGATATGGTCTCTTTAAATCGAATACTTCATCCGTTTCTTTTTAAAAAATTTAACTACAAAATTTATTATAAAAAATAATATATTTAAGTGGAAACTTGTTAGATACACTTAAGTGTAAATTTTTAAAATATCAAATTTTTCGTTATCTTAGTACTATTCTATTATGTAGTATTTTTAAAATAATATATTTAAAATATCCATGCTTATGTTGCATACATAAATATAAGAACCAAAAGGTAGATCCATGTTGGATGAATCCATTACAAACTTAAATTAAAAAGTTTAGACAAGTTAAGATTATTTGCAATTGAATTTGGTACAATGGAACAGAATCAGAAGAAGAAAAGGCTGTCCTCGGCGGGTAACGTTATATGCGATCATTTATTTTCGTTATTTATACTACATTCACAAAATTTAAATAGTTTCATAATTATATTTTTTAACGATTGATATATGGAGATGCAGGTAGCTTTCCCACAAGAATATGGTCTATTACTTGGTTGGATTGCATTTTGGCTGCTACTAACTAATTAGAATATATAAAGTAAATGATTTACAATGACTTGTATGCCAATTGCCATATACGGAAAATATTGTTACGACGGCATTACGATGCTAAGCAGTGGTAACAGAAAATATGCAATAATTTTCCCAAAAAAAAAAAAAAAAATCTGATAATATGCAAAAAGTGCTCCATTTAACAAAATAATTTGTTTGTAGTGTATTGTGTATAAGTAGTGTACAAGATAATTTTATTTGTTGTTGTTTAAAAAGTGTATAAGATATTTTTATTTGTTGATGTTTGAGAAGGACTTCCTGCCATAGAGATTTGAGAAGCAAAACAAAAAATTAGGATGAATAAATATATACATAAGAGTTTTGGATGGGGTAAAATGATAAGTAAAGAAAGAATTGGCAGTCCCTAATTAGTTTTAGAAAAGTCCAAGTCATACAGCTGACATGGCAAGGTGTAGTTGGCTATATATACTCCCCGGCTAAGCTATATGGGATCAATCAACCCCATAATCTAAAGTCTTAACAAGAAATCAAGTTTCTTTCTCTACATTTAAGCACAAACAAAGAAGGTGAGCAAAACAAGCAAGCAAAGCTAACATAAACACACAGAGAGATACAATCAGAAATGACGATGCTGTCAAACTTAGCAGGCACCAACAGTCATGGTCAAGACTCATCCTACTTCCTCGGCTGGGAAGAGTATGAGAAGAATCCTTACCATGAAATTGACAACCCTCAAGGCATGATCCAAATGGGCCTTGCCGAGAATCAGCTCTGCTTTGATCTTCTCGAGTCATGGCTTGCTGATAATCCCGAACCCGCCTCTTTTACTAAAAATGGCAAAACCCTTTTTAGAAACCTCGCTCTCTTCCAGGATTATCATGGCCTCCCCGAATTCAAAACAGTATGCATTTCATTACTTTTTTCAGTTTTAGGTACTGGGTTTGTACGTTTTCTGTTCATGTTTCTCATCGTACCTTTCCTTGTTACAGGCTTTCGTAAATTACATGTCCATGCTCAGAGGAAATAAAGTTACATTTGACCCAGCCAAGCTTGTTCTCACTGCTGGCGCTACTTCAGCTAATGAGACTCTCATTTTTTGCCTGGCCAACCCCGGCGAGGCCCTCCTTTTGCCCACTCCGTACTACCCAGGGTTAGTATTTCCGTTTATTATCATCATTGTTACACGATCAACTCGACCAGCAAGCTAGCTAGATTCACTTTTCTGATGCTTCTGCTTTATGATTTCAGGTTTGACAGAGACCTTAAGTGGAGAACCGGGGCAGAAATAGTCCCAATCAAATGCACGAGCTCAAACAACTACAAGATAACAAAGTCAGCTCTTGAGGAAGCTTACAGTTCTGCTAAAAGGCAGGGCCTAAAGGTCAAGGGTGTACTGGTCACGAACCCGTCCAACCCTCTAGGCACGACCTTGTCGAAAGACGAGATTACCCTCCTGCTTACATTTGTTTCTTCCAAAAACATCCATCTAATCAGCGACGAAATATACGCTGGAACTGTCTTCAATGGGTCTGGGTTCATGAGCGTCATGGAGGCCCTCATGGACAAGAAGTGGGCCGACAACAAGGATCTCATTGAACGTGTTCACATTGTGACTAGTTTATCCAAAGATCTGGGCCTCCCAGGGTTCCGGGTGGGTGCTATCTACTCCAATGACCCGCTTGTAGTCTCAGCCGCCACTAAGATGTCCAGCTTCGGCCTCGTATCCGCCCAAACGCAGCACCTTCTAGCAGGACTCCTGTCCGATGTTAAGTTTATGGAATGCTACATCACCCAAAACCAACGTCGGCTTCGAAGCAGACACTCGATGTTAGTGTCGGGCCTTAAGAAAGCCGGAGTAAACTGCCTAGAAAGTAACAGCGGGCTGTTCTGCTGGGTTGATCTAAGGCATTTGCTCAGGTCCCCAACATTCGAAGACGAAATCGAGCTCTGGAAAGAAATAGTTTACAGCGTAAAGTTGAATATATCACCTGGATCATCATGCCACTGCAACGAACCAGGCTGGTTTCGTGTTTGTTTTGCTAATATGTCCGATGATACACTGGAAATCGCCATGCAACGCGCCAAGGAATATGTTGACACCAAGCTCAACAAAAACAGTCATGATGCAAAGAGGAATTCTAGAAGAATGAGGTCACTCAGCAAGTGGGTTTTTCGACTATCGTTCGACGGCGACAGGGAGCCGGAAGAACGATAGTTTCAGTCCTTAACCACCCAACTACAACCTGTTTCAATCTCATTCATCATCATCAGATCAGTAAAATATTTTTCACTTTAATTAAGGGGTATGTAATTAATTAGTGTGAACACGAAGCATGTATCCAATTAATATTTCATTTTTTTTTTCTCCCGCCGCTGCTGTTTTTAGTTGCTTGATGGGCAGGTTACAAATTTTCTGTTTTGGGAACGGTCGGCCTTGTTTTTGAAGGAATTGATTGATTAACAATTCAATTCCTTTTTAGATAGGAGATTATTAAAAAAGAAAATGTTAAGTTGTAGTGATCAGCACTCGGTCCATGGGGGCACGAAGTGGCTTTTATATTTATTTAATACCAATGTTTACTTTATTGATTTATTATTCTTTCTTTGAATTATATTTTTTTCCTTATTACAGTAATATATATTACTAATTTTATTTTGGTATACCTATTGTTTTGTTAAGATCGAACACACCTGATGATGCAGTGATGCGCCGCAGAAGAACCAACATAATAAGAAGTACTTGTCAAAAATATGGTCAATATTTACAAACTTTGAACTAACATAAAAGAAACATAAAACTTAATTTTTTTTTAACAGAATGATTTTATATATATATATATATATATATATATATATATATATATATATATATATATATATATATATATATATATATATTAAGGGAAAGGAATAATGTTATTAATGTCTATATTGTTACTTGACAATTCTCAAAATCCGTATAAAATATAGAGGCAGAGATCCTGCTACTGTTAGTTGGAGTTATAGTTTGTTAGTTAAGATCCCGTTGAAAAAAGCCGGTTATGAAGTTATTGATAATAATTCCACATGCATTATGAAACCCTATAATTGGTTAGGTGGTTAAGTTTACTTCTATTATTTGGGGGGGGGGGGGGGGGGGGGGGGAGGGGGAGATAGATAATAATATAACTACCAAATAATGCCACGTGGACTATGGACATACATTTATAGATCAGATTATGTTGCTTAATGAGTGCACAAACATGAAGTAAATTGCTGTTACTATCGGCGAAATTCCCTTACACTAAACCGACCACCACTGTTTTTCACGGAGCATCTCTAGCTTATTATTTGGTGGAACGTCATTTGAGGCGTTATAGTAGGCTACTTGAAAAGGTATTCAATTTCTCGGGGAAGCTTTCTAGTATAATTACAAAGATTATAAATAATTGTATGCTTGTTTTTTTCAGAGATCACAATATATGCTTAGGGCCTTAGGGATAAGCTTAAGTAGAGGGAAATAATGATGAGTTTTTGATCCCTATTTGGGAATCGGAGAGACAAATCTTCTAGTGGTAAGATAAAATCTTTGTATAAGCTAACTTCATGATGACTTGAAACTATCCATTTAATGCATTGTATTTGAATGCCTAAAAGTATGGAATGGTGCGATGAATAATGTGTATGCCTAAGTACTCAAGCATGTTTTCCTACATGAGGCTTGGTTTCAACCAATGCTACAAGCTTAATTATATTGCTAATTAATAATATAATTCAATAGATTAAATTTAATACAATATGGATTCTTTACTCAAATACTGCTCTCCCATCTTGACTGGAATAAAAAGTATAGTTATAAAATCTATTATCGAATAGAATTTTCACAATGAAAATAGGATGAAAACACTTTATATATATATGAAAAAAAAAACCCCGATATATTTGTGGAGAATAATAAGTCTTAGAGAGTTAGAGTGAGTGACTTGTTAATCATGGATTGGTGAATGGTTATATTGTGATACAGGACTTAATGTACTCCCATACTCCAAACTGTTCAGAAATCATTCAAGGGCTGAAGCATTATTGTCAAGATACTTCTCCTTTCCATTTAAATAATAAAAAAAAAATAATATAACCAACATAACAAATTAACAATTTGAGGAATCCCCAAGTCAACCTACCTGAAGTTGGCGGTGAAGGTTGGAGGCTTGGAGCTTTTGGTTGTCAGGTTTTTTTAAAAAAAAAGAAATAAAAAAAATACTTAAGCTACCAAGCAATAATTCCTATTTTTATTTTATTTTTTCTTCTGTGTTGCAAAGTTAATCCAACGACTAGCATCACCTCACGTAAAGTTCAATTCTACAAGTAAATCCTTTTTTTTTTACCTCTTTTGAATTTTGTTTTATGGTAACTACAATCTCTTAACTTAAATCTCTAAAATTATAAAAAAAAAAGTGTCTTGACTAGAGGTGTTTAAATGGGTAAAGACCATGAACCAATCCATTTGTAAAAAGTGCCTGTAATTTTCAAGATTCTTAAACACTATTAGCTTATGAATTATTTTAATATACCTATCCATAATCTAACAAGGTAATGAATCAAAGGTGCCTGGCACGAAGGAGGAGATGATTGTGCAAGGAAGTGCATGGACTCGCACACATCAAATAAGGGCCGCCGGTGGCATGTGGGCACGTGGACAGTGATGGAGAGGAAGAGCCAAGAGCCAACTTCCTTAGAAAGTGTGATGAGTATTTGTGAGCAAAAAGTAAAACAGAGGTGGGTAGGTTTTAGTGAAATATATATATGTATAGGAGGTATTTTATGAGAAGAGTGTTTAAAATAAGAAAAATAAGAGATCTTGGTCATTCAAATGGTAAGATCTAACACTATAGATTTTATTTAAAAAAATGGTTACTATAACAATAAAAAACGATCACTATAATAATAAAAAGAGTCATTATAAGTCAAAAAAAATTATTTGGTCACTATGAGTTAAAAAATGGTTACTACGAGTACGTAAAATATCATCCGTTGGATTTAAGAGATAAATAGTCAAGTACCCTTCTCATTTATATATATAGGTAAAAGTTAAAATAAGATGGGAACTCAAATGAAAAAGATGAGAAGACATATTCGCTCTTCTTCTCCTAAATCTAACGGATGATATTTTACGTACTTATAGTAACCAAATATTTTTTTTTCCACTTGTAATGACTCTTTTTATTATTATAGTGATCATTTTTTATTATTATAGTAACCATTTTTTTTACATGAAATATTTAGCTTTGGATCTTACCATTTGAATGACTAAGATCTCTTCTTATTCTTCTTATTTTAAGCACCCTTCTCATTGGATCTCTCCTATATATATATATATATATATATATATATATATATATATATATATATTAGGAAACCACCTAAGCTTAGAAATTTTAAAAATAAATTTTCTATGATTTCCTTCTCAATTAGGCATGTATTGTGTCAAATTATTCCTTAGTGGAATTAGTTGTTTAATTTCATTGTCGTTCATTGTAGGATAAATTTAATTTGGTGAAATTTAATAAACCATTCATATTATATTATAAACACAAACAAACCACAAATTCATAAAATCATGCATCGCGTAGGATAAACCTAGTTGGGGTATAAGTCAAATTTGTTAGTTCGTTATTAGAGTAATTTTTATTTATTTTTTATTTTTTTGGTGATAAATATAACTTCTTGTTGATGAGCCACCAACTTTAGTCAACAAAAGTTGAAAAGTGATGAAACAAATCTTCCATTCCAAAATATTGTCTTATTAATATATATATATATATATATATATATATATATATATATATATATATATATATTTATATTATGGTTACTCTCGATTTCTCGGAATGATGAAAATATAGTATCCTAGTTGTGAAACAATATCTGATTTGTATGTGTAATTAAAGGAATCGAAGTCCTTGCAATTCGAATATGATTATGATCTCATGACACTTGCATGTGACAAGTGTTGTTAGTTTGGTTGCGTCCATAAACTATTACAAAATAATAAGTCAAGAAAATTATATTAATCAATATTTAATAATAAGGAATTTGTACAGAGGAAATACTTGAACATACATAGAACTATAGAACGAAGTGGGAATTTTGGTCGATTTACATGTTCTAGTTTGACTAGATACCATGCTCCTCTGATTTTTGCTTTGCGTAAAGCACTCGTATTCATTTGTACTCCTACTACTCATACTCGCGAAACTTTATTTAATGAATGGTCCTACTAAATATTAAACTATAGTACACAGTATGAATTGTTTTAATCATAAGCTTAATTATAATCTGCTCCTAAATTATACATGACTACATCTAAGCAATGTAAGATTATGCATATACCCCTAGCCCCTAATATCAATCGTGCTATAATCTTGATTGGATTCTTAAATTAATAGAATAACTTTTAGATGATACAATACCCAAAAACGCTCATTTTTACTCTTCTAATTTATCATACTTATACACTTGAGTATACTGTATACATAACATATGCTCAAGCAATGCGTTACATACTTACATTGTAAAGTGTTTATACATTTACGTGTTAGTACATGCCTCGAGTGACAGTTATTCAAACTAATACAACTAATTTACGTGCTGCAGAATTAATATCTTTATTTTTTTTTTTTAAAAACATCGTATACACAATATCTTATTAAAAAAATTCAATTAAAATTTTCACTATACCATTTTATTTCAAACGCATTTCAACTAGCTAGGTTTAATTTTTAAAGTTGTTTAAGTGAGATCATGATTCATGCATTAACTATTTAAGATTGAAAATTAGACGGCAGCTTGCTTTAATTTTGCATCCAACCATTCAATAAAAAAGGGGGTTCGTTCTCTAATTATTCCAGCATGATCACGGTGGTTGCTACGTAGATGACTAATTATAGGAGGTAGGTTTATTAAGATAATCAATATATAGCAATTAATTATTGAATACATTTTAACTAATGTTGTCTCATTAAGGGACCAACGTAAAGTGCATGTTAAGGAGTAATATTAAACCTAGATTAAAAAGATGGGGCATGACAGTTCACTAAAGCAACACTGAAGGTCAATTAACTTGGCTAATTATCATAACGTCAAGGCATTTTAGACAGCAGACAAAGATGCCATTCATTTTAGTAGCTGTTCCTCGACAAACCCAAACACACAAAACATTACTATTTTGAAGGACAAGACCTTTACGGAATATAAAGCGATTGATCGACTAACAAGTTTGAGTTTACTTGTTTTTATTTTGGCAAATAAGAAGTTTGAGTTAATTTATATCTATCCAAACTTGCGTATTGAGTGGAGACTCCGATGGTTGCTTGCTTTCTTCAATTCATTGCCTGCATGTACTACTGTACTAGCTCATGGATTGCCTCTTGCAAAGTATATTTGTGAGATCTCTATTCATTTTAAGTTTTCGTTAATGGTATAATTGGTATACATACATGAATATGCATCTATAAATGAGACTTTGAGCGATGGTTAACAAGTGAATAAATCTTTCACGAGTTGAACAAAGCTCGATTCGATTTATTTGAACCTGCATGCTCAAACTCAAAAACTTCAAACTTGATTTCAATTCAAAAAATAACTACCTACGGAAATAGATTATTTCTGTTCCTTTGACCACTTCATAACTCTTTGAAGTCATTTTAAAAATAGATTATGTAAAATATCTGTATGATATATTACAGCATTCTCACAAAATCATAATATCCTAAGGCTCCAACCTATTTGTATGGCCATACATAACGGGCTCTCCGGGCCGAATTTTTAATCTGAAGGCAAGGAGCTTCGAAATCTGGCTTAAATGAACAGTTTAGACAAGGTTGTTGCATCAAACAAAAGATTGTAAACTGTAATGCTTATGTACTAGGTTTTTGTTTGATGCTTTGATCATACAAACATACAAGAAATGTTAAAAACCAACTTAATTCTTAGAGTTATTGTCTTCTTGTTCCTTTATTAGTTATTATACTCACATCTATGTCTATATTGATTTCACTAAACATTGCATAATCCTTGTTAAACGCAGAGGAGTAATCAGAATATATATAGTACGTTTTGACCTACCAAGAATGAGCTGAAATAGCTTCCAAAGACCGAGACCACCAAGCATGGGGGGAGTCATGTGGTAATCACATGAAATGTGATGGGTGTAGGCATAGCACATGCCCTTATTGCCCAATGGAATTATGGAAATGTACTACAGCAGCTGCATAATACAAGGGCGTATCCCTCGTGCCCAAATTCAAGGGGAAACCAGGTATGCCCTCCATCTTCTCATGCTTTTCAACACAACAACATAAAGGGACCATCCCCATTATGGTTTTCAGTCTCTTTGATAATGCTATATGTATAATCAACTACCTTTTAATAGTAGGGCTAACCTACAAATATGTGCTTATTAATACCAACAAAATTAATTTTAGGATCATCAGAAAATAGGGGACCCTCTTTAACATGTCATACTTATAGTGTTCGATTATAAAATTGAAATGATTGAGCAGTGTATATTATGATCAGAGACATTTTATCTCATCCTTTTATTTGTCTCAATTACAACTCTTGTTGGAATGATATGCGATTAATCGCGTGTCCATGTCCCTTCCGCGATCAATTGGCAATTAAATACCGGATTTTTTGTTGTTGTTTATATGCATTTTTCTCTCTTCTTTCTTCGTGGAAATGACTTGTCAAAGCTGAGTCTATTAAAACGATGTTGGCATTGTTTTTTTTTACTACCACAGTCTGAACCCATACTAAAACCGCTACTGACATATATATATATATATATATATATATATATATATATATATATATATATATATATATATATATATATATATATATTGTGTAACATGGCATTTATCCAATTACCCTCAATGTGCTGACTCTATTATATCTACCTCATGTATTACGTACATAAGTGTTTCTATATACAAAATATAGAGTAGGTAAATCACTACTTAATACTCTGTGTATGGCGTGTATGATCATATCATTTATTTATTTAACATTTCAATACGAAATATTGTATAGTGATATAAAATAATAGACAAATATTGTATATTTTCAAATAAAATAGTTATTGGTATGAAAATGAATATTTTACAAAAAATTATAGAAATATACGGTTTGAAAACAAATTCCTAAAACTAATCTAATGAAATATCAAATGATATCATTTTATATTCCACATTCATAAATTAATTAAATTTGGCCAAAGTTTTCTTGTTTTGACTAGACCTGGGTGGGGTGGGTAAGAGTTGGTGCAGGTTTATAGCAGATTGGATCAATAAAGGGTCTCCTTATTAAGGTAAAATTAAAAAGGAGAGAGATAAAATTAAAAAGGATAGGAAAATACCTATTCATAAACTTATTTGTTATAATCGCACCTATTTTCTTTTCGAAATTATTGGCATATAAATGTGGTCATATAATGACGTACTGTACCCAGCAATGACCACCTATCTATTTATCATTTACTCTATGCAATAAAAGCATAAATATGCCCTAAGCTAATTCGTATTGGGCTACCATATCCAATAACCAAGTCTAAATTCAAACAAATTTATCTATAACTATTACTAAAGTAAACCCCTGCTGACGTCATACTTAACACGTGTCAAACTATTATATAATAATTTCCCGCATTATTTTAAAGATGATGTCATCTACTCTTTTTTCCTACTTTACATTAATATAAGATTAAAAAATGTTATATAAAGAAAATTGTGTGACTATATAAATTCCTAAATCATTTAAAACTACCTTTATTTTTTCCTTTTATTTCATGTTTTATCTCTACCTTTTTTCTATAATAATTTTTTTATTTAATATGATAAAAAAATATTATTCAAGTTAAATCTTCTACGGTAATTCTATGAAATATATAAGTTTTCACCAATAAATGAAAATATACTTATGATTGAAATATTTAACAAGATAATTTATTATCGAACCATACATCGTATAGAACTTACCTAGTAATTAATAAATTGAAACATCAAAGGGAGTGCCACATTTGAAATAGAGGTGATCAATAATCGAATTGGGGCGATGTTGAGCTGAGTTTTGCCAAAAAAATTGTTCATTTTGGGCATATGACGGGGCCAATATATATTTGTCAAAATCTGTAGTTCTGGATCGCACCTAAATTTGGTATAAAATGTATGTGTTTAGGTTTCCTAAAACTCATCTAATTTTTATAAATTTTATATCGGCCCCTAAAATCATCTAATTTTTATAAATTTTATATCGGCCCCAAAAATCGTTCAAAATTTATGCCTAAACCTATTATTTTTCCAGGTGAAATCGGATAACTGCTCGTGCCACTATGATCAGCGCTAATTTGAAATCTCATCCGAAACTCCAAACACTACGTCATCCATCTATCTAGTTATGAAACCAAAAAAAAAATAACTGGCACAAAGTTTTGCAATCAAATTACAGTCCTCCATCTCCGACTTAACATATACAAAGTTTGCATGATCACCATGGTAACTTGCACATGTCTACAAAAATAATTGTTACATGATCGCCAATTGACTGTTATATTATAAACTGATGGGATATATTATAAGGGGCGGCATAATATTCTTCCTTTTTGCAGCAACCATCTTTAATTTCTATGTTCACTCCAATTAAAGTTGAGCTAAATGTTCCTTAATCTCTTGCTTTTGTAGTTATGTATCCTCCAGCTCTACAACACTTCGTAGTTGGACAAACTGTTCAATGCCAAGAAGTCTAGTGTCCACTAATTTGAAAAGCTTAGTGCTTGTACAGTAGTACCAACTATGGTGTTATTTCATTATAACTCTCTACTTCTACGATGTATTTTGTTGAATAATAAAACCCAACAAAAAGAATAAGAAGCCATAATTCTCTACCTTTATATAATAATTCTCAAGTTTATGCGTTCTTGTTTCTAAGAAAAGTGTCTTAATGGTAATTTAGGATTCGTCAAAATGTGTTCACCGTGACAAGTATGTTTGGCATGCGTAAAGAGACATTTTTACTTATTTATATAATTATTCATTCTTCGATATGTATTCTGCTTAACATGGATAGAGGAATGGTGGATAACATAAATACATGATATTCAGGTGACTTGTACTTATAGCATTACCAATCTGTTTTGTTTATGAGGAAAGCTCTGGTACGGTGCCTTTTTTCTTATATAGGTAAGAAGTAAATGAACTTGCTTCTTAATTACGATGTGCTGGGAGGTCGATGCAATGTCTTCCGGTAGCTGGAAGTGGGGCACAGAAAGATTGTTTGAAGTCTTCAAGTTCTATGCAATTCCGAATCGTACTGCTCTGTCGATCAGGTTTTCTCGCTAAATCTAGTTGGATCAAAAACCAAAGGTACTCAGATCTTTGGCTTGAAGCATTTGCTTATATTGTCCAAATTGTATTCCTAGTCCCTATTTGTGCCTTACTGCTCTCAATGTGTCATTGGTGTATTTAATGATACATATGATTTGGCTGTAGATGCTTTCCCATTTATTGCCACTAATACATGATGGATTTTCATGATCTTTTCTTCTGTGTTTCTGATTCTCTTTTGACCTCTTGCTTCGCTACTAAGCAGAAGAATTAGCCGAGTAGTTTGGAATTGTCTGGAGATATAAAATACACCTCAATTATGTCAAGTTTCATTATCAGCTTCAAGCCTGATTTTGATCTTCATGAGTTCTCGTCTTATCAAACTATGTATTTTTCCATCCTCTTGATAGCTCACAAAAAATTCCTCTGATTCTTTTGATAGCGTAAATTCCTTTGATGTCTCCATCGGAACCATTGTTGCTACAATCCGTGGGAAGTTACTCAGGCAAAATAGACATTAAGGAATTAACAATTTTTGTGAGCTGCATAAGTGGAGGTACATTTGTCCATTAGAATTTTTGATGTACACGAGGTTTACCCATCTAAGAAACTTCTGAGCAAATTTTCAATTGTATAGATTTTCAGGTCCAACTTTTGCATGCATTGTCATTTGTCACCATTTCACCTTATAACAAATCCTCTCATAAATCTATCTCGAGAGATTCTCCAGAACAGAATTCACTCAAAGCCGAAGCCCAACCAGCGTAGCGGGAAAAAACACGGCTAGGAATAGGGTTTGGCTCTTGATATCATGTCAAGTTTAGGATAAATTTATTTTCATGTATTGATTAATATACAATAAAGAGTATATATACATCGAAAGTCCCATGGGCTTAGGAAACTAATGATACAAATATACACAATATTAACCTAACCCTACCTATATAATCCTAGCCGTATTATATATTATGTTCTTCCTACCTATCTTGTTAGATTCAATATCGAACTTCTGAGACTGAGAATTACCATGATGCTCAAGTTAAAAGCAAAAATAGACTATCCTATTATCTGATTATAAAAGGTAATTGCATTCATTTTTATGAACTATAAATTGTCATACCTTTGTAGTTTACATTGCCCCCAGTTTTCTGTGAGGTAATTCTGGTTGATTGATTATATCCTTCACATTCCTAACCAATTCTCTTTATGCTTTGTTCTTCGTGGTTTTGTGAAACTAATACCCTACCTAGCAGGCCCTTTCAAGAATCACTTGTGCTATGAAGAAACCATCTCCAACTTTCCCTTGATGCAAAAAATCTGTAAAGTGTCCACAGCTGCCATTTGTCACAAAGTTTTAAGGAATTAGTTAGTCTCTGACTGTTCAAGGGCCTAGTTACTAGTTAGCCACAATGTGCACGCTTAGGTTAATGTATGAGGTGGGAATTACGAGAATTGTTTTGTTGTTGAATTTGATGTGAATGATGCTAGGCATTATTTACTTGAGGGTTTCATAGAATTGTACTAGTCTATAAAGCTCTCTAGCCTGCATTCAATTTGATGCTATTGTATTTGAGAAAGGTCCGATGCTTATGTTGGCTTGAGCCACACCTCATTTAACTTGCAGTTGTAGTGCTGATATCTCAGTCGATATTCTGATGGGCCGTGGTTCCATGGACGGCCTTTTCTTTATTCTATGCCTCTTTCGCCCCCTAGAAAACATAGCATCACAAAGTAAATACTGAATCTCTCGAGGATGAAGAGTTGGGAACTAAGAATTGTGGGCTGGTCAGTTTTGTTTAACCCTCTGCTTCCTGAACAATCTTTCTGTTCTCCTTTTTTAGGTTGTCTCAAAATGCTATTTCTAGTCTCATTTATCTCTCTAGTCTCCAATCCATCATAGAGATTAGAGAGGGTCTCAATTCTCAACTCGATTTGGACTTTTGGGACCGAATAATTGTGCTTTGCGCTCGAGTCATTTTAAAACTTTAGTAGTCTTCAACTCGCTCCAACCCAATGTAAACACACCCTTTTCAACTCTAATGTCAGTCCTAGCTATTTGGGTTGCAGCTAATCTCTAAAGAGTCATGACTAGCTCTCCTCCATCATACATTCATACTAAGCCCTTTTTTTTCACAATTCAGACCAGGTCTGCTACTACCTCCCCTGGTTGCTGTATTTACATTTAAATTTTTGTGCTTTCATTTTTTCAATCTATTCCTGATTTTTTGCCCCATTTAATTTTTATGATTTTTAAAATATAAATTAAAATATTTTTATCTCTAAATACATAAAACGAAAAATAACTAGAACTTAACATTAAAAAAAAAATATCTTGAAATGCATGCAACAAGATCTCACATAAATATATATGATTTCTTAAAATATTTTAAATTTTAACTTTATAAATAAAAATAAGGCAAAAATAAAAGAATAGGGAGTATTTAGGAGGATGGTAGACATAAGAAGTACAACAACAAAAGAAGTCCTTATTACTAGGAGGATGGTAGAAAGCGAAGGGTATAACCTAATCAGAATTAACCTACCATCCTTAAAAAAAAAAAAAAAAAAAAAAAAAAAAAAAAAAAAAAAAAAAAAAAAACCTTCAATATGAACAATCACTATGTCCAAAGTCCAAACTAAAACGTCATTTATCTGATGTTGCTGATAAAGTTTTATTAGAGTTACCTCCCTGCAGGAAGCGTGATGTTGTTGAGTTCTTCAAAATAAAGTTCATTTTCACGAGATGATTAGCATATATTTATTATAGATACCAGGGAGGAATGGAGGGTAAACAGTATACAAATTTGGCAGTTGGTGTCGAACCAGAATGATTTTAACTAAATATAATTCAGAGATATTCTCATGTTAGTGAGTGTCGACAATTCCCATAATTAGAAAAAGTGCGTTGATTATTAGGGAAGTAGTTATAAAATTGAAAACGTTTTTAGTTGGCCCCTCACTTTTGCTTGTTCTGACCTCTAACGGCTCTTAGACTTTGGCAGATGTATGTGGTTTTTCATCTGTCCTGCATATTCTCAATCTAAAATTATTCACCAAGGCGTTATAATTTTATATAAGTCTATTAGCATGCAGATCTTTTAAAGCTTAATGATCATTATCAGCCTGCTTTGCGTGAAAGCTTTATTATTTATGTAAGTTTATTCTACTTACGAATACTGTTGAAAAGCTGCACCTAATATCCCAATTTATACCCTCGGAATGTGTAACCATTTAGAGAAGCCAAAATGATCAACCTTTGTTTACAGAATTACAGACTGGCCTGGCTGCCTACTTGCCTACTTGCCTACTGCCCTTCCCCTTAAAACCTTAGTATAACATCTTCTAAGTCCACGGTTTTAATAGTTTTAAGTCTACACTTATAAAATAAAACTTAAGATATTCTTTTATATATAGAGATAGTTAGGTTCACTCTATCCTATACTATATATTTTTCTTCCTCTCCGTGTATAATAAGTGTCTAATCATGTAATATTGAGTATAAGAGCGTACATAAATTCATTCTTTCCTTACTCTATAAGCCCTTAATTACCCGACCACGTTTCATATTTGTAGTAACTCTATGATCCACAAATATTTTCCGAGAGGGAAGAAATTGAAAAGGTCCTCTCTTGAATGGGTGAATATGTATAAAAGAAGTATATGACAATCATTCTATACAAAGCTAGCCTAATATCTATCCCCCCACCTTAAATTTGAAATTGGGGAAGGGGAGGACCCATTTCAACTAACACTTTACTATTTTATTTGATGTTTGATAATATGACTCATTCACCATTCAAAATCATAAAAGATCTTCTAACATTTCATTTATAATAGAAAAAATCGAGAACATTATTGTTGTTTTCATCAAAGTGGCGGTAAATTTTTATACCACATTGAGCTTTTTCCGCAATTTTTCATGCCAATAAAATTAAAGGAGGTGAAATATACGTAGTCAGATTTTTGCTCTTATATTCTTCAATCTTTAAATTAAATTTGAAAGTCATTTGCATCGATCCTTGATTATGAATATGCTCAAAAAAAGAGTTTGGGTTTCTTAAAACTGATACACGTACTAACAGCAAACCATTCATGGGATTATTAGAGAATTGAAGCCTATTAAATTAGGCCTACAATTTGATGCATTTTCACTTTAATGATCATTGTATTAAGAAATATTAAGATGGAACCTACGTACAAAACAAGTATTTTTGCTTACATGTTATCCTGCTTTCAGTTGTAAGCAAATCTTGCTTGCTTATATTATTTTTGATGTCTTATCAAAGAATTAAGACTTTAGGATGTTTTGTACTATACTGAAAATACGCTCATTGTTTTCTAATTTCGCTGAATCTCTTCACACTTCCTTGGTCCATCAAGCAAGATCGAGTAAGATCATGTTGTCAAATTGATCGTTAGAGAGTGTAAAGTTATAAAATATTCAACTGTTTTACTTTGAAGTTATAAAGTATTCCAAACCATTTCTACGATGAGAAGCCCTTTTAATATTTCACCTTACTCTCGTTAAGTTGGATCATGGTTGATTGGTTGCCTCAAATTTAATGGAGAGGACACCGTTGGCTTGTCTTAGCTCGCGTGCAGTGGCTAACAATAGTTACTTCGTAATACTTTAAAGTAAAAGGTGCAATTGTATATCTTACAACTAATCAACCGGTCAGTTGATTGAGGATACCCTATGATTAATGGGCACTTGTACGTGACTTGCCCATAGAAAGATATTGTCTCTTATCTAAGAAAATCTTTAACCTCCGCGAAAATTTCCATTCTTTCTTTTCATTCCGTTAACGTTTTGATCAACATACACAGTGTATGAAGTATATTATATATTCCATTTTCCATGAGATTGTATGTTATGGTACATGTTTTTGTGTGGTTACAACTGTATTTTATTGTGAATTTGCATGGTATCTTGCTTTGATTTATTTGATACCGTATAAAATCTTTAGTAATTCGATTAATGAGTTGATACCATAGGCCCATTTATTTATAATTTTTAGCAGTGAAAAAAAATACTAAAAAGTTTAGTACTCATCACTGATCATAGCTTTAGTCGTATTGATTTTTGTGGGTATGATTTTATTTTAAGATCCTAGAGTATGATTTTATCTAAATATTTTTAAATTCATGCATGAAGTGTGTAAAAAAAATCATTGCATGAAATAAGATAATAAGATATATCTTAAGATATATACACTATAAATTTAAGAGTTTTGCTATCAATTCAATGCACAAAATCCTTATTTATTTAGTTTCCTGTTTCCTAAATGAAATTATATTGCAAAATATGAAAATATCATATAATTAACCACTATTATAAAGGATTTCATACCATAAAAAATGGTTTCATATAGAATTTTTGCAAATTGTTTAAGACATGCATATCTTTAAAAAAATAAAAATAAAAATAAAACTATACTAAAAGATAGAATACATGTGATATTAAGGATGGACAGAGAAATAAATGAACAAAAAAGCTGAGCAGCAAATGGTGCTGTCTTAAGACAAAAAGGATGAGCATCAGCCATCAGTATTGATTTGGTAGGCTCTTAACAGTAATTGCTTTGTAACATTCATATGTATGTATAGAAAAACAAAAGAAACGTACATTAGCTTGACAGAGAGTAGCTGCGTTAATCTGTTAGAGAAGAAGAGATGGAGACTTCAATCTGCGAAGTACTTACATTACTTGGCTCACCGTACTAGAGAAGAATGATAGTTTTCATGAGATAGTTTCCAAATGGGATTGCAGTTTGGGAATAAGAGAGTGGGATTTAGGTAGTTACTGAATGTTGGAGCCTTTCTCATTTGTCCAACCCTAGAGTGTGGTAGAAGCATCAGATCACTCTACATTGCCATGATATTTAGATCGTCATTTCTCCTTGAAATAAACCACCCCAATAATAGCGTTTGGGTATTTGGAACCATGATTGGTCATAAATCTCATAATGAGGGAAGGAATTGGATCCTAAATAATTTTGCTTTTCTTAAGTGACGCAGCCTTAACACTATTCATCGTGTCAGCGTTACCTGTTTGTTGTTTCTGCACATTTGCTTTTCCTTTTGATTAATCTTATTGATATCCACTTTTTTCAATATGTTCTTGAGTCTCTTTTTAGTACTTTACTATTTTCAAGACATCTCGGTCTTGACGATTAAAATTGAACTTAAATCATGTTACGGAAGCAAAGAGGAAGATGACCAAGCTCTCCATCTTGCCCTTTTGGTGCCTTTGGAACCGTGGGAGCGAAAATATAACTGTTTTCTCTTCTTTTTTTTTTTTTGAGATGGTGAAAATTAAGTCCATAACAAGAAGTCAAGAAAATTTAGCCACCATGGTGTACAGTTTTGTATGTATATATGATTATATGTAATACATTTCATCTAACGTTTTACCATAGCCTGTGGCGGGATATGGTAATTTATCATCGTGCTAATGGGTGGGAATGTTGGATGCAGCTGTAGCTTTGTGGTTGAAGGACATACCTTTATTTTTTCCTATGATATTTAATTCCTGTGTTTCATTTATTTAATTTCTTTTTCGAGTTTTTATTTGAATCCATTTTTCAAGAAATCCTTTGTAGAGTTATTTATGGCATTGTTGATTTTTTTTTAAAAAAAAAATTGAAAAATAAGCTAGCTTAGAAACTAATTTAAAAAATAAGCTGATTTAACTTCGGATTAAAAACGCTGCCTTGGGCAGCGTTTTACCTAATGCAAAATCGCTGTCCAGGGCATCGTTTTTTTAGAATATTTGGGCAGCGTTTTACCTAATGCAAAATCGCTGCCCAGGGCATCGTTTTTTTAGAATATTTTCAGGAATTTGAGAAAGGAATATGGTCAGTCAGCCAATCAAAATCGCTGCCTCGGGCAACGATTTTCCTATTAATTAAAACGCTGCCATTGACAGCGATTTTCCTAAGGCCCATTTTTATTTTAGAAATCGTTGCCCGAGGCAGCGATTTTGACTGGCTGATTGACCAGATTCCTTGCATAGATTCATGAAAGTATTCTAAAAAAACGCTGCCCTGAGCAGCGATTTTGCATTAGTTTTTTTAAAAAAATAACAAAGTGCACTACAGCTTTAAAGATAATGGGTATGTCATAAGATAACCAAGAGGCTAGCTTGGACACAAATGACCCGAGTTGAACAGGAGGGAATGGCTAAGGTCCATCTTGGAAGGGACGCAGTTCATAATATGAGCTTTCATCATTTGGATCTTGAGCGACGCTGCTCTTAATCAAGGCTAGAGTCGAGGGTTTGGTAATAATTTAGCACTTGTGTATTCATTTGCTTTACGTTACTACTATGCATTGTCCTTCTGTTTTTTTATGAAATTCTTTTCTTTTCTATTGACGTAAATTCCGGGTATTTCAAAAGTCATGAAATATAATCAGGTATTTCTGACTAGTTTCAGGTAGTATTTGGAATCAAAACCCTGAGATATATCTAGATATTCTACATAGTGATTATCATGACTCTAATATTGTTCAGCCTTAGGCTCATATTTTAGGGTATAATACTCCATAGTTTCATCATGGAAGACGTCCTTAAATATGTTGGAAACCAATCCTATGTGCTTAGTAGATGGATCCAAATTGTTAGAATAGTTGTGTGCAAATAGTTGTGTGCTTAGTAGATGGATCCAAATTGTTAGAATGTCAATGGAGTGAAAATGAGTGATAATGATACAGTATATTAATAGAAATAAAATAATAGTAGAGCCTACTTAGATATGACTGATTGCTTGGAGTATTGGCCTTGGTTTTCGAGCCGTCCTTTGCAACATCAATTGACAATTTCAACTTGCATATGTCAACTGTGCATGTATTTTATAATATCTTTGATTTTGGCTCTTTTGCAAAATTATTTACGATCTTGATAAAGTATTTTGTGTTTATGCTTAATTTCATCTTTAATACTTTAATTATTTGATATGAAATTTGCATGCTTGATCTCAGTATCTTTAGATGGCTTGCTTGCTTAAAATCCTTGAGCTTTTCCTACTATTTCTCCCTGAAATTGGGGGCTTATATTATCTGTAATAATGTTTGATAATTTATTGATGACCTAACTAGATTTTTGTTGGTGATGTCGGGGTGACGTGGGGAAGGTGCCAGTTGTAAAGGTTCACAGCCTTTAGTTATTACCTTTGTTTGCACATCTGTGAGTAGTGAGATTTTAACTAGTAAGTGGAATGATTTGCTAGCTGAGTCTTATATTTATAATGCGCAGATGTGAGTTGTTATATTATGTGGTGGAAGAGAATAATCCTCCTTAAGAGTTTTGCGAGCTACTTTTTGCATCGCTAATTAGTCTTTGGCACTGCCGGGATTATCTTGTCTCAACACACAATGTCAGTTTTATGCTTGCTCGGAATTTTTAGTACAGATTTGCATATTAACATCAGCCAATGATAGGCATATTTAATTTAGAACACCAAGTAATTTAATCATGACTGAATTATTTGTATCTCTAGACTTTGATATTCTAGCCACATACTCCACTTAAATATCAGATTTCTTGTACTAATTACATGCACGATATTTATACCCTATATTAAGACGTGTTTCCTTGATTGTACAGGACTCAAATGGCTTTGAAGAGATTTATATTTCTCTAATCTTCTACTGTTACATAAGATATTTTGTATAGACTTGGACTCTTACTTTGTTTACTTATTTTCTACACTCTCCCTCAAGTTAGTACTTGCGCATTCCAATATCCAACTTGCTCATTGCCTTTTCAAATAATAGAACTCTGACGGCTTTAGTCAATATATCTACAACTTGTTCTTCTGACCGAACAAATACGAGTTTAATGATTTTTGCCTCTAGATTCTCTTTTATAAAATGTCTATCAAACTCAACATGTTTTGTTCGATCATGTTGTACTGGGTTTTTAGAGATATTTATCACTGCCTTATTATCACAGAAAAGTTCTCAACTTTCTTCTGAGGCAACTCCTAATTCTCCAAAAAGTTTTCTCATCCATAAGACTTCGGCTACTCCCTTTGCAATCCCTCTGAACTCAGCTTCAGCACTAGACATTGCAATAACCTTTTGGTTTTACTCCTCTAGGTTACTAGATTTCCTCCTACCAGTGCAAAGTACCCTGAAGTAGATCTTCTGTTGTCTTTATCTCCAGCCTAATCAACATCAGTATAAACATGTAGTCTCAAATGATTATTCCTTTTGAATAATACTCCCCTTTCTGGAGTTCTTTTGAGATATCTCAAGATTCTATAGACGACTGTTAGCTACTTGTTACTCCAACTGCATAAGCAATAGCAGGCCTTGTATGAGACAGATATATGAGTCTTCCAACAAGTCTTTGATATTTGGACTGATCAACTTTTTCTGCTCCTTCAGTTATCCACAATCCATAATTCAAAATCATCTGGGTTTCTGCAGGTTTACAATCTAGCATTCCTGATTCTTCCAATAAATCAAGCATGTACTTTCTTTGAGAAATAAAAATTCTCCATTTAGATCGAAGCACCTCAATTCCTAATAAGTATTTGAGTTGTCCAAGATCTTTCATTTCGAATTCTTGAAACAATTTGTCTTTCAATGTACGTATCTCTTCTTGATCATCTTCAGTAATTATCATATCATCTACATAGATGATCAAGCAAGTCGTTAAGTCTCCTCTTTTCTTCAAAAATAAGGTATGTTCGGAGTTATTCTAGTTATAACCAAATGCCTTCATTGCTAGGGTAAATCTTCCAAACCATACTCTAGAAGACTGTTTTAAACCATACAGAGCCTTCTGTAATCGACACCCTTCTCCTACTGTAAAGTCTCTTAAGAAACCTAAGGGTGGCTCCATGTATACTTCTTCAACTATGTCTCAATGGAGAAAGGCATTTTTAACATTGAATTGATGTAATGACCAATCTAAGTTAGTAGCAATTGAAAACAACACTCTTATTGTATCAATTTTTGCTACCGAAGAAAATGTTTTAGAATAATCAATTATGTACACCTACGTATAGCCTTTCACCACCAGTCTGGCCTTGTATCTCTCAATACCACCATCTGCTCAATATTTGACTAAATATCTATCTGTAGCCTACAAGCTTCTTTTCCTCGGGAATAACACATCTTTCCTAGGTTTTATTCTTGATAAGGGCACTGACTTCTTGTTCCATTGCTTTCTTCCAATTTTCACTTTTAAGAGCCTCTTACTGTAAGGTAGGAATATCTTCTCCATATATGGCAGCGTTAAAGGCCACTGCAGAGTAAGAGAACCCTTCCATTGGTGAGTTTCTTATGGGATATTTTGACCTTCGAGCTTCATACTCAGGATCATATCTTTTTGGAGGAATTCCCCTTGTACTTCTAGGCAGTAGAAGATACCCTCTACTCTCATTATCAATATTCTTGTCATGTACCATCTCATCATTGACTTTGATATTATTGACTTCTTCATTATTGACATTTACATCAACAACTACATCATAAGGTAATACATGATCATTAAATCTTACCTCCTCATTCAGTCGATGCTCCGTCCTAGAAGTCATTGGTTGCGATGATGAGATAATGGGTTGGACTGTATCATCAGTTATATCGTTATCTTGACCTGCTAGACTAGGTTAAGACAACCAATTGTTGTCTCTCCCTGAGATCTAAGTTGGGTATAATAAAATTCACTTTCAACAAACTCACAATCCATAGTAGTGTATACCGATTTGATGTTGGGTTTAGGCACCTGTAACCTTTATGTAAAGCACCATAACCTAAGAATACACAATTTATCGCTCTGAGTTTTAACTTATTCTGACTTCTTTTGAGTATATGAACATAAATAGTACACCCAAAAACTCAAGGTGGCAAGGTGTGAACAGAAGGAGGTGATATAAAGGTGCACAAAGTGTCTAACGGGGTTTTGTATTGTAATTTCTTAGTTGGGATTCTGTTTGTTAGGTAATTTGTTGTGGATATTGCTTTAGGCCAATGAGAGTTAGGTATATTAACCTCTATCATCATTGCTCGAGTCATATTAAAGAGGTTTTGGTTTTTCCTCTCTGCCACCCTTTGGAGTATCAGGGCATATTGGTTTGTGGAAAATACCCTGGGTTTGGCAGAAACTTGTCATATTTGGTTCATATATATACCCCCCCCCCCCCCCATTATCAGATCGTAATACTCTAATCTTAGTTTGAAACTGTGTAAGAACCATTTGATAAAATATGGTAAATATATCAAATACCTCATACTTATGTTTCATAAAAAATATCCAACTCATTCTTGTACAATCATCTATAAAGAGAACATAATATTAAAAACCATTTTTACCACGTTCTAGGGAAGGTCCCCATATACCTGAATGAATTAAGTCAAAAGGTTTATTTACATGGCTCATACTACTCGAGTAACTCTGTCTATGGTTTTTAGATAAATAACACGCTTCATAATTAAGACTTAACTTAGTTTTGGTGAGAGAGGGAAACAGATATTCTAAATACCCTAGTGAAGGATGTCCCAATCTATGCCATGTTTAGAGTTGAGATTCAGTTGTTCCACTCATGAGTACTAGTTTCTGAGGTTGGAATACTTCCTCCACATTGTACAACCCATTTCTCTCAATACCACGCACAATGATCCTCTCGGTCCAAGCATCCTACAGAGTACAACAATTGGAAGTCATTAGGATGGTACAGTTTAGATTTTTCATCAATTTGCTAATGGATAACAATTTATACGAGAGTGTAGGAATATAAAGACAATTTTCTAAACATAAATTTGCTCAAATTTTGATAATTCCTATCCCTTCAACATTCATCGATTCACCTTAGCAGTCTATATTTGAGTTTTATCTGGTTTATATAATGATTAAAAATCAGTTTTATCATACGTCATAGTGTTTATCGCCCGCAATCAAAGATCACTAGTAGAAAATGATCAATATGCGGCGGGGTTTTTAATACCATATGCGGCGTCAAAAGGCAAGAAACAATTCGGATAGCAGCAAATTAATCTATTTAATTTGTGGCGTAAAAAAATACGCTGCAGAATCATTAATATGCGGTGGTTTTAGGCACTTAGCCTAAAACCGCCGCATATGGAACTTTACCAAATTGAAAAAACGTCCTGTAATATAGGAATATGCGGCGGGTCTTGGGGACACCCGCCACATATAGGATGTTTTTTTTATACGTTTTAATTTGATCCCTACTACACCCAAACTTCAAATTCAAAATCTGCTATATTACATTTGCAATTTCTGCCAACCAAGATACATATATACACATGATGATCCATCTCTCATTTATATATATTAATAGGGTTGTAAAAACAACCATTAAGTGACATCAAAAATACAATACAATTAATGAACTTGATGTATAAAAACTACAAAATACACAAAAAGTTAATGTACATAATCTAAAAAAAGTTATATGTCCAATACTTGGCCAGTTTGTTGCGGACGACATCGATTTCTTTGGTGGAGAAGGGCTCCTCGTTGAATCCTTTGCATACCTAATATTGATTAACATATCATTAAAGTGTATATAAAATGCAATGTATTTAAAAAGTATAGTTCAAACATTTATGGTCCCAATTACAAATTCGACCTACATATATTGACTCATTGATGTAATCACAATAAATACATCATTTTCTACCCAAAATCGATCCCATTTTACCTATATTGACTCATATCGATGTATTTGAGGTGTCTAGGTCATTTTCTACCCAAAATATATCCCATTTGACCTATATTGACTCAAATCGATATATTTCAAATGTTTATGACATGTTCTAGGGTAAATACATCATTTTCTACCCAAAATCGATCCCATTTGACCTATATTGACTCATAGAGTCCTATTCGAAGTGTTTGGGCCAATTTCTAGGGGAAATACATCACTTTCTACCCAAAATCGATCTCATTTGACCTATATTGACTCATATCATCCTATTCAAAGTGTTTGGGCCAATTTCTAGGAGAAATACATCACTTTCTACCCAAAACCGATCCCATTTGACCTATATTGACTCGTATCGATGTATTTGAAATGTTTAGTCATTTTCTATCCAAAACCGATCCTATTTGACCTATATTGACTCGTATCGATGTATTTGAAGTTTTTAGGTCATTTTCCTTCAAGTCCATCCATATCATCATTATATGGTATCGAGAATAATGAGAGGTCATCAAAGTCATCATTATCTTCCTCATATGTGACATCGCCAATTTCAAGGATCTATCGTTTACTAGGGACAACAATAGCCCATCGAGGGTTATTTATGTCTTTAATGTAGAATACTTGTTTACCTTGTGATGCAAGTATAAAAGGTTCCTCCGTATCACGCATCCGACTCATGTTGACTAAAGTCCAATTCGATTCATCCTTCTTCATCGAACCACGTCGACTGATATCTGCCCACTTGCATTGAAAAAGGGTAACCTTAAACCCACAGTATTCAAATTCTCATATCTCTTGAATTATCCCATAGTACAACAAGATCGCATCAACTGGTGCTTTATCTTTTGAGCTAGCATATTCTCGAGAAGAAGCCACTATTGAAAAACCACTATTTTGAACAGACTTTGATTTCTTATCCCGACGTTCAGTGTAGAAGGTATATCCATTGATATCATACCCCTCAAAAGATCGAACAATTGTTTGAGGGCCGTAAGCTAACCACTTGATTGTATCAGAAATGTTATGGCCCATTTCAGACAATTCATGCATGAAACCAATCAATGAAGGTGTTATTGTGTTCTTGCATCAATGCTCGTTCACCTTTAGAAGGGTACTTCACCTTGAATTTATTCATATGCCTTTCTAAGTAAGGATGAACCTTTGTGATATGGTGCAAAACAAATAAATGAGCTTGTCTCTTTTTCGACAATGAAATTAAGACCTCCTTAGAACCCACGATGTCGTGCCCTTCGAGCCTCCCTTCATGCCTCGATTTTGATAACCCAATTGCCTCCCTCTTGGATAAGAACTCACTAAGAAACTCTCTTACCTCCTCTATGGTTATTCCTTGAATTATACTACCTTTAGGGTGTGCTGGGTTTCTCACCTTCTTTTCTAGAGTACCCATGTATCTCTCGAAAGGATAAGCCCATCTTAGGAACAGTGGACCACACAACTTGATTTCTCGGACCAAATGCACAACTAGATGTACCATAATATCAAAGAACGAAGGTGGAAAATACATCTATAGTTGACATAAGGTTGTAACAACACTAGCCTATAACTCATCCAAACATGACGGATCAAGCTCCTTGCTGCATATTGTATAAAAAAAGAACAAATTCTAGTGATAGAATCCCTAACATGCTTTGGCAAAATATGGCGGATGACAATTGGTAGAAACACTTGCATCAGAACATGACAATCATGGGACTTCATACCCACTAATTTCAGATCTTTCATTGATACGAAGTTCTTCAAATTAGACGAATACCCAGTAGGAACCTTGATCCCATATAGACACTCATAAAATATCATCTTCTCTGCTCGAGACAACGTGTAACAAGCCGGACGAAGATATGTGGATTTACCTTTTCCATTCCTAGGCGTTCTGTCTTCAGGCCACAACTTGGATTGAATCTTCATCATCTACATATTTCTCCTAACATTAGGACCATCCTTAGTCTTACCAGGTATATTCAATAGCGTCCCTAAGATTGCATCACAAACATTCTTCTCTATGTGCATAACATCAAGACAATGTCTAATGGGTAAATACTTCCAATACTGAAGTTACCAAAATATTAATTGTTTCTTCCATAACCCATGAACATCTCTGTGTTTTAAAGTTTTCCCGAACACATTATCTATTCCTTTCACAATGTCATAAACCTCCCTGCCAGTCAACGGTATAGAGGCTCTACGTTGCTTAACTTTACCATCAAATTAGATCTTTCTCTTACGATAAGGATGAAACCTATTCAAGAACCTCTGATGCATGAGATACACATGTTTTCCACAATGAGGAAAATAATTTGAGTCTATATCATCCATACAAATAGGATAAACTTTCTTTCCCTTCACCTTATACCCCTACAAGTTCCCATAGGCTGGAAAGTCATTAATGGTACAGAATAGGATGGCACAGAGTATAAAAGTCTCTTTAGCATATGCATCATACACTGATATACCTTTATCCCACAACAACTGCAAATCTTCAATAAGGGGAGCAAGATAAACATCAATGTCATTCCCAGGTTGCTTGGGCCCTGATATTAGAAGCGATAACATAACATATTTACGCTTCATGCATAACCAAAGGGGCAAATTATATATCACTAGCAAAACTGACCATGTCTATGTTGACTGCTTAAGGTACCAAAAGGATTCATTCCATCCATGCAAAGACCAAGTTTTAGGTTCCTATCTTCCCCGCCAAAAGCCTTGAAAGATTCATTAATTGTTTTCCACTAGGGAGAATCACCAGGATGTCGAATCATCCCATCTTTCTTCCTCTTCTCTGCATGCCATCTCAAATTCTTTGCATCGCTCTTAATTGAAAACAAACGCTTGAACCTTGGTATTATGGGAAGGTACCACAACACCTTTACACTAGGACCTTTAATCCCTACTACAGGCTCTATCCCATGTGGGAGTTTGTAATGTGACTGCCCACATTTAGGACATTGAATGAACTCTGCATACTCATTTAGATACAATATACAATCATTCGGACATGCATCAATCTTATTATACTCTAACCCAAGGGGACACATTAACTTCTTCACATAGTAAGTGGATATAGGCAAATCATTACTCTTTAGAAACATGTCCCCTAATATTTTTCAATAAGGTTGTGAAACTAGTATCAGTCCAACCATATTTTGCTTTCAAGTTAAACAATGTTGATGTGTAAACAACTTAGTGTATTTAGTACATCCAAGATACAACAGTTTCTCAGCAGACTCTCATAAACGCTCAAAAGTACGAGATTGACTACCAAATTAACCCCCAATCCCTTCAAGCATTTCATCTATTCGATCTTCATCACTAGGGTCATTATCCTCCAATTCATCCTCCCCATCATCTTCCTTCTCGGCATCAACATCTTCACCATCATCAGATTCTAATTGGCCATGATAGTCTAGCTCAACTTGATGAATGGGAATTTCGTTAGAAGACAACCCCATGTCATTAGAAGTAGGAACCTCACCATGCCATACCCATACATGAAATTGTTGCCTAAACCCACACCGGATCACATGGTCCCTCAACTCTCTTATACTACTAACTGTATTCATATTATCGCAATCAACACAAGGGCAACACACCTCATCATCTCTAATGTTATTTAGGTGTTTCAACACTTGTCTACAAAACCCCTCAACTCCATTCATGAACTCCTACGAAGCACGATTACCATACATCCAATTTCGATCCATAATTTGTGTTATGCCCTATTTAACATGTAAAAGATTAAATAATAATCTAATCAACACTTAGTTTACGCATAGTTATATATATAATTGCACCTAAAGGGTCCTCAAGTAGCTTACCAAAAATTAGGTTAAGAAAACTCCACAATGACCCACAAACACTCGCTCTATAGTTTAAGTTTCTAAATTCTTCTAGATATTATTGTTGTTCTATGCTTTGTAAATCACTACAAACTCTACAAAAAATTTGGCAGAGTCTCCTGTCTATATCCAACATTTCCCAATTTTGAAAATAAATTTTCAAACTTGTTTATATGAATTTATATACAACCATAACCAACACACAATGCCATTTACTAATTCATATATATTGCCAAATCAATTTCTACTAATTCATATATGTATTAATCCATATTCTAACATAATCTGATTCCTATTAATATACTAACTCAATTCCTAATAATATGAATACTAACATAGTTCAATTCCTACTAATACAAATACTACTAATACAAATACTAATTGAAATATATTACCTAATACAATACTTATAATTAAAATACCCATAATTCAAACTAACATGAACCCTAATTCGAACTACTTAATATATTTACATTCACATTTAACAACACCAATCAAATACCCATGTATGAAATAGAATAAACAACAACAAAAAAAGAAAATTGTACCTAAAATGTAGTGGAGAACACGATGAATGAGAGGAATCCCGAAGTGCGGTGGCGGCGTACATGGCGTGGTGGTGGCCTGGCGTGGTTTGGTGTTATTGGTGGTGGTGGCGTGGCTTGGTGGTGGCGTTATTCGGTGGTGGCGTGGTTTGGTGCTGTTGGTGGTGGCAAGGCTCCTTAATGGCGCACTGTGAGAAGTGTTTATGCGAGAGGCGGTAATACGAAATGGATCTGAAGTATAACTGACCTAGGCTCATTTTTTTATGAAACCCTGTTAAAATGCGGCGGGTATAGGGATGACCCGATACTAATTAATACACCCGTGTATTAATTAGCGGCGGGTCTTCCCTATACCCGCCGCATTTTAATTGCAATTCATTAATATGTGGCGGTTCCTTTAAAATATGCCGCATATTATTAGTATTTTGCGGCTAGTTTGCTTATACGCCGCAAATACATAGCTGCAAATTAAGATATTTCTACTAGTGGATCCAACATGTTTCGGTTTTCTTTGAGCATGACCCGCTTAGGGCTTTTAGTTTACTCATGCTGGGCTGGTTTGGTGGACTTTTACTATTGGGTCTGCTTGTGCTTAAGTTTACCACGTTAAAACACATACCTAGGCTTGCCCCATTATTTGCCTTAAGGTTAGAGCATCCTTCATCTTCTTGTTTTCCTTCTTCGTGGTTATTCTTTTTAGATCTAGGTTTTCATCCATTACAACTACAACGCTTCGGCTCTTTGCTGCTCCTCCACCGTCGGCTCTCGCTGCTCCTCCACTGTTGGCTTGTCTTATTCCCTTGTCACCCTTCTTTCACCATTTCGGATACCCTATCAGTTGGAAGCACCCTTCTCGATTGTGTTGTTTTCCACCGTAGTAAGAACACTTAAGTTTTGTCTTCTCGTCATCTCGGCGAGCTGCTGTCCTCCGAGTATTTAACCCATTATCCTTTGTTCCAATCCAGGTGAGCCAGGTAAGCCTTTCCCATAATCTCTCATCAATCAAGTTCTCTCCTTATTGTGTTGTATGTGGTTTCCACTGTCGATAATGGGCCTTGATTGATTATTTCCCGGCGGTCTTTGTCAACACTATCATCTAGGCCAGCCAAGAATGGGTATAACCTTGTCTCTTGGATAGCTTGGTTATGAATCGTGATGTCTTCTAGGCATCGCATTGGATCGGGATTCCTCCGGTCGATTTCTTTTCAAATCCCAGTGAGTTTGCCATAATACATCTCTAATGTGTCCCTTCCTCGTTTGATGGTATTGGCTTTGACCATTAGGTCAAATATTTGCAATATGTCCTTACTGCTCCTGTAAAGGACTTCTATGCCTTTCTAGAGTTCTTTGGCTGTTGGATAGTCAATGAATTGATTAACCAAATCGGTTTCATTTCCTTCGAAAATCCATGAAATTACGGTGGAATCTTTTGGTGCCCATGCAGTGTATTCCTGGGTAGTCTTTGGAGGGGGATCGATTGTGAAATGGTTGAGCCTACCCCTTCCATCGATTGCCAGGTACATTAGCCGGGAACATATTGTATAATTTTGGTCGTTCAATTTCTCAGGTATGTGTATTGGTCCATGATTTTCATGGATGGGTCTGTTAACGCCTAATTGCTGCAATTTTTGCATTAATTGGGTCATGGTGACCAGGGGATCTGGTGGTCTACATACTCATCGAAGCTTCAGGTAAGGTGGTTTGGTATGTGATGAGATGTTTTCGGCGATTAATCGAACTGATTTCTACCTTGTTGCTCTGATACCAACTTAAACATCAGATTACTGATAAGTACAGAAAGTAGATAAAGAAAAAATAACATATTGATGTGTATTCTTGTACTAATTACATACACGATATTTATACCATATACTAAGACGTGTTTCCTTGATTGTACAGGCCGGACTCAAATTTCTTTGAAGAGCTTTATCTTTCTTTAATCTTATACTGTTACATAAGACATATTTTGTATAGACTATGACTCTTACTTTATTCATCTAATTTTCTACAACTACATATCATCAACTCCGTTGATCCCCTAATTCTTGTGCAAATAAGAACGCAACTGAGGAAGGGAGACTTTTCAAGCTATTCTAGTTTTGGTCGCCACCAATAATATAGAATCAAGAGTCATTAGGTGTGGTAATAAGGATTAGGATCCGTTAGATTCTTAAACGTATTTTGATGAATGAAAGAATGAAAAGAAAAGATAGTGGTAGAATTAATAATGGAAAACATATATAATAGTATGCTATCCCACGGACTTAACAAAAGCCATTACCAATTACTTTAGTTGACTGAGGACACGCACGACGCACCCTTTGGATTACATTTCATCAAGGCAATTAATTAAGAGAACTGGTCAATCTTGTCTAGCTTTAGTGCTTTCATTTGTCTTCTTGTCTTTTTGACTTGTCTAGCTATAGTGCTTTCATTTGTCTTTTTGTCTTTTTGACTTGTCCAGCGTTCTACAGCTGATATTATCCCTCGCCGCACCCCCCGGGAATGATAAATTTACCACTTTCGTAGTAGTAATTTCTTCCCACGGAGTTACACCACCTATCTTGCTTTTGCTTGAATCGTACTCTTTTGATTAGCATGTGGATATATTTTTGTCTTACACGGAGTTGGGAATATTATACTTTGGAAAAGTTGTACGAATATTTGCAGATTTTTATTTTTCAGAAATATATGTTGTTTTTGGTATATCTAGTAAGTGCGTTGACCTTATATTTTAAAGGTGTTCACTGCGTACTGTGGTGTGGTGCAATGAAATTTTTCTTACCAAAGACAAATAAATGTAAAAAAAAGTGTTCAGGTCTTTATTTCCTGTTATGCAAGTATTTTTGGATTGGCCTCCCCTAGAAACTGTTCTCTCAATTCCACATATAATAGTCTGACTTAACATATGCTCCCTTTGTCTTTAAATTATTTATGTTGATTGCGAGAACTGACACAATTGCGAAGGAAATGTGGTTTGAGAGATCCCGTGTAAGAAGGTAAGGGAGAAACGGATCAGTGGAACCGAGTATATGATAGATTTACCCCTAATAGCATTTTGGAAAAATTTTGTGACAATATCCAACTAGAGTCTAGAATCATATTGTGATCAAAATTGACTGATTATACGGACTATGATGTAATTAAATATTTGATGGTATTACTTTGATATTATAAGTTCCCACTTAGCTATTATCAAGTATTCTTTTCCTAGGTTAAAGAAATTTTTTATAAACATTGTGAACACAGAAAGAGCATGAATAATTGCAAATTTTTTTATAAGCGTTTTTTTTTTAAATTACAAAAATAAGTTACCAGTCAAAATATTTTGAAAAATAAGCCAATTTAGGCTTAGACGGAAAACGTTGCCCCAGTCAATGATTTAGCTAAAGCAAAATCATTGCCTGAGCAACAATTTCTATTGGCCGAGTGTTTTTTCTTAATAATCTTTAGAAAATCATTGCCCTGCACAACGATTTCTACTGGCCAACTTTCTGCCAGAACCCTAATCCAGCTTACTACAAATTTCCTTTAGCTAAATCGTTACCTGAGGCAACGTTTTCCTTCCAAGCCTAAATTGACTTATTTTTCAAAATACTTTGACTTGTAGCTTATTTTTGTATTTTTTTAAAATGAAGCTTATAAAAAAATTCAATAATTGCATACCAAATAGGAAAGAATTTGTAAACCAATATATTGTTTTTAGTGAAAAAAACAAAGTTGATGCCACTCTATGGAGCTTTGTCGGGGTCAACTTTTTAATGGTTGTAATTTGTATAGTGTGATTGGCATGTAAGTTTCTTTTCATAGATTTCTACGCCTTAGTCTATATCTGATGTAATTTCCGCGTTTGATACTTATCTCAGACAAATAAAAGGTTTGGAGTTGATAGCTAAAAATCTAAAATAAAGAAAATAGATGCATGGAATGATAGGTACGGGGTGATCCATTTTCTATAGGTATGTTCTTCCCTCATGTATAGAACTTTGCAGTACATAGATAGAAAAGTTTAATGGGACATAATAGGTAACCTTTTGCAAGGAATTGAATCCTTTACATAAAATACACGATCAATCACACGTCAATGTATACGCCACGGTTCACAGTCAATTTAATTATATTCTGTGCAGTGAATTGGTATCAATGGTAGGGTAGCAGCGATGTGCTACAGATGATTTGTACAGATAAATAACATAATAAGAGAAAACCGTCGAAAATATGTTGAGAAATTTTCATAGGTTGCTTATCACTCTGCCTGCAAAATGTTTGTGCTGTTTCACGTCCCTTAAATCTAAAATCTAATCCGTTTTTAATGTTTGAACACCTGAATAAGAATGCGTCCTCTTTTCCTTGAAATATTTATTATCTGCTCTCATGTTTCGACATTGTACTGCTAGCTATTGCAGGTTGTCTGAAAAATTAGGCTGTTTCAGTGGAATTTTTATCATTTGCCCCCATTCCCAGAGTTAAAATCCTACTCTTGGGAAAGACACGATCATGTTGGAGGGTTTGATCACATACCCCATAATTTTGAAACTGAACTAGTACCGATTGCACGCTTGCAGTCTGCTTCTATAAGCCAACCTAGAGGGTTGAGCCAATGATAAGCTTTTATCTTTTGAGAAAAGGGTTCTAACGCAAGGATCATACCGCACCTTGGATAAATGCTTCTGGTTAATACGTTTAAAGATAGACGTTTGAAGGATGAATGTAATTATTGTATATTCATGTTTTTTCTTCAAATGACAAACAATCTGGATATTTCCTTAACTAATAGAATTGTTTACTAAGCATTAACATATTCGCTGATTATCCAACCATGCATGCTTAATTCGCTGTGCCTAAATATAAAATAATATGCTCAACAAATTAGTTTATATGATTGCAGGCCGAATAAATTAAAATATTGAGCAGAATAGTCATGGCTGCTGACAGAACTATAGACAGGAAGATAACAATAAAAGAATGCAGCCATTTTTTGATGCCCGAATTGCAAGAGTTGAGAAAGGTACAGCCAAGGTGAGTCCAAAAGTAAGAACCTTTACAACTATTCGAATGCTTTTCCTTGCAGGACTCGGAAAATTTGTTGCAAATACGTTTTACCCATGTACTACTAACTTACCAAGTACACAGATAAATTCTTGTACAGTTTGTTATTTCATGAGACATGTTCAGAAACTTTTCTGTTTTCAAGATGGATTCAGTAGTATTGTACTCTACCCTAACTTTTCTGGCAAAACTTCATTACTGATCAAAATATCAAATGCTAGAGATTGGAGAAAATAAAGATTGATAATGCAACCAAATAGGATATATATAAAAAAAAAACATGATATATCAATAAATTTACCACTATCCAGAATCCAGAAACCAAAATATTCCGTGGGCACAAATTTACACCATATTATGCTACTCTTATTATTGCTATCCTAAGACGTTGGACTCTTCAGAGCCTACAGCATTCCATTCTGATAAGCGTCGAAACTGGATGCAGGTGTATTGACCAGGGAGCTCATGTCTCCCCAGCTGTTGCTGCCTGCGGAATTGCTGGTGGTGCTACTGTTGTTGCCTACATCAACACCGGAGTAGCTCTCATTTCTGTCAAATCTTTGTTGATTACTAAAGTACGCTTCAAGGTCCGTAGGTAAATTGGTTTGTCCTTGACCCATATTCGTGCTCACCTCATTGGCATCATAATCTGTGTTTAGCCATTGGGTGTAATTCACATTCACGGTGGAGTTTAAGGCTACTGCCGAAGATGCTTGAGCATCAGACGAATCCAGAACATAAAGCTGGTCTTGTTCGGGATATTGATAATTGCCACCGCAGCTTATGAGTTGAGAATCATCATAATACTGTCCTGCAATTTTCGTCAGTAATCTTGTGAACTGTTCTTGATTTCCAAGATGATGAGCTGTATGAATTTGGTGCATCATGGGCATGGACGCTTGTTGCTCCGCCCATTGATTCATGGTCTGATTAACCAGAAAATTCTCGCTCTCTCTCTTGATCTCCTGCTCAAGGAGACGGCAAGCTGCCTGATCCTTCCTTTGTTTAACCATCAGCTTCTTCTTCAGCCTTGTGTTCCAGTAGTTCTTGATATCATTGTCGGTCCTTCCAGGTAACTGTGCAGCTATGATAGACCATCTGTAATACATAATAAAAATCAACCTATATATCATAATCGTACACCCATTTAGCAATTATGAAGCATTTTTTTTTTTGTTTAGAGTAACTATAGGACGTAGTAGTAACATGGGTATATCAAGACATCCATAGGTGAGAGAGTTTTCTCTGATTACTGGTTATGAGAGAGTTTTCTGTGATCACCAGTTTTGAGAAAGAGAGGAAGAAATAAGAATTATAAGAATTGCATCCCCGAAACCTCCTTCTACCATGAGATACTAGAGAGATTATTCGAGAATCTCCATACCCCCCCCCCCCCCCCCCCCCCCCCCCCCCCCCCCCCCCAAAGACCTTACGTACTATACCAAGATTCATACTAGTTGTAGTTTCTTCATTATTTTGAGTTCTCATTTGATATGGTTTAATTCTTTTGTTCAGTTACCTGCTTCCTATACTGAGATATAGGCTGCAGATGATGTTTTCTTCCTCTTCAGTGAACCCTCCATGTTTGATATTCGGCCGGAGATAATTCAACCACCGAAGGCGGCAGCTCTTCCCACATCTCTTAAGACCTGACCAACCCAAAAGAAATTGTACGAAACCCAGGTTAGTAATAATACTGAAAATAAACTTATTAGTGATAACATTAAAACCTTGGTAAATGTTAATCATTAGATAGAAAGAGTGATTAATTACCAATTTTCTGCGGCAATGCGATCCAGTTACCTCCAGTGCCCTTTTGCTCAATATAGGCCTTTAGTGTTGCATCTTCCTCAGGTGACCAAGGGCCTTTCTTTACGTTGGCCTTGTCGCAGCAAGGTGCTCTTCCCATGTTATTGTTTCACTCTCGTTTGATCTTTGTTTCTTGTACAAGTTTCTCTTATATTGGCAGCAGATCGATTATGATGATAACTGTGTTGTACAATATGTGTTTAAGAGCTTATATAATGGTAAGTGAGGAAAGACTATATATAATAGCTGGAGAGGGAGAGATATAGAACAAGTCATTGGATTTCAAAGGATCTTACTTTAGAATATAAAAATGGACAATTTTGAAATGTTTGGAAAGTAGACCAGAGTTTTCCTCGTTGTCTTTCCTAAGTCTAGAATCTAATATATCATATTTATTGCTTTCTTCTACTCTCTTCCACACTATGGCCTTATGGGCACTAATTTATTATGTTCCATAATACAATTACAAGGCCAGTCTACCAAAAACAATGTGAAATCAGAATAGACAATAGATCTTAAGATATGCTCATGAATCATTCTATCTACTTTTAATTTGTCATCACCATAAAATGTTTTTCAAGAGAAATCAATCCCTAAAGTCAATTGAGATTGACTTTTTTTTTTTTTTTTTTTTTGGGATATGTAGATCTGTGAAACAAAGGCACTCCCTACTTTGCATTGTATTTGCAAGCCGCCCATATTTTTGAAGTAAAACTTTGATTGGTCAAGGGGTAACAGTAAATCGTTTTACTAGGTATCAAATAATGATATGATATGGTTTGAATATATTGTTTGGGCTAACTAGTAACTTTATACATTTATGATTTTTGTGATAAAATTTACCTTGATTTTCATTTACCAGAGTTGGATGATAGGAAGAATACTAGGTAATGTAAGGTAGATGTTTATATTTCCTACTTCTACTGCTGGTTAATTTTACTTATGAGTGAAGTGTTTATACTTGTACGGAGCATTTCATGATCGGGTTTTACCTCACTGACACTCAAATTTATTTAAAAACTTATCGTGCAATACAATTTAACTGGTACTCCGTATACATTAGGAAAGTACAAATTTAGAAACTCGTAAGGCACATAAACTACATGTGTGATGTGTTGCATATATGGCTTTCTTCCATGCATATAAAATTATCCCAAGTCTTTCTATCAGACCTTAGCTAAAGTTACAAATAGGGGGGCAATACTTTGAGGAAACTGCTTGAAGTTTTGACTTATGGGATTCCAATTTTCCCCCTTGCTTACACGTAATTGATAGGCGTGTCGCGCACCTAACAAAAATAAAAACCTAATGTAGTAGGGTAAGTCAGGGTCGATCCCACAGAGAAACGACAGTCCAACCAATCAACTTTAACACTGGTAAAATTAGATGAGTAAGAGAACAGAGCGATTATACTATTATTAACTAATAAAAATATGAATTAAAACATTTAGGACTAGGTATTCCCGCTAATATGAATTAATATAAGATAAATCTCTACCCCAAATAATCATATTATAATAGTCAAAAGGAAAGATGCGCCCTTTACAATACCAATAGTTTCTTTCGATCAACTTATCGGCTTCCCTAATATACAATCATGCCTATTTTCATGAAATCATGTATATTAAAGACATTAAACATGGCACCCTAACTTCCTAACAATCCATTCTACCTATTTTCATGGAGAATTTCATGTCCTTATTGAATTAATCACAACCATCTAAGTCCAACTGTCGTTGACAAATAGATATTAGGTTCAAATCAATACCAAATTACGTCTAACCTAGTATTGATAAAATAGCACAACTCAATAAGCAAGAACATATAATATAATCAAATTAGAGATTGAGATAGATTCATATATCAAATCATATTAGGGTTCAACCTAAATCTAGATTATAAAACTACTTAAATATAATAATTAAATAAACAAAATAATGAATAATAGGAGACATAACAAGAGATTAAAGAAGAGAAAACAATAATTGAATTAGATTGATAGAAAATATATATTACCAAAGCTTTTCTTCCATAGTTGCAAAAGAGAAACTAAGAACCAAAAGTGAAAACCCTAAAAACTTAAACTAATGAATCCCGCATGAAAACTAAAAACTAAAACTATATATAATAAAAACTAAGAATCATGAAAACTAAAAACTCTCCATAATAAAATCAGAAAATTCCTAAGCTAATCTCCCAAAAGTGGCGTGTAAATCCCATCAAAGGAGTTCAAAACTTCTGAAATTACTCCCACTTAGCTAGTGCCTAATGCCTAGGTTTTAGGGCTATACAAATATTCTTTCAAAGTGGCCACCAAGGTGTTGCGGCGCAAAGTGAAGGACCGCCAATGAGGTGCGGTGTATGCTGCGAAATTCATCATTTTGCTTGCTAAACTCCATTTTCCGCATCTCCTATGGAAAGATCAATGTCTAGCTAGAGTCATGTTACAATAGGTCTTCAAAAATCCCGATACAAGGCTACTAAACGACGCATATACTTGCAGCGTGATATCATGAGAGTTTTTATTGCATTAAAATCCTACAAAACAAAATAAAGCATACCCGAGAAGAGTAATATCGAAATATATAAAATAAAAACTCGTAAAGGAGAAAAATTGATAAAATAAGATCGATTAAAGCATTAAAATAATGAACAATATCAGTAATGTTTCCAATTTAAGTTTTAAACAAATCCTTAACGTTGCATGCCGAGGCTAAGCCTACAAAGTAGTGTAAATATCATTTCAATTCTTAGATTATTGCTGTAAAGCAAATGCATTTTTCATGATTGGAACTATCATTACTTTCTTTTTGCCAGTTAAGAAATAATCTTTTAATGAGGGTAGGTCCCTTCGCTATTTAGAATGTCAACCCTACGTTTATTTCTAAAACATCTTGATACTCACAAATGTTAGTTCTCCTTTTCATTCGCAAACTTCTACTGCGCCATTTCTTTTACCATCCTAAAATCAGTGCAATCTCATGGTAGTTTCTATGAATATTATACTCCTACCAGAAACTGAGAGTGAAAATATCATTCTAGAAACAATATAACCAACTTCACATTTGAAATGGAAAACAAAAAAGGCCCCCCCGACCTTTTCTGAATGAAAGTCATTCCGTTATGAGCAAATTACTATTTACTATAGCCTTTCCAAATTTAAGAAGGCTCTTGCTATGATATTATTCATACGAGGACATCGAAATTTACATTCAATATATATTATAGTATAATTTTATTTTCTAATAATACAATATTTTGTTTAATAGTACAACGAACTTTAGTTAGGTTCTTTAGAAAATTTTTGTGTTGAGAAGGTGATGAGTTTTACAACTTCACTTTCTTATTATATATATGTATAAGTTCATTTTCAAATAATGCAATTTCAATTAAATAGTTCAGCTTAAATTCGATATAAATAACGACTTATATCAGAAATATTTTTGACATTTCTCTTATCCGGCCATACATGATACTACAATTTATTGCAAGGACTCACGAGGTTAAATGAACTAATCTATAATTTATTACTAAAGCAAAACCCTACTTACATCATACTTAACACATGTCAAATTATTATAAAAAAAATTTCCGCCCTTTTTAAAGATAATGTCATTTTTTTTTCTACTTTATATTAATATTAGATTAAAAATGATATATATAAAAAGTTTTATGACTATATAAATTCTTAAATCATTTAAAACTATCTCTATTTCTTCTATTTATTTCATATTTTCTCTCTATCTTTTTCTATAAGAATTTTTTATTTAATGTGATAAAAATATTATCCCAATTCAATTCTCTACGATAATTCTATAAAATTTATAAGTTTTTATCAAGAAATAAAAATATTCTTATAATTAAAATATTTAATAAAAATAGTTTATTATTAAATTGTATATCGCACTTTACTAACCAACTATATAAAAGCAAGGAAGAAATTATTAGAGCTTTCACTTCCTGGTGGGTGACCAAATGGCTAGCGATATGAAAGTTACAGGCTTTGAACGACATATTAACTGATGTAAAGATGTATGGACATGAATCTTTAATAATTATATATAGCAGAATTTTCGCGTTCATTAATGGACCACTCAGATGTGTAGAGCTAAAAGGACAGAAGTAAACATAGAACCTTCTCCCTTATTATTTGCTAAACCAAGTAAAAAAGAATGAATTACCTTAACTAATCTTTCTGATATAATATTTGGCTATTAACCGGGAAAGAACGCAACAGGTTATACTTTCCATATAAAATTGAAGAGAAGCACTTCTTCGGTACGTTGAATATGTCTATTCTACGCAAAACTGGGATTATGCTGTAAAATCTTCTCGAAAGAAGTAAATCACTCATTTTTCTTGATTTCTTACTGGATTACTGGAATTATAGCAACAAGGGTATTATCTTTCTATTTCAGACCAACTTGAGCAATTATTGTAGCGTTTGAGCTCGAAGCAAACCTTAGACAGCTCAAAACCATGATAAAACAAGACTTAAGGACTGAATCTAGCTAGCTGCCCGAGATCAAGCCTCTTTTGGACTAAGTCACGCAGTATATTCAAAAGCTATGAGGGGTAACTGAAGCGGAATATAAAAAGACTTTTTTTTTTTGGGCAACATAAATCCAAAGCAAATAAATACTTCCCTCCTTTTCTAGCCTTAATAGTCGGATCGTAGGCTAAGTTGATCAGAGATCTAGACACTTTAAAACACGCAAAAGCTGAAACCAATAAGCTTTCGGTTCCTTATATCTTTCGCTAGTGCTTGCAATTCTTTGTTTGTCTTAAGACAATAAAGACTTATGTAAGTAACACCTAGTGATTGTTTAGCTCCTAGGAGTAGTAAATACTAAGCATTTTTTCCACATTTGAAGTTTCTTAGATGTTTTAGCTAGTTCAAAGTTCTTGACAAATCTTAGTAATCACCGCCCCCAGGATTACAAATACGGAGTACTTAGCTGCTAAACTTCTTAATCAGTTGAAATCAACCGGCATATCTAAAGTTTTACATGCATGTATTCAAAATCTTTGATTGCTCCTAAGTTCTTTACCATCGCTTTGAATCTCCTCTAATGATTATATCAATGACTTATTGTTAAATTTCCTGAACAATGTTTACCTCGATGAGAAATTAAAACAGTAATTTTACCCCTCCCATCTCTATTCTTTTTTGATAAAATGGTTTTACCATTTTTCATACCTTTGTCTAAACTGCTCTAAAACCTTGTTAGGTGTCCAAGATAACAAATTACACCATGTTCTCTTCACGTACCTTGTTTTTACTTTAACAGTAGATTTGTACTAACTAAACATATAAACAATTCAATACAACTAATTTCTTAATTAAAAAAATTAAACATATATATAATATAAAATTGAGTCTTTTCTAATACATACCTGATATAAATTATTTTATGATATTGACATCTCAGATATAGCTAATGTTATATTAAATATAGGTTTTGTTATATCAGATATAAAAAAAAATAGATATAAGAAAAACATATATCACATATAGACATAATTAATTCCTTATTATTAAACTAATTACTACTTTTCCTAATTAATAGTTCTTGATTTTATTTGATACTCCATAAAGCTTGAAATAAAGTGATTCAGACAATTTTCTTATTCACGATAATGACCCAAACCATTGGAGAGGAAAAAAAATAAGGAATTAGCCTTGAGGAAACCCACTATCGCTTTCCGATTACATCACAAAAAATTGACCTTTTTCTGGATCTGTTGTTCTTGTTTTCATAGGTGGGCTCCTCTGAAAGTTGGAGCTGCTATTCCTACCAATTTCGTTGTGTTCACTCACTCACCTACTGACTATCCTGATTCCTTAAGCAGCTGCTCCCTTCAGAAATGACAATTGACAACCTTAGGAACTTTGTGTAATTGGTTTTCTGTATTCTTCAACATTTAACAACTGCTTTCCAACTTATCACCAAGTTATCTTGTTCGAAATGGCATTTTCATGTCATTTAAACGGTTAAACCTTTCTATTTTTGTCTGTTTGATCTAAGTAGCTACTGGTTGACGTGCCATGATTATACTCTATCTTGTAAATTCTCAAATTGATCCAATGGATCCGTACAACCGTCTCCATAACCTTGTTAGCTTATACGTATTTAATCTCTTGGTTGCGGCGTAAACATTAAACAAGAATGCAAAAGTGAACTTTACTTAGGCCAACGTACGTACTTGTACGAGAATTGCCTAATTTATATATATATATATATATATATATATATATATATATATATATATATATATATATATATATATATACATATTGAAAATTTTAATTTTTTTAAGTTGTACTTTTGATAAATAAAGTTATACTAAAATTATACACACTTTTCCATTTTCGCATGGGCTCATTTTTTAGCTTTATTTTATTTCAAAAGTTATTCTACTTGAAAGTGGAGTTGTATTATTCGCAAATGAAGTTATGCAATAGACATGACATTGTACTATTAAAAAATAAAGTTATACTTGTTGGCATGGGCTTATCCTTTGAATTTTACTTTTTTAATGTTTTTCGATTTTTTTATAATAAAAAAATATGATATATATTTATCAAATATATTTCAGGATTTTCTCCTTTTACTCGTGTGAAGTGTATTCTAATGACCCTTTCTTAACTTATAGAAAAAGAATTAACAAATTTGAATAAAGCAATTCATCTTTGGATCGTTTCAAGGCACTGACTTTGGCTTCGTACACGACACACTCTACGTACAGAGAATTAAAAAACTTTGGTTGGGAGTCCATTGATGACTTTGAATACTTCGAAAATTTCTATAAATGAAATCAAATTAACTACAGTATCTTTTCTTAAATTATCGTTACTAACATGTTAAAAGAATCAAATATATGCTACAGTACATATATTTAGGGGTATGATTGTAATTTTATTTTCTAACAATACAATTTCTTCTGGGTTCAATTTATGGGTTGACAAGTACGAAGTTGTATAACTTTATATTCTATTAAATACAACTTTGTTTTCAAATAAGGTACCAAACTCCAATTTTAAATAATTTAACTTGGAATTTATATAAATTTCATAACTTATATACATGCTTAAAATTTAAATTTTTAGATATTTTTGCATTCTACTCATTATTTGGCAATGACAAGTCTTAGCATGTATCTTATTAAATAATGACAGGATAATCTACCAAAGAAACTCGTGAATAGTGCAAAAATCAATGTGTTGCAATTAAAAAAATACGGAAGTACTTCATAATCGATAAGCAATACATGTAATAGTTTATGTTTTTTTGTTACTCTGTATTTCAACTTATTTGAACTCATTACTATTGTATATATATCTATACTTTTATGTTCATTAGTGAAGGGAGTGATGGAATTTAGACCCATAAAATCGAAATGTCCATTCATCACAGTTTAGTGACAATTGCTATGTGAACAAACACAACATTATTTTTTAATAGCAGAATACTATTTCTATTAGCATAATTTTATTAACAAATTATACAACTTTATTTCTAAATAGTTTTTTTTGAAAATTAAAAATAATCAAAGAAAAAAATGCTCACACCAAAATGGTGAAACTATATATACAATTTTCATTTTCTAATTATGAAATTTCATATTTTATAAGTACAATTTTATTTGCAAATAGTACTTAAATTATCAAAAGTACAGCTTCAAAAAAATATTATATATATATATATATATATATATATATATATATATATATAATATGAATTAGCAACTCTCACTAAACTGTGATGAATGGACATTTCTAAAGTTGGTTATTATGACTCATGATAATTATGATCTGAAAGCATTGTCTAAATGATTGATTTTGCTATTCTATATTTGGTGCTGTCTTTATCTTTATGTTAACCTCCAAATGTGTTAGATTTCTTAGTCTTTTTATTTGCTAAAGTTTGTGGGGGGATACGCTTAGTTTTCTTGAATAAGAAAGGGCCAAAAAGATTTAAGAAGAACATACATCAGATGCATGCAATGTAATTCAGCTAAATGGGGATCGGAGTGACATTTTGACTTTTATATTCAAATTGTATTTGAATTATCCGTAGGGTTTTCGTTATCTTGTCCCCCTCGTTCTTCTGCACTTTTGTTAACCAAAAATAAAATTAAGAAAATTGAAGCCACTTGGTTTAATATTGCGCAAATGGTAAATGAATGATTGAATGTTAGAAATAAATATTAGTTTGTAGAATGATATTCCGATCCATGTATTGATTGTACTCCTTAATGGTTATTGTTCTTGTATCTTGCAAGCACTCATTGAGGTCCCAAAGTGTATAACTAATTTGAGAAAATTGCAGCACCCCTAGCCTATTATAAGCTACAATCCTATTACCATCACATATCAAAAAATAAAATAAAAAATCCTATTACCATGACTACATAAATTAAGATTTAATGTAATGAACATAATTTTGTACTATTTTTTTATTAGAATAAGTCTGATCTATCTTGATAAGATTAGATTAAAAAATATATAAGGATTAATCCCAATTGTTAGAGTTGATTGAATGATAATGTTGTTTATTGCTATGCATCGCATCGCTATAGCCTATACTCCACATGCATTAGTTATTTTATGCAAAATTAAAAAAACCAAATTGTAATCCCAAAAATACATGATCGTTACATAAACTATATATGAAATTATCTTAGGAGACCATCATTCACTCCTTTATTCGTAAGTATTTAGAGTCAAGTATTCTTCTAAACTAATTTTCTCTATTTTTTTTAACTTTCTACATTGAAGTCAGCTTTGATTTGCTTTGATAGTATTGAAATTTCTATTACCCAAACTCTACACCTTCTTTTGCATCTATTGTTCAGCTTCTCTCATGCCCAAACCATCATAACTTATTATCCTTTATCTTATAATTATAATACTATTGAATTATATATATATATATTTTTTAAGAAAATTACCATGCTTCTCTTACTTTTAGGCCGGTTTTTGTTTTTTAAAAAATATTTTGATATCTTTTATCCTATATTTTTATTTAAGAGTCAAAGTTAATATGATGACACGTGACCATTCCTTATTGTTATTTATTTTTATTTAAAAAAATCTCCCTGCATTTCAGCATGATATTTTAGGAATAAATCGTGTACTAGGCGATCATATAATATTACTAAGTAAAGGTAAACAATATCATATCATAATTACCTATACTCGTCATATTGATTTTTTAGTTATGTAGATGACAGTTATATCTTAATTCATACTACATTGATCTAACCAAAAACTAATAACTTATTCGAAATAGAAATGTTATTTCAAGTCAAAAGGGTCTATTCAGACCGTTATTTAGTGATACCTAATGTGAGAAACAAAAAACTTAGATATTTTATCATATTAATAAACAATAGTAATAACGTTATAAGTGTTTTCTTTGCGTATAGGTAAAATATTTCATGATATGTGCAACATGAGGAGTTACCCTTTGGCCTTATAAAATGTTTAACTCTTATTTTATCAATGTGGGACAATTGATCTCAACTCACATGTGTGTTTTTATCTCTTAACATGTAACATAATAGTAGTAAATTTATTGCACTATTTGACAAGGAAGCTGAGAAATTGAGAATATCAATGGTTGTGAAATTTCTTACATAAAAAACTTTGAGAATAAGAATGATCGTTACTTTAATATCAAACTTGCAACTGTTGCAAGTGAAATAGTAGTCTTCCGTCATGTAAGGTGGGAACGAAGGACTTACATGGGGTATGGTGGGAGGAGGAAGAAAGGGGTTGGGATTATTATGGCTTTTAAATTTTCTGAATAATTCCAAGAACTGTAATTATAAACTGATAATCAATGGAGTAGAATGATTTTATTGGTACTTAACATTACATTATAATCGTTAAAATAATAGAAAATAGTGACAAAATAGTAAATAATTTCAATGATGCATAGCAAATTAACAATACACGACAATTATTAAACTAATAGTAAATATTGCATATGCCATTTAATATTTGTCTCATTTTACTATCTGTTGTGAGAATATTTTGATTAAAATCGGATAAATATTAAAAAAATAGACGGACTAGTGATCAACATTGTTCAATTCAGAATTTTGAGCAAGGAAACATTGTTTAGCCACATGACGTCGAGCTTAGCTAATTGCGTAATTCGGCGTTACTTCTGCAGAGAAGTCGGTCCGGGTAAAAAGTGGTGTGATTGGAAAAGTATGCCGAACTTTTCTTTCTACTCCTCAAAAAGCAAAGTCAGCCAACGCGCTTCCTTCCCTCGCTTCCTTTCCTCGCTGCTTTTCTCCATTCTTAAGGGCAAAACTTTTTCATTGTGTCGAACAACATCACAATTTCCATAAGTTACTGTATAATCAAGGCATTATTATGTTTTTATTACTTATTTTAATCAAAACTTGTTCTCCACTTTTGCAAACATTGAATTTTCCTCACGTTCCCTTTAACTTATTCAATCCACTGTGTAACGTTCGTTGGTTTCCACACAGTCACACTTGCTGACTGCTGCGTGGTGTTAGCTTTTTATTTATTTATTTATTTATATTGGTTCTTGCTTTGGGATGGAGGTAATTTTTTTCTCTTATCAATCTACTTATTCCAACTAAAATGTTGATAAGATATGTTATCTTTTAGGACAATCAAGTGTTCGTACTAGGTTATTTGAAATTCCTTTTCATAGAGCAGAAATCATTTTTTACAATTTAACTCAAAGGCCATTAATTTAACTCCATAATTTGTTTTCAAAGGGAATGAAGAGATTGTCACCTTAATCCCCATGGGCAATTTCTACTACAATTGCCATTCTTATATTAAAATTTCCATTCATATAAGACGTGCAGATACAAAGAACGAAAATAAGAAATTCTATCTGAATATGCAAGACTTGAGCAATATATAGCAAAGAGACATGGTTAATATGGATCGTGTCAAATTTTCGAATCAAAACTGTTCACTGAGACCTATTTGTAATCCAATCCAGGTTAGGAAAAGTTTCAACTCTAATATGGGCTAAGCCCTCATTCCCAAAATATAATAAAAGTCAGCTTTATTGAGGGTGAAGAAAACCCTCAACAATTGGCACAAATGATGCTTGAAGCTTTAAGCCTAAAACCAGATAACACTTGGGTACATTTTTGGGCCCAACCATAGTTCTGGAGGCAAATGAATGGGCCTGATACATGAATGATTCAGACTTTGAATTGGCTCTAGAAAGAGCTATACAATTTGGTTGGCGTGCAAAGTGAAAAATAAAGAGAAGTGCAAATTTTGAGATGTTACGCAACTGGACATTGGGGATGCGAATAGTAGTAGTAGGCAGCTACTGGTATTGCGAATATACACGTACAGTCTGAATTAGCATCTGACGGCGTCATGGCCAATATTTGGACAGCAAGTCTAGCTTTGAAGTTTTGATAATGCTTTTACCTTTAGCACAAGTCTCTACTGCCCCAAGGCGGTGACTTTAGCTCATGCTTTCTGTTTACGGATAATCAAAGACTTCAAATCCAGATTTTACCCTCCCATTTTATTTCTTGAGAAAATATTAGAAGAAATATACTCCTAAACATGACACTAGAATTAAGACTACAACACAGTCTCCATTGAATTGAAACGCTGACATTAGCTTTGAGACTACAACATAGTCTCTATTGAAAAGCTGGGAAATGAGCTAATAATTTATCAATAAACAAAAAAATGAGAATTAAGTCAGACATTGGTTTGCCATTATAACAATATTTTTACCTTTTGTAATTGCCCCATCAGAAAAAATCTCGAAGCATGAGAATATGAGATAATGAAGTTGAATTTCTTCATTGTATTTGGAAGTTATGTCTTTTCATTTCTGTATTCTTATGTTCTACTCAAGTACACAGTTTGGAAGGGTAATTTTGTAAATAGACAGAAGTGATGATGATAGGTATAAAAAGCAGAAAGTCACATAAAACATTCAGCACAAAACCTGAAACTACGGAGTAATAATTTAGCAATTAGGCCTCCATTCCTATTACCCCTCCCATTCTCCAACTTCCAGGAAATACTACTCCGTATTATACAAAGACAACAAACATATCAAACTCAGACCACTTTCATTAACTCACGCAGAATAAGAAGATTAACGATGTGGCGGTGCGTAACGCGCAACCTTCGGTCCCATACATCTCCGTTCTCATCCCAGTCTCCCCTTCCCAGATTCTTCTCCTCCGCATCGGTGAGATCCTCTTTTCTTACTCTTTATTTCTTTGCCCTTTTTTAAGGTCACATATTTTATCATTATTTTTTATTTTTGCGATCTTCAAGATTGAATGTGTTAGTTGATCATTTGAATGAATATGACAGAGTTTGGTAGGTGGGTCCAGCTACACTGTCGTAGACCACACCTACGATGCGGTGGTTGTAGGTGCGGGTGGTGCCGGTTTACGAGCTGCCATCGGTTTATCCGAACATGGATTCAACACCGCTTGTATTACCAAGCTTTTTCCTACTCGTTCTCACACCGTTGCCGCTCAGGTCTCTCTCTTTTCTTTTCTTTTCTTTCCTTTTTATATTTTATGAATTAGGTTTATGCTTACCCAATTGTTGCTGCATTAGCTAGGATGATTACGTTATATATTGCAATTGGACTTGATTGGATTCGACACATGCCGAAATTGCTGTATCTATTTTAAGTTGTTGTGACCTAATTTGATAGGTTATTGACCTTTGTATTACCAAATGCTTGGGTTTGGAATTTCTAGGGATAGATATGAGGTGGATGTTACGATTTTGAGTTGTACATGTACATTCGATGTGATACCACACGAGTTGTAGCAAGATTCATAACCGGAATACTAGTTTCTTCCGAAAGTATATGATTTTATCGATTCTGAATTACTTGTTGCTTTCGTATGTGTATGCATGCCATTAAAGATACTTCTTGTGGAATGTATTTTAAGTTAAAGTGGGGATTTGGCGCAGGGTGGAATCAATGCTGCCTTGGGTAATATGACGGAAGATGACTGGAGGTGGCATATGTATGACACAGTGAAAGGAAGTGATTGGCTAGGTAAGTGCGATTTTCTCACTTTTTTGTTTATATTTTTACTTAATGAATCAAATGCAATACTTAATTGTATTCTTGTTATGAGTTGTGTGATTAGGTTGAGATGAAAGTTGTAGTTTTTGAGTTTTGCTAATAGATTTCAAACACGAATGTGGTGGTTTGTGATATTAACTTGTCTTACCTCATGTTCAGTATTGGAGATGACCCAAATTTTAGATCTATTACAGAGAGATGTAATGGAAACAATTGAACAATTAACTTGAAATAGTATACTAAGTTACTAAACATCCCTTTAATATTGATGTCTAAACAACATGGTTTTTTTCCCCTCTGCCCTATGTTACCCACCTCCCACCCCTTGATTTTGAAGCGAAATGAAATTTCTATATTAGTTCTAAATATTTTTGACTTCTAGTATGCTCCTTTGTTTTTGTAACTGAAAAGCATTGGCATTTTTAACAATGGGAAATTGGTGGTTTCCTCTGTAGATATTCTATAATTATTTCATGACATATAGTAATTTATGTTTGCAGGAGATCAGGATGCAATACAGTATATGTGCAGAGAAGCACCCAAAGCTGTGATAGAGCTTGAGAATTATGGTTTGCCATTTTCTCGTACAGAAGATGGCAAGATATACCAACGTGCATTTGGTGGTCAAAGTTTGAACTTCGGGAAAGGTTTGTGGACAAATCTCAAAACCTTATAAAGAATGCAGAATTTTGAATACTGATTCTCTCTGCATGTCCTTTCATCTTACTACAGGAGGGCAAGCATATCGGTGTGCATGTGCCGCTGATCGAACGGGCCATGCTTTGTTGCACACTCTTTATGGACAAGCTATGAAGCATAATACACAATTTTTTGTGGAGTACTTTGCTCTAGACCTTATTATGGATGATGAAGGCAAGATTGACTCAATGTTATTGGTTGAACTTATGAGATAAATAGTCGTTCTTTGTACTCCAAATAAACAATTTTCAATGATCATCATTTCTTTCTGGGATTTGTGGATGGGTTGGCAGTTGGTCCTTGTTTGTGCTGAATCTTCCTGATCTTTGATATGATGTTCAGGTACTTGTCAAGGTGTTATTGCTTTGAATATGGAAGATGGGACATTGCATAGATTCCGTTCTAAATCAACAATTTTGGCCACTGGGGTATCTTCTTCATTTCAAGTTACTAAATCTCTCCCTTCACACATGGCACCATGTCCATAATCTCTATTTTCCTTTTTCCTTCTCCTAGGGATATGGTCGAGCTTATTTTTCTGCTACCTCTGCACACACATGTACCGGAGATGGAAATGCAATGGTTGCACGTGCTGGCCTTCCATTGGAGGTTACTACCTTGCCAGTGTTGAATTCTTATTTCTAATTGGCACCAGTTTGAGGCAACTCTTACATGATTGTGTACCTTCTTTAGTTTCTGTTGTGCCAACATTTTTCTTTTGTAGGATCTGGAATTTGTGCAGTTCCACCCAACTGGTATCTATGGTGCTGGATGCCTAATTACTGAAGGTTTGTTCCTCTCCTATCGATTGTTTATTCTTTTGGTCTTTTGTCTTTTCATCCTAAATGATTGCTCAATATCAATTTATCAGAGAAAAGTCCTAAAATTCTGAAATTTTCTATACATGCCATTCTGTGGCTGCCTGCTAATTATTGCATATATTGATTGAGAATAGAGTGTTCCATCTCATCTTGCATATACATAAAGATATTGGGTAGATAAACAATAGCTCTATGATCTAATGACTAATTTTTTTCTGCAACCAGGGTCTCGTGGTGAAGGTGGTATTTTGAGAAATAGTGAGGGTGAGCGTTTCATGGAAAGATATGCTCCAACCGCTAAAGACCTTGCATCCAGGGATGTTGTTTCAAGATCTATGACAATGGAAATTCGAGAAGGCCGTGGTGTAGGTGAGACACACCTGGAATCTCCTAATCTCCTATTTTATATGCATGATATGTTACTTTTGTTTCTCCTACTTTAAGTGGAATTTGTGGCTGTTAGATTTAGGGAATATCTCCCTGATTGTTTTATCCAGATTATGTAGTAAGATACAGAAGATTTCTCCAATTTTTCTAAGCAGGATCCACAGCTCGCTTCCTCCCCTTTCATTCTCCTACCCATCAGTCAATTGTTTTCAGATGATTCTGTGTATTCATAATTCTGTCAGCTATTGTTATAGATTATTTGTAGTAGAGTATTAGCCATATGTCATGCATGCAATTGTCTGGTTTCTGAAATTACATATCATTGACAGGACCCCTGAAGGATCATATTTACCTTCACTTGAATCACTTGCCTCCAGAAGTACTAAAGGAAAGACTTCCTGGTATCTCTGAGACAGCTGCTATCTTTGCTGGAGTTGATGTTACAAAAGAACCCATCCCTGTCTTGCCTACTGTTCATTATAACATGGGTGGGATCCCCACAAACCACTTTGGAGAGGTAAGAGAACTAAGAAGTTGATGTATTCTTTTTTGTAGTCTTTCTTGAATTTAATAACTGTTCTCTGCTCAGGTTGTCACCATTGAAGGTAATGACCCAGATGCAGTGGTACCGGGATTATTGGCTGCTGGGGAGGCTGCTTGTGCCTCGGTTCATGGTGCCAACCGTCTTGGCGCAAATTCTCTTCTTGACATTGTTGTTTTTGGTCGAGCTTGTGCCAACCGAGTTGCAGAGATTAATAAACCAGGCAAGTGGACTTGTGAAGAAATTTATGGTTCTTGCAGCTTGTATCCTGGATTGGTTGACAACTTTAGTTCCATGAACATAAGTAATTTGGTATGTGCAGGGGAGAACCAGAAACCTTTGTCAAAGGATGCTGGTGAGAAGACAATTGGGTGGCTAGACAAATTGAGAAATTCAAATGGTTCTCTTCCAACCTCCAAAATCCGCCTGGACATGCAAAGAATTATGCAGAATAATGCTGCTGTCTTCCGCACACAGAATACATTGGAGGAAGGTATTATATTTTGTAAGCTTCATGTATTAGGTGTTGCTTTTAAATGTCATCCAACCTCCTATTGGAGTGATAATGTAGATTGACATCCAATATATTGCTTGCTTGCTTCTCAATTCTCATGTTTTATTGGCTTGTCAAATCTTTGCTTTTATCCTTGGAAATCTGAAAGATTTAGGAAGGATTATACCTGTTTTAGTTTCTAGTTATGTCTTACTATGGACTTGTTTGTTATGGTAATGTTTTTTGTTATTTTCAATTTAGCAACTTTTCTTCCTTATCTTAACTACATAGTCAAACTTTGTTTCTCCTCCTACTTATGATGATATCCATCACAAATTGCAAGTAGAATACTACAAAGTCAAGTCTTAGTCCCTGAAAGATAGGGGCAACTACATAAACCAAGAGTCTATTTCACGTTATCGTCCACAAAAAATCTTCTTATTCCTTTTCTGTTCCCTCTTATTTAGATCCATATCTTCTTTCAAACCCATTTTCTCCATTTTTTTGCTAATTAACCCCATCCAAGTCATCTTTGTATATCTCGACCACGTTTGAAGTCTCCATTACCCCAACCCATCATCCTCGCCCGGTACATTTATTGCTCAACTTCTCATATGCCCAAACCATCATAATCCATTCTCTCTTATCTTATCCTCAATAGTTGCTACTCAAGCTTAATTCGGATATCCACATATTTTATTTTGTCTCTCTAGGTGTTCTTGCATATTTACCTTAGTATGTATCTATGTTACACTCACCTTCTTAACATGCTCATTCTTGAAAGGCTAATATTACAACCCATATAATAATAATAATGTCTGTCTAGAATTTCCCTTTTAACCTTATAGGGATACTCTGATCACTCAATAATCCGCTTTCCATTTGAGCCACTCAAGATTTTATTCTATAAGTGACATCTTAATCAATATTTCCATTCCTTTGAACCGATAGCCGATAATTTTGAGACATTTGCATACAAGTGACTCCTTAACATGTAAAGTCACACTTTCTTCACTCGGTCCCCTGCCAATGTTTAAATGACACTCTAGATACTTTGTTTTACTACTAACTTTGATACCTCTAAATTTCGACATTTGCCTTCATTGCTTTAATTTGTCCACGGGTAAAAAGAAAATACCATGACATCTCATCTTTTATTGACCTTAATATTTTGTCCAAGGCTGTCACAAAAAGGAAGAGGCTTAAGGTAGATCCTTGGTGTAACATAATTGTAATAGGGAAGTCCTTTGTCACTTCTTAGTCAATGCTCACTAAAGTATTTCTCTTAGTACCTTATAATACGCCTTTTCCAAATTAATGAACATCATTTGTAAATATTTCTTCCTAGCACGATAATGTTTCATTGTTTGTCTAATTGGTGGATAGCTTTTGTGTTAAGTCACCCTGACATAAACCCAAACTGATTTTCCGAAATACTAGTTCACTGCCCGAACTTTTTTCTTAATCCTTCTCTCCCATAATTTTGTGGTGTGGCTCATAAACTTTATTCCTTGATAGTTCAAACACTCTTGAGTGTATTTTTTCTTATAAATTGGCACCAAGGTGCTTCTCAAATCTTATGACATCTTACTTGTCCTCCGATTCTTATTGAAAAGATCTGTTAACCATTCAATAACTTGCTTATGTATCTCCAAATTTCAATAAGAACACCATCTTACCCAACATCCTCTTTATGGCTCCTCTACTTCCACTTTTTGTATCCTCCTCTTACAGTCCTAGTTAACTTCATTATCTTCAACCCACTTGAATTCCATTAAACAACTCGTCAAATTACTCCCTCCGTAAAAGGATCTTTTGGATTTTATCTTTCATACTTAACCATGCATAGATCCATACAAATTACAAGTTGAATGTGTGTTGATATTTTCTCTTGGCTTTTCAAATAATCCAGAATCCCATTCATACTAGTGGGTATTGCTGACATTCTGTTTCTGTATCTAATGATTGCAGGTTGTCAATTGATTGATAAAACATGGGAGAGTTTTCATGATGTTCAAGTCAAAGACCGTGGTTTAATATGGTATAATTGATATGCAATGTTTTCTTTCTGTCATGGTTCTGTTGTTTATCTGTCTTAGTTTTTACTCATTTATCTGCCTTTCTTTTTTGTTTGTTTGTCAGGAATTCTGACTTGATCGAAACCATTGAGTTGGAAAATCTGTTGATTAATGCATGCATCACTATGCACTCTGCTGAGGCTAGGAAAGAGAGCAGAGGAGCTCATGCCCGTGAAGATTTCAAGGTTCGTTCAGCTGCAATTTTCTTATTTGCTCCTTTTTTCCATGACATTTCCTGGATGCATTTTTTTTGACATTTGAAGCTTTGTTTTGCAGACTAGAGATGATCAAAACTGGATGAAACACACTCTAGGGTATGTATACACTCTATGCTGTTATTTGAAACTAAAAGAGTTCTTACTAATATTAGGACATTTGTGGCAGTCTGTTTATTGAAATAAAATGAAACCCCAGTTCAGCAACTGTTGAATTTTCATTCCCACTTCCATAAGCTCCTCCCCTTCTTCTTTTCTCTCCTCTTTGCTCCCTGAGCCCGCATTTCTTTTGTATAAATCAAACCTCTTGCACTAACTGCACTCTATTTCTGTCTGATTTTACTGTCTGCATATAATTGCCTATTTTTTCTGTCTGTTTTTTTGTGTGAATTTCAACATAATGGTATATAATTATGTATGTTCTGCACGTTTCTTTCGTCAATGCAGATACTGGGAGAACGGGAAGGTTAGACTAGATTATCGGCCAGTCCACATGAACACATTGGACGATGAGATTGAGTCTTTCCCTCCTAAAGCTCGTGTGTATTGATGTGCTTCTGCCTGGCAAAAGCCCCTCGCCAACTAGTAGGGGCTAAGAATTTAACAATAGAAATAAGTTAGAGGAACAGAAGGGGTGCTTGGTACATTTCATTTTTTCAATTGCAGCGAGAAGGGTGTTGCCCTTAATGATTTTTCTAAACGCTTCCTGCAATAATGTTGTTGAGAGGGATTTTGTCCATTCAGTGCTCTGGTAAGAAGAATGCAGAAGAGAATTTGTATTGAAAGATAATTTTATTATAATGTCTGCATTTTTGTAATCTGCTTCAAGGCAATAAGAAAGCTCAATTTTTTGCTACCTTCCTGTGGCCTCGTACAAGCCCCCTTTTTTATATTTTCTGTTCTAGTGAAGAGTCACTGATAGGTGTATTTATTGGTACTTTTGGTGCTAATTTGAACTCTTTTTGGATAATTTTGGGTTTATTTGACTTTATTTATGGTAAAAGTCTATAATTATAGTTTAGCCTTAATTATTTCGAATTTTGCTAATTCTTAAGACTTTTAGTATAAATGCATATTGACCACAAAAATATGGTGGAGATAGCATTGTTTTGTAGGTGAAATTTGGGCCAAGGGAATTAGAAAAGAAATTAGTCCAAAGTTAGATAAAATTTATTAAAGAAAAAGAAAAGAAAAAAAATAGAAAATCAGGAAGCACGGCACAAAAGAAGGGGCAAAAAGTCCCTAGGCTAAAGGAATCTCCACGGGAGATTATCAAAGATTTTTTTTTTTTCTACAACATTATCAAAGAATTTGGGGAAGCTTTTATTTTATTTAATTATTTTTTTTAAAAGAGGAATTAGTTTTCAACTAGATTTAGTCTTAGTTTTACTGTTTTAGGCTAGGTTTTAGCTTAAGCAGTTTTTTCTTCTTCTACATTTTACTGTTTTAGGCTAGGTTTTAGCTTAAGCAGTTTTTTTTTCTTCTACATTTCTTCTTCCTTTTTTTTCTTAGGGTTTTGCTTATGATTTTTGTTTAGATTTTTCTCTCTTAAAAATATTGTTTATAATTCAAGACTCAAAATTTGTTTTTAGTTTTTTCGATTTCAAGTTTCTCTAATTTCTTTAGTTGATTATATCTTTGATTATTTGTTTATGCTTTTTTGTTATTTAATTTAATTTCCTTATAGTTTGTTGATTTTCATGTTTATGCTTAATTTTATTGTTGTTTTTATGGCTTTACTCATGAGTAGTGAGTAGTTTCCCTGCTATGATGTTAATATATCCCTAGCATGCGTTAATTGGATTCTAATATCACCCAATGTCAATTTAAGGGTGGTCTATTAGGTTGTTAAAATTAATCATTAGGTTAAATTCACTGGTTTGGTTAGTCAAGAAGAGACGGTTGAGATTAATTAATTCTTTTGACTTAATGATATTTGCTGATTAATCAAGAAGCGAAAGTTGAGAATAAGAGGGATACACCTAATATAATTAAATTAATCAAGAAGCGAAAGTTGAGACTAAGAGGGCTACACCTAATACAATTAGATTAATCAAAAAGCGAAAGCTGAGATTATAAGGGTTACACCTAATACAATTAGATTAATCAAGAAGCGAATGCTGAAATTAGGATAATTGAAAGGATATTTGATTTGATAATTGATGTTGATGTATTTCATGATTAATACATATTAATGGGAATGTATTAATATCCTAGATTTGTTTATTATTGACTTTACGTTTATTATTTTCGCAATTATTGACTTCCTTAAGAATGACTCGTGATTGTACTCCGTACACTTGCGGTTATAATTTGTGTCGTTGGTGCCAACTAGGATTTGTTAAATCCCAAATTCTCATGATTCTGGTTCAAATCACGCTGCAATCTTTGGGAAAAAGGTTGTGAACATGCTCCCCAGGCTTTATCTTATGTCTTCGTGTTCGAAAAATATTTCGATCTTATCCAATGAAGTGTAATTTTTTTCTAGGCATAGGCTATCTACAAGCGTTTAAAATCAAGAAATGAAAATGACATTCAAATTTTGAAGAAAGATCTTACTGAAAAATCAATTTCATGGTTTTTTTTTCTTGATATTTCAGGTTTGTCTAGGGGAGTTTAGGATTAATTAAATTCGAGAGAAGAGGAAAAAAAAATCACATTACTAGTGACTTGGAGTGGTAAATTACAGAGTATTATTCATATATCTACTAAAACCCATCTGATAATTTCAACATTCAGAAGCCTGTCACTACTTGCAGCCTTACAGAGTTACAGCTCTACGAAATTTTTTGTTGTTCTGAGCTCTACAAAGATTTTGTTCAGTATCTGAACTGAACTTTTTGGCACGATAACATTACGAATTTCTAAAATCTCAAGCTCAACTTATACAATCATTACTTAACCCATTCTTTAATCCCTTAAGTGGACTCAGATGACACTAAGTCAAGAGTCAAGACAGGCAGAGGATGACAAAGTAACTCGTATGGCGGTATAGACTGACTATTCAAGCAGTAGTTCGTTTTGGTATTGTCTCACGTAATTATAACACTAGATGTGCTTACAGGCAAATGAAACTGCAATGATTATGATGTTTAAAAGTAACATTTTGCTCAATAATTAACTAATGTCTAGAGCTTTCATTATTAAGTTTGCTGACAAATGACTATAATTTTCTGTCCAACAATAAAAAAAAAAAAAAAATACAGATCACACCATTATCGTCATAAAATAAATAATAAAGCAATCATTTGATTATATGATATTGTCAAAGGCACAGTGTCATCCACTACCAAGTGCCGACGTCTGTCTCTAATAGTTAGAAGACTCTCCCCTATTATCGATAAGCATTAGAGATATAATAAAGCAATCCAATCTGAATCAAGAATAAGTATTACAGAGTATTTAAGTAGTTAAAGATGTTTTGAAATTGATGATAAAGCAACAGGGAAGAGGAATTAAATATTGACTTCTGATAAACTATGACAAGTCTCTTTTGGGTTAATGATTAATGGTATGAATTAAATAAAAACAAACAATGAGGAGATATCCCACCGATCAAGTCATTCATGAACACAGAAGGTAAAATGGGAATTAAGAATGAGGATCAATTGAGGGGATGGTTCATCCAATTGTAACCCAATCACTCTCTCAGGTTAGTTAGGTTGGCCTAATTTCTTAGCAAATACCAATTCTCATCGCTTAGACATTCAACTAAGCATATCACAAATATGATGAACATAAAAGAGCAAATATCGTTGTCCTCTTAGTGTCTTCTCAAAACTTTAATTTTCAGAGTTCTTCATCTCTTCATCATATTTCTTATTTTTGAATTCATCTCTCCTAGGTTTAACCTAAGTAAGACGAAAAATGAAGGATTCAGGATTAAATGGAGATAAAGAAATTCAAATTAACTAAATTGCCCCTTCCGAAGAGGAGTGAAGAAGTTAAAAAAAAAAGACACGAAAAGGCCAAATAAGGAATAATCTAATTTTAAAAAAAATTGTAATAAGGAGAAGAGTGGCATAATGCCACTAAGCAATGACTATTTAGGAAGTTTATTATATATTATCACAAAAAATTTAAAAACTGTAATAAGGTATAAATTTTTTTTCTAGAGTCATATGAGGATGTTCAAACCATTTAATACATTATATCTAGCTAAAAACATTTAGTTTTTAGTTGTTTAGAGTTGAAGTAGATGAAATTAATTACCCCCAATGAATAATATGATCTTATAAGACCCCGTGATAAGCCATCAAGGTGTTTTTTCAAGGGCCTAAAATTCTCCAAATTGACCAAAATTGATAAGGTTATAATTCACTATTTTTGATATATTTTTGAAATTTTGTTGATATTGAAATAGAGTTATAGGATTTTTCCCTAGGGTCATATAGGGAGATTTAGAATCTTTCATTATCTTATATTTGGTCCCTATAGCCCTAATAACAAGTTTGAGGCCCAATGATAGGAGTTTTGGAATTAGTTGAAATGGACGTTTAATTAGAATAAAAGTATATGAATAATATTATTACTCCTACGCCCTAATATGACCCTATAAGGTCTATGGTAAGTATATTTAGGTGTTCCTTCACTGGACTTGAATTGATCAAATTTTAAAGGTTACACAATTTTTGAGTCATTTTGAAAAAAATGCCCAAAGTTGTCTTAATAGTAATAGGGGCCTCATAGGGTCATATAAGGAAATTTGGAACTATTCAATGTCTTATGTATAATGGGCGTCCAAAGAGTGAAGAACAAGTTTGGCCCTATGTATCTTGGAATAATAGAGTTAAAATGACATTACGTAGGTAATTAATATGGATTTATAAGGCCTCATAGTGATTTCCAAGGCCTATGGGAAGCAATATAAGGTTTTAACCTTTTGTGATTGAAAAACTAAAAAAAATATCCCACATTTGGAGGCTATAATACATAATTTTGAACCCTTTTGATGAAATATTTTAGAAACTCACGAGAAACTATTAGAGGTCTCATAGGATCATACGTGGTTGTTTAGCACCATAAACAAACATTAATTCAATCAAAACTAATTCTTTGGGGTCCATTATTTCATGTTAGCGATGTGATAAGTGGCATTTATGCCAACTATTTTGTTTTCTTATAAATAGAGTTTCTTGTAAATTTAGTCCTTGTTCAACCCTTTTTATCATTTTTCTTCAATCATCTACTTAAGGACATTTTGGTCATTTTGCATCATTTTATTCCCATAAATGCTCAAATCTCCCCATTTTTCATATTTATTGCTTTTGTATTGTTTGTTTTGTTTATTAGATCTTTCTCTCCTCATGTGTGTTTTTCTTTATTTTGTAGGTAATTGCTTGAATTCTTAGCCTAAAAATAAATTTCTGTTATGATGATTCATGTTATGGAATTAGTGAAGCCTTCAAGTCGATTTATTACCCTTTGATACGACAACATTGCCTTACTTGTGGCTTGGTTCATTAACCTTGCCACAAACTCGCCTAGAACAACAAACACCATGACTCAGTCGTTGGCAAAACATGAAACCCCAAGACCCTAGTGGTTTATACGTGTTGTTCAAAGAGAAACATTGAAGTACGAGACACACTAAAGAGTGACCACCACAACTTAATCCTGGCTCGGCCATGACTCTGCCCTAAATGAATATTGGTCTACACCAATTGCAATGGAGGAAAACACCAGAGAAGGTTGCATATCACAGCAAACACCATGGCTTGTCCATGGCTTAAAGCACACGGCCTTGGGCAGACTATGGATGTCACTTGATAGGCCATAGAATAATGATTTCTAGTAGGTTTAGGAGTCGTATTTTAGGTTAAACTCTTCTAAGGCATTATAGTATAAATAAGCTTTTGGTAGGCACTTTAGGATAACTACTTCTTTTCTCTCTTTTGATATATTTTTTGGAGAATGTTCTTTTCTATGTTTGGTATTATTCAATAATTGATTCAAGTATCATATTTTCTCTTTCTCTTACTTTATTTTATATTTTATTTTATTTCTTTGATTATGCTAAAGTAGTTTATTAATTTAGGTTTTATTGAACCCTAGCCATGGTTCTAAATATATGATTTGTCTCTTTAAATTCTCAATCAGTATTTATTCTTTATTACTTAATTGATTGTGATTTTCAACAATGTTAGATTAGGATGCTAATTTGCATTGTTATTATTTCATTGTCTCTATCACAGTTGGGGGTTAGGGATGATAATTCAATCCGATCCAATCTGAAGAAAAAAGTCTGACCTAAATCCGTTTAAAAAAACGCAAAGTCTGAATCTAATAAAAAAGTCCGAATTCGAATAAGAGATGGATCAGACTCGGATCTTGTACTACATCCGACCGAATATGATCCAAGTCCGACCCGAATAAAATCCGACTCATATTTTCAAATTTTTTATTTATAATTTATATGTAAAAAAATATTAATTAAGTACAAATTTTTATTACTAGTGTTTTCCATTTTGTAAAGATAATTTTTCTTAATTTCAAAACAACCCATTTTATAGCATAAATGCTTAATTAGAAGCTTTAATTTGATCAAAATTTCTCTAAGAAGACCCTTGCTTTTTATATCTTGTTTCTTATTTATCCTTTTCTTAATTACACTGTATTATTAAAATTAATCATAAAATTAGCAAGTTTTTATCTTATTTTTTCCCGAACAAATTTTTGTTTTTAATTAAACAATAGGTTTAAAATTTTGACAATGATGGAAAAAATTCAAATATTATTGTGTTTTAGTTTCTCATGTCTATCCACTAATCTTATTAATCCACATTGTAATATATACTTGATCATCACCGTCATCAACTAATATTAACAATTTATTAACATTTAAAAAGAGAAGCGAAGAACCCCAACATTAAAAATGGAGGATTTATTATAAAACTTGAGTGTCCCACATAAAAAAAAAATTGAGAGATAACATGGTATAATATATAAACCCCTATATTGGAAAAGAGAAGTTTATAAAAAATTTAAATGTCCCACATAGAGAAAAAGTGGGAAAGTATGAGAGAATAATTTTATAAACCCCACATTAAGAAGAGAGTTTTCATCATAAAACTTAAATTTCTCATATCAAAAAAATTTGAAAATAGCTTGAAAGAATGACTTTATTAAGCCTCCACATAGAAAAGAGAGGCAATATTATAAACTTAAGTGTCTCACATTGAAATTTTTTGAAAATAGCAATGATAACATAGTTATATAAACCAACTTGAGTTCAACTTTTTGATTTATCAGATTATAACGGGGTCCGATAGATCGGATCAGATTCGAATGTCCAATGGGTCGGATCGAGTCGGATTCAGACTCAGATTTGGATACGGATCCAAAATGAAGATTCGAAAACTAGGCGGATCGGAGTCGGATTTTGCTAGGTTCGATTCGACTTTGACCCATTGTCATTCCTAGTTGGGGTCGAGTTTTGATGGATTCGAATATTTTATTTAAGGGCACAAAATTCTCCAAGGGAGTAGTAGAATAAAGTATTTGAAAGTTAAGGTGTTTTATTTAATGTCTATAGATTGCGTAAATACATAGGGGTAGGTAGGATTGCATACTAAGAAAGTTGCATGAACTTGGAAGAGGTCTATGGTACTTTTTAGGAGATATATTTCCTCTTGAATGTTTATTTGAATGAATTGAGGTGGAAATTATCATTACATTTTAGACCATGTTAGTGGGAATATTTGATTCTAAATGTTTTTAGTACTTATTAGATCGTAGATAGGTAGTTTGAAAATAAAAACCGAGCATGTCAGATACGTGAACGAGTTTCTTCATATTAGCACTTGATCACTCCCTTGCTTGTATCAGGCTCTTTGTAATAAAGTCGTTGCCATGCCTACCGATGTAACGTGTGCGTTGTGACATGCCCAATTGCCCAACACTATTTGAGTATTATAGCTTGATGGTAGCTCGTTACAACTTGACTATATTAGAGCCTCCGATAACCAAGCCATGAAACTTTCGTCTTGTTGTGGGTTACCGATGGCTTACTTCATTACACGTCATGGGGCGACCAACTCCATAGCCTGGGCGTGACTAGTCTTCTTCACCGTGGATAGGTTGTGGCCAACACTCTTAACGTTAACTACCCAAGTCCACTGCTAGCAGTCTACACCGCGATGTAGCGGTGGCATGAGACAGGTAGCGACAACCTAGTTGTGGCCTCAGCTGAATTCCAACATTTGATTTCTTATATCCAAGCTGTTGTCTCCGCTGCTCTTATATCTTTGTATTGAGTCATCAGAATCTGATCTCGGTCTAACTAAAATAACCCCGTCGATCCGCAAACCAACAATGTAGCATTGTATATCTAGCTTGTCCATTGGTAGACCTCATTGATATAAATAACATCACCCGACTGCCATATGTTTGGTGCCAATTGTCGACTCTCAATAAGTAAACGACTAACAACCATTACAATAATACACATGCACCGCTTAATGATATTATCTCCAATATCAAACCAAGAAAAGTTTGGTCGCATGAATCAATTTATTAACTCTGAAGCTCAGTCTCTTTGCAACATTTAAACGATACCTCCACACATACTGGCTCACGTAAAGGGGCCATCATGGAAATCAAATTACCATATATATTGATGGCGCAGAAAGATTATATTTAGCAAGACTGTTGAAGATTGAATCCCTTTCACCTTCATGATGCAACACTGTGTTCACATTAACAACAACAAAAAATAAAGAGAAATTCAAATTTAAATTTGATACATGTGAATAATAGTGTATATCATGTTCAAAAACTAGAGGACAAATGTAAAAAATACGAAAAAATGGGGAGAATTTATACTTTATTTTCTAAGAATAACTTTACTTTTAAATAGTGCAATTTCAATTTTAAATAGTACAATTAAAAAAAAACTAAAATACTCATTTTACTCCTTAATATATATAGTAACTTTATTTTATCCCTTAATATATGATAACTCAATTTAAGGTAACATTGTATTCTTCCCATCTTATCAATTTAATATCCGACAAAATTAAGGTTGGTAAAATAACTTTTGATACGAATATACAAATAACTCAAAAGCATACTCTACGAAATCGAATAACGGATTTATGTATATCTATCTCAAACAACAACTTTTTATGTCATGATATGGTGGCACTGGCAAATGACTTCCACTCAATGTTACCAGATATTCTTAGTGTTATTTATTTTGTATTTAGGATTACAATAATATACATATCATAGAATATCTGAACTAAGAAAAAAAAAGTTAAAAATAGATTAAAAAAATGAGCATGCATGACTTCCACTCATTTGCCAGAAAATGAGAAAAATGCGTAAATATTTTGGACACGCTTCTTTTATTTAGCTCACACACACTTGTGTAGTAGTGGGGAACATGACACTTTACCATAGTACTAAAAATCTTGCAACCCATAGGATTGATAACAATAATTTCATCTCCTAATCCTCATAGTATTATGTGTTACGACATTATTGATTAATTGCTAGCTAGATGAACCTTCTACCCTATCAATATACTTGTTGCATCAACTGAGTACTGCTCTGTATGACTGTTATGTGGATATAAATGTTTCAAGGAAAATATTCTTGGTTTTGAATCATCATCAAATGTATTTGACTAGCTCCAACCATATATATATATATATATATATATATATATATATATATATATATATATATATATATATATATATATATATATATATATATATATATATATATATATATATATATATATTGCCCTTTATTCTTTTAAAACCTCCCATCAGATACTGAGAAGAACATTGAACACATACACTGATTTGTATAGCATTTGATATCATTTTTCTATTCTTTTCTTAAATTATTATGTCTCCTTCCAAACTTTGAAATTTTTGGAAATACACTATATACTTATATAGGGATATCTTAGATTTTTATTCATTGCATGCTAGATTTCTTCACTCATATTATCCTTCTTTAATTTTATGGGGCAACTACAAATACATAAAATTACTTTGAAAGACTTAGCTTCAGAATGAAGACTTCCTAATTAATAATATACTCGCACTTTCTTCAACGGGGCTTCTATTTACTCTTCATTTTTTTTTTGTTTCATGGCTTGATATGTGCATTCCAATGTTTAAATGTGTAATCTTATGAGTAGAATTACGAAAAAGGAAAAAAAAGATAGTGTGAAAGAACAATTGTGATCAAACTATAACAAGTTAAAAGAATTGCTCAATTATTCCATCATTGAATTCTTCAAAGTAGTGCCAGTGCTACGGTGGAATTATACTTTAGAGTTTGGAAAAACGACTATTATAGTTATTGAGAAATGTCAAAAATACATCTAATATAAGTGTTTTAAAACTTATGTTTTTTTTTTCTCCTAAGGTATCCCTCCAGCCGACGGCAAGAGGACTAATCCCTCGTTTCAACGGGATGTGCACCAAGCAGTAGGGGATTGACCAAATAGTTTGCTCCATTCACATGAGAGGGATCGAACCCCTAAACTCATGCTTAAGGGATGAAGTGTTGTACCACCATACCAACTAATTAAGTTTGGTTAAGTTTTAAAACTTATGTTAAGTCCAAGTTGAATTACTTAGAATTAAAGTTGCATTATTTAAAAATAAAGTTGTTCAAAAATCTTCTCAAGAAATCCAAAACAAAGTTATACTATTAGATACGAAGTTATATTATTAGAAAATAAAATTATTGTCATACCGCTAAATATATGTATTGCAGCATATGCTAGAATAAAAGCTTGTAGTTTGAATGTGTTTAATATGTTTTTCATTTGAATTGCTATACTAAAAGGTTGGCTATATATAGATGACTACTTTCCTAATGTACATTCGCTAATTATGCAGGCCTTGATTGATTCACTTTGACTATTTGCTGTAATTCAATTTCTTTCCATGTTTGACGCTCTGCTTAGTTGATTCTTTCATACATCATATAACCGATATGAATTGTGTGATCTGAGGAACAAAGCTTGTTCATTACCTTAATAAACTCTCCAAATACACCCCATATATGATTCTATTGCCCCAAAATTTTACTATATTGTATCAACAAAATATACGGAAAAGTAGGTTTCTTGCAAGTTGCGTTAAGAAACTTGGCACGGCTCATTCATACGACACAAAGAAAGCAGCCTGTTGCCAGTTTGTTTTCTTGGCGAGTATTTATCCTGCGCTTAACATACAACTCAAGTCTTCCATATAAAATATGTTTAAAACATTCGTTATCTCTCTTTCCTGTATCTTTCTCTAGCTGGTTGCTCAACTTGGTGTCTCTTTCGGTTAGGATGAGTTCCAGAAAGTGACAGGTTTGAACAATTTATTGCGGCTGTAGACTACTTGCTTTACCATGTCTTTTTCTTTTTCCTTTTTCTTTCTTAATGCTTTTTCACAACTTATAGTATTAGTTATGTATAACGTCATGTTACCAAGTCTTTTGGTATACCTTCTGGTAGTGCTTGCTTGTTAATTTGAAATTATGTTTAGAAACTTTGTCTCTCTTGAAATTTCTATAAAAGAAGTGTGTGCTTTTAGTCAATTGAGAAAGTTCACAATGCATGTAACTCTTCTTTTTTTTTTTTGGACAGTGCATGTAACTTGATCTTACAAATAACAGAAAACTTGTTTAATTTCTTATTTAACCCTTAGTCCATTATGCATTGACAATCAATTACTACTTATCATATATACGGAATATGTCAATTATTGAGACGATTGTTTTCTAAGGAGATTTGTATGGACATCTTGAGAAGTCCAAATCCTAAAACGGATGTCTTTGAAAGACTATTTAAATTAGCTTTTTGGTTCCATAATTCTCAAGTTTGAACCCTTGAGTTTGGACATTTGTTAGTTCAATCTAGACTTGTTCAAATGGGAGAGGCCCCGTTAAGGGCTCTTAACCAACCCGTTTGTAAAAGACTCTAATCAATAATAAGTCGGTCTCTTAAAGGGGTCATGGGTAAAAAATTATTTTCATTTATTTACCAATGGCACTATCAAAGATTGAAGGTGATACATATAAACTATCATCCACTATAGATAAAAACTATACTATCTTTGGACGGTCGGTCTGACTCGGCCCATTATATATCTTCTTTAACCCAGTCATACCCGGTCCGTTTTGCATCTTCATTGGCCCAATCCGACCCGTTTTCTCAGCCCTAACCCGATCCAATGCACACGTTTAGTTCAATCAATAAAAACAATCAATGACTCATTCATATTAAATACCTAAAACATAAAAGTTAATATATGTTAGGGTTGCAGACTCATTTGAAAAGTAGTTGCAACTTGCAAGATACAGGTAACTCATTTGCTAACCATATGGGTGAGTAATTGAGATTTTAGATTGAAAAGTAGCATATTGATTACGACGCTGGGCGAGCAAATTGTCATGCCATGCTGGTGATAATATTGTTGCAGGGTGAAACAACAATGTGAGAAAGCAAAATGAGCATAGGTTTGTACATTTGATCGACACTAATGCTTTGTCTAACTGGATAAAAACGGAATAACCAATCTTGAAAGAGAAGGTAGGCTTGATGTCTGTGCTGAAATTTCACATCTTATCAGGACCATGCAAGGACTATGACTTCTAATTTATTACGCTTTTTTTTTGTTGCTTCCTTTCAATTCTAGGTAGTTACAAACAGAAAACGATTCTGAATAAGTAACGTCTACTCCGTATACCATTATTAACATGTACGTAGTATTTGATTTTCACCTGGGCTCTTTTAAATCGTGATTAGGATTTGCAGTGGGCGAGGACTGAGGAGGATTGTCGAATACGTAGCTTCTATGTGTTGGAAAACAAAAAGATAATTGTTAGTATAAAGATAAGACTTGGAATGTAAGATGAGATTAGAATAAGTTTAAAATATAAACTAGTGTAATCTATCAGGACTCTTTTCTGATAGTTATCTTCATAGAAGATTTTCTGTATAAATATCAGATGTAATCAGTTATTGGAATATATGAAAAATACAAATTAATTATCCAAATTCAGCTTGGTATCAGAGCAGGCTCAATTCTGGTGGTTTTTTTTTAACCTTTTTCTTTCATCATTTACCAAGGTACAACCTACCTGAACCACCGTTTATCATGGACGAATCACCAAAAAACCCAAACGAAGATCACGTTACTATGGCTCAACTATTGCAAGTTATAGAAAAACTGAACAATAGGAGCATAAATAACCATGGATCTTCGGTTCATGTAACCGAGAAACTCAATAATCAAAACTATGGCAAATGGTCACGGCTGATGTTGATGCTGATGGCGATCGAAGGAAGGGGTAGGCTCATTCATATCACAGCCAAACCCCCTCCTGACACCCAAGAGTACAACCAGTGGTGCCAAAAAGATGCCATAGCTAAGACTTGGATTATTGAAAATATCGAATCGGAATTGGTAAACCAATTCCTAGATTTTCCAACAACAAAAGATTTATGGAAGGGTATTGAAGTAGTATATGGGAGTGGGAAAGATGGTCTACAAATATTCGACCTCACCACAAGAGCAAATACAATCAGACAAGGAATAGATCCAGTCGAAATATACTACGGTAAATTAGTTACGATTTGGAAAGAAATCGATAGAAGGATGCCAAATCCCATGACTTGCATAGAGGATATAATCACATTCAACAAATTAACACAACACATGAGGGTCTACCAATTCTTGGCTGGTCTTGATGAGTCTTTTGATAAAGACCGAAAAGAATTGGTAAACCAAGAGCCATTACCAACAGTAGACATAGCATTCAGCACCATCAAATGAGAACTAGCAAGAAGAGAGGTAATGAGGACATACATACCTGACTTACCTTCGGCGCAGGAGAACCAAAGTGTGGGAAGTGGGCTCGTCTCGTGAAACCGGTCAGCAGGAACTACATCATTCCGGCGAGTGGAAGACAAGTCACACCTCAAGTGTACCCACTGTGGGGGTACACGACACACAAAGGAAGGCTGTTTTCGAATCATTGGTTACCCAGAGTGGTGGAAAAAGGGAAAAACCGAGGGGATGAACCCAAGCAAGGCGGACAAGTAACAGTGGCCCAAGGAGATGAAGTGATAAGTGGAATAAAGAAGGACAAACCGGTGGAAGAGATAGGAGGAGATGAAGAACATCCCCAGAAAGTCAGAGATGAGCATGTTGAAGGAGGTACAACTCATAACCTTACCTTTAACCCAAACCCAAAAACAATCGAGTATCTCACCTAGAAAACACCGAGAAGAAACCCAGAAAAAACCAACCCAAACCCAGAAACAACCGCGTACGTCACCCAGAAAAAATCGAGAAGAAACCCAGAAAAAACCAACCCAAACCCGGAAACAACCGAGTACCTCACATAGAAAAAATCGAGCCCCCATCAAAAACCCTTAATCCTACCTTCACAACAAACCTAGAAACAACCAAGATCTCACTCAAAACCTCCACAATCAACCCAGAAAAGGTCGAACCCTCACCCAAAATTGGGAACTTTCAGAAACCAAGAGAAAACGGCAAAGGAGGAGAGCCATTAGGGTCAATAATGATAACCCATAACTCTACTACAAACCGAGAACCCAAGCTCACAGCTACAGAACATCCGAAACTCAGAGAGGGGCAGAAGGGAGAAAGCGGCGAAGGAGGTGAGAGGTTGGGGGCAGCTCATAACCCTAATGCTTTTAACCTAGAAAATACCGGGGGATGGGGCGCAACTCACAACCCTTATATTTTTAACCTAAACAAAACCGAGGGATGGGGCGCAACTCACAAACCTAGTAATAACCCTAATGATGCATGGGGTATGATTGTGTCACAAGGCCTAGTGAACACCGAAGCCCAAAATCCTATCTTAAGATCCACCAAGGTTCAAAACGTAGGTGTAACATGTTATGCTGAACCCGATACACGGTGGATTTTTGATTGTGGTGCAACCCACACCATGTCATATGACAGAGCAGATTTTTTAGGTCCAATTCAACAGAAAAATACTTTTATACGGACTGCTAACGGTGAATGTATGGAAGTTGTCGGGATTGGAACAGTGAAGTTGGAGTCGTTTCATTACCTAATTTCCTTTATATTCCATCACTTTTATACAAATTGCTATCTGTCAGTCATTTGACGAAGGAGCTGTATTGTACTATTCTAATGGACTCTAATTGTTGTACCGTGTAGGATGCTCGAACAGGGGAGATTATTGGGCATGGTATTGAGAAATTTGGGTTATACTTCATGGAGGAAATGACCAGATCAACGAAAGTGGCACTTATTGGAAGATCATCAGAAACCCAAATTTGGATGTGGCATCGGGGATTAGGTCATCCTTCACTAGGGTATTTAGAACATCTCTTCCCTTCTCTTGCTAGATCAAATATAGTTCTCAATTGTGAAACATGTTATCTAGCAAAGAGTCATAAACAAAGTTATCCTAGTAGTTTAAATCGTACTACTAAACCTTTCTATTTGATTCACTCAGATGTATGGGGTCCTGCCCTTGAACTTGGTACACATAAATTCCTTTATTATGTTTTATTTATTGACGATTATTCCAGAATGAGTTGGATATATTTCTTGAAACACAAATCAGAAGTCTTTCATACATTTGTTTCATTCTATCAAATGATACTTGCTCAGTTTCAGACTAAAGTCAGTATTCTAAGGTCAGACAATGGTGGGGAATATGTGAACCAAAATATGAAACTTTTTTGTCAAACCCAGGATATTATCCATCAGACTACATGTCCTAAAACTCCACAACAAAATGGTATGTCGGAGAGGAAAAATCATACCCTTTTGAACATAACCCAAGCTATGATGATAGAATCTCATGCTCCAATCCTACTATGGCCCGAGGCTATTGCTACATCAAACTACCTCTCAAATTGCCTCCCAAACAGAACCCTTCACTATAAAACACTGTTGGAGGTTCTAGACTCTTCTGCGGCTAATTCTCTGTTCCATTCATTAACCCCTCGGGTTTTTGGATGCATTGTCTATGTTCATCTTCCAAAACGGAGTAGACATAAGTTGGAACCGACGGCTGTTAAATGCATATTTGTAGGATATGAAGTGTCACAAAAGGGATACATGTGTTTTGATCCAGTAACAAACCAACTATATACATCGATGGATTGTGAGTTTAATAAAGATGAATATTTTTATACCCAACTACATCGTCAGGGGGAGAAATTAAATGACGATTTAAGTTGGTTAACTTGGTTTATGCCTAACTCAGCTGAAGCTACTGGTCATGACAACAACATTATAGAACAGCCTGGAAGATCAATACTACCTCCAATGGACTCTGCCGGTGAGTATCCACAGAATGAGGTAACCTTACCTTTCACTGAAAACTCCTTGAATTCTGACAAAATGAATGATGAAGTGCCCTAGGAAAATATTAAAGATAATGTTGAGAATACTAGCAGAACATATTAGTTACCATCTCGAACCACTAGGGATGTTCCCCCTAGGAGGTATGACCTTGAGTTTGAAGCCCGAAGATCAAGATATCTGATGAATGGGCTGACAAACACAGTTGTATGCTCAGAGTAGATTCCAGTACCAGTGGAGGGAGCATTAAAGAGTAAGAGATTGAGGCAGGCAATGAGAGAAGAGATTGAAGCTCTTACGAAAAATGAAACATGGGAACAATGCGTTATTCCTAATGGTAAGAAAGCAGTGGGGTGTAGATGGGTATTCACGATAAAGCATAGAGCTGATGGGAGTATTGAGAGGTACAAGGCAAGGTTGGTGGCGAAAGGGTATACTCAGGTCTATGGGATAGACTACTCAGAAACGTTTTCACCGGTGGCAAAGATTGATACAATTCGAGTATTATTCTCAGTTGCGGCAAATAAGGAATGGCCATTGCATCAATTTGATGTCAAAAACGCTTTTCTACATAGAGAAATAACTGAAGAGGTATACATGGAAGCACCTCCTAGTTTTGCACAAGGGTTCGGGTCAGGAGAAGGATGCAGATTAAAAAGGCATTGTATGGGCTCAAGCAATCTCCACGAGCATGGTTTGGGAGATTTACTCTAGCAATGAAGTGATTTGGCTACAGACAAAGTAACTCTGATCATACACTGTTTGTAAAAAGGGAAAACAGTTCGATAACATGTTTAATCATTTATGTTGATGACATGATTATCACTGGAAATGATGACCAGGAAATAAAATTGTTGACTAAGAAGCTGTTTTAGGAATTTGAGATAAAAGATCTAGGAGAATTAAAGTACTTCTTGGGAATAGAGGTTTTCAGAAATAATATGGGAATCTTTATTTCTCAACAGAAGTATATTCTAAGTCTTTTAGCAGAAACTGGAATGTTAGACTGTAAACTAGCTGAAACTCCTATAATGATGGATCATGGGCTGCAGATTGTTGAAGGAGCAGAATTGGTAGATCAAACTCAATAACAGAGATTGGTTGGGAGGTTGATATACTTAGCACATACTCGACCTGATGTAGCTTATGCGTTTGGAGTGGTCAGCAAGTTTATGCATAAACCTCAAGTCTAGCATATGGAGGCAGTATATAGAATTCTGAGATACTTGAAGGGAACTCTAGCGAGAGGCGTGATGTTCAAGAATCATGTTCATCTAGAAGTTCAGGTCTATATAGATGCAGATTGGGCAGGAGATCGAGATAGTCGAAAATCCACTTCTGGTTACTTTGCTCTTGTAGGGGGGAATTTAGTGACTTGGAAAAGTAAGAAGTAGAAAGTTAAAGCTATGTCCAGTGCTGAAGCAGAATTTTGAGGGATTGCGAAAGGAGTTACCAAGATCTTATGGTTAAAGAAGTTATTAACTGAATTAGGTTTTACTCCTAGAGCAAGTTGTGAGCTATGCTGCGATAATAAAGTGGCGATAAGCATTTCTAAAAATTCAGTGCAGCATGATCGAACAAAACATATTGAGATTGATAGGCATTTTATTAAAGATAATCTGGAATCCAAGTGTGTTAGTCTCAAGTTTGTACGTTCAGAAGATCAGTTAGCGAATATTTTGACTAAAGGTGTGAGTGTTCGAAGCTTCAAAGTTATATTAGCAAGTTGGGTGTCGAAACCGAAACTCAACTTGAGGGGGAGTGTTGGAAAACAAAAAGATAATTGTTAGTATAAAGATAAGACTTGGAATATAAGATGAGATTAGAATAAGATTAGAATACAAACTAGTGTAATCTATCAGGACTCTTTTCTGATAGTTATCTTTATAGAAGATTTTCTGTATAAATACCAGATGTAATCAGTTATTGGAATATATGAAAAACACAGATTAATTATCCAAATTCAACTCTATGCAGTATATGTATGCCAAGGATCGATTATCTTGTAAAAACGAATTGAATCGTATCAAAATTGATTGGCTAGGACGGCCAATAAATCACTACTTGAATGAATCTTCATATTCAGTGGCGGAGCTAAGAAAGTTTGATAGTGGGCTACAATTTTATGAATGGAAAAAAAGAGTTAAGCTAGCACTAGTATTCAAAACCTTAATCAACTCCCAATAAATGGAACTTTGTTTTAGGAAATCAGCAATGATCCAATAACCTTAGTGATTCTAAAGCCTGCTTTAACTTAATATATCAGAAATTTATTTTTCATGTGGGGTTTGCAGCCCCCTTTTCTCCACCCATATTTTGGCACTACTCATCAAGGTATTCTTAAACAGTTCATCGTATCGTATCGTTTAAATTTAATGGTACGGTTAATTATTATAGGAGTTAATGAAAATGTATAATCGTAACTAAATAGCTAAGACTGTTTGCCAATAAGTAATTAACCAGTTCTTAACGGTTTAATTACAAGTTAACTTAATAGTAGTAAGTATTGTTATATATTCAAAAATGCAAAAAAATTATTATTGTTGTCTCTCCTCCCTTTTGTTTGTGCTTTAAACATAAACCATAGAGATGGCCAGTGGGCTGGTTCAACCCCCAACACTAAATCGGCCCAGTTTTGGCTCGTTAAGATCGGCCCGAATTTGAACTAGCTCACCAGCTTAGTAGGCTGGTCACGAATCTGGATTTTCAAATCCTAACCCAATTGGAACAAAAAAAATCAATAAGATCCCGAACCAATTAAGCTCGGCTCACTAAACCGGTTTGGTTAAGCCCACCTAAAATTTAGTTTATATGAATGTTAGTTTAGTTGAATATAATTTAGTTTATATGAATGTTAGTTTATTTGATTATAATTTAGTATATATGAATCAGCGAATGTAGTTAAGTTGAATTATAGTTTAGTTTATATAAATCAATGAGTATTAGTTTAGCTGAATTTAATTTAGTTTATATGAATCAATGAATGTTAGTTTAGTTGAATTATAGTTTAGTTTATATGAATCAATAAATGTTAGTTTAGTTGAATATAGTTTAGTTTATATGAATCAATGAAGTTTAATTTAGTTGAATTATAGTTTAGTTTATATGAATCAATGAATATTAGTTTAGTTGAATATATTTTAGTTTATATGGATATTAGTTTAGTTGAATATAGTTTAGTTGATATGAATGTTAATTTAGTTTAATATAGTTTATTTATGAATCAATGAATGTTAGTTTAGCTGAATTATATATAGTTTAGTTTATATGAATCAATGAATGTTAGTTTAGTTTATTGAAATCAATAAATGTCAATTAGGTGAATTATATATAATTTAGTTTATATGAATCAATAAATGTTAGTTTAATTGAATATAGTTTAGTTTATATGAATCAATAAATATATAGACAAATATAAAAATAAAAATTTTATAATATTTATAATAAAAAAGTAATCCCTTAAATTATCTTGGCATTGACCACTTTCCACCTCACTTACCCCTTCTAACTAGGTGGGTCTTTGTCGTATACCTCGCAGAGTCGTAGCTAATCATGTCCATCCTCAAAGCTCTAAGCCGTCCAAATAGAAATACACCAACAACATTTACTTTAATCACCCCTTTTTAATGAAAGTAATCGCTTTTTATCGTCTTAAAATGACCGCATACCAATTTACCGCCCACGTTCTTTGTTTGGCGGAATTTCGATAGTTAATAGTATAAGTGTATAACAAATTACAAATAACAAGGGAAAGTTGTAATCTCTTTAAAATTAGGTGCAATAAATATAGCTTTGGTATTATTTGGTAAACGATTCATAAGCTAACAACTCTTTGTTAAACTGAAAAAACATAGAATAGTCCAATATTAATCATCCTTCCTCTTTTTCTTAAAATGTAGGACAATTTTTCACAACTCAATTAAGACTTTTCTTCTAACTATCCTGTATGACATTTAGGAGTAATGTTGGGTTGCATTCAAGTCCCCTTTCCCAATATTTCTTTTGAACAAAAACTTCTAATAATTAAGGTACTATGAAAAGAGAGGCATGTCGTAGCTGTGAAAGGGGATGACGAAGGGCTTGCATTAAGGATTTAAGGGAAAGGTAGAAGTATGAAAATTGTTTTTGCCAAAATTTGTCACTTAGTGATAAATTGAGGTTGAGACGATTGAACAACTAATTTAGCTACGTGTAAGCTGAAATGAAATAACGAAATGCGGAACAAAAGGTTGGTGACGTGGAAAACTCAAAAAAAGGGAAAAATCGTGGGGGCTATTTAGGCCACCGTTTCACTATGTTAAATATCGCTTGTGTTACAATATAGAAATGAATGGAAAGGAAACTTAAATCGAATACAATGAGCAATGTTGAGAGCTCTTTACTGAATTTTTTTTCGTTGATGTGTAGCTCAAGTGGAGTGATCCCCTCCTTATTCTTCTCTTGGACTTATTTATACCCGACCATCAACTCACTTCAGATTCCTTCTTGTTGAGAATATATGTTGAGCAAATATTGGGATCTCTTTGAACCTATCAATTCAAGTACCTTATCCATCTGTAAGTTTACAATTTATTTGAATTGGTCAACAACTGCAACTCAACCATGTGTCCTATCACCACAGATCACTTTGACCAAGTCTTCCCGTCATCTTTGTCGCTTATGTCGCATACCTGTTGTAAATACCTATCCGTCAATAACTACCAGGAGCCATGCCACAACTGCCATGATCTTTGAAGCCCGCTTCTTATGCTTAGATGTTCATTCATGTGTGGCTTCCTCATCTGGTCGTGTCGGGTACTTAGGCGGTTTATTATACCCATAACAGACAACTTATTGAAATAGAACTACGCATTAGTGTTGCAACTTGATAACTATGCTAGTGTTCAAGTTCTCTCTGGTAATGAGGAAGGAAGCGTTAGATATGCTTCTAGCATCAATGATTGCAAAACTGTAATCAACATGTTGGATTAGGAGGTAAGTGTTTTATATACTTATAGAGAAGACAATCGTGCGACAAATTGGCTAATCAATTAAGGTGTACCTCAATCATCTTGTCTTAGACTCTTTGAAAATGCGCCTACTAAACATAGTAAAGTTTTTTTAAAGGAAGTCAACGGTGTGGTTGTCCCTTAGTTTTATTCCTCCTTAGGTTTAGGTATTTTAGTTTGTAGGTTGTTTGTATTTTAATTTCTAGTTGTTCCTCATTTGAATAATTAAAAAAGAAGTTTGATGATTATTTTCATGTAGGAGCTATGAATAATTTAAACGTTTATATTAATCACAGTTTTCTTTTTACAACAAAATTTTCATCATAAATATAGAGTTGAGGATAGCTCTCAATAAGTTTAAATAATTTAATAAGTTTTACGGAGTAGGTGAGAATTGATAACGGCTAATTAGGTACAAACCAACAACAGCCAAGTTTAGCAAGTTCTTACTTTGAGACAAGTTCATGGAGAATAACACACTCTTAACTCCGAAATCTTAAGAGAACTCAACTCCTTAATGTTTTTGCATGTCAAAACGTCGTACTCCGTATTGGGTTGTGAAAATGCGTTATACGGTTCAAGTCTCGTACTGTAGAAGTGTACGGAGTTTGTAGTGTACACTGCACAGTGTAGTCCCTTTAGGCTAAGATTCAATTTATTTAAAAAATGAAGATCACAAGTTCACAACTACCGCTGAATGCAGAAGAAGGGCCCACTGAACACATCGATTTGGGGGTTGTTTAATCAGTTTTTTGGCCTCATTCAGAGATACACTCCTCCCCTTTCTCCTTTTTCTTCTCTTTTAAAGCTTACTTCACTCTCTTCTCCTCACCCCTTTCCCACCCTCTCTAAACCCACACTAACCCCTCCTCCCTCCCTCCCTCCCTCCCTCTTTCAAATATCCTGTATGCTTATTTGACAAATCTGCAGCCTTTCTTTTAGGGCCTTTCATCTACAAGAATGGCTTACATGTGCGCTGATAGTGGTAATCTAATGGCTATTGCTCAACAAGTTATCAAGCAACAACAGCAGCAGCAACAAGAGCAGCAACATCAAACCCAGCAACACCAGTCTCAATTCCTGGGCCCCAATAATGCCTTCTTTCTCAACCCATGGTCCACCCCTGTCCAACCCATGTCCACCAGCCCACCGCCTCCTTTGGGTTTCGGTACTGGTGGCGGCGGATTTCACGACCCTTTTCAAGTGCCCGCCCCTCAGCCCGATGCCACCGAGCCTTGGCAGTTGGACCAACATCCTTCGTCTGCCACCTTTCGATTTGCCGATTTCTACAGTAGTTCACCGGGTGAGTTTGTCTCGGACGAGTGGATGGAGAGTTTGATGACCGCTGGAGGCGCCGCTGATTCCGGGGCTCCTGATGGTACTTCTAACCTCCAATCTGATTGTGATGCGTGGCAAGGCGTTAGCGCCGCTGATTTTAGTCTCTACGATGTCGATCCGTATGCCACGGGTCCTACTCGGATCAACGTTACCATATCTCCACCATCGGATCACACTCAAGTTATTTACTCTGATGTAGATAAGACCGTTTTAGCCCAACCTTGGGTCCCATCTTCTCCACTTAAGGCCCCTCCGACGCAGGTCAAACCCCCTCTAAGCCGAAACGATGCCATCCCCGTCACATCATCTCCTCCTCCTGAGGAACAGGAGCAGCATTCATGGCCACCGTTACTTACAGCTTTACTCGAGTGTGCACGAGTTGCCAAGTCAGACCCGGAACATGCCTTTAAATCAGTGATCCGACTAAGAGAGTCTGTTTCTCAACACGGAGATCCCATTCAAAGAGTTGCCCATTACCTCACTGAGGCCCTCTATTCTCGTCTCTCTCCTCCTCATTCTTCACCCGCTATTGAAACGACGGCGTCTGAGGAGTGCGCTTTCTCATACAAAGCATTAAACGACGCGTGCCCGTTCTCTAAATTCGCCCACTTAACGGCAAATCAAGCAATCCTAGAAGCCACTGATGGAGCTGAAAACATCCATATTGTCGATTTCGGGATAGTACAAGGAATCCAATGGGCCGCTCTTCTCCAAGCCCTAGCGACCCGGCCTACCGGGAAGCCCAATAAGATTCGCATCTCCGGGATTCCTGCGCCAGCTCTCGGAGAATACCGCACGAGTGCCCTCTGCGCGACTGGTAACCGCCTTCGAGAGTTCGCGAAAGTTCTAGAACTCAACTTCGAGTTCGAGCCAGTGCTCACCCCTATCCACGAGCTAACCGAATCAAATTTCCGGGTCAACCCGGATGAGGTACTTACCGTTAACTTTATGCTCCAATTGTACAACCTCTTAGACGAATCAACATTTGAAGTAGAAGCTGCTCTTAAGCTAGCGAAGTCACTCAACCTGAAGATCGTCACACTAGGTGAATACGAAGTGGGTTTGAACCGGGTGGATTATTTGACCCGGTTTAAGACTGCGGTGAAGTACTACACCGCAGTATTCGAGTCGCTTGAGCCGAACATGGACCGGGACTCTGCTGACCGGGTTCAGGTGGAGAGGTTGATATTTGGGAGGAGAATAATGAGGTGTGTTGGGCCGGAGTTACCGGGAACCAGGAGAGAAAGGATGGAATGCAAGGAAGAATGGAAACGTTTGATGGAGAATGCCGGTTATGAGCCGGTAGCACTTAGCCATTATGCAAATAGTCAAGCTAAGATATTGCTGTGGAATTATAATTATAGCTCCTCATATAAGTTGGTGGATACTCCACCAGGGTTTCTTTCTCTAGCTTGGAATGATGTCCCTCTCCTCACTGTTTCTTCTTGGCGTTAATTTATTAATTAGCTATATTTGTTTTTTTTTAAAATTCTTAATTATAACTAGGGTCTTTTTTCTAAGCTATATTTAGTGATTTGGTTTCTTTAAAGCACTGTAATTGGGGGATGGGTGTTATTCTTATTGTGGGGTTTGTTTTTACTGCTTTGTTAGTTTCTTACTTTCCGAGGGTTTTATTTTCTTTTTTAGGTTAGAAATTTCTAAGAATACAAGTGTAAAAAGAATATGGAACAATGAAATGAATCTTTCTTTCTCGTTGGTGATATTAGAGCATTTTCATGAGGAAGTTTTACTTACAAGGAAAAAAAATGTGAGGAAATGATCCCCTCTCAGAGAGATCGTAAAAGTTTTCTAAATTTCTTTTCTTGGTGACAGCATCCTATTAGAGTTATCGTACTAACCAGGAAAATTTTCCTCGCTTGAGAAAAATACCAAACCAATTTCATACATCAATGAGAAAAAGCAAATGTCTTCACTTTAGATTTTTTTATATTTAATTTGTGGCTAATTAGATGTTGTTATATGGCGTGGTCAATTAGATATAGTAGAAAGTAAGAGAAAATAAACTGATAAGAGAGAATGATGAAGAATATTTTTTTACTCATTAGTGGAATGAAAATTTTTTTCAGAGAAATTTTTTCTTTAGTTTACTTATTGTTAGAATAAAATTTTTGCATCAAATTTTGGCAAACAAAAATGGCATGGATAAAAGAAAAATGTAACAAAAAAATAAGGGACTAGTGGATTCTACGAATTGGGTTAAGTTTGTTATATAGTGACAATTAATGCAAAGATATAAGGAGAGAGAAAAAATTATTTTTATTATTTATTATGGTTATTTATCAAAAAATATAAATTATTAAAAAAATATCAATAATTATAATTATTTATTCTTTATAAAATAACATTAATATATTAAAAATATAAAATTTTACTTGATTTTGTTTTAGTCATTGGTAGATTAAATCTCCTTACCCTCATGAGAAGTGGAGGAAGGAGAAAGTCATCAGATATATTGGTGAAGAAATTTTTTCCTAACTAATGAGACTTCTTTTATATTTATGCATGTTTCCTGTTTCTCTATGATGATGTGAAAGTAGATTCGATCTACATCTTTTCATTCAAAATCAATGGTATAGCACTCTAGCTAAAAGAGATAGTCCCCTCTTAAGTTACATAAATAAAGATAGTAACATTCGAATGAAAAAAAAAGAAGTAACAAATCTGTTTCTTGTTTTTGATCTTTTTCTTTGGTTTTTGTGTTGACCTGGGTGCTATTGTGCACCTATTGCCTACCTTGATTGCATGTCCTAGACTCCTAGGGTAGTGTATGAGTGTATGATGTATCTAGTGGTGCTTACAATTGGATACGACTACGTGGATCATGAATAGACATGTCTCTTGTGTCATTCGATTTCGGTACAATCAGGATTATCGGTGTTAATACCGTACTAGCTGCTGTGTCTTGGAAACAATATAATATCTTCGCGGATCATGTTGCCTACAATTGTATGTAGCTCGGGATTCCAATAGGATTGTGTCTAGGACGATGTTGGAGTGAATCATGTTTTGTGTTACCCACAATTGTGTTTTGTGTTGCCCACTATTGTGTATACTCATATGAGACATGAAAGGCTTCTCACAATGAATACACTAGTATCTTATAGAAGTTGGTTAGTAGTTTGTTTTATGCTCAAGACCCACACTTTTTCGGGTATGGCTACCTTTTACCACTCTATAAGAGAGTATCTTACATTCATTATATAAGTATACTACATTCATTATATAAGGCTAAGTCTCTAAAACTTACTCCCTTATTGTCATATAACTTTCAAGTGAAAACATTTTGGTTTTTATATAAAATGAACTCTTTGTCTTCTTATCAGGTGTGACAAATACATGTAGTTAACATGGTATCAATGCCTATATTTAACATGGTTCTCATAGTCTTATCCTATACTATACTTTCGACCAAATGAAAATGGATCTCTTGTATGAGGGGAGTAAAAAACTTTGGCCATATGAAACATTAATACATATAAGGGGTTTCACATATCAGGAAGAGTGTTGAACTTCTAAACCCATTTCCCCTATATAAGATTATGAGGTTACTTCCTTTATTATCATGATTATAATCCGTGAAGTGGACTTTCCTCGTAACGAATTTAGCTCAGACTACTATTAAACACACGGGTAAATGAGGTTAATGTAATACGTGTACGAATTTCATAGAGGAGTTGGGAGGTCACTATCGATTTACTAGGTTTAGGGTGAGCCAATAAAAAAGGGAAACATACATAAAAAGGGGGGGTCCCTGTATGCTTATGATACTAAAGCTAGACATCAGAATTAAAAATGGCAACCAAAGTTTCATAAATGAAGAAAACAAAGTCGTTGTCCTTTCAAGCGTCAAGGTCCTATAAATGGGGTTATTAGAAGGTGACCATTACATATTTTAGCTGCGTTTGCATTAGTTATATTTTAAAGCTTATGACAATCAATATTGACTAAGAGATTTGAAGCAATTAAGCAGCCCATCTTTGTCAACTTTTTTGTATCCTTATGTATGGAAATGACCACATTTCATCGTAAATGGGTTAGAACTTTGAAGGGCTAATCTAGCTATCTGCTAATCCTGATAAATTTTGGTCATGGATTAAGTGCTAGTCTTTGTCTATGTGGGAAATTGTCCGTACTGCCCCACTTATCCTATCCTTTAGAGTTGTATAATGGATACTTTCTCTCTTGGACAACCATATGAAAGGAAAGATGCTAAACTCAATGCAAAACTTTATTCTCTTTCAACTGATTTTCAGAGGCAAACAATAGGGGTATATATACACATACTCTCCTAAATCTAGTAAAACTCAAATACCAGACAAAGATAAAATCTTATCCTAATATAATAAAATCTTATCCTAATATAATAACATGATAATGATGATAAAAATATCCTAACATAATAACATGATAATGATGATAAAGATATCCTAATAATTATCCTAATAAATCCTTAATTATCACAATACCCCCCTCAAGTTGGAGCATGTGTAGAACAGATGCCCAACTTGCCAAGTAAAAGCTAAAAGCGCACTTTTCCCAAAGTTTTAGTAAAGATATCTGCCAATTGTACCGTTGTAGAGACATAAGAGGGAGTAATAGTACCATCTGTAATAGCATCCCTAATAAAATGACAGTCCGCTTCAATATGCTTATTACGTTCATGAAACACTGGATTTTGAGCAATATATAAAGCCGACTGACTATCACAATACAAGTTCATTCCATTTGAGTGCTTCACCCCTAAATCACCCAACAGTTGTTTCAACCACTTAAGTTCACAAGTCGTTGCAGCCATTGAACGATATTCTGCTTCTGCCGAAGACCGCGAGACAGTATGTTGCTTCTTGGTCTTCCACGACACCGGAGACGTACCAAGGACTATGAACCAACCACTCAAGGAACGTCTCGAGAGAGGACAACTAGCCTAATCCGAATCACACCATCCTTCAAGTTGTAAAGCACTATCAGAACGCAAAAATATACCTTGTGCCGGATTATTGTTAAGATAATGCACAACACGCAAAGCGGCATCCCAGTGTTCAAGTCTTGGGGCTTGCATAAATTATGATAAAATGTGCACTGAATATGCAAGATTAGGTCTAGTAACGCCTAAATAAATTAGGCGACCAATCAATCTTCTATATTTCTCAGGATCAAACAATAGTTCCCCTGTTGCAAGAGCAAGTATGTGGTTTTGTTCCATGGGAAATTCTACGGACTTATCACCTTGTATGCCTATTTCATCAATAATGTTAGTAGCATTCTTCTTCTGGGACATAAAAATACCTTGCATGTTCCGAGCTACTTCTAAGCCCAAAAAATATTTCAACATACCCAAGTCTTTTATCTTGAAACATTTTCCCAAGTATTGTTTGAAAGCATTCAGTGCTTTCATATCGTTACCTGCAATGATCAAATCGTCCACATATATAAGTACATTTAACTGAATATTGCACTTGGTCATTGTGAATAAGGAGTAATCTGAACATGTTTGCTTAAAACCATAAGATTTGAACGCCTGTTTTAAGCCGTACAAAGACTTTTTCATCCGGCAGACCTTGTCAGAATTATCCTTATTAAATCCTGGAGGTATTTTCATATACACCTCTTCTTCTAAATCACCATGGAGGAAGACATTATGAACATCCATCTGATGCGCCACCCAATTTTTAACTGCTATAATTATAAGGAAGGCACGTACTGTAACCATTTTTGCTACAGGCGCAAAAGTTTCATTATAGTCTAAACCTTCGATCTGATGATGACCGAAGATGACGAGTCGAGCTTTTAGCATCTGCAGATTTCCCTATTCATCGTATTTTTCTTTGTAAACCCACTTGCTTCCCAAGGCTTTCTTCCCGGGAGGCAATTTCTCAAGCACCCATGTACCTTGTTCCTCCAGCACTCTAATTTCATCAGCTATCGCCTGTCTCCATCCTTCGTATTTCATGGCTTTTTTAAAATTCTTAGGCTCATTCCCTTCAGTTATGGCTGCAATATATCTTCTATGTTTCACACAATATTTTTCAGAAGCAATAACATATATTAAAGAGGAACCCATACCCGAAAAAGGTGACGTCACGGAAGTGATATGAGGTAGGCCAGAACTTTTATTATTTCGGAGTACAGTAACGTAGTCTCGGAGTTTGATGGAAGGAGTCTTATGTCGCATCCCCTTCTCCATATTTCTCTCAGTGCTTTCAAGGGGGGTTGTTGTGCACCCTGCTTCATCAGTAACGATACAGGGTTGAGGGACGTTAGTGCCCGCAACCGATGCAAGTTCCCTATCCCCAGCATCTCGGTCGTGCGCCTCTTGTGCCACAATTTTCAGTGCACAAAAGTCACTGTCCCACTCATCTTCAACAAACAAAGTTGGCTCATAAACTATATTGGACGATGAAGGGGCTTCAATAGATGATGAAAAGGGAAATTCATGCTCAAAAAATTGAACATCTCGAGACACAAATATTTTGTTTGTTTTCACATCAAACAACTTCCCAGAAGGATAACCCAAAAACACACATTTACGACTACGACTAGCAAATTTATCTGCTTTGCTCTGTTGATTATGGGCATAAAACAAACATCCAAATACTCTAATGTGGTCATACGAAGGGGTTTTGTTAAATAAAATTTCAAAAGGAGTCTTAGACTGCAATAATCTAGAAGGAGTTCTATTAATCAAGTGACATGCACCTTGTACACATTCACCCCGAAATTTTATAGGAAGATTACCCTGAAATCTCAAAGCCCTTTCTACATTCAATATATGTTGGTATTTTCGTTCAACTCGTCCATTTTGCTGGGGTGTGCCAACACACGAAGTTTCAAATATAATTCCGTGTGTATGAAAATAGTCTAATAGGGAATTAAACTCAGTCCTATTATTATTACGAACGATTTTGATTTCACACTCAAATTGCCATCTGTCTAAGGCAATAAAATTAAGGAACGAAAATTCAACTTCTGTTTTATTTTTCAATAAATAAATCTAAACACCACGAGAAAAATCATCTACAATTGTCAAAAAATAAAGAGCATCACAAGTCGAAGGTGTCTTGTATGGTTCCCATAAATCTAAATGAACTAGTTCAAAGATACAGCTGACTTTATTATTGCTAAGAGGAAAACTAATCATATATTGTTTGGCACGAGGACATACATCATAGGATTTATTAACACTTTTTCTAGAAGAATTACGAGTCATAAACGGGAGATGGTGTAGAATCTTTCCTGATGGGTGCTCCATACGTTGATACCATAGATCTAAATAGTCATTGCCAACGTCTTCGCCTCTAGAATACCCCGAAAATAATAAAGTCCGTCTACTCGCTCACCCACTCCAATCACCTTCCTCGTCGTTAGGTCCTATATAACAAAATTTATCAGTAAATTATAGGCCATAGTTTAATTGATCACACAATTGAGTTACTGAAATTAAATTGTAATTCAACTGAGGGAAAAAAAGAACGTTTTCTATAAGTAGTCCTTCAGGTAATGTCACCGAACCAATTTTTGTTGCATTTGCTTGGGTACCATCCAGCAACCCTACCGGATAATGAGCCAAACTAGAGATGCTAGTCAGAAGGGAAAGATCACAAGGGACGTGATTTGATGCACCTATGTCCACTATCTAAGCATGATTACCCTGAAGTTTGGGTTTAAGTGAATTGAGATGATCCAATAATTGCTGAACTTGGGCAGCAGCCACGCCAACCATTGCCACCCCATCACCCGAAGTAGCACCAGCTTCTTATTGAGTGGTTGAAGATATGGTTTTGTTTGCACGCGCCGAGGAAGAAGACCACGTATGTTTGCTGCACCCACCAGCACGACCACCACCGCTAGAGGGAGATGCACCATGACCTTCTCGAGGTCTATCCCCCCACCAATCGGGAAAGCCAATAAGCTGAAAGCAACCTGATTCAAGATGCCCTATATGATTACAATAGATGCATAACTTATCTAAATTCTCTGGCTTCGTCTGGCTTCCTCTAGAATCTGTTTGTAGATTAAAAGCAACATTGTCACGTTGTGGAGGATCACCTCCACTAAGGCGTTCAGCTTCCACCACTTGCTGATATGCTTTGTTAATCCCGGGTAAAGGTTTATGCGTCAAAAGTTGCACCCGTATTGGGGCAATACGGGTGCAACTTTGTCATCTAGACCAATGAGAAAGTGATGCACATAGGCTTCTTCACGCAATGATTCCACCTGAGAGGGAATATTGCAAGCGCAAAGACCACACAAACACGTAGGGACCGAGAGATATGTATGTAATTCATCCCATATCTTCGAAAGTCGCCCAAAGTATGTAGCGATCGTCTCGGTTTTCTCTTGTTTACAAGATCCAAGGGAAAACTTCAATTGACAGATTCTTGTATCACTCACGACACATAAACGATTTTAAAGATTTTTCCATAATAATTTTGCATTATCATAGGCGTCAATAGTTGAGCGAACAGAGGGATCCAACGTATTGGACAACCATGCAACCAACATGGATTGTACAACTATCCAATCTTCTAGTTTCTCAAGGTCACTTGGTTTAGGAACCGAGCCATTGATAAAGCCAAATTTACGTTTAGCTTTCAAGGCCATCATTATTGCCCTCGCCCACTCATCATAATTCTCACCATGTAGCTGGATTGGAGTGATGATATTTCCAGGAGCATCACTCGAACCCAAGTGAAACACAAGATCAAACCTTGTTTTGTTAGTCATGGCGAACGTGCCAAGGAAAGAACAAAGAAAAAGAAAAAGAAGAAAAAAAAAATTAAATTTCAACCTTGGCTCTAGATACCATGCTAAACTCAATGCAAAAACTTTATTCTCATTCAACTGATTTTCAGAGGCAAACAATAGGGGGTATATATACACATACTCTCCTAAATCTAGTAAAAATCAAATACTAGACAAAGATAAAATCTTATCCTAATATAATAACATGATAATGATGATAAAGATATCCTAACAATTATCCTAACAAATCCTTAATTATCCCAATAAAAGCAGATCAAAGTCATTATATAAGTAACAAATTGTGATATCGTGTACTGAGTTCAGAGATTTCTGTTAAGTTTTTGAGACAATTATTTTAAGGCTTTTGCTTGTCTGTACATCAATGAAACTCTTGGCTAGGTAGATATACGAAATACATAAGATCAATATATGATGTGGTTGGTTTCAATCTAGGTTTATTAGGTCTTTTATCACAACTTTTCTGATCATTTTGTTTTTATCATTCAATGCAAGAGCGTTTTTCTTCAATTCCAACGGGGTATGCGATTGTGGAAGTTGAACATCATTGTAGATTCGTAGGGGTAGTGCTTCCAATATCGGCATAAGAAAAGGGTTTGCATAGAGGCTATAGAGTTGAGATAGTTGTATACTTATAAATAATAATGTAACTTTTATAAGCTAGTGTAATTGCGCAAGTAGTTGATATTATTTGTGTACGTATATGTAAATAGCTTATTATGGGCTATTAATTTGTCATATGTATCAAATCTATGTCTTAGTCTAAGGCCTTGGCTATGCTTATGCATTCGGGTGCGTATATGTATATGTACTTATGTGATGAGCAGTAATTCAGTACAAGCAGAGGAAACCAAAGTCCCCCTATTATTGTTATGGTATCAACGTAACAAATCCCTCAAAACCTAGCAAACCTCTATCATTAACATTGATTTTGTGTTCTTCGTAATTGGCAATCCTTCGTTATTTTTAGTTTCATTTAATATTTGACACTATTCATATTGATTACTTTAACTATCTTTTATAATTTATCTTTAAAGAAAAAATTAGTCAAAAGAAGTCTTATTAGATTTATCTTATTGCATAATTTTCTACTATTTTTTTTATTTATTTTTACTTATATAATTAGAATCAAAGATATAGGTAGTTTAAAATATATATTGACAATGTAATAGAATAAATATAAAAAAAAAAACCGAAGGAAATATATTAATTAAAAAATTACACTATTTAGTTATTAACACGCCTTTTAACATCCGAAGGTAGGAACCATTGATAAATTCATTCATCAGTTTAAGGAATTCAGTTCAAGTGGCATAAATAAGGATATATGTGGGCATCCAAGTGGTAAAACTGATGTGGATCTTCACATGATAAGTCCTCATGAAGTCATTAACACACAAACTCTCAACATTCAAGTTAAAAAAAAAAAAGGGAAAAACACACACCCTATCCTCTCTCATTCTCTTCTTTTTCTCTTTAAATTTTCAACTCTTTTAATTTTGTAAGTCGAAAATAGCCAAATATTTTTAAAATATTAGCTAATTTCGATCCTTTCTCTTCAATTTGTCCATATACAATGACAATTTAAATAAAATTACATTGTGCAAGTATTGTGAATGCCCTTACCGTGGTCTTGGCTGAATATTGGGAGTTTTAGTATTATACTTGTGGAATACTGTGTAACTTGATTTGTTGATACAAAGAGTTATACAAAGAGTTATGTGGGATCAGAAAAGCTCTCAATTTTGGTATACCTTTATTTGATTGAATTTATTATGTATTTGTCAATTTTTAAAATTTATTATGTAGATGATTTATTAATAAAATTAAATTTACTTAAAAAAAAAACCTTCGAGAAGGAATATCATATAAAAGTAGTAGCTCAAGTACACTCTGCATGATCTTCCCTTTTCCCGTCAAAAATTTGCTAGAGTGATGTTTGATAAATGCTGGTGACATCCTGTGTTGATAGTCCAAAACCTCGTAAGGTGTTTTGGCGTATGTAATTTGTGGGCATTGGGGATGAGTTAAGTGCAGCGAAAGTTCGACAGCCCAAAATTTATTACTGATGTTTGGGCTTCCCAAACCCCCTCTTTCCCTGGCCAAAATCTCTTCTCCCTCCCTTTTCCACTCATAATTGGTTCATTCACATTGGCTCAGGAGGCCCATCAAGAACATCAAATACTTTGTCCAATTCTTTTGGTTTCTGGAAAAAAAATTATCAAGTATGAGCTATGGAGGCCTAATTTGGTAAAAGTATCCAGTATTTCTTCTAAGATTCATGCATTTCTTCTAAGCTTACTTGATCACAGGATTCATGTGTAGAGTATCCAGTATCCATTATGCATCTTCAGGAAAAAGCCTGAAGTGGGGTTAGTTTGGGCCTAACCAAACTAGAAGACCCTAGTGTGTTCTCAAACAAATTAGCAATCCAGCTATACTTTCTTATGGATATATATGGGAATTACACTTGCCACCTGTTGACATCTCTGAACCACGTGTCAGAACTAGCGGGACGTGGCATTGTCAAGATTCAAGAGCAGTGTAGCGGCCACCTTGGTTATTCTGGCAACTTTACCCCTTAAACCTAATAGTTCATCAAGAAACTTATATAAAAAGTTGATCTAAATAAATTTAGAAAGGCAAACAAGTGTCAAAACTGAAAAGAAAAGAAAGGGAATGAATCACGCAATTAAGTTGTGTCGTATAAGCACAAAGACGCTGAGTTCCTCATCATCATCATCTGTTATGTGCCCAATAAGTAGCAGAAAAGGAGTTGGTAGTGTGAGGTTGGTTCAAGTAAGTAGTGGTATCGATCCTAAGCAATCTAATTTCCAAAATACTGACAAGCTTACCAAAAATCCTGATCAGGACAACCATTTGTGAGTGTTCTTTCTTGAGTTCATTACTTGATTTCCTATATGCATGCTTGTCATGTTTGTGTTTTCTGTTTGAGAGAGTTGTACGTTGGCTAATGTTTTGGTATGGATTTGGAGTAGGAATGCAATGGAGGAGTCATTTGGAATAGGCTATGCTACTAGGAGTGACGAAGAAGGGTTCGGTTGCATTTATGGTGGCAATGACGAGGACATAATTGCTGACATGGAAACCATCCAGGATCCTGGTCGGTTATTATAGCTAGTCTATTTTAACTAGAATAATTTCACTCCACCTCTTCATCTCGTTGCTCAGTTCCTAGTCCTTGATTAATAGAATAATCAGGTATTTAATTAAAAGGATTAATCACCCTATTTTTGCTAAGGTGGTGTTAGGACGGCCTTTTAATATAATATGTATTGAATTCATTTCCTAAAATGAAATTACATGCATTGTAGCTAGATTCATGTTTTTACTATTATCAACCTCCCCAAGGCCCAAGGGTTGTACACTTGTACATACTAACATTTTCCAACAATTGAAAGTAAGATAAATGGGTCTGTTTGTTGCATTGTCTAGGTAACCAAGGGAGTGGGGTGAAGGAGAAAGGGAAAGCGCGTAACCAAGCTCAAGTTAAGTAGACTACTTTCCATGGGAATTACCGATTTAGTTTACTTCAAGATGCATGTATAATGTTGAGTTTTATTTACGATGATATCAAATCCTCGAAACTTTACTTTGCCTTACCTCGCTCTACTGCAGCTGTTCTTTATGGTTCTCCTTTTAATTTTGTATTTTAAAAAATGAGTTTGATGAAGCCTCGTTGATCTTACTATCATTGATCTCACAATAAATCATAAAAATAAAGTATGAGAAAAGTCAATTTCAAAATAATTAATCCCCATTGCTTTACGTTAAAAATTAGACCCGGCTTGCGGTTGAAACATCATCAATTAGTCATCCCACATTCCCACTTTCCTACTCCCCAAATACTTCATATTTGAGTACTCCTATATTAAGATACTCACAACTTAAACTAATCCATTCCAAATAACTCTCTAAATCTCTCTATTTCTGAACCTTGGATTTGCCAATAGTAAATTTCAGAAGATTATTAATTCAAGAGTATTAACAAGATCCAAACTTATGGGGGTCATTGCTGCTGCTTTTCTGTTGGTGTTCTTGGTTGTGGTAGCCCCTGCCTTCGCCAATGATCCTGATATGCTCCAAGATGTTTGCGTTGCTGATAACTCTTCTGGTACCCTCTCTCGTTCTCTCTTGTCGTTAAGATTGATTTCAATGCATTACTAAAACGTACTTGTGATATATAGAATATTGGTTTGTTGTAGAACAGATTAGAGGTAATCTCTAGGAACAAGTGGAGTAGTTGCATGGTTTGAGGTTATATGGCATGCTGCTTGGTGCTTGCCATTAGTGTATTTATGATTCTGAGCTACTCCGTCTATAATTGCATATATGGATTTTTTTTTAGGCTGATGTACTCCGTATGTATCTTTAGACCATAAAGAAAATGAAATGAGTAGAAATCAGAATTATATTGGACACTGACATAACATTAAAAAACGAGTTTTAAAAATAATATTATTACTTGTTCTTTTTATAATATAAACAATAAAGGCCAATGGTTAAGAAAATAAATTACAAATTTTTTTGGTGTATAGAAAATCTCAAACAGCAAGACAACAAATATGGTAGATAAGATTCAATTCTTAGGTTTTTTTTTTAAAAAAAATGCAATCTAAATGCTAGAAAAAGGCCTTTATATTACTACTCAAATAGAAAATATTCCTTCCGGCTCATTCACTATTTGGAATCAAAGTTCGAAAAGTTTAACCACAAATTCTCATCATATTATAAGAAATAATATATTTAAGTGAAATTTTGTTGAATGCATCTCAATCTAAATTATTAGAATATCAAGTTTTCATAATTTTTACGAATTTGGAGATAAAAATGTTTAAAGCCGTATATTAATGACCGTAAAAGTCAAATTGGGGTAATTTTTCAGAGAGTGAGTAAACAGAAAATGGAAGCATGAGAAAGGTTAGGAATTGGTCATGCACCATTCACCAAACAACCAAACTACGGATTATTCATGATCGATCCACCAAACACTATCCGAAATAAAAAAAATAAAAAAATCATTTTAATTTTCAGATTTTTTAAAATTGGACTAGGGAATTAATTTTTGGTTGGGTACGTAATTACTTCTATCAGAGTATAAACTATGGAAGTTCTCAACTCTAAAGTACAAAATAACACAAGGACTTAAGAAGTAGTAATTCTTCTCAATCTATATATATTGCATTCCTTCCACTTTTTTCTGTTAAGCCCAATTTACATATTGGTAACCGGCCAACTATTCACTCCTCAATCCCATCACATCTTAGTCATTTTATGGGTGTTGTTAACTTTTATTATTCTTTTTGAAGAAGTGTAACTTTTTATGAAACAACATGGATTATTATATAGAAAACTTTACTGTTACGAACATTAATTTGAGGATTTAGATATATCGTTGACAAGAAACAATTAGAATTAAACAAAGTGATCATTGAATTGCAAAATTTTATCGCAGGAGTGAAATTGAACGGATTTGCATGCAAGAATGCAGCAAACATAACAGCAGAAGATTTCTTCTTCGCCGGAATAGCCAAACCGGGAGTGGCAAATAATACCTTGGGATCCCTAGTAACCGGCGCCAACGTCGAGAAGATACCGGGGCTAAACACACTCGGAGTATCCATGGGCCGTATTGACTTTGCCCCGGGTGGACTTAACCCACCCCACACCCACCCTCGGGCCACAGAAATGATCTTCGTCTTGTATGGAGAATTGGATGTTGGTTTTATTACCACTTCAAATAAGCTCATTTCTAAGCACATCGAGGCTGGTGAAACCTTTGTTTTTCCAAGAGGGGTTGTCCATTTCCAGAAAAATAATGGTGATAAACCGGCAGCAGTAGTTACTGCCTTCAACAGTCAGTTGCCTGGCACCCAATCAATTGCTGCCACGCTATTTACCTCGACCCCACCCGTCCCAGATCATGTTTTAACTATGGCTTTCCAGCTTGGTACTAAGCAAGTGCAGAAAATTAGGGCTAAGCTTTCCCCTAAGAAGTAATTTATTACTTGATTAGGGTTATACAGAGTATTAAATTTTTGATGATGGTTATTCAATCATGTTTATGTACCAACTAATAAAAGGATCTTAATTCTTATTTACTGTTTATCTTGATCAAGTTTATAGAGTGGTGAATAAGAAATTGGTACATCAAACAACACATATACCTTCATTGTAACTAATCATGATTGTTTTACTTGTACTAATTACTGTAAGTTGATTACGTCAACTCTTCAAGTAAAGCAGTACCCCATATTCTTTAGTTTGTTTGTCCAAATTATAGTATACTCAACTGTCTCTACATTGCATGATTAACTTTGATCATAATTAACTCATAGAATTGCTTGCTTAAATGTTAGGTTGTTGCACGACAAGTTGACAACCTTTTCTTAACTGCTTTACAAAGCTTTTCTCCTAACTAGCAAAATAATGATAAATCATTTTATAATGCTCTACTTCAAATAAAGCAATAATCTTTTGCTATTATGAGCTAATGTAAGCTTTATCACCACCGTAACATTAGCTACAAATTTAAAACATCGTGGATATTGACAAACAACAAATAAAGAAAGCCAAACTTTAATCCAAAAGGATGAAAACAGCCAAGTTAAAGCATATATTCACCCTATACAATTGCACTCTTAAATGTTTAATTATGATCAAGTGTCAGACTTTACACCCTCAAGATAGGAATGCCTATTGAAAACAAAACAATTGTTTGGTTGAAAAAAAAAAAAAGTACTTTTTATGAGTAACTTATTTCACAAATGAAGTATGCCACTAGCTTAGTAAAAGATTTCTACCACTTCTCAGAAATAAAACGAACATGTAGTAAATTATTTGGAAAGTAAAAGATTCATCAACATATGAATAGATATATATCTATATGTATTCCCCTAAGAAAATATGAGGTATACATAAATCTGGATTTGATAAATATTGATTGCATTATGCATGCTATAGATTCCACCTCGATCTACTGTGCCTGTTACATGCATTTGTTACCGTTTCCAATCCCAGAGTTTCAGCTGGACTCTACGTCTATATTCCCCGTCGAAACATAATGTTATTAGGAATTTTAAACTACATTTAGATTACGTGTTGTAATTGAGCTAGGCCTATCCTTATTGCTAAATTTTAGCTAGCCTTAGAAGACTACGCGAGATTTGAGATCGAATAAGCTATGGCGCTAAGCCCATTACATTTTCACTAAGTTTGCGGGACTGGCAAATTGGAAATTTGGATATAGGCAAGTGGAAAAGAACAAACGCTTTTTACTATTGATATATATCAAGTGATAACAAATATACAGCCAAGTCCCGTAGCTCAGTTGGTTAGAGCGTTGGTCTTATGAGCCGAAGGTCGCGGGTTCGAGCCCCGCCGGGACTAATATTTTGTTGGACTTTTTTTGATTCATGTAGTACAATTTATGTATTTCAAAGCTTTCACTGCGAATTTTAGTAATTATAAGAAGTATTGACACAATTGCTGCTTATTACATCCATTTGATATTTTATATCCTTAGTTCAACGTATGATAATGATGATACTTCAAAGACACATATCGTACACAAAAATGCAACTAATTGCCCTATTTTCAAACAAGTAGGAAAATTGACCTCGTTGCTGGGCTGTATTGTTAGAGTACTCCAATCTAGTCGGCGGAACGGCTCTTTAGGAGTTGGTAATTGGTAAGGGAATTCCTTTTTTCAAAGGACTTTGTAGTTGGTCAGGGTCTAACTTACCCTCTCATCTGTTTTGTTCTCATATTTTAGCCTGAAAATGCAGGTTTTACAAACAAATATTTGATCAATATTAAGCCCAATAGTGGCTAGGCCCGGTAACTGGTAAGCTCGATCAGACTGGACCAATGATCACCTGTAGTCACAAGTAGGAATAAAATGGGTTATAGCGCAGTCTCTTTAGATAGCACGCATTACATAAAGGACAAGTGAAGGTGTGATTGAGGGAGAGCAGATCCAGAGAAGCAAATAAAACTATAAAAGTCAGTGTCCGGTAATTTATGTCTCACATAATTCCTGTATCCAATGCGTAAATTGAAGCCTCCAGAAAAGCGGCAGGAGCTAGTTCACACTGTCTACTCTGGTTATTCCTCATTTTGTTTAGATTTTTTTCAGATCCATTACGTTTTTTTTTTTTAATTTCTGGTAATTATTTGATGTAGTATTTATGTAACAGGTCTCATAATGTCGGCAATTTCGTAATTGCTGACTCCATTTTTGGTACGGTGCGTATCTTGACTCCGCATCAATTCCGCGTTGTTTTTCTTGATTTACTCATCTTGTTTTATGATTCGTATGGCTGCCTTTATCTGTAGCCAATTTCGACATCTCCAGCATCAAATTAAGAATTGGTCATGTGTTTCTGTGATAATCGACTAAGTTTGATGATAAATCTTTAATCAGTTAATCTTAAGTGTCTGTGTTTCTAGACCTAAGTTGATGATTTTGACGTTGTAATATATATCTAAAGTTTCTCCGCACCTTTTTGTGTTTTTTTTCGTGTTGTAAGAGGTTCCTTTTGGTGAAAATTTTTGTGCCACAGTGATATTATTTGCGGATAGCTCTCATTAGGAAATTAGTGCTGAATTTGCAACGACATCATTGCTGACTTCTCTTGAGCCTGGGTGTTACTAATTCCGTCCTTTTATTTTTATCCAACATCCCAACACTAGGCCTAGATTGAGCCATAGCCAAGGGCCAAGTGCCAAGACTTGACATGAGGCAGGCCAAGGCCAAAAGTAAGGCACGTGGCTAAGGTTAAGCGTTGGTCCAAAGTAGATAGCAACCACCGCCAAATGATGCTTCTCATGATCTTACAAAACTCATGGTAAGATTCGTAAGAACCTAAAGATGTTACTTCACCAAATCCGATACAATAAAAAATGGTCAAAAATAGAATGCTAACACACAATGTAGGACGGATTTATGAAATTAATTACAAATTTAAACGGTGATAGGGAATGCCTATGTATGATTTCCATATGAGGGATTTTTTGATATTTTTTGAAGGGTAAGAAATGAAAGAGATGGATCTCAGAACCTTAGCCCTCCAAGAGTCATTAAATAGTCTATGCCTTTAAATTTCAAATATTTAAAAATGTTCAAAATTTAAAGGCATAGACGATTTATGAGGGATTTTGCAAATAAAATTCGAAACTCAATGGGTGTTAAGGAATTCCTCCGAAACATTCACAACCTACTAGTTGATCTATAGAGGACTGAAACCACTCTGACATGAGGCATCTAGGATATTGATTAGCACAGTGGTTAAGAGTTGAAAGAGATGGATCTAACACTGAGTGAGCCTCCGTAGACATATGAAGCCCATGGTAAGCTAGTTCAAAAAGGTAGAAAATGTCACAATTTGAAGGTCATAATACATGATTTAGGAGTAAATTTGCAAAAAAAAGTCGAAACTTCATAAGTTTTAAGAGATGCCTTTTATGGTCATAAAATGTGGTTTGGAACCTTTCATAAGCTACTAGTCAATCTGTAAAGGACCAAAAATGTTTGAAGAATCAATAGGAGATAGGATAGGATCAATGTACTCTAAAGGGGGGGGGGGGGGGGGGGGGGGGGTGAATAGAGTATGATCGTTTTTCAAATTAGGCTTTAAAGGCTTTGAAATGGGTTTTGAGATGCGGAAAAATAATTAAAACAAGTTTCAAGGGCTTGAAGTATGTTTCAGGCTTTTGACCTGAATAGGCTATTACGAGATAAATGAATTAAGTAAAGCAAACGAATAAGTAAATGCAAAAGTAAAGTAAACGAGTATTTGTTACGAAGTTCGGCAATGTACCTACGTCTCCGCCTAGGGTTTCCTACCCGTAGGATTTAACGACTTTTATTTCCTCCTTTAGAGACCTAAAGCCACCTTCGAAGATTATCACCCAATCTTCTATACCGTAGCTTTCCCTAGCTACACTCTAGCGTCTCAATTCCTAGAAATAAAAATCTTCTTTCTTTTTCTGAACCTTTGAGTATTATAAACTTTACTCAAGGTATATCTCTCTTTTGATATTTCTTTTTCAACGCACAAGATATACTTTGTAATCTTTTCTCTCAATTCTAAATTACAATGAAGAGTAAGCACTAGAGAGGAAAGTAATTTGTTGTAGCTTGAATGTGTATCACGTTGGAAGGCTTGTTGTTGTTTTCAATGCTTCAGCTTCAATCTACTTATATAGACACAAGTGCAACGGATAGGTTCATAACAACTTTATTCAAAATGTCGTTGCTTCAGGCTCTTGACGAACCACTTCAAAGTTGTTCCACATTTTCCGCTTTGAAGACCATTTCAAGGGCTTGAAATGTAACAGAATGTCCGTATGATTTGAATTTTGGTTGTTGACTGAAGTTCTTCCATATGAGCACGTCCAACAATCTTTGTTCAACTCAGCATATCTTTGATTCAACTCCATAAACTTAGGAAGACCAATTTGAAGTTTGTTTAACCTTATCTTGATAGATATTTGAAATAATTCAAATGCTTCAAAGTCAATGGCATAACAAACTCCTTTATTTAAGGAACCAATTTGAATTTGAATTGTATACCTGAAAATTATTTAACCATAATCCACTAACAACAAACTTATTAGATAACAACGTTAGTATAAGATCGAAACATGAGCGTAGGAACGTGTATAGCAACATCAACTACGAACGTATTCATTGCATGGTATATACGAGTACATGCATTAGACTATTGAAACATTTGTTCACGTATGCTTTTTGATAGGGTTTTTGACTTCTATCATACATACATATATAAATAAGACTAGATACATCAAGGTGGAGTCTTCAATGTTATGTCTTTGATAAGTGCCATTTAAGATATTAGTTGGTAAGGTAGTTAATAGTTGAAAGATATAGATCCTACCACCAAATATGCCTCCGATAGCCTTATAAAGGCATCTCTTAACACTTATGAAGGCCATAATACATGATTTAGGAGTAATTTTGCAAAAAAAAAAGTCGAAACTTCATAAGTGTTAAGAGATGCCTTTTATGGTCATAAAATGTGGTTTGGAACCTTTCATAAGCTACTTGTCAATCTGTAAAGGACCAAAAATGTTATATCTTTGATAGGTGTCATTTAAGATATTAGTTGGTAAGGTAGTTAATAGTTGAAAGATATGGATCCTACCACCGAATATGCCTCCAATAGCCTTATAAAGCGCTTGAGATGTGCCTTGTGTTGTTACGATGGTTTAGAAAAGTGAAGAATGTTCAAAACTCAAAGGATATGATACACGATTTTTTAGGAATTTTGGAGAAAAAAGACGAATCTTAACATGTCATAGGGGACCCCTCTAGGGATCATAAAAAGTGGTTTGGAATCATTCTCGGACTATTTGTTAGGGTTTAAAGGACCAAAATAAGTTATGACTTTGATAGGTGACATTTAGGATATTGGTTACGGTAATTATGATTTTAAAGAGACATATCTAATCACTGAATATGCCACCTGATAAAGCTCATGGAAAGTACCTTGGTGTTATCTCATCACGTTCGAAAAGGGCGAAATATTTAAAGGCTTATAATACAGAGGGTTTTTCCATAAAAGTTCTAAACTTAACCAATGATGGAGGATGCATATTGGGGTCAGAAAAAGTAGATAGGAATCATTTGCATCCTACTCATCAGGCTCTAAAGAATAGAATCTAGTTATGACTACAAATTAGCAACCATTTTAGATATTGGTTAATAAGTTAGTTAAGAGTTATAGAGATGGTTTTAATCACCAATTAAGCCTCCCTTAGTTATATAAAGCCTATGGTAAGCATCTATAGGCGTTACCTCACTAGTTTGAAAAGGTTAATGTTCAAATTTTCAAAGGCTATAATACCAATTTTATGAGGGATTTTGCAAATGAGTTTGAAACATAATCGGTGCTAAGGGTTGCCTCTTGTGATAATACTCCCTGCATCTTTGATTAAATGACACTTATAATTTTGGCAAGGTTCACTAATACTTTATTAACTCTCTCTTCTTACTACCAAAATTTAAGGTTTCACTCACTTTTTTATTCATTTAAATTAATACCTCACTAACTCCTATAATTTTTACATTATTATTAATATATAACATGTGATAGCACCCAAAATACTTATTGTTTAAAACTCCATGTCTTTTGTATCATTAATTTGCTACGGAGGGAGTAAAAGGTGGTTTGGAACCATTCATTAACCACTTGTCGGTCTACAAAGGACCAAAACCAGTTATTACTTTTGATTATGGAAATTTAGGATATTAGTTAACACATGGAGGTTAAGAGTTGATAGAAATGAATTTGATCTTCGAGTAGGCGTCACGTGGTCATATGAAGCCCATGACAAGCACCTATGAGGTGTTACTTAACTAGCTTGAAAAAGTGAAAAATGTAGGAATTTGAAGGCCATAATACACAATTAAGGAGTGAAAATTTGAAACTTAATAAGTGCTAAGAGATGCCTTTTGTGGTCATAAAATATGGTTTTGATCCTTTCATGACCTACTAGTTAATCTGTAAAGGACCAAATAAGTTATGACTTTGATAGGAGTCATTTAAGATATTAGTTGGTAATTTAGTTAATAATAGAAAGATATGGATCCTAGAGCCGAATATGCCTCCTATAGACTTATAAAGTGCTTGAGATGCGCCTTGTATTGTTACTCACGTTGGTCTAGAAAAGTGAAGAATGTTCAAAAATCAAAGGCTATATTTTTTAGGGATCTTGGAGAAAAAGACAAAACTTAACTTGTCATGGGGGATGCCTCTAGGAGTTGGTTTGGAATCATTCTCTTTGTCGGGGTTTAAAGGACCAAAATAAATTATGACTTTGATAGGTGACATTTAGGATATTGGTTAAGGTAGTTATGAGTTTAAAGAGACAGATCTTACCACAAAATATGCCTCATGATAAAGCTCATGGAAAGTACCTTGGTGTTATCTTATCATGTTCGGAAAGAGCGAAATATTTAAAGGCTATAATACACGATTTATGAGGGTATTTCCATAAAACTTCTAAACTTCACCAATGATAGAGGATGAATCTTGGGGCATAAAAAGTAGATAGGAATCATTTGCAGCCTACTCATCAGGCTCTAAAGAATAAAATCTAGTTATGACTACTAAATTACCACCCATTTTAGATGGTTTTAAACATCAATTAGGCCTCCCTTAGTTATATAAAGCCTATGATAAGCATCTTTAGGTATTACCTTACTAATTTGAAAAAGTCAAAAATGTTCAAAATTCAAAGGCTATAATACCAATTTTATGAGTGATTTTGCAAATAAATGAGAAACATAATCGGTAATAAGGGATGCCTCTTGAGATTATACTCCGTTCATCTTTGATTAAATGACACTTATAATTTTGGCAAGGTTTCACTAATATTTTATTATCTCTCTCTTCTCACTACCAAAAGTTAAGGTTTCACACACTCTTTTATTCAATTAAATTAATACGTCACTAACTCTTATCATTTCTACATTATTATTAATATAACATTTGATAATACCCAGAATACTTAATGTTTAAAACATCGTGTTTATTGTGTCATTAATTTGTAACGGAGGGAGTAAAAGGTGGTTTGGAACCATTCATTACTCACTAGTCGGTCTATAAAGGACCAAAACCAGTTGTTACTTTTGATTAAGGAAATGAATTTGAACATATTAATTGGTTAACACATAGTGGTTAAGAGTTGATCAAAATGAATTTGAACTTCCCGTAGGCGTCACGTAGTCATATGAAGCCCATGAGAAGCTCCTTTGAGGTGTTGCCTAGCTAGCTTGAAAAAGTGAAAAATGTCGCAATATGAAAGCCATAATATACGATATAGGAGTGAAAATTCGAAACTTAATAAGTGCTAGGGGATGCCTTATGTGGTCATAAAATGTGGTTTTGAACCTTTCATGACCTACTAGTCAATTTGTAAAGGAGCAAAAAAGTTATGGCTTTGATAGGAGTCATGTAACATATTAATTGGTAAGGTAGTTAATAGTTGAAAGATATGGATCTAACCACCGAATATGCCTCCCAAAGACCTATAAAGGGCTTGAAAAGTTACCCACAACTATCTACAGAACTTAATATGTCATGGGGGATGCCTCTAGGAATCATAAAAGGTGGTTTGGAATCATTCTTGCCTATTTGTCGGGGTTTAAAGGACCAAAATAAGTTATGACTTTGATAGAAGCCATTAGGATATTGATTGGCAAGGTAGTTAAGAGTTTAAAGAGAGATCTAACCACTGAATATGCCACTTGTGGTGTCACCTCACCATGTTTGGATGAACAAAAGTGTTTAGAATTTAAAGACTATAATGCACGATTTTTAGAAGGATTTTGGATAAACATTTGGAACTTTACCCTTGATATGGTATATCATAACTCTAGGGATCATAAAAAGTTGTTTGGCATAATTCACGACCTAATTATTGGGCTCTAAACTAAATAAGCTACAATTACGATATGAGGTAATTTGGATATTGGTTAGTAGGGTGATTAAGATTTTTAAGAGATGGTTTTAACACTTAACCATTAAGTTGGTCTCCCGAAGTCAAATAAATCCCATGGTAAGCACCTAGAGCTGTTCCTCCCGTTGTCGTATAAATATTTAAAATTGCTTGAAATTCAAAGGTTTTACATGGTTCATGAAGGATTTTTCAAAAAGATAAAAATGGTGCTAAGGGATGCCTCCTGGGGCCTTTACGACCTACTAGTTGATTTATAAAGGACTAAAACTAGTTATGACTCCAATAAGCGGCGTGTTGGATATTGGTTGATGGGGTAGTTAAGAGTTGCAAGAGAATGATCCAACCACTAAGTAGAATGCCTTGACCAATTAGCAGTGGTGTGTCAAATTTCATTTGAGAACTTGATATTTTAGCCAGAAGATAACATTCCCTATGAGGCTGCTTATATTCTAGATTTTTAATTCAGGAAGGTCAGTTGGTATTCATCAGAAATTCCATTTTCCCACTATACTTCTGTAACATTGAGAATCAGAAATATGAGCCCTTTGAGTGTGACATCAATGGGGTTGTGAAAGATTTGTAATATTATGTCCCACACTCCTGTAAAAGCTGTTTGTTAAAATTCTTCTAGGTGAGAATGTAGTCAGTAGAAGCTGAATCTTTCCAGTGCCTGGAGAGCAATGAAGATAGCCAAGACCTTGTATACTGAATTATTAATGAACCTAGCGTCTTTGCAATGCCAGGAGAGCACTGAAGATAGCCAAAACTTCATCGTTATGATTGCATCACTATGCTTCTCGAGGAACAGAGTATAGTCATTAGGTGACAAACCTTTTATCTTCAGTGCTGCAGTGCATTTGGAAGATTTATGTCTATTAACTGGCACATTAATATTATTCTCTTCAAAGAGGTCCCCATTTAAGGTATAATTTACATCCAACTCTAAGATTGGCCAACCTTTAAGGCTGCCAACTTCCAAGGATATAATACATCTAATGATTGCCATTTTCACAACTAGAGATGGTAGTCTGTTGGTAAGCAATCTCATCTTGTTGAGCTTAGTGTTGCATACCCATTTTAGTATAAAAAAGTTACTTCATGACAGAGTTTCATCACTCTCTTGAACATATAATGACAGCCAAGTTCCGTTACTCTTTAGAGCATGCATCTCCTTTGACATAGTTTTGATTCATACTGACGGCATAAGCATAAGATTTTGGTTGTGCGTAAAGATGGGAGTGATCTTATGTCAGAAGACAGAAATGCTAAAACACCAGCTGGTGGTGTATTATTATAAGTATTATGATGGGTTTCAATGATTTTGTTGAAGATCTTTGGTGTTATTCTTCAATCATTAGAATTTCAAGTGTCTGTAAACTATTTTCTTTCGTTGAATGGTGTAAGTGAAGGAAAGTAAGTGAAATTAGAGAAATAATGAAAGGATGGCAAAATCGTAATTAAAATATTGGTGTTAAGGGGTAAAACGTCGACGGCGTTTAGCATTGCACATAAGAAAACATCAATAACAATTAGGCTAACACTTCAATACATGAAGTGTGAGTTAATTAGTTTGGTCATTTGAAAAGTTGACACGAAAATCACCCATTTATCCCGTTAAGGGCCCAGTTGAATGCTAAGAGTACAGATTTTCTATTTCGATTTTGTTGAGCATTTTGTTGACGTTTTTGTTGGGAACAATGTAACAAAGGATAATTTAAAATCTGAACATGAAATTTATCATTATTGGCTAGAAGCCTTAAGATTGATAGACAAATCCAAACTTGTTCTTTGATTTCCTAGAAATTTCATGAGACCTTTTCCTCTGATTATATTTTGTTCCACCTAGCCAATTAGAATCATATGAGTTGTGGAGGTACTCATATTCAACATTCATTGAATTGTTGACAATTTACTGAGTATCACGGGATCTTCTCTCAAATTTTACTTTTCATACTCAGTTTCTCTCCATCAAGAACTTTCATATGCAGAACCAACATACAAAAACAATCAAATCAAGAACCAATTTACAAGGACAAGGTTTTCAACAATTAATAGAGAAACTCAATTGATTGATGTAGAAAAGATAAGAATTCAGATTAAAGATTCAATAGGAGATAGTTAGGATCAATATACTCTAGAGGGGGGGAAATAGAGTATGGTCGATTTTCGCAATTAGGTTTTCAAAGGCTTTGAAACGGCTTTTAGATGCGGAAGTATAATAGAACTGGTTTCAAGGGCTTTGAAGCGGGTTTCAGAATTTTGACCTGAATAGGCTATTACGAGATGTATGAATTAAGTAAAGCAAAACGAATATGTAAATGCAAATCTAAAGGGGACGAGTATTTGTTTCGAAGTTCGGCAATGTGTCTACGTCTCCGCCTAGGGTTTCCTACCCGTAGGATTTAACGATCTTTATTTCCTCCTTTAGAGACCTAAAGCCACCTTCGAAAATTTTCACCCAATCTTCTATATCGTAGCTTTCCCTAGCTACACTCTAGCGTCTCAATTCCTAGAAATAAAAATCTCCTTTCATTTTTTTGAACCTTTGAGTATTATAGATTTACTAGGTAAGTCTCTCTTTTCTTTTTGATATTTCCTTTTTTACACTCAAGAGATTTTCCTTTTCTTTTCTATCAAAACTAAATTACAATAAAGAGTAAGCACTAGAGAGAAAGATTTGTTGTAGCTTGACTGTTGTATTTCACATTGGAGGCTTCTGCTTCTTCAAACTTCAGCTCACTATATTTATAGAGTTACTTTGCAATGGATAAATCTTCAAACAAATTCTTCAGAGAAATCGTTGCTCTTGAATCGGAGATTAGGCCTTTGACTGACTGCTTCAAAACTGTTTCCATGATTCTCGGACAGTTACTAAGGTCTGTTTCAAGGGACGTTGACCCTTTGAAATTTTCTTCAGAATTTGCAAAACTAACTCCACAAATATAGGGGCTTTGTTGAACGGACTGAGTCTTGCTGTTTGAATAATTTGACTTGTTTAGAATTTGAATAACTTCAAACTTTCTTTGTAGTCATCCTTATCTAGCTTAACCAATTTCACGAAACAAGGAGACAATGCATAAAGACTTCAATCATGACTTATCGCATGAAAATAGTAGCCAAGCTTGTTTGAATTTTGGTGTTTGAATTACAGCAAACACTTCATCCTTATCTTGCTTGTTCATGAGTATATGGCATCTTGAAAAGTAGCAATACAACAACAAACACAACAGTAGCAATAGCAATACATAACATTATGCATTTGTACAAAAACGTAGTATAAAAACATATGACTTCCATTACCTACAAAATAGAACATGTTAGTATATAACAAGGTGGAATCTTCACAGATAAAAAAAATATTGATTTCCATGAAAAGCAAGGTCATCAAGTGTTCAGGATCAGATTCTGATCCCAGGGTTCGAAAAAAGATGCAAAAACAACTCACTAGTTTATAGACACTTGAAATTCTAATGATTGAAGAATAACACCAAAGATCTTCAACAAAATCTTTGAAACGCATCATAATACTTATAATAATACACCACTGGTGTTTTAGCATTTCTGTCTTCTGACATAAGATCACTCCCATCTTTACACAACCAAAATCTTATGCTTAAGCCGTCAGTATGAATCAAAACTATGTCAAAGGAGATGCATGCTCTAAAGAGTATCGAAACTTGGTTGTTATTACATGTTCAAGAGAGTGATGCTGTCATGAAGTAACTTTTTTATATTAAAATGGGTATGCAACACTAAGCTCAACAAGATGAGATTGCTTACCAATATCATTAGATGTATTATATCCTTGGCAGCCTTAAAGGTTGGCCAATCTTAGACTTGGATGTAAATTATACCTTAAATGGGGACCTCTTTGAAGAGAATAATATTAATGTGCTAGTTAATAGACATAAATCTCAGAGTCCCGTAGCCTATTTTATAACTTGTCAAATTTTTTTTTACAATATCTCATATTTAAACAAATTGAGGATATTAAAGGGCAACATAGTTGTCTAATACCTTCCAAAATATGGGGTTAAAAAAATTGCGCCTTTTAGACTATCAAGTTAAGAGATATGCCTCTTCGAATTTATCAAAACCTTGGAATGCACTCAAAATCTATGAAAAATCAATATGTTGTCCATTTTGTATATATCATTGCGTAGATCGCAATTTTGCGTGTCAAATCAAGCGGTTATAATAGAATATTGGATTTATATGCTTCATGTTAGGTCATTTCGTAACTTTTAATCAGCTGTGATTTTTGAAAATCAGCAACATTTACCATCAAATGCTACGGTTTTTTCGGGAATAGAAAAATTGTTAATTATAATTATTATAATAATATTATATTATTTACGATGAAAATGGTCAAAACGCCCAAAAAGACGTTTTTACCCTGGCAAAACGACCCAAATTAGGCGTTATTACCATGGCAAAATCGCCCAAATTGGGCATTTTGACCATGGTCAAACCACCCATTGTGGACGCTATGACCATTTATATCGTAAAAAAATTTTTACCTCACTTAAAACATTAGATGATTGCTATTGCATATTACTTGATGACATAGACTTATTTCAAATTACTTTTCGACAATGTTAGCAAATATTTTAGAGAGAGAGTGATGGAGAGAAAGGGAGAAGTTAGAAAAATGGCAATAGTGTAATTATGTCAAATATTTTATTGGCATTAAGAATCAAATTTGACGATGAATAATAAACCTTTCTTATTTGCAGGATTCTCGTCTTTGTATACAATCGTGATCCTGTACTTCGCATTTGTTTATGACAAAGCTGAAAAATGAGCTGGCGATGCTTGCTTTAATACAAGGTATGGACTTGCCCTCACTGAACAAAAAGTGACTTCATGCCCCTTGATCCCTTTTACTTTGGGAGTTGCGAGTATGACCATTTGTTTGTTTTAAGAATCCTGTGCACTATAGCCAAAGTTGCCACTTGAAATTTCCTATTTCATAATCATTCCAGATTTTTTTTTCTTTGTCTATGCGTCTTCCAAATCACTTGCTACATTGATTATTGATGAGTTGTCCTTGTATCGGCTTGCAGGTTTTGTAGAAACATTGGGCAAATGCTTCTAGAATGTGCGATTGACATAGTGTTCAATTACAGCAAGGTTGTACATTTTTCTACAGTATAAACTCGATTATGCCCTTGTAGACAACTTGGGTTTCATTTTGCACTTCATACCTTCCCTATCCTTTTTACTTTTTCTTAACATCGTTTAGCACTACATGTGCAGCATTACGACCAGGTGCTCCCATAACCCCACCGCCTGGATGAGCTCCGCTACCACACAGATACAATCCTTGTAGTGGTGTCCTATAATTTGACCTGTTAAAATATCGAAAAATTAATGTGCAAGCAGACAGTAATCCTATAAATAACGTATTATTCAGCAGAATTTACCATCTTTTAGTAGGTCTCATAAGAAACAGAGAATCCAATCCCATAGCTCCATGGAAGATATTCCCTCCTAAAAAGCCATTCAAAAAACTTAACTATTTATGGGGGCACTAAAGTTTAGGGCATGAAACGATGAATCAGGAAGTAGAATGTATTGATGGAAATAAAGCACAAGCACCTGTTAAGCCAATTTCTCTCTCTAGGTCTGGAGGAGTAAGCATATCATATCCAAGGACTGATGAGCTGAAGTCAGGTGCATACTCATCAATCAAGGAGAAACATCGTTTTGCAAATGACTCCTGACATATCATGTGTAAGAAAATGAACGAATGCTGACAAAGTATACGGCCACCTGACAAATGCAAATTAAGCCGAAAAGAAGGGTGGGTACCGCAGGTGTTGAAGCAATATGAATATACAAACTTATTTGGCAATACTAATTGAGTCAGTACTAGCTCGAATGGAACATAATAATTTTCGAGAAATGTGCAAATGAACACTCCACCATGAACCACAAAAAACCATAAGCGTGAAACTACACAGTAGAGGACACAGCATATTCATACCAAGTTGAATACAAATTGCACAGGAAAACAAACTCACCCTGTATGCAGTGTCTTGCCAGCTGCCATCTGATGGTTGAAAGGGTGTGTACTGTATGAATAAGTTGACTACATGTTTTCCTATAAGATATAACATTTTAACCATTACAAGAAAGGCGGTGTAACAAAATAATAGGAAATTGTTCATTGTGATTATAGAACATACAACAATTTTCATCCACACAGCATATAGAAAAGATGTGTACCACAGAAGACGAGATTAGAGGTGTTCAAATAGGAGGGAGCCCGTTAAGGGCCCTTGACCGGCCGTTTGTAAAAAGGGCTTAATCAATAATGGGTCTAATGGGTCGGTCTCTTAAAGAGTCATGTTTTATTGAATCTTTAATGGGTCAAGTTAGGTCAATAATGAGCCAATAATTTCCGAGACTATTAAACACTATCAGGTTATGAATTATTTCCACATACTTACCGATAGTTTACTACCAAAGATTGAAGGTGATACATGTAAACTATCATCCTCTATAGATAGAAACTATAGTCTTTTTTGACTGCCCAACCCGACTCGGCCCGTTATGTATCTCCTTTTGACCCAGCCCATTTAACGTCTCCTTTGACTCGGCCCGGCCCGACCCTTTTTGCATGTGACCCATCCCGACCCTAACCCAACCCAATGCACAAGCCTAGACGAGATAGCAGAAACCAGAACAATATATGTATTGAGTCCACCCTGTCCAATATCATATGTCGAAAAAATGCATATACAACGAGTACCTGAAGGAGATATCGTTTTGTCTAAAACAGAAGGGATTGTCATCTCAATAACTGGTCTTTTTGATGGTAAACCATTCAAAGCATCCTGGCAGGCTGAGTGAATCTCCTCCATGCTGCGAAAAGCAGCATCACAACATGTCATATATTCAAGCATGTCAATGACCCGAGTTTTGACAAAACAAATATCATTTTAAGAAATACTTTTGCAAGATTTGCAGCAGGACTTGCAGGTTTAAATATAAAAGCAAGGTCTTAAACACAAGAGTTCAATCACAAATCTAGCAAAATAAATAAATAAGGAACTTTTTGAGAAAATAAGCACAAACATGTAGGAAAATCAATTAAATCATTTTTTTATTCCTACTATTAAAAATAAGAGTCCAAAACTAACATGTTATATTTGCCTAATAAAAGTTACTTCCTCTGTTATACAAAGATGTTCTCGTTTACTAATCATTAGGTCAAAGTAAGAGTACTTTCATATTTATTTATATATGTGTAATGTTTGAGGTTTATTAGATTCGTTTCAAAAGTTATCATCAAAATATAAAATTTTTACAATATTTAGTAAAACATATTTATAGATATTAATGGTTAAAGTTATGTCTTGAAGCCGTGAAAAAGTAAATGAAAACATATTTATGGAACAAAGGGAGTACCATGTTATATTCTAAAGAACGTTTATTAAACTAAATTCAAATTAGAAGGATCTAAGTTTTTTTTAATAAAATCAAGATGAGTCAATGTTCTCTATAACTTATGAATGAAATTCGAAATGTTAGCCTAGAGTTACCATAGAGAATTAAACCCATCTGATATCATTAATTTCAGATATTTCTTCGGAAATAACTTAAAAATTAGTGTATTTTAACCTTTAAAACTCAATCATTTTTTCTGATTTCAAATTTGGTGCGGAGCATCCATCTAATTTGACTCAAAACATCCATTCTAACCTATTTTTAAAACTCTTACAATCAAGTGAGATCAAGCTTTAGGTAGTAAATGAATCAAAACCTCCTTGTATGACCCTAGGCAGTATCTAGTATTTTTAGTTCCATTTCAAAAAAAATTCTAGGTATATCTCAAAAACTATATATTCTAACATTCAAAAAATTCAGTCATTTAGGATGATTTTAGACTTCATGAAGACCACTTTTATATGGTCACCATGGTTAATAGGGCCATATTAGAACCTTTGAGCTATTAAAACCATCTAATTTTACACGAAAAATTTAACTAATTCTAAAATTGCATAGAATGGATGCCTAAACTTGATCCTAAGCCGTTAAAGTCCCACCTTTACACAATGAATGATTTCAAACTTTCTCATATGAATTTAGGAGGTATCCCAGTACCATTAGTTCAATTTCGAACATTATCTCGAGAACGATGTATTACCTTAAATATTGACAATTTTGAATCCAGTAAGGGAAAACTATTATATGGTTATCATGGGTCTAATAAGGTCATATTAGGACCTTGGAATAATTTAATCAAAATCTAATTTAAATCTAAACAACAATTTTAACTAATTTTTTTTAAAAAAAAAAAAACTTCTACAAATAAAGTCCTAAAGTTGAACATGTGATTTTGGAGATTGAACCAAAGACACTGAATGATTCCAAACCTCCTCATATGACTCTAGAAGGTATCCAGTTTTATTAATTTAATTTCGGATATTTTTCTAGAAAGATCTAAATAACTAGTATATACTATCAAATTAGTCATTTTAGATGACTTTGAACCTAGTGATTAGTGAAGGAATACCTTTATATGTTTACCATGGGTCTAATAGGTCAAGTTAGGCCCAATTAGTGATTTAATCCATCTTATTTTACTCTAAACAACCATTTTAACTAATTTTTTTAAACTCATGCAATCAAGTCCTAAGCTTGGTCATAGGCTTTTGGAGATCAAATTACATACCATGAATTATTCTAAACCTCTTCATATAATCCTAAGAGATAACAATAGCACAATATCGAATATATATTTTGAAATATCTCTAATGAATAACGATGTAACCTTTGAAATTCATTCCATTAGGACAACAAACATGATGAGGATACACCTCTATATACTTGTAATGGGTTTAAACTAGCCATATTACACCCTTTGAATGATGGAAGTCATCTACTTTGGCTCTTAATAGCCAGTTTAACCGACTTATGAAGTTCTTACAATGGGGTCGTCATAAACTTGGTCCCAAGTGGAGACTTAATATAAGACAATAATTTGTTCTAAACCTCATCATACAATCCTTGGGGACACCATTTAAATTTTGGAAATTATTTCAAAAAATATCACAAAAACACTATATCATTACCTTTAAAACTCAATCATTTTGGACACAGTGAGGGAACATCTTAATATGCTTCCTACACATTTATTATGGTGTTATTAGGCCTTACGAGTGATTGGAATCATCTACTATAACTCTAAATGACCATTCCAATCAATTTGTGAAATCCTTATAATTGGGTAATCATAAAATTGGTTCCATGCCTATAAAGACCAAATATAAAATAATAACTAGTTCCAAACTTTTTTATATCACCCTACAAATTATACAATACAATTATTTAAGTTTCAGACATTTCTCAACCCAAAACATATTTTCCATTGATCTTAAGACTTAACATTACCAAGTACACCGTGCACCATGCCTTAGCCTACATAGTTAGGGTCCACACTCATGATCTTTAGCCCTCTCGACTTAGGTACTTAGTCATCATTTGGAAATATATTATGATAGTCTTTAAATACAAAATATAGGTGTTTTTAAAGATAGGGAGGAGGATGAGAGGGACGATTTGAAGCGATATAGGCTGAATCTTAGGGGATTGCGACAACAAGGTAAATTTGCAACTTACAATACCCTATCGCATATTTAAGTCATCTACAAAAGATTCCACTTGTTGTATGAAAGGAATTGTATTCCACCCGGCAAATTCAGGGCATCGGCTTATCCTAAGAACCACGCCCTTAGAGGCCAAAGCCCCTATTGCAGTGAGTATTAGGAGGGTAAATCTTAATTTTAATTTAAGGAAAAAAAATCAAGGAACCCAAGCAACGTGCAACGCCGCATAGACCTCAAAATTCAGAAGTAAACATCGAGATGAACATCCACTTAGCAACACTTTAGAAGGTATGCTTAATTAAAATAGCTTGCATAATAAGTCATACGAGCACTCTATTTTATCCACAATATCAGTTGTATTCAATCCATATATCTACCAGCTCTGCTCTTAAATGCAGCCATCATTAGTAGGCTGAACTTGGACACTAGTAAGTTGATGTGACATGACCAAGAACTAATTTCCTACACATCTCAGCATAATTACAAAAGTCATGCCAAACTAAGAGAAGCAAAGATAGTTCATGCTGAGCACTGAATAGATAACATACCTCTCTGAACCAATGTGAATAGTACCAACATGCTGAGGGCCAGCATCCAGATGGCCCCTTTCGCTTTTGTAACACTCAAACTGGGGCAACTTATCAACTGCCAAATTAATTTTCGTGGTTCCCTGCTCAAGTATGACAGACAACCATCTTATGTTAGTTTGGGAAGTGGGAAGTCTGGGAACAATGAGAAAAAGCCATGCCAAAATCAAATAAAAAAACACCTCAGCCTCTGCAATTGTAAAATTCAGTTCGAAGTTCTGGCGTCAACAATATGAGCTTTTTATTACTTTTGAGTATCTTAAATTACAAAAAACATCTTGCTTCCATCTCCAAATTCCTAGTCCACATTCTAGTCTATTTCTGTATCTTAAACCAAGTCACACCGTAATAATACGAGTTCATTAACTTTTAAAGGCTTAAATTTGCCCCAAAACACTGAGAATGGAGATACAGAATACAGAATACTCCCTCTATCCCTGTAGAGCTGTCAAAAAGCATTAATTTTACTCTTCTCACAAACACTGAGACCCTTTCTAATGTTGATAAACTACACATGAAGAAATAGTAATAGAAACAGTGGAAATCACCAAGAGTCCAAGCAGCTCAGAGGTCCTTATTGCCACAACTTGCCATTATTGCCACTGAACTCAAAATCGTCAATGTCAATTATATATTGAAGATTACAACTTGCCATGTCAAACCTTTTTGACCAAGGTAACATAAGTTCAACAAGGAAAGTCAGTCTTAAGGATTCCCAAGGTTGCATCAAGGATCCACAATGGTAAATGGGACCATACATGACCTCAGACCTTCATATGTTCATAATAAATTAATGAATCACACTTGAAGAATCCAAAGAGAAAAGTCTCAGTGGATTTTAAGCTTCCACCCTTGTCTGTCAAGTGTCAGATTTAGAGTCTCTAGCAACATTCAATCCCATTTGCTTTAGCCCACTACAAAGAGATTGCATCTCAATTGCAATTCCAATCAAACCCTTCAAATCCACTTTATTGGTAACCATTGTCATCAAATAAAATGCAAAACCATTTGATAATCATAATGCCATTGCATGCATCCTCTATCATAAACCTCTTGAGACTTTTGGCTAATCTGTTAATTTCACTTTAGATTTATTTTCCTCCCACAACATGTACTTCTCATCATATAGTTTGAACTGAGAGAAGAACGTAGAGAATAACATATAGAGCTCCAAAGCCCAAAATGCCTAAAAAAACGAGAGTAAAAAGGAAGAGATACATACAACTTACACCACAATTTCAAAAGAATTGTCCACCCATGTCATATATCTAGCTCACAATAATGTCACTAGGATTGTCTGCCCATGTAATTAGGAGTTGTCTGCCACTATTCTTTTTGAAGGAGTCCACCATAATTTCTACAAGCCCTAAAAGTTAAAATACTCATCCATAGTTAAACACTGTGCATAAGCAACCAAACAATCAAACAGGTGTGGGTAGCTACAAAAAGAGAAAATCACACAGAAGATAACAAAAAGATATGCCGTCCCTAAAATTACCATGACAAGCCCATTTTCCAAAAACAAGAACAAATATACATACCAAGTATAAATAAAAGCAAAGTAACGTATTGACATTATACAGTTTGTAAATAGATAATCTGAATAGTCTTACAGAGCTATAGTCACAGTTCTTGATGGCATTAAGAAAAGGATCTGGAAGGGTTTGATCAGGCACTAATTCCTGCATTCAATGGAAATTATTCAAAAGAAAATCCTAAAAAATACAAGGAAGTTTATATTTTACTATTGTGTATTTCACAAAACAAGACAGATGCCTCCATGCAAAGGAAGTTTACCACAAAAGTTCTATATGGGGTAGCATTTGATAGCACAATGGAAGATTTAATCTCTGTCCCATCAGCAAGAAGTACCTAGAGTAATAAAGATATGTCAGTGAACTGACCATCAATAGCAATGAAAGATAGTTTGCGTGACAAAACTGCATAGCTAACCCCTTCCACAGCTCCAGAGTCCCCAATCATCAGCTGTGAAACCTGGAAAAGACAGAAGTTTCTTCTTAGTTATGAATAGAAGGCCAGAAGTACACTTCATAAAAATAATATTGTCTCCGTCCCATAAAAAACTTCCCATTTTCTTTGGGCACAAAGTTTTAGGAGAGTTTTTGTTGTGGGGTTGTGGTGAATATAGGTGATAAAAAATAAAAATAAAAACCAATATAGTGGATATGCTTTATTGTTTTTTATATTGAAGTGAGTGAGAAAGAATAACGTAAAAAGTGAAAGGTGAGATAGTGGAATAATATTATATCAAGTGGACCACCAATAAAGAGTAAATGGGAAGTTATTTGTAGGACGAACAACACATAGCAATGGGAAGTTTTTTTATAGGGATGGAGGGAGTAGACGGTTACAATTTACTGAACCAAACTTAAGACAGTGATTACTGCTCAGTACTGTCCTTATAGCATAAGAGGATAAAAGCATCACAATTCACAACTATAAGAGGCCGTTCTAGAAGATTCTTAATCCAAAAGACAGCTGACTTGCCTACTATTTCACATTTCTTAATAAAGTATTGGGGCTTTCTTTACTTCTATCACACTGACTTTTTTAATATCTATTTCCTAATAAAAAAAATACATCCTTTTTCTGGATGTGCCATTGTTATCCAAAGTTAAAAACCATTGCCCATTAGTAAATATTTGTTGAAGCTCAACATAAAGGACAAACTGATTTGTACTGAGTAGCAATACACTTACTTTAACAAATGCAACAGGAGGGATGTGGAAGGAAAACAAAAATGTAGAATACAGCAAAAGCTGTGGTTGAGTCTTTATTCTTTCCTGGATAGTTGTGTTTAGGGTTTATTTTTCTTCCAAAATGCAAGTTCGCACTGCAGGTTCTATAGAATATCCTTTCCATTAGGTTCAACAAGCACATCAGAATTTTCAAGGGATGGTGGTGTTTCACTCTTTGATTTATGGAAAGCTGAAATGAATCCTATATCTAAGTAACTCTAAACACCAACAAATTAGAACAAAAGAACAAATTGCATCAGCAATCTGGGACAAGCGACATCAAGCAATGGTCCATATATGTAGCTTACTTCAACACTAGTCACTATATGTGCTCCAGCTTCCTTGGCAGCATGGCCAATGGCTGATGATACAGAACCCATTCCCCCTTCAACATACCTGCAAAATACAGAACAGAATGTAATTGGCAGAAACACATCTTTACATGATTAGCATCTAAAAGTCTTCTAAACAATCTAAAGTGAAGACAAATGTTCACATAAAAAAAAATCTCCCACTCTCTGTGCTAGTCATTGCTTGTCATGAAATTCAACATAAGAAGAACCAGATGCTATGATATATTGCATTCAAAAATGCCCGGAGTGATTCTGAGAAGTCTAATTTCTTCAAAGTTTTATGGTATTTACACAAGAGATATCATAGTAAACATATTCAAGCAGGTAACAGTGGGAACAGGCAAGACTTCTTTAAGGTAGCTATATGCCTGGTCATTTGATCAAAGATACAAATGCATATATTGAAGATAGTCTTACTATCTTTATCTAATATCCGGTGAAATCACACCAAATGAATAAGCTTTACTGAATCAACACTAAAAAAAGAAGTTTGACTCTAATCTGATTTTCTCAAAGCACTTTGAGGAATAAAATATAAGATGGAGCTTCAGTGCAAGTCCAATCACTTCATTTCACATAATTCACGAGCCAAAGCAGGGCCTTACATCTCTTGTAGTACAAAACATCTGACCTATTGACAGATTCAAGTAAAAGGGCATTAATTTGTGAGTGTGTTGGGTGGGGGGATGATGCCTGTACTAAAATATCACATAGATGTCATGAGTTTTCAACAACAGAAATCATTAGTTGAATACAATGGTAAAAAATCATATCTACGAAGACAAACAATGAAATGTGGCCTAACAGTCTGTTAGACCTTTGACACTTTGAGATATAAAGCTCAACTAGTCAGAAAATTTATCAAAAAGGATATGCAGGCTATAACGCTAAGTTCAGCCTAAAAACAAATTAAGTATACAACATTGAGCTGAATTTCAAGATATGTTGCAAACAGAAGGAAAAATGCATACAAAATGAATTACCAAAACATATTCATTTAGGCTCCGTTTGTTTTAAGGGAAAATCATATTCCAAGGAAAACATTTTCAAGGGAAATCACACTAGTAAATAATATTTCTTTGTTTCCTTACAAGAAAAGTTGATGAGAAAAAGAACGATGAAAGTGGACAGGAGAGGATAGATAGAAGGAAAGAAAAAAGGAGTAGGGAGGAAAATGGAGTATACCTTCCATACAAAAGGAAAAAGTAATCAAATCTTGGAGAGCTATTTCCAATTGTTTCAAAAATTGTTTTCAGCCCTTAAAAACAAACAAATCATTTTCCCGAAGAACGTTTCTCGTCAGAACAAACGGAACCTAACTGGAATACATAAAAAAAAGTTTCAATTTTCTTTTTTCCTTAGTTGCTACACACCAATCAATAACTTACAGGTATCATGCATTATGTAATGACTTACAGGTATTACAAATCAACAAATGCAAAGATGAAACTCCAGAAAGGCAGAGAGGTTTAGATACTTACGACCATATGCCACGGTCTCCATTTGTTTCTCCCATCACATGATGTAGTAAAACATACCCACTACCTGGCGTGTGTACACTTGCCTAATAGAGTAAACAGAAAATAGTATTCAATTTTGTTTTAACGTATATAAATCAGGAACTCAACACTAAACAACACAAACTTATCATACATCAAGCAAATATCTGTCTATAAGGAGGAACAAAAGGTCCAAACTGAACGAATATGCAGAAATGGATAAGCATGTGCACAAGGACTTAAGAGGTGGTACATGTTTACTACCCAATCCATGTCTCAAATTTTCAGTTTGCCAAAGAAAAAATAAAGCAAACGGGGAAAATAAAAAAAATAAAAAACTTACCATGCTTCCTATTACAGCATCTGTTGCAAGCGTAGCTTTTAGGACATCAGACTGCAAAATTCCATGACAAACAGAACTGAGAAAATTAAGCAACAAAGTCCAAAATAAGGTGAGATACTGAAATGCCAGCTAAATACCATAGGCAATGCAAGAAACAATACAGTGAATTTTTTTGTTAAGGGGGGTTGTTTCTGGGAATAGAACTCAAGATGCAGGGATGCAGCTCAGCTAGGTTCGTTTACTGCATCATAAAGGCTTCACAGTTATAACATAATCAGTATAATAACAAAGTTGATTTAGATTCTGCTCTCCTCAGATTATTATTCTCTGAACTAAACTTAATTTTGCTGAACTGATGGCTTTTCTAGTCTCTACTTCTGTGTAACTTATTTTTGCTTTAACTTATTTATATAGACTGAGGAGAACAGGTGATCAGTGAGTAACAGGTGGTAAATATACAGTCAGGCAGTAGCAACTGAAGAAGTCATTACCTCGAACCAGTTATTCAGAACCTTTGATGCTGGGGACAAAAGAAGGTCCATAAAATCCCTGTCATCCAGCAGGATAGTACATTGCAATAAAAAGTAGACTTAGATATCCCGATTTTCAAAGTACCAAAATCTATTAATCGTCAAACAAATAAAGATTATAAGACAATATTAAGTACACAACAAGTGCTTTGAATCAGAAAAAAATTAAATCTTACACCATCTCGTTTTGCCCAAGGGAGGCAGCACGGTGAAGGCAGGCAGACCAAAAAGTTGACTTGTACAGCTTATTCTTCATCTTGTCACCAAAAGATGAGGTGGCTTGTAAATTTTCAGGAGTTTGTGAATCAAGAATCGGATCCAAGAATTCACAGAAACTTTCAAGCTGACGCTCATATCTGCGGATGGGCGACAAAATAGCCCAAAATAACAGATCAAACGCCAGTTTACAATTATACTACCCTAAACCAAGAATGATCGCAAGTAAAGGTAAATAACAGCCAGAAAAAATCATAATACTTAAATCAATACAAATAGACAGTAAACATAGCCTCACGAATCTCTTTGAAGCCAACACAGAGACGCAAATCAGCAATTTAGCATTCATTTACAAATGATTTCCTATTCAAAGTGCAAACATGCACATCAAATCAAAAATATAGAATTAAAACATGGATCAAAGCAAAATTTAAAACCATTTTTACTCAGCTGAATGATCAGAGCCACATCAGAAACAACAATAATACTGCACCAGTGGAAAAACATATTACTCCAAAGTACACATGATCATACAATATCTTCCAAATTAATACAGAAAACACACTAAAAAGTTAGGATACCTAGGGTAAGCATCAGCGTCACGCAAGGAGAACTTGGAGATCTCGGAACGATTAAGCTCCTTATCAGGCCCTAACAAAAGATATCTACCATCCGAACATGGCGTAAACGACGACGGATCTCTCCTCAGCAGCTTCATTCCATGCCTCTCCAATTCCAGCTCCCTATCATCAGCATTCATCTAATCAGGAGAGAGAGAGAGAGAGAGAGAGAGACTAATAGCGAGAGAAAAAAGGTACTTGATGACGGAAGGACGGAGAAGACTCTGAAGGTAACTACAGCGGGAGAACTTAAACCCAGGGATTAACTCCTCTGTAACAGCGGCGCCACCGACGATGTGGCGGCGCTCAAGGACGGCGACGGATAAGCCACCGCGAGCTAAGTAAGCCGCCGCTGTCAAGCCGTTGTGGCCACCTCCAATAATCAAAGCGTCCCACTTCTTGTCCTTGAGCGCGTTGAATGAAGTCGCGCAACTGCTGAAATGTGTCCGCCACATTTGAGGAGAGGAGAGAGAGAATGAAGGAGAGTGGGCTAGGTCTTAGGAGGAGCGGCGATTGCAGGTGGCTTCAATGGTTATGAAGCAAACAATGGCGAAAAATAGGATTATTATGCCTATTATTATTCCGAAGGTCACTACATCCATTTTTTAAAATTACGGAGGTGAACCAAATTTTGCTTCCGAGTTCCGAGTATGGATGGATTTGGATTTTACATAATTTAAATGCAAATTACAGAAGCAATTTTTTGGATGCTAATTACAACTAAAGTGTACACTTACAGACAGTGTGTACTGATGACAGTTCCGAATCACCTAACTTGCCGGTGGCGTTGATTTTTAACTATTATTTTAATTGTTCTATTTTAGAAAATTGAGTTCATGTACCCACTAAAAAAGTAAATATACACGTGCCATTTACCACGTGCGGAGTAAGTGCCTTGCACTACATTTGCTGATGAAACATACGGAGTTGAACACTTTACGCGCCAAGCTCTTGGCTATTGAAGTAGTGATTTTTTAACTTTTGAAAATTGATTTCAGTTTTCACCAATAGGGTATGTAACTATGTAAGTATGTTATTGAACATAAAGCCAAACCCACATACACCATAGATCTAAAGCTAAAACAAGCCATACCACTACATGCAAACACAGAATTTCTAAACATCATCTACAAAAACAAAATGTCCACAGCACTTGGCAGTCACATTCATGTAATGATTACTATGAAACCAATACACCATCACTAAATCCATATACATAACCTTAAATTCCACTTTTACTTTCAAACAAAGTGAATATAAACTAGGGGAGGGGGGAGATCATATTCAGCCTAATGCACAAGAGCATGTGCTTTGATCTTGTCAATACCCTTCCTGATATTCAACAAAATTATTAGCTGAATCATATTCAACCATGAAACAACGCATGTGAGAAGATTACATTGACAATCACGTTAAGTGTACACAACATATGATCAGCAGTCCCCATACAACAGGATATGAGCAAATGAGTAAGAACTCCTGACATTCCAAAACTAGCTATTTGTGAGCATTGCGACTGATCAATGCAGCATACTAGCATCAGTCAAGCACGTAGATCCTAGAGGCAATATCTTGAACTAGCCAATCAAATCCCTCAAGTAGCCCCTCTCCAGTGTATGCACTGCAACCCACAATCTTCCAGTGACGTGTCTTATCCATGGCGTCTAAATTGAGCACCTAACCATAAGAAGAGAAGGGCTCCAGTTATAGCTTAACAAACATCAATATGCATCCATGACATAAACACAAAAAGCGAGCATACCATTCACAATTTTTAACCTCCTCTAGTGTAGACAAATGGTTGGTAAAATAGATGAATAAAAATAAATAAATAAAAAGTAGGTAATAAGTGATCAAGATTATGAGACATGAAAAAAACTGCAGCTTTATGTGTACCGAGAGAGAGCTGACTCTGCAAAAATACTTTATCCAAGACTTATCTCACCTTTCAGAAACTAGGAAGCAATGCCCATAATGAACAAACAAATGAACAAATTCAGCGGGATCACTCTCAAAACAAAAGAGTGCCTTACTTTGGCTATTTCAGCTGGTGAAAGAGAGCCTTGTATATCCTGCTTATTCGCAAATATCAACAAAGATGCTCCTGATAACCTCTGCAAAACAGCACACAGTGAAACCATGTAAATAGTTCTTTTGCCCTGTGCAGGATCACCAAAATGTTCAATTTGCAGTGATCAATAGGAAACAGATGCAGATGAACAAGTCAGGCAGCATAACGAACATAGTAAGATTCAAGTTCACTGTGAGCTCTAACTTCATTGATATTGACATTTTTGGGTTCAGCCCCTATTTGGGATTCAAGGCAGCTATGGAGGAAGCCCCAGCAACCATCCCTTGCCTCATGTGACTCACATCTGTGTCTAATCCATTTCACTCCAGCACGTAAGTGGGCTTCCTGAGGTTCACTAGATATAAACGATTGCAGAATTTTAAAGCACGTTATAATGCTCCTTAAAACATTTGTTTCACCAACATTGTGTCAAACTGAAGTGAAACTACTACATAAAGGTGATCACTAAACACAACCATTTCCGCACATATACACAACTTGTCCACAAGCATTTCACATCGGCAAAAGCATTTTGAGTGAGCAGCTCAGGCATCCACCATTAAGTACAAGACAAACAAGATTGACAGTGTGACCTAAGCAACGTATAGCTAGCAAAAGCAGCATATATAGAAGACAATGCGAGTGTTAAAAAACTCGAACAAGCATTGTCACATTGCCTCAAGCAAGGTTTAGATGTAGACAACCTTACCAATAAAAGAGCAAAGAGTCTCTTTGGGCCTCATCCATACACAACAAGAGAGACACTACTAAATAAAAAAGTGTATGCAAGCACAATATAGAGGAGAAATAAAGAGAGATTGGAAAGACCTCTTCTTTAAGCAGATTATGAAGCTCATTCCTGCAGTCATCCAACCTTCTAAGATCAGAACTGTCAACTACCCAAATCAACCCATCTGTCTGCTCAAAGTAGTTCCTCCAATAAGCCCTTATTGTTTTCTGGCCTCCCACATCCCATATATTCAGAGTATATCTGCCCAATCGAATCACAAAAACTTCAACTATCAAACAGCGATGGTTGCGAATCTTAAATAAGGCGGTCTAAATTAGTAAGACACATAGTTACAGATCAAATAGAGACACAAAATTGAAACCAAAAAAATAAAGCAATTACTTTTGATAGGCAATGGTTTTGATATTGAAACCCAAAGTAGGACTGATAACGCTAGTGTCTTCGCCATTGATTTTGAGAACTATGGTTGTTTTTCCAGAATTGTCCAGACCCCTGCAAGTTTCATATTAATTAATCAACAAAGCCTACATTTGCAACTGCGATTTGATACAAGTTAGTAGGAGAGAGAGATTGGCATACACCATGAGAATACGCATCTCTTTCTCTTTTCGCTTGATTTTGCGAATGATGCTTAGCAGTCCCATTTCTGTTGCGAATGTTCAATTTCTGTTTGGTAGACTTGTCGTCAATCTTCCGGATCTCCAGACTCTCGCGGTTCTAGTTTTTGTTAGGCTATACGGCTATGCCCGGATAGGCGGATACCACCGTTAGTGTGAATTAAACAATTATATGGGGTAGTTGCAAGTTATAGGGCCAATTGGTTTTTGAACATCAAGCTTGTGAACAGGCCTCTCTCTTCCTTCTTGCTTATAGCTTGTGAACAGGCCCCTCTCTTCCTACTTGCTTCACACCAGCTATCGTGGCCCAATTAACTTAAGGAACCAGCCAAGTCCAAATATACCCCCGGAGGATGACCTTGAAAATAAGGTGACGTCCTAACGTCCACATAGCCAATCAAATTGTACATACTCCGAACAGGACTCCAGGGGGGTGGGATTTCTAAGGGCCAAATATCTTGTGTCCAAGGTCCCTTAGGCTGCACATAAAATTCTCGAAAGAAGCTTCGAGGTATGGCTGAGTTTGGTTTGTTAGGCCCACCTCTCATATTTGCTTAGGCCCGATCCAAGTCTGTGGGGGACCATTTCATGCTCGCTCCCCAAAAAAAAAAAGGCTCCCCGAAGGCCGAAGCACAGGCAGCATTCCAAGTCTCTCAACATTGGTGATACCGTGATAGTTAGGAGGTTGAGGTTGAGGTTGAGGTTGAGGTTGAGGTTGAGGTTGACTATGAGGTAGAGGGTGATGATGATATGTAGACTTGTGTATTGAGTGGGGTCAGGGCCATAATGGATCATAAGTAAAACGGGTCGGGTTGGGTCAAAGGAGATATAACGTGCCGAATCGGACCAGACTGTATAAAGAGAGTATAGTTTTTATCTATAGAGGGTGATAGTTTACATTTATCACCTCTAATCTTTGATAGTAGACCATCGGCAAGTAAGTGAAAATAATTTATTACCTGATAGTGTTTAAAAGTCTTGGAAACTATGGGCTAATTATTGACCCGACTTGATCTTTTAAAAAAACCCAATGAAATATGACCCTTAAGAGACCGACCAATTAGACTCATTATTGATTAGTTCTTTTTACAAATGGGTCGGTCAAAGGCCTTTAACGGGCCCGCATCCAATTGAATCGATCTAATGATATGGCCGCATACAGCCAATCAGCCATATAGGAGCGTAATATTAGTCATGTTGCCACAAGACCGCATATTGTAGTACAGAAGGATAAGGGTGGTTGATTTGTAAGTAGCTTGGGTACAACTTGTTAGTACGAGGCAACATTGTTGCTCCATGTATTACATAAGTGGAGGATACTAATTACAATAATCCATCGACATGATCACTGCAGTTTGTATTCCTCTTTTGTGGTACAATACACATCGTCCCATTTTACATTTCTCCTTAGTGGCCTTGTTTTTGCTAACATAATGGTATTTCTTAGAGAGTACATTCCTGTTGGTATGCTAGGTGCAACACAAATAAACAGAATGAGAAAATAAATGTCTAATCGAGTAGAAAAAGATCACCCTTACAATTGGTCACTATTGAAGAAGAGTTTATATCAAGTTCAATGTAATTTTTTTGCTTCTCCAACTTCATAATAGTATGAAACTTTTTAAAAAATGTCCAAAAATAAATCCTTATTTTTTGAAAGATGTCCAAAAATAAATTTTTGAGAGTTTGACCCAAAACGGATAATATCATACTAAAATGAGTCACCTGTGGCATTGGGCCCAATAACAACAACATGCTTGGACATGTAAAACTCAGTTTTCATGAAAATTGATGTAGTTTCTTGACAAAAGTTTCATATTAGATGGATTTACAATTACTAAAGTACTTGTCTAGCTTCAATGTCTCAAAATGTACTTGTATAAAAGAATAAAAGATCAAGAGTAGTAGAAAATTTGACCCCAAAACCTTCTCTAATCTCTAATTCGATAAAGACCATGTATTTATCAAGTTCCCATTTATGAGCGATCAAAAATAAGGAAGAAAAACTTTACTACCCTCCACATGTTAGACAGCAGCATGCCATTAAAAACTACTGGGCTATCCATGTGAATATAAAAGCTTGTATAACTTCTCTTTCAGATCAATATTGAATGCACTCAAACATGAGAATTCAATCCACTAACAATGAGTACACTTAAACATGATGTACATTTTATTTACTTGTTCTTGAATAAGAACAATTTGATTGCAACAATGATAGTAAAATCGAAATATTGGTTCAGACTTACAGATGCATGTTAAAGTCCATTCAATTCAGCAGTGAGAAATCAGGGCAAGAGACAACGTCGTATGCCCGTGAAACACATAGGATCAAAATTGTCCTTTCTTGTTTTATTCTATTTTGGTCGTTTATGGGTGGTATATGCAATTTATAGCCCCTAGCATAAACTTCAGGGATCCAAACTCGATATTCTAAATTTATTAAAGTCGCCTAGAATTTTCCAGATGTTAACCTAACTATATTTGGAATGTCAATAACTCTAGTGTCCCATCTAATGAATGACAAAGTGACTTTACATATACATATATGGTGCTATATGCTGTGTATGCTTAGTATAATTTAATTATTTTTGGCAAGCTATGATTAAGATGATTTATTTATTTTTGGCTAGCTATATGCTTAGTATAATAGTATTGGATACAAATCAAACGGGACACCTTAAGCATTTATGTGCCCGAAACACAGCTACTTCTTACCTGAGGGCAAGAGTGTACTAATATGATCAGTAAAAAGGATCACCAGCACGAAGGGCATCAAACTAACAAGCATGGATTTTGACCAGTTCAGGAACTTGGAGGGAGCAAAAGTTGTAGGAATGTAAGTATTTTCAAGGCTGGAAACGAGAACAAGATCAATGGAAATAAATTGGTGTGTCGTGCAATTAAGAACCGCCGACTTGAAAACGGTTATTGGGTACAAATGGAGTAGTCAATCATATTTTATGAGTCGTTTCCTAAAGTTAACGTATCATTCTCACAACAAAACACTTTGGGGTGAGACATCAGAGTCACATGAATTTATGCCTTAAAAAAAAAAAGAGAAAGTGGAAATATGTTGCGTGTGCTTTTAACTCAAATACTTCAGAATATACAGATGGAAGAGTGTTAAAATCTCCAGCCATATTTAACAACAAATTACACATTATTAGTTGCTTCATTATATCGAGAAGAAGAAACAACCACCATTTAATAGGAATATGAAACGATAAAATTTATGATGGTTGTCATAAACAAGACTACAAGAGTTTCAAAGGCAGGAAAGTAATGTGATGGTTACACAATGAAGTTAAGCATTTCATATTTCAAAGATACCAAAACAAAACAATGTAAGACTAGAACATCAGTGAGCACCACGGCCATCCTGACGCTATCACATCAAGAAACGGCTAACCTATGGCTTGGTCTACTAAGAAACCAAATTAAGTCATTACTCCAACAAAGGTTAGGGCAGTTGGCGACCAACCAGGACTGCAGATAGCCCTGAACTGTTCAATTGGATCGGCATTGTCAAAAATTTGATATTATGACAAGCACATTTCCTAGTATACCCTGCATATCAAACCATAAAGCACAAAATATGTTCGACAAATTACCCTACTCAAAGACATTACTAACGTATCGTTGTTATTTTGTCAAATTTGTTTTAATCATTATAGAAAACTCAAAAGTGAGAATATTAGACACAATAATAAATTGGAAAAATATATTAATTATTCTCTTGGGTACGTTTTGAATTTTATGTTTGCCTTTGATCCTCCAAAAAAGGGCGATCAAGATTTATATGTGTGTGTTCTCTTGATGCCATCATAAGGTATACAGATCCTTCTTAACGGAAGTGCCAAAACAGTGTGAAAAAGAAACTAGAAGATCCAAACCTAAGATGACATACCTTGAACTACAAGTCGACTTAAGGTAAGTTGGTGGCCAAAGCAGCAGTCCCAAAGTGTAATTTTTTAAAGCCCCGACCAATTCAATTTGTTTAAAATGTTTTATCTTTTACGTGGGCATGGAATCTGCCAATGCCGCAGGTCATATACATTTTCCATTTTTCTTGAATATCATATTAATTAAAATTAAAAATATTGATTAATAATATGTTCTGCAACTTAAAAGTTAGAACTTTGTTCTCTTCTCCTCGTCCCTACTCTCTATTCTCCTTGCCAACGTTCTGATCACATTATTATATAAAATTTTTACAAACAAAATAGTACATACAGAATCCCCCTTTCTCTTAAACCCTCAGCTTTTGCACTGGGTGGGACTACAATAATACTATATGCTTTGACCGCCTTGATTCTTCGACGCGGCGCCTGAAGATCACATCAGATCAACAGCATAAATTTTCCTTATTTGCCTGAAGATATTGCTTACATTCAAAGAAGGAAATATTAGCTACTTTAATCGATTTATCTCTTAGAAAAGTGTAAAATCATCTGTAATATAAAATGTTTTTTTTGTTGCAAAACAAGAATACAATTCACGAATTGAAAGACAGACAAACAATGAAAAACAAAAAATAAAGCCTACGTCAAAGCGTAGAAAAAAAACACCTTGAACATCTTCATTTGAGATTCTCTTTAATTTAACCATCTATGAAAGAAATTTTCTATAATTGTGTCAACTCCTTGCTAGCAAGCCTATTCGTAAACCAATTTACTCCCAATACACGTGAATGATCAGAACTATCCAATCTGGAAATTTTTTTAAACTTTTTTAAAATTAATTTCAAATTTAAGTTTCATTCAAAAATAATTTCAAAGATAACCTTCTATAGATTTTGAAGAAAATTGTTGTCACGAGTAATAATTAGTCATTAGAAAATCGCTACCCTAAACAACGATTTTGGTTGTTTAGATACGAATCAAATTAGGGGTATTAGACTACTGGGTTGAAAGCAAAACTGATGTGATTTTACGTAAAATGAGATCACTATCCCATACAACAATTTTCCCCCACTCAAGTTCCTAGCTAGGGATAGGAACTTGAACTCAACATGAACAAATGTAGGAACTTGAACTCAACACGATCATATATATGTAGGAGCTTGAACTCAACATGATCATATATATGAAGGAACTTGAGCACTACACCACTATGTAATTGTATAATATCTACGATTTTAGGTGCATTGAAATGACACAAAATCTAAAGCGAGCATGGCTTGTTTACCCAAAATTCCTGCTTGGTTAGATGCATGGTTGGTATAATACATTTGCTCACATGTATCTTTAAGTTTCTTTAAATAGTTTGTTCACATACTGGTGAGATTAAATAGTAATGATAACAAAGTGTAAAAATACTAAAAACGACAATAGAGTGGGACTATATTGGACCACAATTCAAGAAGTAAGCGTAAGTACTACTAGGAGAGTGGTAGGTGTGCGAAGACTACAATAAAGAAAAGTGAAGTCAAAGAAGTAACAAAAGAGATTCATGTAATGATCTTTATATATCATTGTCATCATACAGTAAAATAAGACTACTTCGGCAAGATAGCTTAGCCTAGACAATATTGAGACTAACAAAAGGCAAGAAGGGGTTATATATATACTACTGACAAAAGAAAGGGGAAAACCAAAAAGAAGAGAAAGTTAAGGAAGATCTAGCTAATTATCCCATTTGCACTCTATCGAGGCTCTAAGGGAATTTTTTTTTTTAAATAAAAAATAGAAATTTTAAAGGGCAGTCGACAACTACGTGGTTTTTTTTTTTTTTTTTTTTTTTTTTTTTATCTTTTTTGATTGAAAAAATTCAAAGGAAAAGAGAGTTATTGGAGACTCTGACCATAGACTCATAGATCGAGCAAGAGCATCATAACCATCACCATCATGGCATCACCCACAAAAAGTCGTCTGTTCCATGGAACGTCATCGTCATTGCATGACGGCCTCTTCCTTGTTCCGAGATCATTGGATTGGCAAGAATGCAAGATCATACTGCTCTACTAATTAACAATTAATAAATTCCTTTTATTTTTGGATTGTGATGATTGTAGAGAGCTACTTCATTCGTTCACCGGGTGAAGTCATGAACTAAACCACTAGGTCTATCATGTGTGAGCCAAGACAGGAACTGAATACCACCGTCGGAAGCATGGTCATCTTCGATTAGCCGGAACTCGTTCGGGGATCCGTAACATTGCATCTTCTGTGGAGTCGCCTGAGGATACTGGTGAGCCCATGATCCGTTGTAGTATCCATGGTGTGGGTCCATCATTCCTGTCGTAGCTCCATTGCTGGCTGCCGCTGCAGTTGTTGCAGCCGCTGCTCTTCTCTCCTCTTTCTTGAACCTTATTCCACAAGCATTGCATAGGGACTGCATATTCACAAAAAACATTACATTACTTTCTTACACTTTTGATTGACTCCCTAAATTCCTATTTAAACAACCCAATTTTTGAGAAAGAAATCCATTTTCCAATTAATTTTTTATCCAATATCAGAATATTTGGAAATACAATCCATTATCATTACTCCTATATATCCAAAATATATTTGTAGCGGTTAAAAATTACCTTAGGGCCGCGAGGACCGTTTCTCCAGAGAGGGGTGGAGGTGGTGTCACAGTTAGCACAGCGGCGAACAAAGATAGGGTCGCTTCCACCAGTGGCAGCTGCAGCGTGGTTGTTACTACGACTAGGCTTAGGGGTAGAGCTAGAAGACTGCTTAGGATGAAGCAAATCCCAGCAAAAGGAGGAAACACTGTTACGGTGAGGAGTAGGTTTAGTACTCTCATTGGTCATACGTGTGGAAGGGGTGCCAAGGGAGAGAGTACAATCGACAGAAGAATACGACGACGACGATGACGAGGAAGAGTACATGTAGTCATCATCATCGTAGGAAATAGAGTTGTTGTAATGTGGGTACTGCTGCTGCTGCATTGGCCAGTATGCGGCCGAGTGGTGGCCGCAGTACTGATCATAAGGACCACAAGAAGAACATGGACCGACCATGTTTAAAAATGAAATTTATGTTAATATAAAGTTTTGAGTTGCTAATTTCTCACCCACCTAATCAGAAGGGAGGTTGAAGGAATGGAGATATATATTTATCAGGTAGTGGTTATATTTGTGCAATAAGTGATGAACACGAGGATTTGTCGTGGAAGTACGCAAATATGAAATACAGGAAGAGTAAAGTAAGTGAATGAGGTTTAAGGATGGTTTTCGGGTTGGGAGGGGGAGGAGTATTTATAGTTACACATAAGAAAGAGGGAGGGGAGAGATTATTGGGTCATGGAAGAGAGGGTAGTCAAAAGATCCCACGTGACTAACGGGAACAGTCTTCCAGGGATCTGCCTTCTTCGATCACAAGGAATACAGCTTCAAAGCAGAGTAGGGGGGTTTTGACACTTCTATTTTCTTTTTTCCCTTTTGAGAAATTTGAACGTATTCTCCCAAATTTAATTCAAAATCCTATTAGAGTTGTTGAATTTAAAGGCATAAAAATTGTCAATATTTAAATCACTCGTATCGTGTACATACGAAATACAACTTAATAAATTCAAATATCTTCATAGAACAATTTTCTAGAGATTAATATTCCCATTAAGAAGAAAATAACGCTCTCGAATATAATGGATGTGAGGACATAATGGATCAATCACCAATTAAATGCTTACTCATATCAACTAAACTCTATCGAAATGCTACAACATTACAAGAGTAGCAATCTAGACCTAACAACTTCGGAAGCAGTCAAGGAACAAACTAAACATAGCACGTTACTAATGTTTGCCCAAAAAGACTGATAATCAAATCGTAAATATTTTGCTGCATAAAACCAAAAACAGAACACCCTATACAATAGTATTAAAGAAAAACACACACACCAAAATCTGTCCGTATGTTGTATCTCTGGCTCTGCAAGCCTCCCAAGGAAAATGGAGTAAGGGATGTTGGGACTTTTTGTCGTCACCTGCCATGCTATTACCGTCTCGTTCACGCGCTGCATTGGCCCGAAGAAGGTACTGATCGATGACTGGTCAGTGATTGCATAGGGTATATTCAAAGTGAGCATGGTGCCACTGAATTTGCTGACTAGGCCCTCGAGTGCAATATCCTTGATTATTGCCAGAATTTGCAGATTATAGATTTTTATTTTCAGTTTCATAAAAATGTTAATCAGGCTTTCATTTTAATAAACTCTAGAAAAGGCATTTAATAGTAAAGATTTGGGAGCTTACCTAGTCATTGAATGAAGAAGCTTAAATGTAACAAATAGGAGTAAAGACGTAAAGTACATATCTATCCCATGTCGTTGCCTCTATAAGCGGTGATCAAAAAGTGGTCGGGGTATATATTATCGATTAGTTCTAAAAAACAATGGATTTGTTAAAAAATTAAGTTCAACAAATGTAACTTGAATTTTATTATTAGGTTAAAGAGATCAAACATAGCCTTATTATTAGGTTTTACAGACTAATGAATATCATGCATGAATTGGCTCTTTAGATTGTAATGCAGTACAAGATTACGACAAGGCCTACTTCCCTACCTCCTGGCCTTGAGGGCTAAAGTGCTACTCTGTGTCCATGGTCGATTTTGGATTGACCCATCGGGAGTCAATATTTATCAGTTCAGGTTAAATTTGAGTCACTTTGGCCATCCAGCTTGAGTGGGATTCGATTTCGGGTTTAAGTCAAGTTGTATTGTGTTCTGGTCATGATCAATTCGGGTCAATCCAAATCCATTCATCAACAAATTATAGCGGATTTTTTCGGGTTACGTTCTAGTATATTTCGAGTTAGGCCATTTATGTTAATAGGAACGCCTCAATTTTGATTGGAATTTAGGTTGGCCATTATCGGGTACGAATCCATCATTAATGACATGCTGTTATCGATTTACTTTGACTATTTTGTTGTATTCATTTATGATCATATCGGGTTATGGGTCAGCTCCTGCGATAACTTTTTATGCTAGTTAATTCATAAATTTGGATTATGATGACGACAATAACTTGTCAAAAATAAAATATTAACAAGGTAATATTATAGAATGTATATCATTGTATCAAGCACGTGTGGGTAAGATTATATCACAAATATTCAGGTTGTTAACTGGTCAAGTAAAATTGAATCACATGTTATTATTAGTCAAGTCATATCGATTTTTATCGGATTAAATCAGTTTTAGTTTTACACATTTACAGTATATTTTAAATATCAAATAATAAATTTATACCAAAGTGTCCATATGTCCAATCAAACATTTGTTCTCTATATTAATTTTGTTCTCTAAGTAGTTATTCAGAGCGCTAGCTGCTTGATATACTTACCCAACTTTTTTTTTTAGAAAACGTTATAAATATATAAAAACACCCCTAAGGAGTAAGGATAATATATAGCATAATCCTTTTATCTGTTGTCATCTATGTAATTGAGTAGTGAGCTTTATTTTCAGCTGTCCACAATTGATGATAATAGTAATTGACCCCCACCCCAAAGTTTTTATTCCGTATTTCCAATGCAATGAAATGATTCCAGCACATCCCCCATATATTCCTCCAGGCCAAGTACCGGCTTATCTTTTCTTTTCCCTCCCTCACATGATCACATCCCTCTCTCAGTCTCACAGTTGTAGTTCGTAAGCTAACATTACTACTCGGTACATTTGATAGTGTGACAAGAGCACGCATGAAAAATAATGACTCAATGACCAATCTTATCTGCATTGTCAAAGTCCCTTCATATATCAATACACCACGTACTCCGTCATTATACATAGTACTGTTATAGAGTTGTTATATGCGGTACATAGGCAGTCCAATCAAAACTAATCACTCGGGAATATGGATACTCCAGTAACGAGCAGTCGAACATAGAACACTAACTTAATCATCAACTTTATACTCGGCTGAACAAGGTTAGCGTGGTAATCTGGGTAGCGCTACGACATGCTGTAATCTGAGTACTCTTTTTTTTTTTTTTTTATCAGAGTAATTCTTCAAAAAAAAAAGCACTTAAAAAAATGACTCATAGTATAGAAGTTAATATTAAGAAGTGACAACTACATTAGTATTAGTGACGTTATAAAACATTATTTGGAAATACGGAGAAGATGTAGGTTGTTAATCTATGGGTAAGAGATCGAGTGGTAATGATAATGGCAAAATGAAACGGTCCATGTTACTATATCTATTCAGGAAACGATCAGAGGCCGTACTCTGCTTGGTGCTGCATGTCACGTGAAACGATCATCCAACCTCCTAAATTTGCAATAAGTTTTAACTTTTGCATGGGGTTTGGTCTTCTCGTCATCATATATATTCACCTCAAATCCTTGAAAGAATCTGAGATATCTGAGATGTGTTTTCGTAGCTTTTGGAAAAGTGAGAGGTTTTGATGGGTATTAGAAGCAAGCAATAGAAGATCCCTTAGATCGATTTTGGTCCGAGCAATTTTATGTTTTTTTTTTTTTTTTTTTTTTTTGGGTGCTCTTTAAAGTAAGTGAGAGAAAGAAAGATAACTAGGATTCGCTGCAATCATCAACAAAGCAACATCTGTTTTGTTTTGTGCATAGCTATATACTCTTTGTAGTACTACTCTTATTATTCCAACCTGTAGTAAGATTGATTGTTGAGTCAAAGTTACATCGCTCAAGATGAGAAAAAGGAATAAAAAGAAGAGTAAGTGAATTTGATCATATCTCTTCCAACGATTTCGAATAGAATAAGGACCCACTTTGGATTACCTCCTTCCTAATTAATCAGGACACCCATTCGTTTATGAGGTTACATTAGATTACTCTCTCGTGCAAGTAATCCCATTCACTTCATAGATCACTAGTAGATAAGGTTTCGTCTACACTAAGATTTAAATGAATCAAACATGTTTCTATAGTTCTCACTTCAATTTAACTCATAAGTTGTAATTTTACTATGTTTTGTATAGAAATTCAATATGATGTCCATTTTTTTTGAAATTTGACTTTTTATTTGTCTGACGACATAGTAATATGTTTAATTAGGTTATTTTTAATAGACATACAAAAACCTCATCAAGTTTTCCAGAATTACACAAGAGTCAAGTCATTTTTAGATATTTGTATCATTTAAATCTGAATCTATACAGGTCATTTGGACTCAACAACTTATTTGAAATGTTCATTTTGAGTGTGACGTATTATGCATGCAAAAAAAAAATTTAAACAATAACTATTAGTAAGATAGACTCTTGAAATATTCTAGAAATTAATTAGAGACAACATCAAGTCAATCATATATAGGGCATTTGAATTGGATCAAGTCACTTTCAACTTATATGCTTACTGTATGAAATGAAACAAATTTTGTGAATATACGAAGCATGTATTCTTATTAAGTCAAATTTGCTCAACTTTAAGTACATGTTTAAGTTTGTTTAGGTCTATATTTAACTACAAGAGAAGCCTAACATCCAATCCTAATCATAATTATAATTTTTTCAAAGAAAACTAGTGGAACTAATATAGTTCTTTAGTAAACAATTACGAGAAAAGAAAGTACGAAGTACAACCATAAAAGTGTTAAACAAACTAAAGGATCCTAAATTCTTAATGCCCCCAAACAACACACACTCTAAACAAAGTCCTTTGGACTGCCAATGCTTTTAATGGGAAGATTCAAAGTGCAAAATTCAGATGCAAAAGAATGAAGTAATAGAGAGGAATCGAAAGGGGGGGAAAAAATCCAAGGACAGAACGAGAATCGGATCATCTTGAGATTGGTGTTGCTTAAAATTGGCTCGACAAACGGGACGACCACCACCGCTTTCCAAAAGATGCTCCACTCTTAAAATTACTCTCTTTGTAAAATAGTACTCCAATTATTATTATTATTATTATTATTATTATTATTATTATTATTATTATTATTATTATTATTATTATTATTATTTAATTTTTTTTTCTTCATTTCTCCTTAACTTCATTTAGCCCAAGAAGACATCTATATTAGTGTCCTAGTTTACCTTTGCTAGTTGCTACCGTGTACTACCGCATTACACAATCTTTGTCACCATTAATCCATAAGTTACCAGAAATCTAAAAAGAACAATACCACTCGAATCCTAGCGTGAACTACACTTTTGTTGAACATGGCTTTTTATATTCCCAGTAATATCTCATGTACCTTCATCAATGTAGATGAGCAGAGATTACCTAGGGTGTAAATATATGTATTCTTGATCTCTAGCTATGGCTCAAGGTAGATTTTCCAAATGATGATGATGCTTGGATACGGTGGATCCCAACTCCCAAGTTAATATATTCCCAATTTTCTGAACAATGAAGATTACAATTATAAATAATTATAATACTAAATCACGAGACACGTGGGACATGCATAGGGATTAACTTCATGCATGCATGCATGCATGCAAAATTTAGGCTCGAAATGGTTAGCTTCTAGAGAACAGTTAGTGACGATGATGATGTTACATTAGTATTCCTAAAAAGAAACAAGATACAACTGTAAATTGAGTCTATCTACTTTTCTCTTTCCTTCTAAAAAGGGTGTTTCGGGGGTTTGGTCTACTAGGCATTGTTCTTGGGTTGAAGGATTTTCCTTGGCCACCTATATACTTTAATGTAACGATATTTTTAACTTGTTCTATGCTCCAAGAAAAGTGATATCATATACTCCGTACATCATCCATTTGAAATGTAAATCTGCGATCGATAATTTTTTTTTTTTTTTACCATCCCTGCGATCAATTGCTGGTTCTATGAGTTACGTTATAGACATTCTCAGTTTTAAAAACCTCAGCTTAATATTGTATGAAAAAAGCCAGATTATATTGCAGAAAGAATTTTAATTTTAACTAATCTGTAAATATTTATTAATGATACCTTTTTCCAAGTTTGTGGTCTTTGCTTGATTATATCTTAAATTGACCTATAAATTTTATAAATAGTTCTAAATTTATGATAATGGACAAACTGATAATGTTGAAAGTAGTATAATAGAGACTAAAAAGTCCTCCACATTAGTATGGTTTATATAGAAATAATAATGAAGGTTTGGAGCTAAAATCCCAATGGCAATTCAACTATGACCAAAAATTTGATAAAGTCACATACTTCATATTAATGATTCAAGGTCATGTAAACCGCAAATAAGACCCTGCATCTGGATGCACGATGCGCATCGTGCACCCGAAATAATTTCACTGACCATTTAATAAAGTTCTCTGAATATTTCTCCTATTTCACTGACCATTTACAAAAATTCACTAACCATTTGCCCAAAAACATATCCTTCATTTCAATGACCATTTGCCCAATAAATATGTCTTTTATTTCAATGATCATTTACTAAATTTCAGTGAACATTTGCTCACTGACCATTTGATAAATTTCACTGAACATCTAATTAAATCTATTGAATCGTGTTCATTTTACTCTGGGGCGGTATATGATACGCATCATGCACCCGAGTACAGGGTCCAAGCGCTGCATGTAAACTAGAAAAAATACCTTAGATAAAATATTTGAATTTTCATACATGTATTCTATAAGTTAGTCATGGTTTTAGTTTATTGGGTAGATTATACAGGAACGTATGGTAAGATGCTATAGCGTGAAAACTTAAAAGGAGGCTAATGATAGGAAGAAAGAAAAAGAGAATGAGCAAAACCCTCGATTTGTCTCCTAAGAAAGGCATTCCACAATATTTATCCTCAGAATAGTGTAGGTCTCCCTTTTGCAGTACAATTCGTTTTGGATGGCAATATAAAGCCATAAAATCAAAACAATTTAGCTCGACAAAAGAAAAAGGAAAAACCCCCCCAAAAAAAAGAGAGAAAAACTGGTCTAAGTGGATATTTGATGGTCAAGGCGACGGCACCTCGCAAGTTGTGCAAAAACTTAATCCCGTATCTTCGCTCACTCCCCTATTAGCTGAATGGCTTTGGGTGCCGGCTTTTTTACACCTTAGGACCGCAGCCGCATAGGGCAATCATTGTTTCTGTTTCCCTTTCTTGCTTGATTCTATAACCAACTCATATAACTACTCCCTCATTTTGGTTCTCAAAGATCTTTTTACTGCTTTATTATTCATTTAGTCTACTGCTTTTGAGGATTATACTCAGTACTCTCTAGTTTCTAGTAGCTTGTGCGTGATATACTACTATTGGACTAGCAAGGGTACCTATGGGTTGGGCCAAGCATAACCCATTGATTTCAGCTCGAACCGAGGTGGCCTAGAATGTCCTACAGAGAGAGAGAGAGAGAGAGAGGTGGATTAGAATATTTTCAAGAATGTGTTCCACGATTTACCCACTACTCTTCAATGTTTTCCCCATTACTTCATGTAACTGAACGGGCCAATTTTTTGTTGGCTAGGCCTAGTTGTAGCCATGTCTATTGACTAGTGGAGTTGTGGAGCATATTACATAAAAACATATGTCCTTGAGTGCCATGCTATTCTACAAGCAGGTTAAAAAAGCCAGGCCCAAATCAGTATAATGCATTTGATAAAATCTTAAGTGACTAAGTCTTATTTTTTTTTAATTTTCTAGTTATTTACTGTTTTAGTGTTTACTAATAAATTTTATTACTGATTCAAATTTATTTTTAGTGTTTCCTGATTAATTTTAATATTTTTTAAAATAAAGTAAACAAGCCTTAGACTATTTAGCCTCGTATGATGAGATTTTATCAGGAATGACAATGGAGTTAGGCTGAAGTCAGAGTTTTAGTCAGCAACATTTTTGGGACTTTCTCATGACAAAAGAGGCCCATAGATCATTCCGAATAACCGTCACATTCTCATCTTATGGACATTTCCCTTTAGCCCACAGGTTATGTCATTTAACTATCGTAAACCAATTGAAGACTTCCTAGCTTCCTGGACTAGATTTTGAGATTTTTAATAATAAGCGTAGAATTCTTAACAAATATACTGACTAAAAAATGAGTTAGACCAAGAAATAATCTATCTATTGCGTTTACCTAAGAATCCATTGAAAAATTGGAATGGCACTAAGAAAAGGTTTAGATGTCTTGAAGAAGTGGGTAGCTTGTTTTGTTTTATTTACAAGGAAAGAAAACAAGTATTATTGCGGAATGCGGATGATAGTTGATAAAGGACAGGGATAGGGGAGATTACGAGGGGGAAGCCAAAGACATAAAGAAGTGGGTAGCTTGTGACATCCGGCAGTAAAAAATTCTAGGCAAACGACTTGTAGCAAAAATTAAGGTAGCTCACACTCTGCTAGCTGTCTCCTGAGACCGCGCGTTAGGTAGGAGGGTCAGGGGATTAGGAAGTGCAGTTGATCAGTATTGAAACAACCAATTTCCCATTTTCGTCTTGTTTTGGGACATCATAATCATTTAATCCACTAGTTAATATCGAACAACTCTGTCAACCCCTTGTGAGTCGCGAGGAATGATGAACAGATATTTGGCTGCTTCAAATCTTTTCAACTCCACAAACGTCTTCTATTGACTGTTTTCTTTGATTCGTTAAACAATGTCTTCAAAACATCGTAGTATAAATTACGTACAGCCGTAAATATTTTTCGACTTTACTAAATACAATATAATGTAAAAATGAAGGAAATTTAAGATATCAAGTGGGAATCATTACACTAGATAAAGGGAATTTTTTTAAGCTTTTTTTTTTAAAAAAAAATTGCAAAAATAAGCTCCTAACCAAACTAATTTGGATAAAACACCGATTTGTAGTGGGCAAGGATTAGGGTTTTGGGTAGGAAACTAGTCAACTATAAATTGTTGCTTCAGTTGCCTAGGGCACTGATTTTCTAAAGATTATTTTTTTCTTTCCTTTTTCTTTCATTTAAAGAGAAAACGTTGCCCTTTTCTACTTGCCCAACTTTCTGCTAAACCCTTATCCCTGCCTACTACAAATCGATACCCCAGGCAACGATAATCCTTTAGCTAAATCGTTGCCCAAGACACCGATTTCCTTCCGAGCCTAAATTGACTTTATTTCAAAATAATTTGGTTACTAGCTTATTCTTGCAATTTTTTTAAAAAAAAAGCTTATAAAAAAAATTCTTAGATAAAGGGATCGAAAATAAAAGACATATAATTAAGGAAAATAGTTGATTAAATTTTATCCAATCGTGTTAGTCTTCACATACTCAATACGAAATTTTATTTTTAACAGTACTTAGCTTTATAAAGTGAAATGGTATCGAATTCAATATATAGGAAAATATTCCCAATCATATGTGATCTAGGATTATAGTTAATTTGATTATCAATGTACCAATTTTGGCCATCAACCGATGGAGTAACTGGTGCGTACATTAATGTTATAAACAGGGGCATTCCCTTCGGTTTGCAATAATAACACCAAAGTTCAATCACGACAAGTAATTAAATCGAATTTCGTACAAGAAGTTCTGATATCAGGATGGTGACACCTTCCTACTACAAATAGAAAAATCTACTTACATATTACAAATTTACAATTCGATTTACATGCAATGAGTAAAACTTTTTGCTCATCTCCTTCAATAATCGCATCATGTCTCCTCATCAAATCAGTAACCTACTACTCGAGCAAACTACCTACTCAGTTTATATGTTGGCTACAGTGGCAAGTTGATGAATAGATTATTAAGGTTTTTTACGTGATTGGAAAGTTGGTATGTGTTACCGACATATACTGTTTGACTCAATAATAGAAACATTACGTTTTAACTCAATAAATTTTAGGAAGGGTTTTTAATACGTACCTTAAAAGGTAAAACTGTAGTCATATAAATAAACTAAATCTAGACCTTTTATTTGATATGGACACGAGATGAAAGTTCAAAATGACAAATATAGATTATAGTTAATCAATTTAATTTTTGAATTTCATTTATTTTATAATAGAATATTGGATTAATTTGCTGTAATAATCTTACTAGGTTTAGGATTTGCTTTATTTTTCTAAAACTGCTAGTATTAGAATTAGCTTTATGTTGTGCTTATATGTTTTTATCTTTTACTTGAAAGATTTTTCATATTTTAAACCTTATAAAATTAATTAACTAATATAATAAAAATTAGTTAAAGGGCAGAAATTAAGTTTTTTTTTTTAAATTGATTTCAATTTGATTTAGTTTATTTTCTTAGTATAGTAGGTTTAGAAACTGTTTAAGGAATTTCAATTATGTTAGAGTCCTAACTATATATGTTCTAGTTGCATAAACCTTCTCTAAGTTGGTTCCAGAAGATGAACTTAGTATAAATATGAGTTGCATAAACCTTTAGAAGTTTGGACGTTTTGAGTAAAGATCAACTTATTTTGGCTATTATCGCCTAAGAATTTTGCTTGATTTTAATGTCATGTGATAGCCTTTAATCTAGAAATTAAAGTTACTTTATTCCACCTTAGGAAACATTGAATTGTAAACTTATCAAGTTATTGTTTGTTTGCCTCGTTTTGTTCAAGAAAGCGTTTGAAACTCAACTAGTTTTCTCTTGTGATTTTCAAGGCATAGATGATTGTAACTTTTTTTTAGAAAAGTATAAATATCCAAATTGAAAGTAATTTACAAATTCTCCATTAGAAAGAGAAAAAAACAGCGCTTCAATTGATGTTTTTTTTAATGATGAATACTACCCCTTAGTTGAATTATTTTTTCAATTTACGAGAATCTATTAAGAAAGAGGGGAAGCAGGAGATGTTTATTGATTAATGGTGGAATTTAAGCAAGAAATCGAGAAAGGATTTGAAAGAGATAGTTAATCAACTGATTTTTTTAATGGTAAACTAAAAGCACATCAAGTCAACTCAATAAATGGAGTAGAATTAATATTAATGTACTGCCATAATTTAAATTATATTGGCTACCGAATTTTTATAGCTACGAAGTATTATAAAAACTTTCATAAATTTTATTTAATATTAGAAAATTTCAAGTCATTAATCCTTAATAATCTTCGTATAAAGATTATAAATATTGGAAATAATCATCCTAAAATAGAAACTATTCTTCGTTATATATTACGTCACGTTTGATAAACTTAATAGTTGACAGTTGATAGTTGATTGTTTACATAAAATCTGAAACACAAAATGCCATATTTTCTTAACAAAAGTTGTTAACCTCATCCCCTCTTCAAAGGAATGGTTTTTCAAAAGGCAAAGACGTAGGAAATGAAAAAGAAACATAAAATTTGCGTCGACACTTACGAAGCCAGAGGAACCGGGACCTCTGCACCAAACTTCTAGCTACACCACCTGAACTTGACCAAATATCAGCTAAAGCATACAATATATACCCATTCTCACATATTTAACTCTCAAATCAATCAAATCTCTCAGACATGTACGTTACTGTTTATTTCTAGGACATCGCTTCAAAACTTGCAACTTATAACCAACTTAAATACAATGTCTCGAATATAGATAACAACCCAACACCAAACCCCGACTTCCTATCCCTTAAGTTGTTCATTTTTTAGCACTCCACTCCTCCAAGTTCTTGAAAACCTCCTCCTTCCCTCACTTCTCATCCTCTAAATCCTCAAAAAAGGAAAAATAAATACAATGGTGAACCTGGTGGAAGCTCAGAAACCCCTCCTCCACGGCCTACTAAAAATGGCAGGCATTCGGCCCACGACCGTAGAACTCGAGCCTGCTGGAACCTCCATGTCATTTTGGGTGCCCAAGGAGACACTCCCAAAACCCAACAAAAAGCCTACTACCAATAAGAATCCCAAAAAGCCCAAGCCCGTGGTAGTCCTAATCCACGGGTTTGCGGCCGAGGGGATTGTGACATGGCAGTTTCAAGTAGGGGCCCTTACTAAAAAGTACTCAGTTTACGTACCAGACCTCCTCTTCTTCGGGAACTCCTGCACAGGAGCCGCGGACAGGTCTCCCAAGTTCCAGGCGGAGTGCCTGGCGGCGGCATTGTCAAAGCTGGGAGTCACCAAGTGTACACTGGTAGGGTTCAGCTACGGTGGGATGGTGGCATTTAAGCTGGCAGAGATGAGGCCAGACCTCGTGGAGGCGGTTGTGGTGTCGGGTTCGATCTTGGCGATGACCGAATCGGTTAGTGAGGCAGAGTTGAATAGGATGGGGTTCAAGTCATCGTCGGAATTACTGTTGCCGACGTCGGTTAAGGGATTGAAGGACTTGCTGAAAATTGCTACCCATAAGAAGTTATGGTTTCCTCATCGTTTGCACAAGGACTACCTTGAGGTAACTTAAGTACTTAACTAGCTTAAAGTAACTCTACTTTTTCACCCGTATTTACCAAAATGTAAAAGTCTTATTCCCAAAACTATCCATATTTCATCTTTAAAATTTAGATTATTACACCCCAAGATAAATATATACTTTGATTATTTAATCCAATCACAATAATTTAGTTAAAAATTTATCTATTATTTCGTATATCATATCGTGATTAAAGAGTTGGTCCACCATATCGATCTTTATACTTGGCAAGCATATACCAATCATTCATACGCTTGAAGTAAGACGTCCCTCCAAAGATGTGAATAAGAAGGGTGAAAAATAACTGTTACATGTGAAATAATTATTTAAAGTAGTAGATAGTATAGATAAAACTCGTTTAATTAGGCTTCAACCATCCCTTTGAGACAATAGTCCAACTACTAGAATATCTTTAAATTCTAATCGACTAAGCCTAGTAACCTGTTTGTTTCCAGACTACAAGTACATACGGAAAATATGTTCATCAGTCATAACACAACCACTTGTATAGTTTTCCATTTCTTTTTAATACGTTTTTGGAGGTTGGAAGTGGGGGTTGTTTGTGATGGGCGAATGAATCAAGCGTTTAGGTGAATCAGGTGTTCTGCAAGAGCCACACACATGCTTTGATGTAAGCAATTCTTTCACCCCCCCACACTAAAGATGGACAACATCATTAGATGATTATAGATGACTAACAAACACTAATTGCAGATTAAGGATTAGTTCAAGTAGATTGAGGAAATTAAACTCTTTCAATTTATTGCTCATTTGGTGCAACTAACTTGAAATCGATCAAACAAACTCATTTCGAAAGTAATATGCATCGCATATGCTTGTCTTCTTGATGTGTTTACATACATACCCTTGTGAGTTGTGTGTGTTTATGCCTGGCTGGTCTCCAAAGAAGAAAATTATCAAGTAATTAGGAGTATTAGTGGGAAGTCACCCTACCAAATACATTTATTATTAATTTTTTTTTTTTGGCTATGACCAAATACATTTATCTATCTACACAGTTCAAGTAGATTTTTTGTCTACCAAATTGCTTGCAATTATTACTAATTCATTTATAGTGAGATAGCATAAACATATTTCTTATTATGTTAAATGATTATATCAAACATTCTCTCTACTAATTTAAGGTAAGTTTCCTGAAACTGCATATAATCGATCCTTTCTAAGCCCTGATTAAGCTGCAATTGTTTTGCTTAGATGTGTTGATGCAACTGCACAATCTATCATGAAGAGACGCTGAGAGGGCATTTATTTCAATTCATAGAGATGTCAAAAAGAAGAAATATAACCTCAATTCATAGCTTTAGACAAAAGACACACTTTAAATTTAAACACCTTTCTTTCATTCTTTCTTTATTTTGATTTTATAGAAAGAATAGCACAAAGCCATTGCTTAAGTATATAATTAAGTTGATTTAGAATGAGGACCTAGAAGTTATGTTCTGGTTTATAATAACGGCTAAAGAGTTTGAATACTTTATTCCTAAGCTAGGTAATGTTCATTAGTTTTGTTTTCATTTGTCTAGTTGTTCAACAACCTACACCTAATTGTTCTAGCCAGATAGCGGAACTGATCTGAAGACCATATAAGTTTAAATTTAAAGGTAGAAGGCGGAGCAAGGGTTGATGGCACTCAAATAGGACCATAGTCATCCCTACTAAAATATTAGATCAAAACAAATTATGTTTGGAGAATATACATCCCAAGTCTCACATGAACTAAGGAAATAAAAATTATCAAACTTATAAGCGATCCAACTTCACATTAATATGAGGCCTTTAAGAGATGTCTAAGAATAAATCCGTGAGAATTTGACCCTAAGCGAATACTATCATAATAATGTAGGTCCCTTATAACATTAATTTGGGCCCAACAATGTTCTTCCCAACAAAATATTCGTCTTTTATACGTGTTTTCTAATTCCATAATGTTCTACTTTTTGTACCATTATACAAGTCTAATATAGTACTTCATAATTTCTTTAACCAAAACAATTTTTTTTTTTTAATATTCACCTCTAAAATAGTAGAAGCAACGACTTATGACAACGCAATGAGGGTGCATATATATATTGATGTCAAAAAGAAACAAAATGAGGGTGCATATCTGGGTTAGTTTGATAGGTTGGCCATGGGGAGGTCTAGATCAAGAAAATCAGACATTAAATAGATTCACGCTCTAAAATCTTCGAATTTCTGAAAGCTGAGGGGTATAAGGTTTGAATTTTACCACTCCATTCATCTGAACATTAGATGTTTACTAGCTAGCTTGCATCAAAAGCTGCTCCGTATGTTTGAAGTACATTAACTTGGTTTTTCTTAAAAAAGAAAAGAAAAAGGGCATTAATGTGGTGCAGTTGTGCTCTATGCAGCATCTGACTGAGGAATTGATATTGAAAATGACATTGACAGGTGATGTTTACCAATAGAAAGGAGAGGAGTGAGCTCCTTGAAGGTTTGGTCATTGCCGAGCGAGACCCTGATATCCCAAACTTTACTCAGGTTTCCCGCTTTACTATCTACTACTGCTTCATGCCTTCATATTATACTGTCTACTGATGCGTTTTTGATTTATATAAGCTTCACGGTTTGGATAGGCAAGGGAACCAAACAGGCCAACATCGTACAAGTGCTGAAATTATAATATAAAGACATCGTGCTATTACTAAAATAGAATACATATACATTGAAAGTGGAGCAGAGATTTCGAAGAGGTTAAAGAAAGTGCTGTGATAGTGTAAACTAAAACAAATTAGTGCAAATGTCAAAATAAAAACGAAAAACAAAAAGAGAAACAAATTAGTGCCACAGAAATTATTGTGTAACAGAGGGAGTATTAGATCAATTTACAAAATTTGTTTTCTACTGGAATTCTTTGATACTTTACCACTTTCTTTAAACTTGACTACTTCTAATTTTCCTGGGTGGTCTTGTACACAGAAAATCCATCTTTTATGGGGAGAGAATGATCAAATTTTTACGATGAACATTGCGCAACAAATGAAAGAGTAAGTTCGACTCCCCAGACAAAAATTTCTTTTTATCATACTCCAAACACAAGTAACTTGTGGTGTCCATATTGTTGTTGACAAGTACGTATAAATTAGATATACGACGCATAATGTTCAATCTTTACGTCGAATATCAATACATTGTCTAGGTAATTAAAGGGTAAAATTTGATCTGGAAATCCAAAGTGTGATAAAACAGCAAGGAGAATCATTCTAGAATTATGAGCAAGTTATTTGTGATGTTTGCAGGAAACTCGGAGAAAAAGCAACCTATGAAGGCATAAAGAAAGCAGGTCATTTGGTTCACCTTGAGAGGCCTTGTGCGTACAATAGGTGTCTCAAGCGTTTCTTGGCTTCTGTGTATGCTGAGGGAAAGTAAAATTGTTTTCTACTGCCCAGATTCAGATGTCAGATTACGAGTTCAAAGTTATAATATCAATGTGATTAGCAATTCTGGACACAGTATTTCCTTCACAAATCCGCAATTTGTAGAGATAGCAGTGTGGTTAGGTTACAATAAACGGAATTCATATTTGTATTGTTTCAGGATCTGAATAATAATAATAATAATAATATATTTCAACGCGTATGGTGCCGTATTGTTTGTACAAAGTTGAGAAATGAAAAGAACAAGTGACATTGTTGTCCCATTGCAGGATCAAAATTTCTAATAACAGTAGTTTTTCAGTTTAGTCTGAAGAAATTTAAACCTTTCACCCTTTCACCCTTTCACCCTTTCCCCGTCTTCTCTATATACTGCAAACAAAAATGTTCTTGTGCTGAGTAAAATAAGGTAAACCACATACTTAGTCCGCAAACTGCTTTTATCTGAAGTGTATGCTTGAATTTCTTCAAGTGTCTTTCCTTTAGACTCCGGAAGCCATGCCACTACAAAAACCAGTGGAAGCAGCAAAGTATGTGTTCATCGTAAAGGTTCCTGCAAAGCATTGGAGGGTAAGAAACTAAGAATTAGTCAAGAGATACAAATACTAGTTCAACTCTTTTTCCAGTTCTATACACACTAAATGCTATCGATTGGGGAAGAAATATATCAAGCTTCATAACACACTAAATGTTATGATAAGGGAAGAAATATGTTTTATGTTTTTTTTTTCAACTTGTTACAGTGTATCATTTTTCACGAGTAGAAATCACTTTTCACAAGAAAATTTAAGTTCAATAATAATCAGGAAAAGAAACCGACATAATGATCATAAAGATGAGGAGAAAATAATCACCTCTACTACTCCAACCAAGCAGCAAGTTCGCAGTCATTGTTATACCCCAGGAAGTCAGAAAGTTTGCCATTGTTGCTACACTCCCAGCAAGTTTATGCTTGTAGGAACGAAGTATCTGGTGAAGTTCAAGGGAAAAGAGAGAGTATTACACATCCATTACATTTTTGCATTAAGGATCGGAATTCCAGAATGTTTGTACTGTGCAAAATGCATAAGAAAAAAAAAATGTTCGGAGTTCTCATAGGTTTTAACAGTTACTTCAGAAGGCTATAAAAGTGATACAGAGATTAGAGCAGGTCTTAAATTTGAAAATGAGTAGTATTTACTATTTAGAACCAAGCGTACAATAGAAACGTAAGTGTTATACAACCGGATTATATATCAATTCGTTGGCGTTCCTCACATAATAAGCCAGGGAATGGGTCCCATTCCTAAAGAAAAGAAAACCACCATGGCCGATTGGCCTGCCACAAATAGAAGAGGCCTTAAATATGCATCAAAAACTTCATATTCTTCTTTGAGGGTGGCAATGAGTTTAGAGCCAGAAGCATACCACGAGACCTACGACAGTGGGAATGCTCAACGTGCTATGGGATGCTGAATCTTTTGATATGACACCCAGTCAACGATGTAGACAGGAGGCATTACACAGCAGGCAAATTTGAAAAATAAAATCAACGTATATATACCAGGTCTATCCTGCCTTATAATCGAATTCTATGTTAGAAAGAAGAAGACGCTCAGGCACATTGACAGGTAAAATAAATAAGATGCACTGCGTAACTACGTAATATGTTGTAAAAGATCTTTTACCCCACTTGGGGACAGCAGGCTGCATTTTCATGTCATCAATCACTTCCAGAAGATTTGGAATTTGGTTCATTCTTCTTGTTGGTGTAACCATGATATCCACCTACTGGAGCCAACCAAGTGTGACCCTTACGTATTGGACCAGTATGGACAAAAGTTCCCAGCCCGGCCCTAATTTTAAAAGCACAATCAAGTCTTAGGCCCACTCGATCCGATCAGAAACATGCTAAGCATTTTGGTTGTAGTATGGTCCATAATCAGCTCAAATGTTTACATGTATGCATACACAAAATGATGTAAACCATACTGACCTCGAGATAAAATGCAACCGAGACAAGGAGGAGGATAATAGACATTCCAGCTGATATACTTGTATTGATTTGAAATTCAGTTAATTCTAATTGCCAACATGAATATCACCACATTAGATTCAACTATATCGAAAACATACATTAAGTACTTACTATTTAGTACAACATAAAACTAAATTTTCAACTTGGTCAATGTACTAATGATAGTAAAACTCATTACTTTGATTTCATTCATTTCAATAGAAATATATGTAACAAATCCTCTCAGAACTTGCAAAGATGGGGTCACATTCTTCCATCATCCCCAATTTTGCCTGAGAAAAGCAAGGAAGCGAAAGTTTAAATGCGAAAAAAAAAACAGCCATGTGAATGGCGTATACCAGCCATCAAGGAGATACTGGCACAAAAAATAGCCCAGGTATCAAAGCAGCACAAGGCAAAATTCCTGTCACACATGAGAAGAAAATTAAGTATTTGCCGGCTGATGATGATGGAATAAATAGGTTATATCCTTCAAAGCGAAGTAATGCCATATACAATTATACATGAAAGAAACCAGCAACCAAGACAGATAATGCAACAACAAAGGATATCTTTCAGTATACAATATTTTGGAGTATTGGAGTTAATAAGAGCAATATTGGAGTTAGTAGTATTGGACTTAGTAAAAGCAAGGTTGGAGTCAGTGAATGTAATAAACAAATGACAGATCATTAATTTTGTCCAGCTCAACATTCTTTTTCTCTGTATATATATACTCATATGTGTAATGATACGATTAAGTTAATACAATAAAAAAACAGATTTCCTTCTCTTCTGTTTTCTCTTCCTCTGCTGTAAACTTCAGCTCTCATCTTCAATGGTGTCTGTATGTTATCAGAAATATAATATGGAGGGTGGAAGGTTTAAAATAAAACAATCACGTTGTGTCCTAGATCGCAGATTTATATCTCACAAACAGCTTATCAACAAGACAGAGGTAGGTTTTTCCAGGATCTCCTAAGATTTCATCTGTGAAATTGAGATCCTCTTGTAATAAGATCACATGATTTAATAAGAACATTTAATTTTTCATAGAGAAGATGGACTGGATAGTTGAAGAGACAAAAAGGAATTTTCCAATCAGTACAAGCACCTAAAGGGAACTTTTGGTTCAGCCCCAAGGCTAAGTAGCTGAAAAACTGACCAGACTGTCCCCCTTTACTATGGAGGCTCACAACCATATTACTTGCTGTTGTGAAGAGAATACTAAGGGTGTAAATAAGTCAAAAATGCAGTTGATTTGGGATTAGTCATTACCCACCATACAACCCTGATAACCTTGTAAATCTCAAGGACTCGTCGTACAAAGTGTTATCCTGAATCACTGATAGTTGCTGTTACCTCCACCCTCAAAGCCATAGCTATTGCACTCTCGGCAGCAGATAAACCTTTGCCATGGGAGACATCACACATGGGACCTGTTATTCCCACTGAAAACTGAGCTCATCATGCCAATAGAAAGTGCCAAATGTGAATCCCTTTCAACATCCAAGCTTTGTCCAGAGCTCCCAGCCTTCCATGCTATAAGAACAATAAGATGTAGATAATTGTCTAAACCCATAGGCAGTAAGTGTATAAAAGACTACTGTACTGAGTTGTTTTTCATCATGAATAATCGTCTTCATTCCAACAATCCAAACTCAGTAGAAACCTTTTATCTTTAATATAAGTTCTAGATATGTAACATTTTGCTACTTCAACCACCTAGATTAACATAATTATACATTAATGTGGCATACCAATGATTGCAAGTGCTCTCCATTCAACAAAGATTCCCAGGAGGTAAACAAGCATTATGCCAATGGTGACAGGCTGACAGCGAGCTGAAAGAGAAATAGATTATTCTACTATCAGTCGTAAAGCAATTAAGATATGAAACAATAACTGGTTCACTGATCCAAGCATTCCCCTCATGTTTTGAGGTGCTCGCAACTTTGATTGGTTTAGTTGGATTCAAAATTTCCATGAACATAACTAGTAAGATGTTGGGTTGATTAACCTTGGCAAAACTTAAAAAACATGATTGAAATTAACGATGAAAAACACACAAAATAGAAAATGAAGAGTTTAGGTGAAGGAAAATACTACCTAGTAGGCTAGTACAAAGTATTGTAGGAATCTAGATACATAATGCGGAATTTCAAGAAATAATTTCTTTTATCTACAACATGATCCCATGCACATTTCAATACGAATTATAAGATTAGAATTTCATACTCTTAAAGCGTGATTTCCACAAAATCAAAGCATTTACACTTTTATATGGAGATCCTTAGAACCCCAAATGTTGCTCCTCTAGTGTTGGTACGCAAACAACGATTGAATCCCCACGTATGCTAGTACAGAATAAAGAACAATTCCTTATTGCTTTTCTAGGTGATGACAAATTGAGAGAGAGCTTTTGAGAATATTGCTAAATGGAGTACTTAGTTTCTCAAAACCATGGTTTATTTATAAGTAACATTCTTATGTTATAAAATAAACTCATTAGTCCATACTTCACATAAGCATGACCATTTAGTTTCTAAACCTCTTTTGCACTTTAATCCAATCATATACTTATATGTGTGACCTCATAGAACCGGTTTATTATTAGCCGTGTACTAATCAAATTAGTTCACAATTTATAGTCGGTTTCTAGCAAAACACTATGATCACCTAAAATAACCGATTATAGTTATCTCGATAAATTTGTCCATGTTATACTTAATCGTCACACTTGATCAAAGGACATTTTTCCTTCAATCTCCCACCTGTCCTAGAACAAGTGTGTAACCACAAATTCCTTAAGTCTCTCAATGTCGAATTTGATAATATGATGACATCTCATGTTATCCATACTAATAATCAAATCATTTCTCTAAATCCGAGCTTAAACTGCCAAAACAAATGATTAAAACTTAAATCTATTTAAGCACGGCCATGCATTTTTCAGTTCTTGCTCTTCAAGATGCCTAAGACACCAATCCTAACATTTAGGAGGACTTATTCAATTTTATACAACTAAAATTCCCACTTAACTTTTAGCAGACCCAAACATTATCTTTATAACCTCCTTTTACGGCACGACGTTTGAAAATGTCAAAGACATACTAATCACTAAATGAGATTAGTGTTGCACTCATGTCAAGGAATCCATTAAATATATTAGATGAAATTCTTGAAATATTTTGAAGATTATTAAGTAGATCTATCCAATATGCATCCATATACATATTCATGTAAATGACTAGACATCTCCATGTCCCCGTAGCCCATAAAACTACGCTATCAATCAACTTACAAACTAGTCTTTGAATGAATCATATATGTTCATAGTAATGAATTAATGATTCAGACCAGGAACTAATAGTATTTATAACTTCGGTTCACTTAATGGGTTTCATTCATCAAATTGCGCATTTGACAAACCTATCGAATGTTATATAATACTTTGGATAACCACAGTTAAATAAGAACAAAACCTTTATTGATAAACATAAACATACATATCTAAGTGTTTTAAGTCTGTGACTAATTTTACAATAGATAGTACACGACTAAATTCACTCTCCAATATGCTTAAGCCCTAAACCCCTAGTATGACTTTCATGCTTGGATTGAGGCAATGATTTAGTTAACGGATCGGCGATGTTATCATCCGTATAAATCATGCAAACTATCACATCCTTCCTTTCCACTATCTCACGAATGATGTGAAACTTCCTAAGTATATGTTTGGACTTCTGATGTGATATTGGCTCCTTGCTCTAAGCAATGGCACCATTATTGTCACAATGTAAGACAATATCATTTCCAATACTAGGTATTATTCCTAGTTCAGAAATGAACTTCTTCATCTAAACTGCTTCTTTTGTTAGCATCAGTTACAACAATGTACTCAACATCTATTGTAGAATCAGCCTATGTTGTAGCATGGAGAATATTCTTTAATTGATCAATATATGATCAACCATTGCAAGACATTGATCAATATGACGTAAAAGTAATGCATTATCTATAGAAAGGAAACCGTGAGCTAGCTAATCAAAGCTTAGCTCTTATAGTATTAAACCGCGTTTTAGATGAAGATCGTAGTGCGTGGCTAGGGGCTACTCCCGTGTAATTCCTTTTAGGCTTTTATTAGTTTATTAGTAGGTTTCTTTGGTATCATTTTCGGTTTTCTACCTCATTTGAAATTTTTTTTTTAAAAATGAATTAATACACCTGGGTACTCCGTATCTAACGAAAATGCAAATGACGTGGAAGAAAAATAGGAGGCAGAAAAATGGCAAAAATGAAAGTAAATTAAAAACCACATAATTATAATACCATCTATGAAAAACAAAGCATGCCAAAAACTATTCATACGGAGTTGAAATCTTTGTTCCTTAGCTTTAAAAGGGACCATACTCCTTAATTAACCACAACATTAATAATCAACATCGTTGTTTCTTGTTTGGTAATATCAGAAGCGAGACTAAGAAATGGCGTGCCAAAGAGCAACCCCTTTGGGATGGATGATGGTCGTGGCTGTGGTGGTGATAGTGGTGGCAGAGAATGGAAGGCTGTGTGATGCATACGACATGGGAGAGGCTAAAGACTCCGCCATAAACTCAGCTAAAGCGGCCTCGGAGAAGGCTAGCTCTTGGACTAGTTGGGCTTACACCAAAATCTCCGGGTATTTCATATTGAATTTGTTCCCATCATTTTTTTTATTCTTGTATTATCTGACCGCTTTATTCATATTTAGTATTTACCGTTATTGTAACTATCTAACCAGTCAATTGAGAACAAATGTGATTCTCCAAGTAATTTGAATATTTTTTAACTAGCATGCATATGCGTGGCAGAAAACTGAGTGTTGACCCTGGAGATATGACACGTAAAACCGGCACCGCAGCATCAGGTAAGTTGATATCCTTATCTTTTTTAACGTAGAGCTTTGTTGTATTAACAAAGTAATATTATCAAACCAACATTGACCAATTGTACAACAAAAATAATTCATATCCTATTGTTTCAACAACTTTCCAACCTGTTTACGGATTACTCTGTATCCTGATAGTTACATTTATATATATATATTCTATGTCATCTATATATATTTCCATTTCATCTAGGTAGTTACCTCGACGTGTATTTATATGACATGCATTTTCCCAAGTTCAAATAGCATGGATTATAAATTTATAATAGAAATTTGTTTGATTCAAATAAAAATTATAATGGATATTTGAATATTCGTCCAATGAGATGTTGATTTCTCCAGATGCATCGGGCTATGAATCCGGGAAAGTGCATGCGGTTTCACACTCAGCGGTGTCAGGAGCAAAAGACAGTGAAGATAAGTTTTACGCTCAGGCAAAGCGCGACGCTGGGCCAGCCTTCGATTCCATGGCAACCAAAACCGTCCGTGAATATTAAATATAGTTAAGGGAGTCCGTCTCAGGCAGGGCAGCGTGATGAGGTTGCTGCCTGCCTGCCAAATGGTTTTTATACTTTTTATTCGTTAATAATCAGTGTGCATTCCAATTTAGGGTATTACCACTTGTGTAGGTCTTATGATAAAAATATCAAAAACTGATAAATTATACTATTTTTACTCTATACATGTAATTTCGTCAAAAATTTAAAATGTCTGTATAATCAGTTTAATAACTTCTTGATCTTGCGTGCGAACTGGAGCACAGAAAATGGATGGGTGTATAATTGTACAATTACCCTCTAGGATGTTTATATGAACTAGCTACATGTACTTTTAATTTTTTAGATACGTGTTATTACTGATATGAAATGAGATGAAAGGCTCAAATTTTGCGAATATTAGAGTGAATAAGTTTTATTAAATTAACTTGTGCATCTTAGAAGAATTGCACATGTATTCATATTACTAGAATTTACTATTCATATAAGTTGAATATTAATAATTATCAACTAAGTAATTTAGTTCATACATAGGGAAAAACACAAGTTTAGTAATAAATGTACAAGAGTATTTAGTTAATATAGGTGGCATTCACCTATATTTGTATCTTGTATACTAACACTCCCTTGAATGCCTACCTTAAAGTTGGGTATAATTGCTCGATAAAACTCAATGGGAATAAAAAAAAAAACTATATTTAGGGATCAAGAGTGCAACGTGAGTTCATTATATGCTTAAAATTATTGTCTCAATAAAAACCTTGTTACGAAAAATCTAGTGGGATAAAAAACTTGATGGTAGGAGAAAATAGAGTAGTGTATATAATACTCCCCTGGATTTTAACATATATCTTGAAGATGGCGCATCCTAATTTTATAAATCAATTGCTCTCTTGCCTGGAAGAGATTTGGTGAACAAATCAACTAAATTCTCGTATGAATGAATTTTTTGATAATTTTTCTTTATGTCCTTCTGGAGATCATGAGTGAAGAATTATATTAATGATATATGCTTAGTTTTATCACCTTTATTGTATCCCTCAATATCTTGAAGCAATATTATTTTCAAATATGATTAAAGGGCTTTTCGTCACTGTGTTCATGCCACATTCTCCTTGAATGTTGTTGATCATTGACTTGAGTCATATATGTTATCGCCCCAATTTCATATAGAGCGATAAGTTCAGTATGATTAGATGAAGTACATATCAAGGTCTATTTTGTTAATTCTAAGATATTATAGTATCATCAAGGGTGAATAGATATCTGATTTGTATCTTAGCCTTTTGAGGATATGATAAGTACCTAGCATCTACATATACTGTGGGAGTAGAATCCAATTTCAATTTGTAGAACAAACCAAGATCTTGTATTCCTTGGAGATATCAAAATATATGTCTTATTCCTTTCCAATACCTCCTTCTTGGTGTATTAATTGCTATTAGGCCTTATATTGTTAGGTCAATCTTATAATTTCTACATCTTTCTTGTATGGTTAACTTTCTCTCCTTGTAAGGCTGAGAATATTATCTCATTAAAGAGAAAATTGGAAAATCTTGCGTGAAAAAGTCGCTAGTCATTGGCTCAAGAAGTATGATGATAGAAGAGGATTAAACACAATATAAATTCCCAGATTTCTTTTGGACCCATTTTTAAAAGTTCGCTAAGACGGAGCAATAGGGACACACGCGTTGCTTCCAAAACTTTTAAGGTATGAGACATTTGGTTATTGACCAATTACAAACTATAGTGGTGAGAACTTATGATAAATTGTTGGTCTTAATCTAATTAATGTTGTCGCATGTACTATGACATGACCCCCAATTGATAAATGTAATTTTGCTTTGATTAAAACGGTCATGCAATTGATTGCAACCTCATGACTAATGTTTCATCAAGACCATTTTGCGTACGAACATAAGCTACTTAATAATCATTAAAGGTTTGAGATATAAACTCCCCAACATTATCAAGCCTTATTATCTTTATTGTATAATATGAGAATTGAGCTATCAATCTAATTTATCTGAGTAATTTTGCAAATGCCACATTACTTGACAATAGGCTTACAAATGAACATGATTTTGATGCATTTTTCAATACCATAATGTATCAAAATGGTCCATAAGGTGGACTAATATAATTGAACCACAAATATATCCTTGTACTTTTGCTAAAATGTTGGAGATTTTTTGGCAATTTCATTTATTAGTGACCATTTTTCAAGTGAGCATGTAGAACATGTCAGTTCATTAACATTCTTTATTGAATATTCACTTGAATGTGATATGATATTGGGCATCATCCAAGGGTAAGGTTAATTCAAACGATTATGCCAATAAGTAAGCAGTTTTTTTTTCTCATCTAATTTCTAGTTAGATATCATATTTATTTCAATTGGACCAATATCCATATCATATAGCCATAAAGAATAATGCTAAAAATTTCTCATAAATATGCTTCTTTCCACGTCTTTCTACTGTAACTCATAAGAATTCCTTTTAATCCACAATCATTGTTTACAAATGATTACTATTTTGATATACATCTTTAAACTTATGTTTTTTTTAAATATTTTCTCGAGAATAAAATGCCATAAAATTATTCACTTTATTCCACTTAGGACTTAGGAGTACAATGCAAGCTTTTACATGCTTCAATTAGCCTTACTGTCCCATCCCATATATGGTGTTTTCATTTTCTTGAAATATATTCAGTTTTAAAAAAATACTTTTTTCCTTTCAAGATATTGTGTGTTGTTCCACTGTACAAAAGACATTGATAATTGAAACTACATGCATATCCCCATATCTTCATAAATGAATACGAAACTATTCAGCTTAATTGAAATACATACTTTATTAAAATAAAATAAAAGTACATAACTAAAATGAAAGGAAGGAAGAGTATCATGCATCAAAGGAGCGATACATCATATTAGTTAAATGATCTAATTATTTTCTCCATAAATAAAAATATTTCTAATTGAGTGTTGTTGACGAATAAATCAGGTAAGTCAAAGCTAGGCCTAAGGGTAAAGTCTTCATTAACAAAATTAACATTGCTCTTTTTTCTTTACCTTTTTATGAAAGTTTATTACAATTCTATCAAATGTTTAGTCATAAGACTAGTACATCTCTAATGGTCATTCATGCCACATTTATAACATGTGTCTTTCAGGTCTTGCCTTTAAATTTTATGCTAATGCCTTTATTTTTGTTTGAGTTATCAAGGCATAAACCTGTCATCTCTAAAATAATTTTTGTTTCATTTATGGATTAATTCGAAGTTGTGAGTAGTAAAATAATGACTAGAAAAAGGAGAGGTAGGAAAGAGGGTATAAACATAAGTCTCAAAAACCATAAAGAGGTCCTTTAAAAAAGAAATTATTAAGTTGCTATGTTTACATTTTTTTTAAACATGGTTTGGCAATAAAAACTACTTTTATTGACTTAGTGGTTTATATTTTTTTTTTCCTTTTTTTAAATTTTCATTTTAATGGTTCAAGAAACTTTGCCAAACTTCAAGGGCTGTAGAAAATCATAAAAATGGCCAATTAATTATCTTACATGAATCTATGTCCGTTTAATTTTAGAACTGGGATATGTTGTTTTCCACCTTAATTATTACGACATCTAATAACTCAATAATTTGAGTTTTAAGTCTTTGTAATGCTTAATCAACCTAATTCAACCACAATGGTGAAAATTGTTTTGTGGAATTTGTGAATTGTAAACGGGCTACCTTAATTTCTTACAAATGAGTGCATGTGATGCAAACAAATTTGCTTGATTAAAATGTTTTACAAAAGTGCATTAGAAAATTGAAAAGAGAAATGAAAGTTTGGTTCTCGCAATAATGATTCATGTTTTTTGAAACTTTAAATTGCAAATGTTCATTACACTTCACCGGCATATTTATTACACTTCACCGACATGTTTATTACGTTTTTTCCCACATTAAATTTGTACACGTTTTATGTATTATGAGATTTATGACAAGTGGTTTTGATTCAGGTACACAATCTTCACTGTAAACCCACCTACATAGTCTAGGCGTTACACTTTTTGTATTGAATTACGTAATGAATAATGATTGAAAATTGCTTTGGTTAGGCTTTAATTTGCAGCTTAGCATGCAAAAGTCGATCGAGACTAATCCATTTCCTCTAATTTTTCTTGGTCAAACATATGTAAAGAAGAGATTATTCTTATGCTAATATTATCTCATATATATTAAAAATATCTAATTTCCAAATTATTGTTATTTTTTTAATCAATTCACTTTCCATGTTTATGTAAACTATATCATCAAACACGTCACATTGAAAGTTGTCAATAGTGTGACCTTTAGTATTATAAAAAAACAACTCCTAAATTTCCAAATAGCCATTGTCATACAAGCTCTCTTCTTGATTCCTAAATACTCCAGTAAATACCCCTTGTGATGATAGACGCAGTAGACATATAATTTAAGTATCATATATGATTATAAAGCTGGTTACCTTCATATATGCATCATCCACAGATTAATTACTATTAATATTTGACTAATTATTCTACAATTGCACTATGGTTTAAGTAATTATTCAACAGAATTTCACCAACAAGATTAGTTGTGTAACATTATCAAATGTGTAGACACAAAGTGGCCTGAAACTTTTCAAGATAAGACTAGATAAGACTAACTATAGGAGGAGACGAGGAGTACAACTAGGGATGGCAATGGACCGGATTTGAACCGGATCTTTAAAGATCCATATCCAGATCCGTTTTTCAAGGATGGATCCATATCCAGATCCATATCCGCTGGGTATGGGAAGTAATGATTTATATCCAGATCCAATGGATTCGGGTCCAAAACGGATCCTATATATTTTGCCTATTTTTTTGCGACAAAAATAAGTTTCAAATTTATAAATTTGCATTTTACATCGAAGACAACAGCCCAACGAAAGATGTAAGTTTAACACTTGAATAAGATTCATATAACTACTAAAATATTACTAAACAATAAAGTAAAAATGAATAAAATCAAATTTTTACATGTCTTTTGAATAACAATACAAAAAAATACAAATGAGTAAATGAAAAAACGGGTAACGGATCTGGATCCGGGTATTATGGTTAGACTCGTACCCGGATCCGCTTTTCATTCAAAGGACCCATATCCGACCCAGATCCGTTGGGTCTAAATTTTGAAGCTAAGTACAACTGTACAAGACTACCGGAAAGAAAGGGAAATGCTCGATATAACTTTGATAAGTACAACTGTACAAGACTACCGGAAAGAAAGGGAAATGCTCGATATAACTTAGATAATCAGCAACGAATGTCGGCACCTTAGGGAAGCCAATAATCTGTCCTTTGATAAGCTTTTGGCTATCGATTAATGGAGATAACCATAAACCATGCTTTACTAATCGATTTCTAGCAGAATAGCTAGTAGAACCTTATAGAGATATATGCTGAATTATGGTTGGGCGAATTTTCCTATTTTTCCTTAGTTTGAAAGTTGACCAATTTTTTTTTTTTTTTTTAATTCATCATCTAATCCAAAAAATATTGACTAGTATGTATGCGATATACTCATCTAAACACTATTTTCTATCATCCTAAACATACACTAATCAGGTTTAATTAATCTACAAAATACGTATATTAACTACTAAGCTTGTTTCTTATTGATAGCTTGCTTGTTATTGTGCATCCAAACCTTGAAAACTTGCCTTTTAACACCCACATCCTGGCAAAAGCGTTGCACTTCAACATCATCTTGCTTCTGAATCTTCCACCCAATCTTCGCAGCAAATTCCATCATCTTATCTTTTTGCTCTTGACTAAACTTGGTCCGAAACCTCTTCTTGGAGACTCCAAATTGCTTACCAAACTGCCCTCCGTAGTTCAGTTCCCCAGCTCGATATGCGTTGAATTCATCACTAGAGGAATCTGCGGCCACTCCCCCATTCCCGAACGCCATCATTACGGACGCTCGATGGTGGGGATGTTTCCCTTGCTGCTGCTGATGGTAAACAGGAGCAGCATTTGTTAAATTATTATTCTTGTGGTATTTGCTGAAAGAAATGTAGCAGTTTGCAGCGGTCATAGTAGAAGGCGCAGGAAGTGGCACTGCTACAGCTGGTGCTGCAGCTGTAATAATATTAGTAGTAGCAGCAGCAGCTGTGTTTGTTGTTGTTTCGCCTTCCATCTCTCGTCTGTGGAAATTGCGATGGCAGTCACAAGCCGCACACTTGAAGGCGAGGGGGGTATCCCCCTCGCCCGAAGGCATGAACTCACCACACCCATCTACCACGTGGCTCCCTAAATGAGCAGCATGGTTCCTCTGGCATTCCCGGTACCGGATCATTTCCTCGATCAGGGTCGGGTTTTGGTTGGGATCTTTGTAAGGATCTACGGTTGGAGGTAGATTTCTTCCTTCTGATGATAGCGCTGGTGGAGATGGATGATTGTTTTGGGTGAAAGAATTGGAATGGATTGGAATCTCTTTATTTGACTTCTTCACATCCATTCAAACTCAAATATAGTACTAGATTGACTACTTCACAAAAAAATGTGTGTAAATTATTTTTTCAAAAGGGAAAGGACTAAGGAGTTAATCAAATTCATGCTATAGGACAAACAACAATAATTAAGGGAGATTTAATGGAGAAATTCTATATTTGGGGTATGCAAATTGGTTTAGTATGGACCATAAGTGAGGAAGCAAACTATGACATGGACATGGGTAAATGGGTAGGTGCTTCATCCACTGACCCATAAGCCCTTCTGCCCTAGCTAGCTAATTGAAAAGACCATTTGGATAGTGGGTTAGGAGAAAATTGATGGGGATGATCATTAATATTCTCCAATAAATGATTAAGATCATTAACAAGAAAAATAAGGGAATTGAAGAAACTAATTAATTTTCATGCAAAAAAAAAAAGGATTTAAGAGTAGTAATATAAGTAGAGTCCAAAAAGAAGATGGGATTGTAAGGAGGAATAATAATAAGGAAGGGAGGGGGTGGGGGGGAGCACTAGTACAAGAAGAAGGTGTATTACAGAACAACCGACAGTAGCATGTTCTTCCCCCACGGCCTGCAAAATGGTCCAATTCCTAATTATTACTCCCACAAGTATACTCTTTCTCTCCTGAGCCAAACACGAATCCTTTCTGGTGATTCGATCCTAAATTTTGGATACCACGGTTTTATTAATTAGAGAAAGGGCTAGTATGTTGATAGGACAAAGGCCTTAGGCCTTTGCTTGCTTGATAAAATTCTCCCTGCACTAAAAAAAGAAACAGAAATGAAAAGGATTCTAAAAAATTAAGAAGATTAAGTACGCTACAATAAGCATCTGATTAGCTGATAAACTAATAGGTTTAAGATAGATCAGGTGAGATTAGAGAAAGGAGGAATTAATGGATTGTTGAAAATTGGGGAGAAGGATTGAATAAAAGGTGAAGAAGAAAAAAGAGGGAAGGATATTCGTTGGTCCACACAGAGGCCATAAGAAGTTTGTCAGATGATGGCTCTGCAATCAATCTGTATGGTGCGCCTGGACTTATTAATTGCCTGCAACTCCACTCATTTTTTGACCAACTTTTTTGAGTATTTACATTTTCCCTCTCTAGTTTATGTGGTTTGGACTTGGGAGAGGTGTTTTGAATGAATAATTATGATGATTAACATGATTGTCATGTAGGATAGATGGAGGACGAGGCATGCTGTGTACTGTTCAGCTGTTCTATCTACTGTTATTTTGAGGTGATCTTAAATCTTGGGTTATGCTACACATTTTTTAACAAAGGATAAAAGGTTAAGTATTTGTATGTTATATGGGATTTTCATTTTCAACTTTTGCACTATTGTGCTCATACAAGTCCTATTCACATCGCACTATTACAAGAAATTTATTATGGTCATCATCGTTAATTAAAAGAAATTCTAATTAGTTTTGTCTACATACGGAATGAGGTAAGACATATTAATGTTAATCACTAAAGTATATTTGATTATTGTCAAGGGTAAAACATGCTATCTTATACTTAAAATAATAGCCATATGAAGGGAGTTGTGTTTTCATGGCTTGGGATTGGACCTCTACAAGTAGTTTGTTGGGTTCCCTGTAATTAACCAGTGATACAGACATTTTCAAGTATCTCCTTATATCAACAGTGTTATTGAAATAACAAATGCTGTAGCTATGTGCTTAACTTTCTTTTATGTAAAGGCTTACTCTATATTTATATGTATTTCTGTGTTTCATGGCAATGCCATATATATAACTCTATTCTTACTCACTTTAAAAAATATGGAAGATACTCTCATCTTGTTGACTTGATAATTCTACAAGAGGGGGGGTGAATTGTAGATGGAAACCACTTTGGGAACTTATAGCAAATATTGCGGAATTTAAAACGCTATAAGGAACAAGAGTGTAAAGAGAGATTTTTACATGGAAAACTCCTTGTGCCCAACAAGGAGAAAGACCACGACCCACTCGGGATTTTAACACACTTTCACTAATAGGGCAACAACTCAGTTACAACCTATGAAACTCTTCTCAACTTAAGTTTCTCTACAAACTTAAGTTCCCCACTACAATCCCTCAATTGTAGTGCTCTCTCTCTTTCTCTAGTTTCTACTCTGAAACTCACACTCTCGACTCACTCAAGTCTCACTACAAGGTTCACTCAAACCCTTCTCCCAATTACAACTCTGTAAAATTTACTCTATGTGCAAGAGGAAGTAATTAGGAACTTGGGAACTCTACTCAAGGATAAACGTTTGAAAGCTCTTGAGAAAATATATTGTAGGTCTGTGTATTTTCATTGAAAAATCAAGTCTGGATTTATAGAAAAACATAATCTCTTAACTGACTCTCCACTTCTCCCACAACTGCCAAGTTTCCTTGGTTTTAGGACATGTTCCCATGTCCAAGCAGTTGCGAGAAACGTGGGGTGAGTGCTCTCCAAGTTTCCAGAAAACTTTGAATGTTTTCCTAAAATCTCGCCAACAATATGCACGTTCAACATCATCAGTTAAGTAGTAAAAAGATAATCTTGGAATTAGGATATATTTTTCAAAATGATAAAAAAATCTTTTTGTAAAATATTATCTTAAAACTTATTTTCCAATAATAATAAAATCTTTTTACTAAAGCAGATTTTATCAAATCCCATTTTTTAAGTAGAACAGAATAAATAAATTTTCTTAAGCTTTTTAATAAATTGACGTTTTAGTTCATGTCAAGATGAGTTCCTAATCAAGTTCCCATTACCTAAGTTCCTTCACACTTACATAAATCCTAAACTCGATTTAGTCTTTATGTCTTCACTTCTATGAAGTTTCAGCTCAGCAATTTCAAGTGGTTCTCCTCTTGTTCCTACTCAGGAACAATGTGATGCTTGGCTTGAATAGCTTCTTGTTCCATTAAGGCTGCTGCATCTTCTCTTCACTGCTCAGTTGTGTTCCTACTCAGGAACTCAGTGTGTTCCTACTCAGGAACTCAGTAATGCACAGGAACTTAACAAAGACATTAGTCAAGTTTGCTTTGGGTCATCATCAAAACATCATAAGGATCAACACAACTTCTAATATTATCCTTACTCGTTTTATCTAACAATTTTATCTTCTTGTTTTTCTGATTTTATCTTATTTTCTACACTTTTCTACGAGTTGGATTTCGGGATTTTCATACTCCTCTTTAAGTTGGATTTCGTGATTTTCATGCTCAATTAATATAGGTAAATGATTAAATATCTGATATAATAATAAATATATTTCTAAGATTCGTACATTTCTCATCTAAAAAATCAACTCACTTAAAATTTCAATAGCAAGGTACTTAAAGATAAAAAAAAATTACACGGTATATAAAAAGAATTCACACACAAAGTATTATTACGACATTAGGAAAGTCGTCGGAGATACCATTCTCATACGTCTCAAATTATTGAGGTAAAAAAAATTAAAAACTAGCCTTATAATATCTCCTAGAAACTTGCCAATAACATAGCCAATGAGTGATCCAATCATATTTTGATCTATATGAAAATCTTAGCTGAAACATATACTAAATACATATATACTTACACTTCAAGTTCGTACTTGATCGACTTGTATGAATTTTCCTAGTTCCTTAGCTATCAAAGTTAAAGAGGATTTTTTCATGTGTAATCTCTTACTTCATTAAATTTCAATATGATTTTTTATTACTGTTGATTTTCCCCACAATAGTGAAAGTAATTTTGATAATTGTAATCATTTTTTAAATTAGAATACATCACAAAATACTACATTTTATTTGATATCTACTCTAGACCTGTTCAAATGGGTGGGGGCCCGTTAAGGGCCCTTAACTGACCTGTTTGTAAAAAGACCTAATCAATAATGAACTTAATGGGTCGGTCTCTTAAATAGACATGTTTTATTGGGTTTTTAATGGGTCAAGTCGGGTCAATTATGGGCTATAGTTTCCAAGACTTTTAAACATTATAAGATAACGAATTATTTCCACTTACTTGCCGATAATCCACTATCAAAGATTAGAGGTGATACACGTAAACTATCTCTCTCTATACATAAAAACTATACTCTCTTTGAACGGCTTGACCCGACTTGACCCGTTATATATCTTCTTTGGCCCGACCCGACCCGACCCGTTTTGCATCATCTTTGAACCGGCCTATCCCGTTTTGCATGTGACCCATCCTGGCCCTGACCCGTCTCAATGCACAAGTCTAATCTACTTCCTCTGCCTATCTTTATTTGCCCCATACTCAACCAAAAATGCTAATTGTAGCTTTATGAATTAACTTTTATTATTTTAATATAAAACTAAATATGACATATATATGTTAACTTCTAACCATGTTGGGAGTTTCTATTATACAAAAGTACACACGTCATACTACTCTATTTCGAACGGATTGTATCTACCAAAAGTCGTACAAATTAGATAAGTAGATAGTCCATTAAATTACTCAACTAGATATCGTTAGTATATGTCAAGCCTCCAACTTAATTAGAACCAGAACTTGCAAAGGATGATTAGGACTACAACCAGCCAGCAGGTATTAGTTGATCCTTAAAAACAACGTAAAATCTTTAACTCTATTAAACAAGTCTAAATTCAAAAGTAAGTCAACACAACCCCCCACACTGCCACACACGTCTGATCTTCTCCGAAGAGGAAAATACCAAAATTTAGAATAAGGAGAACATTGGAAAGTGGTCCTAATCAAACCCTACTTTAGCAAATGCAAATTGTAATGAAGACACAATAATTAAGCAAAATTAAATTATATTGGACGCTCCAAAAGATAAGCCCCGCTGCCCTTCTGACAGACAGGCTTTAGGTTACTAATTAACCCAGAAAAGCAGTCAAGTTCAATGCATCTGTGCAAACCCCGTTCCCTTTAATTCACATAGAATTGTCAAATAAGGAAACAAAATGGTGAAGAAATTTCATTTATTAGGGGAACTCAAAGCCTCAAAGGTATATTAATTCATTTTGATAGCCAAAAGTATAATGGTTAGAAACTTTTGCACAGTACTGCTACTTAATTAAAGTTTGAAGGAAAGGGACAAACAAGATACGGGCGATCTTATGTAAATCCTATGAACAATATTCATCTATATAAATGAATATATTGTATTGGCATGGAACATCCACAAGGCTGTTAAAGGACCGTACTAACGTGGCGTAAGCGCATCCACAAGGCTGCACTTCAACTTCGGAAAAGAGGAAATACTTTTAACAAGATTACATAATTATTGCCTATTGGTCCCAATTAAAAAATTGCTGATTATTCTGGGGCTGAATCAATGAAATAAGGCGGAGGATTTATCTGATTTCGTAGGAACTTCACCAAGAGTCTTCTCTATGCAAGTTTGATATAATGTAAAATGGACAAGTTACAAAACCTGTAACCTTAAAATTTGGAAAATGATTTTGTATTGGTCTCCTAAACTCACAAGTTTTACTATTGTCAACCATAAAAGTAAAATGATGATCGGAGAGATGAATGAGGTGTTTAATTTTTGAGTACTTGTATTACAATATTAAACCATCACTTTTTGTTTACTACTCGTATCTTACAAGTTATAACCTACCCAGACCACCTTTTTCTTTCAACCCGCATGTATTATGAATTTCTGAAGCTGCCTAATTATTTGATAGACCCTCAATCCAATACGATAACATCAAATCTTAAACCAATATGTATACTTTTCAAGCTTTTGCATGCTATAAATTAACTTTGTAGATTATGAATAAAATACGCATACATTACGTGTTTTTTCATGAATTACTACTCTGTTAATTAAGATTATGAATATAAACTTGTTTTTAAGGCTTGTATGTTCAGGTTGGTCGATAGTTTCCTACCACGTGTATACTGTATAGTTTCTTAAAATGGATTAAATGTAAGTCCTTCACCCTGATAAAATTACATAAAAAGCAAGTACCACATTTTACATAATGTTTATTGTATGAAATTTGTATATTAAATTGAATACGCATGATCGATGTCCCCATCTATTGCATGAACATCATTTTTTGGCCTTAAAACTTTCAAACTATAATTATAAAGAAAAAAAAATTCTTTGTCATAGATTTAAGTATAGTTAATACTTGTCAAAGTAATTTTTAAACATATCGGATAATACTATACTAATATCAACTTAGTTTAGGATGATACAAAACTCACACTAACTAACTTTTTATAATGTCTTAAAAAAACTCACGTACACGATATTTCACGATATAATGATTTTTTTTATGCTTATTGAAATATATTATAAAAGAATCTTATTTGGCATAAAATTGTAAATTTATAATATTAGTTGTGCAAATTACAATAATATATATCTTATATATTTTATATAAAATATTGCATGTTAGTTTATTTTACCTTTTAAATACTATTCTTTATGTCCCAAAGTACTTGACCTTGGTTGAACAAACATGCATGGTGATGCCCAACTTTGATCTTTAACATTTAATTATCTATTAGTAAAATTCAAAAGAAAGTTTAGATTTTAAAATTTATATTAAGATAAACCAATGACATCATACAAATTAGCATTTATTTTTATTTATTAGCCAAATAGATTATCAAAGTGAAACCTGTGAAGAAAGCAAAAGGTCAAAATATATCAAGTAATTTGGGACAGATAAAATAATTATAATAAATAAAAATGATAATTATTTTATTTTCCTAGATGACACTAAGTATAGCATAAAAAATTTCCTCTATTATATATTCAATTAGATTTACTCAATTTATCCATATAACAATAATAAAAAGGTTCGAAATTTGCCTTGTTTCTTTTCTTCAGATTTTGGCCTCTTATGAGAGACCTTTTTTTTTTTAAAAAAAAAAACACTGAAAATAAACTATTTTGAAAAATAAACTTAGAATTTAGATCTGGTATAAAGACGTTTCACACGACTTTCCTTGAATATGGACTAGGCTCAAGAAAGTTGTTGGCGGAGGCAATAAAATTTTTTGGATAGATGGGTTACTTAGTTCATGGGAGTTCTTTACAAAAAAAAAACTGAAAAATGACCCTTGTAAATAATAAAGAAAGTCGCTATCTTATACAACGACTTTTTTTTTTAACCGAATAATAACCTCTCTAAAATAAAATAAAAAATCCAGAAAGACAGTTACTTTTTTTAACCAAAAAACTGAAATGACCTTTGGAAAAAAGAAAAGAGTTTTATACTATGAAACCAACCCATCTTTTCCACAAAAAAGTAGAGAAAATTGTTTTTTTAAAAAGCAATTTTATACCGAACCTAAATTTTAAGGTGAGTTTTCAAAGTTATTTATTTATTTATTTTTGAAAAAAGTTTAAAAATAAACCCTCTTACTAAATATGAACTCCAATTGTACCTTTTTCAAATAGCCAAATCTCTTAAGGTATATTTAAAAGGGATTTGCGGAGTCAGAAAATGATTAGGACTTTGGAGCCAATCAGCCCTATGAACTGTGACCCATGGCGAATGGATTTTATTGTGATGGAATCTTACCATTGCCACCCTTCGCTTTTCTGCATATGCCAAGTTTCACATTTCGAACAGCGTAGTATTCGCTGAAATCAAACTAAAATATAGTTACTGGCTAAATATAAGGTTTAACTGAAATAAAAAAAAATATTTTTTTTGTACACATGACCAAGCTTCTCACAATATCACAAGTAATGTAGTGAACATAAACCATGCTCAAAAACTTGAACTTGAACAATGACTAAAACTCACAGAACAACTGACTTGCTAGTACCGACTGGTAACCAAACAGCTGATGACCTCTGACTAAAGTCTTTAACTTTAAAATAAACATATCATTTCATAGAACATGTTCACAATTTGTGTAATTATGCAAAAATGGGTAGACTCATTTCCATCTGATTTCTGACGTGCAGATTAATCCGCATTGCTCTCTCATCAACCGAGTACAAATTACTACAGACTGATGAATTAGGGAGCCTCATCCCATTTCTAACCCTAATTCTCACCTACAGGCTATAGCTGCATGCCATAGAAACACGAGAATCCTCGCAGTGTTCTACCTAGTCTAGAAAGATTTCAAAAGATCAGCCACTCGCCACTCCCTATTGAGTATTTTACAGCTATACTTATACAATCATCAATCATTCAAAAAATTTTGCCACAACAAACGCCTTTAGGATAGCCAATAGCAGTAGACTTGTTATTAAGCAGGTTGTACAGCTTCAGTGGCCAGCTTTATTCGCGGATGATGCTCGGTGACTTTGTAATCTACAATATCCTTCAAAAGTTGCGAGTCCAATACACAATCGGACCGCCCATAAACAACTTCTTGAACACTGGCTAAGAGTTTTGCAAGCTCACGACCAGAAAAGCCTTCTGTCTTCCTTGCAGCTTCATGAACAACATCCTCCGAGAGATCTTTAATGGTATCCTCTGATTTTAAACACTGGATCCCACTTAGATTCGGTATCGACACCAGCCTCATCAGAAAGGTATTTGTTCAAATAGAGCCTCAGCAACTTGTACCACTCCTCTTCCCCAGGAAGTTGAAATTCAAGCACATCATCAATACGATCAGTGACAGAGCTATTCAGATCGCCTGGCCTGTTAGTGTCAAGCACAAGAACTATGTCTCTTGACTGATCCTGTCCGAAAAAGTAATGCAATGAGAGCACTTCGCTGAGCTTCACTCATATATGTGCTGTTTCGCCTACAATTGAGCAGGGAGAGTTATTAAAATCAGACACATGGATAAGCGTCTTCAAAACTATGTCTATATTCACTAATTTTTTTCATTAATTTTCTGGTCTAAACTCAGTCTTTCACCCTCAGTACAATGAATCAAACCTTTATGGGTTCATGAACAAGGATGCCCACACAGAAGGCACCCACTTCTCCGATACCATTTACTCAGTTTGTAGAATACTAGCATATTGCCTTAAACTAAATATTAATGTTGATCCGAAAAAATTCAAGTTCTCATTTGTATCTAGAACGGCAAAAGATTCACTTCAGAATTCTCACAGGGGATACTATTGCAATTACAACAAGGCAGTTGCAAGGTAATCAAACAACGGTCAGTATTTCAAGAAGCATTTCATGTCAATTGATATAACAAGTCACAAAACCTTACTCAAGTTACTCTCAGCCATAGACTAGCTTTCCCACCTTTTCCTTTTGGCTCCCATGGCATCAACTATTTCAACTTGGAAACTAGCTTAAATTCTGTAGGAATTTTAATGCGTTTAGCGAAATTATAAGAAACTATTTCTTAGCATATAAAACATAATTTTATGTACATAATAATATGAATTATTAATATAGAAGAACATACCCTTGATGCGTGAATTACTAAAAGCAAATGGGCATTTTGGAGATTTTAGAACGTCAAACGCCGTTCCTCTAGTATTGGTCCACAAGCAAGATTAGATTTACCACGTATACTAGTAAGGAACCAAGAACGATTCTTAATTACTTTTTAGGTTTTAAATATGTGACTGGAGGCAAAGAGAAGTGAATTAGAGTTAGAATTAACAAACCCATATATATATATATATATATATATATATATATATATATATATATATATATATATATATATACTTATATATGTAACATTTACATATATAATTATTTACATACATATAATATTTACATATATAACACTTTACATATGTAACATTTACATATATAATACTTTACATACATACCTTATTTACATATATGTAACATTTACATATATGAGATTGTGTTAATTGAGTAACTCAAAGTGACTTAATTAACCTAATTAATTCATTTTGCAACTCTCACATAATTATATTAGATTTGTCTAATCAATTGCTTATGACTCGGTTAAAGTTAGTAGTATATTAATCTAATTAACATACAGATTATATCTAGCAAAACACTATAATCACCTAAAATAACTGAATATTATTATATTTATAATTAGTCCTAATTATATTTAGTTTGTTACACTTGTTAATGATATTTCCTTTCAAATTCAAGATGATATCATTTACTAGCTCCAATGAATATTCAAATTTCGTTACCTAGAAGGTCAATGGCTATGCTCGCACTACTGGTTCAAGGCCTTTCTACTAATAGTGCGGTATATGCTAATATGCTTATTATATTCTATAAGCATCTTTCACTTTGCCCATTTCAAAGATCGAAATTCTAATTAGACACTTTTCTTTGTAAATTAGAAAAAACTGTATATTCACCAAGAAGCAGAGTCAAGGATTTACTTACAGAGGTACGCATCAGCCTCATCAATGAAAAGCAACAAGCCTTTCTTTGAAGTTTTAGCCCAGTCAAATATTTCATGGATTTCGGCAACAGCATGATAACCCAAGAGTACAACATTTCCTCCAGCCATCATGGCATAATCAAACCCCTGCACAAAGTTTTTAAGATAGTGGATTTATGAGATAAGATCATCAAATGAATGGAAAAAAGGCAGCAATGAATTGACTTCAGCTTAACAGAACAACAAATAATTGCCAACGTTGGCGTTGAATCACCATTCTATTGATAGAATCATCCAACAAATCTATCCACATACAATTACACTGAAAACATTCTTTAAAGCATGATATCACAAGGTCATATACTCACATTGACAATAATAGAGAAAATATGAGGATAATCCATCACGATGCACCCACATCATGCTCGCGCATACACGGGTGAAATGCAAGCAGACCACCTATTCTTTCTCAAAGCAAGCGAGGAGGATTCAATTGTTAGTCCAGGGTCTAAAATTGCATCAGTGTGGTAAAAGTTTGAATCAGTTTTATGAGAGAACATTATTCCACTCACATCAAATAAGCCTATAAGCATGGATCAGTTCTGCTGGTGGACTGGACATCTATCATCAAAATTTATACGAATAACATAGGCAATAAAGCGGGGGAGACCTGGCAGATTAGAAACCTATTTAGGCACAGATGGCAATCATAGTATCACATTGTTACAAGATATAGCTATAGCCAGACAATTTCTTAAGTATGAAATCCAACTTACAGACTTTCTGGCTATTTCTCTTGCAACCAGTGTTTTGCCTGTTCCTGGAGGCCAATAGAAAAGCATGTTATGAAAGGGTTCCTGGTGAGTCTTGGTATTAGCAGTAGCTCGAGCTAGTTGCTCAATTCTCCGCTGTATTGATAGGTGAAGAACAACATTAAATGCAGATTTCAATGTTGATCCTTTGACTGCCCAGCGACTGTAGCATGACTGAACAGATTTTGCTTCCCACGTAAAGCAAATGTTGACCCCTACCTGGACATTGATGACTCTCGTATCAAGGATGGCTGGCCAGGTATGCGATTGGTGTAAACCCAAGAAACACTAGCCTTCTTTACATGATCAATAAATTTTAGATGGAAACCATAAGCAAACAGTTCAAGGCAGCTAAGTTCACTTTAACTTCAAAGTTGAAGACGATTTTTAGCCCAAAATACTACAATCAAGTCGTAAGCGATTCAAAACTATATTACTAGAACAGTCTTAAGAGGTTAGAGCAGGACTTCTTTTCTTCGTATACATAAAAAATAAATGTACTTGAGACCACATGTAGCAATAAAACTGTCCACGGCCTGCAAAAGTTATTTCATATGCCCTGATATGCTCAATATTACGGTATCCAGGACAGTTTGTACAGCATAAGGCCAAAACTCAGATTAATCTTGATCAAACATTCCAAAAAAAGACATGCCTACTACCATCAATTCAAGATTATCTCATATATTATAGTGTGTCTATTACCACAACTTTACGATTCACTAAAAAATATCTTGGACGCTTTTGTTAAAACAATTATGCATGAAAAGGAGTGGATATTAAACAAAATATGTATCTATTCAAACATGTATATGGCAAGGTTAGAGGCATATACCTAGCTGTATACACTCCTGCAGCAAGAGCAATGACTTTGTTGTATATACAAAGGCCGTACTAGTGTAGGGTTCGAGCCCGTGACCTAACGGATAGTCATTAGACACTTGACCATCACGCAGGCACAACCTTCACTTAGTCAGTTAGTTGTATATATCCTAAACAAAAAAAATATGACAGGACCCAAGTTAACAGCAGAAATCGATAGAACAAAAATAGCAGCTAAGGGAACTACCTTGGGTTGTTTAAGCTGTATGTGCTTCATTCCATACAATAAAACCTAAACCAACAGCCCTGCATTCAACTATAATTAACCGAGAAGATTGAATTGACAAGAGATAAGCTAGGCATGAACTCCTCACACTCACACTATATGTAAATATAGAGGAATAATAAATGCAGTGAAAAATTACCAGGGACAAAGAGAGGTCTCGCTAGCGATAAAAAGAGGTTCATATTCCAAGAACCCCAATTTGCAAAAAGACTCAAATGAGATAGAATCACATGCTATCAGCAGTTACTGTGCTCAAGAAAATTGCTAAAATACTTCCCCGAAGTTGGATAGGCCTTAAAATTTTGTACAGGATAATACTTTGACACTTAATACCAGAAGAAAGTGAAAGTTGGATAGGCAGTGAATTGAAACCAATTGTCACTTGGGAGAAATGGAGGAATGTGACATTTCTTGTTTTACACTTGACATAGCTCCAATACTTCTCTCATTATATTAATTTCTAACTAATGCACTACATCAAGGCTTTACTGAGCTCAACGGGCTTTCAGTATGATATAAAATTTAAAACGCCACATATTTCACAGAGATCTCCAAATTGGGAAACCAACAATCAATACGCTTATAAGAAACCAAGCTTCATAAGGAACACCATCAGGGATTCCATCATAACAAGTAGAACATATTTTTCAAAAAGCTTAAGTTTGTTGATATTTTAAAGCATTATGAAGAAATATTGCAAGTCTAAATTATTTTACAACAACCAATTTAAAGAAAGTGTTGTACAACATTCCAATCATGGTTACAATAATAATAATAATAATAATAATAATAATAATAATAATAATAATAATAATAATAATAATAATAATAATAATAATAATAATAATAATAATAATCATGGTTCCTGGACGGGTTGTTGCTGATGCGGCTCATCGGAAGCGGGTTAAGTACGAGGCTCGTTGTCAGGCGAATGGATACGGTTTCATTCCCTTCTCCTTTTCTTCTCTTGGGGAATTAGAGAAGGAGATTGTTGCGTTACTGAAGCGGGTTCAGCGATTCTCGACAGCGTAGGACATTGGGACTCATTCAACAGCTTTTATTTTCACTAGGGTAGGTTTTGCTATAGCTAGAGGAGTAGGGGCCCAAATTGTTTCTCGGCTTCCCTCTAATTTATTGTAGGTTGTATGACTTTTGTTTATAATAATAATAATAATAATAAGTCATCTCTTACTAATTAATACAATTTCGATAATCTATTGATATGTTAACATCAAATTCCTAAAGAAAACAATAAAATTCTAAGCCAAAATACTTCGATATTAAAATGAACCAGGAACTCTAATCAACAACACAAGCCAAAGAACTAGATATAAAACTATAAAACCATGAAATACATCAGGATCAATTGCCGATACTTTATAGTCATTCCCTATTTTAGATGTCCACTTTTTACAAAAATGTCATATATTACATTAAATTAATAAAACCTAAAATGATTAATAGTTTAACAGTATTTACAAAACAAGACTACAATAAATTCATAAAAAAAACTTAAATGAACTAGCATAACAATAATTAAACAGTTTAAATTCATGATAATTAAAACTCGGAATTGTGGCATAATTCAGGCCAAGTTCAAAATTTCACATCAAGTTGACAACACTACTACAAATAAACAACAGCTAGGGAATGCCAAAAACCACTTAGCCTTTCCCAAATCCCAACCGAGCTTAATCCAGAAATCAGTGTGAAAACACACAATTCAATTAAAAAAAACATCCAATTTATAAGAGAACTCGACTTTGTAGCAGCTTGCCTAAGTTATTTGATGCTTTCTCATGCTTTTCAATGTAATAAAGAACAAAAGCCATCACTGAAACACAATATAACCAATTATTAGTACTGTTGTCAAACAAAGAATTCTTGTTTATAATTAAAACTTTCATATATTAGCTACGTTAGCGCATTACAAATCACATAAGATCGAGTACAACGCAAATAAACTTGCGAAGATCAGTTCAATGTCAACTAAATGCATACATTTCAGGTTTATTAGCCATACTGACTGCCATAAGCTCACACTCACCTTTATTAAGGGCTATGTCTTCTATTAACTACTCTCTCCCTCCGAAAATATCAAGTTTTTATAATTTTTTATCTTAAGTATTTTAGAGATATAATGTTTAAAATCACATGTTAAATACCGTAAAAGTTGAATGACACTTTCTTTCATATATGGAGGTCAAAGAGTAGTAAGCAAAAAAATCCATTTCATATGATAAATCAACAAAATTAACCTATTAAATAATTATAGTTATTTCATTCAGTTCAAAGTAACAAAGTTCACTCAAAAGATTCGATTAATTTTGTCCCGATTTGATTCATTAGTATGTTAGCAAATTAAAGAGCCCAATTTCATAAAAATTATGATTGAAATTGCATAATTTACCTCAAGTACGACAAGTGTGAAATTGCTTGATTCGATTAATAAATAGAATGAGATATTGAGAGCATGGCGGCTAGCTGAGCAGAGGAGAGGACATCACATTACGAATAATTTACCTTCGTCAATGCCTTTTTGTTGTTCTTACTCAGCTATGCTTGATGGTTTGGTTGTGTTTATTTGTCTTTTCGAATATATGTTAGGAAATCAGCAAACTCCGTGTTATTCATTGATTAGGTATAACGACGACATTACATAAATGCACAATTACATAGGTTATTTTGATGAGGGAACACATAATTCTTTGCTAATCGCACTCGAAATGTTCTTAATTTGACTGATAAGAATGCCCAATTCTGGGAGTAATTTGGTTGGATGTACTCAGACTCCGATTTCAATTCCGTCATCTTTACACATTGTCCGATAATTAATTCATTACTTCTTTGTAAGCAGATTGCCTGTTAAACCAAACAAACAAAGGTATTAATACTAAGGAAAGTCAATCAACAAAAAGCAAGAAATAATGATGTGAATGTTAGTTTATATTAGACCTGTGTATTGGGTCGGGATAGGGTCAGGATGAGTCATAAGCAAAACGGATCGGGTCGGGTTGGGTCAAAAGATATACATAACAGGTTGGGTCGTACAAAGATAGTATATTTTTTTTTTATTTATAGAGGATTAGAGGGTGATAGTTTACATGTATAACCTCTCATCTTTGGTAGAGGAATATCAGCAAGTAAGTGAAAATAATTCATTACCTGATAATATTTAAAAATATTGGAAACTATTGGCTCATTATTGAACCAACTTGACTCATTATAGATCCAATAAAACATGACCCTTTAAAAGACCGATCTATTAAAATAATTATTGATTAGATCCTTTATAAACGGGCCGGTTAAGGACTCTTAACAAGCTCCACCCATTTGAATAGGTCTACTTTATATAGATCATTAGCAATTTTAACTGGTGGGTGTTTGAAGGGGCAATTTAAGTGTTAAGGATTTTGTATGTGCCACAAATATCAGTTTCAGAACAGATACTTGTCAAAAGTGTGGGTATTCTGGATTGAGAAAACAATGGGCTTTAAGTGAGGACAAATGGTTAGCTTTTCTGTTTTCGCTTTATAAAAGATTGGGAACTACAAAGCAAAAAGAGGAGAAAGCGCTGGATATGTGCTATTGGAGTATCATAATCCATTCTAGTCCATCTAATTATTTGGAATCTAAGAAGATAAGTTGGTAGGACTTGCCAGTTGCAAGCATAGGATATATTATCCAAAATCTTAATGAACGTCAAACGGGTTCCTATTTTGTTTTTTTCCTGTTTTCTAGGTGGCGAGGAAAGGGGGTTGTTATTTGGGACAGGATAAGGAGATGCATCTTGCATGTAGCGTGATCAGGAAGTACTGCATGTATCGTGAAAATAAACTGGATGTTTCATGTTTGCTAAGTGTTTGGTAGATGAATTACCGAAGAAACATGGGTTCACGTTCATAAAGTTCTCAATTTCTGGTATCATAGTCTCCTAAAAATTCACTGTGAATTTTTATTTAAGATTATGCATTCTGTCTGTGCTGGAGCCTCATTTTGTGGATTTAACAATGGGTTTGCATTGTGTGAATATCTAGTGTGGTTGACTGATTGTCATGCTTTTGACTAAAAGGTGGCGAGACAGGAGTGATCTTTTCTTAAACCTTAAGGAGAATTTTCTCAAGATCCTGTGCTTTAAAGTATCTCCTATCAACAGCAATAATTATCCAATATGAATCTAGGAAGGAAGTTATGAATCTTATGACTGCATGAGGAATGATGTATGAAACGCATGGTAGCAAGTGATTGCTGAGCTTCTTGATAAGTCAAGAGCATGATTTGGATTACCTTCATTAATTTGCCATTATGATGCTTTAGCCATTGCGTCCGGTTGATCTGTAAGGATATGGGACTTGACCTTGCTCAATGCTTTTAACATCCTCAACAAGGATTTCGTAGTGTCTTTTTACTTCTTCTGGAGATTTCTCAACAACCTTTGCAACTTTTTGCCAACGGTCTTGGGTGTCCTTGTCATATAAAGCCAAGGCCTTTTCGAACAGTTTGTTTTGCTTGGTTGTCCACGAGGAAGTGGAACTGCATGAGGAAGATGCCATTAGTGACGGTTAAACAATAATAAAACTCTGGGAGTTTCTGGAAGCGTATAAGATGGAGGAGGATCAAAAAGGTCAAGTGAGGAAGTGAGCTGGGAAAAGAAGTGCGATCAGAGGAAAGGACTGGCCAATTGAATCAGGAAATGCTTGTTTGATAGAGGATTGGAATGGGTTGAGATTAACAGAGCAAACTCCTTATAAACTGGAGGAAAAGTTGTTTGCGGGGTAAGGCCCAGCTGTGAGAATCCTGCAAAAAGTATTTTAAGCAGTGACCCTTCCCGCATTTGAAACCACAAATTGGTCAAACCAAAGAGAATCACTAGAGAAGGACATGTAGTCCCCGCAGGCAGATTATCTTTTTCTATCATATTGTTAGCAGACTAATTCTCTTCACTTTTATCATTAGTTGCTAAGATTCCTATGTGGCATTTGTTTCCTGGGGATATCTTAATCCCCACTAGCTAGTTAATGCTTCACGTCATGCACTCCCTTGCTGTTCCATTTTTGGTATGTTTCTCAGAGTGATACCTGATTCAAACATGCCTCATTTCTATTCTGTAGAAATACAAAGACCCCTCAAGCGCACTGTGGTTGAATTATGGGTGTTGGGCTGATTTCTCATGTATTACCTGCATCAACTTTCCTATGACCTTAAAATGGTGTATTGTCCTAGATAGATGATGGTCCAACAAAGAATATGCTTCTGAATATAACAATTTTTAATACGATTGATAGAGCTGTTTAGAGAAGGATATTTTGCAGCTAGTATCTGAATTGCCTTTTGTAGATTCCCCCCGATGAAGGAGGGTGATGACCTGTGGCAAAGGAGTCTGAAAAGACACCCAGCTTTAGGCTTCACTCTCTGGTTCTCCTGATGTTTGGCCAGAAAGACAAATCTAAGGGAGTATTAAGGACAAGGAAAAGGCTAAATTGGAGATCATTATCATAATAATTGTTCTTTCAAGGAATCGCTCGAGTGAGCAACAGTACCTTCTTAGCAACCAAGCATCAATACCTGACTTCGGCTGGCGTAATCATGGGTACCGGTTGATTTCATGCGCTATGCTGTAGAATCACTCCATTTTCTTTATATTTTGGTGGTTTTAGTGGATGTGAAAGTAAGCTTCATAAAGGTTTTCTTACCACATTGTACGGATGAAACAACCTTTGATACCTACCTAGCTACATGATTCCATTAGGCAATATCATATACTAATACCATCTGTGGGAACTAATATAACGGGGCTCGCATTAGACCTGTTCAAATGGATGGGGGCCTTTAAGGGCCCTTGACCGATCCGTTAGTAAAAGGGTCTAATCAATAATGAGCTTAATGGGTCGGTCTTTTAAATGATCATGTTTTATTGGATTTTTAATGTGTCTAGTCGGATCAATCATGGCTTATAGTTTCCAAAACTTTTAAACACTATCAGGTAACAAATTATTTACACTTACTTGCCGATGATCCACTACCAAAGATTGAAGGTGCTACACGTAAACTATACTCTCTTTCGACGGCCATCCCGACTTGGCCCGTTATAAATCTCCTTTGGCCCGACCTGACCTGGTCCGTTTTGCAACTTCTTTGACCCGGTTTGACCCGTTTTGCTTGTGACACATCCCGACCCTGACCCGACCTATTGCCAGGTCTAGCTCCCATCACATCTTTGAAGATCATCTCTCTGGTTATTCTTATATCTTTGCAGATTGTGATTCTTCCACTTGCTTTTATTCAATCAAGATAAGGACCGTATTTTATTCATTGATTGAGTAGATTATTTCATGTTGAAACATATGGCATATACTTTAAAATGAATTGGTATGAATTTTCACAATTTATATGATCATGAACAAGTTGCTTGTAGCATCTGACCCTTTACATAAGTGGAACTACTTCTGTCCATTCGTTTTGATTAATTTCCAGGACATTTTTGTCCCCATTCAGGCACAAAAACTTGAAATTCTTCCTTCTAATGCTAAGGCATTAAATTCTGTGCTTATTTGAGTTTGTTGATTTGGAATAAAGCATAGCCTATATCTATAATTTTGACATTTTGAATGAAGATTCCTTTCCGGTTATTAAAATATGTCCTAGTGGATACCTGAAGTGCTTTTACATTAATTTGCAAGCATGTACACATACAAATATTACGTTCACGTTGACATGTACTGCTTTGTGTCTAGATTTTCAAAGCCAGACACATTATGTTGAAATTACGGGCCATATTTTGCGAATACAAATTATGTTGAAATTACGGGCCATATTTTGCGAATACAAATCTGAAATTGCCAATGCATAGTCTCGTGTTCATTATAAGATGTACATTTGTGTTGATAGACACTTGACATTAAAGTTAATTTAAAGACAGAGGAAAGAATCTACAGAGGGGAATTCAAGAGGACGCATACGGAAAAATTAAAGGGACATTATACACTACAAAGTATCTCTAATGTGGCCATTTTATATTTATTAAACTATAATTAGGTGGACTAATCCAGAAGAATAAATGGGTTTTTTTTTTTTTTTTTAACCTCTCTCAGGAAGGAAAGAGAGGTGGAGCTTGTGCTTGTGTGCCATTGGAAGAAAGGGGATCTAAAAATGTGAAAGAGATATCCACCCGCAATGGTCCTTAAGGTAGATCATGATCATTATCCTAATTTCTCGAATCTCCTTGTCTTTTCAGTCTTCTTTACTCATGCATGTTTTATGATCACTGATTTTTATCCCTATGCTCGTATTGTAACCCACCAATGACATCTGATAGATGTGCTGAGGTTAACTGATATTGCATAATAGGCCTCACTTCTGAGTTTCTTACTCCTTGTTTGTTAGAAGGGCTTGAAAATTGTTTTGATTAGAATCTGTTTATGTCTCCATCTTGGAGGCCATAGCAAGACGAGATAAACTCTGATTGCAAGGATGAAACTTAGAATGGACCTCTGTGTTTTCTGTGTCTCATAGCAAACATATGGACTACGAGTTTGTGGATGAATCTTACCAGGGAGTATCTTTGCTACTCCTTCACTTTCACGATAAACTTTGGGCCTGTGCTCTGCGTCTCTTGCACGCCTAGCCCACCTGGCTCGTTTTGGGGCGAGTTGAAGCTGGGTTATCGGTGGCTGAAGGTGGGGGGGAGATTCTGGGATATAATTCAAGCTGCCATTAATTGAGTTTGATTGGAGAGAGAAGACTGTGCTGGGGAATTTGAGTAAACTAAGGGGATGGGATTTGAGAAGGGGACTTGGATTTTACAATTTAACTCGAACTCCATTTCTTACATTCTTCATATTTACATTGTTCAGGCCTATTTCTAACGAGGGCTAGGCCTATGGGTAGCTTTATTTCATAAACTACATGGATTATAACATGAAATACAACCAGATGGATTGTAACATGAAATACAATCAAATGGATTGCTTAAGCTTTAATTTTGTATTGAAATAGAAGCTTATATACTCCCCTTTATCTTTTTAGTTGCTATATTCACGGGCGGATTTGGTTGTTGTCCTAATGAGTTTCACTAGTCGGCCCAAAAAAATTATTTAAACATTTGGTTGTATTGTGTATTATTTGAATATTTGGATGTATTTTTAAGTATTATTATTTGGTTGTTTGGTTAAAAAATTTATTACATGTTTGATTATCGATGATAACTCACTAGACAAAATATTATGGATCCGCCACGAGGCCTTCATTCATCCGCCCTTCTCTCAAATAGAGTACAAGATGGTGTTGGATTTGAAAAATAAATTGGACTACTGATGAATACATAAGCCGAATTTCTAATGTAAGAACTTCTATGGTATGGGTTTTGGACTTTTGGTGGTTTGTTTGGATGAGATACGGAGGTTGATATATACATAGTCAAGAGACAGGGATACATTAGAAGTGGCAGGTGAGACCTTAACTCCTTGAGCTATGAGTTGGAACCTTAGGAGTCATGGTAACCCTACTTCAGAGATGGGCTAATCTTCTAATGTCATGAGGTTCTCTTCCAATAAACCCCTTATTCTATTAGACCACCTACAAGCTTTTCATTCAACTCCAAATAGAATTTCGTTAAAAGTATATGATATTCGGCATGCTCCAGTGCTCCACAAGTTTTTGGCACTCTAGAAAGTGAGTGGCAGCTGTAGTACAAAGAAAGTGTATGTTCTGAGTACAAAGAAAGTGAACCCAAGAATCCCGAGTTGAAGTGCAATCATCTCTTCTATTCAATTAATGATGTATATTTCCCCCCCTCTAATTGAGATGTAATTGTTGATAACGTAAACTCAGATGCAGTAACGTAAGTATTGGTTGAGTCTAAAAGAGGGGACAATAAACTGCTAGCAGGGAGAAACTGAGAAAGCTACGTCCTGACTTATGGGGCTAATGGGACTGCAAAGTAAGGGCTCATTTTATGACTATTACTTATTAGAGCCCAAAATTAAGGTTCTAAGCCCATACAATGTATTATTCAGGACTTTATTTTATTTTACTTTAATTCTTTTGGGATAGCTACTCCATATTATTCAGGATTATTAGTAAAGATGCAAGGAGTAAATGGCTAAGAGCCTAAGAGGAGGAATATGGTCCTTGTTGCTGGAATATGAGGTTTGACAGTTTCAATGGTCGAGTGCTCAACTTTCTGGCATCTCTCTAGTTGTCATTCCAAGAATAAATTTTGATCCTCTCATGTGTGCGCGAATCATACTTGCCCTGCAGTTGAGGGATCTTGTTTCTGGTGCCACACACTGTTCTAGTTATAAATAAATGTCAATAATTTTCCACTGCATGAGGACTTTTTTTAAACCTTTTTTTTATTTAAAAAAAAATAAAAATATAACCTCTGTTTCAAAATATTTCAAAAAATAACCATAGAATCAAGTTTGGCATAAAGTCGCTATCAAGGAAAACGACTTAAATTTTTTTTTTTAAATCAATGTGAAGGACAACAACTTTCAAATTTTTTAATAAAATAATATTTTTATTAAAAAAATTTAAATCGTTGTCATGACTTTTAGAAAGAAAAATTAATTTTTTTTTTAAGAAAATAACCTTTTTTAAAAATAAAAAATCAATAAGTTATTGTTTTAAACAGCGAATTTTAATTTTATTTTTACTTTTTAAAAATATTATACTTATATTTGGAAAAAAAAACATTAAAATCGCTGTCCCTTTTAGATTTTTTTTAAATTAAAAAAAAACTCCATTTTTCGAAATACTTTATTATAAAGGTTATATTTTAAAATTTTTTTAAAAAAAAGTTAAAAAAAATTCTTCCTTACCTAGCTAGTTACAAGCTCTCCTATCATGGACTTATATAGTATCCTTTCTTATAAATGTTGTAAAATAATGTAATCGTAATCAATAGATTTTGCAGAGGTACGAGCCTTATTATTTTACCTTTTAAAAAAATATTTCAGGATCATAGTAATTAATGCGTTTTTTTTTTTATCTTTGGGGAATGGTAAAGAAGTTTTACAAAAGGGCTTGAATGGTGACAAATACTCCGATATTAAGTATATACAATATGCTTTGCTTATATGTGGATTTGTAGTGATTCATTTGGACTATGTTACCAAATAATTATTATGATAAAGATAACGGTACTACCTACTACATATCTTAGTTTTTTTAAGAGGTATTTGATGATAAAAATTACTTTGGAAACGGAAGACTTGTATTAGAAACATTTAGGTTTTACTACCCAGCTACCTTGTTTTTTTTACTTTCTCAAACCTACCCGATGAAATCCAGCAATACCCTCCCACAAAGAAAAAGAGGGGGCGAGCGGAAGTTGGCCCATGTATGTAGCGGGTCAACCAGAATCCTTCATCCACATCAAGTGGAGCCCCAGTCTCCAATAGTACGAGTGCCCCACGCGGCAAGTGAGTTATGACTTGACTTCTTTCGTCGGGTGTTGACCGTTAGCATAAAGCATCATGATAAGGTCTTCACCAGGTTTTCCACACAATCTGGCAGGCAATGTAACAGTGCGTATACACCAAGCAGCCGAGAGCAGAGACAAGATAGAGAGAAGAAGTAGAGAGGAAATTTGTTGTAATTTTTCATAGCTCAATCTTGTTCATTATATTCGTATTTAACAGCCCTTAGAATATTCCATCCTAACAAACTCAACAAAGTTCTCCAAATTCTGAAAAACAGAAAAAGGTAATTTATTATTGTAACTAATGGCTCTTTAGTATTTTATTTTTGTATTTTTTAATTATTCTTTTATTTTGCAATTGAATGTACTTTTGCAACTCTTTAAGTCAATTAAATATAACAAATTTAATACTTGAAAAAATTACTAATGGAAGGGGAAAATATCAAAAATTATAACTCAACAAACAATACGGTATATCCTAGTTTTAACTTCAAAATATTAAAAGTTAACAACTTTCAAACACACAATAAGATGACAAAATTTAATAAAAATTTTATTTTTTAGTCCTCTTCCATTTCAGCATCAATGTCATTATCAAGATCCTATGAAAATTAAAATTATAAAACTAGCTAACACATGGTAGTTTTCATACAATACATATATATTTATTTTAAAAAATAAAATAAAATAGCATATCTACGATATCAATGACATATTCATCCTTTACGTTATAATGGGTCTAAAAAAAATTAGACTCAAACCCTAAATTAGGGATCTTAACCTTTAAGTAGTAAGATCTAACACGTAAAATTTTACGTATAATATTTCAAGGACCCTTCTCTCATATATATATATATATATATATATATATATATATATATATATATATATATATAACCAAGTTATTTTTTCAACCTATAATAATTCTTTTCATTGTTATATTTAGTGAAATTTCATTCACTAAATCTTACTATTTAAGGCTTATCTCTTTATCTTTCTTATTAAATATCTCCTCGATCTATATATTTAAATGTGTGAAATTCTATGAGTCAAGTGTAGGTCTAAATTTTTTAACTGAAATCCAAATATATTTAGACTTGTATTCAACCGGGATCAAATGGGTCTTAATAATTAGACTCAAATCCCCAAAAATAAATTGAATCTGAATGAATATAAGCCGACTATTGGATTTGGACCCATTACCACCCTATCCATGAACGTCACAACGTGTATGCGTATAATTTATCGAATTATCGATTATAATTTGGTGCATAATGGACGTGATTATACTCTATTTCGAATCTAGACAGCTAGCGTGGAAATCGGCTAAGATCAAGCTTTCTTAACCAGGTGAAGTCAATGCCCTTTTAACCGGGAATTCGAATTTTATTTGCTACGCCTATTAAGTTGGCCCTACCAAAAGTATAATAGTATAAAAATTGGTGTGACTTGTGAAAGAGAATATAATCCAATGTAGTAATTTTTTTATTATCAAAATTAATATTTCTTTGGACAGCAAACAATTACAACGATGATAAATTGATAATAATAGTGCACTTTCTTCGTCTTTTTTAGTTTTTATATTTGATTTTTTATTTTTTTAAAACACAAATTAAAATGATTTTTTCTCTAAATTCACAAGATAAAAATTATAAAAATTTGATATTCTAAAAATTTCCTTAAATATGCATCCAATAAGATCTCACTTGAATATATTATTTGTTATAACATAATCAGAATTTATGATTAAAGTGAATAAAGTTTGACTTTCGAAATGAAAATATAGAAAGGAAAAAAAAAAAGAGAAACTATATATTAAACATATTACAAATCCCATAATGAAAATGACTTGCAATTTGTTTTTAATGGTGACGACACACTCAGCTATTACATGTAGTTAACTCCCTTTTTAAATTGTGAATGTATGATTTGACTATTTTATCTTGTCACTAAAATTATAGAAAAATATACTCCGTATTCTAAATTAGACATTTAAGCAAATTTGATAAAATTTGTTATATGAGTAATATTACTAATTTAATTTTTATTTTGACTTTCACGTTTGTACAGTAGACTTTTGATTATTAGACTTCTCCAAAAAACTTATTAGTTTTTTTTTTGTTAAAAGTTACAATGAGTTAAAATTAATAAAATTAGTTTTTATATTTTATGGAGTGTACAAAAATTTGATCACATGAGACATCTTTTGCCAATATAAAATTATAACTATTTTGAAAATTCTTATATTAATTTTTAACTCTCCTATTTAATCCTATGATTAAAATTTGAGGATAATTTGATATGACATTGTAAACTTTCACTAAGTGTTTTTTAATGAAGCCTATTTGTATGTGAAGAAGTTGTTTGTAAGTGAAATTTTCAAACACTTAGGATTGATACTCCAAAATAACGGAGACATACACATCGATCAAGATGTAAAATATGGGGCTCAAGTAGAGACTAGCTACATGATAATTGTGTGATCACAGTGTATTCTTAATATTAGAAGTGAAATTATATAGGATGATAGTTAAACCAGTATGGATTGGTATTGGAGATGAGAATGCAGAACACATGCACATGCAATCACGTGAATATCAAAGAAAGCAAGTCAATTTCAACGTTAATGCCAAGGATTATCTTGTAATTTACTTAGATTCCTTAATTTGTTCTAGAATAATGTAATATCTAGATTTATTGTATAGTTCTAACAAATTCCCTAAATTCAAGGAATTTAATTAGCATCTTTTCTGTATGTAATACAATGTAATTGTAGCTTACACTAGATAATACAGAAAAAGTCATTTTCTCAACATAAACTTTCTCTGTTTTTCCTTTGCATTCTGCTAATGCCTCGTGCTCAGTCACTCTAGGTCCAACAAGCATCACTCATGGTATCAGAGCTTATGGGTTGAACTAGGACCTCTCTTCTTTTTCTTTTTGATGAGCATTGTTTGGTAAAAGAATTTGTTCTTCCTCTTGTTATTCTTAATCATGGCTGTTAGTTCTAATGCATTGATGCCTAATTTAGACCCTAATTCTCCATTTTACATTCACTCTTCTAATATGAGTTCAACGCAACTTGTTTCTTCTAAATTTAATGGTGATGGGTATGGGGATTGGAAATGAGGCATGACAATAGCTTTATCTACTAAAAATAAGCTTGGTTTTATCACTGGAATAATTCAAAAATCGAATCCTAATGACATTCTTCACACACAATGGCAACGTTGTAATGACATGATGATTTCATGGATTTTGTATAATTTGGATGGAACCATAGCACATAGTGTATTTTACTTTAACACTCCTGTTGAGATATGGAAGGATTTATAGGAGAGGTATGGTTACACATCAGGCCCTCAACTATATTCCATTGAACATCAAATTTCTGAGACTAAGTAAGAAAACAATTTTGTAGTTGAATTTTTCACAAAGCTTAAAATGTTGTGGGATGAAATGAATGCAACAACTCCTTTGCCAACGTGTACTTGTAATCAATGTATATGTAACTTAACATAGAGAATTCTTAAGAATCAACAAGAGCAGAGATTGATGCAATTTCTCATGAAACTAAATGAACATTATGTTGCTGTTAGAGGAAACATTCTTATGATGAATCCTTTACCTAACTTAAGCCAAGTATATAGACTTATGAAGCAGGAAGAAAGACATAAAGAGCTCAGCAGCATCCATAACACTGATAATTCCAAGGTGTTTTATGTGGACAAGAGAATGCAGAAGCCAGGCAAAATGCTGCTCAACTTGTGCATGGCACTAGATCTGCTCAAGGAAATAAGAGGAATCTTCTCTGTACCTATTGCAGTAAGCCAAGACACCCTGTTGACACTTGTTGGAAGAAGCATGGATATCCCAATGCTTATAAAACCAACGTGTGGCAGAAAGGAAAAGCAAGAGTGGCAGCTGTAGCAACCCAAGACAAAGAATCTGATCAAAGAATGGAAGAGGATCAAGAGAACCAAATTCAAGCCCCACTAATCTCTATTGAGGAATACAACAATTTAATCGAGTTGCTGAGAAAGAATCACAATGGGGATAGCTTAGCAGCAAAAGATTTATCAAGGACAGAGGCTTAGGTGAACTTAGTAGGTAAATACTGCTTTATATCTTTATTAATACTAGATGGCTTATTAATTATGGAGCAACTGCTCATATATGCAATGATCTCAGTCTATTTGAATCAGTTAGAGACCTAAAAGGACAACTTAGCACCATTGTGATTACTGATGGCAATGGTGGAGCATATTGGGATAATTCAATTGATAAAGAAAATATGCTTGAAGAATGTCCTGCATGTCCCTTTTTTCAGATTCAACTTGTTATCTGTCCCAAAGCTTTGCAGGGACGTCAATAATTATATGACTTTCACTCATGAATCTTGTTATGTTTAGGGCCCTTCTCAGAATTCTTAGCTTCTTGGTAGCTTGCGTAAGGGACTATATTGTGTTGAAGATCTAAAGCATGACAGTAGCATGAATGTTTCACCTAGTAGCAGTATTAAGTATTGTAATAATAGTTGGAGTCAGTCTAAGGCCACTAAGATAGCTCAACTTTGGTCATCTTCCTTTTCAACGTTTCAAGCCTATCTTGCCATAGGATGTGAAAGATTGTACAGATGAAATCTTATGCAAAATATGTCCAATTGCTAAGCAAACAAGACTCTCTTTTCCTAATAGTTCAATAAAAACGTCTAAGCCTTTTGAGTTAATACACATTGATGTCTAGGGTCCTTATAAAGATAAGACATACAATGGTTTCAATCAGTTCTTGACCATCGTGGACAATTTTAGTAGATACACTTGGATTCACCTCATTAAATATAAAACTTAGTCTGTCCAAATCATGAAGTATTTTGCTCAATATGTTCAGACACAATTTAACTCAAAAATTTTGTGTGTAAGGTCAGATAATGCTGTTGAATTAACTCAGTGATTAATGAAGGCATTATGTGATTAAAATGGTATTATGCTTCAGACTAGTTGCGTAGGGACTCCACAGTAAAACAGAGTAGTGGAGCGCAAGCACAGGCACCTTCTGGAAACTGGAAGGGCAATCAGCTTCCAGTCAAAAATCCCTAAGTAGTATTGGGTTGAAAGCACTTATCTTTGTCGATTATTCAGGTGCATAAGTCTATGTGCACACAACTCAGAGTATGCTTTCACCTCAGCTTGAAGAGGGGGGGGGGGGGTATTGGAGATGAGAATGCAGAACACATGCACATGCAATCACGTGAACATCAAAGAAAGCAAGTCAACATTTCAACGTTAATGCTAAGGATTATCTTGTAATTTACTTAGATTTCTTAATTTGTTCTAGAATAATGTAATAGCCTGATTAGCTGTATAGTTCTAACAAATTCCCTGAATTCAAGGAATTCAATTAGGATCTTTATTGTATATAATACAATGTAATTGTAGCTCACATTAGATAATACAAAAAAGAATCATTTTCTCAAAACAAACTTTCTCTGCTTTTCCTTTGCATTCTGCCAATGCCTCATGCTCAGTCACTCTAGGTCCAGCAAGCATCACTCATGGCAGCGACGACTTTCATCATTTGGAGTGTTGACTTAAAAAAGAAGCATGTTAAAAAGATAAGTATCTATTATGCGTATGCTAAGGTGGATATGTGACAATACCTTGATTATAAAATAAAAAAGGTGAATTTCTAAAAAAAATAGTTGGTTGTAAATATTGAGGGAAAGTTAAGGGAGAATTGATTGTATTGTATTGGACATGTTAGACGTTGAATAATAGATGCATCATTAAAGAAGGTAGAGGGTTATGGTAGTGAAGACCTTTAATGTGGTCGAGACAGATAAAAAATGAATTTGATAGATGATAGCAAGTTTTTAACAGTCGTTTATGCTAAACCTTGAACCAAACAATACTTATAACAACCTACAAACCACACAAGTATAGTGGGGTAGGGGGTCGAACCACGAGGACAAAGGATATCAATATAGTCCGCTTCTTAACATAATTGGACTTTTTGTTTTTAAAAGCAACTAAAACTAATGACGAAAATATAAATCACAATGAACTAAAGAGGAAAATCAAATGGAGAAAAACGGGGACGAGATTAGATTCAACCTAGAAAGGCGATTTCAAAAGAAAACATGATAGGTTAGAGGAAATCAAACAATAACTAGAATACACCCAAGTATGCGATAGGAGTTGCAGAACAAGATTCGCATTGGGTTTCGAGGCCTACTTATTGTCATCATTCATATAACCTTAAACAATAAAAAACATAACTTTTCCTAGGGTTTCACTAATCAATCCCTAAAGAGAACTACTCACACATGTTTAAGATGTATATCATGATGATAATCAATAAAACAAACGCAGCAGATAATAACTATCAAAAGAAACTAACAAGAATAAATATAAAGCAGAAACTACTCTAGATAAGCGATAAACATTGACTGAAATAAAATGAATTCAAAAGTAAAGAAGAGATTGATACTCACAATAAAGATTAAATGCAATATCCACGATTAGAATCCAAATAATAAAGTCGAAATCTTGGAGTACATATGTTGAGAAAACATCAAAATGGAAAACTAGGGCTTAATGAACTAAGAGAGGTTTAGAGGCTAAATAAAGCTAAAACTAAAGAAATTAGGGTTCCCCCTCTCTTCAGAAAGAGGGGTATTTATAACTTAAAATAAAAGAAATTCGGAAGCCCTAAAATGCCTTTGGGCCGGCCTAAAGAAGAAGTAAAATTTCTGGAAAAAAATAGGTCCATTCGACCGAATTCATGACCCATTCGGCCGAATGCAACTCCGTTCGCCCGAATTCATTCCCATTCGCCCGAATTCATTCCCATTTGCCCATTCCAATAGCTCTGGTGATTATCTTCAATTTCTTCTCTGTGCACGATTCGCCCGAATGGGGACATTCATTCGGCCGAATGGATGCTCATTCGCCCGAATTCATGCCATTCGGCCTTCCCAGTGGGAAAGAAGCGTATGCTTCTGAATTGGACTACCATTCGACCGAATCGTTGTTAGATTCGGTCGAATCTGACTCTGATTCTTGCTTTTCAACTTCTTCAAGTGTCTAATGGCTTCTGAACTTCGTGGGATCTTCAGCAGTGACTTGGAACGCATGTCCAAGCTACGATACGCACGTCTACCATCTTGATAATAGTGTCAAAGCCTCGAATACATCGCATTTCACCTTGAAATCATCGAAAACACCTGAAATGACCTTAAAATAACTCGAAGACAAGATCAAGGTGAAATCAAATGTAATATGTATAAAATCAATCTAAAACCGCGAGACTTAACACTAAAACGGGATAGTAAACGTGCTCTAAAACGAGCACATCAATAGAGAAGTTAGAAAATTTATGAAGAAAATGAGTTTAAATGAAGATGCAAGGAAAATGAGTTTAAATAAGAGCCAATGGAAAAAACACTTTTTATGGATAATTCCTTATTTATATAATCGATCTCATTTTTTTTGGAATTAAGGTTTAACTTTATTAGTTTATACAATGTGTTGGTGTTTAGATACCATAATTCATTAATTCATATATGAAGGCACATGTGATGATTTTCTTCATAAAATACTACATTTAGGTTGCTAGATGGCTGGACTCAGTGAATGGAGTTAGCATTTGCCCATGCTTCTAAATTGATGAATGAAAACGCTCAGTTATACGGGGATGTGACGCTACTGCCAAAGCTAGTTTATACCCCTAGAAAGTATTGTTTAGTGTTTACCCTCTGCGAATTTCTAATAATATTTGATGTTGAATATCAACAAAACAGTTCGATTTCATATTTTTTTGTGGTACATTAACGGTACGTTATATAGTGGTCAGTTATACTGATGATACGGAATATCATATTTTCTTATGATTATTGATTAACAAAGTTTTGTTCTCGTGTTTAATTCTCAATGATTGTGCATGACCTTGGTTAGTGATGCAAAAATGAGATGGTGTCTAGGGATGAAGATCGGCAGGAGCCCACTTCTCTGGCTTCGGTGCTAGAAAAGTAGAAAACATGATTAGTGCATCGCGTAGCCTTCTTGTCCTTGGTCTGTTTTTACTTTTGACATACAGGTAGGTTTATCTTTGTTGGAGATAAAAATAATGCAAACGAGGATGCGCTGTTAATATTTAGTGTACTGTGAACTCTAAGGGTCGGAACTCGGAATAGTCATAGTATACCTTTAATTCTTCATAGTATATACCTCTTCAGTCCTAATTTAAACATAAGTTGGAACACTTTGTAGCATTAGGGTTGGTTTTGGTCAAGCTGTTTTGGTTTATTTTTAGGCAATAAGTTTTTTTTTTTACTTAGCTATTTAGTTTATGATTGGATTTATGTTAATCATGCTCATTATGGTGAATCAATCTATATTAGTTTTATGAAAGATTAATTTTTGGCTAATGGTGAAAATCGGGTTTAGTTTAATTTGAGTTTTAAAAAAAAAAACCCTGTTTTTTTCATAATTGGCTAAATATCAAATGGACTTATTTCACCACAAATTAAGTAGTTCATGGTGTAAATTGAAATTAAGAACCCCGATTGACAAAATTATAAGAAATACAAAACTCATGTGCTCTCGCAAAATGAAACTTTTATAATAGTACTGACTTAATTTGTTTTTGAATAAACAGTTTGTAAGATTTTGTAGGACCTGATAATCTGAAAGATGGTTCCTAATGCGCAACCAATGAATGATAAGCGTATAAACAAAACCAGAAAATTACTTATAGACCTTACATTTGGTGGACAAAACTTCTGTCATTGAAAATTGATTATTGAAATTGAATTGACTTGCAATAGATCAATTCAATAGAAAAAAAAAACTGTACGTCTTGTCGCAAAATTGACTAGCTCACCAAACCAACAGCCAATAGTGCGTGTCAGGAAATAAAAGCAAGTACTCGGCGACAATGTCCTTCGAGCCTAAGAAGTGATCAGAGGCCCCTTTCTCAGCATGTGGAAATAGTCGAGTGTTTTTCTTTTTGGGCATTCCTCTTCTTTTACGCCCTTTTTCGTTCTTCTATCTCTTCACTAGACCACTATTCAACCCATATCTTTTTTATTCATTTACTCATCATCTTGTGCTTGTTCGTCTGCTTTGTAAATTGTGGTTTTGAGGTGGGCTGAGTTGGGTAGCTCTGAATTGTTTGTTTCTGGAGCTCATGTATATTTTGTTTTCTAGTGAGGAGTAATATATGTCTTGGGTGCTGATTCGACAATCAAGGCCAAACAGTGAGATTGATAAGGCAAGATAACAACTTTCGCCCATTAGTTTCCTGGGTTGCTCTCCTGCTCTTGTTATACATCTGCTACTCTCTTTTCATCTTTGATATTATTTTTATACTTCACAATTCTTAAGTTGATCAGGGGTACTTGACTCTCTGCATGTTTGCTTAAATTACTCCTGCCTAATTTAAACAAAAGAAAATATAAGCTAAAAGTGGTCTAAGTTGAAGGTGAGTGATGTTGAAAGTTCAACATGAAATAGTAACTTGTCAAGTTTCCTTCTTGTTGACGTTGTTGCCTGCCTGGTGTTTTATGACATTCTTTATTTTACCTGAATGATAATTGACAAATGAAGGACACTCCAAGATTGTTGTTTTCAAGAGTTTTCTCTGCTTTAACCTTTTTTCTTTCTTTTGCGGATGGGTAAAGCCACAGCCAGAGCGCGAATTCAAATGCAATCGAACTTTTGTTTATTATGTGTAGAATGACCAAAATCAGCCTCCCTGATTTTTATTTTTGGTCCAGGATATTTTCCTTCTGGATGGGGTCTAATATCTATGAAATGCAGGAGACTCCATCGCGTGCTCCTGGTATAAAGGTAATTGTCGCGTAGTTCTAGTTTCATTTCATCTTCAGTTGATATGCTTGTGCTTGATTATGTTTGAGTCTAGTTTAACTATATGCAGAACATCCAAGACTATTGTTAAATACTTCTGTTGTCATCATAACTGGATTTTGTTACATCGATCTCATGGAATTGAAAATTCTTGTCCCCATACATATTTTAGATCCGTATAAAATATAAAACTGGAAATCTTAGTAATAGCTTCTGCTTAAAAGATCATCTTTGAAAATTGATAAGTAGTTTTCAATTGTCACCCTCCTTGAATAGGTTAATTTTAGTTATATTGCACTTGTCTTTGTCGATTATGCAGGTGCATATGTCTATGTGTACACAGCTCCTGGAACTTGTTGAAAGAATCTCGAGTATAATTCCAGATATTGAAGCGGCTAAGCCTCGATGCTCCATAGGATTACGAGCACTTTCCCTGTTGCACGTAGCAATTGAGACAGCCAGGGAACGAGTTCAATATTGCTGCCTGTCCAGCAAGCTGTACCTGGTACGTAAAACATTGCATAGCAGAAATCCCAAATATAATTCCTTTAACAAATTCATTATCACTCTGTAGAATTCTGGCGCATTTAGTTCCGTGGGTTAACCTTGCTGTTTATAAAAATAGCGATAGCAAATCCATCTCTTGTGAGATTGAATATGAGAGTTGTTGTAAGTTTTACTAGGCATGAAGAAATTCATCCTTTAATGTTGCAGGGAGGGGAGTGAGGTTGGCTAGTCTTAACTTCAAGAGACTGTTGCTTAGCACCAGTCCTGACATTTTGGAGGCCCTAGGCGTGATAATATTCACGGGCCCCTCATGTTTTATGCGTAAAATTTTCCCTTATCCATTTCGAGTAGTAATACATGGTTATATATAATATGATTACTTTATTTTATATTATTAATTTCATCCATAAAATAATTTAGCCGTTATAAAAATAATTGAAATTTTTTTAAAAAAAAGGTACACACAAGATCTACTAGTGAAACATTATTATTTTTTTAGAAGCAAATTAATCAAATAGAGTAGAATAATAATGATATTTTTAAATAAGTATTAATAGAATACTTATAACCTCCAATAGTTGGGTGTCTTGTTGAATATTAAAGGTATATTTAGCAAGTCATAAAGCTGCAAAACTCTAAAATCCAATTTTAATGCCAGAGCATACATGTAGTAAATAGTTTATATTTTAATACCCAAAATGCTAATACATACAAACCTACCATTATCATTATATATAATATCCACTAAGATAAAATTTTGATTAAATTTTAAAAATAAAATCTTAAATTTGAAATATTTGTATAGTTATATAACACAATAAGATTGACAAGAGACTAAATTTATTCATTATAAGACTCCATAAACTTAATGTTATAAATGGTTTAAAGTAATTATCATTAAAATTTTAGTTGAGATTTTTTAAATTTATTTAATCATAATTTATTTAAATATTTTTGAACCCTTCCGAACCCTGGGCCCTAGGCGATCGCACCCTTGGCCTGGCCTCAGGGGCGGCACTGCTGTTGCTGCAAGTAATGTGTATAAAAGAGAAGATAATATCTATTATGCATACTAAATCATTGGTGTATATTCTATACTTCAGGCAACAACAGGGGGAACTGTACAATCAAGATTTGAGAAACTGAAAAATCATATGGAGCAACATTTGATCCAACTTCAAGATATGGTTCTAGTGGCTTTGAAATTGGAGGTTTGACATACTGTCCTAATTTCATCGGTTTTCCCTGTTTCTTTCTATTTTTCATATACACAATTTTCTATATGCTGCTTTCAAGAACACCACACCCGTGAGGATTTTCTTTGCCTTTTGGACGTATGTTTGGTTGCTTTAATGATTATCATATAGCCAACATAACTTTCTTGGGACAATATCGATTTAGTAAATATGTTGCTATGTTTTTCCTGTGGCAGATATCTGTGATACTTGTTGAACTAAGAGGTAAAATCTTCTCTGTGGACTTGTGTGAAGAATTGGCTGGAAAGGCGCTACGAGCAATACTGCAGCAAGACTCTTTTCCTATAAATTCAGGTGGGAATTCTGAGATTGAATTGTTTCAGTTTGCAGCTTCAATACTTTGTATTACGCCACAAGAGGATCTCATGATAGAGAGAAGATACTTAAAGAGGATGCTTAATGATGTGAAAGAGGAGAATTCATACAAAAAGAAGAATCTGAATTACCTCTTGCATCTTCTGAGAAAGTACGACAAGCTTATTTTGCAAGGGCAAACTGAGAATTTCGCGATTCAACATGACGTATCTGTGAAGTCTGATAGAAAATCTATGACAACCCAGTCTGATGGTTCTTGTGTAGGTCATGTCAACTATCTTTGCAGTCCTGATCCTCCTGAAGGATTCAAATGGCCCTTATCCTCAAGGTTGATGCATGACCCTGTTATCATTTCTTCTGGACAAACTTATGAGAGAGCGTACATAGAGAAATGGTTTGATGATGGTCATGATACGTGTCCAAGAACAGGGATAAAGCTGTCAAATTTGGCCCTTACACCCAACACTCCAATGAGAGGGTTGATCTCAAAGTGGTGTATGGAGAACGGGATTGAAAAGCCTGACCCAAATATCGTCACATCAGTATATGGTGTTAAGGAATAATCTCATTATTTCTCTCCTATTTTGTAACTATGTATATAGTCTGTTTTCCTGTTTGATTCCTTAGTCAATGTTGCCTTACTTAGTTTCCTATTATTATAGCTTAATTCTAGGCTAGAATAATTGTGTTAATTATTTTCCTTAGTTATCATGTACGTTATATATATCTGGTTTGCTCTCAATGGAATAAATTAATCTTTTCCAAACTCTTATATGGTATCAGATTCTAGATCTCACTCTTCTGCAACCATGAACGATTTCATCCCTAACCTTGCTGATCCTAGCAAACCTTACACTCTCATTCATGTTCATAACTGCATCAAACTCACTCCCTCTAACTATATAGCCTGGAAAACTCAAATACAGGCCACCCTCCTTGGCTATGACCTTTGGACATTTGTGGATGACAGCTTCCCCTCACCTCCCACCTCAATCACCATTGATGGTGCCTCGGTGGTTAACCTTGTTGCTCTCTCCTGGTTTCGCCAAGACCGTCTGGTTTTTGGTGCCATTGTCGGCACCTTATCTCAAGACCTTGTACCTCTTGTCTCTCAAATTGGAATCGCTCACAAAACTTGGAAAATATTAGCTTCCACCTATGTCAATCCCTCCCGAGGACACTTCAAATAAATCAAAAACCACCTTACCAAAATCATGCATACTACTCAATCCATTTTAGAGTATATGCAATCCATAAAACAATGCTCCGACCGTCTCGCTGCCATGGGAAAGCCTATGGACCATGAGGACATCATTGATAAAGTCTTTAATGGTCTTGGCTATGAGCAGTTTAAGTCCGTTATTGATGTAGTGAATGCTCGTGACTCCCCTATTTCCTTTGAGGAGCTCCATGAAAAACTCATCACCAAGGAACTCACAACCTCCATCGCACCAAGTGCTTCCTCCTTCCCTGCCACCATGAATCCAGCCATTCATCGCAGGAACTCCCTTAACCAGGCCGCCTCATCTGCTTCTCGTCAGCCATCTCATCAATTTCTACCGCGGCAAATATCCACTTCTCCATCTACACAACATCCCTTTCTTGGAAAGTGTTAGTGGTGCCGTGAGCAAGGACACTCTCTTACCTATTTCCCTATCTTCAAAGGTCAATACCCCTCTATACAAGTGCCCTCTGCCACCCATTTTCGTGTTGTACAAAAGGGCTACGTCCCTTCTTTCCAAGCCCCTCAAGCACATGTTGCAACTGCCTTCAACCCATCCTCTAATGCATGGTTGTTGGACAGTGGAGCCTCCCATCATGTAACTAATGACCTTGCCAATCTCTCCTTACATGCACCATATGACAGTATAAAGGAACTAATCATAGGAGATGGCTCTACTCTTCCAATTCAAAATGCCGGTTCTTTCTCTCTCTCAACTCCTTCTACTACTTTTCATTTCTCAAATGTTCTGCATGTTCCTTCAATATCATGAAATATTCTTTCTATCTCTCGATTTTTGTCATGAAAATAACACCTCTATTAAGTTCTTACCTTCTTTGTTTCATGTAAAGGAGCTTTCGAAGCAAACAATCCTCCTCCAAGGCCCAACTAAGTCCGGTGTTTATGAATGGAGTCCTAGCACGCCTCATTTGTTCAAATCCACTACCTTACCAAGGCATGATTGGCATCATCGTCTTGGTCACCTGTCAAATAAAGTCCTTCAGTCATTAAAATCTAGTTTTCATTTACCTATTTTGGATTTGCAATCTTCACATTGTAATTCTTGCAATATTAATAAAAGTCATAAACTCCCCTTTTATTTATTTTCTCTTACATCTAAAGCTCCCTTAGAACTTATTTTCTCATATGTATGGACATCTCATGTTCTATCTCATGACAACTTAAAATACTATGTTATATTTATTGATCATTTCACAAAATATATATGGTTCTACCCACTAAAAAATAAATATGACACTTATGATATTTTCTTACGATTTCAAGCTTTGGTTGAAAACTATTTTAATCGTAAAATCATCAAATTTTTTCTGATAATGGAGGTGAATTTAGTGAATTAACTCCGTACTTATCTGCTAATGGCATATCCCACCTCACTTCTCCACCTCACACTCCCGAACACAATGGGTATGGCCAACGTCGACATTGTCATATTGTCGAAACCGGTTTATCCCTTCTTACTCATGCTTCTCCCCCTCTTCAATTTTGGCCTCATGCCCTTAGCACTGTTGTCTACCTCATAAATAGACTACCAACAAAATATCTTGACAATATCTCTCCATATTTCAAGCTTTTTGGTACTCAACCTAACTATCATAAGCTTCGAAATTTCAGTTGTCTCTATTATCCTTGATTTAAACCATACACTAAACACAAATTGGACCCTAAGTCTGCACCTTGTGTTTTCATTGGTTACTCTTCAAGTCAAAATGCCTACTATTGTCTACATCCCTCTACTATTCGTATGTATACTTCTAGGCATATAAAGTTTGTTGAAAATGTTTTTCCATATACTAATCTTTGTAGGGAAACACCTTCCACTTCCTCTTCTACTATTGAGGATTGGTGTGTACTAAACCTACCCATACTACCTCCTACGACTTTTCCTACCCCTAAACCACAACAACCTGTCTCCTCACAATCCTCATCATTTTCATCATCACCTCCGTCCTCATCCTCTACTCAAACACACAATACTTCTACCTCCCCTTCTTTGTCCTCACCCTCTCCCCTGCCTCACACTCCACCACCGCCCCCTCCTGCATGTCCTCCAACACGAACCATTGTTACTCACCTCCAAAACAACATCACAAAACCTAACAAAAAATATGCCCACACAACCACCATTCCCTCTCCTCTATCTGAGCCTACCAACATAACCCAAGCCTTAAAAGACCCTCAATGGAGGGCTTCTATGTCAGGCAAGTTCCAAGCACTCACTCTCAACAAAACTTGGGAACTAGTTCCTCCTCATCAATCCCAGAACTTGGTTGGATGTAAATGGGTTTATCTTATCAAGTACAAACCAAATGGTGACATTGAGCATTACAAAGCAAGTCTAGTGGCAAAAGGGTTTCACCAACGTCCCGGTATAGACTTCTCTGAAACATTGAGTCTGGTTATAAAGCCAACCACAGTCCGTTTAATGCTCTCTCTTGCTGTGACCCGTGGCTGGTCAGTTTGACAACTTGATATCAACAATGCATTTCTCTAGTGTTCTCTTCATGAAGCAGTTTACATGGCTCAGCCCCCTGGCTTCCTTTATAAAGACCACCCCTCCCATGTATACAAGCTTCACAAAGCCATCTACGGTCTTAAGAAAGCACCCCATGCTTGGTATAATGAGCTTCACACTTATTTTCTTTCCTTTAGCTTCAAAAATTCAGTTACTGACTCATCCTTATTCATCTACAATTGCAATGGTTTCACTTTTTATCTATTGGTTTATGTTGATGATATCATCGTTATTGGCCCATCCCCAAATGCTCTCTAGCCATTTATCTCCTCACTTGCATCCCGCTTCTCCTTAAAAGACTTGGGTCCCTTGTCTTACTTTCTTGGTGTGGAGGTACTTCCCCATGAACGTGGTATCTTTCTCATTGAAAAGAAGTACATAAGTGACCTGCTGGCTTGCGCGAATATGACCCATGCAAAGCATGTATCAACTCCTATGGTATCACATCCTCCTCTCACCGTGGATAGTGGTTCTCCTCTATCAAATGTCACTGACTACCGTGCTCTTATTGGTGGGTTACAATACTTGTCTCTAACTCACATGGATGTAGCCTTCGCTGTAAACCAATTATCTTAATTCATGCACAAGCCTACTGATTTAAATTAGGCAGCTCTTTGACAAGTACTATGGTATCTCAATGGCACTATTGATCGTGGCATTACTCTTCATCGCAACTCCCCCTTAGCGTTGCATGCCTACACTGATGCAGACTGGGCTGGTGACAAGGATAGCTTTGTCTCTACTACGGGGTACATTATCTACCTAGGAAGGAACCCCCTTTCATGGAGTTCTAAAAAGCAGCAAGGCATTGCTCGTTCATCCACTGAAGCCGAATTTTTCGTTGTTACCTCCACCACTGCCGAAATGCTATGGCTACTATCATTACTCCTTGAGCTCAAAGTTCAGCTACCCAACATTCCTAGCATATACTGCGATAATCTAAGCATTGTTAGCAACTCCAAGAATCCGATATTCCACTCTCGAATGAAGCATCTCGCATTGGCATTTCACTTTGTTAGGGAGCAAGTTCAGCTTGGGTGTCTAAGAATTCAGCACATTCCTGGTGATGACCAACTAGCTAATGCTCTAACCAAGCCTCTTGCTGTTGCACGTTTTACTGACTTGTGCTCCAAGACAGGCCTAGTCTCCCGACCGTCCGTCTTGCGGAGGCATGTTAAGGAATAATCTCCATATTATTTCTCTCCTATTTTGTAACTATGTATATAGTTTATTTTCCTGTTTGATTCCTTAGTCAATGTTGCCTTACTTAGTTTCCTATTATTATGGCTTAATTCTAGGCTAGAATAATTGTGTTAATTATTTTCCTTAGTTATCTTGTACGTTATATATATCTGGTTTGCTCTCAATGGAATAAATTAATCTTTTCCCAACTCTTATAAATGGCTCCTTGGAAACTTCTAATTCATTCCGCAGTACTGCAAGTTCTATGAAAGATATAAATCTTCAAGTAAATATGAGCAACTTATCCATTGGATCTCTTGATAGCAGTTACAGTAGAATCCCACATGTTGAACATGAAAACAACTTTGGTTCTTATAAGGATTTGTCTGTTGTTGACAGTGCCGCCCCTGAGGCTAGGCCAAGGGTGCGATCGCCTAGGGTCCAGGGTTCGGAAGGGCCCAAAAATAATTAAATAAATTATGATTAAATAAATTTAAAAAAATCTTAACTAAAATTTTAATGATAATTACTTTAAACTATTTATAACATTAAGTTTATGGAGTCCTATAATGAATAAAATTTAGTCTCTTATCAATCTTATTGTGTCATATAACTATACAAATATTTCAAATTTAAGATTTTTTTTTTTTGATAAAATTTAATCAAAATTTTATCTTAGTGGATATTATATATAATGATAATGGTAGGTTTGTATGTATTAGCATTTTGGGTATTAAAATATAAATTATTTACTACATGTATGCTCTGGCATTAAAGTTGGATTTTTGAGTTTTGCAGCTTTATGACTTGCTAAATATACCTTTAATATTCAACAAGACATCCAACTATTGGAGGTTATAAGTATTCTATTAATACTTATTTAAAAATATCATTATTATTCTACTCTATTTGATTAATTTGCTTCTAAAAAAAATAATAATGTTTCACTAGTAGACCTTGTGTGTACCTTTTTTTTGTTTTAAAAAAATTCAATTATTTTTATAACGGCTAAATTATTTTGCAGATGAAATTAGTAATATAAAATAAAATAATTATATTATTTATAACCATGTATTACTACTCGAAATGGATAAGGGAAAATTTTACGCATAAAACATAAGGGCCTCTAAAATGTCAGGACCGGTGCTGGTGGTTGAACCTCATAAGTTTCAGTTTTACCGAGCGTAGATGACACAAGAACCCAATTCTTGTCTAATGTCGGGAAACTTTCTTGGGAATTGCAGTGTACAGCTATTCAAGATGTTACTTATATGATGGACTTTAACCCTTCTTGTGCTTTTATCTCCTCTGAGAATTTTTTGGATCCACTAATTTTGTTCTTGGTAGAAGCTCTTGACAAGCAAGATAGAGAAGCTCAAAAATCAGGAAGCCAGTTGTTTTTAATTTTTCTCCAAGCAAAGAGGTGATTTTTTCCATATCGATCTTTACACAACTGCTTTTATCTTTATTAAGATCAGGGTTAATGTGTACTGATCTAATCATGTTTTGGTTATGCATTTTTTCAAGGTCTTTGCTATGAAGATCATATATTTTTTGCTTGTTTAATGTTTCTAACTTCCGTAGACTTTTTGCAGGAGGGAACCAATACATCTAAAACAGGATGTATATACACTCTTGGCTTCTTTCCTAGAAACAGAAATTGCTGCAGAAACACTTGTCTTTATGGAAGTGTTATCTTCTCAAGTTTCTTATTCCAGTTTTGCAGCATCCGGTGCTCTGACTTCTATCATCAATATTCTTGATAGCAACAAAAGAGATCTTCAAGAATCAGCCCTTAGTATACTGTATATTCTTTCGTCGAAAATTGGTAGTTCATACACGTTTGCTTCAGATTGGGTACCTAAACTGGTTCCTTTCTTGGAAGATAGCTCTGTTGCTGGAACTTGTTTAGGCATTTTGGAGAACTTGTGTCAATTTGAAGCGACTAAAATTACTATTGCTGAGACCCAGGGGTGTATTGCATCAATCGTCAAGCTACTTGAGAAATGCAGCTGTAGGGACCAAGAGCATGCAGCCAGAATTCTTCTCAATCTATGTTCTCAGCACGAATATTTCTGTCAAATGGTTATGCGTGAGAACTGTATATCTGCTCTCCATGATATTTCAGTCAAAGGAAGCTATAAAGGAAAGGCCATTGCATCAGAATTGATCCGGCAATTGACAGATACTAATTATGAAGAAGACGAGCGAGAATGCCCAAGATCAAATGTCGATGTATCTGGGAGTTAGCATGTGGTGATACCTGACCAGAGGTCTTCTAAACCATCTGGTTTTATCAGGAGGCTGTTCAAAAGGAAGTGATGCTTTTTTCAAATTGTATGAAGGGTAGCTAATTTGTTTTTCTCCTGAACCAAAATTTTGAGGTGAAAAGATTGATGTAGGTTTAGTGTCAGATTGATGAATTTAATACACACTAACTTCATACTAGTTGCTAGCTGATCCATTCTTGATGGAGTAACTTTGTATGTGCTAGTTTATATAGCAGTCACAGCTTTGGGTCGGCCTGTGATATCTTTAGGCCTAGGCAAGACATGAGAATTCCCTGTTGAATCATACTGATACAAACTCATTTCTCCTACCTCCATTACCTTGTTCTTCTGATCAAACTAACAGGGTATTCTTTGTATAGATCATATTGTTTATAGTTTGCAAAGAATACTAGGAATAGGATCAGATCTTGTATAGAGCCCACTATAACATGTAAAGAAGTATAATTTATTGCTAGGCAATGTATAATATTCTTTTGTTGCTACTTATGCTTCAGGAAAATAGACTATAAGAATGGTCAGCGAGGGTATTTTGCAGGTCTTACTACTAATGTTGTAGTGTTCTCCATTTATATTTTTTTCGCTGAATTATTTTTTAAGATGTTTAATTATTGAAGCTCTAAATCTATGAAAAATCGCATGTGAATATTCCACATAAATAAACTAAGGGCTTGTTTGATTCACTAAATAGGAATGAAATGATATGGAGATTCATTTCATGGAGATATGAATTCATAGCCCCATACCATAATTAACTTGTTCGGTACAAGTTTGAAATGTATTCTGTTTCTATTTTATATTGTTTGGTTTGTTATTTTGTAACGGTCTCTATTATTTAATATTTTTTTTTATTTACATAACCAATTTATATTCTAAAAATTTCCAGCTTACATGTATTTACAAGTTTTGTAATTTTCATTAGCACTAATGCAAATTACATACTCCATAGAAAACTTTACAGAACCTCTAACAAATTTGAATTTAAAATAAATGCCGTATATTTAATATAAAGGTACTATAAAGTAAAAAAAAAATGGTCAAAAAAAGAAAATAGGAGCTAGAAACCAGATTGAACATCCAAAGATCCTTAACAATCCAACCCACAATGGCACACCTAACAACATTTCATCAGAAAACAAATTTTTGAAAAAAGAAATCAATCAAAGTCGTTGTGCTTTTGAATTATATATGAATCCAAGCCCAGCATCCAGAATTATCCAAACGTCTATTGCGTACGAATAAGGACAAATATCCATAATCCATTTGAATCAATATTCAAAACTCCTATTATTAGATCCTAAACTCGTTTCCATGGATTACGGACGACGGAGTGTTGGGGAAGAGAGGAAGCAGAGGGGCGGCTAGGTGTTGCTGGTGATTGGTGGCGATCAGGTGGGGAGGGATAGCTATCAGGCGGCCACGGGTGTTAGGTGGGACAGTGGGAGTAGGTGGTTGGGGCTAATTTTGATGTGAATTCATTGATAGCGGGGTTTTTCTGAACAAGAAAGAGATATGGGTGGAAGAGAAAATAGAAAGAAGGAAAGATGTATAAAATGAGGATGAATTGATAATGATGGTAAACCAATGAAGATATAGAGAGTATGCTACTTTCCAACTTTTATAACGATTGTAGACCAAAAATAAGTGTAGAAACAAAATAAAAACAATAGAATATGTTATGTACTTGTATCATGAATTGGAAATAAAATATATACAGAGTGGACTGTGGAGTCCCAATTCACCCGATAGATTTAATGAACCACTGTACCAATTTGTCATATTTTATGGCCACTACCTACAAGTCCTTGAGGATTAGAGGCCCAGGGTACTCATTTAACACCGTCTGCCTTTCTTTTTCACGCATCCAAAGATGATGTTCTTTTTCAACCATACATGTTGGCATCCGTACAAATACAATCTTTACAGATAATACTTCTTACATATTATCTCAGGCTCTCAGCGGATGTCAATAATGTCATATAAGTTCATATAAATATCCAATTTACCGAGAATCAAAGAAGAGCTTGGTGGTTGGCTCCTCCCATCCCCGAAGAGGTGGGGAAGAGGTTGGGCGGAAGGAGGAGAGGCCGAGGAGTAGGGAAGGCTATGTGCCCCTCTAGTTCGGGCATTATTACTTCAAGGACAGGGACTTCAGCAGGCTCCACTTCTTACCACTTAATCAAAGAAAAATTCAATATCGTCACAAACAACTACGCTTGGGGCACACCTTTTCTCAACTTATCTCAACTTTAAACTATTTCCTGCGCAGGATAAACAAGAGTTGCACGAACCACCAATATATCTTGAGGCGAGTACATGTAAATATTACTTAGTTGAAAACAAAATTACAACATACCCTACTTCCTGTGACATGATAAATATACATCCATTGATGTTCTGAAATAAACATACCAGACTTCCATGATTGAATAGTTAAGAACACTGACCGCAGTCTGCAGGGCGGTTCTCATGGCCTTCAACGCAGATCCTCAACATTGATTAATTAACATAGGGCGATCCATATCAGGGATAAGAAAACTCATTCGCATGCTGGCTTGGTGTCAAAGCTACTAAGACATATCGCAAAGGCTTGGAAAGCAGACAGTGGGTAACGATAATCCATGGTGAAAATATCTTTTCCAATCTTTCCAAATTGTAGTATAACTTTTTCTAGCTCATCTGCAGGGATGTTATGGTGTGGCTCAACAGCTGCCACAAGCTGGAAGTTCTTTACAGAGGCAACAGTTACTCGACCTCTGAAGTTCAAGCACCAGCACTGCAGCTGCTCGTGCCATCTAGGAGCTTTGTTTTTAAGCACAAGCCGGTCCCCTGAGAAGGTAGGAGGTGGCTCTGACAGACTGGTCGAGCTAAAATTTATAGCGTGGTCCTTCCCTTGCAAGCTTGGTGAGGGTGGACATTGCTCATCAAAAGATTGAGGAAATGCTTGCGGAGTCGGGGCAGAGCCTCCCTCTTGAATGGATGCCAGAGGAATCGAGTGAATGACACAATGTAGTCTCCTGGGGCCTCGGGTGCGGAGAACACTAAGTTCATAGGAAATGGTAGCTATGCTGTAATTGTAAGCAGGCACTCTAGGCGAGACCTGCTTAGAATGAAATCTACGGCTGGATCGACTGTTGGTTTTGACTGCCGCATCTTGTGGGGGTAGGCTGTCGTACACGGTGAACTTGGTCCCCAGAAAATTAGACCTGAAATAAATCAGTTGCATTAATTCAGAGGTTCATCATTGAACCATTTGGACAGTATCTAACAACAACTGATGTGTTCAGGTAAGCAAGCTTGCCTGAGCTTTCCAACATATGCATTGCTAGCTCTTGAGAAGTTGTCTGCGACTAAAGATATAACAAAATCTGTGCTTGTTGCTCTTCTGATCTTCCTGGCAGCCAATAATAATTTATCGTTCTTATCTTCAGCTGCAAATGCAAATGCAAACAATTGATTTAGACAGAGTATATCTGTACATTCTCAAATGAATATATTTCGTGCAAAGTTCACTAAATAAACCCACAACATATAAATGAGCAATTTAAGCAGGAAAAAGCACTCCAAATGCCCAAAAACAAATACTTCGAAACAAATAGACACGACTTACATGGTGTTAATCCATAGTATAGACGAAATGTAGAAGTCGCCCTATCTCTTTTAATATAACATCGGATAGGCTGATCACGAGACCCAGGCTACAACCAATCCAAAATGAACGATAATTAGAAGTCTAAACAGTTAGATTTTAAAAAAAAAAACTACTGTCTGCTAAGTAGTGTGCCAAACTTGTAATCCAGTCATACCTGCTTCAAAGAGATGGGAAAAGTGAGCTTCCCGCACATTTCAGGAGTCTGCACGATTTCTTTAGTAACTTCCCTCCACGATCTACACACGGCGGCACAAAACACTACAACACGTCTGGCAGGCCATGATGCCTCACAATCTTCAACCCTCCTAATAATATCCAATAGCAATTCAGGCGGCAAATTCGCCCATCGACCTTGCTCAACTAGTTCTATATTGGGTGATGCTTGATCAGGAGCAATATGCGACCTAGTCCTCCCACGCCAATGCCTCCCCCCTTCTCCACCTCCACGTCTCGACCGGTTTCCGATCCCCTCTCTCATCTCTTTTAACTCCCTCACAATGACCTTTAAAGACATCTTATTATACACTCACTTCGTCTTTCAAAGCATACACCTAATGAATGAGTTTAAGAAAACCTGAAACAACCAAATGTCATCATGATTTAGATAAGTGTTGATCTTTTAACGCAGGGCATCCACCTAATGACTTACAAAACCCGAAACAAAACATTTAAAGAATAAGCTTAAGAAACATCAATAGAAGATAATGACTTTGGACCGACTCAAATGATACAGACTTCAACTGAGGTAACAGCTACAGTAACAGTATTATACCAAAAAAATCAGCACATTTCATCTTAACCCTAACAAAAAGTTGGGATTTTTAACATGATTTTCAGCCAAATTTGAGACCTTTAAACAAAACATATTTATCTATAATTACAGATCTGCAGCATAATCAAAGAACCCCTCTTCGTCACAAAACGTAACTAATATAATACTAAAACACAAACAAATGTTGAATCAATTGAAAAAATTCTAATCCCAATAATTTCAGAAGAAAATAAACAACCTGAGTAGCAAAAGTGGTGGAATTTGGAGGAACAGTAGGAGAGAGAGTGGGAATAATCTGGGAGCAGAAAAGGGAGGAGCTTTAAAGTGTTTGAGGTAAAATGAGATTAAAATAGAATCAAATCAATTTTAGACATTCTTAAGAATCAAATCAATTCGCAGATGGATCGCATGAAGACATAAAGCTTACTCAATCATTCAACAGCAGCCACCGACGGAAAAGGTGGAATGCCGGAGCCGCCCGGAACAGACCGTCGTCCCCCAGGCTCTCAGAGATCAGATCCCCATTTCACTCTCTCTCTCCCTCGCTTTATCTATTCTAATGTATCGAGATTTGGGGGTCTCTTCTCATTTCATAAGGTAAGGTTTCAGCCTCCTCGATTTTTGCGCCGCTCACTCAAGAATTGAAAAAGGGCGAAAGAGAGGAAAAGGATTCAACAAATACGGAGTAATAATTAAAACAGGAATGAATGAGAACTTATCCAATTTTAAATTATGACGTAATATGTAACGTGTTAGCACATTTATCATTTTATGGAGGATTGGGATGCGTTTTGAAAGGCGTGGCTACAACAATTTGGGTAAATTCCATATGATTATTAATTATGCCCAAAAAGTAACGGTCAGATTTACTTCTTAGTCGTTGAGTTTGTCTCTTGACTAGTGACTACAGACTATGCCCGGTCCCTTTTCTACTCTCTCTCTATTCCTTCGGATATTTCTGCTTTATCAACTTTTTTTATACATTCATAAAAAATAAATCTACTTTGACATTTCATTCTTATAAAATAAATCATTAAGTTAAATCATAGTTATTAACATTAGTAGCCCTGACAAAAACAAATACTACATCTACTTTCTAATTTCTATCCACTTATGTTATATCATATATAGGTTATATGATATAAGGAATAATTTATTAGGTATAAATTATATGATCTCATGCATAGGCTATATGATATAATGTATGAGTTTTATTATGTCAGGTATATGTTATATCTCATCTATTATATTTCTTTAAATTGTAAAATTGATATATTTTATCTTAAATTATTGTGAAGAAGGAAGAAAGATGTGTGTGAAATATATTTGGTTATTTACTAGATTTAGAGTTTAAAGAAGTATTATGAGTTTTATATCCCTATGTGATGAGGAGTTATAATTCAAATGGGTACAAATCAATGATATTTATATGACATATGTGTCAAGATTTTCATACACAAACAAAGAATTTCAGTTAGTATGTCGTTTGAAGAATAATCTTACAAAATCATATTATTCTTTGAAAAAGTTTTGGAGAGATTATATGGACTGAAATAAAACAATAATTATGTTTTTATGAGTATTTGGAAATTAAAGTTTAATGTTAAGTTTAAGAATATGTTTGTTCTGTGTGCAATGACAATATTTCTTGCACTAACTTCCAATAAAGCATTAACCTTGAATATGGTAAATCAAGGATATAAAAAGAAGAGAAACAAAAAAAAGACGTTATCAAGAGTTCTATAAAAGATTACGAAGTCAAAGGTCAGTTCTATAAAAGATTACGAAGTCAAAGGTCATTCATAGTTGCTTGCCAAGTTTTTGATAGCGTATATAAATAGAGTTTAGTATGACAAACAACTATTTGTGGACTCTCCATATAAATTACTAGGATATACAAGAAGTTGAGTTTTAGGTTAAAAGTTTAAAATTTAAAATTAATATAGTTATATTAATCTCAGATATAGTTATATTAATATCAAATGTAGATATTTTGATATCAAATATAGTTATACTGATCTAAGATATTAGACCTAGTTATTTCATATATCAAATATACACATTCAGATCTCAAGGAAAGAAATTCATGTATCAGACACATATATTACCGTATTAGATGTAAGTAAGAAAGAGTAATTTTGATTTTAAATATATCATATTTAATCTTAGATATATAAAAACTCTCAAATAAAATAATTATCTTATATATATAGCTAAAAATCATATACAATTAATAACTATTCAAATCATATGTTTATTTGGTATTTTTTGTGCCAAGTTCATCGAGATGGCTAGCTAGTTCACAAGCTTTAGTGTTAATGAATAAATTTCTCTTAATTTACATGCATACTCCGCATTAGCTTTAATTATTTGTACAAAGGTGTACGATCCTAACTTTCTCCAGTGACCTAATACGTACAAGAGATGGAAAGTACAGAGTAGTTTTTGTGAGAAAAATAATGGAGAATGAAAACTTGAGAAGTTTATTGGAAGATGGCGATGGAGCAATATATATATATATATATATATATATATAAAAGGGTACCTAAAATGAGATGGATGAAAAAACATTTTTATTTTCATCTTTTAAATCCAACGGATGATATTTTGTGTATATATAGTGACCTTTTTAACTCGTAATAATCAAATAATTATTTTTTACTTATAATGACTCTTTTTATTGTTATAGTGACTCTTTTTATTATTATAGTAACTATTTTTTATTATTATAGTAACCATTTTTTACGTGAAATTTCTAGCGTTAGATCTTATCATTTGAATGACGAAGATTTATTCTTATTTTAAGCACTCTTTTCATTGGAACCCTCCCCTATATATATATATATATATAAAAGATGCATTAGCTAGTTGCGCCTAGATGCAATAAAAAGAGGGCAAGGAAGGACTACGAAATGACGCCCACATGCAATGTTGTATCCATTTGTTTAGAAAAAACCTGCATATATCGGCCCAAATCCAACCAACCTCTACATAGAGTCATACAGAAGGAGTAGTCGAAGGTAGGTGGTTTGTTAATCTTGTCCTCTCATGTTTATTTGCAACATGAAAAGGATCTCAACGTAAGATTACGATAATTGATAAGTCATGTTATTCTTTACCTTTTCTTTAAAGAATGGTCTCGCTTTTAACAGCTATCCTCACTCACTTTTTGAGGAAATTATTGTACTTGGTTCGAGAAGAGTGTGGGTGGGAATTCGGAATCAAGCAAAAAGGATGCTATACGTATACGGGATATACTCTTTTATCAACCGTGTGCTGTAATTGATTATGTATCATATTGGACAATCCACAACTATAATTTAATAACAAATCATCAGCTTTGTAAACACAAAGATATTATATAATACATTTGGTGAAATGCTCGTCTGATTGTGCAGGTCAAGTAATCCCATTTCACATAAGTTGACATTCATTCATTATTTTAGATCATTTACACAATTGAGTTGAGTCCACCTATCTTGAAATTACACCAAGGACATTACTAAATTTAATTATATACTAGTAATTGCTTGATTACCAACAATCTTTAGCTCTTTCCCTCTGAAAAAACCATTAAAAAAAAATCCCATATTATTCTTTAGGTCTTTAAAAAATGATTTTTCCCTAGAAATTGCAACGGGAAGGAATCACAATATGTGATGCTAAGACGCCAGAGGCCAAGTTGTGGAGAAGTATTGTTTGGTTGAGCAGAAAATGGATGAATTTGGATATTATATAAATTTGAGATGAGGTAGTTGTTTGGTTGACAAAAAAAAGTGAAAATTTAAAGTAAAAATTCTTGGTTTACAAAATTAAAGAGAAAATAATGTGGTATAAGGAAAATACACATCCTACATTTTCAAGCATACACTTGGCAGTTGGCACCACTCTCCCTTGATCATTGGAAATTTTCACATGTCAACTAAGCAAGCCCATATATTTGACGTGACAATGTAAATCGAATAAAACTAAAATTTCTATGAGAAGTTATTTAATACTTATTAACAAAATAAGCACTAAGGTAAATAGAATAAAGAAGTGTGCCTTTTTGAAATATTAATAACCAACCAAACATGATATTTGGGCATATCGAGTGGACTAATTTTGAGTTACAAGTGGGTCAGAGGATTTACCCATAGTCCCATACGTAGGAACCGAGGATATGTGCAAAGTTCATTACCTATGTAATTTCTGTAGTTAGCCTAATAAATATTTTTGTTGTTGATGATATTAGCCTATTCCTTATTTATTTATTAGCCTATTACCTGGGTGATGCTGCTACTTAGAAGTTACCTCTTTGACCACAGTTCAAAAACACAACAGACAACAATTAGGCATTTTGGCAGAAAATTTTGAATGAATATGTAAGATATAAATATTTAATGTTTAAGATCATTCTCGAGGGTTGTTCTTGTTTTACACAAGATATAGTGTAGAGCAGGTCAGCAGGTATTTCCACATAGCTACGCCCATTAACATAAATGATTGATAAATCCGGGATTAGTAGTCAAAATGTTGTATACACTCATAACTAAAACAACGTATGACTTTAGAAATAATTCTATCCGATTGACATCACTTATTTTAGGAGTTGCCTATAAATATAATACAGTAAAATAGCCTATAGAGCAAAAGCCAAAACAATCAATTTGCATGTCCACTATAAATCTATAATTATACATTTAACCTATATGGACCTATAGAAAAAGAATAACAACGTATATTATGATAGTTTAGGGTTTAAGTTTTTCCGCAGTATTTTCTTATTCTAATTTGATGTACAATCCTTGCTTTTATACATGTTCTACTTTGTATTTCACCTACTGTAAAACTCCTAATACTCTTATCTTTTAACTAAATTCTATCCTTTAATCAAATTTTATCCTTTATTAATCCTATCTTTTCTACACCTATAATAGTACAAAATTTTCTATTAAGTGTTGTGATTTATGTCCATAAACCTAGTATTAGCATAGTCTAAATGTTTATGGTCGACAGCGGAGATTATACCTTGTTTTGGAACCTAAAACAACAGAATTTTCTCCTATTTCCTCACCTGCAATTGGTAGCTTATAATCTGGCTCTTCTGTAGCACTTGTGTCTTCAGGCAACTCAGCCTCTACCCAAGTTAACCAGTCAACTTCACTGTCCACACTATGGTCATCCCATGATAAGCCATCTCCTTTCTTCATCCCATTTACCTTGTCAAGGAGGGATACCAACATTTTATAATTTAGTGATTCGTAGTCCCTATAAAAATTGAAATAAAATATGATTAGTGTACATTAAAAAAAAACACATCTTCTTTGAGATGTTTTTCTTAAGTTAAAAGGAAAACATACCTGTAGGTAAAAATTGTATACAAAACTTGAATAACAGTATAGATTCCAAAAAGTGGCTTCAGAGCAGTCCTCAGGTGGACATGCTGTTCGATCTCCGTGGAAGTAAAACGCAGTATTGCACACTCTACAGCGAATGCAATGCATAATCCTGTTATGAGCAAGAATTATATGAAAAAACCCACAGCTTAACATACTAGAAAATACAACATCTTCTCTAATAGCACTACCGGCAGTGAGTAAAATTTTCCCCACGAGTAAAAATGGTGAGTAAAATGAATGAAAAATGCATCCCGACAGTGGTCACCCGTGAGAAAACTCATGAGAAAAAAACTTCAGGTGGGCCCCATATTTTTTATTCCGTTTTATACTTCAACGGCTATTTTCGGCATTTAAACAATTTTAAAAAAATAAAATAAAATTACCAACGGTCATAAAAAAATTTCTCTATAAAATGACACACATTTTGCTATATTTTTCCACAACTTAAAAAAAAATACATTTTCCTAATTGAATTTGTTTTTCACCATTATCTACTTCACAACTGTTATCATACACATTTTTTTTTGCAAATCTTCGTTAAGGTAAATTATTCTGCTATTATTTTCATAAAAATGATAATAAAGACATTAGTTAAAACGTTAATTTAAAACGACTATCAAAAGTGATAATTATTAAAAAACGCTATTGTTAACCGCTAATTAAAAACTATAATTATTAAAAAATGCTAATTAAATGCGATAATAAAGTAAACGATAGTTTAAAAAGGCAATTAAAAACCGATTATGAAAAATAATATAAAAATGCGATAATTAAATACTGTAGTTATGAACGATAACTATAACCACTAATTAAAAATATTAAGTACATTACAAATTGATTGAAACGCTAACAACGAAATAATAACATAAATTAATTAATAATGATACAAACTTATTAATTATAATCATACAATAATTAGAAAATTAAGTAAAATTGGTGAATATGGAAGAGAGAGAAAGTGTGGTGGAGTATTGGAAAAAGTAAGAGAGAGATTGGTGAGGAGTTTTTTTTACTCACTGTTGGGATAACATTTTACTCACAAAAAAACTCATGAGGATAATTGGGTGGGATGAGTGAGAAAGTGGTTAGAGAGATAATTGGATGGCAAAATTTTGTCCACTGCTGATAGTGGTCTAAAGACTTTCAATTCTTTGAGTTGAATTGGTTTGTTTCATTGAATGAATATTTGTTCGCGTACAAGCTGATATTTATACTAACTTCTTATCTTGTTTCAGGACTAATCCTACTTGGACTCTAACTCCGTACTCAACATACTTTGTATTATAGTCTAATTGTACTACTAATACATGTTTATGTATTTATCTTAGTATTTTCTACATTCTCAACAGTGAACAAGTAGGCCCTGCTCTCTCCAAAAGTGAAGATCAGCTTTGACCAAAAAAAAAAAAAAAACACTAGTTCGATCAACAAACACCATTGTAAAAATCATCAAAGCTTAATTAGTATAAAACTGTATTGCATATGCTAAAAATATAGTGAATAAGTATACTATCTTTTCAATCAGTAAAATGCAGTCCAATACAGTAAAATTAGTTGAAGAGAGCATGGTGTAGTAGGAAAAGGTCATAGCTACATACCTATATAAAGCCTACATCTCACAGAATAAGTTTGCTTTGTGCTGGTGAGCATGTAGAGAACAAGCATCAGGATAAAGTACACAAAAAAAGTTTTGATGATTCTTGACTCAACCAACATGGCATTGTGTAAGGCAAAGAGCTTATCAATGGCAGCAAAAATGCTTGCTTGTTTTGACTCAAATGCTTCCTGAAAACATACATAACGCTTTGATTAACAGAGACAGCTTAATTTTTACAAATTTCTATCACTATGCGAAAATATGCCAATCACCTGAGCTGCTAATATGGATTTTGAGTTATTAGCCAAGTGGTCATTAGCTAGCAGCAGTTGCTGCTGCTGCTTCAACAGTTCTTGGTGTTGTCCATTTGCAAAGTCCACCAGTTGTTCCAAAGAAACCCTGGAAGAAAAGCATCATAAAGAAATCAATCAAAGATCACATAAACAATTCCCACTAATTTTGCCCTATTTTTGGTTCTCATTAAAATTACCTGCTCTCTTGAAGTGCTTGAGATAAAAAAGTTGTAAGGGAATGAATACCCTCGAGAGCGATGGATTGACCTTGAAAAAGCTCTTGTTGCTTGTCGACTGAAATGATGACCATTTTAGTTATATCACCTGCTTTTCCTTGGAGATTTTCCATATGCAACGACATCACATCTCCAACTTTGTTCACCTCCTGCTTAACATCAACAGCCTTCTTCTGCAAACTTAAAATTTCTTCAACTAAATTAACATAAGATTCCTGAATTTTCAGCACAACTTCCTCCAATTTTTCTTTAAATCTTCCCTGTCCCTCTAACAACTCTACTTGAGACATTGCAATTCCCTTAGTTGTCTCATTGAGCTCTTTTGAGTGATTTAAAACAGCACCCAAGTGTCCAAACATTTTCTTCAAAGTCTCACCAACAACTTGGGTTTGTATATCAATCGATGTTATGGATTCATGTATCTCACTCGAACTATTTAGAAGATGATCAGATTTCTCTTCAATGGTCTTCAGCTTGTCTTCTGCAATCAGTGCTGAATCTTTCAGGTCATTCACTAAACCTTCTAGCTGAGACTTAAAAGCCTTGGACCTGTAACATAATTCTGTGAGAAATTTTAAAAGAAAAGGGTAAAGGATTCACTGAAACGGCAAAAATGTTAGTCCTACTACTTAACTGTAACTGATGACAAATGGAATTTGTTTGAAGGTAAAATTCAAGGTAAGTCTTATGATTGTCATTAGTCAACTTCCTTAAACAATCAACCATGGCAGCTTTTCCAACGCAGGAAGGGAAAGGATTCCTCCCTGTATCCCTTTGAAAACAGTCACTCAGATGCCAAGCAAGCCTTTTTCTCTTTTCTTCTGCAGCAAAGATCTCAGAGCATGTGGAAAATAAAGCTTGGTATGCCCTAAACCAACAAGGATTTGTTCCTCCAAGCTTTCTCTTGGCATTTTCAAGCAGTTCATCAGCCTTTGGATTATCAAGGGCATCTACAGAAAACTCAGCAATCAAACCTTTGGACATATCCTTATTTCCTGACCAATTATCGCTCGAAGGGCTGTCTGAAGGATATGAGAACCAACCCCATGACTGACTTTTTGGTGAAAATGAAAGAATAATCAGCAGAAAGAGAACAAGATTTTGACTATTCATCTTCGATGTCACCTACACAAATCTGCATTTTCACATTATGTATATAATATATATGTGTGCTAGAATTACCATAGTTGCATAATTCATCAAATTCTACAACATTACTGCATTAGTTGGACTAAACAGGAAAATCGAATAAACTATGAGATAGACTTATAAATTGTACATCTAGAAACATAGTTATGATACTTTGTTTGTGTGGTATGATGGTGTTTATTGAGCAGCTAAATTTCTCTTTATGACTATGAGATCTTAAAATTTTCTGTGATTATTGTTATTATTATTATTATTTGATACGATGCGAAAGACATGAAAATGATACGGAAAAACTTGGTAGTAACAGATTACACAACAAGAAACAATGGATTGTAGCTGCAAGTCTGCAATATTACCTTGGGCAAGCCAAAAACCGAGTACCATAAGTTTTGTTGACAAGATTAAATAGTACGTGCATGAGTTTTCAAGCGCTTTACATGAGAACAAGAGCTCTCACCTTTAACAAAGAATACGCCAATAGTGCAGTTAATTATAACAGCTTTATGAAAACGTTACTGGACGATTGGTGGGAAGATCTTGACGGAATACAATTAGTACTCTAATAATTGTTGAATGTCGTAAAAAAAAAAAAAAAAAAAAAAAAAAAAATTGCTTTCTTATAGCTTGGCAACCAAGCGCACGATGATTGGATGGGCCCTGTGTTATGTTTTCCTTGTGATCCATAACTTCATTCTTTTTCCCCTTCTTAGTTTGGTGCATGCTAGGCATATACGTGGTTTCGGCGTATTCGGAATGTTTTAACTAAGGCCCATGCATATTATATGTTAGAATTAAATCTTACTCCATATGAAATGTTATTTCCAAAAACAATTAGCATGACATCATTTCATGAAAGACTTACTCGTATTGCTGTTAAGGAAGGGGAAATAAATGCAATAAAAAGAACAAACCTGAGAGGCTGAAGGAGCAGAGAAAGCAAAGGTCTTCTCTTCCGATCCAACGCCATCTGCTTCAAATTTGTGATCTCTCAAATATTATTTAATTTAACGTAATCTGCAAGTTTACAGAATACACATCAACATATGTACGTATCAACGCATATATGACATGGTTATGGAATACGGAGTATAAGCTAATGATAATGTCTAACGAGGACGACTATATTCATGAGAAACGTAAATAGCGTGTCAAAGAAAAGAACAAAGATCAACTCGAATCTCAATCATCGACTTCAAAAAATAAAATATAGACGGTGTTTGAAACGGTGAAAGTATGTACGTAACTGCTGCTGCTGAAATAAGGACAGGTGCAGCACATCGTTAAGGCCAAGCTTTTTAATTTTCATTTTTTTTGCTTCCTTTTATTTTTGGGTATTTTTAATCACTCCTTATCTTTAATCTGTGTTCTACATTACGGAGTATACTCTATATTTTACTATTGTGGATAATTTCTTACAACTAACTATAGCCCATTCCCAAATTATCTAGCACCGCCGACGCAAATTTTATTAGGATAAAATTTCCCCCATTTTTTGGGACATATATATATATATATATATATATATATATATATATATATATATATATATATATATATATATATATATATATATTTTGACATTCGAATTGGCATCACTAGAGTCTAGAACCCTTCAATCATAATTTTTTTTAATCCTTAGTAGTGCCCAAAAATACATTTTTTCTTCGGGGGTGCTACAAAAAATTTCGTTCTTCTTATAATTTTGTGTATTTGATTAACATGAACTCATTACATTTCTTTTAATGCTAACCATCATTTGATGGCTAATTTTATAACCCAAATATTAAAATTAATAACTTTTCTTTTCATTAATACCTGTCCCTTCTTCTCATGCCTCCTCCATTATTATCAACACTCTATGCAATTCAAAGGTGTCACTCATCCTCTCTTTAAATTTCAGTTACTCTTCTCTTTCAATCTTTATTAACACTCTTATCTAAACTTTTGATGTTTAGAGCTTATAATACAATAAGGTTAACATCTCTCCTACAACAAATAATATCACGATTTTAATTCATAAAATTTGATATTAAGTATATTGTACAAATATTACCCTTTAATAAAATAAAACTCATCCTTTGATAGAAAAAAATCACCCCTCAATTCAACAAAAGTGACTTTATGAAATATTGTCATTCAATATGTTTTATAAATCCCCACTATATTAAAGTTTTTTTTTGTTTGTTTTTTATAATGCAAGCAAAGAAAATAAAATTGAAAAGTTACAATCATAACATCACTGTCGAAATCATTGAACACATCTGAAAATCATATATATATATATATATATATATATATATATATATATATATATATATATATATATATATATATATATATATATATATAGGGACGGGTTCTGGTGAGAACCCTTCAATATATAAGAACTCCATGTTATATAAGAACCCATCTTCAGTCTTTAAAATAAGAAAATCTAACGGTTTGAATGATTTGTCTTTAAAATGGCTTAATTTAATTTTTGGCCAGTTACCGTATTTTATACAACCTCAATCTAATTTTTTAAACTTCCCTTCCTTTTCACAAGACTGGTCAGATACCATATATGTTGAATCTTTAATTCCAAACATAGATAATATTATAAAAAAAATTAATGGTAATTATTTTAATTCATACATGGGATAAATGAAACATGCTTATTAATATATATCTAATGTTCTAAACTCATATGTAGTTGTTCTATTTGTTAATCGGTATGGTTGTATTATATGAACACTTATGTTGTTGTTCGATATACAGTTGTTCTAAATTCATATGTAAGTATGCTGTTGTTCTAAACTCGTATTTAGTTATTATATGAACGTATATAGCTGTTCGAAACTCATATTATTTTATTCTGAACCCATTAACTACACTTCGAAATACATGTGCAGTTGTTCGATATGAAAGATTAATGCAACTCCGTGTTAGAATCGGTGATCATGGAGTATAATAGTGATGTTGTGTCATGTTTGGAGATGTTTATGGTTTTGGGGTTGAGGATGGAATAAATGGAAATCTAAATAAATTGGATGTATTATTGACATGTGTTTAGTTAGAAAATACAATTCAAATCGGTATGGTTGTATTGATATGCTGGTTGGTTAAATGTGAGATGTTCTAAACTCATATGTAATTGTTCTATACACGTATCAAGTTGTTCCAATCTCACATATAGTTGTTCTATATTCATATGCAATTGTTCTAAATTCATATTTAATTGTTCTAAACCCATTAACCACACTTTGACATACGTGTTCAGTTGTTCGATATGAAAGATTAATGCTTCCCGTGTTAGAAACGGTGTTCATGGCGTATAAAAGTGATGTTGTGCCATGTTTGGAGATGTTTATGGTTTTGGGGTTGAGGATGCAATAAATGAAAATACAATACAAATCGATCTGGTTATATGGTTATGCTGATTAGATAAATATGAGTTGTTCTAAACTCATATATAGTTGTTTTATTCATGTATCCAGTTGTTCTATATATCACATGTAGTTGTTCTATATATCATATGCAGGTGTTCAAACTAATAACTCGATTACAAAAAAAAAAAGAATCATTTACCTTATTTTCTAATGCAAAAGCAGCAAACCTATACTTTGAATATGAAATATATAGACACTACTGATTTTCAAAACCTATATTGTCATTTTTAAATGAATTAAAATAGGAAACTGAATATGGAGTAAAACTTTTTTTTAAATTATGCGAATTTTAGTGAAAAAATGCCCATTAATCACGGAAATTTCCTTAACTACCAAATGCGACTTAATTTTATTTATCAATTTGCCATTAATATTGATTGAATCATAACCATCAATCTCACATGATCAATGGTATTAGATGGGTTCTTATATAACAAATGTTCTTATATAAGTAAGGGGTTTTCACATGATCCCATTTCTATATATATATATATATATATATATATATATATATATATATATAAGTTAAAATAAGAAGAATATTTAAAATGAGAAGGATGAGAAAACATCTTGGCTCTTTATCTCTTAAATCCAACGGATGACATTTTATGTACTCATAGTGACCCTTTTTAACTCATAGTGATCAAATAATTCTTTTCACTTATTATGACACTTTTTATTGTTATACTGACTCTTTTTATTATTATAGTAACCATTTGTTATTGTTATAGTAACTATATTTTTTTACGTAAAATCTCATGCGTTAGATCTTACTATTTGAATGGCCAAAATCCCTTCTCATCCTTCATATTTTAAGCACCCTTTTCATTAGATCCCTCCTATATATATATATATATATATATATATATATATATATATATATATATATATATATATATATATAGGAGTGGGTTCATGTGAGAACCCCCCTAATATGAGAACCCTTTAAAGGGTGAGAACCCATCTAACACCACACACATTGGCAGATCTAATGGATGACATTTAACTGAGCATAATGGCAAATCCATAATTAACCCAAAAACTGACAAAAAGCATGTGCCTCAAAAATGTGACTGACACTTCGGTAAAAGGAAACACACATCACTTTTCATTCACTTCAGCAAAAGGAAACATACTATAATGGTTAATTTCTAATTCTAAATGCTAGATAATTAGTTCAAAATAGTTTAGTAAGCATTTCCAAACTACTGAACATCATGTTCTAAAGTAGTGAACTTGATGTTCTAAACCTCAATGGACTGAAATTACTAAATGTTTTATTTCCGTAATTCTTGACTAATGTTCTAAATTAGTATACATAATGTTCTATAAGAGTGAGTATAATGTTCTAAACTATTAAACATATAATTGTACTCGTATAATTTCAAAAATTCACTCATTTCAAAACCAACATAATATACTATAATGGTTAATTTAGAAAATATTTAGTTTTCAACATAATATACTATAATGGTTAATTTCTAATTCTAAACGCTAGGTAATTAGTTCAAAATAGTTTGGTGGGAATTTTCAAACTGCTGAACATCATGTTCTAAACTAGTGAACATCATGTTCTAAAGTAGTGAACTTGATATTCTAAACCTCAACGGACTGAATTACTAAATGTTTTATTTCCGTAATTCTTGACTAATGTTCTAAACTAGTATACATAATGTTCTATAAGAGTGAGCATAATGTTCTAAATTATTGAACATATAATTGTACTCATATAATTTCATAAATTCACACATTTCAAAACCAACATAATATACTATAATGGTTAATTTAGAAAATATTTTGTAATCAACATAATATACTATAATGGTTAATTTCTAATTCTAAACGCTAGATAATTAGTTCAAAATAGTTTGGTGGGCATTTCCAAACTATTGAACATCATGTTCTAAACTAGAGGGATCTAATGAAAAGGGTGCTTAAAATATAAAGGATACCTATCTAAACCGCACACATACCATAAAGGCTTCCTATGGGGCGTGATACCTATCTAAACCGCACACATACCATAAAGGCGTTTGCCTCAGTGGTATCACGCCCCATAGGAAGCCTTCTCAAATTCTGTAAAAGATTCAACTAGATACTATATGATACACCACTAAGTGCATCACTAGCATAAATTCTGCTTTACCTCCTAGAGACATTCATCGCCTTCTCATCCTCTATCCTTTCATTGTTATCACTAAGAAGAAATATATATCATGTGTTAGGAACTGGGAGCTGCTTGCGCCATGGCATGGAGCAAAGATAACAGTTCCAGCCAAGTTATCATTCTAGATGGCCCCCATTTCAGCCAACAGGAAAAACACTTGGAGGTGTTTACTGAGATATTAGAATTCCTCTAAAATATCTCTTTAGAGCAGTGAAGGTCTCCTATATTTCTAAATCAAACTGATGTCTTTTGGAATGTATGTAAGTCACTCATGCAATTGCAGAATTGGAGAATATTTCTACCGTTTTATCTACACATTCTGCCCAAATAAGTAGTGTCGAGGCGAGAACAGGTAAGACTGGAATTGGGAGTGTGAATTCAGACATTTCAAGCCTCTAAGCCATGCTTCAGAATACTCAGAGGTAAATTTGGTTGTCTATCTAAAGATTGCTAAGGACTTCAGCTTCAGCTATCCCTATCCTATTCCATATGAATCATCAAGCTTTTTTCTATCAAGAAACCCCTCTGAAACCTCCCAATTGAATGAAATCAAACTGTCATAAGAAGATACAAATATTTAAAGAAGTTAACATGACAAAGGATGGAACAAGAAACTCTGACAAGAACCGACACTGAATAATATGAAAAAACTCTGCAAGAAATGCTGCAAAAACTTAGTACAACTAAATGAAATGCAAGATAAGAACATAAAGGCAGTAATTTCACCGGCTATTATTACTTTACCAACAGAAATGAGAGAACTCTTTCCTTGTACTCGCTTCTGTCACAGTATTGTATCTAAATGTGCCTACTTGAAGAAGGGTGCAGAAGGGGAGGGTGAAAAAAATTCAAGGAGCAGAGGCAGAAGAAGAATTCAAGAAAAAAGAGATGAGTGAAATTAGATCAATCTTTTGTTTTAGACAATTTAAACACCTTTAAAACATTCTCATACACAACAAAAGTTACAGCAGACGCAGGAACATTCTTCAATAAGTTAGCTGTAATACCTTTGTAGAAACCACGAAGACCTTCAAACCTGCAAAAAGTCATAATATGAATACATTTTTGCAAAAAGTCAAATTATTTTCCTCTCTTTTCAATATGTTTTTTTTTGTTTCTGACTGCACAAAAGCGAGTTTAATTTTTCGTTTTCTAATTTTATACCACTCTTATATTCCAATCAACTCTCTAACTTCTCTATTATCTTTAATTTTTTCAATAATAATAGAAATCAATAGCAATGTTGAACATAAAATGAAGAATTTATAAATTGATCACATTATTACTCATTTAATAACTGAAATTTGGAAAATACATATATAACTAACATTGAATAACAAAACCTTGAAAATAAAGCGGGTAGGGAATGGAGGTTCTTTAATGGTGATATTTCTTGAAATTTAAGCTTCAAATAATCAACAAAAATCAATAATGCAAAGCTTAAATTGAAGGTTAGAAAAGTAAGATAGAGAGGTAGAGAGATTATGACAACCATTTTTGACGAATCAAAGCTTTACAAGAAAGGAGTTGAAAGAGTAGAACATTGTTGTTGAGTTTCAGGTTTAACGTGTAGGAGATGAAGATGGATGGGGTGAAGTTGAGAGAGGTTTAATGACAGAAAAGGTTAGAGAAAGAAGAGGGCGGAGGTTCTTACCGCTTCTATAATGGAGTTTTCAAGAGGAAAGAGAAAGGAGTATGGGAGAGGAAAGAAGAGTGTGGTAGTTTTAAGTTTGCAAATTAATATAATATAATAGGATTAAAAGTTCTCAGAGAATCATATTAAACAAATTTAACCTTATTAAGGAACAATGAAGTAGAATAAAATCATCAAAAAAGTTTGACAACATTTAACACTAAGATGCAGATTTCAGATCATAAAATTTACTGAGATTCATTCTTACCGTGCAGTTTCTTTCACTATGTGAAAACTATCTGCATATCTTGGGACACCATCAGTATTTGGCCTTTGCTGCATTACAAAATGGCTAGATTGAATAAACTAAAAGTTGTAGTAGTCACCTGTAGCATCATAAAAAAAGAACAAAGCAAAGTTTTCAGTCTCCCAACTCCACCATGCCCGCCCTATTACCTGTAATCTTGATCGAATGACCTGCAAAAATACAGTAGAAAATAGAAATTACTAAACAGCTTAAAATGTACACAACAAGGTTTCATCATTACTATGATTAAAGTTTACCTGAACTGGATAAGTGAAGAGAATGGCAGCAACTTTAGAAGACGCTCCCAGAAAGGTATAATCTAGAGAATTCTGTATCAGAGCGCAACATATTACGTAAGATAGTCAACTTGAATTCCACATTGATCATAAGAATTCAATACATGGAGCAATGGACCCTGGGGTTCAAGCAAACAGATGTCAAGCCATACCCCATCTACTTTTACGCACTTAATATTGTGTTTAGCGGAAGAAATGGCAAGAGGATTTAATATCTTGTTCAAAAGAGAGGAGTACTTGCGAATAAAGCTTCCTGTACAGGGAGATAATGTATATTAAAAACATACAATGAAAACCTACCAACACTTCAACACCTTTAGTTTTGGCCCTTTCAGACTTGAAATCAACAACAACTTTACGCAGCTCTTCATAGGCTGTGAACTGAATGGCACCATGAGAAACCTGCTGAAGCAATAAACTCAACAAGGGAGCAAACTAGAATGACATCCCAATATATTTAACATTAAGTAGAATAACTACAACTCAATGCTCACTAAGCCAGAGAAAGAAATATTTTTTTAAAAAAAAGTTAAGAGACCAAGCCCTCTCTGCTTTCTTATCAGTTTAACCACATTAGCAGATGAAATTCTATCCAAGTCTCCACCCTCAATCAGCTCGGAAGCTAGAATGCAACCCAACTGGGACTGTCCATAAATATGTTAACAAAAAAGTGAAAGGTCTATTCCACACATAGCTAATCAAAGCAATGACTAACAAGCCATTGCAGAAAATTATGATGTGTGAAAACAGTGCAATTGAATTCAGAAAAAGCAAGTTGACATAAGCTTAAACCAACTCTATTATACCATAATATCTTCCATTCATCCATCAATCATATAACAAAGCACAAATAACTGGCCTAATGGGGAGGGGTCATATGGCTTATGGGATGCACAATTATAATTCAAATATGATAAGCTTGTGTAGGAAAATAGATAGTTAGTTAGACGAGGGAGAGCTTAAAGGAACCAGATCCTCTTTATATAGAAGAGATCAGAGGAGGAGAATCAGATACTCTTTATATTGTCCTTCCATATTTTCTCGGTGTTTCCTCCTCTGATCTCTTCTGTATAAAGAGGATCTGGTTCTCCTTTAACCTCTCCCTCTTTATACTGTCCATATAAAATTGAGAGTTCCCTTCAGTTTCCTTTTGTATTTTGGGAGAGAAAGAGTGTTCTGTATCTCGAGGAATCTATCAAGTTAAAAAGAAAAAGGGACATCATCCGTCAGAGGCATAACAAATAGGTGGAAACTCCAAAAAAATTATCACAGGCACGTTTCAACACAGAATGCACATAGTGCCACATAAAAAAATAAATCAAAGTTGACACACTAATGCTCATTGGAGATCCAAGAGAAAGTAAATAACCCTTTTATCACTTTGTCTAATTCCTCAATCTTCAATATATTAAGAAGAATTCAAACAAAGAGCAGAGATGATCAGCAAGATAGACAAAAGGCACTTTTCAAGTCAATTTTCCATAAGACACCAAGTTAATATCACAGTACACTGCAAATAAATTGAAAGTGATATGAAGTTAATTAGCAGAGTAATAATATGCATAAAGGACATCTCCAGCAAAAGCCAAAAGGCATCCACCACACCTGAATAAAAGTAGGGCCAAACTATTTCATGTTACCAAATGAACTGGGCAAGTGAGAAGGTTGCAGAAAAAACGAGCAAAATCTAACCAGGAAAAGACTTGGCCAAATTCCTCTATAGAGTGCAGTCCACCCTTCCTCTTTCAATATAGTTCTCAGAGCATCTGAAGCAGAAAAATGAAAAAGGAAAAAAAATAAATAACAGAATAACAATCATTAATACTCTCAATCAATTGGTAAAACTAAAAAGAGACCTTTACAGCAGCTCTAAAAATAATACTAGATGAAATAATACAAAGAACAATCACTTCTACAGCAGGTATGACATCTGGGCCAATCTGGTATAAACACTGAAGAACAGGATGCCACTCCTCCTTCCAAGGCCACATTTCTAAAACACACAGAGAGACAGGAGAAAAAGAATACAGCGTCTTGGATAGAAAAACCCTTGATGACCTGCCTTTAAGTAATTACCAACTCCAGAGATCGTAATCCTGCCTCTCATTTTTAGCTCCAAAAGGTTGTTGGCGCCTAGCTCAAAATCATATTATAGTATGCGTGAAATGGGTGGATTTTATGAAGCGCACACAAGTCATTGCAATAATGAAGTCTAACATAAACAAATAAAAGTGAGGTCATGACTTCTCCATGATTCAATGATCAAACTGACTTTTGAGTTCTTGTCAGCTATAGCTATAGATAATTCTTCAACTTAAGAATAATTCCCAGTGAAAAGTGAATTCTTGCCAATCCTGAACTTCTAAAAAGTTTTAATTATAAATCCATTAAATCCACGAGAAGTTCACAGGTTGGGCAACTCAAAAGTAAGGATACAGGTCAAAAGCATCCAGCATAAGGGTGAAAAGCTAAGAAAGAAGTGAAACCAACCATAAAAACCAGTATATTGACGCATTTGGTGAAGAGGATTCTGAAGCTGTAGCCTTGTTTTGATAAGCCAGACAGGATTAGTGCAAAATGAAACCTGAAAATAGTTCAACATATCATTCAATGCCTCTCTCAGAAATCTGAATGGAAAATTAGAAACAAGGTTTAATCCACTGGAAAAAAAAAAAAGCAGGGGTCATTATTAAACGATTGATATTGAGTAAAACTGACCAATGCTCCAGCCTCTGCAGCGGCAGCCAGATGATATGCAGGACTGAGCTCAACTTGAACATCACGAGAATACCTTCTCTTGGCCCTGCTGTAGCTACAAAAAGAAAGAAAGTAAGAGCCTGGAGGAATGAAAAGAAAAACATAATAGGGAGTGGAAAGCATGGACATACAAGAAGAAAAACAGTCCCCACGAGACGGATGATCCGAGAACAGCCGGGTAGAAGCCTGCATAAAGCCCCCTCAAACCCTGGACAACTACAACTATTAAAGGTTGTTTAAACCCACAATCCAGTTATTGAGTCTCAATTTCTAAATAAATATAAACAAATACCTCAGAGCGGGCGATGGTGAAGAGAGCGTGAGGAGTGTTCTTGTAGCTTGGGAGGTTCGACATTCGCCCATCATTTACTGATCATTATCCCTATTTTAGTTTCCAAATTTCTAAAATCCATCAACACATAGGAGACTACTATGGGTGGGTAATTTTGTTAATACCTTGGAAGCGGGTGCGAACAACGTCCAGGGGCTGCATGATTGCCACTGTCGCGAATCCAGACACGGCTCCTGCGCTCGCATTCTCCCACTCCCATTTCGCCGTCATCTCCAGTGAGGAGGAGATCTCGTAGCCTCCTTTTCACTTGCATCCTTCCCGGACCCGGTTTCCCTATTCGTATCCAGCAGGAGGTTGATTTCCCTTTGTATCCTTTGTACCCGGGCTGAATAATTGATTCGGGGTGATTCTCTCTCATCTCAAGTTTGACTATCATGCACAAATCAACCCAATCAATTATTCAGTCCAAAGCAAGCAAACTCCCCAACTAAGAAAGAGCATCGTTATACATTGCTTATCGTCTGGATTTCATACGTGAATTATCAAATTTATCATTATATACTTTACATGTATTTTCTCTTTCACTACTCAATATAAATTCGTTTTATTTTTTACTCTGAGTTTTTCACTTTATTTTAATTTTACTTTCAGTTTTTAGTATTTTGCACTTCAGTATACTTGATACATAATATTAACTAATATAAATCTTATATTATTATTAACCAATATATATTAATTTCTATAAAAAATGATTTATAATTGTTAACTATAATAATATTAACCTAATAACATTAATATTTTTAACTACATCTAATTATTAACTAAGCATAGTATATTATTTAACTACTAAATATAATTTAACTATAAAACACAAATATTATTATACGTATTATTATTAATATTAATTAATAAATATTAACTAATTTAATATGTAATCTTAATTAATGCATAATATTAATTAATCATTTTTCTCGATATAAAAATGATTTAACTACATAATAATAATTAGGGTATAAAAACTACATAATAATAATTAGATTAATTAAAAAAATAAGGTTCTACCAAGTAGAACCGTTCAAATTGGATGGTTTCATCATGGTAGAACCGTCCAATTTGGACGATTCTACTTGGGTAAAACCGTGTATTTTACACGGTTCTCCTATTTTTTTATTCAAATTTCAATCCATCTTCCTAGCTTAGATTTGGAAATCGGAATAACACACAAAATACACACATAATATTTCTAATTAAACATCAAAATATTAAATATAAATCCATGTAAATTAACTTTAAATTATTTAGAAATCAAAATAAACTTTAAATAATTTGATGATGAAACCAAAATTAGCTTTAATTTTTGTTTTTCGTAAGTTGTTATACATTAATGTAAAGACGAAAAACTCCTTTTTGTTTAGATTTGCATGCTATATGTTGTGTTCATATATAATTAACCATTAAAAATCGAATTTCATGGATTATATGTTATTAGAGGAATTATTTTTTTGAGAAAATATCTAGTCAAATCTTCCTCTGGAGAATTGTCATGCGTAAATCTCAAAAAAATACCCAATTTAGACATATTATACTCCCCATTCAGAGTCCCATAGCCAGTTTTATGACTTGTCAAAGATTTTTTCAATATCTCAAATAAGAAGTCACCAAGGCCACTAAGGGGCAACATGGTTGTGTAGTACCTTCGAAAATAGGGTGTTTAAAAAAACTACATCGTTCAGACTTCCAGGCTAAGAGATATGTCTCTCTAAATTTTCCGCACCCGAAATCTATGAACAATTAATTGGTTGTTTATTTTAAGTATAAAATATCGTAGATCACGATTTTGCGTGCCAAAACGAGTGGTCATAATAGAATATTGGATTTATATGCTTCAAGGTTGATCATTTCTTAACTTTTCTCATCTTTTAGGACACATTATTTGTAATACATTATGCATGTTCTTCTTAGCTTAGATTAGATTAGGTTCTTGATTGAAATGTATAGGAAATGAGGTAGGTATATGGGTAAGGTTGGGTTTATAGGTGATAGGAAAGAAGGGTTAAATTAGGTTAATAAATTAAAATGTTAGTTAATTAATAAATTAGCTTTATAAATGGGTTAAATTGAATTAGTAAATTAAAATGTCAGATAAATATATAAATTAAATATATAAAGGCAATATCATAAAGAAAGTGTGAAATACGTATAAAATACGGGCTATAGATAGATTATCACAGGCGATGTTTAGCGATGCACATTAAGAAACCCGCTCACTTCCTTCTCGCTAGTCTTTATTGGAGTTAGTCTTCTATATTACACTAATCAAATGTTGTAATATAAACTAAATTTTCTTAGGTAACAAAACAACGTTTTTATATACTACATAATTTTGAATTTTATGCTTATTTACTTTTTCTTATTTACTTTGCTTATTTATTTTTCTTTTATAATTTAATGTTATTTTAGTAACAACATTGAAGTCTCCAAAATCATTGTCTGATTTCCAATCTTCAAATGTGGATAGTGAACTAAAGGTAATTTATTTTTCTACAAATTCTATATTAGTTAGATCATGTATACTATTTTTGTACAATATGTATAAGTTTCTCATCATCTTTTTTTTTTTGAAGGATTCAATTTGTACGAATTTTGAAGCCAATGAGTAAGGACATCCAAAAGTTGAAACTCTAGTTAAGAAGACGGAGTTTGAGATGAAGAATTTATATGCTCTGATTATGAGTTAGGACTATATGTTCAATTCGTTCATTTTATCCTTGCAAATTTTGTTGATGTTTATTTTGATGATTCTAAGTTTATTGAATAGGCTCCTAAATTGATTCCTCTGATTATATTTGGACTTGCATATGATATATATTTTCTAGATTCATAATTTTATTTGTTATGAAAAATGAATGGTCAAAAGTGCTCAAAACACCAATGTTCAGTTCTATGGCATGTAGGGTAAATGTTTTTAGTCTTTCTCAACTGATTTCGTATCATCCACAAGGATGCCAGCTGCCAAGTCATTGTTATCTCATAAATGCAGTTAACCTATACAGTGTTTGATAATTTTCTCTCGTAGTCTCGTACCTTTCTGTCACACAATACCCTCACATGAGATGCATGTTTTGGCATAGATATGATCATGAATGAATCACTTTCTGTACATGATGTGATACGATGATAACAATGTGACTTAGAGCTACATGAAGCTATCACAAAAACAACATTTCCCGACCAAGAGCTTGAAATAAGTATCGTAAATATCAAGATAGAAGGGCCTAAATAAGAAAGTGCATGTTTTGGACAAACAATATGCATAAAAAGATTTTCCTACAAGAAAATCGATATCATAAATTACTTTAATTCATAAAAATCTAAAATTGAAACAACTAAATTTAATTTTGTAAGTTATGCCTTACATGAACAGGTTAGGCCTCGATGCTTTGTAAGTTGTCTTAAGCTTTCTGCTTGGGGGTCTAACCTTCTTGAACACCAATGGAAATTTGATATCCTTAGCATGAAATTGTTTGGTATTCTCCCTCTTACAAAGTTTATCTGGAACAGTTGCTGTCTTGATAATTTGGATGCACGGGGCCCTGACTCTGTGGCGAGAAGCCATCTCGGTGTACATCTGCTCAACAACATCGTTCAATGTGGTGTCACAGAATTCCTTGTACATGTTGTGGTATCCAATTCTACTCTGGTATCACATCCAGTTTCCTTAGTTTGAGATAATAGTAGGGTTCTTCTCATAGATTTGCGGGTGGATCAAAAGAATTATGAGCCAAAAGGAATAAATTCAAAATCTCATTTCTACGACACATGACCACGACACGATACGATAGAATAACAAATGTCAAAATAGTGTCTTCTCTAATCTCTAAAGAACATATACGATGGGTAGACATCAAAGTTATCCTCACAAGTAAAGAAAAGTTAAAAATGAACAACATTGTCTCTATATCTAATGTCTTCATTTCCAGGGCATCATTCTAGAATATGTGCACAATATGTGCAAGACATTATTGGTAGATTTGGAAACCTTTATGATAACCCTATGGACGAGATTAAGGCCCTTAAGAAAATCGGCATTATCCAAGAATATCATGATGTATTCGATGAAACTGCTAACTATCAGTGAGAATGTTTCACCCTACCACCATCCAACAAGCCCACTGCATTGCTAAACTTCAAGAAGCCTCACAAAAAGCCAAAAACTCACCAGAAACCCCACGAAACCCTTACCACCATTACTTCCAACACCTAGAAATTCACTAAACACCACATAAAATACCCTAAACACTCATCAAAATACAACCAGGCCTAACCCCAACAAAAAACCTTAATAGCAATAAATGACAAGAGGTCAAAGGGCCTTTGTTTTTGGTGTGATGAGCAGTATGAAGTTGGGCATAATTAAAGGGGTAAGAGGACTAGACTCTACCACATTGAGGTGGAAAATAAGGAAGAAGAATAGGAGGCTAAGAAAGTAATAGAAAATGCTGCATAAGAGCCAGTGTATGCCTAGATTTTATTACAAGCTCTAGATGAGTATTATACATTTCAAACTATGAGAATGAAAGGATCGTTTGGGAAGAAACATTTGCACATTCTTTTGGACACAGACACTACTCATTATTTTATAGACACTATGAGACTCTGTTGTAAAGTGGAAGGAGCGTCATCTATGTGGGTTAAGGTGGCAGATGAGGGATAATTGAAATATGACAAAATGATCAGAAATTTTGAATGGAAGACGTAGGGGTATCAATTCAAGGCTGATTTCTTACTTCTTCCCTTAAGTGGGAGGGACATGGTCCTAGGAGTAGAATGGTTTACTACTCTAGGCTCTATCCTTTGGGATTTTAAAAATCTGATAATGGAGTTCAAAGCTGGTGGGCAAAAGGTGAAGTTGAGGGGAGTTACTACAAGGAAACTCAGAGAATCCAGTCTCAACAACTCTCAAAACTCATGAATAATTCTGGAGAATTATCCATGATTCAAGCCATACCCTGAGAGTTTAGAACATTGAAGTTCAGGGATAGGAACAATTCCACCCTATAGTACAAGACTTGTAAGAAAATAGTTTGATCATAGATTTCCCCTCAAAGAAGGAACCAATGCCATTAACATGAGGCCCTAATAGGCATCCTGCTAGCTAGAAGACGGTCATTGAAGAGCTTATCTAGAAACTCTATGATTAGGACACAATTAGAGACATAATCGTCCATATGCTTGCCTGAGGTGTTGGTGAAGAAAAAATTTGGGAGATGGAGAATGTGTGTGGATTATCGAGCTCTCAACAAGGCCACATTCAAGGATAAATTCTCGATTTCGTTGATAGAGAGCTATTAGATGAATTAAAAGGTACCTCTTACTTCTCAAAAATTGACCTTAAAGCTAGATATCATTAGATTAGAATACATCCCAATGATATTCATAAAACTGCATTCAAGACTCACTATGGACACTTTGAATATCTAGTTATGCCATTTTGGCTAACTAATGCTCCCTCCATATTTCAAGCACTCACAAACTCTGTGTTTAAGGCATATTAGAGGAAGTTTTTTTTTAGTTTTATTTGATGTCATTTTATTGCAACATATATAATTGGTGCTAGAAACCATGAAGGAAAATTCCTTGCAAGGTAATCTCAAAAAATTCTCCTTTGGATTTACTAAAATAGTGTACTTAGGGCATATCATTTCATTAGAAGGTGTAAGAAATGAGCCTGAAAAAATTAAGGCAATCCTAGAATGACCTATCCCTAAGAATCTTAAGGAGTTAATGGGTATTCTAAGACTCACTGGGTACTATAGGAGATTCATCAAAGATTATGGAAAGATCTGCATACCCCTCACCATCCTACCTAAGAGAGAAGCTTTTGTGTGGAATAAGGAAGTTACTACAGCCCTTGAGGAATTGAAAGGGGCCATGGTCTCTCCACTTATGTTGGCTGCCTGACTTCCATAAGCCTTTTGACATTGAAACAGATGCTTTAAGCACAGGCTTAGGGGTTGTGTTGATACAAGAAGGACACCCTATTGCTTATATTAACAAAGCACTGTCTGAAAGGAACTTGAATCTATCAACCTATAAGAGGGAGCTACTAGCTATTGTGTTTATTGTACCAAAATGGCATCATTATCTAGCCCTTCATTATCAGGACTGATCAATAGAGCTTGAAATTATCGGATCACAAAGTGGTGACACCCTTATAATAGAATTGATTATCTAAACTGGCAAGACTTGATTATGTCATAAAATATAAAATTGGGAAGGAGAATAAAGCAGCAGATGCTTTATCTAGAATGCTAGAGCACCAGATCATGCAAATGTTAGCCACTTCACTCCACTCTTCTCTTCTAGAAGAAATACAGGATGCCTAGAATAGTGACCCTAAAATGCAGAAAATTATAAGGGAATTACAGGAAAACTTGAGCTTATATAAGCACTACACTTGGAATGAAAATTAGTTGAGAAGAAATCTCATAAGGGACAACAATATGCTCAAGGAAAAAATTCTAACATAGTTGCATGATCCTGTCATAGGAGGACATTCTGGAATTGAAGCTACCTTAAGGAGAGTGAAGACTTTGTTTTATTAGCAAGACTGAGAGAAAGTATTGCTGAACACATTAAGTGTTATACCATTTGTTAGAGAAGTAAATATGATAACAAAAGGTCTCATATAACCACTCCTAATTCCAATTCCAATTTCAGAGAGGGTTTGGGAAGAAATCACTATGGATTTCATTGAAGGCTTGCCAAACTCCCTAGGTAAGCAAACCATTATGGTGGTAATCAACAGATTTAGCAAATATGCTCATTTTATTTCCTTATCACACTCTTTTTCTGCAATCAAGGTGGTTGAAGCTTATATGGACTATGTTTATAAGTTACATGAATTCTCTAAAATAATCATTTCTGGTCATTATTAATGAACATGTGTGGCAAACAACAAGCTCTTAACTACATAAAATCCTCAAACTGATGGGCAATCAAAAGTCCTTAATAGATGTTTAGATATATATGCAGAGATACTCCCTAAGAATGGGCTAGATGGCTGCCATTAGTAGAATATTGGTATAATACCAATTTTCAATCTACCATTCATATGACACCCTATGAGGTTTTGTATAACGTGGAAAGTGTGGATAGAAGCTTGCAACACATGGAAGCAACCCTTTAGCTACTCAAAGGTCATATTAAGGTTGCCCAAAACTGAGATGGCCAACAGACATAGAAGTAACATAAACTTTGAAGTTGGAAATTGGGTGTATCTCAAACTACAACCCGACAAACTGTTGAGTAAAGGCCTTACCAAAAGTCGTCTATGAGGTACTTTTGTCCTTATCTAATTGTGAAGAAGATAGAAAAGGTTGTATATACTCTCCAGTTCCTTCCTACCTCTAAAATTTACCCTACCTTTCATGTGTCCCAATTGAAGGCCTATCATGTTCCTCTTCCCCCTCTCATTGATCCAACATCTTTCACTTCTCCTACTCAGGGAGAAACAAAGTATCCTACCACACTAATCAACAAAAAAAGTGTCAAAAGGAACAATCAAGTTATGGTCCAATGGTTGATCTAATGGTTTAATTTTTCTCCAAAAGACGCTATGCGGGAAGATGCAATTAAGAGTGAATGTTATGTCTTTAATCCTTGGTGTCAAGGATCGGCTGAAGGGGAGAGTATTGATGCAAGTAATCGTGCTGCCCATGTGACATCAGAAGAGGAAGGTACTAGAATAAGGAATAATCTTGTAACTACTTTCCTATATTTTAGCTAAATCAATTAGTTGGATGTATATGGCTGTTATATAAAGCCTCCAATCTAATGTAAGAAGCTCAGCTATGAATAGAAACAATCCCTCCCTTAATCTCTTCTCTCTACAAATTGTCTATATCATTAATCATCTCCTAGTGGAATCCCTTCATTCATTTGGATTTCCACTGGAATGATTAATCCTAATAGCTATCTCTTCACTAAGATTGGATTAAGAATTGTCTCATTGATTGAATTAAGCATAGTTCCATTGCATTGAACTTACACTTAACTTAGCCACCTCAACAACCTCTGCATGTAATATTTGTGTAATGTACTTCACAACCACCCTATCTTATCTTGATTCTAAACAAAGGGAATCACGCCATAGTTGATGGATTAAAATAGAGATCAAAATTCACAAAGATAAACCCAAAACAAGCAGCACAATTTAACAACATACGCATATCAGGCAATTGGTTATGAATTAGGACCGCTTGTGAAAGTTGCAAGAACACAAAGACCATTGAGAAAGCATGCTAAGACATATACCTCATTAATGGCAAGAACCTGACCATTGTTGAACAAAAGTAATTTATGGGTTTGGAAATCCATTATCAGATTTTCTAAAAATTAAATCAATTGAGAAAATAATTGAACAAAAGAAAGAGAGGAAAAAATGGTACCAAAACTTGGATTTGGCCCGAACCTTGTTGGTGGCCCAGAGCTTCATACCGTAAATCTTGGGGTTTGGTCAGGTCAGGGTCGAGATGGGTCATAAGCAAAACGGGCCGGGTCGGGCCAAAAGAGATATATAACGGGCCGAGTTGGGCTAGACCGTCCAAAGAGATTATAGCTTTTAGAGGGTGATAGTTTACGTGTATCACCTTCAACCTTTAATAGTGGACCATCGACATATAAATAAAAATAATTCATTTGTTGATAGTGTTTAAAAGTCTTGGAAACTATAGACTCATTATTGACCCGACTTGACTCATTAAAAATTTAATAAAACATAACCCTTTAAGAGACTGACTCATTGGACCTATTATTGATTAGGCCCTCATACGAACGAGTCAGTCAAGGGCCCTTAACGAACCCTCACCCATTTGAATAGGTCTAGTGAAACGCTCTTCCCATGACTTGGTACTGATGGAATTGTTTCATTTACAATTAAAAATGAGAATAAAGCATGATCATATCAAATCAACAAATTGAAGAGATTGATTTCTCAGCCTTGCAACTCTGCGTGGGAGACGTAGGTTTTTGCACTTTTGCCTATCGGTGAAAGGGATACTTTTCTTAACAACGGGTTTATAATTTTACAACTTGTTCTAGGCCCAAATTCAACAAGGTCCTCAAACCCCCTGCAATTCCTTTGGTCCAAAATAACAAAATTTCTTTTATATTTGTATATTTTAGTAATTTAAATTTTCCTTTATATATTGCAATTTTGTGATGCTCCTTGAAAATGGACCCTTAGCTATTAACTGTTCCATCACATATTCTACTATGTAAAGTAATTTATGGGTTTACTGTTGGACACTTTCCATTAAAATATTTTTTTTCCAATGATTATAAAATTTTTATACTTACTAAGATGTCCACCACTAACAATAATGAATGTCCTCCTCACCCTGTGTGCTCAAATTAAGGATAAATGTATCTCTCTATCGGAGGAAGTATTATCCCCCATTAGTAGGGTATTATGATAATTTAATTAACCATTAAACAAAACCCTATCACTCATCTTACACGATAGTTTACTTTAGCTGTCTACGAGTAAGACCAAATGTCGTCTTCTCCACATTAAATCTATTTGGAACTCGACAAATTCTTCGCAATATTCAATGAATTTTGCAAATTTACCATTGTTCATCAAATCAGTTCGTGAATTTAGTCAAATTTTAATTACTTTTTGTGATCTGGACTACTCTCCCTGATCTTGAAATTCAACTAGTTCATCATCTCATGCAACATTTGTGTATGGATTTGATATCAATTTATGTTTCAATTGTTTGATTTCGTCTATTTTTAGAATTGATTTCACGTTATTGACATGTTTGATATTATATATAGATTTCATTGTATAATATGATTTCATTTTTCTTAGTTTTTGATTTGATTGTATAAGTTTGAATTAAAATCATATGTTGATTTTATGTTCTACAATTTTCAATTCATGTATTAGGTATTGTGTTCACAGAACTCACAAATCCTTGATCCTGTGACCAGAATATGCATCCCATGTTCACTCATATGATAAAGTAGGGTGAAGGCTCATTCTAACAAGTAGGGTGAAGTGATATTTATATAGGTTGTTTAAATCAAGACCTTGACAAACACAGGCATGGAAATGGAGCCTTAGCAAAGAGCCTTGGCGACTACGGACTAGGCAATCTCTTCCACTCGGGACAATAATGGGCATATAATTGTGGGTAGAGAAGCATAAAAGAGCTATTGCTAGGAGAGACAGAACAATGAGATAGTTGTAAGACTAAGCCACGTTTGAGTGAAGAATAATGCTTTTGCTATGACTAGATGAAGCTGTACGTCCTTTATAGGATTAGTAGGAGCTGTAGTGCTTACTCGTAGGAGGAAATGAGAACAGGAACTAGCAAGAGAGGATGTGAAAAAAATAAAAAAGTGGAGTTGTTAGCAAGTCATCTTATTTAACTTATTGCATTGATTCCATAGAAAAGGGGCCATGCAATAATGTAAAGAGAAGAGGACACCAAGGTCTTGTGTGGGTCACATAAGACATAATTATTAGGTGCTTGGGTCACCTTCTTTTAACGGTACTATTTTGAGGGGAGGGAAGAGACATATATAGAGTAATTATTAATCGCCCATACTTCAAGCACCTTTTAATGGTACCATTTTAAGGGCAGGGACTAGGGCATATATTAGATAATGCACCCGGGTGTATGAGAGGTAATATACACTTGTCCTACGGGCAAACGAGTTACATGAAAATGGTGAGTTGACCGAGGAAGAAAATGATAGCACACTTTGAAAAGAAGAAATCAAGGCTCAACAAATAAGAAATCTGACATAAGGTAATGATTACATTAATTTTCGAATTTGAAACAAAATTTCACTTATTTGAACAAAATTCCACTTATTATGCAATGCACATACTTCTGACGTAAAATGTACATAATACTTACAATGTATATATATTTATCTTAAAATGTACGTTTTAATGCTTAAGTATGCAATGTACATACTTATGACGTACAATGTACATATTACTAATATGCAATGTACATATATTTATCTTGAAATGTATGTTGGAAAGCTTATATATGCAATGTATATACTTCTGCCGTGAAATGTACATATTTCTGATATGAAATGTACATATATAAATAAAAAAATGTACTCATGCAATTTCTGAACCAATAAACTTATGTTCTTTGAGGTTATCTATAATGTATATACTTATGATATGCAATGTACATAATCTTATAATATGCAATGTACATACTTCTGATATAAAATGTACATATATAGATTAAAAAATATACACATGTACATTGGAATATAATTCAAATTTGAGGGAAGGAGAAGAGAATTTGTTTTTGAAAAAGTTCTGATTTGGGGAATGATTGTCTAGGGAAGGCTAGTACTAGGGTCTTAATAACTTCTCTTCCCCGTAATACTAGGTTGGGAGTTGCAACGTGAGAGGACAATTCAGTTTCAAACCGACGGTTACGTGGGGACCTTGCATTTGGCTTCGTGTTGTAACTGATATTTACTCTCTACATTTTCCATGCAAGTAATGTACATTTCCAATTTCGTTTCATTCTTTGCAATCTGCGTTTTGAAGCGGGTGTACCATGATTATAGTACACTCGGGTGCACTGTCCACCCATCCGGACTAGGGAACATACATTGAGTAATTATTAATCATCCGTACTTTAAAAAATATGGTCTACTTTCATATTTTCAAGCCTTTGGAAGATATATATATATATATATATATATATATATATATATGAAAATACATATTAATATGAATATACTTTTAGCAATAAAAATTAATAAATATTCGTTACAGGCTATCTTCAAATATTAAAAAAGATATGAATTATGGAATATATTACAGAGTATAAGCTACTGAATTAATATTTGAAATTGAGAAGCATGGAGCACCAAGTTATAGTTTAAACTACGGTTAATTGATCTTCAAATTTGCATACATTTTTATGAATAAAATATCAAGTACTCGAAAAACAGGGAATAAGAGAGTAGTGGATGCAAAGGCTTATCAAAATTTGATATTGTATAGTCAATCAAATGGGTGGAGGATAGGTTCAAATAGTTTAAGATAAATTAGACTTTGCACTATCAACATCTGCTCCAGTTGGAAAGCTTTCCAACAATAAACATTATTCTAATAAACAGATTGATTGTCTCTGTGGATTGGCCATTATTTACGCTGTAATAAAAAAAACTAGCTGATGCAAGCAGATCGACCATAGGGAATAAGTGATCATAAAGTTAATGATGGGTCTTTCAACTGGAGAACGAACGGTGTACTTGGGTTGCCTAATACTAGTACTGTCATTTCAAGGGTAAGTCAATACTTCATATATTACTCCGCATAAAGCTATACGTTCATATACCATAAAGGTAACACACTTACATGCTGTTCCATTCAATTGTAATGGAGGTTTGGTGCTGAGTGTCCTTTTGCAATCTTATAATTAACGGTATATCAAGTTCGTGTGTGAGAGCAAGGTGCATGGAGGAAGTGTTTTATGGTGAAACGGGAGCTGCATGCTCGTAGATGTTGGCACTCCTGTGCAGCAGCAGCAGCAGCATATTGGAACTGGATGCATGTGCAAACCAAATTTGTCACGGCTGGTGCTATAACACCCCCCATTTTCTAACTGGTAATAAATAGAATATTTAAGAATAAGTAGCTGTTGTGGAATTTGGTACCTTTGAATTGAAGGTATCATTGTCACACTTGACCACACGGTCCACACTGTCAATTGTTAAGAAAACCCAAACTCATACAACTAAATCAACTAAGGCTCCATTTAGTATGACGTAAACCGTTTTCAAATGAAAATGGTTTTCATGGAAAACTTTTTTTATGGTTGAAAACTCATTTTCATGAAATATTTTCCGTTGTTTGATTACATGAAAAATGATTTTACATTTAAACATTTTTCGTTGTTTGGTTAAATGAAAATCAATTACTCCTATTTACTTTTCTAATTGCATTCTATTGTCATTTTTAATTCTTTTTTTTCGTTATATTTTTTAATTATTTGTCATTAGCTAAATTTGTTATGCTACACCAGTTTTTTTTTTTAAATCTACAATATATTTCTCTGATCTATTAATAACATATTACGTTATACAAAATATCGCCATAAAACCAACGAATCCTAAAAAATCTAGTTTAACATTATAAAAATACCTTAAGCTAACTATAAAGAAATATTCACAATCGAATAAGCAAACAATCAAACAAGTAAAACCAATCAACTGGTTGTAATGTAATAGTTTATACTTTTACATTTTAAATTCTAACGGCAAGAAAATTTCTACTTTAATTTCAAATAAATTGTTGATTGCCCATATTTCATGAGAAACTTTCATGATTCAATCGAATTGCGGCGAAATGTAGGTTTTATTTTTATTTTCAACTAAAATGGATAAATTAGTTCAAAATCATGATATAGTACGATAACTTAATAATCAAGACATGATATTCGAAGAAAACGTAATAAATTGATGATATTCGAAAAAGATGAAAAAAAATTGTGGATTTTCCCCCAATTTTTAAGAGAAGGAAAGTGTGGAGCAGAGATGTTACCGAGAAGATGAGAAATGAGGAATGCATGAGTAGAGCTGGGCATGGGCTAGGCTGGCACGCGGGCTGAGAAGCACGCTTTTGGCACAGTACAACACGAGCACGGTCGTGGCACGACATGACACGCTGTCTGTGGAGTGGACCGCTGGCCAGGCCGCGGACAACAAAAAAAATTTAAGCATTAGCACGCAAGCGGCACACTAATTTGGCATGAGGCATGTCCCGAAGTACGCTATTATTTAGTATTATTTAATACAATTAATATTACTATTATTTTTAATATTATTATATTCTTATAATATGATTTATATTATTAATTTTTTCCAATTCTATAATATAATTTATTTTTATTTTTTGTTAAAAAAAGTAGGCCAGCACGAGGCACGATACACATACACGCCAAGCAGTTGGGCCGTGTTAGGCTATTGGCCGAGTTTTAGGGAAAGGTGACAAGAGGCCAGACATGAGCTGACATTGTCCATGACGAGCACGATACAACCCGTGTCCACCTCTATGCATGAGTTAGTAATACATGATTTGTTTGTTAGTTGGTAATTTTTTTAGCGAATGGATGTAAATTTGTTTTACTCCCAATTTTGGAGGAAAATGTTTTCAATAAGGTGTAAAATGAATTTACATTCCAAGTTTACACCTATATTTTACTCCAAACCAAACGATATAAAATAAGAAAACAGTTTTTAGGGAAAATGTTTTACACCCTACTAAACGGAGCCAAAGTGAGCTATTAACAACTGTAGAAACTAATAAAAGAATAATCGATATACTTGAACTCTGTCAACTTCAACATGCTATCTTACTTTAGCTAAGTTTGGCTGCTCATCGTAGAGGACACATTCCAAAAGGATTGATGCAAGGCCACCATAAAAAAGACATAGCCATAAACACACATAACAAACAAGCAAACACTTGTCAGCAAAAGTTGAGTAATATATGAATTGTTCAAACTTATTAAGCTAGCATCGATATCAGATAACTTGTAATTTATTTCAAACTCAATAAAAAATACTTTTCTTCAAGTTCTAAAATTCCAATTCAAAATACGTAGGTGCATATCAACTACAAATTAAATCCATCTCTCCTTAGCTCGATTCTCTAACACCAGGTTATATTTGTGTGTCAATCTATCTAGGCTACAATTGCCTCTAAAAAAAAGATTGAGGTATAGGAATATGTATGTATGTATGTCTGGAGCCTCGCAGGGTAAATAATCATTTTAACAAGCTGGAATACATTTATAGAATCACAAAGTGGCTGGTATATTATTCATATTGTTATCTAATTTCCCGTCCTCGAAATAACATCTACGTCATCCCAATCCTTGATAATTTCGCACTTAACATAACATTGTCCTTCTCATTGAAGCAATTTCCTTGCTTATGCTCCATCTCAATTTTAGGGAGCAGTTTATGTAACTTTCTTGTACTTCATTCCTTCATTAATACATCAAGCCCTCGAGCTGAGTTTAGTGTTGGACTCCTTTTCTGAGATTATGCTTCCACTGCTATCTAGCAGCAATGAGGCATCACATCCCTGCAAAATTTCAGAAAAATGCTTAATCGTGACTCCCTCCAATTAACCAATGTAATGAGCCTTGCTGTACACGGGATGCAAACAAAAAACCTTGACAAAGTAGTCATGAATAAACCTGTTCAAATGGACGGGGCTCCATTAAGGACCCTAATCAATAATGAGTCTAATGGATCGGTCTCTTAAATGGTTATGTTTTATTGAGTCAATAATGAGTCAATAATTCATAAAACTTTTTAAACACTATAGGTAATGAATTTTTTTCACTTACTTGCCGATGATCTACTACCAAAGATTAGATGTGATACATGTAAATTATTGCCATCTATAGATAAAAACTATACTCTCTTTAGATGGGCCAACCCAACTCGACCCGTTATATATCTTCTTTAGCCCGATCTGACCCGTTTTGCCTCTTCTTTAGTTTGGCCTGGCCCGGGCCGTTTTATTTATGACCCATCCCGGTCCTAACCCGACCCAATGCATAGGTCTAATCATGATAATGTAGCCTAAGCAAGGAACCATGATATTTACTTATTTAGACTCGACAAAAGTGTTGAATTACAAAGTGAATATGTTTGACAGTACATGTTTAATTATTCTAGGTTCTTTAGTATGGATTAGTGTAGTAAAGTACTATTAATTTTTGAAGGATTACACAAATGCTCGTCCCAATTCAAGTACGCCACAAATTACAGGTACAAATGTACAATACGGAAACGACTAGTAGCTGAAGGAACCGACTACCTTAGCTGAGGGTTAGGAGCTGCATTATTGATTCTTTGGAGTGGGTAAAATGTAGTGGTTTGTGCAGAATGCATCTCGATAATAACTAAAAAAACATCATATATATATATATATATATATATATATATATATATATATATATATATATATATATATATATATATATATATTTTCTGGTCTATAATTTAAAAGGAAAACTAAAAACATATTCTTCTTCCGTATTGCATCAATATGTGATATTTAATGACATGAAAACTAAGATACAATATAGAGTTGGAAACAATATGAAATACGACTATTTGGTATTCTAAAAGGCACATATACCGTGTTATTTTAGTTGTTTTTTTAAAAAAAATTATGACAAATAAAAATAATAATTAATTAGTTTTTTAAGTGACGCTTTCTATACTTTTAAAAAGTTTGAATTAGATTGGTTGGTACTAAATTTATTAATTTTTGTTTTCTAAGCAAATGACTAGACAGCAAAGTACTCTTTATTGGTACGTAGCCTATCCAAAACGTTTATAGAGTTGCTCATTCCCCTGAGATCATTTACAAAATCACCTAATACTTCATGGAAAAAAATTAACGAACTACCTTTTTCATGACCATCCAAATTTTAGAATTCTTTTTGAGATACTATACAGAATGTAGTCCACAATTATCTGTAACAATTTATTTTATAGTCTCACCTTATGTCAACTGTCTTTAAGAAAAAAAAATAGTTGTGTACAATGTACATAGAGCCATAAAAATAGCAAATGAATCACTTTATTTCATCCAGAACACTGATGTACAAATTACTGTCTGAGTTAGCCACAGGGCAGCGACTACTCTGCTTCAAGCATACAAACCTTGAAAGAAAATTACAGAATAAATCACACCAAATATTAAACTGACTGAAGCAACAAAACAGAGAAAACAGGGGATCTTAGTAGGAATTAATCCTTCTACAGTTCTGCCTGATCTCACCCTTCCCCCCAGTCAATGGAGTGATATTACCCATCTTAACAATGGACTTGGCAAAGTGGTCAAAAAAGAGCTCCACGTTCTCAGCATATTGCTTCACTAATTGCATAGACTCACGGTTCTTGGTTAGCAGGACTTGGTCAGAGTTCAACAGTCCTTTGTTGGCCAATATGTTCCTGTAGTAGCTGTTATCAAAGTGGAAGGGAGATACAAAGTCCAAGAAGAATAAGTTTTGATCACCACCGGACCTTGGGCATTGGTTACGCAACTGAGAAGCATATGCTGGGTCTAATGTGAAATCAGGCTGATTATTATTGTTCTGGTTGTAGAGCCTTTGCCTGAAGCTGACACATCTTGCATTACCGATTGTGTGAGCACCTGAACCAATAATTGTTTTTGTCATTTCAACCCTTATATGCGAAATGGAAGAACAAAACAACTGCTCTATTTTTCCTTGACAAAGACGTTATTTGAATATGATTCAAGGTATAGTGCGAGTGTTGCTAAGATGATGTATGAGAAGGACATTTTTTTTATTAAGAAAACAAACCTGAGAGGGCAACAAGGTCAACAAGGTCGAGACCTTGGCGTTTGAACTTAGTAAGAATGGTGTTAAATGTGTTGTTAGGAGCAGGAATGTCATTGTTAGATCCACTCAAACTTGCTCCTCTTGAATCCCTTCTTCCTAGGGGCACTTCCCAGTTTGGTCCACCTGCCTGCAGTGAAAATGTCGGTGGTTTTTTTAAGTAAAATTTTGTCACTCTTCTGTAAAATCATGTGCCACTGCCTCTACATGATTACATGCATGTTGCATAAAAATACTACAAATACTCTGTTTTTATCCTTGTTCTTCCCATTTGTTTTTAGTATCCTAAGGCAAATTTAAAGCTTAATATTTTCAGTTGTATGTAAGCAAAAGTTATAAAAAGGTGATATTTGGAAAATACTATTATTTTTCACATTATTATGGTTTTTCTTATAAATTTCAAAAGGAAGGAACAAATAGAAAGGGAGGGAGCATTGCGTAAATTGACACTTACAATAACAGTTGAATCTCTTGCAACTATAGCCAGGATATCAGCACAAGAGACAGTACGGGGGCATGCTTTCTCTACTGCAGCCTTGATCTCATCGATGACCTCAAATCCTCGAACTGAGTTCCTGTTTGGGTTGGACCTCTTCTCAGAGACTATGCTTCCACTGCTGTCTAGCAACAATGAGGCATCACATCCCTGCAAGTTATTACAAAAATGCTAGCTTACAAGTACTGGTTTGGACCAAAAAGCGATGCATAATCTGATAAAACGAACTTTATTAAGTACTAGTATGGGGTATGTTCTCAAACAAATACCTTAACAAAACAGTCATGGAAGTGGAGCCTCAGCAAGGAAGCAGCCATCCTGCGGTCCCTGGCAACCGCCTGAGCAACAATAGACTTGACTATCTGATGGACTTGTGGGCACGAGTGATCATAGAAGTGAGGATAGAGATACCCACCTTGATGACCTTGTATTTTGTGAGAGAAGCAGAGAGGGGCAAGTGCTAAGAAAGCAACTAAAATAAAGCAGCCCATTGGCTTAACCATGTTTGTAATGGATTTGTGTTTTCAACACTAAGAAGCTTAGTTGTAAACGTTTTGCTGATATGGTATGTTGATACAGTTTTGTTAGATATTTATAGTAGAGGTCTTATACGAAGTCAAAGAAAAAGATTAGAGGGAAACAGGAGAGGTGGAGTTGGTCACCAAGATATTCCTCTAAAGGTTCCAACTGCTCAAATTATTTGCCCTCCAGTCGATTTAAGTTTCCTGCAAATCTGCAATATGCAATAAGTTGGTAATACTTACCAAGTCATAGATAGCTCAAAAGAAACACACGGGGAAAGCGAAATTTTGACTTGGCGCTCTTATATGATGAACTGATGGCTTATATATCTACTGTACAATACTACTCCATATAATCCCTGCAGGCTGCAGCTTGGTAAGTGATAACCTTAGCGCGCGGTTTCGTATACACTTGTGGAAACCGTCAGCTAATGTTCGCGTGCTATGTATATTTTCCACGAGGATTACGTTAAAAATTGTTTCCATAGCAGTTTCTTAGTATGTACGGAGTATTGACAGTTTCTTTGTATGTAGGGAATACTATATTACCACGAACAACGTATTAAACAGGAAGTGAAAAAATATAGGGCTATTTTAAAGCCAAAATTATGAATAAGAGAAATGAAGTATGCACAACTATCTAAGTGAAAGTAATTAGATGAGGTGTTGCATCTATATGGATTATTTGGGGATATTTTGTTGGACTAAACAATTACTAAATAATACTACCTACGTCTTAAAATAATAGCACTATTTTGACTTTTATATTTGACATATACAACAATATTTTTGCATAATATATTTATAAAAAGATATTATTAAAATCCTATATGAATGATGAACAAAACAAAAATAGTACAATTTTTTTGAAATAAAGTTTGTAGTTTGCTAAAGACACTCAAGTAAAGGTTATTTAATTTTTTTACGGTCATAATTTTGAATATGAAAACAGAAATCTACTACTATTAAGAGTAACACCAACATGAATTAATTCTTAAAAATATGTTATAAGCGACGAGGACAATCAGAAATGGGGAATGAACAAAAAGAAGAACTTGAATCTGCTGATTGACCAATAGTTCGAATAATTAAAACTTTCAAACTGGACTTCATCCTCATGCATGGCAATGGTTATCAAAAGATACGGAGTAACATAAAAACAATTCAATAGTTGGACCCCTCCGCATCCGCATGGAGTATAATTTCCATGTCGCTCAAGACCCGATCTCTTACCGTCCAAAAACACCAAAAAGCAAGAGAATTGGTCAAACTTATTAATGCTCCCTTGACCCTTCCCCTATATGGCTCTATGATATTCATATTCAACATTTTTTTACTTTTGTAAAACTGTGTCTTAATTTTGTCGCATGATTATGCTAATCTCAATTATTCGGCATGTAACTAATGTTTTCCTTAGTATTCAAATGCATGTATGATTCTAGTTTTCGATGGAATGGAAGAAATAGTACTTTATATATATATATATATATATTTGACAATAACATTGAAGAGATTTTAATCGAAATTATAGCCAAATATAATGGTAAAATAATACTATATACTCAATTTTTTTTTAATACTAATGCCAAAAATAATGTTGAGAAAAGAGAATAGGCGTTTCATAAAATGGTTGAATGGTGAAACTGAGAAGAAAATTGGTGATGGGATTATGAGCAACTTTTAACAAAATCACAAAAATTAGTATGAGATGACTATGAATAACTGTGCTATACAGTCATATCGGAAAGGAGGTATTCAATGGAAAGTTTTTAACAGTTGATCCACTGCTGAACATGACATCGACACTTCGATAGGCTCTCGCAAACTAAATTGGAGGAAAATTTTGGATATAGTTATCTTTTTCAAAGCAGGAACAGTGATTTTCGCAATGGAAAAAAGTACCGTTTGCATGTGATAAATTGACATTTATTAACTCCTCAAATCGAAGGGACGTGATTGATTGAGAGGTTTGTTGATTTATCTAACATTGAATGTTACAGATGGAAAGCAGATTTTGAACAATTATTGAAAAGAGGGCAAAACACAATCGGGGTTAACACTTAACAAACCTGCTCCTGTCTCCTTTCTACTTTCTAAATCACTTACTCTTTTGTTTCCAAGTAATAGTTACACTTGAGATTTTCACAATAATCAAGGAAAAACTATAATATATAATTGAAAAGTAAGAGAAAGATTTGAAAAAAAGTGAAATGTTATAAAGAAAGAAGAAAAAAATTAAGTCGAATGAAAACTGAAAAGTTGTGAGAGAAGAAGAAAAAAAAAATAAGAATTGGGGAATGTTGTTAAAAAAAAAAAGTTGAGTGAAATGTTGTACGAAAAAAAATTTAGATACAAAAGTAAGTGAAAATGAAATAAAGCAAAATATTACTATAATTTATAACATCTATAAATAAATAAATAAATAAAACGTAACCATTACAATGAAAATGGGAGTTTAAAACTAGTGACGTGACCCCATAATAGTAGTAGTTTACTTCACGGGAATTCTAGACAACATAAACTGTAGCTCCAAGAAAAACTCCCTTGTGAAAATGATGCGCACTTGTTTATCAATGATTGTTAAATCACGCATCAATAATTAACGTAACACGGAACTTCATTGAAATGGACAAATAACATGGAAAAAATAACAGTTCATGCTATTGTCAGGGTGATCTTCTTTTCATAATATAATTCTACAGAATTCCAAAGGATCTCAATCTAGTCTTGTTTCCTAGTTAGGATTTACAGTATGAGCATATCTCAGTCATGGCATCCTACTGTTTTCCCTCACTTTTATAATTTTTTCTTAATGATATCATTACGGCTTTTTTTTCCCCTGTCCTTGCAGAAATAAGTAAAAATAAAATGAGTCAGTGTTTCATACAGAGTATATACCAATGGGAATGCTTAGTCTCACCAAACAGGTACACGACATAGAATGAAGAATGAAAACAAAACTGAATCGAGAAATATCATGTAGGTTGTTACTTGACTAAACCAAAATTTGTTAGAAGTCGGTAGCTCGTACATGGCCAAGCTGTACTATTTATTATGTTCCAAGTCTATGATCATCATTCATCACACAGCATCCATAAGCACAAATTAAGCTGAAGCAGATTATTTTTTTGTTAAAAAAAAAAATTGCCAATGCCGTAGCCGACTAGTCCATTGTCAGCACTCAAGCAGCAGTTGCATGCAGTAATCGTCAGCGTCATTCGCTCATGACAAAAAATTTGAAAGTGCTAAGCTGAGATTGACTGGAATGGAACCTGCAAAGTTATTGTACTTTTAACTTCTTTTTGATCCCTCAAAAAAAAAAAAAAAGATCTTCCCATTATATCCACAGTTATTTTTATTTTTCCTTTATTTGGGGGACTGGGAGGGGGAAAGGGCAGGAGAGAGGGTTGTATGTGAAGCTCGTACCTCAATCAAACAGATCATTATCATCGCTTTCCTTCAGATTTGAAAACATTTATATTGAACCATATCTGACCTCAGTCCTCCCAGTTCCTTGAGCAGCAGGGACGAAAGGATTGTTACTCTCTTCTGCTCTTTGGTAACCACGGCCTCCTCCAGTCACCTGTCACCACCATTAGCAAATTGGAAAAGGATGACAAAAAAAAGTCAGAGCAAGTCTGGGTAACTTGAAAACTACGGAGTGAAGACAATTCTGTAGAGTATCATAGAGAAGCCTTATTTTGCATCAAATCGCCATTTTGAATAAATTCATCCTCTACCAGTTAGGGATAGAAAACAGTACAATACTGGACACCTCAAATTAAGCATAATAAATCATAAACACGAAAGAATGCTGACACTGAAGTGACTGATCCTAGTACATGCACCCGTACTCAACTCTGCAATAGATGACCACACTGGTCAAGATGACTGCCTGGATTCCTGAAATTCTTGTGGGTCATCCTAATCCCACCAATACTCTAACGCCCATAACTAAAAAAATGGGAGTATGAGTACTCAGAGTCTCAGAGCTTACAGTTTGTAAGAATGCCGATAAATAGGTCATCCCTGGCAATGCATCAAGCCCAAACTGCAAAGGATATTTCATTATCAGGATAATGCAAACTTAACGCCATGTGAGAGGCTAAAGATTAAAAAAGTTCAGCTAACAGGGCACACCAAGATCATACCTGGTTTTGCGCCCGTGATTTATAAATGAACCCACCACAGCAGAACAGAGTAAGTGAAACAAAGAATCTGCTCAACAAAGCCCATAAGAAACGAAGTGAAAAAAGTAAAATAATAAGGGGGCATAGCTTATGTTTGTGACAGGGCAGAAACTTTGAGATCAGCAGCAATAATTCACAATGTTTTCTAAAGCCTACCATAATACATGTCCCTGAATTAACTATCTCTTGAATGTAACTTAGTTTGGAAGGTCAGGGCAAAAGCTATTTTCCATGGGAATGCTAGATTAATAATAAGATCGAAATTTAACAATTATCATTTTATGGAGCAAGAGATAATGTATTTGAGTTATTTTGATGACTGAGTTTTCTACATGAAAGATAGGGAAGGTTTAAAAGAGGCGGAAGTGTCTGAATCACGGTCTTGAAGTTAATATGGATACAAAATTGCTACATACTTTAAGTATCTAAATACAATAGCTACCAAAAATGGAAATGTTACTAAAAAAGAAAAAAATATAAAGTGCTTACATGCAAGATATGATCCCAAATATAGCCCATCCTTTTGTTGCCTCCTTCCCATCATCTTGTCTATGATCTGCAAAATTCCATTATCAGATAGAATTATGTCCTAGCAAAGGAACTGGAGCTTGCTCACACTTTCAGTACCACAATTGAACAGAAAATCTTACAGCACATTTTCGTTAGAGTGAATTTGACTGTTTCATAATTCTCCACAGGAATAGTGATTTCCACTTCATAAGGTGTATTTCGTGCTTTTCTACCTGTAGAAATGCAACAGTTTATACACTACTTTCCCTCAATAAGTATAATAAATAAACTGCAGCCCTACATGTCCAGTCTATCGTCAATACAGTTGGCGACAAAGTTGTTGGTGGAGTTCCAGCAGCACCTGAGCCAGATAGATGAAGTTCTAGGCCATTCTGCGGGATTACCTGATATTAACCAAGAATGAGCTATATCAAAAAATAATATCCTTGGACATGGTTCATCAACCATAAGGAGGACCCGGATAGGATGGTAGCACCTATAAAGCACAGGTACGTTTGTAACAGGGCTAATTCCCCAACTGGAGACAGGGACGGGGACGGAGACATCAGAAACACTCCCGTACCTTGTCCCTGTATCCATATTGATGCTACATGATGTAGAACAAGTCTCAGTAGTTGTAAAAAGGGTCCATAGAAAGTTACAAGTTAGAGGATCAAAATGACCTCCACAGTTGGTCTTTGCACCAAATTCGAGAGAGATGCAACTGCAGTCATATAAAGGGTCACACGAGTCTGTTCTGTACTAAAGCTGCACAACAGATAAATCAATAGTATCAGTCCAGATGAGTACAACAAATGATCAGTATTCATAGCCTTGAACAACCCAAAATAGTAGCGTCTATCAGAGATGAACCTAAAGCATTAGTGAAGATACGAACTATCTTTAGCAAGTGCAAACTCACAGTTTCATAAAAAGTCCTACCTGAATTCATTATAAGGCTTCTCAAAACCAAGTTGAGTCATGCCATTGTAGACCTAACATTCAAGGTAATTGAGTAATTCATTAATCAGATCAGTTAGGATCTAGGCTTGTGTGGCTTTGAAGTAGCAAGCAATAGTTTCTTACAATTTCCCATGACCTTGGATGAAATCCAACAGTGAATCCTTCAAAAACCCGTGGACCACGATTCTCGCAAGGAATGGCAAGTTCTACAAGCACTCTTTTGCAAGATGCAAGAAGTAAACATATAATCAGTAAACAGAATTTCATCTCTCATGCAATGGTTTAGATAGAAGTAGCAAGCAATCTCAAGGTAAACTGCAAATACAATTATACAAACCACAAATTAGCAGTCTCAACCCTCAATATTACTCCTCTCTGCCCCTAACAATGGTTACAAATATCATCGTAGTTCGAGGTAAGAAAAAATAATGCATAAATCACAGGTCAAATTTAAGTGATGGTGAAAGCAATGAGAGAATGGAATACAAAAGGAACCTAAAAAGTCCCTTGAGTAGAGAAAAGGATATGATTCCACCAAAAGGCAAAAAAAAAAACATCAATTACACTTTATGCAGGTAAGTTTCACAGTTTATTAGAGAACACAGAGTATTAGATCGTAACAATAAGAAGGCTGAGCACATAGAAATATCAGAGAAGCAAGATCTTATCCTAGGTAACTCCCTCACTTATAATTGGTTAGCATGATATGACCATACAAGTATACACAGAAGCACCTGAAGTAGGTAAAGATAGAAAGGAGGGAGATTAATGGGGAGGGAGAGAAATAAAGAGGTAAAATATTCACATTCTCATAAATCAAGCACTAAGTACAAGAAAGAAGGAAAATCAGTCTCTTATGCATTAATGTTGACAGAATCCACAAAAAAATAGATGATTACTACCTCTATTCATGATAGGCGTAAAACTTTAGCAGACACTAGGAGAAGAGTTTAGCCGCAATGAGTGAGAAACGCTAGACTTATGAGAATTCGACAGTACATGACAATGTTGCAATAGACAATATGGTGCTCTTTCCTCTAAATGTCCTCAAAAGTTGAAAATTCCCCATAATATCATGATGCCAAGTTTTTTTTTGACATGACAGAATAAGGTCAAAAAGAATAATTACAAGTCATAGATCAGGTATATGTTAGAATGCAAAGATGATTAACTATACATCAGAAATAACTTTATGAGAATTACCTGCAAGAAGATTCGTAGATAACACTGCATATACATCCATGTTTACCTGAGAATAAATGATAGAGAAAATGATGTTATCTATGAAACTTCAGAGCCTCAGAGGTGAAATGACAAATCATAGAAAAAGAGTACATATTCAAGCAGTTTAGAACCTTTGCACTGTCTGCTCAAACAACTTCCGCAAATGATGTTTACCTAATTAGAAAATAGAAGATGAAATGTCTAACATTAAAAGAATAAAAGTCAAGAAACAAGTCATGAACCCACATAAGTGGTAACTCTGGATTGCTAACCTGAGAAGTGCGACCCAATTTGTCATAAGTTCGCTCACAGTTGATGAGATCACCCTCATAAAATCCCTAGAAGAGTTTCAAAGAATCGATCAATGAAATTATATGATGCTTTGAGGAAGGAGGGAACAGGAGATTAGAACAGTCAGCAAGTAGCTATTGGCAGAAACCCACCTCTCTAAAGTGATGGAAAATTGTTAAGTGACTGTATACTTAAAGGAAGAATAGAGCCATTCTGTTTTTAGCCAGGACACCCTAACCCCCCAAAAAAAATCTCAGGGGAAGATTACATCATAATAGTGTCGCATAACAGGACTGCATACGCCCATACACTATGCTGTTACTAGTGTCATTGTCTCAATTTTCACTATAAAATGGCCAGAATTCATCATGGCCTATTGGAGAGATGAGCATTCAAAGCCAATAAAATGATTTCGGGTTATCATATTATACTAAACAGTAGCAGAGAAGAAAAGGATTAATCAAAAGATACAAGTTTAATACTACAAAATATCTTAAACGGTGACCAACAGGAGGAACAAAAACTCCAAAATGATGTTTGCATAACTTATGAAGTGCATCAGCCTCATTTGTTAGAAAAAGATAATAAGTGCACAAAACAAGATTAAAATGAAATCTCACATAATGGCACTCCCAGTCCCACCCCACTTCTACAATACACAAGGGAATTCAATCTGTATGGCAAATTTAACACATTTGTTTATTTTGAAGAGCACTTAGTTCTTTCTCTCCAACCTTATTCCTAAGATACACTAAGTAGGCAATTGTGATTCTCTCGCTTTCTACTGCTTTTCTCTTATCCTCAATCACTGCCTTTTATAAATCTCAGTTTGACTTAGTGTTAAATTGAGCATCTGTTTTTCTGATAATTTGCACTAAACAATTAAGCACTGAATTTTTGGGTCAAACTTCAAGTTTTGGAGACTAGATCAGACAGAATATTCTCTCTATAACTTTTCCAGTTGGCAAAGATAATACACCTCAAGCATAGAGTTGGTCTAAAAACTGTAACTGACAGTTGCAAAAAGACAACGTTAGGAACATTGTCCTAAAAATTATGACAGTAACAGTAAGATATTACTGGACAACAGCTCATAGATACATATGCATTTATTGATTGATATTTTTTCCAAGAAATCGAGAATTACTTGCACAAAGTTGACATGTCCAGAGCCAGCAACAAAATGGTTAAATGTATCAAAACGACCAAAATCAACATATCCCTGCATGCAAAAAAAGGAAGGTGAGTACAATAGCTGAAAAGATCTTCCGCCATGTAATGTAAAGAGGACATAGGACACCGCAACTTCAGTGGAAAAATTATTGCAGATTGCTCAGCAGTCAGCACAGCTGCGTGCAGCATGTACATAAGGGAAGCTACAATCATCTTAGCTCACATTATGAGGCACAAGTATAGGAACCAATTCCATTAATTTTTTGAACAAAATTGGCAAAATTGTTGTACATTTACAGTGAAGTTCAATTTCCATTAATAAGCCAAAAGTTAAAGGAACAAAGACCTGAAACTGAACAGAAGTGGCATAAACCTAAAGTTTTTCAACATAAAAAACCTAATAGCTCAGTAAATTACTGTTTTTGATCTACTCTCCACGTCTTTGCAAAATCGAACAACCAAGTCAGACTCCTGCATGGAAGAAAAAAAAGCCAAAAGGCACAGCATTAAGCACCAAAACGCGGATCTTCATTCATAATGATTCCTTGCACAGAAGAGATAACCAAAGACAAACACTGACCATTCCCTCATACTCAAAGAGATGCCCTTTCCAACTCGTCTGAGAGATGGTTAAGGACGAAAAATAATTAAAAAAATCGTATAAAATTTGGACAACATAGTATAAAGACAACCATCACCACAGAAAGTCTGCAATGTAACAAACGGGTCCACTTTACGGACTCAATCTCCCAGCAAGACACATCCGGTAAGATGTCACCCACTAGCAAGGCCGAGAGAGGTCATGAAGGATCGAAGGGTACAGTTACAAAATCTTTAAAACTTCCTATATAAATAAGAAAGAAGTCCACCAAACCAAAGACAGCATGCCAGTGTATGAATAAATATGTCTAAAATAGACAGAACGTTATATAATAAGGATACAAAATCAACAACGTGGCTGGAATTATCAAGAGCATAGCAATTGGAGCTCGGCACAGCCACGGAGGCAACTCCAACCGCCCACGAGAGTACAACTGATCCAGCAATATGCAGTAAAATACCTATGACAAAACAAGGGGTTGAATAGTATCTACAAGACTGACAATTAGGGCAGCATGATTGAATAATTGAATGAAACTGAGAATCACATTACCCACGGTGCCCAACATAGTTAACCGAAGCGCCCCGACGCAAGAAAAGGCAGTCCCTGGCCTTAACATCTACAAACAATCATCACCCTAACATTGTAACAATCACAATCACAGTAATCCAACGATTCACAACAACCAAACCAAACCCAATCCCTTGCCATTGTTTAAATCCATACCAATAATCAGCTATATTACTGCAACCTAAAATCCAACAAATAGGGTTTTGGCTTTTACATAATAATTGAGAAGTAATGGAAGAAAGATTATTACCTCTGGGTTTTAGGAATCAATGAACAATTGAGTCGTAATTCCACTTCCAATTTGCGAGATGAATGCTACGCTACATCTATTGACTTTCACCTCGACTCCACCTTTTCTTTTCTTCACTGGTATCTTTTTATTTGAGGGCCATTTTAGACATTTCTTCATTACTGCTCGTATGTTTTTAGCAGCCTCGCAGCGGAGAAAATAATAAATACATAAATCATCATAGATCCAAAATTTCCCTCTTTACTCTTTCCCTTATTTTTAACCCTATTCCACATCATTTTTTCTTACCTTTATTTTAATTTTTAATTTTATTTATTTAAATTATTATTTTTCCTAGCCTTATACTCCTTATTTATCGATAAATAATCATAATTATTAATAAGGTCGTTAATTAATTATAAAATGATTAAGTTTATTGTAGTTATAATTAGTGAAAGAATTACTAAGATAAAAAGCCTAATCAGGTTTACAAATTCTCTATGAGTCTCGCCTCTAGGACTAGGGTTTTGGAAGGGTGAGGATTTCTCTTGCGTTTGTTCAAGGTTTGTTGTTTATTCATCTCTATGTGGGTTTTAAATCGGGGGTGTGATAGGGATAGATGGCGGACGAATTATCAGAGAAGTGGGCAAAGTTGAGTATCACGAAGGAGGAAGGGGAAGTTGCTAATCTGGGTGGCCAAAGGAACGTGAATTCAATGGAGAATATTAGCCTGTCGGTGATCGAGAAGGTGTTGACAGTCCGGACATATAATTTTGAAGTAATGCAAAAGACTCTAAAACAAATATGGTTGTTGTCAAGAGGAGTGATCTTTCACAAGATTGAAAATAATCGGTTTGTAATCCAATTCTTTCATTGGCATGATAAGGAGAAGGTGCTAGACGGTGCTCCATGGAATTTTGATAATCAATTGATCTTGCTGAAAAAAATAGAAGGGGATGAACAACCAGATACGATTGATATCAGACTCTGCCCATTCTGGGTTAGATTATACAACCTACCTATGGATTGCCGATTAAATGAGGATGCTAAGAAAGTTTCGGAGAAAATTGGGGAGGTGCTGGAGGTTGAAGACGATGCCCTAGGGTGGGACAGATCAAGAAGGGTTTGAATTCTGATGGATACTACAAAGCCATTACGTAGATTACAAAAAATTAGAAATAAAAAGGGGTTATTTCCATGATACAGTTTAAATATGAGCGTTTGGCTACATTTTGTTTTAACAGCAGTATATTGGGTCATGTTGGGAGAGACTACCTTAACGATGATGATGATATGATGGATGATAAGTAATGGGGGCTTTTGGCTACGTGCTTCACCTAGAAAAGGATCAACACGGCAAAAAGTGGAGGTGGAGAGCCTACGGGCGATGAAGAAGCTAATATTTACATACAAACCCGTAACAAATGATGGTAAGGTGTGTGTTAATGGCCCGTTGGTCGTTGGTAGCAGGAATGTCATGGAGAGAGAGGTAAATTTAATACCATTTTTTTGTGATTAAAATAAAAAATGGTTCTTAGGCTGGAGACAATATCTCATGCATGTCTTGTTTTAAACGGTGGGGTTAGGGAGGAAGGGTATAGCTGTGGGGAGGGGATGGTGATGACAGGGCAGGGTGAGAATGTAGGGTTAATATGTGGAAGGAGGCTGGGGGGTAGAGGATGATAAAAGGGGGTGAAGATTCTCGAAAGGGGAATTCTAAGGAGGGGGAGATTAGGGGAGTGGCAGATATGAGATTAATAGTGGATAAGGTTTTCATGGAGAAGGGTGGAAAAAATAGTGGTGAGGAGGTACGAATTAGGAGCGTAGAGGGAATAAGGGATAGTGGTACGATGATGGAGGGAGATATGAGGAGTATTGGTGAATCAATTTTGGTGGGAGGGAAAAGTAGGAAGGGCGGGTGGAAAAGAATAGAACGAATGGAGGAGGGATATAAAGTTAGGGAGGGAGAGGGGGTAAAAGATAGGGTGAGTTATGAGGGAAATAAGAAAAGAAATATCATGTTGATAGGGGATGGGTAAATGGAGGATGGATGGGGTAAAGAAGGGAAAGACAACATGTTGAAGAGAAATCTAGGGAAAGGATTATCCAAGTAGAGGGTGTTGAAGAATACCAACCCCTCGAACAAAAATGAAACTCTTAAGCTGGAACGTCTCGGGATTGGAAACTCGAGGACAAAGTTATCCCTCCGGAATTTATGTGGGAGGAAAGGCCAAATATGGTGTTTTTGATGGAGACAAAAACAACTGAGGAAATGATGAATATGATTAGGCGTAGTTGTGGCTACGAGAATGGGGTTAGCTTTAGTTGTAATGGTAGATTGGGGGGATGTGTTTATGGTGGAGAGAGATGGAAGCTTCCCTTGTGTCAGTGTTGGAGTACCATTGTGCTATGGACGTGTGCAATAGTAGTGGTTTCCCCTTATGGAGAGTTATGGGTATTTATGGATGGCCGAAAAATGTAAATAAGTATAAAACGTGGGGGCTAATGAGGGCCTTGAAACAGTCGTGCCCCATGCCATGCATGATGTTCGGGGATTTTAATGAAATATATACTTAACAATTCTGAAAAGGAGGGCAAGATGTTGAGAAGGGAAAACCGAAGGTAGGAGTTTCGTAATGTTATAGATGAGTGTGTGTTAAGGGGTTTGGGGTACACGGGAAATAAGTTTACTTGGAAAAGGAGCAGGAGGGTGGAAACGGTGATTAGGGAAAGGTTGGATAGGTTTCTCGGGGATTGTAATTGGTATTCAAATTCCCCCATTATTGTGTGAGACACTTAGCGAGGATAGCATCGGACCATACTCCCATTTGCTTGGAAACTGAAGTTAACAAGGGGTATAGGAGGAAGGTAAGTTGGTTTAGATTCAAAGCTCTTTGGCTCTCAAAGGATGAATGTGGTTATGTTGTTAAGGAGATGTGGAGGGTTGGGGAAAATAAACAGGTGCATGAACGGTTGTCGTTATGTGATGATGGGTTGAAAAGATGGGCATCTTCAAATTTTGGTGACATAAAGAAGAAAATTAGGAAGTGTGAAGAAGAATTGAGGGTTGCTCAAGGGGGTAGATTGGATGCTAGGGTGTTAGAAAATTGTGAGCGATAAGCGGCTGATTTGCAAGAGCTTCGGAGGCAAGAGGAAACATATTAGTATGCTAGAGCAAGAGTAAATGAAATGAGGGACAGTGACAAAAATACAGCTTATTATCATAGGAAGGCTAGCCAATGGCAGAAAAGAAGTCTTATTTCGGGAATATATGATGCAGAGGGTTAATGGCATGAAAAGGATAAGCAGATACGGAGGTGTATTGTGGAAAATAACTTTGCATACCTTTCTACTTAACCGTTAACCGTTATCAAAATGGTTAACGGTGGTGTTGATCATGCTCAAGTTAAGAGGCAAAAGCAGCTGAAACAGCCGAATCAAGCTCCATTCGGCCGAATGGACATGTCATTTGGTCGAATGGCCTATGTTTCCTTGAAGAAATTCACCAAAGGTGCTGGAATAGGCGAATGGAGCAACATTCGGGCGAATGGCCCTCCCTTCGGGCGAATCACTCCTAGAGCAGTTCCTTAATTGTTGCAAACATCAAAATTCGGGCGAATGGATCACCCATTCGGGCGAATATCCCTGTTTTTCTGCGAGAATTGTATTTTTTCTCTAGCCAAACCCAAGGGCATTTTTGGGCATTCGAATTTCCTTTGCTTAAAGGGTATAAATACCCCACTTTCTATAGAAAAGAAAAGAAGCCCTAATACATTCTCTAATATAGTTTGATTAACTTTTAAGCTTTCCTTAGTTCATTAAACCCTAGTTTTCATAGTTTTATTATCTCAATCTTTTGTATTTCAAGTCTTTACTTTCTAGTTTAGATTCCAATCGTGGTTATTGAATCTTCACCACCTCCTTATTGTAGCATCAACATTGGGTTGTAAGTATCAATTTCCTCTTTACTTTTGAGTTCATTTATTGCATTTAATGTCTTGCCTCATATTTATTGCTTATCTAGAATAGTTTCTACATTATCTTTTACTCTTGTTAGTTTCTTTTGATGACTATTATCTGTGGACTTTGTTTCATTGATTATCATTGTTTCTTACATCTCAATCATGTGTGAGAAGTTCTCTTTGGGGATTGATTAGTGAAACCCTAGGAAAGGACTTCTTTATTGTTTAAGATTAGAGAAAAGATGACAATAATTAGTCCTTGAAACCCAATGCGAATCTTGTCCTGCAATTCCTCTAGAGACATAGGGCGATTATAGGTCGTTCGTTATGATTTATGGAATCACCAACTTCCTCTCGCATTCTTGGGTATCTAAACTAGTTATTGTTTGATTTCCTCTAACCTAGCATATTCTATTTTAAAATCATCTTCCTAGGGTGAATATAATCTCCTCCCCGTTTTCTCCCCTTTGATTTACCTCATTAGTCAACTGTGCTTGTTATTTTTGTCATTGGTTTTAGATGCCCTTCAAATCACAAAGCCTCGTTATGTTGAGACGCGGAGTTTATTGTTAACCTTTGTCCTCGTGGTTCGATCCCCTACCCCACTATACTTGTGTAGTGCGTAGATTGTTATAAGTATTGTTTGGTTCAAGGTCTAGCATAGATGACTGTGAAAATCTTATTATCAAGTTCCGAGTAGAGGTTTGAAACAAGGTGACCCCATCTCGCCCTATTTGTTCTTATTGTGTGCTGATGCTTTTTCTAGTTTGTTATCTAGGGCAACGATGGAGGGAAAATTAAGTGGAGCCCGAATTTGTAGAGCTGCTCCAAGGGTTTCTCATTTATTTTTTGCTACTGACAGTTTATTATTTGCAAAGGCAACTCTCTAAGAATGCTCTATAGTAGTTGAGATTATCAGGGTTTATGAGGGGGCATCGGGTCAAAAAGTCAATTCAGATAAAACAGAGGTTGTTTTTTGTAAGGGTGTAGCTAATGATAGACGGGGCGCAATTGTGGAAACTCTTGGGGTCCGTGAGGTAGAAAAGCATAATAAATATCTGGGGCTCCCGACCATGATTGGTAAATGAAAGAAGGAGATTTTTTCGGGGTTGATAAAGAGAGTGTGGAAAAAATTAAATGGGTGGAAGGAGAAGATGCTGCCAAAACCGAGGATAGAGATTCTCATCAAAGTTGTGGTGCATGCTATCCCTATATGTATGATGAGTATGTTTAGGAAACCAGACTATATCATTGATGACTTACATACCTTATGTAGCCGATTCTGGTGGGCGTCAAAGGAGGGTAGAAGGAAGTTGCATTTGCAAAGTTGGGATAAGTTGTGAAAACCAAAAGCTGAGGATGGCATGGGCTTTCGTGATTGAGAGTTTCCAATCAGGCATTATTAGCAAAGCAATTATGGCAACTGATCGTAAAACCAAATTCTTTGATTGGAAGGATCATGAAAGCTAGATACTTCAGAAGAATTGGGATTGTAGAGGCTAGGAGGGGTTATAATCCTAGCTCTGTGTAGAAGAGCTTATGGGGCGCTAAGGCTTTGGTTCGGGAGGGAATTGGGTTGAGGGTGGGGGACGAAAAGAATATAACTATTGGAAGGATGCATGGATGGTAAAAGATGGAAAACCCTATACCCCAAACAAACCCGCTGAGGTAGCAGAGGAGATGAAGGTGAAAGGGCTTATTTCAGGGGAGGAAAGGTACTCGGAAGTAGGTAAGGTTGGGGAAATATTGGGTGATGATGCCATGCTGGCATTACAAATACCACTCTCAGTCTCTGAAAAAGAGGATAATATGTTCTAGGCATAGATAAAAGAGGGAAGATACACAATTAAGTCAGGCTATCAGTTGGCTCAGGCAAGGTTTTTAGTGAGGATCAGAGTGAGGAGGATGTGGATTTTTGGAAGGAAGTGTGGAATCTAAGGGTGCCCCCTAAATTTCAACACTTCATATGGGGATTAATAAAGGGTAATATGACAGTGATGGGGAGGCTAATGCAAAGACACATTACAAGTAATAGTAGGTGCCAAATTTGCACTAGTGAAGATGAGTCCATACTACATGCTTTATTCGAGTGTACTAATGCCAAGGTAGTATAGGATCACAGTGAGTTTGCAGATTTACTTCCAGAAGCGCCTTCAAATTCGGCCTGGGATTGATTGGATTGGTTTTATGAAAGGTTGGAAGGGGTAAAATGAAGAGGGTGATGGCTCTTATGTGGGCAATGTGGATGGGGAGAAACCTTCGGTTGTTTGAGGAGGAATGCCCAGATATGGTTGCTCTTGCTGGGGGGTTCTACAAGTATGTGGAAGTGTATGAGAAATATAATTCTCGGGTTGGTAGTATGCATAGGGTTGTTAGTAATGAAAACAACAATAGATGGGTAAGGCCTTCAAATGGTTATGTCATAGTAAATGTTGATGCACATGTCACAAGTGAGGGTAGGGGGTTAGGAGCTGTATTTAGAAATAAGGACGGTCACATTGTTCTAACAACGACAAAGAAAGTGCACTCTTCATCCCTGGAATGCATGGAGGCCCAAGCTGCTCGATTTGCTCTCTCCCTAGCTAAAAGATTCGGGTTTTTAAAGGTATGGGTTGAGTCGGATGCGCTAACGGTGGTTTAATCTATAATATCACAGTCTCATACTGTCTATGATGATATTAGATTTAGTAGAGCTCATTTTGATGATTGTATTTTCTCTCATGTCAAGCGAAGTTATAACACTATAGCCCATTTGGTGGCACGAGGGGATACGGGAGGAAACGTTGAGTTAGTGAGGTTGAGTTCTTTTCCCCGCGCTGTTGTTACTTTGTCCTTAATGAACCTTCATGATTAATGTTAAATCTTTGTTTTGCTTCAAAAAAAAATGAAAGAATTACGTGAACAGTTAAAGTATCAATAATTTGCAAAATACAAAGTAAAACATAAGTAATAAAACTAAGAAATAAAACACCAGTATATGAAGTAAGAATATGGTGCGTGAAAGTCAAATATGGTGCATGAAGCATAAAAATAAAATGAAAGTATAACAATAGTAACTAAATTTTGTTTCTAATCACGTAATTACAGGATTGCCCATATGGAGGGGCAAAAATCTATCAAATCGAATAAACGTGACGTGTGAGCAGCCCGACGTGACGTGAAGATTGTTCGACACGTATGATAGTTAGGCGTAAGGAAGTTACTAGTCGAATCAGGAAAATTATTAGAGAAAGATAAGTAATTACGAACAGGTAGCATCCGCAAGTGACTAGGCGTCAATTATGCAGAGATGAGGATGAAGAGTACATGAAGTAAGAATGACACAGAAAATGACTTCCCTCATTCAAATCTGTAATGTCTGGCAAGGGTAAAATAGGAGAGGATTAGACTAACATCTATAAAAGGTAGATTAAAGTAATGCAAGGGGAAGGATTCATTCACAAGCCAAGATAAAAAAAGACAACATGTCATCATATACATCTCTCTCATTAGCTCCATTAACACTTTTACTGTACTTTTGTACTCATTTACGCTCAATCTTTTGTTACATCTCCTATATACTCAACGAAAACACCTTCTTCAACACAGTGGAACAACGGCCTAACAAGCCCCCGCAGTTTTTTCCGAATTTGAGTTTTCCGCGTCACCAAGTTATTATGTCATTACATTATTTTCTTGCTTTATTCTTTACGTCATTACCTGCACGTAACTTAACTAGTTGTAAAATGTCAAAGCCCTAAGCTGTCACTAGATGACGATTTTTGACAGAAAAACTATATATTTTGAAAATTATTCACCCAACTTTTATCAAACATACTCTATCAAGTCATCTTTAATTTGTAGATTGTGATACAGTTACTGGGTCTAATCAATCCTGTGGAAGCTAAGAATAGTTAATCAGATGCGTACGAGTGAATGAAATCCAGAGTGAAGGGCTGATGTAGCAATGTCGTGGAGGCGAGGCTGGGATGATAGAGAGGTCGCTCAGGGAGCTGATCAGTTGTTTTTTTTAATGTGATGAGAGATAGAAGATCAAGATAAATCACTATTTTAGAGTAGCATGTTTAAAATAAAAATGAAAACTAAAGTAGATCCTAGGGTTTGGTGCATGAGTCTTTCTGATTAGCATATCAATCACTGAGTTTGGCGCATTTACCTCTGTATGAATATGTATTTCAAGATCATTGTTATAAACTGCGCAGAAAACCCTCTATAGAGATAAGGATTATTGTTCTTGATATCGTAATTCACACTAATTTTGAAGTATTATCTGTGTCTTAATCTAGAAATGTACTTTAATGCCCACTTGTCAATTTTATGTTTATTATGTACCCTAATGCTTCCTATTTGAAGTGCTAAGGCCGGTATTACTCTCGTATAAACTTCATCTTTTGAGGTAAAGAATGATAGTCATTGATGGTTTTGGATAAGTCGATATTTATGTAAAGGGCAATGAAGATCAATAAAGCCCTCTAGGTGGGAATCCAGAGATAGTAGAGATGACTAAGATAAGCATCAGTTTGAAACGGTGGGAGCTTTAATTTCTACACTGCTGTCATGACTGTCAGCTGTCAGCACACTGCGGCTATTCGGTGGGTCGATGTTGGAAAGGATAGTGTCCACCTCTAGGAACGGACGCTCTTAGTAGCCCACGTGCTATCTGGATGCAATCACCACGCCATATATGAACCAAATCCAAACGGCACGTAAGCCAGTAAGCGTACGACGCAAATTTCTACTACTTCGTTGTTTAACAGTTTGTCGTTGCTCTTGTTTCTAGTTTCAAAAGTAACAAGGCTGACTTGATTAACATTGTACAACTTATATACCTGAAATTGGTTCATGTCCTCAGTTTATGAAGAAATAAAAGCTAGAAGCTAAGGAATATAAAGACAAAGATGGCAGATTCTCACGGAGCAGGCCAAGGTGGTAACCGTAGTAGTGGGACCACGGCGGCGGAACACGGGACAGCAAGGTTCAGTAATTCTTCCACTGATCCTACTGCTGCTGCTACTGGAGGCTATGGTAATGCTGTGTACCAAGAGCAAGCAACCAAGGGTCCTGAGTCAGGGGATGTACGCCAGGGACAGGTTCATCAAGGACAGCTTCCTCAAGGTGATACAGGAGGTGAAGATGATGCTGACTGCTGCCCAGACCCCACTGGTGGTCGTTTTGACTTTCGTCGTAACTGAACCTTGTGTTGATCCAAGTTAGAAGCCCAGGATATGTTGTTTTGAGTAAAGTTTATCTTTATGGCTTAGATTTCGAATTTGCCTTGCTTTAACTTTGCAATGTTTTGATTTAAGCGTTAGGTTTTCCAATGTACTTCCTCTGCTTTTCCCACTTGTATACAATCTAACTACTGCATTATTTACAAGTTTGGATTTGACCTCTTTTGATAAATTTTCTCAAGAGAAAATATATTTAGGTCCTAAATATGCACAATGCTCCTAGAGAGAAGAATATTTGAACTCTAGTCTACCTAATGAAGGTGAGGTAAAGGGCTTGGCTAAGGAATTTTGTCCAAAGCATGAGCTAGTTTACTTCTTTGATTTTCAAAGATTCAATGTATAATTGTGATAAATCAACTTTTAAATTTTTACTTTGTCTAATTAGAAATAATAATTGTTGTATTTTGAAAAGTGTCGGTAAAAAAGAAATGGAGAAACTATAAACTACTACTTTCTAGATACTAGTTCAAATGATACATTTTTTTTAATTTCATATTATTTGTTTCGGCTATAGAGAGAAGGATTGAGCACAACAATAAATCTGAACATTTGCTTCGGTTAATTAGACTGGTTGCCGCCTATCGCAATTAAGTGGTTAATTGCTTCGGTAATTGGGTGAACCGTAACAATTAAGGTTTCATTACCCAATTGCTTCGGTTATTGTGAGAACCACAACAATTAAGTTATTGTTTTAATTAGAAAAACTGAATTATTAGAACAGTGACCCGCAACTAACCAAACCCAACCCCGTTCGTCTTCTACCAAACCAACCCCTCCCATTAAGCCTCCTCACTGTCGCTCACAGTCACCCTCCGGTACTCTCACTCAATCTCCCAAGCGAAGCCCTAAACACCTCCCATTGAGCCTCTCACGCCCCGAAAGGCCTCACTCACTCTCTTATGTTCAAATGGTTGCACATTATGGTGAACCAACCCGGTTTGACATGAACCAACCTTAACCCGAACTGAATATGACCTAATCCGAACCCGAGTAAGGAAATAATCGACCCGACCCTATAATGAAATGATAATTCGACCTAATCCGACTCTATAGGTCAGATTGACCCGATTTAACCCAAATCGATAATAACTCGACCTGCGATGGGTCAATCCAAATCTGATCCGTGAACCCAAATTGACACTTTTGCCTTCATCACATGAAATTGTTCTAAAATCATTGGTTAGAAATGAATTACAATGAATATCATAGCCTAAACCTTGAGATTAGGAGACAGATTAACTACTTCTCAATCATACTATGATTTCTAAATCATGAAACCATCAATTTTAATAATGTGTTGATATTTTATGACCAATTCTACCACAGTTCTAATTTTGAATCATATTAAGGTTTCTAAATCATATCGTCATATATTATTAATAAATCAAATCTTCATTGATATTCCAACATTCCAAAAATCAATTATGTCGTATTACTCCCTACGTCTTTTTTACTTACTACATTTCCATTTTGGTAGTCAAATTTTATAAATTTTGGTCATAAATTCTAATTATGCTATAATAAATAATATATTCAAGTGGGATCTTGTTGGATGCATTTCAATATAATTTTTTAGAATAACAAGTTTTTATAATTTTTTATTTTATAAATTTAAAGAAAAAACATTTAAAGTTGTTTCTTGAAGGACTGTGAAAAGTCAAATGTTGTGAAAAGTCAAATGTAGCAACCAAAAAGAGACGGGAGAGTAATTGATTATACACGTACATTTTATCTAAAATGCAATGAAAATGAATCAATTAAGAAACATCAACATGTTAATTAAAATATACTTAAAACTACATTTTGATTATCTATTTACCTAATCCTCGATCTCAATTATGAATGATATTGATAATTTATTGCTAATCCACAATTCTCCTGTAAAATAAAAAATAAATAAATGTGCAGGTAAGAAACAACAAATTTCTTTTCAAAAAAAAAACAACAAATTTCATAATAAATAATTAAAAAATTATTATTATTTTTTTGTGATTTTTAGAATATCATAATTTTTTTCATTTAACAACCTGAACATCACAAGTGTATAAAACTAGTAACTGTAAAAACAAAGAAAATATGTATTCATGTATGGTTGATATTGAAATTTGCTTACTCCGTATAAATGGACTTTCTTTGGACTCAAAAACTAATCTGAAACATATTATTCTAATGGAATAAGTCATGTAATGTAATACTCTTAGATTAAAATTAAAATTAAAACTAAAATTTGACTTTATTATTATATGAGACATTTCCAATTCATACTTGATATAGCTAATATAATGTCATTTCAGATATATGTATTGTTATATCAGATGTAGAAATACAAAAGATATAAAAATACAAAGAAAATATATCAGGAATAGACATTATGATTTTAGATATAGAAATAAAATTATAAAATATCCTCTGATCTTATATTATTATTTAATAGTAAGAATTAACATTATGTGAGCAAATCCTAAATCGAACATTATTAAAGCACAATATTTCATTGGACCATAACACCCTTTTTTTATTCCCAAAAAATAGGTAGTTGCTTCAATTAGTCTCATAACTTCCTCTCTCACAATCATAGTAATCAACTATAATTTAAAGTAATTTGACCCTTTTTTATAATTAATATCTTATATAGATTTGCAAAATTTTAAATGTTATGTGCATTGTATATACCATAATTAATCATCATATTTTCTTCTACTTTATTAATTAGTGTCATTCGCTAATCGAAAATGGTATAGATTTTGATTAATCTTTCTTCAACTTTTTTCTATTCATGCTGTAGGTTTATCTAGTATGGGTTTTAGATTTAGGCATTAAGTAATTTAACCCTTTTATAATTAATATCTTATATAGATTTGCAAAATTTTAAACATTATGTGCATTGTATAGACTATAATTTTTTTTATTAATCATCTTATTTTCTTTTACTTTATTAATTAGTGTCATCATGTTTTTTTTAACTTTTTCTATTTATGTTGTAGGTTTATCCAGAATGATGCGGTTTAGATTCATGCATTATGTTAATGTTAATTATCAACCTTGTTCTAAAATAGATAATAAAAATTTATTGAATTCATATTTTTACTTACTTACTGTGCACTATCACGTGCATATACTAGTATATATTTATATAAGGTTTGAATTAAAAATTTATTATTATTATATTATTATATTTATTAATGCAAGTTATCATAATTAAGATTTCTCCTTTACCTTCCCGATTCCGTCCCCTAGTTTAAGTTAGTTTCCCTTTTAATTCTAGCCTCCTCGTTATTATAATAATTCTTCAAGGAAATTCTTGAAATTAAATGTAACCAAGCCTTAAAAAATTCATATTCATCTGACTCCATAACTTAGAATTTTTTTTTCTAAGCTTTTTTTAAAAAAAATTTGCAAAAATAAGCCACTTTTGAAATTATTTAAAAAAATAAGCCGATATTGGTCCGGACTAAAATCATTTCCTGAGGCAACAATTCAGTTAAGGCAAAATCATTGCCCCAATTAACGATTTGTAGTAAGTTGGATTATGGGAGAAAGTTGGGTCAAGAGAAATCGTTGCATGGAACAATGATTTTAGCTCAAAAAAAATCGTTGATATATATATATATATATATATATATATATATATATATATATATATATATATATATATATATATATATATATATATATATATATATATATATATATATGCCAATTTTAACTAACATTACCAGTTTCATGTAAATCGTTGCTCCAAACAATGATTTACGTTAAGGTAAATTATTGCCTCAAATAACGATTTTTGTCCAAACCAAAAGTGAGTTTTTTTATAAAAAAAAAAAAAAAGTTTCCAAATCATTATTTATTTTTGCAATTTTTTTTTTAAAAAAGCTTATAAAAAAAAATTCCGTAACTTTGCAAGTCTATTATCAAGGTGAGACGGTGGAAGTCTGATCTCATGTGTTGTCAAAAAAAAAAGGTCTAATCTCATCCACAAAGCATAGTGTCAAATGCCTCCCCGGCTATGAGCCACGCAGCAACCTGAGATACGTGTCCATTAGGAGTGTCATTAAGGCCTTATCACTCTGCCTCGTAAACTGTAAAACGTACACGATCCTCCACCTGCATATGTGCGAGTCAGTGAGTATATATATTACATTATGTCATGATCTAATTATATGCAGCGAACAAATTCCCACTTTTAAACACGGAATTTAACTAACAAAACACTCGTAAAATCCCATTCCTTTGAAAAAAGATGTCAAGTCGTCAAAAAGGAAACAGTACTGGCCGCGGTGGTGGCTTGGGAGCTCCAGGAACCACTGGTGCATCTGGAGCTCGTGATCCATTAGGAGCACCAGGCTCTACCGGAGCATCCATGACCACAATGGGTGCACACGGCTACGACCCAACCGAATACGGAGCAGGAGGCGGGGGACAGCAGCATCTACATCGTACAGTTGCTGACGTGGAAACCGGGCAGCAGCAGCTACATCGCACTGCCGCTGATGTGGGGACCGGGCAGCAGAAGCAACAACATCCCCCTGCTGCTGATGTGGGCGCTGGCCTAGGTACTTACGGGACTGCTGGCAGCATGGGGCAAACAGGTACTGGGTACCATGCTGGAGTTCATGTCCCCCATTCCACTGGGATGACTGGCACATATGACACTGGTGGCGGCTTCGATACTAAGGATTTCAGAAGTGGTGGTGTTGAAGGTGTCGGCGAAGGCTTTGATACCAGGATGGGTGAGCGGACCCATGGAGCGGGAAAAGAGAGAGGAGGACACATCGGGTTGACAAATGAAACTGTGATTATTGAATCTGTAGAGGACGTTGGAGGTGGAGCTGGCAATAATACCAGGGAGGTGGATGAGTGGGCCCGGGGCATAGGTGGAGATACGAAAGGCGAAACTCTCGGTTACAGCAACACTGGGGGAGCAAGACAAAGACAAGGGCAACGCCAGGAATAAAAAGGGATTCATGAACCCTGGAGAGGATGTCTTTAGGAAAAATCTCTTTGAATCTGAAACCAAATAGTGGATACCTTCAGATGTCTATCACTTGTAGATTTCCTTTCTGTCCCCCCCCCCCCCCCCCCCCCATGAATAATACGCAGTATAGGTAATGTGGCCTTCTATTTTTAGTTGTCTTGAGACTGTACAACTAAGAGTGTGGTTTGGTGACTTTAGTCTTTAGTTCCTACTCTGTAGGATCAAGGAATTAAGTTTTTTCTGCTTGTAAATCTTCTCAGCATGATAATAAATTGTCTTTTTCAAGATAGTATGAGAGGCACTATATTGTGTACATGGCTTAGTTAGTAGATTAAAGCTCCTATTGTTCACTTGTTCATTGCTTAAGGCTCTAGGTAGTTGGCCAAGCATCCTCGCTCAGATTTACAACAGATAGGAAGGAAAAAAAACTCATGAGCAAGAAGCTAAGAATACAAAGTTTTAATAAAAACAGGTAGAAAGAAAACAAATAAACAAGAATACGAAGAATTTAAAATATTACCGAGTACTTGGCTAACTAATAAACTGCTAATTTGATCTTAAAGGGAGTTGAACAAAACAAAATAAACGCTTGGTCAAGTATAAAGGATGTTATACTATCACTCCAGCCTCCAGGTACTCCATGATGGAGTATGTCTCCATGTATCAGATTCAAAGTTTCTAATGTTCTATATCATCCAGACTAGAATGTTTCAAATGCTACTTGTCTCAACGTATTTCGAAAACTCGATCTTGTCACGTTTAGTGTAGCAATGGATTATTGGCCTCTTCAAATACAGTTGTTGGCAAATTATAGTATATAGGTAAATCTCTAATATTCCGTTCCCTCACAAATATTCACCCCTATGTGTCGGATCATGTAGACTACTTGGAAGCCGAGTTCAGGGGCGAGGGACACAGTGAAAACCCAAGTCACGATCTTATAACAAATGAAGATACAACTTGTTATCTTCATAGGAACAAGGCCCCTGAAGCCTCATAGAGTCTTACACCGGGGTGACTTGGATGAGGAGGGGTAGAGGAGGAGGAGGAAAAAGAAGAAGGGGTAGAGGAAGATGAGAAGATTGAGCAGGAAATACAAGGCAGAGCAGGAGATGAGGGTGACAGACAAGTTGTAACAAGTTTTGGCATAAATCCTCGTAAAATCCACTCTTTCATTCCATTTTACAATCACTTTGTAAAAGGTGAAGATTGAATAATGCGCAACCCGGATTCATCTTTCATGGTGGAAGGTAAATTTGCAAAAGGTATGGAGTTTGCCAACCAAACAACTCAATGAAGCGGTATAGATGTATTGTCTTCGATCAAATCAGTTGTATATGTGTCAAACATCAAACGAAAGTATACTTGAGCTGATTTGTTCCAATAGATGCGATTGGAAAATCTCTGTAAGACAGAAGACTGAGGTTTTGCTGTATTAGACCATTGTAACCTATATATAAAGGTCCCCATGAGACTACTTGTGCCTACCATATTTGAGGTTTTCGACATTTGAGTTCGTCATTAAATACGCAGTTATGTGAAGGAATGTGCTCTAGCTGATCTGGCATTGAAAATTGTTGTGATCATGGAGATGGTATGCGGAAGATTTCATTCGACAGTGGACAATAACTAACTCAAAATTGGAGTTAACCAGCATAACAATATAACGAGTCAAATGAAGATGGTGGAAACGTAGCTGACGCTTCCTCGACGGGCTTCACAAGTTCTTCTATTATATACCTCAGCCTATAGATCTCCATCAGCTCGGATATCCAATTTCCATTCTTGATATCGAATCTGCGCAAAGAAACTTACTTTCAGTTGAACTCAACTACTATGGAAAATTAGAAGTGCATTTTTTTGTGGGTGAAGAGGAGAAACTTTGAACTGCTTAAACAATATTGCAGAGGGGAGTGATGACCCAAACTAATAGCAATATTGGCATTAGAGAAGGATAATGTTTTGAGGTAAACTGACCTGAGTTCGAAGTAGGGATTGTAGCAATGAGAAAAAAGCACCTTGACAACAGGTTGCAGATTGCTCTTTACAATCTGTTCTGCAGAACCTTCTGAAAAATAAGCAGTACAGCACCATGAATTTAGATTAACCAGAACTATGTGCATCATGGAAGATTTTTTTCTTCAGATCCATAACCTTAGAGCGAAAGGAAAGTTCATCTTTAGCACTCTCAAGGAGTTGGCTAGTGAACATTCTCTCTAATGGGTACTTATTGTCCACAAGAGCCATATAAAGTAACTATTGAAGTTTAAAGTCAACACCTAATATACCAGTGCAGTGAAACATTTATAGATTATTGGAGGAAACTACAAAAGCAGAGTATCAAGAATTGCCTAAACAAGTTATCAGAAAGCTCGAAGGGAGGAGAACTCGAGGTGTTGCATTTATGCAGTCGAATGCCACCATCTAGTGGATCAGATATATTTACATCATGGGTATGCTCCCAAAGTACAGGAGCACTGAGGACACGTGAAATAATCCATTCAGTATCTCTTGCAAGGCAGCATTTCCAAGATAACAGTTCAGAAATGAATTCTGTTCAGCTTGAAGAGCAACAGGTGCAGTGACAGGTCGGTCCTTCTGAGAAGAGTCTAAAGCATCATTTTCACAACAGCAGTGAGCTGATTTGGCATCTATAACCCTTAGAGAAGCATAAGATAGCTTCTTGTTTTGGTCTTCATCGGATTCTTTGTTCATTTCTGTTGGGTAGTGTTCTGAGGTGAGTTTTGGGAAGAGTCATGTGATATGGGACACATAACTGATTTACTATTGCCTATATAGTTGGATTAAAAGAAATGTGACCCAACCCCTTAGCTCTCGATCGTCTCAACAATTCTAATCATATCTGCCTCGAGAAAATATATCATGAAACATCATCCTTGCAAAGAATAACAGATGCAGCAGTTAGCAAGCATGTACCTTCTGCATGAATTACTCCGTAACATATTTAGCCACAAGCTTCTCACTTATCTCTCCAAATGAACAGCTGCAAGTCCCAAACCAGTTGGTCATCTACATCAGTCCAGTTAACAGAAGGCAGGTCCACCAAACATCTATAGAAACACATATGAATCTCATGTAGTTGTGCCAAATCAACAACAGAGCGCAGCGCGTATTTAAAGACGATTTTGAACCAGAAGAGGTAGTTTGAACTTAAAAGAAACTACTATTCGTTAAGAATTCGAACTAAAAGGCCTCTAGGAACCAAACTCAGATAGATAATATAATGAAAAACAGATGTATGAACTAGAACTCAGAGTCGCAGCCATCAACTGGTTCATCCATGACAATCCGACAGGTTGCGGAACAAGGAAAGAGACTGGGTTTGGGTAATCGTCATGGTTCGAGGCGAGGAAAACGAATGATTTTTTGAAATGATTGCAGTGAATGATTGGATTGATTTGTGGGTAGATTGGTAGAAGATGAACATTTTCAGGATAGCTTCCCGGGTGTACCGCTATTTCAGAACACATTTTTTATAAACGCTGTAACGAATTCTGATAATCGGAACTCTCAAGGTCAAGGCAACAAGGTATGGGATTCGAATTCATGTCCAAAAGGTTGGGACGGGGATCTATGATCCTTCTTTTAGTTTCATTTTTAATTAATTTTAAAATTTAGTGTTTGCAGCTCGAGAGGAAGGTAACTCTCCTTTACAGCCTTGTTAATACATTTTCTCATGATTCCCTACAAGCCCCCTCTCCCCTTTAGTTTGAGAGGAAGGTAACCCTCCATCACCATATCAGAGGACAATTATGGAGGAAGAGAAGAAGATACAGGGGCTCCACCCACTGTCCTTTTCAGTTGGGAAATGTGAAAACCCGAGTAAATCTTGTTGTGCTCTGGCAATGATTGCTTATAAGCTACAGCCTCAATGCGCTCCAACGCCTCAAAAGGGCCATAGAATCTAGGAGCCAACTTCTCATTTGTCTTCTTAGCTAGGGATTGTTGTCTGTACGGTTGTAATTTCAGATATACCCAATCCCCCACCCCAAACTCAGTATTTCTCCTCTTTTTATCTTCAATCAGCTTCGTTTATTTTGATAACAAGTTATATGGAAATGTAAATCATCCATTATTGCATCACGCTCCTTTAATTCTTCTTCCAGTGAAAACATAGCTGTGCTCCCTTGCTCAAAACGGATTAGCTTAGGGGGTCTCTCCCATATAATGCTCAAAATGGGCTGCAGTTGATAGCAGTGTGCCAAGAGGTATTATAATGAAATTCTACCTAATTAAGCCACTCCGACCAAGTCTTTGGTTTACCATTAATAAAACATCGCAAATAAGTTTCCATCCCCTTATTCACTACCTCTATCTGTCCATCACACTCTGTGGATGATAAGCAGTACTTCTACAATTCCTTCCAGAAATGGCTCACAAATATTTTATCCCTATCCGAGACAATTGTAGAAGGGAATCCATGAAGTCTGACCACTTCTTGTACGAACACCTTAGCCACTTCCTGCGTATTAAATGGGTGCTTCAATATGATAAAATGTGCGTACTTCGTGAGCCTATCTAATGTATCCCATCCATTTGACTTCAGTAACCCCTCCACGAAGTCCATAGATATATCTTGCCACACGTGTTCTGGTATTGGCAATGGTAGAAGCAAACCGAAAGGACTCAAAGAGGAAGACTTTTGTTGTTGGCATACCTTACAAACATACACATATTTGGTTACATCTTTTCGCATACCTGGCCAGTACCAATCAGCTGCTACTCGTTGGTAAGTCTTAAAATCACCTGAGTGTCCCCCAACTGGTGTATTATGATACTCATGCAAAATGTGAGAAGTAAGCTCTGAACTGCGAGGTATCACCACTCTACCTTTGTATTGGAGGACTCCATTCACCAAAGAGAACCACTTAGGAGCTGGTCTGCCTTCTTGCAAGGTCTGATGTAATTGCAATAACCAAGGGTCATGTGCGATCTTAGCCTAAATCTTCTCCCAAGGCAACCCACAAGTACTGAAAATTGAACAACACACAATGTCAGGGGCAAATTTGCGAGAGAGAGCATCTGCCACTTTATTCAAAGCACCAGCTTTGTATTGAATGTTAAAAGAATAGCCCATCAGCTTGCAAACCCACCTCTAGTATTCATGCCCCCACAACCCTCTTCTCCAATAAGAACTTCAAGCTTTTTTGATTAGTTCTTACAATAAAATGTCTACCTAAAAGGTAGTGCCTCCACTTCTGAATCGCAAACACAATAGCCATAAGCTCCTTCTCATATATGTATTTACTTCTAGCCCTTACTCCTAGCACCTTACTAAAGTAGGACAGGGGATGATCTTCCTGCATGAGTACAACTCCTAGGCCAAAACTTGAGGGATCGGTTTCCACCACAAAGAGTTTGAAGAAGTTAGGCATAACCATCACTGGGACAGAGCTCATGGCTCTCTTTAAGGCCTCAAATGCCTCTGTTGCTCCCTTATCCCACCTGAATCTATCTCTTCTCAACTGGTTAGTAAATGGTCTTGCTATCATGGCGTAGCATCAGACAAATTTGCGATATTATCCTGTCAACCCCAAAAATCCCCGTAATTCTTTAATGTTCCTAGGCACTGACCAATCAAGCATTGCCTGCACCTTGGTAGAATCGACAGCCACCCCATCATCCGAGACCACATGGCCTAGATATGCAACCTTCCTCACACCGGTTTCATATTTCTTGGCGTTAACATACAACCTGTTCTGGTCCAACAAACCCAATACAGTGGCCAAATGTTGCACATGCTCCTCTTCACCCGAACTATACACCAAGATATCGTCAAAAAATACCAAAATGAATGTCCTCAAATGCAGTCTAAAAATCTCATTCATAAGTGACTAAAAAGTGGTCGGGGCATTCGTTAACCCAAAGGGCATTACTAGGAATTCGTAATGTCCCTCGTGAGTTCTAAATGTTGTCTTATGTACATCATTAGGCTTCATCCTTATTTGATGATAACCCGATTTCAAATCAAGCTTGGTGTAAACCCTTGACCCATACAACTAATCCAACAATTCGTCAATCATAGGTATAGGGTACTTATCGGGGAATTTTACCTTATTGAGAGCTCGATAGTCCACACAAAAACGTCACAACCCGTCTTTCTTTTTTACCATCAAAACCAGATTAGAAAATGGGCTTGCTGATGGTTGGATAATGCCAACGGTCAACATGTCTCTAACCAACCTCTCACTTTCATCTATTTGGAACTGGGGGTACCTATAAGGACGCACAATAATAGGGTTTCTTCCTCAGCACCACCGCATGGTCTATTGCATGATTGACTGGAAGACCCGTTGGCATTGCAAACACTGACTTGAATTGAGCTAGTATTCCTTCCAAGAATCTCGGTGCTAGTACTTGATCCTCAATCATCCTCAATTTTGAATCCCCTTCCAATTGATTGCATTCTAGCCAGAGGCCCCCACCTTGTTTTTTGCAGAGTTCTAATCATGGCTTTCAAGGAAAATTTTGTTCTCCTTAATGAAAGATCTCCCTTTAACACCATTGTTCTGCCTCCTAACTGGAGTTTCAGGGTCTGTGTCTTCCAATTGACTGTCATGGTCCCCAACTTTTCCAACCATTGAATTCCAAGGATGATTTCCGAATTTCCCAATTGTAGAATAAAAAAATCCTCCATTATTCTCACCCTTTCATAGTTAAGCTCACTCCCTGGCATTCCTCGTCACCCTAAATTGATTCTCCAATACCCAACACCACCCCAAAGCTCTTCCCCGTTGTGATTGCTAGACCCAAATGTTGTGCCACCAGAGACGAGATGAAGTTATGCGTGGCATTGGGGTCGATCATGACCACCACCTCCTTGTTGTTCACCATCCCCAATAGTTTCATAGTTTTTGGATTAGTGAAATCCCAAACCCAATTAAGGGACACCCTTGGAGCATCTTTCCTTATTGCATGATCCTCCCCCATTTCTTCCTCAATCTCTATGGCTGTATCATACTTCGTCGATTCATCTCCCTCTTTGGACACCGGTGACCCAAAAACCATTTACCATCAATTTTAAAACAAAGTCCTCTCTCCCTTTTATACTGAACTTCCTTTTCTATTAATCTCCTAACCTCACCCAAAGGCCTTTTCCACAAGGAGTGATGGGCTTGTGTGAATATTAGGCCAGTTTTATGTGTAAGAAGGACTCGCACTCAAGTGAGGTGTATTAACTCTAGAGTGGGTTAGAGTAGGAGAGACTGACCTAATTTTCCATTGTGTCTGGCTGGGTGATGATCAGGGCTCCATTCTTTGACCTGACCCATAGCACAACTTCTCTTCCACCTTGATAGACAAATCCATCACTATATTTTGGGTTCTTGGCCTCAATAATCTCACTTCATCTTTTATTTCATCACTCATCCTATTGATGTATTAACTTCGGGCGATTTCTTCCAAAACACCCTCCAATGGCAATAAGTTCAATGAATTTCCGCCTGTAATCCATCACCCCACCCGTTTGTCTATGTGAGAGCCATTGCTCATGAAGTGTTCCCATTGTTGTGGCTCTCTAAGTAGTAGCCTTTTAATTCTTCCCATCTCATCAAGGGTCGCCACCGATGCTCCCACTGGTAGAGTAGGAGAGCATCTCCGTCTAAAGTTACAACAACCATCTCAAGTTTATCTTCCTCACTCAAGTGGTAAAATCGGAAGAAGCGCTTAGCCTTTAGGATCCTCCCGTTGGGGTCGGACCCATCAAAAACCACAAATAGGATAGTGCACCCGGGTGCACGATGGTGCACGACGCGCATCGTGCACGCAAGGAAAATATTTATAAAACGCAATTGGCTTTGCTGAAATGATAGTGGAAAACAAGTCAGTATGTATGGTTAGGGTGGGAGACATGTCAGCAGAAATGTGAAAAGTTGGTAACGTAAAGTTGGTAAACTTGAAAAGGTGTACTTGGTAAACGTAAAAAGTAAAGATTTTTTTGCAGGAGTCACTGTAGCAGATATTGTAGCGCATGGACAGACTACTTTTTTGCATTGGGAATCATGAAACGAGGCCAAAATTAATGACACAATTTTACGAATAAACATACTATTATAAATGAATGAACATACTAGTATAAACCAATGAACATACTAGTGTTACGTTTGAATGAAAATTAATGGCACAATTTTACGAATGAACATACTATTATAAACAAATGAACATACTATTATAAACGAATGAACATACTAGTATAAACCAATGAACATACTAGTGTTACGTTTAAATGAACATTTCATACCAGTCCAAAAATATAAGAGATTGCATTGTAAACCAATGAACATACTCTTGTAAACCAATGAACATACTAGTATAAACCAATGAAACGAATGAACACAGAAATGGAAAAAGATGGTAACGTAAAGTTGGTAAATGTGAAAAGGTGTTCTTGGTAAACGTGAAAAGTAAAGATTTTTTTGCAGGAGTCACTGTAGCAGATACTGTAGCGCATGGACAACTACTTTTTTGCATTGGGAATCATGAAACGAGGCCAAAATTAATGACACAATTTTACCAATGAACATACTATTATAAACGAATGAACATACTAGTGTTAGCGAATGAACATACTAGTATAAACCAATGAACATACTAGTATTACGTTTGAATAAAAATTAATGACACAATTTTACGAATGAACATACTATTATAAACGAATGAACATACTAGTATAAACCAATGAACATACTAGTGTTACGTTTGAATGAACATTTCATACCAGTCCAAAAATGTAAGAGATTGCATTGTAAACCAATAAACATACTCGTGTAAACCAATGAACATACTAGTGTAAACCAATGAACATGCTAGTGTAAAGGAATGAACACAGAAATGTGAAAAGATGATAATGTAAAGTTGGTAAATGTGAAAAGGTGTTCTTGGTAAACGTGAAAAGTAAAGATTTTTTTGCAGGAGTCACTGTAGCAGATACTGTAGCGCATGGACAGACTACTTTTTTGCATTGGAAATCATGAGCCGAGGCCAAAATTAATGACACAATTTTACGAATGAACATACTATTATAAACGAATGAACATACTAGTATTAGCGAATGAATATACTAGTATAAACCAATGAACATACTAGTATTACGTTTGAATAAAAATTAATGACACAATTTTACGAATGAACATACTATTATAAACTAATGAACATACTAGTATAAACCAATGAACATACTAGTGTTACGTTTGAATGAACATTTCATATCAGTCCAAAAATATAAGAGATTGCATTGTAAACCAATGAATATACTCTTGTAAACCAATGAACATACTAGTATAAACCAATGAACATGCTAGTGTAAACGAATGAACATTTACGTTTTTTGTTTAAATGAATATTACATATCAGCACAAAAATCTAAGAGATTGCATTGGGAATGCACATTTTTTTGTAGTGATGATGCGTGCGTTTTCATGGCAGATATCTTTGAATATTTACTTTAATATTTGAGATTTTGCAATGTTAAAAATTTAAACTGCAAATGTTCAGCGAAATTAGGTGAATGGTTATTGGACTTGCTGACGTGTAAAAGTAGCTCCCTCCACTTGCGTCCCAATTGCGTTTTGTAGTGTTTTGGCCTGCGTTTTATACAGGGTGCACGATGCGCACCGTGCACCCGGGTGTAACGTCCACCTTCTAATCAAAAACTTGTAGATCTAGCTTTTGCATTCTCCAACTATCCATTAATCCCCCTCTAAAGTCTTGCTCTGGTGGTGGTACTCCAGAAAGTGAACCGAATCCCTCCTTTTTCCTTCGTGGAACATGAAGACCATCCGACTCTGTCTTATCCTCTACGATCGGCTCCTTCGCGAAAATCCCCTAATGATTTCCTTTGCCTGACCAGTGCTCCAGATGTAGTGAGAGGGACGACATATTAGCCTTCAATTTCTATGAGTAAAACTCCAAACCCGCCGTTAGTTGGGATGATAACCTTTGCTCCATGGCTATCATCGCCTAAGAAATTGCTCGAGCTATTCGTTCATGCAACTGTGATAGATCAACTTCTGAGCTATCCTGGTTGTTACTTGTCGTTAGAGCCCCCCACCGCCGTCGGATCACCTGCTCTGATACCAACTTCTATGAACTTTGATAGATGCTGATTGTATTTACAGAAAATCCATCAATTTGAGAGGAAGGTAACTCTTCCTTACAGCCTTGTTAATACTTTTGCTCATGATTCCCTACAAGCCCCCTCTCCCTTTTATTTATGCTAACCACCTCTAATAAACTAGCATCACTCTCGTGCTATTTTCTTACCCGCATAATTATAAAGATTCCTTTACTTTCATAACTAACTCATAATTACTGTCACCTTCAGTCCTTCTTCCTTCGTGCATATGTGAACCCGATTGGAGGCTTCATCAAATTCCTTGCAAGGTAATACTTTAGTTTAGGGAAATCGCAATTTTGGATAGAGATTATTTGCTAATTGAATTGGGTTAGCCTAATTTTTTTGTTCTTCAAAGAAAATCGCTATTTGGTATATCGATTTTCTTTGAGGTTGAATTTGGGCTAGGTGGTCTTAACAAAACTAAATATAACTCTAAGTTAAAAATATCTGCTCAAATCTTGTCTATATTGTATTTGGTTTTGAAATGGTACATTTCTGATAGTATAATCGCATAATCGATGAAATCCTAAACTGAGGTGAAGTTCTCTAAGTTAAATAAGCCAAAGTTTTATTTTGAACTTTGAAACTTGCAATTCTCAAATCCTATGAGAAAGACTTAAAAAAAAGGTAAAATGGAGAACTTTAAACTTTTTATGCAATGGCTAAGTTGCTATGAGAATGACTATGTAATGAGGAATTTTCAACTTTGTAAAGTGGTGACGTTGTGAGATTAAGAATTAGAGAATACAAATTAGCCTCCAAGGATATTTTCATCAGTACTTTGTGTGTAATCCTTTACACCCAATGCTTTACATTATATTATTTCAAGATAATACAAATTGTTTTCTAAGTTAAAGGGATCGCTGATTCATCAAGCTTAGTGATTGAAAACACAAGTGGCGCCTTTCATGCTGGCCACATGTTTCCACCATATTTGTTAAATAGGGGTAATTAGTAACCTAATTAAGAGAGCCATCATTACTTAAGCAGGCCATCAAAAATTAAATACTTAGCTTGACAACAAATGAGACATGATATCATCACATTTTTTTTTTCCTGCAAATTTTCCCTTAAGTGAAGGAAACTAGAGTGGACTCTTGGCCAGCGTTTCAATCTATTGATCTCATTTAATCAAAAGTTCGACAACGTTGATATTTAATCCTGTAGAGCGAAACTTTGCTATGTCTGGGATGTAAAAATAAAAAAGTGAAACTATGCTATGTTTTGGTTTGTTTTCTTTGGTTTGTACAGGGGTGTAAGCCTAACACTAAGTTTACTTACACGCGCGAATACTGCTGAGTATAAAGGTATGAGGGAGACTAGCATATGTCTAGAAAAACCTATCAAATAATCTCTGAATCCATAATGCATGCATATAAAACAAGGCTAGTTTTGTTCCATAATTTTAAATTTCAATCATTTACATGTCATCCTCATGTCGAATTAGTGGTTAGTGATCCCAACTTTTTCCTTAGGTTTGGCGTATATGGAAAGCACTACATAGAATAAACTAGTTAATGTCCAATATTTTTTGGTAATGCAGTATAGTAAAGCTTCTGCATTTTTTTTAAGTTTGGATCTTGCTAATTTGTATTACGTATGGCTGCTGTAAGGAAACGACATTGGCGGACCCCTCTCCTCTAGGTGACACTGTCCTAACCTAAGTGGTCAGAAAAATGATTTGGAAAAATGTCTTCCAATACTGCCTTTAGGAGTTATGACTTATGACATAAACTTCTCAGTGCTCTCTATGATGATCTCTAAATGCATATATTTATGGAAAAATGTGATGGTTTATGATTATTTTTTAGTCCTTAGTCCAGTAACAAAATAAATAAGTGTGGAGAGATATGATTCTGATTCTGATACTATTTCTAATTAATTGATTCATCTTTGTAGCTAACCATTTAATGAAGGTCAATTACCAATGGCTGATCTCATTATCTCTAAATTATAGTTTTGTAGCTCATAATGCTGCTTCTCCCACACCTCATCATCCATAGAATAGGGCCAAACAATTTCGCACCTCTCACGCCTAACCCCTGGCCGTTTGTTATCTGCGGTACTAGTTCTGTGTCGGGACTTTATACTTGTACTCATATGAACCCAAAATCGTCATTACTTCCTGTATATGTCCAATCCTTTTCTCTATATGCTCAACTTTCACATAGTTGACGAATTGATCCAACTCCCGTGTTCCATAATTATCGCAATACTTTTAATTATATTATAAATGGCTGGTTGAAGTTTCTCTGGTACTTGTTTTCACAAAGTATCACAGTCAAATTATTGGTGATTTGTAATTCTATTAGGTTGTTGTTAAGAAGAACGAGGATGGTGATATATATATATATATATATATATATATATATATATATATATATATATATATATATATATATATATATATATATATATAATGCATAGTACTCCAACTACGATTTGTTAAATAGAAAGCCTCTTTAACAATGTTCCAAAACCACGGCCATTTACTATAAGTATCCATAAACTGGCTTTTGTGGGAGTCACGGCTTGCACTGACTCCACAATCCAATGATTAAGAGGCGCCAGAAAACCTACCCTTTTTTATGGCCAATAATTGCCCAACCAATCAATAATTTAACTTGTGACGGACCCTTGAATCATATACAGAAATTAATTGAATAAGTCCAAAGTATTGCATCAGATGACGCATTCCATTACATTATCAACAATCTAATTAATTCTATCAATATAACAGCAATTCCCATTCTTAAAGCGTTTTAACAATACACTATGACATAACAAAAGTTTACAACCCATGACATAACCACATCATTCCCCTTGAAGTAACATAGTCTATTAATCGCGGGATTTATACTGAGTTGCTAACATTAGTACATGATCGATCCTAAATCTACAGGGTAGCCACCATACCATATTAACATTGAACTCGAGATCGAAGCAACCAAAGCTAGCTTTCCTGATCATTTGATAATTTACCGATGACGGGATTATTAGTTACGTTTTTGTTGAAGGAATTGATTGATTAGCACAAGTATGCATCCGGAGTAGGCACGATAGGATAATTGGCCAAGGAAAACACCCACGAATTCATCGAAAAACAATCATCGACATCGAGATCGAAGCTACCAAAGTTCTCTTGATCATCGCATTCACTGCTTGTAGCAACCCTTAAAGCATTGCTAATGCTACTATTATTATTGCTGGTACTGTTGAGGCAGTTGACGATATCGTTAAGGGACTCAAGGCGATTGCTGAGCTCAGACAGCTGAGCCCTGAGGACAGAATTCTCCGCCTCGACGTCTAGGTAAAGCTGCGTGGTAGAGTTGGTGGTTGACAAGATTTTGTTTTTCTGAGCCATAAGCTCGCTCACCTGGACCGCCAGATCGTCCAGATGCTTCTGTTTTCGAAGGCGGGATCGCCTTGCCGACTCTCGATTGGACTGCATACGCTTCCTCTTCCTGATATCCATCACTCGTTGAGGTTGATGGTCTCCCTCGGACCCAGACGATGAGTTGCTACGGATGATCACTTGCTGTTGACTGGACGAGCTTGAACTTGCCATCATTGATCACTTTTGTATGGATGAATAATCTAGTGCTAGCTTAGTAAATGATATGAATTTATATGAACTTACCCAACAAAAAAGAAAGAAAATATGGAGAGGGGAGAGATAGTTCAAGAGAAGACGTAGAACCAATAGAGGAAGACAACAGAGAAGGAGGAGACGAGGTGGGTACGACGGCGAAGGGCGGAGTTTATGGTGAAGCCAGAGAGGAGGACTTCACTGATTATTGGAGACATGAAGAATACACTTGTTGGGTTTCAATCGTATAGTCATCAATTTTATTTCAATTCATTTGATGTTTGTTTGGTGTATCTAATGGAGAAAGTGAGGATTGTTTTGAGGTTGAGGAAGATAATTAGAGGAAGCAATCTGTGAGGGGAAAGGGGAAAGGAAAGGAAAGCTTAACAAGAAAATAAAGCAATGGAGGGGAAGAAAAGATGGGGGGTGGAGATTGGAGATTGGAGAAAATACAAAAATGTCAACTGAAACAGATATGATAATGGGAATGAGACAGAGGTTTTGGTGATGGGTGGAGTATGTATTTTGTAACAAGTTTTTGCCTATTGTTTAATTTAATTAATTGAGAAGATTCTCTTTAATAGTACTCTAATAATAGTTAAGCCTGATTAAATCTCTTTATAATTATTACTAAAGCAAAATCGCTATTAACGTCGTATAAATATCAAGCTATTATTAAAAAAATCTTTGATTTATGAGTCTGAGAGGCCTAGCCGACTAGTCATTGCTTGCACCATTGCCAATTTTGATTAATATGTATATAGAAGGGTGGAAGAAACATGTAATATTCTCACGTCCTCAAATGTGATATTTGCTCATACCTCTCGTTTACGTTGAATGTGTTGCTCTAATCCATAATCTTCATACCTTTGACCTCAAATCTGATAATTTGTTTCAAATTTTAAGAAGTCTTTGATATAGTATTTAAAGAATGCCATATGCAAGATGAATCTGGAAACTCCTACAAACTTTCCCTAATTGGCTGCAAATGTATTAGAGCTTATGTCAGAAACAAAAAGAATCAAAATCAGGTCTTGGAAGTTTATTTGTCATTTTCTAATAATTTAAACAGGCCAAACCAGTTTTAAGTCTTTTAATCAAAATTTGGGCCAATCGGACCGGGCTTCGGGCTATGCATTATTATCCAAACCCATCCTAAAAATTTTCTGGTCAAAGTCAACTTGCCCAAATCCTAATTTCGGGCTGGTTTTTGGTGCCTAAACCTGGACTTTATCAAGCAGGACTAGGTTTGGCCAACGGGCTAAGTCATTGTTAATCAGGTTTAGAAATTATCAGGTTTAAAGTGTAAGTTGTCACATGGTATTGTAAATTATTCCTTAATTCTTTGAGAGGTATGTATTTTAATAGGGAATTTCATTTTTCTTTGGTTAGGAGCTTAGGACTTGAGAGGCTACTTGAATCCTTTTTTGTTTTTGTCTTTGATGAATAGGAGACTTTTTAATTCAAATCGACCATACTTTGATTTATACACTCTTTGATTAAAAGAAAGGCTATAATAGTCTTCGTATACTTGTTAAAATTAGCGGAACTTAAAAATAAAAATATATTCAATTATTTGTTGACACGAACGTAGTTAGGAAAAACCTCTATAATTATTGCAATGTTAAAACTCTATGACTTTAGTGAACTCACACTATAATTATTTTATTTTTGAAAATTTTCAAGAATTACCATAAATCAATTTATTATAATCTTCAAAATGATGTCATTTTAGATGTTTTTGAAGTCGATCGCGGAATTTTCTTAAATTTTTACCCAAGTTTTAACATGGTGATATTAGCCCACAAAAGTCATTAGAACCAACTAATTTGACTTGAAATATTAATTACAACCATTTCTAATATACCTACAATTATATTCTAAATACACTTTTGAAGCCTTTAGAGGTCTACGATAAATAAATTGGTTGTTCTAAACCCCTTTAAATGACCACAGGGGACTCCCACTAAAATTATTTTGATTTTTGAAAATCCAACAAAATTTCCCAAAATCGATGTATCATAACCTTCAAAATTTTCTTATTTTGAACGTTTTTAAACTCGATCGTAGAATTCTTTTAAATTTTAGCCTAGCTTTAATAGGATCAAATTAGGTCATAAGAGTTATTAAAACCATCCAATTCGACTTAAAACATCTATTACAACAGTTTATAATTTACGTATAATTGGATCCAAAATACGTATTTGCATGGGGCCTTTAGACGTCCAACATAAATAAAATGTTTGTCCGAAACCTCTTTATATAACCCTAGGGAACTTCCACTGAAATTCTTTTTATTTTTGAAATTTTTCATGAATTACTAGAAATCAATATATAATATAATCTTCAAAATTAGATGTTTTTGAAGTCGGTCGCGGAATTTCCGTAAATTTTTTCCCAAGTATTACTAGGGTGATATTAGCCCGCATAAGTCATTAGAACCTTCTAATTTGTCTTGAAACATCAATTACAATAGTTTCTAATGTGTACCTACAATTGGATTCTAAATACATTTTTGAACCCTTTGGAGGTCTATGATAAATAAATTATTTGTTCTAAACCTCTTTAAATGACCACGGGGTACTACCATTGAAATTATTTCAATTTTTAAAAATCTATCGAAATTTCCCGAAATCGGTGTATATAAACTTCAAAATGTTGTCAGTATAGACGTTTTTAAACTCGGTCGTAGAACTCTTTTTAATTTTTAACCTGGCTTTAACAGAATCAAATTAGGTCACATGAGTCATTAGAATCCTCTAAGTCGACTTGAAACATTGATCTATTATAATCGTTTATAATTAACGTACAATTGAATCCTAAGTAGGTGTTTGGGGCCTTTAATTTAGAGGACCAAAATATAAAAAATATTTGTCTGAAACCTCATTATATCACCTTAGGGAACTCCCACTGAAATTATTTAAATGAAAAGTTTCAAGAATTACTTGAAACTGATGTATTATAATCTTCAAATTACGTCATTTCAGATGTTTTTGAAGTCGGACGCGAAATTCCTTTAAATTTTTACCCAAGTTTTAACAGGGTGATATTAGCCCCAGGAGTTCTTAGAATCGTCTAATTTGGCTTTAAACATAAATTACAATAATTTCTAACATAGCTACAATTGGATTCTAAATAGGTTTTTGAAGTCTTTGGAGGTCTAGGATAAATTAATTTTGTTCTAAATCTCTTTAAAAAAACCACAGAGAACACCCAATGAAATTATTTTATTTGAAAATCAAATGAAATTACCGTAAATCGGTGTATTAGAACTTTCAAAATTATGTCATTTCAGACATTTTCAAACTCGGTTGTAGAATTCTTTTAAAAATTTTACCCTAACTTTAACTGGATCAAATTAGGCCACGAGATCATTAGAACCATTTAATTTGACTTAAAACATGTATAACAACAGTTTATAATTTACGTAAAATTGGATTCAAAATACGTGTTTGGGGCCCTTGATGGTCTAACATTAAGAGAAGTGAATATGACGTCCTTTAATCCAACCACAAAATCGTGACGAACTGCATAGTATTATAAGCTCTTTGCACGAACTTGGGGCTTCTACGTTGTTACCGAACGCGTCATTGATATTCTTCATCGAGAAAGTGTTGTTATTCTCCGTGTTAATACACAAAAAGATGATGCCCGAAGTTCTTTTTGGGTGGTAAGTTTAAGAAATATATTTAAACTGAAAGAATAATTTACAAAAGTTCATCACAACCCAACACAACCAAATCCCGGTCACGACACCCAAAGTTCCATTTCCTAGAAGCCCACTTTGGTGACTTACTGCTTACTATCAACATTAAAATAGGAAAACCCAAACATGGAACTATGCTTCTTGTCTCCCAAGTTTCTCATTCCGGAAATTTCCAGGAAATTGTGTGATGATGTCGTCAAGATACCTGGAAATGGTTTGGGATAAAGATCACCCGTATGCTTCCAGCTTTATACGAGTTTCGTCAATGGAATAGGCCCATTCATTATAACTGACGCCTAAAACCCAAAAAAAAAGATCTTATAAACCAACGTACACTGGTCCATTGGGCTATGATTAGATATCCTATTTTTGGGCTACCATCCCTTCAGGCCTCCGACTGCTTGGAGTAGTTAAGCAAAAATAAATTTTCACTAAATGTGGCTGCTGGGATTCGAGCCCAGGTCTCCACGGCCACAACGTGGAATTCTTACCACTAAACTACAGCCACTTCTTTGATGTTATCATAAAATACTTGGTCCTATATATTGTGTTATTTTCCACAAAATAAATAACTAACTTCTACCTTACAAAACTAGAATGCACAGAACTAATCACGGTTGTGATGAAAATTAACATGTGGTAATATTGAGGAGTTCTTATGAAAGATTTACTGGGGGAAGTTGTTGAGGATTGTGATCATCTATTACGAAATTTTTTCAAAAAAAAATAAATTTAAATAGAGTGTTTGAAATTTGAAGATTGAGTATTTAGGAGAGTTATGGTGAAAATGTCAAAAATCATTTTTTATTAAAAAAAATTATACAGTCCTTAGATATAATCCATATCCGGTAGTTGTGTTCCCCATATTTAAGATGAATCGGCAAAGTATTATATTCAAGAAAGTTTAATTTATCAAACAAATACAAGTTATTCTATTCGGTTTTTTTTTATTATTTTCATTTGCTTTTTGTGTAAATTTCAATGTAAAGTTAATTCAAATATACTTAATTGTGTATTTGTAAAAATTATAAAAATATATATCTTCAATGTAAAGTTAGTTGTTAATATAAAACGAATCTAAACAAGAAGATAATTTGAAAGTTTTTGCTGCTTCATTTACTTAGTACAATATGCACATACGAGAAGTCAATAAGTGCATAAATACGAAAGAACAAAAACAGTTTCAGTAGATGTAGAAAAACTTGTGATAAGGATGGTGAAACATCACAGAATTTACAAGTGATTAGTTCTACTTGTTTCATGTAGTTGTAAAAAAATATATGAGGAGTACCTCATAGACAACTGCTAGACTCTCAACAATGATTGAGAAGAGAAATCTGTATGTTTCCATTGATTAACAAAGACTATATATACACAAGAGTCCCAAGACTCACGAACTGATATGTTCTGGAATCAAGGCTGACAATTAAGTTTTATATTTTACTTATACTGGTTTGGAATTAATTATTAATAGATGATCAGTTGTATTAATTTAAGATTAAGAAAAAGCGGCAGCCTAAAAGCTGGTTTGATGCCTCGGGAAAAAAGGGGTAGATTCTCTGCTTCCTAAACACTTTAATCCGCCCCATACAAACTTTATCACATCCATTCATTTCCAGGCCTTGACCCACTTGACCATACTGATCATATATGCTCTTAACTCTTAAGTCGTACCTACTTAAGTGAACGAACCAAGGTTGGGGACTTGGGGATCAGCTATAAAAATTACATCTTGGTATAGAACCACTTACAAACCAGACACCTTTCAAACATTGGCTTCCAATTCGGCCCATGTTTAAAATACAAGATTTTCGACTAGAATGGTTTCTTAGGTCAAGTGAAATTCGGGAATCCCTATGCATTTTCATACGGAGTAGATATTATTGCACACTATTGAGGGCAGCCCTTTTACTAAGAGATGTGCTAGAATAATTTAGTTGTATTTGGTTTCAATCCCAGTACTTTTTGCTGATTATTATCGCACTTAAGGGTAAAACAATTGGTAAATATATTTGCTAAATGCAGAGTTGAAAATGGGTCTACGTACTGTTTGGTGGATGGAATGGCCTAAACGTAAAAAGGTTGCACATAAAGAGAGAAAGACAATAGAGGAGGCGGGGCATATAGTGACTGACACAAGGCTGGTTAACAAGTTTTGTCTAATATGGAGTACTTAATAATTGTCCTTTCATTATATACTCATATTCTCAATAATATGATTAAAAAGTTTTATTTTGATGAATAAGGTACATGTTTGGTCCACCAAAAATTCCATGTCAAATAATTGTGGTGAGTTTTTGTAATATTTATGACGCTAGCTAACTTTCTATTGACAACATATTATATTAATTCAATGGTTTGATATAAATTTGTTGCATGTATTAACTCACTAAGGGTTAATGGATTTCCTCCGTTATTTCACATGAAAATAGAAAGAATGATGATTTGCCCATTTATGTGAAAGGAAAAAGAAGAGCTGATGAGTGATTTACAACAAGTGCACGACTAATGTAGTATAATCACGATTCGTTCTTGAGGAAGATAATATTGGGTCAATTTAGTTCAATTCAACTAAATTACGCTAAGAAAGAGTTGTTTCATGGACTTAGTAATTATAATTGCAGAATTAACAAGGTTAAATCCAAGATAAAAAGACCTAGGACATTAATAAATCCCCACTAACATGCATTAACTACCAGTCTACCATCGAATACATCATCACTAATAATCAAATTAAATATCCCTTCAGCTATCCTAATTTCATCTTTTGCTTCTTTACTATCTAATTGTAATAGGCGTAGTCCTCTTAATCTCAACTTTCACTTCTCGATTAATTAGCAAGTATCTTTAAGATAAGGGAATTAATTAATCTCAACTGTCACTTAATATTTAACGTCAGTTATTTTCTTTAGGGGGGCAAGTTTTTTCCATTTCATTATTCTATGTGATGAAAAGACCTAATAATTGTTGAAATTCAATCCTCTAACGCTAGTAATCCCTTTGAATCAACATGCCATAACCTCTAATTGATTTTTAAAAAAAAATACCCTACTAATGAAAATTTCCCCAATTAATCATTCCCTCAATTTGCATTCGCATATAGAAAATACAACAAAAAATAATATGTATAAATTTTGATTCTATCAAATATGAACTCAGACAATTTCTACACATAAGTATTATATTATAAATATCAATATACAATTCACATATATACAAGATCGTATTATTGGGTCAATCAATCGTGATGCTTAATTAATTAGCAAGATTGATATTGTTATCTATAACATTATGAACTAACAGTAATACACATGTGAGGCAGTAGTGGAATCTATCAATTGTTTTGTGAAAAAGTTACACAACATACGTCTCTCCCAAAAGTAATAGAAAAAAAGGGCTCACCATGCAAGTATGGAGAAGAGTGCAAAATGCTCATAGTTCTATACATCCTCAGGAAACTTTCCATTTTCTTTTCAAGTTTAATAACTCATTAATTGGTTTTGTCTGTGAATATTGATGGGCAATGTGGATCTGCAGCTGTTGTCTATCTCTCCTATCCAACAATATATTACTCTCTAACATGATTTTGTTCCATCATCGAATGTCTTGGGTGCTTGGAATTCCTGAACTTTTGAAAAGTTATTTTTATATTTTGTAGAGATATATTAGTTAGTGCTTTATATTTCATAGTAGATACCTAGCTTGTCAAGACTTTTTATAACTAAAAATTAACTTGTGTCTTTATGGAGCATATCAATGTATTTTTCTCCTTCGAGTGACGCTAAAGGTTATAAATTGGGTTCATAAAAATTGTCTAAAACTCTTAATCATATGTGGTGTTTTGGTAGTGATGTCATATGTGATTTGACTTATTTAGTCTTATATACTAGAAAATTGAAATCTTTACTATCACAATTAATTATAGGATTGGGATTATGGAAAGAAATAACAATAGTGGAGAATGAAAAATACTTTATGTGAATTATGAAAATCATATAGAGCATTAGTTTAGAGCATTGTTCTAAGTTTATAACAGCCATATGGGCGTACATTTGGCTGAGATGTTAAGTTGCTATCATTGGTAATCCACTCATTAATTCTTGGTGGATTAATTAACTCATGTGGGATGATATTTAGTTTAGAGCAAAATTAATTTGAGGTGTGCGTATCATAAGTTTTTAGGACGACAGTCAGCTCTATAGCGGTCAATTTGGGTGCTCTAACTAGGTTCGGATCAGGTTATGTCGGGTTAGAGATCATATTTGGATCGGGTTATATTAAGTCAAATCTTTATCGGCTCAAGTTCGGATTTAGCTCGGGTTTTTAGTTAGGATCAAATCATGTCGGATTATTTACTCTTTCGGGTACAAGTCATCGGCCAATTCGGGTTTAGTTCAATTTTGGGTTCGGATTGTACTAAGTTAAGTTTTAGCAGAGCTTGTGGTGGGTACTTTCGAGTATAAGTCATATATAGGTCAGATAGTATTGGGTTCGATAATTATCAAGTTGAATAGTACCAAGATTGTTTCCATATTTGAGATGTTTAATCAACTATTTCGTGTTCATGTCTGATTTTTGTCATATAACTAACACAATAAAACATAAGTTGCAGGAGAAATTCTATCCCTTACAAAAGTAACAAAACATTACAAAATATTCAATCAAAGTCAGGTCAAATAATTATTAAGTGGGATGTTTTATGATGCAAGTCAAATTTGTGTACTTCATAGAAAGCATGTTAACTTTTCTGGGAAAAATAAATTAGAGAAAACATATACATCTAATAATCCAAATCATATTTGAGATTTAATTGTAAAAAATTCTTATTTTGGCAGGGCTTTCCTAATTGGTCAAAAGTCATTAAGATGTATTATTTAATCCAACATACACTGTTTACATTTTTATGAAAGTAAAATTCAACAAACATAATGTAATTTCTCCAAAATAAAGTTATAAGTTATTACGACTTTACTCAATAACGGGTCGGATCAACAAGGAGTCACAATGAAATAGGTCATGGGTCACAATAGGCTGGTTTATAACATATTATCTCGGGTTATAATTTGTTTTGTTATAATTAGATCGGGTGTCATTTCGGGTTGGTTTCATTGCCAAGTCGGTTCTTGTCGATTTATGTCAGGTGGGGTGCAGGTTTAGGTTTGGGTCAAATAATATAAGATAAAGTTGACTATAGGTTAATATCAAGTCTGGTTAAGATCGGGTTACATGTTACTAATTTCACATTTAAACGGGTACAAATCGGATGTAAATCGTGCAGGTTCAGATTGGTAGTTCGGGGTCCCAGCACCATTAGTTTGGATTAGTTTTGCAACATCAAAGCATTCATCTGTTTCTTAGCATTATTACTGTAGTTTAGTTTGGCAATATCCAAACATTCATATGTTACTTATCATTACAGGCTCAATTTTGTCATGAACGTCATTTCTCTATTAGTTTAGTTTAATTTGCACTGCCATAAGTTTATCATTTGATTGGACAAAAGTACAAAACTATATTAAAATCTTACTGTAATTTGGTCAGCAAGAAGTAAAAGAATTACCTACTAATTAATTGGACTTGTAATTTGAAGAACTGGAACAGCTAATTAAATGGATTGTAATTAATTGCTCTGTAAGTTTTTATTATTATACTTTTCATCCAAATCAGATTAAGTAGGATATTACCAATTTCTTACGTTTTTTTTTTATACTAATTATCTTTCAGATTTGCTAAGAATATCTAATTTTCAAACCAAGAATACTCTCTAATTTATCATTCCCACATTAATCCCAGATACATAATCATTTTGACCCGCCTTGTAATCGTCCATATCATACAGGGACAATTTTTTATTGTCTTTATTGTAACTTTTAGCATTTCACAATCTACTTTTTATTTTAAAAAAATTGTTATTTGTAAGATGGAGTTACGTAGTATATTATATGAGCTTTACCCTAGAGTTCCTCCATGATACAGATAATCGATAGTGCAGTTGTGAACATACTGATGATAATGATGAATAGCCGCAAAGGTTTTAGTGCAGAATGATTGAAGTTGATTGTAGCAAAGAATGAACACCGTATTCAAGGCATAGCTAGGTCATATATGCATGGTGTTGATCTTGGAAAAGCAACACCAAACCAGATTACGAGGTAAAAATCGGGTACGAACATTCCCACATTGTGATTGACTTGATTATAACGAACTTCACGAATTTCCAGCCAGGCTGGGTTTTGCGGTTGATAGTGATGCTTTGATCCATTACGTAGTGTGTTAGCGGATCATTGTTAGACGAAAGGAAATTATCGATTACTCCGTATCTTCTACCAATGATTGTGTAAGACACTGCCTAACTCCTCATATGCCAAGTTTTTAGATAAATACCTTTTGTAAAATAAAATTTTAAATATCTAATTTTGGTCGATATTAATATATAAGTGAATGTAAAAAAAAAAAAATTATTATCCCCTCTATTTTATTTTTTTTATCCTTTCTCAACTTATAATAAAAATCAAATTTAGATATTTTCTTACAAAAACTAAATTGAATATACAATTGACGAACATACAAAGCAATTAATAAAAAACACTTAATAACAAATTGCAATTATAGAAACAATAACATTGCAATTTTGTGAATGTATATATATGTGATAGAAAATAAAATGTTATGAGCAGTTACCTAACTGTGTATATCAAACACTAGATCTAATCGAAGGGGTCTGGCATGAACAATTTGTAACTAGTATTTTAACTTACTTTTTGAATGAAAAAATTTCATGCTTAGTTATTGTAGCCTTGAAAACTAAAAATGGAATTCAATACTTGAATAATTACTTTTTTTAGCCTTAATTATTATTTTAGTTATTAATATCTACTTTACTGGTTAGGATAGTAGGAAAATGAAGAAAAACTATCGAACAAATAAATGACATTAATTATTATTTATACCTAATTGAAATTAATTTTGAAATTTTTTGGACCTCCTCCTATGATGGACCCTAGACTATTGGCTTCAATGTTTATCCTCAAGAGAGTCAAGACTGGTCCTGTGCAAGGCATTTTAGGCGTATTGCGGCTTGTGAAAGAGAATATCACATCATGGTTGATGTGTGCGCTTATGAACGACACACATCACCACATGCAATTGGACGCATATTAGTAGCATGCTCTTATATACATGCAAAAATATGCGTAAGCGTACTATGAAAGGTTTTTGCAAGAGGTAAAACAAGGGAATTCAAGATATGATGTATAGCGATAAGCAAGTAAGTGTAAAATTGATTGAAGGCTCTGTGGACTTTTGCCTAAATCTTAATCTGGAAATCCCTTATTGATTTTACAAAGGCTGTATGTTTATAATTATTACTATTATATATTATATATCTTATATTATTATTTAAGAGACACAATAAATGTGAGGCCTACAAAAGCCAAACGGAGGTTTGTCGTTGCTTCGGGTGAAAGATATAAAAAAAATTTAAAAAATTTGTTTCTAGTAACTACTTTATTCTAGGTTTGGCTGAAACAAAATTTAGAATCACATTGCTTTGGTTTAAAAAAAAATAAAGATTATCTTCAATAACAACGCACACACAACCAGCAATTCATGATTAACAAAAATTAATTCCAAAAAAAATTCACAAGATAAACTTCAATAACTGAAAAAACAAGAAAACCCAAAATTACTCATATTATACATTTTAAAATTTGATCAACAGGATAAACTTGCTTAACTATATCAATAATTATTCTCCCCTTTTTTGTGACAACCTCTCCAAATGCTCCAATTCCTTGCCTTTTAATTGACGAAACATCCCCTTTCTTCCATTCTTTTTTTTATCAATATTCGAAATAAGTAATTAAATATTGATGATTATGCTTTTAGTTCTCTCAGATTGTTCGTTTGTGTGTATGCTACATGATTCCTCGTTTGTTCGTTTGTGTGAATATTTCATGGGTAGATATTCTGCTTCTTATTTTGTGGTGTTGTATTATTGTATAATTGTTACACTATTCACTCTATTTTGGTTTGGTTTGCTTGGTTTATTGTTGCTCATGTAAATATGTAATATTGTGGATAGTTATTAATTTTTCATTTGTTACTATTGTGGTTGTTGCGTTTAGAAATATTACCATTAATCAAGTATTAATAACTTTGATCATCATGTGAGTTTTGTTCAATAAATCATAACTGTAATACAAGTATTATAATATACCACTAATCAACATGTGCATGACCTTCTGTTGGGAGAGTTGTGTTTGTGGACTGTTGTTGAGTCTGCTCTATTGTCTGGACAGATATCCATTACTTAAATTTATGTTGAGAGAGTTTGTTGATGGTTATTAAATATGTTATATGTCACTAGTAGAAAAATGTCTATTTGCTGCGGGTTTTTTAGCTTTAAATTCTGTGGTTATTGATACGAAGTACATATAGGCGAAACACATGGAAACACAACAAATGTTGCGGTTTTTTGACGCAGCAATAAAAACATCAATTGCTGCGGTTATTAGAAAAACCGCAGTAAATATATCTATTATTTGTTGCGGTTTTACCAAAAAACCGCAGCAAATATTTTTAAAAAATAAAAATATATATTTTTTTAGCATTATAGATATATTTGATGCGGTTTTTCTAATAACCTTTGCAATTGATGGTTTCAAGAACAAAAAAAAATTAAAATTAATAGGTCATTTTATATGTTAATTTACATGCATATAAAAGTATATTATTAATAATTAATATCTCTCAAAAAAATTTTATACTCTTACAACACAACACATTTAATCAAGAACATAATCTGATCTAAGCTAAGAATATCATGCATAATGTGTTAAATAGTATGTCATAAAAGATAAGAAAAGCTAAGAAATGATCAACCGTAAAGCATATAAATCGAAAATTCTATTATGACCACTCGTTTTCGCACGCAAAATCGCGATTTACAATATTTAGTCCGAATGGTGTAATTTTTTTTTTTTGAAACCACATAGTTGTGTAGTACTTCTAACTTGTGTATTTTTTCGAGATCTACAGGGGCAAATCGTCCTTTGGGGGATTTGTCCACTCATTATCTCCAAAAAAGGCCTCTAACACCCTATAATCCATGAAATTCGATTTTTAAGGCTTATTCTTTTATAAACACAACATATAACATACAGATGTGAACATATAAGAGTTTTTCATCTTCACATTTATATATTAACAAATTATGGACAAAAAAAATTTTAAAAAAATATATACTAGAGTTGAAGGCATATACAAACCGTGACTTTGAGCTTTGGAGTATGTAGACTTCTTCAAAATGGGAGAGATGAGTAAGTTTCAAAATGCATATACATATCCATGGAAGCACGAGAGAAGAAACTTAGGTAGTGGGTGTTATAAAGTTAGGGTTAGAGACGAAATGGCCTGGGTTTTTAAACTTAAGTAGTGGGATGTTAAGTTATGGGGTTAGGGTTAGGTTTTTTTTCGTGCGCTAAAGTGTTGGGAGTCAGGAAAAGTTTTCGTGTTTTGAATGGCCTGGAAAAGAAAAGGCTGGGTTTATATATTAATGAACAAATGATGCGGTTATTTGAATAATCGCAACAATTATAACCACAAGTGTTGCGGTTATTTGAAATAACCACAGCATTTAATCTTCCCCCAGGAATATAATATATGACTGATTAAATGTTGCGGTTATTTCAAATAACCGCAGCACTTGTGATTTATAAGTGTTGCGGTTATTTCAAATAATCGCAGCACTTGTAATAAATGCTGCAGTTATTTTTATAACCGCAGCACTTGTGTTATAAGTGCTGCGGTTATTTGAATAACCGCAGCACTTATTGTTATGTGCTTCGAAATGTATTTAACCGCAACAATTGAGGCGAAGCAATTGAACTGTTTTCTACTTTCAAGGCATCAATACTTTCTTTGTTGGATCGCAACTTCATCTTTGTAAGCTCATATTCGTGGTGGCGGAGAAATGGGTAGGAAATGGTATGAAGATGAAATATTTTTGAATAAGATGAACACTTTCACTGATTTTATTGCTAGTGCCAAGTATCTTATAGAAAATAAGTATTGCTCAAAGGAAAAGCTATGCATACACGGAAGAAGTGCTGGAGGATTGCTAATTGGTGGTGTATTGAAAAACAATATATTAACAAATAAATATAAAATAATTCTTTTTACAAGTAAGCATACAATTCTATTTACATTAGAAAATAACTAAATTTTAGTCGGATTGGAAAACAATTCCATTCTTTTTTTAGTTTATCATGTTTCTTCTTCAAAATGTAAAAAAGTTTCACTCTTTGCTTGCTCCTTTTCTTACTTGCCATAGTAACTATCATTAAAAACAAAGTAAATACTCCACAAATGTGAATTTATTGACCTAATTTTTAAAATTGAGTTTTTGTTGGTAAATGACTACTCTACATATCCTACTAAAATTTAATATAATTTTATTATTAAACTCATGAAATATGGTCATGTAAAATATTTACGAAGTATATCAAGCCTTCTTTTTCTCCAATATTCATCATATACTAGTATAAAGTGTTATATAATATATTATTTGTATATTCCTTTAACCATAAAATAAGTATCTGTATTAATTTTTTAATTGAACAAAGTTAATATTTTGTAATAATTAAAAAATATTTGTAATAGATTTGTGTTTGAGAAGAATTATAATAACTATCACAAAGAAATTATTTAGAGATAGTTAGAGGTACTTTGCATATAAGTTTAATTTTTTGAGAATATCATATAAATGTTATCATTGAAAAAACTGAATCATATACGATGATCCCTTAGATGTTTTCATTGGATATAATTCAAATAAATATTATTTATTCATATATAGTCATTTTTAATATTAAGCAAAGTTGATAAAAGAAACATTTGTTAAACTTCTGTTTAACATATAATGTGTCGTCAAGATCATACAACTAACATTAATTGAGTAGACCTAGATTTATACAAGTACGTCCTAACAAAATATACAACCCTGCATAAAGTACTTTCAAGAAAGTACTTAATTGGGTTTATTAATATAAAATTAAAATCTAAATAAATTGATTATGTAAAAGCAATAAAAACTAAAAGCTATAATTCTAATTTTTAAATCTATTTTTGTGACTTTCATGTGATGAATAAACCATCATTACTGTGATTATTCATTCAATAATTTGGAATATAATTTGGGCATATCACTAATTAAATGTTAGAAGGGAATTCATGCTGATTAGATAGGGGGTTAGAGCATTAGAGGGACCTCCATGCCAACACTAAACACTTACTTACTATGAGAAATTTCAATCATAAATTGTAAAACTTTTCTAAATATTAATCATAATCAATGTATATGTACGTGAACTGAGATTCATTGCGCGCTTGTAAAGCTTTGGTGAACATACAGAAAGAGAGGGAGGGGGGAAGCATCTCAATCCTTGTAAATAGTTCTATCTTTTAATAAGACTACTTTTGGGGGAGATGACCCATGCAAGAGTAAAGAACAAAAACTTAGAAGAAAAAGGTGGAACACCAGCTTTAAAGGAAGAGGTTTTATGGGTATGATTTCTGAGTTGATTCCTTGAATAGAGAGAAAGTTTAAAAAACAAGTTAGCCATATAGTTTTAACAAGTATAATTACCCGATCTTGGGATCCAAAAAGGATCCATTAAAATTTTTAAAACCCCAATTATTATTATTATTATTATTATGGATTCCACCAATTTTCAGCACCACGAACAAGAGCAGCAGCAGCATCTTCAAGACCACTTTGTTGGATGCTCTCCTTTCAACATCCCATCATCTTGCTATGGAGTTTCTTCCTCTCTTCAGTGGAATTCCACCATATTACCAACGTAAGTTTCTGATATACTCCATACATACAAAATACTATATATCTAAGCTAATCTTCTAACAACGACCTAGCTATAGAGCGATTCACTCCGTACTTCATCTTTTCTTTGTTAAGGAGCTGGTCTCATAATTTTCTAGGGTGCGATTAGAGCGCATCAGAAAATGAATTTGTTTTTATGAAATCTTAGATATATATTCTCGACCTAAATACATGCATTGAGCTAGCTTGTATATATACATACTCGTATAATTTGTATGTTCTTCATAATCCGACTTTCTTTTATGAAGCACTTCTTTCAATTTCCTTGTACTTGTCAAACTCAATCTTTATAGATTGCCAGCTTTGCATCAGTAGGAGATAAATGGACACTGAGAATCTTGAGTCTTTATAGAGTACAAATTCATCTATCAGCAGCTTAAATTGCATGTTGGCCGACATGGTTTTAAATTGTTTGGTTTTAATATATGATCTAATATATATAATCACCTTGTGAATCTTTTTTCTTCAAATATCATAGCTCTATGTATGTGTGTGGATGAAGAGTTTATGTTAATTAAGTTGCATTTTTTCCCCAGATTTTATAATTAACTCCACTTGCAACTAAAAGATGCTTAAAAGGACGAGTACGATTTACCAATTGTGACTTTATACGGAGTACAAATGCTTGTTTTTATTATGAATAGAATTAATCATCCATCATTGCATGTAGTGATACAACAGTCTCATCTTAAGCTCGAAACCTATATTGCAATGAAAATGATTAATACATTAAATACAAGTAAATGAATCTAATTACTAGTGTAATTATTAGCTCCAAGTAAATTTTCCTTTTGAATTAGTATCGGCATTCCCCCTTCATTTCCGTTCATTTAATTTAATTTCTAAATTTTGTTGTGCTGCAGGACTACAAAATCAAGTAACACAACGTTCAACGACAAGCCATATGAGAACGAGTTCCTCAGCAGTGCAACACCAGTCTCATCCATCCCAAAAATTGAAGACGATATGCTAAGCTCATTCCCTAGCTTTAATGGCCTAATTCATAATCCTACTACTGCAAATACCTTGGAAAATATAAATCCTTGGCCGTTCAGCAGCCTAATCTCTTCAACTTCTGGTATGCCCTACAATAGGGGATTGATGCAACTCCCCTTAGAAATTAATAACTGGAGTAATAATCATGGGTTTCCTAGCACTAATATGCTAAATCAGCTTGGAATGGTATCTTCACCAAATAACTCAACAGCTTCTACAGTTTCGAGTAGTAGTCCCCGCTTGGGCCTGAACTTGCAAGCTATGGAGTTTTTAGGAAATAATTCAAGTTTCTGTACTCAAAATCGCCCTATGTCGTGTGATGTTGTTGGAGAAGAAGTAATTCGCTCGGCTGGAAAGATCATATCTAACAAGGTAAGCTATATACCTGTTCTTTGCTGTTCTGGATAAACTAGCTGGTTAGAGATGTTTACAAATTAAATTCCAATAATTACTAATTAGCAGGTAATTTAAATAATGGTGTTAGAACTGGTTTGCCGTTGAGTTCATCCAGTCAAAACTTGGGAGACCTAGTCTAAAGAACTACTGTTTAGAATATATACGTGGATCGTGGATGTGCATGGGGGCATGTTTTGTGACAGTCAGTACTCAGTAGTCACCAATTCTTCATAAAAGGCCATGAGTAATAGTAGCTATGAGTGCTTAAAATTGATAAAAATAATGGCATGTGAAAAACTACTTCCTTCTACATATAGCTGTGCAGCTCTAGTCTTGCTTGAAAACTTATGTCTCTAGAAAAAGTAACTCCTTTACAAGAGTGAGGACCAAATTAAATGAGGATGACTGAGATTGTGACCTCACAAACATTACAGTTTTACTAAGCTAATTTGTTCTATATGGGGTAAGGAATTGAAGTGCTCAAGTATAACTATTGTACGTGGTACTCGGTTTGAATTTGTTTCCGAACTGTATGAACATCTTTACCCATCATGCATGGCTTCATAACACTAGGTTATATTATGTTGGTGATTCCCCCAAGCTAGCCAAGTCATCATGTAATTAAGAATTATTTGGTGATTATAAGGTCCACATACCCAAGCACATCGACTGATTTAATTAATTTATGATCAAAATTAGAGATGATCTGTATATAAAGAAGTAAGAGCCAGCATCTCACCAATCATATATAAATGCCTTAATTATTTTCAATCTGGGGGTTAATGCAAAACTTAGAATTTTTTAAAAAAGAAAACTTGGTGGAAATTACTGACTTTATTAAGTATTATCGTTTCGAAGCAACTATCACAAAGCATGAATAACACAAAGAAGTCAAACACTTGATTTTGAAATGCATCTTGTACAAGCTGTTTAAATACAAAAGAAAGCTGTCCTTCGAATGCATGCATGCATGGCTGGCCGCCCTGGTCTGCTCGATCATGAGATTCTAAGCCGTTCTCGTATTTCTTTTTTTCTAGCTAGCTTTATACAGTACATGCTAAAAATAATAATAAAAAAGAATGATAGTAAAATGTCTTTTTCCCCTGCTCTTTTGTGTCTTCTTATTTATTTATTTTCTTTTAATTTTAGCTACTCGTATTTGATTTAAAGTTTATCATGAAGACCTCACATTTGATGAATGGATCACTAACGGAAACAAAAAGTTCAAATAGTAGTGACCAGTCAAAGGCGGCATCAACATCAAACAATCCAGTTCCAACTAAGAAATCTCAACTCAAGGTTTATTGCCCTCCATTTAAGGTATAATTACCACTCCCTTCTACATTTCGGACCAGTGATTATTACTGCATCTCTTCTTCAGCTTAATACTTTGGACTAAAAAATGCACAAAATAAATAACATGGATTAGCACATCAATAGATGTCATCCTGTCATGCACTCGTGTAAACTATATGTGCATGCTAGGATCCTACAGCAAGCTTAATTATTGGATAGGTCTAGTGGTTACATATATAGAATCAATTAAGTTTTCTGACGGGCACGCTCTAGCTAAAGAGATCCTCCTACTATACTTTCAAAATTGTTGTGATAAGTTGGCTATCTCCTAAAATTAGATGGGAATTGAGATCCATACTTGGACTTGATTTGATATGTTATCGAAAATAAACTAAGTATTATGTATATGGCTATTTAACTTGTAATATATAGGCAAACTACATTAATTACTGAGTAATTTACATCTAACTTAATTATTTTCTGATTAAATGCGTAGGTTAGAAAGGAGAAACTGGGAGAGAGGATAGCAGCACTACACCAATTGGTTTCACCTTTTGGCAAGGTACAACTTTCCCCACTGACGCTTTTCCTTTCCAATTAAACATATATGCCACGTACCCATTCCATTTGTTAATTACTCCGTAATTAGTTTAACTAAAGAAAACAAACATGAATTATATACCAGTGGCTTGCCCATGTACATTTTTGTACTATTTTCTTATCTAGTTATATTTTACATTATTCTTGCTTAATTTTTAGACGGATACAGCGTCTGTATTGACAGAGGCAATTGGGTACATCCAATTTCTCCAAGATCAGATCCATGTGAGTTTCCACTATTTAAGTACGGAGCAATGGAGTATATACTTGTAATTTACGTCCGAAGTTCAATTGTCTTATTTATTCCTTTTTTTTTTTATGCTGATTTTTAACCGTATTTTGACAGACATTGTGCATGCCTCACACTAAGCCTCCTCGTCGCAAGCCCTGTAGACGCTTCCAAATGGTAATTAAATCTTCTATTCTAGCCCCATACGGAGTATCCCACTAATGATGTGAACAAGTTTTGCACGACTGTCGACATATGATTGCTACATTTTAGTCATTTTGTTAAATATTTTCCATTTTTCAGTATAATCCAAGGTTTGAACTGACCACCTCAAAAATTAGAGAGTTCATAATTAACATTACACCTCTATCATACCATGCATACGCACTATATATACACTTAGGGCTATCATTTCGCAGCTGAATATATTTTAAAAGTTTCTTTCTAACAACAATTCTTTATAAGTTACTTTCCAACAACAATTCTTTATAAGGTAGTTTTCGACAAATTTTTCTATCCTAAATTCATAGAAATTACTTATTAAATAATTAGAAAGTTGAGATTTATTTTTCTATACTAGTATATATACTTTGTAATTACTACAGCCAAAAACAATGTTATGAAAAAAATTAATTAATTTGTTTCTTGTGTTCTTTTTTTTTTTTTTTTTTTGTAGGGAATAGGAAATGAAGAAGAGGGAAAAGATGAAGAAAGAATAAAACTTGGAAAGAAAGGATTGTGCCTTGTGCCTTTTTCATGGACATCATATCTCATGCCAACTCAAATTGATGCATCAAATCAGCCTTCTTATTTTTGACTTTCTATCTAAGCTATTTTGTTAGGCATGGTTCCACTTATGAAATTTAAGGAGCATAGATGGAGTATACTCTTCATTATAATACCAGAACATACATAATAAAAACAATGTTGTTCTTAGTGTTCTCGTTTGAGCCAATTAGATGGATAAAACATGAAACTTATCATGAAAAGGAACTATATAAGTTATTATATGTTTTTGGTCTAACTAGCTAATTAAACTATGCCTTCTGCCGCAATTTCCGATTTTTATCTTTTACTATGTTTTTTAGTTTCTCTACTTCCAGTTCATCTCTATCTTGAATGAAGAGTTCATCATATTGAAATATTGATGCCAAAGAATATTATGCCATGATAATAATAATATTGTGGTAGGTGTGAATACTGTAATGCATATATATGAAGCACTTTGAATTGAAATTTAAAAAAATACGATTTGGTATACAGTGTTGACCTATTCTGTTTTACAAAGTGGAGGTGGTTGTACAATTCTGGCAATTATATGTGTTAGACAATTTGTCCATTTTTACTTAACAAATTTATATTTTGTAAGTTGCTATTTTTTATTTTCAATGTTTTGAACCACCACATTATAATTTATAAACGTGTATTGATGTATATTATAAATTTTGCCACCTTATACTATTTTTCAGCGAATTTAGCCGAAAAGTGACATTATATTAACAAGTAAAATAATATATTAGGTTTTAATGTTGAATAATCAATAGGAAGATAGAATATAACCAATTATACTCTAGAGGGGGGAATAAAATATGACCAATTTTCGCGTTCAGGATCTCAAGGTTTTAAACTGACTTTAAAAGGCGGAATATAAGCGTTGAGACTTACTTTTGAATTTGGATGTCGACGCCTTGAAATTTGTTTCAAAGGCTTTTGCTCAGGCTTTGACTGTTCGCTACTTTGATCAATGAAAGAAACAAACATAAAACGTAAGCAATAAAGACAGAAATAAGATGAGACAAAATACGGAGATTTGATACGAAGTTCGGCAATTAATTTGCCTACATATCTGCCTAGGGTTGTCCACCCCTTAGGATTTAACTCGCTTTTTTATTACTTTCCTAAAGCACCCTAGAAAATCTTAATCCCAATCTTCTACTCCATAGCACCCCAGCTACACTTTAGCATCTCAGATCCTAGTAATAAAAAACTTTCTCTTTTTCTATACGTTTGAGTATTATGGGTATACTCTTAGTATAATACTCTCTCAAAATATTCTTTTAAACACTCAAAAGTTTATACTTTGATTTTTTCTCAATCTAAATACAAGATAAGGTTTATGGAACTAGAGAGAAAATAATAAAGCTTTGTTGTTGTAGCTTGTGAATAATATTCTCGATTAAAGCTTCTACTCTTGTCTCACTTTTTGTCTCGCCTTCTTCTTCAACTTCAAAGGTTGGGAATATATACTAAGCTTGATTTCAAAGCCGTTGAAAGGAGGCTCAAAATAGACTACTGAAAATCTAATTTGCCTTTAATACTTTCAGCAAGATTTCTTCCAATATGGTTGTAGAGAATCGTTGATTTTGGCTGTTGAAGATTGATATTATATGAATATTTTACAGCAAGAATCTTTTCATTTTATTTGCTACACCTTGAAGCTTCAAACAGATTTCTTTTTCCATAACAACAATGCTTGAATTTTGGTAACTACCAAAATTAACTTGAAGAATCTTCAACATATATGAGCATCATTTATTTGTTGAAATCAAGAGATATCTTTGACAATAAAATCATGTTTAAATAAGTTAGGTTAGAAAATAAAAAAAAAGTGAAATAAGGAAAGGATAAAAATAGATGATTTAGGCAATTAGAATATTCTTATCCATTTACAAAATTCTTTGAACTTTGCTGAATTCTTTGAGGACGTGGCTTAAGCTTTTGATGTAAAAACTAGTGAGAGAACACTAGAATTCACTAGAACAAATGGATCTCAAATTGGACAGAAATGTGTTTTGATTTATATGATGAAATGCGTAGGCTTTTAGTCTATATTATCCACGAAATTACATACCTTTCCTAGCCTATTTTCGTGCATAATTCACACTTAAAGCCTACGCATTTCATCATATAAATCAAAACACATTTCTGTCCAATTTGAGATCCATTTATTCTAGTGAATTCTAGTGTTCTCTCACTAGTTTTTACATCATTTGGCGCGTCAGGTAGGGGGAGAAAAGGGGGAGAAAAGGGGGAAATACATTTCATTTTTCCCAAATGGATCCCAACAAATTTGAAACATATGAACAAAGGAGTATTAGAATATTGGAGGAAAATCAACGACTTGTGAAAAGAAATGAACAAATCAGTAGCATGATGTTGATGATGGACCAATTTTTATCCAACAAATCTGTAGAAAAGGTCCATAATTCTTTTCCTCTTGATGATGTTTGCAAATTTTCCACAAAATGTGATAATCAAAAGAGGAGAAGCAAGCCATTGAGTCTCTTTGATTTTGGTTTCCAAAAACTTACCACTTCTTTTGAAGACAATTTGCTAAAGTCCACATTGTCTTACAAAAAACATTCTCCAAGCTACAATCAAAAAACTTCAACCACCACAAAAAAGAACCCCAATACCCGTGCATTGTCAAGGAGTGATTTTAGAAGTAAGGTAGCTCAACCTTACACTTGTGAAAGGGAGAAAGACGAAAATGCTACCACCTATATAGGATCTCATGATTCTAAGAAGGTTAATGAGGAGGAAACACTTCCTTTGGAATCTTGTGATTCTAATGAGGAACATGAAGAAGAGGTTGTTGAGGATTGTTACCCTGAAGAGGACAATGTTGTACTTCAAAATGCATTTCAAGTACATATTGAGAAGGAGGGTGAAAATTCAAATGTATCTTTAGAGTCTTATGGTTCAGTAGAGGATCTTGATGATATGGAATTTCCTTTAGAATTTGATGATTCTAAAGAGAGTCATGAGGATGTGGAAATTTCGTTAGAATCTTATGATTCTCACGAGGGTGAAGAAATTGAACAAGTGGAAGAGTGTCTTCTTAAAGAAAGCTTGATGTTGAGACAAGTATTCCCGGTGCAAAAGGAGGTTGAAATGACACTAATTCAAGGGAAAGATGTTTCACCTATCAAATACATTGTTGAGAATGAGATTGACATGGAATCAAGTGATCTTACACTTGATTTGGGATTTTTTGGGAAGTCTACTCCATTTGATACAATTAAGGTAGATCCTAGAAGATTGGAGATCATTTCTTGGTCACCCCTTCAAATTGCTATAGAAGAACTGTTGGAGATCAAGAGATCATGCAATAGTGGAGTTCCTAGACCAATTGACAGGATGTGTATTCCCTTTTTCAAGAGGATCGAATTTTGCATTCCCAAAAATGCAATTCGTGAAATGTTGAATAGGGAGGAGGATAAAGGAGGAGGACTTAATAGTCATTGGGATACTTTGAGAATGGTCATTTGGCCTAAGTTCAAAGTTGGCATTGGTGATACACTTTGTTTTGTTGAAGTCCTAGAGTTGAGGACAACTCTTTTCCAAGAAGAGGGGAATGATGTAAAATCCAAAATAGTCGATTTTTCATCTGAACCATTTTGGACTTCATTGGTAATGAGTGATGGGAATTCCGATTTTTCATCTAATGCTAATGGCTCCATGAAGGAGATTTTTTTAGCTAAATCCTTTGAGGAAAAATGGGGTGGTCCATTTTTGGTTGAATGGATGGATGAATTAATGAATGAAGTTTGAATCTTGATATCTTTACTTGCAATATCATGTATTGAGTTGCTTGTGTTTTTCCAAGAGTTTTCTTGAAGAATTTGAGTGTGAAGTTGAGTGTTCCTTCCATCCAAATTTCAGTAAATCAATCCACAAGTTGAGTGTTCCTTGTTGAGAGATTTGCGCCTAGTAAAGAAGTGAGTGTTCCTTCTTTACATATCCTAGGAGTATAGGTGAGTGTTCCCTATTTCCTAACCTTTCTTTTCTCTTCTACTTTCTATCAAAATCTGTCCATTTTCAATTCTAAAATCCCACACAAACTTCTGTCCATTTTCTTGTTAAAACCACATCATTTCTTTTCCTTTTAAAAACCTAAACACATTAATCTTTTAGTCTATATTATCCACGAAATTACATACCTTTCCTAGCCTATTTTCGTGCATAATTCACACTTAAAGCCTACGCATTTCATCATATAAATCAAAACACATTTCTGTCCAATTTGAGATCCATTTGTTCTAGTGAATTCTAGTGTTCTCTCACTAGTTTTTACATCAGCTTTGAGGACGTGGATCAAATGTTTTATTCTCATCCTTTGATAGAATGCATAAAGCTTTGCATTTTAGATTTCATTACTTTCATCATGTGTTGACTTTTTTGATTTCCATCATGTTTTCAACTTTATTTGACTTTGTATTTTGGCTTCCATCATTAGACATAAAAACGTTAGTAATCAAGGTGGAGTCTTCAAATGTAATGAAATAACTTTTAAAAATAAAAGTCATTAATTCAACCCCTTCCAACACTAAAAATATTATTTTTTTTGAAAAAACTTGGTTTTTTAAATGATGTTTTTGTATGACAATGCTTTCCGGCCAAATTCACCGGAAAGTAATGATAGGTAACTATATCAATAGTAGCATATTTCTAGAGGGAGATTTCATGCGAAAATTTTGTTAAATTAAATTAATATTCGTCAAAGTTTGAAACTTTAGTCTAGCAAAACATATTTCGTATCCATACCGATATCGCATCTTGCAATACTATGGACTATGGTATTTCCTTTTTTTACTAACATGAATCCAGGTAAAATAATCAAATTCATTACTACATCTAGTTAAATCATTGCAGAGATATATATTCATTGCTACATTTATAATAGAGAAATTTTAAAAATATATCGGTTATATATGTTTGTAAACATATATTACAATTTTTTTCAATTTCTAATAGCATGCATAACTTCATGTTATATACATACATTTTCATTTTTAAATAGTATAACTTCAATTCTCAAAAATACAAATTCAACAAAAAAATGAAGGTAGAACAATGGGACCATGCAAAAATGGTGAAACTACATACAACTTATGTTCATAATAGTACAACTTCATATTCTATAAGTACATTTTTATTTGCAAATAATATAATTTAAATTCTCAAAAGTACAATTTCAAAAAAGAAAATAAGGCAAAACAATAAGACCACACAAAAATAGTGAAAATATATGTACAATTTCATTTCTTAATAATTTAGGATCATATTTTAGAAGTACATTTTCAGATGCAAATAGTATAGCCCCTCCGATGCACTGTTGCATAAATCGGTATAGATCCGGCAAAGCTCATTTATAACATCACGTTCTAGCATTACCTTGTCATGGACTCATGGCAAGTCTCGTCACACCAGCCTCGGCGACCGTCACGGTAGAGGCAACAGTACAACCTCTAATGTCTAGCAGCACCAAACCAAAGCTCACTCCCACGCCATAAGATTTGATGAAAAATAAGTAGAACGAATGAAAAATGTTGTTAAATAGAATTGCTCATCTAGACTACAAGATCATTATGTAAGTATATTCTCTAGGAAGGATTTGCTTTATCCTTTTTCACTAACCTTGGAAATATTATCCCTAAATACCAAGTCAAATTCACGGTATCACGTAACATTAATACAAGTAAATCAATGAAAAATGGTATTTGTAAACAAAGATAAATTTTATTATCTACCCCGTAATGAAAAGGAGGTAAAGTGAAAGATGAACTAAAAACAGACGGAACCCCTAACATTGAGTCCTACCTGTAAGACTTAGTGGATTACTATTTACTCTATACTGTCCTACACCTCAAAAAGTCAAAAGTCCAAAGCACTAGGCAGTAGGCACTTAGGCATTGGGCACAGTTCGCACAAATCTTGGTTTCCAAGGCATTCCAAATGATGTGTTCTGTTCAGTTGGGTAGCTTCCTCCGATATTTCTTTCCCCATCGGTTGCTTGTTTAGAAAGTGTCGTCTTCACCCTTCCTCTTATTTTCCATTTCCCTCTCTCACAAGTCTTCTCTCTGTTCCCCTCTCTTCTCATCAATCCTAAAAATCAACTCCTCTCTTCCGCACCGTTTAATCTCTCAGTCTCTCTCCTTAACCGGTGCACACATGGCGACACTTCAACCATCAATCGCCTCTAGAGTCTTCTCCGAGAAACAACCTCGATTTTTCACCGCTTTGACGGCCAAGCAACTCTGTGCTGCTAATGCCATCTTCATCAACTCTCAATTCTCCACTCTTTTCAAAACTAGCAGTACCAATCGTGCCGGTGCCTCTGTTAGGGTTCGCAACTCGCCTCGTATCCGAACCTCTAACCTTGTACGGTGTCGTTTTAGCTCGCCTAATGATGGCGACAGCATTACCGGTAATTTTGAGGCCGGTGATGCTGATTTTGTCAACTCCTCTGTCATCGAAGCCGGTATTTGTTCACTTTCTATTTTTATCTTTTGTCAATTGATTGAATCAATTTTTATTAATTTTTTATCCTCACTTGTACCGTAGTTGTGGTTTCAATTTTTATTGATTTATTGTTGAATTGATTCCTATATTGGCGGTTAGCTAGTCTAATTCAGCTTTTGAGTTGCTATGAAAATTCGAGTTATGAAATCGAATTACGATTAATTTTACGAAATTTGAGTGATCACACAGAAATTAGAGTGATGAAATCGACTAGCGATGAATTTTATGAAATTTGAGTGATGAACTAGAAATTCCAGTGACGAAATAGAGTTGCGATGAATTTGAAAATATAGTGATGAAATTGCAGTTGCGCTTTACATATAGTCATCAAATGTGTTCGTCAACGTTTGCTTGTTTGATGTTGGATTTTCGTTGGTTTTTAGGGTGAAGAATTCATTCCGATTAGGTTGATATGTTGTGCTTGCTCCGTTCATTAAGGGGGAAACTAACCAGAGGTCCGCCATGAGATGAGTAAATAGGATTAGCTATGGTAGCACATGGAGAATCCAAACTCTTGCATGAGAGCATGTTATAATACACTCGTTGCATGAGAAAGTCTTCGATTGTTATTTTGGATCAAGTATACTAATAGAAGCAAACACCGAGCCTTTAAAAGACATGAGATATTTGCTTTGCTTGATGAATGAGAATTGATAAAACTGGTTTTCTTGATTTCTTATGAACTGTACAAGCTGATATTTATATGCTATGTGTCCCAAGTGTACAAAGAGTTTCACCCGTGCTACACTAGCTACGCTTCTATCTTATCTTTATACGTATTTTATCTGTACTGTACTAGATTACATTTGTTCTGATTCTTATCTTTTGTATAAACTAATCTGTTATCTTTTGTTATTCTAATCTTATCTTTTTCCCACACTCCTCCTCAAGTTGAGTTTTGGAGTTTTCAGTACCCAACTTGCATAACACATTCTCAAATAATCTGTTGCTTACTCCTTTAGATAGAATATCTGCTAATTGCTCCTCTCACCGAACGAACTTCAACTCAATCACTTTAGACTCCAGATTGTCTTTGTCTTTTATAAAGTGTCTGTCAATCTCAACATGCTTTGTTCGATCATGTTGCACGAGATTTTCTGAGATGCTTATTGCTGCCTTATTATCACAATACAACTCACACCCCTTTTTCTAATCAAGTCCTAATTCTTTGAGAAGCTTTATGAGCCACAGGGCCTCAGAAACACCTTTTGCAATTTCTCGAAACTCTGCTTCAGCACTTGACATTGCAACCGCCTTTTGTTTTTTGCTTCTCCATGTCCATGCATCTGTATATACCTTTAAGGTATCTCAAAATCATGTACACTGCCTCCATGTATTGTGCTTAAGGCTTATGCATAAACCGACTTACAACTCCAACTGCATAAGCAATATCGAGACGTGTATGTGCTAGATAGATCAATCTACCCACAAGTCGCTCATATTGCACTTCATCTGTTACTTCAACTCTTTCTTCTGTATTCATCCCATGATTGACTACTATAGGACTCTCTGTTGGCTTAGCCTCTGCTATCAAGTCCAAAATATACTTCTGGTGTGAGATGAAGATTCCCGTATCATTTCTTAGAACCTCAATTCCGAGAAAGTATTTCAACTGTCTAAGATCTTTCATTTCAAATTCCCAAAACAGTTCCCTCTTTAGTGTTTTAATCTCCTCTTCATCATATCAAGTAATAATTATGTCATCGACATAGATGATCTGACATGTAGTCAAATCACCCTTTCTTTTAAGGAACATAGTATGATCAGAGTTGCTTTGTCTGAAGCCAAATATTTTCATTGCTGATATGAACCTCTTAAACCAAGCTCTTGGTGATTGTTTGAGTCCATATAATGCCTTTTTAACCGGCATCATTCTCTTGCTATGAATTCTTCAGAAAAACCTTGTAGAGCCTCCATATAGACCTCCTCTGTAATTTCTCCATGCAAAAAAGCATTCTTCACATCAAACTCTTACATCGACCACTCTCTATTTGCTGCAACTGTGAAAAGGACTCTAATTGTATCAATTTTTGCTACTGGTGAGAGTGTTTCTGAATAATTTATTCCATACACCTAGGTGTATGCTTTTGCCACCAATCTCGCTTTATACCTCTCAATGCTGCCATATGCTTTATACTTTACTATAAATACCCATCTGCACCCTATTGCCTTCTTCTTTTCAGGAATAACACATTTTTTCCACGTTCCATTTCTAGTGAGAGCATCGATTTCTTCTTCCATTGCCATTTTTCACTTCTTGCTTCGTAGGGCTTCATCAACTGTTGATGGGATCTTCTCATTGTATATGGCTGCATTAGTCAAGCCACTATTCATGGGATACCTTGACCTTCTCGCTTCATAATCTAGATCATATCTTCGAGGCGGAATACCCCTGGTGCTTCTTATTGGTAACTGATAACTTCTATCAACGACTTCAACTGCACCCTCTCCTGCAGCAGCTCAGTGCTATCCTGCAACTGATCAGTAGTTATACTGTTATGATGTAATGAGTTCTCAATAAGAGAACTTACCTCATCCACATGATTCTCAGACAGATTAGACAATTGAACAGGTGTTGATCTTATGGGTTGTACTATATGGTCTTCGTCATGTATACTAGGTGCTGACCAACTCAACCAACTTAGACTGTCATCTTCCTTCTCCCCCTGACATCTAAGTTGGGAATAGAAGAATACATCTTTTACAAAATCACAATCCATAGATGTATATAATCGACTCTCTACAGTTTTAGTTTATGTCGATTTTGTTTAGGAAGATGAACATATACGACACACTCGAAAACTCGAGGAGGTAAGGAGTGAAAAGAGGATTCAGGTATGAATGTGCACAAAACATCTAATGGTGTTTTATAATTAAGAGGTTTCGTAGGGAGTCGGTTGGTGAGGTAGTTTGCAGTAGCTATGGCTTCGGGCCAAAAGGAATTTGGAACCCGAGATTCAATCATCACAGCTCGAGTTATATTGAGTGTGTGATTTTTCCTTTCTAAAATCCCATTGTGTTGAGGGGTATATGGACATGCAGTATGGTAAAGAAGACCATAGTTTTGAAAAAAGGTTGTCATATTATTGTTCACATATTCCCCTCCATTATCAGATCGAAGAATGCTTATCTTAGTATGAAATTGTGTAAGAATCATATGATAGAATTTCACAAAAATATCATAAACCTCATATTTAGTTTTCATAAAATTACCCAACTCATCTTGGTAGAGTCATCAATGAAAAAGATATAGTATGAAAAACCATGCTTACCAAGTATTGGCAGGCCCCTACACATCTGAATGAATTAAATAAAAAGGTTTATTCGATCTACTTAAACTACTGGGATAACTATGTAACAAGCTTTACAATCTAGTTTTAATTTTGATCCTGCTAAGGAGGGAAAGAGATGTTCTAAGTACCCAAGTGAAGGATGGCCTAAACGCCGATGCTAGATTCGAAGCTGAGTCTCCACTGATCCTCCTACGAATGCACCTCCTGATTAAGCCATGTCCTTCACATAGTACAATCCATCTTTCTCAATACCATGCCCAATGATCTTCCCTGTCTGAGTATACAATACAACAATTAGAATTTAGTGAAATTGTACAATTTCACTCTCTTGTCAATTGACTGATAGACAATAGCTTATATGAAAGTGTTGGAATGTAAAGACAGTCGGTGAGTGTAAAATTAGTTCCAACTCCAACAACCTCCATACAATCTCCATTAACTGTTTGGATAAGGGTTTTTTTTGTGGTTTAGTGGGTTTAACAAAATCAGTCTCATCATATGTCATTGTATGAGTTACTCCACAGTCAAACATCCACTTACACCCTTATCCAACATGGCATGTAAATTCCGTAGTACTACAAAAATTAGGGTTAGTATTTTGTGTGTGGGAAATTGGGCTGAAAAAGTTTTCGGGGAATGCTCGGCCCAAATTATGGCCGGGTGTTTTTTGGGTTTTTGGTTCGTTTTTGGGCTCGTTTGTGGAACTTGAGCATGGTTCCTTTTGAACCGGTTTCATAGTCATATAAGGGTGAATTCTAGGGTTGTGAAACCCTAATAATCCACGCCCCTTCTCATTTTTTTCCTGCCTCTCCTCTTCCGACTGCTACGTTCTTCTTGGTCTCTTCACCTTGGGTCCTTTGTTGTGGCCCTCGTTTCTTGCCTTCCCGCCACCAATCAGGACACTCGATTAACCGAAAGCATCCTTCCTTCGTATGACGTGTACCACCACAATGGTAGGTTTGTTTTCATTATTTCTCTCCTTGAGATTTCCCGATGAATTGTGCTATAAGCTACATCCACAGTGGGCAAAGGATCTTGATTCACCAACTCTTTGCGGTCCTTGTCAAAGGATTCATCAAGGCCGGCCAAAAACTGGTATAATCTCCCATGTTGTGTGAAGTTATTGTATGTTGTTATATCTTTTGAACAAGTCATTGGGTTTGGTAGATGTCTATCGATTTCCTTCCATATTGTGACTAGTTTGCCGTAATAAATCTCGATCGGGTCTCGGCCCTACTTAATTGTATTAGCCTTTTTGGTTAAGTCATACACCTGCAGTCCATCTCTTCCACTACTGTAGACTGCCTCAATCCCCTTTCATAATTCCCAAGCCCTTGGAAAATCAAGAAACTGATTTACCACATCTGGCTCGATATTCTCAGCGATCCAAGTCCTGACTATAGCATCATGTTGGCTCCACTAATGATGCTCTTGGGTGTCAGTGGAGGGGGGTTATGACTGTGATATGATTGAGCCTTCCCCTCCATTCGATCGCCATTAGTATCAATCGGGACCACTTTGCATAGTTTCTATTGTTCAGTTTTTCTGAAACATGCAATGATGATCCTTGGGTTTCTTGGCTCCTGTTGCTATTAATCTTCTCTAAGATTTGCAATAGTTGAGCCATAGTCACATCATCATTCGGATCTTTTGGGATATCGTCCATTGGTTTTGGTTATTGGTTACGGGTGTCTCATGTAAGAAATTATGAAAAAGGATGAATAGATACCTTCAAATTACGTCTACTCTGATACCATGAGAATTGATAAAACTGGCTTTCTTGATTTCTTATGAACTGTACAAGGTGATATTTATATGATATGTGTCCCAGGTGTACAAGAGTTTCACCCGTGCTACACTTGCCACGCTTCTATCTTATCTTTATACATATTTTATCTGTACTCGATTACATTTGATCTGATTCTTGTCTTTTGTATAAACTAATCTGTTATCTTTTGTTATTCTAATCTTATCTTTTTCCCACAATAGAAGCAAACCTTGATCCTTTAAAAGACATGAGATATTTGCTTTGCTTGATGAAAACATTAAATATTAGGACCTCTAATTAACCTGATCAAGTGAATGCTCTTCTTAGAAATCATGAACACCATTCCAGAATTCAAGCTGGTCTATTGTTCGGATACTTGATCACCTCTCTTTTGTGCACTCTAAGTTTTTCCAGGCATTAATAGTTTCTATTCATCCTTCTTCCCTTTGCTGTGAAAAGTCCTTTAGTTACTAAGGTTATGACCACTTTTGACTGCTTCAAGTAAACAAGAGCATTCAGTGAGAGACTGGACCTATATGCATTATCTTGGATCCACCCAATATCACAATGCTATGTTGCCCTAAGGAATCACATGGCTTCCCTTTTTTCATGTTGTAAATAGCAGTTTTATCTCCATCTCAGAATTTTTTCTGCATATAGTATCATTATTCTTTGTCATTCTCTATTTTTTTTTCTTTTTTTATGAGTGATTAGTCTTTGTTCCATAAGTCTTTTCTCTTCATTGCTGCTTCTATCTAGTGTTCATTGTTGATTCACATTTGGCATCTTTAAGCGATCATGTTTTTGTGAGTTTGGCCTTTGCTTTGTCATCTTTAAGTGTGTTTTGTGGTTTTGCTCTAAATGTTGCAACTCATAGCTGTTTGTTGAACCTAATTTAGGTTTGTTGCATTTATCAAAACTGTTCTGTTGTTTTTCTGTTTAGTTGAGGTTAAGAATGGAGCAGAGGGCTTTATGATCAAAATGAGAGATGGAAGATATATAAGATGTGTATATAATCATCCCAATGGGGGGTATCCACCTAATTATATTTCACACCCTGCTATTGTGCTGAAGTTGGAAGATGGAAGTGATATTCTACTTCCCATTATTGTTTGTAAGTTCATTAAAAAAAGTTGATCGAAATTAAAAGTTATGGAGCTATTTTGAAGAATATACTATTACACCTTTGTATATATTTTGTAACATTGAACCTGCGGAACTTTTATTTCAGTGGAGATGCCAGGTGCTTTGTTAATGGCTGCACTTCGCAATGTTGAGATGGTACCAATTCCTCTTTGTTCCATGAGCCATATTGTACTTTTCTTTTTGACCTCTGTTTTGTTTAATATCATATCTTGATTGTGTGTATTATGTCAATATGTTCTGGTGGTGCCGGTTCCCTTGCTAGGCCAGGCCGACTGTGTACCAAATAGTGAAGGAAATGATTGAAACGATGGGATATATGGTAACTTTTCTCCAGCATTCACTTCATACTTTTGAGTTTCCCAAGGATATGTATTTCTGTTGATTGATATCTTCGACACATTTCTTATTTCTGAATTTCATCCCATTTCTACTGAAGGTGAAATATGTTAGAGTTACCAAGAGGGTGCAAGAAGCTTATTTTGCAGAACTTTGTGTCATGAAAGTAATTTACTTGAGCTTGCTTCTCTGATTTTGTTCATTCAAAACTTCTCTTCAATATGTAAGACCAATCAATTTGTTTTGATGTTGTAGATGGATTGTGAAACAGAGTCTCTTAGTTTTGATCTTCGGCCATCCGATGCCATCAATATTGCTGTTAGATGCAAGGTATTTGCCTCATCAGCACTTTAGTCCCAAATAACTACGAGAACTGGTTCTGTTTGAAACGCTTGCTGGATTGCGATGTATGGTCAATTTGTAAGAAGATATTATCTGGAACTTGCACCTGCATGTGATGCAGTGGTGGTGAACTGGAGTCTGTTTCTGTGTTTCTTTTATTAGGGGATGCAATTTAAAAATCCTTTTTCTCAACTAACTTGGCTGTTGGTAGAAATCTTAGTAATTGGTGTAGCCGTCGGTACATTTTTAGCATGAGATATTTATGACTAGATGAAAACTGTTTGGTGCACTTTTCTATTTTTTTGCCATTTTCCATTGTTTAATATCTTGATTTAATTGTTTTTTCATTTTTGTTTAGGCCCCTATACTAGTCAACAAGTCTTTAGCTCATAAAGATGGACTGAAAATGGTTGAACCTACACATCCAGCATTCAGACCTCCATACTCAGATGGCTCTTTGCTTTCAGAAATGGATAGGTATGGGAAAAATTTTGCACCTTATTTTTCGATACTATTTTAATCAACCTCAATCTGGCTTGTTTGACAAACAATGGTCTCAAAGGAACAGTCTGCTTGTTGCTTCACAAGATAACTGGCCATTTTACTGATGGGAGTCTCTAATATGTGTAATCTGTGATTTGGAGTCTTGTATTCTTGTACAGGTGAATTGATGGTATTCTATTGTTAGATTATAATGAAAATGGAAACTGTAGATCTATCTGTTTTCTTATCGGTAACAATGATCTGATGCAGACCTGATGGTCAGCCCTGTCCTGAAAGTGAAGAATTTGTCCTCCTTCGCAATATGCTGATTGCTGCTATAGAGGAACGCTATCATGATGCAGGTAAATTGCTTATTTTCTGATAATTTGCGATTTTTATTGTCACTCCGTCCTTCAGGTAAATTGGCGTGTACTTTTTGATGGTCCAAAAATATATACAGAGGCTCCTATGAATTTGTGTAAAGTTTGGCATCAAAATTATGCTGCAACTTAAATCTAAATTTTCTAGTGAAATGCTCCGGGGAAAGAAGATAACTCGCAGAACCTGCAAAGATTAGGTTTTTTTCATGCCATATTCTTATAGGCAACCTTCAGTCCAATCGCAGGAAACATTCTGCTAGGCACGTGCGTTGTTTCTCATTTTATGGCTTCTTAGTAGCCTTTTTTCTGATTATTGATATTTTTAGCTGTTTTTCTCTGGGGTGTTATATTCAGCAATTATTATATAGCTCTGCTTAAAACATGTTTGTTAAAAATGTAAAATCAGTTGACTGCTATTTAGTTACCATTTCCATTTCCCTGAGTTCTACTGGCTTTTCACCTAATTGATGAACCGTCGTTGTTTGGCCACATCAGTAAGCTAGAAGCTTAAGGGTATAAGATTGCATGAGTGACATGGTTATGTCTAAGACCTTGAATAGTGAGAAGCTTGTGTTACCAAAGTTTTGAATTTTCCCCTGCCGTACCTTTTTTTTTTCTTTTTAATCTTTGTTTTGTGGGCTGCAAATTGCAAACCATTTTCCCTTCCCTTTGTTGTGTTTGAATGTGGTTATTCGTGCTTCAAATTCCTGTCAATGCAGCCCAGTGGAAGGATTTGCTCAAGCAGTTCAGGTCCAAACAACAAAAGTGGACATGACATGTTGCATCTCACAATGTTAGTTTCCCCTCCCTTTCCTCCCCCAACACATTTTTTTAAGAATGAACATGCATGGGCTATATTTGGCTCACAATTTCTCATTCCTTCACAAAGTGTGATCCGGGTCTTACAAATGCGGTTACCTGCAGGAAAGTTGTCTGGACCCAGCTGCTGGCCATGTCTGGTTAATCGCAATCAAAGGCTTAACGGGTATTCTGTTCTGTTAATTTCCCATTTAAATTATGTGAATAGGTGTAAATAACAAAATATACGTACGCTGGAAAATGTAGAAATGTATAGTCATCCAGATAACCATATAATTTAAAGGCTCCTGGCTTGGAGATAGGCGGTGGTGCATTGGCGCTGGTAGATGTATATCCCTGATGTGGTTAATAAAGCTGAAGTTATATTTGAATTTACTTGTACAATTTACTGCAATGAAACATTTTCTGCAGCCTTGATTTTCATTCAATGCCTGGGCTTTTTTGTGTGTGTAAGCTACAGTACTTTGGGCACTAATTCAATATTTTGTTTTGTGGAGCGCTAAACGCCATCCCAAAATTGATCGAACCGCTCCAATCAATGACGATTTTTCCCTTTTACGCTTTTGAATAATATCGAACATATTTCAGTTCAAATCTTATTTTTCACTTCACTTTCTTGTAAAAACATAACAAAAATAAAACTCCACTAAATTTCCCGACCACCACGGTGGCCGGAATATCGATCTTGAATTGACGAAAACCGCTTTTCTAGACGTCGGAAATCACCGAAATTATGGATGGGCCGTCGCTGACGTTGCGGGTAAAAAACTAGAATCGGGAATGGAAAAGGGAAAAAAGGTCATGCCGGTGAGCCAGCCGTCTAAGAAAAACGACTAGCCTCTAGGATGAAATCTTTTTTAATTAATTTTTCTTTTGTTTTTATAGGTTACGACAGAAGATTTTGGTGGCGATGGTATTAATTATTATCCTCATTTTACGACTTTGGAAATATTTCCGACGAAAGAAATGACTTCTACATGTGCTAAATCGGTTGTCCTACAACATTGATTTTAATCGGTGCATTCATCGTATAAAAGAGGAAATATGTACATGAGATGCAATCGGAGAGAAAAACAGAGAAGCGAATAGAGTTTTAGAGAATGCTAAATGACCGGTGACTAAATCTCAAGCTTGTGGTTGTAAGTTTCTGATTAAGATTTCATGTTTTGTAGAGGGGTGGTTGATAAAATTGGGTCCCGAGGATAATGGTAAGCACAATCACGAAATGATTAAGTATTCGGAGGGATATCGGCAGATGTGTGGTCTTAGCCCCGAAGCAAAGAAGTTGGTTCAGTATATGTGTGTGGCTCAAGCGAAGCCTAGGGTTTTTTTTGTTGCGGTGAACTCCCAGTTTCTCGAAGATCATCCTAATGCGACATATTTACAATTTCAGAGATATGATGAGACGAGAGAAGGCTGGTGGACGGGATTTTGTTATTCATCTTACTACTGATAGCAACAATGTGAAATTTTTACGCTCTGATCCTAAAACGAATGTTGTCACCCATGCGTTTATGGCGCATCTTGTTTCTGCGAACTTGTTACGTATGTATCCTTGAGTTTTGGGCATGGACTCCACTCACAAGACGAACATTTACAAGATGCCCTTGTTTGAGATATGTAATGTCACTCCGTGCAAGAAAAAATTCTTGATTGTATATGCATTCCTATCTGATTAGATTACAGGTAGCTACTTGTGGGTTAAATAAGTTGAAGATGTTGTAAGACAATGACTTGTCTCCATCAACGATTGTCACTAATTGGGTGAGGTTTTTCCCGAAATTGCAAACTTAATATGCATGGCACATCAACATGGATGTGGAGAACAGAGTTGGTAAAATTTACAAAGATAAGAAGATCAGGGAGAGATTCAAGCAAGGAAAATGGAGGAGTATCATAGAAGCGAAGACTCAAGACGATTATGATCATGCCATAGGAGTTTTCATGAGTCGTGGGAAACTGCATTCCCTACTGTTGTCACGTACTTGGAGATTACATGGCTCGTTCACGCCGAGAAGTTCATGCAGCGTTGGACGAATGAGAAACTTCATTTTAGGAATACAACTAACTGTCGGGTTGAGAGTGTTCATTCTATGCTAAAGAGTTGGTTGTCATACTCTAACGGGTTGTTCGTTAATGTTTGGCGTAAAATTAACACATCCATTGATGCACAACTAAAAGAGATTCGACAAACCCTCGAGGCATCGAGACGTACACATGGCCAACAATGTTGTAGGTTGGGAGAAATTGTATGAGTCACGAATAGGACTTTGGCGGAATTTGACTAGTTTATGACGTGAACTAAACTTATATTTGTATTAGAGAGTGAGTCATCTCGTTTGACAACGTATATATTTTTATGTTTTGTAATATAAAGTATTGTCGTTCACTAAAAGCTAACATATCAAAAACCGAGTTGATGATATTGTTGATAAGTCATGGAATTTGTAACATACACATGCGATATTTAAAGCAACAGTTTCCTACTTATTACCCTATTTGACAACGTATATCTATGCACTGATTATGAAGCATTAGCGAGAGAGTTCATGGAGATGGAGGAGGGTTTGAAGAAAGAGAAGTATGTCTTGTGCGAACACAATGGCATACTTCTCCTTCCTCAAACCCTCCTTCATCTTCATCAACTATCTCGCTCTTGCCTCGTAATCGGCGATGAGAAACTACGTTTTCAAAGATTGAAATAAATCAGAAACTTTAATAACATATATAATATTTTAGAAGAATCCATACAAAAACTACATAAACCAATACAAAATAAAATAAATCGTATGTACTTCTAAATATCTAAATATATAATTGCATATACAAATAGTCTTATTCATCATAATACTCATACATAAATGAGTCGATGGCGTCAACACAAGCCTCCAAACTCGGGTGTCAACGCCCTAGATTATCAAATTCCAATTAAACTTACGTAATAGGTGTTTGTCCTTTCCGGTGCAATGGGAATAACCTCCTCGTCGATCAGCATAGGGTGGGAGACTCGATAAAACCACTGAATGTAATCCAGAGACGATGCCTTTGGGAAGTCGTTTACCGAATGAAACCGCTCAAGTCAGAAGGCATTCGGGAAAAACTGCCACACCAACCTTGTGGCCGACTCAGCAAACTCGACCGGATAAGTACCCTTCCCAGGTCTTGATGATGACTTCGGCTTCAATGGTTCCATGGGAATCACATGTACAAACTCGAAATGACGGATGCCGAATCAGACATATACGGCTCGATGATGTCTCGATATCGAATCCATCTTGTGATTATCAACCTCGAGACACGTTGTGTTGCGTTCAATCCGTAAGGGGTCCAACAAACCTAAGAAAACAAATGTTAATGTACACACATTGTTCAATATAAGTACAACTAGACAACTAAATAGAAAAAAGTTTGTGTAATACCTCTGTGGGCTGCATACGGTCCAACTGCCTCCGGAGGGCTACCAATCGGCCTGCGTCACCTGGCTCCTTCCGATGAGTCCAAAGCGCATGTTAAGGTCAATCGTATCCAATACCAACATGTTGCGGATGAAGCCGTGGAGAGAGAAAGTATTTGTAGATCCATTTCTGTAGATGGGTGAGACAACCTACAAGATGTCTGCAACCCGCCCGACTTGCCTCTCTTATCTGTCGATATAAGACAGCCAATGCCATAGCACCCCAAGCCACAACTCCCTAAATCACGTATGGATCCAAGTCTGATCTCATGTAAAAATAGGGCCGTATCCTATTACCGCTCTTATCCACGAACAATGTGAACCCAAACTTGTACAACAACCAATCAGCCTTAGTAAAATATCTATCACCTCGATCCACGCTGCGACAAGTGTCAAGAATGGAAGTCATAAGGACACCTCCCTTATCCTAGTGAGTTTTTGTAAACTTTGGCAACGTCAATCCCATAAACTCTCTAGCCTCCTCTATCAGATCATCAAGGGACAACATCCCATAAATAACTCATCCCTTAACAAGAATACGTAGAATGCGCCACACATCCATCAGTGTGACGGTCATCTCCTCGAATGGGAGGTGGAACGAGCTCGTGTTAGGCTGTCAGTGTTCACTAAAAGTTGTAAGCAAAGTCATATCGAGGTGGTCGAAGAAGGAATACGACAAATGAAACAGTCCTGGACCATCAACAACAGCTTTAGACTCCTGTAATAGAAGGTCCTCCCTCTAAGAACGCAATACAGCGCAGCCCTTCATCCTATCATGACACTTTAGCACCCCCCCTCTCCGCTCTAGTCCAAATCCCCCATGCTACGTGACCCGATAGTTAAGAATGACACTACTATCTAGTGGCCCACCCGACATCACTCCACGTACAAGCCAGGTGTCGTTTGCAAGTGTCTGACGCTTGTGATTACGTGAGCTAGTGCTAGTGCTTGTGGTCACTACCCTAACAAACTGAACTCTCGACCGAAATGGGTCGTGACGACCCTGTGACTGATGTGGCACGAACTCCTCGTCAAGTGCCTAGTCAAGCTCTGTAATAAAGTCCTCCTCATCTTGATCAATGTCGTCATCATCATCATCATCCTTGTCGTCGAAAGGACGGGAACAGATGCCCCAGAAACGACATCTCAGACGATTCTAGGGGAAGGGATAGTCAAACGCTCTAGCTCTGGCTACGGCTATGTCGACCTCACCATCCTAACAGAAGCGTCAACACCTCGAGTCCGGGTATAGCGCTGCCCGGAGAATTCGTTCGTGGTCATGAAATTGGGAATGGCATGTCCCGTAACCCTCTATTCAATAAATAACGACATAATTTTTAGAAATAGTTTCGAATTTCTTTTATTATTTTCCTAACTTTATTTTCATAACTTAACCATACTTTATTATTTTCCTAACTTAAATAACCCTTAAATTATCTTTACTTACTTTATTTTCATAACTTATTATTTTCAATAATTTACGATTAATTAGAATACAAAAGTTATTATTTTCATGAGTTACCATTATTTTGATAATTTAATCAATCATTTCATAATCTCATAATATTTTATTATTTCCAAAATATACATTTAATAACTTAAGTCAATATTCCTAAATTATAATTTTCCTAACTTAAAATATCCTAATTAAAGTTAACATTCCTAAATTATAATATTTTTCTAAATTCAAATATTTCTAACTTTAACTACTTACTTAAAATATTCAAAAGTTAACATAACATATTTCTAACTATGTTATTATTCCTAAATTAATATTCATAAGTTATTATTATACCTAACTTAACTTAACATATTTCTAACATTTTCCTTAATTTCTAACTTATAATTTTCCAAAACTTAATTTCATTTATATTCTAAATTAAGTTCAAGTTTCCATACCTAACTTAACTTTAAATATTACTACTTATTTTCAAAATGTAATATACTCCTAATTATTAATTATTTTATAATTATAATTTAAAACTACCTAAACTATTAATTAACAACAACAATAATAATTAACTAATAAACAATAATAACAATTAAAAAATAATTAACTAATAAAAATTAACAATAATAATAATAATCAAACAATAATTAACAATAATAATAATTAAACAAAAAAAATCCGGCATGTAGGCTTGCTGTCTAACATTTTCGGCAACCCCTTGGTGCGTGCTATGTAAAATTTTCGGCTTGCCCTAGGGCTTGCCGGAAATTTTAGATGGCACACCCCCAAGGGGTTGCTGGAAATGTTAGACGGCAAGCCCACACGCCAGAGTTTTTGGCTGGCAACCTTCTCGTTCCCGACATTAATTTAAAAAAACGTTAAAAGCATACCCTAGCACATAGTGGTCTTCCTCCCTCTTCGATGGATGTAATATCGTTCCCGGGACGACGACTCATTTCTGGCGACTTGACGGTGGTCCGACGGTTGGCGGCGGAAACCGGTGGTCAGACGACTAGGTGCGATGGTCCGATGACTTGAGGGTCAGAGAGAGGATTGTGTGTGTGAGAGTGATAGAGAGTGATGGAAGGGAGGGTAATATAGGGATTTACGGGACGGTGCGAGTAATTCGGAGGTGGTAAATATTAAGCCCTTCTATTTTTGGTCAGAAATGTTCTTTGATGGAAAATACCTTTTGAGGGTAAACACTTACAATTATGCTTTCTTTTATTTGGTTCCATGTTCATAAAAAGGAAAAAAGGAGAGGAAGTGGAAATGGAAAAAAGGAGAGGAAGTGGAAATGGAAGTGAGAGGATTGAAATATAACTTTCTTTCATAACGAAAATTTTCCATTTTTGGGACAGCACGCTGACAAAAAGTAACTTTATTACGTCGGAAGTATGCTGGACATAAAATAACGAAGTACTCTGGTTCATTCATGTCTTTTCATATAATTAAGCAGTTAGTCGGTATCAACAATTAGTTAAGATGTCAATAAACGTCTCTGTCAATTGCTCAAGGAGTTAAGTGGACTTGGATACCGTTCTTAGACATCTTAATTCTAATGCAATAAAATGTCAAACAGAAATGTCCAAGGCTCCTATTACAAGGGACAAACCCCATATTTTTTTTTTTTACAGAGATGGGATACGACAGGAATTATGATCAAAATTTGGGTTTGTTTGGATTGGGGAAAGCTATACTTTTAACATTCTCTAAGACATTTGGGCGTGTGGAGTACGATTCACAAAACACCAGCCTTTCTATCTCTTTCTCTCCTTCGTAAGGTCTTGTTTTTTTTTACCAGGCAAACATCTTTTTCTTCTCCATGAAGGCTAAGAGCTCCTCTTGCTTTGCCAAGGTATGTTGAAGTAAAGGACAAAGACAAGTTAAATACTAGAAAGGAGACAAGAAAGTTGTTTCTAATTTATAGTAGCTGCTTTAAGCTCCTGCTCGAGTAGATCAACCCGATTGGAAGAAACCTGGATCATCTCCTCTTTCTCGGTAATAGCATCAGGTTTCACAGCCATTGCCAAGATTTTCTCTTCCATGGCTGCCATGCGTTTCATGAGAGTAGTAAATTCAACGGTGGAGATCCCTGGGGCAGCCAACTCATTGCCCTGACATTCAGCCATTGAGTCAAAACAATACATGGGCCTATATGGGAGAAGCATGCATAGAGATTAGCATCATATCGGTCTTTTTCTAGGGCATGGGCGACTCAATCTCTCCGTCGTGACTATACTCGTAATAAAAGTTATCAAACCAGCTACTATTAATTGCTAATTCGTTCTGGTGGCTTGAAACCACTACTTATGCTGTAGCTATCATATGGGAGTAGCATGCATAGAGATTAGCATCATATCGGTCTTTTTCTAGGGCATGGGCGACTCAATCTCTCCGTCGTGACTATACTCATAATAAAAGTTATCAAACCAGCTACTATTAATTGCTAATTCGTTCTGGTGGCTTGAAACCACTACTTATGCTGTAGCTATCAGCTGCTGTCCAATGAAAGAAAAATGACATTTAGACACTTAATTATGGAATCCTCATATGCGTAACCCTTGTTCTTGATTCCAAAAGACGCTATTTAAATTTATCTTTTTTTAGGTACAACTTGTATAAAAATTTAACAGTGCACCCAAAAAAGCTTCAATCTCTGTAAATTAATATTGTAGAAACTCACCTTACCGTGTTCATAATCAGTAATTCATCTTTTACTGGTGGGTTACAATCAAAATCCTTGCTTATGGACAGTTAACAGATCAAGATATCTCTAGTTATGTGTTAAGACAGAAAATACTTCAATTCTGGGCAGATTCGGAGGTGTTAAATCATAGACCTTTCACGAGGGCGTTAGTTATTGCTGTTCACCATCTTATGCTCGTTAAAGTTAGAGACATTACACTAACTACATATTGTTGATGATTCAGCATAACAATGGGATGATGTTTAGTGTTCTGCCTACCTTGAGCCTTAAGGCAGACAAATGAATTTCATCTTGCAGACGACAATGCAGCATCAAATGTACATCCATTAGAACAAACAATGAACATCCATTAGAAGCAGGCGCAAATGAGCAAAGGAGTATTGTTCATAACTGACATTTTTCTTGTTAGACAACACTATTCTAAGTCTAGTCACAGGAATATTTATCTTAAAATAATCTACACCATCAGTTGAATCTCCTAAACCATTTGCGACCTTTCTATTCGTCAAATTTTGAAAGTCTATTTTCTATTAGCTTTGCTCCAATTTATGCTCTTTTAGCATTTTAACCAGACTAGATAGTGCAATGTCAGGATCATCACTTTTTATGAGCTCCTCCGCAACTTGAGCAGGGCTCACATTTGTAGTTTGAATGAGCTCTTCAATCTCCCTAAAAAGGTGATGCTCCCCTGAAATATTGAGGTAATTGAACGCGAGGATCCTGAAAGCAGGCATGGTCAAGTAGGACATGTTAATGTGCATATCCATCCGTCCTGGCCTCAATAATGCAGGATCAAGCTTCTCCTTATGATTTGTCGTGAAGACAAATATTCGCTCATCCCCACAGCTAGACCATAAACCATCAATGAAGTTCAGCAAACCTGACAATGATATCTGCATTTACAAGCCAGTGGTCCAGGACTTAATTTCTGATTTCTACATTAGCCTTAAGCAGAATCTTTGATAATGATAACAGACAACAAAAGCTGGGAGCTACTTGAATACACAAACCTGTGAATTTGAATCCATGTCAACGTCATTTGCATCTTCATCCTCGCCTTCACTAAGAAGATGCCCTTGACTATCTGCCAACGCCAAGCTGCAGTCAATGTCCTCAATCACAAGAACGGACTTGTTTGATGTCAAAAGCAACAATCTTCTCAACACCGAGTCATTAAGCACGGATGAGAGCTGAAGATCATAGATATCAAATTTGAGATGATTAGCCATAGCTGCTATCAGGCTAGATTTACCTGTTCCAGGGGGACCATATAACAAGTACCCTCTCTTCCAAGCCCTCCCAACCTTTCTGTAAAACTCCCTCCTCCTAAGAAACCTTTCCAAATCATCAACCACTGCCTTTTTCAATTCTGGTTCCATAGCAAGTGCATCAAATGTGAAGGGGTGTTTGAACGTGACTGATCTCCAACCACCAGATTTGCTACCCCCATTATCAAGGGTATATAATTTCAAATCTTTCTTTTCTTCATCCATGTCATCGTACAATTTGAGTATGTAGGGTAAATAGGATTCAAAAACCTTATGCTTGTGATCTGGTTCAAAGCAAAGTTCAAAGTAGAAGTTGTTTCGTAGACGGGATTCATTTGACCTACTATGTGCATCAGAATTGTTACTATGGCTATGTGCATTGTTGCAAACGAAACTCCACTCAAGTTGGATCCCCTCAAAAACTTCAGAAAACTTCTCATCCTGAGCAAACTTCAAGGATACATGATCCTTTTTGCTTGGTCTACTAACCTTGAGACGAGTAGAATTGGACCTTAGCTTGCTAGCTAAATAAGCCTCACAAGCATTATACACTTGGTTGAACGAGTGATAACCGCCATCCTCGAATCGCTGGATGACTAGAGTAAATGATGCGTTGGATGAGCTGGGTTTAGTGAACCATTCTTCAACTTTTAGGCTAATGTAGTGTTGTACTGGTTTTGGAACAAATTGAAGGTAAAGTTGTCGGATTAATGTGAGTAAGGCTGTCAATGAGGCGTAGGCAGAGAATAAAGATGACGCAGAAAACATTCTCATTGTACTACCTACAGATATCCCGCCTCCAGCTAAAGTCTTCATGGCTGACAGTTTTCTTTTTTGGGCTCAAGTCAGGGGACCTTATTCAAAAATACATGCAACGGTGGCTTGATCTAACCACTACTACCCAAAAAAATCTCGCAGAAATAGGGAGATCTTAATATCTTATTCAGGGATACATGTCGGCTTGCTTTAAGGATAACAAATCACGTCAAGGTAGGGTTTTACACTGTAGGACAAGTTAAGATAAAGATACAGTTAGCATGGTCAAAAGATAAGATATAATTTATCATAATCAAGGGATATAATGATAGCAGAAATACAATATAACTCATGTAGTATAGCTCGGTTAAAACTCTTGTAAAGCCGAGTATGCATGGGCTATAAATATCAGCATGTAACGTGAATTAAGCATATATATAAAAAAAACACATTTAGCCTAAATTACTTGTATCAGAGCAGGTACTCTTGAAAGTGTTTTATTTGGCCAAAATTCATCATTTACCAAGCTTACACATACTTGAAATATCATAAACCATTTACCAGAGGCGATGAGTGATCCTCCAAAGAACCCGGATGATAATCATGGCTCAACTGCTGCAGATTATAGACAACATGAATAGCAACAAGAGCCCAGAAAACTATGGATCATCATTACGGGTTTTTGGAGAAACTGAACAACATGAATTATGCTATTTGGTCCAGATTAATGCTCATGGCAGTCGAAGGGAGGGGGAGGCTCAATCACATCATAGCCATGCCCCCCTCCACTGCCACCTATGAGCATGATTAATGGGAGCCAAAGGGATGCAATAGTTAGGACCTAGATTGTGGAGAATATTGAACCGAAATTCGTAAATCAATTCCTCGATTTTCCAACTGCCTGGAAGCTATGGAAGGGTATAGAGGTCGTATATAATAGCGGGAGAGATGAGCTACAAGTATACGACCTGATAACAAAAACAAACACCATCAAACAGGGCCGAGAACCGATTGAGGAGTACTATGGCAAGTTAGTCACAATATGGAAAGAAATCGACGGACACATGCCAAATCCGATGACTTGCTCAAAGGATAAAACAATATTTACCAAATTAACACAAAAAATAGGTTATACCAGTTTTTGGTGAGCCTCGATGATTCATTTGATAAGGACCACAAAGAATTGGTGAACCTAGATCCTTTGCACAACACTATCGGACGAGAGGTAACAAGAAGGGAAGTGATGAATTCAAACTTACCAAGCTTACCTTAACAGGAGATCCAAGGAATTGGAAGCGGGCTAGCCACACAAATTCGGTCAGGACCATCGTCCCGGCAAGGAGATGGAAAGGCGAACCTTAGGTGTACCCATTGTGGTGGTACACGTCATACCAAAGAAGGTTGCTTTCGTCTAATTGGGTATCCAGATTGGTGGAAGGAAGGAAACAAGAAGGGTATTCAACAAAGAAGCCAAGGAGAAGACACCAAGAGAAAGGGAAGTGTTGCTATGGTGAGGAGTGAAGCCGAGAAGGAGACTAGGGAAGGAGCCGAAGGGAATGAGTGGAAGAACGATGGAGCTGAGAGAGAAGACGAGAGAAACAAATGCCAAAAAGGTACAATACCAATTGATGGATATGGGTTGTTAGGGTTTTATAACCCTAATGCCCCTTTGTATTATGTCACGGTTGATACGTGCCCCCAAATGTCCTCAACAACACCAAAAAGGGGCATTTCAATGTCGGCCCTTTTACTGCAAGACTCGTTGGGCCATGAAAATAAATTGGGCCCAACTAAAGCTTTTCCTCCAACATCACAACCTGACATCTCTCAAATAGGAATCTCGTGTTATACTAGACCTGATTCTCAATGGATTTTTGATTGTGGTGCAACCCACATAATGACATTTGACGAGAAGAACTTTACGGAACCTATTAAACCAAATAATGATTCAGACTGCTAATGGTGACTGCATGGAAGTTGTTGGGAGTGGAACATTTAGAGTTGGTACTAATTTGTCTGTCTGATTGTCTTTACATTCCATCCCTGTCATATAAATTACTATCCATCAATCAGCTTACAAAAAAATTAAATTGCCCAGTATCACTGAATTTTGATTGTTGTACTGTGCAAGATATTCAGACAGGAATGACCATTGGGCATGGTTTGAGAAAGACGGACTATACTATGTGAAGGAAATTACTCAGCCTGGAGGTACATTCATAGGAGGATCAGTAGAAACCGAGCTTCGAATTTGACATTAGTGTCTAGGTATCCTTCACTTGGATATTTAGAACATCTTTTTCTTTCCTTAGCAGGATTAAAACTAAACATAAATTGTGAAGCGTGTTATACGTCTAAGATTCATAAACATAATTATCCAAGGAGTATGAGTAGATCAGATAAACCATTTTATTTAATACATTCAAATGTATAGGGGCATGCCTCGATACTTAACAAACATGATTTTTCCTATTATGTTTTATTTATAGGTGATTGCACTAGACTGAGTTGAGTGGATTTCATAAAACATAAGTCTGAAGTTAATGATATATTTGTGACCTTTTTATCAAATAATCCTGAAACAATTTTAAACAAAAAGTAGTATCCCGCAATATGATAATTGAGGTTAATATGTTAACAGTATCATGAAAACCTTTTTCCATACCCATATACTCCTCCATCAAACTGCCTGCCCAGATAATCCTTAATAAAATGGGGTTTCTGAGAGGAAAAACCGTACTCTGCTCGATATAACTCAAGCCATAAAGCTCGAATCTCATGTACCTAATGTTTTTTGGCCTGAAGCAATAACAATGGGCAACTATCTGTCCAAACGTCTTCCTACAAAACCCCTTAACTACAAAACACCCTTAGATGCCTTATTTTCCTTTGTTCTTGCCACATCATTTCATTCTATGCCTCCACATGTTTTTGAATGCATCATGTATGTCCACCTACCCAAAAGAAGTTAGCATAAATTGGAACCTAGGGCAATGAAGTGTGTCTTTGTAGTTTATGGGAAGTCCCAAAAGGGATACAGGTGCTATGATTCTATAGAAGGTCGGTTATATTTTTTACCCCCAACTTCGATGTCAGGAGGAGAAAGAGAACGAAGATTTAAGTTGTTTGACCGGTCATTGCCTACGAAAGAAGACCATTTAGTACAATCTATAATATTAGCACCTGTCCAAGTGTCTCCATTTGAAAATCATGTTCATGAGGTAAGTTCTCTTACCAAGAGCTTAATAATTCCTAACAGTACAACCACTGAAGAGATGTTGCGATGCTTCACAAGAAGAAGAAAATGACATAAGCTATAAATTTCCAGTAAGAATTAGGGCATTCCGCCACGATGATATGATCTAGATTAAAAAGCCAAGAGGTCAAGGTACCTAGTAAACAATGGTTTGTCCAATGCTGCAATACATGCTAAAAGAATTCCTTACACAATAGAAGAGGCTTTATGAAGCAAAAGGTGGAAGAAGGCGATGGAAGTCCAAGTTGATGCTCTTCTAAAAAAGGGTACATGGGATAAATGTACCATCCCGATAGGAAAGAGGCAGTAGGCTGTAAATGGGTGTTTACTGTGAAATACAAAGCAGATGAAAGTATTGAGAGATATAAAGCAAAATTGGTGACAAAATTATACACACAAGTATATGGAATAGTGCATTCAGAAACATTCTCATCTGTAGCAAAAATCGACACGATTAGGGTGCTTCTTTCGGTTGTAGTGAATAAGGAGTTGCCTTTGTATTAGTTTGATGTCAAGAATATTTTTCTACATGGGGAAATTACTAAAGAGTTATACATGAAAGCTCCACCAAGGATTTAGAACAGGAGAAGGGTGCAGGTTGAAGAAAGTGTTGTATGGGCTTAAACAATCATCGAGAGCATGATTTGGCAGGTTCATGTCTACAATGAAAGGATTTGGATATGAACAAAGCAACTCAAATCATACTTTGTTCCTTAAAAAAAGGGGTAATTTGACTACCAGTATTTTCATCTATGTCGATGATATGATTATTACAGGTGACGATGAAGAGGAGATCGAGTTGTTAAAGAAGAAACTATCTCGAGAATTTGAGATGAAAGTCTTAAGGAAGTTGAAGTACTTTCTCGGAATTGAAGTATTGAGAACTAAGATAGGAATTTTCATATCACAACAAAAGTATATTCTTGACTTGTTGGTTGAATCTGGTATGCTCGACTATAAAACTGCAAAAGTTGTTATTCCTTAAATCATGGAATATAGACAGAAGGAGCTGAATCGGCTGATCAAGAGAAATATTAGAGGCTTGTAGGACGATTAATCTATCTGGCACGTACACGTCCTGATATTGCATATGCAGCTAGAGTTGTAAGTCAATTTAGGCATAAACCACAGGTACATCATATGGAAGCAATTTTTAAAATTCATAGATACCTCAAATAAACAGTAGGGAGAGGAGTTTGGTTCAGGAAAAATGGTAATCTTGATCTCCAAGTATATACAGATGCAGATTGGGCCGAAGACGGAGATAGTGGAAAAATCAACTTTAGGATACTTTTCTAAGGTGGTTGGAAATGTAATAACCTGGAGGAGTAAAAAGCAGAAGGTTATGGTAATGTCAAGTACAGAAGTAGAGTTTCAAGGAGTAGCAAAAGGGTTTCCTAAGATATTGTAGTTTAGAAAACTTCTTGGAGAATTAGGCTTCAGTCAAAACAAGGGGTGTGAGTTGTTTTGTGACAATAAAGTAGCAATTAGCATTTTTGAAAATTTGATACAACATTATCAAACAAAATATGTGAAAATTGATAGACGCTTTATAAAAGATAATCTTGAAGCTAAGGTAGTTAATTTAAAGTATGTTTGTTTAGATGAGCAGTTAGCTGATATCTTAACTAAAGGAGTTGGTATTCATTTTTTTTAAAATGCATTAGGCAAGTTAGGCATCGAAAATTCTGAGACCCAATTTGAAGGAGAGCGTAGGAAATAGGGGTGACAAATGGATCAGGTCGGGTCGAGTTCGTGTTTGGGTCACCTATTTTTGGGTTAGCTATCTCCCAACTCAAACCTGATCCATTTAAGTTTTCAGGTTAAAAACTCCAAACCGAACCTAACCCATTTAATTTCGGGTCGGGTTCGTGTCAACCTATTTAAGTTTTTGTGTCAAAAATTTCAACCCTACCCGCTATTTTCGAGTCGGGTTCAGGTCAGTTTTTGTCACCCCTGATATGTGGTTATTCAATAGAGTGGCTGAAGAAAAAGAAAACTTTTAGATTGAGATGAAACGGCTAACAAGTTGACATTAGTAATTTAATTTTCTTTTAGCATTTTAATTTGGGCTTGGATTTTAGATAGAATGAGTGACTGGCCAAATAAATTTTTTTTAATCTACTCAATATAGTTTGGTTGACCTAATTTTGACCCGAAAATAGTTTGGGTTACGTGGGTCATTTTCGGGTTGAAAATTTTAACCTTAACCTAACCCATTTAATTTCGGGTCGGGTTCATGTCAACCCATTTAAGTTTTCGTGTCATAAATCTCAACCCTAACCCGCTGTTTTCAGGTCGGGTCAATTTTTGCCACCCCTAGTAGGAAATGATAAGATAAAGATATACTTAGCATGGTCAAAAGATAAGATATAAAGGGGATAGGATGATAGCAAAAATAGGATAGAACTCATGTAGTATAGCTCGGTCGAAACTCTTGTAAAGCCGAGCATATATGGGCTATAAATATCAGCATGTAACGTGAATAAAGCATATATGAAAAACACATTTAGCCTAAATTACTTATAGTACCAAACGGATACTGAGTACAAAACAAAGATGTTACATCCTGTGAATGTCGGGAAATGAGATGACTCGAAAACAGAACTAAAGTAATTAATGCATTCAGAGAAAGAAATGAACGTATAAGTTGATCAAAGTTGGAATGAAAACTTGCCTCTTCTGAAGTGTTGCCTTTACTTAGAGTACTATAAGTTGCTTTCCTACGAATTTGAGGAGGAGATTTGTGGAGAGTTCTTTACAGGACTAGAAGTTGGTAAGGGACCTTTTATATTTTGGAGTTATCTATTAGGTAATTCTAGAGGTATTCAGTGGAACGGGCTGGCTTCAGCCCGGCCAGTCCATCCTGCCCGAACCAATGGACACCACTAGTGCTTCCTTTTCGACTTGAACCCATCAAGACTTGTCATTACTATTTTTGTAGGTAGCGAGGTAGATTTCCTTTTCAGAAAAAAAGATTCTAAAATGAATAGGACATTTACTTCAAATTCTGTAAAAGTCAAAAGTTTAGATCAACGTGGCCTTTGTCTAAAAATAAAAGATCATCAACTTGGCAGGCAGCGGTCGCATCATCAATTTTTCCATAATTCATAAGTGTCTCGTTGCGCATTCCTTTTACAAATTTACACCTTTCATCAGTACAGTAATTTTTTGAAAATGATTTATGAGAAGAAAAAGCAACAATTTCCTGTACGATAAATAGCTACAAAATGTAGTTTATGTCACATCAATTTTATATAGTCTACTCATAATTTCTTAAATTAGGTTGTCAACCTCAAAAACAAAGGTAAGTAGGTCCTATTACCGTTTATCATATATTTTCAAATATTCTAAAATGTTTCCTTTTGGAAATAATAGAAATATATGCATATTTTAGTATTATTCATGCAGTAGGTTGATGGACGTATTAGTTGTGTAAAAGTAGAAATATGAAATAAAAATTTAATGGTATAAGATATATAAAATTATTAGTAAAAAGTTTATAATAATATTAGTTTATAAATAGTAATGTATCCAAATAAACATCACTGTAAAAGTAGATTGTTATAGCTTATACCGTTACATCATAATCGTAATACGCACAATTTGTCCAATCCATGATATCAGTATCATCAACTAGGAATTGAAGAAATATTTTGAGAGTCAAAGTTTAAAAACTTTGACCATAAATTCTAATTATATTATAACAAATGATATATTCAAGTGAGATCTTGTTAGATGCATCTCGATGTAAATTTTTACAATATTAAGTTTTCATAATTTTTTATCTTATAAATTTTAAGAAAAGAATATTTTAAGTTGTGTATTGAATACCGTAAATACTCAAATGTAGCAAATAAAATGAGACAAGAAATTACTAGATTATGCAAAGAAAAAACATGTTTCTCACATAATAAATAATAAGAAAAAAAGATAGAAAAGGTGGCAAGTGTGACCCTTAAGCTGAAAATAGTGATAAACAACGTACAAGGAGGGGTGTGGTCACTGGTCAGTACTCAGTAGCCGCATACCTTTAAGTCTAAACGGATAAAGCTACAGTGAGTACAAGTAAACTTGTAAAGGAAGGAAAAAGCCGAAAGCCTGCAGAAATTATTGAGTGTCTTAAGGCAGCACTAGCCAATTGGTACTGTTCAGGGCCGCCGTTTTTGTCCTGATAGTTGGCAACTTCACATTATTACTCTCTATCCAAACTACGGAGTACTTGATAGCTGTGAGCCTGTGATTCTCAAGTCATCTGGCCTTCTTAGCTGTCTAGATTTTGAAGACAAAACAATGTACATGACGATTGTCGACGTTCTTTTATAAACATCAGGGGGTGACGGTGTTTGTTCACGTGTTTGGAATGGATTTACTTGGTTGGACATTTATAGTATTGAATCATATATTCATGTATCTTCTAACTCCTAAAGAGTCTATGACTCTCTGCCCCACCTCTTCCCCTTAGATTCTAAACCCTTTCTTTAGATACAAACCCTATCTCATAACGAGAAGCTTAATTTGGGATGCAACACTCTTCTTCTTCGCCATTAAACATGCAATACTCCAACTAATTATCACAAGTTTAATACTTTTTTAACTCCTACGTAATCTGATAGCTTGCGTTTTGATACTTATAAGCTTAAAAGACTTCGGGTCAAGGACTAATAATGAACTAAGCTACATGGACGTTATCATAGTAATGATAATTAGTCTTTAACCATTGCATGTATGAGAATAAACTTAATCTCTTTTATCTGAATAAGAAAATGAACAAACAAACTTTAATCAACATTCCTAACTCTTTATTACTCAGCGTCACTCAAACAGCTAGCTAAGTTGCTAGGCTTTGTTATGGTCACTCGATCGTTTAAGTAATGTATTCAATGCCGCTCCTGTCGTACTTTTCTTGCAGTGTCTTAAACATTCCGATGATTAGAAAATTGGATAACAAATAATATACAAGAGTCCTAGTCTATACAGAGTATTTCTTATTAACAATAAAGATAGAGTAACATTACAGTATGATAGAACAATATATGAAATCTTCTAAAGTTTGAGTCCCGTAAAACCAGGGAACCGGTCTTAGCATAGGAGTATAAATATCAGTGCATGTAACAACATCAAGATCATAACAAAATCAATACTATCAATCTTTCATACTATGTTCTGTTCTTATTAGTAATCTAATACTCTAAGTTGGTATCAGAGCAACAAGGCAAAATCAATCCAATTGCCGCCAGAAACGTCATCACCCAAACAACCTTACTTAAAGCTACTATGAGTAGCCCACCAGAACCCCTGGTCACAATAACCCTATTAATGCAAATTTTGCAACAATTAAGAGTCAACATACCCAACCACGAGAATCACGAACCAATACACATACAAGAAAAATTAAACGACAAGAATTATACAATCTGGTCCCGGCTAATATACCTGGCAATCGATAGAAGAGGTAGGCTCAATCATAACATGGTCGACCCCCCTCCAAAGACTACCCAGGAATACACTGCTTGGGCACCAAAAGATTCCAGCGTAATTTCATGGATAATCGAAGGAATTAAAACCGATTTGATTAATCAATTCATAGATTATCCGTCATCAAAAGAACTTTGGAAGGGCATAGAAGTCTTTTACAAAGCCAATATCATCAAACAAAGAAGGGATACATTGGAGGTATATTACGACAAACTCACCGGGATCTAGAAGGAAATCGACCGGAGGAAGCCAAACCCAATGAGATGTCCAGAGGACATCACGATTCACAACCAGTCGGTCCAAGAAACAAGGCTATACCCACTAGGAGAAATTATTAATTTGCGACGGGTTTTTTAGTACTATATGCAGCGTCAAAAGGCTAGCAGCATTTAGGATAGTAGCACATTAATCAATTTAATTTACGGAGTAAAATATACGCCGCAAAATATTATTAATATGCAGCAGGTATATAACAATACGCCGCTTATTAACACATTAAATTGTGGTAGTTTCCGGCATAATACGCCGCATATTTATCAATTAATTTGCAGAGTATTTTGTATTATACGCCGCATATTATTACATTTACAGACTTAAATGTTGCTATAAAATTTTAATAAGACCCGCCGCATATAAGTGGTTTTTTTTTTACGATTTAATTTGATCCCTACTACGCCCAAATTTCCAAATTCAAACCTGTTATTACATTTTGCAATTACACCATATACATATGATGATCCATTTCTCATTTATATGCTAATAGGATTGTAAAATCACCAATTAAGTAACATCAAAACTACAACCAAATAAATGAGGTTAATGTATAAAAAATTACAAAATGCATGTTATCATCCTTAAAAAACACAAAAAGGTAATGTGTATAATCTAAAAAAAGTTATATGTCCAATACTTGGTCAGTTTGTTGCGGACGACATTGATTTCTTCGGTGGAGAAGGGCTCCTTGTTGAATCATTTGCATACCTAAGATTGATTACCATATCATTAAAGGATACATATAAAATGCAATGTGTTTGAAATGTATTTGAAAAGTATAGTTCAAACACGCCATTTTCCACCCAAAGTTTTATATGACACTAACTTATGACATATGGTCCCAATTACGAATCCGACCTATATATATTAACTCAAATTGATGCAATCAAGTTAAATACGTCATTTTCTACCCAAAATCACTCCCATTTGACCTACTTTGACTCATATCGTCCTATTCAAAGTGTTTAGGCCATGTTATAGGGGTAATACACAAATATCGACCCGAAACCACCCTATTTGACCTATATTGACTCATATCGATGTATTTCAAATGTTAATGGAATTTTCTACCTAAAACCCCTCCCATTTGACTGATTTTGACTCAAAACGATATATTTCAAGTGTTTATGACATATTTCAGGGTAAATATGACATTTTCTACCCAAAACCACTCTTATTTGACGTACTTTGACTCATATCATCCTATTTGAAGTGTTTTGGACATGTTCTAGGGGAAATATGCAATTATCGACCCGAAAATGCCCTATTTAACTTATTTTGAGTCATATCAATGTATTTCAAATGTTTATGACATTTTCTATCTAAAACCCCTCCCATTTGACCGATTTTGACTCAAATCGATGTATTTTAAGTGTTCATGATATTTTCTATGGTAAATACATCATTTTCTACCCAAAACCACTCTTATTTGACGTACTTTGACTCATATAATCCTATTTGAAGTGTTTGGGCCATGTTCTAGGGGAAATATGAAAATATCGACCTGAAAACACCCTATTTAACCTATATTGACTCATATCAATGTATTTCAAGTGTTTATGGTATTTTCTACCTAAAACCCTTCCTATTTGACCGATTTTAACTCAAATCGATGTATTTCAAGTGTTTATGACATTATCTAGGGTAAATACATCATATTCTACCAAAACCGCTCCCATTTGACGTGCTTTGACTCATATTGTCCTATACGAAGTGTTTGAGCCATGTTCTAGGGGAAATAGGCAAATATCAATCCGAAACCGCCCCATTTGACATATATTGACTCATATCAATGTATTTCAAGTGTTTATAGTTTTTTCTACCTAAAACTCATCCCATTTGACCAATTTTGATTCAAATCAATGTACTTTAAGTGTTTATGACATGTTCTAGGGTAAATACGTCATTTTCTGCCCTAAACCCCTCCCATTCGACCTATATTGACTCCCTCTTCTCAAAATAATGTCTTTACCTCATTATGGTCTCCAAATTATTTATGGAGTAATTCATAACGTTTCCTTTATTTTGTTCACCTACCCTTCCGCTTTATTCTCATTCCTCTACTCTCCTATAGAATGCGTTGTTTGGGTCTGTTCTTTTTGGAACTTTTATAAGAAAAAGATGGAGAATTTATCTGTTGGAAAGAGAACCAAGAGTCAAAGAGCTAAAATGGTGATGGAACAAAACAGAAGGGAGCGTCTTGATGCAGTTATGAAGTGGCGGTCGATGAAAGAGACTGATGAGGGTGGTAATAGCCGAATAAAAGATAAAAATTTGAGGGTTTTATGGATGACAATGAAGCTGTTGTGATTGATGAAGAAGAGGTTTTAAGAGGGGTTATATTTTGTGAATTCCAAATCAAGCAAATGGGTATCATGAAATATGAGCTTGTTGATGATAAAGAGGAGAAGGAGAAGGGGGAGAGGGAGAGGGGGATAAGTAATGATGAGGACAAGGGAAATGGGGTGACGAGGTTTGAGGTGAATGGTAATGAAAGTGATGATGATTCGTTGTAGTTTATTAGAGAAAGATGGAATCCTTTTGTTTTTGTTTATGATCATGATTGTGATGTTGATGTTGGTGATGATGGGCTTTATCCTTTCGTTGTGGACATTAATAATCATAAAATTGTTGAGGATGACGCCCATCATCAGAATCAATATCCACATTATGCCTTTCTAAGTAAGGATGAACCTTTGTGATATGGTGCAAAACAAATAAATGAGCTTGTCTCTTTCTTGGCAATGGAATTAAGAACCCCTAAGAACCCACGGTGTCGTTCCCTTCGAGCCTCCCTTCATGCCTCCTTAGAAACTCACCTACCTCCTTTGTGGTCATACCTTGAATTATACTACATTCAGAGTGTGCTGGGTTTCTCACCTTCTATACACTATCATGGATTGTGAAGTTGTAGAAACTAAGTATTATTATACCCAACTTTGATCTCAAGGGGAGACGTCAGGTGATGATCTAAGTTGGCTATGTTAGCCCACTCCAGCAGTTCAAGGTAGTGATACATCCGATCATACAGTCCATCCCATTGTCTCATCACCATAACCAATGACTTCTAGGATAAAGCATCAACTAAATGAGGAGGTAAGGTCTTATGATCATTTATTACCTAATGATGTAACTGATGATGTAGATTTCAATGGTGTAGAAGTAAAAAATTATGAGATGGTACTAGATAGGAATACTGATAAAAAATGAAGATAGAGGGTATCTTCTACCACCTAGAAGTACGAGGGGGTTTCTCCGAAGAGATATGATCCTAAGTATGAAGCTCGAAGGTCAAGATATCTTGTAGGAAATCTATCTATGGCAGGATTGTCTCACTCTACAGTGGCATTCAATGCCACCATATGCGTAGAGGATGTTCCTACCTTCTTTGAAGAAGCTCTTAAAAGCAAGAACTAAAAGGAAGCAATGGAACAAGAAGTCAATGCCCTCATCAAGAATAAGACTTGGGAAAGATGTGTCATTCCAAAAGGAAAGAAGCCTATAGGTTGCAGGTGGATATTTACTAAGAAATATCAAGCATATGGTGGCATTGAGAGATACAAAGCCAGGCTAGTGGTGAAAGGGTATACGCAGGTGTACGAAATTGATTATTCTAAAACGTTTTCTCTAGTGGCAAAGGTTGATACAATAATAATGTTGTGTTTTAATTACTGCTAATCTAGATTGGTCATTGCATCAATTTGATATTAAAAATTTCTTTCTACATGGAGACATAGTTAAAGAAGTATACATGGAGCCACCTCCAGGTTTCTCAGGTGATTTTTCAACAGGAGAAGGGTGTCGGTTAAGGAAGGCTTTGTATGGTCTGAAACAATCTCTTATAGCATGGTTTGGGAGATTTACCCTAACAATGAAGACATTTGGGTATAAATAGAGTAACTCTGACCATACCTTGTTTCTCAAGAGAAGAGGAGGTTTAACAACTTGCCTGACCATCTATGTAGATGATATGATTATTATAGATTGTAATAGAGAAAAGTTATGTACATTGAAGGAAAAGTTGTTTTGGGAATTTGAAATGAAAGACCTTGGACAACTCAAATACTTCTTGGGAATTGAAGTTCTTTGATAAAAAAGGGGGATCTTTATTTCCTAAAGGAAGTACGTACTTGATCTATTGGCAGAATCAGGAATGCTAGATTGTAAACCTGTAGAAACCCCGACGGTTTTGAATCATAGATTGTGCATAACTGAAGGAGCAGAAAGAGTTGATCAGTCCAAATATCAGAGACTTAAGGGAAGACTCATTTATCTATTGCATACAAGGCCCGATATTGCTTATATAGTTGGAGTGACAAGTAGGTTCATGCATCATATCCTTAGATTCAACATCTAGAAGCTGTTTATAGAATCTTGAGATATATCAAAGGAGCTCCAGATAGGGAGTGTATTATTTAAGAAGAATAATCATTTGAGCCTACAGGTTAATTATACAGATGCTGATTGGGCTGGAGATAAAGATAATTGAAGGTCTACTTTAGGATACTTTGCCCTGGTAGGTGGAAACGTAGTAACTTGGAGGAGTAAAAAGAAAAAAGGTGTTGCAATGTCGACCACTGAAACTGAGCTCAGAGGGATTGCAAAGGGAGTGGCTGAATTCTTATGGCTAAGAAAACTGCTTGGAGAATTAGGAGTTGTCTTAGAAGAAAGTTATGAACTTTTTTGTGACAATAAGCCAGCGATAAGTATAATTGAACAAAACACGTTGAACTCGATAGATATTTTATAAAGGAGAATTTGGAGGCAAAAATCATTCAACTCGTGTTTTTTCGGTCAAAAGAGCAAGGTGCAGATATCCTAACTAAAGAAGTTGGAGTCCAGTCGTTTGAGAAAGCATTGAGCAAGTTAGGTATTGGAATGTCCAAGTACCAACTTGAGGGGGAGTGTAGAAAATAGGATAAAAAATACATATACAAAGTATTTCTTATTAACTCTAAAGAGTAAGATTATAGTATGATAGAATAATAGATAGAATCTTCAAGAGTTTGAGTCCTACAAAACTAGGAACCAATCTTAGCATAGGAGTATAAATATCAGTGCATGTAACAGCATCAAGATCATAACAAAATCAATAATATCAATCTTTCATACTCTGTTCAATTCTTATCAGTAATATGATATTCTAGTTCGACCCCCTCTCCTTCGCCACCTTGGTCCAGTTGCCCTCCTCAGTAATGAAGCCTTCTGAATACCTGGCCGACAAATGATGCAAGTCCATCACTTAACATTAGTCTAGATATCAATTTGGCGAGGAACTAAAATAAACTATATACCTAAAAAGAATCATCTTGTTCACCTTTGTATAATATTGTACATGTCAAACTTTACCAAATCAATCCAAAGTATTTTTTTTATTTTTGGGAGTAATGGTTCCAAGTATTATTGGTAACATATATAGTTTTCTACGTACATCTTTGCGTAGGACCTACTACTAAATTTCAATTTTAACATCTGGTCTTTTTTCTCCATTCGACTTCATGTCGTTGACATCCTTAGATTCCTTACCATTATTCTCAGCGTTATTATGCTCTCTAGGCTTGGACTCATCCTCCAATTTCTCAGCCTTGGCTTTGGCATCCTCCTCCTTTTTGAACACGAGAAACTCAACTAGGCCTTTAAGTGGTAGATCAGGCTCGTCGTGCTTCATTAATTGCTCAGCAACCTCTGCCGGGGTGACATCTGCTTCCCCGATCAGTCTTTCGATGTCCGGAAAGAGTTCATGATGCTTTATGCCGAGGTAGTTGTTAGCAAGGACCTTGAAGCCACTGGGAGTGCAGTAAGACATGTGAATGTGCACGTCCATTCGTCCAGGACGTAGCAATGCAGGGTCTAGCTTTTCTTTATGGTTTGTGGTAAATACTATGACCCGCTCATCCCCACAACTTGACCATAATCCGTCAATAAAGTTCAGAAATCCTGACAATGTTACCTGATAAGACAAAAATACATTCAATAAAATGAAGCTCTCGACAAAAAAAAAAAAAAAAAAAAAAAGCTACGTGCATGTCAACAAATTTGATCAATTTAAATCCTTTTATTTGAAGTACTCATATACGTACCATTATATATAGCCTAATTGAATCCTCCATCAGAAATATAAATTTTTTTTTATAGTTAGAAAGCAATATAAGAAACACAAATCCTAAAATCTCAAAAAAGTTGAATACCAAGTATGACTTAGAACGAAGGGTTCCAAGTAGGCAAGTAGTCGCATTGAAATCTTTGATAATTATTTACGTTAAGGCAACAAAAATGAATGATGATAATTAACTGGAAAATGGGATAAAAAGTGTATAGTTTAGTAGAATAGTAAGTCAAGTCTGGTGGCCGGGCATGGTGGGAGAGAATTAATTAGAAAAAAAAAATAAGGGGAAGGACCGTAGAACCTTCTCTTGCTGGTATTCCATGGGATGGCCACCAACAGCAGCATTATTATCTCTATCGTTCAACTGAATAGAGCAGTCAATATCCTCCACCACCACTATTGATTTGTTGGCCGTCCCCACCAGCGCCTTCCGGAGCTCGGAATCGAACCCCAATGTACTCAGCTCCAGATCATATATATCGAAATTCAAGTAATTTGCCATTGCTGCAATCAAGCTTGATTTTCCGGTCCCTGGAGGTCCGTACAGCAGGTACCCCCTTTTCCATGCCTTTCCTACTTGTCGATAATACTCCTTCCTCTTCACAAACCTATCGAGATCCTCAATGATCATCTGCTTTAACTCAGAGTCCATTGCCATTGTCTCGAACGTGGCTGGATGGTTTAGGTTAATGGAGCTCCATGCATGAGTGGAGCCCCTATATAAGTTATTCGGATCTACCGTAAACAGCTTGATCGTCTTTGTCTCCAGTTTGAGAAACTCTGCCTGTTTTAGGACGTGGGGAAGGTATTTTTCCATTGCAATAGTTTTGAATTTCTTGTGAAATGTCAAGTAGAATGATCGAACCTCGGACATCATGGTGGAGTTGATATCCCTCGGATTGTAGTACCTCTGGGAATCGACAATGCGGCATTCTAACATCCAACGAAATTTGATCCCCTCGAAGTCGTCTATGATCTCCTCATTCCGGTCTACGTTGACTAGAATTTGTTTCTCAGACTCAGTTTTCCGGACTTTGAGACGGGTGGCTGATGGGGTCGTGGCTGAGTTGGAGGTAGTTTTGGTGCGCTCTCCAATGAATAGCTCTGCAGCCTCGAAGATTTGGTTGGTCTGGAGGCCGTCGAACTCCTCGATGATCATGGTGACCTCCGAGGATAACCTACGGCTGAAAACGGAGCGGAGGGAGGAGTAAAGGTAGTTGCGGATCTCGTCAGGGAGGAAGTCGTTGATGATGGAGCGCGCCACCACTGCTGCTGCCGCCACTGATCCAACTGTCGAGAGCACTGATTTAGCTGAAGCCATAGTGTTGAAATGCATTGCCCCTTTTGTATTAATGACCGAGAGAATATGAGTATATGTAGAGAGTACTGCAAAGTCCTTGTTGGAAAGGAACTCTCCTAAACTAAATAACACTCCTCTATATGTTATTTTTGCATATCCAGGCTATAACACAAATGACACTATTGTGTAGGACTGTAGGAGGGCGTCAAGAAATGATTTTGAGTGTGTTTGTGCTTGAATAATGTGTGAGTTTGAACACTATTTAAAGGTACCAACGCCTTGCATTTCGAAAGTGCATGCGAATTGTCAACATTTTCTTTGTGGTAGAAAACGAGGAAGGTTCTACGAAAGTGAGGCATAGAAAATAGAAATTCTAACTTCCTGTTTGTGTCATTAGTTGGTGCAGTGCTCATTGCTCATTGCTCATTGCTCATTGCTCATTGCTCATTGCTCATTGCTCAAGCTCAAGTCTTGGTCTCCTATGCAAATTTCTTTAGTGTATTTTGAACGCTAACTCGAAATTTGGGTTAGAAATATGTTGGAACCCCACAGTGGAATTTGAATTCAACAATATATTGGTCCACTATATTTATTTTGTAAGAAATTCTGTCTACTCTCTATTGTCCATTTCGAAAAATTGCTCTCTTATGAGTTGGATTGAATAATCAAAATACGTAATAAGGTACTAAGGTAGTATGGATTTTGTTGAGTTATAGTACCTAAGTAATAAAAAAATGTTAAAAATTATTGTGGCTGGAAGAGAAAATTATAAATCTAATTATATATATATAGGAGTTTCATATTAAACAAGAAATTAATTACTAATTTTTTTTATAATTACTAAAATAAAATATTAAATAAATAACATATTTAACTTTATACTTATCCTGAGTTTTTTTATCCCTTTTGATTTTACATGGTCTTTAAGACACAACTTTAAATATTTTTATCTCAAAATTTATAAAGCAAAAAATAATAAAAACTTGATATTGTAAAATTTTACATTGAGAAGTATCCAACAAGATACACCTTAAATATATTCTTATCAAACTTTTTAAACATTGACTTTATAAATAGAAATAAAGCAAAAATTAAGGGACGTAGAAAATATAAGACAAAAAGTTCAAAGCTACGACAATTAGTAGTGGTAGAAGTTATAGTAGTGGTTTGATTTAAAAAAAAAAAGTTTGGTCATTTTGACTAGCTTACTAACTTTATGAAATTTTATAAGTTTATCTATTTTATAGATATCCTTATTTTATTTTTCTAACAATGAAAATCAAACACAGCTAACATCCGATGTAACTGCAAAAGTTACACTTTATAATAGATCAAGTAAAAATCTGACAATATAACTATTCCCTATATAATATTATCACATTCACTACTTCATATATTTTATATTGCTCAAGGGACTTAATGCCAAAGTACATCAGAGAGCCCTCACAAGAATAATAGTACTCCCAAACATGTTTATAAATAAATGGCACTTGTTTTGCTTACTTCGTACATATATTATTGTAAAATGGGAAATAATATTATTGAGTAAACCTCTTTGACATTATTACGGATACACTTTCTTTGGATGACTGCAGCTAAAATTTCTTATTTTGATGGCTGAAGTCTTATGATAATAGTTTCTGACCTTGTCCTTCAAGCAATAGCGTTAGGCCGTTAGCCTTGTCAATCAAGCAAACTGTGTGGCAAAATTTTGACGGCCATATCCTGAAAGATTTGAAGTTGATGTTCCAATAATTTCAATAATATTATTTCTGATTGGGCCATGCGTCTTATGTCTAGCCAACCGTTGGCATTTTGCTTCCCAAAGTATACAAAAATACACTAGCCTATGGGCTATGGTTATGGAAATTGGGGAACACTGAACACGCAAAATTGACTATTTGGCAGCGCGTAATCGATGGACTAAACAATGGAAATTACAAAAACGGGTAAGAGAAGGCATATCGGCCTCGTGGCTGGCCAGCCCCAACATTATCTAGGATGAAGATCACAACAAGTGCATAATGCCATCTTAAAAACATACAGATCAAAACAAAAGAACATTCCTGCAATACATATGAAGAACGTTGACAAAAATATGCAAAACTATGACAAAAGACCATGAAATTGCAATAAACATAAAAACTAAAAGATGAAAACCAATACATTGTGTTCTCTTCTTTTGATATATATTTCTGATTTTCTTTCGGAGAACTCAAAACAGTTGATGCCCAAGTCTTCAACATCTGACTAAAACAGCCAAAAGCCTTGAGCATTGTACATTGTTGTAGGAGAAAGACATTACCTTCAAGTCAGGAACCCGGCACACATGCTAAAGATTTAGTCTCTCAAGTCTCAAAGTCAAAAAGCCTCATCTATCAATTCGTTCTTGTACAGAGCATGATATTTCTATGACATTTCCTCCAAAACATTTCTTTTTCGGAAGGGCAATTAAGCTGTTGACTGGTTTTCCAAAACACCCGTACTTGTACTTGTACACAGCAAAAGGTGTTAAAGTCTATTCTCCATACCGCGCTACAGGGAATAACCGTCGAACAGAGGGTTTTCTTTCAGAAACTATTGTAATTCATCTTACAGTTCTTTTCCTTTTTCTGGAAAAAAAAGGTTTCATCAGTAAACATTAGTTTCATTCCACAGTGATATTGTACAAGGTGTACATGTAAGGCATTATCATTGTATGGCACCAGGTAGTTTTAGTTTAACGAAATCAGTTTATACTGTTGAACTGTTCCTGTTATAGCCTGCTCAACGGGTAGTCTTTCCATGCTAGATGCTCCATAAAACCCGTGGACTCCCTTGGTTCTCTTCAGTACATACTCTGCTTCTTCAGGGCTCGATATCGGACCTGCAACATTTTATCGCTTGTGTTAATTAATTTGGCAGCCTTGGTCACTCACTGCTTACACTAAAAGTGCAAAAATCTCATTCAGGATGAAGACCTTTACAATAATAAACCCACAAATTCTATAAAGGGCACTTAAATTTACATAAGAAAGCAATTTTACAATACACTACACCATATCAGCCTAGACACAAATTATTAAAGCTGGTAGTTTGAAAATACTAATAGTAATAAAGTCTTAGGCCATAACCTACATAACATAATGAGGTCACAGCATGCATTAATATTCCAATTTTTGGGGTGAAGCCTAGACAGATGCATCACCAGCATGAATCAATTAAGGACTAACTACAGATAGCTAAGTAACTACGCAGAAGATGGGAAGTTCTGTACACCACAAATCTAACATTTACTAGTAGGGTTTTTACTATCGTCCTGGAACTAATCATTTGGTCAAGTACAACTTTGGATTCTGAAACATAAATTAAGAATGCGGTTGATAAAATGATGTGTCACGTAGGCAGATGATCCACATCATACATTAGATCGAAAGGTCAATTTGCACTTGCTCCATTTTCTTCTACGCGACAAGCTATTTAAAATAATGATTCTTATTTTGTACTACACCTCTACTTAAAGGATGAAATATCGGTTTATCCATATTATCTTCATGACCCCACTATTGTAAGCAATTAGCAAAAGTCAAAGCTGATGTTCACAGCAAACAATATTCAGAAGTAATCATTATGTACCTCCATGACAGAGCACAATAACATCTGGCCTGATCTTGTGTGCAGCATCTGCAATAGCTTGAACACGAATTACACTTTCTTCCACTGTAACAGCAGTGGTTGCACCTATAGATCCAGAAGTTGTAAGTCCCATGTGCGCCACTATGATATCAGCACCAGCTTTAGCCATCCCTATGGCTTCATCCTCATCAAATGCATATGGAGTTGTTAAAAAGCCCATTTTGTGTGCCTTACCAATCATCTCAATCTCCAAGCTGACCTTGGCAATGGTCAAGAATAAGAAAAGCTGTAAATAAAGGGCAAAAAGGTAAACAGGAGAAGGGCATTTAGAAGAAAAGAAATGTGAGGTTACCCATATCCCATTCCTGTTTCCTCCAGGTTCTTCCTGAAATTACCATCAAAGAGGCCCACAGTAGGAAAATTTTGCACCCCACAAAATCCAATTGCCTCTAACTGCTTAAGAAAATAGTTCATTCTGCGATAAGGGTCTGTGCCACATACTCCAGCAAGAACTGGCACATTTTTCACCACCTGCATAGCATGTCCATTCTCATAAGGACAGACTTCAAGTAGTTTCTTTCGAAGGCAACAAAATTCGATCATAGTTTTAAAAGATGACGACAGATCTCTTCCCCTCTGCATCCATTCCAAAATATTGATCTCAACTTTCCTACAGTAGTCTTAATTATTAAATCGTGTTTTCCCCACAAAATGCAAAATATTACACAATTGTAAAAAGAAACTCGAGGATGAACTACCATCTGACTAAGCCAGGGGAAAGGTTGATCTTAAAAGATAACAAAAACTTACAGGCAAAACTTCATTGGCCATTTCAAGAACTACTGCATTTGCATCAGCAAAAGGCAATAACCCAGCTAAAGAGCCCCGTCCTGCCATGCGAAATCTTCCTGAGTTGTAGATGACAATCAAATCGACGCCGCCAGCTTCCTCAAACTTAGCTGAAATCCCTGTCCCAGCACCGGCTCCTATTATTGGAATTCCTTGGCTTATTTGATGATTGAGTGTTTGCAGTATTGTCTTCCTTCTTTGCAAAGTTTCTACAAATATAAATAAACTTTTATAATTATATTCCAATAAAAAAAATAAGCAAGCCTAAATTTTGAAAAATGGTCCCTATAAATGCACGGAGTTCATTTCTATTGGTGTACAGAGAAATAAGGCAAGTCACGCATGAAGCATTCCTATATACAGAAAAGGAAAATATACTTCAATATACAGGGATTGCCAAATTATTTTCAGGTGTACAAGATCCATGATTTTGCCTTCATTTAATTTCCTATCACGGTAGAATAACCCAAAAGCCGATTCGAGTGATAGTAGGAAATTCCCAGTGTCCTCAACAAGAAACCATTTCCTTCCCATTCCGTTCATCTCAGAGAAGAATCAAACTTCAGAATGAGGAGAAAATGTGTCAGTTTTTTTTAAAATAAATAAGAGCATATTACTTGTAATCCAAATTTGGGATATTGAACAGCAAAAACAAACAAAAAAAAAAGAAAAGAAACACCGACAACAAAGAGAGATTTAAGAACACATCAATAATTAGGGTGCCTCCGTGACAATCATATATTAAAATTTTCATCAGCAGCACAAAAAGGTATCTTAAAAACGCCAAGCATAAACCAAGAAGGCAGTCTTACTTTTTCTATCTGACGATAGAACCTCCTCCTAAACCCACTATATCAGGATTCAAGACAGTTCTATCAAAGACCCTAAACAAAACTTGAAGGTATAGCTTCAAAATTAAGCAGTGAGACAACCTTTTGAATCTCTTTTCTACAAGCAGAGGCAAGGAGGATACTCAGCAAGAATGCAACAAACAATACATAAATCAGAAACAGGCACCAAAATCTGCAGACTGGTGTACTCTTACACCTCAGCAGTACACTATTATGTAATCAAACTTTCAACTGATTTCACAGCCAGTGTACTAGAAGAATAATGGATATATGAAGTGTTACTGTTGTTCCCCATCAAATTCTGACATACCAGCAACTGATATTGCTTCCATCAACACTTCGGAAACTCTACAAGTACAATGAAAAGAGTTGGTTGATAATTCGATATCAAGTGCCAGGCATGTTAGTGGAAAGACATGTTAGGAACAATGACTTGTCAACAGTATTAATTTGGACTATTAGAAACTTCAGAAACCATGTAAATTTTTCATAGATAAAAATTATCTAAAAGATTCTATTTGAACTCGACAAATAATATCTGATAGAGATTGATGTATGAACCTTTGTTTGCGTCAGGGAATTCACTCAAACTGTAACGTATGGAAGAATAAATAGATGACTGTCCTTCATGTTTCACATCTTCACAAGGATCTTGATTCTGTTCATAGCCTGAAAATTTCTTCCTACTTGAATCAGGTGTACTATTGCCACTGATCTCTAGAAATGCATCAACTAATGAATTTGCAAATTCGAGATCATTGATATGATGAGGATACTTTTCTACCTATCAATTAAAAAAATAGTCATTCTAAAGGTAGTATTAATGCAAATTGAATAGCTTGCGTATCCATAGTCACAACGAAATATGAACTATGAGATAGCTGTGCAACTTAAGCCACAATACCTTCCGATCTTCATTTGTCTGTATCAACCTCTGAAGTTCACTAAGTAGAGTGTCAGTTGCTTCAGGATCATAAAAGTGCTTTCCAGGTGCATCCAAAGCAGAGACACCTTTTTCTGGCAAGCAGACACGAAATTTTGATGATGCCTTGTTCAGTTTCTGGGCAATAAACTCTGCAAATTTCTTGTTTTCATCTGGTGTGGTCCGCATAAGGGTCACCTACACATGATTACAGTTTAATGTTACTTGTGGTTGAGTCCCAATTCTCCTATAGAGAGCCATCAAATAAAAAAAAGTACTACTTAAGAAATTCTGAGAGACGTTTAGGGTTCTTTTAGGGTAAAAAAAAAAAACTAGAGTGCAGAGTACAACACATAACTACTAATAAGAATAAAAATAGGAGACAATAATATAAGATAATAGAAAATAGCTAAATAATTGTGTACTATACCCTTTCGATTTCTAGCCATTTTGCCCATATATGATCTTAGTGAAAAATACCTTCATATGCTTCTCAATTGTCTTATAAGACCCAAGAGGACCCCTATGAGTAATTAGAGTCATCTACTTTGACTACAAACAAACATTTTAACCGTATATAACGACTACTATTGGGTTTTAAACTCAAATAAAAACCAAAAAAATAGACAATAAATGTTATGACTCTTGGAAGCATCCGATACTAATAAATAATTTTCGGATATTTTCTCAAAAATTGTGTATTAACCTTTGATTTCTAACTATTTCAAACATTACTCGTTACGGTGAGAAAACACCTTTTTATTCCTCCTATGGTTCTTATAGGACTCCAGGAGATCCTATGAGTGATTAGAGCCATCAATCAATGCAAGCCCTTGGAGACCAAATGTTAGGTAGTGAATAGTTTCAATCTTCCTTATAATACCCTAAGAGGAATCCATTACCATCGGTTTACATTCTAATATTTTTTCCAACATAGCTTAGAAATAATCTGATAATCTTATAATGTTAGGCTTCATATGCTTCTCATATGCCTTATAAGACCCAAGAAGATCTCATGAATACTTAGAGAAATCTACTTTGGTTCCAAAATACCGATTTAACTGACGATTTAACTGACTTACATAACAAGTTAACAACTACTAAAATGTTTGGCAATGAATTGTTCAAAACTTCTTCATATGACGAGTGCATTGACTATTATCAGTTCAATATTGAAATTTTATCCAAAAGAGTGAGTAATAACCTACAATTTCTAGTCATTTCGGACATTTTCGTTTTGAGTGAGAAAACACTTTAATATGCTACTCATGGGTCTTATAGGACTCAATGAGGTCCCATAAATGATTTGAGCCATCTACCTTAGCTCAAAACAAGAAATTGAACTGATTTACATACCATCTACTCTAAGGTCCTAAACTCGAGACCGAATGTTAGGCAGTGAATGGTTCCAAACCTACTTATATGACCATATGAGGCATCCAGTACCATAGGTCTAATTTTGAATATTTTTTCCAAAATAGTTAAAAAAAAAAGTGTATTGTAACTAGTTTGTAATAATTTGTAGACCCAATGAGAAAACATTCTCTTCTTTTAACTCCCATGGATCTTATAAAGCCCTAAGATGGCCTATGAATTATTAGAGTCATATACTTTTGCTTGCTACAATCAATTTAACTAATTTATATAACACTTACTATTGAATCCTAAAAACTAGATTTTGAGCCCTTAGAGACAGAATATAAGAATGTTAGGTAGTGAATATTTTAAACCTCCTTATGTGGGCCCTAGGATAAGTGATATTGGTTTCCATGACAGTAGTATAAGATAAAAGAAATGTAACATGATGCCAGATTTTTTTTTCCTGATCATTTTTGTCATATTTCCAAAACAAAAGGTGGTTTGTTACATTTTTTGGACAACGTCCATAACAGACATTTCCAGCTAGTATTCTAAAATGTATAGACTCAAAAGAGATTCGGTACCCAATTGCTTGTCCAACATAAATATTACACAATACACAAAACTTGATGGTTTTAAGGATCACCTGCTCATTGTGCGCATAAATCTTTCTATCCTGAAACTTGGAAGGTATGCTGTCAACAGTACCAAAATTTACCATATCCAAGGATCCAACACTCAGGACAAAGGGGATCTTCTTCTCTATGATAGCATCAAAGCGAGAGATGTCACATGCCATGACACCTCCCACTACATAATCAGCAACTTCTGTTGTTGTGATATCCAAAACGCCCTACTTTATAGCAAAAACCAAAGTAAATGTTGAGAAAATCATGAAGCACAAGTAAACATGATAAGTTCATTTCACATTTTCCAACTATAATGAACTGATAAAGCGGAGCAAAGCTATATAACCAATTGATCACGCAACCAAGAAATTAAAAAAAATAATTATTCAGGCATAGGATGGATTTAAAAAAATTCCTCACTGTTACCAAAATTTGTTTGGAAAAAAAACGTTTTTTTCCAACTCAGACTCATAAATCACTAGACCTGAATTTTGGATCAGAGATAGTATCACATTCAACGCTTAAATGAAGAATATATAGCAAAACAGACAAAAAAAGGGGTATGTTTGCAATTTCCAAGGCTGTTGCATAACAAGAATAATACCTGTATTAAACCAGCATTGACAAGATCTTCCATTGCCCGGCCCCCCACCCCAGTTGCATGGAAAACCAAAGATTCGTAACCTTCCACAAGCAACCTGTTCTTAACGGCTTCCACACATGGGGTCGTGACACCAAACATAGTAATCCCAACAGTTGGTTTTTCCTCGACATTGGCAGAGTTTGATGACCGCTGTAGGTTTCCAAGAACCATTCCAGCAAATGCTGCTCCAGCATTCGACAAGATAACCTTGCTCACCCGATTGATCCCACATATATCAACCACTGATGGAATCAATATCAAATCTGACGTGCCAATGTAGGGCTGGGTTTGACCGCTAGCCATGGTAGAGATGATAAGTTTTGGCACCCCAACTGGAAGACTTCTAAAAGCGGAAGACAATAAAGAGGTTCCTCCACTGCCTCCAAGACCAATAGCTCCCACAACTACATCATCATCGTAAGCTTTCTTTATAAAATGTTCGAGAGCTTTACTCATTATAGTAACCGCTCTGCCTCTATCGTCGGGAAGCAAATAATCCTGCTTTCCAGGTCCAAGATAGGAAGAAAGCACATCCTTTCTCGGGACAAACAGAAAATCTTGGAAACTCTGAATCGCCTTCTGACCCGTGGAAACATCAACTAGGGTGACGTGAACCTGATTACAAGTTCATAGGGACTAGTTTTAGGATACTGACTTAAGAACCAAATTCGCAAAAGACTTGTTATCTCTTGCAATTGATGAAGAGTCACATGATTTTCATAACTACAAACAAATACAGATAATATGTAATCAATTCAGATAACGGGTAGCTTGATAGGCATCTCTACATCACGTATAGGTAAAAAAAATTTTAAAAAAAAGAGACTAAATAGGCACAAACGACAATCAGAAAAGTAAAGAGCAGGATTCACTGTGAACATCAAAGCTCCGAATAGAGCGTAAATTTAAAAAAAAAAAAAAAAAAAAAAAAAAAAGAGAGATCAATTGAAGAGAAAGAAAGTAGACCGGAGAGTGCGAGGAATGGGGTTGAAAAGAATTGAAGTGGGATCGAACAGATTCACATAAGAAGCGGAGTTCTTCAAGTTTGGTATCAGCAGTGCCTACGCACAGCACTTGATTTCTCTGGTTCTCCATAGCCGGATGTACGGAGTCCTAATTTTGTATTCAGGGATTTACTCTCATCTGCCGTTCTGCCATATCCATTTTCCAATCATAGCCTCACCAAACGCACGACGCATCACCTTCCATTTTTCAAAATGTTGCAATATTTTGCGGACTTTAAAAAAGTATTACTTTTATATCAAAATACTGTTTTGGGGTGCTTTGAGCCTTTACCAACCTAAATTATTTTTAGTGAAACTTTTAGGTTAAACAGGTGTGCTTCGGGGTCACTGGGCCCTTGGGCCATTTATCTTTGGGTATTCATGGGCTCAATCAATTTATAAATACCCATACTACAAAGTTTTGTGATGGCGGTCCCAATACCTGACTCATATTATTCGACCGGAGAAAATCCACCAAAATTATGGTTTTTTGTAGCTTTTCTTGTTTACTTCACAATTTTTAACGTGTAGAGAGGAATGATGGCTCTAGATTTCGGAAAGTTCAGAGGTTTTTGAGCTTTTGGGGTGGTTCAGCGTTCAGGCACCATAATACTATGTCATTGGCCCTCTTTCTAGCACTAATTATTTCGATGGTGTTTCCAAGGGTCTTGTGGGTATGGATGGGTCAAGTGGGTCTTCGGGTTGGAATACCTACAAAATGGGCTCCAAATCCTGATGGAATATCCCTGGGGTGGAGCCTCCGTTGCCAAGTCAGATTGGTGATATGATAGCATGATATGGTATTTGCAAAGACACTTTAGTGCCCTAAATTTAAGAGGTCTTAAAATTTAGATTTATTTATATTATTTTTGTATAATAATATAGAAGCGTTGTTGGAGTATTGATTTGAATATTTATGTTTTACATGATAGGTTTCCAGTTCAACCCTTTTACTCTAACGGGTCTAATTTTGAGAAATTAAATAGGATCGTATAATTCATATGTAATTGTTACTCCTGTAACAACCCCAAATTACTAACATAATAATTCCCAATGCAAAAATAATAAAGTCCCAACAAAATTAATGACGCAAATTACGAAGCATTTATGATGACTTATACTGGAAAATAATGAATATTACGCAAACCAATGGTCATTACCTTTGTAAAGAATGTTTATTTTGTTCAGCCACGTGTGTAATCTCTTCTGTTTTATTTGTTATCTATTGTTCATTAAAGTGATATATAATGTTCATTTTCGTAATACATAATATTCATTTTCTAAATACATAATGTTCATTATAAAAATATAATCTTTCTTCACGAATATTTTATGTTCATTTTAATAATAACTAATGTTTATTTTAATAATACATAATGGTCATTTTTATAATATATAATGGTCATTTCTACAATACATAATGCTCATTTTAATAAGTGATGTACATTATATGATTTTGCGTATTTTCCAATGAACATATATTTGTACGTTTACTATTCCCAATGCAAAAGTTTAGATTTAAAAAAGAATATTACAACGTATTTTATTCCCAATGCAAAAATAATATAATCTCCACAACATTAATGACGCAAATTACGAAGCATTGATGATGAACTTTGCTGGGAAATAATTAATATTATGCAATTTAATATTCATTGCCTTTTTAAAGAATGTTCATTTCATTAATCCACATGTGCAATCTCTTGCGTTTTATTTGTTTCTTTCCTCCATTTTAGAATGCTTACTGTGCACCCGTGTCCATAGTCTAATTTACGTTACTTTTAACCTATATAGAGTATTTATAGTGAAACTTTTGGGTAGAGAGATGGGGTTTGGGGTCAGTGGGTCTTTGGGCTATATATCTTTAATTTGGCAGTTTATATAAACCTCTTACAATTACTTTATTATTTTTACCTTTATGTACGTTTTAACAGTGGCAAAATTGGTATCTTTTGTATTTGTGGCGCTTTCTATTTTTAATGAAAAGATATTATGAAACTTTTTAATCCAAAGGGTCAAGAGGTAGGCAAACAGCATTTGCTACTGTTACTGTGACATTCCAATAGAATTGCGTTGGAGAAAGATTGCTCATAGACATACTTTCAATCTTCAATCAACATTCAAACAACTACTTACACATAAATGGGTTATACACGGATAAAATGAAACAAGTTTTGAAACGGAAAAAAGTAATCACATATGGAACAAAAGTATCTGACATAAAAAATCGATTGAAGTCAAATTATATCACTGCGGAGTAACTTTTTTTTTGAAAAAAAAAAGAATGATGGAAAAAGTCACATCATGGTGCAAGCTGGAGTTGGATCTTGATATTCCATAGTCATCAAAGGCATGGGCTTGCAGGCATAACAGCCCGGCCAGCCACCTGGATACGGACATGGGCATGGGCATACACATTTCTTTTCTTCGGGCTTTTTCTCTTCGGGCTTTGGGGGAGGCCCAACACTTACGAAGAAGGCCGATTTACCTGCTTTCCGTATACGTTTAATGATAGCAAATGGGTCGGCGACGCCAATCACAGCTATTGTTCCTTTCTCTGTATCAGCTTCAATCTTATTAACACCTAACATATGATTAGCCCATGACTTATTAGACAAATAGAAATCATATGATAAGGAGCTTGAAATGACCATAACTGAAGATCCTATAGTGAATAATACGGAAGGAAAGTACAATCCCCAGGGGTTGTGGATCTTTCTTAAGATTATAACTAGAGAGAACATCATATGATTTAGTTATGAGGGAGAAGAGCAAGCTAACGAATCAAGAAATCAAAAGGTAAGGAAAGTTACGGTACCTTCTATCTTGGACACAATTGCGAAAACCTCTTGCTTGCACTTGTCACAAGATATGTCCACCTTCAAAACCGTTTTATGCACCATTTTCCATCCAACTTTCTCCCAAACCAAGTGCTAAAATCCAATCTGACTTAGCACAGCATTAAACAATCGCCTGTCTTGTCATGATATTTAAAAGACAACTACACAAGTCCTAACATCCACCTTCCAAGGTTTTTTTTTTTATTTTTTTATTTCGTGTTTGGTGATTCTTACATTTATTATATTTGTTGCATGTCTTCTGTAGGCGACCTCCTCTTCCCGCAGTATCCTTAAGAACTAACGTATATTTTTTAAATCCATTCATTTTTTTTTTTCTTCTAATCAAATAATATATATTCAAACTCCCTTGCATTACAAGGACTATACTATATACTAATGGCCTATTGGCTTTACTACTTGAGTGATTAAACAAGTGGTCAATTTTTGTGAGCTCTCTGGACTGACGAAAATCAATGGACTATGCAATTTTATGAAGAAAAATAGTAATTAATCAGGAAGATAGACTTAATACGAAGAAGTAGGTATTGGGGAATGGCTATGATAAAATTGTTTAATGGTTTGTAGTTGGGACGTAGGAATCAATAGCGAAAGTGTACAATTCAACATGCATGCAAGATGTGGACATTATACGTTATTACTTAGTGACGACTACGGATTAGGAAAGCCTTAATTTCGGCGGGGGCTCAGCTCGGGCCTAATTAATATTGAATTTTTTTGGATAGCCCGTTGCCAAGTAGTTTAATTTGAGGGGATAAAATTTTGAAGGGTTGTACCGTTTGGCGATAGGAGGACTCATAAAGGTTTTGTATGTTTTTGATCATGAGTTTATAAGACGGAACATAAGATGTAATCCAGAGTGAGTTATATAGTGGGGACTGACCAGAATGTCAAGGTCTTTGTTTGATTGCTTGCCTCGGACTGTAGGATTAGACTCTACTAAAGCATGTATATCTTGTTATGAGTGGGAGCTTATGATTGATTTCACCACTCTTCTTTCTAATTTTTACGGACATATTCTAGTTTTATTTTTCTTTATAATAGGTATAATGTTGATAATTTGATATTACACGACGCAATTAGAATTAAATAAAAAAAATATAAATAGTCTTCTTTTTTGGTTAACAAGGGACTGACTCACATAAGCTATTTACCCGAGTTTTAAAATAATGATTACTGACCCATTTATGCCAATCTTGCCATAACTCAATGGTCAAATTAGGAGAGTTAATTATTAAATCACACATCCAATAATCCAGATTAGTCATTTGACTTTATGCTAGGGGCTAGTACGGAGTGTTGATTTTTCTTTGTGTTCGTTGGGTCATTATTTGTTAATTAATGATAAAAGTCTCAACAGTCAACCCTGTGAGTCTATAAAACACGTAACCTGATATACAGAAAAATTAATAATTTTTTTCAATCCAAGACTACTAAACTATCACTAATGGAGAATTTTCATATCCATCTCTCTCTACCCACTTTATATCACATCTACATCAGATTTTTCATGAGCAAGAATTTTTATTTATAACTCTTTCCATTAATGGGCTAAAATAATCTCCTCTATCTTACTTTTCACTATAACCACATTTTAAATATTAATTGGTTCATATTAGTGATCCGCAAAAATAGAATATGCGAACTCAACACATGAGTTAGTTGGTTAGTTATACAAAACCCATTTGTAAAAAATTGGTGTAAAAATTGTATATATACATACTGCTGTAAAGAAGCATAGTAACATTGATTCTATTATGAAAATAAAAGCACAAGTATTCTTCTTCCATCTCTCTAGTTCCTCTTCTTTACTTAGTGAAGGTGTGTCGCGCACCTAACAAAAATAAACCTAATTGTACCTTCTAACTATGTAGCAGGGCAAGTAAGGGTCGGATCCCAAGAGACTAATGGTTCAATTAGCAAGAATGATTTGAACTAAACTAAGCTAGTAATCAAAATAAATAGTGATGATCTAATCTAAGGACTAAAATGAGCAAGATTTATATGAATTAGTCAAGGTTTAAAGGCTTCTAGAGTTAAGTATCCCCACTAACATGAATTAATGCACCAACGGTTCCTCCTTCCCTAATTCAATTACTAACAATTCATAGGATAGATACGCCATAATCAATACCAGTGATTTCTTTCGATCAATCAATGGCTTCTTCAACAATACAATCATACTTATTTTCATGGACTCATGCAATTTAAAGACTTTAAGCATAGCATCTTAACATCCTAACAGATTCCATCGATACTTTTGTAGTGATTTCCTTTATCTTAAATTAGGGTTCTAGATTCGATTAATGATCAACTTTCGTTGTAACCTAATCACATTCAATAAATACTATTTCTAGTCATTCATTGATAATAAAATCAACCCTAAGATAAATGAATTATAAAATAATCAAATCGGGAATTGAGAATCAATAACACATCATTCCATGCTAGCCTAACCCTAGAATAAGAAAACTACTCTAGCATATTGAATAAAATAACAAAAGTATTATAAATTGAAGACATGATTAACAATAACAATAAGAGAAGAGAGAAGACAAAATAATACTTGAGATTGATTGAAAATATCAAAGTAATGTTGAACACCAAAGCCTTCTTCAATGAGTGCCAAAGAGAGAACCAAAATAAAGCTATGTAAACCCTAAAGCAAAAACAATGAATAATGAAAACTAATAATAGGAAAATCAGAAAATTCCTTTTTGCTCATCAAAAGTGGCGTGTAAAACCAACCTAAAATGAAGTCCAAAACATCTTAAATTCCCCCCCACCTAGCTTGTACTTAATGCCTAGGTTTTAGGGCTACAAAATATTTTTTCAAAGTGGCCACCAAGGTGTTGCGGCGCGAGGTTAAGGACCGCCAACGAGGTGCGGTGTATGCTGCGAAATTCATCATTTTGCTAGCTAAACTTCATTTGCCGCACCTCACATGAAAAGATCAACATCTAGCTAGAGCCATGTTGCAATAGGTCTTCGAAAATCCCGAGACGAGGCTACTAAATGACGCATATACTTCCAACATGAGTCAAGAACGATATCAAGAGAGCTCTTATTACGTCAAAATCCTACAAAACAAAATAAAGCATAGCTGAGAGGAGCAATATCGAAATATACGAAATAGAAGCCATAAAGGAGGTAAATGTGGAAAAGAATTAATAAAATGAGATCGATTAAGGCTTAAAATCATGAACAATATCGTGTTATCACTTAGCTTGACTGCACATGTTTGACAGTTCAAAAAATATCCTAATTTATCAATTCAACAAAAGTAAAAAATGAAATGGACTACATAGGGTCCACTTTCACCGTGGTTCAATGCATTTTTTCCCCTAATTATTAAGCTGGTTCACTATTACCTGTAAGTAAGAAAATTACTATCTACTAATGTAGGATGATTAGGGATGGCAACTGATATTGGACCTGAACCAAATCCGTGGATTCATATCCGTTTTTACGGATGTGGGTCCTCCAAATTTAGACTCGTTGAATCCGGGTCAGATCCGTTACCCTTTTTAACTTTATGTAAAAATTTGATTTTGTCCATTTGTACTTTGTTGTTTTGTAATATTTGAGTAGTTATATGAATTGTATTCAAGTATTGAACTTACATATTTCGTTGGACTGTTATCATAGATGCAAAATGCAGATTTATAAATTTGAAACTTATTATTATTGCAAAAAAATAGTCAAAATATGTAGGATCCGTTTTGAAATCGTTTGGATTCGGATCTTGATATGAATCTTTACTTTCCATATCCGACAGATCAAAATTTGGATCGTCCTTATAAACGGATATAGATATGGATCCATAAGGATTTAGGTCCAAATTTGGTTCGTTGCCATCATCCTAGGGACGGTGGGGGTATTTTTCCATACACAATATAATTTTTGATACGTCATCCCTTCCTGGGTCCCCAGTAGTAAACAATTCTTTTTATTTTCATTTTTTTATTCTCAGTTTTCATAACAAGAAAGCCACTTCAATAGCGCTGACACACACGGAGCAATTATTTTTCCTTGTCTTGTTGATTATTCTCCTTTTGCTGTTGAGAATGGGGAATGGAGGCTGCTTGGAGGGAGAACTAGGCCAATGAGGAAGGCTTATTAGATAGAGATAATATAAAAAGTATATTGATTAGCGCATTTAATGTACACTTTTATGCACCCTCCAAAGAGTAAATTCGGAGATGTTCTATAGAGAGGAAGAGGTTGAAAATGGAGTGAGGCTGGGAACAGAGGTGGCAAATACAGTGAGAGCTTTCGGTGAAGAAATTCTTGACTCCTTCCTTATTCGATACGTATGCCCAACTGATGGATGAAGAAATTTCTAAGCTACGTTCTTCATATTACGTCCACTAATATGAATAAATGACCTAGTACGTCTACAAGGATAAGCCTAGTAGATGTAGTGCAAATCTCCAAAAACTGGGCTCCATGGTCTAAGAAGATAGCCTGAAATATGAAATGTTAGCATTTACACCAATAACACCATATCAATATGACAAACCAAACACAAGGTCATATGAGCTCCATGGGCCTGCCAATTCTGGACATCTCACTTTAAAAATGTAGTCGTATAAGAAAGTGGACTTCTATATAGTTACGCTTCATATTACGGACTACTCCATATGTTGGTATTCACTACTTTACATCGGGCTGGGAGACCCAGTTGAAATCTGCCGACAGTTTTAATTAATCACTAGATAATACATATCTATCAAACGTTACTATTCAAGGATCATAGTCCTCCCTCCAACTCTTCATATATAACTTTTAATATATACATTTTAATACGTTGCTTTTTCTTTTTCTTTTTTTTTTCTCCCAAGACATTTCGTAAAAATTGTAACTCTGACCTCATAAATGTTCTTGAAATTTACAAACTAAGAGACATAGGAATGTAACTATGTAAAATTTGTGGGGATATACGCCAAAAAGGGGTTGATAATGCAATTGATAGAGGAAAAGAAAAGATTAAATTTTTTAGGAATCATAAAATCCTTTTTTTTAAAAAAGAAAAAAAAAATCCTTACTAACATACTTGATTAAAATTATTTTTGAGAAACCAGAAAAAGATTATGTGAAAACCATAAAGGTATTGCAAGAGCAGAAACTAAGTTGGGAGTTGGGAGTATCAACCAACCCTAATAAGTTTCAACAAGTGTAAATTAGTTTGGTAATAGTTTCATCCATTGTTAATGGTTGGGTAAAACCAAATAGTTGTGGGATACTAAGCTACTATACTAGCAATCCATCAAACATATACTAGTTTGTTTAGAAGACTATAGTGACAATAATCTATCCATCTACGGAGTATCATGAACAAAATCTACCAAATAAGAGAGTATGTATACTTAAACTTATATTACTTAATAAAAGAATAAATATTTAAGAAATTAAATTCACCCTAAAAAGTATTATAAACCCTTTTTTGAGTACCTATGGCTTCCCTATCATGTGATTATACCTATTTATATGGCTTCAATAATCTAAGGACATTAAGAATACATCCTAAATTTTATATACATATATTATTTTACTTAATCCCATAGATAACATCATATCCTTAATGAAATATTCAATCCCTCTCGTTGTGATCCAGACAATGGTACGATAGCAATACTAGTGATCCCTAGATTAGAATTGGAATAAGTATGATCAATTAATCAAGAACGTTCACAAATAAATAATTAAATTGATAATTTAAATGGATAAATCATACAATTGGATTCATGACTAGGGTTTAATAAAACCCTAGATTAGTAAATTACATTAAAATGACAAGATATAAAATAAATATATAAGAGAAAGGAAAAAAGAAATAATGATACTTGCACTAATTAATGATTAAAGATCTTGAAGAATAGTTCAATTTCAGTTTCTCTCTTTAACCTTAAGGGTTTCACTGTAAATAATACAAGTCCTCCATCACAATATTTATAATTCTTAAAATAAAATAAACCCACTAATTAAAGGAGATAATATGGAGAACCAAGCCGAAATAATGTCGACATAAACGTATTTACTCATTTCTCCAAATATTTGAAATTAAGGGTGGCACAAATGTATTTCATTACATTGTCATCTCATCTTAAAATATCCATAACTTATCATCCAAACCTTTATTCAAGGCATGTGACATGTTGTTGGGAAATTCTTGAAATCTAAGTTCAATCAAATTATATTAGAATTACATCAACATCCTTTTTAGATCATTTGATAATTGTTAAAATAATTAAGCATAATTAGTTTCTCTAGCATCTCTCGTAACCGTTTTTTCCAAACTTATAAAATTGTTGCTTGGTGACTCTCTTTATCCTTTATTATATCTTCACTCCACAACTAATTAAAGCAAACTCCACAACGTCAATGATGGACTTCTTTAATTTATTTTACTCTCTTCTCAAATATCTTTTTCTTGTTGATTGGACACATTTAATAAAAACTTATCGCATCGTACAATAGATTTACACTTTGCACTTTCGTTTGGTTTATTGATCGGTCGAGAATTCAAGAGTTTGGCTGATTAATAGTGGGATGAAGTGAAACTTAATCAAAAAGATTGAAATGATCATTTATACATTTTCTACTATGAAATGGTGCTCATGTGAGGCTACGGCATTTTGGGACCCTAAAGTGAGAGAGATTATTTGTGACTTTTTATGAGAAATTGAAAAAAAGATTGTGATGGTGCGTGCTTTAATTTTGCTTTAGAACTCCCTCACTAATATAAGAATTGATAATGTTAAAAATAGTAATAATAATAATAATAATAATAATAATAATAATAATAATAATAATAATAATAATAATAAGGATGGATGGCTCCATCAAGGGAGGGATCATGCACCTTCTTACACACAATATGCGGCTATAAATACACTAAAGCATGGGTTAACACAGATTATCCATTAGATTTTTGTCACACTTTTAATTAGACAAAAAAAAAAAAAAAGGGTTTCGAAATGATGGTTCATCTATTTGTAGACTTTTGCAGTGGTTGCATTCACCACTAATGCTAACATTAAATATAGTTTAATTAAAGAAGTGGGCTCGGAGAATGTTGAGATTCTATGCTTTACCAATTTTGTTACAACGTGTACTCTTACGCACTTAGTTAGCCAGAAATACTTGAAGCAAAAAAAATATGTTCTTGGACTACTTTTTTTATTTTTATTTTTTTTTGATTAATTGCTGTAAAATCTTATATATTTAGTGATAGTTAGACCGAGAAGTATTAGATTATTATAGGAGTATATGGCTTAAACTAAAGAAGCTTCTATGAGTTCCATCTCATTCGTCGGACTTATTTGACTCCATGATTTTAATTACTTGTTTAAAAAAGTTATTTTAATATTTTCATATATATAACATATTAAAAGACAATAAGGGCTAAGTTTAAGTGTCACTAGACGACCTCAACACGTAATAATTTGAACAAGTCATCTTTTATTTTTCTAAAAATTCTAGAGAGTATTTATTAGAGCTATGATTTTCTTTGTATTTCACGCACTTATTACATCAATTAATTTAATTTTCAGTGGACAAATATTACAGAGTACGTTTATAAGCAGCTAGCCCGCCCTGACAATGAAAAGGTGTACAACTATTATTCTAAAATCTTAATGGGTGATAGGGGTGAAGATAGCTTCATATATAGGCCATAGCTTCTATCCAATTTAAAATTCATTATTAATTTGTCTGTCTCAAAGTATCTTTGTTTTTATAAAAGGCATTGTTTGTTTTAATTTAACCAATTATGTTTAATGATTTTCTTTTAATTAAACCGATTTCACTGTCAGGTTGTTTATTTAAATCTTTTATTTTATTATATCTCTAGCAATAGTAGCTGCCTATATACTATTTGGGTTTCTTCTTATAATTTTTAGTATTGCTTGCATTTACAAATTATAACGTCATGTAATGTTAGGGCTAAATTTTACATTTCTTATAAAAAAAATAAAAATAAATAAACTGTGCAAAAGGCAAAATCACAATCAATACAGATTACAGAGTACTTCATTAGTGGTTACTTCAATTCTTGTAAAGTGGGGCCACGACTTTCCGATAGGGAACTTGGTGCGGCAGATTACACAACTAAAATTACTCCTTTCAAGTCCACTGTAAGATTAACTAATACCTTATATTATATGCTCTTTCTAATTATGTTTACGATCAACATTTTGTTCATTAATCATCAAACCATATCTTTGTCAATTGGGCAATGCCTGGATGTCCTTTTTATCTTTTATGTCTTTCCTGCCATCTTTCCATGTTTTTATGTTATCACAAATTGTATTGTGGTGATCCCACTTTATGCACATTTTATGTCAAAATGTTATACGCTGTAAAATTAATCATTTTTAATATTTATTTTACTCCCTCTATCTTTTTTCTACATGTTAGCCTGGTAGAGAATCACGTGTAATTTTACAAAAATTAGTGTATCTTTATTAGAATAAAGTAGTAAATAGTGTAGCCCTAAACTAAAAGTATAGTAACTGAATTGAGACGTATATTTAAGGAAATTGTAGTAATTAAAATGAGACGAAAAGGAGTAATACTTAATTGAAGCAATTTAAGAATAGTAAAATTAAATTCACTTTAAAGTTTGACATACAACAGACTTGGCTAATGGAATATAGAAGTGAGAATAGCAATGCTATCGAGTATTGAGTAATGAAGGTACACTTGGATAAAATTTTGTTGGTACTTTGATTTAATGTCAAGTATAGTTAACAGAAGGTAATAAGATCAAACCTCTCTCAACATAAAACACCAAATTGAGTAAATTTAAATAAAAAGTTTCAGTGGAATTATATTCCAAGGATGGAATATGAGCAAACTTAGCATTTATTATTTAATTTTGTATTGGCTGTGCTTTTAGGCTTATCAGAGACGTATAGTTGTAAATAAAGAAAATGTCCCCATAGTCCGCATTCCACCACTATATTTTGACAAGCAGTGTAAGGGCTTGAGATTTGATATCACATAGTCACATCTCACATGTGAGAACTGACAACCGACAAGTGACAAAGTTGCATCAGATTTCTCATTACTTGTCTCGAACTTGAATTGTTCGTTCTTACATACGGAGTAATTCGTTAAGGTATCTCCATCATTATCTTCTTTGTTTTTTTTTTTTTTTTTTTTTTTTTAAGAATTGCAAGCGCAAGACTACGAGGCCGAAGCCCAAAACGCTTAACAGCCAAGAATGCCTAGCAAGTAACAAGGCCCACACTACAACCAAAAACATATTACAAATAGATTAAACCATTCTAATTCTCTAGTAGAAACATTTCTACGCTTACAACCACCTACTCTTCCTCTAATATCCTCTATCTTGAGGGAAATTTAGTGTTCCAATAGCCATCATTTCTATCTGACCGATTCTCATGGATGCAAGCACAAATGCCAGCAGTCTACTCATTCTTTTTCAATCTCCACTACCAATACCAATACCAATACCAATACCAAATACCAAATACCAATACCAATACCAATACCAATACCAATACCAATACCTATACCTATACCAATACCAATACCAACCCAATACTTTATACCAGAAACCACCTTTCACAATCTTAAACTCTTATTGTCCCTATATCAGTTCTTAAATTACTGGATTACAAAAAATGTTGAAATTTTTTTATGTAAATAAGAGTGGGAGGATTCAAGTAATTTATGGTTCCAGTTTTTTCAGTGTGAATAATGTACTCTATTTGCCCAAACCAAATAATAAATCATATATAATTACGTTGTCTCTAAAGGATTACATGATAACAATAGAGAAGAGTCCAAGCATAATCAAAGTGTACAAAGAGGATATATTTCAGATTATGATAAGATTATTCATAAGATAACAATGCTAATAAGATAAGACCGATCTTATAGTATTTATACCGTAGACTAACTCTGTGAAGCTTGTATAAATACAACGCATGTAAACTCAAATTGGATATATGAAAAACACAGAAATTCAATCTTTTATCTGTCTCATATTAAATTACCTACTTCATTTTATGTTATGAGTTACTAATATTTTATAACCTCTTTTTTATGACTACTAAAGCTTAATGTCATACGCACTCTTGTTCAAATTAAAAATTACCCCTCTAACTCCTTTAACTTCAACTTTTTTTTTTAAGAAAATAACATTTGATAATATCTCTACTATTTATCGTCTAAAACTTTATACTCAACCTATTGTGTCATTTAATGTGGGACCGAGAAAATATTTTAGTTTTTGGTACTATGATTTGACACGGGAGTAATAAGACTTCAACTTACTTAATAATCTCTTTGTCCCATTTTTTTCGCATCATTTAACTAATTTTTGTGAGATATTTTTGGTCAAAGTAAAACAATTATTTTAAGATAGAAAGTATAATATAGAATGAAAATGTAAGAAAAAAGGTTGATCCTTAAAGTGTAATGTATAATCCTAATTCTCCTTATCAAATCTAATTTATATTAAGAAAATTTTACATGAAGACCTCATGATTTCAAGAATTCATGATTATATTTTTGGGTAATTTTCATTGATAACTCCTACTTTTTAAAATTATATTTGGTCAACTAGAAAAAAAATAACTTTATCAATGGTCACTTTTTTTAAAGTTATTGTGCATGACCTTATTAAAGGGTTTTAACAAGGTTGAAACTTTTTTAAGTGATACTTAAACATGGTAAGACACAGTTAGGTATTCTCACTAAATTATCATTCAATTTCTTCTCACACTATCATCTATCTTTTAACTTTCAGACATTTTTATCAAACATTAATCATCTTTCTGATGAAGGGAAGACACTATTGAGGTATGACATTTTAATTTTGCTAAATTATGTTAGTTTTTATGAAATTATAGCATAATTTACGTCATAATTCAACTTAGGTAAATGTATTCAATAAGGTAGATGATGGTGTAAAAGAGAATTGAATGGGAATACCTAACTGTTCCTAAATTATTTTTTTCAATTGACTAAATATAATTTAAAAAATAAAGAATTATAATTACTCTCTATATATATTTATTATTCGATGTGTCATCTAGAAGTCTAAAGGAGTAAAGGCTAATCCATGACTTGATTTTCTAACTTTAAGCCCTAACTATAAAAATTATGCCTCTTGTTATCGGAGAGAGACTAGTTCGGCCGGCGACTTGGACATTTCTCTCTTTGTCCTCAAATTCCAAGGACTTGACTCTGCTGCCATTGACGTCGGAAAAAAAAGATGGAAAGTCGCTTGGCTCTGGTAAAAAACTAAGACTAAGGACCCAAGAACTGATTCCATCTCTCGCTGATGCATACTACTTTTCTCAAATGTAAATCAAACATGATTCATCTCTCAAAAATAAAAATCGAAGAAGAGGAAAAAAGAGATGATTAATGGGCAGCATATAGCTGTAACAAGATCAGCAAAGATGGCTTCTAGGGTGTCGTCTGTGTATCTCCTCCTATGCATGAGTGGTGTGTTGTATGATTGATACTCCGGGCAGCGCTAATACCACCATTACAGATTGCGGACCTTAAAGGGTTGTACTCCGCCTCGATTGCGATAACACCAATGACACCATTACAGGGGTTGTTACGAGGGAGTGTAGGTAAGTGATCTAGTGCATCAGCTCAGGAATCCAATGAATTAGTGGTGGTCTGCCAAGTGCCTTTAAAAAAGCACGAATGGGATTGAGGATGCATCACATCAATCATACACGGGAGTAGAAAATTCTTGTAATCACGGGGTCATCATGTGCTATCTCTATCTCTCTTTAGATGTTTTTTTATTTTTATTTATTTATCAACATATTCAAACTTATATAAGCTGTATTTAGTAATAGATAGCCTTGGTTGCTCCTCAATTAATCATAATGAAACAGCATCCGAATAAACCAGGGCCTTATTATACAATCCTCTAATATGATTCTTCGTACCTTACAACTTTGGGGTTTTAGGTCCTACTCCGTATTCCGTAACTAGCAATTTAGCAGTCGAATGTTGTAGGACTACTGAAAGCTTAAAAAGAAGGAAAAAGAAACAGAGTCCGTACAGAATAGTGCTGGTGCTTGGATCAAACGACAAACATCAAAGTTGTGGCACTGTACATAGTCCAAATACCAGTAGTACATTAGTACTGCTCCCGACTTCCTGAGTCCTGCCTTCACTCTATCACTGACACTAGTATAATGACAACCCCTTCCTAAAATCATACGGACTCTCTCATTTTTCACATTTCTGCCTGCTTTCTCTTCTCTCTCTTCTCTCTCTTCTAGGCTTGGCCACGGAGAACCACACAAAGCCTCTCTTCACGATGAAAGCTCACCTGCTTCGCTATGAACGCCTCTATCGTCCGCCGGAACTCTTCGCTACTCATTCCGTCATCCGCCGCTTCCTCCGCCGTTAACTCTTCTCCTCCAGTCAAGCTTCTCCAGTAAATCTCCGTCTCTGATCGTCGGAGCGGCTTATCCTTACTCTCCTTCAAATACTCCGACTGACACCTCCGGTAAATCATTTTCACCTCCTTCTCCTTCTTATCGGAAACCACTGCATCCTCAACCTGTTCCTTCGTATCGACATTCAAAACCTCCGAAACCGCCGGTTTGACAGTTTCCTCACAAATAATCTGCTTATCCTGGAAAATTATCTCCTCCTCGCGAAAAACAGGAATCTCGTCAGACTCCTCAGATCGGAGCTCATCGTACAACTCGGTAGCAGCATTGTCAATCGACGACGAGCAATCACCGGTGAACAAGCCGGATTTAGCCAGAAGGGTTACAACAATAGCGTTTCCAAGGAGGAAAATAGAGACAGGACAGAGAATAAGGGAGACGAGTTTCCGACAATACTCGCCGGACATTCTTACGGCGAAAGGAAGACGGGAAGAGAGCCATGAGAGGATTAGGAGGAGAATGCAGAGCTCGACGAAGCGGAAAAGCTTGGCAAGACTCTGCAATTGGAGGCATAGTTTCATCAATGAAGAATCCATGAGGAAATCGGAGAAATATAGGAAGGGGTGGTGAAATAGTGAAATAATGAAAGGTATGGGAAAAAAGAGGGGGAAAGGGAGGCAGTGCACTGGCAATTTAAAACTAAAACTGGACACCCCTTCTCTCCTAGCATTTCTATTATTTTTAACTTTATATTATTGACGATTTGTAATAGTAAAAGTCTTATATGACTGAGTATAGAAGGGGAATGTTTAGTGTACGAGACTAAGAACTCTCAAGATATTGTTTGTGTTCTCTGTAGAGAATAGAATGTAGAGAAGTCATTATTGTTACAACTAAATGTATTAGAAAGTGATCTCTCATGCGGATTTAATGACATTACTGATCAAATGAATGAACATTGATGACAAAAGAATGACCCATTTCATTAGAGTAGGCCTTTAATTTTATCAGAAGATATGGGTGTAGATACCTTATACCAACAAAAGGGATCAGGAGACAGGAGCGCAAACGAAAATCAATGGATAGCTCTATTGCTATACTAAAAAGGTGCCATGTTACAAGTTTTTCATTTTACCCCGTGTCACACTGCTTAAGTGCTCTTTCTTCGCTACTTTGCAACTTACTCATATCTGCCTACAAGTCTACTGTGCTAGCTATACCTTTCTACACGTGCCTAGCTTCCTTAATCAGTCATTTTTTTAGCACTTTAATATCAATTTCAATCCAAACTTTCGGGCTTGCTTTTCTTATTAACCATTTCACCAAATCTTGTAGCCATGATGCGATTCAAAGCACTTGCATGTGTCAAAACTATCCTTTTCATTTACTTGAATATATTTAAGCATTGTTGTACGTTCTAACTCATGAGATCGATGCATGGTAGAGTGCTATATATTTTGATATCCACTTTGAAATGGAATACAGGGCATATGGATCAATCACATGGTTATCATATTAATCCTATTTAATAGCTTATAACCAATAGTTTTTTAAAAAGTTTAGCTAGTAAATGAAAACAAATAATTATTGTGCTCGTTTCATTATCTTAAGTTATATTGATCCAAAATAGTGGTTAGTATTTAAAGATAGACCTACTTTCTATTTAACCAAAATTAGATAAACTTTTAGTAATCTATATCCAAAAAGTGTCAAATTATATAATCATATTGCTAATTAGTTACTCAAAGTCACAGCCGAGACAATGATTTTTTTAAAAATTATATCCAATAAAATAACCTTTTTAAAATAACCTTTTTAAAAATTACATCCAATAAAATAACCTTTTTAAAAATTACAAAAATTAAAAAAAAAAACTCAAAGTCACAACTGAGACAATGATTTTTTTACCTAGGATAGTTTGGTGTGGAGGTTATATTTCGATTTTTTTAAAAAAAAATCTTCATTTGTTTGCTACACTTCTATTTTTTGGAGTCAAATTTTAAAAACTTTGATCACAAATTCTTATTATAACATAATAAATAATATATTCAAGTTGCATCTTGTTGGATGTATTTTAGAATATCAATTTTTTATAAATTTTTATCTTATAGATTTAGAGAAAAAAAACGTTTTGAATAATACAATAAAAATCATAAAAAGTCAAATATAGCAAAAAAAAAAAAAAAAAAAAAAAGAAAGGACCACTTAATAAACATATAACAACAAAATTGAGACAAATGTGTTAGAAAGAAAAAGAAAAAAGAAAATAGCACGGAAGAATAAAGTTGGAATGAAGAAACAAGATGGTTGATAAGAGGTAGCATAGGATTGTGGTGATGTAAAACTGATAGTGGAGGAAGGAAAGAGAAGCGTGGATAAGTGTTTTCACGTGAGCAGAGACTGTCCGTAATCCGTACGGTGCTACCGTAGCAGGGCACCACTGCCCCGTTGGAACCCTTTCTTTTATCCTGGAGTGGTCCAGACATTCTTATGGCATCCCCCATCTCATGCCCCCTATGTCTTTGTTTCGATTCCTACTTGCAAACATGGACACTTTCAAAGATGGCCGGTATGGTATTATATTGTGATGACAATATATGTGTCTTGATCATTTTATATTATTATAAGTAAAAGAAATTAAATATGTGAATAGACTATAAATTATTGGATAAAGTGAATGTACCAAGTTGAGTTGAAATGAAAGAAAGGACAAGCTATATTCGACCTCTAATGCTCTCCAGCTCATCATAAGAGCTCTTCAAACTCTTTTACGTCCAATCCATGCAACAACACTGGCCTCTTTTAATCTTCCTACCTTTCTTTTCGCAACATTTCAATATTCCCAACTCTACATAATTCACCTGTAAATGCCTTTTTTCTTTCATATGGATAGCTTAGAAATAAATTTTACTTTAGGTATAGCTATATAGTGACAACTTTCAGCCCCCACATACCCTAGTATTCCATCATATATAGTTGCTCTTATGACTAACGATTGCAGCTAGCACTCAAACACTAAAGAGAAACACCATTTTCTCATATTTTTCTAATTCGTACCTAATATATATTATATCATAATACTAAAATATCAGATATATATTGTTATATATATTAAATATAGCTATTGTTATATCGATAAAAGTATTGTTATATTAGATTAGAAATACAAAAGATATAAAAATACAGAAAAACATACATCAGGTATAGATATTATGATCTTAGATATAAAAATAAAATTATAAAAATACCCCATAATACATTTATATTAGATATAAATTAGGAATTTCTCTATTTTATAACAATACTACCAGGCATACATACTATGTGATCACGTATAACCCGTGCAGAAGGAGTTGTATTATTGGACCCAGGTATCATCCGTTATGCATATCGATCATGCAAAATTCCTATTGCTATAAATTCATCAACTTTCTGACACTAAGATATTCAACTCTCTAACTACCAACTATTATAGTTGTACTTATCAGAGCACCAGTACCGAACAATTTTATTTTCATAAAGATTGTAACATACAAAAGACTTCTTACCTTAGGAGCAAGATGAGTGATACATTCGGTGAGTGCCCGGTGAAGGGCGCAGGCAAAGCTGGAGCTCGGGCTTTGTAATATTTCATCAAGAGAAAGAAGACTGAATAGCAAAAAGGCAAACCACATAGAGAAGAGGGAGCAATTAAACCAAAAAGCTAAGCTTTTTGGAGTATACCAATCTTCCATACCACACCTCTTACTCTCTCTCTCTGATGCCTTTGGAGAATAAATATAAAGTATTGAATGATTTCATACCTCTTTCAATAATCTTAGGAAACATTAATTATCTTTATTTCAATTTTGGAAACTTATCAAAAATATCTCTAATTTTGGTCATTTAGAACTATTACACACCTAGTGCAAAGACACCTTGAATTTCTTATAATAGGGTCATATTAGGCCATATGGGAGATTAGAATCAAATAATTTTATTGTAAACACCCATTTCAATCAATTTCTAAACTTATACTGCGAGTCATTTACTTATTTTAGGATGTTTTGAGACCTAACATAAGGTATTGAATGATTCTTTACCTCTTTAGATGACCTTTTGAAGTGTCTTGTACCTTTATTCTAATTTTAGAAAATTTTCAAATATATTTAAAATACAATACTCTCTTGTTCCCATAATACCTTACCTTTAACTATTTGCACTATTTCATGAACTTGCTTTGATCGTAATTTTTTTATATATAAATAATAATGTGTTTTATAAAAAAGTTATTAGGTAGTGTCAATCTATATATTCAAAATATTAACTTTATTCAAACTACTCCATCCTTTCTTTTTTTTCCCTTCCCATTTGGAATCAGGGAAGAAACCAATACAATATTAAATATTATTAAGATTCTATAAAATAATTTGAATTAATCTAAAACTAAGAATATATTCTATTAAAAAATGATGCAAGTGGGTTGAGCATTAAATAAGTAGTAGAATTTCTAAAGTCTATAGCATTAAACAATTAAAAAATCAACCAATAGGCTACATATCACATGGATAGTGATCCTAACCATACTTTTTCAACCAATCACAATATTAAACTAAAATAGAAAGATTTCAAATGAGAACAACATTTTGAAATTTCCGGATGGGGAAAATGGGAAGAACAAAAAAGAACGGAGGGAGTGTTAACTTTTCATATTTTCTGGAATGGATATTCTAATATATTCATGGTCAAAGTTATACCTTGGCAAATGTGCCTAGTCGAAACGGATAAGGTGTTATGGGAAGGAAGGTATATAATAATTTTTAAAGTTCGGTCATTTTGGACTAATCCAAACCTGGTGAATAAAACACCTTCATATGTCAACTGTGGGTCTTATAGGGTCAACTGATTTTTAAAATTCCTACAACTATGTCACAAACTCGTTATTAGAGTCATTGACATCGAATATAATGTACATAATGATTCTATACCTCCTTCGATAACCATAGGAGGCATCTAGTATCTTTGTTCTATTTTCAAAAAAATTCCAAAAATATTTTAAAAAAACAATACATAAACGTCAAAATTCGTTCATTTTGGAAGATTTCATACTCAGTTAGGTAACACCTTGATATCATTTACATGGGTCTTATAGGGATATATTTGGCTATAAGAGTGATTAAAATCATCTACTTTAAACCTAAACACCTATTTCAATCTATTTCTAAATTTCTACAATTAGGTCATAAAATCATTTTTAAGGTTTTTGGAGACCGAGTGTAAGGTTTTGAATTGTTTTATAACTCTTTAGATGACCTTATGAGGCATTAATTACCTTTATTTAAAGTTTAGAATCTTTTTGAAAATATATCCATAATCATGTGTAAAATTCAATCATTTTGGTCGATTTTAGATTTGATGAGAGAATACAATAATAAGTGTGTCATGAGTCTTATAGGATCTTATTAGACCTTGAAAGTGATTAAATATCTATTTTGACTCTAAATACCAAATTTACCAAGTTTTTAAAACACTTATAACTAGGTCCTAAATTTTTTTATGGCCTTTAGATATAGTATATAGCTTTGTAGATGACCATTAGAAAACAGTCAATAATTATTTTTGTACTTTTGTAACTTTTTAAAGTATCTTAAAAATAGTATTGCCTTCGAAATCATTCTAGACTGATAAGCTAAATTAGACCTTAATATATTTTTACCATGGAGCTCATATGGCCATAATAGGCTTTAGGCCAGAGCTATTGTAACCATCTATTATGACTCTAAATTCCAATTTCAATTGATTTTTAAAACACCTATAATTAGGTCATAAACTCGTTTTTTGGGCCTTAAAAGATCTATTTTTTTTAATTTTAGAATGAGCAAAAGCTTGCAGACACACAAAAAGAAAGATACAAAAAAGAAACCCAAACAACCAAAGACAAAAACCACACCCAAAAAAAACGAAAAAGACAAACAACCGAATGAAGTACTATAAGACATTAGGGGGCACAAATCTAGGAAACGCTATACCCCTAGCATCCTCTAGAAAAATTTGGTAAAATTAAGAAGGAGCACTTTCTAAAAGTGCGAAATGAGTGTTACTAATAACACCTTGATTAGCTAGCCAGTCCGCCACCCTATTACCTTCTCGATAGATATGAGAAACTTTTATTTGCCAATCTGATTGGAATAGGAGCTTCTTGTAGTTCCTGATTATTTGTGCACATTCACCACTTAGGTCTTCTTCATCCTGCAAGGCTTTAATGCAAGCTAGATTGTCCATCTGAACCTCAAGCTTAGAAATATTAAGATCCTTTGCTAAAGCAAGACCCATCTGCAAGGCTAGGCATTCAGCTCTAAATGCTTTGCAGATTCTATAGTTAGCCATAAAGGCAAGAATCCATTTCCCATTGGAATCCCTTACTCACCTCCACCTCCTGCTTCACCTGGAGTACCTTTAGCAGCTCCATTGATATTTAACACATACTAAGAATCTGTTGGAGCATTCCACGTAATGAACACCTCTTTCTTTATCCTAGTCTCTTCCATGCCTAATTCCTCTTGCTTGATCAAACTTCAAACGGTCTCATCCAAATGAATGTGAATAAAGGCTCTTGTGTCTAGGAGAATGTCTTCCAATCTGCCATTAACTATATAGTTTTGCCACCTTCGTAATCACCAAAGAGTAATTCCAAACAGAGAAGGCCAGAGAGTATTAAACTCTTCTCCATGAGAATCTAAGTTCTTAAATAACCAATCACAAAGATCATACCTGAAGAAATCTGAATGCATAGTTGGGCCTCGAAGAGAGTATCACACCTTTCTAGCTACTGGGAAATCTCTAAGTATATGAATGCTACTCTCATCTTCTCTTGAACACAAAGGACACGTAGGAGAGGGCTCCAAGTTTCGTTTAAACCTATTAAGGTTTCCCAGTAGCCTGTTATGTCCTACCAACCAGAGAAAACTCCTTATCCTTTATTGCACTAGGGCTTTCCAAATTAAACTCCAGAGATCATCCTCCAGCTCCGAGATATCCCGTTTAACAATAGCCATAAATGATTTTATTGAGAATTTCCCCTTGGGATTATTTCCCAATAGAGCAGGTCTGCATGACACTGGTCTTCTTAGAGAGCATGAGCTTGAATTGATTTGATTTGAGTACTTCAGGACTAAGTAAACTGGAGAAGCATTCCCATCGCCAGCCTATATTAGATTCCCATAAATATTCAAGCATTGCTAAGTTCATCTGGAATTTCTTGTAGAGAAAATTGTCGAAGGGGGATATTAAGGACCCATTTATCATTCCGGAAATGAGTATTTCTCCCATTTCCAATTGTAACTTTTATCCCTTCCCATAGGTTCCTTGCGTTTTCTGTAATTCCTCTCCAAGTATCTAACATCCCTTACCTAGGCACAAAGTGAGACATGCCTATTACTCCTTTACTATATTTATGACTTAGAACCTTAGCCCAAAGAGCATTAGGGTTAGTTAACATTGTCCACCCTAGCTTAGTAAGGAAATGTGCATTCATCTGTCTTTTTGGATTCCCAGACCTCCTTGTGTAATAGGGCGTTGAATGGTATCCCATGCAATAAGGTGAATTTTTATCTTGTCTTCATTGCCACCCCAAATAAAACATCTTGTCTTGTGGTTAATATCATCACAAACACTTAAGGATTTTAGCCATTTGCATCGAATAGTTGGCTATAGAATTATGAGTAGACTTTGCCAAAGTGATTCTTACTGCTAAGGACAAGTATTACGTCTTCCATCCAGATAACCTCCTATCAATTTTCTCACAAAGATGAGAGAACATATCTTTTGTAACCCTTTGAGTTAGTGTTGGCATGCCTAAGTAAATACCCATGTCTTCAGTTTGCTCAATGCCAAGAGAGCTTGCAATATTTCTTCTATCTTCCAAAGAGACGTTATGTAAGAAATACACAATTAACTTGCTGGAATTGATCTTCTGTCTAGACGTTGTGCTAAACTTATACTATGTAGTGGAGAATTACTCGAGCTTGGAATGAAGAGGCCTCAGCAAAGAGAGTCACATCATAGGCAAAGAAAAGATTTGAGAGTAACATGCCATTTTTGCTTGCTTGGATAGACTTCCAATGATTTAAAGCAATAGACTCTTCAATCACATGGTAAAAATGCTCCATACACGTCACAAAAAGGTAAGGAGATAAAGGGTCTCCTTGCCTCATACCCTTTGAAGGCTTGAACTTGGACGTTGGTTCACCATTCCATAAAATCTGCAAGTTCACTGAAGAAATGCATTCCATAATAGTATTGATTAACAATATAGGCAGATTCATTTCCAGAAGAGTCTCTTTGATGAAGCACCATTTAAGGCGATCATAGGCCTTCTCAAAGTCTAGTTTGATAGCCATAAAACCTTTTTTACCCAGTTTTTTCTTCATTGTATGTAACACCTCTTGGATTATGATGATGTTATTCGCTATTTGTCTCCCAGGGACAAAACTAGCTTGAGTGCATGGGCAATAGAGGTTTGATACGATTAACAATTGCTTTGGTGACAACTTTGTAAGCTACATTACAAACCCTATGGGACGAAAGTGTTTTGCCAAGTCAGGCTTGTCCTCTTTGGGAATAAGGGAAATGTTTGTATCATTCAAGGACTCAAGGAGACCCTTACCTTCCAAAGCCGAGAGTACCATCTTAATCAAACTATCCTTAGTGAGCTCCCAATTCTTTTGATAGAATAAAGCTTGAAATCCATAGGGGCCCCAATGCCTTTATTAAACCTATATGCTTCACTACCTCTTCTATTTCCCAGGCCATAAAAGGTTTTGAAATAAAAGCCCAGTCTTTGTTAGAAAAACTCAGGAAAGACATCAGTGGGAAGATTATTAGGAGCATCCTCACTATCCTCCTTGAAAAGATTAGCAAAAAACTTAACAATAAGTTCCTTCACTTTCTCCGGTTCATGAGTCCACTCGCCCTCATCATTCTTTAGAGCAAAGATTTTTAACTTCCATTGTTTAACTACTGTACTCAAATGGAAGAAGGTGGTGTTACGATCTCTATCTTTCAGCCCATCGATTCTTGATTTTTGGTACTAAAAGAGTTCTTCTCTTTCAAGCACTTTGTCCAGCTCTCTACACAGCTTATACTCCAGTTTAAGCAAGCCTTAATAAGGAGCCATTGCCAGCTTCCTTTGGATACTCTCTATCCGAGCAAGAAGTGTTCTTTTTTGTATAAAAATATTTCCAAACGTTTCTTTATGCCAAGACATCATCTTTGAGTCTAAATTGTTACGGTTAGGCACATGATCAGCCTCTTTATTCCAGTTGTCAGACACAAAATCACCAAATTTCTCATGAGTTAGCCAAGCGGCTTGAAAACGATATGGTTTAGAAATATTACCTATGGGAGCGAAACCATTTGACGAGATTAGGAGAGGAGTATGGTTAGAAGATATTACTAGAAGATGCTTCATCTTTGCTTAATCAAATAACAAACCCCATTGCCTATTGCAAAGTGCTCTATTGAGCCTAGCACTCACTCTTGTCTCCATAGACTTTCCTCGAGCCCAAGTATGTATAGCCCCTGAAAATTCTACCTCAAGAAGCTCCATGTCATTTGCCCACTCATTAAATTTTTTGGTACATCTCTGGGTCTCTTAGCAAGCTTTAGTACATTCCCAGTTGAACCTAGTTTCGTTAAAGTCTCCAGCCGGTAACCAAGGCTTGTCATGGCTTGTTGCAAGTTCCTTAAGTTCCTACCAAAGTACTTCACGTTGAGACGGATCTAGACTTGCATAGATTACTGTGAAATACCAGGCCCATCATTAGGTTTCACCTCCATGTGAATGTATTGATCATGCTTTAAAATAGGTTCAATTAAGATCATTTATTTCCTCCAAAACACCCAAATCCCACCATTAAAACCTTACGCATCTACCTATCATGGAAGTAATCTTTTATGCTAAAGCTCCCCCCATATGTGTTTCCACTAGAACCACTACACAAGGTTTATGAACTCGAATTAATTCTCGGTTTGAGGCTTGAAAAGCCTTACTACCTGCTTCTTGAACATTCCAAATCATACAAGAGATTGGGAATGAGTTTGGATTAAGATTAGAAATTCGATCTGACATAAGAGAGGGAATGGAGTTTAGTGAAGAAACATAAGCGTCACAAAGCATGTCAAACATACTTTTAACATCAACAGGAGCATCATCGTCACCACCAGTTCCAGTGGTTCTAGCTTCAGTTCAATCCAAGTCTCCATGCGTACTTCCAGGATGTGGGTCAAGCGGTTTTCTATTACTAGATATGTTTCTATAGAGGTTGACCCCAACATAACATCTTCTCCATAGGTACTTCGAGCTCCACTACTTCCGAATTCAAAGGTTCCATGCTTTGGCTTGGTTAATTGCATAAGATAAGTACTTATGACGAGGTTAGCTTGAGGCGACTTAGACTGTGTATCCACTTGGTAAGTTTCCACGTTGACTATTCTTTTGGACTTTCTTCTTGATTTGAGTAGGTTTAGGCATATTTTTAGCCTTAGAGGATTTTATTTCACTACTTTGGTGGGTTCTCAAATGCGCTGGAGTGATTTCCATATCTTTTCTATATTTGACAATATTAGTTTCCAAAATTTGATCCAGATTTACCTCCAGATAATCCTCCAAATTATTTCCTATGATGCAATCTTCCTGTATTGCAAGATTTCGAATCTTGATTGAGCTCCCCCGGGTTTCGACTGCTTTGGCAAGGCCCGACCCTGATTGAAGACTTCACCTTGATGTATCTAGTCTTATTTTTATATGTATGTATGATAGAAGTCAAAAAGAATTATGCATGTTCATGTATATGCCATGCAATAAACGTATATGCCATGCATTCATTCCTAGATACAATTGTATATACATATGTTCGTATGAAGTTGGTGCTAACGTTGGTGCAATCATATATACATGCAATCGTATATACATGCTTACTCCTACTCCTAACGTTATTATCTAATGTTTGTTATTAGTGGATTATGTTTAAATAATTTTCAGGTATAACAACTCAAGTTTAAATTAGTTCCTTAATTCAAGGAGTTTGTTATGCCATGGACTTTGAAGAATTTGAATAAATTCAAAACTCTATCAAGATGAGTTTGAATAAATCGGTCTTCCTAAATTTATGGAGTTGAATCAATTTTGTCAAAGATATGCTGAGTTGAATAAGTTGTTGGACGTGCCTATATGGAAGAACTTCAGTCAACAAGAACATCTCAACCGAAATTCAAATACTAAAGACATTCTGTTACATTTCAAAACGGCTAAATGGTCTTCAAGAGCGAAAATGTGGAACTGCTTTGAAATGGTCAGTCAAAAGCCTGAAGCAACGGAATTTTGAATAATCTGTTATGAAGCCTATCCGTTGTACATATGAATCTATAAATAGAGTGAGCTGAAGCATTGAAGCTACAATAAGCCTTCCAATGAAATACACATTCAAGCTACAACAAATAACTTTCCTCTCTAGTACTTACTTTTCATTGTAATTTAGAATTGAGAGAAAAGATTATCAAAGTATATCTTGTGAGTGAAAAACAAAATATCAAAGAAAAGAGAGATAGACCTTGAGTAGTAACTATAATACTCAAAGATTCTGAAAAAGAAAGGAGATTTTTATTTCTAGGAATTCAGACGCTAGAGTGTAGCTAGAGAAAGCTACGGTATAGAAGATTGGGTGATAATCTTCGAAGGTGGCTTTAGGTCTCTAAAAGAGGAAATAAAAGTCGTTAAATCCTAAGGGTATGAAACCCTATGCGGAGACGTAGGCACATTGCCGAACTTCGTAACAAACAATCGTCCTCTTTAAACTTGCATTTACATATTTGTTTTGCTTTACTTAATTCGTGCATCTCGCAAAAGTCTGAACAAGTCAAAGTTCTGAAACCTATTTCAAAGCCCTTGAAACATGTTCTATAATATTTCCGCATCTCAAAACCCTTTTTGAAAGCCTTGAAAGCATAAATTCGAAAAACGACCATACTCTATTCACCCTCTCTCTAGAGTATATTGATCCTAACTATCTCCTATTGATTCTTCACTGATTAGTCTGATGGTTGTTCTTCTCTTCGATAACTCTTAGGCTTTGATTCATCGTATTAAGGCTATGGTTTTGATCATTGGTTTTTGTCTGCCTCATCCAGTCTCCAAAATCTTCATGATTTTCAAGACTAGGAGTGGTCTTATTGCATGGACCAGCAAAATGAACATCCCCAAGAGTGACTTCATACAAAGGGTCTGTATGAGACAAGGGACATTGTTCCTCTTTATGTCCTAAACATCCACAATGAAAACACAGCATTTAGATCCCTTCATATTGGATCTTCTAAACACTTCCTTTAAACCAAAACTTTGAGAGCAATGGCTTCGAAAGATAAATCTCGACACTAAGCCTGGTAAATTGACCTCTTTCTGCTTTTGTTGTTGTTTTGTCAATCCGAAGCACTTTACCAATCTTTGCCCCCCACCTTGCTTAGGAACTCCGAATCAAAGTACTCAACAGCTAGATTAGGAATACGTACCCAAGCTGTTAGAAATTTCATTGGTGAATCATCTGGTAGGAAATTGGGTATCCATTTCCTAATAGTTAGATAATGATCATCAATTGTCCATGGCCCCTCCATTAACACATGATTGTAATCAGCCATGTTTGAAAATCGAGTTAAAGAAATCTCACCTTTCAAATTCCATTTTCTCTTTAGCTTCCTCATCAGGGCCATATATCCACTTTTGCCATCGAACATTTTAATAATCAATGAGTTTTTCCAGGGGGATCTCAAACGCTTTTTTTCTTCTTTTGTAAGGAGAATAATTGGGCATCTATCATCCTCATGAAAGTTATCTGGGATCTCATCATCATCATCTGAAATATCATCTTCAAACTCTTCTTCATAGGAAGGATTAAAGTGTAGATTATGAGAATTACCTTGGACCATGTCTCGAAAAGAGATTGTCTAGGTCTCGTACTGAACACCTTCCTGGTCTTCAACTTGGGGAGCCTTCCTTGACTGGATTGAATTCGCATCCATTGGAGAGTCTTGGTTAAAGATATAATCTGTAATATTTCGTTTTTTTTTTTTTTTTAATCTAGTTAGCTGATCAGTTTGATCTTGGGAAAAAACAAGGTTGGTAGTTTTTCCATGGGAGTCTCTCATTTCTCTCTACAAATTGTGAAATTTCAAAATGTAAGGATATAGTATCTATTTTTCTAATTTATGATATTAAATAATACACGTAGAAAACATCTATTACCTTATTTTTAAAATTACAATTTTTTTAGAAAATATATCAAAAATTAAATATAATAACTTATTAGAATTTGATCACTGTGGACGATTCCTTACCTAGTGGGAGAACACCTTGGTATGTTTTTCGTGTGTTTTATTGGATCCTATTTGACTTATGGTCTTATGGATGATTAGAATAATCAAACATCTAGTATGACTCATTGACTCTAAACAGATATTTCTAACTTGTTTTCAAAGCTTAGGCAAGGGAGATAGGAATCGTGAAGTCCAAGTACTATTAATCATTCCCCACCCATCAGCATTTCTATCATATGAAAGGGAGCGAGAACAAGAATGGGTTGGATTGCGAAGGACTCATTTCTTTGTTTACTAGCTACAAGTTTCTATGCTGTAAATATTGCATGAATAATGATTACAAAAGAATTCTTCGTAAGATGTGTACATCATCGGTCTTTATCAAACCAGTTTTGGATAACATAAACAAGGAACGCCAGGCAACACACAGCAGATGCCAACACGATAGAGACTTGAGCCCAAACATAGGAATTGAATGCTTCAGAGACGACAGCATTCCAGGACCATAACCATGCAATGGAAAAACAAGAACCCAACACAGCACCTACAGCCACCTGATCAATCGTGTGGAGTTTTTGCGTGACTCGTAACCATGACTGCATAATTAAACCGAAGGAAGAAACTTTATAACAAAAACATTTTCCTGAAGAGAAGAACATAAATTGATAAAAAGATACGCTACTGAGATTCAACAGCACTTATCCCATGTCTTCCCATTAGGAAAGGACGTCATTCACAAATGTAAAATTTCAGTACCCTTTGTCATTCACTCGCAAACAGGGAAAGGAGATACCCTGCCCCATATTTAAGTTTTTATACACAGAGTAACATTTTTCGCCGACTCAAATTTTTTTTTCTTTCCATAACAGTAAAGTCAATCATCTTTTCTCTCTCAAAACTTTTTGCTATTTTGCTAAGCTAAACCTGAATTTGGGATGAAGCATTTGTAAGCCAAGTGCACATGTTGAGTTTTAAAGTAAGAGGTCAAGTAGGTGTTATAGTCCTTACAAGATATGATCCAAACGCCAGAGAAACAGCCGCAAAGATCGCAGTAATTTCGTTCACTCCCATCCATTCAACAACTGCAGCAGAAAAATTTAGAGATGATAAGTCAAAACTGAGCATTTTGTTACCCCAAAAGAAGGAAGAATAAACGAAAACCGAGTACAGTTGAACAGATAGCAAATCCACAATTGTAAAGCATATTAATTACATGGATAGGAGCAACAAAATCATAATGTAAGCAAGCTTTTCAAGCACTCCTACCTAATGAAGAAAGAAAATACGACAAAAAGAACATGCAACAAGCAAACCTTTTGAATTAACTAAATAGCTGCTTCATGCAAGTTTTGTAGCCATGATTGATTTTCCTTTTAAAACTTATTTTGCATCAAAGCTTAGTAACTCTCAAGGCCCTCAGCTCCTTTTAGCTTTCAAGGAAGCGAAATCAGTGAAACCAATCCCACAACTAATCAGATGACAAGGTGGTTATTGAAAAGAATCAAAAGATAAACAAAATTTGTTCTAACTACAGTAAACACACCATTCAATAGCCATTTCAACATAGCACCATACCTCCAAACTCCAGAAGTTGCATCTGCAACAAATCCTAACCACAAAAGGGGAAGCTCAAGACAATCTCATGCACAAAAAAATGCTTATCCTAAAGATAACACTCCCCCATGACAATGAAGGAAAGCTAGTGCTCTAACAGGACAAAGTATACCTCTATACAAATATTTATGTTGAGATAGCCAACCCATTTCATCTCTATGAAGCAAATCACTGATTCTGCCCAATATTAAGGGCCATACAAACTCTCACCTAAAGCAGAATCTTAGTCACTGCAACTACTAGAAGATGGGAGAAGTGCGTAGACAGGATAATATAGCACAGAAAGCATCTTCCATAAAAGGTCCCAGACAAGTCATCACCCAGTTGGTATTAATCTTGCACTTGATAAACCAGAACTCAAACATTTAAGTAAGCTCTTGATCTTCTATCCCCTAAACCTCCCTAAATGAAGACCTGAGCTCCCTAGCATCGCTGACATGAAAATCAGACATATAGGAGGAAATGAACCCAAAAGGCTCCCCTTATTTCCATACATCCTCCCAAAACCTAAGACATAGATAATTCCTACAAACGGACCTCTCTGCCATCCACCAAACACCTTCCTTGCTGACTCTACATTGAAAACTTACAGCTCAACAGTCAATCCTTCTCTAAGTCCAGCTTAAAAGGCACTCCAAACAAGCCTCATAAATGCTTCACTGGACACAAAAACAGCATACAAGATCTGTCTCTTTTCGACAAAAACACCAAGACTGCAACATGTTGTAGGAAAGAATCTGACCTTAATAGACCGGTCCTTCTTAGGAACAAACATAATAGAGTTGGAGTCCATACATTTCCTGGTAACTTTGTGTCTGATAGGCGTGCAAGGAGCTCAGGGTGGCTAGAGCTTCCCTTACCACAACTAATCTTCATGTGGTGGTGGTGGTGGGGTGTGTGTGTGGTTGAGGAGGGGGGGTGGGTGGGTTATTCTTATCTGATGAGCCTACCTCCCCTAAACCTTGCTATGTAGAGGATTGGGAGCTCTTCCCACCTGCCAAAGAGGAATCTATCGAGGAACATCTTATCCCCAAAGATATTCCTTAATGTTCTCCAGAAGTCCATATACAAATGGATTTTTAATTGAATTTTTTTTATCACCTTCTGCCAATACCTTCACCAGTATACTAGCTAGCCCTACCTTTGCCATACATGCATTTGCTATTGGCTATACTAGTACCAACTCACCCTCCCATCTAGCCAAAGAACAAGAATAACAACAAGATCACCCCAAAATCTCGCAAAAGGCTTTTGCTAAGGGTAGGGCAGGGGATCAAATTCTATGCTCAAAGCCCAACTACTTATCTTCCAATGAAGCAAATTCTCACAAAGGTGCAACAAAATATCTTGATGCAATGACAATTTATTACTGTTACTCCTATAAATCCAAGCATCCCCTAGGCCTCTAATTTGAACTTCTACTCCATCATTGCCTGAATAGTAAATCTGCTCCAAGTAGAAAAAGCCAGAAAGAATTTCATTTTCAAGCAAGGTGTAAGGCTGCTCTTCTAAGCCTATTTTGATCCCCCTCACACTTTTTCTCCCATCCTCACTTGCGGTTTACAGCAACATTTAAGTGTCTGGTTGTAAGCTCAAGTGTTTGCTATGAGTCCAACCCTTATCCTCGCCATTCTTGTTGGCATGGTTACAGCATCAAAAAGGTCAAGTATGATAGATTTAGTCCATGGACATTTGAAAGTGGCAACATTTTTTCAACAGAGCAACACCCAATACACTAAAAATAAGAGTTCAAACATGGAGTCATCACACATTTTAGGGTCTAAACTTTGTAGTTATTTGGGTTTCAGGGTTTAAAATTTAAATAGTTAAGGTTTTGGGGACTCAACTTTAGAGCTTTTATTGTTTTAGGGACTCAAAATTATTAGTTATACATAAATCAAGCTAGACACATGCATATGGTAGCAAATTGCATAAATTTAAAATTTTTAAAAATATAAAAAAAAATCTTCGGATGTAAAATACTAAAAAATGTAGGTCCGTTAACTTTGAATTAGTCTCCAAGACTCCAATATACTTTTGGATTTGTCATGGAATTATTTTTTAATAAGTTAAAATGTTTTGAATTTATCAAATATATTTTAGGCTAAGAAATATGTAGATAAGTTTATTGAGTCTCCATAACCAAAGCTTTCAAAATTGAGTCCCCAAAAACCTAAGCCTTTCAAAATTGATTCCCTAAAACCAAAATTTAACCAAACATAAGACCCTAAAGTGGATGATAACTCTTCAAACATGTTTGTTTTGAAAACTTCCATTTTCCTACGTCTTCAAATTAAATTTTCAAATCACAGTAGTTTCAACTTTCAAGATAAACAATAAGTAGTATAAGTCTTTTTGAAGAACAATACATAAGAGATGGAGGATTATAAAGGACTGCTGTAAACACAATACACAGCTACTACACTCCCTAAATTCGGTCTACCAAAAACAAACTTAAGTCAAAAAATTGCAAGCTACATAAACAAAATAATAATCAAAAAATTGCAAGCTACATAAACAAAATAATAATCAACAGAGTTAATTAACCTACTTCAAAAATTCTAGAGAAGGTTGAAGAGAATTACTTGACAGAATGAGAAACATGACAATGAAAAAGATAGCTTGCGCATGGGATGATGGCATGCCGGGGTCCAATCTCAAGTTAGCAATGGGGCGTTCTTGATTCAATATTCTTTTCAAAGCAACAGAAAGGGCAGAGTTCAGAATAGAACCCAAGGTAGCCCACACAGCTTCGGCGTCATGTCTCAACAGAAGAACCACACCAAATAGAACAGCAATTAGCCATTTGCTCTGCGTACCATCAGTAATAACAACAACACCATCATTTAAGTTACTAACTGTAAATCAGTGAAGGATGGAAACAAAATCAGTGAATATAGGAAGGAAGATCAATCAAGGATACCAAATCAAAGGAGATCAGAAATATAGCAAGTAGACATAATTAAACATAGCAAGATTATAGCAAGTGCTTATGTATATGTTGACAATGTAATGAATGATGAATACACAACTTAAAACACAGAATTAAGCCTTCATTTATCATGGTATCAGAGCGGGCACAATCCTAAGCTCATCATATACCGAAAACCTACCTGTCATGGAGAACGATGAAGCCCAATCATCAACCACAAATCAATCCGAACCCACCTTTACCTTAGAGCAGTTTATGCAGATGTTTCAACAAATGAACACTGCTAAACCACAACAAGAAAATTCAAACAACCAACCAGTGAATTTAGCTGAGAAACTCAACCATTACAATTACACAAAGTGGTCTAAGTTCATGCACCTAGCCATCGGGGGGCGAGGACGGCTCAGGCACATCATTGCCTCCCCACCAGCCCACAATGACCCAGCATACACACGGTGGATTCAAAATGATTCAATTGTGGTATCATGGATACTTGAAAACATTGACCCTGATTTAGTGAATCAATTTCTGGATTACCCTACTGCAAAGGATCTATGGCATGGCCTAGAAACCCTATTTAGTAGTGGGCAAGACGAACTACAAGTGTTCGATCTTATAACAAAATCAAGCCAACTCAGACAAGGGACCGACACCATAGAGGTGTATTATGGTAAACTCAAGGCCATATGGAAGGAAATAGACAGAAGGGTTCCAAACCCAATGCAATGCCCAGCACACAAAACCATATACAGTGAATTAAATCAGAGAGATAGGGTTTACCAATTTCTAGCCGGATTGAATGATACCTTCCACAAAGACCGGCGAGATCTCATGAATCGAGAACGCTTACCTACGGTGGAGGAGGTGTATGCCACGATTCGAAGAGAGATCGCTCGGAGAGGGATAATGACCACCGAAGATGCTTCAACAAAGCCACCGCAAGGACCACCGGGGGGGTTTGGGTCGGGCTTTGGAGCAGCTAGGGCCCGGTCAGATCGCTCATCACATCGGAGGGAGGAAGATAAGACAAACCTGAAGTGTACACATTGCGATGGAACCAAGCACACCCGAGATGGGTGCTTCAAGCTCATTGGCTACCCGGATTGGTGGCCAGACTCAAGGAAGCGAAGACCAAGAATAGGTGGAGCAGCCATGAAGTCAGGGGATGGCAGCGAAGGAGTACCCGAAGACAAAAGAGAGGAACCAGCGAAGGGAATGGCAGCGGCTGCTCAAGAGCAGAGAGGAAATGGTAAGAAGCAACGAGAGGTTAGGGTTGAAACCCTAACTCTCTCTAACCCATATAACCCACTAAGATGGGTCGGGGAGGAAGAGCACAAAGGGGCCCAAATGAACACAAGCCTAAACACGAGCTCAACACGGTGCACAAATGCGGTTCAAAGTTACGGGTTTACTTCGAGGGTTAAAAATGGGAAATGGATATTCGACTGTGGTGCTACCGACACCATGACATTTGATCCGTCTGATTTCTCAAAATTGAATAAAACCGAAAAAACCCAGATACAGACCGCAAACGGTGATTTTTAATCAGTAAAAGGGGAAGGAAAAATTAGGCTATCACCTGACATTACCTTAAATAGATGCCTTTATGTTCCGAATTTGTCTCATAAGCTTCTCTCTGTAAGTCAATTAACAAAGGAGTTAAAATGTAAAATGGTAACTTACCCTGATTTTTGCCTATTACAGGATATCCAGACTGGGAAAGTGATTGGGCGTGTCACTGAACATGATGGATTGTACTATGTTGATGACGTGCCTCAACAACAGAAAGCAATACATATTCGGGGAACGGTTGATCAACAAGTTCGGTTATGGCATTAGCGTTTAGGACATCCCTCACCTGGGTATTTATATCACTTATTTCCTTCTTTCTCTAAGAATAAAGATTTTTCTTGTGAGGCTTGTATTAAAGCTAAAAGTCATAAACAGACCCATAAACCTAGTAAAACCAAATCTGATGTACCTTTTCAATTAATTCACTCTGATTTATGGGGTCCTGCTCCTAAAACTGGGAATCATGGTTTCTCCTATTTTATCTTGTTTATTGATGATTGCACACGAATGACCTGGATCTATTTCTTGAGGAAGAAAAGCAATGTCTTTAACAAATTTGTTCACTTCCATACATTAGTCCAGACCCAATATGATACTAAGATTCAAATTCTTAGAACTAATAATGGAGGTGAATACATTAACTCTCAGATGACTGATTTTTGCTCAGATCATGGAACAGTACATCAGACTACTTGTCCCTATACACCACAACAGAATGGTATAGCCGAAAGAAAAAATAGAACCCTCCTTAATATTAGCAGAGTTGTTATGCTTGACTCTAATGTTCCAGTAAGCTACTGGCCCGAAGCTGTTGCCACAGCTACATATTTAACCAATCGACTACCCTCAAAAATTCTGAAATTCCAAACACCTCTTGATACCCTAAACCTCTTCAAACCCTCTCCTCATACTCTCTCTCTTGAACCTCGAGTATTTGGTTGTTCAGTATATTGTCATATTCCGAAACAAAATAGAACGAAGTTTGACTCATGTGCTATCAAGTGTGTTTTTGTTGGGTATGGGATAAATCAAAAAGGGTATAGGTGTTTTGACCCCAAAAATAACCAACTTCATACCACTCTCGCTTGTACTTTTTTCTGGAAACAGAAATGTACTTTGATCACCATCTTCGGTGTCAGGGGAAGAAACAAAGTGACACCTTAAGCTGGCTGCTTAACCCAATCTTAATTGATTCTGTTCCAAAAGAATATGTAGGCAGACCTATCGAGCAAACGTCTAAAAGCATAGTACAATTACAAAGTACCAGTGATGCACCCCTATCACCAACTCAGGATGAGATATCGCCTAAGAATCCAGAGGTAATGACTCCATCTTTTACTCCTCCTGTTAATGATGATAATGTTCCAGTTTCTACAGAAGAACAGGAAACAGGAACCGAGGAGGAAGAAGAAGAGAAACAATACAGATTACCTCTACGGAGCACACGGGGAGTTCCCCCGAAAAGATATGTGCCTGAATATGAACCTCGACACTCCAAATATCCAGTGGCAAATATTTCCAAGGAAATACAACTGACTAAAACCGCAAAAGTCTTCAATTCTTCACTTTATACAGAAAAGTTACCTAGAAATACAGATGAAGCATTGAGCAGTACAATTTGGAAGAAAGCAATGGAGGATGAGATTAAGGCCTTGACAAAAAACAAAACCCGGGATAAATGTAAAATTCCTGCAGGAAAGCACTCAGTAGGATGTAAGTGGGTTTTCACAATCAAATATAAGGCAGATGGAACAGTTGAGAGATATAAGGCAAGACTGGTTGCTAAAGGATATACTCAAACATATGGGATAGATTAGAGACTTTTTCTCCTGTTGCAAAAATTGATACCATACGAGTCTTATTCTTCGTAGCGGCTAACAAAGATTGGCCCTTATATTAATTTGATTTCAAAAATGCCTTTTTACATGGAGAACTCCAAGAAGAAGTCTACATGGAAGCTCCTCCGGGTTTTTCAGAAGAATTCGATACAGGGGAAGGATGTAGACTGAAGAAGGCTCTTTATGGACTCAAACAGTCACCAAGAGCTTGGTTTGGAAGATTTACAATGGTCATGAAAAAGTATGGATATCACCAAAGTAATTTAGACCATACTTTATTTCTGAAGAAAAGTGGTGATCGGATAACATGCTTAATCATCTATGTGGATGACATGATCCTCACCGGTGATAATACAGAAGAAATAGGAAGAATAAGGAGGGAGCTATTAAAAGAATTTGAGATGAAGGACCTGGGAATACTCAAATACTTCCTAGGTATAGAAGTTCTGAGGTCTAAAGAAGGGATCTTTATATCACAAAGGAAATACATTCTTGACCTTCTGGCAGAGGTAGGGATGATAGACTGTAAACCAGCAGATACCCCTATGATACAGAATCATGGACTTGAAATTAGGGAGGGAGTTGAGACGACTTATCAAGGCAAATATCAAAGACTAGTAGGGAAACTCATATATCTGTCCCATACGAGACCAGACATTGCATATGCGGTAGGAGTTGTAAGCCAGTTTATGCATAAACCTCAAACTGATCATATGGAAGTTGTTTTAAGAATTATCAGATACTTAAAAGGGTCATCTGGCACACTGGGATACTTTTCAGAAAAAATGGTCACCTCGGAATGAAAGCATACACTGATGCAAATTAGGGAGGAGATAAACTGAAAAGGCGCTCTACCTCAGGATACTTCACATTAGTTGGAGGAAACTTGGTTACTTGGAGGAGTAAGAAACAGAAAGTAGTAGCACTCTCAAGCGCGGAAGCTGAATTTAGGGGAATAGCCAAAGGAATTACAGAAATACTTTGGCTACAGAAGCTACTAGGATAACTTGGATTTCTTCCAACAGAAGGATGTGAACTACTATGCGATAACAAAGCTGCCATAAGCATTTCAGAAAACCCAGTCCAACACGATCGAACGAAACATGTGGAAATAGATAGACATTTTATCAAAGAAAAACTGGAATCCAAGGTTATAACTATTCCGTATGTTCGATCTGAAGAACAACTAGCTGATATACTCACAAAAGTTGTTCCATCAAAACCACTTTCAGAAACACTGAGCAAGCTAGGTATTGGAAATCCCATTACCTATCTTGAGGGGGAGTGTAAATCAGTCAAAAATGGAAACAAAATCAGTGAATATAGGAAGGAAGATCAATCAAGGATATCAAGGAAGATCAATCAAGGATACCAAATCAAAGGAGATCAGAAATATAGCAAGTAGACATAATTAAACATAGCAAGATTATAGCAAGTGCTTATGTATATATTGACAATGTAATGAATGATGAATACACAACTTAAAACACAGAATTAAGCCTTCATTTATCACTAACAACCAAAAATCAAAGCCATTGCACCAATTTCACATCATCCAATGCACTTGTGATTTGTCTATATTGCCCTTTATTTGTTCAAGCAAAGCAAGATTATGTAACTAAAACCCAAACAAATAAGATAAACATAACAAGGTACAGAATGTTAAGCGTAAAGTTACATTCTTGCACCCTTAATCAAGAGTTGAGTAAGAATTATGATGAAATAAACCCAGAATTGAAGGTTTAACTAAGTTTAAATAGACAATTAATAAAGAAATTAAAGTAATAAAAAAAGGGACTCACAAAACGATTGAGGGTGGCTTCAAACTCAAGAGAGCCAACTTTGACAGACCCATCGAGCAAAACTTCTTGCTCAAGAACGTTGACTTCATCTTCACCATCTTGAGACCCTAAAGCAGCAACCTTTATGTCTTGATGACCCATCAAACTCCTTCTATTTCTGGAAATTGGGTATATCCCAGAAAGGAAATCAGGAGAACAACGATGACGCTGAAAAGAGAAGGAACAACAAGAAGAGTTATTAAAAGTGAATTTTGTAGGATAACATAAAATTGGGAAGCGTGTCAAAGGACGGTTTAAATTCAGTTGATGAATACGAAATCCATTAAAAAACTGATGGAAGATTGGGAGTGGAAGATGAGTATGAATACTATGACTATGGAGTTCGAACATGGTAGGTGTTTGTGTTATTGTGTATTGATTCACTTATGCTAACACATCCCTCGGATAGTCGGATACCTTGTGTTTCTCTATCAACAATTTTACATTGGGTTATGTTATGTGGCTGCCAAAATTTATTAAAAATGCTTATGTGGGCGCCTACCAACTTAATTTCTTCTCTCGAAATTTCTTGATATTGATCCGTTCAGAGATTTCTTCTACTTTTCAATTTTTTTTGTAGCCAGTAAAAATCAATTATGATTTACAGGTACAGTTTCCCTGATTTTATGATATAGAAAGGTGGATAATGACTATTTTCAAGTAATAGAAAGGTAGATAGTGTTGTCATAATAATTGTTATGTTAGAAAAGAAGTAAATATCTAGGAATTGTTTTGGGGGTTACAACTTCCAAGAAAGGGATATAGGGAATTAGGGATAAGGGGAGGGGAACAGAACAAATGAACAATTCTCATGTGTGATCGTTTGATATAATTAAGGGATTTAGAATTTGTTACATATATTCAGGTGTTGAAGGATATTTTGTTATAAGTGTAATATCACATGAGCAATAAAATCCATATGCATGTTATATTAGATGCTATACTAAAGTAGTGAAAAGAATAATCAACAAAACCAAAATTGAAAGCAACTAGCAAGGCAAAGAAAATATTGAAAACGAGACTTAATTGAATAAGTTCCTGACTTTAATCCACTACACAAAATGGGTTGATATTAAGACGTACAAAGTGTAGGCAAAGCTTGATATATCAAAATCTAATAGGATGATTGCTATTCTTTTTCAACCAAAAAAAGTAATGCCCAGTATGTACTCTCCCCATTTCAAAAGCATCACTTTACACATTTACAGACCAAAAAATAAAAAATAACAAAGCCAATAAACCGTATTCGTTTCATCATTTGTAGTAGATCGCAGGTGAATTGGTGTTCTTATTCCACACCCCTCCTTCTTTCAAGTACTCCATATACCTCGAAAAATCCGGGTTAGATGTCATGTTCTTCCTCCCCTTTCTGTCAAACAAACTAAATACAGGGTGACTCGTGCCACCTTTTTTACCTTTTGGTGGCTGCTGCTTTTGCTGTATTGGCTTAGAGTACTTTCCTGGAAAACCTGTATCCAAATCGACTTACTTCGAAGCGAATCCGAATAGCATGCCAGCAGGAATGCTTGTAACCCTTTTCAGCACTGAATAATCTGCATCAGCACCACGACCGTCACCATGATCATCTAACAGCTTATCATACCCACCTCGGCTACTTTTTCTTGTACTCAAAGCTCTAAATAAAGCCATTAAACTTGTACTGAATGTGTTGTCATATAGTTGTTATGTTCTAGGTGAAGAAATGATGAGAAACAAGGGATAAGTAGACAATATATGAGATTTTCATAATACATATTATACGCACAAAGTTTGGTCGTATTGGGTAATGGGTATGCTAGATAACTTCAATTTAATAAAATTCAGTTTGGGACCTTAGATAGTCCACCTTTGACTTGGTAACCAGGTGGACAACAATTGTGAAGAAAAAAAATATACCTAAGACTCTGTTTAGTAGGGCGTAAAATGTTTTCAATTGAAAATGGTTTTCTATGGAACACTCTTTTACGGTGGAAAACTTAGTTTTATGGAACTTTTCCTTTATTTGGTTGCATGTAAAATGATTTTAGCTTTAAACATTTTTTGTTGTTTGGTTGAATTGAAAATCAATTACTCCTATTAAAATTTCTAATTATATTCTCTTGTCATTTTTTAACTCTTCTTTTTCCATAATACTTTTTAGTTGTTTGTTATTAGTTAAATTTGTTATGCTATAATAAATATTTTTTATAAAATCTAAAATATTACATTATACAGAATATCGCCATAAAATCAAAGAACCATAAAAAATTTGGTTCAACATTATAAAAAGACCTTAAGCTACCTATAAAGGAGTATTCACAATCGAATAAGCAAACCAATCAAATAGGCAAATTAATCAACTGATTATTATATAATAGTTTGTACTTTTACATTTTAAATTCTAACAAAAAGAAAATTTCTACTCTAATTTCAAATAAACTATTGATTGTCCATATTTCATGAGAAACTTTCATGTATCAATCGAATCAGGGGAAAATCTATTGTTTTTTTTTTAAGTTTCGACTAAAATGGGTAAAATATGTTCAAATTCATGATATAGTTTGATAATTTAATAATCAAGACGTGAGATTCGAAAAAAACGTACTGAATTGATAATATTTGAAGAAGATGAAAAAACAATTATGGATTTTTTCCCCAATTTTTAAGAGAGAGAAAGTGTGAAGTAGAGAGAGAGGCTACCTAAAAGATGAGAAATAAAAAAAAATTTAGACACTAGCACGCGAGCGGCACACCAATTTGGCACGTGACACAGCCCGAAACACGCTATTATTTAGTACTATTTAATACAATTAATATTACTATTATCTTTAATATTATTATATTCTTATAATATAATTTATATTATCTAAAATTATTTTTTTTTCAATTCTATTGTATACTTTATTTTTATTATTTATTAAAAAATTTAGGTCAGCACGAGGCAAGACACAGCACGGGGCCATGCTAGGCTATTAGCCGAGTTTTAGGGAAAGGTAGCACGACACAGCGTGGCACGACCACAATTAGGCACGGCACGACAATAGGCTAGACCTCTTTGCATGAGTTGGTAATATGTGAGTTGTTTGTTAATTGATATTTTTTTTGGAGTGAATGGATGTAAAATTGTTTTACTCCAAGTTTTAGAGGAAAATATTTTCAATAGACTGTAAAATGAATTTACATTTTAAGTTTTACATCCTATATTTTACTTCAAATTAAAAAATATAAAATGAAAAAATAATTTTTAGGAAAAATGTTTTACACCCTACTAAACGGATGACATGAAAAATCATGCACACCAAGATTTTGTGGCCCACATTAGAGTAGATGCAATTAATTGTAGTTGTAAATTTTCAAAATGATTTTGAAAGAGAAAAGGAATAGAAGAAAGGCAGGAAGTTGGAGTGGAGTTGTTGGGAAGGATTAGCAATTTGGCAGTAGCCAGTTGGTATATCCGTAGTAGTTAATTTTGGAGTGTGGACTCATTCATAATTAGGAAAGACACGGTTTATAGTAAATCAGAGAAGTTATAAAAAGTGGAGAGGTGCTTGCTGTTGCTGATTTATTCAATACTCATTATTCTTTAATCACAGCAACTTAGCAAATTGGATGGCAGGGCAGAAGTAAGAAACAAAATTAGTTAGCCATCATGTACAATTGTATATGATCAAAGAGTGAGGTTATGTACAATTGTATATTTTCATATACTATAATAGCTAGGGAAGCAAACCAACCCGACAAGTCAGAATTCCACGCCATTTTGATTGCTGCTCGGAAAATAGTTTCAAGTATTGGTAAAACCAGACAAGGTTATAGCGTATATTTAAGTGTTAAACCCAGCGCGGGGTGTTTACCAAGTAAATAAGAAACATTTCTGGTTATATTTCTCTCCTTGATCAGTTCCAAATTTTCACATCTGTTAGACATAAGAGAATAGTCTTGCTTGACTTTAAGAGAGGCAAGGAAAAGTAGTTCATACAAGCCACACACACGTATGATACTATATATATACATGGTCTAAAAGAGTTCCTTATTTACTTGTAGCTAAATCTAACCTCAACTTTCACAATCTATATTTGATCAATAAGTTTGGATGCGTGGAACTGTGGAAGAAACATCGAAACTGATATCAGCTGTCCTTGTGAAATGCATAATGTCCCACTTAGAGGTTGGAAGTTCGGTTCCCAACCTTCTGTCTTATGTTTGGATGTTACGAAGTTACGTCACCATTCACCAATATGGCTTTCTGCAAGGCAATGTTCAATTACCCACCTTATATCAAGATTTTTCACTTGTTCCACGTTGATTGGGTTCCTCTCCTTCCGCCCCAACTTCACAAGGGATGTGCACATGTGCCCTCTTAGGCCAATAAATTACCAAATTACGAAAATGATTCTTTCTTTGCATAAAAAAAAGGCCAATACTAACAAGAAATATTACTACTCTGAAGATACTTCTGCAAGATACGAATAGGGGATTGTTAGATACAAAGTAGACTAAGCAAGATGTAAACCAGTACCACTTATTGTTAAGGCAAACTACGGAATATGGTTCTGTCTTTCAGACTAGATTGTAAAACTCTTTAACCCCACCATGAACAACGGCAGCATTCCATGTTGGTGGTGGTGCTATACCAAAGGTCAACGCCATCAGCGAAGGCCAAAGGTTAATGCACCAGAAAATTATCAGCTAGATTGGCATATAGCTATAATTAAAACTTCAGCTTGGAACATCTTTTTTGCTCTTAATCATAGTACATTGCAAAGAATTATAGGAAGACGTGAGAAATTTCAATTTCCTTCCATATGATACTATGATGAAATCATAAAAACATAATCACCTGACGAGAATAGAAGCATCTTAAACCTGGGCTTCTTTCCTTCTGTAAAACAGCACAAATCAGCTTCTACTATCAAGCACGTCTTCACTAGACTGATAGCTATACATATATACACTTGTAAATTTATGAAATACCAAATCCATAGTCTCAGCTCTTAATAACCTACACTATTTCTCCTCTGAGTTAAATCTGTTCCAAGCCTCCTGTACAACGGAAGGGAAAAAAAAGGTAAGTTCTACAACATACAATGTAAGTAGTACTAAAATGAAAACATTGAAATTCCTGCCTGTTCACTTGATAACTCATTCCTCAAAACCCCAAAGACCGACATAAAAGATGATGACACCGACATTCAAGATTGAATGCAACAGAAAATTTCCATTTAGTAGGAAGGCCAAAGCCACCATCATTCAAGCATATAATCTGGTGCAAGATCAAAGTTTGGGTTCCAAAGTTTTGGGTAATTTTTTTAACAAAGTAGCCAAACCAGCTTATGAAAAAAAGAGATAATGACATAATGTAAACACACCTTCAGGAGATCAAAAACCTTTTCACATATATACTTCTGTTGGATACTTGCTCCCCGCTGTTGTAGTTTGTCAGGATGCACACAAAGAGTTGCTTTCCTGTAAGCTTTTTTCACCGCAGCAGCAGTTATAACTTCAGTCAAAGGAATTGGCTGCCAACCGCTATCAGGCCCAAGGATCTGCCAGTGAAGAATAGATATTTAAGTCTAACAAATCTTGAGCTACATTCCTACACCCCCAAAATCTTTCACATGCTATGCCATTGAAGAAAATAACCAATGGATTGATATAAAAGAGCTTCTCTTGAAGCAACAAAGATTTTAAGATACATGCTATAGGTAAAGAACAATTTATTGACAGAATACTATATAGTTCACGTATGAATGAAATAGGCAAACACAACATAGCAGTACACTGTAAGCAAGTTAATTAATTAGAGTTAATAAGTTCAACAAAACATTAAAAACTTTCTTGAGAAATTTCAATCATCAGAAACTTTTTATGCTGATAAACAAAAATATTGTGCACAAGTTCTCCAGAAATATCAAGCATTAAGGTATAAACAGATATTTAAAAGTAAGGAATTTAGCATACTTATAACAGCGTATGCAGGTGACTGTACACTTACAACAGGAAAAAGTTATTTAGTGGTCTACCTAAGTCATATCTGGGCGAAAAAAGCATCTTAAGTCAATGAATTGATGCTGTACTTTTCATCTTTAACAACTATTTTATCTTTACACCAAGCTAACCTGTTGATTTAGGAGTTTTAAATCCAAAGAAAAGCAAACATGTACAACCAGATGGCCAAGGCATAGAAGGATTTAAAACAATTGTATATTGGTTGGTGGAAAATTCTGAAGGATTTGCCAATCTAGAATGGTCAATATCCTACTTGAAGCATTGATATAGAACATGTATTAGATGTATATTACTACACATACATATTGTAATGTAGATAACAAAGCTCGTAAGTTGCCTTCTTTGCCACCAGACCATCTTCTTATTTCCGCATCAAGAGTTTCAGCAAACCTCTGGTAGAAAAATAATCAGGATAATGGAAGCAATTGATACATAATTATCCCAATAAAGAGTAATGAATATAAAATGCTTACGGTTCTCTCTGCTTGCTCCCTTTGGGCAAGAAGATCACGCATATTTTTTTCAGCAAGTGCTTTGGCCTGAAACATCAAAACAAATTTGCAGCAAACTGCTAGAGCAGTAAGTAATTAGTAAGAAAGGGAAATAAAAGAAACATACCACCCGTTCTACTGTTCGACGGTGTCTCTCTAATCTGGCCTTGCACCTCTCAGCTGGTTCACTATTAGCTGCTTCAAACCTCTCGCCACTCTGTAAACAAAGCACAAACAGTGAGTGAAAACGACATCTAAAAGGGAAAAGAAAAAGAAAAAAAAAACATGGCATTCAGAAGGATTAAGTAAACGATAAACTCACTGTAGGGAAAGAACTCTGCCTCATGATCACATCTTTCTCCGATGTATATTTTACAGAAACAGATCTTTGCATTCGTTCCCGTGCCCCAAAGGTAGCCCTCTCAGCCATTGCTTTCTCAATGGCACGTTGACGAGCTTCTGCATGTGCTCGCTCTACTGCAGCACGCTCAGCCCTCAATTTGGCCTCTGATGATGCCTTGTCAGCTAATGACCTTTCCCTAGCCTCTGCACACACCTTCTCTAATCTCTCCCGAGCCTCCGTCATTGCTCTTTGTCGTGCTTCATCAGTTGCTCTTTCCAGAGCAGCCCTTTCAGCTCTGTCTCGAGCATCTGCATATGCCCTATCACGGGCTTCACGTACTGCAATTTCAACTGCCATTCTATCCTTTTCCCGTTCTCTTAACCTCTCTCTTTCTTCCTCAAGCTTCTGAAGACGTTCCTCTTCCAGGTCTCTCTCTTTATCTTTGTCTTTCTCTTCTGATGAGCAACTCTTATTAATAATCTTTCCCATTATTTCAATGCTATGGCCATTATTAGGCAGGTGATATATATTCTGGAAAGTATCTTTCCCCTCAGGCTGTAATGTATAATCTACACCTAGTTCTTCATTACTAGCATGCTCATTAGACCCACGCATATCTTCAGCAAGTGTACATCTAACCTTATCCTCGTGGTCTAAGAGAACCTGACCATCCTCCATTAGATTTTTTCCTCCTCCTAATTCAACATTTGGACACTTCACCAAATTAGGATCAGAGGTTAATCGCCCAGTTTTCCTCTTTTCCTCTTGCAACATTTCTTCATTTCTAGAGCAAATGCTACCAGGCTTGGTGTTAGTATCATCCAAATCGAGAGTATCTGAGGCCTGGTGTGTTCTTCCCTCAAGCTCACAGTCATTAAGTTCTTCCTGAGAAGCAGTAGGTTCAACCAGTATATTAATAAGCACATCTGTGGTTTTATCTGCTTCCAACTTGCTTTTATCATCTGATGGTGAAGTGCCCATCTCACTATTTCCTTTCTGAGCAGCAGAGTCTTCTGCAGGCAGCACCATATCAGGAGAGCTATGAGCCCCCTGATTCTCATCCTCCCCCTCGATCTTCGTGTAACTTCTGTTTTCACCCTTCTGAGCTTCATTGTCACCAGTGTTCTCATTCACTTTCCCATCTGTTTCAACCTCACACGCCTGCAAAAACATATGCTCCACATGCTTCAGCTCAGAAGTCTTCTCAAGTTTCTCTTTATTTTCATCTTGTACCTGACACTCCTCTGAGTCTTTGGGGTCCACAATCAGATTATGAGCCTCATAAAGCCTTTGCCTCCTAACAGCTTGATTAGGAGCTTCTTCATATGTCTGGCACTTCTCCAACTTATCACACTTTTCTAGTATCTTTTTAGATCTTTGGCCATCAACTACTTGCCCAAGAAGATTTTCAAATTCATCACTCTGCTGCAAGTTTCTAATCTTGTCATTTGCTTGGATTTCACATGATCTTTGTAATTTCTCCCTGACAGAAACATCCTCAAATGCCTCCTTCAATCTCTTATCTGCAGCTTTCATCTTCTGCAAGTCTTTTGTGTGATCCTTTACATCACTACCATGTGATGTATTTGTTCTATCTCCAATCAAAACGTCCTCAAAAGCTTCCTTGAACCTCTTGTCTGCCACTTCCCTTGATTCCTTGTTGCTTTTCTGCCTAGGAGACTCTGCCATTCTAATCTCTGTCCTTTGTCTTTCACAATACTCTTCTGATTTCTGACAGTGTCCTGTTTTCACAAAAGGATCTTGCACTCTAAAGTCTCCCTCGTCCCTTTCACACGATCCTCTACTTTCTTCTTCCTTCACTTTGGAGGATTCTTCGAACGTGCTCTCCAGAGGGACGTTTGTAATTATGTCGACCTGTTCACTATGACAAGCCTCAGTTTCTTTATTACACTTTTCTTTCTCAAGCAGACTCTTTGAACTCTTCCCAGATTCTTTCCGAATAGCCTCACTGTTTTCCTCTGCTTCAAGGGCTTCAGAAACTGAAATGTCACAATTTTCAAGCTCCCCCTCAGGTTTCGGCTGTCTTGGATTTGCCTGAGACCTACGTTTCAGTCTTTTGTCAGGCTCCACATGCCCACAGATAACATTGTCATGAACTTCTTGGGCCACCCTAACCATTTTCTCATAGTATTCTTGTCTAGATACAGCTTTCGTTGCTTTCAGCCTTCGCCTATTTTCTAATGACACATAAGCCTCTCCGGCTGAATCTGAATCATGATCACCACTGTCCTGCTGCTTGGTTCCTGTCTGTGCATCACCATTACTACCAGGAACCTGAGGCGCTAATCTAGTGTTGTCACTATTTACAAATTCAAAATATTGCCTAGCCTCCTTCCATTCACCAGCCACATCTGTATCCATGGGCAAGCTTACTTTTTTCCCTTGTTTCATCTCAGCTGGTTTCCCAGCTAAAGCAATACACTGTTCAACAACCAGATTATCTGGTAAATTCTCTGAAGTATTTTTGGCATGCCTAGTTTTAGCAGAAGTTTTTGTCTTACTGGAACCTCTATCACTTGCTGAGTGCACGCTAGTCTCGCCAACTAAACATTCATCACGTACCCCTTGAACATCATCCCCACCATTTATATCAGTCTCGTAATGCAGCTTCCCGCTGCTCTGAACTCTGTCCTTTCTGACCCTTGACTCTTTTGCAGCTTTGAGTTTTACTTGAGCTTTCTCCATTGCATCTTTCATTGCAGCAGCAGAAGCTGCAGCTGAAGAACTGGCATCCACCTCCATGTCAAAGAATGGTGGTAAACTGCCATTAATATTTACCTCCAAGCCAACTCCTTTAGATCCCAACGGAATTGAACTTGACTCGCTAAAATGTCCATTACAGTCTGCCAATACAGTTGGCAGTCTTGATGGTGGCGGCAAATGGGATGGTTCTGTTTTGAGATTGGTATCAAAATCAGATGCAAATGTAGAATTTATTTGAGATATAATACCAACATGTGCTTTTCCAGATCTCCCGTCATTATCATATGAATTTAAACCAGTACTATCATATAAGGCATGAGATACAGCTTTCCTTGTATGATTCAGTGAGGTATCAACTATGCTAGGAGCAATGTCATCAACTGGTGAGCACGTTTCTTTTTCGATCTCTTTCAAAGATGTGGCTTCGTCAAAAACACAAGTATATCCAGACACATCATTTAGTTGAGCTACACGAGTCACGTTTGGCATACATGTGCCGGTTCCTGGATTGACTTTATGGTAAGAAACACTGAATTGTTTATTTTCCGATGGTTGATGAGAATTTCCATTTGAGAAGCATGGACTCTTTTCTGAAAATGCAAATGCATCTGAATCATCAGAGAGAGACTCAGTACCAACTGGGGTCCTGTTCATGAAAAGGAAAAGCAAATGAGTCAATACGTAACAATAGTAGAACTTGTACAGAATAAAACAAGAAAAAATGAAAGGGAAAATTAAGCTGGGAGATACTTGCAACAGTCATATGGGCTTGCACTAGAAAAACCACCCACCATATCAGTCAGACACAAATAAAATTGTGCTTAGATTCTGAAAAAAAAAATTAGTTGATTTATTTATGCTTTAAAGCCATGAAAAATACTTTCTTTTCTAAATTGCTAGAAGATTGTAAACCAAACCCTGGTAAAAGGCTTTGATAAAAAGAACTTGAAGAGAAAGGAAGCAGAGGGAGAGCGATGGACTCATTTTCTTCTATTTGGATAACAATTGGGGGAAGAGAAGGGTAAGGAAATAGGAGGAACCAACTTTTTTTTCCTTTTTAATAAAGCAGATACTTGCCAGTTTAGAAAGATTTGTAGGGTAAATAAAAACAGACTTCTCCTTCCCCTTCCTCCTTCCTCTGTTTCCCTCCACTGTTGCTATCCAAATACACTTAGAATTGTTAAGTTGATTAATTCATAGAGATGAATAGAACACATGAATAGCTAAGATTATGCTCCATTTCAGCCTCAACTCATTGTTCATACCAAGGAAAGTTAAACACTTCACACTTAAAGTCTCTTAACCAGTGAATATCCAATATTTCTTCAACCATACCTTTATATTTGTCTCAAAACCAATCCTTTTTCTCATTCATGATCTGTTATTGAAGAATGGATAGCTTTAACTAATTTTTAACAGCACCAAGCAGCTTGAATAGAAATGACCACGAAACCAGCCTTACTTGAAACGTATCAGAAACTGATAAGAGCAAGAACAGAGAAAACTTGATTGAATCTTTCGTGTATTGATTGATTATGATCGTTTACATCCGATTCTGTATTTATGCTCTTGCTGAGTTTAGTTTCTTGTATGCAGGACTCTTCTACAGAGACTCCTACCTTATCTACTCTATTTGTTATGATTTGAGTTATCTCCTATGTAAATTTATCTATTGCATTACCCATCTATGTAACACAGTTGTATTAATATTATGATACTTGAATTCTATCCTATTTTCCTACACTCTCCCTCAAGTTGGCAATTGGGTTTTCCAATTCCTAACTTGCACAACGCCTTTTCAAACATTTGAACTCCAATTGCTTTAGTAAGAATATCTACAATTTAATCTTTTGACCGAATAAACACAAGTGTAACCACCTTGGCTTCTAGATTTTCTTTAATTAAATGTCTGTCAATTTCAACATGTTTGGTACAATCATGCTGAACTAGATTTTCAGATATACTAATTGTCGCTTTATTGTCACAGAAAAGCTCACAACTTCCTTCTGTAACTACTCTTAATTCCCCGAGAAGCTTTCTCTACCATAAAACATCGGCTATTCCCTTTGCAATTCCTCTGAACCCTGCTTTAGCACTTGACATTGCAACTACTTTTTGCATCTTACTTCTCCATGTTACTAAGTTCCCACCTACTAGGGTAAAGTACCCAGAGGTGGATTTTCGAGTATCTTTATCTCCAACCCAATCTGTGTAGACTAGTACTCCCAGATGACCATTCTTACTAAACATGACTCCTCCGTCTGGAGCTCCCTTACGATATCTCAGAATCCTATAGACCGCCTTCATATGTTGTATCTGAGGACTATGCATAAATCGGCTTACTACCCCTACTGCAATAGCAATATCACACCTAGTATAAGACAGATAAATTAACCCGCCTACAACCCTTTGATACTTGGCTTGATCAACCAATCAGCTCCATCAACTATACATAGCCCATGATTCATTATCATCGGGGTATCAGCTGGTTTGCCGTCTATCATCCTTGATTCCGCCAATAGGTCGAGAATATACTTTCTTTGGGATATGAAGATCCCTTTCTTTGAACTCAACACTTCAATTCCTATAAAGTACTTCATTTGTCCAAGATCCTTCATTTCGAACTACTGGAATAGTCTCTCTTTTAAGACACAAATTTCTTCTTTGTCATTGCCTGTAATGATCATATCATCTACATAGATGATCAAGCAAGTTGTCAGTTTACCCCTTCTTTTGAGGAATAAGTTGTGATCAGTATGAATCCAAATTTCTTCATAGCCAGAGTGAATCTCCTAAACCATGCCCTTAGAGACTGTTTTAAACCATACAATGCCTTTTTCAGTCGGTAAAGAAGTCATGTTAGAAACCTAGGGGGTGGCTCCATATACACCTCTTCAATTATGTCTCCATGTAAAAGGCGTTTCTAACATCAAACTGATGTAACAGCCATTCTTGATTTGCTGCAATCGAGAAGAGACTCTGATTGTACCCATCTTAGCTACCGATGAAAAGTTTCAGAGTAGTCAATTTCATACACCTGTGTATATCCCTTTGCCATCAATCTTGCTTTATACCTTTCAATCCCTCCATCTGCTCGATATTTTACCGTAAACACTCATCTACACCTTACTGCCTTTTTCCCTTTTGGGATAGCACACCTTTCCCAGGTCTTGTTTTTTATATGAGCTTGGACTTCCTATTCCATTGCCTTCTTCCAGTATTTTACTCTAAGAGCTTCGACAATTGAAGTCGGAATTTTCATTGCATAAATAGCTGCAATAAAGAAAGCAGCAGAGCGAGATAGTCCTGCCAAGGACAACATCATTATCTACATATATATTATTAAACCATAATTACCTCCTCACCTGACTGATGCTCGGATATCAGAGGCTGAGGTGGAAGCGGTGATGAGATTCTGGACTGAACTATATGGTCTTCATTTTCTTGTGATTCCAAAATTGGCAAGATTGTTGGTGTTGGTAAGGATAGCCAACTTAGATCCTCATATGTATTCTCCCCCTGATATCATAGTTGGGTATAGTAATATTCACTTTCTACAAACTCACGGTCCATAGTAGTGTATACACTATTGGCGCTTAGATCTAGACACCTATAACCCTTTTAAGATGAACCATAGCCAAGGAAGACACTTTACAACTCTAGATTCTAACTTGTGCCTATTCCGCTTAGGTAGGTGAACAAATACAGTGCATCCAAATACCCGGGATAGAAGATTATGAAAAGGTGGAGGAGAAAAAGTGCATAGGGTGTCTAGTGGGGTTTTAAATTTTAATTTCTTAATTGGGAGCCGATTAGTTAAGTAGTTTGGAGTAGCAACAACTTCAGGCCACAAAGCTGATGGGACATTGGATTTAATCATCATGGCTCTAGTCATGTTCAAAAGGGTACGATTCTTACTTTCTGCTACTCCATACTGTTGGAGAGTATCAGGGCATGTGGTTTGGTGAAGAATTCCCTCATTCTGGCAAGATTCACTATTATTATTATTAACATATTCTCCACCGTTATCAGACCGTAGGACTCTAATCCTTTTTTGGAATTGAGTATGTATAAATTGGTAAAATTTAGCAAAAATATCAAAGACTTCTAATTTTTGTTTCAAAAAATAGATCCAGCTCATTCTAGTGCAATCATCAATAAAAAGGACATAATATAGAAAACCGTGTTTACCAAGTTTCAGAGAGGGTTCCCACACATTCGAGTGGATAAAATCAAATGGTTTACAAGAATGATTAGTACTAGTGGGGTAATTATGCTTATGACTTTTTGCTAAATAACATGCTTCACAGTTAAAGGATAAATTTATTCCAACAAAAGAAGGAAAGAGGTGTTCTATGTACCCTAATGAAGGATATCCCAAACGCCTATGCCATATATGAAGTTAAGATTTGACATTTTTACTTATAAGTGTTGTCCTCTCAATTTGAGACATCTCCTTCATATAGTACAATCCATCTTTCTCAATACCATGCCCAATGGTCGTCCCTGTCCAAGCATCCTGGATAATGCAATAATTAGGGGTCATTAGCTCAGTACAATTTAAGTCTTTTATGAGTTTGCTAATGGATAGCAATTTATATGACAGTGTAGGGATATAAAGGCAATTTTTAAGGAGCACATTTGCTCCAATTTTGATTGTTCCCGTCCCTTCAACTTTCATGCAATCTCTGTTAACGGTCTGTATTGTTCCTGATTCACATAGAGATAAAAATCTCTTTTATCATAAATCTGGTGTCGAATATCCACGGGTTTTCGAGCATTTTAGAGTCGTTCACCATTGGAACGTGCATTTCCGGCTGTTTAATGGGCCTTTGGTGCTTTGGAATTGGTGTATTAATAAGAGAGGCCATGAGGGACTTGCCATTATGCGTGGTGAGGGCAAGAGAGCTAGGTTTAGGGTTTTCTTCACCTTCCCCCTTTTCGGCTGCTCCCTCAGAGGCATCTGAGTCTCTCACACTCGCTGCTACACTTCCTCCCTTCGATCCTTCCTCGCCTTGTCTCCCTCCATTAACCCCTTTCTTCCACCAGTCTCGGAAGCCAATCAACTGAAAATAACCCTCCTTGTTTTGCCTTGTACCCTCACAATGGGTACATTTCAATCTTGTCTTCTCGTCGAGTGGCTTGCCTCTGAGTACTCAACCCGCTTCTGATCTCGTGTCCTGGTTGATCCGGGTTAGGTAAGTCTAGTAAGGTTCCACCCATTATCTCTCTCCTTGAGATCTCTCTTTTTATGGCCTTATATGTTGTATCAACCGACGGTAGAGGGTCAAGATTGACTAACTCCCATCGGTCCTTGTCCAAACTTTCGTCCAATCCCGCAAGGAATTGATATAACCTTGTTTATTGGACCGATTGATTGTGAATGGTGAGGTCTTTTGGGCATTTCATGGGATTTGGCCTTCTCCGGTCAATTTCCTTCCAAATCTCGATTAACTTACCATAGTACATCTCCAATGAGTCTTTGCTTTGTTTGATGGTGTTGGCTTTGACCGTAAGGTCAAAGATCTTAAGGCCATCCTTGCTACTTCCGTAGAGAGTTTCTATGGATCTCCATAACTCCCTTGCCGACGGATAATCTATGAATTGGTTCACCAATTCGGTGTCAATTCCTCCGATTATCCACGACATCATGGTGGAATCTTTCTGAGTAAGGTAATGTACTCTTGGGAAGTTGATGGAGGGGGGTCAACTATGATATGATTGAGCCTACCCCTTCCATTAATTGCCAGATACACTAGCCGGGACCAGATTGTGTAGTTCTTACCGTTGAGTTTCTTAGGTAATTGTATGGACCAGTGATTCTCGTTGTTGGTTTGTTAATTCCCAATTGTTGCAAAATTTGCAATAATTGTGTCATTGTAATTGGTGATTCCAGTGGACCACTAATGGTAAAGTCAGGTAGGGTTTTTGTTTTGTTTTGGGTATATGATGAGGCTTGTCCAGTGATGTTTTTCATACCAACTTGAAACGTACCAGAAACTAATAAGAGCAAGAACAGAGAAAACTTGATTGAATTTTTCGTTTATTGATTGATTATGATCGTTTACAACCAATTTTGTATCAGAGTTAGTTTCTTGTGTGCAGGACTATTTTATAGAGACTCCTGCCTTATCTACTCTATTTGTTATGATTTGAGTTATCTCCTATATAAATTTATCTACTGCATTATCCATCTATGTAACACACTTGTATTAATATTATGATACTTGAATTCTATCCTATTTTCCAACCGCCTTAACCTAACCTGTTGTTCGCATCATACTACAGTGAACTACACTAATTACACGTAAAAGCAATGATCCACAAGTAAAACTGAGAAAAAGAAATCGAAATTCTACAGGCGTTTTAATACCATCTCAAGCTAGAATATGTATCGTATTTCCGTTCAAATTCAAATTAATCATGGCAAGGAAAAGACCCCTAAAAATAGACCCTTTATCTAAGGAACACCCTCAATGAAATTTCCAAATTACATACATCATACTGTATTACTCCACCAACAGTCCAACACTATACATCAAATCTAACCACAACTATACTGAAAATCAATCTTTTAAAAAAAAATTAAGCCAAAAAGCACGAGATTTTTTTTTACACAAACGGATTTTGTTTGTTATCTAGCAATGTTGAAGAAATGGAAAACTTCACTAATAAGCTAAAATAGGAAGAAAAAAAAACATAATCAAATTTAGAAATGTAAAAGGTTAAACAAAGCAGGCAGTTCGAAGTTTAAAGCATAAAATTAAAGAGAAAGTAAGAAAAACTACCAGGCTTCATCGGAGTCGCCGTCGTCATCGCCGCCGCAAAACCCGCCTTCGCAAGGGTGAAATAGTTCATCGAAAGGAACAGCAAAATCAACAGCATTAAAGCCACCGAAAACCTCGGAGTAGTCGAAGAAGGTGGCGGCGGAGTGAACGTCGTCGGGAACAGCAGGAAGATCGAGGACGGGAATCGAGGAAGAGGAGCGTGAAGAGGAAGACGTTGACCTAAAAGCTCCGAAGATTTCAGAGTAGTCTTCAGCACGGGGAGCAAGAGTAGAGGAGGAGGAGGAAGCAAATTTGGGAGGACCGCCGAAAACGTCGTCGTAAGAGGTAGTAAAGAATCCTCCATTGCTGAGGAAGGAAGAGGAGAGTGGAGGTGGTTTCTTCTTGGAGGAGAATGTAGGCGGTCTGGAGTGAGAGTAAGTAGCTCTTTCCATGGAGGACAGGGAAAGAGGAAGGAGCTTCTTCTTCACGACTTCACCCGCTAGGGTTTGGGGGGGGCGGGAGGCACTCTCTTTCTCTCTCTAAGTTTCTCTCTCTAGATATTCATCTTCTTTTTGGAAAAAAAATCTGGAAACGATGAGTGAGTAAGAGTGAGAGACACAACTTTTAGGGGGGTAATGGGGGTGCGTGTACAGGGAGCACGCAGTTGGTGGGGACTTGGCACTGCAGAGTTGGAGAAAGGAGAAAGTTTGTAGAGGTGACTGCTCACTCGTCACTCGTCGCTGGTCTTTGCTGAGGTGGATTCTTTACAGGGGTATTCTTGGAGTTTCCTCCTTCTTTACTTTTTCCTGGATTTCCTTTCTCTTTTTTTTTTACCCTTTCGACATTCCACATGCGGCTTTTTCAATTTTTGGAATTTCGGAGGAGTTTTTTTGGTGTCTTCATTTTGAATCAAAACACTATGTTGTTCGTTTCACTTTTATACTCTTCTTCTTGTCTACCTACCTTTTTCTTCTTTTACTAAAATACATAAAATTTGACATTAAAAAACTTTATACTCTGCATAATTTTTAGTTTTTCATATTCCCTTTTTCCATCACACATAAATTGTTATAATTATAAACTTCGTAACTAGTCCCTCCTTATTAAAGATATTTCTCATTTCTCATTTTTAATTTCAAAACCATTATATATGATACTCCCTCTCACCCTATGTGGTTTTTCAAAATTTATTGTTCACTTATATGAAGTAGTACATAGTTAGTATTTTACAAGTTTACTAAGATTCAATTAAAAAATTAATGCGTAATGTTTCTATTATGCAATAAGTATGTTGTATTTTTATGTAATAAAATAAAACAAATTATAATTAGGATACGAAAGCTAAGTAATTAGGTAGTACTGTAGAACTAAAAGTGATGGATGTGACTGTCAACATCCAATGGTCCAATAATGCGTATTGGCGACCCAATACTCCCAAAGCAGTCAGTTAGGAAGTGATTTTCAGTGATTAATCTTGGTAAAGAAGTGGTTTAGAATGAGTTGTGGAACTTGTTATCCACAGTTAAGTTTATAATGAGATTAATAAAAGATCCCCGAGTGAATGTTATTGTAGTTAGTAGGAATTTGGTGGATGTGGGATATATTGACACCGTCATGCAAAACGTGCGTCATGTATTTCTTAGGCGGGTAGTTGGAACTAATAGAACCACCAGTTTTTAGGACAAATAATTTGGAAAGTTGACATTCAAGTAATGGCAGTATTTGATTGATAACATTAGGAGCGGAGCCTATTGGTGCACCGTGGTCGGTCGATACATCAATACATCATGCATGCGGATAACGTAATGATCAATTTCAGCGTCTTTGTTTTTGTTTCCCTTCCATATTAAATACACTATTTCTCCTTCCACTTTTTATATTGGAAATTTTTATAGAGCTCGGAGTACTGTTTACATAGATTATTGTCAGCCCTCCATTTTTATAAATTATTATTTTATGTTTATCCACCTAAAATTGCTTCTCTATTTTTTTATTAATTAAAATTATTTTTATAAAATTTTAATAATATTAATATTGTCTTGATTTCTTCTTAAATTTCAATTGAGAAGAAAAAAAAAAGAATAAAAGGAGTAATATTTAGAATTTCAATTGAGAAGAAAAAAAAAAGAATAAAAGGAGTAATATTTAGAAAATATGATAAGGGTCTAAATACATGTAAACAGGAAAAAGGTATAAGCAGAAAAAAGTAATGCTGTGATTTATTGGACTACTTTCTTTAGCATATGTTGGAGTTGTTCCCACCCGTCGCACATTAGGCCAAGAAAGATCATGTAATAAAATAAAAAAAAAATAAAAAAAAAGGACAAGCAGATCAATACTCAATAGTTTAATATCCTATGTAACACTTTCGCATTTAGACGAAGATTTTGCTTTACTTTGGAATATGAAGATATTATTATCGGCGAGGAAGACAAGATTCAAAAGTTTTTGGCTCGTCTAAACTTAGTTTCTCAAGAAACCAATTTCATTATTAAAAAAAAAAACGCAGGACATAAATATACCAAATAATATATGCATGGGTCCCGTCCCGTCCCTTGGTTTTCGATTTCCTGGCAAAGCAATTTGAACGAACATATTTTTGGTGGATAAAAATATTGTTAGAGCGGTAGGTCAATCATTATCAGCATAATCAATTAGTTAGTTAACGTAAGGTGTAATCCAAACCCTTAACATGGGATGTATTTGCAGGGGAAAAAGTTATGATTAGATGCATCAGGACCAGCAGCTCCCTAATCATTCAGCTCGTATACTATGTGAAAATTACATTTTGTCCCACTCCCACTCCGGCTACGCGCGCTTAATTATTTACTAAAACAAAACATACCTATGTGTTTTCATGAAAACTTGGATCTGCATTTTTAGGTTTTTTAATCCTACGTAACTAAAGCGACTTTGGACTGCCATTATTATACTCGAAGGTGGTTTCGCATAGTAGCATCTATCCAACTAAACCCACCCATTGTCTGGATTCGGAGGAATATACATTGGGAAACTTTTTACTTCTTTCTGAGCCAACTTAAACTAATACACTATTATTGGACTTTGCTCAACTATTCGAAGCTTGCAACTTTGTAGGATTTTGGCCCTCTAAAAATTCGAATATTGAGTTATTAAATGTCCTTAAAACTTATAATCCGTATTAAACTATGTTCATAAACATAAATTATGTATTATATTAATAAGTCAAATGTGTTTTACACTCATATTATATACAATTCATAATGTATGGATTTGGAGCATTTAGAAGTAATATTTCAGAATTTTGACTTGTTTTACTCCCGATGTTATTTTCACAGATTGTTTCTTATTTTCGTATGGTTGTCATATGTTATAGACACTTATGGAAGGACATGAGAATTATGGCCCAATAACGAGGTTTCAAAGGACATATCTAAGCCTTACGACGCTTAGAGTCAAGGATGATACAATGGGATTATGAAAGTTACTCAAAAATTGACAATGCTCTAGGTAAGAATCAAAACTTCAATAGCTTTCCAATAATATACTACACGCCTTTAACAAAAATATGAATCTTAATTATGACCATTTTAAGATGATTTGAGTGCATAAATCAACTGATATATCTGTATATATTTAAACACTTCTGTGTTTGCTCTACTTTTTCAATTTAATAACTTATGCTTTCTTGAAGCAAACATTTGTGTGTGTTTTGAGTGAGCTGGGCTGTTTGCACAATTCTTTTTTCCTTTAACCTGGCTTTTTTTACTTTATTATAAATAGTCCTTAGGTGCTATAATTTGACTAAGACTTTTTCATTATTATGCACACTCTTTACAATTCATACGTTTATCATAGTAAACTCTAATTTTGTACTTTAGATTCTCATTAATTCAAGTAATATCTTTTTTCTCTCTTTTCTTTTATATTTATGTTATACTTCATTTAATTCCTTAATTTTGTTAGAATAATTTGTTAATTTAGGGTTTTATTAAACCTTATTCATGGAATCTAATTATATGATTTTTCACTTTAAATTCTCAAATTAATTATTTATTTGTTCAAACTTATTTATTGTGCTTTACAGTATTGTTAGATTATGGAGCTAATTTGCATTGTTATTTTTCTATTATCCATATCATGTTGGAATTAGATTTTTGACATAATTGAATATATATTCAATTAAGGATATGAAATTCTTTATGGAGTAGATTGAATAAAGCATTTAGAAGTTAGGGTGTTTTTCTTAATGTTTCTAGATTGCAAGAATCCATGAGAGTAAGTAGGATTGCATGAAATGAAAGCTGTAAATATTCGGGAGAGGTCTTTGATACTTTTAAGGGCACACATAGTTCCTCTTAAAAGTTTATTTGATTGAATTGTGATAGAACTTATCATTAAATTAGACTGGTTGGCCCTATATGATTTTAGCATTGGTTAGATCTAGTAGAGAGGTTATTCACCAACATATTGTTCAATTAATAAAAAAATTCATACAATACATTATCCCACCTTTTCTTTAGAATTCGACCGTATATAATAGTAGGTATAAGTAGGTATTTTTGATAGGCACCCTAAAGCTTCATTAGCTGCAAAACTCTAAAGAGATTATTAAACCTTTTATAATGGTGGTAATTGTCTTATAATTTTCTTTACTGGTTTTAATATATGAGAAAATGATTTATAAAAATATAGGATAGTATTTGTTGGACATAGACCGGCAATTTCATTATGAGTAGGTAAGTGGTCATAATTTTACAATTACACTGGCAAGTTGTAATCATACAAATTAAGCAAGGTTGGTTAATATAATGGTCGTTTTTACCTTGTTAATTGTTATAGACTTGATCTAAAGCATTTGGTGCGGCCATTCCATTTTTTAAGTCTTCCAATTTATCAGTGTTGATGACCTTACTATTCTACTAAGCTGAGAATTACTTAGAATGTGTCAAATTTCTTCTCGTGGTTAAATTTTCATCTAAGAGTAAAGTCTAATCATCGAACAATCAGATTCAGATACGCTATCAAATATATCAGATAATGTCCTTTAATCTGGAAAAAAGGGATTATTTGCGAAGATGTGTTTAGTAGTTGATAGTAGTTGATTGGTAAGAACGAATGAATTGCTTAATCTAATAACGTTCTCAGACCAATAAGGGGTTGACAAGTGGGTTAAGAAATTGGCTTTCGATTTTATGCGCTAACAACAGTATTGGTAAAACGGTAAGAACCTATCACAAGTCCTAAAAATAGAAGGGGAGCTTGTGGAAGTTGTGATATAAAGCTACAGTCTGAGGATGACTTGAAAATAAGAATTTTGTTCTCTTTTATGGATGGAACAAGATTTTTACCCAGCTATCAAGATTTTTACTCGTCAACAATTACCATCATGCTCATGAATATAACATCACCGAATGGCCTCGGTCAATTAAGGGTAAATCTAAAACCACTCGTATGAAGGTGGTGTGCCTTGCGCCCTTGCCTATGATGGGGACCTGCAAGACACGCCGTATATTACCTCTCTATGTCTTCCTAACTTCTCAACGGCAGTGAGCTGGCTTGAATAACAATGAGCATCAAACAAAGACTTTTGGGACTGGAAGATCCTTCATCTGCATCTGCTTGTACATCCATTGACGGTTATCTAGTGTTACATCACCTCCAAGTGAACGAACGACAGACCCACCGCTACATGAGCCCATTTTGCAGCTATCCTCTAGGGTTAAGCCCTTTATCAAACCATAGATGAATCCACTGGCAAAGAGATCACCTGCTCCAGTAGCATCACATGGTTGCGCTTCTCCTACAGCTGAAAGCTTCACTGTCTGCATTGGAAGAAACCACCAATTATCAATGTTAGTCTAACTGTTTAATGCTCACAGTATTCATACTATACACTAATATTTAATCCCCAGATTGCCACATTTTAGGTTAAGTTTTCCAGAAACAACTGGCCTCTTTGCAGATTTAGCAAATCAATATTCAAAGTTTCCCGTACGATAACTTTAAGACCTTGACTACGAAACCCAAAGAAAGATAACATTGTTATTATGGTGTGAGATGTAAACATAGAATGGCAAAGAAGATAGTACCCACGGTATAGTAACTCAGTTCCTTTGAAATGACAATCAATAATGCAGCCTATAATTTAAGGGCAGAGGGAGCAATTGGCTAATACGAGGAAATCATTGTGATGAACTAGGTATGCTCAAAGAGACAAAGGCAAGGCATAAAAAACATGATGCACCATTCCATCTGAGTTGACCCAACAGACCTCCTTCCCATGCTTAGCGATGCAACCCTTAGATCCAAGCGTTACCACTGCCCATTGGCAATGAGTGGCTAGATAATCAAGAGCAGCTTCAGGACTTGGGTCTTGTTTACCCCTACAGCCAATGAAAATAATATGCTTTTAATATGTATACAACAGCAAAATTTTAGTCATGATCACATTTAGTCATGGAAAATAGAGAATATGACCAAAGTTCCAAACCAACCAAGCATAATCCTAGTGTCTGAGGATCGCCTCCATGAATATTTTATCAGTAAGATCAATGCAATAAGATACAACCAATTCGACAGGAGTATCTGCCTAGCAAAACCTGTCTTGAACATTGAGAATGAGACATATGCATCTAGTGTTGCAGCAAAGCTGGTGGCAAAATATTTGAAGAACTAACTCAACCTACTAGGGTTAAGGACCGAAGGTATTGATTACCTCACAACCTCCATTGCCTCATCTTCATTGGCAAAGCAAAGATCAATATCTCCAGACTCAAGCAGTTCTATCAGAGCTAATTTATGGCTTCGTACCATCTGCAAAATTTAAGGGTGTACACAAGTCATTAAAGCAGAGGAGACATGGTGGGATGGTGAGGTAAAGAAGCCAATTGGAAAAGGGGAAAAAAGTTACTACCTCAAAACTGGCCAAGTCCAAGGAAACAAGAAGTCCATCCCGCTTGGCTATCCTAACAGCAGCGTGTATAAGTTCCAAATTGATCGCTGCGAATCTCATCACCAACCACTGAAGAGGGGAAACAAAACAAGTGAATTGCTCAATCTACATGCTTGACAAACAATCTCTGTGACATCAGCCAAATGCTGAAACCGTTTTTTCATATCTAAAAGGCCAGATTAATTACATACACCCAAAAAAGAAAATGGCAATCAAGATTTGCCTGACAATCACTTAAAACTGTTGAGTCAGCATAAGAACAATTATAAGTCAGCAGTGTGGTGGACTTGGTAACAGATTAACTACCTTGGAGCCCCTGAAATTATCTTCAACCAACTCATCAGCCTGAAAACAATAGGAATTGAGTGCAGGCAGCAAATTAGCTCATTCGTTAGGCCAAAATGGCTATCTATTGCAATCTGCAGTCCTATTCATGCTAAATATAATAAACAAGGAATCCAAACAGCATCACAACACAATCCAAACCTTAAGTCTAACAGCCTGGGAAAGGCATGGTCTCATCGTGCGATTTCCAACAGCATCAACCAAGCAGACGCACTGTATTGCACATTAAATTCAACTCAGATACACAATAAAAAAGATAAGCGGGGGACTTCACTTGAGTCGATAATTGTAAAACTCACCTGTGCAGTGGCTCCCTTCTTTGTTCTCAATCTTGATAGATCCACATCTTTGGAACTCATGTTATCCATAAATAGCTGCCCTTGCTCATCATCACCACACGCACCAACAAGACCAGAAGTTATGCCAAAGCATGCAGACAAACCTCGAATCGTATTTGCCACACTACCTCCACCAAGCGTCTTTAGAGGAGACGGATCATCTTGGGATGGTGATATATAGGTTTTAACTTCACTCAGTATGTGTTCAACATCCGCCCATGAAACCTAATACAATCAGTTCAGATGAAAATGTCAAGATGACAACAAAACGAATGTGAACACCTCAATTGAATCGGAATTACCCTTTTCTCCGAAAACCTTATATAGAAACCAATAAAACGAGAGGCACAATTCGATATGCCAAGAGGAAACATCCCAGTTTCTTAAACTATACACATGAATCCCATTTCCCCATCATCAATTTTGAGAATTGGCAAACATTATGAGAGCTCAAAAACGATCAAATGATAACCATCATTCCTTCCCAATCTTTTCAAAACACTTCAAACTATGCACCCAAGTGCTTCAACCTCACTCTTCCGTTACCAATACTTTTGTCACTTTTGGTTCCAACAACACAAAGCCATACATGCAGTCAACTACTGAATTGCTTAAAAGTTAAATAGAAAATTCAAGACATACCAATTATTCTGCTCATTATGTACTTTGACAAAATAATCCTAGTTTCAAACTTGGGCAATTGGAAAGCAAATTTCAATATTCATGCTAATAAATTACGCCAAAAATAAAACAAATTACTCACAAATTCTTTAAACGTGATATTTCTAAGAAAGATGTACTCTTTGGTGTACACAAAACAAATCCATAAAACCAAACTCACAAAACAATGGAAATCCTCAAAATTCACATGAAAATAAGAAATTGGGAAATATAGAAATAAGAAAAAGATAGGATATTTAGGAAGAGTTACCGGAATAGAACCACCCCTTTCACCAGGAATAAGATTGAGCAAAGACCAATCAACCTTAGCCACATAATCAACAAGGGCAGAGGGTTGAAGACCCAATACTAATGGAGCACTAATTTCCTCGCCATTACCATTGGAATCAGGAGTTGGGTCTGCCCCCATTTTCAATCAATAACAAAAGATAAAGGAGTGTTTGGCTAATTCACTCAATGCAAGAAGCGGTTACGGGGCGGTCTTCCCACCACACCCACTCAAGAGTTAACAGACGCAGAGAGGGTACTGATAACTGAGTAAGAATTGAGAAGTGATGATTATATAAATACCCGGCTACTAGGGCCTACAGGCTACAGCCCCTACAGCAGCCGCAACTTTGGCCCACTCATGGTTCCTTTTGTTTATTGTTAATTTGGTAGTGCCTTGTTTATTGCTACATCATATTCATATATTCATATGTATGTACAGTTCCAGAAACCGATGTTACGAGGGACATGTCATTGGAGACTAGGAGCTGTCAAAATCATACCCGATCTGATAAATTATTCGAAATCGATTCGATCCTGATCTGATTATGACCAAAAAAGTGAGATCCGAAAACCGACTCAACCCAACTTAAAGTTAACCCGAAGTCGATTTGACCTGTTATTCAAAGACCAGAACTCGATCTGTGTCCGACCCGTTACACACTCGAACCGAAAAGAACCCGAAACCGATTAAATCCGACACATAAACGATATGACCCGATTTATAACAACCCGTAATCCGAATTAACTCGATATATTAACAATTTGAATATATGTGAATGTGAACTAATCTTGCTCAACCTATTTTTACCCAATTTCTAATAACCTTGAAACCCAGCATTTTTTTTTATTAATGATCCAATGCGAACCAGATAAAACTTAAATCGAATTTCAACCGAAATCGAGGTGACCCATTACAATAATTGACTTGACCCTAAATCTACTCGAATTTGAAATAACCCGTTCAGGAACCGACCTGATTTTACCTGTACCGAACTTAACCCGAACCAAATACAACCTTATCCGAATCCGAGCAAGAAAATAACCGATTTAACCCGACATGATAATGACTTGACCCAACCCAACCCAACCCAACCCAACCAGACATGACAAATTGACTTGATTTAACCCGAACCGATAAAAACCGACCTACGATGGGTTAATCCATAACCGAATGTGGACCCGATTTGACACCTATAGTAGTATATTTGCACCAAAAAAATTACGGATAAGTGTATTATAAAAATTATGTCTCATTAGTTTGCAAACCTATTTCCTTTTAGAATTAAAATTGGCAAACCCGAAGAATTTCTGCTTGTTCATTTATAATTTGCAAAGGCTAGAACAAGTTGTAGAGTAAAATTATAAATCCCGTAAATAGGGAGGTCCATTAGTCAAAGCTCTAATTAGGCCATTCCGTTAATTATGCATGGAACATGCCTAAGTGCTACCGAATCAGAAAAGACGAGTCCACAATTGCCATAAACTACAATAAAAAGAAAGCTTAATAAAGTATCCTTTGCCAACATTAAAGGAGAGAATCTTTGAAAATGTGACCCGCAGGCCGCAGGGATCTTGCAATCTTGCCCGATGCAGCCTGCAACAGATATGTGTGTAAGGTGCATGTGAACTTTGAAGAAATGGTGTTTGGTGCGCTCCTACACTCCACAATAGGGCACAAATGTAGGGCTATAAATCTAACCTCCTTTCAGCTGAACGTAGGTTGAGATCTACTGTACGTTGTTTTTTTCTTTGCTTTCTTTATTTGTAAAAGCCATGAAAGAGGCGATGTGAGCCGTCCAAAATAATAGTAGACGCATATCCACTAGTTGTAGCACATAAAGGCAATCCCATGGACTAACCGACTAAGGAGAGGGTCAAGACTCAAGACAACAATCAATTGCAATAAGAGTGGCCTTCAAGATATAATTATAGGGGTGTTAAATCAGTTTTGTTTGCTAAACTACTAATTAGGATGGTACTAATTGAGTTTAGTTCGGTAAAATCAGTAAAATTTGTCTTCCATTTCATTAATAGGAATAGGAATAGGAACAGTAATTAGGAATAGGAATTGATATAATTACATCTAGTATATGGGAATTACTTTATGCAATCGTTCAATCGCCACCCTAAACCCTAAACGTTTGATTCTTTAATCCCATACTTGCAACAACAAAAACCTACTCCATGCTCAGGATGTTCTCATAGTTTGGAATTTCATGCTTTGTTATCCTAATTTCTTTCTTCCACAAAGATAGAGAAAAGCCGATGATTCATAGTAATAATTAAATTAGAGGGAGATTAATTTGTTCCTCAACTCATTTAAATCTTGAAAGATTTTGCAAGACAAAGCTTTCCATAATTTCCAATGACTAAGGCTTGGTCCATGAAACAGCCAACATGTCCGCCTTATTTCCAACGCCTGCGGTAGGATGAAACAAAAATCTCCAAAAGATACTAATGGATGATTTGACATCCAAAATGAATCATCTTAGCATCAGAGATACATAGCACAGGGAATCAATTTTCTATTACAAACAAAAACTGATGGACGTTATACCCAAAACTGCAAGGCAACAATGGATTAAATTATTGGAGCTGAAGCAGCCATCCTCAGTAATATCTAAGCATAGCTGACAGAATAACATTATCAAACCCCGGCAATGTGACAGCAAGAGTAGCTTGCTGGAGGCCTCGGTTTAGGAAGATTTCTGTTCCCCTTTGTTGGGCAAGATGTTATCAGGAAGGATGAGCTCTGGGGGTGTTTCTCGGACAATACCAATCATTGAATCATATTCCTCATCTTTGCGAGCATACTTCTTTCGCAACATCTTCTCAAATTCTATCTCATCAAAGCCCTTGTCATTCTCAGCGGCATGAACCCGTGCAAGGTTAGTATAATTAATAGCAGATTCAGAAATGAATGCTATCTCTTCCTCGGTAAGGTTCCTGAGAAACTTGGCTGGATTTCCACCCCACACCTGTATTTAGAAACGGCATACAAATCGAATGATCTGATTGTGATAAGCAAAATCTTATAATGGGATATAGGGAAAATCTAATTATGAGATAAAGCAAACTTATACTCCATCAGAAGCCCAAAGTGAATCCACTTCAACTAAACTGTAATGTCCTCAAGGGACAGTTAAATGAAGTAAAAGTGAAACAGCAGCTCCCAGACGAGGACAGAAGAGGTTGTGACTATTTCAATTATTTGTCAAATGAAAACCATCAATTTTAGCTATCCTGTAACTTGACTTGTCAAAATACTTGCTACAAATAGCCAAATAGGGCTAGTGAGAAAATTTATCATTGCAAAGAAATTATATGCAAAGAAACCAAACAGGACTGTCTGGCCAGAACAAAAAGAGACTACAATTTCTAGCATAAATGGAGCAAGCACACCTTAGATTTCTAGAATAAATAATAACACCAAAGACACAGAAAACAGTGAGACCTGTCTACTTGATGCCCCGTACTCAAGATCTTTTTGCACTTGGGGGAGGAAGGCCTAAATGCTAAAATCAAGTCATTAACATGCAACAAAATACAGCTCCAATTCCACCTCAGGAATGACTGACACATGTGATAACACAATAATGACTAGACCCACAGGTTTAAACTATTGCCCAAAGTGAACATAGGTAGTTTATGTAATTATCAAGAACCGAGAACTAGAAATCTATAACATATTGTCACAATCCAAAACTTAAAAAAACAGAAAAGAAAAATGAAATACATTTTGTCGTAGAAAAATGTTCTCCCCAATCAAAAAACTTCGACTCTTTCCCTAAATTCACAAAATAATGGACCAATTTTCTTTAAACACAAGCAATAGTGCAATACACATATCTAGCATACGCCCCAGCTTTGGCATCCAGATTATATGTGTGAAGTAAAATACAAACTCCAATTTCTACCCCAAATACCCATTTGATCTAAGCATTCATTCCTTTACCATCAAACGCTTGTCAACCATCATGGTTTCTCAGGAAAAAAAACATTTAAAAGATTTTTGTTAATCATTACTGTGCAAAGATCTATGAGCAAGTGTTAGATTAATTTTTTTTTTGAAACATGAAATTCTTTCTAAGATGCAATGGACAAGTAGCGGAAAGAAAGTCTCAACCTGTCCAGAAGGAATTCTAGTGTTCCGTCTCACAAGGGATCCAGCAGCAACCATAGCATGTTTTTCAACAACTACTCCATCAAGCAGAGTTGCACCCATTCCCACAAATGCTTCATCATCAACAGTGCAGCCATGTAAGATAGCACTATGACCTGCCCAAAAAGATTAAAAAAAAAACCTAAGGTCACAATTCTGTTACGCTCTGGATAACAAGTATAATAAGTCGTTATCTTTAGTCACTCACCTACAGTAACATTATCTCCAATAATGGTTGGCAAAACCTTCCCAGCTAAGTTAGATTTTGCTACGTGAACAAGTGAATTGTCTTGAATGTTGGTACCAGATCCAATACTAATGTTATTCACATCACCTGAGTAACAAGGGGTATAAAGCACTTAAGCCCAAAAAAAACGCAACAGAATGTAATTCTAAAGGGCATGAGCTAGCAGTGGCCAAGAGTGTATAAGTGCATGCATGGAGTACCTAAAGTGAACACAGAGGCTAACAGTAGAAATAAAATAGAAGCAAATATGATACTCACATTTCCAAACATCTCATACATTGTCCTGGTGCATCTCACAAACAAATATTCACATTTATAGTGCTATGAAAAAAAACTACTTAAAGCTTTCGAATGTAACTCCAACTGAATCTCACAAACTACTGTCCACTTTTGTCATGGTGAAAAATCTCTTAAATATAGATTTTTATTTTTATTCTTAAAAAAAATATCAGTGTCAATGCCAAATTGTATAGTAGCTTACGCAACTGTCGATAACAATAAGAAATAAGTCAAGGCATAATTTGACAAATTAAAGATAAAGGACATCAAGCTTTGGCCATCAGAGTAAATTGAGGCATTTGAATCAGAGATGGCACAAGAAAGACCATACCGCTTGCACCTCATGCCCTTAAAATCACTCCTACGCAGGGTCTCTTCCCCCACTCCCACCACCCAAAATAAAGAAAAAATCCCTTTCATCACTCAGATAAAAACTTCTATTGGGCCTTTTGCTTCATATAAGTAATCAAGTTACTCATAGGTCAAGAAAAACTCATTATCAAATGCATATTTTCAGCTAAAACTATAAACAGAAACAGGCAAGTTTGGACTATTGAGGAAGGATTATAACGATAAGCTTTGAAATTCAGAACAGGACTGAACTCACAACTAAAGCTCTCAAGCACCCACAATGAAAGATCTGGTGATCTCAACTTCAGATGGCAAGTAGCATCCAATGTATATTATGACCTCTGAGAGATGTTACATGGTCAATATTAGCAAAGGCTACAGTTAATGAACAAAATCTCCATTACTTCTCTCCCGTCTTTCCAATCCTATTTTTCTCGCTTACTAGCACAATCTAAGTTTAATACCAAAATGTATGACCACATGGCCGGAGATCCTTTCAGATGTGCAATGCAAATAGTTATGTACCCAAGGTGAAATCCAATTGAAGCTTCCATATAGAAAGCAGCCACCTTTCCCAAGAAAAGTTTACTAGAATGAAGTAGGAATTCCTCGGTCAAGGTAGCTGAGAGGACTAAAAGACTGCAATCGTGCACATAGTCCTACTCACAAACACAAATTTAGGAAGGCATTAAGAAAAGTTTGAATGAAATTGAGCATATGCATATATGCGGACAGAATTCCTAAGAAAAAGTGGTCTTGAAAGGCAGCGAACCATGAGAAGCCTCAAGCAAGAACAAGCATTCACTCCTACAGACAAGCGACAAGAGGAAAGAGACAAGCACATATGGTCTGATAAAAACACAAGCAAGCATTCCTTGAGAAGCACACATGAAATCTTAGATAGAAGACTTGAGTAGGAAAGGTCCCAAAAAGCTTACCTCTTAAGACACATCCATACCAAATGGAGGAAGCATGTCCAATCTGAACATCACCAATAACAGAAGCACTTGGTGCGACAAATGCTTCTTTGTCAACAATGGGGTTCTTGTCAAAAATGTTCATGAGGGTCCGATGCCGAGACACTTGGAACAAGAGAGAGAGATTAGCCACCAGAACCTTTGAGTCGCATAATATGAAGGCATATCAAGTAAGAAGCAAACATGGTCAATCAAAAGTATTAAACACCACCAATCCGCCTAACACAGTCAAGATGAGAATGAAGAATATTGAAAAGAAGAGAGGATAGCCCTTCCCCATTAAAATGGTGAAACAGGATATTTTGAAGCATTAGTCAACCACAATCATCAATTCCAATAACAATATCAGATCTAATCATTGAAATGGAAGCATACGCTGTTCCTGGAAGTAGTAGTTGCCTTGGAGGCGACACCCAAGGCGATCCATAGCTTGACCAGTCTCTCTGATCCAGAATCCGACGGTGTAGATTGCTCTTCCAAGTGTCCCCATCTCAATCAAACGGGGGAAAATATCAGGGTTTATGAGGGGACTGGGAACGGGAATGGGAAAGGGAAAGGGAATGGGACTAGGGACTGGGGACTGTGGACTGGGGAGAAGGGGAGATGTACAGCAAAATCAGCGATTCATCAATTATCAAACATCACGCCCAACAGGAAATAGCCCTCAACTACAGTTCCTACTTCATAGATCTGCAGCTTCGATTTTACCCTTGCCTCTCCCTTAGGCCTTAGCTTCGTCACCTTTTTTTTTTTAAACCCAGGCTCGTCAATATTTTTTTTTTTTTGAGAGAAATATTTTTATTTTGTTACTTTCTAAAGATAGTCCCGAGTAGAAAATAAAATTATCGGGATTTAGTTTTTTTTTTTAATTTCTTTTTAAGATTGAGTAAAATATTTAATGGTTTCTAAGTTCCTTTTATAACTAACTTCAAGCATTTAATATTTTTATTTTAACTTCGTAATTTATTTTCAATTTGCTCCATTTATTTTAATTTGAAAAGTATCTAAAAAATAATATATATATATATATATATATATATATATATATATATATATATATATATATATATATATATTAGTCTTGTATTGTATGGACTATAATCCTAGTAGAAATGTCTTAACTTTATACTTCCTCCGTTCTTATTTTTCCTTCCCATTTGGAATCAGGGAAGAAACCAATACAATATTAAATATTATTAAGATTTTATAAAATAATTTAAATTAATCTAAAACTAAGATTATATTCTATTAAAAAATGATGCAACTAGGTTGAACATTAAATAAGTAGTAGAATTTCTAAAGTTTATAGCATTAAACAATTAAAGAATCAATCAATAGGCTACATATCACATAGATAGTGATCCTAACCATACTTTTTCAACTAATCATAATATTAAACTAAAATAGAAGGATTCCAAATAAGAACAACATTTTGAAATTTCGGAATGGGAAAGGAAGTAATATTGATCTTATTTGAGGAGAAGGAAGTATTCTGTACATATTTAAACCATATTATCAAGTTATACAGTTTAAAGTAAAATCACGACGCTTACCACCTTAAATACAATTCAGAATTGAGATTTCTACTTATTTCAAAATAGTAGGAGTAGGCGGATGTAGTTTTTATAAGTTTGAGACGAGTCTTATAAATTGAAAAAAAAAAAGTAAAAAAATGCTAGAAATCAAGAGAAGAAAGAGAGTAAGAGAGACGGTGTGTTGAATCGTGGTGGTTTCATCGAAGGTGGTTCCGTGCGACTCTGAGTATAGCAGTAAGGATTTGACATTCTTCAGCTACAAGCTTCCTATGTTTCATTTCATCATAAAATTAGGGCTTAGATTATCCTTTGATTGTTTCCATTCTAAGTTTGGTCGAAGCCTAATATACTCCTCCTACACACCTTTCTCTGATTTTTGATTTACTGCATCTCCTTTTCACCTTTCCGATTTTGTTATCAGAAATCCCCTTCGATTAGTATGCTTCATATAGCCCTAATTCCTAATTATCATGCTTCATCATTTACCCTACTTTTCTTTTTATGGTCTGTAGTCTGTTGTGGGCTGATGCTGTGCAGTTCTGGCCTTGTGAGGTTTAACGTACTCTTTGCTGGGAGGGACGGATGTTTATTTAAATTGTTAATCTTCATATTTATCATACAGAATTATTCATTTGACCCCTAAACTATTATTGTCTGAGAAAGTGAGAGTGCTAGGATCCGAATACCGCTCTGATTTTTGGTCACGAACACGATCATTTCTTGATAGTTATTAACTTGTTTTTTGTTGTTTTAAGGTCTCATATTCTTTCTAAAGCACTAATTTACTCATTTTGAGGCTTTTGAATTTAGCCTCCATGACCCACTCAGAGAATGGAGAGATTGACGATCGTGAAGAGCCTATGCCTCTTCCTACTTGGAGAAGCAACCTTCACAAGAAATTTCAGCACCATTTGGACAGATCGGTGCCTCATCTGTTGCGGAGATGGCTTGTCACTGTGGGGGTGGCCATGATCTACGTTTTCAGGGTTTATTGGGTCAAGGGATTCCATGTTGTGTCCTATGGTTTGGCCACTTATGTGCTGAATTTGTTGATCGGATTTTTTTCACCAAGTGTTGATCCAGAGCTTGAAGGAATAGATGGAATTCCCACTCCGGCCTCTCCAGGCAGAGATGCTGATGAGTATAAACCATTTGAGAGACGCGTGCCTGAGTTTCGGTTTTGGTAATACATTTCTTTTGTTTCATATGGCCATGTTTAACTTAATTGAGGAAGTTACTCGGTTTGCTAACTTACACAGTTATATTCATCGAGATACCATCTAATTATAGACATTTCCATGTCAATGTTTTATGCTTGTTTTTCCTCAGTCATCATGCTTTTATTATCTCCACTCCTCTCTCCTTCTTGTGACATGTCGCTAACCATTAAGTTGAGATGAATTACATGATCATCTTGCTTTATTTGAAATTTAAACGTTTTCCCTGTTCATATATGCATGTTTGTAAGTTTTGTCTGAATATTAGGATTTATGGTGGATGTCTTGGCTTTGATACAACTTTCATCTCAGGTATGCCATCACCAAGGCTTTCGTCGTTGCATTTATGTTGACCTTCATATCCGTGTTGGATGTACCGGTTTTCTGGCCAATATTGTCAAGCTACTGGGTCTTTCTCTTAGTGCTCACAATGATACGTCAAATTCTGCATATGATCAAATACAAGTATAATCCATTCAGCACTGGAAAACCGGTGAGAGGATGTTTTGCTACTTGCTTAAGTTTTTCGCTGGATCAATGATACAGTAGTTCAGCTTACCAGTTGGTTCCATTTAGTTTGTATTCTGCACCATTTTGTTGCATACACCTATGTTCCTAATTGTGGTATTTATCATTCCCTTGAATATTCTTTACAGAAGTATGAGGGGAAGAAGCCATCAACTAGCAGCAGTGGCATAGCTAGAGATAAATAAGCCATAGGGGTGACCAGAAATTGAAGAAAGAAGAAGCTTGTATATGTACACGATCATGTAGACTCATGGTTTCTTATAGAGTGAATTGGGCTTTTGTACTTGTAGTAGAAATTGGATTTGCTAATTGTAAAGACAAGCTTGTTCATATGGAATCATTTCTCACCTTTTTTAACCTCTATATCTATATTCCATTTTATACTGTCTGTTTCATTTGGTTCCTTTCCAAGTTTTATCAACAGAATGCAATCACAGGTTCGTATTCTGAAGAATATGCATGGACTATGCATGATTATTTTGATTTGGACCAGAGTTTGTTAAATGTTTTTTCACAGTACTACTTGAAAGTAGAGATGCATCACCCTGACTCTCCTCTACTTATGGCACTTTCTAATCAATTTGAGACAGGCTTGAATGTACAAAGGAGTTGACATAGATTACAGAGTTATGCAATACAGGTGGACCAATGGGTTCCACATTTTCCTATATTTTTTCATCATCTGGAGAAATAGTTTGAAGGGGAACTTTTCTCCTTGTCGTATGCTCACATTTTTGTGTGTCATCATACAGATTTTCACATGATGGTAGTGGTTCAGTATGATAAATGAATTACCAAATTGTTGCTTATTGCAGGTGTGAGCCAGAGCTACCAGATAGAAGATTGTTGCAGAAAAAAACGAGGCCCGGAAATGGATTGATACCTGCTGGCTTCTGTGAAAATAGGCATTGCAGCATAGCAAAAAACATCAGGTGGCTTGTGCTCCACCAGGTGTGGACCTCTGCAGTTGGACATAGGAAATGACATATTACAGTGGAAGCCTGTCTGCGCCCAGGAATTGGGAATATAGCTTTTTACGCATCTGACATATATGAGCAAAAAAAGGTTTTGAGTAAAACTGAGAATAGAAAGAACACCTTAGCCTTTTATGGCTTTGAGGAGGAGGGTTTCTTCATCTTGCTGTTACGAGCTGGTAATCAGTGTACTTACTGCCTGACAGGGTAAGTGGAATTGCATAGACAGATGTACTAGTTAGAGTATTTACATATGGCGGTGAATATTGGCCTTTTCGTTTTGCATTTTGTTACCTGGAACTAGAAGAAGTAAGGCAGACATGTCTATCAACTCTTATCGTACTATCTAAAAGGTTTTCCTTGATGCATGCCAGTCTGCTTCTTGAGATAAGGCTTTTGATTGCTATCAACTTTTAACGACTCATGGAAATGATTGAAAGAGATCTTCTGCTTGTAACCAGTGATAGTGACTCATGAATGTACGTGGGACTCAATGTCAAAAGTCTCAATTCCTGCCTAACATTGACCCAAATTCAGAGTGATTGGACACTTCTCTCCTAGCGAAAATGAATGGAGAAAGAAGATTGGTGAATTTGCTGGTAAGATCTGGAAATTTTTGTTGCATTTTGCTCTTTATTCTTAGCCTTACGTAAGTTTGGAGTCTGAAAATTTGAAATCATGAACATATCTGTAGCTGGCTAGCTGGCATATTTTGCAAAAAATAATGCACATGAATATCAATATATCATTGCCTGTCCCTTGGTGCAGCCAAATTGTCTGAACAAACTCAGGTGTTATGGCTAAAATAGCTGCTCAATAACATAGCTGCCCCCTAAACTGCATTTGATAATCTCTTACTATAAAAAAGTCTAAAATAGCTGCTCAATAACATATTCATCTGTGCATAAAAATGGGTAAAGAGATGCCTCCATCTTCACAGCAAGCTAAATAATACTTCCCTTTTTCTTGTGTAGATGATCATTATTGCCTTGGGTAGCTGAAGACCACAGACCTACGAACAAAAGCGGGAAAAAAGCAGCAAAGATGCTTCTTCCTCGTCATGTTTTTTCTAATGTGCTAGAAGGTGAGCAATTTTGATGACTCAATGAATTCTCTATTGTTTGGGATTGATGACATGCGTTTGTATAATATTATCTATTATGCCAGTGCATTTTTTATCCCTTTAATTTCCTCCAATCAAGTATTTAATTGTATAGACTTAATATCTTCAATATGTCATGTGCGTTTCGTCAATTGACCAAAACAAGTGAATGTTTTGTGGAAATACTTCTCAGAAACAATTCTAGGATTCTGGAGGTAAATGCAATAAACTAAAGTGGTTTTACTGCTCTGGGTTTGTAGCTGATTTTCCAAGTGAAGTTGGTGACCGAGAAGTTCAGGAGATTCTGCAGGGTGCTGGGGCATTAAAAGCTCAAGGTCATACCCTCCACAACACAACTTGTTCCTCATCTAGTATGATCCTCCAGTTAACGGCCGTTCTTCAGATTTCATGATAGAAGAGTGATGTTCGAAGTAAACTTCTAATAATAGCCGTGTTGGTAGCAACAGCAACATACCAAGTTGGTATCAGTCCCCATGGTGGTGTATGGCAGGACGATAGTCAAGGGCATCTCGCTGGGACTTCCATCATGGGCACTCGTGACTTGATTTCATACATCTTGTTAGTTTCGTGCAATTCCATTGGGTTGAACAGCTCTCTTTACATAATAGCTACATTAACAAAAGAATTCCCCTTACAGACGGAGCTTAGTGTCTGTCTCTTTGCATCGTGTGTCATGTTGTTGCTGTTACTGCTACTTCACCAAAGAGCAGAGTTTTCAATAATGTTTTCACGTGTGTGTGGCCTAATGTAGTACCAGTATCCCGCGGGAACACATTTCGTATGTTTCAAAGAGTGCTCAAAATGAGGCGCTGGACAGTGAGACAAGGGATCATACTTTTGTTTGTAAGACGTTGTATATATTCGGAACTCACCATGTCGTATAATCCTTATCAAACGGATACTCCTACAATTTATTCAGAATAATTTGGTGGGCAATTCAACTACAATTTTTTTTATTGTATTTTAAAAAATATCAATTATAATTTACAGTATACTTACACTACAGAATTGTGGTGTAACACATGTACATATTTACCTGTAGCTGACAGACAGTCAATCCAATATAGCTGTGTTGATGAGCTCAGAGACTTAATCCCGAGGGCAATGTCCCGCTTGGAGAGTTGCAACAAAATTCCATGATCCTCATGGCCTTTGTAGGACCCACCCAGGGGTCGAGGTCACCCCAGACTCCCAGAGCAGTAATAACGGGCAATACAGTTTACTTAAGAGGCTGTCAAGTGTGTACTTCAGCTGATTTGACTTGAAGCGCTACTTCAATTTTTCAGCAAATGATCAGAAACATAAGCTAATTTACCTTCAAAAGCCTAAACTGAAGATTGTGATTTTCCCCAGGGAGAGGGAGAGAATCCTCTCCTCAAATTGAACACTCTTTTGCAAAATTTTTATAGAAACATGAAAATGGGACAGCATTAGAGTGTGGATATACCAGTAATAAACCTCTCCGGCTTTGGGATCTGATGCTGGTTGGGGTAAGGATTCCACGTTTGAGCTGTTTCTATACCCATGCGGTTGTGACTTGTGAGCCAACATCAACTACGTCAGTAAAGTTAAATGTCAACAACGTAATAGCACTCAACGCCTCAGATTTTTAGGATCAATTAAGATACATATGCATGTAGTGTGAGACCTCCTCCTTGCCTTGTCTTCTTTAATTCTTTTTATTGTTTTATGGTTATCACGAGTGAGGTTCGGTTGAAACCTAATATGGATTTATGTATAACTTGACCCTCATTCCTAAATAACCTCCCTTATATTTGATTTACTTATTATAGGGTTGGTTTTATTGCCATTAATTAACTAGACGTATGTAGTTTATTTGATGAATGTGATTAAGTTTGCAATAAAAGTTGGTTCATAGTCGAGTTTAAAACCTTAGTTTAAGATGTTGAATGTCATCACGAACGTAAATGTTTGTATTCTTTCTATGAATTGTATTATTTGTCTAGTTTGAGGGAAAAATGATCATTTAATCGTTTTAGTTCATATTAGAGGAGATATATAGCACTAGATGTTTTTACTCATTGAATCATTCAATTTCATTTGTTATTTTAGTGTTTATCATCATATTTCATGACTGTGTTACTCGCTTAGTATGAATTTAAGTCAATTTAACGATTTCAATAAATTACTTTATTGGGATCGACCATTACTTGCTCAATTATATAGTAGTTATAAAAAGACATTATTAATAGTTTTGCAATAGCCTTATAAAAAAATGTCCATAAAATAGAAAAAGATTGGATTCAAGAGTATATGCAATTACAAAATTTGGATGAATTATTAAATAATTAAAACAAAGGGTCATGGGCTCATCTCCGCTAATGAGTGAAGACTAGTTCTTCGTGCGCTTTTCATTTGTTCAGTAGGCGCTTAAATTAATACTCCGTATATTTTTGGGATGAACATAGAAACCAATCAAATCAACTCTTTCACTTATTTCAATTTAGTTCTGTTTTATTAAAAAAAAAAAGAAAGAAAGAAAGAAATGGCGAGCAAGGCAGGGAACTCCTTTTCCAACATAGAAACAGTAAGTTTAGCGTTTCAAATATGTACATCTGAAAGTGGTGAAGTTGTCAAAACTTAAAAGTGGTCCCTTCGTTTGCATTAGTTTTCTTCAGTCAGATCTGATCGAATTTCTAGAATTATAGTCCTTTCCCAATTCCTACTTGTGCAAAAATGGATGTTTAATATTTTTATTTTGCAGCTCATCATAATATAATGATTTTAAACTGGTGCGTAGCCTTAAACGACGTAAGATGAGATCGGGAAACGAAAACTGTTAAAGCATGCCTTTTGCAGTAATTTGGGCATGAGCTTGGGTGTGCCACTGCCACTGTGTGTAATTGTAACGAGTCTGTCCAATTGGAGCAAGTTCAGACCTACGGAGTCCTTAAATGATGAATTCCCAGTTTTCTTAAACCCATCTTACTTGTCCTTGTGATTGTGGTGACCGTCCCTGCAATGTTCCATGTCCTTTTGATCCTAACATTGTCCGCTAAACTTCCTACTTTTTTTTTTTATTGCGAATGATTTCCATTAGGAAGGATGAAATTCTGCAATAGTTATGAGTATTACATGCAGCAATTAGGGAACACTCTTCCAGGGATTGGATACAGAAGGCTAAAGAAAATTACCAGCAACTGTAGCCGTCATATTCAGTCCCATCTTGAGGCTGTTAGTCCTCTTGACTGTCCAGGTAAGTGTTTCGGAAGATCTCAGGTTCCCTGTACTTCTCTCTCCATCCGGAAGCATTGTTCTCAACTAGTTTACCTTTATGTCCACCTTTTGGCAGTGTGTGATGGGATTTTTTTCCCTGCCCTGTTTGATGAAATGTCAGCTGTCGTTGACTGCTTTGACAAAGAGGCTCAGAAATTGCTTGACCCACCGTTATCTTGCCCATGGGGCATTTGGAAGCTCTCCTGCTTTGGCTGCTCCGGAGCACAAGATCACAACGATGCTATGATTAAAGGGGGGCAAGAATTGCTTATTTATGCATTGGTTAATGCCATAGCTTTCAGGAAAATCCTTAAAAAGTATGACAAGGTATGTTCTACAATCTAAATACCTGTCTCATTAGGCACTTCAGGTTCAAAAATGTAGCTATGCTACTAGTTAAGGGAAAATGTCCTGGATACTTAATGAGCGTATCATAGTCAAACTTGGGGGGAAGCAAACGGTCGACTTTTCACCCATGTTTGTGGCATACATAATTGTTAGGCAGTCAGATAGACTTGCTCTTTTTAACTTTGATCTCTGAAAATTATTATTTTACCTGGTTGATATTGATACTTTGGAATCTTGACTATCGATCGATTTGTTGATTGGTAAGGTTCATCAATGTGAAAAAGGGAGGGTATTCAAATCAGGTGCCCGGGTAAAGCACATTGAGATCCTTCAATCTTCCTGGTTTTATGAGCTCATATCTTTCCAGTTAAACTCGAGGGAGAAAAACCTCAAAGCTACAAGCAAAGATGCATCAATGTTTGAAGGGTTAGCCCTTTCATTTAATAATGACAATCCTTCGCTGACTTGTGGACTTTTTGATGCCTTCAAGATCGACGTCAATTTAATCTGTCCTATTTGTTTGGTATGTCAATCTTTGATACTAGACCTTCTTTGTTATAAGAATTATAAACCACATGATAGAGAGCCACTGGATGATTCTCAGTTTATTAACCTCCTTATGTTTGTTACGCATCCTAAAATTCGTTTGTAAACTTTAAACAAAAGTTAATATGGAATGGAGAGAAATGTTGCTTTTAGGGATTTGAACATGGTAGTGATCTTATAACTGACGGCCACTGACTAGTTAAGACTTAAACAGGATATAGTATTTGACGCGGTGGCTCTTAGATGTGGGCATATCTTGTGCTACATGTGTGCCTGCTCCACTGCTTCAGTGACTATAGTTGATGGATTAAAGGCAGCTACTTCAAGGCAGAAGTGTCCTTTATGCCGAGAGGTACTTTTGCTTATGTGCATTTTGGTTTATAGGAAATCACAAAACAAATACAACAAATATACAACAAACAAACAAACAAAAAAACAAAAAACAATGGGTGTATGTCGTATGTTAATGCTAATGAATTTAGGGGAATAATGGTTGATGATGAATATCAGCCGCTATTAATGAAGCTGTGCTACTCTTTACTTCAGTGGCATCGCTATTTTATCATTTGAATTTCCGTGTTTATTCAGGCTAGGGTATATGGTGATGCTATGCGCTTGGAAGAACTTAACATTCTGTTAAGTAAAAGGTATTCCCTAATCTTCCTCACGGGAACATGTAGAAAAAAAGCGTAAATGAACCCAAAATCTCCTGAATATATGATGTTAACACGCATGCAGGTGCCCTGAGTACTGGAAAAAGCGGCTTGAATTAGAGAGGGTAGAGAGGCTTCGGCTAGTAAAGGAACATTGGAAGTCACAAGTGCATGGTCTGATGACAGCTTGAGCTCTGTCAGAATTTTGCAGCCCATAATAGTGAAAGTGGCTGGACAAGATTTTTTATTTTTGTACACATTTGTAAAAGAGAGTCCTCTGTTTTATGACTGCTATTCCATGTAAAATGATCTGTACATACAACACTGAAATAATAATTTGTCTGTATGATGATTTGTGCATGTATGTAATTTTGTGTAACCAAACCAATAGTGAAGATTCTGAAGGGAAATTATTGTCCCTGTACAGTGTGGCAGTGTGCACAGGGTCTATGGAGTGCACAAGGTCCTTTTGTGTCTAAGAAATATGTAAAGGTAGATCCAAAAATGCATAATACCAAATTGCATTTTATAACCAAAAATCAATTCAAATGAATGTTTATAATCAAAGTAGATAGTTTCAATCACTTTTATACGACCCTGGGGAAATCCATTGGCAGTATATCAAGGTGTCACTTACAAGTTGTTGAATTGTTTGAAATGATCAAATATTAAAGGTTGCTATACAATTTTTTTTTTAGATCAAGTTTTGATATTAGAATAAAGGTACTGGATGTGTCATAGGATTATACGAGAAGGTTTGAAACCATTTGATACCTTTATATTCGGTTTTCAAAGGCCCAAAAAACAAGTTTATGATCAAATTGAAATATTTTTGAAAAATCAGTTGAAAGTAGATAATATGACTATAAAATCCATAGTAAAAATACAAAAGTGTTCCATCTAGAATTATCCTAAATGACAAAATTTGAAGGTTATTACAATTTTTGAGTCATTTTAAAAAAAATGTTTGAAGTCGTCAAAATGTTACAGAATGTCTCACGCTATTATATGAGGTAGAGACTAAACTTCAAATGATGAGAGAAATATCTTTATCACAAAAACTATACCAAGTATCAGCCACCTTAAGGCAAGGTTACTGATACGATTTCACTACAGTATAGTGTCAACAACTCTTTGGAAAAATTAGGAGCACAATTCAAGTATACAATATTAATTCTATTGTTCAAATCACAAGTCACTTGTTCTAAGAGTATCTGTAAAATACCGAAGAGGGAGATCCTCAGTCCCCAAGCACATGGACTGAAACGACTATCTCTCAAATAGGACGCGAAGTAATCATCTTAGGCGATACTAAGATGTTGTGTTGCTGTCCAAGATTGCTCGGGCTGAAGCTTGACTTCTTCAATCTACATCACAGAAGGAAAATATACATCAGGATTCATAAATAGAGATTAGAATCACAATGGCTCAAATGCCCAGGAAGATAACCTAGTAATCAAAAATGCAATTAAATTCTCATTAGAAGGACTTGGCTCAACAAACAGTTCAGAGTCGATGATGAATGAAATAGCTACCCAAAGAGGAAAAAGCATATAGCTCAGGTATGTGTATGTTCTCCTGATATTTACATTTAGAATAACCAAAACATTACCTTAGCATTCTCAACGCAAACAAAATCTCTGTAACAAGCCTCCATCTGCAGATGTGGGTTCCATAAGACCGCATCTGACCAACTGCATAGGTTATAAGCATAACCACATTTGAGGAATGCCAAACCCGGCAAGAGGAGTCTAACTAGATGTTTAAGATTAGAATTTACTTGTTATTCTTGATTAATACTTTGTCATCCATGCCATTTTCAAGGAGTAACTCATTTGGTGCATTGAGATATACACAGTCCACAAATCCAGGAAATGAGACCACATCCCTGAAATGTCAAACTATAAGTCAATTGTCTAGAAACCAATCCACACTTTTCAATCTCTACAAGCTACAGCTCCTCACAGACATAATGTAGGTCATTTTTTTTTTCTCAACTAGACAAAGATCTGTGTTGCTATTCAAATGACCATTGACATTTTTTGAAATGTTGTTAGATAAAATACTACTCAAAATAAAAATCACAGCAAATCCAGAAGTTACTGTAAGCCTGTTGCAAGTTACAACGTACTTCTATGAGCTCTTGGTTGAAAACTGTAATATGAAGCCATTTTCTTCAATGTTAAAATTTTACAACAAAACTGACGTGATAATCCAGTCAGTTAGTGGTATTATCATGTCAAAATTCTTCTGCTTCTTTTAATTTTTCTTGTTTATTTTTTGCGCAGATCATAAGAGAAACTTTAAACTTAAATATTTTCAATTGTGTTTGCAAAAATAATAAAACATTGATATTTGAAAGATATACATTGAAATGAATTGATCATGATCCCTCGTGATTATGTTTTTTCTTATAGATTGAGGAGAATTTATGGTCAAAATTTGGTTCTAAAGTCTTGAAATTCCAAACATGAACAAAAAGAAACGGATTGAGTACTATGTGTGATACTCATGGAGATTGCAATGTTAACCTGCCGGGTCAGATACCTACCTCCAATCGAAAATTAAAAACATTAAAACCCATTGAGTTGGATTCCACAACAACCCTCTTCTATTAGAGATGATTTACCCAGAGGGTCAACAAAATTTTTTCAATACTTACCTCTCCTCTTTACCCTCTTGAGGATTTTGAGGATCTATTTCTTTGTTAAGTGTTTTGCAGCCTTTCAGACCTGTAACTGCTACCCCCGTGATTGTAGCCTGCAAAAGTTACCAATGCAGTTCTGATTGTGTTATTTAAATCTCAATGATATGCACATAACCAAAAGAGCTCCTTAATTAAAAGAATATCTATTATTTGACACTTCAGAAAAATCCCACAAGGTATATGATTGAAGGTAATTTATTTAAGCTACTGATAATAACACTAGTGACCAATAATCAATATCCTATCTCATAGAGTGTTCTGTTGGAACATATATAGATAAATACGCTTTTTGGAAGCTATTATCTGATATGTGTCCCTTCAAATAAAGTTGAATTGATATGTGTCTCTTTAAATGAAATAATATAATATGTGTCTCTTTAAATGAAATAGGATAAGAATAATCCACCTAAGTTAGTCTATATATAGAGAGCTTGTTTTCATTTGATGGGAAGGGAAATCAAGTGTGAAATACATTAAAACTTGTCTGAAATTTTCAGCAATAACTTTCATTGAGTGTTCATCATAAACACATTTTCAGAGTTTCTCCTTGATTTACTTTGAAGATCATCAAAGTAAATTGTCTTTTCTCTATTGTATCTCATTAGTTATTTCGTAAAAATTCGGTGATCCTAGAGGGGCGGAATTAAACTAATAGGAAAGCGTATTTCCGTGCCTTGGAGTGTTGTATCTGGCCCTGTTCCTTCTTAATTTTCTAACATGTTCTACCCTGATTATGTTACAGCTTTCCAAATACTCTGAATGTAATCTATATAGCTCTGACAACTGAGGTATTCCCAGGCTACCACAGAAGGCCAAAATGCAGGGTAATCTAAATCAACAAGATATCATTTCAGTGTCCATAATGTAAGCAGGATACTCACCCGAAAATACGTATGCATTGCAGTGCTGAAAGAAAAGGCTTTGCTGTCTGTATTGGTGACAATAAATTCTGTTGAAAGGCTAGTGGAATCAAGAATGACCTGAAACAAGTAAAGAGAAACACAACTTTTATGTTTGTTATTGGCTCATAGAACCCATATTGGCATCTTAACTTGCAGTGATAAGTCAGAAACTTTTCCAACGGACCATATTAGCCAAACTTTAGATCACATCGTCAAAAAATAAGTTTTAGGTCAAAGAAGGAACAAGCGTTATTCAAATGAAAGTATGATTGACAGAAGATACAACATAGGGCAGGACAGCCACTAACCTTATACAAAGCTCGGAAGCTGAAATCCCACATTGACCGGCTATAAGGGTTATCCTTAAGTTCCAAAGTCACTGCAGGTTTCCCTTCTGCACTTCCAGAATCAACAATAGACCAGTTCATATTCCTCGCAAAACCATGCTGCGGAATGCAAAACGAAAGAGACTTTATGTAGTAGTTTGTAGATGGATAGTATTAAGCAAAGGAAGCAACAACTAAGATGAAATAAATTACGAAAAAAACTCAAGATTAATAATTTCTCATTAACGGACAAGAAGTAAAAGGTTCAAACCATATAAGGATGCCTACCCAAAGCCGGAGGCCAAAAATAGGCAGGCAGGCAGCACAGAAGCCTGAACCTAAGCACTTTCAATGGGCAAAATTCCTAAACCCATAAGCAGTTACTTGGTCATATTATTAGCGCCGTTCCCAAATAACAGAGCCACATCTTTATTTTGATCTGTCCCAAACTAATAGGACAGTTTGGAAATTTGTTACCAGATGCCAAACACAAAAATAATTTTCATTTCCTGATGCATCACTTCATCAACCCAAATTCGTAGATTTTGGAATTGCAACATAACCGGAATAGCATATTAAAGGATTTCATAAAATATTTGTAATGTAACTATGCTTTTGTATAATGTAAAGAAGAAAAAAATTACAGAAGTATTAATAATCAAACCTGTTGTATTTTCCCAGGTCCAAACTGAGGAAAACAATGTGGGATCCCTCCACTACAATCACAGAGATTATATCAGTGATCACATATGAATAACCATCCAAGGAGCCCAAAACACCGGGGCGGGGGTGTTAATAGTGAAAGTGGAAAGCAAGAGAAAAACCTGATGGGTTTCTGACCATTGAAGACAGCATCAGGTCTGACAAAAAGAAGGTCTTTGCCATTTGGAATTTTCCATGAAGTCACACAAGCTCCAAACAGGTATACCTCAGCCTCACTGCCTTCAATCCATTCATCAACCAATCATTATTCTGAAAGAGCTAGTCTCATGATTCATCGCAGTCTGCGGTATCTATATTCAGAAGTAATGGAAGAAATAGGTGAGTAGTACTGTCCTACCACTGGGAGAAGTGAGAACAAGCTTGGGAAGATCGCCAGCTCCTTGAGTGAGCTTCACTCCTTGGCTAGTCGTATCAGCTCCATCAATACTTACTGATGCCCTTATATTCACTCTTGACCACCTACAATACTTGCTTATTTAGTTTAACCAATCAAATTGGAGCAATTGGATCAGTAAGAGAGAGAGAGAGAGACCTATTGTGATTAGGAGAGCGGAGCTTGAGGCTGGGAAGATAAGCTGCCATTGAAACTGTTGCCATCTTCAGTTGATAAGAGGTGCAGCCAACAGTAGATCAGTTTGAAGATATGTGTTGAGTTTGTACTTGTTCTTGTGTCCCTAGACGTCGGACGAGTCAGTTTTCACTCTATATAGCCAGAAGGTAATTAATAACATAGTGCTCCGTATGTTTTCAATCCGAGTTGTTCCTTACTCCCTTATTTTGTGTCAAAATAAAAGCTATGATCTAAACTTTTACCATCTTTTTTGGCAATTGGTTGTTACTGATTTAAATACATAGTGTACAACGCCTAGATTTTCCTAAAACGATTTGATAATATTAGTTTTCAATATAAATTATTAGAGTTTGTACTTGTTCTTGTGTCCCTATATGTTAAGGACGTGTCGGTTTTTATCTTATATTGCTTTTAACATGGTAATTAATAACGGAGTGCTCCATATATCTTCAATACGAGTAGTCCCTTACTCCCTTATTCAGTCTCAAAAATAAAAGATGCGATCTAAATTTTCATCATTTTTTTTGGCAATTGGTTGTTAGTGATCTAAATACATCGCGTGCAATGCCTATATTTTCTAAACAATTTGATAATACTAGTTTTTAATATAAATTATTAGGACGAAAGACTTAAAAAAAGTAAGAGGGTGAAATTAAGTCTAGCACAACTTCCCCTGTTGAGCTAATGAGTTGTAGAACTAAATTATTTAACAAATTACATAAAGTTGAAAAAAATTGTAATACTAAAAACATTTGAAAAAAATTGAAATTATCTTTTCAATATTTTTTGCTTTGTTTGTTCAAATGCTCAAGTCTATATATAACTTCCTTAAGAAATTTGATAGGAATAAGAGACATGAAAAATTTTCTCTATGATTTTTTTTAGGATATAGTAATTGATTTCTCTCGACCGCTATGGTATTAACATATAAAAATTAAAAATTAAAGTGCCTTATATGGTATTAATTTTTTAAAATTATATGTATATATATCCTCTTAATTTAAAGGAAAACTTACTTTCATATTGTTTCATATATATTAAATGGGACATTTTAGATTGTTGTGAACAAAGAAATTATTATAAAAGTTTACTAAATTTTATATTAAAAAAAAAGAAGCAAATCAACACTACTCCGTATGTCCTAAACATTTAATTTATGAATTCCATTCCTTGCGTCGTATTCTTTCGCTTTTACACTTTTCGTTGATTCTTTACTAATCCAATTCTTTGTCCAATTCATACAACAGATTAGCCCCAAATAGAAGGAAATCAAGATAAAAAGCTTGAATCCTTTAGGAGTAACGATTATTGAACTAGTAAGCCCCACATCACTAAATGAAGGACATTATCTTAGTAAAAGACTAAGATGCACGGTTTTATAATAGACTATCTTATAAAATATTTTTATTATAATAATATTTTCATTTGTTGATGAAAGCTTATAGTTTTTATAGAGTTATCATATAAATTTTAATTGGAATAATATTTTTCATCATATTAAATGAAAAAATAGTTATAGAAAAAGGTAGAGAGGAAACATGAAATGAAGAGAAGAAATAAAAATAGTTTTAAATAATTTAGAAATTTATATAGTCACACAATTTTTTATATATAACATTTTTCAATCTTATAAGTAGGAAGAAAAAAGTAGATAACATTATCTTTAAAGAAAAGCGGAATTTATTTTTTTTATAATAGCTTAACACGTGTTAAGTATAATGTCAGCAAATGTTTTACTTTAGTAATAGTTATAGATAGATTGGACCAAAGTTATTGAAAAGGAAAGATATTAATTGTGCCTGGAGCCAAGGGTCACTCTTTTGGAACTTAAACACACACACCAAAAAAACACAAATAAAACTATGGACCCGGGTGCACAGTGAGCATCGTCCACCCGAGTCAAAACGCATGATTCATACACATAATACGCAAGCAATATCACACAAATTGAACAAAAGAACATTATTTTACAAGACAATGAACATTAGGATGTGTAATTTTCATTAATCCTCATGTAAGTGACTTCGTAATTGGAAAAAGTTGAACTATCCTTGCATTGGGAGAAATACACGTAGCACTATTCTTTAAAAATCTGAACTTTTTACAAACAATAAAAATGAACATTATGTCTATCTAAAATGAACATTATACATTATGTCAATGAACATTACATATTATAACACTGAACATAATATATCAAGATAGATATGAACTTTTTGCATTGGGAATAATAGATGTTCTGTTCAAATATTTGAAAAATAAACATTATGTATTTATGTAATGAACATTCAATATCAATATAGTGAACATTAAGTGTTATGATAATGAACATTAGTTATTATGAAAATAAACACATACTATACACAACTACTAAAATGAACATTATATATTATGCAAATGAACATTAAGTATTATAACAATGAACATTAGTTATTATCAAAATAAGCATGGAACATTCGCGAAGAAAGTATTGCAAAAATAAACATTATATATTGCAAAAATAAACATTATATAAAACTTAAATAAACATTCTATACAAAGTCAATGAACATTAACATATATGACACGAATTGAACAGAATGAACATTCTTTACAAGGCGATGAATATTGGGATGCGAAATATTCTCTTCTCAGGTGAAATCATTATCAGTGCTTCGTAATTCGCGCATTGAGAAAAGATACGCACAGAGAACTTTGTAATATTATTTTTAAATCTGAACTTTTGCATTGAGAATGTACACGGATTGTATAAATATTTATTAAAATGAATATTGAATATTACGTTTAAAGACAATGAACATTACGTTCATTTGCAATGAACATCACGTTAAAAGGCAATGAACATCACGTTTAAAAGCAATGAACATTACGTTCACAGACAATAAACATCACGTTCAAAGGCGACAAACATCACATTCAAAGGAAATGAACATTACGTTCAAAGGCACTGAAAATTACGGAATAAACTTCACATATAATGAACATTACATATAAACATAATGAACAATATACTCAACTGTAATGAATATTTAACATATCTCTTATGAACATTAGTAACAAATACACATAAAATAGCAAATTCCATGAATTACAAGCAAAAAAGTAATGGGGAACATGTTGTGTGGGAAATCGAAATAGTCATGTTGCGTGGGAAATCTAACTGTAATCATTGCGCTTGGTGAGGGAAAATTTTAAAATTGACAATGTTCATTGCTTTGTACAAAATGTTCATTAGGTGCACAATCCGGGTGCAAGGTACCAATTACTTCCAAAAAAGGACAGATTACTAGTGACGCCCAAAAGCATGCACTCCACATACATGATTCCAACCCTATTGAGTATCAACCTCAAGTCCTGTTATTACTCAATCCATGAGCACATGCTTTCAGATGCACCTCATAGAAAAGAGACCATAACCATGGGCCTAGAGAGAGCTCCATAGAATTCCAGAACGCATCAATAATTTGAATTGTCTTCCAAGGTGGAGTTTCACATGCTGTTATGAGTTATGACCCGCGACACTACCACAGCATATTTAAATGGGAGAGCCATGTTCCACCTTTTTTCCTAATGGATGTGAAAATCCACCAATCATTGAGTTACTACAATATATATTCAACCACACCATCACTGACTTGTGAAATGAAATAAACAACAATGAACATGGGGCATGAAGTAAACATATTACACTCCCTTGGGTGAGAATACAGCCAATACATTTCCTCTTTTCATTTATTGGGTGGAGGGCGGATTGTTTATTCAAATGAGCATACAATTTCAGTATGTGAGCATCCTCAGACCACCCACTGAAGACCCAACTTCATTCACCATCTACATGATAAAGTAGTACAAGGTTCTCTCCTTCTATATGATAACCAAAACCTTCCCAGTTTACTATCTAACAGAAGGACTACGATTAATCTGGTTGCCAAGAAAGCTTCCTTTCATTTTCAATTACTCTATTTATCATAAAATTAGAAAAGTTAGAAGACTAATCTGATGTCATGAACACGTATGACAGAGATTTGTCTAAGTTTCATACTTTGTCGTCATGGAACCACCACCTGGTTTCCTTTGGAGATCTTCCGTTTCTGCAATTATTCACATAGCGATCATTATCTTCAGGCCTTTCCTGCATGGTCAAAATTTTAAAATTAGAAGCTTACTCTATATCAATAATAGTCATCAACATTAGTCTGGTAACAGAAAAGGCAAAAGGCAACAGATAGGATCATTGCAGAGAAATCATTAGGATTAGCCAGATTCTTCTCTTCGATGATCCACTACAGAGTATCTTACAAGTTAAAAGTGTGAACCTATAAGTATTAATTTCCAAAACAAATACAAACTGCATACCTTCACTGCATAGCTTGATAGCATTGAAAGAATGCTAATGCAGATAGAACTGTCATAGCTGGGGACCATGAGTCATATAATATGTCTGCAAAAATATCCACAGTATGATATATATAAAGCCAAGGTTATAGTAAAGCTAAAGAAGGAATTAATTTGCAGCATTCAGTGCCAGTGCCAGAAATTTTTCGTAAAGACAAGAGACAAAATATAATACAATAATCCAAATGAACTAATATCTGCTTATATGATTGATAATGAGGGGAAAGAAAAGGGTGGAAAATAAAGGAACGGAAAGAGGCCAGCATTGAATATAAAATGTTGAAAAGAAACTGACAATGGACATATGATGGGCTATCCTGAAAGGAAACTAGTCCCCCAGCCAATATCAAAATCTTACTGAGATAAGAAAGTTGTGCTCTGATACTAGAATATGATTATCAGATCCATGAGTTAAACAAATCAAGGAGAATGACCGTCGCGGTGATAAATCCCAGATAACTTCGTTTATCACCAGCACCAGGTAAAGCGATATACATGGAAGGGGACAAGGGGACTTGTGCCCTTCCACGCAAAAAAAAAAATAGAAAAAAAAGAAAATAAAAGAAACTACAAGCTTAGATACTGCTAAACAGAAAAATTGAATTAGAAGATGAGGTGATTGGCGGATCAACAGATGCAATGTTACCCTAAAAGACGTTTTAGAAGATTACCCCTTTAACTCAACGAGCATCTAATCACAGAAGAAGAAGCTTAATAAAACTACCAAGTCATAAAAAAGATAAAAGCTTTACGAAGAGTCCAGTTGGTAATGGAGTGAGTTCAGTGCATAAAACACACAGCCTAAATTTGAGCACATCGAAAACAACCGCCACCACATATGAAATCTTTTGAATTGGGTATGACAATGATACCTCCCATTTCAACAAAGAACAGCAAGCAAGCAAAAACAAGAATAGCCGGAAAATGCATAACAGCTGAAACTGATCAACTTGATATCAAACTCTAAAAGGAACAAGGAATGGAAGAAAAGAAAAAGAAAAATTACCTAAGCAAATGTGGCCGTTACTGTAAATATGAGGATGAATTGGAGCCGGAGGCAAAAAAATAACCTGTGGCAAAAACAGTGAATAAATGAAAAAGAAATAGTGATGAGTAAAAAAATTCAGAGAATGAGCAGAAAGATGACATGAGGGGCTTCCATGGGGTAATGCTCGGGAAAATCAACTTGGAGTTGATATATCTCATTAGCATACAGTGTTCCTGCCGCTACTATCACTTGTATTATCCACCTTTGTTTTTATTCATACAACCCAATCAAATCAACAACAAAAACCCCACTTTAATACTGAAACAAAAGAAGAATACCTTTGAAGATTATCAGTGACTTAGTGGTTGAAACCAGCAGGAGGATTCAGCTGCCACTCTCCGATTTCCTTCTGAAGTCTATTGCTTGCTATTTTGCTAAGCGTCTTTATTATCATCCATTTCATTGTAAGTTCGGGTCAGGAAAATCAAGATTGCGTAGGAAAACCAAGGGTGGGGTGTGAAAGACTGACCTCGCCTGAGTTGCTGCTTGATGTCGTCATCTTTTTCGCTGTCTTCTTTTCTTTTTCTTGAGCGCAACGGAGGGGTCTCAATTCAAGTATCCCATATTTTTCACTTTCAGTATAAATCGGACTAAATAACTTTACCCAACCATAACAAGTATTGAGTATGTATATTCTGTATTCTCCGCCGATTGTGTGGAGTTTTCTGGTTCTCTTTTGAATGTGGCCCACTTTTAACTATCCTTTTTTTTTTTTTTTTTTAATTGAAATTAGTAATACACTGTAAAGATTTGGCTAAATAACTTATAACTGCAGAATAAGAAACGAGTCTACCATAGCTTAGGGTAAAACCAAGACTTTCCGTGATGTGGTAATTTAGATTGAACCAAAATTAAAATTAGTGTTAATTTATACACCCCAACACTAAAATTGGTGTTACTCAATGCACTCGTTTTAATTAGTATAGTTTCATACATCCAACTTATAATTGGCATCATATAAGCCTAATATTTCTTATAATCTAATATACAAAATTTCATATATCGAATGATTGAACTCCGCAGTCCGTACCACGAAGACTAGTGCTAGGATAATATGATGGCATCATTTGATTCCCACCCCGGAATTCCAAGCACCAAAATCCAGCCATAGAACATTATATGCTAGTGTATGATTCTAGAAAGGGGTACATAATATTCGAACGGCAAATATCTACGTAAATTTTGATCTGCGAATCTGCTCCAGTAAACAGGCTATTACCAATTGGTCCACCTGGATGACAGAAATCTTTTAAAAAAAAAACTAATTTTACATCATTTACCAACATGGGTTCACTATATTAGAATCTCAAACTATTGCATACGAAGAAGTATTACTCTTCAAAGTAATATTAGATGAATTTTCCATGAAATGACACGTAGTGACTTAATACAGTAACCGCTAAAGAACAAACTAAGTGCAATTACAAAAAGCAGGGAATAGCAAGCATATATCAAAGAACCTGACTTCTATACATTACAACTTCTAAAAGTCATTAAAAATTTTGATTGATAACAACTACCCCACTTCAGCTAGTTCTCGAACCCAGTATGTGTAAGATCCTTCTTCCTCTTAATCATTTAAACCTTCCTCACTGGTTAACCTGATCTTAGCCTGCATTATCTTTAAACAAAATGTCTTATTTCAATGACTTTTAACATTATCTAATTTTATCATTTTCCCCCACGTTGTAAGGGGGTTTGAAAACAAAAAGAAGTTGAAATTATGCCTTACCACAGTTGTTGAAACTAAGATTATGTGGAAGAACTTTGTATGGATTAAGTATGCCATTCGGGTCAATCAGCTTCTTGATGGAGGCCATTAATTGTACCTGAATCGAATTTCGCCAGAAAATCAGACATATACAAATAAGTCAAGAAACAGGAGCATACAATTTACACACTAACATCCAACAAGTTAAAATGTTCTTTTTCAGGTAGCATAATAGTTTGCAGGTCTCCAATCAATTATGTTATTTATCCTAAAAAAATTATGCAACATAATAGAAGCTTCACCCGTCCTATTTCTATCAATCAAAGTCAAAGCTAAATTAAGATACCTTGAGGATAGCAGGGCATCAAATAAAACTCTATGATGCTAGTGTATCCTTGATACTAATAATTCTCAGAAGACATACGTCAGAAATCAAGACCATCTCCAAGAAAAAGCTAAATGAAGAGATTAAGGTGGGGTGAATGCTAAGTTAGAGCAATTGATACAATCTGGAATCTAGAGGTTTTAGAGTTAATAGGAGCATAACACAGTATATACAGTTCCAATTTAACATAGGAAGGACGCCAAGAGAAGATAGTGTGACTTTGGATAACTAGGAGTTACCTTTAAGGGACTATCAAATAACTGAGATTGGTTCTTTAAAGGAATCACTCATAGAATAAAATCTGTAAGGCTCAAATATAGAGCCGCAACTAAATTATTGTGTGTTCACAATATACCCTTTAAAGTTAAAAGGAAGATAATTAGACTGTCATTATTGTATGGGTTTTGGGCTTTCAAGAAGGAACATGTTAAGAAGATGAGTGTATCAGAGATGTGTATGCTAAGGTGGATGTGTATGAGAACACTTTGAGGGACAAATTTAGAAATAGGGGTCTCCGAAAGAAATTTGGAATGATAAGAGGGTGAATCGGTTATGATGGTTAGGGCATGTGAGACGCCGAACACTACATGCAACAGTAAGGAAGGTGGAGGGTAGGGTAATAGAGACCTCAAACATAATTAAGGCAGAACAATGATGACTTATATGGAAGGAGTTAAAAACATATGGTGGAAATTGGTTTATAAGAAAATGAGGCTCTAAATATAAGGGAATAGGGGAGTATTTTTTAAGATTAAGACTTGGCTTGTTTATTTGTTCTTTGTTCCAAGAAAAAGCTAAATAAAATCACAAAAATTACCACATATTCAGATGTGTTAGCCCCAGTCACAAATATCAATATCAAAATAAAGTCATGATTAATGCAATGCATACTTGTTAATAAGTCCAAAAGTAAAATAAAAATGAAATACAACTCATGCAAAGCTAAGGAAGAACTTGCTTGACAGTAGGTCAACTTGAACTCCTTACTGAAGAAATTTCATGTTAAAGAATGTTTATCAGCTTACTAAAAACGAATCACACATGAAGTGAAGTCAACCTTACCACTTCAGGCGACTTGCTGTAGTAGATTTTATTCGCTTTCATCAGTCCAATCCCATGCTCAGCACTGATACTCCCATGGTGCTCAGAAGTCCACTCATAAACAAAAGGCTCAATTTGTGCTAAAATCTGCAACACAAACTCATCTCAGGAGTGGTCAGCATGATGTTCAATACTTCTCACAAGATAGAAGGACTTACATCATCATCATACTGAGGAGATATTATATTCAGATGCAAGTTGCTATCTCCTAGGTGGCCATACCCAACAACTTTGACTGGATCACCTACAAGTTGGGCCAAAATGAAGCTAAGAGAGAAATCTGGGAAGCTAGACTACGGACTACCATATCAAATTATCAATTTTACCAAATTCATAAAATAAGAGGACCTTCAAAAATGCCGAATTACTGAATTGGTTTCATAAAATTATAAACCCTTTTTCATTCCAATTTAGTTTCATTTAAAACATTTGACTGTCAAATTAGCTTGTTGGTGATTTGACGGTCATACATCAGCATTTTGTTGAGATTGAAAGACTTCCCAGTGTAACCACAGGCCAACCACCTTGGCAAAAGATGGGCGGAAAACCTCACTTCATCCAATCCTCTCGAGTGCCCTCATAATTATTTATGAAACGTCACTGGCTCTAAGAATCTTGGTAACCTACTCATCCACAGAGAAAACCTGCCCTATGCAGAGGTGCTTTGTTATTCATATCTGTGTTTGTGCATGCACGTACCACTCCAGAAATGGCATTGTATAATGATTTATAGTCTCTGACCTTAGGCTAAAATGAAAACCAAGAAATGCAAGATATACTCAGATGCAAAGGAAACACAGGCTTTTACCAAGGCGTGTCCGCATTTCATCAACAAGATCATACATTTTCTCCAAAGGTAAAGATAAATCATACTTGTACACTGCCCCAGACTTCATCAACACTTCTGGTATACCCTGAAACACAGCAGGTTGCATCAACAATATCTCTGATGCTACGGGACCAATGGAAACATAGAATATCAATGGCGAGATTGTAAATCAGACCAAAAAGAAAATTTCAGACATAAATAATGCAAGATGAATATTCATACTCCAATGAAAAACAAAATGGACAAGGTTAAGAAGAAACTGCAATGACTATGTGCAATATTAGTGAGAATTTACTAGGATGCAGGCACAGCTTCCATGACAATAAAGTACTAAATAACAGATGGATATTGAGAATATCAAGCAAGTTTACAGTTTAATTTTACAAGCTTTGAGACTCAATATGCAGTATATCTATTACTGAAGAATGATAGTTATCCTAGTAGGGGGGCAGGAATCCCAGGATTAAAAAAACAAAGGAAACCTGTTTCTTGTAATGTGAAAATAATATAAGATAGATTAAAGTTGAAAGGAAATCTGTTGCATATAATGGGAAAATAATAAAAGAAAGATTAAAGTTGAAACCTCGCGGATACGCCAAAATGAAGATACTTGATTAATGTCTTGTGCAACCACACCATCTAATAATAAACCACTTTCCATCATCTGAAACAAGAACGTCTCAAGCTTCTCTCTGGACACATAACCATCATCCAATTTTAGACCTATTAATTACTAATCAGTATTTCAAACAATATCCTGCTGGGTAAGATGGCAACCAATTAAAAAATCGAAGCACACTGAACATACTTTCCTTTAAAGCAACAGTGTACCTCAGTTAGAAATAGGCGGGAACCAGGCTAGAGAGATTGGAAACCTCATACAGGCTACCATGCATCAGGACCCCCTGATATATGCTTGGCAGAGCCTTACTCCCTTAGCATCATGGTAAAAAAAAAGACAACCATACATATATGTTGAAAGTATCACCAATTTTAAAATCTATGATTGAAGAGAAATTTGATGCACCCTTAGAAACACCAAGATGAATTCACCATGGTAGTTGATAAGTACCTTGGTAAACACAAGATAGCAGCAAACCAACACCATATATTACAATTTCGGAGATACATACCTATCATAAGATTCATCACTTCCTATTGTCTCAATCAGAACATAGAAGCTGTGCACTACAGGAGGCAATGGATTTCTAACACCTTCTAGATTACTCAAAACCTGTATAATAATCACCCACGTCATTTTGTATCACAATGACACTCATCAAAATGAAAACATAATAGTGAAGGACTAGGAAAAGTAAAGGAATAAAAATCAACCATTTCCTAACTATGAGATGACTAAAATACAAACTACTGCATTCTCCCAAAAAATTCTCTTATACAGAGAGACGAGAAATCTGATGGTTTAATAGGCGAGATAAAAATGCAGAATAAGATATTGAAAATGCAACAAAAGGTAGTCATCCAATACCTAACTGAATGTCTAAATGTGAGTTAAGTTCTCTAAGCTTTTTTCATAATTTAATTAGAGCTGCTTAAAATAGAGGTGGACAAGAGTTCCTTGCATATGATGGAAGTAAATAAGATATTCTAACAACTTTCAAGCTTTTCTGTCCCTGATAAGGAATAAGGAAAATTACGTGATAGATTGTGCTCTTGCATCCAAAGAAAGTATTCCCAAAATTTTATGGTGGTCCTTAACAAGAGAGACAAATAGACTCCCCACTCAATTGGATTCTAGAAGCTCTGTGACGCCCTAGGACATACATCTGCACCAAATTTTTCCTACCTTGTTCAATATTCTTAATCTTCATGCATAGTTGCTTCCCCACACATTCAGTACTATGCATGATAAACAATTCAAATGTACTTTAATTTTTATTTTGTTAGGATTTAAAAACTAGTTTTGCCAAATATTTCTAGTAGCAGTGTTTCTGTTATGCACAATCCACGTGGATTGGACCAAAGGCAGGTACTAGAAAAAATCAATTAAAAAATTAGCATAAAAAATATCAAGATCCTACATCTTGTTAAATAACTCCAGACACAAATTTTGTTGAAGAAACCTTGCATTCATTTTGATAGAAACTACTCATGACATGTAGCCAAATACATAACAAAAACAATGCCTAGAAGAAACACAAAATGTAGGTTGATCCATTTAAATCAATCCAGGGAAAAGCTTACCATGTTCATTGCATAGCTATCCAAGAACTCAAAGGCTGATAAGACCTCCCCAAGTTTCCTTCTGGCTTCAAATAAAAGTTTCTGCAAGCAGTACAAGACAATATTAATGACTTGGATAAATCTTAAATCCTGTTAGACATACATGCCAACAGAAAATGTAAACAAGTTGATAAGCTTAAACTTAGAAGTATCAGTGACACACTAGATTTCTAAGCAATGACAAATGAATTACTGCCTCAAATACCAGTTCCAAATTCTCTTTGCCACAGACATAAATAAGAATCTCAGGATTTCATGCACCCAAAAGATGAAGAAATTGAAAGGCAAGGTCCAAATCATCTATAACAAAATTTTTCTAGATTCCAGAGAAAGAAAATACTCCAAGCCTTTTACAGTATTCTTGCGAAGTTAAGAGTACAGCACAGTGGGAGCAAGACAAAAATTTCTAGAAGCTATGTCGACACAGAAGGACCATAAGTATATAGTTTTAAGACTCAAAAATGAACTAGTCACTCAAATTAAGAAAATAAGTGCACAGACTCAGATATGGTTTTCCATTCTGTTATTCTTTCTTGGCCACAGATGAAATTTCCTCATGTTCTTTGACTCAAAAGTATTTACAACAAGGAACCTAACAAATTGTTTATCTTGGTTTTGTTTGTTGAACACTAAACTGAAGGAAAGCATTCTAAGTAATACAGGTCTGACTGATCTTGTAAGAAGAAATCATAATAGATAAAGTTATTTCAGAAATGATGCAACAGTTTATAATTAAACAGGCATATTTAACAGATTCAATATATAGGTATAAGTACATATGTTACAGCTAGATATTGTCAACAGGTTAAATTGAGGACGCTGTCAAAGATAGTGGCCAGAATATAAAAGCTGTCTCTCTGCCTTCAAAAGCTTTTGCTTCAGGATATATGCAACAAGGAGTTTCTCTGAACAGAAAAGAGAACTAGGTACTGTACTCTCCCTCTTTTAAGATTGAAACGGAAAAATTATGCTGAATGGAGAAACCAACATGATAAAACCAGTAGGCTTCAAGGAAGGACATCAATCCTATGCAAGAAACAAGTTTATGCAGCATTTTTAGAAAGTTCTCACAGAAACATTACATGAACATATGCTTCTCCCTCTTGATTCATAAGTACAAGCCTTAACTTTCATTTCCAAAACAAAAGAACCAAATAACACAATGTACCTATTTTCAATTCTCAACCCTGGCAATTATTACATTCACTGCTTGACATGGTTGCTGTTAAAAATGGATAACCTACATTAAGCTCCAGACAGTTGCATGCATTGAGTACCGATGTGAACAAAAGAAGGTGAGCCCAGTCAACAAGCGTTCAATTAAAACAATAATACAAGTACCCCTACGAATCTATTCCCAAGTGGTAACCCCAGGATAATGATTGCCAAGTTCACGGTAAGATTAAAGTATGTGTTCGCTGATCAGATGATAACATATTGATGATTATACAAGAAAGGAACAATGTAACAGATCAATGACTTCCAGATAGAGTACTTGCTAGGTACCTGACAGCTGAGATAGTCCTTACAGGCCAAAAAGGCAAGGTTAGTAGCAGACAGCTTTGGGGGGGTAAGAATGGAAACTCTAGTCACAATACCAAGTGATCCTTCACTTCCTGTATCCAAAGAAGCACAGAAATATAACTACTGCGGGAAAACAAACATCTCTTATCATTCACCAATTTGGACTTGCGGCGAAACAACAAAATAAAATTGTCGTCACAAACCTATAAATAAATGCTTCAAGTCATACCCAGTGTTATCTTTACGTAAGGTACCCAGCATATCCATCACAGAACCATTGGCTAAAACAGCTTCAAGGCCTACAGAAAAAAAAAATCCCATGAAACTGCTGTGCCAGTAGTTGATCATTTATTTCTGACATCAAGATGAAAAAAAGACAGCAGCCTAAAACTTAGCAGTTTCTCATAGAACAATACACAATTTTCTTCAGCAATGAACAATTTCGGGAGTGGCAGTAGTACTTCTCACGAAATAAAGCAAGTAACACAAATCAAGTACCTCTATAAGGGTGTATAATTTACATGAGTCAATGTGCCATTATTTTCCAACGCATTATGCATATTGTCTAGTGGCAGAGGCAATGGCACTACCAAATCAGCCAACGAGAGTTTGTCTGTTTGAAGTTTCACATTCAAAGTTTAGTTGCGTTTATCATTCATTAACTTAAGATACAAAGTTCTTGTTATAATTCCTAAAGGCACTTATTTCGCCTATTCACCTTAAGGGTCAACCAGATTAATAAATGGGATTTTATTACCCTTGTTTTAGTCCCTTTATATTGCTTTTTCCCCAAATTCAAACGAGTCTTCTCTCTTGTATCCTATACTTATGCATTAACTTGGTAGTTGCTTAATTTCTAGAATTTTAGTTTCTAGACAAATACCAAGAGTTTCTTCTTGTAGGCGCATAATTTGATGTGATTTTGGATCGGAAAGATCTTGAAGGATGCACAGGATGGAGGCATGCATACTTTGAAGTGCCCAAATGGGAAATTTGAGTTAAAGTACTTTCTCTATCGCGCACTTAAAATGTATCTATTATCCATGATACAATGCTCATGAAGATTGCTGACTACAATGTCATCAGAAATTCATTCTGAGCAATTTATTTCAGTTAAAAAAATATTTGTTTGAATTCAAAGTAACATTAGGCAGCAGTAACTGTAGTCATATTCCGCAAATCTGCATCTGAGCATTAATCAATAGATAAAACCCTCATTAGAAATTCAAAATTACAATGAAAAATATAAAGACATGCATTCTCTTTGATTTTATACTAGTTTTTGAGGCCCGTACGTTTCACAGTTTTATTTTTTTCTGCTACATATGGATAGTCTATAATCTTCTGATATAATCAAAATGTAAGACCTTGATAAAAAAAATATAGAGAGAAAGGGTACCTTTTTTATATATAATGTTATGTAATATGTAAATTAAATTGTTTTATACATGGACAATGTATCAGACTATTACATGGACATAATTTTATAATCTTAAGCAACTGTCTAACAAAAAATCATGAAGGAAATAATTCATCATATATAAATTTAGTTAATATTTATTAGACAAAGTATTTTTATAGACTTCACATAATTTTTTGAATCATAAAATTACGAATTCATCTTTTGGCTTCATAGACTCTATCCAATAATTTGGACAACGGTTATTGTAGTTTAAAAGTTGTTAAATGCCTATGGTTGTAATTCCAAATTATAAGTTATATATTTTCCTTGTCACTTAAATAGATAAATAATTCAAAAACCCCGAAAATAGGAAAAATATATTTTATTGGTGGAAAATTTGGTAAAAGATTATGTACAAACTATATGTTTTGGTAGAAAAATTATTGAAAATAATTTGGAAAAAATCCGAAACAAACTATAATTTTCTAATATGGTCCTAGACTTGTTTATAACAAAATAAATGTTAAGTGAAATAAGAATCCAAGTAAAAAAATTTAGGACCCTATAGAAAATTATAGATTGTTATCGGCTATATGACCCACCCTTATAGATGGTTTTCGGGTTAGGCCTTATTAGACTTGTTTATAGGGGTCCTAGACTTCATATAAACAAGTCTAGGACCATTCAGAAAACTATAGATTGTTTTTGGCCTAATATGACCATATTAGGCCTAACTCGAAAATTATAGATGGTTTAGAACAAAATAAATGTTGAATGAAAAAAGACTCCGTATTAGAAAAAAGAACAAGTCTAATTGGGTCATATTAGGCCTTATTAGAACCATCCATTGTGATTTTAATCATCTCTTTCAACCAATTACTAAAACTTCTATAATTAGATCATAAACTCATTTTCAAAGCCTTTGAATATTGATCATTTTAGTTTCAAATATTTTCATATTCGGTGTTGCCTTATGTTTGCTCAATATAAAATACAATAAGCAAAAGAAAAGTGCTTATATATAATATTTTTCTTATACTATATGAACAACGTAAACAAGTGTAGAATCGTTTCAATTTTTTTATATTGATCCTATATGAGTAGAATGAAGATCTCATATGTGTCTTCACCCTCTTCATAACATTTGTATGATCTTATGATCCTACGAACATATCTACCATTCAGTTTTACACTATCATTAAATTAAGGTAGGATCCCAATCCTCATAACCTTAGATCTAAATTTAAATCAAGATGTTCAAAACTCACTATACAATTAACTTTGAGGTATTGAATTTAAATTAAACTCATATATACAATATTCCATATTACAGTAGGAAGTTTTTGAAGTTCATTAAAACACATCATAAACGGATCTTATTTTGGAGTACTTTCAACATGATTCTAATGATATAAAAATTATAAATTTATAATATCAGTTGCACAACAATATACATTTCGTGTATGTGTGTTGTGCGTGAATGCATGTTCGTGTGTGTATTAACCAATTTCTTTTCCTACATGGCACTCCCTATACTCTCGAGAATTTCTGCTTCTATAAATTTCCCGGAGATCCAAGCAAAAAATGCAGCAGCCCTCTATGTTTGATACACCAACATTATACCTTCCTTCCTTTTGAGATGTGGATTTGAGCCGTTGTGGTCAAACTCAAAGTCAACTATCATATATCAGGTCATATAAGCAGTTCCATAAAATTAAAACGTGTGACGGGTACTAGGCTTAAATATTTAAGTGTTTTATTTTCATAATGAGTCTAGTCTAAAAAAATGTTTAATTTTAATAAGTTTTTGTGAGATTGATCTAGTTTTATATTGCCTATATAAAGGACCTTACATTGTTATTTTATTTTATGTATGTGTAATTAAAAAAGTTTTAAGTTTTGTGTTAAAAATTTATGAGATTGTGAAATGTTTATTCGCCCAATCTAGCAAATCTTAGTTTGGTTAATTATTTGATTCGTGAATCATTGTCCTAGGTCCACTTAATCTAAATTTAACAACCCATACTTTGTGAAAGTCATTTGGCATAACAAAATCATATCATTTTGCTTATAGCTTAATAAATAAACGTCGAAATTTTTTGTTTTTATTTTGTGGAGTCTTTTTTCACTTCACATTTATTCTGTTCTAAACGTCTCTTTAGGTCAAATATGGGACAAGCCTAGAGTCGTGGCAAAAGAAAAACTTTAAAGTAAAGATACACTACCTAGAATATTTCCATGCAGAGATCCGTAACGAACCAAGCGTAAACCTCCAGCATTGGTTGAAACATTTCCACCGATCTGACAGCTTCCTTTTGCTCCCAAATCAAGAGGCATCACAAACCTAAAGCATAGAGTATTAGCATAAGACTGACAAACACGATCTGATATAGCACTTACACATGCTGGGAAATTAACTAAAACATCATTAGAATTCACATCTAGGCAATTGCTTGGAGACTATTAAACCATCAGAGTACTACCTTTCCATATGTTGCAATAACAATATCATACAAAGACATTCAGGGCATACAACATAAAACAATACATAAGAATTAGCTCATCGCCATCTGAACAAGTTACTACAATATTTGAACACATAAAAGTATGATGACACGGGAGAACATTCACACCCTCATATCATCAAATTTCATAATGCAAGCACTTTTCAATACAAATAAGCAACATTAGACAATTTAAGATACAGTACAAAATGAAAGTATGAAACAACATAAAAGAGCTTACCCTTCATTTTCCAAAAAAGATTCCAGATTCTCCAATATGCATCCTGCTTCACAAACCAATATACCACTGACCTAATACAAAGTACAAGTTGATTATAGTAGGAAACACCAAAAAAATTTCAAACTGATGTTAGAAAATATGTCACACCACATTAGTTTGCCTCTAATCTAGGAATCCATTTTTGAAGGCGTTCTAAAGAACATGAATAGCACAGGGATGCTCATCAAGCTTAGTGCATAAAAAAAGAATCAAGATGAAGGGTGAAACCTATAGTTGGTCTTTCTAATAGTCTAATACTACCTATCACAATTACCACATTTCTCATAAGGTCTTGGAGAAGTCACCTACAACTTTTGCTGGCTTTCCCAGATTGAACATTGAAAAGTTGACAACATGATAGAGTTAAGAAGGTAGAAGACGTACCTTATCAAAAGATATGATCTTGTTCATTTGCCTCATGTTCACAATAACCTACACATGAAAAGGAAGAGAAGCAGTCAACCCATACCCAAAGCTTGGGCCTTAATTATTTACTGTGAAAAATGTTGTGTTAGACCCAAATTCACACAGCCCTCATGTCAAAAGTTTGACATAAAAATGGATTATAAAACAAAAAGAAGACACATACTGTAAATCAGTGAAAGATGGGAACAAAATCAGTGAGTAAAGGAAGGAAGATCAATCAAGGATACCAAATCAAAGGAGATTAGAAATATAGCAAGTAGACATAATTAAACATAGCAAGATTATAGCAAGTGCTTATGTATATATTGATAATGTAATGAATGAAGAATACACAACTTGAAACACAGAATTAAGCCTTCATTTATCATGGTATCAGAGCGGGCATAGTCCTAAGCTCATCATATACCGAAAACCTACCTGTCATGGAGAACGATGAAGCCCAATCATCAACCACAAATCAATCCGAACCCACCTTTACCTTAGAACAGTTTATGCAGATGTTTCAACAAATGAACACTGCTAAACCGCAACAAGAAAACTCAAACAATCAACCAGTGAATTTAGCTGAGAAACTCAACCATTACAATTACACAAAGTGGTCTAAGTTCATGCACCTAGCCATCGGGGGGCGAGGACGGCTCAGACACATCATTGCCTCCCCACCAGCCCACAACGACCCAGGATACACACGGTGGATTCAAAATGATTCAATTGTGGTATCATGGATACTCGAAAACATTGACCTTGATCTAGTGAATCAATTTCTGGATTACCCTACTGCAAAGGATCTATGGCATGGCCTAGAAACCCTATTTAGCAGTGGGCAAGACGAACTACAAGTGTTCGATCTTATAACAAAATCAAGCCAACTCAGACAAGGAACCGACACCATAGAGGTGTATTATGGTAAACTCACGGCCATATGGAAGGAAATAGACAGAAGGGTTCCAAACCCAATGCAATGCCCAGCAGACAAAACCATATACAGTGAATTAAATCAGAGAAATAGGGTTTACCAATTTCTAGCCGGATTGAATGATACCTTCGACAAAGACCGGCGAGATCTCGTGAATCGAGAACGCTTACCTACAGTGGAGGAGGTGTATGCCACAATTCGAAGAGAGATTGCCCGGAGAGGGATAATGACCACCGAAGACGCTTCAACAAAGCCACCGCAAGGTCCACCAGGGGGGCTCGGGTCAGGCTTTGGAGCAACTAGGGCCCGGTCAGATCACTCATCACATCGGAGGGAGGAAGATAAGACAAACCTGAAGTGTACACATTGCGGTGGAACCAAGCACACCCGAGATGGGTGCTTCAAGCTCATTGGCTACCCGGATTGGTGGCCAGACTCAAGGAAGCGAGGACCAAGAATAGGTGGAGCAGCCATGAAGTCAGGGGATGGCAGCGAAGGAGCACGCGAAGACAAAAGAGAGGAACCAGCGAAGGGGATAGCAGTAGGCATGGCAGCGGCTGCTCAAGAGCAGAGTGAAAAGGGTAAGAAGCAACGAGGAGTTAGGGTTGAAACCCTAACTCTCTCTAACCCATATAATCCCCTAAGTTGGGCCGGGGAGGAAGAGCACAAAGGGGCCCAAATAAACACGAACTCAACAAGGTGCACAAATGCGGTCCAAAGTTACGGGTTTACTTCAAGGGTTAAAAATGGGAAATGGATTTTCGACTGTGGTGCTACCGACACCATGACGTTTGATCCATCTGATTTCTCAAAATTAAATAAAACTGAAAAAACCCAGATACAGACCGCAAACGGTGACTTTTCATCGGTAAAAGGGGAAGGGACAATTAGGCTATCATCTGACATTACCTTAAATAGATGCCTTTATGTTCCGAATTTGTCTCATAAGCTTCTCTCTGTAAGTCAATTAACAAAGGAGTTAAAATGTAAAATGGTAACTTACCCTGATTTCTGTCTATTACAGGATATCCAGACTGGGAAAGTGATTGGGCGTGGCACTGAACATGATGGATTGTACTATGTTGATGACGTGCCTCAACAACGGAAAGCAATGCATATTCGAGGAACGGTTGATCAACAAGTTCGGTTATGGCATCAGCGTTTAGGACATCCCTCACCTGGGTATTTATATCACTTATTTCCTTCTTTCTCTAAGAATAAAGACTTTTCGTGTGAGGCTTGTATTAAAGCAAAAAGTCGTAAACAGACCTATAAACCTAGTAAAACCAAATCTGATGTACCTTTTCAATTAATTCACTCTGATTTATGGGGTCCTGCCCCTAAAACTGGGCATCATGGTTTCTCCTACTTTATCTTATTTATTGATGATTGTACACGGATGACCTGGATCTACTTCTTGAGGAAGAAAAGCGATGTCTTTAACAAATTTGTTCACTTCCATACATTAGTCCAGACCCAATATGATACTAAGATTCAAATTCTTCGAACTGATAATGGAGGTGAATACATTAACTCTCAGATGACTGATTTTTGCTTAGATCATGGAATCGTACATCAGACTACTTGTCCCTATACACCACAACAGAATGGTATAGCCGAAAGGAAAAATAGAACCCTCCTTAATATTAGCAGAGCTGTTATGCTTGACTCTAATGTTCCAATAAGCTACTGGCCTGAAGCTGTTGCAACAGCTACATATTTATCCAATCGACTACCCTCAAAAATTCTGAAATTCCAAACACCTCTTGATACCCTAAACCTCTTCAAATCTGCTCCTCATACTCTCTCTCTTGAACCTCGAGTATTTGGGTGTTCAGTATACGTTCATATTCCGAAACAAAATAGAACAAAGTTTGACTCATGTGCTATCAAGTGTGTTTTTGTTGGGTATGGGATAACTCAAAAAGGGTATAGGTGTTTTGACCCCAAAAATAACCAACTTCATACCACTCTCGATTGTACTTTTCTGGAAACAGAAATGTACTTTGATCACCATCTTCGGTGTCAGGGGGAGAAACAAAGTGACACCTTAAGCTGGCTGCTTAAACCAATCTTAATTGATTCTGTTCCAAAAGAATATGTAGGCAGACCGATCGAGCAAACGTCTGAAAGCATAGTACAATTACAAAGAACCAGTGATGCACCCCTATCACCAACTCAGGATGAGATATCGCCTGAGAATCCAGAGGTAATAACTCCATCTTTTATTTCTCCTGTTAATGATGATAATATTCCAGTCTCTACAGAAGAACAGGAAACAGGAACTGAAGAGGAAGAAAAAGAGAAACAGTACAAATTACCTCTACGGAGCACACGAGGAGTTCCCCCAAAAAGATATGTGCCTGAATATGAACCTCGACACTCCAGATATCCAGTGGCAAATATTTCCAAGGAAATACAACTGACTAAAACTGCAAAAGTCTTCAATTCTTCACTTTATACAGAAAAGTTACCTAGAAATACAGATGAAGCATTGAGGAGTACAATTTGGAAGAAAGCAATGGAGAATGAGATTGAAGCCTTGAAAAAAAAACAAAACCTGGGATAAATGTAAAATTCCTGCAGGAAAGCACTCAGTAGGATGTAAGTGGGTTTTCACAATCAAATATAAAACAGATGGAACAGTGGAAAGATATAAGGCAAGATTGGTTGCTAGAGGATATACTCAAACATATGGGATCGATTATTCGGAGACTTTTTCTCCTGTTGCAAAAATTGATACCATACGAGTCTTATTCTCCGTAGCGGCTAACAAAGATTGGCCCTTATATCAATTTGATGTCAAAAATGCCTTTTTACATGGAGAACTCCAGGAAGAAGTCTACATGGAAGCTCCTCCGGGTTTTTCAGAAGAATTCGATACAGGGGAAGGATGTAGACTGAAGAAGGCCCTTTATGGTCTCAAACAGTCACCAAGAGCTTGGTTTGGAAGATTTACAGTGGTCATGAAAAAGAATGGATATCACCAAAGTAATTCAGACCATACTTTATTTCTGAAGAAAAGTGGTGATCTGATAACATGCTTAATCATCTATGTGGATGACATGATCCTCACCGGCAATAACACAGAAGAGATTAGAAGAATAAGGAGGGAGCTATTCAAAGAATTCGAGATGAAGGACCTAGGAATACTCAAATACTTCCTAGGTATAGAAGTTCTGAGGTCTAAAGAAGGGATCTTTATATCACAAAGGAAATACACTCTTGACCTTCTAGCAGAGGTAGGGATGATAGACTGTAAACCAGCAGATACCCCTATGATACAGAATCATGGACTTGAAATTAGAGAGGGAGTTGAGATGACTAATCAAGGCAAATATCAGAGACTAGTAGGGAAACTCATATATCTATCCCATACAAGACCAGACATTGCATATGCGGTAGGAGTTGTAAGCCAGTTTATGCATAAACCTCAAACTGATCATATGGAAGCCGTGTTAAGAATTATCAGATACTTAAAAGGGTCATCTGGCACTGGGATACTTTTTAGAAGAAATGGTCACCTTGGAATGAAAGCATACACTGACGCAGATTGGGGAGGAGATAAACTGAAAAGACGCTCTACCTCAGGATACTTCACATTAGTTGGAGGAAACTTGGTTACTTGGAGGAGTAAGAAACAAAAAGTAGTAGCACTTTCAAGTGCGGAAGCTGAATTTAGGGGAATAGCCAAAGGAATTACAGAAGTACTTTGGCTACAAAAGCTACTAGGAGAACTTGGATTTCCTCCAACAGAAGGATGTGAACTACTATGCGATAACAAAGCTGCCATAAGCATTTCAGAAAACCCAGTCCAACACGATCGAACGAAACATGTGGAAATAGATAGACATTTTATCAAAGAAAAATTGGAATCCAAGGTTATAACTATTCCGTATGTTCGATCTGAAGAACAACTAGCTGATATACTCACAAAAGCTGTTCCATCAAAACCACTTTCAGAAACACTGAGCAAGCTAGGTATTGGAAATCCCATTACCTATCTTGAGGGGGAGTGTAAATCAGTGAAAGATGGGAACAAAATCAGTGAGTAAAGGAAGGAAGATCAATCAAGGATACCAAATCAAAGGAGATTAGAAATATAGCAAGTAGACATAATTAAACATAGCAAGATTATAGCAAGTGCTTATGTATATATTGATAATGTAATGAATGAAGAATACACAACTTGAAACACAGAATTAAGCCTTCATTTATCACATACATGTAACGTGCATAAGAGAACTTATCCGCAGTAAGCCTATAAGAGTTGCAACATTTTAAAAAAGATGAAATTACCTCATCAAAGACAGGCACACTTCCACCAACAAGACCAGTATTACCCCCCTGAGGGACGATAGCCAGACGTCTAGAGTTGCAGTAGCTCATGATATGAGAAACCTGGAAAGGGAAGCGTAATAGCTTGAGTAAAATCAACATCATCCCTGTGCTCGAGTTAAACACAGAAACACGGTCAGTTACCTCTTCAGTGGTCCTCGGTAATAGCATAAGCTTGCTAAAGCCTTGGTACTTGTGCATCCAATCTGTGTTGGCAGGCTGAAGTCTATCTGCGTCCTGTATTACATTGTTCTCCTCTAGTAAACTCTTGAAGTAACTGATATCCTTGGAATCAATCTGCGAGAACGATGGATTCCTCTCAACTGAGGCAGATCCGTAGAACCGTACCCGAAGATTTGGGCTTGAGAGAAAATATGTAGGCTGATGAAGCACTCTACAATGTTTGAGGAAGTTGTGTGATTGATGAATATTCTGGATATGTGGCTCGGCTAATGATGTGAATCTTCTACCACAGTTAAACATAGAACCTGTAAAATTGTTCAATACCATCCTATGAGATTGTAACCAATACTAAATCTATGTACAAATTAGGTCTGAATTCTATCCAACACAATTTCAGTTCAATAATTTCACAATTATTGAATTTAGTCCTATTTTTAACAAAAGAATGAATAGTTTGAATCCGTATCATTCACAATCTTCCAAATACAACGCCATGAGATTAAGAAATAGAGCATCATAATTTCACAAATTCAAAAAGAAGTGATCATCATAATTTCACAAGTATGCGATTACACTGTGATTGTCCATATTTATCAAAAAATACAGGAATCATGATTTCGAAATCAATTTAGAAAGTTGGATCATTTCAACAACAAAAAAAAAAGTCAAAAATTAGGTAAGAACTGATCGCTGAAGAAAACAAACATGAATCGGAGGAGCCAAAACGACGCGTATGCTGATTGGAAACACCCCTTGAACAAGCACCCCACCGCCATAGCAGCACATAAGCTCGTCGCCTATCCATATTTTGTTACGAGATTTGGCTCTTTGGCACTCAGACGGGAACTTCTTTTATTTATAAGCCAAAAAAAATTAAAATTTCGAAAAATAAGTTACTGTTTAAAATATTTTTAAAAATAAGCCAATTTTAGGTTTGGATAAAAATGCTATTTAGGACAGCGTTATACCTGATGAAGAAACGCTACCCAGGGCAGCGACTTGCATGGGCTTGATTTTAGGGTAAAAATATTGGGCCAAAAGAAATCGCTGCCTAGGGCAGCGTTACAACTCTATGAAAAACGCTGCCGAATATTTTCAGAGTCAGTGCTGCAGAGGCCAGGGAATCAGTGCAGAGCATTAATGAATCGCTGCCCGAGGCAGCGATTTTACTACTTAATGAATCGCTGCCCAAGGCAACGATTTTACTCAAGCTGGGTTTTTAATTTCTTTTTCTCCCTTCTTCTTCCCCATTTCCTTCTCCCATTTCTCCTGCGTTGCTGCTCGTGCTTTGCTCGTCCCTCCTCTTCGAACCATCCTCCCAAAATCTTCCATTTTCCTCCCAAATTCTTCCATTTCTTTCCATTTCACAAGGTATGTAATTTATTTTGTGTAATTTGAAGTTTTTATTATGTATTTAATTTATTCATTTATGTTTTTTTATTTCATTTTTTATTTGAAATTATGGTTTGTGTTATGCTATTTTTTTACAATTTTTTGAATTAATTATTTTTATGTTAATTTCGTGAATTAATTTTTGGTATGTTATGATATGTTATGTTTGGTAATTATTATTGATATTTTGGTAGTGTTTATGTTTTATTATTTTAGTTTAGGTATTGGTATGGATTTGGTTAAGTGGACTTTCATTTAGGTTAGTAAACCATAAATTAGGTTAGTATATAAATTTAGGTGAGTTCATTAATTAAGATTAGTTAATTAAATTTGTGTAATATTTAGGTTAGTAATTAGTATAGATTATTTTATTAATTTTGTTTAGTTTATTGAAAGAGGTTAGTTTATTAGAGTAGATTACCTAATTAATTTAGTTTAGTAGATTAATTTAGGCTAACATAGATTAGTTAATTAAGTAAGGTTAATTAATTAAAATTAGCTTATTAAGTAAGGTTAGTTATGTTAGTTAATTAATGAAGTTTTGTTTATTAGATTAGTTTATTTTATTAACTTAGTATATCTAGGTTAATTTAGTATATTTTACTAGGTTAGTATATTTAGGTTAATTAAGTAAGGTTAATTATAGTAATTAATTAATTAAGTTTAGTTTACTAGATTAGTTTAATAAATAAGGTTAGATTATTAGGTTAGTTTATTAATTATGGTTAGTGTATTAATTTAGATTAGTTTATTAGGTTAGTACATTAAGTAGGGTTAGTTTACTAAATTATTTTATTTCCTTACGTTAATATATTTAGGTTAATTTAGTTTATTTTATTAGGTGTTTATATTTAGGTTAATTAGGTAAGGTTAATTAAGTAAGGTTAACTAAGCTTGTTAATTAATTAATTAAGATTAGTTTAATCGGTAAGGTTAGATTATTAGGTTAGTTTATTAATTATGGTTAGTGTATTAATTTAGATTAGTTTATTAGGTTAGTACATTAAGTAGGGTTAGTTTACTAATTTATTTTATTTTCTTACGTTAATATATTTAGGTTAATTTAGTTTATTTTATTAGGTGCTTATATTTAGGTTAATTAGGTAAGGTTAATTAAGTGAGGTTAACTAAGCTTGTTAATTAATTAATTAAGATTAGTTTAATCGGTAAGGTTAGATTATTAGGTTAGGTTATTAATTATGGTTAGTGTATTAATTTAGATTAGTTTATTAGGTTAGTACATTAAGTAGGGTTAGTTTACTAAATTATTTTATTTCCTTACGTTAAGATATTTAGGTTAATTTAGTTTATTTTATTAGGTGCTTATATTTAGGTTAATTAGGTAAGGTTAATTAAGTAAGGTTAACTAAGCTTGTTAATTAATTAATTAAGATTAGTTTAATCGGTAAGGTTAGATTATTAGGTAAGGTTATTAATTATGGTTAGTGTATTAATTTAGATTATTTTATTCGATTAGTACATTAAGTATGGTTAGTTTACTAAATTAATTTATTTCCTTACGTTAATATATTTAGGTTAATTTAGTTTATTTTATTAGGTGCTTATATTTAGGTTAATTAGGTCAGGTTAATTAGGTAAGGTTAACTAGGTTAGTTAATTAATTAATTTTAGTTTATTGTATATTACATTCTTGAATATCTTTGAATAGTTTTCGTTGTTGTAGGCTTCATGAATACTAATGTATACACATTGTTATGTCGATGGGGTGGAACATTGATAGAACAAGATAATACGGTTGGGTATGATGGTGGACAGTGTAGACCTATCGTAATTAGTGGTGAGAATAGCTTCTCTGATATTGTTGACATGGTCTTTAGTTTGTGTGGGTCTGATAGACGGTTGGTGGAACTGAAATTGAGAATGAAGTATCCTACTGGGCCGTCAACATGTATGGCATTGTCATTCACTGATGACTATGCTGTTAAAGTATTATGGGTGTGTATTCAAAATTATCCACAATCTAGCACTGAAATATATGTCGATCTAGTCCCCTTGCCATCATCATATACTGGTTTAATGGACATCTTATCTCAACATCAGTCATTTTTAATCATTCCATCCACAAGTCAAATTCACGATGATAGCTCAGGTCTAGCTACTTCTCGGGTGAATCCATTAAACAGTACGCTTCTCAGAGATGGGTTTGGAAATTACCTTTATGGAGAAAGGACTGGACAATCCAAGGAAGGAGTAGAAGAAGAGGAAGTAGATGAGGAAGCGGAGGGGGAAGAAGATGCAGAAGACGTGGAGCCTGTTAACCTAGAAGAAGAGGATGACGGTCATTTGAACATAGAGCTAGAAGTAGGGACTGGATCGGAGGCCAACGAGATTGCAGTTGAATCTAACATTCCTTATTACAATAGCATGTTAGAGTATGAAGAGGACGACAATTGGACGATGACAGGCCCATCATGTGGTGTTGATAATGAATTTGTTAAGGGAATGGAGTTCGCTAATAAGAGAGATCTCATTGAAGCTGTTAAGATGTATAGCCTTAAGTCAAATACATCGTATCGGTGTCGAACATCGAACACTAGTGTGTTGGAGCTGGTTTGTAGTAATAAATGTGGTTGGAGACTACGTGCTAGGCAGAAGAGTACCTTACTCTCATTTTGGTGCATAACAACATACAAAGGTCCACACGCTGCGTCCTGTGTCAGTGGCAGTCAGAACCGAGGAGTTCGTCATCTTAGTGCGTCACTGATCGGCAATTTCGTCAAGGATTGTGTTAGAGTTGATCCCACATTGAAAGTGGCCGTAATTATAGAGATGGTGCATGGGCGATTCCACCACACCATACCGTATATGAAAGCATGGTACGGTAAGCAAGTCGCTATAGCAGAAATTTACGGTAACTGGGAGTCCTCTTATGAACGGTTGTCCCATATTATGCAAGCACTAATGGATACTCATCCTGGGATGGCCGTTGAGTGGTGTTACAAATCAGAGGGTCCTGGTTACAGGGTGTTCCAGCGGTTATTTTGGTCATTTAAACCGTGTATAGAAGGGTTTAAGCACGCACTTCCCCTGATTGTCATCTACGGTACGCATTTGTATGGAAAATACATGGGTAAGATGCTTATAGCAATAGGGGTTGATGGGAATAATCAACTATTCCCCATTGCTTTTGCTCTCGTCGAGGATGAGAACGGAGAGAGTTGGAGCTGGTTCATGGCATGCATCAGACATCGTGTTACGAGTAGAAGGGGACTATGTGTATTATCTGATCTTCACCCTGGTATTATTCAGGCTATGAATGATGTTCATAGTGGATGGACGCCGCCAGACGCATTTCACCAATTCTGCATTCGTCATGTTGCTTCGAATTTGAATACCCACGTCAAGAATACCTTAGTGAAGAAAGCATTCATTAGAGCTGCTTTCCAGCGGAAAACTTCGAAGGTCGACAAAGCCATCAAACGAATTGCTCAGGTCTCTCCTGACGCAGCTGAATATATCCAAGATATGTCAATTAAGAAATGGTCGATTGCCTATGATGGAGGACATAGATACGGATATGCGACAACGAACATGGCTGAAGTGTTTAACGGCGTCATTAAGGGAGCTAGATTTCTGCCAGTTTCAGCAATTGTTGAGTTGACATTCTACAGAGTGAATAAGTGGTTCGTACACAAACGAGAGATAGGTGCGGAACACGTAGCAGCAACCCAACCTTATACTCGTCATGTACAGCAGAGGATTGAAGTTAACGAAAGTAAGGCCAGATTCCACAATGTAGTGCCGTATGACATTGGGAGCGGCGTATACGAGGTGACGAGTGGCCGAGGTGAAAGGTTGGCACGTAAGGGAGGGAAACGATACATGGTACGTTTCGCTGACGGGACATGCACGTGCAACAAGATTCAAGTATATCACTACCCTTGTTTGCATGTGTTGGCCGTGTGTCGTCAGTATCACATGCCCGAGGCACCATTTGTTGATACACATTTCCATAGTGCGGCATACATGCGCACGTACCAGCCTCAATTCCACTCACTTCTTGATGACACGGTGTGGAGAGCATTTATAGGACCCCGAGTTATTGCTGATGAGACTCGAGTTCGTGCTAGGGGTCATCCACGATCTAGAAGGTTACGAAATGAGATGGACGACAACACAGACAGAGGAGTCACATGTAGTGTTTGTCACGTTGTTGGACATAATAGAAGAAGTTGTCCGCAGAGACGAGCAGTAGTATAGAGTGTTAACCAATATGTACTAGGTTCTTTTATGTTAGTCACATTCCCACTATTTAATTTATGTTATGCACATTTCCGAATATAGAATATTTTATGCACATTTTGTACTCTGTTATGTTAGATTCACAGGATATGGAACCAGGCCCAGTAGACCCGTCTGTTCTCAGACTGCAGCAGACGCATCGTTCCCATGTGCTGTGGAATGGAACATTGGACAGTGCGTCTACGCTTTACACTCGCCACCACTCCTTTGAGTGGCCTGTGGATGATAGAGTCCTCCGGAATGTTCGACGTGCCGGACTATACGGGATCCATAGGTTACGGTCGCTGCGAATCGACCGTGGCCTTGTCACGGCCTTGGTTGAGAGGTGGAGGCAGGAGACACACACCTTCCACCTACCTGTTGGGGAGGCCACGATCACTTTACGGGATGTGTGCATCCTTACACGCCTACCGATGACGGGTAGGGCAGTGTCTGGACCTAGCCTCACACCATACGCCATGACGATGCTCCGAATGTTTGGAGTTTCCCCACCAGATGATGCCGTGGTGGGGTCCACTGTGAGATTCACTTGGCTGCATGATACCTTCGCCCATCTCCCGCCTGCGACCGCCAGTGAGATGGATATTTTGAGGTACGCCAGGATGTACTGTTGGGTCCTCGTTTCTTGTGTACTTTTCGCGGATAAGTCAGGAAACGAGGTGCAGCTTATATACTTGAACTTGTTCGACCGACCTTGGGATAGTGTAACCAGTTACAGCTGGGGCAGCGCCGCTCTATCCTACCTGTACCGGAATATGTGTCGGGCTTCTCGAGTTCGACGGGGTCGGCCAACAGTTGAGATAGCTGGGCCACTAGTCATTCTCCAGGTATGCATGTTCGTTTTTTAATTTATGTGAACCGTACAGAATTATGTAACTAACTCATTCCATTTACTTCAATTACTCAGCTTTGGGCGTGGGAGCATCTCACCGTCTGTCGTCCGGCCATACCCACACGACGCAGACGAGCTCAAGAGGGAGCTCAGGAGGTTCATATTTACGTCGAACCGGGCCGAGCTGGAGATGGAGAGCCATACGGAACAAGATGGTTGGTCGATCGTCTTACTCGCGTTCACCTCGCGACTGGGGTGAACTCTCTGCGAGATTTATTAGATAGGATGACGGATGAACAGGTACTACTCCACCTCATTAGTAATTCGTACATATATTTTAAATGGATTTATTGTCATATTATAATGTTAAACTGTTATTTATAATCAGATGGTATGGGATCCGTATCCCGAAGATGAGGGTGAAGAGGACGAGTGGCGTGTCATTTTGCCGCTCGTATGTTTTGAGTGCGTTGAGTTCCATTTGCCGACACGAGTTATGCGGCAATACGGATCGCGTCAGGTCATTCCCCCACCTGTTGACACAAGCGAAGACTTACACAACGTGGACCGATGTGGGAAGGCTGGAGTCGATTGGTCGGACCATCACCAACAATTTATTGACGCTGGGACAGGCGTTTACAGTCCGTAGTCCGGGTCGATCCGTTTGAGGGACCTATGGACTATTTCGATCCATACTTGGTATGGTATCGACGTATCGCCAGACAATTCATCAGCCCTTTCTTTCGGCCGTCTGTGCCACATTTCTCTCCTGCAGCAGTGCCGTTACACATTGTGGTAAGATTTCTAGTCAATTTAATTGTTCAAATTTATTTATATAGTACACTACTAACATCATTTGTATTTCTTCTTTCCCATGTAGACTGAGGAGCTGTTGCATATTCGTGACTACATTCACGACTCCAGAGACTTGTGTCCTCCCATGGCGGACCATGTGTATGGTCTCGTCCAGGAAAGCATGGAGAGGATACGGCAGCCTCACCGACTTCGGCCGTATCCATTACATTCCAGTTGCGATCCATCCACCCCCGCTGCACCTTTCACTATGCCGGAGACCCTTGCTATCGAGATGTCTAGCCAACATTACACTCAAGGTCAGTCTTCGTCATCGGCGTACACGTCCCCAGAGGCCCCATTTGCACATCATCCGCCTTGGACCCAGCAAACACAAACTCAGAGTTCGTATCCTCATTTGGACATCATTTTCGAGGAGCAAACTCCAGGTCCAGACTCTTAGAGCTTATTCAGTTTTCATTACATTAATTTAATACCAATTTATAATGTTTATTACTAAAACTTAGTTTCAAACATTATACAGTTTGTATTTCAAACATCATCATTTGTTATGACCTTTTTCCTAATCTGTGTTTATTTCGATACTTATTATTAGAATTTGTCTATTCATATTTGAATTCATAAGTATTTAAGTATTGATGGAAAATTATATAATGTATTTGATACGTCTAAATAATTTACGGCATTTAAAAAAAATTCTGTGCAATTAGGAAAACGCTGCCTCAGGCAGCGTTTTCCTAATTGCACAGAATTTCCCTAAAAACCCAGCCCCATGCAAAACGCTGCCCTGAGTACGTTTTTTTTATATCCGAAGCTAGATTAGCTTATTTTTGAAAATATTTTAAACAGTAACTTATTTTTCGAAATTTTTATTTTTTTTGGCTTATAAATAAAAAAAGTTCCTCACACGGACCTATCAGGCTATAGAGTATCAAGTTAAGTTATTAACAATTGTACTGTTTTTCTTTGTTATTACACTATTTTGATCATTGATTTTATATATTTCATAGTATTCTGCGGGGAATAATTATGGACACAGGATTGAATTTGAGATTATGTACTATTTGCATAATTCCATCTTATCTCCATTGAACAAAATATGTGAAACGTCATTTTTGTGAAATATGGATATAATATGGTTTGATTGCTATCGTTTTTGTTTTAAGTTTTCTGTTTTTTAGAAAATCAAAAACTAAAATACGAAACTGTAAAATATCTAGTTATAACAGGTCAATCACGTTTGGACTTAGATATTATGATAAAGCATATAATATGCACCTGAATATACAACTAAGGGTGTATTTACTCATTTTATGAATATTAACTCTTTAGAATATTAAATGAGTAAGAAAGAAAACCTTATTGAGTTGACCTACTCGAATTCAGCTCGGTCAAAATTTGACTTGTTTGGACTCGACTCGAGATTGAATTTAACTCGATAAGTATATGAGTCAAGTTGAGCAAATCAAAGTTTAACTCGGAAGCTCTTGAGAAACTCGAATTTTTACTTATAGTATATATTTATAGAAAAATTAGAATAAATAAAAAGGCAGTTTGATATGTAAACCAAAAGTCCCACATTAAATTAAAATGAAAGATGGTTGAAAAGTGTTTTATATATAAACTTAAAGTCCCACATTTAAAAAAAAATGATTGATAGTTTGGAAAAATTGGTATAGGTAAAACCAATAGTTTTTTTTATATCTAAAACCAAATCAAGCTTATTAAAACTAAAACTTAGGCTTATTGTTGGCTCAATTTGGATATAAGTACTTAAGCTTATTGAGCTTTTAAACTAGCTGAAAATGAATTCGAGTTCGAGCTTGAAATGAGCTCAGCCTTGAGCTCGAGCTTTAATCGAGTTCAACTCGAACTCGAGAATTGAGTTTTCCAGTCGAACTTGCGCTTCAGTTTTTTAACTCACAAGTTTTCGAGGGATGAGCTTGAGTCGGCTCATAAGCACCCCTACTTACATATAATGCATTCATATATCCATAAGTAATTATAGCAAAAGGAACAAAGATCTACACTAGCAATAAAGCCCTTCATCACTATACGTTTGGGCCCAAGTTCTCTAAATTTGAAGCATTGAATATGTGAGAAATTGTTTATCACGAAGTACTTAGAGGGGAGAAAATAAAGGAGTGAATTGATAAAAAGCGGTAAATGAGCTAATTAAAGACCCCAACCTTTTCTGTGAAAGTTGAATCAAGGGTTGAAAAACTAACTATTGTAGTATTGCACTATTACATTTACATAGGCTGCATTCCTTTATAGCCCAGATAAGTTATGATGGATTATCATCTCTCTTCCTAATTTTGCCAGTGGCAGGCCTGGTATAAGGATGGAAATCTGGCACCTCGGTTTGTATTGACAATCCAATACTGTTGTTTGTAAGCTAGTCATTACCATGCAATGCAAGTGTGGCCTTTCAACTCTTTCGAGGTTATCCGATTAATTAAGCCCCTTTACTCACTAAGGGACCTTTTGGAGTAGAGATTTATTTCCTTGTCCTTCCCACCCAATCCTAATTTTCGTTTATGTAGATTTAATTTGCAATGGATAGGATGACACAGAATATATAAGTTTAGTGTAGGGCTCTTTTCACCCATGTAACAAAGCATGATTCACGATCAACCTCATACCTCATACCTCATACCTCAATATAAAAATAGTTGTGGATTTCATGCCGTTACTACTTTTTAGTTAAATTGAGCGTCATGATGAGGATGGATCAATGTCAGCTGCAGTGATCTGTTAGCCGTTTATAGTGCAAATACGGAAGGCAGGAATTCTGCCTTTTTGTTATCACTGGTTAGGGAACTATTTGTACTACCAAAAATCACCACACATCAACATTCAACAAGGCATTATTAACAAACATCATGTTGTTATGTTGGTGTTTAAGAAAAACTCAACAAAATTATGCTCCTATCCTAGCTATTTATACGTAGGGTCTTGTATACTTTCAGGATCAAATAACAAAATTATTATGTAGTATGTACTAAATCATTATGTACTTATGATTATACCTAAAAGGAACCGTTATTGGTACATCAAATCTGTTAGTTGACTAATTTTCGATAATTGAACGACCAAATATTAACTTTAAGAGGCTATTATATATATATATATATATATATATATATATATATATATATATACATATATATATATATATATATATATATATATATATATATATGCAGTCGCTTGCGGTGTTTCATACTTCATGTTACCATATACATTAACGGTCCATTCAATCATTAATTTCCAACGAAGAGTAGTTGTTCACTAGTCGAGTCGGATAATTCCGTAACTTTGGGCATGTTGGTATCATAATTATAATCGTCAAAAAGTCATTTGTATGCTTGTTTAACGGCTTAATTCGTTTAGTTGTGTAGTGTCCGTCCTAATCTTTGCAGCCTCATGAGTCATGATATCCTCACATCATGTGCCTATGCGAATTTGAAATTCACTCATTCAGGGAAAATATTATCATATTAAGTAGTTTGTAGTCTGTACTATGTACGTCTTTATTTGAGTTTATATTATCTATTGGTTTTTAAATAAATGCATTATCTATACTTTAAAACTATTTGTAAACTAACTTGGACTTGATATATAAAAAAAACATTATTGTCTAAAATTTAAATTGTTGTATTAGCCACTATTTATATTTTCATAAATCAACATTTTATAGTTTTTGCCAATCTATAAAAAATAGGTTAAGATGGACAGATGAAAAATTGGAAGTGTATTAAGAAATATTTAAAACTACCATTATAAAATTAAGTTAGATCAATTTAATTAATTTTGAAAACCTTACTAATGTAATTGTTTTGACGAAGGAAACTAAAGTCAAAATACATAGTTAAAAAAAAAGGCAACTAAACTAATAACCAATACTCAAATCCTACAAACTAAATTTGCAAAATTGGGATGATGTAAATGAGTTTATGAAGATACAAAATTTAAGAAAGATGACAATAAGTAGCATGTCGCCATTACTTACATGTGATATTTTATCTAGTAGATCTAGCAAAATTCACTAATTGTATAGGGGTTTTCACTATAAAAAGGTTATCACCTTAAAAAGATTCTCACATGAACCTAGCTCATTATCCCTTCGTTTTTTTTATTTGAAATTAGGAGAAAAATTAAGACAATATTAAATATAATTAAGATTTTATAAAATAATTTAAATCAAGCCAAAATAAGAATAAATTCTATTAAAAATGATTAAGTGGGTTGAGTATTAAATAAGTAGGGGAATTTCTAAAGTCCATGACATTAAACAATTAAAAAATCAATCAATGACCTACATATCATATGGATAGTGATGTCAACCAAACTTTTCACCCAATTATAATATTAAACTAAAATTGAAGGATTCCAAATGAGAACTACATTTTGAAATTTGTGGATTGGAAAAATAAAAAGAACAAAAAAGAACGAAGGGGGTATAATACTACTACATGCTCTTTACTACTCTGGATTGTCAATGTGAAGATAGCTTTGTATGTCATGTTATACCTTCTACTACAAGGCCTACAGCCCTACAACTCTACAAATATGATTGAAATTCATCATTATGCACAAAATAATTCATAGTCTTCCATAAAACCAATTCAGAATTCTCATACACCCAAATCCAATGTTTGTTATTATTCTGCAAAACTCTTTATTAACAAACTAAAATCATGGCACTCTTTTACTATAATACTAAACTCAGAATATTCAACAAAATCTTTTTCTTATTTTTGGCAGCTGAACAAAATCTATTAAGGGGTACTCACTATATTTAAAAAATGCTGCTTCACTAAAATAAGTAATAAAAACATAAACAAATCAAATACCGTGTAGAGTAAAAGAGGAGGGAGGAGGGGGAGAGCCCCATGAATTATAACAGTGTATTATTTAATGTTGTACTGCAATATCTCGGGAACATTCTATATTTGTGCTTGTATGATCAAATCAAGATAGTACACATTTTCCTTGACTATTACATCTTCAGTGGTTCACATCCACATTCCTTTATTACATGAGTTATCACTCCGCCTCGTACTATAGTAGTCCACTAGTAGTAGTTGATAACTTGATATGTTGGTGAAGTGGGTGCCCAACGGCTAATAAGAACGCAAAGTAGTAGGGCCTTATAACAACTTAATTGATGAGTTATCATTAAGCCCAAATTTGGCCGTTCATCCCGGCGTTACCTGCTGAAATCAACAATCAGCAGCGGTATTGTGAAAAAGGGCGAAACAGTTTGGACCTATGTTTAATGAAGAAGAGAGACCAAGATTGATGATTTGACCACCGGGAACCCTAGAAATTATGCACGCCTCTTTAACTTATAAGGGGACCTTCTTCTATACATATCCGTACAATTCAATCAATTCTTCTTTTAATTTATCTCTCATTCTATTGAATTAATTAAGTCACAAGATTTTCCCAAGTTAACTTGCTGTCTCAAAATTATAAATCAATTTTTTATGGAGTAAAATATTGTTTGATTAAACTTATGTATATTTGCAGTATATCATTTTATACTAATCTATAGTTTCTATTATAAATGTATATATTGATCATTCTTATAGCTCAAAGTTCCTCTTAGTTATATAAAGTGATAATTTAATTAAGTTATTTTTATCTTATTTGATTTAATTTGAAACTATTTATTTTGTTTTGTATGAAATAAATCTAGAATAATTTGAAAAAAATCTAAAATTTTGAGAGAGAATGAAACTTGTTTATTTTTGTTGTAATCATTTTATTTGTTTGAACTTTCAATTTTTGTTGATATAAGTCAAAATAAAGGTATCGTACCTCTTTAATTAGACAATGGCCTTCTAATGTAATTCTTATATATATATATATATATATATATATATATATATATATATATATATAGAGTGTAGCACTTTGTGAAGCACGCAATCATATAATTTTATATTACGTCGTAAATATAAAGCTCTGTATTAATTTATGTATGTTAGTTGTCCATACAAAGCCATGAATGTTTGATTATTTTCAATATTTCGCTCCTTCCTAGCTAGATATATCCGTTTAAATTTTTGTAGACAATCAGTATTCAGTACGTAAAACATTATTTAAAGAGAGGAATATTTCAGTAGAACGTAAGACTAGTTGATTAGGTGATTTCCAAAAAGTATTTCCATGCACAGGCAATAATGTACTCCGTAAGAGCATCAGCAGTTGTAGTAGAAATGGATAGCTTGCAAATTTCTTAAAAAGTAGAGCTACTTGGTTGGCCATTATTTAGCTTTGTATAAGCAAGTGGCAACAAAAATCAACTTTTTCGGTGTTAGTGTTTGAGGCGTAATATTAGGCAGACCAGAAGTCATCTAAGAGATTTGTTTGACAATGCAAATTAAGAGTGGAATTAAATGGCCCCAGTCTTGATTAAGGCTGTTTCGCCAACCAATAAACCAATTAAGTTGCCAACTAAAACTACGCAGATAAGCGAAGCAACCGTGTTTTAAGCTTCTAATAGCATCACTTGCTTATCTAAGGAAACAACAAGGCAACCCACGCACCATTTATTAGCAGCAATCAAGCATTAATTCGAGCACTATGCAGCGAACAATCTTGGAAGATCTAATAATGATCAATATCTGTAGAAAAATAATATACTATACGTTCCAACTAGATCTCAGGTATTCCTTCCCATATTGATCTGAGCTAACCTTTTAGGTGAGCTAATAGGCATATATCACAAACTACTCCGTATGCACTAATTCTTAGGGAACGTATAGGCTAATAGGCTGCGGGAACGAACAATAAGCTGTCTAGCCCTCTTGAATCTTGAATTCTTGATCACCAAACTAAAATACACGGGTCAAATTGTTACGAGTATTAGTATATGAAAGGACGATATAACAATAATACTACCTCTGGTTATTAAAACTTGCAACATTTACCATTTTTGGATGATTAATATAAAGTGCAACATTTTTATTTATTTTTTTTATCTTTTTTAGTAACTTTTTGAAAAAAAGATCACTATCACTTTTAATTATTTCTATTCTCTCTCTACTTTATCACATATCAAATTTTGCATAGGAGTTCGTATTTTATGTATTTGTTGCAACTTATACTAACCGGAGGTAATATTTAACACTAGGTGAAAAAAAGAAGAGCCAAATAAGGGAGTACTTAAAAGTTAATACTGTATATTTTTTATGTTTCAACTCCGCAACTTCTGAGTTCTGAATTCCCGATGGCAAAGTGGCTCCGTTTTAATGCTCTTTTTAAACTTTATGAACTGTCAGTAATTTCTTGCTTCTAATGTCATTCCTTTATATTATTTTAAATAGACAGCATACTGAAATTAGTGTGGCACGCATTGACTAAAGTGAAATTAATGAGGAATGCAAAGCTGTATGAATCGTGAGCTTGTGTTTATATATACCAATCTCACTTTGCTGCTCCCAAGAACAATATTTAGAGAGAAAGTGTGAGAGAGATGGGGTGTTAGGCGTGTTACCTCGCTCTTCACACTCTTCTCAGTTCCAGCCAAACTATACCGCTTTACTCTTCTCTAATCTCTTCTTCCTCTTTTTTCTCTCTCCACTGATCCTACTCACATTCTACATAGCTAAGTTGCAAAGATGAAAACTTTGGTGATATTTTGGGTCTTAGTTTTGTTAATGAATTGCAAGTTGATGCAATGCAGTGTGAGTTATGACAGGAAAGCACTTGTTATTGATGGCCAAAGAAGAGTCTTGATTTCTGGTTCCATACATTATCCCAGAAGCACTCCTGATGTATGTCGTGTTTTTTCTTTAGTAAATATTCGAGTTTGTACATACTGAATTAGTCGTGTATTCATGTTGATTGTTGAAGCTATGTTTGGATTACAGATGTGGGAAGATCTGATAATGAAGGCCAAGAATGGAGGGCTGGATGTTATTGATACCTATGTCTTTTGGAATGGTCATGAGACTTCTCCTGGCAATGTACTTCCACTTCTGTCCCCTTTTCTTCTATTTATCTGCATTTTTCGATTGTCTTATTGAATTAACTCCCCATTGAAATTTTTTTAATGAATGCAGTACAATTTTGAAGGAAGATATGACCTGGTCAGATTCTTAAAGATTGTTCAGAAAGCTGGACTCTATGCTCACCTCAGACTCGGACCTTATGTTTGTGCCGAGTGGAATTTCGGGTAACTATATTTCTTCATTTTTTTTTTACCCTGTACAATCCAATAGCATTAACCTTTGCATAATATGTTGTCATTTTGTAAGGCGAGATTTCTTTATATTTTAAGGAATTCAAGGAGTAAGATTTAATTCAAAAATGTGGTTCAATTTGTGAATAGACTTATATAGCTTTTGTGGGTTGTGCAGTGGATTTCCTGTATGGTTGAAGTATGTTCCAGGTATCAGTTTCAGAACTGATAATGAACCTTTCAAGGTTGGGAATCTGAGTTTTACAGTATTCTTTGTCATTTCTGAAGTATATTCTGCTGTTTTTAATCTACGTTGTGTTTGAAAGGAAAGGAAATAACTGATGGAAAAATGTGAAATGGAAATATGTAGAGAGCAATGCAAAGATTCACTCAGAAGATGGTAAATTTGCTCAAGAGCAATAACCTGTTTGAGTCTCAGGGCGGACCGATTATTCTCGCACAGGTAATAATTCATGAATTAAACTCTCAGTAGTTCTGTTGTATGCTGTGAACGTTATTAAACATATTAAGTTTATTCTATCAGATGGATACGTTTCCCTATTTGCGACTTTTCACTAAATCAAATACCATGTCTCATAGTCACCCTGCTTTTGGCTAATCCTTGTCCTATGCAAGACCCTTTCTTAACTAGTGCTGTTGGTTGTACTAATGAGAGATGGTTTTTTTTGAGTATTATTGTGATTTGGTTTTCTCTTGCTAGGTTGAGAATGAATATGGGAAACTAAGACTGAAACTTGGAGAAGAAGGAAATAACTACATGACCTGGGCTGCAAACATGGCTCAGAGTATGCAGATAGGTGTTCCCTGGACCATGTGTAAGGATGACGCAACTCCGGATCCGCTGGTGAGGGCTTTATTGCAGGAATTGCCGATTCTTGATCAGTCGTACTGCATTTGTTTATTTTATGATCTTTAAATTATTCAAAATTATGTACAAGTATAATTTCTTGTAAAGATAACTGCTGTAGATTTTCATTGTGAGCTTTTGTGTATTTCTTACTGAGTCAGATAAACACTTGCAATGGTTTCTACTGTGATAATTTTACACCCAACAAACCGTTTAAACCCAAGCTCTGGACTGAGGCATGGACTGGCTGGTATGGTTCTCTCTGTAGTTGTTTCTTCACATTTGAACATTTATCATATACTGAGTGTTGGATGAGGTAGTTCTTTTGATGTGCGACCTTGAGCAGGTTTACTGAGTTTGGAGGACCCAGTCACCAAAGACCAGTACAAGATTTAGCCTTTTCTGTAGCAAGGTTCATACAGACAGGAGGATCTTTCGTGAACTACTACATGGTACACTTCTTTTAAAGAGCAAGTTTCCATAGGTAATTGTTTGACCTTTTCTCAGAGAAACACAATTAAACAAATATCATGTCAAACAGTACCATGGTGGGACAAACTTCGGACGAACTGCTGGAGGTCCATTTATCACTACTACTTACGACTATGATGCTCCTCTTGATGAATATGGTAAAAATTGAAAAGCTTTTCCATATAAAGATGTTTGTAGAAGGCAGCCTTTGCAATATCACATCGAATTATTGTTTTTTATGTACTAAGAAGGGGAAAGGCGAATACAAATCTGACTTCTTTTCTGCAAATAGGTTTGATCAGGCAGCCAAAATATGGTCACCTAAAGGAACTTCACAAGGCAATTAAGCTATGTGAACCGGCACTAGTTTCCGCTGATCCTATTGTTACTCAGATGGGGGTTCATCAACAGGTTTCACCCTAACCTACAGAAACAAGGAATCACAGTCCTACAGATCACTATTCTTTTGGCTTAACTTCTTATACTAATGTTCAGTATAAACCCCTGCTCAATATTTTCAGGCTCATGTATTTTACCCTGAAAACGGAGACTGTGCAGCTTTTCTTTCGAACTATGACACCGAATCTGGTGTGAGAGTTCTGTTCAATGACAGGCACTATAGCTTGCCGCCCTGGTCCATCAGCATTCTTCCAGATTGCAAAAATGTGGTATTCAACACTGCAAAAGTAAGTATGTCAGAGGTTCATGGATAGATTAAACTGTAGTTATTACACTAGTCAACTTCCTCCAAGATGATGCTTTGGATTTTACTGTGAGGTTGTAAAAATCTTTTCTGTCACGACAACAGGTAGGAGAACAAACATCACACATGGATATGCTGCCGAGCAACGTTAAACTACTTTCATGGGAGAGCTATAATGAAGATGCATCAGCTCTAGATGATGGCTCAAGCTCAACAATAACAGCTGTTGGTCTCCTAGAGCAGATAAATATGACCAGGGATAGTACCGACTATCTTTGGTACAAAACTAGGTAGAGATAATAGTTCTTTCTATTTTCATTAGTTTAAGGTATTCTCCAATCAAACTTCAAGTCATATTGTGAGTCATTTGATTTAATAACCATTATTGCAGTGTTGATATCAATCCATCAGAGTCTTTGTTTCGCGGTGGGGAACTCCCGACGCTCATAGTGCAATCTACTGGACATGCTGTTCATGCCTTTGTGAATGGACAACTTATAGGTACATACTGCAATGTGCTTTAAAACCGCTCTTAAGTTGTACTCTGTAGTCCATTTAATTTTCTGATTTGACAATAATCACCCGCAGGATCTGCCTTTGGGGATAGGAAAAGTAGACGATTCGTCTTCAGTAAAAAAGTGAATCTACAGCAAGGAACAAACAAAATTGCACTCCTGAGCATAGCAGTTGGTTTACCAGTATGCATTCTTCTAGCTTTATGCTTCTCCACTCAGTAAAGAAGCAAGTATTGTACCTACTATTTACTGTTTGCATTCTAATTCTGGTGTTTAATTTCTGAAGAATGTGGGTGGACATTTTGAGTCTTGGAACACAGGAATCCTTGGCCCAGTTGTATTGCATGGCCTTGATCAGGGGAAATTGGATTTATCCTGGGAGAAATGGACGTATCAGGTGATTTAGTTGTAACTGATACAGACTACACTTTCCATTATGTTCCAACGAACTTCTTAAGTAATGCTAGCTATCTTATTTCAGGTTGGTCTTAAGGGGGAGTCAATGAATCTTGCCTCTCCAAATGGAATATCCATGGTAGAATGGATGGACAGTAAAATAGTGGTGCAAGACCAGCAGCCATTGATATGGCACAAGGTAAATGGATTTTTCCTTCTTATCCTCAGAATTTTTATTGGAATTGGTGACATAGCTCTAAGTATTTGCTACTGGAAAATTGCAGGCTTATTTTGATGCACCTGAAGGAAATGAGCCATTGGCTTTGGACATGCAAAGCATGGGCAAAGGTCAAGTGTGGATCAATGGGCAAAGTATTGGAAGATATTGGACAATTTATGCTGGTGGTAAATGTAACGGATGCAGCTATACAGGGAGATTTGAACCTCCTAAGTGTCAAGTTGGATGCGGCAAGCCTTCCCAAAGATGGTAAAACCAACACAAAGCAGGATCCTTAAAAAATTTATAAGAAATTGATATATGGATATCATTCACACTTCGTAATTTTGATTTTGTAGGTACCATGTGCCTCGATCCTGGTTAAAATCTACAAGAAATCTGATTGTTCTATTTGAGGAAACAGGTGGTGATCCAAGCAAAATTTCCCTTATGACAAGATCAATGAACACAATTTGCGCACAGGTCTCTGAGACTCATCATACCGTTAAAAGCTTTCAGATTGAAAGTTATGATAGTACTCAAGAATTCTACATACCCAAAGTCCATTTGCATTGTGCTCCCAACCAGTACATTTCTTCCATCTCATTTGCAAGCTTTGGAACTCCTCTTGGAACTTGTGGGAGATTTATGAAGGGTTCTTGCCATGCTACTACCTCATATGCTGTCTTAGAAAAGGTACTGAGAACACTGGCTTTTTTTTCTTAGGGTTTGATCTCATCAAGGTATATCTAGTCAAGTACATATTGAGATATTTGCCTCTATCTTCTCTCACAGAAATGTATAGGGAGGCAAAGCTGTGCAGTGACTGTAACAAACAGCAATTTTGGAAAAGACCCTTGTCCAAATGTGTTGAAGCGATTATCAGTTCAAGCAATCTGCGCCTCCACGACTTCTACTACAGCTAACCAAACTAGTATACACTATTGATCATCATATGTGATAGTTTCAACAGAATACACTGAAGAGGAAGGGTAATCAGTTTCAAAAGTATAAGTTTGTTAGATAGGCTGAAAGTGTAGCTATTGAGAGAGGATTTTAAACCGTGCCAAAAGTTATCAAATTGCATTTGGGCGGTAAACTTATAGTTTTAATAGTTGTTTAGTATTTATTCTGTAATTGTAAATTAGTTTTGTTGTAGGTTTAGCAATTTTGATGGTTCTGTGGTTTCTAGCCTTGGTCATTACACAGGAGCGAGCTGGGAAAGACTGGTGTGCATTCTATTTATTATTTCTTTTTTGTCAATTAGGCATGAAATAGAACTACAGGAATATGGTGTGAATTTTTTTATTTTTCGTGGGGTGGGAGCGGGAGCTAGAGATCATGGATTCATGGGGAACTAGGGTACAAACTGTAAAGAGACTACCCTCTGATTCCCCAAGGTGGTGAGGGGTGTGGAAAACTGGAAATCTGTATCTCAGTTATGTGTTCAGACGTTATGTAAAAAGAATGTTGACTCTTGGTTGTTGACCCTCTGCATCTCAGTTATTTATTATCTGTTTAACAACATTGTTGTATAGTTGTTATATCTGTAGAGTGCATAATTCTACGGATCGCATAATTTCCTCTGGATTGTTGATTGGTGAGATTTGTGTGAGCTTGTATTAAAAAATAATATCTCTAGCAGTTAGGTTAATTTACCTGTTCTTGTGATGTGTTAGACATTTCAGTTCTAGCGCTGATTTATAGGCATGGAAAGTCAAGCAGACTAATGGAACTGGTAGAAGATGGTTATTTTGAGTACAGTTCAGCGAAGCCCATGAGGGTAAAGAGATCAACGATATGGCTAGAGTTAAGGGAAGAAAAAGATGGAAAAGGCAAGACTATTGGTGTTAGTTGTAAGCAAGCCGTATTTCTCCTTTGAGATGTCATTTACATTGGGGCTTGTTATTTACCGTCCCCAAATTATTCCAACTGACCCCAAATTTCCTATTCTACCCTCCACCCTCCTAACCCTCATCCATCCATTAATTCTCTTTCCTTCTCTAACACCACCATCACCATCATCCTTGTCGCCACTCGCTGCCGCCACTGCCAAAGCCGATGCAGAAGTCATTTCCTTCGTTGGAAGTCGTGAAATGAGGGTAATATTTAATATCATTGCCGTCAAGATCTTATATCGGAACCTTTTATAACAAAAAACAAAATTACTTAACAACTTTTTTTCGTTTTGAATTAACGTATATTTACCTACTTAACAATTTTTTTTAAAACAGTAGCCCGACTTTATTTTTTTTTTCCGATTAATGTATTTTACCTACAACGTTGTGGTTGACGGCTCGTCCATACTTTTGGTGTATCCGACATCAAGAAAACCTATTTTCTTGTCGTGGTTTACGGGTTTCCGGCAGGCTTGATGGTCGACGACCTGGTGGTTGAAAATTGTATTAAGGTTTGTTTTTACAGGAAAGTGATGTGGAAAATAAGAATTGAAGTGTAAAAATTCTATTTTATTTAAAATGCTTTAAAGGACAAAATCGTCATTGTGGGGAACGATTGGATCAATTTTGGGGCGGTGTTTAGCGCTCCACTTTACATTTGTGGTTAAAGGAAGTCATTCTTTTTCGAACATGAAAGAGAATTGTTTCTGTTTTAAGTTTTATTCTAAGTGGAAGTTATTATTAATGCATGTCAAAACGTTGTACTTTGGTACTTGGTATAAAAAGATTTAATGTTGTTTGTTAGCTACTCAGAGATTGTCACAAATTTGCCTTGGTAAAATCAACTGTGCGTGAGTAATTGAGCTTCGGGCATCATGGAAGTGTGTGTACTATTCCTGATAAAAGAAGTACAAAGAGAAGCAAGGTGTTTACTTCTAATTTAGATTCAATGCAAGTAGTGTCCACTTCACTTTAGACTGATTGGTTTTGATGGGAAATTCTCCAGTCAATGTGTATAGATATACCTTTTGTTCATCAGACAAAGATCGAAGAACAACATAATTCTCTCTAATATCATGCATTTCTCTTAGTCTGGACCAAATCTATGGAGTGAGTCATTCACTGATTTCATAATGTATGTAAAGGCATATTTGTATTAGAAATCTGTATATACTGAAAGATTGTCTGAGACTGTTCCTGACTGTGATTGTCAACTGTCATATCTTCGTTCTAACTATTGTAGTGCAAGACTGCAAGGGGGCTATGGTAGCTTTTTGGTGGAATGCATTTTAATTGCTAAACTAACATATACTTTCACTTGCTCTGTTTTATTGACTACTCTCAGATTCCTCTGATTAAAAGTTTTTTGGGTCGGGTGGCCTTAGCCCAGACCTAACCGTTAAACTCCTCCAACCCGACCAAATGTACAAATATAACTGCGCTGTAACACTGTTGACGTCGATAAATGGAGTTATGTTATGGAGAGAGGGGGATATTGACGTTTATTAATATTTTGTTTTAAATGGGGTATTTATGTCAAACAAAAAATGGGATCATGTGAGAAACGCTTACTTATATAAGAACCTTTGTTATATAAAAACTCATCTAATACCATTGATTTAGTTGAGATTGATGGTTATGATTCAATCAACATTAATGGCAAATTGGTAATAGAATAAAGTTGGATTTGTTAGTTAAGGAATTTTTCGTGATTAATGGGCAGTTTTCACTAAAATTCGCATAATTGAAAAATCAGTTTTACTCCATAATCAGTTTCCTATTTTAATCCATTTCAAAATGTCAATATAGGTTTTAAAATCAGTAGTGTCTCTATATATCATATTCAAAGTATAGGTTTGCTGCTTTTGCATTGGAAAATAAGGTAAATGATTCATTTTTTTCGTAATTGATTCATTATTTATATAGTGCATGATTAAGTGTACTTTGATAGCTGTAATTATAACACAAGAATTGTAATTATAGAACACCAGAACATTTTTAGAACACTAGAATTAGAATATAAAACAATGACAATTTTAAAATTGTAATTATAAGACAATAGTATGCATAGAACATTAATATAGTTTTTTAGAACATTAGAATTAGAATATAGAACAATAGGTATTATATGAGCAAAATTATAGAATTTTTAGAACATTAATATAAATATTTAGAACAATATTTTTCATTTTAAGAACACTAGAATTATAATGTAGAACAATAGTTATTTTAGAACAATAGTTATTTTAGAACAATAGTATACATTTTAAGAACACTAGAATTACAATATAAAAATAGTTATTTTAGAATTATAAGTATATTATAATTATATTTAGGACATTAGTATAGATTATTTGAACATTAGATTTAGGCTATAAGACAATAAAGTACAATACGAGCAATATTATGTATTTTAGAATATTAGTATAGTTTTGTAGAACATTAGTATAGTTTTTTAAAACATTAGAATTAGAATATAAAACAATATGTATTATATGAGCAAAATTATAGAATTTTAGAACATTCATATAAATCTTTAGAAAAAATATTTTTCATTTTAAGAACACTAGAATTACAATGTAGTATAATAGTTATTTTAGAACATTAGTATATATTTTAAGAACACTAGAATTACAATATAAAAAATAGTTATTTTAGAATTATAAGTATACTATAATTATATTTAGAACATTAGTATAGATTGTTTGAACATTAGATTCAGGCTATAAGACAATAAAGTACAATACGAGCAATAGTATGTATTTCAGAACATTAGTATAGATTTGTAGAACACTAGTATACGTTTACTGATGTTTCGAACAATAGTCTAACTTTTTATTTCGAGCAATAGTCTAACTTTTTAGAACACTATTGTTAATACAATACGAGCAATAGACTTAATATTTCGAACAATAGTCTAATTTTTTAGAACACTAGAGTTAATATTCATTTCATTGTTTACTGATGTTCTAAAACGCAATACTAATGTTCTAAAACTTAACACCTATGTTTTAAAATTTTATTATATTGTTCTAATGTGTAATACTGATGTTCTAAATTTGAACACTTGTGTTCTAAAGCTTAACACATATGTTTTAAATGTTTATTCTATTATTCTAAGGCCTGATATTGATGTTCTAAAGTTGAGTACTGTTGTTTTAAATCTTAACACATACATTCTAAATGTTTATTCTATTGTTCTAAAGTCTAATACTGATGTACTATAATTTAATATTAATGTTCTAAAGGTTACACATATGTTTAAAAATTTCATTTATTGTTGTAATATGTAATAATGTGTAATACTATGTTCTAAATTTGAGTACTTGTGTTCAAAAGTTTAACACATATGTTTAAAATGTTTATTCTATTATTCTAAGGTCTAATATTGATGTTTTAAAGTTGAGTACTGGTATTCTAAATTTGAACACATATGTTCTAAATGTTTATTTTATTGTTCTATGGTTTAATACTGATGCATTATAATTTAATATTGATGTTTTAAAGGTTAACACATATGTTTAAAATTTTCATCTATTATTGTAAAATGTAATACTGATGTTCTAAAGTTGAGTAACGATGTTCTAAATCTTAACACATATGTTTTAAATGTTTATGCTATTGTTTTAAGATCTAATATTGATATTCCAAATTTAAATATTGGTGTTCAAATTACTACTAAAAAAATAGTGAAAATCAAATATAAAGTAATAGAAATAATTTGGAAACTATTAAAAAATTGTGCAAGTTGATATTGAAAACCTGATTCATTAATAATATAAAGAGACGTTTTTGGAAACTACCCACTAATTACGGGGTGCGGAATTTTCTCAACTGTCAATTAATTTCAAATTTTTCTATATTTATAATTTGCCATTATTAAAGAATTAATCACAGTCATCAAATTATTCTTAATTAACTGTTATAAATGAGTTCTTATATACTCACCGAACCCGCCCCATTAAACAAAATAAATTAAGGGGGAAACGAAGGAAAACTTAAAAATTGTGAAAAAGGGAAGAAATCCAAAGCAAACATTACAAGTGACATTGGGGAAGAAATCCGAAAGAAGAAAAAAAAGCCCTAATATAGATGATGGCACCTTCATCTGTAAAAGATGTGGTCGAAATTCTTAGCGACGACGACGAAGCATGTGGCGGAGCACCTGAGGCAACAACCTCAAATGACAAGAAGCAGAAGCTTGAGTGTCGGAGTTTCTGGAAAGCCGGTGCTTATGAAATTGGCCCCTCTTCCTTTCTTCCTGCTCAAGGTGGCTATATTAGTATTATTCATAATATTTGAATGAATAGTTGTTCCAAAGGAATGAATGAATGAAATTTTGCAGGTGAATTGGAGCATGCTCGCGTTCACCCTAAATTTCTTCACTCCAATGCCACCTCTCACAAGTGGGCTTTTGGAGGTTTTGTTCGTTTTCTGTTATTATAAATCCACAGCTTTCATTCAATTTAAAAATCATGTTTAGCAGTTAGTAAATTTTTGTGGGGTTTTGCAGCAATTGCTGAGCTCTTGGACAATTCTGTGGACGAGGTCAATAATTATGGTTGTTTAATTTGAAAATGAAAGGGACTTTGCCTACTACTTTGTATACAAACACAAGTCCATAGAGCTGTCATGATTTTCTTGGTAGGTTAATCTGGTTATTTTCTTGTGGGTTGCAGGTCCAAAATGGTGCCACTTTTGTAAAGGTTGATAAAGTTGTTAACGCCAAGGATAATTCTCCTGCCTTGCTTTTCCAAGGTTACTAATTTTTATTTCACTGTCTTATGCCTTTCATATTTGAGACACAACTGGTGTGTATTCCAAGATGTCTGAGCTCTCACTTTTGTCCAGATGATGGCGGTGGAATGGACCCAGAAGGCATTAGAAAATGTATGAGCTTGGGTTACTCGTCAAAGAAATCGAATACTACAATTGGACAATGTAAGTTTTTTTAATAGTGAAATTCAGTATATACTCAGCCGCATGTAGAACGTAGAATTGATTATCCAGTAGCATCATTTGTTTAAGAGTTCGAAAAGTTTACTTCACATCTTCTTTAGGGTTGTAGTCACTATATGTATTAGAAACTTAGTAGGAGGAGGGTAGTATGTGAAAGAGAACGACAACCTAAATACATGTATCTGCTTGCCTCATCAGACACTCTGCATTCAAAACCAGCTTTTCAACTACGAGCCAGATTGCCTGATTGAAAATACTGATGGTATTTAGCCTTAACCATTGTTTTTGGGCTGTTGGGGGACCTTCACCCCTCAATAATTTATTTACTTGGATTAATACTTCATACATGCTGTCTCCATTCTAGCAGTTCTTAATCTAGACATAGAATTTTTTAAATAAACATTTTTTGTTGTTTGCTTGCTGCAAGTTACCATGATGACTCCTCCAAACTCTTGCTTCTTTCCATTATTCACTCCTCCCCCCATTGTTTTATTTTTCTTTGATGATAATGCTCAATGCCTCTGCATATTGATAAATGTGCCTTGGGTTTCTTTCAGATGGGAACGGTTTTAAGACAAGTACAATGCGTCTGGGTGCTGATGTGATTGTTTTAACTCGTTCTACTAATTCAGGGTAATATTCTTTGGTGTTCTTTTGAAGCTTTGGTGTACTGATTTCCTGTTGCCTATTCTTCTTCGTCATTTTCCTTAACTTCCCTTCATTTCTTTGTGTTGCCTCCCCTTATTTTATATCCTTATTTCTCTCCCTCTTGCTTTAAGTGAAGGCAGATATTTCACAAAGAGATGTTGATTTGAAGAGAAACAAGGTATTTAGAGATTGGATAAACAAAGAGGAGGGAGAAGATTGCTCAGTTCCAGCGTGAATTGTGTTATTTAAATAATGAAGGATAAACAAAGTTCAACTGTTCGTAAAAACACAAACTCGAAGGGGCTTGCAAAATTTAGTATTTTCTCGTCATGTGAAGGATACCTTGAGCAAATGGGGACAAATATATCTGATTTTAAAGAACAAAACTCACGCCTGAAACCTTCACTCTAGCCTCAACATATCTGCCCGTCAAGGGGTTGCTTAATGCCCACCAAATGTTTATGATGCTTGAAAAGTGTGTAAATAAACATATCTTATCTCAACAGGAATTAAAAAGGTGATTGCTAAGTAGGGTATCCAATCATGGATGATTTATCCAAGGGTTGTATATTGGTGATTAGCATGAATACAATTATATATTTTTGTATTATGTACACATGTAATGACAATAATTAACATTTGCTGTAGCTGTGTAATTTTGTGTACTCTCAGCATGCTTTGTCTATTTCTTCTTGTTACCCAAGACTTCAATTTTATAATTTAAATTAACAGTTATTTCTTCGTGTGTTTTGTTGATCATAAGTGCATGGCGCATTCTTACTTATGACACACACACACACACTCTCTTTTTAGCAGAAAATATGTTTGTTACTTCTTTCTCAGTCAATTTCAATTTTTTCAATGACACTTTCAGGCGCGCTACACAAAGTGTTGGTCTGCTATCATACACTTTTTTACGGTTGACTGGGCAAGATGATGTCATTGTACCCATGGTACTTGAATCTTGAAAATATTTTTTTTTATATTCCATTTGTAATTTTCTCTTCTGCTTGTCTTACCCTGTTTCATGTGCAGGTTGATTTTGACATTTCTAACCATTGGGTGGAGCCAATAATCTATAGCTCACAGGATGACTGGACAACAAATTTAAAAACCATTCTTGAATGGTCTCCCTTTGATACAAAGGAGGAGCTTATGATGCAGGTTGGTTTAACTATAGAAAGAGAATGTATTGTGCCCCTCACTTAAAAAAAATTCCTGAACTGGAATGTTTTGACAGCCAAAGATTTGTTCTTTGTTGCTGATTATTTTAGACTTTACATTTTCTATTCAATCATATGGTGCTTTGCAGTTTGAGGATGTTGGACCTCATGGAACAAAAATAATAGTATACAACCTTTGGCTGAATGATGAAGGCATATATGAACTGAGTTTTGACGATGATAATGAGGTATGTTTCTGGAATTTAAAAAAAAGAAGAAAAATGACTACATCAAGATGGCTTGTCGAACTGTCTCACTTTACATACATTGTGATTCAATGAATAATCTCTTTGTTTCGAAAAATGGATTTGAATGTGAGCAGCTTTTTAGTTATTGCATGGGCAAGACGCGTAGACAGATCCTCAATCCCCTGTCTTTGGCAGGAGTCTTTAAGAAGCGTCGGGGTGATATTGATAGACTTGATGGTCATGTTACTAAGGAATAAGGAACTGAATAAATAGGATTGGGTCAAGTGGTGTGATATTAAGATCTTATTCATAAATCTTGATTTTTCCATCTTTACTCTTTAATAACTTTTTTACTTTGTGCAATATAGCTGAATATGTTATCCTTGCAAGGCTAATATCTTTTCTTTGATGATCTATGCGGCTTTAACTTAATCAATATATTTGATATAGGACATAAAGCTAAGGGATGAAGCTAGTCGAGTGAGCGGGTTGAAAGTAAATAAACGAACACTTGATTTGCAATCACACATCTCGTACTGCCTCCGTTATTCATTAAGGGTGCCTCTCTTTTCACTTACATTTGTTGTTTATTTTGTTCTTTTCATTTACTATCCAAGTGCATGCTGGTCTAATGCAACACAAACGTGAAACACTCTTGCAGGCCTATGCTTCCATTTTGTACTTAAGGAAGTTCAAGAACTTCAAGATTGTGTTGAGGGGTAAACCTGTAGAGCAACTCAATATTGCAAATGAGCTTCAGTACAAAGAAGTGGTGACCTACAAGCCACAGCTTGCTGCAATGTCTAATGAGGTTTTAGAAATGTTTAACTTTTAAGGATTGCATAGATAATTTCTTCTTTTGCATGCTCATTGGCTTAGGAGGGGATGGTGGACATGTTCATTGACATATCCGTTTACCTTTTGACTAATGTAACATTATGATTATGCAGAATGTGTGCAGTGGGCCATTTTATTTTGTGCATTGTCCGCCTCTTGCTTTTCTTCATATATAGTTTCGGATCTGGGATTTTAAATAAATAAATTAAGAACTAGAAGTGGTTAAAGAGAAATTTCTTGAAAAATGCTTGATTTGATGGAGAGAGAAGAGTTCCAAACAATAATTTAATCTGAGTTTTACTCAAGATAGTTGTGTGAAGAAAATTTTATTCGTACTCCAGCTAGAGGAAAGTTTGGTGAATATAAAGGGACAAATGAAGCAACAGTAAGTGAGTTACAGTTTGTACCATTCAAACAAACATCTCTGTGGACATAAAGCCAAAATGGAGATAGTTTTGATTTTAAAGATGTCCAAAGAGTAAAAAATCTCTTGGAATCTGTATGTTATTTTCTGCTACTGTGTATTGCAATGGCCATTTTGTTAAAAAGTATCACTGTCCAGATTCCGAATTGGTCTTCACACTATTGCTTACCTGTCCTGAAAATGCTTTTCTGTTTGTCTATCTTGTGCATCTTACATTAATATCAGTAATGCTATGATCCGCCCTAATTCTCAATCTTTAGCAGTTTATATGGAAGTTACTTGGGTAATAGTCTAGCAGTAAGAAATGAGAGTCTAATGTCACATTCTTTATTTGGATGTTTGGAAGCCAATTTGTGGTGGGGGGGGGGGGTGGGGTGTTGGAGAACACTGTTTTGGAAATATTGAATGCCCCCTTTTTTCAAAACCTTATTAACAATGATTGAACAAAAGCCTCAAATTGAAAATCTTATTATGAAAAATTTGAACACATAACTCCAAATTGAAAACCCTATTCTTAATATATTTAGAAACCGCCCTTGAATGGGAAAGTGCTGATCTGGAAATTGGTCAAATGCGTCAAAATTGTAAACCCTAAGCTGGAACTTAGTGAGAATTGAGAAATGAATTCATGGTTATGAACTCATACTTCCTACATTTTTTTCACTTCTCTTTCTAGAAAGCTTTAATATAATTGCAACATACCTTATTTTCTTGTGGTTTCTCTATGTTTCTCTTTTTGTTACTCCCTTCTTTAATATCTCGCCTTGCCACTTCAAGACATTGCCTCTTAAAATAAATCCTTCCCTTGTTGTGTGATGAAAGAATGGAGGAAGTATATTGTAAGGTTTTTGTATGGTTTGAGTGTTTTGCCACATGTTGAATGGCATTGTCTTGTTTCAATGTATAATTCTACTATCCTTTGTCGTGCTGTAGCATTTTGGTATTGATATGCTTTGACAGTTGATGAATTCCTCATTCACTTCAATAATTCTGGATTCTAAATGTCCACTTGCTTAATACTGTCTGTGCCCTCATGATTACTTTACTGAATGCTGCTGTGATCGTGAGACTCTTGCTTGAATAAGGATTGATAATCGAGTTTTTTCTTTGTTGTGGTGTTAGATATTTTCTTCTGTACTAACCAGTGAGGTATCTTCTTGTCTAGGTCGTGGTCGAAACAACCATTGGTTTTGTAAAAGAAGCTCCAGATCTTAATGTTTCTGGGTTCAACGTTTACCATAAAAACCGCCTCATAAGGGTATGCCAGTTGCTGTTGACTGTCTTTACAGTGTCTTTAAAGTTTTAAATGCTTATGATATCTGCGTTTTTGCAGTCTCATTTTACATAGTGGTTTTGAGTCTTATGACTTACAGTGGCTGTATTCTATCAGCCGTTTGGCTTGCTTTTTTGTCATTCAGTACAATAGACTCCCTTCATTTAAAGTTACCAGTTCACTTTATAACCTTTCATATTCCATAATATCTATCACGTAAAGTATCCAGGTAAATATTACTTGTTATCTTTATATTAATCAAGGTACTATTACTTTTCAGTTCAAAACACCATTTTGTATATTTTTTTCTTAATATAGTACTTATACAATAACTTCTAAGGTTCCTTAATTTGAGTGCTCAACCTAAAACAACACTTAATTTGGAATGAAAAAAGTACATTATTATATTCTGATTCACATAAAGATCTGAACCCTCCTGATATTTTCAATTTTTTAATGCTCTTCTGCTGTAAATGTGTAGTTTCAACCTTTGTAGTGTATTTAAGTGAGTTATGTAATCCTGTCAAAGTCCTTGGTAAATCTCATCCATTTATTTTGACATCTACGTATGACATCCATGAAGTTGCTCACCTCCATTCATACTCTTTGACTGCAAAAAAAATTACCTGATTGTCTTATTTCATGTAGGCTTTATCTTATGTTAACTTGATGTGGAAGTATATGTTTTCTGCAGTATCATGTGTCTTAACTGCCTAGATATTCACATAGATCTATTGCTGTTTGCTTACTCGTGTCTGTTGCAGCCTTTCTGGAAGGTTTCACGTGATGGTAGTTCTGTGGGGAATGGTGTTGTTGGTATGATGCCTTATTTCTTTTTTGTTGACATGATTTACCTATGATTAGTCTTCTTGTTCATCCCTTTGTTTGGGTACATTTGTCTTATGTTTGTGCAAATATCTTAGGTGTTCTTGAAGCAAATTTTATAGAACCAGCACATGATAAGCAGGATTTTGAGAGATCATCACTGTTTATTCGGCTGGAATCAAGGATGAAACAAATGGTTTATGAATACTGGTGTGTTCCACATAGATATTCTGTTAGGTTATCTAGTTATTTGTATAGATTGATCATATACAAATATATGCTATGAAATCTGTTTGCCTGTGTTTGAATTTATTATTTATATATTTGCTTATAGTGGGGGTTTGCTAAGAATTTTTTTCAGCAGGGGGTTGAAGTTTTGCAGACAATGGGAATTAGAAAATTTTGGTTTCAATTTCCCAATTCTTACGATTCTAGTGATTAGGATGACATGGGATTTAATTTGATTCATGGTGCAGGAAAGGCCATTGTCATTTTGTTGGATTCCAGCGTCGTGATCAGCCTCCTTCTAAGATAAAAAAACTATCTCATGTTGATGACCATGTTAGTGGACTTCCCTCAAGTGGAACTGGAGTCAGGGAAGGATTCATGTCAAATCGACCGCTTGTTGGTCATTCTGTTGGATCTGGAAGAAATTGTCAGGAGGATGCATCTACCGTGCAGTCCATAGTTGAGCTCTCTGCTGTAAGTACTCAATTGAGTCTTTACATTCTTTGATTTAAACTCTTTCTATATGCTCTTGTGGCCGTGTTTGCCTGGCTCAGGCTAGCTGCATATTTTAGATTTTCTGCATATGTATATGTGATTCCATTATTTTGATTACCTTGACCTCAGTTATTCAGTGGCGTGGCTTGCTTTTTAAATATTTTGTTGCTTCTATGTGATCATTATTTTTGGGTTTTTGATTTAGCCATATCATGACTCATGAGAGATTATCTTTTACTTCACCAATGTGTGTCCTTTTTAAAAGATACTTCTGTTTGTCTAGTCTAGAGTTCTGCATTTAGATCTAAGAATGCTTTTTTATCTCATCGTAAGAAGTTGTGTTATATTGTAGGATGAAGTGGTGGATGATTCTCTACCCTCTTTATCAATCGAACAAATTTGTGAAGAGAATATCAAACTATTCACTAGGTATGTTTCTTCATTTGGCCTCTCTATTTTGTATATACCTATCTTCTGCACACATCATGAATAGTGGCATTACGAAAATCCACTGCATGATGTCGATGTCATTTAAAACCCTTTCTGTGTTGAAGATACAATAAATACTCTGTGCAATTGGAATGCTTGACGATTTGATCCTGGGTCTGTCTTTTGGTGTGCAAATTAATCAATAAAAAAGACTAACTTTTGCTTATTGGGCGTTGCTGAGAACTAAAATAACTTTTGAGATTTGAATTTAAGTTCAACTTTGAAGGTTTGTGGTCCTGTGGATCCTTTTGATATGAAATAAGTAATAGAGTTTGTGTGATTGGTAGATGGGTGGTAGTTTGTGTCAATTATAATGATAGATGTAATGTTGATGTTGTGTTGTTTTGGTTTTTCTTTTACTATCTATCAGTTGTTTGATTGTTGGTTAATTTGGCCTATAAGTCATGGCGTAGCCAAGAACAAAAGTATTGTGGGATTATTGTCATTGGAAACTTTTATTTTTTTAGCTTCTTACAATAAGCCTATGTAGATAGTTATTTTTTTTAAAAAAAGGTTTTTTTTTGGTTTGGACTTGCCAATTTCCATATCAAACCAAATAGGTTCCATATCAAACCAAATAGGAACATGGAGTACTTGTTCATTTGCAGCCTACTTGTGGGTAGGAACTTCAAATTTGTCCAAAGTAACTTTAGATTTCATTCAATGTGGCAACACATTGTTGTTTACTCCTTTTTGTATTTTGTTTTGAAAATTTGAAAGAAAGTTGTGGAAATTTTCCGATGGCGATCACTTCAATGTTCTTATTATCTTTTAATTAAACCGTAGACCATGTGAAAGTAGGACCTTGGTTAAGGATAGGGTGTACAAAACCCTCTTCCCCAAGTGCAGAAACCTGGAGTTGCCGCTTTGATGATGTAGAGTGTTCATTAAGGCACACATTTTTAGGGGAATAAAAAAAATGAATTTGGTTTGCTGTGCAGGTGTGAAGAACATGTGCGCAAAGAGCACGAGCTAAAGCAGACGGTATGTTAACCTGTCATGTTGCCATGTCCACTTTACCGTTATGGTTTTGTATATTGTAATAACTCATCCTAATAAGGATATTTTTTGCATTGCTATTATAGGTAAACAAACTAGAGAAGGAGTTGGAAGAAACAAGAAAAAAATGTGCACAACTTGCAGCATACTTGGAAAGTCGGAAGAAACAGCAAAGTTTAATTCAGCAAGCAGGGAATGTTTGATTGGAATATTCACAGTTGTCTTGTTGATGTGATGGTGGCTGGTGTGACAGTTAAAGCAAGAAACTGTAAGCATTCAATGAGCTCTGTTTTTCATGACAAGAATTTAAGTAAAAGACGCAATATTCATCGTAATATTTAGCTTATGTCTTATAAATCAAACTGAAAACTTTATCATATGTATTAAGCTTATGCTTCAATCCGTGCATGCATGAGTGTAATCTAAGCAAGCTCTTTCCTAAAATTGAAATTTCATCTGCAGAACTACCCCTTCCGGTGGATCTCAGTTAGCCTTTTGACATTCCAAGAACCCTGTGTGAGGTTTTGGGCGTTGTAGAAAATGTAACGTGGCATCCCTTGTTGTAAATGACTTCTGTAAGAAGGATGATGTCAGAGGTATTGTATGTCTTTGTATAGGTCATTTGTTTCAGTTCTCCAAAGAAATAATGTTATGTTCTTGTGAGTTCAATCTTCCCTCTATTCTCCTTCTCTATGACATATACCATGCTGGAGACCCTTGAATAGCATATCCAGGCTTTTGATATGAACCCTAGATCTGATTTATCCTTGATTGAATGGGTTTTAGTAGACATGAAGGGGAAATTGGGGTCGCTGGCAATGGCGATTTGGGTTGTTGAACCTAGACACATGTGTTCTGCAATCCAGGACGAACAAAGTGTGCTGCCATACGGGGGTTGTTCCAATGTTCCTTGTAACTTTGGTTTAATCCCGGAAGGTAATAAGCAATTTCAAAGCGTGTCTACTGTAAAAGGACTATTTTAAAGTCTTGCATGCTGTATAGGGGGATTGTGGGGGTAAATATTTTGTAATCATGACCAAAACTAGGTTGTAAGGTTATAAATCAAGCTTGTGTTGCTTTAAGGTCTATAATTGGACCTCAAATTTAGGAAGAATGTGTGCTCTAAAAAAATGATGGTGACTAGAAATAACATAGGAGCTTAGACCTGTTCAAATGAGTGGGAGCCCGTTAAGGGTATTTGATCGACCCATTTGTAAAAGGGCTTAATCAATAATTGACTTAATGGATCGGTCTCTTAAAGGGTCAAGTGTTATTGGATTTTTAATGGGTCAAGTCTGTTCAATAATGGACCTATAGTTTTCAAGATTTTTAAACAATATCAGGTCATGAATTATTTCCACTTACTTGCCGATGATCTACTACCAAAGATTGGAGGTGATTCACGTAAAATATCCCCCTCTATAAATAAAAATTATACTCACTTTTGACGGCCTGACCCGACTCGGTCCGTTATACATCTCCTTTGGCCCGACCAGTCCCGTCCCATTTTGAATCTTGTTTGACTTGACACGACCCGACCCATTTTGCTTGTAATCCATCTCGGCCCTGACCCGACCCAATGCACAGGTTTATAGCTTACATAGTGGTGTAAAAGGCTAGAAGCTACTCTCACCACCACCTTCAAATTTAAAACTTCAATGGAAAACCTCTTAAAGATATACACAGTGGAAGGATAAAAAGAAAAGCACGTTAAAAAAAATTTGATGGGCTTGTAGGATTGCGTTTATTTCTTTCTTCGTGGTAGAAACGTAAGTATCTATAACGAGCAAGTGTATTTAATTTGACTAAGGTTTGAGTTTAAAACTAATTTTTTATTAGGACATATATGCTATTGTTGGACACTAAGTGTGTAATTAAAACCACATTTATACTTTGACTAGTATCAAACACAATGTGTGAGAAAAATATAATTGACACTATACAAGAAGTTAGGATTGCATTCTGGAATCTCAATTGAGAAAATTAGAAGTGAATTTCATAAATCATTGTGTCCCTCCCACCTATCTTCGACTCTTCTTATTCATTAGTATATGGGGGGAAGCTAGGGAAGGGGAAGGAAGAGATTCCATTTCCTTTCCTCATGGAAGGATAAAGGAAAATGAGTGCCTTGGGTTGAAATAAGTCCTTGTGTCCCTATCTAACATTGATAAGTCAAAGTTGCTGCAAATGCATACTATCTTGTTGATCTTCAATCCATGCTGCTACTCCGAGCAGTTCTCTGGCTGATCCAAATTACAGCCTTAAAAGTTAAAACTATCTACAGAGTAGCTCTAAGGTCTCAACAACTTTTGGTCCTCCCGAAGAACGGCACACGTCAAACATTAAAGAGAAGAGCATTAACATGTTAAAGAGAAGATTTGATCAAAATTCTAAAGGGGAGAGGACGAACTCGTGAACAGGGGAGTGGGTATCATTCATGATAAAACATTATATTGCTGAATGTAATACAAATTAGAAAATGCATGTACACTAAACCACACGACTCTTTCCTCAAATTCCATAATGATATGATCTATGTTAGGCACAATATTAGTAAGTATTGTGCTATATATAATAAATTTGTATACCTACATAGAATGCCTATCAATACTTGGTAATATGCAGTGTATAAAACTATGATATAAGATGAAACAATAAAACAACACTCCATTATGAGTTACAAAAATAATGCAAAAATCTTATTATTGTTAGTTTAATACTCCGTATTTAAGAAGGCGATGGAGGGGAGAAGTATTTCTGCGGAAGCTTAAGAAAAAAGAGAAGATTACTACAGTAGCGATCATCCCAATCCACACAACGAGAGGAATAAGAGATGAGAAAGCGGGATTTAGCCATACTCATGCTGGCTGCTTTCGCCATATTCTTCTCTCTTCAGGTTACCCTCTTAACCCTACTAATCTATTCAATTCATCGATCTAATTGAACTCATCTGTATTTTTTTTTTTTTTTGCAATAGCATGAGGGCGACTTGTCGTTTAGAGAGGCTTGGTTCCATCTGCTGGACGATTACCCTATCAAATACGAAGCCGAACGCCTTCCTCCGCCACTCGTCGCCGATCTCAACGGCGACGGCAAGTCTGAAGTCCTCATTGCCACTCACGATGCCAAAATCCAGGTTCTTTTCATTCTTTGAGACGCCTATGTTTCATTACTCTCAATCAGTCCGTTAATTTTTGAAACTACTTTTTAGGTGTTGGAGCCTCATGCTAGACGTGTTGATGAGGGATTCAGCGAAGCGCGGGTTCTTGCTGAGGTGACCTTGTTGCCTGATAAAGTCCGTGTTGCCTCTGGCAGGCGAGCTATTGCTATGGCTACCGGTGTTATTGACAGAGTTTACCATAAAGGCCAGGCGCGTAAGCAGGTGGTGGTGGTGGTGACGTCAGGATGGTCCGTCATGTGTTTTGATCATAATCTTAGAAAGTTATGGGAACACAATTTACAGGTAGGTGTGTTGCTTCTTTAAATCCCTAGACCTTTCCAAAGGCTTGCTGTTATCCAACCGTATTCATTACTTGCAGGAAGATTTTCCTCATAATGCTCACCACAGAGAGGTTGCCATTTCAATTAGCAATTATACCATCAAGCATGGGGATACTGGTTTGATTATCGTTGGTGGAAGGATGGAAGTGCAACCACATGTATGCATTTTTTCCTTCACTTTTACATGGATTCATAGCTTCATACATGCTTTTACTTATTCTCAGTTTTTTACTTCCATCGTTCTCTTACACTTAGCCCCGGTTTCTTGCTCATCATCCTTGCATTCAGATTTCGTTGAGTTATCATACTAGAATTTACTCTTCACTTAGGTATTTTTGTCAAGAACATTGTTGGAAAAAAATGTGAGTTGTGCTCTTCGGGCCACTGCCTGGGGGTATGGGCTATGGGCTATGGTCGTGCCTACTTGTGCCATGGCCTGTCTGTGCTGCCCTGACCACAAAACTGGCTCGGGCTCTGCTCTCTGAGTCACAGCATAACATAGTGTCGTGTGTGGCTTGTGCCCATGTGCTGTGCTGCTGGGCCATGTTGTGCTCCATGCTTATGCATCTGTACCCAGTTCAACTTCTATTTTATGAAATCTCTTTTTCTTTTTCTTTTGATATTTCATCATGTACCACCCAGCAGAAATCACAGAGTAATAAAATGTGTGCTTTATTACTGGCTGCAGATTTTTTTAGATCCTTTTGAGGAGATGAATATGGCAGAAAAGAATGCTGAACAGCATAGGAGAAGTGCAGGTGAAACTGAGGTATAAACAGTGAAAGGGTCACTCAATTCGCTTTAGAAGAATTTTTTGGATCTGGTTCCTTTAAAATACCCCTGCTAAGAATTTATGCATTATGGAAAATTGACTATTGCTAAAATTTGGTTTTACACCAAACAAGTCATGCCTAAGACCTAATACAGTCACACCTTTCAATTCTGGGTCTCTTCAAACTATGCTCAAGACAGTCCAGAATGTTTTGCAGTTTCTATTTTCGTTGCTCAAGCTAATTGTTTGAGGTTCCTTAACGAGTGTGAATGCTTGTTTGGTATAATACCACTAACGAATGGGAAGGGAAGGAAAGGGTAGGGATGGGAAAAGAAAGGAAATGAAGTTTGTTTTCCTTTGTTTGGTTTAATTGAAGTATATGAAAGGAATAGAAAGGAAATTAATAAAGTTTTCTATTTCCTCTCAAAGAACCTCTACTTTTGGGAGGAAATGAAAGTGAAAATTTTATCATGGGCCTTTCCCTTCACTTCTCTTCCTTTCATATCAAATATCATCTCATATTTTGAACCAAACATAGGAACCTTATATAGTTCATTCCTTTCTTTTTTGACAAATCCCTTCAATTGAAAAGGAATGAAATGTCTTCTAAGACAGTGACTTGAGGAGTGCTGTATGTCTGACCTGCTGTATATTCTGCTTCATATTCTCGATAACTTTTGCCTGACTCAATTTTTTGAAATGAAAGTATCTTTTTTTTATTATCAAATTCTAGAAATGAAATAGTCTACCATATAAGTGGTACTGTTACAAATTCATGTTTTGTATTCAGTCAACACAACAGGTATCATCAAGCATTTTTTCTGCCCTTTCAGCCTGTAGAGAACACTGAAGTAGTAGATTTGCGGCATTTTGCATTTTATGCATTCGCGGGTAAAAGTGGCCAGCTCCGATGGAGTAGAAAAAATGAGGTTAGCCCTTTCTTTATCTATCATTTTCGAGTGATAGAGGTCATAGAGTTATCCCCCCCAACTCTGGCATTCTTCAATAGTACTATGCTCAGAAAGCATATATTAGTAATGAACCTTAGTCAAAAACACTTACTTTTTAACTGTTGTGGACTGCTGTACATCATTATACAACTAGCTAGGTTGGTGGCCTAGCCGTATGCTTGGGTCATTGCTTGAATCAAGTATGTGAATATTGTATATTTTTAGCTTACTTGTCTTCGTTTTTAATGGATCAGATATAATTGTAGTTTGCGTTTTCATAATGTTACCTAAACAAGCTGTATTTTCATGTATCCCGCCTTTTGTTGTTTCCATCTTTCTGTAGTATGTTTTTAGTCTTGTTCATTAGATAAAAAAAAAAGATTTGGACAATTTGCAAACTAGTGACTACCAAATGCCTAAACTTTGCAACAGAAAATGATTTATTTTAGACAATCATATCTTCCATTTTTTTTAGGATTGTTGAGTCATGTCAAGAATCCTAGTGAAAAGTGTTAACTGCTTTCATCTTTCTGAAATTAATACAAACATTGAAAAATATAAAATTGTGCACGTCATGGGTCTTGGAGTCCTGTGGGTTGGGTATTGTACAAAATGGATGATTTTCAATTATTGAGCATCTTTTAGGTGTTTCCGCCCTTGTATACAATTATTGAGGCTTTGCCTCTCATATGAGCGGACTATTATTGTACTTCACACAAGTCCAGATCCATTCTGAATGGAGATAAAAGTCTTCTTATATTTATGCTAACAATCCTGATTGTGTTTGAAGAAAATTGAAGCGCAATCCTCGGATGCATCCATGTTGATTCCGCAACATAATTACAAGCTTGATGTTCATTCTTTACACAGTCGTCATCCTGGGGAGGTGAGCCCATAAATTTTCTTGTGTTGAACTGGCCAAGCTTGTCTATCCTTTTCAATATTTCTTGAGACTGTAACTCTATAAAGTATTATGGTTACTTTTTCTGTTCTGTGGAGGTTCTATCTCAGATTTTTTACTTCAATTATTACCATAAAAGTTCATAAATTCTCATGTGTATTATCATCAATTGCTGGTTAATGTCCTTGCCTCACTCTGGAGGAGTTGCTGGAGACCAGGCTCAGCGATGTTCAATATTATGATTGGCTTTTATAGTCTGCTGCCATATTGATAGAATATTCTTGGTTGAGCTTGTTTCTGTTGATTAATGTTCTAAAAATAAATAAAAACCCATTTCAGAGTCCACAAATTTTCACTAGTATCCAGTATGCTTGGTTTTTTTGTTGCGCTGTGTGGATATTCTAGCGTCACTATTGTCAAGTTACTTATTGCTTTGCATATAAAGACTACACTTTTTTTGTGACACATTTGTAGATTAAAATCCTAGTTACTGCATCCTCTCCTCTCCTCTCTTCTTCTGTTTCTCTCCTCTCACATGCAGACCACTAGGCAACAGCTATCTGAAATTAGTAAAGCAGTGTATTTTCAGTTCATGGAAGTTGAAGGGTCATGATCATGATTTATGACACAGGCCCTAGCCTGAAACCACCAAGTCTCTGTTGTCGCCACCAAATCTTTCTTCCAGTGCTTCTATTTCCTCTGTTTCTCAGCTACCAAAGAGCGAGTCACCTCACCATCATCAACAACGATTGTTCCATTACCAAGGTTGAAGTAAAACAACTGAATCTTTCCAAAAATAAGAAAGAAATTTGCCCAAGCTTTATAATTCACAAACAATTAATACTATAGATCCCCATGTTTTAGGATATTTTCCCAAAACAATTCCTTGTTCAAAGGGACCCATTCCTAATTAGTTCTGTTGACCAATAATTAAAATCAGGTAAATTTGTTTAACAATTTCTTTATCTACTCTTCTCACTCTTCTGTCTCCAAACCCTTACTATGCTAATCCACCCACGATTGTCCTCCACTTGTGATCTTCAGAATCTTGTGATTTTTTTTCTCAGACTTCCACCATATTTCCTGCTGTGGTTCATGGAGAAAATTCTTTCAATTTAATGTTTACAATGGTTTTCATAAAAAAAAAAACGCTTTCTATAAAGATGCATCCTTGAATTCTCCTCGTCATTTTTTGGGTGATTAATTTTTATCTTTTAAGCTGCTGGCTTCCTCACTACCTTTTAATCTTTTCATAAAGTTGGGTTTGTGGGATTTCTCTCTAGAAATTCATTTTTGCTGGGTTTCCATATTCATCACAACTCTAAAAGTTGAGTTCTTTAAGCCTTAGAATATAAATATCTTTGTATCTTTCCCTTCTTCCCCCTCTTTTTAATATCTGTTAGTGAATGTAGAATATGGCCATATTGCATTGGAGAGAAAGACATGCCTTTTGGTACAAGATGAGAACATAAGGTGTTGCAGTGGTGGTGTTGACAATGGGTTAACTTGGGTTGTTATTAGGGATGGCAATGGGCTGGATCTGGGTTAGGTCGGATTAGACCAATACTCATTTTTTTTAAATAAGACCCATATCCGTCCCATACCCATTGGGTCCTAAAATTTCATACCATTACCCAAATCCACTGGATTTGACAGGTTTCGGGTCCAAAATGGGTTCTTAACATATATTTTTCTTATATGTGTTTATTATTCTTATGTTTTATAATTGGATATATTTTCGCAATTTTTTTTAGTCAAATGAATGTAATGATGTTAACCCTTAAGAAAACTATTAATTGAACAAAAAGAATAAAAAATTACAACTTAATGAATTATCCGACATATCATATTCTTAACTTCAAAATATAAGAAGTTTACAACTCATAACGTTAGTTAAGTACACAATAAAATGACAAAATATAATAAAGCTTCAATTTTCTAGTCCCCCTCCATTTCATCATCAAGATCCTACAAAAATTTAAATTATGAAATTAAAAATATTAGTTTCCATGTAATATATATACATTTTCTAGCCCTCCATCTCATCATCAAGATCCTCCGTTTTTTTATATCAATGATATTTCCTTCTTCTACGTCTTAATCATCATTAACCGTGGAACAAGCATGTGTGTTTTCCATAGTATCTTTATCAAAGATAATATTAAAAGATAGTGACATCAATTCAATTAATAAAATTTCAACATAAATTAAATAAAAAATAATGTGTATGTGGACATTACCTCTAATATCTTGGAGGCTTGCAAGATTGGAAAATTAAATAGTGACTGGAGAGGAGAAGAGTAGAAGAGGAAGACGGTGGGACAAAGTGAAACTAAATGAAGATTAAATTTTAGTTTTCTTTTTATTTTTTTTAAATGTGCGGGTCCATGGGTCGAATTTGGGTCTAAATTTTTTGGATCCAGACCCATATCCGACCCAATGACATTTAAATATATATCCGACCCGGATCTAATGGGTCTAAAAAAATTAGACCCTAAAAAATGGGTCGAGTCTGACAGGGTCTGGATCGGGTCTTGGACCTGTTGCCATCCCCGCTATGGTGATGGAGGTGAAGGGGTGAGGAAGGAGAGAGGGAGCCACAGTGGTGTCTGGTAGAGGTGCTGCTCGGCATCTGGAGGATGGAGGCAACAAAAATAAAAGTAAGTTAAAAAAATGCTTTGGCAAATTAAAATGTGCCACATGATCAATTTAACTTTTTTCACCGATTGATTTGGGAAGCCTGACCCGAACCTTAGATTCATTCAGAAATAAATCAAACGTAGAATTAAAATAGAAAAATACCCCAAACTTGTAAACTATACTATTCTTGAGCAGCCCAAAGTTACACAGATATTGGTATTCTGTGAAATTACTCAAAAGGCCAAAATAGAAAAAAAAATAAAAACTGAAAAAATTCTTCAATCTATCTTTAAAATGCGGTTATATATCTGACTGCAAGCTGCAACTAGAAAACTGAAGCAGAGACTAATTGAAATTAAGCTAAAGGTCATTGCAAGTTGGTTTATGGAAAGTAGCAAGTATTCTAGTGCTTTAGTGATCGCCAACTGTTTTAGCCGCTACGAAATATTTGCTATATATTTTAGCAACTTAATCCCACTAAAAAAAAGGGATCTAGGTTTTTTTTATTCCTAAATGGACATTTCTATATTTATATTTATTTTGGTTGATGCCAATCTTCAAATTAGTTTTTGACTCAAGCTTAGCTCATGATTTTTTTTTTACAGAAATTTTTGTTTATATTTTGAGTTAGCATAGTTCTAATTTTAAATCTTCGTGATTGATTCAATTATTGAACAAAATTGGGCGGTCAATAGTGATTTTGGCAGATTATCTAAGATTTTTCAGTTAAAAAGATGGGTTGTTTGAAGATTTGACCTCTCTTACTGAGAATATTTCAATATATGATTTAAGCAGAAAAGTTTTCAAGGAGAGGTTGCCATGTGTCATGCTGTATTGTTGGTTTAGGAGTAAATTACCCCACAATTTAAGAAATTATTTTTTTTGTCACTTATTATATTTTGTTTAAGTTATCACTTCAAGATCTTTGAGTGCTAGTATGTGTACTAAAAAGTCTTGTTAACATGCAGTTTGAGTGCAGGGAATTCAGAGAATCTATCCTGGGAGTCATGCCGCATCACTGGGTAAGTTGTATTACCTCCCCCTCCCTCCCTGCTCTATCTAAAGTTGTGGTTTTACTATTTTTGATTATTGAGATGTATACTACTTTGAGTTTAATAACAGGATAGGCGTGAAGATACTAGTTTTGAATTGGCCCATTTCAGACGACACAAGAGGAAGACCCTAAAGAAGCAGCCGGGAAAAAATTCTAATTATCCTTTCCATAAGCCTGAAGAACGTCATCCTCCAGGAAAGGATTCAACAAAAAAAATCTCAAAAATGATTGGAAAAGCTGCACACTATGCTGGCTCAGATAAATCAAAGAAGGTATATACTGAATTGCACAGCACAACTTAATCAACGGAGTCCAAAAAGAACCATTGAAACCAATGAATATGGTTTTTTATACAAGGCAAAGCCACATTTACTCGGTCTTTGCTGTTTATCATATGTGTGTTTCTCCTATTTTAATCTATTATTTTAACAAAATACAACCATCTCTGGGGAACGATCAATTATATGAGGTACTTTGCTGATAAATAGCTAATAGAACTTTATACAAAGAACTATTTATAAGTTATAACATTTTCCATGTTGGCTACTCTTGTAGAATTATGAATATTTTTTTTAATGCAACTTGATCTAGGGCAGCAGGTAGTATAGGATAGGAGGAGCAAATTATGATTTGAAATGCCACAATTAACCTGATGCTGTTCTAAGAATATAATAACATGTATGTTTATGTCAATAATATCAATCTTGTGTTATTAGATTATGACTTATGCTTATACTTTTTGTATAGAACCATATGAGGATATTTTAGGCATTTGAATGTAGTTTTGTGAACAAAAAGTCAAGATGTGTCCAACATGAAAACATCGTCACTGTTCTGTGCAAACAAATACTAAGTGGCTCTTCTCTCGTTGCTTTGTGAATCAAATGGTTCTCTTTAATGTTATCTTTTATGCTTATGATTTGGTCAACCAGTGATGGGACCTTGAGAGTGCCAGTTGATTGGTCAGTTGACTTGTGGACATAAGATTGGCTGTGATTCCTTTTCTGCTTCTCAGCATACAAAGCATTTCTTCCATGTTTCATTTTCGCACTCAACTTAACTTGTTTTTCTGGTACAGGCAATGCCATATGTACCTACAATAACAAACAATACACAACTTTGGTGGGTCCCTAATGTTGTTGTGGCTCATGAAAAAGAGGGCATTGAAGCTCTGCATTTGGCATCTGGTCGTACACTTTGCAAGGTGAGAAATTATTTTTTTAAGCTTAACCTGTGTTGGTTATGTATTAGTATGTTATGAAGATTTCAGAACTACTAATTCATTATGCGAGAAGAACTATGGTATGTATTCTAGTAATTGCTTCCAAACTGAAAACTGTTATTCTAGAAAGAATATGCATAAGCTGCTTGTTAAGTTTTCCTGCATGTAAAAATTTTGCTTTTTAGATAGTTGAACTAATAGGTTGGTCCAATGTTATAATTTCATTAGATACAAGTAGGCTAATCTTAACCATTTCAGGATACAGTTCAAGTTATAGTGCTTATCAAAGTCATGGTTTCTTTGATCTGAGTCCTTTGATCTATCTTCTGAATGTTTTTCTTTAAAAAAATTCACTGGGGGTTGTGTTGTGTATGCAAGGATGGCGATAGGGATAAATAGATGGGGTAAAATATAGTTCTAACTTGTTGATTCAGTGCTGTGCTGTATCTTTCAATTCATTGACTTTTCTTGGCATTTGATTTTTTTCATGAAATTAAAATAGCTTCACCTTCAAGAAGGTGGACTTCATGCTGATATCAATGGAGATGGGGTATTGGATCATGTGCAGGTAAGTGGTTCTGCAACTATTGTTTGTTGTGTTTGGTGCATCCGAACCTGTTTTGTTGAAAGGTTGGCATGTACTGTAATAGATTTAAGCTATAATGACCAAGTGGTTCGTTCTGGTCCTTTTTAACTTTGACTCTGCAGTTAGTTTGAGTGCATCTCTTCATTGAGAATGAGAAAAATCTCACATCTACACAAATCTAACCATCCTGTCTGATTGACATCACAACATCTAACATGAACCAATTTCATTTTTACTTATTCTGTTTTTTTTTTTTTAAATTGCATGTTGAAAGCAGTGTCAAATATGTGTCAGACTTTTTTATAATTGCCTGTAGTAAAGATGGAATATTCTATGTTCTTATGTACTCCCAACTGTTTGATGATAATGGTTGTAGTAATGATGAAATATTCTACCCCCAGTAACCATTCATTTTGGTATAACAGATTAAGATCAATGCCTATACTCTGGAGTAGAAATACCCAGAACTAGCTCCTTCATCTAGTAGTTGAATTTCTTTACAGATGAATTTTAAATAACAAGAGCCATGTAATCAGTTGTAAACCTCAAACAATGCATGCTTTCTGAATGTGGTTTTGAGTGTTAAAATTAGTAAAGTTTTATGGTTGGATATCTAATTAGAACTTAATGTAATGCCTTGACCTGCTGAAAACTAAAAGTTAAAAATGAATGGAGAGATTATTGAGTCTGTTCATACGATCAACAGGGCTTGAATGCATGATAGTCAGGTTAACTAAGTTATTATGTATTCCACTTTATTATCCAAATTTAGTGTGTAAAATATTGTTATTGGGAACTGAAAATTTATGGTATGTGACAACATCGCTTTTTAAGGTGGTGGGTGGAAATGGTGTGGAGCAAAAAGTTGTGAGTGGATCTATGGAAGTGCTCCGACCTTGCTGGGCAGTAGCAACTTCTGGGGTGCCAGTGCGAGAACAGCTCTTCAATGCCTCAATATGTCATCATTATTCTCCTTTTAACTTATTCCAACATGGTGAATTCTCTCGGGGTTTTGGTAGAGCTCAAGATTTTGGTTCCTTGGAGGTTGCCACACCAATTCTTATTCCAAGAGATGATGGCCATCATCATCGCAAGGGAAGCCACGGGGATGTCGTTTTTTTAACAAGCAGAGGGGAGGTATGATTTTGTAACTACTTCTGTGCGTTGGTTTTTTTCGAGTTTTGTACCGTACTTGGAAGTACGATAAAGCACACTTATCTGACTTGGGTTAGGTCAGATGTTGACTGCAATTGGGAGCAGCAAGGCTCTCTCTTGTCCGCACCTTTGACATGAAATCTAAATTTATTACATTTGTTGCTGCTTAAATTATGATTTCATTTTTTAGGTAACATCGTATTCTCCTGGTGAACATGGGCATGAGGCAGTCTGGCAGTGGCAGATCATAACTGGGGCTACATGGTCTAATTTACCATCGCCATCTGGAATGATGGAATCTGGTAATGTAGTTCCTACGCTGAAGCCATTTTCTCTGCGGGCTCATGATAATCGACAATTGATTGTTGTTGCTGGAGATCAAGAAGCTTTAGTTATATCTCCTGATGGTAGCATCATGACAACACTTGAACTTCCTGCACCACCAACACATACCCTGATTTCTGCAGATTTCTCAAATGACGGGCTGAATGACCTCATCTTAGTTACTTCTAATGGGGTTTATGGCTTTATTCAATCCAGGCAGCCAGGTGCCCTCTTCTTTAGCACGTTGGTTGGTTGCCTCATTGTCGTGATGGGAGTCATATTTGTTACCCAGCATTTGAACTCTATGAATGGAAAACCTCGAGCTCCCCGGTGATTGATGAGTGCGATTCTGGAATTTTGATACAACTGCTAATATACTCTTCTAATGTGTCACGCCCTAGAACTACTGGAGCATTACATTATTTGAAGGTAAGATGAGAAGGTTTGCAGCTCGGGCAAATGAAAAGTGCTTTGGTACATTCGTTAGATTTGCTGTGTTTTGCTTGAAATCTGCAGCCCCTTTTTTTTGTCGGGAGGGGAGGGGTTGTTGTATTCAAACCTAGGCATTTTAGTCTTGTAATTTTAAAATTATTGTCTTAAGTTGCCCTTAATTTACCTATCATCCTTCCCTCTCCCCCTACTGTTAAATATTGTTGAGCCTTCATAAATTATGATCATCAAGATATACTACTCCATTAAACTTCTCAAGTACTATTTTTTAGACTCGTGTTATACATGTTTAATTTTTATCGCTATATGTAGATAGTCTACAAGAGCCGGTCAAGAGGTAAGTCCTTTATTCACAAAAAATATCATTTATGAAAAGTATAAATTAAATTATTTTACGCGTGGATGTTGTTCTATATTGTTGTATAGAAGACATTTTATCACCTTGAGAAATTCTCAAATTAAATAGGAAGGAGAATAAATTTTCAATTCATCATATATTTCAGTTTTAGTTTAAGATAATTTTTAAAAGTGTATTTATGCACTTGACATAATTTATTAATCATAGAACAACAAAGTCTTTATCCTTCAACTCTGTTGGCTATTTGGACACTATAAACTATTTTTTAAAATTCGATGAAATAGGGGTTTAAAATAATAGATAGTTTCTAGCACTGTGATCCCAAGACAAATATAAGCACTTTAAAGTTCTTTCATTGGGTATGAAATTATCCAAAATGACTAAATTAAAGCATTACTATGCAAGGAAGAGAGATTTGCACATATGTTGTATTTTTGAATATGCAAATTGAAAAATACAAGGTTAGAAGTCCAAGACTTACGCCCAAGAACAATCGCCTAAAATGGGATAAGCAAATGATGTGTTTTTCTTGACTTTATGCGTGATTTTGGAATGAAATAAAAGGATAAAAGAAAAGAGTTGGTAACTTTAAAGATTAATTGGATACATAAACACCACCAAAGAATCTAAAAAGCTTCCTAAGAACACCACCTAATTCACCAACAAATAATTAGACTAGCAAAGGAACAAATAAACCAAGTATTAATCCAAAAACTTAGAAAATTCAATAGTCACAAAGACACGTGTTTTTAAACTTCAAAATCGGATTTCATTCAATGCAAATGACCCCTTTATATAGTAGAATGGCCGTGGGTTTACAAGAAGCATAAATCATTGAAATACTAGCATAAAATTCTAAATTACGGACTAGGGTTTCATGGAGTACGAAATTCCCTAGGATCATACTAACTAGAAGTAATTAGAAATCAAAATTCCCTAAGATAAGTTTAACTAGAAACATTTAAGAATCAAACTTCCTAGGATAATTAAGCATGAAATCCGAAATTCCTATGTAGGCTAGTTGTAGTTACATAATAATTGAAAAGACTCAAAAGATAAGACTAGCTAACAAGTAAAAACTCTAACTGCTTTATCCTTTGAAGAAGTTGAATTGATTTGCTCACTTATCCATGATAGGCGTGTTTATCTTCAAGTCTTTATCCTCCATCAAACTTTTCAAGTCTTCTTGTCATATCCAACTCTTCAAGTCATCAAGATTCATCAAAACTCTTTGATTTTCCACGCCACTTCAACTCCTTGGTCAACCTTTGACTCTCAAATTAATCAAGCTTTCACCAACTTTAGAACAACTTTGACCAAGCTCCAATTCGAGCCATACTCCTAAAATTTGAACCTTTATGGGTTCAAAACGTTTTATTTACTCCATACTTCTATTTTAAGCAAAATCCATCTCCTCCCAAGCTACCACTTTCCTAAAGTAGAAAGTTTCCAAAACTTAGGAAAAGTCAACCCAAGTTAACGCCTCAAAATATCATACTAATATAAGTATGTTTTTCTTGTTGACTTTCCACCATGTTTGCCACGCATTGAGCCACCTTCTTGATGGTCAAGGGATCTTTCGTGATCTTCAATTGCATAGCTCCTTGATATACATTAACATAGTGTTCACTAATTTAGAGAATGTGTATGACATGTTACTAAGAGAAACACTTTGGTTGGCAATGACTATGTACATAGGGCATGCTACATAAGTACATTAATCAGGGATGCCAACTAGCTTAGATGGTTAAAGTCTTGGAGGGTGGTATCCAAAACCTATGATCAAATCCCGTCTACATCAGTTGTTGTCTTGCCGCTTGCGGCTCCATTTACATAAAAAAAACCTATAAGTACATTAACATAGTTAAGGATATATATCATGATGTTACAATAAATGTTAGAAGTTATGGTGGAGTGATAGAAGACTTCCCTATTACAACTAGGTTGTTATACCAAGGATATCCCCCACGCCCTTTTCTTTTCGCGACAAAGTAACAAGGTCAATATAAGATTAGATGAAGTGGTGTTTACTCTTTGCAGATGATAATGGTTTGGTATATGAGATTAGTGACGGGGTGAATGCTAAATTAGAGTAATTGAGACAAGCATTAGAATCTAGAGGTTTAAGAGTTAGTAGAAATAATCAAGTAAAGACAGTATAGACTCTTGGTTCAAGTTGTCAATGTTACAACCTTGCTCTTAACCACCTTAATTAATTTTGTCAAACTATAATTAGTTGGTAAAATACCATTGTTTTGATTTCCTAATTATTTTAGTTGATTAATTTCTCAAAAACAAATTATATATATAAGTTCAGTAATGATTTTACGACAACAAGTAACATTAGTTGTGTCGAGGCTAATTTTAATAAAAGATTAGGGCCGTGTTTCTAAGTTGGAATCTCGTAATAATATGATCATATGACTTTATTGGTTTTTAAGAATCTACTTATAATCTTCATTTACGAAAACATTAAACTTCCCTTAATTTTCCTATTTGTTAAACTACCCAACTCTACTCACTCATTCACTCACTCCCTGATTTACTCACTCGTTCACTCACTCCCTGATTTCTACCCAAACCCTCGGCGCACCGCACACCATTCATTCACCCCCCGATTTCTACCCGAACCCACGGCACACCGCATACCACTCATTCCCATTTCCCTTCCTCTCACTCAGGCCTCTCATCTCACCACACTCAGTCTCAATTCTTTTTCTTCTCCTTCTTCCCTTTCCTTCTCTTATTTTCTTCTTCATTTCTTTCCTAACCAGCCTTGTCCCTGGGGCGGGGCGAGCGGGCCAGCCGTCCAGGCCCCGTAGAGAAAAGCCCAACTTTTTTAATTTTAAGATAAAAATAAAAGGGATATAAACATGTATAAGTTTTATCATATTAATTGAAGTAGCTCAATGGTAAAAGGTCTTACTAATACGAAGTTTTTATTGGAATTTGACATAAGTTCAATTCCCTTTTGTCTCAAATATTAATTTTTCTAAGACAATTTAGTCCGAATGTATATTTTATGATTGTTCGTTCAATTTTTTTTTAACCCAATACTACACATATTTCACATGAATTAAAAAAACTAAGCAACAACATTTATAAAGACCCAAAAATATTATTGTCATTATACTTATCCAATTATCAACCTTTAACTAAAATAACTATTTATGTCACCAATAAGAGCTGTACAAAATTCAACCAATTATTTTGTATATTAGTTTTTGTACAATTATCATTGTTATTCATTTTTTAATGCAATGACATCTTATAAATTCTTTTTACTTAAAATATAGACTAATATTTTGCATTTTGACTATATTTATTAATTTTGTAAAGAGAACTATTCATAATATTATGGAGAGATATTATCATAATAATTAAATAACTTGGTAAATAAAAACTTTTATGAAGTGAATTGCTCGTGATATTGTTTAAATTAATATTTTTATTAATGATTTTTTAACCCTATTAATTATTTATGTGATTCTAGTGTATAATATTTTTTTTAATCAAATTTTTCAATAGTTTATTTATTTTTTGAAACCACTACTAATTTTTTTATTTGTAAAACAAGCAAATAAAATTATATGAAGTATATTATTAAATTTTAGGGCCCAAATTTCGTATTTAGCCATGTACCTCTAAAATATTAAGAACGGACCTGTTCCTAACTCAACCATAAGTCAGTGTTGGGCAACCCGAATCTCAAGGCTAATGAACCCAAGGAGCAAGGTATACAAGTATACCCACTAAAATTTAACTTATAACGTTGCATGTTGATTTTATGTAAAACAGGTTGATCGGATTCACCGGCCCGAACTCGGTTTTCTGTGTACATGTGTGTATTATGGAATTATGGAAGTTTTGCTAAAATTTGGTTCATTGGGCCAGCTGGATCGATGCAGGAAATTAGCATGCATGGGTGTTTAGCGTGATCATCATGGATTCATGGTGATGTTTGTGGAGGCTTTGGGTTGTCGAACCGCCGTTGGGACACTTCCGGATGGGCCAGCGAGCAGGCTGGGTTGGCTGGCAGCTTGTTGCTGCTGTTGATGCGTACATGCATGGGGGTGTTGTGTTGCTGGTACGGCTTTTGTTGATATTTGTTGCGCCTTTATGCATGTCCTTGCTGCCACATGTTCCTCATTTTTGCCGCATGTGGTATATGTATACATATAAATGTATGCATATATATACACATTTAAAAGTAGTATTTATATTTTGCACGTATTTATGTAGTATTTGTATTACATACGTATTAAGTTTGTATTTACATTTTAAGGTCATTAGACACTTTTTTAAATACTTTCAAATATATAACAAAATTGCTATATATGTGCTAGATTGGCTATGTTTAGAACTATTCGACATGTTATATTTTGTCTCTAAAGGCTCTAGAAACGAATTTACTACATAATTGTAAAGTTTATTAAATTAGTTAAAATGAGTGTTCAAAGTCAAGGCAGATCGTTCTAATAATCAAAAGGCTTTAAAATGACCTTAGAAGACTTATGGCTTGCATAAAGGTAATCTATCACCGATTCAAAATTGACCAAATGACCAAATTTTAATATTATTATAATCTATTTTTGAGATAAAGCTTAATTAGGAGATTGAAATAAAGGTTAATGATGATTTATGAAGTCATATGAAAAGGTTGAAACTATTTATAGTCGTAGGTGTTCAAAATTCCTAAAAATGAGTGGTAAAAGTTTTAAAAATCGATTGAAATAGGAGTTTTGAGTCAAAATTGGTGGTTTTGATCACTCTCAAGGCTTAATGAAACTATCTAAGACCTATAGTAAGCATCAATTATCTCACTAGATTTGATTTTGTCCACAATTATTGAATTTTAAATGTTATAAATACATTATTTATTAGATATTTTTTTTAAAAAAAATTCATAATAAGGTACGTACATAAACACATAAAGTTATTACAGATCATATAAGGAGGTATGGAACTCTCTAATACCTTATATTTAGTCTCCAATAATTTTTGAATGTAATTGTAAGAGTTTAGGAGATCATTATATTGAAATTGGTGTTTAGATTCAAATTAAAATATATGATTTCAATAATTTTTAGGGCTAATATATCCCTATAAGGCTCATGATAAGGATATGAATGTATTCTCTCACTGTGTCTGAAATTGTCCTAAATGACTAATTGTCCTAAATGGCTAATATATCCCTATAAGACTCATGACTTTAAAGGGACTAAAAACGAGTTTATTACCTAACTGCAGGGTTTTGGAAATCGGTTAATATGTGTGTTTAAAATCAAAATATATCAGTTCAATCACTTAGACGGTCTAATAAGACCTTATAAGATCTAAGTTAGAATATCATATGCTATATCTAGGTAAAGAATTGTCTAAAATAATTAGATTTTGAAAGTTATTATGATACAATATTTTCAAAGGAAATAATGAAATTAATTTCAAGGTACTTTATACTTTTAAGGTTATATGAGGAAGTTTTGAACTGTTTAGAATCTTATACATGGTCTCTAAAAGGTCCTAAAACTAACTTAGGACATAATTGTAAGAGTTTTGGAAATCGATTAAAATGGTTGTTTAGAATCAAAATAGATGGTTTCAATACTCTAAGTGCCTAACATAACCCTATAAGACTCACGGAAATCATACAATGTTCTCTTAGATTACCAAATATGAAATTATCCAATATGACTAAATTTTAAAGGCATACACTATTTACTATATATTTTCAAAAACTTTGAAATCAAAATAAAAACTACTTTATGCTTAGTAGGGTCACATGAGTAAGTTTTGAACCATTCAATGCCAAAAGTACTTCATGCTTAGTAATGTCACATGAGTAAGTTTTGAACCATTCAATGCCTTATTTTTAGTCTCTAAAAAGGCTCTAAGACTGTGTATACAATGTAATTATTGTATTTTTCTAGTTAAAATGAGTATTTAGAGTCAACTAGATGAGTCTAATCACACCTAAGCCTACTATACTCTACTAGACTCCTAAAAAGCAATATCAAAGTGTGTTTGATCCTTAATTGTCCAAAATGACCAAATGTTGAAAGTTATATACTACTTAAGTCATTTTCGAAAAAAGTTTGTAAATACAAATTATATTGGGTGTCTCATAGGGTCATATAAGGAGGTTTTTAGTACTATTCAATATCTAATATATAATGGATTTATAAAGGGAACAAAATGATTCAATTAGAGGTGAGTAGGGGTGCTTATTGAGTTGAACTACTCGCAAGCAACTCGGACTAGATTCGGTCAAAACTCGGTCAAAGCTCGACTCGATTGAACTCGACTCGAGATCGAACTTGACTCGATAAGTTAACGAGCCAAGTCGAGCAAATCAAAGCTCGTGAGAAACTCAAATTTTTATTTATAATATATATTTATAGAAAAATATACTTAAGATATAAAATTAAAATAAAACCGAAAATCTCACATTGAATTAAAATGAGCTTTATTCGAGCTCGAGCTTTTAATGAGCTTTAATCAAGCTTGAAACGAGCTCGGGTTCGAGAATTTAGTTTTCGAGTCAAGCTTGAGCTTCGGTTTTTTAGCTCACGAGCTTTCGAGCTCGAGTTTTTAGTTATCGAACTCGAGTCGAGCTTAGCCAAACTCGAACTCGACTCGGCTCATAAGCACCCCTAGAGGTGAGTATAGATCGAGTATTAGAACATTAACACTATCACTTTATCAGTGCATTAAAAATGATATTCATGAACTAAAATGTTAAGTTAAGGTACCCAGAGTTTTATATTGGGTATAGATACCCAAGAATACTTATCCGTCGAAAAAATATAAGACTTAATAGATAAGTTATGATATCATCCTTGATCAATTACCAAATTTTCACATGATACACAGACTATATAGCCAATACTATTTAATAGTTTTGTCGAATTAAAAAGTGATAACTTAACAATTTAGGAGTTTACATTTTTAAAGTACATTATTTTAGTAGGGAAAAAAGAAAAATGTTTATGGAATCATTATTGAGTACCCATTTGTTTTAAAATGATACTCGTAAATCTAATTATATGCAAGATTTCAAAATAGCTTAGTTACAAGTAAGGATATCAGTTTTTTGGCATAGTCATTTTCAAATCGAAATATCTATTTGGATCATCAATTTTTTTATATTTTTGTTGATTCCAAGTTGAAATGACAATTGAGATGTAACTGATAGTTTCTAAATTCCTGTAACACATAAGGTCTCTAATGAGGTACAACATAAATAAAACGTTTGTCCAAGACCTCTTCAAATTACGTCATTTTAGATGTTTTAGAAGTCACTTGTGGAATTAATTTAATTTTTTTTACCCAAGTTTTAAAAGAGTGACATTAGCCCACAGTAGTCATTAGAACCATCTAATTTGAATTAAAACATCAATTACAATAGTTTCTATCATACGTATAATTAGATTCTAAATACATTTTTGAAGCCTTTGGAGGTCTAGGATAAATAAACTTTTGTTCTAAACCTCTTTAAATGACCACAGGGGAGACCCACTGAAATTATTTCAATTTTTGAAAATCTACCTTCAAAATTTCGTCAGTTTTGACGTTTTTAAACTCGGTTGTAGAACTCCTTTTAATTTTAACCCTAGCTTTGACAGGATTAAATTAGGCTACATGAATCATTAGAACCATCTAATTCGACTTGAAATATCTATTACAACAATTTATAATTTACGTACAATTGGATACAAAGTAGGTGTTTGGGGCCTTTGGAGGTCTAACATAAATAAAATCCTTGTCCGAAACCTCTTTATATGACCCTAGGGAACTCCCATTGAAATTATTTTTATTTTTGAAAATTTTCAAGAATTACCATAATTCGGTGTATTATAATCTTCAAATTACGTCATATCATATATTTCTTAAGTCGGTCAAAAAATTCCTTTAAATTTTTACCCAAGTTTTAACAGTTGATATTAGCCCGCAAGAGTCATTAAAACCATCTACTAATTTGACTTGAACATTAATTACAACAGTTTCTATCATACGTAGGTTTTTGAAGCCTTTGGAGGTCTAAGATAATTAAATTTTTCTTCAAATCCTCTTTAAATGACCACAGGGGACACCCAATGAGATTATTTCAATTTTTGAAAATCAACCGAAATTACCCTAAATTGGTGTATTAGATCCTTCAAAATCATGTCATTTTGGACGTTTTAAAACTCGATCGTTCTTTAAATTCTTACCCTAATTTTAACAAGATCAAATTAGGCCATAAGATTAATAGATTTATTTAATTTGACTTAAAACATCTATTAAGACAGTTTATAATTTACTTATAATTGGATCCAAAATACGTGTTTGGGGTCTTTGGAGGTACAACATAAATAAAATATTTGTCCGAAAGCTCTTTATATGGTCCTAAGGAACTCCCACTAAAATTATTTTATATTTGAAAATTTTTAAGAATTACCAGAAATCAGTGTATTATAATCTTCAAATTACGTCATTTTAGATATTTTTGAAGTTAATCATGGAATTCCCATAAGTTTTTACCCAAGTTTAAACAGGGTGATATTAGCCCGTATAAGTCGTTAGAACCATCTAATTTAACTTAAAACATCAATTACAACCGGTTTCTAATTAATATACTTACAATTGGATTCTAAATAGGTTTATAAAGGCTTTGAAGGTCTATGATAAATAAATTTTTGTTCTAAACCTCTTTAAATGACCACAGGGGACACACAAATGAAATTATTTCAATTATTGAAAATCAACATAAATTACCATAAAAGTATAAAATGTTGTATTAAAACCTTCAAAATTACGTCATTTCGGATGTTTTCATACTCGATCGTAGAAATTCTTTGAATTTTTACTCTAGTTTTAATAGGATCAAATTAGGCCACATGAGCTATTGGAACCTTCTAATTTGACTTCAAACATTTATTATAATAGTTTATAATTTACGTACAATTGGATCCAAAATAGGTATTTGGGGCCTTGGGAGTTCCAACATAAATAAAATGTTTGTCCAAAACTTCTTTATATAACCCTAGGGAACAACCACTAAAATTATTTTTATTTTTAAAATTTTTGAAGAATTACCCTAAATTGGTGTATTAGAATCTTCAAAATTAAATCATTTTAGATGTTTTTAAAGTCTACTGCAAAAATTCAATTAAATTTTTTAACAAGTTTTAACAGGGTGATATTAGCTCGCAGTAGTCATTAAAACCATCTAATTTGAATTGAAATATCAATTACAATAGTTTCTAACATACGTAGAATTGGATTCTAAATACATTTTTGAAACCTTTAGAGGTCTAGAATAAATAAAATTTTATTCTAAACCTCTTTAAATGACCATAAGGGGACTCCCACTTAAATTATTTCACTTTTTCAAAATTTACAGAAATTTCCCAAAATCAGTTAATTATAACCTTCAAATTTTCGTCAGTTCGGACGTTTTTAAACTCAGTGATAGAACTCCTTTTAATTTTTACCCTAGCTTTAACATAAACAAATTAGGCCACTAGAGTCATTAAAACCATCTAATTTCCTTGAAACATCTATTACAATAGTTTATAATTTACGTACAATTGGATCCAAAGTAGGTGTTTGGGGTCTTTGGAGGTCCAACATGAATATAATGTTTGTTCGAACCCTCTTTATATGACTCTAGGGAACTCCCACTAAATTTATTTTTATTTTTGAAAATTTTCAAGAATTACCACAAATCGGTGTATTACGTCATTTCAAAAGTTTATTATGCTAGTCGCGAAATTCCTTAAAATTTTTACCCAAGTTATAATATGGTGTTATTAGCTCACAAAAGTAATTAGAACCATCTAATTTGACTTTAAACATAAATTACAACAGTTTCTAACATACCTATAATTGGATTTTAAATAGGTTTTTGAAGCCTTTAGAGATCTAGGATAAATAAATTTTTGTTCTAAATCTCTTTAAATGACCATAGAGACACCCAATGAAATTATTTCAATTTTTGAAAATTAACCGAAATTACCCTAACTCGGTGTATTAGAACCTTCAAAATTACGTCATTTTTAGACGTTTTCAAACTCAGTCATAGAACTCCTTTAAATTTGTTCTCTAACTTTAACAAGATCATAGGCCACATGATCATTAGAACCATTTAATTTGACTTAAAACATTTATAATGACATTTTATAGTTTACTTACAATGGGATCCATAATACCTCTTTAAATGACCATAGTGGACCCCCAATGATATTATTTAAATTTTTTAAAATCAATCGAAATTACAGTGTATTAGAACCTTCAAAATTACGTAATTTCGGACGTTTTCAAACTCAATCATAGAACTTCTTTAGGCCCTGTTTGGATTGTAGGAATGGAATGTAATTAGGAATGATACCTAGGAGGAATGAATCAATTTTAGAGAGTTGTTTGGTTAAGTATAGGAATGAGTTTTAAACCCTTTTCAGTTATTTGGTTTAACAGAGGAATAAGATTTAGTTTCTAACTTGTTGTAAACATGAATAATTGTAATCTTGATATTAACAATAAACATGTTTTTATTTTTTATATTCACAATATTAAAACTAAGGGTGTCAATTCGGGTCCACAGGAAAGTTCTTGACCCATCGCGGGTCGATGCTTATCGGTTCAAGTTAAATCGGGTCAATTTGGCTTATTGGGTCAAGTTGGGTCAAGTCAAATCAATTATTTTCTTACTAGGGTGTGGGTCAGCTCATATTCGGTTTGGGTCAAAGTCAGTTTAGGTTCATCCAGGTCGATTCCTAGATGGGTTATAGCAGGTTTTGGGTTAAGTCAACTATGGGCCATTTTTTGGGTTCAATCGATTTCGGGTTGTCTTTGGGTCGGGTCTATAACAGTTAGGACACATATCAGGTTTGGTTTTTGAATATCGGGTCAAATTGGTTTTGGGTTGATTTCATGTTGGGTTGGGTCGGTTTATGGATTTAACTTTTCGAGTCATAATCAGGTCGGGTCCAAGTCGGTTTCAGGTAATTTATTGGGTTGAGTCAGATTTTTACAACTCTAATTAAAATAACTATAAAATAAATATTATAGAAAAAGTACTATTGATGATGATAATAATAATAATAATAATAATTAATAATGATAATAGTAATCAATTTAATAAATAGAATAAAAATGATAATGCCATTAATAATAATAATAATAATAAGTATTATAATAATACAACATTCAAAAGTTGAAGCAGGGCGATGGGGTTTAAATAAACACTGGGTGAACACTGACTAAAACCAAAGGAATAAAATAGGGGATTTTGGGAGTGTTTGAAACCCATTCCTTTTTTTCCCAAACCAAATAGCTTATAGTTAGGAATGAGTTTTAAACCCTATTCCATTCCATTCCAATTTCTCATACCAAACGTTTCCTTAATTTTTAACCCTAACTTTAACAGGATCAAATTAAGCCACAAAATCATTATGACCATTTAATTTAACTTAAAACATCTATTACAATATATAATTCACATACAATTGGATCAAAAATACGTGTTTGGGGCCTTTGGAGATCTACCATAAATAAAATGTTTGTCCCAACCTCTTTATATGACCCTAGGGAGGAACTCCCACTGAAATTATTTTTATTTTTGAAAATTTTCAAAAATTACTAGAAATCAGTGTATTACGTCACTTCATATGTTTTTTAAGTCGATCACGGAAATCCTATAAATTTTTACCCAAGTTTAAACATGGTGTTATAAGCCCACATGAGTCATTAGAACCATCTAATTTGACTTGAAATATCAATTACAACAGTTTCTAACATAAAATTGGATTCTAAATAGGTTTTTGAGCCTTTAGAGGCAAAGGATAAATAATTTATTTTTTTTAAATCTGTTTAGATGACCAATGGGAAAACCTAGTAAAATTGTTTTAAATCTTAAAGTACCAAAAATCGGTGTATTATAACCTTCAAAATTTCGTCATTTCGAACTTTTTTAAACTCGATCTTAGAACTCCTTTGTATTTTTACCCTAGCTTTAATATAATTATATTAGGTCGCATGAGTCATTAGAACAACCTAATATGACTAGAAGCATCTATTACAACAATTTAGAATTTACATACAATGGATCCAAAATATGTGTTTAGGCCTTGGGAGGGCCAACATAAATAAAATATTTATCCAAAATCTCTTAATATGACCATAGATAACTCCTACTAAAATTATTTTTATTTTTAAAATTTCCAAGAATTATCAGAAATCGATGTATTATAATTTTGAAAATTATGGTTTTTTAGATGTTTTCGAAGTCGATCGCGAAATTCCCTTAAATTTTTAACCAAGTTTTAATAGGATAATATTAGCCCGCATAAATTATTGGAACCATCTAATTTAACTTGAAACATATGAAATATCAATTATACCCAATTCTATTATACCTATAATTAGATTTTAAATAGGTTTTTGATGCCTTTGGAGGTTTAGGGTAAATAAATTTTTGTTCTAAACCTCTTTAAATGACCATAGGAGACACCAAATGAAACTATTGCAATTTTAGAAAATCAACCATAATTACCCTAAATCGGTGTATTGGGACCTTCAAAATTTTTCATAGAACTCCTTTACTTTTTTTCCTTAGCTTCAACAGGATCAAATAAAGTTACATGATCATTTGAACCATTTATTTTGACTTAAAACATCTATTATAATAGTTTATCATTTACGTACAAATGGATCCAAAATACGTGTTTGAGGCCTTTGAAGGTCCAACATAAATATAATGTTTGTTCAAAACCTCTTTATATGAACATAGGGAACTCCCATTGAAAAAAATTTATTATTGAAAATTTTCAAGAATTATCAAAAATCGGTGTATTACATCATTTTAGAAGTTTCTTAAGTCGATCACATAATTCCTTTAAATTTTTACCTAAGTTTCAATATGGTGATGTAATCCCACATGAGTCATTAGAACTATCTAATTTGACTTGAGACATCAATTACAACAGTTTCTAACATACCTATAATTAGATTCTCAATATGTTTTTGAAGCCTTTGGATGTATGGGATAAATAAACTATTTATTTTAAACCTCTTTAAATTACCATTAGGAAACCCACTAAAATTATTTCAATTTGAAAATTTACAGAAAGTACCTGAAATCGGTATACATAACCTTCAAAATTTCGTCATTCAAACGTTTTTAAACTCGATCGTAGAAATCCCTTAAATTTTTACTTTAACTTTAACATAATAAAATTAGGCCACATGAGTTATTAGAACCATCAAATTTGACTTTATTACAACAATTTATAATATACGTACAGTTAGATCCAATATAAGTGTTTGGGTCCTTGGGAGTTCCGTCATAAATAAAATTTTTGTCTAAAATCTTTTTATATGATCATAGGGAACTCCCAATGAAATTATTTTTATTTTAAAAAATTTTGACAATTACCAAAAATCAGTGTATTATAATTTACAAAATTACGTCATTTTATATGTTTTTTGACGTCGGCCACATAATTCAATTAAATTTATTCCCAAAATTTAATACATACAATTAGATTCTAAATATGTTTTAGAGGTCTTTCAAGGTTTAGGAAAATAAAATTTTGTTCTAAACCTCTTTAAATGACCGCCCCACTAAAATTATTTTAATTTTTGAAAATCTACCAAAATTTTCTGAAATAGGTATATTATAACCTTCAAAACTTTGTCATTTCGGACGGTTTTAAATTCGTTCGTAGAACTAATTTTAATTTTTACTCTAGCTTTAACATGATCAAATTAGGCCACATGAGTCATTAGAACCATCTAATTCAACTTAAACATCTAGTACAATAATTTATAATTTACGTACAATTGAAACCAAATTATATGTTTGGGGCCTTTAGAAATTCAACATTAATAAAATGTTTTTCCGAAACCTCTTTATATGACCCTAGGAAACTCCCACTATTGTTATATTAGAAAATTTTCAAGAACTATCAGAAATCTTCAAATTACGTCATTTTATGATGTTTTTGAAGTCAATTACGAAATTCTCTTTAATTTTTACATAAGTTTAAACAGGGTAATATAAGCCCGCAGAACTCATTAGAACCAAATAATTTAACTAAAAATATCAATTATAACCATTTCTAATTAATATACCTATAATTGGATTCTAAATAGGTTTTTGAAACCTTTGGAGATCTAGGATAATAAATTTTTGTTCTAAACCTCTTTAAATCACCATTATGAAATTATTTCAATTATTGAAAGTCAACCATAATTACCATAATACGGTGTATAAAAACCTTCAAAATTATGCAATTTCGGACGTTTTTAAATTCAATTGTAGAACTCCTTTGATTTTTAATCCTAACTTTACGAGGATCAAATTATGCCACATGAGTCATTAGAACCATCTACTTTAACTTGAAACATCTATTATTATTATTATTCTTTATAATTTACGTATAATTTGATCCAAAATACGTGTTTGAGGCCTTGGGATTTCCAACATAAATAAAATATTTTTTCAAAACCTCTTTATATAACCTTAGGGAACTCCTACTGAAATTATTTTTAATTTTAAAAAATTTCAAGTATTACCATAAATTGGTGTATTAAAATCTTAAAAATTACCACATTTTAGATGTTTTTAAAGTCGACCGCCGAATTCAATTAAATTTTTACCAAGTTTCAAAAGGGTAAAATTAGTTCGTAGTAGTCATTACAACCATCTAATTTGAATTTAAAGATCAATTACAATAGTTTCTAACATACATACAATTAGATTCTAAATACATTTTTGAAACCTTTGGAGGTCTAAAATAAGTAAAATTTTGTTCTAAACCTCTTTAAATGACCACAGGGGGACACCTACTTAAATTATTTCAAATTTGAAATATATACCAAAATTTCCAAAAATTGGTGTATTAATCTTGAAATTTTTGTCAGTTCAGACATTTTTAAACTCGGTTGCAAAATTCCTTTTAGTTTTTTTTCCTAGTTTTAACATGAACAAACTAGGCCACTGCAGTCATTAGAACCATCTCATTCACTTGAAACATCTATTACAACAGTTAATAATTTATGTACAATTGGATCCAAAATAGGTGTTTGGGTCGTTGGTGATACAACATAAATAGAATGTTTGTTCGAAACCTCTTTATATGACCCGGCCCTAGGGAACTCCCACTGATATTATTATTTTTTTTTTGCAAAGTTTCAATAATTACCAGAAATCGGTTTATTATGTTATTTCATGTTTCTTAAGCCAGTTGCGAAATTCCTTTAAATTTTTTCCCCAAGTTCTAATTTGACCTAAAATATCAATTACAACAGTTTCTAACATACCTACAATTGGATTCTAAATAGGTTTTTGAAGCCTTTAGAGATCTTAGATACTTAATTTTTTGTTCTAAATCTATTAATGAAATTATTTCAAACTTTGAAAATTAATCGAAAGTACCCTAAATCACTTAATTAAAACCATGAAAGTTACATTATTTCAAAAGTTTTCAAACTCGATCGTAGAACTCATTAAATTTTTACTCTAGCTTTAATAGGATCAAATTAGGCAACATGATTATTTGAACCATTTAATTTGAATTAAGCATTTATGACAACATTTTATAATCTTCTTGGGGCCTTTGGAGGTCCAAGATTAAAAAAAAATGTTTGTCCAAAACTTCTTTATATGACCCTATGAAACTCCTACTAAATTATTTTTATTTTAAAAAAATTTCAAGAATTTTCATAAATAGGTGTATTATAATCTTCAAAATTACGTCATTTTTTATGTATTTGAAGTCGGTCACGAAATTCCTTTAAATTTTTACCCAAGTTTTTACGGATGATATTAGCCCGCATAAGTATTATAACCATTTAATTTAACTTGAAACATCAATCACAGCCGTTTCTAATATACATACAATTGGATTTTAAATACGTATTTTAAGTCTTTGGAGGTTTAGGATAAATAAGTTATTTGTTTTAAACCTCTTTAAGTGACCATTGGGAAAACCCACTAAACTTATTTCAATTTTCGAAATTCTACCGAAAGTATCCAAAATGGTGTATTAACTCCAAAATTTTGTCAATTTTAAACTCGATTGTTAAACTTTTTTGAATTTTTATCCTAACTTTAACATAATCAAATTATGTAACATGAGTCATTAAAACCATCTAATTTGAGTAGAAACATCTATTATAACAGTTTATGACCATAGGGAACTCCCATAAATTTCTTTTTATTTTAAAAATTTTCAAGAATTACCAGAAATCTTTGTATTATAATTTTCAAAATTACGTCATTTTAGATATTTTTAAAGTCGACTGCGAAATATATTTAAATTTTTACTCAAGTTTCAATATGGTGATATTAGCCCGCAATAGTCATTTGAACCAGCAAATTTGACAAGAAATATCAATTACAGCAATTTCTAACATATGTACAATTAGATTCTAAATACGTTTTAGAATTCATTCGAGCTCTAGGATAAATAAAATTTTGTTCTAAACCTCTATAAATGACCACAAGGGACACCTACTTGAATTATTTTAATTTTTGAAAATTTACCAAAATTTCCTAAAATCAGTTTATTATATATACCTTCAAAATTTTGTCATTTCATACGTTTTTAAACTCGGTCGTACAACACTTTTTAATTTTTATCCTAGCTTTAACATGACCAAATTGAGCCACATGAGTCATTAGAACCATCTAATTCAACTTAAAACATCTATTGCAACAACTTCTAATTTACGTACATTTAAATCCAAAGTAGGTGTTTGGGAACTTTGGAAATCCAATATAAATAAAATGTTAGTCCGAAACCTCTTTATATGACCATAGTGAACTGCCACTAAATTATTTTAAATTTGAAAATTTTCAAGAATTACCAGAAATCAATGTATTATAATCTTCAAATTATGTCATTTTAAATTTTTACCAAAGTTTTAAAATGGTGACATTAGACCACAAGATTCATTAGAACCATCTAATTTGACCTGAAACATCAATTACAACAGTTTCTAACATACCTAAAATTAGATTCCAAATACGTTTTTGAAGCCTTTGGAGGTCTAGAATAAATAATTTTTTGTTCTCAACACCTTTTAATGACCACATAAACCAATGAAATTATTTTAATTTTTGAAAATCAATCGAAATTACCATAAATCAGTGTTTAAGAGCCTTCATAATTACGTCATTTTGGACGTTTTCAAACTCAGTCGTAGATCACTTTTAAATTTTTACCCTAGCTTTAACAAAATCAAAATAGGCCACATGATCATTAGAACCATTTAATTTTACATAAAACTTTTATTACAACAATTTATAATTAACGTACAATTGGATCCAACATACTGTTTGGGGATTTTAAAAGTCCTACAAAAATAAAATATTTGTCTAAAATCTCTTTATATGACTCTAGGGAACTTCCACTGAAATTACTTTTACTTTTGAAAATTTTCAAAAATTACCAAAAATTAGTATAATCTTCCAAAATACGTCATTTTCGATGTTTCCTAAGTCATTAAGGAATTCTTTTAAATTTTTATCCAAGTCTTAACAAGGTGATCTTATTTCGCCCAAAAGTCATTATTTAAATTTTTGAAAATCAACCACATGATATTATTTCAATTTTTGAAATTCAACCAAAATTACCCTAAATCAGTGTATTAGAAACTTCAAAATTACGTCATTTCGGACGTTTTCAAACTTGGTCATAGAACTCCTTTAATTTCTAACACTGTCTTTAAAAGGATCAAATTAAGCCACAAAACCATTAGAAATATTTAATTTGACTTAAAACATTTATTATAATATTTTATAATTTATATACAATTGTATCAAAAATAGGTGTTTGGGGTCTTTGGAGGTCCAACATAAATAAAAGATTTGTCTGAATCCTCTTTATATGACCCTAGGGAGCTCCCACTGAAATTATTTTTATTTTTGAAAATTTTCAAGAATTACTAGAAAATTTTCAAGAATTACTATAATTACATCATTTTAAATTTTTTGAATTCGATTGCAGAATTCCCTTAAATTTTTACCCAAGTTTTAAAAGGCTGATATTATCCCGCATAAGTCATTAGAACCATCTAATTTAACTTGAATCATCAATTACAACCATTTCTAATATAACTACAATTGGATTCTAAATACGTTTTTAAAGCCTTTGGAGGTCTAGGATAAATAAATTGTTTGTTCTAAACCTCTTTAATTGACCACAGGGACAACCCACTGAAACTATTTCAAATTTTTTAAAATTTACCAAAAGAACCAAAGTCATTGTATTATAACCTTCAAAATTTCGTAATTTCAGACTTTTTTTAAACTCGATCGTAGAAGTCCTTTGAAATTTTACCCAAGCTTTAATAGGATCAAATTAGAACACATGATTTATTAGAACCATCCAATTTGACTTGAAACATTTATTACAAGGTTTATAATTTACGTACAAGTGGATCCAAAATACTTGTTTGGGGACTTTAAATGTTTACCATAGTTTTAACACGATGATATTAACACGTATTAGTCATTAAAATCATCTAATTTGACTCTTGAAACATCAATTCTGACCGTTTTTAATATATATACTTTCAATTGGATTCTAAATATGGTTTTCAATTCTTTGGAGGTATAGGATAAGCATATTGTTTAAACCTCTTTAAATGATCACAAAGGACACCATATTAAATTATTTCAATTTTTTAAAATCTACTAAAATTATCCAAAATTGGTGTATAACCTTCAAAATTTTTTCATTTCGGACATTGTTAAACTCGAACATAAAACTCCTTTAAATTTTTACCCTACCTTTAACAGGATTAAATTAGGCTACAAGAGTTATTAGAATTATCTAATTAGACTTAAAACATCTATATAACAATTTATAGTTTACGTACAAATGGATCCAAAATAGGTATTGATCCTTTGGAGTTCCAACATTAATAAAATGTTTGCCCAAAACCTCTTTATATGATCTTGGAGGAACCACTTAAGTTATTTTTATTTATGAAATTTTTCAAGAATTACCAGAAATATTTATATTATATAATCTTCAAAATTACGTCATTTTAAAAGTTTATGAAGTCGGTCGCGAAATTCTTTTAAATTTTCACCCAAGTTTTAACAGGGATATATTAGCTCGCGAGAGTCATTAGAACCATCTAATTTTACTTGAAATATTAATTACAACTATTTCCAATATACATATAGTTAGATTCTAAAGACGTTTTCAAAGCCTTTAGAGGTCTTGGGTAAATAAATTGTTTGTTCTAAACCTCTTTAAATGACCAAAAGGGACATCCACTGAAATTATTTCAATTTTTGAAAATCTATCGAAAGTACCCGAAATTGGTTTCATAATTTCGTCATTTTGGACCTTTTTAAATCTGGTTGTAGAACTCCTCAAAACTTTTACCCTAGTTATAGTAGGATTAAATTATACCACATGAGTCATTAGAACCATCTAATTCAACTTGAAAGATCTATTACAACAGTTTATAATTAACGTACAATTGGATTTAAAATAGGTATTTAGGACCTTTGGAGTTCCAACATTAATAAAATGTTTGTCTGAAACCTATTTAAATGACCCTAGGGAACTCCCAATGAAATTATTTTACTTTTGAAAATTTTTAAAAATTATCATAAATCGATGTGTTAACCTTTCAAATTTTGTAATTTCGGACGTTTTAAACTCGATCGTATAACTCATTTGAACTATTATTCTACCTTTGACATGATCAAATTAGGCTATATGAATCATAAGAATCATCTAATTCGACTTGTAACATCTATTGCAAAATTTTGTAATTTACGTCATTTTAGATGTTTCTTAAGTCGATCGAGGAATTTATTTAAATTTTTACCCAAGTTTTAATAGGGTGATATTATCTCGTAAGAGTCATTAGAACTATCTAATTTAACTTGAAACATCAATTACAACCATTTCTAATTTACCTATAATTGGATTTTAAATACAATTTAAAGCCTTTGGAGGTCTAGCAGAATAAATAAATTGTTTGTTATAAACCTCTTTAAATGACCACAAGGTCGGGGAAATCAATAAAAATAATTCAATTTTCAAAGATTTAATAAAAGTACCAAAAACCAGTGTATTATAACCTTTCAAATTTCGTAATTGTGGACGTTTTAAACTCGATCGTAGAACTCCTTTGAATTATTATCCTAGCTTTAACAGGATAAATTAGGCTATATGAATCATTAGAACCATCTAATTCGACTTGTAACATCTATTGCAAAATTTTGTAATTTACGTACAATTATATCCAAAATAGGTGTTTTGGGCCTCTGGAGTTCCAACATTAATAATATGTTTGTCCGAAATGTCATTATACAACCTTAGGGAACTCCCACTTAAATTATTTTAGCTTTTAAAAATTTTCAAGAATTACCTGAAATGGGTGTTTTATAATCTTAAAAATTACGTCATTCTAGATGTTTATGAAGTTGGTTGCGGAATTCCTCTAAATTTCTACCTAAGTTATAGCAAGGTGATATTAGCACGCAGGAGTCATTAATCATAACCATTTAATTTGACTTAAAACATCAACAATGACCTTTTTAATATACCTATAATTGGATTCTAAATATGTTTTTGAAACCTTTATAGGACTAGGATAAATAAATTGTTTTTTTCTCAACCACTTTAAATGATCACATTTGACACCCACTTAAATTATTTCAATTTTTGAAATATTACCAAAATTCTCCGAAATCGGTGTATTCAAATTTTCGTCATTTTCGACATTTTTAAACTCGGTCGTAGAACTCCTTAAGTTTTTTACCCAATATTTAACAAGATCAAACTAAGACACATGAGTCATTAGAACCATCTAATTCGACTTGAAACATCTATTATATTAGTTAATAATTTACGTAAAATTAGATCCAAAATAGGTGTTTGAGGTCTTTGGAGTTCCAAATTTAATAAAATATTTGTCAGAAACCTCTTTATATGACCTTAGGAAATTCACACTAAAATTATTTTTACTTTTGAAAATTTTCAATAATTACCATAAATTTGTGTATTATAATCTTCAAAATTTTGGCATTTTATATGTTTAAAAGTCTGTTACGGAATTTCTTTAAATTTTACCCTAGTTTTAACAAGGTATTTTAAACAATCATTACTGTTTTAATATACCTACAATTGGATTCTCAATACGTTTTTTAAGCCTATGGAGGTCTACGATAAATAAATTATAAGTTCTATTTAAATGACCAAAGGGGACATCTACTGAAATTATTTCAATTTTTGAAAATCTACCAAAATTATAACCTTTAAAATTTCATCATTTCATACGTTTATAAACTCGAACATAAAACTCATTAAAAATTTTACCCTTACTTTAACAGAATCAAATTAGGCCACATGAGTCATTAATGACTTGAAATATATATTATAATAGTTTATAATTTACATACACAATTGGATTCAAAATAGGTGTTTGGGGCTTTAGAGTTCTAATATTAATAAAATATTTGTCCAAAACTTCTTTATATGACCCTAGAATACTCCAACTGAAATTACTTTTACTTTTGAAAATTTTAAATAATTACCAAAAATCGGTGTATTATCTTAAAAATTACGTCATTTTAGATGTTTATGAAGTCGGTTGTGGAATTCTTTCAAATTTTTACCCATATTTTAACAAGGTAATATTATCCCACTGATGTCATTAGTACCATCTAGTTTGACTTGAAACATCAAACATAGTTGTTTTTAAAATACCCAAATTGTATTCTAAATACGTTTTCAAAGCCTTCGGAGTTCTTGGATAAATAATTTCTTTGTTCTAAACCACTTTAAACGACCACATGGGACACTCACTGAAATTATTTCAATATTTGAAAAACTACTAAAATGACCCAAAATCGTTGTATTATAATCTTCAAAATTTCGTCATTTCGTCATTTTGGATGTTTTTAAACACAGTCGTAGAACTCCTAGAATTTTTCACCCAAGCTTTAACAGGATCAAATTAGGACACATTAGTCTTTAGAACTATCGGATTCGACTTGAAAAAACTATTACAATAATTTATATTTTATGTACAATTTGATCCAAAATTGGTGTTTGGAGCCTTTGGAGTTCCAACATTAATATAATGTTTGTCCGAAACCTCTTGATATAAACCTAGGGATTTCCCACTGAAATTATTTTTACTTTTTAAAACTTTCAATAATTATCAGAAATCAGTTTATTATAATCTTCATTTCAGATGTTTTTGAAGTCGATCGCAGAATTCTTTTAAATTACCCTAGTTTTAATAGAGTGATATTATCCCGCAGGAATAATTAGAATCATCTAATTTGAATTGAAACATTAATTATGATCATATTTAATATAACTTCAATTGGATTCTAAATACGTTTTTGAAGATTTTAGAGGTCTACGATAAATACATTGTTTGTTCGAAACCTCTTTAAATAAACACAAGGGATACCCACTGAAATTATTTCATTTTTTGAAAGTCTACCGAAATTACCCTAAATCGGTGTATTTTGCATCATTTCGGAAGTTTTTAAACTCGTTTGTAGAACTCCTAAATTTTTTTACCTTAACTTTAACAATATCAAATTAGGCCACGTGAGTCATTTGAACCATCTTATTCAACTTGAAACATTCATTAAAATAGTTTATAATATATGTACAATTCGATCCAAAATAGGTGTTTGGGGCCTTTGGAGTTCCAACATTAGTAAAATGTTTGTCTGAACTGAAACCTCATTATATGGCCCTAGGGAATCCCCAATAAAATTATTTTTACTTTTAAAAATTTTCAAGAATTACCAAAAATCGGTGTATAATATTCAAAATTTGATCATTTTATATGTTTTTGAAGTCGATTGTGGAATTTCTTTAAATTTACCCAAGTTTTAACAAGGTGATATTAGCTCATATGAGTCATTAAAACCATTCAATTTGACTTGAAAATTTAATTATGATCGTTTTAATATATACCTACAATTGGATTCTCAACACGTCTTTGAAGCCTTTGGAGGTTTAGGATAAATAAATTTTTTGTTTTAAACCTCTTTAAATGACCATATGGGGAACCCACTAAAATTATTTCAAATTTTGAAAATATACCAAAAGAACCCAAAATCGGTGTATGCTTCATAAGTTCGCCATTTCGGACCTTTTTGAAGTCGATCGAAAATTCCTTTAAATTGTTGCCCTAGTTTTCAGAAAATCATATTAGGTCACAAAAGTTATTAGAACCTTCTAATTTGACTTGAAATATCAATTATAACTTTTTTCCAATATACCTACACTTGGATCCTAAATATGTGTTTGGAGCCTTTGGGCGTCCAAGATAGATAAAATTTATGTTGAAAACCTCTTTATATAACCCTAGGGATACCCACTAATTTTATTTTTGAAAATTTTCAAGTGTTATCCAAAATTGGTGTATTATAATCATATCTTTTAAATTTCGTCATTTAAGACGTTTTTGAAGTCAGATGTAGAATTTCTTTAAAATTTTACCCTAATTTTAGCAGGGTCATATTAACTCGGAGGAGTCATTAGAATCATATAATTTGACTTGAAACATCAATTACAGCCATTTCTAATATACATATAAAGATTTTGGAGGTTAAGGATAAGTAAAATATTTGTTCTAAACCTCTTTAAATGACCCCAAGGGATAGCCACTGACATTATTTTAATTTTTGAAAATCTTTCGAAATACCCAAAATCGTTGGATTCTAACCTTCAGAATCTCGTCATTTCATAACTTTTTGAACTCGGTAGCAAAACTCCTTTAAATTTTTACCCTAGTTTTAAACAAAGTCATATTAACCCACATGAGTAATTAGAATCGTCTAATTTGACTTGGAATATCAATTACAACCATTTCTAGTATACTTGTAATTGTGTTCTAAATACATGTTTGAAGCTTTTGGAGGTAAAGGATAAATAAAATATTTGTTCTTAACCTCTTTAAAAGAAAATCCTGGATAGTGCAACCGAGTGCATGATGCTCATCGTGCACCCGAACCAAAATGCAAGCCGAAGAGTATTAAATGCTAAGATTAGTTAACCTGTGTTATAAGAAATGTACATGACGTTACGTTGTTGAGAATGTAAAAAAATCAGAGGGGTTCATTAGCTTCAACAATTAATTTTTTATTTTAAAATGAACCACTATTTCACAAATCCAAATTACAGAGCATATTTTTTCTCTCCCCATATATTAAAGTGATTTTTCTTTATTTCCAAACTGAATAAAAGTCGTCCACTCCTCCATTAAAACCCTAAGTTGTAAGTTTTACCTTCCTCAATTCAAATGAAAACAAATCAAGTTTTTTACATGTACATTGAATTCGATTGGTATGAACATTAGAAATATGAATAAGTACATCAAAGTTGAGTATTATGCACATTAAACGTTTTATATAAGTTTTGGACGGAGTACATTATATTCATTGCAATTACATCCGATGTACATCAATCTTGTATATATAACATGTATATTAAAACTGTATCAAAATTTAAGTTAGTAAACAATAACACTTTCAGTTTGACATTGTAAAATATTTACATTTAAATATTTATGTACATTTAGTTTGTTTGTGTAGTTTAAAATATATATGTATATTTCTAATAATGATATATTTTAAATTGTGAGTAATATACATTATGAGTAATATTGAAAACATGATAAAACTGTCAGTAATGTATTTTTGCATACTGAATTCAAAATGAACATGATATGATATAAATTGCATATGTATATAACGTATATACTCCTAATGAGGCATGTACATATTCAAATTAAAGATCATGATGTATGTTTGGAACCCTAAGTCCTAACAGTTCTTTTATAAAATATGAATCATAAAAAAAACACTTCAAATATATAATTACCCATGCAGCAATGGGAAGTAACTTCACACGCAACTTTGGCTATCCTAGCTACCATGATTACATTCCCAAATGAACTAAATTTATTTTGCACCACCCTGTCTTAGTTCAATTAAATAATTGGTAGCGAAATATCAACGTGTAATATGATTTTAAAACTTATAATAGTTATAACAAAAAGTTGATTTTTAATGAATTAAACAAAGTCATACTACCTCCGATTTTTAAAAGATGCAGCAAACAAGAATTTTGCAAACACCTAGGAGAAATTTCCAAATGGTGTTTAAGGTGCACATGTATGTGATAAAGTAGAGAGAGAGTTATAATTTAAAGTGGGTAAAATAAAATCAGATTTCATGGTGGTGCTTTTTTTCCCTTCAAATTTTTTGCCAAAATTTTACTTTCAAACTTTTTCATTTCCCTCCATTTCAAGACTTTGTTTACTAACTTTTAAAGGGGTATAAATACATAATATAATCTACCATAGAGGATGCAATATGATACAACCCCGTGAACTGAATCTCTAGTCCAATCCAAAAAAAGTTTTTGAAAATTATGGCTATATTACAAAATATAATCTGGCATTCTAATCTAAAAAATTATTACAACTAGAATAACAAATAAAATCCAAAACATTCAAAGCTAGAATCTTCCATTAAAGTTTCAAGCTTTAATCTTTAATCTACTCTTCTAAATCTGGAAAAAACCACTACGCATCCTATAGTATATGGACCTTACACCCGGGTGCACGATGCGCATCGTGCACCCTATGTAAAACGCAACCCAAAATAACAAAAAACGCAAGTGTCTAGTTTAATTTTTACACGTCAGATAATGCACGGACCATTTACCCCAACCCAATGACCATTTACAGTAATTCCCCCCATAAATCGTCATATTTGGGCATCACTGGACGTGCCTCGTTTCAAGGAATACGACTGTTGTGCATTCCCCATGCAACTACCATCATTTCCTCCCTATTTTCCCAAATAAAAAAGACAAACCTTTTCACTTTCAACCCTTTCACTTCCATTTCACTCTCTCTCTCTCTCCCCCAGTGCTTCCCTTTAGTGTAATTAACTAATTGGTTATTGAGATTAAGGACTTGTTCAGTGGAGTTAATTTGATGCTCAGTGAGATTACTAAAATATTCAGTGAAGTAGAAGACATGTTTAGTGGAGTCAGAATGGATGTTTAGTGGAATTATCTAGATGGTCAGTGAAATTTATCAAATGTTCAGTGAAATAAAATACGTGGTCAGTGTACATAACTAAATGTTTAGTGAGAGTCAAAAAATGATCATTGAAAATGAAGGACATGATCATTGAATGTAATTAGATGTTCATTGCAATTGACTAAAATGTTCTATAAAATGGGAGTAGAATGTTCAGTGGAATTGGCTTAATGATCGATAAATGATTTAGTAAATGGTCAGTGAAATGAATAAAATGTTCAGTGGAATTATGTAAATGGTCATTGGAAATGAAGAAATATTTAGTGGAATAAGGTACATGATATAGTGAGATTTAGTAAATGGTTATTGAGATTTAGTAGATGTTCAGTGAAAAGAGGGAGATGTTCAGTGGAATTATGCGAATTTTCAGTGAAATGAATGAATTGTTCAGTCGAATTATGTGAATTGTCAGTGAAAATGGACAAATGTTCAGTGGAATAAGCTAAATGCTCAGTAAGATTTACTAAATGGTCATTTTCAATGGTTAGTGGAATTATGTGAATGGTGAATACAAAATGTATAAGATCTCTGCAAAAACCCACGCATTATCATTACAAAAAATGCTCATTCCCAATGCAATCTCTAAGATTTTTGTACTGATATATAATATTCATTCAAACAATACCTAATGTTCATTCGTTTACACTAGTACGTTCACTAGCCTAGCGTGTACAATATTAAAATATATCACAATAGTTAAATACTTTTACAATCATTAAATATATTACAATCATTGAAATATTAAATTAAAGGGAACCCAATACATAATCATTACAAAGTAATGCTCCATCCCAATGCATTCTTTTTGAACTCTTTCTCTCAAGTAAAATAAATGTTCATTGGATAATAAGAAATGTTCATTTTTGTTCAACTAAATGTTCAGTGTCTCGTTATAAAATGTTTATTGTAAAAACTTTCAATAAATTCTTTTTGAACTAATTCACCCAAGTATATAAATGTTCATTGGATAATACTGCCATGTTCATTTATGTACCACTAAATGCTCAGTGGATGGCTATATAATGTTCATTCATGTATTGTGTGATTTTCCATGCATTAATTCTAGACTCTTTTGTCATGATTCCTGATGCAAAAAAATCAGACTGTCCCATTGAACATCATGCGCTACAGTGACTTCTCCAAAAAAAACTTTTTTTCACAATTACCAACTACAACTTTTGCATTTCCCAATTACCAAATAATATTTTCACTCAATACTTAATTCCCATACTGACGTGTCTCCCACTCAACTTTTGTGTTATATTGGACTGAGTTTTACACAGGGTGCACGATGTGCATCGTGTACCCGGGTGCAGGATCCTTTTTGCTTGCATCCTATGGAATTGAAGCATATTATGATTCAAGTTTCTTCAGCATTGAGAGGATACTTGAAAAACACCGAGAGTATATGGACGAGGCATTGGCTGATTATTCAGATCATGGATAACAAGAAAAGGCAACAACAAATATAGGGGGAAATATATAAGGCCAAGATGATCAACATCACATAACATGAAGGCTAGAAAATTTAGTGGCAGGGAAACAAGAGATTGTTGATAAAATGCTTGCATTAATGCATAACAGGTCCTTACCAAGAGGTTCATTATCAAGATTTACAAGGCAATTTGGGGTTCACATGTCTACAATTTCATGATTATTTCAAGAAATATGCAAGAAAATGTAACAAGGGACTGTTATTGATGTCAGGAGCAAGAAGTTAGGCAAGGTCGTTGTAAAGCAAGAGAGTACATAGATGCGTTCCTACAGTCAATACCCTTATACCTCATAACAACATAGAGAAAGTATGATGATGCCCTTAAAATTTCACGTTCTACCCTTTATAGTTTAATAAAAAGGGCATACTCAGAACACATACAAGTACCAACAAGCCAAGACTCACCTTTGATCATAAGATGTCAAGATTTAATTAGGTAGGTTTTGTCATATATACAGCCAGCAACAACAACTACAAACCCCACCTTTATTGACATGAGTAATGTCATTCACATTAATGAGAAGTGGTTTTATATTAACCCGAAAACAAGAAGAAATTATCTTTTGCAAAAGGAAGAGGGTCCTTATAGATATGAACAATCCCGACCGTTTTAAACAAAGGCTATTTATGGGTATTATTAGAAAACCACTATATGACGCACAAGGGAATTTGATTCATGATGGAAAATATGGGATCTTTCCTTTTGTTTGCAAGCAAGTGACAAAACAAATCAAGCAAGAACAGGCTACTGGAACAATAGAATCCAAAGCAATTTAACACATAAGTAGAGAGAAAATTAAGAAGATGTTGCTAATAGAAGTTATTCTAGAAATCATACGCAAATGGCCTAAGCACATTCCAAAGGATGTGGTGATCCAATGGGATAATACTAAGCCACACCAAGTGCCTAAAGATGAAGAATTCTTGGCTACCAATACTTAAGGGGGTTCAACATCAGATTTGTGTTTTAACCTGCATGATCTCCTGATTTAAATGTGCTAGATTGGGTCTTTTTAAAGTCATTCAATCTATACAACATCGTTTTTTTCCTAAAAATTTTGATGAAATGGTTGAAGAAGTAAAGGATGCATATGATGAATTTAAAGCAATTGTGAACAAATATACTTGGATCACATTACAAAGTTGTATAATTAAAATTCTAAAAGTAGAAGGAGGAAGTATAAGATTCCACATATGGGGAAGCAAAGGCTTAAAAGACTAGCTTGTTACCAAAAACAACTAGAATTCAGTCAGGAAGACCAAGCAGTGAACTTTTTCAACAACAATTTCTTTCAAACAAATCAAGAGTAGCCAAGAGGAATAGAGTTTGAGGTTGATGCCCACTAAAGATGGAAGTGCATAGCTAAAAAACATGACTGCCACACATGCATAACCAACATTTTAATATTGTATTATGACTCACAGTTTTAATTCATGTTGGTTAGGTATACTTTTTTATTTTACAATGTCTTGTCTAAGGCAGTCATGTTAGGAGACACTTTGTAATGGGACTTAAATGTGTAAATCAATTTCTAGTTGAATGAAGAATTTCTGACTGCATTTATTTTGAGGTGTGAGTCCATCAAAGGGTTAATTTTCTTCTAAAATATTCTTAAATCATGTTACCTCAACAGTTAGTGTTAAACACTTTAATTGGAGCAAATCATAATCTAAAAACGTTTGAAGTGTTTGAGTCCCTTCATCATTTCGACTACTAGGGCTTTGACAAACTCAAAATAAGGGACTAAAATGTGTAAATTAAATAAAGGGACTCAATACACCAAATGGGACTCAATATAGCACAAACTATCTTGCATATAGTCTGATTTGTTTTTTCATTATGTTTAGATGTAAATCAGCACATACACATCATTTATCAATAATAGTCCCCTAAATGCAATATAATAAGCATGAACATACGCTCTTATACCAAAAGCAATAATATTACCCACTAAACCACACGACATGCATAGATGACCAAAACAACAACAAGAAATATCTAGGCAATAACCAATAAACACTACTTCAACATTAGGCAACAACCAACAAATTCTAACATATTCTAGAACAAATCAAACAACAACAACAACAAGCAAAGGCCAAATTCCAACATATTCCTATAATAAATCAAACAACAACAACCAATAAATTCCAACATATTCTAAAATAATCAAATAATAATAGCCAACAACCAATAAATTGCAACATATTCAGGAATAAATCAAACAACTACATGAAACAACCAACAAATTCCAACATATTCTGGAATAAATCAAGCAATAACAACCAACAACGAACAAATTCCAACATATTCTGGAATAAATCAGACAACAACAGGAAATAATCAACAAATTCTAGAATAAATCAAACAACAACATGCAACAACCAACAAAATCCAACATATTCTATAATAAATCAAACAACAACAAGCAACAACCAACAAATTCCAACATATTCTAGAATAAATCAAACAACAATAGCCAACAACACTTCAAACACTTTCATCTGTCAGCAACAAAGACTACGACGAACATGAAACTGGTAAAAAAAGCCAACAACATCATTCAACAACATAAACAGGCAACAACATTATTCATCAGCAAAAAAGGCAACAACACAATATTATCCAACCTAGCCAACAACTAATGTTGCTGGTATGATTCATACATAGTTAATCCTCCACTTTAAACATGATACTACTTTAAATAAAATAAGAAAAATTAGGATTCATAGATTGTTACCCAGCAAATTCACTTAGCCAATTTAACCCTCTTATTCCCATGGTCAGATCCATAGTAGAAGGACTCATTATTGAGATCTTCATCGTCAATGGAAGATATCTTAGCATCAACACTGTGAACTTCTCAAATTGAGACAAGAAACCCTCCGTGTGGATTTCATAACCACTTTGGATCTGGGTTTGTTAAGGGACTCACATAGGGTGTGAATTGAAGAAATCGACCAAGAAGTTCCTCATTCCAAACCCTAAATCAAGAGACCTAGATTCCATATCTGCAAACCCATAAGATAATGAGTGCTCATCGTGGATGTTCACGGCGGCGGTTGGAGTAGTTGATCTAAGAGCCTTGCAAAGCGCCGTCAACGAATTCATGCTTAAAATGTCACAACCTTTGCTTGACTGGTAGAGTTTCTCCGGCCACGACGAACCTTGGTCAAAGGTGTTGATGAAGCTCCTTTGAACATCTTTTCCCATTGTAAATAACATACATTGTAGTGGGGTGAGATCCATCATTGATCTGAGTAAGGGTTGTGAGGGAGATAGAATGCGAATTTTAGGGGGGAACGGAGTGAGAAGAGTTAGGATGGATGAAGATTTAGGGTTTTGATGGTGGATGAACCTGCATTGATGGAGGTGGGTGGATATATAGATGGAAATTGTTAGTGTGATAAACACATGTTTAGGTTTTAATCTGATTTAGTAATTTAATTAGATAAATAACAAAATAAAATTTACTTTTTAATCAAGGACAATGTTGACATTTCATACTCAAAAATTTACTAAAAAGAGTAAAAAGTAACAATGTTACAACTAATACCGAGCATCCAAAACTAGTAAATGTTGCATCTTAAAAAAATCGGAGGTAATATCAAACTTTGAAACATGACAAAACTACATTAAGGTCAAGCAACGACAAAGTGAATTGAGAAACGTCGTATGCATAAATAAATAAACAAACCAAGTAAATCTTATGTCCATTTTCATTATATTAGATGTTGGGTTTTACTTGTGTTTTAAGATGTTTTTATGTCATATTGATGGAGAAAGGAGGTTTTGTTTGTTTTATAGAGCTGTGTTTCACACTTTCGCTATATACAGAGGACTAAAAGGACGACACATTGTTCATGTCGCCATTGCCCAGCTGGTACAATACACGTGCGGGGATGTCTTTCAACAACCTCTTCTCTCAATAGACAACTAGTATCCTTTCTCATTAGGGCTAAGCCGCTAAGGTACAAAAAAAATCCTTCTCTTCTAACCACTGCTAGGAAGAAATTTTTGGGTAACCACCCCTAATTAGTAAAGAAAGGTGCAGTGATAGTGGAATAATCTAGCTTAGTAATATAAAATATTTTTTATTTTTTATTAATTATGGGTTATATACCTGATAGATAGATAGATAGATAGATAGATAGATAGATAGATGTAGCAATGCCCTGTTGTAGTAATCTTTTATATTTTACATGCATCTCAATAATATAATGTCATAATCAAGTGTGACTTTGTTTTCCCTTTGAATAAAGAGTGCTACTTTTAGAGGGGGATTTACTTTAACCTAATCTAGTTGTTGCCCAGCTCATTTGCATGTAGGGGGCCGGGCTTGAAAGCCAAACAAGTCCGAAGATTAATGAAAATAATCAAGTTCTAGGGTTTTTCATATTCCTAAATCCTAACATGAATGTATACAAGAAGGAAAAGATGATTAATCATCCGGTTTCCTTTTTTTTTGGAGTATAACTATTACGATAACTCTATTTATTCCATCTAAGTTTTAACGGGGCAAAAAAAAAAAAAGTTTACTTTTCCAATGATTAACGATTATTTGATGAACACAAAATGGTTATAAACTTAGAACTTACTTTTACTGGTTTCATAATACAATAGATATTCGTAGGTTGTATATTGTGATGGTATATAATGAATAAAATTAATAAGAAATCTAAATCAACTTTAATCATAAACTATATAAAATCAGAAAGGATTTACCCGTACTTATGCTTTAGGGATAATGGTGACATATTTGGTAGAAATTTGATGCATAAAAGACAACTAGACAAGTTGGCAAAGCTTGAAAAATCGCAACATAATAGTAATTGCATATGTGGATTCTATGGTTTACTTATTAGAACTAATTAGAATAGAGACATCAGTGAGCATAATGGATGCACAAGTAAGCAGCGGATTGTGTGGTAGTGCAATCCATTTTTGTCAAAGATTATAGAGAAAAAACAAAAAGAGCAGCAGGCTGCGACAATCTGGTAATGCTTGTCAATAGCGGACACAACATTTAGCAGAAAATTAAAGAAAAAGCAGGACATCAAATGAAGCCTCAGAATTCCATTGCAGAAGCATAGCCACAGATGATCAGAATGAGTAACAGACGGGGGTTACTGGGATTCGATGTTACTTGTTAGTAGAATCAGCCCCAACCACAACTCTAATGTACCTAGTGCATTTATGTTTACGTGGCCCATTCTAAATTCTCAGGTCCCCCCCACCCCTCTCCCCTTCTAAACTATTTCCCTTCCTTCCAACCCTTAATCCACTTGATTGAATAAATTGTCTTACATTCTGCATTTCAAACTCTGAATTGTTCGTTACACTTATCAATTCAAGCAATGACTTGTCGATTCTGTTCATGCCATCCTTGGAAAGGTCACGTCTAATTTTATTGTTAATTAGGATATTAGGCATCGAATAAGCTCACGTGTCTTTAAAAATGAGAGCTTGTTCGATTTGGAATGACAAATATCAGTTTAGATGTAAATTATAGTACTTTGTTTTAGGCACAGGATTGTACACAATTCAAGTCTGCCTCAGAAAGCTCAGATCAATATGATAAGTCAATTTATCCAGCTATTAGCTATTTCGTGCATTTTAAGAGGCGATTTCACATAACCTAAGTCATACAAAGTATAACATATAATAATAATAATAATAATAATAATAATAATAATAATAATAATAATAATAATAATAATAATAATCTACAATCTGATTGGGTTCCAAGCTTGTAATATGCGGATTAAAATGTTACAAAAGCTATAAGTTGGGGCTCACCCTAAAAATGCAACCAGTCCTTCATTATTATAGAATTATAATTCTGACAGGGACCTCAAAGAATGCATGCGAAATATAAGCCCACGTTAATAAGAATAACTAAGCATAGCCTAATCCCCAAAAGAAACCCTACCCTCTCAAACGGGTTTGCTTTCTCATTTACATCTCTCTCTCATCCCGTGATTGTTGGGGTGCCTCATTGCTTCCTTATTGTAGACATGCCTTTATAGAACTGTAGGGTACTTAGCTTAGATATATAGTGATGAGTAGTGAGTACTATATTGTAATAATTGACTGACAAAGGCTACTCAAGAATGAGTAGGTTGAGACTTGCAACTTAGACGGGACTAGTTTAGCTTGTTATTTACATCAGATCATTTAATTCAAGTTTCATCTTTATTTGCTTCTTCTGCTTCCTTTTAAGCTTGCGTTGCCAACTAGTTTTGCAAATACTATGAAAGTTTATCCTTCTTTTCTAGTAGATCATTATGAGAAGACTGATCGATGTAACTCAAGAACACTACTGGTGTCGAGCAAGGGGGATCAGAGCCAACGTTAAGGAGCTCATGAGTTTTCAAAAAGGTATGCTTTATCTCGTCATGATTTTTCATTTATTTATTACTCACCTTACGACACATATACCTTTTTCATATGCCTCTATACCTTTGACTTCATGCTTTATCATCTTAATTTCCTTAACTTTAATTATCTAGCTTTGGTTTGATTTGAAGTGACAAATCCCGGCAACAGCTAGTTAAAAACTAGTCCCTTGACAACATATGTAATCCTGATGGTTAACTTTGGCATTGAACTGAGTGAAATTCAAAATCAATAAATATAACTTTTTAATCGATGATAGACATAAACATTACAAATCCATGCATAAAAATATATACGCCCTTGTTCAAAAAAACAAGGGCTAGCAGTGCCATCGATCTATAGGACCTCGTACTAGAAGAAAGGAAATGTGATAATTTTGAGTTTCTATTTTATTCCCTTACTATTCCCCCCTCCCAACCTTAACTTCCTCTATTCCCTTGTGCTCAAATCCTCGGGAGAAACTGAAAATAATACATATCACTAAGAGACTTGTAGAGAACTCATATAGTCATAGGAAAAACTAGTATCGTAGCTGTTGAATCGTTCATTAACTAAAAGCGTAAGGTCGATATGGATAGGTTATTAGGTTATCTTGCCTTATCAATATTAATATATTATCATGTCTCATAAACTATTGCATGCTCCAAAACTAGCTAGTATATTCATTTTCTCAAATTAGTGACATAAAATCATAACCCCAAATCCCTTCTTTTTATTTAAAGAACACCCAAGTTGCTCCCATGATTTCCATAAACTACAAAATGAATGAATAAATAAATAAATAAAAATTGAAGGCACCGTACATGGACTTATAAATTAAAGTTGTCATTACGCATCGAAGCCAGAAGATATTTCATCAATATGTTTAAACCAATGCTAAGAATAATGGAGTAAAGAAAGTCTCTCACACGGATTTTTTGCAACAGAAGGCAGGATATCTAATTAAGGACTCATTAATATTCGTGTGTTCCTCTTTTCAAATGCTAAGTAAGTAATTTGCATGACCTTTAGGTGCAAATGTCGGAATAGCTCTACATAATTTAAAGTACTATTCAAATTACACTATTAACATAGTGATTTCATTCCAGACAAAAGGCGTATTAGTGATATTCCTTCGTCACAGATCACAGGCATTTGTGTGTGTGTGTGTGGGGGGGTGGATTTAAAGAAGATAAGGAAGAAGTTGAAGCAAACAAGGTACGAATATGTTATTTGTCAAATCTGACAATTAATGATGCTTTCAGCACGAGACTCCAAACAATTGAAATATTGAAAACTTGGAAAATGAAGATAACCATAAGATAAATGTGAAAAGCGCACAATGACAAAACCTAGTATAGGATTAATTAGGAGAATAATTATAACCACATGAGTTGCTGAAAATGGGCTTCAAGGTATCCAGCTACAGTATACAAACAACTATTGTTAACTTACACATCGATGATTAAAAGAAGACATCTGTAAGCAATTCAGGATAATTACATAACAAAATTCCATTATAAGAAGCCTTGCGAGATTTAATAGTTCGTTCAAATATAGCAAAAGCTTAATTATCCTTGATTAAAAAGAAGGTATCTCATGTTTATGGTAGTATGAGACAAAAGAAGGAAAGTGTTCCAAAAAAAACAGAAATCTTATCATCCCCTCTCATCTGTGGAGAAAGATTGAAGAATAAAGACCAAAGATTTAGAGAATCAACAGTCGGTAATCATTAGCAATGGAGTGGATGGAGAAGGATACATCTTGTAAGAATATAAAGGCAAGTGTCTCAATTTTCAAGTAATGTTCTACTCCCCTTATTAATATTATTAGACACCATTTAAAATTATCAATAAGCTGGTGAATAATGAACTACTACTACTGGTCGAGTGGCTAACAACACGCTCCGTATTTTCATCTACCGAATACTGATTAAAGAAGTGAAGTAGCAGACTACATTTAAAGTGCTCTATCAACGTGATCAAAATATTTCATGTAAAACAAATAAATAGGAGGAATTGGTTTCGGAAGGACGGAGTAATCGTCTCTTGACAATCATTCCCCTTTTGAAGCAAGCAAGCAATTACTATTTATGTTATGCCAATAGATATGCAGGTTGCAGTGTTTGTGTCGGAGCAAAAAGCCAGAAGTTACAATTCTTTACACAATTCAGATATACAACAAATGGAGTGTACATATGATAAGAAAACAAAGAGAAAAGGCCATGCACATATACTACTTGGTATCCCGTATTAGTTTAAGCATCATATATATGGCCGCATAGAGGACACTGAGTGCATTCACAGGGATAATAAATCTAGCGCCCAAAGTGGAGTATATTTTCTTTAACTCAAGAAGAAAGCCCTTATTTCAAATCCGGCAGCATACGGGTAAGCAGGGAAAAGGAACTTCGAAATTCAAAAAAACCAAGAAACAATCACAAAACACTATCCCATTTTTTCATCCTTCCTATTTAGATTTCCCAAAAGAAAAGAGAGAGATTCAAAATCTGTTTATACCAAACCCCCATGAAAAGAATACGTGGAAAAAAATATGTATTACATTTAATAAATCTTTGCATAAGACGGAAAACAAAAGACTTTTATCTTTAATAACAATCAGGACGGATTTTTCCTTTGTCTCTGAAAAATTGCACCAATCTCAAGGATGTCTTAACAAAGAATTGATTTATACGTAGGATAGGGGAGTATATAACATGATTAACATCCCATGGCAAACTAACACATCATCTTATCAGAATGAACATACATGCACAATTATAGGCTTAGTTCTTTTTGGCTTACAATAATAAGTTTGACAACTTGAATAGGGTTCGGGTGTTTTCAAATCTAAAGAGTGCAGCACTTCAGCCTAAAAATTTGTGAAGATTTTGCAGCCAAATTTAGCAGTGCAACCACCGAAGAAGCATTGAATGTAATATGAACGCTAAGGAGGTGGTTACGTCACTAGCCATAAGCTCCTAAAAGCCAAACCTCATGCTACTAAGGGGAGTTGAGATGGAAGTATGCATCCATCATCAGTGGAGTAAGTATTCAAAAAGTAGACAATAACATTAACAAGCTCATGAGACTAACACTGTAACCAAGCTAGCTAGAGAAAGTGGCAGCCCTCCTAGTTGCCTAGATATACAAGCGTTAAATAGAAAGTTATCAGCTTTTGTTGTAAGCAGTTACGGTTACAGGACAAGAATGATGCAAACATTAGATAATGAAAATGCTACTCGGGAGTAGTATACAAGTATATAGAAGTAGACTTTTATTCATAACAAGTAGAAAATAAATATGCTAAGCTCATGAGATTTTAAGAGGATCGGTGGACATACAAAACCATTGAAACAAACATAAACAACCTACAACCATATACTATATTCTTCCTTCCCAATTCTACCTATTCAAAAGTGCTTCCTAAAACATTTCAATGATGATAAGTTTTCACAGTTGCCAAATCAATCCATGCAATGGGATAGGAAAGAAACATATGGATGCTGATGACTTAGCGTGTCCCCCCCCCCCTCTCTCAAATACTAAGGTCTTGGGTTGGGGAAAAATGGCGTACCCGGGGCCAGGTAAGAGTTAAGAGGCATCGGGTAGAAAGACGGGTCGATATAGCCGACTGCCGGCGAAGAAGATGAGGTAGGCATATCCGACATTGATGAGGACCCTCCTAGAGAGGTGATGGGACCAGCAGAGACGTTACCGGCAGAAGATCTTTCTCCAACACCAGCATAGTGGGAACTGGGAGTATTAGTATTACCTTGGTATGTATGATCAGGGCCTTGATCATACAGGATTCCCTTGAAGACATGACCCCCTATGTTCACAGCTGTTTGATACGCGTACTCATCCTCCGCGTCATCGATGGAGCTCACCCTTACGCAACGAAACACCGCCGACGAGCTCATTTCCGCCGGAAAATTCACCACTTCCATACCTGTTGTAGTAAGAAACCCAGAAAAAGTATGATTCAGTTTGAGTCCATATAAACCAGTATGATCTGAGTTGTCATTTATATATATATATCGTCAACAAACCAAGCCCTTTTATCCAGGTTAGGTTTCGTTGGAATTTTAATGATACTTACCTGCTACTTAGAGTAAAGTTTTAAGATTATATTTTGACTATAAAATATTTTTAATATAAGCGAGTCTAATGCAAGAACGTTATTCGTAGAACTAAAAGAATGAAAGAAAAAGGAAGAGCGAGCAAATGAGGATGACAAATGATTTACAGATGTCAAATAGAAAACATACAGAAAAACACGGACAAAGAGGAAACAATGGAGACTCTTCCTTTCTTGTCAATCACCAAAAGCCACCACCAGGCCACTAAAGAAGCACAACGACTGGTTTAAAGTATGTTTTAGCAGTATGCATAGCAATAGCAGCTACCAACTTTTTTTTTTTTTTTTTTTACCATTCTCCCATCCACACGCAAAACAAAAAAAAAATCAAGATCATATCGTATGTTAACATTCTCACGCATATGTTAAATCGATCAACTTTAAAAGAAGCAGACTAAAGGAGAAGATTCCTTCCCTCCCCTAGGTTTTACCTGAAAAGGAGGCAGTATTAGTATTCGTAACACTAGTAGTAGTGGCAGGCAATTGGGCGCACACCAAAGAATTCTCTCTCCTTGTCCTCTTTGGGTTGACACCCCCCAAATACCGCCCTTGTTGCTGCTGATGTTGCGGGGGAGGAGGATCTTGGTGGTGAAGAAGTTTCTGGTGGCGTTCGCGGCGAACGGTGGCCGGGACCCAAGTACTCTTAACATGAGTAGAGCAATCAAAACCACGGCTCTTGCAACAAGTTCTACATCTCATGTAGACACAATCCTTCTTGGCTTGGTTGCCGCAGTCCTGACAGCTGATATTAGTAGCAGCGGCACTACTCGTGCTGGTCATTCTCATCATCATGAAATTGTAGCTAGTAGTATTATTGGCAGATCTGGAGCTATCATCCCCGGGCTCCGACATGGCTACACCTAATTGTACAGCTGGGGAGAAGGGTAGTTGTTGCCATAACCCGCATGGGATTTGCTCATTAATGTAAGTAATGTTGGTATTAGTAAACCTTGGGTGATTGTTGTTGCTGCTGTTGCTGTTGTCGCTCCCTAGAGAGAACATGATCTCCACTCCGCAACCCTCAATTTGAAAAGCAACCGCTCCATAGCCACTCGCTCCCTTGGACGATTGTTTTGAAAGGAGTATAAGGGGTAGATTTGTTTGATTGGATCAGTCTCTTAGGGATACCCTAGACATACACTCCAGTGTAAAGATAAAAGGAGGTAATTTTGTTTCCTTGTTTGTTTATTAATCCGTAGTTTTGTTTGTTTGTGTGTAAGTTATAAGAAGAAAACAAGAGAAAACACCAAGAAGCAGGAATTGGTTTTGGGAAGAGAAACCAGCAGCAGGACACATTAAGAGAGAAATGAGACGCTTTCATTTGAAAAGGAAAAGAAAAGAAAAAAGAAAGAGGTCTGCAAACGCCGCCATTGTCACCTTCCCAACCAAACAAACAAATCTGCAATTCTCTTTACTTTCTTTAATTTCCCCCCTCTTTTAATTCCCTTTCTCAGGCTCTCTCTCTCTCTCCTTAAAGCTGATCATATCATTTTGTTTTTTAATATTACTATAGTCAGTTGTACTGTAAATATAAATATTAATATAATTTGAAGGATGCTGATTTGTTCTGTTTGGAAATGAAATTGGAGAAGGAGAAAGAAGCTCAAAAAAGGGGAGGGATCAGGGACTGAGAGGGTTGCTTGGACTCCCCTACTTTCCTTCGCTTCTTACTGTTGATGCCCTCATCTCAATATCTGGGTACTATTTGCATGCTCCCCATCTAACGGTGCTTCTTTTGCCACGTGTTTCTCTACCTGCTTTTTGCACCCTTGCCCCTTCCGATAATTAACCGCCAACCTCTACTTTTTTGAGCCATCACCATTTCTGCCCTTTTTGTTTTTAAGAAAAATTAGTAATTTACTTTCTTTCTACTCCGCTATGCTAATTGTGGGATACTAATACACTAATACCCTAATACCCTAATACGGAGTGTCATGAATAATGTTCTAGTTGTGCGTTTTCAAAGTTCTTTCTAGAATCCCCAAAAAATGGAGTTTTAGGATTTTACTCTGTATTTTGTTTATTTATTTCCACTTTTATCTTACATAAAAAAAATTGATTACATTTATATTTTTTTATACTTTGATTTTCTTTTTTATATCTCTGTTGTACATAGGTATAACAATTGGGTGAATTAAATATAAGAGTATAAGACTCGTCTCACAGTGGGACACGCATGAGAACAAGTTTTCGGGGTGGTAATCCTTAAAAGATTGTCATATATTCCTTTTTTAATAGTTTTTCCAAAAGAATGCTCCATATTAAGCATGGTTTAACTACTTATTAACAAACTTTACTTTATATTAATTGTATTTAGTTCAATGATATTTCTCTTTTATCAAGTTTCCCTACCACAACTAAGGGTGTGATACTTTTCTCATTAGTTTTTTATTATTCAAAATAAGCAAGAAAAAGTATGATGTACTAAGTTAGAATAAAAAAAAAGAGAGAAAATCCCAGCAAAACTTCTACGCTTCATTTACGAAGCTCGCCGACAACCTTCTGGGGCTAGTACTCACAGTTGGTTGTCGGCGAGCTTGGGTTAGCTGCTCTCTTCTAATTGCCCTGCTTTCTTCCTCGCGACGGCAAGTACTCACTGATTGTCGGTGTCTTTCTTGCCTTCTTTGATGTTCACATAGGCATCATAGGGCAGCCATTTTAGCCCAGTAATTTATCTTAATCAAAGCACCTAAAATATTGTGTCCAATACTCATAATTCAGGTGAACAATCTCAATTTTGGTCCAATTGGGTGTTGTCTTTGGAATCTGTCTCTATTGGGTTATTTGGTGTTATGGGATTGATTGATCTCTTGCTTTTAATAATGGCTATACAATAATTTTTCCAAAAGTTCAGAGGACATTTTATCTTAATTGTTCTAAGCTTTTTATTGGTATTTGATTCCCTAAACTATCCCGAACATTGCCAACTTTAAATCGTTGGTAAAGGTAAAATTAAGGTTAGGTTTCTTATTTAGGTTTGGAAATGCTAGGTTAGCTAAGAAAGATCTTTGCTCTCTAATACTAATGCTAGCTATCCACTCGCCGCCATCTTATATTTTTGGGAGTCGTCAATCTTGAAGGCAGAGTTAAAGAGTGAGTTAGGGTTTCTGTTTGGTATTGGCATTGTCAAGTTTGATGTTCCTCTCTTCTAGTTTGGTTTCTCATGTGGTTTAGGTTTATTGTTTCGACATTTGGGTTTAATGTTTCATTTAATTAATTTATTTTGTTTGGTTTACTTGTTGTCGTTAGTGAATGTTGGAGGCTTGTCACTTGAGTATGTTTGCTCAAATAGTACTCTTTGGGGCTTAGTATTGGGAATTGGGTTTGTCTCAATCATTGTCGAAGTAGACTTAGGGGGGGGGGGGGGGGGGGGGGGGGGGGGGGGGTCTTATTAGTGGTCTTGATCCTAATTTGTTGTCAGGATATGTATCAAAGGCCAAGGGTTGTAGAGCTCTATCGTTTATGAATCTTCTAATGGAGCAACTTTTACTATGTGTGTAGATGGAATGCTTGGGTTTCTCATGATTGATCTTTTGTTTTGATTTTAAATATCGGATGTTTATGAGATTAGCTTTTGTTAATTCTCATTTTTGGTTTGCATTAATTTATTTTATCATTGCTCTCAAAATTCCTTATATGAAGGCTGCTCCCTAAATGGAAATTTTGGGGATTTATGGTATGTTAACGTGTTTGAATTTTTCAGGTTCTACAGAAAAATTGTGTGTACCCATTCCAGAGGGTTCTGAGTCGCAAAAATTACTCTTGATGCGTGTGTGCAACTTTGGTTGATACAAAGACTTTGCAACCAATTTATGGAATCTTTACCCATCCGATTCAATATTTGTCTTACAAGTTCCAAAGGTCGCCCAAGTTTCATATAACTGTTCGAATTCCTAACCACTATACATGACACCTGCGACCATCAATCTTTCAACCGCTAAGACTTTGATCAACCATGTGAAGCCTAGTAAGCGACAGTCACCACCATGACTACTAACTCTTAGCAGTTTCACCGCCATCCTCATCCAAAAAATTAAAGTTGGTTATCTTCACATTAGTGTTCCCTCTGTACATAATTTTTTACTCCATTTGACTTTTCACAATTTTCAAAACACGAATTCAAATGTTTTTGTCTCAAAACCTATAAGAGAAAAAATTATAAAAACTTAATATTCTAAAAATTTACATTGAAATGCATTAGATAATATTCCATTTAAATATATTATTTTTTATAATATAATAAGAATTAATGGATAAACTTTTTAAACTTTAGACTCCATAAATAAATATAGGGGAAAATAAAAGAATGAAAGGAGTAAAAGGTTAGTGTTTCTATAATTTTGTTAAAGTATTAACATTGCTTGAATTGAATTTTTAATTGTAACTCATTTGAGAATTTCGCATCAAGGGATATATTAGTGATCATCGTTGTAAATTAATTGGTTTAATAGTTTGTTAGATTTATAGTTATTTTTTTATGATAGAATAAATAAATCTTATTGTATACGTGCCCATTATAAGTTGATGGTGTGTACTGATTTTGTTGTTGAAGTATAATTTAGATTATATGAATTGGGGGAGTATTGATTATAAACTGTATTAGTATTAGGGGTGTGCATAAACGGTTAACTGTACCGTTAAGCCTTAACAGTACGGTTAACCGTTATAACGGTTCTTGGAAAAGACTAACCATAAACGTACCATTAAGTAACGGTAACCGGTATTTAACGGTACGGTTAACCGTTAACCGTTTCATTCCATTTTTATGCACTTGTACACCTAATATTGTGAAATTATTTGTATGATTTCTTAGCTTATTTAGGTCTTCTACAATAGTTATAACACATATTTATATAAGGTATGATCATGCATAAAAAAAATTTGTGGTATTCATTCATGTTTTAACCTTTTAAGTTTAGTTTTTTTTTTAAAATAATAATAACGGTTAACCGTTACAAAAATTTCATAACCGTAACCGTAACCGTTAACCGTTAAGGTTAACGTAACCATTAACTCTTAACAGTTCGGAAAAATAACTGTTAATATGAACCGGTTATACACGGTTAACGGTTACGGCTATTTTGCACACCCCTAATTAGTATCACCCCATTAAGTTTTTGTCACACCATATATAGACGATGTGGTCAATGGTCTTTACAATCTTCTTAGGCTTTATTATTCGTGGGTAATCAAGCTTGGTTTTGTCTTAAAATTTAAAATCTAGGGTGCATATGTTATGTTTCATTTCAACTATTGAACTTGTTAACCATTAACTTATCACAAAGTATGTGATATGTGATGACAACTAGTTGTTTAGTTGGTTAAAGTATTGGAGGGTGGTATCCAAGACCTGGAATTGAATCCCGCTTACATCAGTTATTGTCTTGTCGTTTACAACCTTCTTTATATAAAAAAAAATATATCACAAAGTATTGTATTTATATGAGACACAAAAAAGTTATTGTGTCCCAGTAAAAGTGATTTATTAATATAACAAAATTTACCCTTTGAACTTGATAAAAATCTGCTAATTTTCTCGTTTTCTTACCTTTGTTTTTAAAAAAAAAAAAGCGTATCAACCAATTAAACATTTAAACATGAAACTAACTTACACGAAGTTGTTATTGAGTATAATACACAGTTATCAATTGAATTTAGATAATTCCAATTAACCATGAATTTTGTAACATACTTGATTGTAAGTTGTTAACTTTAGCTTTCCAGAAAGAAGTGAAAATAAGTTAAGGAATTAAGAATCCAAAAGATCATATGATAGGCAGTAATGCAGTATCCTTTAATTATCCTTGGATCAAGGCTTTATTTCACCTCCTTGACCTTGGTATTGAAGTCATAACTACCTTGATTAACACTTTATTCTGTATTTCTTTCACCGCCTTGCACTAAGGCTGCTGGCCAAATCAACAGTACGCCTACCTGAGGGAGAAGAGGAGGCACTACTTGGAATAGTATAATCCATCAATTCCAATTAGTATCAGTAATAAGCTATCTTATAATATGGAAAATTCATGCTATGCTTTTGTTTGGAATCTGTATGACTGTATAGTATTGAAATTTCATGCTAGGGTAAGGGGAGTGAGGTCTAAGGGAATTTTGTTATTTGTGGAGTCGAAGTAGTTATGCGTTGTTCATAATTATTTGGAGTTTCTGAAATACTTCGTAGCTCTTTGTTTTATCAATAACATTCATTAAAAAAAATGTTGACTATCAATAATAAGCTGTTAATTCACAAACATGTGCTTAATAAAACATTTTTAATTATGCACAACCACCACATACCAAGTAGAATAGCTTGGTTAATTTAGATAAGAGAAAATCTAACTCGATCAAGAATACAACTTAAGATTCAATTATCAAGTAGACGGTATTCTTGTTGAAAAAACTAGTGTAAGCGTACACCTTATTATCAAATACTCCTGCGTTACACCTTACAAGTACTTCAAAAAAAAAAAAAAACAAGTATCGATCTATTCTGTCTTACCATTAAGCAATCATGAAACAATGCAATGGGAAGTACTCAAGTAATGAAGTGACAATTCCTAGGAAAATGTTTCTGCTGTGGAACTTCATTTACTTGGTAATGCAAAATGACGAAAGGTTAGTACTTAGTAAGCGTAATAAGTTCCTTGAAACATAATTAATCAAATGACTTCTTTATATATTTTTTCTCTTATTTATCAAAATATTTCACTCTCACCATTTCTTACAAGATTCTAAATCTATGTTATATAGATCTATTATTGGTTCACGAGTTGGACGCCAATTAAATTTGTCAGTACCCATAACCAATTATCTCACCTGAAGCTCGTCTCTAAACATAATTGAACGAATGATCGGACCTAATATGCTGGATCTAAGTAAACCACAATTTTCCAAAACAATCATATATCTCTGACAAGCCAAACTCAATTTTGTCATAATCTTTGGATATAGATGTCTTATTTATTATCCAACATTAATTAAAAAACGCAAAAAATAAAATAAAAATAAAAACACTAGTCTTTGACAATTTAAATAATTTGACTTAAGTGTTGGAGATATTTCCTCAAGCTAATATTTAGTGTACACGATTCATCATCTTTAGAAATTTAGAGATTTTTTTCTCCAAGTCCAAACTGTAAAACTCAAGCTTTGTATGTGTTTAGCTTAAATGAGATTACAAGCCTTAATTATATACTACATTTGTTTCCCAAGATATATGCACATATTATGGCTAATTTGACTTATATAAAGTATATCAAAGGTAAGCTATTGACTAATGTGATTTGATCTGTTTTTGGGCTGATCTTGTCTGATTTGTAGCTTGATTCTCTGAAGATATTGATTCTGTCAAACACTCCCTTCGTATTGTTGCATAGACTTCGTCAGGTGAAGGTAAGGGGTCACTGTTCACCAAATCTCTTTAAACCTTGTCGAATGTTTCATTAAGCCCTGCTAAAACTAGTACATTCTTATCATCTGATTCAAGTGGTTATATACATTCTTGTCTTCTGAGCACGCCATTGGGTTTGGAACTCGTCGGTCTATCTCCTTCTAGAGAGTCACGAGCTTTCCATAGAACACCTCTATGTTGTTTGTGCTTTGCTTGAGAGTATTTGCCTTTGTCATGAGGTCATAGATTTGTAATCCATCATGACCACTACTATAAAGTGATTCTAGTCCTATCTACAGCTCTCTAGCTGTTGGATAATCGAGAAACTGATTCATTGGGGCTGGCTCGATATTTTCCAAAATCCATGTAATTACATAGGAATCTTGCTGGACCCCTTTTATGTAGCTTAGATTATTGTGGGATGGTGGGGGAGCAGTGATGTGACTGAGCTTCCCCCTCCCACTTAAAGTTATCTTTACGGTGGACAATTTTGTTGGGTTTTAATTTTTGAAAAAATTGCTATAAATGTTCTGTGATAAAGGGGCAATCTGTTTGGTTGATTGTTGATGATTGAGCATTATCTTCTTCCCATAATTGCAGGTAAGTCTACTGGTAAATGATAAAAAGAACCTCTCCTGCTCTGATACCATATAAAACTCAGGTTTTACATGTGTTTAACTTGTTTCTTGTATATTAAATGAAGATCACAAGCCTTGATTATATATAATATTTGTTTCCTATGATACATTGACATATTATGGTTAATTTGACTTATGTAAAGTATATCAAAGGTAAGCTATTGACTAATATGATTTGATATGTTTTTGGGTTAATCTTGTCTGATTTGTAGCTTAATTATCGGAAGATATTGATTCTATCCAACACAAACCAGCTTCCTTTAACATCACTCACTTTGCTCCCGTTTTCGAATACAAACACATGTAATTTGATTTCACAACATTAATAAAAGATGTGAATATGTGTAAATTCTGCATGTTATTTAACGGATTACTACGTCGTTTATAATGATTCTCCGTAATTTAGGGTGGAAAAAAATCCTATACTCACATTTATAAATGATGTTGACTTATCTTTAAATATTACTCCCGTACTTTGTAATTGATAGTTAAAGGTTACTGGTCACTGTGACATAGCAGCTTTCTCTTCGCGGTTCCCTGTAACAAGCAGTCCATCATCCAGTACGTATACTTTTTTCCTTTCAGAAGAGATCTAACATCACATTTACTGACACTGCTGTCACATTTGTTTATGTGTTATCTACAGCCGTTACTATTCCATTTTATGTTTAGAATTAAGTGCTCTCTTCGTCGAGTTTATGATTATGAGTATAGTAATTGCATTTTGTGTTGTTAACCAATGTATTACGCATATAGTTAATCTATTTAACCTAAAAAAGTTTTCATAGACAAGAAAATAAATTTATCATTGACTTATCTATGATTTTGGAACAACATTAATTATAGTGTTCCACTTGTGTTTGCAAAATATTTTAGAAATACAATAATTTTATTATATTACAACAAAAGTTACCACTTAATATAATAAAAGTTATTTATTAATCTAATCCCTTGCACATTATATAGCGACGTAATGATATGAAACTATTTAATGATGTGAAAAGGCTGTGCTCTTGCTGGTAAACTCCAAGACATAAAAATAGTGAGATAAATATTATTGTTTGATTGGTTATATAGTTGCTATAATAACAGGGTGTTTCGACTTGTAGAAAGAGCCAAAACTCCGGAGTAGTACATGAATGGCATGAAGCGAAGCACGCATCATCATCATCCAGCAACAAACTACAGAGTATTAGTGTTACGAAATTTGCGTGAGAGAGAGGTCCAGACTCTACAGAGTAATTAATTACAGTAATTAGTAGTCATAAGACATGATGATAGGATAGGAGCGACATAATCATGGAATCGTAGCATAGCGCCATAGCATAAATGGTGGCTAGCTAGCATAGCTCTTGAAGTCTGTACATTCTCTGCGCTGCTACTATTTGTTTGTTGGGGGATAAGTCCCACTTTCTAGTTTCTACACGTAAATCAGGAAATTAAAGCAACATGTAATTCTAAGGGTAATAGGATTGTAAATAAAATATATACATAGTAATACATATCTTTATTTGGTATTAGTTGTTAGGGTAATAGGATTGTAAATAAAATATTTCTTGTGTTATATCCATATTGGCAGACTTAAAGAGTGACATGGCAAAAATGTCATAAGATAAAAAGAAAAAAGTCCGCCTTGCCTCAAATAAACATTTTCCCCAAATGTTATACCATCAGTACATCACATGACACATGTGACTATGTGAGTCAATGTGAGTGTGATAGGATATATGATACTAATACTACCATATAAGAGAAAATAGGAAATGTTCATTAAAAATATCATATAGATACTTTCAACGAAAGGACATAAATGCAATAAACCAAATCCACTACGTCGTATATATGATGAATTGATTATGAAATTATGATTAGAGAGGAGATCGAATGGAGAGTGGGCATGAGAGAAAATGACAAAGTGAGCGAATTGGCCCCCGATACCGGCGCATATGGGCCTAACACAGGCAGTTTACAGTCCGTACAGTGGGATTTATACAATTCACATTGTTCATCTAAAAGGGTGTTTATGACAGTGATCCCCCTCTCTACGGCTCTACGTACTGCTTACAGCATAGTCCCACCTCTCTTCGCAATCGAAGTTATTGCCGGATGAGATTATGTGAGCCTCGCTATAGTGATTTATTCTTTGGTGTTAAAGCAAAGGTATTCTCACAGTCTCACATACATACATACATTCTGACATTTGTTGGTAGAGAACACATGCTCAGTTTAGGTTGTGCTTCCCACGCCAATATTCATAGCAGTAGTTGGAGAATGGTTAATGACTTCTTGAGGCCCCTTGAGGGTCTTTCTGCTTTTTAGGTCAAGTGGCCAAAAAAGAGTTTCTTCAATGCGTATTTGTTGAAGAATCAATAGGAGATAGTTAGAATCAAAATACTCTAGAGGGGGGAGGTGAATAAAGTATGGTCAATTTTCGCAATTAGGCTTTCAAAAGCTTTGAAACGGGTTTTCAGTTGCGGAAAATAATAAAAGGTTTCAAGGGCTTTGAAGTGGGTTTCAGGATTTTGACCTGAATAGGCTATTACGAGATGTATGAATTAAGTAAAGCACAACGAATATGTAAATGCAAATATAAAGGGAACGAGTATTTGTTACGAAGTTCGGCAATGTGCCTACGTCTCCGCCTAGGGTTTCCTACCCGTAGGATTTAACGACTTTTATTTCCTCCTTTAGAGACCTAAAGCCACCTTCGAAGATTATCACCCAATCTTCTATACCGTAACTTTTCCTAGCTACACTCTAGCGTCTCAATTCCTAGAAATAAAAATCTCCTTTCCTTTTTCCGAACCTTTGAGTATTATAGATTTACTTAAAGTAGATCTCTCTTTTTCTTTTGATATTTCCTTTTTCACACTCAAGAGATTTTCCTTTTCTTTTCTTTCAAAACTAAATTACAATAAAGAGTAAGCACTAGAGATAAAGATTTGTTGTAGCTTGACTGTTGTATTTCACATTGGAGGCTTCTTCTTCTTCAAACTTCAGCTCACTCTATTTATAGAGTTACTTTGCAACGGATAAATCTTCAAACAAATTCTTCAGAGGGACTGTTGCTCTTGAATCGGAGATTAGGCCTTTGACTGACTGCTTCAATATTTGTTCCGTAATTATCGGGCAGTTACTAAGGGCTATTTCAAGGGACGTTGACCCTTTGAAATTTTCTTCAGAATTTGCAAAACTAACTCCACGAATATAGGGGCTTTGTTGAACGGACTGAGTCTTGATGTTTGAATAATTAGACTTGTTTAGAATTTGAATAACTTCAAACTCTCTTTGTAGTCATCTTTATCTAGCTTAACCAATTTCACGAAACAAGGAGCCAATGCATAAAGACTTCAATCATGACTTATCCCATGAAAATAGTATCCAAGCTTGTTTGAATTACAGAAAACACTTCGTCCTTATCTTGCTCGTTCATGAGTATAGGGCATCTTGAAAAGTAACAATACAACAACAAACACAACAGTAGCAAGAGCAATACATAACATTATGCATTTGTACAAAAACTTTGTATAAAAACATATGACTTCCATCACCTACAAAATAGAACATGTTAGTATATATCAAGGTGGAGTCTTCACTTGTAGTGATGGCCACGGGGCCAACCCAAGCCAGCCACCAGGCCGGGCTGGGAGGGGAAAGATCGGGAGTGGACCGGTCTAGGGGGTGGGCTAGTCCGGGCTAGGGTTGAAAAATGGGATTCGTATCGAATCGAGCCAAATCATGAACTGAATCAAATCGAATAACGAACCAAATCGAATCGAATTCACATATCGAACTGAATCGAAACAAATCAAACATAATTAAATTTAGAAATTAGAATAAATGAATTATTTTGAAAGTAATTAAACGTTTATATTCATGAATCACATAATAACATTCGTTGTAAACTTTTATATTTGACTAATCACATTCATTTTACATTTCTTTTGTCAATATTTTTCATTTTTCACTACATATTTACATAAATTACACATATTACATATAATCACAAAAAGACATAATCATATTCAATTCATATAAACTAAATTATATTCAACTAAATTAACATTAATTTATTCATATAATTAAACTATATTCAACTAAACTTATATTATTCATATAAACTAAACTATATTCAACTAAACTAACATTTATTGATTTTTATAACCCAAACTATGTTCAACTAAATTTAGTTTAAACTAATAGTCATATAAACTAAACTAAGATTTAATCAAACTAAGATCCAACTAAGATCCAACTAAACTAAAATTCATCGACTCATCTAAATTAAACTATATTCAACTAAACTAACATTCATATAAACTAAATTATGTTCAACTAACTATATTAAACTAAACTAACATTCAATAATTCATATAAACTAAACTATATTCAACGAAACTAACATTCATTGATTCATATAAACTAAACTATATACAATTTAACTAAACTAATATTTATTTATTCATATAAACTAAATTATATTTAACTAAATTAATATTGATGTAAACTAAATAATATTTAACTAAATTAACATTCATTAATTCATATAAATTAAACTATATTTAACTAAACTAACATTCATTGATTCATATAAACTAAACTATATATAATTCAACTAAACTGACATTCATTGATTCATATAAACTATATTCAACTAAACTAATATTTATATAAACTAAATTATAATCAATTAAACTAACATTCATATAAATAAATTAATATTCATTGAGTCATATAAACTAAACTAAATTTAACTATACTAACATTCATTGATTCATATAAAATAAACTAAAATTCTTATGAACTAAATTATATTCAACTAAACTAAATTCATTGATTCATAGGAATTAAACTAAAGTATATTAAAATAAACTAACATTCATATAAATTAAACTATAAGAAAATCAACTAATATTCATATAAATTAATTTATATTCAACTAAACTAACATTTATATAAACTAAAATGCATTAAAATAAACTAAAATTTACAAAACTAGAAGATTTAGGCAGGCCGAATAAACCCAATTGAACAGGGTTAGGGTTGGAGAATTTGAATTTGAATTCGGTCCATATTTTTAATGGGTCAAACCGAAGGCTTGGGCCGATTTGTATGCAGACCGAGCTGAACTGGCCCAGTGACCACCTCTACGACTCTACGTACTTTATGTTTGCACTTTAAACGGTTGAATGTAGAATTAATATAACCAAACCATCCTCGGGTTTTATTCATTTTTAGGCAAGGTAGAATTAAGCACCTATTTGAATTCAGTGTCCTATCTTAAATTTATTGCAAAAGTTATTTTTAGTCTTTAACTAAACAGCTTTTCACTCGCTGATTAATTGGATTATTTTCACTCGCAGATTAAATGGGTTTTTACTTGCTCATTAAATGGACTGAACATACAATTACCAAGTGTAGTATACATTATGATTTTTTTTTTGGCTGATTATAAATATTTACTTAAGAGAAAATTAAAATACTTTCAAATTATACTTGTATTTTCCTTTTCTGTTTCTTATCTCTGTATCTAACCCAATTGTTACGATCAATTAAGAACGAAGAAAATATTACACATGTTGTAAAATGTATCCTTCTCAAAGTTTAAATTAGTTACGTTCAGTAAAGTTTTGATTTCCCATACTACATGCACTTAATGGAAACTTGTCAGAGTTTAGTTTAAAAAAGTGTTGTAGTATATTAATGACTTGATGTTTTCACGTCAAACTAAGGATAGAAGTATGTCCAATACTGAATAGTTCAGTGTAACCAAGCATGACCTGTAAATAATGCATATACGAATAAGATGTGAGTTGATACCTTAATGGTACCACAACCTATAATTTCAATTAGAGATGCTAGGATGGACCCAATTTAGAAAATGGGAGGAAATGGAGAAACGCATAGATGATTAAATGCACATTATCAGATAGTAATACTGGTATACGAAGAATGGTACCAAAATTGTAGTGGTGTGTGAAGGGTTAAGAGATTTGCAAACTGCACGCCAAGTGAGAGTTGAGACAAAAAAAGGAAGAAGGTGGACGAACTGGTGGTGGTACCATGCAATATTACATTGGGAAGAGCATTGGATTTTTCACTCGTTTGGGGGCCAGTTTTGTCATTTTGAGGGACAAATTCAGGATTAAGATTTCAGGAAGACTTGGGCGGGGGTTCGAGTCCCAAGAACTCTAAACTTTGTGTCTGCCTGTCATTCTCGAGCCCAGCGTTTGTTCCCGGGGTTGACTCTCTCCAGCTACTTCTTTGTCTCCTGTTCAGGCCCTCTTCTCTTTCCTTCCCCCACCCACCCTAGTCCCTCACACACGAGATAACCGTACATTTACATATATGCAGTGTTAATAAATTAATAACCTTTTTCGTCATATGTCCTTAACATTTCAAAAATTTATAATGTTTCCCTAAGTTTTGAAAAAGTGTATATGCCACCTTTAAAAACTAATAGAATTTGTTAGAGCAAAGTTCACATACCTTTCATATATAGGATAAATATTTTAATCACTGTTCTAACTATAATTTTATATTATTATACAAGATTAATATAAATATATTTGAATTTTGACATCATGTTCAGTTGAACACCATATTCATGCTTAGAACTGTCTGTGCTATTGACTCTATTTGCCTTAGAAATATTATAATCATGCCCTACACATCTAATTAACATGGGGTTTTTTGGTAGTTTGACTTAATTTCTCAATTTAACTTCATTATGGGTTTAAAGATTTTTCATTAACTTTTTAGGGAATTTGTTTGATTTCCAATCATGTTTTAAGGTCGATTCAAGTCTTTGAATGAATTAATGAGGTAACTAAGTGTTAATGAAAGTAAAAGGATATTTGGAATCAATTAGGGATAGATAAGGTAATTAAGAAAGTTATTAATTTCTTTACAAGGAAGGGTATTTTATAGAATTTTTGCAGAATCTAGAGGTACGTGGTTATTTTTTAAAAACATTAGGGATGTATGGTGAATTTAAAATTTTAGAGGGGGTTATGGTGAAAAATCTGAATTTTTTAAAGTTTTTATTATTCCTAAGTTCATTCTTGAGATATACAATTGGTATTAACTCATGTGTTTGAAGTTATGAGATCATTAATTTAAACATTAATTTATGGTTATAATTTTTTACACTTGTCTTAAATGTAATGTAGTACTTCCTTAATTTATTTTATTTCATTTAAAATTGGGAACAACTCTACACGAGTGTCAATTTTTTTTATGAGAAATAAACAATTGTGTATTAATATTCTTCTCTATTATCATGATTTTATAAATAAAATAAAATAGAGAAAATAATATTAAAATAGGAAAAGTGAGTAAGTAAAAGTGATTGAAATATATAAAAAGGACTAATTTAGGTGGATGAAAATAAAATAATAATTTATAAGGATAAATAGTCAAAAAAATTTGTCTAAAATAGAATAGATTTCAAAATGAGAAGAACAAAAGAAAATGGAGGGACTAGTTGAAAATGTTATTTTACATTTTGACTATTACTTGTCTTATTCTCAAAGTGTTTTCATCAAAGGTAAGAGAGTTGTTTCAACATAAATAACTATGGGCGTGTTATTCTCATCTTAAAACTATTGAACTTATGAACTTACTAAATATGGTTAAACTAGATTGAACTTAATAGACCTAATTAAACTTGATTGGAACTTATTTGATGATTTTGGAACTTTTTAGCTATTACTATTTTTATAATTTTTTGTTAGAAAATAGTTAGATGTGCCTATAGACAAATTGCTAATTATAAATTAATTAAGAATGGTTATAAAAGTAAAAATAATTGTTACTATTATATTTTTATTAGACAACTTTAAAAAAAGCTACGTGAAAATGTATCTATCACAAGAGATTGAATCCTACTGATAAGCGTGTCATGCACCTAACAAAAAGAAATCTAACTATTTCTCATAACTATGTAGAAGGGCAAGTAAGAGTCGAATCCCAAGAGACTAATGGTTTCGTCAGCTAGATTGATTTGAAATAAGCTAAGCTAGTAATCAAAGTGAATAGTGATGATCTAATCGAAAGACTAAAATGAGAAATAACAATAGGAAATTATCAAGAGTTAAAAACTTTTAGGTTTAAGTATCCCCATTAACATGAACTAATGCTATAGCAATTCCTTCTTCCCTTATTCAATTACTAAACAATTCATAGCATAGATACGCCCTAATCAATACCAATGACTTCTTTCGATCAATCAATGACTTCTTAAACAATGCAATCATACCTATTTTCATGGTGTCATGCAATTCAAAGACTTTAAGCATATAATTTTAACATCCTAATAAATTCCATCAATACTTTCATAATGATTTCCTTCATCTTAAATTAGGCTTCTAGATTCGATTAAGGATCAACTTTCGTTGCAACCTAATCACACTTAACAAATACTATTTATAGTCATTCATTGATAATAAAGTCAACCCTAAGATAAATGAATTGAAAACTAATCAAAATCGGGATTTAGGAATCAATAACACATCATCCCATGGTAGGGTTTAACCTAACCCTATAATAAGAAAATTACTCTAGCATATTGAATAAAATAACAAAAGCATTATAAATTAAAAACATGATTGACAATAACAATAAGAGAAAATAATACTTGATTTAGATTGCTTGTAGAAACCAAATGGATTCTTGTATACCAAAGTCTTGCTTCAATAAGTGCCAAAGAGAGAGAGCAAAAGTGAAAGTTATGAAAAACACCTAAGCTAATGAATAATGAAAACTAGAAAACAAAAACTAAAAACTAAGAAAAATTAGAAAATCCCCAGCTCCCCTAAATGGCGTGTGAATTCCATCCAAAAGAAGTCCAAGTGTAGCCAAATACTCCACCCAACATTAGCTTTGATGATAGGATTTTTGGGCTTTCAAGATAATTCTTCCAAAGTAGCCGCCAAAGTGTTGTGGCGTGAAGTGAATGACTGCTATCGAGGTGCGGTGTTTGTTGCGAGATTTAACATTTTGCTTGCCAAACTTTACTCGCCACACCTTGCATGGAATGATCGACAACTTGCTATAGCCACGTTGCGGTAGGTCTTCAAGAATTCCCGAAATAAGGCTAATGATCGACGAGTATGCTTTAAACATGAGTTGAACGACAAGCTTACGATATCATAAGAGCTCTCACTATGTCAAATCCTACAAAAAAACAAAGCATACTCGAGAAGAGCAATATCGAAATATATGAGATAAAGGCTCACAAGGAGGAAAATATGGAGGAAAGGTGATAAAAAGAGATCATCTAAGGCATTAAAACCAAGAATAAAATCGTGTTATCAAACTCCTCCTCCCCTACTTAACGTTTGCTCATCCTCGAGTAAGCAAAACAAAAATAAGAAAAGCTATCTAAGGAAGCAATGAAATCCTAATACTCACTGTTGTAGGAATTCCGATTGCATTTAGCATATACAACAAGCCCTTTAAACCCCTAGGTTGCCCTAGAGGACGAGTGAGATCTCGTGAATGTTTTAGAAGGCATACCTACAAAGCCTAATAAAAAACTTCCAAACCAAATTTGCTCAGCCAAGTAATTATTTTAAAAACCAAAATCAATTTCATCCAAAAATCAACAATGTATCACTAGTGAACGACATGGATGAACAATAATGTGAAGCACCCTTCAATGACCAACCTATCTTACCGCACATCTCCCCTAACCAACTCAATCATATGCAATTAGCTTCTCATTTTAGTTGTGTAAAGCAAAATAAAAGAGTCACTCATGTGTTTAATGGGTTAGATTAAGAAATCACTCATCCTAATGCATGGAAGCACATGTCAACTTCATGTAAGCATCTTCTTTAAGCTTGCAAATTGACTTTTTCCACTTATAATAACAATGCAAACACAAAAATCATGAATTCCTTAAGAAAAGGTAAGCTTGGTTAATAATAGAGTTGGACGATGTCATTTGGAAATGTGGTGCTCAAATGAGTGCAAAACCTAATCCCCCTACATAATCAAATGATGGGTTCAAACCAACCTTATTCCCGTAAACTTCATACAAACTTGCCCTTTTCTTCTCATATTTCACTTTAGTTTTGAATTTGTAATGAGTCTCATTCTTGTAAAATTCTCGCTAGAAGATGATATTGAGAAATTCCTTTGATCTTGAAATCCAAATGAGATTGAAATTATTTCTTCTCTTTTTTTCTTTTTTTTTTGATATTCAACTCTTTGATTCGTGCTTCACTTTTAGAGCTTGAAGAATACCTGTAATTTTTCCTTAAAATAAACCTACAAAAAGGCTCTATGGCTTTGAATGTAAGGCATAAAAAAGGATAATTATGGCTCAAAGTGGATCACATAAAAGTGAATGAAAAAATAAAACAAATTTTTGTGGACCTAAGATGGTGAGGCTCTAAATATTTACAAAGGAAATTTAATCATTTTTTCAAAGTATGCACCATTAAGTCTCAAATAATCAAAAAGCAAGTCCAAGACTTAAGTTACACAAAGGACAACTAATCACACATGAAAAAAATATGACTGAATTTGATATATCAGTCAAATAAGACTCAAATATCTCACAAGGTTACACATGTTATTTACATAAGTAGAGCGGGGAAACCATTCTAACCATGAACAATTGTCGTTGAAAGGATTTATACTAATTATCGGATTACTCGATCCAATGCCAATCAACTCGTGAAAAACAGTAAGAGAATTTTTTTCTTTTCGAAAATCACTTGTTTTGCAGATTGAAATGAAAAATCAAGATGATAATAAGACGACTCTAGACTAATAAAATATAAAAGTAAACCTAGTATATACAAAAGACAATATCCTTCCCCCACACTTGAAATTTGCAAGATCACATTGCAATAGCAGAGCATAAAGAAAATGGGAGAGATACTCACGAAACCGAATTGTCAATATGCATCAAAATCGACCCAAGAACACTAGAGTTCGAGTAAAAAAGTACTCGATGGACCAAAATCGAACACGAATCAATGATTACTCACCAAATTCGATCCAAGAGCACCAATATATAGATACCAAAGCTTGTCTAAAAATCAACAATACACCCTAAAAAATTGATCCAAAGTCCATAATACTCAACAAAAGTCAAATAAAAAACTCAACAATATATTCCAAGAATCAAATTTCACTAATATCCAAAGTCAAGGGACAATAATACAAAACAAAATACAGGCCAAAAATGCATTGGTACGCATAAAATTTCGAATTGAAGAATTGGACAAAACCAAAGATACTAATACACATCAGAATTTCGAATTAAGGGGCAACACCAACATATTAATATTTTGGGCCCATGATTATCAAAGCTCATGAAATTAAACTAAAGTGCACCGAAGATTCACTAAAGTCAGCAAAGTATACCACCCAAGTCAACAACACCTAAGGAGTTGAACCAATGAATAACAATGCCACAATCGAAACAAGTTAGCATCATCATCCCACTAAAATTCGAATCAGGGGCAACAATATATACCAAAGTCAACCCAAATAAACAATAAATCAAACCCAAGACCCACACTATACTAAAATATAAACAAGAACCATCGATAATCAACATCACATATCAATTTGCACCGTATCCAAATTTAAACATCACCTATCAAACCAAATAGTCAAACCAATGATCAACGCCAAAATCAAATCCGAGAAAAACAATCATAACCAAATTCAAATCACAATACATAGTCCATGAAAGTTTTCGAACCTAAGTAGTAACACATCAAATCAAAGATTCATTAACAATCCGCCAAATATTTATCAAGAAGCCAAAGCCCATTAAGATTCCAACAGGGGATCTGTTGAGTTCCAAAATCAAACCAAAGAAAATGCCAAAAACCACCGTGATCACCGACATCAATGCATGCATGGTGTCCAAAATTCCAGCCGCAATGTATTTTAAAAAAATTGAACCCATGATTAACAATAATCAAGATTAGAGCCAACAAGTCAACACGCACCCAATTTTCCAAACAATGATCATCAATATACCAAAATCAAATTAAATTAACATCATCATCCCACCAATTTACGAATTAGAGTCAACAATATTTCGACTCCAAAATCACCAAAACACATCAAAATATGAGCAAGGTATCACCACAATGCAACAAGATGTCAAGTCCAATAACACTAACAAACAACAAATCGCAACCAGGAAGTCGTCAAAGTCTACCTAAGTTCGAAACTTTAACAAGACGCACGAATACCCATCAAAATATGATTCAAGGATCAACAATACAAATTGAACATACATAAAAGGATCACCATACATCAAGAGTTCGAGCCCTTTATGCCGAGATTCGAACATGGAACATCATTAATCCCCAAAAATTTAAACCAATGATTAAAAACCAATAATAGAGCAGGGTATCAGGATACTAAGTTCGAATCCCAAAAGGTCAACACCACACCAAAATTAAAAAATCAGAATGCCCAATGATTACCAATGTCGAATAAGAATTAACAATGAACACCAAGAATAAAAAAGAATTAAGAATCTAGAAGACTTACCAATGTCGAACCAAAGGACTAATAATAATCGAAATGACCTAAAACCTCGACCAACACTCACCTAATTTGAAGCAAAGAATTTGATGGAGAATGGGGCACAGCACGCAAGTGATATAGGGTTGTGAGGAGTTTGGTGTTATCTGGGAATTGTGGTGCTTGGTGATGTTAGGATATTATCTTAAAAGGGCCACGATTGTCTTGCGATTTGTGAAGGATGAATGCGAGGATATTGCGGAGGGTGCTGGGTGTGAGAGTGTTTCACTCGACTGTGATGTCATGGGGTCGTGGTGCAGTAGAAGGGTTGCGGTAGTTGCGTGGTGTGTGCTGGGGTTGTGGGTTACTCGATGAGGCCGCGGTAGGACTGCGGGAGGAGGACGTGACGGACCGCAAATGAAGTGTAGTGCTTGCAGGTGCTGCTGGAGAATATGGGGGAATTAGGCTCGAAAGAGCTGCGATGGGGTCGTGGCTTATGGGAGTGTGCCGCGTGAATAATGCGGTTTGTGCTGGAGGAAATTTGTTTGTCGGGGAGGTGTGTCACAATGGACTTGCGGGATAAGTGTTGAAGGCTGCGGGATGCTTGCGGTGTGTGCTGGAGGAATGTGGAGTAAGAATGTGGTGCTGGGCGAGATGCGAGGTAGCTGCGGTCTCTGCTGGAGTTAGCGGGAAATCATGAAATTATCTCGATGAAACTGCTACCCCTTAGAATGTCTTGGACTCTTGGCATGTTTGTTACATCCTCCTACGAAATACAAATCAAAATACAACATAAAAAGAGAGTTAGATAACAGATTAAAAAAACGAATAAAAGCGGGTAAATAAAATATATATATAAAAATGAATGAAATAAAATAATCTAAAAATAAATTGAATTCTAAATAATAAAGGAATAACGATTGAGTTGCCTCCCAAAAAACGCTTGTTTTATGTCTTTAGCTCAACCCCTTTAGTCAGTTTACTCTGAAGTTGGGTTAGACAAGATGTAAACTGTTGCCCTCATTATGGGTTCGCCTTCACGATAGTGCTTTAGTCGTTGCCCATTTACTTTAAAAGCCCCCGTAGCTTCATTCCAAAGTTCAACCAATACATAAGGAGAAACCTTGAGGATTTTGAACGGACCAGACCAACGGGAGTTGAGCAGTAACACCAACTCTCCCTCATGAAATTCTTGCCTCGTGTAATGCTTGTCATGCCAACTTTTTATTTTCTCCTTGTACAACCTTGAGTTCTCATAAGCGTCGAGGCTAAGCTCATCCAACTCATTTAGTTGCAATAGTCACTCAAGAGGCGTAGTACTCTTCTTATATCCTTATTGTCTCAACACCTTCTTCACAAGCTCCTTAATAACTGATGAATGTGGTTTCCCTAAGAGCCCCTTTGTATCCAAATCTTCCTCGTTGACGCTACCCATGAGGACTGTTAGAAGTGAATCATCGAGTTTTAGGCTAGCAACCCTTGCTTTTATCACTTCATCTAATGCATCTACTTGATAGACAATCTTTTCTACAGAAGGAGCTCCCATGGAGTTTGTAGGTTTTTACTCCATTTTCTCATTACCCACTTCAAAATTAATATTTCCATTCTTCATGTCAATAATGGCTCCTACAATGGCTAAGAAAGGAAGAAAGAATTTTCCAACTTGGAGGGGAACATCTTCAAGAATTACCAGAGGATATTTGACTGTTCTATCTGCCAACTGTAGAGAAATCCGAGTGGGCTTAAGTTCACCCATTTGAAGCTTCTTGCAAATAGATAAGGGCATTACACTGACACTTTCTCTTAGGTCACATAATGCCTTCTTGATTTCAATGTCACCAAGCTTCATAAGAATGGAATAACTGCCTAGATCTCCTAACTTCTTTGGAAGTTTGTTTTGCAGGATAGCATTGCACTCTGCTGTCAATGAAACTGTTGCATTTTCCTCAATCTTCCTCTTGTTTGATAACACGTCTTTCAGAAATTTTGCATAAGAGGGAATCTCAGAAATAACATCCATGAATGGTATGTTTATGTGAAGCTTCCTTAATATATCTAGGAACTTCCCATATATCTTTTCCAACTTTGCCCGTGCTAACCTTTGTGGGTATGGAACATGAGGTTTATATGGCTCTATGGGTGTAGGAGTTGGTTCCTTCTTCTCTTGCTCGACAATCTCATCATCAATTACCTTATCATTCTGAGCTTCTTTTTCAACAACACATCTTGATAGCTCCTTTAAAGGAGGATCTGCTAACTCTTTTCCACTCCTCAAAATCACAGCATTGATATGACCCTAAGGTAGTTGCTCAGTATTGCCTGGAAATTGTCCTTGAGCCTTTTATATTTGTCCCACTTGTTGAGCAAGTTGGCTAATTTGGCTCTCCATAAGCTTTATATGAGCTTGCACCTATTGAAGTTGCTAAAGTGCATTGTCAGTCTTCTTATTTTGCTTGGTTTGTTGAATGATGAAGTTAATTAGAGAAGAAGTATTGCTTTCTACCTTAACCTCTATATTAGACCTTTGCTGAGGAGGATGAGGTTATTGTTGATTACCACCATGATTGAATGGAGCTCTTGCTTGAAAACCCGGTGGATTAAAGTTGTTGCGTGGTGGTGGATTGAGTTGAGCTTGAGTATTCTTGTATGAGAATGTTGGGTTATACTTCCATCCCTCGTTGTATGTGTTAGAATAAGGATAATATGACCTCTTTTGGTTAGAATTATAGAGAGCATTGGTTTGCTCAATGGTCATCTCTTCATTGTTAAATTGACATTCAAGAGTCATATGTCCTTGTACTCCACACATTTGACATAAAGCTACAATAGAAGTTCCAGCGTGGAGTTGATCGAACTTATGAGATAAAGCCTGTACAATATTAGTCAACGTTGTTAGTGCATCAGTATTATACATACCTCCCCTCTTTGTGCTGTTTTAACCACTAGGATTGTAGTTGTCATTGGCCGCCATATTCTCAATTAGCTCCTTTGCTTCTGCTGGATTCTTTGTCATCAATGAGCCTCCTGATGCAGCATCAATGTAGATACAAAATTTATGTGTTAAACCTTTATAGAAAGTTTATATGAACTTCCATTCAGGAATCCCATGATGAAGGCATTGCCTCTACAAACGCAGAAACCTTCTCAATGCTTCATACAACGATTCATCTTCAGCCTGGTGAAAAGTTGACATCTCATTTCTCAACCTAGCCGTCTTCTCTTGTTCCACAAACTTAGCCAAAAAATGCCTTGGTAAGTTTCTCCCAAGTGTCAAAGGTTCCAACACCTTCATCTCTTAACCACTCTTTCACCCTATCTCTCAAGGAGAAAGGGGATAGGCAAAGTCGAATGGCCCCTTCACCTATATTATTGATCTTTACAATATCACATTTTTCTAGAAAACTAGCAATATGACTTACAGGGCATTCATTAGGTGATGTTGAGAATGAATCATTGGAGATGAATTGGATGAACTGAGGCTTTAGTTCAAAATTAGTTGTAATAACGGTCGGTCAAATAATGCTTGATAGCACACCAGTTGTTGTATCTAGTATACCATACTCCCAAAGTGATTTAGTAGGTGCGTCTGCCATGTTCTCTAGTGTATTTTTGTTCCTTCTCCTCCTACCTCATTGCCTAAGTGCGGTAGCCTTGATTTCAAGGTCTATAGAAATCAATTTATATGGTCCTGTACTTCGAGTTTGCATGCAATAAGAAAAACTAGAAAGAAAAAGATCAAATAGACAAAGGAAAAACACTAATACACTACTAAATCAAAAGCTTAGCAAGTATAAATAAAAAAATACTAATTGAAATACCGATAGTCCCTGACAACGTCGCCAAAATTTTATAAGCATGTCGCACACCTAACAATAATAAACCTAACTATTTCTCCTAACTATATAGTAGGGAAAGTAAGGGTCGAATCCCAAGAGACTAATGGTTCAGACAGCTAGATTGATTTGAACTAAGTTAAGCTAGTAATCAAAGTAAATAGTGATGATCTAATCTAAAGACTAAAATGAGCAATAATAATAGGAAATTATCAAGAAATAAAAGCTTTAAGGTTTAACTATCCCCACTAACATGAACTAATGATATAATAATTCCTTCTTCCTTTATTCAATTACTAAATAATGCATAGGATAGATATGCCCTAATCAATACCAATGATAATCAATACCAATGACTTCTTTTGATCAATCAATGACTTTTTCAACAATGCAATCATACCTATTTTCATGGAGTTATGCAATTCAAAGACTTTAAGCATAACATCTTAACATCCTAACAAATTCCATCAATACTTTTGTAATGATTTCCTTTATCACATTGGATTGGATTGGATTCTCTGATATACTAATAGCCGCTATTTTATCACATATCAGTTCACACTTTTGGTTTGGTAAAAAATCGAGTTTAGTCTTAACCACAAAACTTCTGTAATCCCTTTCGTAATGCCTCTAAATTCAGCTTTTGTACTCTAGAGAGTTATTACCTTTCGCCTTTTACTTCTCCAGATTACAAGATTTCCTCTCACCAGAGTAAAGTATCCTGAAGTGAATCATCTATTTAACCTGTTTCCTCTCCAATCTACATCTGTGTATGCTCTCATTTATAGGTGGCCATTATTATGGAATATTATTCCTACTCCAGCTATTCTTTTGAGATATCATATGATTCTCAAAACTTCTTTCAGGTGGTCTGTCTAGGGTTTGTGTATGAACTGACTCACTACTCCAACTTTATACGATATACCAAGTCTTGTATGAGATAAGTAGATAAGCTTTCCTACTAACCTCTGATATTGAGTTTGATAGGTCATGTTAGCTTCCTTTTTATCTGTAATCCATGATTCACTATCAGGGGAGTATCTACCGGTTTGCAGTCAACCTTCTTGTTTCGACAAGTAAATCAAGAATGTACTTCCTTTGGGATATAAAGATTAATGTTTTAGATTGTAGAACCTCTATCCCTAGGAAGTATTTCGGGTTTCCTAAGTCTTTCATCTTGAACTCATGAAACAATTGTTTTTTTACTTCTAAAATCTCTTTTTCGTCACTACTTGTCAAGATCATATCATCCACATAGATAATCAGGCATGTTATGAGTAATCCCCTTTTCTTTAAGAAGAGGGTATGATCTGAGTTACTTTGGTGATACCCATATATTTTCATTGCTAGAGAAAACCTCAACCATGCCATTGGGGACTATTTCAGCCCATATAAGGCTTTCTTCAACCTAAATCCGTCCCTTTCATCATAGTTTTCTGAAAAACCTTGAGGTGCTTCTATGTAGACTTCTTATTGTGGTTCTCCATGTAAGAAAGAGTTTTTTTTACATTGAACTAATGGAGAGGCCATCCTTCATTTGTAGCCACTGAAAAAGAACTCGTATGGTATCTATCTTTGCTATTGGATAAAACGTCTCTAAGTAATCAATACCATATATTTGTGTATATCCTTTTACTACCAGTCTCGCTTTGTATCTCTATAATGATCCATCTACCTAACTCTTTATGGAGAAAACCCATTTGCATCCTATTGGTTTCTTGCCTTTGGGAAGAATGTATTTTTCCCGGGTGTTTTTCTTTTCCAGAGCAGAAATCTCATCTTCCATTGCCTTCCTCTAGATTTCATCTTTTAATGCTTCCTCAACATTTATAGGAATGTTTTCAGAATAGATCATAGCCTTATAGGCTTTTTCTTCTTCAAATAACTACTTTATTTGTACCAAGTTTTTGACTGGATATCTTGACTATCGCCGAGGTTCATATTCCAGTTCGTACCTCTTTGGAGGTATTCCTCTCGTACTTTAAGGTGGAAGTATATATGATTGTTAATCTTCTAGAACTTCTTCCTGGGCCTCCTTTTATGTGACATTGTTAGTACATTCAAAGTTCAAGTCATTCCCTATTTCTGGAGTACTTACCTCATATACATCGGTTAGTATAATCATAGGTGTTTGTATTGTGAGTTTAGGAGTACTATATTTTCATAGGCAAGCTTAGTGTCACAATAGGACTAATCACCCAACTTAGTCGTGAAGAATCTGGATCATAACACCTTTAGCCTTTTTGATTTTGACCATAACCCAAGAAAACACATCAAACTACACATGGATCAAGTTTGCTTCATTGTACCTTGGGAATGTGAATAAATACAATGCAACCAAATATTCGGGGAGGAAGGATAGGAGAGGGTATGTAGGTAGTGTTTGGATAGGATTGAGATAGGAGTTTAGAATTTTAGGATTTTGGGGGGAAGTCTGTTAGTGAGATAAGTTGTTGTGGCAACTGCTTTAGAAAAAAGTATTTGGGGACATTAGATTCAATCATCATCACCCGGGTGATTTCAAGGAGAGTTCTATTTTTCCTTTTGGCAACTCCATTCTGTTGAGGTGTATGAGGACATGTGGTTTGATGGATGGTTCCTTTTTCAGTAGTAAACTTCTTTATGTCTGAGTTGAGGTATATACCACCATTGTCTGTGCAAAGAATTTGGACTTTCTTTTGAAATTGTGTTTGTATCATATAATAAAAAAATACAAATTTCTCAAAAACCTCATATTTACATTTCAAGAAGTAGACCCATGTCATCCTAGTGCAATCATCAATAAAAATCACAAAATATGCTAAGCCATTTTTCCCAATTTCTAGGGCTTGACATAGTGTTATTAGGTTTAAAAGTCTGCTTATGACTTTTTGCTTAGATACAAGTCTCACATATAAACTGTTTTTATTCTTAGAAAAAACTGGAAATAAGTAGTCTAGATATCCAGGGGAGGGATGTCCTAAGCGTTGGTACCATAACCATAATTGTCGGTCCATGGTTCCATGAGCTAGCATTGGTTTGCCCTGTTGAGCCACCTCGTCGACATAGTAAAGTCCATTCCTCTCAATACCACGCCCAATTATCCTCCATGTCCGAGTATCCTATATAAGACAAAAATAGGGATAGATTAGAATAATGAAATTGAGTTCTTTAGTTATCTGGCTAATCGAATGTAATTTGTGCGATAAACTAGGAACATAAAGACACTTGTTTAATTTTATATTAGGAGAAATTTGGATATTTCCCGAGCCTTCAATCCGAGATAATTCTCCATTAGCTGTATGAATATGGGCTCCCTTGTTTTTACCAATTGATTCAAAGTCTGTTATATCATATTTCATTATGTTAGTTGCTCCGCTGTCAAAAATCCAACTCGAGATTTTTTCTCGGATTTTTGTACTCAGTCCACGTTTTTCTTTTGGGCTTGGTTCAAGTACTTCAAATCTTTTAGAAATATTTAATGGGTTGTCCCTTTTAGTTAGGCCAAGTGAATGGAGTGCACAAGTATTAGAGGGAAGGGATTTTGGGGAAATTAGGTTTTGTAATCTTAATTCCCTTTTACCTAGGTCATGTCGAACGACGGAAGCAACCATTTTTCTCCTCTTCGATGCCTTCCTTCTTTCTTGCTTCCATCTGTTGCTCCACCCCTTTGCTTGCAACATTTTCTCCAGTCTTATTCTTGCTTCCGTTCCTCTTCCCTTCACCCTCCATTTTGGTAACTAATTAATTTAAAACACCCTTCTCGGGTATGCTTCAATCCGCCATAATAAGTATATTTCAGGTGTGACTTCTCTGATGAGCTACGACCTTCATTTCTTCGGAATGATGTGCTTCTGCCCGATCGGGCTCTTGATCGATGACACCAATCCACTTCCAATTCCTTCGGGAATTTCTCAAGGTGTGTGTTCGGCGGCTATTATCCCTCTACAAGCAATTTCCCTTCGAACCGCATCATAAGCCTCCTCAACTATGGGGAAGTTTTCTCGGTACAGTAAATCCCTTCTATCCTGGTTAAAAGTTTCATTTAATCCTGCAAGAAATTGGTATATTCTGTTTCTTTGATTCATTTCATTGTAAATATTTTTGTCTTAGGGACACTCCATTGGGTTTCGAACCCTTCGGTCTATTTCCTTCTAGAGGGACACTAAGAGTAAGTCTCCACTGGATCGTTGCCTTGTTTGATTGTATTTGCTCTTGTTGTGAGGTCATATATTTGGAGAACATCCCTATTAATGCTGAAAAGAGCCTCTAACCCACGCCACAACTATCTTGCATTCGGGTAATCCAAAAAACGATTCACCAACCCGACCTCAATATTCTCCTGGAGCCATAATGTAACTATTGAATCCATTTGGACCACTTTAGTGAACCTAGGGTTGTCAGGGGTAGGAGGGGAGGCAGTGATGTAATTGAGCCTCCCCCTCCCACTGATTGCCAAGTTCATGAACTTGGACCACTAGGTGAAATTGGTTATGATTCAGTTTCTCTGGAATGTTGATGGATTGGTTATTTGTGTTTTCTGGGAGTAATTTATTGGTGTTTAACTTATGTAGAAGTTGCAACAGTAGCCATACAAAAGCCATGATTTCAGTTTGGTTGGTTGTGTCTAAGGCAAATGATTGATTATCATCCTCCATTGTGTTCAGGTAAGTTAAAAATGGTAAATGATGATGGGATTAACACACCCGTTCTGATACCATGAAGGTTTTAAGCCTTTTGATTTTATGGAATTGATTGAATTTTTCGTATATATTGATAGAATAGAATGTACAGTTTATATACATCAAGTGTTGCCTAAGATACAAGAGCTAAGTAAGAAAGGTAATCTCCTAAATTAGTCATGTACTTGTGATTGATTTATTTCCCCTTATTCATGTGATTCTTTTCCTTCTATTGCTTGGATATAATCTCTGACTTTTCTACACAAATGGGATGCACCTCAACTCGTCAAGAATGGGTTACTTTTTGACATTATTTAGAAAAAAAAAACCTGGAAAGGAAATAATGGGTTGTCAAGTGACAAGTGGGAGCTGCAGATACATAATGTCTTTCATTTGGAGTATATAAGTGGGTAATTGTACTCAATGGAATCAATAATATGAACATCAAATTGAAAGTGAAATGTACTTTACCCATTCTCTCCATTACCATTCCCCACTGCTGGAAGTACCTAAGATCAACATCTCCATTACCAAAAGAGTCATGCCTAGTTTTGAGCAGGGCTGACCACAAATATGGCCACTCGCGAATTATTCGGGATTGACACATGAATAGTTTTCCTTGATCATAAACAATCCGATTTCGAGCCTGAACAAAGAGTTTGACTATTGAACGAGCCAACTCGAGCCAAACACGAACGAAGAGTTTGCTCCTAATGCCACGACTCGAGCTTCTTACACTATTATCCGTGGTGAATCCAATGAGCTTATTAAACCCGATTTTTCCACCACCTTCAACAACCTTGTGAGAAAATTAATTCCAGGAAATTTGAAGATAATCCCGAAGATCTACATGATGATGCCTTGAAAGATGTCGAGTCTCAAAAATCTCAATAAGATAAATAAGAAGATAAATAACCATCTCGTATATAGAAATAATCATTTTACGTACGGAAACAACGAACTCAACTATATAGACAACGATATCAAGTATAAAAATAATAATTACAAGTATAAAAATAAAATTACGAAAATAACCTTAAATATCATATATGAAATAGAAAAACCTTTTTTTACAACGAGTACATAACAACAGTCACATTAAGTTTCGATACCAGTGATTCTCTTTAGTAGGCCAGAATTGACAGATATAGAAACTCTTAGGAGCCTCCCGACTTAGACCAATTCAAACCTCATTCTTTACCGTTACACTTGACAAGGGTAAATTTTTTAAAACTCTCTACACAGGCGGATGGCTAGATGTATCGTGGAATCCGGATGACTCTGCACCAGAAACCTGAGACTAGATTGTACTAGATTACTAGTAGGAAAAAAGGAAAAACTTTGTTAATCTATCAAAGAGATTATTTACCTTCAATAGAGGACGGTAGTAAGCCATATTTAGTATTTTATAATTATTTATTAATACTAAGTTCTCCAACAAGTGAGTAATTGTAGCTACCTCCGAGATTTACATGTGTTGCATTTGCGTGCTGAAATATACATAGTAGTTGTTTAAATTCCCTTATACTCATTTTATAATACTACATCGATTCACCAATCACTATATTGAAGCTTAATTACACACAGATAGCAAGAATAATAGCGTTATTCAATTAATTAGCTTGTCTGTCCATGAAACTTGAAGAAATTCAATTATGCTCAAATCCATTACAACAAGCGAATTAATGGTACATTGGTACTACAATACATGTTTAAAACAATATCCTTCAGAACTAAATATTTACTTAACTTGACCAGCAATTCCAACGGTACCACCGCCCTCATTTAGTACGATATTTGTATGTAAACCAAGTCAAAATTGTCATCCCACTTGGCATTACAAATGCAATCGTGCATGCCCTTCTTTCAGCATATCCATTGCTTTTTGCCACAATCAACCCCATTTTTGCAATCATGCAAACTTTGAGAATTCCTCTCCCCCTCATTTCCATCCTTGTCTTAGCTAATACATTCTGCTCAACATTGGTAGAATCCTGCCATAACATAGACAAAGAAGCGTTGCTCGATTTCAAGCATCGGATCACTGATGACCCATCAGCACTACTCAAAACTTGGGTAGCCAACACAGACTGCTGCACTTCGTGGGCGGGAGTGGACTGTGATCGTGCCACGGGAAGGGTAGTCAACGTCTCAATGTCCGGCCTTCAATCCGGAGATGACTTCATTTTGGACACCTCTATGACAGGTACGATCTCGCCTTTCCTCGGCAACCTTACCTTTCTCCAACTCCTTGATATTAGCAATAACAAGGATCTAAGTGGTCCTATTCCGCCTGAATTAGGCAAGTTGTCACATTTGACCCTTCTTTTTCTAGACACAAATCAGCTAAATGGTTCAATACCCACTTCACTTGGTTACCTCCATAAGCTACGAAAACTATACCTGAACGACAATAATCTCTCTGGCTCCATATCCAACTCAATGTTTCAATCTATGCCATCCCTGTCGGAATTGGCTTTATCTGGAAATAGATTAACTGGAATGATTCCAGTATCTATTGAGAATCTGGTTGCACTTACAAAGCTTGATCTTAACACCAACAACATATCTGGTAAGATTCCAGTTGGTATTGGAAAACTAAAAGCCCTCACATACATAGATTTGTCCATGAACGATATGAGAGGGAGTATACCAGATTCCATCGGAGAGCTTTCCCAGTTAAACCTCTTATACCTAAACGATAACAAACTTACTGGACCCATTCCTTCATCCATAGGCCACCTGGTTTCTTTGCAGTTTCTCCGGCTTTGGAGCAATAAGTTGAGTGGTGCTTTACCAAATTCCATTGGGAATCTTTCCCAAATCCAAAGAATGTACTTTGATAACAATATGATCACTGGAGAGTTGCCATCAAGTATAGGAAATCTTACAACATTAACCGAACTGTCCTTCACAAATAACTACTTTGTAGGCCAAATCCCAACTAGTTTTGGCAATCTCAAAAACGTCACAACACTAGAGTTGTCTGGAAATCGCCTCACTGGCCCCCTGCCTCCCCAACTTGCTCAACTCGAGGTATTACAGACACTGGGCTTATCCTTTAATCCACTTGAGCTGGTAACAATACCCAGTTGGATCTCCAGGTTAAACGTCTTCCAGCTAAAGTTAGCCGGGACAGGGATCAAGCAGCTTCCCCAGTGGCTATCTTCCTCGTCGATTAATTATCTCGATTTGTCGAGTAACGAACTCACTGGGAAATTTCCTTCATGGATTGGCAATATGAGTAGTTTATGGTTCTTCAACATATCCAACAATAGATTCTACTCTTCCATTCCGGTAGAATTCAAGAAGCTTTCGAGCCTCCAAAACCTAGATCTTCACTCAAACAAGTTCTCTGGGCCTTTGGAAATAATTTTCACGCAAGGGTCTTACACCAACATCGATGTATCAAGCAACATGTTCTCAGGACCTATTGATGAGAACATAGGTAATAACCCTGCCATGAACTCCATCACTTCCTTGATCTTGTCTAATAACCCATTGGGGGGTTCCATACCAAAGTCAATAGGGAACTTGACCCAACTCCAAGTGCTAGAAATGGTGGATGACCGGCTATCAGGAGGAATACCCAAAGAGCTTGAGAATGCCAAGGAATTGACGACAATTCTGCTGTCAAGAAACAGCCTGAGGGGAAGTATCCCAAGCAATTTGTTGAATCTGGAGAACCTGCAAGTGTTCAATGTGTCGAGGAATAAACTAAGCGGTGTGGTTCCTCCGCACAAGGCTGACATACCTGCTTCTGCATTTTCAGATAATGCTGGGCTTTGTGGTGCTCCGCTCCCTCGCTGTAAACAATAACACTTGATTGAAGTATCTTTATTTATCAAGTACCAATATTTCTATCTGTAATTTTAATTGTAATAATCAAGTTTGTTTTACATGGATGTAGTTGTTTAACACTTGTTATTGTCATAATAATCCTGGAGATCAATAGGTCCAAGAATAGGAAAGTTTTGAATATCATGAGAGTGACTCCAAAAGCAATATACATGGGGAGTACTTTTGGTAAGAACAGAAGTACAGCCTGATAGAATAAAGAACTCAAAAGAGGATGCAGAACTCACAATATTCACTTCTGGACATTAAGAGAGCTAAATGCCAAATATTATACATGACCTGACTCAGCACGCAACTCAACTGAAACTCGTGTTGAAAATATGAAAAAAGAAAGAGAGGACAAATGCCATAAACTTGTTACTTGCATTCATATCATGATTTCAAGTGTATAGTAGTTTTTATAAAACTAAAAAGTATAGAAAACTAGCTAGTTAAACTTACCTCAACTATCCTATTAATATGGCACTACATACCCAACCACTATGCTAATGGTTCCTAAAATGAATCAACTAACTGATATCATGCTCGTAACTAAAAGCTACTTAATTTTGAATCAATTTTCCAACATAACCCTATGATTATGAATGAAGCACTTCTCTTCCAACCATGAAATGCACTTCTCATTACCATTGCTTACGTTGATGACCTTCATCACCAACACTTAACTAATTGGAGCCCTTCTCTTCACAGTGCTCATCTCACTATTTACTACTCTAAAAGAGTTCTTCTTCAATGGCCACTTGTGCCATGGATGCTTTTTCTTCTCCTTCACTTTGAAATCTGCATTTCTTTGCTATATGCCCAAATCTTTTGCATTTATAACATTGTGGCTTTCCCTTATGCCAACAAGCCTTTTCTTCATGTCCAATCTTCTAGCAATGGTTGCATTGGACATTTTTTCCCTTTCCCCTAATAGCTTGAACTCTTGACTAAAAATGCTCCTTCTCCCTTCTATGCATTGTCTTCGCCTCTCATTTTCCAGTCTTTGATCGACGGCGTGAAGCCCATTGATCAATTCCACAAATGTCAAGGTGGACAAATCTTTTGAATCCTCAAGAGAGGATATCTTCGTTTCAACTTATCCAGGAGAGTCACCAAGAGTTTGTCTACCTCTCTTTGACTCGAAAAATCTCCGCCAAAAAGCTTGATTTGGTTGACAATGGACATCATTTCATGAATATCATCTCAAATTCCCTCTTAAGATTCAACATTTGAATTAGAAGTCTTACTATTGCCCTCATACTCTTTTTTTAGCTTGTCCCATGTTTCTTTTAATGAAACACAAGACAATACTTGTGAAAATTTCCTCGGTCATGGATTTTGAGGAAAATTTCCTCAGTCAAGACATAAATGAAAGCAAGACAACGACTTTGTTCTTTTGGCCATATCGTCATCATTTTTCTTGATTTGGGCTGGTGTTGGATTTTGAGGAAAAGTAATATCGACATCATTTTCAACATCCCAATGACCCAAGGCTCTAAGTATGAATACATTTTTATGGCCCATGAATGATAGTTTTCACCGGTCAATTGTGCTTTGCTAACTTCTAGAATATTTTGCTTAAAAGTCTGAAAAAAAACTTCTTTACAGATTCCTCTTTTACAGGGGAAAGATTAATTAAAATCTTTCTCTTACCCAATCATCTGTTGGCAGTGTGGCGTTGTCTTGACAGAGACATGCAGACATAAGCTCCTACATCTTTTTTCCAAGCATTCGAAATTAAATGTTCTTAACACATAGGACAATCCAACATAAATTGTACATAATGCAGTATTCCAGCCAAAGAATTACACATCACCAGACTCATCACACTGACTATACTGAACAAGTAGGGTAGAACAAGATGTGGCATTGACAGAGCCATTGTTACAGATGTTAGGACAACTAGTAAGTTGGGCGAACATATAATTTCTAAGTTTATTTCTTCTCCTATTTCTTTAGATCAACCGGGGGGGGGGGGGGGGCACAACTGTTGCTATTGACATGTTATGTTCATCCAATGGGAACATCGCATCTAACAACACAATATGATGTAAGTAACCTTGTTAAGAGAAAGACTGTTCAGTTGTGAAGGGTGACAATAGCAGTCCTCATAACAAGATACGCACCACAGCAAGGCCAACAGCAGAGATTGAAACAAGGGTACCTATGCAGTATTTGATGACATCGTATTTTGCAGCTTCCAATTGTGCCCTTAATGAATGAATTTCCTAAAATGACAAAACTGGAATATGAACAAAATAATATGGAAACACCAACACAATTTGAAATGACTATGATCTCCTTGATCTTCCAAGTAGTACTCACCCTATCAAGTTTATTGGTGAGATTGTTTGTTTCTGCAGTTTGATTTGCCAGCTCATCTCGTATCCTCCTGCATTTTATGGAACCAATAAGAAGGTAACATACAGATTCCTTCCAATATCAACTTTAATAAAAGCATGGTCAATATGATGTACCCTTTTTCAAGATTCAAATCCAATCGCTGCCCAGCAGTAACTTTGTCAATTTCATACCTGATATGATTTCAGAACATTTAGATTATGGTGACTAAGGGAAACAGTGGATGATGAAGAGAAACAAAGAAATGAAATGCCATAACTTGCACCATTAACTACCAACACAGAGCAGATAGCAGACACATGCAACAAAACAGCCCGATAACAATTCACTTTCATGTTAGGTCTTGCTTAAATAACAGGACAAATTCCTCTTACCGGATAGTTCATAATCATAAAATATAATACAAATTAAACCATTAACGAAATCTTTCAATAAAAATACAAACTTAAGCCCGCCGTATATCAGGAAGGAAAATCCAGAAAAGCTAGAGCTTGATGTGTCCAGAAAGAGCAAGGAAGAAAGGGAGATTTGTAATTCTCTACTGAAAAAGGAATATTTTTTTAGCAGATAAATATAAAATGGAATCAAACTCACATTAATTTCATTAACAATTTCACTACAATCTAGAGAAAAAGGGATATCCATATAGTATCCTGATCTCCTCATAAACTGGGTATGCAGTTATCTCTCAAATATGCCTAGGTAAATAAGAGAACTACCTTATTATCTACAATATGAATCACCTATTCTCAGCACATCATGGTTATGGAGGTATAGATGACCTTACGAAGTCAATCTACAATAATATTTCTAAAATTAAGCTGACCTTAATTCACTGCGCATCTTCTCTATGTCACTCTGGAGTTTCTCTGCCTCTCGTTGTAACAGGGAAAAATGATGTTCCTGCAATTAAGATCATTCCAGGAGATCCATGTAAGCTTCGGGAGAAGAAGTACTACTTAACAGTAAACAGATATAGAAAGTACTGCATAAAGTTTTTGCGTAATTCAGTCATAAAGTATCAAAATATGGTATACCATGAAGTTTTAAGTTTTGAGTAGATAGCAGTGACAGTTAGATTTTGTTAGGACACTTAGGGCGTTTGGTATGGGGTTAGAAAAGGGCAAGGGAATCATCTGGACTGATCCCTTTAGTCAAATTATTTATTTAGTCAAATTAGTGATTCCCATTACCCCTTTCTTTCCCCACGAAGTCCTCTACCCCCATTACCCTAATCCCCTCTAGCTATTCACAAACCCTTTCTATCTTCTACTCCGTGGTCATTTTGCCAACATTGACCACCATGTTGACTGTCATTGACTGCCACACCACCACTTATCAAAAGTCAAAACCATCGCCTCCTCCACTGCAACTACAACCATCTTCCCCCAACCACCTCACTAATCAACCAAACCAAAAAACCAACCTAGCCACCACAAAATCCACCCAACTAAGTCACCATGATATTCACCCAACGTCACCATGCAAACCCACATCCATACACCAAAACCCACCCCAACCTATAAAAACCCACCCCAACCTATAAAAACCCACCCCACCCACTTGAAAAAAGCCACTGCCAAAATCTTGAGAACCCACCCAACACTCACGAAAATGGTAGATCTAGGAGAGAAGTTGGGAGCGCTGAAAAAAGAGGCAGTGACATGGAGGTGGGGTTGAATAAAGATGTGGCACTGTGGAGGTGAGGTTGAAAGGGGCGGTAGGTGGGTGGTTTCATGGAAAACAAAATTTTTATTTTCTATTTTTGCCCTTTTCCATTCTCTTCTATAAACAAACAATAATGTAAATCAATGCCGATGTGGCACTGTGGAGGTGAGGTTGAAAGGGGCGGTAGGTGGGCGGTTTCAAGGAAAACAAAATTTTTATTTTCTATTTTTGCCCTTTTCCATTCTCTTCTATAAACAAACAATAATGTAAATCAATGCCTTTTCCTTTCTATTCCCCTTATATCCCTTTTTGATTTTATTCCGATTCCCTTTAGCTTACCAAATGCCCCCTTATAGTTCTTGACAGTATTTTGCACAAATGTCAAAAAAAAGGGACCTAAGAAGCGCACACTTTAAAGTGAATAACAATCCAAGACAAGAAACCCAGAAGCATTATAATTTCCAACAGACCCGAGTGTGTGATTAAAAGGGAGACTTTTTAAGTAGTATGAATAAAGTCTAACGAATGTCTGCATTTTTAAAGAAAAATTCCAGTTCATTGTATCGTAGACTGTTCTGTAAATGAAAATGAGGACATCAAGAACACAACGGGGAGAAAGATTTGAAAGCAATTCAACAAACTAAAACTATTTATTATTTCGGTAAACTCTTAATTCTGATTCCTACCATCATTCCTCTCAGCTCAATGATAAGGAAAGACTTTTACCTAAATGGGGCTGATGTAGTAGACTAATTAAGACTTCTTTTCATTGCTCCCTGTACCCTCTTCTCCTAACACCAAAAAAGTAAGAGATATGACAGACTTTTATACCATGTATTGAGTAGTAAAGTCCTAAATGTCTTAATTATGTTTATTCCTTCTACTCATATAGTCATAGTCAGTACTCCATTTTGGAATATAAACTGAGGAAGGTAGCTCTTACTAGTGCTAGTCCAGGTGAGGTCTATAAGTGACTGATTGTCAAAATATTACTGATTCTTTCCAATAGAACAGAGGAAGCAAACTGAACAATTAGAATTGATAGGGACAAGATCAAAGATATCAAAGGTTTCACATCTCACACTCGATATCATTCTACTAATGGACATTTTTACATCATTGCTGAAGCACAAACACATTACCCTAAGCCATGGCACCACAATATCAATGTGTAACAGTCATATAGGTGATCAAGGATCATTTTTTAGAAATAGTTCTTTGTTGCAGGGTTGTATAACAGAATTTGTGGGGGACTCAAAAGAAAGTTGTAATAAATAAAACATAGCAAAATTCAGCATTGACAAATGGAGTACAACAGAAGCTTACACCAGACAAAACATAATTACCTAGTGTGTACACCTCCCCCCTCCCCTCCCCTGATGCAGGGAGGGAGGGGGTGGCTGGGCATAATTATTGAGATTTGGGTCAAAAATCAGAATGGAGAACTAACAAACCCCATGCTATCCTTCATGATGAATATGACTGTGTAATTGGAGATCTAAATTATGGTATATACTTTGAGTAAGCATTGATCACCAGACATCCATACACATATGTATTACTGCAAAAAAAAACTGTAACCTAAAAACCTGGGATCTAGTTGTATCCCTTAATCTAAATAATTTTCCCTTTCTCTGAGGCTTATTATTAACAAGGTGATTTGGCATCTAAATGTTGACAAAAAAATTTAGACCAACAAAACTACCATACGGTGGATTTTCTATTCTCCGCCTCATAATTGTCTTCAATACATTTAGCCACCTCAAAACTTAACGAAAGCCGCTCTCTTATGAGTCTTATCCACCGTTAAAAATTGATAAATGAAACCCCTCAGAACTCTTGGGATCCATATCCTCAAATGTAGTCCTCCTTTTTCTCAAAACATTGTGTGTGTGACTGTGTGTGCTGCTTAAAAAAAAAGGATTTTTTGGAAGTACAGCACTACAGCATCCCCTGTCATACCAAGGAAATCAAGATAAAAGCTGCAATTAGGAAAGTCCATTAACATCAGAGAATAGCTAGTAAAAATCTAAGTCCAGATTTTACACCCAATGATGCCAGCGAGAAGTTTTTTATAGTACTCGAAATAGCTTTGGTGCAATCATGGCTGCTCACAGCTAAATGAGGATATTACCTAGTTAAAGATCACTAGTCATGAGAATTCCTAGACAATGCCATGAACTGCTTTTATACTACTTTAATAAGTGTAGCTTGCCCCAAAGATAAAAAGAGAAAGAACATTTTCACTAAAAAAAAATACTCTGTTAAAACATCCAGATAACAAACAAAGAATCCGTTTTTTGCTATCCATAGTCCCCATCAACCAACAGCATGAAAAGCAGAAGAACGTAATTTCGTCTGGACAAATCCATCAGTAGGTGAACCAAAAGACAAGCAGCAAGCTAACAACAAGTCTTTGAACACTAATCTCCCTAAGCAGAAGAAATCAATTCATCCAACTATAAAAGCTCAAATTCTTTGCCCAATCACAAAGTACACTATTTTACAATAAGTCTTGAGAAATCCATTTGAATAATAAAGCTATAACCATCATCGATGTGCTTAACTTCCACATACTTAAACAATAGTACTACAAACTAGCCATCGAAAGTTTATCCATTTGGAGCTTTAATCATTGTCTTAGGCCAACTAAAGTTCCAAATCTGAGTGTTTATAGAAGAATGATGTATTGTGTTAAAATTTTGTTATTGGCATTCACTACTATGAGTAGGTTTGGAGGACAAGTTTGGTGCTGATTGCAATTTTATTTAATTTTTTAAAATCATAATATGGGCAGCAGCTTTGAAGAATATAGAGTTCAATCTTTATATGACAGGAAAAAGGATGGGAGGAAGATACAGAGAAACAATTTTTTTTGATTTAGAGTTATAATTAGCAAGTCTAATGATGAGTTTGACTTTTTTATGCAAACCAACACATGGTATGAGGTGTGGGATTTTAGGAATTATTCATCCAAACCCATGGGTTTGATACCTAGCCCTATACCTCATACTAGAGTATGAACCAAATGCCCCCTAGAATAGCTCTGTCTTACTTGCTGCCATTATTTTTCCATCTGTGCCCAGAAATATTTGCTCAAATCCTTGTATCTTTAATGATCACCTTGACCAGTCACCAAGAACCTTCTTGTCAAAGCATTGTATCCTATCCAAAAGCTCTTTTATACTGACTACTACAGTACAGAAACACAACTTCTAAAGTTCTAATATTAATTTCCCTTCCTGTGGCCTGTTTGCCGAGAAAACTAAGGCAGGGCCAATTTTTCTCAAACCAACACAAATTGAATAGAATATCACGGAACATTCAGCCATGAAATAAAAGAGAATAAAATCAACTCATGGATTATTACTACAAAACTAGCATCAGATTTTACCCCGTACAACTACCTTGCATCAAACCCTGAACACATGAGTACCAGATATTATTTTCAAATAATATCTAAAATTTAAAATTAACTACAATCTTCACTTAAAGTACAAAAGACTCCAAGGCTACTGAAGATTAAGTGATTAATTATAGCTCATCATACCCATATTTACCTATTAATCCTAGTGTGACCACAGCTTCCCTTTTGGAATTTCTCCAGTCTGTTTCAACTGTGTTCCCTCCATCGAAAGCAAGCAACAACCACTAAATAATCTTTACCATTTGTATGAAAACGACAAGCCACACAAGAAATAAGCAGTGCCCGTGAAAACGTCAAACAATACAATTCAATTTAAGGCACAAGGTGTAATAAACAAAAACAGCTTCAGCCATAATAGTTAACAGACACAGGAAATCAATAAAGATAGAAATCTAGCATATACACCGTACCTGAGAGCTCTGTACTTCAGATTTGAACTTAGCTAAGTTTGCCTCCTGCATCATCTCAAACTACAAAAAATGGAGAAACACGAGAGTCAGGAAATCCCTAGAGAAAGAGCACATGTTATGAAAAATCAACTGCACCAGTTTGGGAAGAGCAAGTAAGGAAAAGTAGAACCAGTTTAGGGTTTTCTATGCTTGTAATCAAGATTCACAAAATAAACCATGGTTTTAGATTACACATTAGAGCATTGCAGCAAGCAATCAAGAAAGAAAGAACATACTCTCTGCATTTCAGCCTTAGACATAAAGGAATGAGACACATTCTCGAGACTATCATTTAAAACCTCGGTAATCGCAGCGGTGATGACCTCTGCTTGCTTGGAGGGGATGCCTTGGGCCTCTAATTTCCTAACCTAATTATCAGGCAAAAAAAAAAAACAATCAGAATCAATCAACTCAGTCTAACTTATGAAAACAATAGCAGTCCAGAAATGCAGAGAGAAACTTACAAGTGCTAAAGTATCGACGAGAAATAAGCGCCTACCATTGGAACTCACGAGCTGTGATATGCTCTTGCCGTCAATGTACCTACTTCCTTTACGAGGATGCCCAGATAACCACCAGTATGACCTATTATTATCATTAAAACCCCTATATTTCGCCGTATTTACAATTGAATTGCTTCTTATTTGATGAATTCGCCCCCAAATTGTAGAAGCCGCCATACGATTCAATCAACAAATACTAAAAACAAACCCTAGTTTTTTTTTCTCTCTCACACAACGCAGGAGATACAAAGAAAGGGTGAAACAACGAGGAAGGAGTGTTGGTTGATCCACTTTTGTGTAGAAAATTGTGAACATAATTTTCAAGCAACTGTTAGTCTGCTACTTTGTTTTTTTTTTTTTTTTTTTTTTGGTAATGACTTTGTTTTTTTATTATTCATCATGCAACCGACTACTCCAATCAATATTGTTGGCTTTCTTATTTTCCATAATTTGGCATGTGTAAATATATAATTACATTAATAATGGTAGAGTTGTTAGAGTTACTTAAATTTTGGGATCTGAAACCGAAACATGTGTTTTAATTCAAGAAAAAGTTGCTAAAGTATTCAGATAACGACAGTTTGATTACAATTACCATATAATTTTAATAGCTTATAACTTTATTATGTTGTAAATATGAATAATTATTCAATTTAATCCTGCTTATATGATGGAACTTTGTGTAAATATAGTTTTGTTTTTGAAGTTTAGCCGCTTAGCCAAAGATACAATTACTTTATTTATTATTTTATATTTGGTAATTTGTTAGATTTTCAAGTTAATTGATGCTCCTTTGCCTTTTGATTTTGCCAAGCTTGGAATTTTTAATTTTGTGTCTTGTAAAAAACTATACTTAACTTATTACCTACGTTAAAATAGACTATCTATATATTATCAATTTATATGTCCTTTTAACACCTTTCTTTTTATTTACCTTAGAAGAATGAGAAGAAGCTAATAGTGTAGAACACAATGAAGAAATGAGCTAATAAATTAAAAAATTTAAACATAAATTTTTTAATAATCCTTTTCGTATATCATCATATATAAATTCAAGCTACATTTTATTCTAACAACTTGAAATCATCCAATTAATTATTACTTAATTTTTTTATTCAAGCTATATTTTATATTAATAATCACACTTCTTCAGTTTCATTTACTAAATATTACTATCTTGATATTGCATGGGCACATGAATTCTACAACGCACATATGTTGACATATTCTATGATGAGGACGAATTGATATATTTAAAAAATATCATAGGAGAACTACAAATCTTGCAAATCTTTCCATTTGTTATATTTTGGATTCGAATTTTATAAAGTTTGATCATAAACTCATTAATTTATAAAAAATAATTTATTTAAATAGAGTCTTGTTAGATACATTACAAATTATATTTTTAAAATATCAACTTTTTATAAAGTTATCTTACCGGACTTAGAGTTAAAAAATTTTTAAAACCTATTTTACAGTAATTCCCTTGGAACAAAGTAAATATAACATTTGAATTTTTTTTTTACTTTTTCTGCTCTTTTTAATTTGCAACAAATTGCTTAGAGTCGTTTTGTGCTTATTTACTTACATTTGTGATGTGTAGGAGTCTAGGATTGTCGCTATGGTGCAAAATCATCTAGTCATAGACTCATACAATCTAACTTGGTTAAGAATTTACACTACCTATTTAGAATTGGATAGTATGACCCCCATTTAAATTTTGGATCAAAAGTTTATAAAAATTGATCATAAACTAATCAAATTTATAAAAAATAATTTATTAAAAATCTTGTTAGCTACATTACAAAGTATATTTTTAAAATATTAACTTTTTATAAATTTTATCTTACCGAATTTAGAGTTAAAAACTTTTGAAACCCATTTTACAGTAATTTTTTGGAACAAAGGAAATATAACATTATAAAGCCTAAATATTTTCGTAGAACGACTATAAATGAATTCAACCCATACATAGTCATGACATCTACATGTGTGATATTATGCTTGTGGAAGACCAAATAAATATTACAAATATTGTCACCTTGGTCAATATTGAAATTTGACTAATAATATCTTCAATTGCAAAATATATGGGTCACTACCTATTGAAACTTATCAAACATCAATGGGTGGACAGTGCACAATGGGTGGACAGTGCACCCATGTGCATGGTACACTTGCTCCAAAACGCATGTTCCAAACAATGAAACGCAACTCAAAAATGTACATTTCTTACATTTAAAATGTACATTACTTACATTTGAAATGTACAAATCAAATTACAGTTACAACAAGCAATCAAATGCACTGTCCCTACCAAAAGCAACTGATATACTTATTATTATGGGAAAGAGTAGTTTATTATAGCCCTAGCATTAGACTTCTGCATACATTCATTTAATTTTCCCAAGATTTTGTTTTTAGAAAACAAATTCTCTTCTCCTTCTCTCAAATTTGAATTTTATTCCAACGTATTTTTTGATTTATATATGTATATTTCATATCAGGTGTATGTACATTTCACGTCAGAAGTATATACATTGCATATATAAACTTTCCAACATACATTTTAAGATAAATATATGTACATTGCATAGTAGTAGTATGTACATTTCATGTGAGAAGTATATACATTGCATACAACGTATATTTTAAGATAAATATATGTTAGTTTGCTGATTTTCCCCCTTTAATTTGCTGTGGTTTTCCATAATTTTAATGAAAAAGAGTTAGTTTTGTGGAAGATTTTTCAAGTTTGAAGCTTTAGCTTCCTAATCTAAGATTTCAAAAGAGGTAATTTTCTTCAATTTTTCACTTAATTTTTTTCTGGGTAATCATGAATTTGGTTTGTTTTAGGTTTGTGATGTGATTTTTATGCATATATTTCAATTCATTATCTGGGTAGATAAACTTGCAAGACAACAATAAGATTATCCGCACTAAGCCAATAAAATCCAACAAAAGAAAGCAATTTCTCAATGAACCCTTAACGATGTCTCTCCTTTATTATGACATTCTTAACATTATTTTTTCTCAGCCTGTTGAATAACAATTCTTGACTCGCGTCAATGATACCCCCAAATCAGATACCTTAGAACTCAGCATAACCTTAAGGAAATTGCAACCTCTCTTTATCCACAAACGATAGGAATTTTATATGACGAAGAAAACTAAAAATTGAATCTGTGACGATTATTGTTTAGAATGGGTAAATGTTGGGTTTTATGGTTTTGTTTTCAATTATGCATGTTTATTTTTTTTTAACCAAAGCAACGTTTTTTTAAATTTTTTTCATTCAAACCTAAGATTAATTAGTTACTTGAAACTAATTTTTTTTATTTTTTATTTTTTTACCCGAAGCAACGAAAAGCCTTCGTTTGTACTTTGGAGGCCTCACATTAATTCATGCTCATAAATAATAATATAAGATATGCCTGTGCTAATGCACGAGTAATTTTTAAAATAAAAAATTTAATAAACTCCAATTAACTATCATTTAATTAATGTTTTTGGTTAACATGAATATAAAATTTGACTTCTAATGTGTTTAAGATAAAGTTCTACTAAATAAAGCTATAGAAAATTGTTTATTAATGTGAAAATTTGATGTAATTATATAATTTTGTAGATATTTCAAATAAATGTAGATTACGAAATGATTAAGGGAATGATTCGAATTCTTAAATGTCCTCCTTAGATAATAACAATTTTCCTTCTATTTTTCTTTAAGTATTTTTACTTATCTTATTTCTTTATTCTCTTCTTGTGGAGTATCAAAATAAATGTGAATGAATTCATCAAACGCTTTGGTACTGCTTATTCTATAGAGATATCTTCATATTTTTAATCACTATTAAAATATTATGTTTTTTTTATTATACTCAAATCTTATATTATTATTTAAGAGCAAAGTGAATGTTAGGCCTGGAAACTTAAATTTGAGGCTTTTCATTGCTTCGAATGGAAAAAATTTAAACAATAAAAAGGCAGCTTCGGGTAACTAAGGAATCGTAGGTTTATGTGGAAAAAAATATAAAAAGGTAGCGTTGGGTTTAAAAAAAAACCACCAAATAAACATTTTATAACTGTTTTTGGAATAAAATATTTTTAAAAATAAAAAGATATACATAACGTCAACAAAAAAACATTAATCATTACCAAGCATTAACTGCCCACGACTAACCATTATCAAGCAAAAAAAAAAAACTTTATTAACCATTATCAAGCATTAACTGTCAACGAACCATTACCAAGCACTGAAAATCTTAAATTATAGAGCGTTAATTGCCTATCCAACCCACTATAATTCTTAGTAAATAGGCAAATACCATAAGAAATCATAGTTGGTTACATAACATTTCACAAATACAATTAAAGAAATTCACAATCGTACTATACATGGATGAAATCAACGACTACTATTTTATGGGTCACTAAGTTGTATCATCTGCTTGCCAAAGCACACTTACACATAGAATCATAATACAGATATGATCTTTATTTCCAATTCTTTATTGCATACAACATATATCTTACCATATAAAATTGATAAATAGAGCAACACAAAATCAATCTCCAATTCTATTTACTCCGATTAATAACAAACATAATTCACAATAGGCTACCCAATTCAATCAATCTCAAACATTAATATCTCATTATCACAAAAAAAATGTCCAATATTTATCTAAATATTCAAAGGAAAAAAAAAAAAAGAAAACCAATTTTGTTTACTTCAATAAAATTAAGATTGAGATTTTTTTTTAGTGTGAAGTAATAAGGAGGTAGAAAAGACAATAGAGAGATAATATTGTTTGAAATTTTTATGAAAAAAGGGAGTTAGCTGCAGAGATGAAGCTTAGTGTGAAGTGTGACTGACTGATACCAACAATATACAAACAGTTCAAGTTTAGTGCAAATTAAGAAAGACAAAATCCTTGACAAAAAAAGAAAAAAGAAAAACAGAATAGTGCAAAAGTTTGTTCGACAAGAAGAAGGAACGTACCATAATGTCACTCCCAGAAGAAGATATACGAGGGATATTGAGCAGATCAAGTTATCCAACGCTAATACTATTGGAGTACTTTTTTGGTTTGACAACTAAGGTTTTGGTTCCAACCCGATATGCAAGGAAGTTGCTCATAAATAAGATTGGTCAAATTTCAGAATTATTTTTTGCTCCCTTCAAAGTTATATTCGCTAAATTTTACTATAAAAAGTAAGATATTTTACAAAAAGACAGTTAGGAACTATGAGTAACATTGCTTATAAATCAATTAAGCAATGTTCACATCATATTAGAGCAATAAAATTTGCTAAAAATAATTTTTAATTAAGTTGAATGATTTTGTAAATAGCTATAATCAGTATTTTTGAGAATCTCGTCCAACATGATCGAATCAAACATGTGGAGGTTGATAGACACTTCATCAAGGAGAAGTTGGAAGATCAAACCATACATACCTTTTGTTCAATCATAAGAACAATTTGTAGATATCATGACTAAGACCGTCCAGCAAAACTACATGTTAGGTGTCGGAGACTCGGAGACCTACAACCTAATTTAAGGGGAGTGTAATAAAATCAGAATTACGCAAATTAGGGGATTATCAAATCAGCTAATCAATAATGAACACAATTGTATGCAAGTATATCACAGATATACGAAGTAATTTAGGTAAGCTAGCAAGTATGTATACATGAGAAATTGCAATGTGGCTTAACGAGAATGTTATTTATGTTGTCCAATTACTTTGCACACTAAATGTGAGTGTTACAAGCATAATAGACACTATAAGGAAACAATCTAAAATGAAAAATATCAACAAAAAAATATGAAGCACTTAATATGCTTAATATGTATTCGATGATTATGCCAAATTACCTAATAAATTCAGGTCCACTGGTCAGTTTTAAGTTGATCCATCACGGGTTGATCTTTATCGTTTCGGGTTAAATCGAGTCAATTTGGTCTATTGAGTCGGGTCAGGTTATTATCGGGTCAAATCAAATATGTTATTTGGTTGATTAGGTTCGGTTCGGGTTTGAGTCATGTTATATTTGGTTTGGGTCAAGGTTGGTTCAAGTCAATTTGGGTTGATTATTAGTCGAGTCATAGCGGGTTATTTCGAATTTAGAAGCATTGTCAAATGTATAAGGATGGGGTTATGATTCTTCTAAATTGTATATACTATGCTAAAGTTTTTAGGAGTGGCGTCATGGTTATTCACCCATCTTTTTGTATTTCAAATTACTTTTCTTTGTAATTTTAGTTGGATTGACCTTCGTTATAGTTGTAATTTTAAGTATTTCGTTCTTCATATATCTGTTCTTCATATATATGGTAAGATTTTTTTTGCAACTTTTAAAGTGTTTTGTTCTTCATATATTTATTTCGATCCGTTATAGTTTCACTTGCTAATTGTAGGACACTTAATTACGCACGTTAATTTGCTCCCTAAATTCAATGGTCATGATATGATTTGATTTACCGTGCTTTGGCACAGACACATGCTAATTTATGAAATTAATGAGTTGTATATTTACATTATTCTTAAAGTTTTTGATCAAAGAAGCTTAACAAACCATGATATTCTCAACTTTCCAACTTATTTACCAAATAGTACAATAAATTTACTATTGTTAAGTTACCAATTGCTGTAATGAATTTGGATATGAAGAAATTACAAAGTTTTTAATTTCTTAGTTGTTTAAAAAAACTATTTACCATGACATAATGTGACTGCAAGATAAGAACTCAAGAACCTATTGGCCCTCAAAAATATCGTTTATATAAATCATGCCAAATTGGCAACTTTGAGTCTATAATTAATATTGTTGCATGAATCCTAAAATATGTTACCCATTGACAAAGATAATACTTATAACGTTATAACTATTGTTTATTATTAAAATGATAAAATGTCTAGTTTTTTTCCATCATATTAGGCGTCACTAAATACTAGCTTAAATAGATCCTTTTGGCTTAAAATAACGTAACATTTCTATTTCGAAGAAGCTATTAGCTCATGGTTAGGTTAATATAATATGATTTTATATATAACCATCATTTACATAGCTGTAAGATTAATATGTTGAGTATAAGTAATTGTACAATGATATTGTCATTCACTTTTACACTAGTAGAAATTATTAAATATGCGGCGGGGTTTTTAGTACTATATGCGGCGTCAAAAGGTTAACAACAATTGGGATGACAATAAATTAATCTATTTAATTTGCGGCATAAAAATACACCGTAAAAATTAATTAATATGCAACGGATCATACAATATATGCCGCAAATTATTGAATTAATAAACGACGGCATAAATACGCCGCATTTTATTTGTTAATTTTAATTAAAAAATCAAAAATTTCTATTAATATGCGACATTTTTATCAGAAAACCGCAGCAAATTTGTTTGTATTTTTTTTTAAAAAAAAACCATAATTTAGTCCCTACTACGCCACATCTACTATGTAAACCAATGCAATTGCTGACCTTCGAACCTAGTTCCTATAAGAAGAGGTATAACATCGTGACCATATTAGCTGAGTATTGCATCTGATACTCATGGTAATTAAATAATACTTGAATATAACGAACAGAATCAACAGAATGAAAGGTGCATATCTCATATAATGTAATAGGAATTAAGAAATGATCAACCGTGATGCATATAAATCCAAAATTCTATTATGACCACTCGTTTTGGTACGCAAAATCACGATATATGATATTTTACACTCAAAACAAACAATCAATTAATTCTTCATAGATTTCGGGTACATTTCGAGGTTTCGGAAAATTCGAAAAGGCATATCTCTTAGCCCAATAGTCTGAACGACGCAATTTTTTTTAAAACCCCCTATTTTTGAAGGTATTACACAACCATATAGCCCCTTAGTGTCTTATAATATGTTTAAATTGTTTACTTTTTCGATATCTACGTACTGCAAATTTCCTAAAAGGAGGATCACTTGTTAATTTATGTAAACTCCACATAAACAAAAACATTAGCCAAATGAGAAGACAAACCACATGTCTAGGTATCAAACCCTAATTTAATGTTTCTAACTAAATAACACATTTACATTTACAATTAACAACACCCATTCAAATACTCATGTTTCAAAATGAAATAAACATAAAAAAACATAACTTATACCTCAGTGGAGGACACGACGAGTCGTTGGTGGTGTTGGGTGGTGGCGTGGCATGGGTGGTGGTGTTGCTTTGGGTGGTGGCAAGTATGATTTGGGTGGTGTCGTTAAGTTGCTGCGAGTATAAGGAGGAAAGTCATTGTGTATTTGAGTTACAGATCGAAGCCGTATTTTTTTTATGTTAGGGTTTGGTTAATAAGCGGCGGGGGTGACTTAGTGACGCCGCAATTTAATAGGGTATTGATTAATATGCGGCGGGTGTATATTAGTGAGGCTGCATATTAGTTAGATCTTTAATTAATTTGCGGCTTTTATAATATTATTCCGCAAATCTCTAGCCGCAATTCATTATTATTTTACTAGTGTTACGTAGTAATATTGTATGATCGCCTAGTATATACATAATCGTTTCATTATTCTGATTTATTTATAATATATATCTATATGACTATATTATTACTATGTATTGGAAATTTAGATTGATTGTTGGTTTTCTCAAACTTAATTTATTACTAGTGTTATATTTTGTCCAAAATAGGAGATAAGTGTGACCATTTTATTATTGTCATTTATCAAACTTTTTACAATGTAACTGATACTAATTAAATAAGTTCATATTTTTACCAACTTACGATGCATTGACTTGGGTATATATTGATAAAAGAACTAAGAAGGATGCATTTCAACATAATTTGAGAGATTAGATTAAGTTTTTCTATTGACAAATACTAACAAAAAATTGTTAATTCATGGTGAAAAAAGTAAAAATGAAATAATAAGGAATTGCCACATGGCTTAATGAGAATGTAGGATTTATATTTTATTTTCACCATATTAACTTTTGCTCTAAAATAATAATATAAGATTGCACATATACGGAAAAACGCTTGTCTACCATAAGCAGCATTATTTTGATTTGAACAATGACATTCTCGTTTCAATTAATGGAGAATGTGATAACTATCATAAAGGTATTGGGTTGAGTTCTATATTTTGCATCGATAACTTGTATAATCATTATCATATATTTTACATTTCAATTTATATAGAATGTGACTTGAACGATTTTGTTGTAAAAAATTTGTATAGTCAAACACATAAGTATGGAATTGAAGAAGAAGAAACAAACATTCATCCAAGTGCATATGAAATTAAGGAGAAAGAAACAAGATGTCAACCTTATTCATCCATGATAGAGAATGTTAAAAGGTTATGCAAGCTTTATAGTTTATATGAAAGCTCTAAGGTTCATTCTTTATTGCTTGATACTATGATGTATAATATTACTATATTATATGAAAAGTTGACCATGACTTATGATAGGATCAATATATTAGATAAACATATGTATTCATTGTATTTTGCATATGTTATACTAGGAACAAAAATCATGAATAAGGAGGAGATTGATGGTTGGTTAGTTGGATAAACTGGAACTACTCTGGATGAAAAATATGAATTGCATTGTCAACATGCTGCTATAATGTGTCTAGTGTGAGGAAAACAAAATAAGTACTAAAACACAAAAAACCGAAGTCAAAGAAAAAAATTCTTTTGTTCTGTTGCTGGAGTAAAAAAACGTTGGGAAGAAAAAGGTGGAAATCCCTTTGAGAAGATAAAAATGACTAATAAAAAACCCTAAACCCTAAAACAGAAAGAAGGGTCGCATAATCTAGGACAGATTGTAATGTGATGTTGAGGGCACAAACAAAACAAATAATTGTTTAAAATCTTTACCACCATCAATCATGAAGAATCAATAGTGAGATGGAATATGATCAAATATACTCACGAGAGGAGTGAATAGGATATGTCTGATTATCACAAATAGGAGTTTAAGGTCTTAAACTAACTATTGATTCTGAATGCTTTGAGGCTTAACTTTGAATCTGAATGCTTTGAACAATAAACAAAACAAACAGAAAAATGTAAGTAATAAAAGAAGAAAGTAAAGGAGACAAAACACAATGATTTGTTACGAAGTTTGATAAAAATTTGCCTACGTCTCCGCCAAAGGTTGTCTAACCTTTAGGATTTAACTCGCTTTTTATTTCTTCTCTTAGAGACCTAATCTTACTTTAGAAGATCTCACTTCCTATCTTTTACTCCGTAGCTGCTAACTACACTTTAACGCCTTAAATCCTAGAAATAAAAAGAGCCTCACTTTTACTTTTGAGTATGATGGGTATACTCTTATTATAACACTCTCTTAAAATATTCTTTTAAATACTCAAGAGATATTATTAATTTTCTCTCAATCTAAATACAATTACGTAAAACTAGAGAGAAAATAATATGTTGTTGTTGCTTGTGTTTGAACGTGTAGGCTTCTACTGTTTTGCTTATTTTTCTTCAGCTTCAACTTGGGTATTTATAATTAAACTTCAATGACTTCTCTTTGCTTGGACCCATTGAGATAGACGTTGAGAATAGGCTGAAAAAAGGTTGCTGAAAATCTGAGATCTCTTGAATATTTTCAGCATGATTTCCTCCAATATATTTGTACCTAAATCGTTGATTTGGTTGTTGGAGTTTGATATCTTTTGAATATTTTTTAGCAATAATCTTTTTATTTAATTTACTGCAATTTAATCTTTAAATTGATTTCTTCCAAAATAAAGATGCTGAAAATTTGGTACCTAGCTACCAAATTAAACTTATCTTGAAAATTTTTCAGCATATTTGGGCATCAATGATTTGTTGAAATCAAGAGATATATTTGACAATAAAAGCATGTTTAAATAATTTAGGTTAGAGAATAAAATAAGTAAAATAAGGAAAGGATAGAAGAAAAAGATTTAGGCAATTAGAATATTTTTATCATTTGACAAAGTGCATGGAACATTTATGATTTATTTGGACCGTAACTGCAACAAGTATTTTATCCAAGGAAAACTTCATGGCTGCACATTGATTACAAGTTAGGTTAAAAAAGCAAGGTTAGCAAAGCACATTAAAAATATAGTAGCACTAAGTAAATGATAGACAAACTAATAACATAAAATTAAACATTGAAACTTGAGCCCAACAGGTAATTGGCTGCAAAAACACTTTGATTAGCTTAGGTTAGCATAATAAACATCATCCCAATAAAATATGAGTTAGACTTGAGTAGACCTGTTCAAATGGGTGGGGGCCCGTTAAGGGCCCTTGACCGACCCGTTTATAAAAGGGCCTAATCAATAATGGGCTTAATGGGTCGGTCTCTTAAAGGGTCATGTTTTATTGGGTTTTTAATGGGTCAAGTCGGGTCAATAATGGGCCTATAGTTTCCAAGACTTTTAAACACTATAAGGTAACGAATTATTTCCACTTACTTGCCAACGATCCACTACCAAAAATTGGAGGTAATACACGTAAATTATCCCTCTTTATATATAAAAACTATACTCTCTTTGGACGGCCCGGCCCGACTCGGCCTGTTATATATCTCCTTTGGCCCAGTCCGGCCTGACCCATTTTGCATCTTCTTTGACCCGACCCGACCCGTTTTACTTGTGACCCATCCCGGCCCTGACCCGCCCCAATACACAGGTCTAGACTTGAGCACGTTGTGTCGTTTCTAACTTTCTTGGACTTTGCATTTTGGCTTTCATCACATTGTCAACTCTCTGCATTTTTGGCTTTCATCATTAAACATAAAAACGCTTGTAATCAAGGCGGAGTCTTCAAATCAATATAGTAGGGATCACATCTTTAATCAAATCACAAGGAATATGAGTATTTTATTATGCACCAAAATACTCTCCCTATTTCATTTTTTATCCTTATTGGCACATTGATACACATAGGGGGTACTTATGAGCCGAGTCGAGCTCGAGTTTGACTAAGCTCGAGCTCAACTTGAGCTCGAAAGCTCGTGAGCTAAAGACTAAAGCTTGAGCTCGACTCGAAAACTTAATTCTCGAGCTTGATTAAAGCACGACTCGAGCTTGATCAAAGCTCATTTCAAGCTCAATGCAAACTCGAGCTCGTTTTAAGCTCGTGTCAAGCTTTTTTTAAGCTCAAACTCGACTTATTAGAGCTTGATTAAAAGCTTAATAAGCCTTAGTACTTATACCCAAATTGGGCCAACAAGAAGGCTAAATTTTAGCTTTAATAGACTTAATTCGGTTTTAGATGAAAAACACTATTGTATTTATATATACAAATTGCTTCAAACCATTTATCATTTTTTCAATGTGGGACTTTGAGTTTATATATAAAACTCTCTCCAACCATCTTTCATTTTAATTCAATATGGGAATTTTGGTTTATATATCTAACCATCTTTTATTTTATTCAATTTTATATCTTAAGTATATTTTTCTATAAATATATACTATAAATAAAAATTCGAGTTTCTCACGAGCTTTTCGAGTCGAGCTTTGATTTGCTCAACTTGGCTCGTTAACTTATCAAGTCGATCTCGAGTTGAGTTCGATTGAGTCGAGCTTTGATTAAGTTTTGACCGAGTTAAGTCCGAGTAGCTCACGAGTAGCTCTACTCAATAAGCACCCATAGATACACTTGTTTAATATACTTGCCCAGATTTAGTGGAAGACAAAGAAATCATACACAACATACTCTAAAATACCAAATTTACCTAAATCATCAATGCAAAACATACAACTACCAAGATTAAAGTAGTATACTAACCACTAACACATATCCGTTGGATTTATTGTTAACTCCATATACAACAACCCTCAAAAGCCAATTTCTTTTACTGCCTTTACCTAATTGGTTAAAAAGTTTTTTTTTATTATCAATTCAACCAATTTGTGAGGCCTGGACTTGGTTTTGAACTTGGTGGTCGGAGTTGGTCTAAAGAACGAGAGTTGACTGCATCCGTTTTCCACAAGACAGTTGCGAGAGACCAATATAGGAGATAGTTTCCCATCATATGACTCACCAACTTCACTTGCCTCTATGATAGGCTCGCTCCGAGCTCCCCAGAACAACAAAAAGATAAGGACCATAAGATAAACTCATGTGATAGACGGAGTGAACCAAATGGAACACAAACAACATAGTTACCCTTAGAAACCACACAATAACCATTTTCATAAATAAAAAAAACTTTAATTTAAAAAAGGACAAATAAAAAGTGAATTGTGTCTTTACATAACCCTCCTTAGAGTTTGCCCCACTCTTCACACCAACTAGGGCCTTGTTGCCTTTCCTTTGCTCCATTGTATCATCTTGTTCCTTCTTTTGTCTCTTAAGAACTTTACCAATAATTGGTTCCTTATTTAGTCTCATTTGACCCCCTAAAGATTTTTACCTATCACTGCACCTAATGCTGGAACTTCTAATGAAGCTTGTTGGAGCTTAGATGTAGTCCCCCTTGTAAAGTTGTAGGCTTGTTTTTTCGTCTTTAAAGTCGTCTTTTTCTTGAATCCTTTTTTAGGCCTCACTCTTAAGTTTTCACCCATGCCTCTCTGTCATGTTGATGCAGAATTACCACAACCTTGATTATTTGCATCTTCTTCACGATAACTTGGCTTGTCATCTTATTTGGTTGTTTCATTATCATCTGGATAAGAATTATTTGCATTATCATCTTCATTGTCAGGGTTTACAGTGTTAAGAATTCTTTCATATTTTTCAAAACCACAAACTCATCAACAACTTAATAAAAAAAATGCATAGTTGACTTAATGAAATTGACCCTATACATGCTAACACAAAAGGAAAGTCAAAGAACTCTGATTATTATCATCTTCTTCACGAAGACTTGGGTTATCATCTTCTTTGTGTGGTTCATTGTCATCTGGATTAGGATCCTTCGTATTATTATCTTCACCATCAGGATTTTCAGCATCAAGAACTTTTTCATTTTCTTCAAAACCACCTACATAACAAACTCATTAACAGCTTCATAAAAACACAAGTATATAGATGACATAGTGATATTTAGATTGAACATAGGACCAATAAATCACATATTATAACAAACTACAATGCAATAGTAATACGATCCTAAAAATAACCTCATAGTATAAGTGCGTAAAACCACAATGAAGCATAATAGGGATATTTTTTAGAAGAAATTAACCTTTTTAAATAATTAAGATTGAAAAAATCGACAAAATAGGTCCTAGTGACCTTCCAATGTAACATAGAGATTATTCTAAGCTAATTACTCTAATTAATGTATTGCGCATGCACAACAGAACATACAACAACTATACCAATTTGAGACGAAATAAAAGTGTATGTACCAAAAGCTAAAATGATAGGAAAAAAAAGTTGAATAAAATTGAAAACCTAATTATCAGAAATCAAACCAAAAATCCACAAAACAAACAAAACAGTACATGAAAACCTAAATACCGAAATCAAAACAACAAAATAAACAATGTAATTACCTATATCTGAAATCCGGGTCTTTTGCCACCTAAAGCAGCAATACGACGATCCCCACAAACTTCACCACCTCAACCTTCATCTACATTGTCACGACTAACAGCAATCGGACTTGCTTGAGACCGACAAAAGCATGCACAAAATTGAACAATGTATAACAATTAAGAGTGAATCAAAGCAGTTTTAAGTAAAAAGTGGAAATAGGAGGTCGCAGAGAAAATGGTGGAGCGGTTTTAGAGAGTAGCATTTACGAAAAGAATGAGGAAATAAATGAAAATTCAAAAATCTAAAACTTCTATCAAAATTTAAACACGTTAAACTGTAAGGTTCACAGTATAATTAATGAGACTATGTTTATTTAAGAATTTTACCTCACCATATAATTTCAGAACTAAACCAGATTGACCAATCACTCAAAAGTCAGAATCAAAAGTTGGTGGACCAAGGGTTGCAACATTAGCTCAAATTAGGGAGCTTATTACATTTCAAGTCTGAATTGCAAAATTTATACACTGGATAATTTAGCAGAACACTGTCGAACCATATACTAGAAGGCTGAGAAGAGCCTGGGAAAAAAGCCATATACACTCACCTGACATCAAAATGAGATTAAGGGAAAAGGTCACAAAACTGTAAAAACATTTAAACATTGGCAATGCAACTTGTTTCCGCATTTTTGTAAATTAGAGAGGCCCTCTCACTTTGGACGTCTAAAAAGTATATCATCAACACTGTCTTTCACGTAATTCCCCACTCTCCGCATATTTCTAGCTACTCCAGATGCAACAAGGCCTGCATTTCTTGTGAATCTGCCATCAACAGTTGGATAGTATAAGTACTTCTACCAAATAATATTCCCACAGAATTTGGACGAGTAAAATCTGACACTAATATGAAAAAATGAATCAGTATATTGCAACTTGCCTCGTAAGAAATTCCTCTCCCATAAGATGAGTAGTTTTAGGTGGGTGGAGTTGAGGAAGCCCATGATCACCTGTAAAAAAAGGGACACATCATTTCAAAGATCACGCATGAATTGTGAATCACTGTGCAATCCAATTTAGCCTAATATATAATGGTATAAGACTATAAACCCATTTACAGCATACACCATGAAATTATGTGTTCCTCATTGTGAGTCGCGACATAGTGTATTGACCATGAGACATGGACTCAAGAAACTGCATTGTCCTTGACTATATTCACCTGACAGTATACAGCCAGCAAAAAGGTTGCAGTGTATGAAAGTGTACAAAACATTCAAGTCTTTGCCCAATTATAGTCCTTCACCTGTCACAACTGAATTATCTCATAAAATTTAACTCATTGTTGAATACCAAATTCTTCAAGCCCTCCCTCCTTGAAATCCGAATCTATAATCTCTTCTTTTGTCGTGAGAGAAGGAATATTGGTTCTCTTTTTTTGGCTCTCCTTCTGAGATAACAAATATTATCAGAAAATATATGTGATATATTTTCCATATTGATATTAGTAAGAGAATAATATTTTTAAGATTTTTTATGTTAAGTTATTATCTTTTGGATATTTTATTATAATAGTATATCTTTTAAAAAGATTGTTTTATATCTTATGAGTATAATAATCGAGTCATATTATTAAAAACTTTGTACTAAATTTGTCAGACCCTCCCCCTTAGACCAGTTTGTTGCATCTTGCCTACTGCCCGTTTTGTTTAAACGAGGGAAAAAGCAAATTCCATCTCGCTCTGTTGAGGTATACTAGGAGACTTCCATAAGGTTGAGTAGAACCAAGTCTCTCCTCCTCCATACGTTTCTAAATTTCGTCCTTCTCACTCAAAAAGTTCTTAAATAGGGGAACCTAGAAAGTTATGTCCATTAACAGCAAGTAGCTTGTCTAATAAAAAAGGTCATTTTCATTTTCATCATCAACAACTTGTGGACATACCAACACCAAAAAAAAAAGCTTCAAGGTTCTGAGACTACCGGATAAAATTGTCGCCATAAACAATGGGGATATTTCTCCAGCTACTCTTGAGGTTTGACAAAATAGTAAAAAAATACTCTGTTTCATGCCCTGGTTAGCTTTTGATCAGTAAAAGTTTCCAATTTCATGTTGACTGTGTAGTTATTTGAATTACGACCATAAATGTTTCAATCTTTTTTCATGATTTATCATGGTTTGGTGCTAAATGTTTGAAGCTAACTTGATTTGGTTGTAAATTTGTAGGATTTGCTACAAATAAACATATCAAGATGTGGTTGAAGGATCACTAAGGTACTCCGATGGGGAGAGAGGAAAAAAATGGTAAGGAGTATTAGGAAGGAAGCCACCTATTCGACAGATTTTAGTCCCCCATCCATATTACTGGCAATATAGCTATAAGATAATTCGCAAGGGTACCCCAGGAACTCAATAAACACACGGGCATTTTGACTATTTAGCCAAATGAAATTTCCCTAAAATATGAATGAATAAACATTTAATAATAATAATAATAATAATAATAATAATTATTATTATTATTATTATTATTATTATTATTATAAAGCAGAGTTATTTCTGGAATAAACTACTCTGATTTATGGTTAGCTTGTTTAATGGAAAAGGCTGGAAAACAGAAAAATCAACCCTCTAACCGAAGCCCCATTGCACATAATTATAAGGTCACACTTGTGCTACATATTTCAGAATATTTTGATGACAGCAACCTAAATATGTAAGGCTTTATGAGCAATCAACATAAGTAAATAGTTCCAATAAAGTAGTGAACAACTACGAAGATATAGTAAATATAAACTTTCAAGGGAAACATTTTACTATTGAGTCAAGTGCACAGACTGTAAATAGTAAGTTCAGAGATTACAATGCAGTAATGCACCAAAAAATCTGATTGTATTCATGGGTTCCAATGCCTTTTATAGAAAATACAGAAAGAAAGGAAAGCAAATTGAAATACAGAAAAATAGGAGCACTACTCCACTAACTCAACTAATTCCACTTAACAGCAAACAACTAAGAAATAATCTATACATCCCTGAAGAATAGGTCAACGTACTCAACAAACCCTCCCTTGAACTGAGTTCTATCAAGAACTTCAGTTCACAACACTCATCCCAAACGCTTCTCTGATCCTTTGAAATGGTGCCATCTTCGAAGGTTTTGTCATTATGTCGGCCAACTGCTCCTCTGCTACAGTAGACCAATTTAACGACAGTCAGTTCTCTGAGAAAATGGTATCGAACCCTTATGTGCTTTGACTTCACATGCATGACGGCATGTTTTGACAACTTGATAGTGGACAATGTGGACATGTTATCACAAAACATAACCATTTCTTCATCTTGTTCATGTCTGACTTCCTTCAATATTATCTTCATCCAAATGGCTTGACAAGCACATGTAGCTGCTGCTACATATTATACTTCGGTAGTTGACAGAGTTACGATTGGTTGCTTCCTTGAGGACCTTGCCACAATCCCTCCACTCATTAAGAAACCATAGCCTGAATTGCTCCTGCTGTCATCCACATCTCCCGCATAGTCACTATTAGTGTAGCCTAAGAGTTCAATCTTCCCCTCACGTCGATAATGCTAATTCCAGAGTTCACTTGAAGTACCTCATGATTCTTTTTGCAAAAGCAAAACGTAACTCAGTAGGTTAACGACTAATAAGACTTACCGCAAACATCATGTCAGGTCGAATTGTTGTAAGATACATTAAGCTGCCCACCATTTGCTTATATAGCGTTGAGTTGACCTTTACACCAGCTTTATCTCAGCCTACCTTCTGTCCAGGAACTATTGGATTACAAAAAGGGTTGTAATTTTCTTTGACATATAAAGATGCCATCATGCTTCTGTATCACTTCTATACCAAGAAAATATCTCATCTTCCCCAAGTTAGTCATGTCGAATTCATTCTTCATGGAGCGCTTGAACTCATCTAGTAACTCCTCGTCATTTCTAGTGAATAACAGATCATCAACATAGATGCTCACAATATTTATCTTCCATGTGTTTGATGAATAATGTTTGTTCACTAGCGTTATTTACAAATCCTTCCTTGACAAGATAAGCCTTAATGCGACTGAACCAAGCACGGGGCGCTTGTTTTATTCCATAAAGGGCCTTATGCAGCTTATAGAACATGTCCTTCTTCCCTGCTACTTCATAACCTTGTGGTTGCACTACAAATACATCTTCTTTTAGCTCACTATGCAAAAAGCAGATTTGACATGGAGTTGATAGATTTCCTATCCTCCTTGTGCTGCTACAGAAATAATCATCGATACTGTATCCAGTCGGGCCACCGGTGCGAATACCTCAATGTAATCTATCCCATACTCTTGAGCATACCCTTTTACGACCAGCCAAGCTTTGAACTTTTCTACCTCTCCCAGTTCATTTAATTTAGTCTTGTAAACCCACTTAACCCTAATGGCCTTGGCTCAAATGGGAAGTGCTGTCAGCGACCATGTGTGGTTCCGTTCGATGGACTGTATCTCAGTATCCATCGCTTGTTTCCATTTTTTATGTCTTACTGCTTCTTGAAAACTGGTCGGATCTACTATGACCATGAAAGTCAGATTTTCAATCTTGCCTCGAGCCATATTTGCTTCTTCCTCTGTATCAGATAACTCTTCTCCTATGACATAATCCCCAAATCAGCTTGGGGGCCTTCTCACCCTGCCCATTGTCGCTATCGTCTCTCTGGTTGGTGGATGTTCAAGAAAAGAAACGTCATCTGTGTTTTCTTCTACCTCTTCTGCTTCCTCTCCATGACCGTTTTCCCACTCAAGCTCAATGTTTTCTTCATCAGAATGACCAGAGTTCCACTTCTTTTCTTCCTCAAATATCACATCTCGGCTGATGTGAACCTTTTTTTCCCCTAGATCGAACATCTTAAAGGCCTTGGATTCACTGCTGAAACCTAGGAAAACACGCTTCACGCTTTTGTCATCAAGCTTGCTTCTTTTAACATCAGGAATGTGGACATATCTGATACATCTAAAAACTCTAAAGTGTTCGACTGATGGCTTTCTTCCACTCCATGCTTCTTTCGGAGTCTTATCTTTTACAACAAGTGTAGGAGATCTGTTAAGAACAAGATTCACCCATTACACATCTGGCCAGAAAGTTTTTGGAACCTCCTTCTCTAATAACACCGCTCTCACCATGTTCATGATAGTGCGGTTTTTGCGTTCAGCAACGCCATTTTGCTGCGGCGTGAAGGCGGTGGTAAGCTGTCTTTGAGTTCCATGTTCTTTACGGAATTCCCTAAACTCATTAGAGTTGTGTTCTCTTCTATCCGTTCTTAGACATTTTATAAACAATCCAGTTTGTTTCTCCACAAACGCTTTGAATATCTTGAATTGATAAAATGCTTCGGATTTTTCTAGCACAAAATATATCCATGTCTTTCTTGAGAAATCGTCAATAAAGCTTATCAAGTACCTTTTTTGACTATTCGATGGTGGATTGATTGGACCACAGATATCAGAGTGGACAAGCTGCAATCTTTCAGTGGCTCTCCACTTGCTCTGTCTTGGAAATAGGTCACGATAGTGTTTCCCTTTGAGCACGCCTCATAGGCGGTTTTTACACCTTTTATTTCAGGGAGACCCACAACCATCTCTTTGTTGCATAGTGTGTGAAGTCCCCTGAGATGACCGTATCGATGGTGCCACAATTCTGCCTTATCTGAGATATCAACTTGCATGCATTTCTCCTACATTTTGTCATTTGATTCACCCAACAGTATAAACATCCTATTAGCACTCATAACAGACTGCTTTTTTCCTCTTGATGGATGGAAAATGTTGCATGTTTTGCTATCTCCTCCTTTGAATAGCACATCTGAAGTTGCCCAACACTCAGTAGGTTGTTCTTTAATTCTGGAATATAATACACATCGTTGACCATATAGCTTATTCCCTGAAGCGTTATCTTCACCACTCCTTTCCCACTAACTATCAGTTTGTGATTGTTCCCAAGCTTGACATTATGTGTGATGCTAGTGTCCAAGCTAGAGAACATACATTTTTCCCCACACATATGGTTTGAACATCCAGAGTCCACAAACCACACATCTCCTCTTCTAGTACCTTGAAGTTCTACATATGCCATGAGAAGAACTTCATCCTTCTCTTCAATCTTTGCAAAATGTGCTCCATTGTTCCCACTGGGACATTCATAATGGACATGTCCAGGTTGGTGATAATTGTAACACTTGACTGTTGCTTTGTTGAATGAGTGTCCTATTCCCCTACCTTGACCTCTATATGATCCTCTGCCTTTCCCTCTAACATTGAGAGCTTGATCATCTTCTTAAAGGCTAATCTTCTTAAATTTCTGTTCATGTACGGACAAAGAGCTCTGCAGTTCATCAATCGTCATCTTTCCTGCGTCTTGTGATTCCTCGATGGATATCATCACGTAGGTGAACTTATCAGTCAAAGTTCGAAGTATTTTCTCGACAATCTTCGAATATGGCATGTCTTCTCCGTTGCTTCTCATCTTGTTGGAGACAGACATTACTCTCCCAAAGTAATCATCAATCTTCTCGTCATTCTTCATATTAAGAACCTCAAAATATCTTCTTAACGTTTGGAGAAGAGACCGCTTCACCCTTTTGTTGCCTCCAAACTTTCTCTTCATCGAATCCCAAATTATCTAGGATGTTCTGCGATCCAAGATCTGTTCAAACACGGTCCGACTGATTGCCTGGAACAAGTAGTGCTTCACTTTGTGGTTTTTCATCTTGAGCTCCTCAAGGTTCTTCTTCTGGGCTGCGGTTGCTTCACTTTCTTCTGCTAATTCGTTGTACCCCTTTTCCACTAGACTCCACAAACTCTTGGCATGCAAGAGGTTTTCCATCAATTTACTCCAATGGTCATAGTGACCATCAAACTGTGGATTCTTGGTGAGCGTTTTATCATCGTTCATCTTCTCTCTTTTGGATTAATTTGTTTGCTCTTATACCAAATGTAAATAGTAAGTTCAGAGATTACAATGCACTGAAAAGTCTGATTGTATTCATAGGTTTCAATGCCTTTTATAGAAAATATAGAAAGGAAAGCAAACTGAAATACAGAAAAATAGGAATTTTACACTCCCCTCAAGATAGGTAGATAGGTAGTGGAATCTTCAATACATATCTTGCTTAGTGTACCATAAAAAAATTTGGTTGACACAACTTTGGTTAGGACATCGGCGAGCTACTCTTCAGTTCGCATAAACGAGAGAGTTAGAACTTTGGTTTCAAGCTTTCCTTTGGTAAAGTGTCTATTGATCTCCACGTATTTCATACGATTATGTTGAACTAGATTATCTGAAATACTAATGGTAATTGCCTTGTTATCACACAAAAGTTCACAACCTTCTCTGGGTGAAAACTCGAGTTCGTTTATTAGTTTTCTTAACCAAAGTATTTTAGTAATACTCTTGGCAATACCTTAAAACTCGACTTTTGCATTTGATAGTGCGATCACTCTATGTTTCTTGCTTCTCCATGTGACAAGATTTCCTCCTACTAGGGTGAAATACCCTTTTGATTTATTCTATATCTAATGAAAACACATTTAATAGCAATGGGTCAAGTTTGAAACAATTTTGTTTAGAAACATGAACATATACTATACATCCAAAGGTTGGAGGAGAAAAAGATGAGATTAGGGGAATAGTGGTGTGTTTGGCAAGGTGGTTAAGTGGAACTGGTATTTTAGTATTTTGTGGATAGTCGGTTGACAAGGTATGCTATTGTGGCAATGGCTTCAGGCCAAAAATTTCTTGGTACCTTGAATTCAAACATGAGAGCTCGGGGATGTTAAGGAGAGTTTTGTTCCTTCTTTCAGCCACACCATTTTGTTGTGGGGTATAAGAAAAAAAGGTTTGATGAATTATCCCATGGTTAGAGCATGATTCATCTGACACATATTTTCCTCCAATTATCTTATCAAAGGAATTGAATCTGACTTTTATATTGGGTACAAATCAAGGTATGAAACATCACAAATTTGTCAACTATTTTAGATTTCTATTTTTAAGAAATACATCCAGATCATTCTTGTGCAACCATCAATAAATAATAAAAAATATTGAAAGTCATGATGTTTCCATCATTAGGAGCAGGCCCCCATATATCATAATGAATCAATTGAAAATCTATATCAATTTTGATTTTACTTGGTTTATATGATTGTGTATGACTTTCGGCTTGAATACAAGTTTTGCAAAAAAGTCTTTATTGTGCATTAAGAGAGAGGGGAATATGTGATCTAAGTACCCGGAGGAAGGATGATCTAAACCGTTGATGACATAGCCAGACTAGCTGATATGTCATAACGCGAACGAGCATTGTTCTACCTTATTAAGCTACGCTTAGTGCGACCCCCAATCAGCTTTCCAGTCTAATGTCCTGTACCAAGCATAAATCGAGATAAATCAATACTGTACAATTTAACTCATTTGTTAAATGGATATTTGAGAGTAGTTTGTGAGATAATTTTGAAACATAAAGGCACTTATTTAAGGTAACATAATGTGAATAGAATCTTTCAAATCTCGTTGACCAGATATAAGTCACCACTTGCCATTTGGACGTGGATTTTAGTTGATTTTATCAATATTCATGTAATCTGAGAAATTATATGTCATCGTGTCTATAGCCCCGCAGTAAAAAAATCCACTTGTCATTTTTTTCATGAAGTTGTAAGTACATTCTCGTATCTGGTTGAATGTCAATATGGTCTTGGATTTTTTGCATGGGCTATGACACATATATAGGCCTTGTATTTGATTTTGGTTGTGTTCAACAAAAGGAGAATGCAAGGTGTTAAAGATGGGAAGGGAATTAGATTAGGTTTTTCTAAACTAATTCTCCCATTTTCGTTATCTGGTTCGTCTTCTCCTTTGAGGCCGCTACGATTTTCTGCAATTCTTTATCCTCTTCTCCCTTTCTTCCATGTTTGCCTTCCCCATGCCCATCTCCTACGATAGCCCTTGCAACGACTTCTCCCATTCTCATCCCTTTCTTCATTGAATTCGACCACCACTTCGAATATTCAATAAGTGTAAAACAACTTTCCTTAGTGTGACGACTTCCACCACAATGGGTACATTTTAAGTTATGATTTATTAGTCCAAAGTGATGCTTTGTCTAATTGGCTTTGGCTCCTTGTAGCCAAGCCACTTCCATTGCTTGAGAATTGGTTGCTTGATGAAGGTGATTGTTCTCCGATCATGATGCTTTTTTTGGAAACTTCTCGTCAAATTATATTGTACTTCGTTTCTACTAAAGGTAAAGGTAAGATCCCTTCGATCTTTGTTTAGATTGTCATCAAGTTAAAAAAGAAATTGGTACAACCTATTTTGTTGCATAATTCGATTATACACGGTAATATCTTCTGCATCCTTCATAGGTTTAGGAATTCTCCTATCTATCACTTTTCTGGATGAAGATGAGTTTGTCGTAGTACACTTTAATTGAATCTTGTCCTTGCTTGATTGTGTTGGCTTTGATGGTAAGATCGAATATTTTTAATCCGCCCCTACCTTTGCTTTATATAGATTCTATACCCTTCCATAGTTCTCTCGCCGTCCAAGAATTGATTCACTAATTGTACTCATGTTCAGCGTTGGAAGGAGTATCGGCAATGATGTGGTTGAGTGTTTCTCCTATGGCCAAGTGCATTAAGCGTGACCATTTGGTATAGTTTTGGTTGTTTAATTTCTCGGATAAATGTATGGATGAATTGTTGTTAATTGTAGCCAATTTGTTGGTGTTTAACTATTGCAAAAATTACAACAATTAGCTCATGGGAACAGGTGACTTTGGTGGATTTTTTAGTGGAGAACTCGTCTTACAAGTAAGTTTTAGGTAGATGATGAAACCATTCATTTTCGGTTTTGGATTTGGCCAAAAACTTGCTCTGATACCATGAAGAAATCGATGTGTTTTGTGTAAATTTCTCAATTATATTGGTGTTACATGTAGAGAATTATACTTTCAAGCTTTCCAAAATTTTACAATTCTATTTAAGAACATGTTTGATTGGTTGACCTTGTTACGTATGAGATCTTGATTTTGTGTAAATTGGTCTTGTTTCCATTATAGGGATTCATAATCCTAGGAATCAAGCTCTTCCTGTTTCACACAAACAACAAAACCCATGACTTTTGAATTTTTCATCTATTGAATTTGTGGCAGTTAAAACACGTTCATCTTAAAGAGCCAATTGATAGGCACAACTGACAGAGGGTAATGGGTCTTGCGCAAGTGTACTAGATCTCAACTGACCATAATATTAAACATATAAACCCAAGAGAAATTCATGAATCATATCATTTTCACAACGAAGTTCATGGTCCCCACCCACGATACGCTTCGAACAACAAGAGCACGTGATTATGGGCTCGTGAGTGTGCAATGTGTTACACAGGGATGTTCTTGTGCATATCGTTGATTTTAATTGCTGATTCGAGGTTCTTTAACCTGTGCATATCGTTTATAAGGGTCTTCCAAAGTCACTGGAATGTGTAATGACGTTTAACGTATAAAGTCTCCCAATTGATAGTCATGAGAACGTTTGAAGAACGTGTAATTTCCTTGGCTATTGGTAGAACCCTGCAATGCCTTGAGACAGAGGTATAGCTTGATTTCAAGCGTTTGATCACAAAGTAACCCCTCCGAGCTCCTAAGTAGTAGGGCAGCTAGGCTCATGGGTCTCATGGCCAGTGGCGGTGTCAGGATTTTTTCATAATGGGTTCAGAATCTACCAAATAATATATATACCATACGACACACTTGTTAGTTTTGCCACATTTGTCCGACAATTTTGAAACCTTAAACCGACTTAATTTAAGGTCATATATACAAGATAATTCATCCTCATTCACAATCATTTTAGCAAATCATATCAATAATCTAATCAAAGTTCCACCATATTATTACTCATCACTTTGCAATACACTTTAACCTTGCATCCACAAAATCAAACACCCCAAAAGGCCAAAACTTATTCAAACAACACAAATACTCAATGCTAATATCATAGATATGTAAGATAACACAAATTTGCCAATGTCCATACGAAAAATAAACACAAATTCACCAATGCCAATATTATTGATAACACACATTTGCCAAGGCCAATTCCATAATCCAAAAAAAAAAAACAGAAAAATGCCAACATAATTGAATTAATTAACAAAACAAAAAATACCTCAAAATAGTAAAATACCAGAAAAATGCCAGCATAATTTAATTCAATCGAGGAATGAGTAGAGCCTCACAGAATTACGGATTTAGTGGAGACTTGGAGTGGGTGTCTCGGCCTTACTAGAGTGGGAATGGGAGTGACGTGGGAGCAGCCGAAGCACCACTAGCAAGATGCACGAGTAGAATCAGCAAAGCAAGAGGGCGAGATGCGGGGTAGTGTTAGGGTTTGAGTGAAGTTGTGAAGATAGATATTATGTATTGAAAACGGGGAAAAAAATAAAAGACTTTGAGTGCTTAAGGATTCAAACCCGGCCTTAGTGGAGTGGGAGGCTGGGAGTGGCGTGGGAGCAGTCGGAGCACCGCCGACGAGATGCGTGAGAGAAATCAACAGATGCGACTATGGAGAGGGTGAGATGAATCAAAACTGAAGGTCAAGGTTTGAAGCAGTGGGCTTGGCTTGAGTGCCAGGAGCCCAGTACTGGGTGGGGGAGCGCCGGAGTGGCAGCCGGCAGTGCTGCGAGGGACTGAATGCGTGGTAGTGTTAGGGGTTGAGTGAAGTTGTGAAGACCGAAGAGAGATATATTGAAAAGGGAAAAAAAATAATAAGAGTTTAATAGCTTGAGAACCAGGTAGCTTGTATGACTATTGAAGACTCCACCTTGATGAATACATCTTGTTACTTTGATATTTATGTATATGTATATGTTTAATATAAGTATGGATGATGGAAGTCAAAATGGAATTACAAATCCTATAACAAACTCATGTAACTTGTCTCATACCATGCAACATATTCATGAAATTATTTATACGTTGAAGTTGCTTATGTGTCGAACACTTATGTTTGTAATCCTACGTTCATGTTGCTTTATACGCTTCAATCCTTTACTAACGGCTCATCTGATAAATTGTTGTTAGTGGATAATGATAATTGTTTTTAAGCTAAGCAAATTCAAAAGGTCCCTTAAAATAAGGAATTTGTTACTTCAAGGACTTCAAGTGTTTGAATTTATTCAAACTCTATCAAGATAAGGATGAAAAGATATTCAAAGTAGTCTTCCTAAGCTTAAGGAGTTGAATTGAAGATATGCTGGGTTAAACAATCTTGTTGGACGTGCTCTCATAGAAGAAAGTCAGTCAACAACCGAAATGCGAGCTATCCGGAGAATCTGTTACATTTCAAGACCTTGAAGCGGTCAGTCAAGACCCTGAAGCAACGACTTTTTGAATAAATCAGTTATGAAGCCTATCCGTTGTTCGTATGTCTATAAATTGATTGAAGCTGAAGCATTCAAGAATAAGAAACTTTCCAACGTGATATACATTCAAGCTACAGCAAAATTAATTTCCTCTCTAGTGCTTACTCTTTATTGTAATTTAGAATTGAGAGAAAAGATTACAAAGTATATCTTGTGAGTGAAAAAAAGAAATATCAAAAGAGAGATATACCTTGAGTAAAGTTTATAATACTCAAAGGTTCAGAAAAAGAAAAGAGATTTTTATTTCTAGGAATTGAGACGCTAGAGTGTAGCTAGGGAAAGCTACGGTATAGAAGATTGGGTGATAATCTTCGAAGGTGGCTTTAGGTCTCTAAAGGAGGAAATAAAGATCGTTAAATCCTAAGGGTAGGAAACCCTAGGCGGAGACGTAGGCACATTGCCGAACTTCGTAACAAACAATCGTCCCCTTTATATTTGCATTTACATATTCGTTTGCTTTACTTAATTCTTTCATATCGTAATAACCTCTTCTGCTCAAAAGCCTCAAACTTACTTCAAGACCTTGAAACCTGATTTAATCATTTTCCGCATCTGAAAACCCGTTTCAAAGCCTTGAAAGCCTAACTCGAAAAACGACCATACTCTATTCACCCCCCCTCTAGAGTATATTGATCCTATCCTATCTCCTATTGATTCTTCAATTGGTATCAGAGCTATACTCACTAAAAAGGATTTAAACATCTGTGAGGCATCATGAATCAAATAGGTGATGGTGGTTTTGCTCAAGGACGTTCCTCAAATCGTCCTCCATTGTTTTGTGGGAATAACTTTGCCCATTGGCGTTCCCTAATGCAAATGTTTCTCATAGATCAAGATATTGAATTATGGGACATCATAAAGAAAGGTCCTAAAGTGCCTATGAAGAACAATGAAAGTGGCGTTCCAATCCCTAAAGAAGATGGCGACTTCACTCAAACTGATTTGGAGAATATCGCGAAGAACTATCGTGCTATGAATTTACTCTATTGCGGATTGGATGCTAATGAGTTCAATAGAGTCTCCTCTTGCAGAAGTGCTAAGGAAATATGGGACAAGCTAGTGGTGACATACGAAGGAACTAGCCAAGTGAAGGAAACAAAGATAAGTATCTATCTCCGGCAATATGAATTGTTCAAAATGACGAATAATGAAAGCGTGAAGGAGATGTTCACAAGATTCACCCAAATAGTGAATAATCTGGATTCTCTTGGCAAATCATTCACAAATGAAGAAAAGGTTCGAAAGATCCTTCGTTGTCTTCCCAAATTGAAGTGGGGTCCTAAAGTGACGGCAATAGAAGAAGCTCAAGACTTGCGAACATTGCCCTTGGACGATCTTCTTGGAAAACTTATCACCCACGAAATGTCCCTAAATGAAGAAGATGGAGAACCAGCTTCATCAACTAAGAATCTAGCACTTAAAGCTAAGAAGGAAGAAGTCTCCATTGAAGATGGCGAAAGTGATGATGATGAGGATGATGAAGATCCTTTTGCGCTTATTGCTCGAAGTCTAGCGAAGATTTTAAAAATGAAGAAGCAATTTCCAAGAGGAAGAGACAATTATCATCCCAATAGGTATAAAGGTAAGTCATCTAACTTAATGAATAAAGTTAATACACTAACTTGTTATGAGTGTGGAGAAACAGACCATCTTGTTAAAGAATGCCCTCAACGAAAGAAAAAGGCATATCCTAAGAGGGATTTCAAAAAGAAGGCTATGGTAGCCTCTTGGAGTGATTCGGAATCAAGTGACGAAGAAGAAGAGCATGCAAATCTATGCTTGATGGCAAATCACGAAGAAAGCGAAAAGGGAGAGCACCTTGAGGTAATTGTGAAGAATTTAATGTCAAGCCCTACAAATGTTCTATCCGAATTTTTGCAAAGTATGATAATGAATGAAGAAAGTTTGATTCTTGAATCAAAAATTCTCAAAGAAAGGCTTAACAAACAGGTAAGTATTTCGAAAAGTCTTTCAAAGGAATTATGTGATCTCAAAGCTACCCAGTAAGCCTTTGAAAGCAAGGTCAAGGCCGCGGAATCATCTCTTGAAACGCAGGTCAAGGCCTTGAAAACTGAAAACACCGTTTTAAAAAGAAAGCTCGCCTCTTTAAGTTATTGCAATGATAACTTAGAGAAGGAGAAGAAGCTTCTGGCTGGGAAGTGTAGAGAACAACATAATGCCTTGATTAAATTTACTCATTCGGAAGCAACCCTAAACAAGTTGTTAGGAGTACACCAAGCCTCCTTAAACAAAAGCGGTCTAGGTTTTAATAAAAATTTTCCAAAGAAAAATTCGACCACTTTTGTCAAAGCAAAGGATACTTGGAGTACACCTACTTGTTTCTATTGTTGCAAAAAGGGTCATACCAAACTAACATGTCCTTTTAGAAGGAATGACCCTCATATTATTAAGAACTCTTTTCCTATGTATTTTCGAGACCAAGTAAAGCAAATATGGGTTCAAAAAGGGACTAGACCTCCTAATATGGTCCATCCCGAGTATGAAACCAAATTTATAAAATGGTCTAGAAAGGTTTGATGTTTTTCTATTTTGTAGGAAACCACCAAGAGTAAAGATCATAAGTGGATTCTAGATAGCGGTTGCTCTCGGCATATGAGTGGAAGATCTTCGTTATTTTCAATAATCAAAGAGCAATCTTCCGGAACAATAACTCTTGGTGATAAAGGAAAATGCAGAATTATTGGCATTGGAAAAGTTGGTGAAACCGAATCAAACTCTATAGATGATGTTTATCTTGTCGAAGGTCTAAAATACAACTTGCTTAGCATCTCACAATTATGTGATAAAGGTAATAAAGTTATTTTTGACAAGGATAAATGTGAAGTTCAAAGTGTAGAAAATGGTAAAGTAATCCTTACAGCTCCTCGGTGCAATAATGTCTATGCTTTTCATACTAACAATGTTTCTAGTGAAAGCTTGAAGTGTTTCAAAGCCACGACAGGTGACTCAAGACTTTGGCATAGGCGTCTAGGCCATATTAACGTACATACTATGATGAAGCTTTCATCAAAAGAATTAGTACGTGGCCTCCCTAGAATGGATTTCAAAGATTTTGAAATATGCAAAGCTTGCGCTAGAGGTAAACAAACCAAAAGCTCATTTAAAGCTAAAAAGGTTATAAGTACCTCTCGACCCATTGAACTTCTTCATATTGATTTATGCGGTCCTATGCGTGTCAAATCTCCCAAGGGAAAACAGTACATCCTTGTGGTAGTTGATGATTTTTCAAGATTTACTTGGGTTTCTTTTTTAAGAGAAAAATCTGAAGCTTTACAAGAGTTTTCGAAAATTTGCAAAAAGCTACAAACTATGAAAAACCTACCTATTGTTGCCGTAAGAAGTGACCATGGTAGAGAATTTGATAAACTTAACTTTGACAAATTTTGTGCAAAATATGGTATTTCTCATAATTTTTCGGCTCCTAGAACACCTCAACAAAATGGAGTTGTGGAACGAAAGAACCGAACTCTTGAGGACATGTCTAGGACTATGCTTTTAGAAAATAGTTTACCAAAGTATTTTTGGGCTGAAGCTGTTAATACAGCTAATTACATTTTAAACCGTTGTCTAATAAGACCTATTTTGAAGAAAACTCCTTATGAACTTTTCAAAGGTAAAAAGCCTAACATTTCGTATTTTAAACCCTTTGGATGTACATGCTTTGTTCATAATAATGGCAAAGATAACCTAGGGAAATTTGATGCTCGTAGTGACGAAGCAATCTTATTAGGATACTCTTTAAATTCGAAAGCTTATAGAGTGTTTAATAAGCGTACAAAAATTGTTGAAGAAAGTATTCATGTGATCTTTGATGAAACCGAGAATGGTATTTTGAGTGACATTTTTACAGGTTTAAAGCTAAATAAACATGAAGGTTTTTCATCTGATGAAGATGAAAGCTTATCTAATGAAGAAAGGCCAGTACCTGCTCGTAACATGCAAGATCCCATAAGAAATGCAGATGAGATAGATCAAGACCATGATACGTCGGCTCAAAAGCCTGACGAATCACCTCAAAGTCTTGACACTTCACTTCAAGAATCAGTACAATCAATGGAAATCGTTTCAAGACCCTCAGAACTATCTCCAGGTCTTGAAGGAGTACTTCAACAGCCAGATTCTACTCCCTTGATGATGAGACGAAAATTTAAGCACTCCTCTTCTCACCCAATTGACAATATCATCTCCGATCCAATGTCTGGTTTACAAACTCGTTCTAGTGCTAAAAATCTTTGTGCATTTCACGCTTTTGTGTCTCTTGTAGAACCAAAGAACATTAGTGAAGCTCTTCAAGAACCGGATTGGATCATTGCAATGCAAAGTGAGCTCAATGAATTTGAAAGGAATAAAGTTTGGACACTCATTCCACGTCCTAAAAATCATTCAATCATTGGAACAAGATGGGTGTTCAGAAATAAGCTTGATGAAAATGGAAAGATAGTACGGAATAAAGCACGCCTTGTTGCCCAAGGATACAATCAAGAAGAAGGCATTGATTATGAAGAAAACATTCGCTCCTGTAGCAAGAATGGAGGCTATACGTATGCTACTTGCTTTTGCCTCATTCATGCGCATTAAACTATTTCAAATGGATGTAAAATGTGCATTCCTAAATGGTTACTTACAAGAAGAGGTATATGTTGCTCAACCTCCCGGTTTTGAAAACGAACAATTTCCAAATCATGTTTTCAAACTTGACAAAGCACTTTATGGTCTATAACAAGCTCCAAGAGCTTGGTATGAACGTTTGTCAAAATATCTTTTGGAAAACAATTTTAAACGAGGCTTAATTGATAAAACTCTTTTTGTAAGAACCAAAGGTAAAGATATTTTAATTGTTCAAGTTTATGTAGATGACATACTATTCGGTGCTACTAATGACTTGTTATGCAAGGAATTTTCTGAGATTATGTGTAGGGAATTCGAAATGAGCTTAATGGGAGAATTAAATTTCTTTCTCGGTCTACAAGTCAAACAAGAAAAAGGAGGCATCTTTGTTAGTCAAGGAAAATATACAAGAGATCTTCTTAAGAAGTACAATATGACTCAATCAAAAGAAGCAAAAACTCCTATGAGCTCCACCTTATTACTAGATCAAGACGAAAGTGGTAAGTCCGTTAATCAAAAGGAATATCGAGGTATGATTGGCTCTCTTCTCTATCTTACCGCAAGTAGACCCGATATTATGTTTAGTGTGTGCATGTGTGCCCGATTTCAAGCTAACCCCAAGGAATCTCATCTAAGTGCCGTAAAAAGGATACTAAGATATCTCAATGGGACTAAGGACTTCGGTCTTTGGTACCCTAGAGATAGTAACTTTGAACTTGTTGGATATTCGAATGCCGATTTTGCAGGTTATAAAGTGGATAGAAAGAGTACTTCCGGATGTTGCCAATTTCTAGGATCATCTCTTATTAGTTGGCACTCGAAGAAGCAGAATTCTGTAGCCCTATCCACAGCCGAAGCCGAATATATTGCAGCAGGTGCTTGTTGTGCTCAACTCATTTGGATATCTCAACAGCTTCGAGACCTTGGACTTGATTTCAAAGGCATTCCTATTAAATGCGATAATACTAGTGCTATTTCAATTACAAAAAATCCGGTGCAACACTCACGAACCAAGCACATCGATGTTAGACATCATTTTATTCGTGATCATGTTGAAAAAGGTGACGTAAATATATCCTTTGTTTCTACTGAATTTCAACTTGCCGATATTTTTACTAAGCCCTTAAGTGAAGAACGATTTAATTTCATTCGGTTCGAGCTTGGTATGCTAAATAAAGAGGCATCTATTTAGGGGGAGCTAAGGTACGTTTTCTTTACAATATGTTTTTATGCATATACTACTGAATTACATGGCGTATGTGATTTAATTATGCTGCATTACAATATATCTTTTTATTGTTGTTTGTTTCGTTTAAATCAAGATGTTTACTTAGACATTTCTTACCTAAACGTTATTTCAGAAAATGGATCATTAGGTGTGATGATTATCTCTTTAGATAATTATATCACCTGTTTTATGCTTGTACGTGTTTGTTTCCAATACCTTGGTGTGCCTATACGTATTTTATTGCTGCAAGGATTCCTCATGATTATCCTTCTGACTCCTCTCCTTAATTGACGTGCTTCTCCCCTTCCCAATACCCTGAACCGTCACTTCATACCCCTTCCAGCTCCTTCCTCTCTTCAACCGTCACTTCCCTCTACTTAAATACTCCTCTGCTTTTCCTATTCACTCCACCTCTAAACCCCGATATTTTATTCAATCTCTCTCCCAGAAACTTCCCTTTTTAATGGCTCCCAAACGCAAATCAGTTGCTCCCAAAAAGCCAGCACCCAAAAGAAGAATCCTTCCTTCTCGTTCATCCAAAATTTCTGTTCGCTCAGTTGAATATTCGGTCCCTCTACCTCACCCACTCCTCCTTCATCTCCTCTCCTGGAAGAATCTCAGGTCAGCCCCAACAAATCTCCAGAACATGTGAGTCCATCGCTCCCTGAGGCAGACATTCGGTCTTCTCCTCCTCCTCCACCTCCTGTCAAAGAACCCCCAGTTCTTGATGAACCCCCAGTTCCTGAAGACCCTCCAATTGCTGTTGAACCCATTATCCCTTCTCCTCCCAGGCTTGAGGTATCTGCTTTTATTCAAACCCCTTTTGGTTCTTATCCTCAATCGTGGTTTAGAACATGTCAATTAGCTGGTGTTTGGCAGGATGGTTTTAGAAATAGGCGTGTCTGTGTTAGTGAACTAGTTGACCCTGCCCTTTTGCGATCCTCTAAATTGGGTGGTGTTGGTTTATTTTTGGAGACCTCTTTAGCCAGAATGCTTAATGTTGGTGATAGGTTCTACCCTCGTCTTACCCGTTTGTTTTACCTCAATATGCACTCTAAACGTGAACAAGGTGTCCTGACCTTGAACACGATTGTCAAGGGTATTCCTGTTTCCTTAAACCCTGAGGTCCTTTCCAAGATCTTGAAAGTCCCCAATGAGGACTGGTCCAATTCTCAGCCTGAGTATTTCGAGTGTGTCTCCCAGGCTAAGCAGACCCTATTTATACCAAATCCCCCTCTGTCCAAGCAGTTGACCCACAATGTTTTACAGGTTGAAGCTAAAGTTATTTATGCTTTATTGGTTAGGTGTGTCGTTCCCAAGGCCAATTCTCGTGAGCTTATAACTGACCAGTGTCTAGCCCTGCTGTTCTTAGTTTTAAATGGTTTTGATGTCAACCTACCTGTTACCATCCTCTCTCACATGAATCATGCTATTTCCTCCACTCGTGCAAACCCCCTACCATATGCGAACCTGCTTCCTTTGATCTTTGCTTATTTCAAAGTCCCGGTGCACGATGAAGAATTTGAGAGCTGTGCACAGTCCCGCGTGACCCTTGACTCCTTCAACAGAATTGGTATATGTGCTTCAAAAGATGGGTCATGGAAGCTCCGTGAGGACTTGTCCCCTGAAACATTGGCTGCCTTGCCTCCGGTGAAAGGTGTTTCCCGTCTTACAGGCGCCTCTCTTGTGGATCTTTCCTCCAGGCTCGAGGCTATTGAATTTGAAGTGGACTGTGTCAGGCGTGACTTAACAGACTTCCGTGCAAGGATGGATGATAGATTTGATGCTTTGATTGCTGCAGTTCAGTCTTCGAAGCCATCAAAGAAGAAATGAAGCTTGTTTTATGCTTATTGTCCTTAATTATTTGCTCTCTTGTTGAACGTTTTATTTATGGTTTGTACTGACTATTTTCTATGTTTTTGTTTTACAACTCTTTTAAATTGCAATTTGTTTTCTCTTAACTCTTTTCACAAATCAATCCAACATTCCCACTCACCCTTTCTGAAAGTCAAAAAGGGGGAGAACACTGATTGATATGCATAGGTTTATTTGTTGTTATGCGTGAATGGTTACATGTTATATGCTTAGATCATAAATGTTATTATGCATATGTTTTGATATGTTTTGACTTCCATCAAGGGGGAGATTGAAGACTCCACCTTGATGAATACATTTTGTTACTTTGATATTTATGTATATGTATATGTTTAATATAAGTATGGATGATGGAAGTCAAAATGGAATTACAAATCCTATAACAAACTCATGTAACTTGTCTCATACCATGCAACATATTCATGAAATTATTTATACGTTGAAGTTGCTTATGTGTCGAACACTTATGTTTGTAATCCTACGTTCATGTTGCTTTATACGCTTCAATCCTTTACTAACGGCTCATCTGATAAATTGTTGTTAGTGGATAATGATAATTGTTTTTAAGCTAAGCAAATTCAAAAGGTCCCTTAAAATAAGGAATTTGTTACTTCAAGGACTTCAAGTGTTTGAATTTATTCAAACTCTATCAAGATAAGGATGAAAAGATATTCAAAGTAGTCTTCCTAAGCTTAAGGAGTTGAATTGAAGATATGCTGGGTTAAACAATCTTGTTGGACGTGCTCTCATAGAAGAAAGTCAGTCAACAACCGAAATGCGAGCTATCCGGAGAATCTGTTACATTTCAAGACCTTGAAGCGGTCAGTCAAGACCCTGAAGCAACGACTTTTTGAATAAATCAGTTATGAAGCCTATCCGTTGTTCGTATGTCTATAAATTGATTGAAGCTGAAGCATTCAAGAATAAGAAGCTTTCCAACGTGATATACATTCAAGCTACAGCAAAATTAATTTCCTCTCTAGTGCTTACTCTTTATTGTAATTTAGAATTGAGAGAAAAGATTACAAAGTATATCTTGTGAGTGAAAAAAAGAAATATCAAAAGAGAGATATACCTTGAGTAAAGTTTATAATACTCAAAGGTTCAGAAAAAGAAAAGAGATTTTTATTTCTAGGAATTGAGACGCTAGAGTGTAGCTAGGGAAAGCTACGGTATAGAAGATTGGGTGATAATCTTCGAAGGTGGCTTTAGGTCTCTAAAGGAGGAAATAAAGATCGTTAAATCCTAAGGGTAGGAAACCCTAGGCGGAGACGTAGGCACATTGCCGAACTTCGTAACAAACAATCGTCCCCTTTATATTTGCATTTACATATTCGTTTGCTTTACTTAATTCTTTCATATCGTAATAACCTCTTCTGCTCAAAAGCCTCAAACTTACTTCAAGACCTTGAAACCTGATTTAATCATTTTCCGCATCTGAAAACCCGTTCCAAAGCCTTGAAAGCCTAACTCGAAAAACGACCATACTCTATTCACCCCCCCTCTAGAGTATATTGATCCTATCCTATCTCCTATTGATTCTTCAACTATGAAAGTATTTTACCATGTGTATATGTAAGGAAATGTTTTAAATTGTATATAATGTTTTTTTTTTGTTTTAGTATGGGTGCTCATGGCTCCCTAGAACCAATTGTAGCACCAATTAGATAGACATTGACACATTGCTTCCCGCAATCCTACAACTAGAAGAGTAGTGCGCTAGTGCCAGCGACATGATCGGTTTAAGTGTTTAACCAAATTTTTAATGGCAATTCCAGATTCTAGTTATTGCTAATTTTTTGCAATTTACTTAGGTTAATGTACTTTGTGATTACTAGAGAATGAATAACAACAATAATATTGCTTTTCACTCTTAACGTAGTAATAATATTCTTTTGTATATTGATTTTATCAAATAGAGTCTAGATTGATCTAATGCTTTTTTTGCTTTAGTTTAACATTATGATTTTCCAAAAGATGATTGACCAATACATAGTGCGAGTAGTTCAAGCTGTTTGTCAACTGCTACTATCCATTAATAGTTGCAACACTCAACGATATATGGTAACTGTGTGAATTACTGAAATGATGGCTCCAGGACACTAAATTTTGAATTTCCTCTGCCTCTAAAGATCTTCAATTTATGAAACAAATATAGTTATACAACAATTACAATCTACAGAGATTTAAATTGATACAAATCGATAAGGGTACTTCAAACTAAGGATGCAAATACTTACAGGATGCACCCTTCTTGCAATACCCACTCTCATAAAATTTACAAACACGCTGCCCTCTGGGAGGCCTTGAAGAGCCTCCTCCACCTCCTAAAGAAGACTGCCTGCTCCATGAAGTTGGCCTACTCTTACTAAAACCTGAATCTACACCATGGTGATTATGACTCCTATCCTTAGAAACAGAGAGTCTCCCCATACTATGATTATATCTTGGCGATGTCTGACTTGAACTTCTGGCTACTTGGCTTACCACTGAATTGTTCCAATGTGCATCCACGCTTGCAGCAGCCATACATGGACCAGAAGTGCCCCAATGCAGGTTAGGATTTCCCAAAATGGAACCAGTTCCAGGTGATTTGCCACTTGGATTTCCAGGGGGTTCCCAAACAGAACTAGTATTTTCTGATCCCTGATTCCAAGTGCCTGCTGCTACTACTTTTAAGCTCGGAATTTGTGGAAAAGGTTGGTGATGAAGACGCACTTTTGGATGGTTCAGTGAAAGAGAAGCAGGGTCCACCTCTCCCTCTTCACGAGGGCTAGATGGACTGTTGAGGCTCAAGGTGGAAGATGGTGGTTGTGAGGGTGGTGAAGGCAATTTTTCTTCAGGTGGTGGTAGTGGAGGAGGTGATGGTAAGGATGGTGTTGGTGGCGGTGGTGTTGGTGGCTGTGGTGGTGGTGGTGGGGATGGTGACAAGGATACTGGTGACAAGGAAGCTGCTTGTGGTGGTGGCAGTAACGGCAGTGGCAAGGATGTAGATAGCAAAGCTGAAGGTGGCAAGGAAGAGGGTGGTAAGGAAGTGGGTGGCAAGGATGCTTCTGGTGATGGCAATAATTGTACTGGCAAGGATGCTGGTGGTGGCAGTAACGACGGTGGTAAAGATGCTGGTGGTTGTGGTGGTAAAGTTACTGGTGGTGGTGGTGGTGGTGGTGGCGGCGCAGGTGGCAGCACTTCGGACACTGAAGCTTCAGAGACAAAATTCTGGTGAGGCATGAAAGCAATAGCTGGCTTGTCCTCCACTTGAGGGCTTCCTGTAGAGAGAATACAGGTCGTCCTTTGAAGATCACTAACAGTAAAAGACCCATGTTGATCAGTGATATTAGGCTGAACATGGAAATGCATGTCGGCTGTGGAACTCAAAGCATTATTTTTTTCAGGATCGAGATTTGGGCTCAGCCCTCCAAGGGGACTAAAACAATCATCTCCCGGAGAGTTGATTGAGTCATCTCCGCAGTTCATCCTAGAAGTTGGGGATGACATGCCTCTTAGAGACTCCATTGCCTCAACTTCCGACAACAGATCTGAAACAGATTCATCACCTAGAGTACTAAGCTCAATGGGCTGCCAGCTTTCACAATGTGGATTAGTCAAATGACAAGTAAGAGTAGGGTTAGCATGGTCACCACTAACTTCAACCAGCTTGGCAGATGTGCCAGAGACTAGGCCAGAGTTGAACTCCTCAACAGGTTTCACATGCACTGTGGAAAATGCACACCATTCACTAGCAACGTCTGGAAGATGTACTTCCCCACCTACTAGGCTAGAAGTAGTGCTCCAACTAATACATGAATCTGGCCCAGGGACATTCTGAATCACAGAAATTTTATTTCCCACTGCTTCTCTCGAAGCCACATCCAGCTTCAGTGAGGTTTGAGGAAGATCAGGAAATTCTATGCCTTCTGACAAAGAAGTCCAGCTAGTTCCAGATCCTTGCCCAGGAATATTTGGATCCCCACAAACTTTATTTTCAATAGCAGAAGTATCCAAGCTGTTGCTCTCCGGCTTTGGAACAGTACTAGAAAGATCAGAAAACACAATCCCACCAGAAATTGTACTCCAACTGTTCCCAGGGTCAAGCTCGGGAACATTTGAAGTATTATAATGTTTATTTTCAATATTATGTCTTCCTGTGCTTTCTGTGTTTATATTATTGCTTGATGGAGAAGAGACTTCAGTTTCACCAGAAATAGTACTCCAGATTGCTTCTGAATCTCGTCCAGGAATACTCGGGGAAATTTGCCTATTTTCTATGGTATGAGGAGTCATCCCCTCATTCTCCGCTTTTGGAGAAGCACTTGGCAGCATAGAGTCATCTTTATCACCAAAAGCTGTATTATCTGTACCTGAGTCTAGCTCACAGCCAACAGAAGCAGCCGATTTTTTATTTTCTGTATCATGATTATTCACAACCTTATGTTCCATCTTTGGCATAAGACTTAACTTGGTTGGATTAGAAACTGTACCGCAGCTAGCATTAAAGTCTCTAGACAAATTTGATGCAACATGATTCTCCAAAGCAAGGCCCTTAAAGTCCTCGGAATCGGATTTTGGTCTTGAACTTGGAAAATCAGAAGTCTCGGTTCCATGAGAAGTCAAGCCCCAGCCAATTTCTGAATCTAGTTGAGCAACATTTGGACTGAAAGGTTGACTTTTTACAGCCTGACTTTCCACGTCTGCGCTAACTGACTTTGACGTGGAAGTAGATGGATGAGTGGACTCAAAAGTAAGGGTAACAGGCATTGTTTCCGAAGACCCAGTAGGAGTAGCAGTTGAACTAGGTTCTTCAGTATCAAACAAACTCTGTATTAATCGTGCTTTTATATCCAGTCCAGAAGATTGATCAATGCCACCTTGATTTTCGGACACTAACAGACTACGGCAACCATTCACTGGCAGTTCATAAGCCTCTGAAGTACCATTTATGTCCGACAAGTTTTTATTACTCACTTCTTCATTTGGATTCTGGCCCATATAAGGGGCATCAGAGTTACTGCTAAATTCCTCAACAGGATCAACTTTTCTATCATCAGATTCAAGTCCGCAATAAGACTGTGAGCACGAAAGTTGCTCGACGTGAGGCTCAGGCTCATTAGTTTGCTGCTTCCTTAATGCATCAGTCAAAAGTATGGACTCATCTCGAGTTTCATTAATCTTCCAGACTCTTAAATCAGTAGGGAAAAATCCATTAGAATCCCACTTGCGCAGCTGCAACATGCAAAATGGCCCTTGAACTTTGCCTGAAGGATCCTGGTAATGCCAAATCTTCTCAAGTTCAGTCATGTCAGAAACAAGGAGAATCCGTGAGGAAAGAGCTGTCGTTGCTGAATCAGAAGTCGCCAGAGAAATAGATTTAGTTGTCGAAACTCCAAGACTACCAGAACCAACACCTAAATCTGCTCTATTGTTGAATTCTTCCAGGACCTTAGAAGTAGCATCAACTCTTTCAGATTTGTGGGAAGGCTCAAGGAGTCTTGTAGCAGTTTCAAATTTCCCAACATGAAATTTAGCAGAGTTCTTCCTCTTGCGCTCCCCATAGGGTATAGTTTTCAGTGCCTTGGTCCTGTCATCTTTCAACACATCTGCTTTTACAGGAGAAATCAACTCCATACCCTTTGAATTGGAATATTTTGATGCCCCAGAGCCATCTGATCACATTTAACATCATCAAAAAATAAACTTTCAGAAATGGAAAACATATTACCAAAGATATATTTCTACATACATCATCACAAGAAAGAAGCATACCTTGCTTCAAAATATCTGACTCGCCTGAATCATCATCAGATCCATAACTAGGATCCATTCTTGGATCCGCATGCACATCTGGAATTTCATGAATCCTACGTGAACGTTCCTCAGGGGCCTTCAGCAGCTCTATTTTCTCCACACATTCTCTAAGCGTTCATGTGGTCAAGAAAAATACTAAAGCAACATAACTCCTCAGGAAATATTATCCATTCCATTGCAGAAAACTAGGTATTATACGGATGGTATAACACTACACAAGTGAGACACAACACCCTGTAATTTATCATTCACCAGTGAAATATATTGTAATAAAGACCTTACTACCATTGATTGAGACCGAAAGCAATTTTAAAAAGTAGTTGTAGATTACTACCTTCTCAAACAATATACATTTGCTACTACTACCTCAAAATCACAATTACAGGGTCAAAACTACCTGAATGGCAGGATTTTCTTTTTTGAAAAAAATTTACATTTTGATGTCATTATGGTGCCAAAAAAAAAAAAAACAATTAGAATCCTGTATGAGGCGTTATTAGTATAGTGAAGTGTTTGAAAGGTAACTTACAAACCTTTCTTTGAAAAGCATCTATGGAAGTATATTTCAATAACTGACCAACTGAATAAGTAGTAATTGAACAGTTTTTTCCCAAGATATAATATAAATTTCTGCAGGAGTGCATACTGCATAGCAGCTTATGGGTGGATCCTAACAACCAATTCACCCAAAGAAACCTAAAATAAGTTACATGTAGTACAAGCACACAAAATTGGTATCAAGAAATATTCTTTACCATTTGGAAAATCACAACAGCGGAAACTATATTACCCCATGTAGTAACTCAACCAGATAACAGGAAAACACTTGAAAAAAATCGGACAGAAACAAAGGATATTCCTTGCGATGCCCCATCTCACTAGCTCGATCCCTAAGATGATTAAGCCTCTTTATTTCTGTTTCAAGCCACTTCAACAACCAAGTACAAATAGCGTCAATGTACATGTTTATATTATTTAATATTCCATTTTGCAAACAACTGTAAACCCGCAAACCTTTCTGTTTTTCACAACCATGTGAAAACAGTGCAAATATTATACTCCATATCCCAATTAAACCTTATTACTAATAAAACCTTTTTAAAAAGCAGTAATCTCCATCAAAAAAATCATAATAATTTACAACATATAAAACGAGGCAATTATCTTTGAGACATTTTAAAATAGAAAAATGGCTCGTAAATATGGGACAAAGGGACTAATAATGTAGAACTTCATCATAATTACTTGGGAAATGTGACAGTACTTACATCATCAACCCGCGTTGTCTGTAATGAAATTGCTTTTTCGTGGATTTCCCCCTGGAAAAATTAAATTAATCTCAAACATCCAACAACTGCAACAAACTTAGACAAAAATAGCCAATTACTTCGATACTTACCACTGTCATCCTCTCAACAAGTCCCAACTTTATACTTTGGCGCAAACGTTTGCACTCATCCTAGGATTTCAAGTAAACATCCAATTCAGTATATAAACAATCCAACAGTATTCAGCTTTTAGCAGATTTCAGACTTGTATGTTCATGGAGAAAATTTGCACCAAAGCACCATGGTTGAGTTCGGGATGTCGAGTTAGACTGGCTCAAGAATGCTGTTCAGACAAATTCTTTTTTCATGTATGCTCACTTAGGATGAACCATTAGATTGATGCATGCCAGTTGCAACTGAGTCTCAGTTCGCCTCAACTCATTTGAATAAGTTTCAGAAAAAATAAGTTAAGTATGTCAAAAAACAAGATAAGATCAGCAAAAGATGAATCTAGAAAAACAAAAGTTCAGGAAAAAAAAGTTAAAAATAAGTAAAGTTCAGCAAAATATAAATTTAGTTTAAGCAAAAAAATAAGTTCAACAAAAATAAGTTGAGGAGAATAAAGCCTTAGGAATGAGATTGTGAAAACACGAAAACATTTGACTAAAAATTCAAGCTTATAGAAGGCAAAGATGCAGAGACAAACAGAAACTCAAAAGCTGAATACAAGAAACGCAGCAGGAAACATAAATCACCTCAGAGAACTCTTGGTCTGAAATTGCATTAATTGCAACATCTTCTATCTTGTTTAAATTTAATATTTTAAGCATGAAACTATCTGTCTTTTCACCAATTTTATATGGCACAGTTGTTTTGCTTGTTCCTGTCCAAAAAAAATGTTAAAATGTTAATATTGCAAAACAGTGGAAAGTGCAAATTATGAAAAATTAGTAGTTGAACTACTGCATACCTATGATTCTGACCAACCGATGCATATCTTGCTTTTGATCATTGCTGGTGATTCTAATTCGAACAACTGAACCAACAACCTTATCATGAAACTTTTCTGCATCTACCATTAAGTTTTCCAGCAAACTCCGCTTGAGGTAAATTAAAGTTATGTTGTGAACGTTGATTGCTGCATAACTATCCATTTTTATTTGCCGGCCTTTATCTTCCGCTTTTTTACGGCTTTGCCGCCTAGTTTCCCTACTTGGAGTCTGAACATCTCCACTAATCCCTTCGTTCTCCAGATGCCCAGAAAGAGGGTCATCAGCTGCACCTCTAATAACACCACTGGTACGAGATTCTTCTTTGAAATGATATTCAAGCAGCTTAAGCATTTCAAAATGACCAACTCGTTCTTTCCCAAACAAACTCTCCAATCTTCTGTCACAAATAATTTGACATTTCCGGCGAGGATCACGGAGATTGTTTCTCCTAATGTAATCCAGTAGAAGAGCCTGAACATCAAACTGAGATAGGACCGATGTTTCACCATTTTTCACATGAGCTACAAATTCCAAAAGTTCTTTAGAAGCCCAGTCAGTTGCCAGATGCAAACCTGATACCTTTTTGTTCTCATCTGGCTTGTCAACATTTTGTGCATCCAGATTCAGCAGATGCTGCTGTTTTCTGGTCTTTCTTCTTTTAATACCATTTGTTTCCATTTGTACATGGCTGCTGCTTAGCTCAGAAACATGACTAAGACATGTCTCAACTCTTTTTTGCTGAAAGTTATAGTTATCAACTCCAGAGACTTTCCAAGGATTAGTAGCCCGAGTCAGCTCATCTAAAGTCAGAGCTTCCTTTTCTTTCAGATATATCCAGTATACCTTAAAGAGGTATTCCCAACTAGTAGTGTCATCAAAATCTACTTGAACCTGCACAACAAACACACAATCATTAAAAGGTTGCACAGAATAAGGAAACTGTACAGAAGTTCAACCTGCTCCAAAGACACAATGGAGTTGAAAAAGTTGACTATTAACTCTGCTCACAAGAATATATTATAAAATAATCTTTGAAAAAACTATGGAGACCTTCAAGTTACAAAGTCTCAGAGGAGTGTAGTGAACAGCACTTTATGAACAAGTAAAAAGGGAAAATTCAGAGGTCTTGAAGACAGGGACTATCACAGCCTGTTTATTGTCCAAGTGACAAGTGGTACTCCCTTATTTCCCATAAACTTCAAATTATGCCCCCACCCCTTAAAAAAGATAATAAATGCTTCATTTTCCAGAAATTTCCTCTGGCATCCATTTATTTCCCAAATCAAAGTTAAATAGCGTTCATGACCTTTGCTGACAGAAATGAAACCTATTTAAAACAAACAAACGCCAGATAAAATAGATAAAAGCCCATTTATAAGTTCCTTATAGCACCAAACTTTATAAAAAATAACAACCACTAATGCTTAACAGGCTTGAATTAGAAGAAACAGCAATATTAAACAAAACACCAGAGTGACTCATCCATACCTGCTCCTTGGTTTCTAGGGGTATATTTTCAATTAACATAATAGTTGTCATGCACGTCCTACAGAATCCTCTGTTCTTTCTGACGCACAAAATATCTGCCTGCTTGACACACCTCTTGCACAAGGAGTAAGGGCACGTGTAGCACATAAAGAGAGCATTTCTTTGACAGAAGTTACATAAATGCCAACCTGAAAATACATGACATATAGACCAGCCAAAACTTAGCATATGGAAACTGGTAAGCACCTCATAAGCAAGAGAATAAGCAAATGCAATCATGAACCAGTGTATAAAACCCTTGCTGAGGCTTCTATTACAAATTGAGACCCTTGAGGACCTAGAGGAAACTGCTGTCCATATATCAAGGACAGTAACTCTTTTAGGGATGACGATAGCAAACATGTCGAGCCAAAATCACAAATTATCAAATTTGTGACCCAAAGGAAACCTACATCATATTTCAGGAAAAAAGGGATACACAAACATTGATTACAACAATAGCTCCCATTTTTTCTTGTCTTCAAGCCATTTATTAAATTTTCTTCTATACTACTATGTTTATAGATGTGAGTGTCAGAACCTTGGTATGCTCATTAAATTAGGAAACGAGCACAAGACCTATTAAAAACATATCCAAACATGGTTAAGATAAGTTAGGAAAACTAAATATTATTAAAGTGCCATCCAAAAAAAGAGAATTTGACATACAGTAATGGAAGGTGCAAAATCCCTCATGGTTGGTTGATAATGCTCAATTATAAGATTAAATTGTAATGAACTTTCCAAAGGCACGAGGCATCATGCACACGTATCAAAGGCGTGGCAAGTCAGAGACAAGGGAGCAAGCAGTGCAAGCACGAGAATGGAGGAAGAGAGAAGCAAGGCACCAACTAATAGTATAAATAATGATGTGACTAAATTCTATTAGAGAGGGGTATAAAGAGAATATTCTATAAGGGGAGGGAATAGTAGTATAAATACAGAAAGGAAAGAGTGATAGAGTAAGCTATGTATTGTAAGTAATTACATTAAGGAGAGATTGGCCTCTCAAAAGCCAGGTGGTTATACACTTTTTAATACTACAACAATACAATATTATATATACAATTACCACAACTATTCTTCTTGTTAGCTCGCTTATTTCGGTCTCGATCTCTTATTCGTCTCTGACACTTGTTGGAGAAGTGAGCTCGGCTTTGAAACATTACATTTGGTATCAGAGCAGCGATCATGTATCCACCGGCGATCATGCCTCTAAGTGGGTACGTTGAAGGATGAGTTGACCGAGCACATGAGGACGAAGGATCATCTGGATTTGTCAATGGAGGGATTCAAGAAGTGGTTTGAGGAACTTAACGGACAAATCCATCAAACGAGGGTCAAGTTGGAAGAATCGGCACGACTCCAAAATGCTGAGATTGTGGCAACTTTGCATTGCTTAGAGGGAAGGATTGACCGAACACGTGGGAATGCGTGAAGCCCCAAACTACCATGGCGAAGATACAGGAGTCAGCTTCACCTAGAATGATCACACAACCGACGACATACCACGAAGGGGAAGGAGATGGAGAAAGAGGATCTGGGTATGGGAACAATGGAGGTCAATGGAGATTTAGAAAATTGGATATGCCTCTCTTCAATGGAACAGACCCAGATGGTTGGTTGCTCCGTGCAGAGAGGTACTTTGGGTTTTACTGGTTATGTGAAGAGAAGTTGGAGGCAACGATGGTAGTGATGGAAGGGGATGCCGAGAAATCTGATGCGATGGTGGGGCGATCTCAAGGAGCGAATACTTCAGCGATTCCGGCCAATCAATGCAAGCTCCCTCTGTGAACAATGGCTGGCAACTACGCAAACCTCAACCGTAGAAGAATACCAACGTAGATTTATTGAGATGGATGTTGTGTTGGACGATGTGCCATAATTTATCCTCTTGAGTCAATTCATTAACGGGCTTAAGGAGGAGATCAAAACCGAGATTCAATTACTTGACCCACTCACGTTGGAGCAGGCCATGGAAGTGGCATTACGGATTGAGGAGAGAAACCGGGTTGTAGCCCAAAGAAAAGGGTATAGCCGTAAGGTGGACCAGATGAGGTATGGGCCTTATTCAATCTATAACCGACCCAGTCCAATTGGGGCCATAGCAGTAACAACAGCTAAGGGAGGTATTTCAAATTTCGTAGGAGCACAAATACAAGCACCAAAACCACCAAGCTCGACTCCGAAACCTTGGGGAGAAGTGAAGAGTTTGTCTGAGGGAGAATTGCAAGAGAAGAGAGCTAAGGGACTCTGCTTCAGATGTGATGATAAATGGAGCATGGGCCATAAATGTCGTAGAAGGGAACTTAGTGTGTTGTGTGTGAGTGGGGAAGAAGATGACGAAAAATCGACAGAAGAAGAGGAAATAACGGAACTGAGTCTGAGCGAACAAGAGGGGTCAACTATGGTGTCCCTACACTTAATTGTAGGGCTCTCTAACCTAAAAACCATGAAATTGAAAGGAAGAATAGGAGAGGGTGAAGTAGTCGTGATGATTGACCCCGGTGCCACTCATAATTTCATCTCAACCTCCTATGTCCAAGCTTTGCAAATCCCTATAACGGAGTCGAAGGAGTTCGGTGTGTCACTGGGAAAGGGGGAGGCCATTAGAGAGACAGGGATATGCAGACAAGTAGAGTTGTTTTTGGAGGGGGGAGTGAGGGTAGCTTAGACTTCTTGCTTTTAGGGCATGGAAATGTAATTCTGGGAGTGTAGTTTGAGGATCCGTGGTGACCAATTAAAAGACTCAACTGATGACATTTCAACAGGTTGTGAGATTATAGTTTTGCGAGGAGACCCGACTTTGACACATGCTAAAGTCTCCCTTAAATCTATGGTCCAAATACTGCACAAGGAAGAAAATGGGTGGTGGATATAATGTAATGCGTTGGATGTTGGCAAGAAACACTCCTGGGAGGCACAGATGGCTATACAGGAGGTGATAAAGGAGTATGATAGAGTATTTGAGTGGAAAGCGGAGCTGCCTCCAATCAGGGGGCATGAGCATGTAATCTCGTGAGTGTGAGACCATATTATTACCCAAAGGTTCACAAAGATAAAATAGAGAAGTTGTTTTAGATGAGCTTAAAATGCATCTCACCAAAGCTCAACAAAGAATGAAGGCGCAGGCTGAGAAGGGAGGAAGAGTTTGAGGTAAGAGACTTAATATACTTGAAGCTGCAACCATACACAGGCACAAATCTCTAGCCAAGAAAGCCTTTGAAAAGTTGGCATCCATGTTTTATGGACCTTACCCTATTTTAGGGAGGATTGGAACTGTGGCATATAAGTTGAGCTTGCCTGAGGGGAGCAAAATACATCTTGTATGTCACGTGTCTCAATTGAAGAGATCCGTGGGAAATTCTTGGACTACAACTCAAATATCAGAGGCAAGGGAGCAGATGACGGGAGCTGGAATTAGTCGTGCAAATTGCAAGATGTGCGCAAGGTTGTTGTACGGGGTGAGACTGTAATGGAAGTGCTCATTCACAAAATTTGAAGCCACTTGGGAAGAGGCGAGGGAGATTTATGCTAGGTTCCCTGATTTCAGCCTTGAGGACAAGGTGAGTCTTTAGGAGGCGGGTAATGTAATGAACTTTCCAAAGGCATGAGGCATCATGCATACATATCAAAGGCGTGGTAAGTCAAAGACAGGGGAGTGCAAGCACGAATACAATGAAATGGAGGAAGAGAGAAGCAAGGCACTAGCTAATAGTATAAATAATGATGTAACTAAATTCTGTTAGAGAGGGGTATAGAGAGAATATTTTGTAAGGGGAGGGAATAGTAGTATAAATACAGAAAGGAAATAGTGATAGAGTAAGCTGTGTATTGTAAGTAATTACATTAAGGAGAGACTAGCCTCTCGAAAGCCAGGTGGTTATACACTTTTCAATACTACAACAATACAATATTATATATAAAATTACCACAACTATTCTTCTTGTTTGCTCGCTTATTTCAATCTCGATCTTTTTTCTGTTGAAACTCGCTGGAGAAGTAAACTCGGCTTTGAAACATTACATAAACTTTTGATAAAAGATTCTTTGGATTAGATATGGTTACTTTGTGAGCTAGCAAAAACTTCATCTAACTTCTATCTTATTCTTAAATCCAAGATTAATTATTTTCAAAAACTTATCCCTATCCCAAAGACTAAAAACCATTTACTTATCCCTCTTTGCCATAGTGTCTTGCTTCAAATTAATGAGGTCATCAACAATTCTACAACCACTTTCCATCTCCCTATAAAACACATCACCATAACTTTCACATGCATGCCATTTCCTGCTCTCTCTCCTTCCTTGACATTGCCAACTTTTGACTTTGACAGCCATCATAACACTCATAAAATAAACTCAACCTCCCCCCCCCCCCCCCCCCCCCCCCCCCACAAACACCCCGACTCCCAAGTTAATAGGCTCAAACGCTAATGACTCTTGTATATGGAGATTTAAAAAGGTGAAAGATCAATTATATGACTATTTAGTAATTACCATAGCAAAAGTTAACTATAGGTAGCATAATAAGGTCTTTAAGACAAACCAAATCTTTATACATATAAAGAATTTAGCAAAGTATTTTCCATAAGACAAAAGGTATGGCGGCAATGCCAAAGTCATCGAGGTAACCATCACCAATTATAGATTAATAATGTTCATATGAAGTATATGGCTTAGAGATCAAAGTGTTACCAAAGAAATACAGTACAAACATTGATACAGACACCAAAGAGCACAATTCTCATACCTCAAAGAAGTCAATGCAAGCGATGAACAAATAATTTAAGCCACACTTTGATTCATTAATCTGAGCAAGCCAAAATAGGAGAAGCATTCACAACGCAAGACACATTGTAAATTTTTCAAATTGCTAATAAATTCACAAAAAAGGCATAGTCAAACTCAAAATAATCATTGCTAAGATCAATGATTATATTTCATATTATAAATTTATTAAAATAAAATCATCTACCAGCTTTCCAAGCCCAGCTATATAGAAAAAATATATGAAATAAGATTATCAAAGTAGAACAGATGCTATGATAGCATTGCTCTGAGTTCTTCCAAGAGTAAAGATCCTTCTCAAATACTTAAAAATTGGTTCCAGTCATCACTTCCAAAGTTCTAATTAGTTCTTCCAAATGAAGAAATGGCTTGTCCTACTGCCAATTTCACATTTAATTAATACAATCTCTATTCTTCAGTGATTTCCGTTTAATAGCTCTCCCTGCTCATGGGAAGTAAACAATATAAACGGTTGATGATAAGTACGCTTATTTGTACTTTTCGGTGTTAATTCAAGCTCCTTTTTTGGATGAGTTTTGGGTAATTTTGGGTTTATTTGTCTTCATTTATGCTAAAAGTCAATAATTATAGTTTAGCCTTAATCATTTCGATTTTTGCTAATTCTTAAGGCTTTTAGTATAAATGCATGTTGGTGGCAAAAATATGGTGGAACTAGCATTGGTTTGTAGGTGAAATTTTGGGCCAAGGAAGTGGAAAAGAATGTTAGCTCAAAAGATTATCAAAGAAAAAAAAAAGAAAAAAGAAAAAAAATAACAAAAGGAGCAATTGGAATTCTTCACGGCACAAAAGGAAGCCCAAGACTTTGACGGTAGCAACTCACGAAAAGAGAAAAAGAAAGATTTTTTTTTCTTTTAAGTTTTATATATTTTATTATGAAATTAAGAGAAGTCTCCAATTAGAATGAGATTAGTTTTAGGCTAGGTTTTATGCTTAAGCGGTTTTTATTATTCTACACTTCTTCCTCCTCTCTTCTTTTTCTTAGGGTTTTGCTCATGGTTTTGTTTTAGATCTTTCATTCTCAAATATCTTACTTGTTCTTCAAGACTCTACATTTGTTTCTAGTTTAATCATCAATTTCAATCTAATTTGTTCCTATTATATTCTTATTTATTTGTTCATGTTTCTTTGTTATTCAATTCAATTTCCTTATAGTTTGATGATTTCCATGTTTATGCTTAATTTTATTGATCATGAGTAGTGAGTAGTTTTCCTTCTAGGCTTTAATCATGAGTAGTGAGTAGTTTTCCTTCTAGGATGTTAATATATGAACCCTAGCATGTGCTAATTGGATTCTAACATCACCCAATGTCAAATTAAGGGTGGTTTATTAGGTTGTTAAAATTGATCATTAGGTTAAACTCATTGGTTTAGTTAGTCAAGAAGAGGCGGGTGAGATTAATTAATTCCTTTGTCTTAATGATATTTGCTAATTAATCAAGAAGCGAAAGATGGGATTACGAGGGCTACACCTAATACAATTAGATTAATCAAGAAGCAAAAGCTGAGATTAGAATAATAATTGAAGGGATGTTTGATTTGATCATTGGTGTTGGTGTATTTGATGATGATTAATGCATGTAAGTGGGGATGTATTGATGTCCTAGGTCTTTTTATTATTGGCATTACATTGTTAATTTTGCAATTGTAGTTGTTAGGTTTGTTAAACAACCTTTTTCTAGCGTAATCTAGTTGAATTGAGCTAAATTGACCCTTTATTAGCTTTCTTGAGGACAACTCGTGATTGTACTGCAATAGCCGTGCACTTGCGGTTATAATTAGCGACTAAAAATCAGTCATCACTTGAAGACATCCAGTCCTTGAGAGTCGGTGTTACTAACCCCACAAACTATGAACCAAAACGCACGAATTGGTACAGTAATTAGTAAAAAAATTAAGTTCCTTTACTTGGTCCACATACCAAAGTGTACCATAAATTAGGTAACAGTCATGAATCTATAATTCCAAACTAAAGAATATTTGGGTTTTAACGTTGATCCTACTTACATCCTAGGCAAAGGATATGATCCTTTCTACTAATTGTTCCTATTCAACTATTATAATACATCATAACATACACCTAAAAATTAATCAATAATAATAAAGTAAAAGGATTTGAAAAATGCAAGAATGTACTTCTTAAGTTGTTTTTCTAATTTTAAGACTCATTCTTTCTATTTGATTTCTCCACTGTATTCCCAAGGGAAAAAGAACATGTCCAGTATTGGTTTAATGGAGTCAAGAAGGTGTGGCCGTAAAAAGAACAAATTTAGCACATAGAAAAATCATCGAGGGAAATTTCGTTCCTATCTCTAGGGCAACATAGAGACGCAGGGGTATTTCTTTGCCTAAAAAGGCACCCTAATTAAATGAAATTGATAAGGTTGCATTAGGAAAATCCCCTCTAAATCCAGTAATGTGTATGGTCACTGAAATCACCGAGCATATTGGTAAGCAAAAGAGTTAGATGTGGTTTGAGCTCTTAAATCAAAGCTAGTCATTAAATGGAACTAATGGCAAATCGATATTCAACAATCTTATAGATGCTGAATAGAAGAAGAATTTCTATTAAAATAAAATAAAAAAATCTAGAGCTTTGTACTCCACATTACCTCAAATGCCATGAATATACCTTAATACCACAATTTAACACTCCCTATACTTTCCTATGAATTTCCTTCCACGAACAAAAGATTGGATGATTTAAGGCGGAAATTAATCGTGCAATAAGTGTGCTAATGAAGAACATCAACAATCCAATAAAAGTCCTATCAATTTGGGGCTTAACAAGGTCCAGACGTACCGTACCTTATACCTTAAAATACAAGAGATTGAAACCAAATAGAGAAGTCCTACATGTGCTAATTGTTGCCTGTGTAGTAGACACATATTTCAAGTGATGAACTATTGGGTCTCTGAATTGGAAGATGACGCTAGTTAGTCAAAGATCAAAGCTCCTACCATGCCTCACAAAAAATTTTCATAAATAATATTCTACTGGCTAGAAAGCTGCGCAGTTTTTGCAAAGGACATAAATAATTGATCACCTCTTTATTCTTAGTTCTAAGTCCTCAAGTACTCTTTAGTCTCTCTCAATCTCATGGGATGGATTTTCCAGAAATGCACAAGTCAAATTCTTTGCTATCTGATGATGCCCATGCCACATAGAAAGAAACGAGCCACTGGTTAAGGGCATAAATCATGCAAGGCAATGGCTATCATGTAACATCTTTCCTTTATAGATTTTGCAAAATAATCATGCATAAATCATAGTTAAGGGCATAATGTCATTTGTCCTTCAACAATATGATTTTCTAAACATGGATGGAATTTAAAAGGTATCCTTCCAACAATATGATTATTTTATCAATCAGAGGGAGAAAAATAATTCGTGATAATCATAATCTGGAATCCTTTTGATCATAAATGAAACTAGTAGACTTCAAAAGAATTTTGTATGAAAGTTCAATGAAAAGGATTAAGGAGTCATTTATGGAATGGTGTAAAGATCCATCTAGGGAGACTTGGATACAAATCCCTATACCAATTATAAATTGTTTGGTTCAGTTTTGGAATGGTTTCTATGTCCTATATCTTAGTCGATGATTATATGTCAGCCATGTAAATCCCTTTAATTTAGGGATAGATTAGTTTAGAATCCTTGTTTGTATATATTTCCATCTCTTTAGATTGTACCCTATTTAAAGGGATATTGTGAATCAATAGAGATATCAAGAATTCTTAACCATAAACCACTTTCATGGTATCAGGGCTACGATTCAGAATTTTTTACCTCCTCTTTCTGTCTGAGCCGTCAATCACCAGTCTTCTTCCACAAAACCGAACCCCTTTACTCTAGAAGCCTATTCCTTAAGCAACATACAATCCAAAATCTGAACCCATGACGGCACCAATGTCACGTACTCCTCATGGGTGAAGCTATTCAAGAATCATTTGATTGCTTAATGTGTTGTTGATTACATCGATGACACCCCACCTCCACCTCCAGACTCTTTGGATCCGTCTTCTTGACCTGAAGTGGATGCCTTGGTCTCCCGATGGATTTATAGTATTGTTAGACATAGAAGCCACGGCTCGTACCACAAGAGAGCTAAAGTTACAACCCTTGAAACCAGGTTTGTTAATCTCACCCTCGCAGCAGTTGAAAGACCGCGCGAACCAACTAAAAGATGTTGACTAGCGTGTTACAGAATCACGAAGACAACTATAGTCTTTCTGCGGTCTTTCTGTCACCTCCCTCTCAACCAACACCCACCTACCAGCACGAAGACAACTACCAACCCAACCAGAGTGATTTCTTGTTAATACCGTGGGCGGGGAAGAGGACGCAGCTACAAGGGGAATCCTACGGGTACCCCTTGGTTTTCTACACCTAGTTTGCGAATCAGCCATGTGGAATACTCTATCTTGCCCCTACCCAACCCAAAACACTTGGCGACCTACTCCATCTCAAAATAGCCCCGCAGCTCACTACACGGGTTAGTCGCACCATCTAATCCTCCAGCTCCACCAACGTATGATGCACTGAGCCCTCCATCTCAGTCGCGCCTTCAACACAATGCAACTTAATTACACCAATCCGAACTTTATCATGGATACCAAAGCTGAACGCCATGTCACAACCGAGGTATGATTCGAAACTCTGACTGATTTCTTGTTAATAATAAACTCTTAGTCGGCAACGAGCATTGGTAAATTGTTTACCCGTGATTACAATGTTTCAGTCAAATTTGGTCCCTTTGGTTTTTCCTTGAAGGATCTCAAAACTAGACGGCTCCTTTCCTGGCACAATAGCACGGGAGATCTTTATCCGATCACTCCACCCACCCTTCCGCCGCAAGCTTGTTCAATCACATCTTTACCATGACATGCCCGTCTCAGACACCCTAGCACACAAGTTTTAAATGTTTTATCTAGACATTTTGGTTTTTCTTATAATAAGAACAAGCATTCCTTTTTTTGCAATTCCTGTCATTTCTCTAATAGCAAACGATTACCATTTCATGAGTCTACTTTTTTTCCCCCTTTTGATATCATACAATGACTTGTGGACATCTTTTATACCTAGCAAACCTGGTTATAAATATTACATGGTCTTAATCGACAATTTCTCTAATTTTTCCCTTTAATTTAGGGATAGAGTAGTTTAGAATCCTTATTTATATATATTTCCTTCTCTTCAGATTGTACCCTATATAAAGGGATATTGTGAATCAATAGAGATCATCAAGAATTCTTAACCATAAACCACTTTCACTATTAAGGTGTTCGGTTCACTAATTAGAAATGGATTTCCAATCGAATTTTGCTATTTATATTGTTTAAGGGATTTTTCAAATTTCAATAATAATGACCTATCTTTTGAATTACTTTCTAAAGAAATAAGATGATGCTATATTTCTTCAATGTAAATATATACCCCCACGAAAAATGTTAAAAATACTTTCTTTAGATCATTTGCACAAAACTATCAACCATAAGTAAAAAAGTGAACTTTATCCAAAAAAATAACGGGAAATTAGTGAACTTGGAATTCAAAGGCTACAATAAATCCCTGAAACACAGGCACTATCTATACATAAAGTCTCCACTTTCCTGCAAAACACCCAACACTGGAGAAGAGAAGAAATTATCAGAAGGTGAATGTTGAAGTAGTGTTGATAAATGTAGCGCCGACGTAATTACCCCCTCCTCTCACTTCATGAGTTAAGGTTACTATTTTGAGTGGAATTGAATTAGAATCTCATGAGGGAAGTGGGGGGATGGCAGGACTATGGAGATAAAATCCCTTTGGAATAATTACAAAAATGCCAATTAAAGCACTAAAATGGATTCTAACTCCATTCCAACCTATTCCAGCACCAAACACTTAATATTGCTTGGTCCTTGAAATTTATACTAGTACCAAAGACCAAACTCTTCCACCAAATTTTTCTAGTTAACTCCCATCTCTCCAACAATAATTGATAGTTTTAATAATCTACACCCTGTACAATAATTCAAAAACACCATACTGCAAAGCATATAGCTTGGCATAAAATAGCTGACGTTTCATTACCATAAAAAGTCAGCCCAAAGATGAACTTATAAGACAATGATAATTTACACAATAGACAATAGTCTAGAGTTATTTTTCTACGCAATAACAAACTTGCTTGTTACTTTAGCAACAACTCCATTACTCAGTGTCGTTCACACTTTCTATTGTTTTCGGGTAGAGGAAGTGAAAAGTAATCGGTAAAATGAAGGGGCATGAATTATACACATTGTTACAAGTTTGATGGAATCATATAGCTTAACCAATCTAAAGAGGTTAATATAAATCATATGGCAACAAACAAAACACACTTGCCTCTTATACTAGGCACCTCAAATAATCATAAGGGTAAGGCTTGTACAAGGTTAATTGAAAATAAATGTAACATACAAGGACATTCTATATTGGGGTGACCAAAAAAAGCTACAATGAAATCTTCCACAATAGCAATTGAATAAGATTGAATTTCCTAAGAGCCATAAGACCCCTATTCAAGAATGAGGAATTAAAAAAAAAAAACAGGACACGAAATTTTAGAGAAATAATATCATATTATCATTATGTGGGATAAAGACAGAGAGCAGCATATGTTTTTAGAACACTAGGAGCACATACAAAGAGCAAGATGAGATAGGGTAAACAATTTACGCACTAGAGCTGGTTAGTTGTTCTAACCACACTTTTGAGCTTCTCCTGATGAAAATTAAACACTTAACCAAATGAAACACTTTTTGAAACAAATAAGGTGTGCAGTGTCCAAGAAGACATGGATAAATTTAAACATTACTCGATACAGGAAGCAACGTGAGTAAATTAAAACTTTACTCGATACACTAAGCAATCCAAGTAGCAAAAAAAGTTCAAAGAAAAATACAGTAAATATCACAATTCCATCCCACAAAGGTGAGAGACTTCTCAGACACCAATTTCACATACAGGGATCCCTGAAGAAACACGCATCCGGTTAGCCTGCTTGCATGCCTCAATTACCCAGACAACCATTCAATTCAATACCGAAACATGAACAGCTCATTAGCAGGTTTCTCTAGAACTAAACACCTGCATAGCTACAACTAGCTAAAGAGCCTGCATTCTACAAAAACTAATATAGTACTCGGCTAATTGAAGAATATAGGAGCTTTTCCACTTATTAAAAGTTGTACCTCGCAATTGTCCCAAAATTCAAAATAATAACTTCAAAATCCCTCTCCCAATCAAATGCAAAGCACCAAAAAAAGGGAGCTTAAGCACATACCACAGTTCCATCTTATGCTCCGCCGAAAGAAGGACTCGTCCCGCTTCACACAAGCGGGGTGGTACGCCTTGGGGCAGTCCCTAACACATCAAATTAATAATTATAAATAAGAAGAATTTGAAACGAGTAAATAAGGCAAGTATTGTGATCATTGAGGAACGGAGGGAGTGTTCAGAGAAAAACCCTAATAACAGCAATAAAAAAAAAAAGCAAGACAACTGACCGGTAGTCGCAAAGGACGAGGTTCCCGCCATCAAAGCAGATGAAGCAAACATCCTCATCTTCTTTCTTACTCTTCTTGGCAACCGGCACTGGCGCAGCAGACGGAAATCCGAGATTCCTCGGTGGTCGGCCGCGCTTCTTTCTAAGTTGGACTTCCGTCACGGCGACCTGAGAATCAGGGAGTCTGGGGATAACGTCTTGGTTCCGATCAGCGACAGTTATCAAGGCAGCCTCAGTTGCTGTTGTTGTTGTTGCTGTTATTGTTGTTGATGTTGTTGTTTTGTCAACGCAAGGTAGAGCTTGAACTGCGATTCTAGTGAGTTGTGGTTCCGCCATTAGAGCTCAGAATTCGCCGGAATCGGAAACTAAATTGAGATCGACTTTAGATGAAAAACCCTAGATTAGGCGCCATCTGGGGGGTGGTCGGCACATGGGACGGCCCAGTAGGAGAGAGAAGCTAGAGAGAGAATGGTACGCGTTGTTTTGAGTCGTTTTCGAGGTGGGAACTTCAGACCAAAGTGAACACGGAATTGTTGGATAAGTCAAACTCATTCTACCATACTCTTTCGGTCTCTAAACATTTATACCGTATTTATACTTTTACTATGAATAATATTAAAAATTAATCACGTACATATACGAGTGTAAAATGTAGGATGATTTCCATTTAAACATAAACAATATTAATACGTAATATGAAAAACACGATCGAGGGTTATATATAAGCCCTGAATTCATGAATCACTTATAGATCAATATTAATAATAACTCTCACTTTTAACCCTACATACACCATTACAATTATGAAGGGGTGAAACTTCAAACCAAAGTGGACAAAGAATTAGATGAGTCAAAAATACTATATTATTTTTTCCGTCCCAAAATAGTTATTTACAACTTTTCATCATTACTAGTTATGATTAAAGGAAGCATTACAACTCAATTTATTTATCTCAGTTATTATAATAAAACTATAAAAGACGTAGCAACTATAGAGTATTACACATTTTAAAACTTCTAGTCTCTTTGTCTGAGGACATGATTTAGGATTAGACTTTGGATTGCAATAAGCAACTTTCCAAATTGGTTAGCCTGCCATGTTGCATATGCAAATGGTGTACGTGGAATTTTTGAATTATAGATTAGAATTTGTCCTATCATTAAGTGATTAATGTATTGTGCACCTGCCCCCAACCTTCCCTTCTTCATTCTCTTTTTGTCACCTTACTTTTCCATTTTACGAGTATAGAGTGAACTTTATTTTATACTCGTAACAATCTATCTCACGGTCTCTTGGTTTTAAACAATTCGTTTCACTTACATAAAGAATACCTATTAACTTGTTATTCTCTACACTTTATTCTTATTCAATTTGATGAAATCAATGAACAAATGAGTTAAAAGTAACTCATTTCATAATATGCAAATTCAAAGAATTAAGTTTAGTTTTGTGAGTAAAAAATTAAGTTGAAAGCTAAAAAGGAATACTCATGCTCCATTCACCTACACAATAATGTATGCTCATTATTTATGTTATTTGTGACTTGGAACTTGCAAGACAATATGTGATAACCAACAAATGATAAATAAATAAAAATATTATTGATTTGGATCATTTTAGGTGATACCTCGAGCCATTCTATATTATATTTACATTATGCTTTGATCTAAATCTAATGTAATGCAAATTTTATTTTATATAATAAGAAAATGAATGAAATTATTTTTTTTAAAATGTTGAAATTAATTAGTATTTTGAATATTAAATTTCAAATCAAGAAGTAACACTTTATTCTTTTTAAGTTACTTGTTTTCATTAGTTGTGTCAATGTATTGGTGGTAAAAGACTTAAGTTTTTTTTGACATCTTTGGAGCAATAAACTAAAATGAAATTAGTGTCCTCCTACAATTATTTGAGATATTGTGAGCTTACGCCACCTGATCCCTATTGACTTTGAGAAGTGTACAATGTCCAAAGTGCTTTTCCTCTTCCCTTATTGCCTTAATGGTGAAAAGAACTTCCATCAACGGATTATGTTCTCTACGAAGGATGGCCACCAATGTAGTTGAATCCGTTAAGATGCAAAGATCGAAGAGAAGTCTTTCCCTTGCCCAGGTCATGGCCACAAGACAGGCGCCACTTTCAACATGCAAAGCTGACGAGGCCATAATTGGTCTTCCTCCAACGGGAGTATCTGCATAGTCAAGGTGCATCAAAGCCCAACCAATGCCACCAGTGTTATGGTTTTTGTCCCAAGATCTATCTATCTGTATTCTCTTTTTGTAATTAGTAACCTCATAAATGCCTAAAGAGGCAAAATGAACCCTTCGGGGTTTCATGAACTGGAAGGCATAGGTTAATGGCACTAGGGTTTTGTTTGGAAGTGTAGGAATCATGTTGTTGCATAGCCTGCCCTAAATCCCGATAAAAGAACACCAAAGACCCCTGACCATTATGAAAGATGGTCTCATTCCTATAGGCTACCAATAAATTTCAGTCCAGAGATAAGAGGGTTGCCCTCGCACAAAAGAGAGGATCCAGTCCAATAACGAGGTCAAGCTTGTAAGGCTATGATTAGGGTTCAAATAGCAAGAGGTCCACAATCCTAATGTAACAGGGCACCTAAATAAATAAGGGGCATCCTCTTCCTTCGTCCCACAAAAGCTACACATGAGGTGAGTGGTCAATCCTCTCTTGGTCATGTTGACCTTTGTAGCCAGCCCATTTGTTCCTATTTTCCATAAGAAGTTCTTCCATTTTGGGAGAATGTTAGCTTGCCAAATAGCTTTGAAGAGGGTGTGTTTGCCCATCATCCTCTTTTCGAGTTAGATCTTGTAGGAGAGCATAGCCAGACTTGATAGTTTGGGAGTTCCATAGCCAAGATCTTAGTTGCATCTTTACTCTCAATATTTTGACGAACTTTCTCCGCATTCCATCTCAGGGGACCATGGAGTAAAAAGGATTCCACCTTCCATGATTAAGCCTGACGAATAGTGATGTGTTGTCGAGCGTCTTGGACGCTCCCCTCAACCCACTTGTCTTAGAAAACACGAGTTTGGTTCCCCGAGCCAACTTTCCTAGCACACCCCTGAAGACAATCATGCTCAACTCGCTGGAGTCCTTACTTTGCAATTGACAGACCCCCTTTCCTACCATTAACACGTCATACTTTGGTCAATAAGCTCTTGTCTGAGTTAATATCTTGGGAAAGGAGAAGTTGGGATGGAGATGAATACGCCATAGCTGCTTCATGAGAAAAACCTTTCTTAGTGTCTCCACATCCCTAATAACAAGGCCTCTCATACCTTTAGAGAGGCAAACAGTATCCCTTTTAACCTAGTGAACTCTTTTATCTTTCCTTGCAAAGGAATTAGCCCAAAAGAAGCGTCCAATGATGGAGTTAAGTTTAGATGTCACCGAGGCCAACATGGGGAGACACATCATCACATGGAAGTAATGAAAACAAGAACTGAATTTGTCACCATAAGTTTTGCAATCTAGGACAAGGGAACGCCATTCCAGGAGAGGATTTTCCCCGCAATCTTATCAATCAAAAACTGGAAATAAGGCCTTTTTCTTCCTGGGATGTCAATGGGGACTCCTAGGTGATTACCTAGATTACGTAACAACTTCTTGCGGAGGATGCTCATAATTTCTAGCTTATCATTAGGCTCAATATTTGGACTAAGTTTGACATAGGATTTGTCATGGCTTAAACGTTGACTAGAGACCTCACGGAATCTCATAACCACTTTATAAAGGTTATCACAACCTTCCGAAGAAGCCCTCGTAAACAGAATAACATCGTCAGCAAAGAACAAGTGATTGATCATAGGAAAGTTGCGAGCAACCTGGATTCCTTTGAAGTTATGCAAATCCTGTCCCAGTTGGGGCATTCGGGAATAGATATCCATACAGAATAGGAAGAGATAAGGGGAAAGTGGGTCTCCTTGTCGCAGGTCAGCAGAGGGGTGGAATTCATAGGAGGACTTACTATTAAGCAAAACTGTGTAGGAGACCGAGGTGATGTAATGATAGATCAGGGATGTGAAGCGATTAGGAAGCCCATAAGCACGCAAAATTTTTAGGAGGAATATCCAGTTGATTCTATCATAGGCTTTATCCATATCTACCTTTATTGCCATTAAAGGCGTACCACTCCTTTTGGTGTCGATCTTATGAAGCAATTCATGGCTAATGAGGATATTATCCTCCATGAACCTGCCAGGGACAAAAGCATGGTGATAATCTGAAATGAGGGAGTTTATAACCCCTTTCATCCTGTTAACTAAACATTTGGATAATCATTTGTAAACCTTATTGCAGAGATTGATAGGTCTCAACTAATTAGCAGTCTCAGGAGAGTCAATTTTAGGGATAATAATATTGTCTTATTCCAATCTTTGAGAAGCCTGCCTTCAGTAGCAATGGACTGAACTCCACTAACAACCAACTCTCCCACTATATCCCAAATCCTTTTTGAAAAACTCTAAATTGAATCCATCTGAACCTAGGGATTGATTGCAGCCCATTTGGAACATAGCCTCTCGAATCTCATGTGACATAAGCGACATATCCAAAACTTTCCTACTAGACTCATCAAGCTGGGGGATAAAGAGCTCACTTAACATACAATCTATCTTTTGCCTATATTCCACACTAAACTCTCTAATGAAGGCCTCTTGTAAGTTAGACACCCCCAAATTCATAACACTTTGGTGATCCGACACCCAAGAGCTAGAGTCATCTTTTAGAGCATGAACGAAGTTTAACCTTTGCCTCCACTTGACTCGAGAAAACATCTTAGTTGGGGAATCCCCATACTAAGCCATTTTTCCTTTGTTAGCTGCTGCCAATAAAGGAATTGGAGCTTGCTCACTGAATCTGGTCAATGACCTTGTTTATGTACCCCCTACCTTGGTGATTATTTCTCACATCAAGCCCCTCTTTTGTAAAATTCCTAGTAATATTCTTCCAATCAATCCCATAAATTTTCTTGTGCTTTAGGCACCATTTTTTCAACTTAGGCCGAGTGGTGTCCATTTTACGAAGGAGCTGAGAAGAATTATTTTTCTTTGAGGAATCAGACCAGGGGACTCATTAATAATTTCTCTTATTTGAAGGAAATACAGGCACCAATTTTCAAGTTCGTAAGGGCGAGCTTTTTTCCAACTTGGTTTTGATTTTTCATAAATGATGGTAGCATGATCCGAGGAAAGGATGGGTTGATATGTTATAAAACACTTTGGAGATCCATCCGACCAAGTTTGTGTCATATAACCTTTATCTAACCTTTCCAAAATCATATTTCTGTTAGTCTTGGTTTGTTAATTGGACCAAGTGAATCTAGGTCCAATAAATGGATCCTCGATTAAGTTTGGCAAAAAGTCTCTAGTTCACAAAATACAACCACCCTTGAATTAACCCAGATCCCCTCAGTGTTCCACTTGGTTAAAATCACCAATCAAGAGACAATTATCATGCATAGAGAGTTAGACAAATACTCAGTCCAAACTTGTGCTCTTTCCGAGACTTTAGGCGCACCATAATAGAACATAATACTACATTTAATCTCTTGAGTGTCAACAAAGGTACATATAAGAAGATTTTTTGCCCTATGAGCACAAATGATATTCAAAGAAGACCAACACATGACCAGCAATACCCCCGAGTTGCCCATGACATCTGCCCCAAAAACAAACGAAGGAGATTCCTTAGCAAAAACATCCTTAGCCTTTTTCTACATATATTTTAGTTTCACTTAAAAAAACATAGGAGAGTAAGTAGACAATACTTTGCAAATGGAATAGCAGGGGAGGTGTTGTTGTTTAACCCCCTACAATTCCAGGAGATAACTCTCATGATGAAGACAAGCTGTAGTGGGACTTTTTTTTTATTTTTAAGCTTTTTTTTAAGAAAATTTGAAAAATAAGCAAGCTTAGAAACTAATTTAAAAAATAAGCTGTTAAATCAGCCAATGAAAATCGCTGCCTCGGGTAGCGATTTCCCTATTAATTAAAACGCTGCCGTGGCAGCGATTTTCCTGAGGCCCAGTTTTTTTTTTTAGAAATCGTTGCCCGAGGCAGCAATTTTGACTGGCTGACTGACCAGATTCCTGAAAATATTCTAAAAAAAATGCTACCTCGGCAGCATTTTTCTTTTACCTAAAACGTTGCCCTGGCAGCGTTTTCCCCTTTCCCAAATTAACCCTCCTAAATCCAGCCCCATGCGAAACGTTGCCCTGACAGTGATTTTTGAAATTAGAATCTAAGCTAGCTTATTTTTCAATTTTTTTTAAAAAAAAAGCTTAAAAATAAAAAAATTCCTGTAGTGGGCCTGCCTCCCAACCCTCGTGATCTTTTGCATTCTTTTTGGGCTAATTTTTGTTTTTTACTTTTTTTTTTAAAAAAAATTCGAAAATTAACCCTCACTTGAAAGTATTTCGAAATATGACATTAATTTGTAAACCCGTTGTCAGTGACAACGGTTTTAATATTGACTTTGTGGGACTTGAATTTACCAAGTGTAAAACCGCTGTCAAGGATAGCGGTTTTACAAAAAAAAAAAAAATTTTAAATCGTTGTCCTTAACAGCGATTTTACACTTAGTAAATTTTCATACCTGATTTCTCCATCATCAAAAAATGTTTAAACACCAATGTCAAGGACAGCGGTTTTACCTTTAAGTAAAACTGTTGTCTTTGGTAGCGGTTTTACACCAGGTAAATTCAAGTCCCATAAAGCCAATATATTGACTCTCTTAAAACCGTTGTCAGTGACAACAGTTTACAAAAAAAGGTCATATTTCGAAATACTTTCGAGTGAAGGTTAGTTTTCGATTTTTTTTTTTAAAAAAAAGGTCAAAAAAATTTTTTTGCCTTGTTTTTGTCCATGCATCTGACAACTTGAAGCTACTTCTTCCTCATTCATCTAACCCCTTTCCATTTTCAGCTTCTTAGATAGGGACACAAATTCGACTTCCCTGATGGAATGCACCTTTCTTTTTGTGCATGGAGAATTCAGGTACATGCCACTTTCAGCCTCCATATTAATCCATGTAATTCCCCCTTTCTTCAACCATCTCTAAATTCGTAATAGCTTTGGAGACAACAAACTGCCCATCGAAGTCTTCACACCAAACCTTGTAACCTCCCTTTGAACCCCAATTATGGTGTTTATACTTCCTTTTCTTAACAAGCCAGGCATCACAAGAAGCTGTCGGCTTTCTCTTAACAAGTCTTGGCCTAACCTTAACCTGGTGCATATTAGTAGAATAGAAAACTAATGGAGAATTAGGGGGTGACATTACCTGAAGAGTGACCGAATTAGGATTAGTGAAGAGCTTGAGATCAGTATTAGTGGTGCCTCTACTCTCATCCATTTTCTTGCACCCATAAAGTCCCGAAGCGATTTCATATTCCCTTACTGTCCTTCACTCTCCATAGTAATCCTAGTTCAACTGTTTGTGGCTCAACCTTCGGTAGAGAGGGCTGATTGGGTGGAAAAGGCCATCCCTCAAAACCATAGGTAAACCTTTAGAGAAAAACATGGGTCCTTTAACTTCATTTCTTAGAGCAGAAGCAAGGTCCCTTGGGATTTTTGAGGCTTACCATAACTTTTCTAGTGGTTGAGGCTTCCAAATACCCTCCTTATTGCTCCGAGATTCCCACAGAGAAGGCCCAGCAACCTTCACATCTAACTTCTCAATCAAATCCCCAATCGCCTTTTGGGAAATGGAGCGTATGGTAACTGGATCTTGTAAGCCAGTCCCTTCATTTCCCAGTTTCAAAATTTCTCCAGGGGGTTTACGTTAAACCTTAGAGGAGCATTCCCCTATTTCAAACTCTGCACCGTCGAACACCGGGGCTTTAACGTGAAAAGTCAGGATATTGATTGAAGAGTTTTCAGAATCAACGAAGGGAACATGCATGTACCCATAGCATGCACTAGAAGGGTCAGGGTATAGTAGGACTCCCCTGTGACTTTATTGAGGGTGGAGGGGAAAAAAGGTCCATATTCGATGCTCAGCATCCTTTCCACTTGCTTACTTTTGATGTTAGACCCGAGGTTGCTTGAAGTCTGGTCAGCTTCTCGAATTTTTTTTATTAATAAATTTTTTTTAAAATATTTTGAAAAATAAGTCGGTTTCCAAATTAATTTAAAAAATAAACCATTTTTATTTTGGACAAAGATCGTTGCCTCGAGCAACGTTTTAAGTTAAGGTCAGGCAACGATTTGCATGAAGCTGACATAAAGTGGGTTAAAATGGGACAAAAGAAAACGTTGCCTGAGGAAATAATTTACTTAAAGATAAATCGTTGCCTCAGGGACCGTTTTAGATTAGAATATTGCAGAATTCTTGCCGGGGAATCTGGTCAGTGGAGAATCGTTGCTCGATGCAACATTTTCATTTGATTTAAAAACGTTGCCCAAGGCAACGATTTTACTTAGCCCCAAGTTTTTTTTTCTTCTTTTTCTTCCTTTTCTCCCTTTTTTTCCTCCTCTTTCCTTCTTCTAACCCGTTTCTTTGTGAAACCGACGAGCTTCCCAGCCTCCCTTCCCTAGATCTACACAATTTCGGCCCAATTTCCCTCAATTTTCATCTCAAATCCTTCTCCTTTCTTCCCTGAGTAAGGTATGCTATATATTTTTAATTATATTATCATGTTTTCGTGAATTACAATTATGTGAGTGATTTATCTTTTTTTTAATTTTTGTTATGTATTTTCGTTAATTACATTTTTTATTTGTTAATTATTTGTTAAATTCATAAGTATGGTTGTTATTTGTTATTGCTAATTATTGTTAATATTTTATTAGTTTAGTAAACCTTAATTTAGGTTAGTTTATGAATTAAGGTTAGTAAACCTTAATTTAGGTTAGTAAAGCATAATTTAGGTTAGTAAACCATAATTTAGATTAGTTTATGAATTTAGGTTAGTAAGCCTTAATTTAGGTTAGTAAACCATAATTTAGGTTAGTTTATGAATTTAGGTTAGTAAATTTTAATTTAGGTTAGTTTATAAATTTAGGTTAGTTTATGATTTTTGAGTTAATGTTTAGATTAGTTAGTTTAGGTATATGAGTTTAGGTTAGTTTATGAATTTAGCTTAGTATATTAATTTAGGTTAGTTTATGGATTTATGTTAGTTTATTAATTTAGTTTAGTTTATGAATTTATGTTAGTTTATGAATTTTGAGTTAATGTTTAGATTAGTTAGTTTAGGTTTATGAATTTAGGTTAGTTTATGAATTTAAGTTTGAGTTAATGTTATGAATTAGGTTATAGACGAGATAGTATTGGATATTGTAATAAGTTATATTCAAAACTAGAAGCAAATAATAGACATATTATTGAATATCATTGAAGAGTTTTTTGTGTTGTAGGCATCATGAATACCAATTTATTTCCCTTGTTATGTCGATGGGGTAGAGTATTGATAGAACGAGATAACACAGTTGGATATGACTGTGGATAATATAGACCTATTATGGTTAGTGTTGAAAGTAGCTTCTCTGATATTGTTAATATGATATTCAATTTGTGTGGATTTGATAAACGGTTGGAGAACTGAAATTGAGAATGAAATACCCCTCTAGTCGACATGTATGACATTGCCACTCACGTATGACTACTCTGTTAAAGTATTGTGGGTATGCATTCAAAATTATCCAAAATCTGGCATCAAAATATATGTGGAGCAAGTACCCTTACCTTCCTCATATACTGGATTAATAGACATATTATCTCAACATTAGTCATTTCCTATCATTCCATCCATAAGTTAAATGCCTCATGATGAGAACTCAGTCCCAACTCCTAATGTGAATCCATTAAATAGTATACTTCTCAAAGATTGGTTTGGGAATTATCTTTATGGAGAAAAGACTGGGAAAGGTGAGGAGGGCTGGGGATAGAGGAAGAGGAAGGGGACGAGGAGGCGGAGGGGGAAGAAGAGGTGGAAGAAGGCGAGGTAGAGGAAGAGGATGATGATCCCTTGAACCTAGAGCTAGAAGTAGGAACTAGTTCAGGGGACAACGAACTTGAAGTTGAATCAACCATTCCCTATTACAATGAAATGTTAGGATATGAAGAGGATGACGACTGGATGATGGGTGGCCCATAATGCATTGTTGAGGTTGAATTCGTGAAGGGGATGGAGTTCCCTACTAAGAAAGATCTCGTGACGCTGTGAAGATGTATAACTTTAGGTTAAATACATCGAACTGGTGTTGAACATAAAACACTAGTGTTTTGGAGCTCGTTTGTTGCATTAAGTGTTGGTGGAGACTACGTGCTAGGTAGAAGAGAAATTTACTTTCATTTTAGGTCATGACAATCTATAAAGGTCTACATGCTTTTTCTTGTGTTAGCGACAGCCAAAATCGAGGAGTTTGACATTTGAGTGCATCATTGATAGACAACTTCATCAAGGATTGTGTCAAAGTTGATCTCACATTGAAAGTGGTCGTAATTATAGAGATGGTGCATGGGAGATTCCACCACAAAGTACCATATTTGAAAGCTTAGTGCGATAAGCAAGTCGCAATAGCAGAAATTTATGGTAGCTAGGAATCTTCTTATGAACGATTGCTTAGTATTATGCAGGTATTAAGGGATACTCACCCTGGGATGGCCATGAAGTGGATTTACAAATCAGAAACTCCCAGGTATAGAGTGTTCCAGCGAGTATTTTGGGCGTTCGAACCGTGCATAGAAGGGTTCAAACACGTACTTCCTCTCATTGTCATTGATGGTACGCATTTGTGTGGAAAATACATGGGAAAAATACTTATATAAATAGGTGTTGATGGGAATAATCAACTATTTCCCTTTGCATTTGCTCTCATGGAGGATAAGAATGGGGAGAGTTAGAGTTGGTTCATGACATGCATTAGACATCGTGTCACGAACAGAAGAGGGCTATGTGTGCTATCTGATCATCACCTAGGAATGAATTTACTATTTATAAAAGTGCTGGTTATGGCATACATAGTTATGAATTTACTAGGTATGAATTGTGTGCTATTTGATGGTGTCCCAAGTATTATTCAAGCCATGAATGACGTATATAGTGGTTAGACTCCTCCAGACGCATTTCACTGGTTTTACATTCGTCATGTTGCTTAGAATTTGAACTCTCACGTGAAGAATGCCTTAGTGAAGAAAGCATTCATTAGAGCTGTGTTCCAGCGGAAAACATCAAAGGTCGACAAAGCCATTAGACGCATCACTCAGGTATCTACTGATACTGCTGAATACATCCACGACATGGCAATCGATAAGTGGTCACTTGCTTACGATGGAGGTCATAGATATGGATATGCAACAACAAACATGGAAGAAGTGTTTAACGAATTCATTAAGGGTGCTAGATTTCTGCCAGTTTCAACAATAATGGAGCTAACATTTTACAAAGTGAACAAATGGTTTGTTCACAAATGAGAGATGGCTACAAAACGTATTGTAGCAAACTTGCCCTACACTCCTTACGTGGAGCAGAAGATTGAATTCAACACAAGTAAGGCCAGATTCCATACTATGGAGTCGTTCAACATTAGGAGCGACATATACGAAGTGACAAGTGACCAAGGAGAAAGAGTGACACATAAGGGTGGGAAACATTATATGGTATGTATTGCTGACGGTACATGCACGTGCAACAAGGTCCAAGTATATTACTACCCATGTTCGCATACCATGACATACCTACGCACGTACGAGCCCTAATTTCATTCACTGCTTGATGATACGGAGTGGAGAACGTTCATAGGACGATGACTCATTGCTGACAAGAGTCGAATTCGAGCTAAGGGTCGTTCACGGTCGAAGAGGTTAATAAATGAATTGGACGACAACACAGATTGAGGAGTCACATGTAGTGTTTGTAACATTTTTAAACATAATATAAGAAGTTTTCCCCAAATACGGGCCCTAATATAGTGTTTAGGGTTTTAATTATGTTTATGTAACATTTATGAAAATTTTCTAGGGTTTTGATTATGTTTATGTAACATTTATGAGCTTTTCTACTTCTCGGTATTATTCCAATGTGTATATTTCTTTTCAGATTACGTTTAGAAATTATACTGCTTATTTTGATGCTTATTTTAATGAACATGATATAGAGTCAGGTCCAGTAGACAAGTCTGTTCTAAGCCTACAACAGATGCACCGTTCTCAAGCGCTATGGACGGGAGCGTTAGATTTGGCGACAGTGCTTACCACTCGCCACCACCCCCTTGACTAGCACATTGATAAGAGAGCTTTACGTTACGTTAAACAAGCTGGGCTTTACGAGATTCATCGGTTGCAGTCACTGCGCATTAACCGTGGGCTCGTCATAGCCTTAGTCGAGAGGTGGAGGCAGGAGACACACACCTTCCACCTACCTGTTGGAGAGGCCACGATCACCTTACATGATGTTTGCATCATGACACAACTACTAGTGACGGGTAGGTAGTGTTTGGACCTAGCCATACACCGTTTGCCTAGACAATCCTAAGATTGTTCAGAGTTTCCCCACCTGATGGTGCCATTTAGGGGTTTGGTACTTTTTTCCATTTACTGCCGGTAGATGCCACTGATATCGACATTTTGAGGTATGCTCGGATGTACTGCTAGATACTCATTTCTTGTGTCATGTTCGCTAATAAATCAGAGAACGAGGTCCAACTTATCTACTTGTACCTATTCGACCAGCCTTGGGTTAGTGTAGCTAGTTATAGCTGGGGCAACACAACTCTATCATATCTATATCGACAGATGTGCCATGCTTCTCCAGTGAGACGGGGTCGGGCAGCTATCGACATAGCCAAGCCACTAGTCATTCTGCAAGTATTTTAGTTCTTCTTGTTGTTCATGTCATGGTAACCAATATATGCAATTAACTCATTCCATTTATTAACTTATAACTTTGGACGTGGGAGCATCTCACATTTTGTCATCCAGCGATACCTACATGATGCAGACGAGCTGAGGAGGGACACGAGGTCCACATATTAGTCTAACCGGGTTGTGTTACAGATAGAGAGCATTATGGTACGAGATGGTTGGTCGATCGTATTACTCGCGTTCACCTCGCGACTAGGGTGAACTCTTTGCGAGACTTATTAGACAGGATGACGGATGAGCAGGTAACATTCCAACTCTTCTCTCATTCATATATATGTTCTACGTACATTTGTTTTCAATATCTAACATTTTTATGTCATTTTTAAATAGATGATATGGGATTTGTATCCCGAGAATGAGGGTGAAGAGGACGAGTGGTGTGTCGTTGCACCGCTCATATGTTTTGAGTGCGTCGAGTTTCATTTGTCGACGCGAGTGATGTGGCAATATGGATTACGTCAAGTCATACCACCTCCAGTTGACACGAGTGAGGAATTACACAAGGTGAACCGACATGGGAAGGCTTGAGTCGTTTGGACGGACCAGCATCGACGATTCTTTGATGCTTGGGATAGGCTTCTATAGTCCGTTATCCAGGTTGATCCGTTTGAGGGAGCTATGTACTACTTTGATCCATACATGGTATGGTATCGACGTATAACTAGGCGCTTTATTAGCCCTTTTTTCCAGCCACCTTAACAAATTTCTCACCTGTATAAGTGTCGTTACACATCGTGGTAAGAATTCTTGCCATATTACTTGTTCATTTATATATAGTACGCAACTAACTTCATTCATATTCCTTTTTTATCATGTAGACTGAGTAGCTGCTACATATTCGTGACTACGTTCACGATTCTCGAGCCATGTGTCCTCCCATGGCATATCACGTGTACGGTCTCGTCTAGGACAATATAAAGAGGATACAACAACCTCACCGACTTTGGACATACCCGTTACAGACGACTTGCGGCGCATCCCCCCTGTACACCCTTGACTAGGCCGGAGACCCTTACTATTGAGATGCCTAGTCAGCATTACCCTTTGGGTCAGTTTTCGTCATCGGTTTACACATTTCTATAGGCCCCATTTTTTATGGGAAGTTGGTGTTGATGTTGTGTTTGATGGAAAGTCTGTGTTGATTGTGTTTGAAGATGTGTATATGGTCTTGTTTTTGAAGTTGGTGTTGGTGTGTTTATTGATGTTGTGTGTTGAATATGGAGTTGTAGGGGCAAAGAAGAAAGAAAAAAACCTTTTAGGAACGTTTTTGGTCAGCAGCAAATCGTTGCCCTATGCAACGTTTTTAGTCTGTCAAAAAAGGGCAACGATTTTACTCTAACCAAAAACGTTGCCTTGGGCAACGATTTTACCTCACCAGTTGTCCTGGGCAACAATTTGCTTTGGCCCAATTTCAACAAATCCAACGCAGCTTCATGCAAATCGTTGTCTGGGGCAACGATTTGTCTTTATCTAACACATTGCTCGAGACAACGATTTTTGTCCAAACCAAAAGTGACTTATTTTTTAAATTAGTTTGGAAACTGGCTTATTTCTCCAAATATTTTTTAAAAAAGCTTATTAATAAAAAAAAAAGTTCACTTTTTCGACTAGTATTATTTCCTGGCATCAGGCATGATCTTTCGGGTGAATGTTGCACCTTTTGTCTAGTTGTGCACTTGATTTAAATTTGAAGTTATTGGCCTTTGCTTGTTGGTGGAACACTAGAACCTTGGATTTGAGGTTACATATGGGATATCTATATTTGACTAGCATAGTTTTATGGTTAGATGATATTCATATATTATAGATGAAAATAGGCCGAATAACCACTACTACATTTTCAACCTAATACATCGGCAAATTTCGTTGTATTAGGTGTTAAAAACCGTTGTATTAGACCTAATCCAACGCCTTTGTACCGTCACATTTGATGGCGTTGTATTAGGCCTAATCCAATGGCACAAGAGATATAATACAACGGCATTAGTAATGCCGTTGGATTAGGTACAACCTAATCCAACGGCATCCGTTGGATTAGATCTTTGTGTCGTTGGATTAGATCTTTGTGCCGTTGGATTAGACCTTTGTACCATTGGATTAGATCTTTGTGCCATTGGATTAGATACAACCTAATACAACGACTACCGTTGCATTAGACGCCTTGTGCCGTTGGATTATATACAACCTAGATTTTTTTTTTAATAAATATAGAATTCAACTTTATTTTATATAGAATATAATGTAGCATTATATATATATATATATATATATATATATATATATATATTACAAACTACAAAATATAAAATAAATATAAAAGGTAGCCTTATATTTATTTATAACAATAAACAAAGTACATTACATATATATATATATATATACACACACACGTTACATTACAAAATTAAATATCATCCCATACATACATATATATATTTATATGTATGACATGCATTACCATCATATATATACCGATACATTCTTACTAATAATAAACAAATGTTTACTAAAAATTTACACTCTTGCAATATTGATAATTTGCTAATTTGTGAAATCTTCACATACTCGATCAAATTTATTCATTCATCTCCATTGCTTAGCTCGTCTTGCACCTACATGTAAAAAGAAAAGGAATTAATATATTATTCTTGAATTACTTGCAAGTCTTAGGGTCCAATTCAACAAAAAGGAGAAAGTGTTCAACTTGAAAGGAGTTGCTATAAGTGATCAATGATGTCAACAAAAAAAAAGACAAATTATGCTGACTTCCCAAACCCTCCCCAAGTGAAAATATTTCAGGGGGCTATCAAAATCATAAGTTTATAACAAGCTAAGATTAAGAAATATACCTAATAATAATAATAATAATAATAATAATAATAATAATAAAACATAAACTATATACATAGGGGGGTTGTGCGGGGGCGCTGGAGCTGTGCAGGGGGGGCTAGGGGCTGTGCAGGGGGGCTGGGCAGGATAGGCCTGTAAGATTCTATACATTTGTATTGGATTGTTAAGGAATGTTCTTAATCATGCAAACTCTAGCCTTTGTTTATGTAAATGTAGATGCTTACTGAAATTATAAACAGAACCCTATGTTATCTGCTTTTCCATGCACTCAGGGCTATAAAACTAAGCTGTCTTCTTCCTTTGGAAGAATGTTGACTACCAAAAGTGGCAGAGAAGCATAGATTCTAAGGCTTGTGATAGGTGTTGGTGTACAAGTATTTGTATACGTTCTTTTTAGGGGTATAAAACATGTCATTAAAAAATCTGAATCCATGCAAAAGAAATTAAAGCTACAAAAGGTAGCTGATCTGGTAAGCACCTAGAACCTAGCCCAGTCTTAACCTAGAAATAAAACAGATCATTAAAGGTCGTAAAACAAAAGAAATGAAAAATGTAAACAATTAAGTATATCATAGTAAGAGTAGATCTAGTACCAACCAGCCTTGTAGAAATGGGTTAGCTACTAATCATTACTCCGTATCACTTCAACGACATGAAAAATCAAAATGATGAAGGTTCGATAATTAAAGGACAATCACACATACTTCAAGCTACTAGCCTAGAAGTCACTTATTGTTAGCTAATAAGCTAAAAAGGGAAGAAACCTAAGGAAAAAAGATCATGATCAAACATATATAAAAGAAACACTAACACATGTACTCTTGTCAGTATATAGCATACAATAGATTGACAATTGGCTAATGTCAAAAACTATAAAATTATATGCATCTACTACTAAATGCCAAACAAATGTTATTAGACAACTTGCATTAATTAGCCGTAAAAGTGAGGGGTTGTTGAACTCATAAGACCAAAGTATTCACAATTTATGTAGAATGCAACCTTATATTCTACTATTGCATCCCACATTTCTACTGATTGGGCGAATAATATGATAAACAACAACATTAATTTTTAAATAAAAAATAATTTACATTGTATTAAATAATTTACCATGATCCATACAAATCGAATAGTTCAATGGGCTTCTATTTTTCAATTTATACCATAGGAGGGCTTTCTCAAAGAACTTTGGAGCATTTGAACAAGTAAAAAGGCATAAAACAAGTACCTGAAGGGATATATTCTCAGGTATAGTTTTAGCTAGTTCTGCATTATTAAACTTATCTGGGAGGCTGTTGATAATGCTTCAATGTCAAACATGCTTGGAGAACCAGACCTGTGAAATGTCGTAATGTAAAAGTCCATAATATTCACGTCTCACTACAATCAAACAATTCAGATAATAGATGTAGAATAACAGTTAGAATCACAAACATAAAACAGAAAAGGGACCAAATTCTTGACAGCCTTTCTTTTTTCATGTGCATGAAAATATCTCTCAAGTTTATATAAATTAAAGGCACCTTTTTGGTGGAGAGTTCTCAATTACACATCCGAGGAAGTGCAAGAAATATAGTGAATTCAGATTATAGAAATTTTACAGCTTTTGCTCCTCACATATGAATCACTTAATCGGTTGTAGTTTTGGGATTCCAAACAATTAGAACACCCCCCCTTTTGTATCAAACTTATATCGCTAGACAATTTGTATGACTCTATCAAACTTCTTTTGTTGGCACAAGGACCATCCCCTGTGACCACTATGCATCATAAGAAAATCTACACCCCAAATTAAAACCAAACCCTAAACACAAATACACTAGATATTTGAGCAAAGTGAGGTATACCTCAAAAGATTTGAACAATCAGCTTCACCTACTTGAGCAACGCCACCTCCTTAACCACCTTTGCCAACTCGAGCACTGCCACCGCCTGAACAAATCTGGGAAGCAATTGAATTGGGGCAAAACGCGGGAGGGAAGCAGTTGAAATGGGGGAATTGGCAGGGAAGTAGAAGGACGAAGGTGAGAAGTATGATTTCTGCAGTCAGGAGTTGCAATATGGCGTGGGAATTGGGGGAATTGGCCAAGGAAGAACGAAGAAGTACTGTGAAAGTTTGTGGGGAAAATCAGATGGGGAGGAAATTAAAATACAAATTTTCCATTTTCACGCTTACCGTTGGATTAGAGTATCATCCATTAGACTAGTTTACTGCCGTTGTATTAGACTATTTTGTCGTTGGATTAGTGTATATGTGCCGTTGGATTAGCATATCTATTTTTAAAACCGTTGTATTAGCCCAAATTTTTATATAATGAATATGGTGCCGTTGTATTAGCCTTCTCTAATACAACGGTAACAAAATAGTCGTTGTATTAACTCTATTTATACGGTTGCATGATATAAAAAATGTAGTAGTAAACCGAATATGTTTCGGGTAAGATGCTATTCCCTGTTGGAAGTTCATATTTGATTTACTATCTGCGTCGATTGTGTTGAATTATTGTTCATGATGCTGTAATATTATGTGGTAGTATTTGTTATGATTGAGCTTATTATGATTCTCATAACCAGATTCTAAAAAAAATATTTATTTCGGGTATTTGGAAACCCGATTATATTTTTTTATCCGGTTCATGATCCGACCCGTGTACCCAATATTTTGCCGGGTCAGGAACTCAACCCACAAAATCAAATTTTTAAAAAAAAAATGACTATTTATTTTCAAGTTATTGGGTCGCGTAGTTTTGAACACCCCTACTGACAACATAGTCTTTAATATTTTGCTTTACGAGGGTCTACATATAAATTTAATTTCTCTAAAAAAAATTTTTTTTGAGGGAACCCCCTAAGTTATTACAGACATTTACATGTTAAGGAATTTTTTTAATGACAGCCACATCACATTTTCAAATTTCAATTTACCATGTCGACTGAGCTTTGTTAGACGTTTGGGAAAATCGTACTCCCTTCATTCCACAAAAATTACCCCATTTTTATCTATAAAATCAAAATTGGAAAAGTTTGACCATAAATTCTAATCATGTTATAAGAAATAATATTTACAAGTAGGATTTCGTTTGATGTATTTCGATGTAAATTTTTATAATATCTAGTTTTCATAATTTTTTGTTTCATGAATTTAATGAAAAAACATTTAAAGTTGTGTTTTAAATATCGCAAAAAATCAAATAAGCCAATATTTAAGTACAAAATGAAAAATCCAAAGCCCTTTCATATCTATGTAGAAAATCACCGAAATTTACTCCATATAGAAGAGGACAATCTATCTGTCATTAACTCGGTGCTCAAATTTCTAGCATTTATCATTTACAGCAACCAAATATAATATTCGTACGTCCATCTTGAGGATGCAAATCACACAAGACATAAGGAATTGGATAGCAAATGTATTATTTTGACTTTTTCTTTTAGGAAATGCTTTAGTTTAATCAACATAATTTCTAATTGACAAAATTAACCTTTATCATCTAAGGTCGTAGCAATAACGACGGTTCGCTTTCGAAAAATGAAATTTTCAGTGTACATCTTATATAGGTTCAATAATTAGGAGAGTTATTGTTTACTAACATTAATTCTGATATAATTTCAATGTACATCTTATATAAGTTAGTTGTATGTCATACGTAATTTCAATGAACATAACTTTTTTGTCCAGAACTTATATAAAATGTTTAATGTACATAATACTCAACTTTAATGTATTTTATTCAGATTTCTAATATTCACAACAATCGAATTTAGTGTATATATAAAAAAATTTCCAGCTCATAAACAGCAAAGAACTGAAAAGTCGGTTGTATTTATTACTCTGTATTTTTTGTCAGTGAAAAGACATTTCGCTTCCCCAAAATTATAAATGACGGTTCTATTTGAGGGGAAACTATTTATTTCTCGCGTACATTACCCAGCCACATGATGTACATTATTGTCTACATTTTATTCTATGTTGTCTACGTTTTGGTTTGGGTGGACCATGAGCATGGTATACCCGGGTGTACAATCCATACATTAGATCCGAATTTCACCAATGGTATTACTCAAGAAATTGTGAAAAAATAAGTTAACAAAATTGGGAAGCTCCATTTTTGAGAAGTATTCCATTTACAACAAAAGTTTCTTTCATAATGCATTGTGTTAATTTTGGCTTTCTTAGAGTACAAAATAACCTGAGAAGGAGAAAACATGAAAGAGTCAAGACACGATGCGTGAGACAAAAGAGAGTAGAAAACTAGAAATGAAAGGATATAAAGATATTATAAAGATCTTCTAATTATTTTTCAAGGCTAACTTTTCCAAGGCAATAATTAGCTTATAACATCATACTTTTTTTTTTGAACCCCTGTAGCCACAAGGTGAGCCACGGTGTTACAACATCGTTTGGCATGAGAGAATACACAATCAGTAAAAAGAGCTCTATTTCGTCTGATGTCATCGTATATTAGAGAATCGAAGGAGGTGGGGTAAAAGTCTGGGCAATTTCTCCGCTTCAGGTAGAATTATTAGCTATCAAAAGAGGAATCGACGAGACAAAGAAAGAAGGGATAGCGTACGTTATTCAAATTGATAGTTCTGAAGTTGTTCAAGCCATTAAGTATTCTGACAAGACGGATAAAGAGCTAAAGTGGTTGGCAGAGGATATAATGGTTGAAGCTTGTTCATTTCAATTTTTTTTGCTTGTTTTAAGGTTCTTAGGTCATTTCTTAATAATGCTCATATACTAGCGTATAAGGCTAGAAAGCAGGATAATGTCTGTCTGTCTTTTGTCTGCTGCCAAAAAAATTAAAAAGATTGGGGCATAACCCGATGCCTTGGACTTGACCGCGTTAACGACATTGAGAGCATCCGACTCCACCCACACTCTAATATGCCCATAACGCCTAGCAATAGTGAGTGCATAATGCATCGCTTGGGCTTCCGCCATCTCTAGAGTTGGTTGATATATGGTTTTTGTTGCTATCAACATCACACTCCCCTCATGGTTTCTGAACACAACTCTCAGCCCCGAGCGACCACCTATACCCACATACGCATCCATATCTGCTTTGATGTAACCAACTCGAGTGGGCCTCCACACCGTTTATTGCTTCCTGTGACACTCTTGGCTGGCTGAGCAAACACTCGTTGAGCATATATGGTGTACTCAGCCATCCCTTTACAGAAATTTGCAGCCAATACTACTGCATTTGGGGAATCATTCTCATATATTACCAAGTTTCTACAACGCCAAGCAGCCACGCGTAGCAGCTCTTCTCAGTGGCGGATCTAGTATGGGTTCAGTGGGTTCAGTTGAACCCATACTAGAAAAAAATACCATTATATACATTTTATAACATATATAATTCTATGTATAACATTGGCTCATTGGTATGCCTCTTAACATTTTACCCAACCAACCTGGGTTCAATTCCCTTCCCATACGTTTTTTTTCTTCTATTTCCACAATTCCATATTCAATGATTGTCTGATTCACTATTATTTGAAGCTCCAAAACAAAACCCTACTACCCTAGCCACTCCGCCGACCGACTTACCCAAGCCCCAGCCAGCTCTTCCTCTTCACGGCTTCACCGAGACACCGACGCTCGACGGCTCGTCGCCTCACGCACCTGAGGCGCACGCCGGCACCCGCACAGGCGCTGAGGCGCACGCCGGCACCCTCACATCAGGTCTCGTCTGCTCACGCTCGGCTCCGGGCTCCTCCACAGCAGCCCAGCCTCCATCCCTCCACGACGACCCACTCCGCCGGTCCGCCCCTGGGTGCCTCCTTGGCTCGACGGCTGCACGGCTCCTCCAATCTTCTAAGGTAGCCTTTTATAGTTTTATATATGCTACATTCATTCTCCAATATTCTAAGGTAGCCTTTTATATAAAAAGCCATCTAATTGATTAATTGAATAATTGATTTAATTTTTCATTTTTTAAATTACTTTGCTTGTATTCAAGAGAATGATTGGGAATGCTATGATTTAATCTGGTTTCTTTGAGAAATTTTTAGTTATTTGTATATGCTATTACTTGAGATGACCAGATGGAATCTGAGGGTGGACACTAGCAACTAGCAAGCGTGTATATTACATTATTTTCAACAAGCGTGGATATAGTAAAGCAGATGAATTTCGTATTGTTGACTGTTTGATATATTAGTATCTTTGTTTGATATTAGTTTTAGTTGATCCTCCTGTTTGATTATCTTTTTAGGAACCAAATTTCGTAAATTAATCAAATCAATTTCTGAAGTATGCATGGATCATGGATGTCATACAAATTCTTGTATCATCAGTCAACCACTCAACTAACCTTTTTAGAATTGATATAGAGGAAAACTTAGTATGTCTGATCTTTAGAAATATTCCATAGCAACTCTGGTAGCAATAGATTTACCTCTTACGTCCAACTACAAGTCTACAACTAGGTTTAATTTCTCTTTTTCTTCAGATTTCAAACCCATAGTAGAAAATTTCTGGCACCGCCACTGGCTCTTCTCCCTTCAGTTTTTGATTCAGCCACACCCATTTTTCAGCAAAAGATTGTGCAAGAGCCTCCTTTATCAGCCCGTTAACCGAGCAATTATTCTAGATTTCCGTCGCTTTGTGGGATTTTAAACAGTGCATGGTTTATGGTCTCATCATCCTTTCCACATATATTGCATACACTATCATTCACGACGTGCCGTCTCAGTAGACGATTCTTCACAACTTATAACATCATACTCTTATTAAGTATAATTTTTTTTAACATCATTATATTAAGAGTTGACTTATAGGATTGAAATACTCATATTTATTACTTATAAATTTAAAGTAATTATATTTGATGGAACTTGAATGAGGCATTTCTAGAAGGGAGTTATTAAACAAAGCCGGTAAATATCCAGCTAAAACCCACAAACATAACACATTTTGACGATTTTGCCCTTTTCTCATTTTCTCTTAATTTCTTTAACCAGGCTACGAGAACTTGTAAACACGAACGAAAACATATTACGAAATTTGGAATCCCCGGAGAACCTGAAGAGTCGTCACCGCCGCCACAAAATTATGTAAGTCATTGGTAATAGTAGGTGGAGTTGCGTCCAAATTGGACGTCCCGCCATTCAAGTGGTGGTGGCTTCCAGTCAAAACGCCACCTTATTTGTTTTAATTAATTTTTTTAATAATTAGATATGTTAAAAATTAATAATAATATGTGCTTATTAATAATATTAGTACGAATATTAAAAATTAATCTTAAATATAATATTATTAATAATCATAATTAGTAATATTATATTAGTAATAGAAAATAAAACTAATTAATATCGAATTTTATTAATAGTTAGTAAAACTAATAATAATATATAATTATGCTTATTAATTAATTAATAGTTGTATTCTGAGTTTATTAATATAATTGATAAGTATATTTATTTGTACTTTTCGGTATTGATTCGAACTCCTTTTTGGGTGAGTTTTGAGTGATTCCGGGTCTATTTGGATTTATTTATGCTAAAAGTTCATAAGTATAATCTAGCTCTAATCATGTTGATTATTGCTAATTGTTAAGACTTTTTTTTAGCATAAATGCATATTAATTGATTTAGCATGGTAGAGTATTGATTTGTAAATGAAATTTGGGTCAAGAAAAGAGAAAGAAGAATTAGCCCAAAAAGAGTACAAAAAAAAAGAAAAAAAAGTAAGTTTAAAAAAAAAGGGATAAAGATTCGACGCACGGCAACCAAGAAGGAAAAGGAAGGAAAATGTGAAGTACTCCAAAACTTCACAGAAAACTCAAGGGAATTCTTCCTTTTTGTTTTCTTTCATTTTTATTTTTATTTATTTTTATTTTCTGATTTAGTAATTAGTTTTTTTTAGGTTTTTAGGGGTTTTTGGGCTCTCGAGGCATTATTCGCTATTCTAGGTTTTTGCTTCTTCTTCTTCCTCATCTCTTCTTCCTCTCTTCTCTCTTTTTTCTAGGTTTTAGTTTTATGATTTTGTTTATGTAATTCTCTCTCAAATATTATTACTCTTGAATAATCAAATTTTATTTCTAGTTTCATCAACAATTTCATTCTCAAGTAAGTTTTCTCTAGTTTTTCTTTGGTTGATTTTATTTGTGTTTATTTATTCATGTCTCTTTGTTATTTAATTTAATTTCCTTATAGTTTTATGATTTCTATATTTATGCTTGATTTTATTATTGTTCATATGGCTTTAATTATGATTAGTGAGTAATTTCTTTTCTAGGATGTTAATATATGAACCCTAGCATGTATTAAGTGGGTTCTTATATCAATTCAATGTTAAGTTAAGGTTGGTTTATTATGTTGTTAAAATTAATCATTAGGTTAAATTCATTGGTTTAATTAGTCGAGAAGCGAGAGCTTAGATTAATTACTTCTTTTGTCTTAATGATATTTGCTAATTAATCAAGAAGTGAGAGTTGAGATTAAGAGGGCTACACCTAATACAATGAGACTAATCAAGAAGCAAAAGTTGAGGTTAGGATAATTGAAGGGTTGTTTGATTTGATCATTGATGTTGGTGTAGTCATCAAGTTTTTGGCGCCGTTGCCGGGAGGCTACGGTGTTAGTTTAGTTTAATTTAGTTGATTACGTTCTTTAATTTTAGTTCATTTTGTTCTTTACTTCTGTTTTTCGTAGTTTGCGCTTGGGTTGTCTTTGTCTTTAATGCACAAGAGATCTATCACACTTGGACATCTTGATAGGGTTCGGTTTGATCCTAAGATGGAAGCAACTACGCGTAGAATTAACGCAGAAAGAAGGAGAAAAGCACAGGAAGAGCGTGGAAGAGAGCAATCTATACCACCTCCAATGGCTATACCATTTGGTGAAATGGGGAGACCATATCCAATGCACTCTTCCACATCCTGTATTGTAAAACCTGTGATTGAAGCCGATAATTTTGAGTTGAAAACACACTTGATCTAGCTCATTGAAAGAAATCAATTTAGAGGAAATGCTACTGAAAGTCCTCATGATCATTTATCAGATTTTCTGGAAAAGTGTGATATAATTTCTATTGGCACTGTGTCAGAAGATGTAATCAGGATGAGATTGTTACCTTTTAGTTTGAAGGATAAAGCTAAAGTTTGGTTGAAGTTAGAACCACCAAACAAGTATGCCACCTGGAATGATCTAGCTACAGGTTTTCTAACTAAATTTTTCCCACCACGCAAGACTTTACATCTTAGAACAGAGATTCAAACTTTCAAGCAACAACCATTTGAATCGTATTATGAGGCTTGGGAAAGGTTCAAGGATCTTCAAAGGCAATATTCTCATCATGGAATACCCGATTGGCTATTGGTACAATCCTTTTACTCAGGCATTTTTGATGAGCATAAGTCTTCAATCAATGCAGCCTGTGGAGGGGACATGAGTTCAAATACTGTGCTCACTTCAAAGGTTGAGAAGCTTTCTGTTGTTTCACCTACTGTTGCTTCTCCTTCTCGTATGGTACAAGTTTGTGAGATATGTGGAGGTAAGGGGCATATATCTGAGATGTGTTCCATGGTAACTCAACAACCTGATGAGGTTAATGCTTTGTATGGTAATACCTATAATCTTGGTCATAGGCATCCAAACCTCTCATACAGGAGCCAAAATATGCTAAATCCACAGCTTCCTCCACAACCATAATTCAATCCTCTTGGTTTCAATTCTAGACCACCTCAATACCAACAACCTACATTTAGACCTCCAATGTAGCAACAAGCTCCTCCCCAAAAGATATCTTTAGAATTAATGATGGAACATTTTGTGGCTACTCAATCTCAAGTCAATGTTGATATGAGGAATAACATCTCTAATCTTGAGTCATCCATGACTCAAATGCAAACCCAATTTAAGATGTTAGAAAATCAGCAAGTTCAATTGGGACAGCAGATGTCGTCTCAACAAAGGGGTCCAAATCAGCTGCCATCTCAACCTGAACCTAATGAAAAGGGTCCTAATCAAGTGAATGCAATTACCACTAGGAGTGGTAAGACTTTGGAGGATCCTATTCTCGTGGTTAAAGTGATAAAGGAAACTGTTGAGAAAGACAAGAGTATAATAGTTGAGAACCCTGAAGAAGATGCTAGAAAGCAATCATCATCTCCTCAACCTTATATTCAACCTGCTCCTTTTCCTCAGAGGTTAGCACAAGCAAGTCTTGAAAAGAGATATGGAAAATTTCTACAAATGGTGAAGGATGTGCAACTTCACATCCCATTTATCGATGATGTATCTAAAATTCCATCTTTTGCTCGGTTTTTAAAAGATTTGGTTACGAACAGAAAGAAAACTGAGGGGATTGTAAATCTATCACAACAATGCAGTGTAGTTATTCAGAACCAACTTCCACCCAAAATGGGTGATCTAGGTAGTTTTTCTATCCATATTACAGTTGGTCATTTATCTATTGATCGTGCATTGTGTGATTTGGGAGCTAGTGTTAGTCTTATGCCTTTATCTGTTTATAAGAAACTACGTAATGTGGGATCTTTATCTCAAACTGGAATGACACTATAGCTTGAAGACAAGAGTATTAGACACCCTATGGGTATCCTCATGGATGTTCCTATGTTTGTTGGGAAATTGGTTTTTCCTTGTGATTTTGTGGTCATGGACATTCCTGAAGATACCCAAACTCCTATTATTTTGGGTAGACCTTGTCTTGCTACTACAGGTGCATTAATTGATGTGAAAAGAGGCAAGTTATCCATGGAGGTAGGAGATGACAAGGTGGAGTTTGAACTCCACAAAGCAATGACTAACCCATCATCTTCAGATCATTGTTTTAGCATTGATGTGGTAGAGAAGATAGCTTCCAAATCTTCATGGGAAGCTGAAGTTGATGCATTGCAACTATGCTTAGAGGGAAGAGTAGAGGGTAGTGTTGAGGCTCGTGAAGTTGAATGCCTACTCAATGAAGCTCCCTCAAATGATTCTTCTTCCCCCTTTGAGATGATGAGCATCGATGATGTTAATACGGAGAGATCTACGCCTCCTAAGGTAGAACTTAAACTTGTACCTTCTTTAAAATATGTTTATTTAGGTGAGAATTCTACCTATCCCATTATCGTTAATAGTGCACTCAATGGAAATGAGTTGACTCGACTCTTGAACCTCGTACGTAAGTACCAAAAAGCCATTGGGTACACAATTGATGATATAAAGGGGATAAGCCCTTCTATTTGTACTCATAAGATATATTTAGAAGAAGAGGCTAAGCCAAAAATTGAAGCTCAAAGGCGTCTCAATCCTAACATAAAGGAGGTTGTGAAGAAGGAAGTGCTTAAGTTGTTGGATGCCGGAATCATCTACCCAATTTCTGATAGCAAATGGGTAAGTCCAGTTCAAGTCATACCTAAGAAAGGAGGTATGACTGTTGTGCGTAATGATAAAGGTGAGTTAATCTCTACTAGATCTATTACTGGGTGGCAAATGTGCATTGATTATCGTAAGTTAAATAAAGCCACCTGAAAAGATCATTTTCCCCTTTCCTTTATTGACCAAATGTTGGAGCGTTTGGGCGATCATGCTTATTTCTGTTATTTGGATGGATACTCTGGTTTCTTTCAAATCCCTGTCCATCCTAATGACAGAGAAAAGACCACTTTCACATGTCCTTATGGCACATTCGCCTATCGAAGAATGCCATTTGGCTTGTGCAATGCTCCAGCTACTTTTCAGCGATGTATGATGGCTATTTTTTTAGATTTGATTGAGACATCGATGGAAGTATTTATAGATGACTTTTCAGTATATGGAGGCACCTTTGAGCTTTGCCTAAGTAATCTTGAAAAGGTGTTAAAACGTTGCTTGGAGGTCAATTTGGTTCTTAATTGGGAAAAATGTCATTTTATGTTACAAGAAGGTGTTGTGCTTGGCATGTGGTATCATATCGAGGCATTAAAGTTGATAGGGCCAAGGTTGAGGTCATAGAGAAGCTTCCACCCCCTACTAACATGAAAGGAGTGCAAAGTTTTCTTGGGCATGCCGGTTTTACAGGAGATTTATTATAAATTTTTCTAAAATTGCCTGACCTTTAACTGAACTCTTAACTAAAGATACCCCATTTGTTTTTACTGATGAATGTCTGCATGCTTTTGATCAGTTGAAACAGACACTTATTTCAGCACCGATCATTCAACCTCCTGACTGGAGCCTACCTTTTGAGCTCATGTGCGATGCTAGTGACTATGTTATAGGAGCAGTGTTAGGACAAAAGAAAAATGGAAAACTTCATGCAATCTACTATGCTAGTAGGACTCTTGACCCAGCTCAGATGAATTATGACACTACAGAAAAGGAGTTGCTAGCAGTAGTGTATGCCATTGAGAAATTTTGGTTATACTTGGTTGGTTCAAAGGTTATAGTTCATACAGATCATTCGGCATTGAAATTTTTGTTGAACAAGAAGGATGCAAAACCCCGATTGATTAGATGGATTCTCGTCCTCCAAGAGTTTGACTTGGAGATTAAAGACAAAAAGGGAGCTGAAAATCTTGTTGCAGACCATTTATCTCGGTTGACTTTAGAAGCTACTCACGATGGGCTTCTAATTGATGACTCTTTTCCTAATGACCATTTGTATGCAATCTCTAGTTCAGGTAAGGCGCCTTGGTTCGCCGATATGGCTAATTACTTAGCAAGTGGGGTAAAGCCTGACAATCTTAAGCCTTATGCAAAGAAGAAATTCTTTTATGAGGTTATGTTTTACTTTTGGGATGACCCATTCCTTTTTAAGGAGTGTTCCGATGGGATTCTAAGGAGATGTGTACCAGAAGAAGAGGTGGAGTCAATTCTAGAACATTATCATACTTTGCAATGTGGTGGTCATGCAGCGGCCTCTAAAACAGCTGCTAAGGTTTTAGAGAGTGGATTCTATTGGCCTACATTACACAAGGATGCTCATGCCTTTTATAAGAGTTGTGATCGTTGTCAATGAACATGGAATATCTCTAAACGCAATGAAATGCCTCTTAATTTCATTCTTGAAGTTGAGATTTTTTATGTTTAGGGAATTGATTTTCAAGGGCCTTATCCATCTTCATATGGAAATAGATACATCTTAGTAGCTTGTGATTATGTGTCAAAATGGGTGGAAGCGATTGCTACTCCAATTAACGATGCTAGGGTGGTGAGTAAATTCTTCAAGAATGTCATATTTCCTCGATTTGGGGTGCCTAGGGTGTTGATTGGTGATAATGGCACTCATTTCATTGAACGTAAGTTTGAAGCCCTCTTGAAGAAGTATGGTGTTCATCATCGTTTTGCTCTACCTTACCATCCACAGACAAGTGGGCAAGTTAAAGTTTCTAATCGAGAGATTAAGGGAATTCTGGAGAAAACTGTTGATCGTTCTCAAAAAGATTGGTCTCAAAAATTGAATAATGCTCTTTGGGCCTATCAAACGACTTTCAAGACTCCTATTGGTACCACACCATATAGACTCGTTTATGGAAAAGCGTGTCATCTTCCAGTGGAGTTGGAGCACAGAGCTCATTGGGCAGTAAAGGTATTAAATTTTGATTTAAAAACTGCTGGTGAGAAGCGTTTATTAGATCTTAATGAACTTGAAGAGATTCGATTGAATGCTTATGAGAGTTCGAGAATTTACAAGGAAAAGACTAAGATTTGGCATGATAAGCGCATTGAGAAGCGTCATCTTGAAGTTGGAGATAATGTACTTGTGTATAATACTCGTTTGAAGTTCTTTCCTGGTAAACTCCATTCGAGATGGTCGGGGCCATTCACCATTACGAAAGTTTTTCCATATGGCTCTTTTGAGGTTAGTTCGAATGAGGGATCATTCAAAGTAAATGGAAGTCGATTGAAAAAGTATGATTCGTGAGTACCCATTGAAAGCAAGGAAGTTCTTTGCCTTGCTCTCCAAACTAATTTCAGTAAGGTGTCAAGCTCATTGACATTAAACGAGTGCTTGATGGGAGGCAACCCATCATTTTATGTCTTTTGGTTTAGTTTATTTTTCTTGCGGATTTTATGCTTGGTTTTTGTCTTTGTTTTTCTTGTAGGTTGTTTGAGTATGATGCATTTGGAGATTGAAGCAAATTATCATCACCAATTTATCAAGGCAACTTGAATGTTTTGGAGTAATTTGGAGTACATATTATGTATCAAATCAGCCCCTTTCAATAGATGGTCAAGATTCAAGGAGAATTTCTAGAGCAAGTCTAGAAATAAGCTGATTTGTGAGTATTGGAGTAAGGGGGCTGCATATTTCTAGAGCAGGTCTAGAATCATATGAGTATTTCTAGAGAACATCTAGAAATAAGCTGGCATGTTTGGTTGTTTATGAAGAGTTTGGGTCAGCAAGATTCTAGAGCAGCTCTAGAATTTTAGAAAATTTCTAGAGTAGCTCTAGATATCGGTTGGTACGTTGGTTATGATTGTTGGATATGGGTCAGAACATTTCTAGAGCAGCTCTAGAAAATTATAAAATTTCTAGACCATGTCAAGAAGTGTGCTGTTGGATATTATGTTTAAGAAGAGAATGACAGCCCATTTCTAGAGCAACTCTAGAAAATCCTATTGATTTCTAGAGTAACTCTAGATCTTAGCTAAAATTTTTCATGAAACTATTACTTCTAAGCTTCTAAACACTAATACTCCTAACTATTAATTACCCTAAACCCTTATTTCTAAACTCCTAACTTCATATCACCCCCATTACCCCTTTCTCCCTCCACAGCACCTCCCACCAGAAAAAAAAACCCCAACAGCCTCCCCACCCGAACTGCCGGCGACCTCCACTGTCGCCGATAATCCGTAGCAGCCCCTTCGTAGCTCCCTCCTCTCTCCCTTCACGCACCACCAGCGACCCTTCTCCCTCCGTAGCGGCAACGGCCCAGAACCAGACCCATAGCTCGCCTTCGCCTCCGCACCGCCGGTGTCCACCTTTCTCTCTTCTTATATATATATATATATATATATATATATATATATATATATATATATATATATATATATATATATAACATTCAAAACCCTAAGCTTCATTAACATCCTAAACTCTTCAACCCCACCACTCTATTATCATTAACCCTACATAATCTCATGTACTTATTGTTTGAATTGCATTAGAATTGATTTGTTATTCAATTCTTTACCTTGGTGATATGTTGTTCTTATGAATTGATATTGGATTTTGTGTTTTGATGTTATGAATTAATGAAGCTTGATTGAATGGTGTTGAAGTGGCTTGTTCATAGGTTGATGTAACTTGGTGAATTGAGCTTGGTATACTAATATTGTGGTATATTGGTATTTTGATTGGATTAATGTGAAGTTCTCCACTTTAGTGATTTGATTATTATATTGAAGAGTTGGAGTAGTGATAATTCACGGTTTTGGTGGAGTAGTGTTGAGGAAATTCTTGGTTTGGTGTTGATAATCTTTAGTTTTGGTGATTATTGACTGGGTTATTCCGATTTGTGAATTTTTGGGCTTGATTTTAAAGTATCCAATGGGTCGTGCTAAAAAGAGTACTAATAATGCAAGGAAGCCCTCCTCCTCAAAGGCTAAAGTAAAACCGACATCTAGGCTTGTGAAGAAACCTAGAGTAATAATTGATTATTATGACATAGTATTTCGAGACTCGGCCCATAGAGACAAATACGATCGATTGTTTGTGCGTGGAGTGGTACCTACTCGGTTTTGCGATGATGATGTTTTGAAAACCCTCAATATTGAAAGGGATGTTGCTTGGCTCTTCTCAAATGTAGGTTAGGGTACTCACTTCACTCAAAAGACCCCCACTTACAAAAGAGCTACACTAGAATTTTTGAGTACCCTTTCGGCAAACACGTATATCGGTGAGGGTTGTGAGCATGGGTTGATTTCTTTTTAGTTATACAATTTGGAGTATAGATGGGACCTATCTATACTTAATGTCGCACTTGGTTTACCGACTGGTGGACCGAGACATACCTCTGCTTATTGGCTGGGAGATTCCGTTTGGCAATCTTTAACTATCCTTCAGCCCATCTACAACCCTAAGAGTAGTGCAGCTATTCTTATCCATCATCCTGTTATTCGCTATGTCCACTGTCTATTAGCTAGCACTGTTCTAGGGAGATCTAGTTGTGGGTTGGTGCAAAAGGACGACCTATACTTTCTACACCATATGCTATAAGCTAAGGAAATCGATACTGGTGCCTTCTTGGTCAAACAAATGGAACATTTGGCCAACAGAAAAACTAATAGCTTTCCCATTGTCCAAGGTGCCTTTATCACCCGTATTGCTCTTCATTTGGGTTACAAAGACCGCCTCCTTGAGGAAGGACATATATTAGGGAGCGATAGCTTGGATTACGCTTCCTGTAAGGCAATGGGTTGGTGTTCTAAGAGAGATGGAACTTTGTTATGGAAAATTGGAGCTATGGAGATTGACCTACCTCCCCTTGAGAGGTTAGATTTGCCTGTATCTGGGAATTGGAAATTGGTGGGTACTGAGGCCCCTGCTCCTATTCCCTTGCTTCTAGAGCCTGCTCCTACAAAGGCATCATCTTCTTCTTCACACTCCACTGCCATTGTTGCTCGATTCCAAAAGCAGATCGATGATATTAAGATGGAGCAACAAGAATTAAAAGCCCAAATGAATTCAATGATGTCCATGCTGAAGGACATTCACACATGGGTCTGCCCAGAAGAATCGCCGATATCATCTCCTACTTCTCTACGGTAGAGCCACGAGTATACTCTATACCCTGCTTTTATTTACTCTCTAATTAAGCACTGAGGACAGTGCTTCATCTAAGCATGGGGGGGGGAGTATTTCATGGTATTTGTACATACTTGCTTATTATTTCGAAAAAAAAATTTTTGAAAAAAAAAGAATGAAAACAACAAACCCAGCTATGTCGAAAACCCGAAAGGGCGACATAGGCAAGAATTTTGGGGCCCGGCTAAGTTGAAAACCCGAAAGGGCAACTTAGGCAAAAGAGTGTCTTATCATGAGTGGGTGAGTTGTGAGGCATGGAAAAGAAATGAGAGGCTAGGATGAAAATCCGAAAGGGCTCCTAGGCAAAATGAGAGACAAAAGAAAAGAGAGAAATCTATTTTTACATCTCAATTGTTTTGGAGTTGGTGTCATAAGGAGATGGAGCAATAAGGAAGGAATTCAGGAATTTTTCATCATTTGGAGGGATAAGTAGATAGCATTTTCTATGCAATTCTCATTTCTTGGAGTTATAAGGAAGTTGTAGCCAAAGGAGTTTCACAACATAATGCTCATACTATCTATGTTGTTAGCAAGGTCGTATCTTGTTGATCTCGTTAATTTGGTTGGATTTTTTTTTGTTGTGTTTATTGTGTGTTGCTGTGTAAGCTGAGCATGGGGGAGTAAGTGGTTTGGTTCATTGGACTACTTAGCTTACACCGGGATTAGTGAAGATTAGGAAGGGAGATATAAGGAGTAATTATTGCTTTGGAGACCATGTTTAGCTCTTTATTTTCATCTAGTCACTTTGAGCTTGCTCAAGGACGAGCAAAGGTTAAGCATGCGGGAGTTTGATAAGTACATTTATTTGTACTTTTCGATATTGATTCGAACTCCTTTTTGGGTGAGTTTTGAGTGATTTTGGAGTCTATTTGGATTTATTTATGCTAAAAGTTCATAATTATAATCTAGCTCTAATCATGTTGATTATTGCTAATTGTTAAGACTTTTTTTAGCATAAATGCATATTAATGGATTTAGCATAGTAGAGTATTGATTTGTAAATGAAATTTGGACCAAGAAAAGAGAAAGAAGAATTAGCCCAAAAAGAGTACAAAAAGAAAAGAAAAAAAAGTAAGTTTAAAAAAAGGGATAAAGATTTGATGCACGGCAACCAAGAAGGAAAAGGAAGGAAAATGTGAAGTACTCCAAAATTTCATGGCAAACTCAAGGGAATTCTTCCTTTTTGTTTTCTTTTATTTTTATTTATTATTTATTTTTATTTTCTGATTTAGTAATTAGTTTTTTCTAGGTTTTTAGGGGTTTTTGGCTCTCGAGGCATTATTCGCTATTCTAGGTTTTTGCTTCTTCTTCTTCGTCATCTCTTCTCTCTTTTTCTAGGTTTTATTTTTATGATTTTGTTTATGTAATTCTCTCTCAAATATTATTACTCTTGAATAATCAAATTTCATTCCTTGTTTCATCAACAATTTCATTCTCAAGTCTCTTTGTTATTTAATTTAATTTCCTTATAGTTTTATGATTTCTATATTTATGCTTGATTTTATTATTGTTCATATGGCTTTAATTATGATTAGTGAGTAATTTCTTTTCTAGGATGTTAATATATGAACCCTAGCATGTATTAAGTGGATTCTTATATCAATTCAATGTCATATTAAGGTTGGTTTATTAGGTTGTTAAATAAATCATTAGGTTAAATTCAATGGTTTAATTAGTCGAGAAGCAAGAGCTGAGATTAATTACTTCTTTTGTTTTAAGGATATTTGCTAATTAATCAAGAAGTGAGAGCTGAGATTAAGAGGGCTACACCTAATACAATTAGACTAATCAAGAAGCAAAAGTTGAGGTTAGGATAATTAAAGGGTTGTTTGATTTGATCATTGATGTTGGTGTATTTGATGAAGGTTAATGTATGTTAGTGGGGATATATTAATATCCTAGGCTTTTCTCTTATCGATAACACATTTTAATCTTTGCAATCTTAGTTATTAGTTTCACTAAACGACTCATTTCTAGCGTAATCTAATAAAATTGAGCTAAATTGACCCTATATTAGCTTCCTAGAGGACGACTTGTAATTGTACTGCAACAGCCGTGCACTTGCGGTTATAATTAGTGACTAAAAAGTAGTCATCAATAATTATTGTCGAATATTATTAATATAGTTTCTTATTATTATAACTAATTAGTAACGAGTTTTGCTTAATAATATAGTGGACCAGAACGACCGATCTTGGTGGTCGTGCTGTAATTATGCCTTGGGATGTTCCTTCAACTTATAGTAGACTAGTCGTGGATTTCGTGATAGCAAATCTAGGGACATACAAACATTTTATTCGTCTCGACCTGTCTCCCGGGCTTTCAGTGCCACCGGTTTAGTACATATGAAATCGAATGCGCCAATTAAGTGTGGATGAGTGGGATGTTCTGTTCTAAGATTGGGTTCAATTATCGGAAGAGCTAGTTGCGTTCATACCGTAGTTACAATTTTATGTAATTGACGTATTCATTTTTGTATAATTATTGTATATATATTGTATTCATACTGTTTAATTACTGTGTTCATCTTGTAAAATTACCTCCATTCTCCACGGATTTCAACAATCACCTACTACCACACTCCACCTCACGACTGGGTGGGAGGACGTGCGTGCGTAAAACCTCCGGAAAAATGATAAACTGCCATTTCGCTAAGAGTGGTCGATCCTAATGGTGTTGTCTAGGGGTACTCCTTGTAATTTTTCATGATTTTTGTGTAATGTGGTTTTCCAAACCTGTTAATTCAATTTCACAATAACTATAAACAACCAATCAACCAATATTAATCCTATACTACATCATTCATAATAACATAGTTTCAAACTTCAAAAATGAAAATAATCCAATCAATATTACAAACCAAATACAAAGTATTATAATAGAAAATCACTAAAACATCTACGATACGTTTCAGTCCTCGAAGAGCTGCGTAAGGTGATCAACCGTCCTTTGACCGACTTTGTTCAGTGGAATCTACCCATTTATTAATGGGTGAGTCACTTGTATTACCATGGCCATCTATTACACACAGGACGAAAGTTAGCAAAAATATATACATAAAATCAAAATATGAATAAGTACTAAATCCAAGTAATCAACAACTGATTTCCAAAGACAATAATAACAACAAATAACTATATTTCACAACAACAATTAAATAAAAATAATACCAATACTCCTAACACATATATTATTAATTTCATAAATAAGATCAAGAAATACTATTGAACTAATACATACTAATAACAACAAATACTCATAAATACATTATTACTATATTAATACAAATAACTACAACTATACTAATAATAATATTATTAATATTCATTATTATTAATATTAATTATTAATTAGTAATATTAATATTAATGTTAATTTTTGTACTAATATTAATTCCTATTATTTTCAATATTATTATTTAATATTATTATTAATATTAACATTACTCCGTAGAAAAATTATTAAGTATAATTAATATTAATATTACTTTAATATGGGAAAAATTATGAAATTTTTAAATCGTGGAATGTTGTGGTAAATTGTAAACATAATTGATTTTCTCTTGTTCACTTGTCTAGTGTTGAAATTTACGATTTATTTATTTACTTTCGTTTAGAAGTATAACTGTATAAGTATAAGTAAAGAGGACGAGTTAAAAAAGACTCCGTATGGAATAAATTGGACCAAGTATAATATGAGGGTGCCAGAGTGGCTGATAACCAGAGGAATGCGAAGAAATAAAATTCTCTCTCGAAAGTATCTGTGTCAAATAACGATTACGAAGCGTCTTGCTCAACAAGATAACAACAAATAACTCAACCCCTTTTCCAGTTGCTACACAATTATCCCGACAACGGCGTCACGGCAAAGGTAAACTCCTGAAAGCGGAGGCGGAAGCGGAAGCGGAAGCAGATTAAAGTCCCAGCAGAAGACGGTATGTTGCATCAGCCTCAGCCGCAGCAGCCGCACAGAGAGAGAACTCGACGCCGCTGCGAAGGCACTGCCATGGGCGCCATCGCTCTCGATCTTCGCCCCGGCTTTGGCATCGGCCCCTTCACTCTAGGTATTTCCTTTTCTCTCCTCCCAATTTCTATTGTTCGCCTTGATTTTTGTCTTGATTTAGTTTGTAAACATTTGACTTGGTAGGAATGCCAATTTGTGAAGCCTTTGCCCAAATTGAACAGCAACCTAACATTTATGACGTGGTGCACGTCAAGTATTTTGACGAGGTTAGCCTCAATTTAATTCTTCAAGACAAGATTACTCATTTTTTTCGCAAGTTTAGGTTTAGCCAATTAAATCTGGAAGGTTCACAAAATGTGCAGGAACCCCTAAAGTTGGATCTGGTTATTAGTTTTCCAGATCACGGGTTTCACCTCCGATTTGATCCTTGGTCTCAGGTTTGGCTTCCCCATTTCATCTTAATTTAATTTTATGTACAAATCAAAATTTTCCAAGATTTTTTGTTATTGAAGTACCCTCTTTATTGTTTGGTAGAGGTTGCGCCTTATCGAAATTTATGACGTTAAGAGGCTTCAGATGCGTTACGCCACCTCTCTTATAGGGTGAGTATCCGTCTTGCCGCTGTTACCCACTCTTGTCCTTCATTTTACTGTCTTATTCACTTGCTGTTGAATTTTTCTGCTCTAGTGGACAGACCACTCTTGCGACCTTTGTAGCTGTGTATCAGCTTTTTGGTCCTACATATCCAGGGATTTATGACAAAGAAAGAGGCGTTTACAATCTGTTATACCCAGTAGGTTATCTGCAGGATTTATCACTTTTTTTGATTCGTTCCACCTCGGAGCTACTTGTGCTAGTTTACTGACTTTTAGTTTTCGACATTTGCAGGGACTTTCCTTTTCTTTTCCAATTCCTGCTCAATACACAGACTGTTGCAATGACAGGGAAGGTAGCATGCTCTCCTTGTGTATGTCATTCAACAAATTTCTGTTTCACCGTCTTTTTTGTTCTTACCTTTTTTGTTTAAATCAGCGGAATTGCCTCTTGAATTTCCCGATGGTACTACTCCAGTTACTTGCCGTGTCTGCATATATGATAGTTCAATGGGTAAGAAGGTAGGAGTTGGATCACTAATGGATAAGGCTATTGTTCCTCCTCCTCCTGTTGGTAGCCTCTACATGGAACAAGTGCATGTTAAGGTTTGGATTCTGACTTTGTGGCTGTGCATTTTGTCCACCCATGCCCTGTTCCTAGATATCATATTGGCAAATAGAGAAGCATGATGCTGCACTCCGTTTGAGTTTCCATACTAGAATATAGTCATTTGCAAGAGTTATAGTATCTGATTTCTGATCTGTTTTGCATTTATTTACTCAGTTAGGAGAGGAATTATGGTTTTCTATTGGTGGTCAGCATGTACCTTTTGGTGCATCCCCACAGGTATCTCTTCTCCCTCTATGATGCAGTAATTTTCATATGTATTTCAGCCGTTTTTTTATATCATTGGGCCCTTATGTGAGACTGTTGTTCACTTTGTTCTGGCTGATGCCATGTATAATAAGAGATATCTTTGTACGTAAGATACTTCCTTTGCAATTTCAGGTAAAGAAGGGCTGATTGGAAATTCGTGCTGCATGCCTACTCTAATTTCATAGGAACAATTGAATTCTCTGCTACTGCTCTGCTGTAGTCTTGTATTGAGTAGCTACTTTTGATTGTTGAATTTGCAGGATGTTTGGACTGAATTAGGTCGTCCTTGTGGAATACATCAGAAGCAGGTACAAAGAGTCGGTTTATCTTTTGTGGAAACCACTTAGAGAACATATTCATACTTTTTGCAAGGTGTTTACAAAGTGAATAAACTTATTTTACTTGGCAATCAAATATGAGTTGAAAACAATTTAAGTAGGAAGTCATTGTAATTTGGGTTTTAGTGGGACAGATGATTAAGTCTGTATTGGAAGTCTATGAATATAAACAAAATAAGACATTTGTGGAAGGCAGAATCAGAGTTCCATGGAAAAGGGGATGTGATTTTGGATTGTTCTCTATCTCTGTGGATTCTGATTAGTTAAATGCAAGATCTGTTCTTTGTTAATTAATTTTTCTTTTGCCTCCTAGTTTGAGTATATGTGGCAAGTCAGAGCTCTAAATTTCACTTTCTTTGCAACTGCTGAATGATGTTTATAACATTTGGTGCTTGCACAGGTTGACCAGATGGTGATTCACTCAGCCTCAGATCCGCGCCCACGAACAACCCTTTGTGGAGATTACTTCTATAATTATTTCACCCGTGGCTTGGACATATTATTTGATGGGCAGGTGTGCTTGGTGTTCAACCTTCTGTTGGTCTTTTTTTTTTTCGTGTGTGTGTTTGTGACACTTCTGATATTGCTTCTCAAAATTTAGACTCATAAAATCAAAAAGTTTGTTCTGCATACAAATTATCCTGGGCATCCTGATTTCAACTCGTACATAAAATGCAATTTCGTCATCCATTCATCTGACTGTAAGTGCCACTTTTGTGTATGTAGTTTTAGCTCTTCAAAGCATTTATGCATTAGTTCTTATGTGGTCTATCTTATGTTGTGTGTAGTTGTGGGATCTTTCCCAGATGAATCTAGTTCAAAGCGCTGCATTACTGCAAGTACCAAGTGGGAACAGGTGAAGGTAAAATAATGAATTTGTATTTAAGCCAGAAATGGCATGTTGCCTTATGTACAATTCTCTGATTCTATCCGAAGTATATTTTTCAGCTTTTAAGTGCTTATTTTCTTGTTGACATATTCAAATTAATGTATTCTGATAGGGAGAAGGTAAGATTTGATTGGATAGGGGAAATTATTGTTCTACATTCTGAAAGAGAAAGTGTGACCTGATTGGTGTTGTTTTCTAATTGATAGTTGATAAGTATTTTTACATACGGTTTTATGTATATACTCTCACTCCTTGCTTATTCTCTGGGGTTTCATTACCTTCTTTCTTATATAGTTGTTTGCTTTGGAGCATCTGTTGTTTCCGTAGGGCATTATTAAGTCTGTCATTTTCTATATTTCATCTGATTTGTGATTGTTAAAAGTACATAGGTTTTTCTGACCTGTAGGAAATTCTTGGAGATTGTGGTCGCGCTGCTATTCAAACTCAAGGTTCCACGAACAATCCTTTTGGATCTACCTTTGTGTATGGCTATCAAAATGTTGCATTTGAGGTGAGTTTCTGTGTTTTGGCACTTCGTAATTTCTGCTCATCCTTGAGCTTCTTATGTGTGCTTTTTCTCCATGGTGCAGGTTATGAAGAATGGTTATATTGCCACGGTGACTCTCTTTCAGTCCTGATTGATGTATGACATTATTTTATCATATCAGTTAGTGTATCTGTTTTTTTTCTTTCTGAATTATGAATTCCTGTTACTGCACCTTGCTCCCATTAATTTTGGTGTTGGAAAGCGGTCAGATTGAAGTGTGGTACTGGCGTTTCTAACATATGTATGGTTTACTGATGTCACTTTATTTTTGCTACTGCCGTCCTTTTGGACCCTACTAATTGGAATTTGTCTGTACATTTCCTCATCATATATTTCACCAAATTCAAACTGACTACTTGCAGCCATAAAGCCTTGTGCGTCATAGGTTAACTACAGTATAATTAGACTACTGCTTATTATGGAATACTGCTACACCTGTAAACCCAGTATTATAGTGCATGTAGATCATATTATACTTGGCTTCATCCTCTCGAGTTTCAATCTACTCAGAATGCACAGCTGCATTTAGTTGTTAAAGCTGACATGATAATATTGTTTCCAACTGTTTCAAGTACACTTATTATTGGGCACTTGCGTTGTCTGCAGGGAGGGAGTAGAAGTATATAGCCATATCTAAACCAGCTAATGCCTGCTTTATTCTGGTTGAATTGTCTGGAAGCAAGCGAGCGCAATGTAAAATGTACAGTTGCAGTGTGTTGTGTAGAGGTCCACTTACAGAGACTGAAATATTTTAGAATCAACTATATCAAGGAAATTGTGTCCAATAAATTCGCATACTTTGTGTACATAGCTAACTCGTACTGGATGGATATAGGTAGCCTAGCTACGCCTGTAACTGGTGTGTGTCTGGTTATAGTTCACTTTCTTTACTTTGTTGCTGTTTTAGCATAAAAAAATTGTGTTCTTCATCCTGATAACTGTAATTGATACTTCATGACTTTTATGTGGCCTAGACTGAAATTGTCTCCAATAAATTCGCATACTTGTGTACATAGCTAACTCGTACTGGATGGGTATAGGTAGCCTAGCTACGCCTGTAATCAGTGTGTGTCTGGTTATAGTTAGAGATGGCCACTAGGCTGATTTAGCCCGGCCCAGCCCCAACCTGGCTCACCTCTGGCCCGGACCAGACTGGCACACCAACGAACCGGGTCAAGCCCGTTAAAAAAGTGGGCCGAATTCGAATCTCGTTTTCCCAACCCAGACCATATTCGATTCGGTTCGAGAAAAAAAATTGATTCGGCCCACTGATTTGGCTCGATCTAACCCGTTGAATCGTCTCGACCCTATTCGGCCCATCTAAATCTTTTAGTTTTGTAAAATTTAGTTATTTAAATGTATTTTAATTTATATAAATGTTAGTTTAGTTGAACATAAATTAATTTATATGAATGTTAGTTTATTTGAATTTATTTTAGTTTAATTTTAGTTAAGTTTATAAGAATGTTAGTTTAGTTTATATGAATTAATGAATGTTAGCATAGTTAAATTTAATTTAGTTTATATGACTCATTAAATATTAGTTTAGTTATATGAATGTTAGTTTAATTGAGTATAGTTTAGTTTATATAAATGTTAGCTTAGTTGAATATAATTTAGTCTATATGAATTAATGAATGTCAGTTTAGTTGAATTATATATAATTTAGTTTATATTAATTAATTAATGTTTATTTAGTTGAATATAGTTTAGTTTATATGAATTAATAAATGTTAATTTAATTAAATATAGTTTAGTTTACATGAATAATTTAGTTGAATAAAATTTAGTTTATATGAATTAATAGATGTTAGTTTGATTGAATTGTATATAGTTTAGTTTATATGAATTAATAAATGTTAATTTAATTAAATATAGTTTAGTTTACATGAATAATTTAGTTGAATAAAATTTAGTTTATATGAATTAATAGATGTTAGTTTGATTGAATTGTATATAGTTTAGTTTATATGAATTAATATATGTTAGTTTCGTTGAATATAGTTTAGTTTATATGAATTAGTGAATGTTATTTAGTTTTTAATATAGTTAGTTGAACATAATTTAGTTTATATGAATGTTAGTTTAGTTGAGTATAATTTAATTTAGATGAATTAATGAATTTTGGATTAGTTGAATCTTAGTTTAATTGAATCATAGTTTAGTTTATACGATGATAGTTTAGTTGAACATAATTTGGTTTATAAAAACCAATTAATGTTAGTTTAGTTGAATATAATTTATTTTATTCATTATATAATTCAATAAATGTTAATTTAGTTGAATACAGTTTAATTTATATGAATAATGTAAGTTTAGTTGAATATAGTTTAGTTTATATGAATCAATGAATGTTTATTTGGCTGAATATAATTTAGTTTATATGAATAAAATATGATTACATATTTATGTGATTATAAGTAATATATGTAATTTATGTAAATATGTAATGAAAAATGAAAAATATCGAGAAAAGAAATGAAAAATGAATGTGATTAGTCGAATATAAAATTTTACAACGAATGTCATTATGTGATTCGTGAACATTTAATTACTTTCGAAACAATTCATTTCTTTTAATTTCTAATGTTATTATGTGAAATTCGGTTCGACTCAGTTCATGAATTCGGTTTGATTCGGTTCGTGAATTCGATTAGATTCGTGATTTGATTCAATTCGGTTCGTGATTTGGTTTTTGATTCGGTACGAATCAACCCACCCCACCCCAGCCCGGAACCGGACCGGCCCGCCCCCAGGACCGGTCCGATCCCGGTCCCAAATTTCTGAGACCGGCCCAATGGTTGGCCCAGCCTAGCCCGCCCAGAGCGGCCCCATGGCCATGTCTAGTTATAGTTCACTTTCTTTACTTTGTTGCTGTTTTAGAATAAAAAATTATGTTCTTCATCCTGATAAATGTAATCATGTTTACAACCGATAAATAATTAAGGGACTTGTTATTTACTATCATGAAATTAATTGAGTCGTCCCCATATTTACTATATTATCCTCCTTAATCCCTCTTCCCTCCTCTTCACCCTTATTCACTTTCCCTTTTCACCCAACATTCTCTAAATTAACACTAATCAATTAATCATGCGACTTAAAAATAATAATTAACACTAAGTAACATGATTAAAACAACATAATATGATTTTAACTAATTAAAACTAGTTTATTGACAATAATTAACATTGATTAATTGACAATACTAATTAATACTAATTAACAAAATGGGGTGCCGTATCTTACTTTTCGGCTTGCCGGAAATTTCGGCCGATACCCCTACCGCCTGCTAGATTTTCGATTTTAATTAATTATTAATTATTAATTATTGTTTAATTATTTTTTAGTTATTGATTATTAGTATTATTGTTAATTTTTATTAGTTAATATATATTATTTGATAAATTAATATTATTTTTTTTATTCATGTTTAAATTTAATAGTTTGTTAAAATGATATTATCATGTTTTAGATTATAATGAAAAAATAATTAATTAGGAGTATGTTACATTTGGAAAAAAAAGTTAGTAATATTTGAAGTTAGGAAAATTTTAATAAGTATTTTAAGTTATAAATATTTTAAGTTAGGAAAATATTATAATTTAGGAATATTTTAAGTTAGAAAAATTAGATTTTAGGAATATTAACTTAAGTTTTTAAATATAATTTTAAAAATAATATATTATGAAATTATGAAATGAATAGTGAAATCATCAAATTATTCGTAAATTATGAAAATAATAACTTTTATATTATGAAAGTATTGTAAGGTTTGTTTTTATTCGTTTTTACGAGAAAGTGAAGTGAGAAATAAGAATTGAAGTGTAAGATTAATTAGGGATTTGATCAATTTCGGGGCGGCGTTTAGCAATCCACATAATTAATTATATACAAATATATTACCAAGTGCATATATACATGACTATAAAATCAATAACAATTGGTAAACAACAAAGAAAATGGGCTTGGGTCTAATATGAACTACGAAAACGTGTTTTGAGATTGTTTGGGATAAAAAGTACTTTGAGATGTTGAAGTAAAATAATAATTAATGATGATAGCTGAGAGAATATGTGTTGATAACAATTGATTGTGAATTGATGAATAACAAATGGGATATATGGAGGTATATAAAGGATAGGGTCAAAAGACACAGATAAAGTCAAATAGCCTATCAAGAAGAATGTCTATGGTAATTCCGAGAGTACCTTCTTTAAGGTGCTTTTAAGAGTATTTTTATAATTTTAAATAACTGTAATTTCATTTTTTTGGTAAATGAATCTTAGCTTTCCGATTAACAATCTAAAAAATTGATTATGTGACACAATGACACTCACTGTATAAACACAAGCAATTGCAAAAATAATCTTATATTGGGTCAATCACATCGTCATTCGCAATAGATTTTCATGATAATCATAATAGATAATTTTTCTAATTGGATAATTTCGGAATTTCTGAGTGAGACTTTATGCTTGTGATCAAAAGATCTTGCTAAAAAACTTGAAAAATCATATCAAAAATTAAAATTAAAATTATTTAAAATTATAAAAATACTCTTAAGAAGTTAAGAGTTAGAAGTTAAGAGTTAACATCATGCGCTACAAGGATGGCTAGCCTCAGTGGCTGTGGCTGTGGCTGTGGCACGCACAGGCCAATTCGTGTGAAGTACTGGCCAGACAGAGCGCGCCTCACGTGTGGCGCAATATCTTTGCATGGAACGCTTGCGTCAGCCTTGATTCCGAGATTACCTTCGAATTATTGATGCATGTCGAGCTGCATGCCATGCAATGATATACGCGAGGAAAGAATTTGGCTAGTTTATGGAATGTTCCATATTTTGGATTTATTAAACCATAATTTCAATAATTAATCTAATAATTTTGGATTAAGCATAAGGATAGATTCGAGTCCCGTTAGTGAATTTAAGCAATTAATCTGTCGACATGTTTTCTTTGTTTAGACACCAATTTAGCTATTTCAAAGGATAAACGTGAAAATCATAATATAGCAGGAGAGCTAACAGATTAATGAGGGTACGTTTTAATTTTCTCAAGTTTTGTCCCTCATTCCTTCCTCCCAAAATTTCCCTTAGTTGTTTTTGGCATCGACGAGGAGGTTTCTAGCTAGACCTCTGTATTGGGTCGAGTTAGGGTCAGGATGGATCACATGACGGGTTAGACTGGGTTAAATAGGATGCAAAACGGGTCGAGTTGGTTCGGGACAAAGAAGATACAAATCGGGTCGAGTTGGGTCGGACCGTCTAAAGAGATTATAGTTTTTATCTATAAAGGGTGATAGTTTGCCTGTGTCACTTTCAATATTTGCCAATGGACCATCGGAAAATAAGTAGAAGTAATTCATTACTCGATAGTGTTTAAAAGTTTTGGAAACTATTGACCCATTATTGACCTGACTTGACTCATTAAAGTTCCAATAAGACATGACCCTATATAAAAGATCGACTCAATTAAGCCCATAATTTATTAGTCCATTTTACAATCGGTCCGGTCATGGGCATGTAATGGGGTCCCTCCCATTTAAATAGGTCTATTTCCAGCAACAAAAAGGTACAAATCCATCTCCCTTTTTGTTTTTGTTTTTATTTTTATTTTTATTTTTTATTGAAATTGTGGTGCATGTGAATTAGATTGTTGAATTAGGTAATATATTTGAATTAGTATGTGTTTTAGTAAGATATATTGGATTATGTTACTATATATTTTATTAAGAATTGAATTAGTATGTTATTAGTATTTTTTTGTGATAATATACTTCCTCTCTTATGCGACTATCTTCTTGATTATACTTACGGAACGAGTTTGTCAGATTTGGTCATTTGCTTCTATTGAAGAATCCTGTTTTAATGTGTAAATAAATGGATACACTTGTGCTCTTCTAAGCTGAGATTCATGTACCGTGTGTAGGACAGAACTTTTAATGTACTTATTTCACTTATGTACTAAATTCATTTTGGGTATCCACTGGAATCTTGTAGCTTATCATTGCTATTACAGGGGAAATAATTGGATTTTGCTTATGATAGTATTTCTGCCTTTTTCCGCAAGGAGATACAATCAATAGGCTGTTTTTTGCGCTGAAGAAGGCTGAAGGAAATAAGGTTATGTGATTGTTGCTATTTTCAAATGCATTGGTCTATAGGCATTATTCATAATTTTCCCCCCTCTTATCCATTTGAAGATGTTCTTCTGGTGCTTGTCTTGAACACCAAAAAGTAGAATGAAATAGGGACTTGCTCTTTTCTTGACTTGTGAATTTGTGATTATCAATATGACATGAATAACAGCGATTATCATCAACCCCCATGAATAACAGTGGATAATATGAGAAAAAGGAAGGGTATATTATTTTGTACAATTCTTTTACTCCTTTTCCTCTAATAATTTGAATCCATTTCATAAATCAACTATACTCACATATAATTTTAATGATCCATATATACAAGCTCGAGTGGAGGAAATCATTTCATTCGGTTTGGTTAAGATATTGGTTTGGTCTTTTTAGGGCTATTTTTACTCACATAAGGTCAACTTTATACAGAGTGAGGGGACTTTCAAATTGGGTAAGAATTAGGTCTATTAAGTCAATAAGTGACTTTTGGTTCAGAGTTTGAGTTGTGTAGGGTCCAACATCTCATTTGCATGATAAGAATTTTATTTGGGTACAAAGTAGCTTAGGTCAGTTCAAGTAACATCCAAGGTCTAGAAATTTGCAACTTGGATCTAGGATGGTGGATCTAGGCCTAAGAGACCCATCCCATTTGTGGTTAGGTCTGCCCCACCATTCCGTTCTATTGTGGAACTACGCGACATCCTAGGAGTACGCTGGAGTGGGCGGTGGACAATCGAGTACTTCATTACGTTCTTTTGGTTTTGTACGACATGCATCGACTAGAAAGTGTGCTATTGGATCGAGGTTCGATTACAGCTCTGGTCGAGCGTTGGCGACCAGACATCCATTCTATCAACTTGCCGATCGGTGAGGCAACCATCACGTTACGAGATGTGGCCATCCTCACTCACTTACCCATCTCGGGTCGCCTAGTCAACAGTCACCGGCCCATCTATTCCAGTGGAGGGTCTTGATATGTTTGAGAGGATGTTTGTCGTTCCCCCTCCATGCAAGATCAGCTGGTTATGCAAGATATATATAGATATATGGGGTTGAAAACTTTAGGGAGATTTCTTCAATACTAGCTTTTGCTTTCTCTCACATAACTCAAAAACCCTAAACAACAATCAAGAATGGTTCTTGATTCCTTACTAGTATATGTGGGTAATCCAATCCTGCTTGTGGACCAATACTAGAGGAACGACATTTGACGTTCTAGATTCTCCATACACGTGCCCTTTTTCTTCGAGAAATTCACGCATCAAAGGTATGTTATACTGTTATAATAATTCGTATTATTATATGCATGAGATCCTGTTTTGGATGCTAATAAATTGTTTCTTGAAATTCCGCTAATTGCATCTGGTCGACTAGAAAGTATGCTATTGGATCTTGTTTTAGATCCTGTTTTAGATGCTACTGAAATTCCGCTAATTGCATCTGTTTTAGATCCTGTTTTAGATGCTAAGAAATTGTTTCTTTTGGTTTTGTATGACATGCCCCAACTAGAAAGTATGCTATTGGATCGAGATTCGATTACAGCCCTGGTCGAGCATTGGCGACTAGACACCCATTCTATCAACTTGCCGATCGGTGAGGTAACCATCACGTTATGAGATGTGGCCATCCTCACTCACTTACCCATCTCGAGTTGCCTAGTCAACAGTCACCGGCCCATCTATTCCAGTGGAGGGTCCTGATAGGTTCGAGAGGATGTTTGTCGTTCCCCCTCCATGCAAGATCAGCTGATTATGCAAGATATTCGGACATATTTCTAATACCAACGCCGATGACGAGGAGGCCAAGAGATACGCTAGGGTGTACTATTGGTTGATCTTCTCCCTTTCTATTTGGTGACAAGTCAGGGAATAAAGTTAGCGTGATCTACCTACCACTTCTCGACCATAATTGGTTTCAATTTGGGTAGTGCGACTTTGGCGTGGTTATTCAAGAATCTTTACCGTGAAGTGACGTTGAGAGGTGAAGTTAGTTTTTAATTTCTTTTTAAAAAAAAAATCTGTCAGTACTTGTAACTATTATATTCTGCACTAATATTTTAGGAAGGTCCTAAAATCTAAGCGACAACAACTTTATTGTTATGTTTTTTTATACGAGACAACATTTGCAGTTACATGGCGTTTTAAGATGAACTTTGGACTATTATTGTGGCATGACTTGCTTGAGGCCTGACAATGTCTTGATTAACACTTTCTAGTTTCTACCCTATGGAGTAATCCATATTATTTTTCACTAGTAGAAATTATTTAATATGCGGCGGATTTTTTAGTACTATATGCGGCGTCAAAAGGCTAGCAACATTTAGGATGACAGCAAATTAATCAAATTAATTTGCGGCGTAAAAAATACGCCGTAAAACAATAATTAAAATGCGGCGGGTACAGAGAAATATGCCGCATATTAATGATTAATATGCGACGGTTCTAGGCTAAGTGACGGCGCATATTAATCATTCATTTGTGACGGTTTTAAGCTTAGTGACGCCGCAAATTATTATTTTTCTAGAATTAAAAGTTGCTATAATAGAGTAATAACCGGCGGGTCTTAGGGACACTCGCCGCGTATAAGTGTTTTTTTGGGTACGTTTTAATTTGATTCCTACTACGCCCAAATTTCCAAATTCAAACCTGCTATATTACATTTGCAATTACACCAACCAATGTACATATGATGATCCATCTCTCATTTATATACTAATAGGGTCGTAAAATCACCCATTAATTGACATCAAAACTACGACCCAATAAATAAACTTGATGTATAAAAACTACAAAATACAAAAAAAGGTACTGTGCATAATCTAAAAAAGTTATATGTCCAATACTTGGCCAGTTTATTGCGGACGAGATCACTTTCTTCAGTGTAGAAGGGCTCATCGTTGAATCCTTTGCATACCTAAGATTGATTACCATATCATTAAAGTATATATAAAATGCAATGTATTTGAAAAGTATAGTTCAAACACGCCATTTTCCACACCTCATTGTATATGACACTAACTTATCACATATGGTCCCAATTACGAATCCGACCTATATATATTGAGTAAAATCTATGTAATCAAGTTAAATACATCATTTTCTACCCAAAATCATATCGATCCCATTTGACCTACTTTGAGTCATATCGTCCTATTCGAAGTGTTTGGGCCATGTTCTAGGGGAAATAGGCAAATATCGACCCGAAACCATCTTATTTGACATATATTGACTCATATCGATGTATTACAAGTGATTATGTCATTTTCTACCCGAAACCCCTCCCATTTGACCGATTTTGACTCAAATCGATGTATGTCAAGTGTTTATGACATGTTTTAGGGTAAATACGTCATTTTCTACCCAAAATTGCTCCTATTTGACCTATTTTGACTCATATCGTCCTATTCAAAGTGTTTGGGCCATGTTCTAAGGGAAATATGTCAATATCAACCCAAAACCTTTGTATTTGACCTATTTTGACTCATATCGATGTATTTGAAGTTTTTAGGTCATTTTATATCCAAAACCTCTCCCATGTGACCAATTTCTACTCAAATCAATGTATTTCAAGTGTTTATGACATGTTCTAGGGTAACTACATCAATCTCTACCCAAAATCAATCCCATTAGACCTACTTTGACTCATATAATCCTATTCGAGGTGTTTGGGCCATGTTCTAGGGGAAATACGCCAATATCGCCCCAAAACCACCCTATTTGACCTATATTGACTCATATCAATGTATTTGAAGTGTTTAGGTCATGTTTTACCCAAAATCGCTCCCATTAGACCAATTTATGGTGTAATTCATAACGTTTCCTTTATTCCGTTCTCCTGCTCTTCCGCCTTCATCACATTCCTCAGCTTCCCTATTAAATGCTCTGTTAGGGTCTGTTCTTTTTGGACTTTTATGAAAAAAAGATGGAGAATTTATCTGTTGGAAAGAGAAGAAGGAGTTAAAGAATTAAAATGGTGATGAAATGAAACAAAAGGGCGTGTCTTGCTGTAGTTAGGAAGTGGCAATCGATAAAAGAGATTGATGAGGGTGGTACTAGTCGAATAAAAGATAATTTGAAGGTTTTGAAGGATGACAATGAGGCTGTTGTGGCTGATGAAGAAGAGTTTTCAAGAGGGCTTATGTAACAGCCCGATAATTCCCATTTCAGAAAACCAAAACCTTTAGTAACTACCGGTGTGCTACCGCCACATGTTCAAACGCTAAAGCTATAATTTATCAACTCCTAATATAACAAACCGGAACCTCTACGACCCTTACTGCAATGTACCAAATAACGTTCACCTCTAATCCAAATCCAACAGTTTAAAAACAAATCAAACAAACATAATTTATTATGAAATCTAAATTAAAATAACGTTCCTCTCAAACCCGCCCGTGCATGAATGCTTGTTTAGATACCTGTTAATAATCTGCTCCCCAATAATACAAATGTAAGTATTGGATCATCATAGTGTCATTTATAGGCAAAAGCCATGACCAAAAACACACAAAGCACGTAATCAGCAAGCTGAGTACATACAAATTACAAGGTATAACAGTCAAACTCATAATTAAATAAGAATAGTTACAAAATGTAAGAACGTATCACGCAACATTTTACTCAACTGACACGATAAATTGATTAATGATTTGGATTAAGAAATAGACTAGTTTGTCTCCCCCATGTCCTGATTAGGACATCAAATAATTTAATCACCCATGCACTCCCGTCGGAGAGCATCAAAATACAGTAAAAAAATCCAGATGGTAAACGGGCGCGACTCCGTCACCATAGCTAAGATGAGATCTCAACTAACCCCAAATTTAATTTTTAAGCTTTATTAAAGAGAGATTCCTATATCACACGACCTCCAATAAAAGCCATGGATAATAGCCCGTGAACTCCAACCCTTGATTGTCAATACTCTAGACGTGCACTAGCTCAGAGTTTTATTTCTTATCCTCTCTCTCTTTAAGTAATTTACTATTTAAACTTAATATACACACACTACAACAAATCCCTTGTTTTCTCGACGCTATTTATGTACATTTTTGTCGCCAAAAAGCGTCGAGAATTTATTTCTCGACGCCCCTAAAAAGCGTCGACAAAATCAATGTCGAGAATTCTCGACGCTTTTTTGTGCCGATAATGTCGACGCTTAAAACTGCTCAGATTGTTGAAATATTCATGCGTTTGTCACATTGAAGTAATTCTCGACGCTTTTTACTGTCGACTTTCTCGATGCTTTTCGATGTCCATTTTAGTTGTTGACATGTTGTGGCGTCGACAATCTCGACGCTTTTTGGTGTCCATTTTTGTTGTTGACATATTTTGGTGTCGACTTTCTTGAAGCTTATTTTCGTCCATAGATTTGTCGACGCTTTCAAAAAATTTAATATAATAGGCTTTATTTCTAGACTTTAAAAAGTGTCGAGATTTCTAATTAATTTTAAAAAAAAATATATTTACAATACGATATTTATTTTAAATGATATGATTTGAAAACGAAAAATGAGAATATATATGATATATATACTTGAATTCTTATTTAAATGTATTGTACACGTATATATACGTACGTCTCAAATACTAATTTAATATAAGCTAATTAAGCTAGTATTTTGACATATATGTCCAAACTATGATCATAAATTTTGACATATATTTCACTACAACTAAATATATGCCTATCTAAAAAGCCATAGACATAAACGATAACCCTAGATTTAATGATATATATATATATATATATATATATATATATATATATATATATATATATATATATATATATATATACATTTATATGGAGAAAGCTAATTTGATGCCGAAACTTATTATCCTTGCTTCTTCGTTGCGCACTTGTCATTTTTAACCTTCAAAACAAATAAAAAGAGAAGTGATCATATAAGTAAAAATTTAAAATAAGAGAATGTATATATCATATCAAATATATAGAAAATAAGCCTAATAATGCCAATTGGATTTTGAAACAATATTTTATCATCAAATACAGACATTTTTAAAAATTTTGGCAGAGTCTCCTTTGTATTATTGACTATTTCCATTTTAAAAATTTATTTCAAACCTATTTGCTATCACAAATCAATTACAAAAAACTAAATAATGCCATACCACGTTAATCTTGTGGTTAACGCCGACCAAATAGTCCAATCATCCACTTTCAGACAATCATTCACATAAACTAACATATAATTAAAATTTTTGTAAAACACTAATCCTATACGAGAGAAAATGAGTATAAAATAAATACTGAAGGGTTTACGGCATCTAAGACTTATTGCGTAGCATCAAGCAGTTCTTTTGAAGCATCTCCACCACGAACTTTTCCCAGAACTTCAGCAAATTGTCCTATTATAGTTTTAAACATGAATTTAGTCTCCTGTAGTTGGGCTTTTAGCATTCCATTTTCCTTTGACACTTCTTCCATCCTTATCTCCGACACTACTTGCACTGGCCTCTTTCAAATTTGTCCAGACCTTTCCTTTCTCAACACACCTTTGACCCCATAAATATCGCCCTTTCGTACTCCAAATCCATAACTTGTAGGACGATCTGGAGTGTCTGAACCATACATAGTCTGCTCAAAGGCTTCATCCTCAAGTTCTTGCTGAGACTTCGAAGGATGAACTCGCCTCAATGTTTCCAACTTAGCGTGTACATCCTTCTGTACATACAAACAATTATAGAAAAAATAGAACTACAAGAGTAGAAAATCACCTGCTATGTAGCTAAGATTGGGTTAAGCAATGAATAATTTGTGAAGTCTAGTGCAAGTTAAATAGATCAAAGGAGTGTGCACTTTAATTTCTACTATTCAATGGAGATGCACCACTACCCGCCTTATCAGCCACTTATTACTCCATCCTACATCTGTTTTACATTATTGCAATCAGAAAAGAACACCAATCATAATTCTTACCAAAAATTCTTCAGTGACCATGCCAGGAAGGAAGCTTTCGTCCTTTCCCATATGAGTTTTCCTCCAAAGAGCTAATAAACTCATTTTCTTACCATGCACATCCTCTTGTAAGTAATAATGTAAGAATTTTAGGGATAATCTTGTTATATATAAACTCACTAGAAGTTAGAGAACATAGAAAAACAAAATGATTCTTACATAATCAGCTTATTGGTTCGCAAAGCTATTAGAACCAGTTCTATAGAATTGATTTTGGGAGGCTCGAGCTTCTTTTCCAGAAATTGACAGTTTCTGGTTCAATAAAATTTGTTAAGAAAGCTACTAAAGATCATAAAATTGAGCTGGAAGGAAAAAAGTACAATTGATGTGACATCAATAAAGAAAAAAGATTCATGTACTTACTTTTCCTTTCTCGGAATCCCAATACCTTACTAACTTGCATCAATTATTACCACTAATTCCATGTGGCACACCATTACACATCTCACCGATTGTCTTCTCATTAGTTTGTAGTATGCCTGCTTCAAATCATATTTATATTGCCTCCAACATTTACTAGTACGCTTCAAGGCTTGATTGTCATATTCCACACCATCGGGAATCACGAATCGATCCTTGAGGAAAAAAGGCACAAAAGATTCAAGATAATAAGCCACAAACCTTATAGAATTAAAGGAAAAAAAACATATGATAATGACACCATGCACAATAAAACGATGAGAAAAATAAAAACTTCAAAGAAACCAATATTTTTACTTACTCTAATCTCTTCAATAATCCTAGCTTTCAAATACTTGTCAACTTTATGCCAATCCACTTCTCCAACTGGATAAAAGTCCTCCACCTTTGCAATACTACCAATGAATCTGACCAATATATGCCCACCTTTCCTAAGAGGCTGGTATAAGTCATTGAATTCAACAAAGTACCTTACGCCATTGTTACTCCAAACATCAATTGGTTGTATTGAACCACTCACCAGCACAATATTCTCCTTAGCATCTACATTGAAAAGTATAAATAGGAAAACATTAGCAATGGTCATAAAATGATTACATGGAAAAAAGTATAATGATAAAATAAACTTACCAATGGTCATAACCTCCTCTTTGTCATCAAATTCAACATTTGAAGGCCAATCAGGAAGTGACTTTACCCGTAGATACTTTGGTGCTTTTGATTTATCTTCCCGTTCTTCAGCACTCTTTTTCTCAGTTTGGTTAGGAGTACCACCAATTCCTTCTAATCCACTTTTCACTGAGTTCTTCACAATCTCTTTGGAACATTAAGGCAAGGTATCTATGGAGTGTTTTGCTGGTGGGCGTGAAGAAAGAGAGGACGTAGAAGGGTGTGTAAGTGAATCTAATGTAGTAGGTAGTGGGATATTAGGTGAAATTATGGGTGAAAGCTTAGGCGGAATTGTACTTGTGACCTTAGGGAACTCTTTAGTTTGTGGAGGGAGTGCACTTGATATTGTTTCGATAGGTTGCTTTTTCCATATACCTTCTATTTTATTGACAGTAGGTATGGTATGTGTACTTTTTATAGAATTTGAAGATGGAGGTACAAAAGGCCCATATTGAAAACTTGCCTTAGGAGCGACATGATTTGATGGAATAGTGTACCTTTTTGTCGATGGTTGTGCATCATCAGTCAACGGTGTCATACCTGCATTAGCCACAACTCTCTTTCTCTTCCTTGGATAAGTCATCTTTCACTACAAGAAAAGTCATAATTTTATATTAAATTAAGATGTGTAGAAAAAAAACTATGATACAATATACAGAATTGATGTATGATAAAATTGATGCAAAAACCACAACAAACAAATGGTTAAGCATGAAGTCTAATAAAGAAAACATCCATACAAAAAATGCATGAAAAAACCAGCCTACCACAAGATTACAACTATATAGTATATAACACTTCTTAAACACAAAACCCAATAATCATGGCTCATCATCAGGTATATTAAACAAGTCCCTAGGCTTAGTCTTAATTACATGAAGCCATCCTTTTTGCATCTCATCCTCAATATAGAATACTTGTTTTGCTTGAGATGAGAAAATAAATGGATCATCATACAAATTTCGACCTGTGTGCATCAACTTCGAAAAATTGACACGAACACTTCCATTTGGGTATGTTTTGTAACCCTTACGTAAATCAACTCAATCACAACGAAACATTAAAACTTTGAAAGCACCACGATAGCTTAATTCAACTATTGATTTGAGTTTTCCATAGTATTCTTGGCCATCGGCTTCCACCATAACTCCAGAATTTTGTGTCTTTCGAAATTGCTCACGATCCATGATATCAAATTTATAGCCATTGATGATGACATCATTCATCCTTTTACCGCGGTCACTTATACCACTGGCTAAGGCTATTCGTAGCTTTCCTTCTGCAGTACTATCATCAAGGTTGTGCGTCTTCATAAAAAAAAAATTAAACTTAAAAGGGTATTTAATAATAAAATAAACTAGATCCAAATTTCACAGCATCTACCTGGTTTTGCAGCCAATCAGCAAACTCATTAACTATCCATTGATTTTCGAGATTTGTATCTACTTGAATTCCTTTAGATTGAGTCTCTCGCCGTTTTAGGACAATGAATTCACTTTAAAGATTAAAAACTTGGTTAACAAAAATTATGAATGTTAATATTCTTATAATGAAATTAATAATATATAACCATTAAATATACTTACTTAATAGTTGGTTTTAACTCATCTGAATGAAGCAATACATAGCGATGTGGTTGCTTTAAACTTTTATCATCAAAACGAATATTTTCCTTCATTCCAATCACACGACAACCTGAGTTAAACAAGTATGTATGGAAATCTAGAACACCATCTTCATTCCTTTTAGGTCTAGTAAATATGGTCTCAACACCTTCTAAATATCTCGAACAAAATGCAATTGTCTCCCATAAGAGGTACCCTTCAGCAATAGACCCCTCGGGATGAGCCTTATTCCTTACATGAGTTTTCAAAAAGGATAAGTACCTTCATAAAAAAGGATGTTAATTTTAAACAAAAAATATTATATCTTTTTAAAAAAAAAATAATAATACGAAAGGAATAAAAGAAATAGAGATTAAAGCTATATACCTCTCAATGGGATATATCCATCTATAATGCACAGGTCCACCAAGCTTAACTTCTTCCATTAAATGGATCAAAAGATGAACCATAATTGTGAAAAATGTTGGTAGAAACTCTTTCTCCATCTTACAAAGAGTCAATACAATTTTTGATTGAATGGTATTCAAGTCTTTTTTTTTTCAATAGAAGTCGCACAAGCTTTTTAAAGAAGTCAGACAACTCCTCAAGCAAATCAATTACTTGTGTAGCATTTGATGCTCTTAAAGCAATCGGAAGGATATCTTTCATAAGGACATGATTGTCATGGCTTTTCATATTAATAATTTTTCGTTGCTTCATGTTTACACACCTTTGTAAATTAGACCCATATCCATCAGGAACTTTAATCTTTTGTAAAACCCTTAGAAATCGCTCCTTCTCTTCTATTGACATGGTGTATGAAGCTGGAGGTATGTATTCATGTGCTCGATTTGGATGAGATTGAGGCCAAAGATGAGGTTTTATCCCTAGCTTTTTCCTTCAGTGCTAATCTAGCATTCTTGTCATCTCTACCCTTATCTATTTCTAGAAAAGTTCATAACAAAATATCACACACATTCTTTTCAATATGCATAACATCTAGATTATGTCTCAAAAGATTATGTTCCCAATATACCAAGTCAAAAAACCCACTTTTCTTATTCCAAAGAACAACATTATTACCATTATCCCCATTAGGAACATCATCACTTTCTATAATATAATGTGTTGGCATGTAGTTTTTTCCTTTTCTTAAAATACTTATTCGACTTTCCATAAACATAATTAACCTCTTTTTGTTGCTTCACATGGTCTGTTCCAGTTGCCAAAATCAGAGGAAGACCATATTCCACGTTACCATCAAATAAATTTGCTTCAGAGCAAAAGGGGTGATCAATTGGTAACCATTTTCGAGCACAAGGATAACAAATCTTGTTACCAAACATATATGAATAGGTATGATTACCACACCAAGGGCAAGCTGTGTAACCTTTTGTACTCCAACCTAACAACATGGCATATGCCGGGAAGTCATTTATAGTGGAATGTAAGGTAGCTCTTAGCATAAAATTATTTCCACTATAAGCATCAAATGCATATACACCATCCCATAACAAATTTAATTCATGAATTAGTGGTTGTAAGTACACATCAATATCAATCACAGGACTGTGTTTCCCTGGAATAAGCAACGAAAGAATAAACGAGGATGGTTTCATACAAAGCCATGGTGGTAAATTATAAGGGATCAAGACCACAGGCCATGTACTGTAGTTGGTATTCATTAAACAGGAAGGATTAAACCCATCACTTGCAAGCCCCAACCTAACACTACGAGGATTATCAGAGAATTCACGATATCTTTTATCAAAAGTTTTCCAAGCCTCATCATCTGCTGGATGCTTCAACACATTGCTATTATCCTTGCAATTATCATAATTCCATGTCATGTCTTTTGCAGCTTTAGAGGGCATATAAAGTCTCTTTAGCCTAGGAATAAGTGGAAAATACCGCATTACTTTAGCTGCTTCACCTTTCTTACATGTCTCCTTACCTTTAACCACCTTCCATCTTGATGTATGGCAAACATGACAATCAACTTGATTTGCAAATTCACCCTAGTATAACATACAATCATTAGGACAAGCGTCAATTTTCTCATATCCTAACCCCAAATTGTAAATTATCTTCTTCCCTTCATAATAGGATGATGGAAACTCATTTATTTGAGGAAATGCATCTAAGAGAAGTTCGAGCAACTTAGTAAATGACTCGGCTGACCAATGGAACATACACTTAATGTGAAACAAGTGCAACAAAAGAGATAGCTTTGAAAAAGTAGTACAACCCTCATATAGACACAAATTAGAAGCTTCCATGAGCCTTTCATACTTAGACTCCTCTTCACTGGCATCGAGCGATGGAACTTCACCATCTACCTTATATTGAAAATCAAACTCCTCATGTTTGTCATATGAACCTTCCTTTTCAAGACATGGTTGGTCCTCGGGTTCATAATTGGATTGTGGAATGTCAACCCCAAAAGCCTCTCTCAGCAACCCACCCATATCATCTCGACCTATTACCGTTGCATGGTCACTAGAAGGCTCTAAAATAGTGCTTCTTTCATCTCTACGATGGAAAACCCAATCTCTATAGTTCTTATAAAAACCATTAAACAAAATATGTCCTCCTACTTCATCTATAGAAAACCATTTCTTTAACTTGCACTTATTACATGGGCATCGAATATTTCCTTCTACATGAGTCTCCTTAGCAAGCTCTAAGAATTTCATGCAACCATTATAATAAGAAAGGTTTCCTTTCGACAAATCAATCCAAACAATATTCCAAATACGAAAAATAAAGTAGAACGGGAGGATTCTTAAATAGTTAGAAGAGAATTACCCAATATATATTGAGGTGAATATATCAAGGTTTTAATTAAATATGTTTTTTCATCTAAATTTGAGAAAAATTCATAGTAAAAATTTAATTTTAAAATTTATAATATTTCAAATGAAAAAAATAAAATAGAATTGGAGAATTATTAAATTATAAGATGATAACTCGTATTTCTCACAGCCCTTCTCCTATCTTTAGTGCAATGTGCACTTCCGAAAAGCAGCTCCATTTAACTCTGCAGACAACAAAATTTTGACAATAACACGCTTCATTTCATCAGAACTCGAAGTCTCAGGTATGTTTTCCCGCTTACTATTTCCTTTTCCCAATACTAAGTGTCGTCAGTTTCAGAATTGCCCATTCTCTGCTGTAATTTGGTAAAATTTTTGAGAAATTTGGGGTTTGGGTGGGTCATCGATAACTCTTGTTTTGGGTCTTAATTGGGGGTTTCTTTGCAATTGCATGTTAGGTGTTTGACAAAAGACTCGCTGAAAGGGTCCTTAAAAATGTGTTTCTTTTCTTCTAGTAATCGATCAAGTGGGTTATATGGTTTTCTTTTGTGAAATAAGATTTTGCAGGTTCTGAACTGTGAAGATATATTTTAGTGGGGTTTTGATATCAGGGTGTTTTTACATTTATAACAATGTCGGTTTCGGGTTTAGCTACTGCTCCTTCTGGTTATTGTATTCACTTGACAGCTCGATCCTGGAGAGCGTTCGATGGCCGAATCTGTGCCTTTCCTCAGATTACAATATCCGGGAGGTTTCTACAATTCGAAAGGTATTTCGTTATCATACTCTATATTTTTTTAATGTCTAGCCTTTTGGCATGGTGTCTAATTCACCCTTACTTTGTAGAAATTGCGTGGCCCAACTTAAGACCAGTTATAATCGACCTCGAACGCACTTGATCAAGTGTGCAATGGATGCTTCTTTTGGTGATGTTACAAATAACCAGTCTGGTAATTCTTGTACGTTTGACCTTATTACTTGTTTTGAGTGGTTGATATTTCTTCGCATCATCTTTCGCTTGTGTTAGGAACTTGTTACTAGCATCCATATCAAACACATTACTGTAGGAAACATTTTCTTGCATCTACATCAGGATCTCATCAGGATTTCAATACGAATTATAGGATTAGAATTCCATACCCTTGAAGCGTGTTTTCCACAAAGCGAAGAACGATTCACACTTCTATATGGAGATCCTTAGAACACCAAATGTTGCTCCTCTAATTGGTCCACAAGCAACGATTGAAACACCACGTATGCTAGTACGGAATAAGGAACAATTCCTTATTGCTTTTGTTGGTGATGTCCAAGAGAAGGGAAGAGAGCTTTTGGAGTATATGGCTAAGTATGAATGTTGAAGTGGTAGTAAATCTTATGTCTCATACTTCTCCTTATTTATATGTAACATCTATATGTCACAAATAACCTCTTTAGTCCATACTTCACATAAGCATGACCATTTAGCTTCTTAACCTCTTTTGTATTTTAATTCAATCATATACTTATGTGTGTGACCTCATAGGACCGGTTTATAATTAGCCGTGCACTAATCAAATTAGTTCACAAATCATAGTCGGTTTCTAGCAAAACACTATGATCACCTAAAATAACCGATGATATATATCTCCATAAATTTGTCCATGTTATACTTAATCGTTACACTTGATCAAAGGACATGTTCCTTCAATCTCCCACTTGTCCTAGAACAAGTGTGTAACTACAAATTCCTTAAGTCTCTTAGTGTCTAATTTGATAATATGATAGCATCCCATGTTATCCATACTAATATTTAAATTATTTCTCGAAATATGAGCTTGAACTGTCGAAACAAATGATTAACTTTTAATCCATTTGAGCACGGCCATGCATTTTCAATTCTTACTCTTCAAGAGGCCTAAGACACCAATCCTAACATTTAGGAGGACTTATTCAATCTTGCACAACCAAAACTCCCACTTAACTTTTAGCAGACCCGAACATTCCCTTTATAACCTCCTTTTACGGCACGGCGTTTGAGAATGTCAAAGACATACTAATCACAAAGTGAGACTAGTGTTACACTCATGTCAAGGAATCCATTAAATGTAACAAATGAAATTCTAAAAACATTTTAAAGAATATCAAGTAGGTCTATCCAATATGTATCCATATACATATCCATGCAAGTGACTAGACATCTCCACGTCCCCATAGCCTATGAAACTGCGCTATCAATCAACTTACAAACTAGTCTTTGAATGAATCATTTATGTCCATATTAATGATTCGGACCAGGGACTGACAGTATTCATAACTTCGGTTCACTTAATAGGGTTTCATTCATCAAATCACATATTTGACAAACCTATCGAACGTTATATAACACTTTGGACATTTTATTTAACACCAAACCATAGTTAAATAAGAATAATACTTTATTGATAAACATAAACATACATATCTAAGTGTTTTATGTCTGTGACTAATTTTACAATAAAATAGTACACAACTAAAGCCACTCTCCAATATGCTTAAGCCCTAAACCCCTAGTATGACTTTCATGCTTGGGTTGAGGCAACGGTTTAGTTAACGGATTGGCGATGTTATCGTCCGTATGAATCTTGCAAACTATCACATCCTTCCGTTCCACTATTTCACGAATGATGTGAAACTTCCTAAGTACATGTTTGGACTTCTGATGTGATCTTGGTTCCTTGCTCTGAGCAATGGCACCATTATTGTCACAATGTAAGACAATACCATTCCCAATACTAGGTACTACTCCTAGTTCAGAAATGAATTTCTTCATCCAAACGGCTTCCTTTGCTGCGTCAGCAGCAGCAATATACTCAACCTCAGTTGTAGAATCAGCTATGGTGCTTTGCTTTGAACTCTTCCAGCTCACTGCCCCTCCATTTAGACGAAAGATGAACCCAGATTGAGATCGGAAATCATCTTTGTCTGTTTGGAAGCTCGCATCCGTGTAACCTTCAACAAACAGCTCACTTTCACCTCCATAAACTAAGAAATGATCTTTAGTTCTTCTCAAGTACTTAAGGATATTCTTAGCTGCATTCCAGTGTGCGTCGCCTGGATTCGATTGGTATCTGCTACACATACTCAAAGCATATGAGACATCTGGTCGAGTACAAATCATGGCGTACATAATGGACCCTATAGCTGAAGCATAAGGTACATTACTCATTCGCCTAATCTCATCAATGTTTGAAGGACATTGAGTCTTGCTTAGCGATAAACCATGTTGCATTGGGAGGAAACCTCTCTTAGAGTTTTCCATATTGAACCTAGTAAGAACCTTATCAATATAAGTTCTTTGACTAAGTCCAATTAATCGTTTAGATCTATCTCTATAGATCTTGATCCCCAAAATGTACTCAGCTTCTCCAAGGTCTTTCATAGAGAAACAATTCTTTAGCCATTCTTTGACAGAGTCAAGCATGGGAATATCGTTTCCTATGAGTAATATGTCATCTACATATAAAACCAAGAAGATAATGCTACTCCCACTAAACTTCTTGTATACACAAGATTCTTCTTCATTTTTGAGAAAACCAAATTGTTTGATAGCCTCATCAAATCGAAGATTCCAACTCCGAGATGCTTGCTTCAGTCCATAAATGGACTTCAGAAGCTTGCACACCTTCCTAGGATTCTCGGGATCTACAAAACCCTCAGGTTGTGTCATATACACATCCTCTTTCAAGAACCCATTCAAGAAAGCGGTTTTGACATCCATTTGCAAAATTTCATAATCAAAGAAGGCAGCAATCGCTAGGATTATCCGAATGGATTTAAGCATTGCAACTGGTGAAAAGGTCTCATCATAGTCAATACCGTGAATCTGTCTGAACCCTTTTGCAACCAATCTAGCTTTGAAAACATCAATGTTTCCATCTTGTCTGTTTTCAATTTGAAAATCCATTTGCAACCAATAGGTGTAACTCCATCAGGCAAATCAACCAAGTCCCATACTTGATTCACAGACATGGATTCCATTTTAGAATTCATGGCTCCAAGCCATTTTTCGGAGTCTTGACTCGCCAAGGCACCTTGGTAGCTAGTAGGTTCCTCATGTTCTAAAATCATTATTTCAGAACTTTCGGTTAACAAGAAGTCCACAAATCTCTTTGGTGGATTTCTTGGTCTACTAGATCTACGAGGGGCAACAACAGGAGAAATTTCCTTCTCAACGATTTGAGAATTTTCGCTCGAATTAGATTCGAGTGGAGCAGTAGGAGGTTCAACTATTGAATGCTCTTCCTCCAGCACAAGGTCATGCATAGTAGATGGTTCATGCATTGGATGCACAACCTCTACCGTAGGCAATGACACAAGTACCTCTGCTTCTGATATGGGTTGAACCACATCCGTTTGTTGCGCTTCTCGAACTTCTTCGAGAAATACATTACTCCCACTTACCTTTTTGGAAATGAAATCCCTTTCCAGAAAGGTACCATCCTTAGCAATAAACACTTTGTTTTCATGACGGTTGTAGAAGTAATAGCCCCTTGTTTCTTTAGGATAACCTACGAAGAAACATTTGTCGGCTTTGGGAGCGAGCTTGTCAGGCTGTAAACGTTTTACATAAGCCTCGCAACCCCAAATGCGTAAATAAGACAGGCTAGGAACTCTTCCTCTCCATAACTCATATGGTGTCTTATCGACTGCCTTGGACGGAGTCCTGTTTAGCGTAAAAGTAGCAGTTTCGAGAGCATGTCCCCAAAAGGATACTGGAAGGTCAGCAAGACTCATCATAGATCGAACCATATCCAATAGAGTTCGATTTCTCCTCTCAGACACACCATTCATTTGAGGTGTTCCAGGTGGAGTTCGTTGTGAAAGAATCCCACAACTCTTCAAATGATCACTGAATTCTTGGCTCAAATATTCTCCACCACGATCTGATCGTAGTGCTTTAATTGTCTTACCAAGTTGGTTCTCTACTTCATTTTGGAACTCTTTGAACTTTTCAAAGGATTCTGATTTATGTTTCATTAAGTAAATATACCCATATCTACTTAAATCATCAGTAAATGTTATGAAGTAGCTATAACCTCCCCTAGCTTTTGTACTCATTGGTCCACATACATCTGTATGTATTAAGCCCAATAGTTCAGTGGCTCTTTCACCTTTTCCAGAAAAAGGTGATCTTGTCATTTTGCCCATCAAACATGACTCGCATACATCAAATGATTCAAAATCAAAAGATGTTAGAAGCCCATCTTTATGTAACTTCTGAATGCGATTTTGGTTTATATGACCCAAGCGACAATGCCATAGATAGGTGGGGTTTATATAATTTGATTTATGTTTCTTGCTTTCTATGTTAAGTATGGGTTTATCTTGGTTAAGTGGATACAACCCATTAGTATTGTTAACACTAGCATAAAACATATCATCCTTATAGATAGAGAAACAACCTTTCTTTATCGTAAAAGAGTACCCTTCATGATCTAATACATGAATTGAAACAATGTTTTTATCAATATTAGGAAGAAAATAACAATTATTTAGTTCTAATACTAATCCAGAAGGTAGAGGTAGATAATAAGTTCCAACTGCTGTGGCAGCAATCTTCGCTCCATTAGCTACACGCATTTCTACCTCCCCTTTTGCCAGTTTTCTACTCCTTTTAAGTCCCTGCACATTTGAACAAATGTGAGAAACACAACCGGTATCAAATACCCAAGAAGAAGTAGAAGTTGCTAAATTAACTTCTATAACATAGATACCTGAAGTAGAAGCACCAGACTTCTTGTCCTTCAAGTACTTGGGGTAATTCCTCTTCCAATGACCAATCATGTCACAGTAGAAGCATTTGCTCTCAGCACCCACCCTTGGCTTAGCTGTAGCCTTTGGCTTTGCAGAAGCTTTGGCAATAACTCCTTGTTTGCCCTTCTTTTTGCCGGCCCCAACCTTCTTAAACCCTTTCCCTTTTTGAATCATAAGAACATCCTTCTTAGGTTCAAAGGGGATGTTTTGCTCAGCAGTAATGAGCATCCCATGTAACTCAGCAAGGGTTTTCTCCACTCCATTCATATGGAAATTCAACCTAAAGTTTTTAAATCCATCATGAAGTGAGTGGAGTACAATGTCAGTAGCCAACTCTTGGCTATAAGGAAAGCCTAGTCTTTCCATGTTTTCAAAATGACCTATCATCTTGAAGACATGTTCTCCCACTGGCTTGCCCATCTCAAGCTGACACTCAAGGATCGCCTTGTTAGTCTCATATCTCTCAACTCTAGCTTGCAGTCGAAACATAGTTTTCAACTGCTGGATGATGTTATATGCATCCATTTTCTCAAACCTCTTTTGGAGGGAAGAGTCCATGGAGGCTAACATGAGGCAAGTAACAATTACCGACCTCTCTAAGATAGCCTTGTGAGAAGCTATCTCAGCCTCCGTAGGAGTTGAGCTAAGCATCGGGATAGGGGTTTCAAGAACATCCTCTCTTCCTTCGGACCTTAGAACGATTCTAAGGTTCCGTTCCCAATCAAGGAAGTTTTTGCCGTTCAATTTATCCTTCTCAAGGATCGAACGTAAGTTGAAAAGCGATGCACTGTTGTTGTTGTTACTAGACATGATATCTACAATATAAAATGCAAAATTCAATATGTTTATCATAATAGGCTTTAAGTATTTAAACAATTTAAATAATAAAAGTCATGCACACTCAATTCAAGTTAAAAAATATCCCTTTTGAATTAAGTGATTTCAAGATCCCTTTAAAAAAAAAATAATTCTAAGCGGACTTGGGCCCTACTCTTAAAATTGTTTTATCGGGGTAAGTAAACTCATTTACTAATTACAACTTTTGTAATTCTTGGTCGATAGGCAGTAACTCCTTACCTAATACCCATCTCTATGCTTCAAAATTCAAAACCCTTTTGATGATTTTGTTGAGTATAACCAATTAAACGTGTAAATTTCCCAAATTTACCCTATTTATTCCTATATCATTTAGTGACACCCAGCTTAGGCAGAACCTACCACTAATGATTAAGGCTTCCATTGGTGTTTGTATTGGAAAAGCAAATTAACTCAATATTATATTAGGGACGTAAGTCCTATGTTGGTTTATTTAAAAGTGAACACATGCAATAAATAAACAACATAAACTTAATAAAGCATATTAAAGCAATAAAAGGCTAAAATATAAATGTGATCCTAGTATGGCCCCTAAAACCCTAAGACTACTCTTCATGGGCTTCATCCTTGAACCATCATGGATCTCCATCCTTGATCATTATTGGATCTTCATTCCATGGATCTCCATCCATAGAGAATACATGATATTTTTGGAAAAATAAAATAACAAATTAAATTAAATTACAAAAATACAAACGATACGCAGATCGTATTTAGGATACAAAAATACTTTAACGATTCGCAGATCGTATTTTCTATCCTAATTTGGGCCATACTAGTCACCTCATGCAATCACAATATCAAATATTATAAATTGCATAAAACAATAATAATATCATGCATAAAATTAAATAATAATATCACATATTATTAGCCATAATGCATAATAACAATTATTAAACATTAAAGAATTTAGCATGTCATAAAATTATTAAAAGAACATATTAATTCTAATTTAATTAATCAAATTAATTAAATTAAGCATTAATAAAAACACTTATTAACAATGTCATTATTTAACTTTATTAATCATATTAATAAAATAAAATAATAACAATATTAAACACATAACATTAACTACCCAATATATTAATCACATTAAAAGGGTAATTAAAAGGCAACAATAAACATCCATTCCATTAATCATATTAATAAAAGGATATTTAAAAGTCAAACATTAACTCTCTCATTTTATTAATCAAATTAATAAAACCCCCTAGTAATAATGACCATCAATAGAAATTCAGCAAATGGATTAAAGAACACAATAAACCAGCAAATAAATTATATTGATTCAATTATAAGCTTAAATGTGGTATTAACTAAATTAATTAGTCCAATTAATTATGCAATCATACCCATAACCACATAACAGCTAAAAGGGGAGCAGGAAACGCCTAGGCTCGAAGCCCAGGCTGGCCCGTTGTGGCCCGCACTACCGTAGTGCAGCAGGGGCTCGCAGCCACGCATGCTCAGCCCCTTGCCGGCGACCCCACTTGAAACCGAACCCACCCAACAACTCGCCGGCGACCGGCGAACCAACCCCACCCAAAACCATTCGTTTTCCGGCCACCATGGCCTGCCCAAAACCGCCGCAAAACCCACCCCAAAACTCGCCTCTAATGCGCAGTTTTATGGTGAAATTCAACCGATTATTGCACAATTTTGGGGTCCGAATTATGGGCAAAAGGTTTGAGTATCAATTGAACATAGATTGGTATATATAAATTGTGAAATTTCTCAAATTTCATACACTTCAATGCAATTGGGGCAAATTCTAGGGTTCTTCATTTCGAAATTCTAATGGCTTAATTGTTGGACGAATTTTCATGAAAAACCCAATCAAATTGTGTATTCATGCTATTCAAACAATAATGCACAAGAATTCGAACATCAATCATGCCAAAATTCACAATTTCATGCATAATAGATTCGAAATTTGGGGTTTAGGCCATGAACACGAAATTAATAAGATAAAATCTAATTAAATCCGTGCTAAACATGATTAATCCAAGCATCAAAATGCATTAAACTAATCAATACCTAATGATCGAAATCCAATTTTAATCATGCATTTTCAATACCACATATTAAACCTCCCCTAATCGAATCAAAATAATCAAAATAATCATATCAAAATATGCAAGAGGCTAACTGATACCACTGTAGGAAAGTAGATACGTAAAGCGGAATTTCAAGAAACATTTTCTTGCATCTACATCAGGATCTCATGCACATTTCAATACGAATTATAGGATTAGAATTCCATACCCTTGAAGCGTGTTTTCCACAAAGCGAAGAACGATTCACACTTCTATATGGAGATCCTTAGAACACCAAATGTTGCTCCTCTAATTGGTCCACAAGCAACGATTGAAACACCACGTATGCTAGTACGGAATAAGGAACAATTCCTTATTGCTTTTGTTGGTGATGTCCAAGAGAAGGGAAGAGAGCTTTTGGAGTATATGGCTAAGTATGAATGTTGAAGTGGTAGTACATCTTATGTCTCATACTTCTCCTTATTTATATGTAACATCTATATGTTACAAATAACCTCTTTAGTCCATACTTCACATAAGCATGACCATTTAGCTTCTTAACCTCTTTTGTATTTTAATTCAATCATATACTTATATGTGTGACCTCATAGGACCGGTTTATAATTAGCCGTGCACTAATCAAATTAGTTCACAAATCATAGTCGGTTTCTAGCAAAACACTATGATCACCTAAAATAACCGATGATATATATCTCCATAAATTTGTCCATGTTATACTTAATCGTTACACTTGATCAAAGGACATGTTCCTTCAATTACTCTCTGGGTGGTCGTGCATAAGAATGACCTACCTTGCAGTCTGCTTACTATCTCAATTGTATAACTCCGTGGCCTTTAACTGAAATGGAAAGCGTTTTGGTTTTGAAATGTACATACAAGTGTTGACTTCTTTAGTCATCATTGGAGGCATTAGTTGTTTTGTTGTTCTTTTACTGGAAAAACCTCAAATGTGCTGGACTATTGGTAAATGAGGATTGAACCTCAGATAAGTTGTTGATGAGTATTTTGTAGTTGAATCACAGAAGATTTTTAGAATATAAACAGTAGTGTCGTGCTCTATAGCTGGAAACTCAATCCACATTGCAAGAGAAACATCGACCCACATGGATCAAATGGTCTTGCAAATAAGTCTTCTAGAAAGGTTCACATGTTTTCTTGTTATTTAGGATTTTAAAAAGTAGTTTTTAGTGCAAGGCATTGGTACAAGGAAGTTTAAGAAGATGGAACTGCATCAAAGAGAAATCAATGCTAAATTTCAACAGTGGAGTGATATATCTCACTCCTTACTCATCACATGGAGGGAAAACTCAGTTTAGGAGCTTTCTAGTGAGTGATTGAAAATCACTTCAGCCTAGTACCTAGGGTGATAGAGCTGGTGCAAGTTAATTGTCTTTCTTCAGCAGATAGCATGGGCACCAATGTTAGCCAACAGTCATGTCACTTTCATATTAATTGGCACTTTTGTGCCCATGAACCAAGTAAACGTACTTGCATTGCCTTTTGCAATAATTGTGTAGTAATTGGTTTGAAGGGAGAAAGTAATAGGAAAGTCTCTTAACTCTCCTTAACTCTTACTGTCTTTTCTTCAAAATATCACACTTCTCATGAAAAGAAAGTTAGAAAAGTATAAATTTATTTATTTCTGAGTTATGTAGTCTCTACCAACCAATGGAAGAAATCACTTTGAGTCGTACTAATTAAACCGAATGAAGTTTCCTCCTTAATCTTTCTTTTCACTTCTCCCCTTTCCATTCATATATAGAACCAAGGAAACTATCAAAGTGATTATAGGCATACAACGTACACTGTTTAGTAAAGGCATACAACAAATATTGTTTTAATAAATTGGGGCATAACTCTTTGTAAGAAATAATGTACCTCATTGGTAAGCAGAATGATGCAAAAAATTGGCCTCAATAGCATTTACCATGGTCGTGTACAGTGTACCTAATGACGGTTGGCCATAAATCATGTCAGATTTTTGGCAACTTTTTGTAGTTTCTGGCAAAATCAGGGCAAAAGTGGGTTGTGAGAAGGGAAGAGAAATTTTTTTGAAAGAGAGAATAGGTGGCAGTCTTAAAAAACGTATAGTTATATATCATTGTTCACACCCAAAAGATAGTTCATGCTGTCTTATAAACCGATCCTTGAAGTTCAAGTATACAACCATTAAAGTTGGTGCTGCTCCTTGCACCTGAACCGATGGTATTGTTGAGGCTAATTTACGCAAGACTACTCAAAGTTGTGTCGATAGTGCTATTCAGGATTGTACGTTATAAAACAGAGTACCAAGTATCAGTAGTCTGCTTTGCTAATTATTTTTATTTCTTATGACTAAAATCATCTTTTGGGAAGGGAACATTAATGATGGTCCTAATAAATCATTTAGAGGAAGCTTGGGAACAAGAAGATGGAAGTAAGTAGTTTGGGGTGTCAGACTAAAATAAAGGTTATTTGGAATAAGGCATGATGAATATTGATGAGAGTTTTTAGAAGTTTAGCTTGGGATCACCCTCCCCCAAGAGAGTGGTTCGGTTGTATTGGTGATTACCACCTTGATTAGCACTAATACGATCATATCATTGATTGTTCTTCCTAAATTCTTCTTACTTCCATCCTTTTCTTTTTTCTCTCTTAATTAATATGGAGTATATTTCACCAATTTACTCTATCTAGTTCGTTGAATAATGCAAGCACAAAAAGGGAAAAGTGATATCCCTGCTATCAATCTTCTTTTTTTCCTGTTCTAAGTTGAAAATGACCGATTTCGGTAGCATGAGCATGGCGATGATCTTCAGACTTCATGTCATGTGAGAAGTTCTCCTGTACCAACTCCAATTGAAAATGTAATTTGGGTTTTCTATCTATGTGTGGGGGTATGTTAAATTACATAGATCCTAAGAATTTTATGATGGTTATTAGGTTATTTGTTATAATTTTAGGAACATATGTGTAATTCTTAGAAATCTTAGTTGGTACTTTTGAACTTGATAAATTCGCAATTGTTTTTTGTTTGACACGGAAGGTAAGTATCAATTTTTTTGGCGATTAAGAAGGAAATTATCATTAACTGGGGTCATACGGTTTCTACATTGATTAAGTAAATCTGTATAACATTAGTTCAGAATGTTATGCAACTTTTGCAATCAAAATGATTAACTGTTATCATTATATCGTACTCAGCAACATTTTCAAATCAATCTGTTAATTGGTACTTATTAATTTGTCAATTTTTCTATCACAAATTACCTTCTAAGCTTTTTTAAGTTTCTTATTATGGTAAGTTATAAAGCTACAAAAAGTTACAAGAGACAAAGAAATTATGTAATTTCACCCAAGGATATTTTGCAAATACCAAAAAAATGCTTACATGTATATAAAGGATAGTTTCAACCTTCATTGTTTTTACTAAACTCATGATAAATTTGCTCACTTTTTTCTGAAGGAACTGTTTGCCACTTTTTCATTATGGGAATTCTTGGTGTATTGTTAAGACAGGTCTGGACTGTCCTTAGAAAAGAGGGGAGGGGGTTCGGAGAGTTTGTCATTGTTTGGAATAGCATTAGTCTCCGCCATTAAGTTCCTGAATGTTACTTGGAGTTGTTTTGACATCATCACTTCATGCAGATGTTTTTCCAAGAATCAATATTAAAGACCCCTACAAACGACTTGGTATAAGCACTGACGCCTCTGAGGAAGAAATTCAAGCTGCAAGGAACTTTCTAATACAAAGATATGCTGGGCACAAACCAAGTGTGGATGCAATTGAAGCAGCTCATGACAAAATAATTATGCAGAAGTTTTATGATAGAAAAAGGCCAAAACTGAATATTAAAAGAAAGGTAAGGGATGTGACACAGTCCCGTTATGTGCAGGCAGTGATGAGCAGTTTCCGGACCCCTTCAGATAGCAAATTCATTGTGACAACTTCTGTTGCATTCTTTTTGCTTGGAGTTCTGACCATCCTCTTGCCAACTGAAGAAGGCCCTACTCTTCAGGTTGCCCTTTCTCTTGTGGCCACCATATACTTCATTTATAGCAGGCTGAGAAGCAAACTCCGAGCTTTTTTTTATGGGTAAGTGCTGTTTTGTCCTCTCTGATCCTAATCTTTCATTTACCTCTCTAGTGTGGCCATGCATATCTTCAGTCCTCTCCAGCCATCTTTATGCAGTATATTCAGGTTAGGTCATTTTTGTTTGAACAGTTGATTTAGACAAGATGCTTGATGTGTTAAAATGCTTGTTTAAGTTTTATTCTATTGATTTCTTCAAACTTTAGGAAGGCTTGAATTAGATATACTTTAGGAAGAAGATTTCGAAGTTGAAACTGAAGCTGATCAAAGTTTCCACCTGGACAACAAACGATTATATTTCTATTCCCACAATCAACAGCTATGCTTCTCGTGTTTTTTGTTTATCTAAAACCACCTTGCAAGCAATTGGCACCACATAAACCTCTTGGGAGATAATGGTCTGAGGCTATGCATTGAATGAAACTTCCACAGAAAAGCAATCTAAGAGTTCTTTCTACCTGAATCTTTTCCTGACTGATTAGGTGGCTTATATTCATTTGAGCATTATTAGATATTGCTCCCTTTGTCCGGAATTTATACGCATTATTTTAGGATGTTCAGAACAAAAAATCACTTACCCTGTAGTAATGAAATATGATTTTCCTTCCAAAGCACCTCCACTTAAAATATTACTTATGCTGTAGTACTGTTATGGTATGTATGAATCTACACAACCTACGCATATCCAGACAAGTACTGGCCCAAATGCTACACATTTTTAGTCCATTTCTCATGCCTAGCCTCTCTACTGTCTTGTCCAAAGTTCCATGTTGCAAATCTGAGCCATAGTATGGATTCTGACAAATTGCCCTTTGGGCTAGTGTCAATACTCTGTAAGATGTTGATGTAACTCGGGTGAAGTAAAGGTACTTTTTTCAAGTCATTTTAAACAAAAATGCCAGAAATTTGGACAATGTCACTACTTTTTTCCCGGGTAAGGAGAGTTGGCCCTATAAGTTATCAATTGTTACTCTGCTGAGTTTTAAAAATTCTTCACCTAATAAACCTTTGTGCAGGGGGGGAGCATTTATTTTCTCGTGGCTCTTGGGTACGTTTCTGATGGTATCCGTCGTTCCGCCTTTACTAAAAGGACCAACGAGCTTGGAAGTCACTACTTCTTTGATAAGTTATGTGCTTCTCTGGGTTGCTTCTACATATCTGAAATAGCAACTCTTGGCTTTCTAAGTTTTTGCAGGTTGTACGCTGTTTGTCACCTTTAGTGATTTCAGTATCCTGATTATTCCTTTAGGTTTGTTATATGGGAGCTTTAAATTTCAGTAGACGTTAGGAAATCGAAGAGATTCATGGATTTTCTATTGAAACAATGTAATGTTAATTAAAAGCAAACCTTTTCCCATAATTATAGGGTTAGCCAAGGTTTGATTGGCCTTTATTTGTTTCGTGTGTGGTATGTGCTCTGTATTGTGGATTTACTTATTTGGATCCCACAACTCACTTGGTGCGGGCATCATTATAATCCTCATAGATTGAGCAAATGCGTATATTTCCTGAGACTTGGGATGTTGTCCATGGAGCATACGCGATGTCATTTTTTGGCCAATAAAGTTTGCTAATGCTTGTCCTCCATCCTTTGTTTAACAATACAGCATCACAAGTTGCTAAAATTCTATGATTTTCGTATTCAGAGTTATCTTAAAGATCTTGTGCAGGGTGGGAGTCTGAGAGCTAAGTTTTTTGTTGCTTTTAATAGTATTCAGCTGCCACGAGATGTAAAGCTGAATCAAAAGTGCAAGTCTAAAAGGTGCAAAATAATTTTTTTTTGAAAATTTGCTAAATTATCATTTCATAAGATAAAATAAAAGTCAATATGGTTATACTTAAAAGTATGGACTCGTCAAATTTAGAAGAAATTGGATTAATGGATCATGGCAGAGCTGTCTCAGTCCGCTTAAAGAGAAGGGGAATGTCTGGTGGCTGTCCTCTGCATAGATTTCCCTAAAGAAATAAGACAGTTTGGTTTTGCTATGGGACGTCCAACTTTCCAAAGGGAGATCCACAACCTTATCTCTTGATTCTCACTAGTCCTATGCATTGGATTGCGTCAGGGCAGGAATAGGTCACAAGCAAAACGGGACGGGTCGAGACGGGCCATAGAAGATGCAAAGTTGACCTGGTTGGGCCAAGCCAAAGGAGATACATAATGGGCCGAGTTAGACTGGGCCATCCAAAGAGAGTATATTTTTTTTTATCTATAGAGGGTGATAGTTTACATGTATCACCTCCAATCTTTGGTAATGGATCATCGATAAGAAAGTGGAAATGATTCATTACCTGATAGTGTTTAAAAGTTTTGAAAACTATTGACCCATTATTGACTCGAATTTAAAGACCCAATAAAACATGATCCGACCCATTATTGATTAGGCCATTTCATAAACGGGTCGATTAAGGGCCTTTAACGGGGCCCTTCCCATTCGAATAGGTCTAATTCTCACCACAACATATAAAGGATACAACTCTCTCAAGTTCTTGTACCAAATCCTCCACCTCCAATCCTCCGTCCCGATAAATGGGCCCTTTTCAAGCAACAATTTTTAACTATTATAAAGTTATTAATATTAATTGACTGTGAAGACTCCACCTTGATGTGATCTAATTTGTTTATGGATGATGAAAGTCAAAGGTTGTTGGTGAACATATGAACATAATGCATGCACATATGAAGATGCAAAATGAAACATGCTCATGCTACATGTTTATATTTCTAACGTGCTCTTTCTATTATATTTCTAACGTGATCTTTCTATTGTTATCTAATATTTGCTTCTACTGGAATATCTTCTAACAATTTTTCAGGTATAGCAAATCAGTTTAAAGTACTTCCTTATTTTGTGGAGTTGGTTATGCACGTGGACTTTGAAGTATTTGGTTCTAATTCAAACTTTTAGAAAGATAAGATTGGATCAACAAATTTATAATATGATCATTACTCCTTAATTCGTGGGATTGAATAATTCTGGTGAAGCTATGCATGGGATGATTGTTGGACGTACTTATCTTTAAGAATCTGGAAGAATTATTCAAATCCAAACAGCAAGAAATCCTCAACACTCTCTCGAGTAACATCAAAATTCTTTGACAAAGCTTGCAAGATCCATGTGATTTTCCATTAAATAAGAAAGACTAAAAATTAGCATTTTGATTAAACAATATGAAGAATCAATAGGAGATATAATAGGATAAAAATACTCAGAGGGGGGGTGAATAGAGTATGGTCGATTTTCGCAATTAGGTCTTCAAAGCTTTGAAACGACTTTTAGATGTGGAAAACTTAAAAACTGATTTCAAGGGCTTTGAAACTGGTTTTAGGAATTTGACTTGAATAAGTTGTTGTGGGAAGTACGAAGTAAATAAAGCAAAATAGATACGAAAGTGCAAATGTAAAGGGGACGAGTATTTGTTACGAAGTTCGGCTATGTGCCTACGTCTCCGCCTAGGGTGTCCTACCCTTAGGATTTAAGAACTTTTTTTCTTCCCTTAGAGATCTAAAGCCACCTAGAAGATCTTCACCCTATTTTCTTTACCATAGTTTTCCTTAGCTACACTTTATCATCTCAATTCCTAGAAATAAAAATCACCTCACTTTTTATGAATTTTTGAATATTATAATTTCTTACTCAAAATATATCTCTCTATTTATTTGATCTTTCTTGTTTTTCTTTTCTCTCAAAACTAAAGTACAATGAAAATGATTAAGTACTAGAGAGAAAATATTTGTTGTAGCTCTTTGTTGAATCACATTGAAGACTTGGACATTCTTCAAAACTTCAGCTGACTTCTTTTATATCAACAAAATAATAACAGATAGTCTTCACCAATAATCTTTAAGGAGCCGTTGAAATTGAATGCTTCGAAGTCATTCCACGATTTTAAGACAGTTATGAAAGTTGTTACAAAGGAACTGAGTAGAGATAGTAGAGAATAACAACTCCAACTTAGAGCATGACAACCAAGTTTTTTTTTTACATCCCAGAAATTAACAAGAAAGAAAAACAAACGAAAGAAAACTTAAGACAAAAAGGAGGTGAGGGTAGAAGTTGCCCTTATATGTGCTTTGCCAACTTTAGAGCGCTCCACTTGATGGATGAGGCACACCTCAAATTGTGCTGCAACTAACTTAATACGATGTCTCGTATTTGATATTTCCAAAATGTCCAAACTAGCACCTCGGATGGAAGATACCATAGTCGACGAGTCTGTCAGAATACGACAAGATAATAAACCCTTAGCTAAACACCATTGAAGAGCGTTCAAGCATGCCAATGATTTCGCATGGAGAGCCGAGGAGGCAAAACCCACATTTGACCCCCCATGTTCCACTCAAAGATCCACTATGATGATCTAAATTTGAAATGCACTGCCGACTTTCCAGATTCTCGCTTCCAAGTGCCATCAACTTGTATCGTTATTGGTGGGGAAAAACTAGAATACTTACCCAAAGATACTAAGTTGAAACTCGGCGGTAGATGATTAACTAATTCTGAAGGATGCGGAAACTGTAAACTTTGTTGACGGCCTTATAGGAAAACAGAGTGATCAAATAGATATTCTTCAATTGATGCCAAACAGGAGGAAAGGTTGTTTCTAATATTGTTGAAAACCAAGCCATTTCTTATGTTCCATAATGCCTAGAGAATAGCAATGAACCGTAACATCTTTGGACCACCTAACGATCCGTGCTATAGAAAAACTGGATATTAGTAAACAACCATTCCCTAATGGATTGATGTCTTTGAAGATGTGAAGGAATTACTAAAGAACTGCTTTTGCCAAACATGAATTGCAAAGGGGCACAAACGAAATACATGGTCTACACTTTCATGATCTAAGCCACACTTAGTGCAAGGCAATTGGACATGCCATAAAACACGACCGGAAGAGCCTCATAAGCAACTTTCCTCAAAAAATTAGCCAGGTGGATCTTACCAGGATAAGCCATAAAACACAAAAAAAGCTTGATTGGCTATCCATGCAGAAAAAGATTCTGGAGAGGCTTTACGCTTCTGAAGGAAAGCATAACACGATTTCATAGTGAAATTGCCCGACTCATGGAATTGCCAATGTAAGGTATCTTCCTCATTAGGAAAGGGAAGGTCAAGGCTCATAATTTTCCTTGCCGAGATCAGTTAAAAAATTTGAAACAGTTTGACTGATTTCTAATTACCTGTAGCCTGGTCCAAAAAATCACTAATCCGGAATCAAGATGCGTCTCGTAAAGTGATTAATGATTTACAAATCGGAACATAATCCTTGACCCATTTATCTGAACAAGCCCGGATTGATTTTCCCTTGGTAATCTAGAATTTCGAATATTGTTCGGTTTTCCTAAAATCAAGCCAAAAGGAGAAGATGCTGAAAAAACTTTAGATACAAGTAGTTGGGGGTTATGGGCCATACGCCGGCCGATAAGAGTTATTCAAGTCCAAAAAATAACAAACTCCCAATCCTCCCATGCCGATGAACAACTGATTTCTTTACCCAATGAATTCCCCCTTGAGACTGTTTTGCCCACAAAAACCTAACTGCCAAAGAATCTATTTTTGATGAAATTGAAGTAGGAATCTCCATTGTCGAGAGAATAGAAGAAGCCAGGGACATAAGAGCAGATTTGATGAGAATTAGGCGCTGCAGTAAGGAAAGCAAGGTCGAATTCCATGCTGATATCTTTGAAAGCACTTTATCAATGAGAAACTGAAAATGTATCTTATGACTTCTGACAATGTCAATAGGAGCTCCAAGGTGGTTCTCGAAATTTTGAGCTACTTGTATCTGTAAGATACATTTATATGCATCTTTATCTACTAAAGGTACATTTGGACTTACCTTGAAAAGAGATTTCTAAAGATTCAACTGCTAACTCGAGATTATGCAGAAACGTCTTATAATAAAAGATACTGCTTCAGTTGTTGACTGATTAATTCTGAAAAAAAGAAGCACATAATTGGCAAAGAAAAGATGGTTAATTTTTGGAGCTCGACGAGACACTTGAATTCCTTAGAATTGATTCATTTCTTCACCCAGATGGATTATTCTGCCCAAGATATCCATACAAAAGAGGAAGAGAAATGAAGAAAGGAGGTCTCCTTGACGAAGTCCACACTTTGATGAGAATGGAGCTGAAACCCTACCATTAACCAAAACTTTAAAGGTCACTATTAATATGCATTGATGCACTAATTGGATAAAGTGAGCCAGATATCCATAAGCCTGAAGAAGAGTCATCAAAAATCCCATGAGACCCTATCATAGGCCTTACTCATATCCGATTTCAAGGACGCAAGATGAAACTGTCCCTTTTTCCTTTTGTTAATCCTGTCCATAAGCTCATGGCTAAGGATAATATTGTCACTCATATAAGTATATAACGACCCAAAACAAAAGAAAATTGACTATCCAAAACAAGGAAAGGGAGATAATTCTTTAATCTATTAGCCAAACTTTAAAGCGCACTTATAAATCACATTACAAAGGCCAATCAGACGAAGATGGTTAATATCTTCCAAATTCTCCACCTTTGGAATCATAACAAGAATTGATTGGTTCCATTCCTTAAGTAAGAACCCGGTTGAAAATAAATGGGAAACTACTTGGAAAGCATCATGACTTAATACCTTCCAATATTTCTTAAATACTAACGAAGGAAACCCATCAAGGCCAGGGGCCGAACCACTATTGATATGAAACATTACCGCCTCAACTTCCAAGAAGGATAAGGGATGGGTCAAGTCATCACCTTGATCTCTCAACAGATGGGGAATATCCATTTCTCGGAGAACCATAAACACCTCCGAAGATGAAGAGGACAACATATCTTCGGAAAACTTGTTTGCCAGTTACCATTTCCATCTTTTAATAAGCCCAATTGTTTTCTATGACAACAAGGTTTCATCTTAGAGTACATCAAATGAGTTGCATATTCTCCCTCCGCCACTCATTTTGATTTAAGTTATTGATGCCAATAATGATATTGAGCTTCCACTTTGATCCTTGACGATATTATCGATCGAACATAATCCTGACTTAAAGGAAAAGAGTTGAAAGATGCCCCAATACCAGATAAAGATGAGGAGCACGATCTCCGGTTAACACCCCAAAATTTTTTACGATCTAGGAACCAAGATTTTAAATGATGACTCAAAAGATCTAGTCTTCTAGACACACTAAATGAAGGAGTTCCCAAAATTTGGAGAGACCAATCTTGGTGCAAAATGCAAGAGACTTCAAAAAATTTAGACACCATTACTCAATTTGGTAAGGGCGAAACGAATTGTAAGAAATTTGGTCCATAATAACAACAATTGCCGCATGCACTTGTGGAAAAAACATCATATGCTGCGGTTTTTTAAGGTTTTATGCTTCGGTTTTGACCCGAAGTAGATTTAATAGGAGCATATTGCAAAAGATTTTATGCTGCGGTTCAAACCGAAGCATATTATGGACTTTATGCTGCGGGCTTTGAGAAAACAGGAGCATAAAATCTTAATTTTTTTTTTAAAAAAAATGGACTTTATGTTGCGGTTTTCTCAAAGCCCGCAGCATAAAGTCCATTTTTTTTAAAATAAGGCTTTATGCTTCGTTTTCTAAAAGCCCGCAGCATAAAGTCCATCTTTTTATTTTATAAATGCGAATTGTTGTTAATGGGAATATTAGAATACGATAAAGTCAAAGGATTTCAATACTCTTTATATGAAAGATATAATTTCATTTCCATATATATGTGGAAAAAACCTTTAAATATAAGTGTGCATAATTTGAGTTACACACTAAATTAAACATAACTAATTTGCTACAACGTACAAAAACTAAACTAAACATAATAATTATATGCAGTTGGTAAGAAATCGTGTAAACTTGTCTCTTATTTCCTTGATTTCATCAATGGTAAAAGGCTCTTCTCTCGGTGTGTCAAAAACCTAAATTTAGCCACCATAAACATGATAAAAAAATAGATTATCGTATATACATGTATAATTAATTATATATTTATATTTAAACAAATGTAACAATTTTCGGTTATTTATGAAAGTTCCAAAAATTCGGCATACAATGAACATTATCCCAATATTTTAATCCTAAACACCTATTCAATAGTTCCACAATTCAACAATTTCACAATTCAACGATTCCACAATTCCATATAATTTCATCCTTCATGATCATACATTTACTTATATAAGCTAAGAATACTTGTCTAATATATATGTATATATAAACAAATGTAATTAAATGAATTAGATATACCTTTTCTACATCATCGACTTTCGTGGTAGAAGAAACTAAGTCGTACATCATATATACATGTATAATTAATTATATGATTATTTAAACTGTTGAAGTTCATAACTGTTGATTCATACTAATTTGTAGTAGCAAAGAAATAATGAAGACAAAAGAGAGGATGCAGATCAATACAGTAGATGAAGAGAAAGACAGAGAGGAAAATAGGGAGAGAGAATATTTTCTGTATTATGTAGAAATAGAGAATGAATTGAATTACACATATTACATCAGCTTATACATGTATATATACAAGGTTGTTACAAACCCTTAATAGAATCTTTCTTGTTATAACAAACTTCTTCACAAACCCAAAGTTTATTATTTACTGATTCTCTTTTCTTGATTTGTGCTACACGTTTTCATATTACCAACACCCCCCTTCAAACTTGGTGTGGAACAAGCAGGAACCATACCAAGTTTGCGCAAAAGAACATTATGTTGAGTAGTAGGGAGTATCTTTGTGAAGATATCAGCTAATTGATTTTGTGTGGGAAGATAGCTTAATTGTATAAGACCTTCAAGTACCTTGTCTCTTGTAAAATGACAATCTATTTCGATATCTTTAGTTCGCTCATGGAAAACGGGATTTTTCGCGATATGCATGGCTGATTGATTGCCACAATGTAATGTAATAGGCTTTAGATTTGAGATGCCTATCTCCTCTAGTAATCGCACTATCCATGTTATTTCACTGGCTGCATGTGCCATGGCCCGATACTCAGCTTCTGATGAAGATTTAGATATTGTACTTTGCTTCTTGGATTTCCAACTAACAGGAGAGTTACCTAGCAGAAGTACATACCCTATTACAGATCTACGAGAGAAAGGACAAGATGCCCAATCACTGTCACTGTAAGCTTGAAGAGTAAGAGTATTTGTTGCATTCAATAAAATACCTTGACCCGCAGTCTGTTTTACATATCTCAAAGTATGGATTAATGCCTGTACATGATCAACAGACGGTGAATGCATGAATTGACTCAGGGTTTCCTTTTTTATACCCTTCAATAAAAAGCTGAAAATATTCTACATCCCATATATATGAACTTATACTGTGTAAGCCATGTAATATTTTATTTTTTGCTGAGTAGTCAAGTCCTGCAAAATTCGGAAGATAATTTGCTACTACTCTGCCGCTATACTAAGTAGAATTTCCATTTTATGAAAGCCTTCCTTATGCTGAAAGAGATCTCTTATGCCAAATTGACAAAAATATGATGCAATTTTATGAATTATAGCTTATGCTACGAATCTATGATTCCTTAGATGGAATTAACATGATTCCGAGCCACAAAATTGGAGTTGGGTCCGCCTTGCATAGTAGTAGCAAAAAATACACAAAATGGTGACTTAGTAGCAAAATCCATACAACATAGTTAGTACATTAGTAGAAATTACAAAGTATAAACATATGTATTCTATTTCTTTCTTCTGACCTCTTAGACATTCTCAACTTAAGAATCTCCACATTAACAATAAGTAAACAATGAGCAAACAGGAAGACACTAATACAACAAACAAATTTAAAACACAACAACATTAACAAGATGCCAATACAACAGACAACAAACAGCAACAACATCAATTGAAACACAAACCACAAGATATAACACAGCAAAATCATAAAAAAATTCATTACACTAACCTTATTTTGGAACTTGAGTGAAAAAATTCAGCGTTGAAATGCAACAATTAAAACTAGAGTGTTGAAAAAATTAAAACTTGAGTGTTGAAATGCAAAGGTGGAGGCGGAATGGAGTAGGCCGTATTATTGCGCGCGATGCAAAACCCTTTAATTTCAGTAGCTTGTTGTTATGCTGCGCTTTACTCAAGCCCTAAGTATATTAATATTATATGTTTTGGATCCTTGAGAACCGGAGTATATAATATTTATATACTTCGGTTCACAAAAGCCTGGAGCATATTATACTCTTTAATGTAATTCCAAAAACTTTATGCTTCGTTATTTAAAGGAATTGGAGCATATTGTATGTAGTATATGTGATTTTTTCCACTAGTGATGGTCAAAAGTTATAATGGGTTGATTTTCTATTCTAGTATTAGGAAATAACTCCAACCAAGGGTAAGTCATGTAATTCTTATCTAATTGTTCCATAATCAAGCGATTACCCTGCCTAAAATTAGACTAGTTGAATCTAGGTCTTGAAAAAGGAGCATCTATAACTTCAAAATCTAGTTTCCAATCAAGAAAGTCTTGCCAACCTTGAATGATTCTAGATCCATCTCATTTATCCAAAAATTAATCTAATTGATTAAAATCACCAATAAGCAGGCAAGGAAAGTACAACTTCAAAAGATAATTTATTGAACTATAGACCAATAACCTTTCTCCCAAAATTGAAGCCCTGTATACAAACATAACAAACCAACTATGAAGAGGTTCCACTACTTTACATATTATAAAGTTGTTTGATCTAACAACACAAGACATATCATAGGAAGACCATCAAAAAATAACCAGACCACCTCTTGACCTCGACGAATCTATACCACAAGAAAAAGAAGGGGCCAAGGAACTAAACTTAAGAACTACTTGAGAGACTGACATCTTTGTCTCAAACAAAAACATAAAGGAAGGAGCATAGATATTATACAACCAAAAAACATAAAGAATTGATGAGGGGTAGATGTCATTTAATCCTCGACAATTCCACAAAACAAACTTCATGGAACCTGGGGAATCAGCTCCAAAACCCGAGCACGCATCAGACACGGCTGTATCATCTAGCAAACATTGTTTCTTGTTAACCGAGGAAGTAGAACAAACCTGCATTCCATGCATCTCAAACCACTACCTTTTTTTAAACATTGGTAGGGAAGGTGAAAAACTATGAAGAAGCCTTAGAAAGATCAGTCAAGCATTTCTCTCCCGATGTAACACAGGTTCACCATATTTTCTTACATACTCGTCTCCTCTTAGCAAACTAATCGATGTATTTATAAATGGAGTTCCCACTTGACACCCTAGAGTCCAAAGAATGCGTTTGAAACTATTGGAATGAAGCTTTTCATTTCTCATTTTGAATCAAACTCATTTTAATAACAAGAGGAGGGGTACTCCCTAAATGCCAAAAAAGATTAAAACATTCACTATAAAAGTCTTCCTGGTCTAAAAGGAAATCCACCACTAGTAAATACTCCTTCAAATCTATGAGGTTGAGTGCTTCTAATAGCCCCATCAATGACAAACCCACTAAGCGTAGGTTTAGGCGAATCCGGTGAACGCTCCAGGTCAGGTTTTCTTCTATTGGCTATTCCACCACTCTTTTCTTCACTTAGATCACTATCCTCTAAAACTATCACAGGAAAGGGGTTTTTAGAATGGGATGCACCACTTGTATGCAAATGCACGTGAGACTGTCTAACCGAGTAAGCCCTAGTGACTATAAGATCCATAGGGGACTATTGGGAATGGAAATCTTAGAATATCAATGGAAGATTCTCCTTACGTAACCAAGATGGACCTCCTATTTCTCTTTCGTATAGGATTTAGGGTTTAGTGTTTTCTTTTATTGGCTATTCGACCACCCTTTTCTTCACTTGTATCAATTTCCTCCAAAACTATCATAGAAAAGCGGTTTGTAGAAATGGATGCACCACTTGTATGCAAAAGCACGTGAGACTGTCCAACCGAGGAAGCCCCAATGAATATATGATGCATAAGGGACAATTCGCAATGGAAATCATGGAATGTCAATGCAAGATTTTCCTCGTGCAATCATAGACCTCCTATTTCACTATGGTTAAGGGTTCAGGGTGCAGGGTTCAGGGTACAGGGTCTAGGGTTTAAGGTTTAGGGTTTAGGGTCTGGGGTTTAGGGTTCAAGGTTCAAGGTTTAGGGTTAAGGGTTGAAGGGTTTAGAGTTTAGGGTTTTAGAATTTAGGGTTTAACATTTAGAATTTAGGGTTTAGGGTTTAGATTTAGGGTTTAAGGTTTAGGGTTTCAGGTTAAGGGTTAAGGGTTAAGGGTTTAGTGTTTAGGGTATAGTGTTTAGGGTTTAGGATTTAGGGTTTAGGGTTTAGGGGTTAGGGTTAAGGGTTAAGGGATAGGGTTTAGGGTTTAGGGTTAAGGGTTTAGGGTTTAGGGTTTAGGGTTTAGAGTTTAGGGTTCAGGGTTTAGGGTTTAGGGTTTAGGGTTTAGGGTTTAGGGTTTAGGGTTTAGGGTTTAGGGTTTAGGGTTTAGGGTTTTAGGGTTTAGGATTTTAGGGTTTAGGGTTTAGGGTTTAGGGTTTAGGGTTTAGGGTTTAGGGTTTAGGGTTTAGGGTGTAGGGTTTAGGGTTTAGGGTTTAGGGTTAAGGGTTTAGGGTTTAGGGTTTAGGGTTTAGGGTTTAGGGTTTAGGGTTAAGGGTTTAGGGTTTAGGGTTTAGGGTTTAGGGTTTAGGGTTTAGGGTTTAGGGTTTAGGGTTTAGGGTTTAGGGTTTAGGGTTTAGGGTTTAGGGTTTAGGGTTTAGGGTTCAGGGTTTAGGGTTTAGGGTTTAGGGTTCAGGGTTCAGGGTTCAGGGTTCAGGGTTTAGGGTTTAGGGTTTAGGGTTTAGGGTTTAGGGTTTAGGGTTTAGGGTTTAGGGCTTAGGGTTTAGGGTTTAGGGTTTAGGGTTTAGGGTTTAGGGTTTAGGGTTTATGGTTTATGGTTCAGGGTTCAGGGTTTAGGGTTTATGGTTTAGGGTATAGGGTTTAGGGTTTAGGGTTTAGGGTTTAGGGTTTAGGGTTTAGGGTTTAGGGTTTAGGGTTTAGGGTTTAGGGTTTAGGGTTTAGGGTTTAGGGTTTAGGGTTTAGGGTTTAGGGTTTAGGGTTTAGGGTTTAGGGTTTAGGGTTTAGGGTTTAGGGTTTAGGGTTTAGGGTTTAGGGTTTAGGGTTTAGGGTTTAGGGTTTAGGGTTTAGGGTTTAGGGTTTAGGGTTTAGGGTTAAGGGTTTAGGGTTTAGGGTTTAGGGTTTAGGGTTTAGGGTTTAGGGTTTAGGGTTTAGGGTTTAGGGTTTAGGGTTAGGGTTTAGGGTTTAGGGTTTAGGGTTTAGGGTTTAGGGTTTAGGGTTTAGGGTTTAGGGTTTAGGGTTTAGGGTTCAGGGTTCAGGGTTCAGGGTTTAGGGTTTAGGGTTTAGGGTTCAGGGTTTAGGGTTTAGGGTTTAGGGTTTAGGGTTTAGGGTTTAGGGTTTAGGGTTTAGGGTTTAGGGTTTAGGGTTTAGGGTTTAGGGTTTAGGGTTTAGGGTTTAGGGTTTAGGGTTTAGGGTTTAGGGTTTAGGGTTTAGGGTTTAGGGTTTAGGGTTTAGGGTTTAGGGTTTAGGGTTTAGGGTTTAGGGTTTAGGGTTTAGGGTTTAGGGTTTAGGGTTTAGGGTTTAGGGTTTAGGGTTTAGGGTTTAGGGTTTAGGGTTTAGGGTTTAGGGTTCAGGGTTCAGGGTTCAGGGTTCAGGGTTCAGGGTTCAGGGTTCAGGGTTCAGGGTTCAGGGTTCAGGGTTCAGGGTTCAGGGTTCAGGGTTCAGGGTTCAGGGTTCAGGGTTCAGGGTTCAGGGTTCAGGGTTCAGGGTTCAGGGTTCAGGGTTCAGGGTTCAGGGTTCAGGGTTTAGGGTTCAGGGTTTAGGGTTCAGGGTTTAGGGTTCAGGGTTTAGGGTTTAGGGTTTAGGGTTTAGGGTTTAGGGTTTAGGGTTTAGGGTTTAGGGTTTAGGGTTTAGGGTTTAGGGTTTAGGGTTTAGGGTTTAGGGTTTAGGGTTTAGGGTTTAGGGTTTAGGGTTTAGGGTTTAGGGTTTAGGGTTTAGGGTTTAGGGTTTAGGGTTTAGGGTTTAGGGTTTAGGGTTTAGGGTTTAGGGTTTAGGGTTCAGGGTTTAGGGTTCAGGGTTTAGGGTTCAGGGTTTAGGGTTCAGGGTTCAGGGTTCAGGGTTTAGGGTTCAGGGTTTAGGGTTGAGGGTTTAGGGTTCAGGGTTTAGGGTTTAGGGTTGAGGGTTTAGGGTTTAGGGTTTAGGGTTGAGGGTTTAGGGTTTAGGGTTTAGGGTTTAGGGTTTAGGGTTTAGGGTTTAGGGTTTAGGGTTTAGGGTTTAGGGTTTAGGGTTTAGGGTTTAGGGTTTAGGGTTTAGGGTTTAGGGTTTAGGGTTTAGGGTTTAGGGTTTAGGGTTTAGGGTTTAGGGTTTAGGGTTAGGGTTTAGG